>CM033473.1:175107475-177952951 GCA_019447015.1 Hymenochirus boettgeri
TAGTCTTTCCAGGTTTTATTTTTATATACATGTGATTCATATCACAAATAGTAATATATTCTTTCCAGTGTTTATTCTTGATATAAATGTCTCATATCACCATAATAACATACAGGATTATTCAATAAATTCTCTTATCGTTTAAATGGTGCTAATTTTGCCCCAACCAATCAGATGTTATCTTTCAAATGTTAAATAAGATCTATTGGTTGGGGCAAAATTCCACATTTTAACTATAAGAACTTTTATGAATCTCCCTGATAGTCTTTCCAGGGTTTATATTTGTATATAATGTGATTCATATCACAATAGTAACATAGTTTTTTCAGGGTTTATATTTGTTAATATGTCATTCATATCACCAATAATAACATACAGGGTTTTCAATATATGTTCTTATCTTGTTAAATGGTGCTAATTTTGCCCCAACCAATCAGATGTTATCTTTCAAATGTTAAATAAGATCTGATTGGTTGGGGCAAAATTAGCACCATTTTAAACTATAAGAACTTTTATTGAATCTCCCTGATAGTCTTTCCAGGGTTTATATTTGTATATAAATGTGATTCATATCACCAATAGTAACATAGTTTTTTCAGGGTTTATATTTGTATATAAATGTCATTCATATCACCAATAATAACATACAGGGTTATTCAATATATGTTCTTATCGTTTAAAATGGTGCTAATTTTGCCCCAACCAATCAGATCGGAGAATTCAATAAAAGTTCTTATAGTTTAAAATGGTGCTAATTTTGCCCCAACAATCAGATCTTATTAACATTTGAAAGATAACATCTGATTGGTTGGGGCAAAATTAGCACATTTTAAACGATAAGAACATAGATTGAATAACCCTGTATGTTATTATGGGGATATGAATGACATTTATATACAAATATAAACCCTGAAAAAACTATGTTACTATTGGTGATATGAATCACATTTATATACAAAATATAAACCCTGGAAAGACTATCAGGGAGATTCAATAAAAGTTCTTATAGTTTAAAATGTGCTAATTTTGCCCCAACCAATCAGATCTTATTTAACATTTGAAAGATAACATCTGATTGGTTGGGGCAAAATTAGCACCATTTTAAACGATAAGAACATATATTGAATAACCCTGTATGTTATTATTGTGATATGAATGACATTTATACACAATATAAACCTGAAAAAACTATGTTACTATTGGTGATATGAATCACATTTATATACAAATATAAACCCTGGAAAGACTATCAGGGAGATTCAATAAAGTTCTTATAGTTTAAAATGGTGCTAATTTGCCCCAACCAATCAGATCTTATTTAACATTGAAAGATAACATCTGATTGGTTGGGGCAAAATTAGCACCATTTTAAACGATAAGAGCATTTATTGAATAATCCTGTATGTTATTATTGGTGATATGAATGACATTTATATACAGATATAAACACTGGAAAGAATATATTACTATTTGTGATATGAATCACATGTATATACAAATAAAACCCTGGAAAGACGATGTTATCTATTGGTGATATGAATGACATTTATATACAAATATTAACCCTGGAAAGACTACGTTACTATTGGTGATGAATGACATTTATATACAAATATAAACCTGGAAAAGATATATTACTATTTGGTGATATGAATCACATGTATATACAAATATAAACCCTGGAAAGATTATGTTACTATTGGTAATATGAATGACATTTATATCAGATATAAACGCTAGAAAGACTATGTTGCTATCGGTGATATGAATGACATTTATATACAAATATAAACCCTGGAAAGACTATGTTACTATTGGTGATATGGATGACATTTATATACAGATATAAACATTGGAAAGACTATGTTACTATTGGTGATATGACACTTGCGGTTATTTGCGGTTATTGTCATACTAAGAAATTTAAAGCAGAGCCTCCTGCAATCTGACCATGCCCCTAGATATTGCTGTCACGGCCACACCACCAAAAATCATGGTCACCCTCGTACCCCAACCATCAAGGCTATGCTCCCAAAGATAACTGCCATACACCCAAACATCGCAACCGTTGCCCCCAAATGTTGTGAGCATGCTACCAGATATTGTGGTCACTCCCCCCCAAACTCATGGCGATCCGCCCCTATACATCATGGCCATGCTCCCAAATATTACAGTTACTTCCCAAAATCATGCCCACATCCACAAACATCCTGTCCATGCCCCAAACCTCACAGCACACTTCCAAACACCACACACCCAAACTTGAACCCATGCCCCAAAACATGTGGTTTGTGGGAAAAAAGTCTGGTCGGATGAAAGTGGAGTGGTTAAAGAGGGAGGGGGGATACTGGTCCTAAACAAAAATATGTGCTGGATTGAAGCCATGCAGCAACACACACACATCAGAGTAAGTGCAAGTCATGGCACTTTCAATTCGGACCAGAAAGTAACTTTTGAGTAGGATCTATATATATATATAATGAATGTCAATATATAAGTGGTCCTTGAGCAAGGATAAAGTGTTAATGTGCAAACAAAGTGACATACTGCTAACTAATGTTCAAAAAATAGAGCATGCTTAATAAAAACACATAGAACTCAGACAGCGCAACAGAATGAAGCCCGGTCTTAACAACACAGACAAAGAGCCCGCATGTCACGCTCAAGCTTCAGAGACGCTGATGCCCATCAGTCACTCAAGTGCTGCGGTATTCATGCAATCAACATGTTTTCCCCACGGCAAATTCCGTGGGGATAAAATACGTTGTATAATAAGTTTTGTTAAACATAGTGCTATACCTCCCTCAAGCAATGTCACCTCCTCAACACATAACTTTTAAATCTACACTTGTGATATAAATAAGAAGTTTATCTTGTGCCGACCATGTTACATGGCAGATGCCAAAATAGTACCAGTGTCTGTGACAACCATGTTTACCAATGCCAGTTTGCCAAGCATAGTACCAATGCCTATGCCAACTATGTTACAGTGCCAGGATGCCAAACATATTACCAGTCTGTGTGCTGACCATGTTACCATGGCCAGTTTGCCAAGCATAGTACCAATGTCTTTGTGCCCACCCTGTTTCAAGTGCCAGGTTTCCAAGGATATTCTCAGTGTCTATGTACCAACCATTTACCAGTGCTAGTTTTCCAAGTATATTACCAGTGTCTGTGCCAACCATATTACCAGTGCCAGGATGCCAAACAATAGTACCAGTGTCTGTGTGCTAACCATGTTACCAGTGCCAGTTTGCCAAGCTAGTACCAGTGTCTGTGTGCCCACCCTGTTTCAAGTGCCAGGTTTCCAAGGATATTCTCAGTGTCTATGTCCCAACTTTTACCAGTGCTAGTTTTCCAAGCATATTACCATTGTCTGTGCCAACCATATCCCAGTGCCAGCTTGCCAAGCATTTCCCCATTTTGTCCCAAGCATGCAATTATATTTCTCTCTGAGCCTTTGCGCGTATCTGTCTCTTACTGTGTTTGTTTCTCTCTATGTCTGTCTGTGATGTCTGTCTGTCTGCGGTTTGTAGGTCTCTTTGCAATTGTTTGCTGTCATATTTGTGTTAGTGTATATATGTGTTTAATGAGCATCTGTAGTCCAAAAATTTGCTTAAAAAATCAATTAAGGTTTTAAAGGGAATTTATTATATATATATATATATATTATATATTATTACCCCAAATCCATAGATTGTTCAATCTAAAATGATCCCAGTGCTCCTATATCTACACCCACCCTCACTGCATTTATCTTCACTTACTGGCCAGCATGTAGGAGGTGTGGCTAAATAGCCCATGCTCTCATTGCTCCCCCTTTTTGTGTCCGCGGGCATTGCTATATTTGTAAATTAAGTTTATCTATTGCTTATATTTATTAAATACAGTAATGAAATAGTTCACTTAAAAAGTGAACTATTCTTCTAATCCATTGTGCACATCCACCACCAGATTTAGTTTAAAGGGCATCTATAGTGAAAAAAACACATTGCCCCATTGCAAGTTAATTCATGTACTTTGTGCTACCTTGATCCTACCTCTGTCATGACTCTATTTTCCATGGTGTTAGATCTCTGTGCAATTCCCCTCCCCTCTGTTACCTCCTCATGTCTCAACCCAGAACCGACAAGCTTATCATGTGCATAGGAGTTAAAATTTCAACATCCTGAAAAACACACCCACGCACAGTGGCCAATAGAAAGCAAGCTGTCCTGGAGACACATCTCTCCGTGTCCTGATCTCTCTCTTTGTGACCCCATCACATCAGAGAAAGCTATCAAGAAGGGGGGGTCAAGTGCAGCCTTATCCTACCATCAAGCTACCTCCTTCCGCCTACTAATGCTCTTATCTTTTTGTAACAGAGCAGGAGAGGGAGGGACTTGAGCAGGGAAGAGGGTCATGTCACAGGGATTTGATTGACAGTACAAGTAGGAGTAGAGAAATGCAATCACGTATTCTTCTAACATGTTTATCTCAGGACAAGAAGGAAACTTTAGAAAATAAAAACACTCTGGGGGTTGAGGGGGATTATAGAACACATGGAAAGAGAAAAAAAGTTAATTTCCCCACTATAGATGCCCTTTAACTATAGCACACATGCATGCTAATGCGCGCTATAGTTAAACTAAAGGCGGAAGTGGTCGTGAACTGTCAATGGAACCGGCAGTGGATCTTTGCAAGGTAATTTTTACTTACTTTCCTTGCCCTGGTCAATTGATTGAAGAATGGAAGTAAGGCATAGCTAATCGATGTCATGTCAGTAAGTGAGAGTTAACTTCTTTGCGGCAGATGCACAAGCAAGCAAAATTACTTGCATAGCCACCGCAAGATATGTTATTGGCTTGCCTAGGTAGGACTTTTTGCCCCCTAGCTGGCGTTAAAAGCCCTGCAATGGTTCAAGCACGATCAGAATGCACCAAGAACCGATAACATCGCCAGTGCCATTGCACCTGCGTGGCCTTGGTGCATACATTTATACATAATATTTATACATTATACATTTATATACATTCATTCCAATTTAAGCCACATCCACTGACTATACGCCCACCCATGCTGCATTAGCTATTAGTTCCTCCCCCATGTGTTCAGGTTTGCTATAGCAAAAAAGTGCAACCCTTAACCAGCATCTCTTACTGGACAGTTACTTGGTGTACATTTAAACACTATAAGTCCCTTGCATTGTGTGCACATGTGCACACAGTGCAGAAGCATGGATGCGTCGTGGACTGTCAGTGAAAAGCCAACACTGGAGTGATCGTCAGTAAGTTCTCTCCCGTCTCCTGTAAGTTTTACTGAAGAACGAAGGTAGGACATAGCTCATTTACCTCCATTCTTCTATACAGAAAAAATGATTGTTAAAAAAAAAAAAAAACGTGCATACATATAAGTTCATAGCTATGCACATAGCTTCCATAACCTATGGTATCATATATATTTAGAGTTCAACACGTTTTTATTAAAACTGACAAACCTTGCCTGAAGGAAAACCAGAAGATTGTACCAGAAACTAATATTAGTCCATAACATAGCTGTGATGTAAATCACTGCACCTGAAAGAGATGTGTATTGTTAGTATTTAAATACATTTAGAATTAATAAGGTAATTTTATTCAGCTCACAGTTAATGTAACTTTTCCTTGGAATTGGCATTTGGGAATCCACAGTTATCACAATATTACAGTTGCTAAATTTCTAATTTTATAGAATGGATTTGGTTTCTTAATGTAGATTTTATATGTTACAAGATCCACAAGATTACTTTTTATCTCCACAGTATCCTAGAATTGCTTTCAATCTGCCATATCCTTAAAGATGCTTTAAATCAGCCACAGTCTCACACGTACATACCCCTTTAATAGTTACCAATATAGAAACAACATAGTACAGAGCTGTAGGAGGAGGATATGAAGTGAACCTAATCTGAGCAGCACTGTGCAATGTATTTCTCAATAGTGTACTTATCGGAAGGTGAATTAAACCTTTCCTATTAAGGCAAATTAATCTTCACCGCAGATCAATCTGGATCCACATTTTTGTTAATACCCCAATCCAGCTTTGCTACTTTTTCTATATGAGCAGGTAAGACTGGATAAAAGGGGTGTTAAAGTACTTTAGCAATGATATAGTTTGAAGAACGCACCCGTAGACCTTGCTCTTTCTTTATGTTTATTAGTGACATGCGTGCACAAAGTTTCGGGGTGTGTCCCCTTCCTCGTGCACCTAGAAGGGGACACACCCCAAACGTTGTGCACACATGTCACTAATAAACATATAAAGAAAGAGCAAGGTCTACAAGCGTTCTTCAAACTATATCATTGCTAAAGAATATTTAACCTGTATGTGGTTGACAGGATTTGAGGAACAGCATCCAGTAAGTCTCTGAGAAAGGAGTGCGGGAATTAACTAAACGTGTAAAAGTACTTTAACAATGCATAATCCAATTTAAAAATTAACATTTAGAGCCCATAAATAATAAAACATAACTTATACAGAATTTATAACATAACAGCTAAGATTTAAATTCTATTTAATATCACTGTATTAACTGTTCTCGTACCTAGTTACTAGCAGGATATACTACATTATTATTGTTTATTGTTGCTGGCTAAGAAAGAGAGAGAATGTTTATATTTGTAATATTGGTATTTCATTTATTACCATTGTGCAAAGAGTGTGGGCCAGTGACTATCAGTTGCTTCTCCTGTGAATCACTGTAAGACGCGTGATGTTTTCTGCGTAACCTGATCTAGAGAAAATGAAATAGCTGCTTAATGACGTAGTTTGTTATACGTAATAAGATTTAGTTATTGTGAAAACACTGCATGAAAGACTTGTTTAGGTTTAAATACAAAAAATACCATCAATACCCTACAGTCCGTAAGGTATGCAGGTAGATCCACAGTTATGTAAATATCCTTCACTGTTCATGTGCATTTTTACTAAGAATAATTTAACACCAGATAAATACTGACAAAGACAGGGGGCTAATGATTGTGGGCCATATGTCTAGTGATTTTACTAGTTGGTTTGACATGCTTAATATGTCTTTACATGACCCTGCACATCTGGGTATCTCCTAAATATTTCACTCCCCTGTGTAGTTTTATAATGGAGTATCCTGGAAGTGCAAAGCCATCCAGATATGTTTATGGATCGGTGCATGCATGGAAATTGTGATGGATGCTCCATGTGATCCTGATTTTAAACATAAAAGGAAACTCATCATTCAATACTTATTATATTTTGCCAACTTCCCACATGTATCAATCATTTCTGAATCTAACCATATTTATGAATCCAAAGACAACAATGTATGACTTGACAAGCATTTTTTTTATTTTTTGCTGATTGGTTCATGTTCCCTGTGCATTTTCCATTTATCTATGCTATTTAGAATTTCTTAAATATACTTACCATATATTTCTTATACTTCGAAATAAAGCAATGTAATCCTGAAATTTCACCTCCCACAACACCAACCAACAACCAAAAGCAAGCTTTTGTAACAGGTAGAGTATAATGACGCAAAGGGGGCAGCAGTGGATGAGGATTGTCCAGGCATTGTCTTCTTCAGAAATAATCAGTTAAGGATAATTGCACTGTAAATCAGTTAGTTCATTTGGAAGCTGCAGCTTTAAAAATACTGTTGCCATATTTTTTTTTTACCTATGCCCTCCAGAGCCTACCTTGTGTGCCTTGAAAGTTGCTGACATCTTGTTACTGGTTTGCTGAATGTTAAGCTCCGCTCTCTGATTTTTCCTCTGCTTTCTCCTGCTTGAGCCTCTAAGTAATGACTGTGAGTTCCGTCCACTCTCCTGCTTGAGCCTCAAACAGAAATGCCTGTGAGTTCCATGCACACGCACTTGCACCGAACTCACAGGCATTACTGTTTGAGGCTCAAGCAGGAAAACCAAGGAAAACAGAAATTTTTTGCTACTTACCACGCCAATTTTCTTTTCTGGTCCGTAGCACGGAGTGGTTAACTTGGTTACGCCCCTTGCTTTGTGACTGACAGAATTGGATAGCCAATAAATTGCTCTTGCTCTTCCCTTTACCATCTATGTCGACTGCCGAGTGACTCTGAAAAACATAATGACAAATAGGGAAGTACAAACCACTGCCGTGCACGGACCAGGAAAAGAAAATTGCGGTAAGTAGCAAAATGTTCTGTTTTCCCATGGTCCTACACGGCATGGTTAACTTGGATTTGATAAGAGAACAAATGATGCTTAACAAAATTTATTTACATGCAGCTACAGAATATTCCTTCAAACTCGCTTGAGAATGAACATCTAGATTGTAATGTTTGATAAAGGTGGACATAGATGTCCAAGTAGCTGCTCTGCAGATCTCTTCTGGAGAGGTCTTTGCTGAAAAAGCCCAGGAGGCTGCCATCGATCTGGTAGAATGTGCCGTGATTTTCCCAGGAAGGGAATGCCTTACTCTCATATGGCTTCTTATGCAACCCTTTTGGCCAGGATGCTAACGTTGATTTAGAGGGTCTACATCCTTTTTTGCTGCCAGAATGATAATGAATAAGAATCCGTTTTCTGAAATGTCAGTGTTGTTTGTTGATGTAAGCTGAGAGGATTTTACCAACGTCCAGAGTTGCGGAATGGGATTTTGATCTTGCTGTGAAGAAGTGGGAAGTATGATTCCTGGTTAATATGAAATGAGGTTACAACTTTGGCAAAAAAGTTGGATCTGGTCTTAGAATTATTCTATCGTGAAAGAATAGATAAGGTTCAGAGGCTCTGAGTGCTTGAATCTCTGCCACTCTTCTTGCTGAAGTAATAGCCACCAGGAATGAGATTAACTGTTAATTTCCTATGGAACAAGATTCTAACGGAACAAATGGCTCTCCTTGTAAATTTGAAGTACCAAGGTTAAATCCCATGGAGGAACCTTGTCTCTTATCTGAGGCTTGATATGTTTCACCCTGTGAAAAACCGGATGATTAATGGATCAAAAGCCCTTTGACATTTGTAAGAACTGAAATTGCTGAAATTTAGTTTTAAGCGTTGATAGACTTAAATGTTTCTTTAGGCCTTCTTGCAAACTCTATTAAGCTTTCTGGAGTAGGTTCTAAATTATTTAAAGACTTTGACTTACACCAAGTTGAAAATATCTCCCATATCTTATATAGCACTTCGTGTGGAGATTTTCCGGCTGCCATTAGAGTGGAAATGGCGTCGTCTGATAAGCCTGTTGCTCTCATAGTGGAGGTTTCAAATACCAAGCCGTCAAATGTAGATTCTCTGGTTGCGGATGAATTACTGGTCCCTGGGATAGACGGTTCTTGTTAACGAAGTCTGATCGGAGGAAGTTTGGATATGTTGAAAGCCCAGTTGAACCAGGGTCTCCTTGGCCACCAAGGTATTATGCGATATTGTGGCTTTGTCGTCCCTGATTTTTCTGGAGGACTTTGGGAATGATTGGAAATGGAGGGAATATTGTATAACAGTTGGTGTGACCATGTTATCGAGAAGGCTTTGTGGCTGAAGCCTGCATTTCCCAATATCTTGATATATATTTCTTGGTTTGGCTGTTCTTGTGAGTTGCCATCAAGTCCAGCTGAGAAGCCCCCTTCTGGCAGATGTAGAGGAAGATTTTTGATTCAGGTGCCATTCCCCTGGGAGAATGGTCTGTCTGCTAGGTAATCTGCTTTGTAATTGTTTACCCCTGGGATGTGTAGAGATCTAGATCTAATAGATGAGTTTCTGCAACAATAAGATCTTTTTGGTTGATTCCATAATGGTGAACTGTGAGTTCCCCCCTTGTTGCTGATATATGCTGTCACCGTAGTTTGTCTGAGCGAATTTGAACTGATTTCCCCTGAATGAATTTTTGAAAGGAGAGTGGGCTTCAAAACTGCTGGTAGTTCCCTCAAATTCTCTGTGGAGCTGACAATAACTTCGCTGGCCACTTCCCCTGCGAAAAATGGTGATCCATGATATCTCCCATCCTAGTGGGCTCGCATCCGTCGTAATGGTTATCTACTGTGGTGTGGCCAAAGAGATGGGTTTGTAGTTTGACTGTATTATCCACCATGAAGCTCCGATCTGATTTGAGGAGGAATGGATATTATCTGATTTGGGCCCTTTAGTGATGATATTGTTTGTTGAAACTATTTGCAGATCTCTATGTGAGTCTGGCCCATTTGACTGTGAAGAGGGATGCAGTGAGCTTCTCTAGGGTATGCGGCAACCCAAGCTGTTGATACCGTGTTGGATGAAATTCTGTGTCAATGACATGATGTCCTTTATTTTTAAAGAGGAAGAGAGATGCACATTTTGAAGTGTTCAGCAGCTCCAAGGAATTGTACTGATTGTGTTGGAGTTAGTAGAGACTTTTCCTGATTGATTACCCATCCATGGATTGAATGTTTTAATGTGGCTCTGGAGATTTAGATAACTGGCTGCTTTATGAGGATACATAAAAATTTGGATGCCTTGAATTCTGAGGTGGCTATTAGAGTGATCAAAACCTTTTGTAATAATCTGGGGGCTGTGGCTAGCCCAAATGGTAGAGCTCTGTATTGGTAGTGTTTCCCTAATAGGTAAAACCGAAGATATTTCCTGTGAGATTGATGTATGGGAATGTGAAAATCGCACTTGGATGTCTATTTTCGCCATGAAGGGATACTGATTTGAGACTTTCCATCTTGAAGTGTCTGACCTGAAAAATGAATTCAGATATCCGAGGTTTAAAATTGCCCTCATTTGCCCTGATTCTTTTTCCTGAGAAAAAGGTGAGAATAGGCTCCAATTTTCCCAAAATGTTCCCAAAAATGGGACTGTTTCTATGATGTCTTTTGACAGAAGAGAGGAGAACAGAGTTTAGTGCCTTCCTTGCTGACCTGGTAAGTGGAGTTTTGACCTAAAAATTTGTTTGGAGGATGACTGTTCGAATTCCATGTAGCCCCTCCGATTATTTTGAGGACCCAAGAGTCCGATATGTTTTGAGCCCAAATCTTCTTGAAGGAGATGAGTCTCCCCCTATTTAAGGACTGGATCCCATAACTTCATAACGTCTTGGCTTGCATCTGGTGTTTTTTGCCAAGAAGCTGGTGAGAAACTTCAGGTTTCCAAGATCTCTGTAAGAATGGCTTACTCGGCTTGCTTCCCTTAAACTTGTTTGAGATGTAGATGGAACAGTATTTCTGAAATTTCTGTTTGTGGGAAGACTGTTTTTAGCTGAATTGGCTTCAATAAGATCCTTGAGTTTAGATCCAAAGAGGAGACTGCCCTCAAAAGGAATATTGGAAAGGTGTTGTTTGACTGGACATCCGCTTTCCATTGTCTCAGCCAGTAGCTCGCCTGGCTGAGACTGAAGCACTAATTGACTTAGCCGATAGAGGCCTCAGATATAAATTCATTGGCATGTTTCATATCAATGATATGAGCTAGAAGCCTTCTTTTGAGCTTCCATTTCTAATAGCCTCCTCTAAATCGTTATCCAGATCTTGTTGGCTCTAGAATAGCTAGTGATTGCTATGGATGGTCTAAGCGAAGCACCAGAAAGTGAATATATTCTTTTGATGTAGGATGTCTTCTTTTCTGTCCATAGGTCTCTATGACTGTAGAGTCTTCTGTGGCCAGTATTGTTCTTTTGACCATCTTTGTATGGCCGTGTCTACTTTGGAAGGTTCGTCCCAAGGGATATATCTGCAGCTGATTGGGATATGTTTTGAGAAAAGATTGTGTGCATGAAAATCTTTTGTCGGATTTTGTCATTCGCTTTAACGGTAGTCTTGAATTTGTTCATGACATAAAAAATGTAGATTCTATGTTCTACTAGTAAACATAGATCTGACTGAACCACAGGAGAAGGTTCAGAAATTTTTAGTGATTTCCTCATCTTTTTTAACTGAAGATAGCAGTTCTGATTATTTGGGTGTTTTGATTTGAGAGATATGCATTCATACATAACTTTTTCCCTCTGAGCGTGGTAATTCACAAAGAGCAATTCGTTGGTTCTATGTTTTATACTAATGTGTTCTTCCCTTTCTCTGGGTGAAGACTGAATGAATATGCAATGATAAACATATTGTAATTTGAGATAGATGTACTGCTCTTTAGTAGTTGGTGGGGTGCTGGACCTGGGAAGAGCAGTGGACCCAGATCCTGTTTAGGGGAGCGACGTCTTTGTCCTGCAGCACGAGGACAGGAGACAATGAATGGTAAAGGGGAGGAGCAAGAGCAATTTATTGGCTATCCAATCCTGTCAGTCACACAGCAAGGGGCGTAACCCCAAGTTAACCACTGCTGTAGGACCATGGGAAATGGAGGGGAAATGGAGGGGTGGGGCTTAACATTCAGCAAACCAGTACAAGATGTCAGCAACTTTCAAGCACAAAGTTAGCTCTGGAGGGGCATAGGTAAAAAAATATGGCAACGGTATTTTTAAAGCTGCAGCTTCTAAATGAACATAAATTGATTTACAGTGCACTTATCCTTTAAAGAAAATGCTACCAACACATAAATCGGGTAAATTCAGTAAGAGAAGTTCCTGTCACAGGGATAAAAAAAATGTTTGCACTATCTGCTTGCAAAAGGGAAGAAAACTAAAACTGTCTATACCATTGGAGTTATCACTGCGCAGAATAATACATTGGCAAAAGGAAGAACTTTTAAACAGATGTAACCCTTGCAGTTAGACACACGGGCAAATTGTACTAACAAAAAATGAATCTTTAATTGGTGACGTAAATTACATTATCGTTTTTTTTTTCAAAACACAAACAAGGAATTTACAGAAAGACCCACTCCCTACTTTTTTTTAACACATTATTTTTGTTTTGTGGTTCTCTGTAAATCCCTGGTGTTTCGGGTTCCTACTGAAAGTTCAAAATGTATCATCCAAAGTTGCTAACAGATGCTGGGATTTTGACATCAGCCAGAGCCTATAGTTTTGTAAAGGGGTTTAAAATATTACATTTCTTGAGTGATAAGGGGATAATCTAAAATACATTTTTCTATTCATTTCTTCTTGGAGGTAAAAACAACTTACTGAAGCAGGATTGCTATAAAGCATATGATAAAACAATCTGCATAAATGCTGGTTCTCTGTACTGAGCTCTGGCCACATGTGCACTGCATATGGGCTTTGTTCCAAGGGTCAATATAAGCACGTTTGCAATCATCGTGCCCAAGCAACTCAGATCGTCTAGGTTAATGTCCAATAAGCAATTTTCATCACTTCCACACCAGTGTACAAACGTCCAACTTTTGACTTAATGTTTCATATCTTAGCCTGAGAGAAGTATAATCATGCCGCATGGTAATTACAGGGAGTTTAATCACTGGGTGTTACAACGACTAAATAGTATGTTAGTGTAATTAGATAATGTCTATATAACACGTAACAGGGAGATTCACCCAAGCCAGAAGCACTCTGGATAAATCTCACGGAAAAATTTCCAGCGGCTGTGCGGCTCTAGGTGAATCTCCCCTATATGTATTATAAGCCAGCTATCAACTGGTGTTAACTCTTAGGCTCGTACACACGTGCGATCACGGTTCCCGACCCCTGCGGCACGACGTGTACAAATGATGTTCGCCCGATAATCAGCCTGTGTGTAGGTGCTTTATTGGCCGAATGGTCATTCGTTCGGGGATCGTTGAATGACCGACTTGGCGGATCTCCAAACGAACGACTGTTTGACTGATAAAGTGCTTACACATGGGCCGCTATCGTCCGAAACATTTGTTTCGTACACATCGTACGTCGCGGGTCTGGAACCACGATCGCGCGTGTGTACGAGCACAGCCTCTGTAATAAGCTTGCAGTGGGTGCGCAAGTGTCTCTTGTGAAACTCACGCAGTCACCACAACATAGGGGTTAAAATTGCTCTAAACGATCATGCATCAGTAAGTGCAACTTTAACTCCTTAAGGCTAAGGCCACACTACACCACGCCAGAATCGCGCAAGCGTTATTGCAAGCATTAGCATCTGTGATTCTGGCACGTTATTGTGCATTTGCGCACCAAAAAACCCAAAATTGCATGTGCATCGTGTGCGCAAAACGTGCGCAACATGCAAAAAAAAAAAAAAAAACAAGTGGCGCCTGGCCCTTAGAAAACGCTCCACAGGATATCACCATAAACCGGCCTGTTTGTATTCAGTAACTTGCAATAGTGGTGTTACTTTAGATGTATTTACTTTATCAGAAAAATAAATTAAACATGAACAACATCACTAACAACGAAGTAAAAGAAGCGGTTAAGCCCTCTCATAATAGCATGATCTGGCCCTTCCATTTTGTAGAGAACATTGACCCCATATCATTACCACAATTCTCAAACAATTTAAAAATGAATGCATTACCGTTTTATTTATTTCACTTTGGCTAAATAATCTTTCAAGATTTAGAAAATGTAAATAATATATATAAGGGTAAATATAGTTGTCCTTAATGTTAATGAGAGCAACATTCTGGTTGGATAATACAGGCTAATCGCGCATGCACGATGTGTCCGAGTGGCCGTTTCGAACGATAATGGGCACTTTACTAGCCGACGCTTGTTGGGAGATCCGCCCGGCAGATAAGGCAACAATCTCCGAGCGACGGCCGTTTTGCCCGATAAGTGCCCATACACGCGCCGTTCGTACACTCGTGCATCGCAGGTCAGCACCCATGATCGCACATGTGTACGAACCTTTACATTGACTTTTTTTTTATTTCTTTCTCAGAATTAAAAAAATGAAAATGAGTTATTCTCCAGGTAGAAGGATTAAACATTTACAGGATTATTCATAAAAGTTCTTATCGTTTAAAATGGTGCTAATTTTGCCCCAACCAATCAGAACTTATGTACATTTGAAAGCTAACATCTGATTGGTTGGGGCAAAATTAGCACCATTTTTAACGATAAGAAGTTTTATTGAATCTCCCTGTTTGTTTATCTTTTGTATAGCAATGACGCAAATTCCCATTTTTGCTGTAATAAAGATAGAATATATTTATTAGCCTGTTTCTGAATAAAATTGTACTAACCTGCATAGCTCATCTTCAAGGCAACTTTGAATAATTAAGACAAGATGTGGAAAATATCGTCTGGAATTGACATGGGTTTCTGTGAAGGACATCCCCTGTACGTTGGCATGTCTTCGTTGAACTGATTTGCAGTCACAAAGACCCAGCAATTGAGAGATACCAATGGCATGGTGGCATAGAGGATTGTATTGTTCTCTGGCATTCCGTTATATTGCATGTATTTCCATTAACCTTGCAAATCATCATAGGGGCTGCCAAGTATCTATTACAATACTGGTCGCTTAAACAAAGTGCGGCTACTTCAAAACGGACATTGAAGTTTTAAATCTAGAAACATAAGCAAAAGGAAAAAAAAATCTCCCATTTAGATTTTGTAACAACCCTGTGCAACCAACCAGCAATTAACTCTGGTCTGTTACCTTCAGTTAGACATATGTTGCTATAATTTCCTAGTAAAAATCAATTCTAAAAATGAAAAGTACCTGGGGCACGGGATGGGATTAAAGGGCATGTCACCCTTTTTATAACTTCTTTCTGTAGTGGGGCTCCCTCCCCCCCAACCCCAAACACCATATTTGTTTCCACACAAACACCCCGATCTGTACTTACATCACCTCTTTCTCCCTTCGATGTTACGGCCCTCTGCTTGCATTGAAACTGCAAGCAGGGGGCTGGACCGGCAGCTGCTCCGTGATTGGCTGAGAGGCAGCCATTCACGGATGTGGCTTCTGGCTTGCAGATCGACGGGGGAAGAGGTGATGTGTACAGATCGGGGTTTTTTGTGTGAAACTAATATGGCGTTTGGGTTGGGGGAGGGAGCCCTACACACAGAAAAGGGTTTTGTGCTAGGTGGGAGGGAGAGAGAAACGGGAGGGGGAGGGAGGGGTTGGAGGTCTGTACTAAGCATGACAAAATTCTCCCGGAGGAGGGACAGGAGGCCGAGTCCTATATGGACTCTGCAAAGCTCCTGGTGGCAGTTTTTTGGACTTTAGGTGGGATTACTGGAGAACCATTTGGAGCTGCGATGTGAGGTAAGGATTTTTCTACACTACGTAGTGGGGCCAGTAGTGGGTTAAATTGTAGTTTGGGGGTGGACTTAATTCTTTAGTTTGTTAAGTGACCCAGTACTTACTTTTTCATATGCCAGGGTAGTGTCCTGTTTTTTTCCTTTATTAAAGGAAACACGACAAAAGCCGTTTTCTTCTGTGCCAGTGTTCCTCACATTAGTAATATTGGGAGTTAAGAATTACCAGTCCACATTCCTGTCCCAGGCATTTGTGTTTCTCACACGCTTATGATCGTGTTTTGCATCCGTTTGCCACATAAGAATCACAGCACGGTGCATGTTAATGTGGTGGCCACATTGCATCGCAACTCAAATGATGGTAACGCATGTGAAACGCGCACGCTTTTCATGCACGTTGACACCGTTGTAGTGGTGGCCTCAGCCTTAGGGTGTTTTATTTTGGGTTAAAAATCACATGTTCATAACTAATTCTAAGCAATCTGCCTCCTATGCTTTCCAACTGAACCTACAAACTTATTAAAATAATGTGTCCAATGGTTTACCTAAGAGGGTAGAGAAATAAATATACAGGCTATAAAGTTTATAACTCTTAGATCATACAAAACAGAGGAAAAACAGTAATTTCCAAAAACATCATCCAAGCTTTCCCTTTATACTTTTATGTTAACGCTTAATCATATTTTAAATCTGTGATGTCATGCTAGGTTCACGTGTTTCAAATCACTTGTTTTGGGATGGTGAAAACAGTGAGAAGCGTCTGCTCTCAGCTCTATGACATGTGACAAAGCATGTCTGAAGTATTATCTATTGCTAAAATTTTAATTTATCATGTGTAATAAAAACGAAAAGTCGGTTTTACCAAGATTTGCTAGTGCGCTAACTCCCATTCTCTTCTAATATTTGTGTGCAAGCATCAGTATCTAGGAGGAAAGAGAGATTGGGATTAAAAAACGGAAGCATAAAAATATACATTATAATATGATATTATTTTTCTTAAATTAAAAAAAAGTTCCCACAATACAGTTCAAACATCCAGGTTTACACAGTAGCAGACAAATTCTGAAGGGTATTAGTACAAAGGAATGTAAGTCATTCCACTACCAAGAATTTCTCCTGTGCACCTTTTTTTTTTTTTTACATTTCCTTTTCAATGATTGTTTGTGAAACTAGCAATATTTTCAGTATACAACCCGTTATCTCCTCCTGAATCGCACTTGGTAAGTCGCACACTGCCCTAAAATCATTAAATTTTCTCATGCATACTCTTGTCCTTTCGAGTATAGACTATTGCAACATATTTGACTGTCATCTGTCCCTTCTCTATTTTTTCTTAAATTTGCTATTCTATCATTCACTATCTTCAAAGAAAATACCCATAGCTCCAGTAATTTGGTTTAAATGTTTCTTTTAATCAGCAAAGAATAACCATTAAAACCCTTCTCTAAACCCATTTACTTCTCTGAACCCCCTTTTTATGATATTTTCTGTCCCTTAATGTTCCTGGATATTGCCCTGCTTACCACAAAAGGCAAGTCACCTACCAACATTTTTTGGTTAAACTTGAAATTGTCTCCAGCGTGAGAACTTATATTTCCTGGCCATCCCCAGGCGCATCAACACATGGTTTAACTTCTCCTTGTGCCATGGGTTAAAGAAGAAGAACCACCTCCTTAAATCCACCTCCCCCCCCTCCCTTCTCATCTCAGTCTTTCTTTTTTAATCGGTCCATTGTAAGTGGCTGCTCTCCCGTTCCAGCTACAGTTCCAGTCTCTCTCACCCTCAGCTTCTGGTAGATCCGCCACACTTCTGGTTTGAAGCCTACTTCCAGGTGTAATCAGTGCGAGATGATGTCACCACATTGCGCTAACCCTGGGAAATTTGAAATGCAAGCCGGGATTGAAGCTCAGATCTAGTTGAGGTGGTAAGTGCTTGTTAAGCCTGTGAAAAGAGCTGGTGTGTTTCTGTTGTGTGTATTCCCTTGTTTCAGCCATCAGATATAGGAGAGCAGCCAAAGAAAAAATAAAGGGACTCAAGCTCGAAGAGTCCCAGAGCCTGCAGAAAAGCTGAAAGGGGGAGAAGTTATACAAGTGAGTGAGTGAGGAGAACGTCACTCCAAAGAAAGCCTGATGTGCACAGTCAGTTCAAGCTGATCAACCTGACAATCCTGCACTGGAAATCCCAGGCTGTTGGCACAAGGTATTTAAACAAGCATCATTACAAAGATCTTGGTAATCTTTAACTACCTCTATCGAAACCCTGGAGAGAATAGGGGAGCTTCGGATGACTCAGAGAGGAAACCATGAGTTTGATTTCAAACTGGTTCCAAGTTTATTAAAATGATCAGGAAACCCCTGTCCTGGAGGGCAGGAGCAACCATCTTCTGTGTTATTCTATAGAAGCAAAAACCTTATTTTCATGTCCATGACAAAGTCAAGGGGATAATAGCAGAGAATGGCAGAAAATATCTTGGAAGCTGCCAGTGGAGCATATGAAAAGTTTGTATCCATTCCATCAGGATGATGCAGAGTTATGGACAAAGCTCCTATTGTTGGATGCCCCTGTGGGCACGGTTGTCTAAGAAGAAAGCGCTCCCGTAGAAGATGTGTCAATCCTTAAACATCTGATGGATCACTAAATGGAATCGGAGTTAAAAATCCATGTATAGTAGGAGCAAACTCTGTTGTTACCTTATGAGGGGAAAAAGTTGTTTGGGCCAGTCACTGGAAGAAATCATTTTTGATGGGGGAAAAATAGCTTTCTTTTGCAAACATCAAGTAGGTTTAGGGAGTTTCTCAGGAGAGGTTTCCTAGCAAATAAGAGGGGATTGAAATCCTTCGCCTGGGAAGAGTTTACGAGACCTTCCTCCTGCAAAGAAGGACAATAAAAAAAAAACCCAAACAGAACTCCAGAGCCCCTAAGAACCAAACCCTTATGAGATGAGGCCTGTCCATGCTTTCCCAGGTCGGGCCAGGTTTTTGAAATTCCAGGAAGTATGGGCAGAGATAACATCAGACTCCTGGGTTCTCTCTGTGGTTACCATAGGGTATTGTCTGCATTCCTGCAGAGCCCCAAAGATCCTTCTCTTTTCTAACCCTGTTGTCATCAAACCACAGAAGGAGAATCCTTTTGGAGTATGTCACCAAGGCAGTCTGCAAGGGGAGCATAATTCCAGCCCTGATAGGGCGAGAAGAACCGGATCTATTTGCCGCTCTTCTTGATCAAAAAGACAACAGGGTATTGGCGTCCCATTTTAAATCGAGGGAGTTGAACAAGCCTTGAAGTATTACCCTTCAAACAACTGCAAACAGTCAGGGGTTCTATTTCAAAGGGTATTGGATTTGCACCATAGACTACACAGACACATATATGTCAATTTACCCATCAAAACAATGCTTTACCAGTTTCTCAGCTTCACATTACTGTCCCCCGTTCGGCCTTTTAACATCCCTCAGACCTTCACAAAGGTTTTAGTATGGGTAATAGCACACTTGAGAACGTTGGGAGTGAGGATCTTCCACTACTCAATGATCTTCTATCATAGCCAAGTGTAGTTAGGTACTGATTCAAAACAGAATTGTCTTGAAATTACTCAGCGATGTGGATGAATTAAACAGGGAGCAAGTCAGAAAGAAACAGGGAAAAACACAGATGTTGACCTTTTGGGGCCAATATCAATGTGTCCCTGCTTGTCAAGTGGGAAAGTTGGAAATCAGACCCTTGCAGTCATACTTTCTTATCAATTGGGACAAAATGTAGCAAGATTGGTTATGGCCAATTCGCCTGATTGGATATACCTGTTTACAGATTGGGAATTGGATGTAAGCACAATATATCATCAATTTGTGCAGGGAACCTGTAGCATAAAGAGTCTATCAGGAGATTTCAATGTGGAGAATTTCTTCTTGATTGTTATCATAGGGAAGCGAGAGCCACGCAAGCTGGCCGTGCAGGCCTTGGTAACCTCTATTGATGAGATTGGTACCGGGCCGCCTTTACATCTTGAGGACTCCAACAGGTGCAAACTGCTTCACCCCAATCAGGGAGTTACAATCTGGCAGCCTGGAACTTGAGAGGGAAGGTTGGAGTGATTTCGGCTGTTATTCCCAGGTCATGTGAGACACTTTTGAACCCGGTCAGCATCTACATTGTCTAATATGCAAATATTTTGAGACTTCAGTTAATGTACAGAACATAGACAGATCCCAGTCTGCAGCCATCAATTCCCAGGTTCTAGATTTCCTGCGGATGAGCTGGATGAGGTGTTGAGCTTGAGTACCCTCAAGATAGAGGTTTCATTCTTATATGCTACTTTGAATATCAAGCTATTTTAAGACAACCTTATTGAAATATTTTTTTGAAGGAGTCTTGCGCATTAGGCACCTAGACGCCAGTTGCTTCCAGCCTAGGTTTTGCCTGTGGTGCTTTTAACTCAATCAACTTTTGAACCCAAAAAGGAAGCCTCATTGTGGGATCTGACACTAAAAACTGTGTTATTGTGGCTTTAACATCTGGAAGAAAGCATGCAGGTTGCTGCCATATCTATCTGTTCTCCTCATATGAATAATCTGCCAGAGGCAGTCATTTTCCAAAAAGTTTTACAAAGGTAGTGTCAGATTTAATTAGGACTAACCATTATGTGTGCCGTGTATTTGACCCGGAATCATCTAAAAAAGAAGACATTCATAAATTGGGATGTGAGGACCTACTTGCATACTGTGAGAGGATAAGGCTTTCAGAACCTGTTTGTTATCCCATCGGGAGCTAAGAAAGGGAGAGGACAGCAGCTACTTCTACAGTTAGACATGGATCGTCATGGCTATTCTCATGAGATCTTATGAGATTCACAGATTAGCACCTCCTCAAGGAGTGATGACGCATTCCACTAGATGGATTGCAACTTCTTAGGCGGCAGAAGAGGGAGCCACTACCGAGGCATGGTGTCAGGCAGCTACATGGGCAGTACTCAGAACCTTTGATAAACATTATAAGTTGAATTAATTTCTAAGACAGACTTTAGACAAAGAGTGTTAAGAGTCCATGTGGGACGTGCAGTAAATTATTTGCAAGCATTGGTCTGACTTTATTTCCCACCCTTTGATTGCTAAGGCATGTCCCATATGTTTGAAAGCTGCATGTGAATGCCATCCCTGCAGCCAGCATCCCTCTCCCTCTGGAATTCCTATACTACTATACTACTTATATAATTACTAACTACTATACTACTAACCAATGGGCACAGGAGAAGTTACCCATATGTTTGAATGATGCCGTAGGGATGACCAGGAAGGAAACCCTTGGTAAGTATGATAGGAGCTTCGCTATGAATCACTCATGAATCACTACCACTTGCTCCCTCTCCACGCTGCTCCTAATTGCCTTTTCCCATTTACAAGCAACAGTAGTGAGCTTGTCAAGCAATGTCACTGTCATGGCCGTGACTGACAACTTACCAGGAATAGAATGTAGCCGCGGCGGTGGATCGTTGAGGTTGTAAGTATAATTTGTCACTAGGGATGGACTTGAAACTCGAACCCGAGTTTGAGACAAACTTTATGAGTTCGGACGAACTCGAAACTATTCGAGACTAGTTTGGGCTCAAACTAGTTTGATTTTTCCAGACTCGCAGGACTTTTGAAATCCTCGAACGTTCGGCAGGCCTCAAACGTCCGCTTCCCAAAATCCCAAATGGCTGGAGATTCACGAAATCGGCCATTCGACAATCCCGCGCCCGTACATTCGGGGGTCCTGCAGCTCGAACCGGGACCCCCTCCTAGGTCCTTACAAACCTTTGGTGGCCCTGACAAGGGCCCTTTGGGCTTAAGGGGTCCGCAGCTTGAAACCAGGACCCCCCTCCTGCACTTATAAGTGCCCTTGTGACCCTAAACCAATGGCCTTTGGGGCTTAAGAGTCCCGCCTCGACCAGGACCCTCCTCCCTGGCCCTTGTAAGGGCCCTTGCGACTGATAAGTTGTTTTGTTGGGGGTCCTGCAGCTTGAACCAGGACCCCCAGTGAGGTCTCATAAAGAGCCTTGGTGCTTTTCTTCTTCATCTGGTACACCAGCTCCGCTGAGGCACCAACACCCAAGAAGTACTCATACGGCCCCAGGGGTACCTCTGGTACCAGTGGCCTTAATGAGGCCACCGTCTTCATCGAAGCGACGTCTTCAGGCTAGCGACACTAACACCCACTGAGGTCGCCGATGCCAGCAGGCTCACTGGGCCGACTAGCGTCGCTGCAACCTTCACCTCAGCAGAGCCGATGTTGCTACTTCTTCTTTTCTTTATCCATCTACTGCGATGGCATCTGAGCTCGCAGAGGATGCACCTCTTTATATAGGTTTGCAGAGTCCTAAGTCCTAATCGTTTTCTGATTGGTCAATTCTTAATGGTTGTTTGTGGTTTACATTAACCAATCAGATTTTCCGATTTTCTGAAATTTGGTTCGAACTTTCCGAACTATTTACCCCCATTGACTTTAATGGGTCAACGAACTTTCGAAAGTTCGGCCATCTCTATTGTCACACAGGGAGTATATTTCAAAGGTTTTGGGGGGTCCTGCATACATATTTTTTTTCTAAGGGGTAGACAAATTCTATGACAGATAGAGTAATCTGTCACAAATGGGATCCGTGAGAACCTGTTATCCTGTTCTCTTGCTGATTGATCCCCTTATACATTTCCTTGTCTTGCTTTAAAAACTCTATCAATTATAGAGCCAACACATTTATTTAATAATGTAAAAAAGGCTCTTAAATCTTCATTTAACCAATCCCTGTGTGGAAGGATATATACAATGCTGATACCTCTAATGTAACTAATACAATAATCTTCCCAACATACATTTGCAAACCTTTTAAACTTTTGTTTTAGTGCCATGAGCATTAAACACAATGGGCCAACCGAAGGCAGGCCACACTAGCCCCGTTCTCACATGCTTACAATCTTGTTTTGTGATCCATTTGGGCATGCGAAATGCAGCACAGTGCATGTGGGTGGCCACATTGTAGCCCTGTGCTGTGATCAAGTGCATGAGATCACAGGGTTTTTTGTGAATCGTATGCTCTCAACCAAATGCGCAACAGACAGAAACTGTGTGAAACGCACGCTTCCCTGCACTTTGATGCAGTCACTCTGGGTAGGTTATAGAACATTGAGTAATGGCCATATTTAAAAACCGCTTGTAACGCAAATTTATCAATACCACCATTATTGATATGTACAACAGGGGCTGTAAATGTCGTACATTACTCTGCTTGGTATTACTATGGGGATCCTTAATCTATGATCGCGTTATTGTAGAGATATCAAATTGCAATGTAGACGACCCTCAGATTGTGCAAAACACAATATTTTACAGCAACATGTTTCAGAGATTGTGCTTGAAAAGGAGCACAATCTCCGAAACATGTTGCTGTAATACAATTTGTGTTTTGCAACAATCTGAGGGTCGTCTACATTTTTGCAATTTGATATGAATAGCCACAGGGACGAGGTGGAAGTAAAGAGACCTTGGAAGAAAGATAAAAGTCGATGTGAGTAGCTCACTTGCTTTTTATTGTAGAATACCATGCCTTTATAAATATGCACCCTTAGCTCCCTGCGAAAAAACCCCAAACCCAATTGAGAATTGTCCATCACTTACTTATATTTACCATAAACCATCATTAATATCTCTCATTAATCTAAATGATAATGGGGAGTCTCCTTATTTGGGTTAAAAGCTGGGTAACACCGGAAAGATTTTGAAAAATGACAGCATAAGTAGAACGTTTCTGGTCTGTGTGTTTCCCTCGACCGTTAGTCTGACAGGTCCCGACAGACTCTGTCTTCTATGCGCATCAGCATGTGTGATATGCATGCCATAGAATACAGAGTCCGTCGGGACCTCTCAGATCTACGCGGCGGGGATGCGAGCATTCGAGTAAGTGCGTTACCTTTCTCCCACCTCCTGCGGGTTTTATTGAAGAACTAGAGGTAAGACACCAGCTTCTTACCTCCCGTTCTTCAATAAACTAAACGTTATTTTTTTCCCAGTGGAGATACCCTTTAATAAAGATTATAACATAAATTTCTCCGTAATAATATACATTAATCTCATGGGTGAGACAACCAGGAATGCCTCACTTTTATCAGATAGCTTAATAGTGATCTCTATGTATTAATGTTGAAAGAACATTGTTGGGGAGATTTACCTAGAGCTGCAGCCATTCTGGTTGATCTGACTTACCCTTACCATGACTATTGGGGTGCAAAGAAGAGTTTAAATTGCTCTATCCAATATTGAATTGGTTAACACGCAACTTAACTCTGGAAAACTGTGCTGCGGGCTCTGGGTAAATCTTCCACCTACAAAGAAGATTTACCCAGAACCAAGTCTCTGGGAAAATTTCCCTTCTTAATATGTGATTGTGGGCTGTGGATAAATCCCAAAAGGTGTTAAATAATAACCCAAATGGCATATTGAATTCATAGAAGGAAGAAAACAGCAAATAAATATTTTACAATTTTTTTACTTACATGCATCAGTGCCAGAACTGCTGGATGCCTATTTTTTCTAATGTTTTCCTCTGAGTAAGTAGACATGATTCTCTTAGCATGTTTTAAGCATTTGTTGATTGTGATTCCATTCCAGATCTTCAAACATTTTCTTTGTTTGATTTAAAACAAACAAAGTTACCCATGACAGTGGTTCTTAATTCATTCCAAGTGACAAACACGTCTGCTGCAAGACCCAGAATGGTCAGTTGCTTTGTGGCAGTGATACAACTCCTTTAAAGTTTTCATACAGCTCGAGGCAATTTGGTGTTTCTTTGCAGTACTGCTTAGCTAAATGGCAATCATTTGGTTTTTCTAGATTAATGCTTTCATTCTTGAATATTTGGAAGAACTTTTATGGACAATGGAGGACTTGTTGGTCCGGTATGGCTGGTATAAAATAATCAGAAAAATCATGAAATTAAATATAACTTTATAAAAATAAGAAAAACTCTGGTCATTATAATATAGTTATAGATCACTATTTTGATCAATTGATCACTGTAATCAAATAATAAACTGATTACTTGCCAAATAATTTCTAATCAAGAAGTTTCGATTATGGCACTGTGACAGAGTCACATTTAAGGCATGTCCAGTCGAAAAACACTTTAGCTGATAAATGTTCTCCACCCCTCCAAACCCTACTCTCGCATTATCAATATTTTCCAAATATGTCCCTGAAGTGACTTACCTGGCCCCTCGCCCCACTAGGTACCATCCCCTGCTCCTGTTGCAAGCTCCTTCGAGCAAACACAGAGCAGAAGCCGATAGCTGATTTCTTCTTGTCACGTTGCACCTGCTGTCAGCCGCAGAGCAGAGAGTGGCCCGGTCATGTTAAGGAACTTCAGGGACATTTTGGAAAATATTGATAATACCCTGTGTTCTGTTCTTTCCCAGTACACGGGGATGCTAGGGTTAAAAGCCTGCTGGATCTGTTCCAACAGCAGGCAATTAAGAATATAAGCATGTTTTCTGTTCTGTGTTTGCATGTTTTAAATATAACTATTAGTTGTTTTTACCAAATGTTGCTAAGGCTGAGGCCACACTGTAACGCGTGTGCTCTTCTGTACACTCTTTCACATTACTATGTTACTATCGTGGTGATATGAATACATTATATACAAATATAAACCCTGGAAAGACTATCAGGGAGATTCAATAAAAGTTCTTATAGTTTAAAATGGTGCTAATTTTGCCCCCAACAATCAGATCTTATTAACATTGAAAGATAACATCTGATTGGTTGGGGCAAAATTAGCACCATTTTAAACGATAAGAACATATATTGAATTACACCTGTATGTTATTATTGGTGATATGAATGACATTTATACAAAATAAACCTGAAAAAAACTATGTTACTATTGGTGATAT
Source organism: Hymenochirus boettgeri (assembly GCA_019447015.1). Classification (NCBI taxonomy): domain Eukaryota; kingdom Metazoa; phylum Chordata; class Amphibia; order Anura; family Pipidae; genus Hymenochirus; species Hymenochirus boettgeri. Next base: position 175,133,419 of record CM033473.1, read on the forward strand.
GAATCACATTTATATACAAATATAAACCCTGGAAAGACTATCAGGAGATTCAATAAAAAGTTCTTATAGTTTAAAATGGTGCTAATTTTGCCCCAACCAATCAGATCTTATTAACATTTGAAAGATAACATCTGATTGGTTGGGCAAAATTAGACACCATTTTAAACGATAAAGAACATATATGAAAACCCGTATGTTATTATTGTGATATGAATGACATTTATATACAAATATAAACCCTGGAAAAAAACTATGTACTATTGGTGATATGAATCACATTTATATACAAATATAAACCCTGGAAAGACTATCAGGGAGATTCAATAAAAGTTCTTATAGTTTAAAATGGTGCTAATTTTGCCCCAACCAATCAGATCTTATTTAACATTTGAAAGATAACATCTGATTGGTTGGGGCAAAATTAGCACCATTTTAAACGATAAGAAATTGTTTGGCTGTCATATTTGTGTTAGTGTATATATGTGTTTAATGAGCATCTGTAGTCCAAAAATTTGCTTAAAAAATCAATTAAGGTTTTAAAGGGAATTTATTATATATATATATTATATATTATATATTATTACCCCAAATCCATAGATTGTTCAATCTAAAATGATCCCAGTGCTCCTATATCTACACCCACCCTCACTGCATTTATCTTCACTTACTGGCCAGCATGTAGGAGGTGTGGCTAAATAGCCCATCTCTCATCTCCCCCTTTTTGTGTCCTGCGGGCATTGCTATATTTGTAAATTAAGTTTATCTATTGCTTATATTTATTAAATACAGTAATGAAATAGTCACTTAAAAAGTGAACTATTCTTCTAATCCATTGTGCACAATCCACCACCAGATTTAGTTTAAAGGGCATCTATAGTGAAAAAAACACATTGCCCCATTGCAAAGTTAATTCATGTACTTTGTGCTACCTTGATCCTACCTCTGTCATTGACTCTATTTTCCATGGTGTTAGATCTCTGTGCAATTCCCCTCCCCTCTGTTACCTCCTCCATGTCTCAACCCACGAACCGACAAGCTTATCATGTGCAGTAGGAGTTAAAATTTCAACATCCTGAAAAACACACCCACGCACAGTGGCCAATAGAAAGCAAGCTGTCCTGGAGACACGATCTCTCCGTGTCCTGATCTCTCTCTTTGTGACCCCATCACATCAGAGAAAGCTATCAAGAGGGGGGGTCAAGTGCAGCCTTATCTCTACCATCAAGCTACCTCCTTCCGCCTACTAATGCTCTTATCTTTTTGTAACAGAGCAGGAGAGGGGAGGGACTTGAGCAGGGAAGAGGGTCATGTCACAGGGATTTGATTGACAGTACAAGTAGGAGTAGAGAAATGCAATCACGTATTCTTCTAACATGTTTATCTCAGGACAAGAAGGAAACTTTAGAAAATAAAAACACTCTGGGGGTTGAGGGGGATTATAGAACACATGGAAAGAGAAAAAAAGTTAATTTCCCCACTATAGATGCCCTTTAACTATAGCACACATGCATGCTAATGCGCGCTATAGTTAAACTAAAGGCGGAAGTGGTCGTGAACTGTCAATGGAACCGGCAGTGGATCATTTGCAAGGTAATTTTTACTTACTTTCCTTGCCCTGGTCAATTGATTGAAGAATGGAAGTAAGGCATAGCTAATCGATGTCATGTCAGTAAGTGAGAGTTAACTTCTTTGCGGCAGATGCACAAGCAAGCAAAATTTACTTGCATAGCCACCGCAAGATATGTTATTGGCTTGCCTAGGTAGGACTTTTTGCCCCCTAGCTGGCGTTAAAAGCCCTGCAATGGTTCAAGCACGATCAGAATGCACCAAGAACCGATAACATCGCCAGTGCCATTGCACCTGCGTGGCCTTGGTGCATACATTTATACATAATATTTATACATTATACATTTATATACATTCATTCCAATTTAAGCCACATCCACTGACTAATACGCCCACCCATGCTGCATTAGCTATTAGTTCCTCCCCCATGTGTTCAGGTTTGCTATAGCAAAAAAGTGCAACCCTTAACCAGCATCTCTTACTGGACAGTTACTTGGTGTACATTTAAACACTATAAGTCCCTTGCATTGTGTGCACATGTGCACACAGTGCAGAAGCATGGATGCGTCGGGACTGTCAGTGAAAAGCCAACACTGGAGTGATCGTCAGTAAGTTCTCTCCCGTCTCCTGTAAGTTTTACTGAAGAACGAAGGTAGGACATAGCTCATTTACCTCCATTCTTCTATACAGAAAAAATGATTGTTAAAAAAAAAAAAAACGTGCATACATATAAGTTCATAGCTATGCACATAGCTTCCATAACCTAGGTATCCATATATATTTAGAGTTCAACACGTTTTTATTAAAACTGACAAACCTTGCCTGAAGGAAAACCAGAAGATTGTACCAGAAACTAATATTAGTCCATATACATAGCTGTGATGTAAATCACTGCACCTGAAAGAGATGTGTATTGTTAGTATTTAAATACATTTAGAATTAATAAGGTAATTTTATTCAGCTCACAGTTAATGTAACTTTTCCTTGGAATTGGCATTTGGGAATCCACAGTTATCACAATATTACAGTTTGCTAAATTTCTAATTTTATAGAATGGATTTGGTTTCTTAATGTAGATTTTATATGTTACAAGATCCACAAGATTACTTTTTATCTCCACAGTATCCTAGAATTGCTTTCAATCTGCCATATCCTTAAAGATGCTTTAAATCAGCCACAGTCTCACACGTACATACCCCTTTAATAGTACCAATATAGAAACAACATAGTACAGAGCTGTAGGAGGAGGATATGAAGTGAACCTAATCTGAGCAGCACTGTGCAATGTATTTCTCAATAGTGTACTTATCGAAGGTGAATTAAACCTTTCCTATTAAGGCAAATTAATCTTCACCAGCAGATCAATCTGGATCCACATTTTTGTTAATACCCCAATCCAGCTTTTGCTACTTTTTCTCATATGAGCAGGTAAGACTGGATAAAAGGGGTGTTAAAGTACTTTAGCAATGATATAGTTTGAAGACAGCACCCGGTAGACCTTGCTCTTTCTTTATGGTTTATTAGTGACATGCGTGCACAAAGTTTCGGGTGTGTCCCCTTCCTCAGTGCACCTAGAAGGGGGACACACCCCAAACGTTGTGCACACATGTCACTAATAAACATATAAAGAAAGAGCAAGGTCTACAGATGCGTTCTTCAAACTATATCATTGCTAAAGAATATTTAACCCTGTATGTGGTTGACAGGATTTGAGGAACAGCATCCAGTAAGTCTCTGAGAAAGGAGTGCGGGAGATTAACTAAACGTGTAAAAGTACTTTAACAATGCATAATCCAATTTAAAAATTAACATTTAGAGCCCATAAATAATAAAACATAACTTATACAGAATTTATAACATAACAGCTAAGATTTAAATTCTATTTAATATCACTGTATTAACTGTTTCTCGTACCTAGTTACTAGCAGGATATACCTACATTATTATTGTTTATTGTTGCTGCTAAGAAAGAGAGAGAATGTTTATATTTGTAATATTGGTATTTCATTTATTACCATTGTGCAAAGAGTGTGGGCCAGTGACTATCAGTTGCTTCTCCTGTGAATCACTGAAGACGCGTGATGTTTTCTGCGTAACCTGATCTAGAGAAAATGAATAGTCTGCTTAATGACGTAGTTTGTTATACGTAATAAGATTTAGTTATTGTGAAAACATCTGCATGAAAGACTTGTTTAGGTTTAAATACAAAAAATACCATCAATACCCTACAGTCCGTAAGGTATGCAGGTAGATCCACAGTTATGTAAATTCCTTCACTGTTCATGTGCATTTTTACTAAGAATAATTTAACACCAGATAAATACTGACAAAGACAGGGGGCTAATGATTGTGGGCCATATGCTCTAGTGATTTTACTGAGTTGGTTTGACATGCTTAATATGTCTTTACATGACCCTGCACATCTGGGTAATCTCCTAAATATTTCACTCCCATCTGTTAGTTTTATAATGGAGTATCCTGGAAGATGCAAAGCCATCCAGATATGTTTATGGATCGGTGCATGCATGGAAATTGTGATGGATGCTCCATGTTGATCCTGATTTTAAACATAAAAGGAAACTCATCATTCAATACTTATTATATTTTGCCAACTTCCCACATGTATCAATCATTTACTGAATCTACCATATTTATGAATCCAAAGACAACAATGTATGACTTGACAGCATTTTTTTTATTTTTTGCTGATTGGTTCATGTCCCTGTGCATTTTCCATTTATCTATGCTATTTAGAATTTCTTAAATATACTTACCATATATTTCTTATACTTCGAAATAAAGCAATGTAATCCTGAAATTTCACCTCCCACAACACCAACCAACAACCAAAAGCAAGCTTTTGTAACAGGTAGAGTATAATGACGCAAAGGGGGCAGCAGTGGATGAGGATTGTCCAGGCATTGTCTTCTTCAGAAATAATCAGTTAAGGATAATTGCACTGTAAATCAGTTATTCATTTGGAAGCTGCAGCTTTAAAAATACTGTTGCCATATTTTTTTTTTACCTATGCCCTCCAGAGCCTACCTTGTGTGCCTTGAAAGTTGCTGACATCTTGTTACTGGTTTGCTGAATGTTAAGCTCCGCTCTCTGATTTTCCTCTGCTTTCTCCTGCTTGAGCCTCTAAGTAATGACTGTGAGTTCCGTGCACTCTCCTGCTTGAGCCTCAAACAGAAATGCCTGTGAGTTCCATGCACACGCACGTGCACCGAACTCACAGGCATTACTGTTTGAGGCTCAAGCAGGAGAAACCAGAGGAAAACAGAAATTTTTTGCTACTTACCGCAATTTTCTTTTCCTGGTCCGTAGCACGGCAGTGGTTAACTTGGGTTACGCCCCTTGCTTTGTGACTGACAGAATTGGATAGCCAATAAATTGCTCTTGCTCTTCCCCTTTACCATCTTATGGTCGACTGTCCGAGTGACTCTGAAAAACATAATGACAAATAGGGAAGTACAACCACTGCCGTGCACGGACCAGGAAAAGAAAATTGCGGTAAGTAGCCAAAATGTTCTGTTTTCCCATGGTCCTACACGGCATGGTTAACTTGGGATTTGATAAGAGAACAAATGATGCTTAACAAAATTTATTTACATGCAGCTACAGAATATTCCTTCAAACTCGCTTGAGAATGAACATCTAGATTGTAATGTTTGATAAAGGTGGACATAGATGTCCAAGTAGCTGCTCTGCAGATCTCTTCTGGAGAGGTCTTTGCTGAAAAAGCCCAGGAGGCTGCCATCGATCTGGTAGAATGTGCCGTGATTTTCCCAGGAAGGAATGCCTTACTCTCATATGCTGTCTTATGCAACCCTTTTGCCAGGATGCTAACGTTGATTTAGAGGGTCTACATCCTTTTTTGCTGCCAGAATGATAATGAATAAGAATCCGTTTTCTGAAATGTCAGTGTTGTTTGTTGATGTAAGCTGAGAGGATTTTTACCAACGTCCAGAGTTGCGGAATGGGATTTTGATCTTGCTGTGAAGAAGTGGGAAGTATGATGTCCTGGTTAATATGAAATGAGGTTACAACTTTGGCAAAAAAGTTGGATCTGGTCTAGAATTATTCTATCGTGAAAGAATGAGATAAGGTTCAGAGGCTCTGAGTGCTTGAATCTCTGCCACTCTTCTTGCTGAAGTAATAGCCACCAGGAATGAGATTAACTGTTATATTTCCTATGGAACAAGATTCTAACGGAACAAATGGCTCTCCTTGTAAATTTGAAGTACCAAGGTTAAATCCCATGGAGGAACCTTGTCTCTTATCTGAGGCTTGATATGTTTCACCCTGTGAAAAAACCGGATGATTAATGGATCAAAAGCCCTTTGACATTGTAAGAACTGAAATTGCTGAAATTTGAGTTTTAAGCGTTGATAGACTTAAATGTTTCTTTAGGCCTTCTTGCAAAACTCTATTAAGCTTTCTGGAGTAGGTTCTAAATTATTTAAAGACTTTGACTTACACCAAGTTGAAAATATCTCCCATATCTTATAAGCACTTCGTGTGGAGATTTTCCGGCTGCCATTAGAGTGGAAATGGCGTCGTCTGATAAGCCTGTTGCTCTCATAGTGGAGGTTTCAAATACCAAGCCGTCAAATGTAGATTCTCTGGTTGCGGATGAATTACTGGTCCCTGGGATAGACGGTTCTTGTTAACGAAGTCTGATCGGAGGAAGTTTGGATATGTTGAAAGCCCAGTTGAACCAGGGTCTCCTTGGCCACCAAGGTATTTGCGATATTGTGGCTTTGTCGTCCCTGATTTTTCTGGAGGACTTTGGAATGATTGGAAATGGAGGGAATATTGTATAACAGTTGGTGTGACCATGTTATCGAGAAGGCCTTTGTGGCTGAAGCCTGCATTTCCCAATATCTTGATATATATTTCTTGGTTTGGCTGTTCTTGTGAGTTGCCATCAAGTCCAGCTGAGAAGCCCCCCTTCTGGCAGATGTAGAGGAAGATTTTTGATTCAGGTGCCATTCCCCTGGGAGAATGGTCTGTCTGCTAGGTAATCTGCTTTGTAATTGTTTACCCCTGGGATGTGTAGAGATCCTAGATCTAATAGATGAGTTTCTGCAACAATAAGATCTTTTTGGTTGTATTCCATAATGGTGAACTGTGAGTTCCCCCCTTGTTGCTGATATATGCTGTCACCGTAGTGTTGTCTGAGCGAATTTGAACTGATTTCCCCTGAATGAATTTTTGAAAGGAGAGTAGGGCTTCTAAAACTGCTGGTAGTTCCCTCAAATTCTGTGGAGCTGACAATAACTTCTCTGGCCACTTCCCCTGCGAAAAATGGTGATCCATGATATCTCCCCATCCTAGTGGGCTCGCATCCGTCGTAATGGTTATCTACTGTGGTGTGGCCAAAGAGATGGGTTTGTAGTTTGACTGTATTATCCACCATGAAAGCTCCGATCTGATTTGAGGAGGAATGGATATTATCTGATTTGGGCCCTTTAGTGATATATTGTTTGTTGAAACTATTTGCAGATCTCTTATGTGAGTCTTGGCCCATTTGACTGTGAAGAGGGATGCAGTGAGCTTCTCTAGGGTATGCGGCAGACCCAAGCTGTTGATACCGTGTTGGATGAATTCTGTGTCAATGACATGATGTCCTTTATTTTTAAAGAGGAAGAGAGATGCCATTTTGAAGTTTCAGCAGCTCCAAGGAATTGTACTGATTGTGTTGAGTTAGTAGAGACTTTCCTGATTGATTACCCATCCATGGATTGAATGTTTTTAAATGTGGCTCTGGAGATTAGATAACTGGCTGCTTTTATGAGGATACATAAAAATTTGGATGCCTTGAATTCTGAGGTGGCTATTAGAGTGATCAAAACCTTTTGTAATAATCTGGGGGCTGTGCTAGCCCAAATGGTAGAGCTCTGTATTGGTAGTGTTTCCCTAATAGGTAAAACCGAAGATATTTCCTGTGAGATTGATGTATGGGAATGTGAAAATCGCATCTTGGATGTCTATTTTCGCCATGAAGGGATACTGATTTGAGACTTTCCACTTGAAGTGTCTGACCTGAAAAATGAATTCAGATATCCGAGGTTTAAAATTGCCCTCATTTGCCCTGATTCTTTTTCCTGAGAAAAAGGTGAGAATAGGCTCCAATTTTCCCAAAATGTTCCCAAAAATGGGACTGTTTCTATGATGTCTTTTGACAGAAGAGAGGAGAACAGAGTTTAGTGCCTTCCTTGCTGACCTGGTAAGTGGAGTTTTGACCTAAAAATTTGTTTGGAGGATGACTGTTCGAATTCCATGTAGCCCCTCCGATTATTTTGAGGACCCAAGAGTCCGATATGTTTTGAGCCCAAATCTTCTTGAAGGAGATGAGTCTCCCCCTATTTAAGGACTGGATCCCATAACTTCATAACGTCTTGGCTTGCATCTGGTGTTTTTTGCCAAGAAGCTGGTGAGAAACTTCAGGTTTCCAAGATCTCTGTAAGAATGGCTTACTCGGCTTGCTTCCCTTAAACTTGTTTGAGATGTAGATGGAACAGTATTTCTGAAATTTCTGTTTGTGGGAAGACTGTTTTTAGCTGAATTGGCTTCAATAAGATCCTTGAGTTTAGATCCAAAGAGGAGACTGCCTCAAAAGGAATATTGGAAAGGTGTTGTTTGACTGGACATCCGCTTTCCATTGTCTCAGCCAGTAGCTCGCCTGGCTGAGACTGAAGCACTAATTGACTTAGCCGATAGAGGCCTCAGATATAAATTCATTGGCATGTTTCATATCAATGATATGAGCTAGAGCCTTCTTTTGAGCTTCCATTTCTAATAGCCTCCTCTAAATCGTTACCAGATCTTGTTGGCTCTAGAATAGCTAGTGATTGCTATGGATGGTCTAAGCGAAGCACCAGAAAGTGAATATATTCTTTTGAGTAGGATGTCTTCTTTTCTGTCCATAGGTCTCTATGACTGTAGAGTCTTCTGTGGCCAGTATTGTTCTTTTGACCATCTTTGTATGGCCGTGTCTACTTTGGAAGGTTCGTCCCAAGGGATATATCTGCAGCTGATTGGGATATGTTTTGAGAAAAGATTGTGTGCATGAAAATCTTTTGTCGGATTTTGTCATTCGCTTTAACGGTATCTTGAATTTGTTCATGACATAAAAAATGTAGATTCTATGTTCTACTAGTAAACATAGATCTGACTGAACCACAGGAGAAGGTTCAGAAATTTTTAGTGATTTCCTCATCTTTTTTAACTGAAGATAGCAGTTCTGATATTTGGGTGTATTTGATTTGAGAGATATGCATTCATACATAACTTTTTCCCTCTAGCGTGGTAATTCACAAAGAGTCATTCGTTGGTTCTATGTTTTATACTAATGTGTTCTTCCCTTTCTCTGGGTGAAGAACTGAATGAATATGCAATGATAAACATATTGTAATTTGAGATAGATGTACTGCTCTTTAGTAGTTGGTGGGGTGCTGGACCTGGGAAGAGCAGTGGACCCAGATCCTGTTTAGGGGAGCGACGTCTTTGTCCTGCAGCACGAGGACAGGAGACAATGAATGGTAAAGGGGAGGAGCAAGAGCAATTTATTGGCTATCCAATCCTGTCAGTCACACAGCAAGGGGCGTAACCCCAAGTTAACCACTGCCTGTAGGACCATGGGAAATGGAGGGGAAATGGAGGGTGGGCTTAACATTCAGCAAACCAGTAACAAGATGTCAGCACTTTCAAGCACAAAGTTAGCTCTGGAGGGGCATAGGTAAAAAAATATGGCAACGGTATTTTTAAAGCTGCAGCTTCTAAATGAACATAAATTGATTTACAGTGCACTTATCCTTTAAAGAAAATGCTACCAACACATAAATCGGGTAAATTCAGGTAAGAGAAGTTCCTGTCACAGGGATAAAAAAATGTTTGCACTATCTGCTTGCAAAAGGGAAAGAAAACTAAAACTGTCTATACCATTGGAGTTATCACTGCGCAGAATAATACATTGGCAAAAGGAAGAACTTTTAAACAGATGTAACCCTTGCAGTTAGACACACGGGCAAATTGTACTAATCAAAAAATGGAATCTTTAATTGGTGACGTAAATTACATTATCGTTTTTTTTTTCAAAACACAAACAAGGAATTTACAGAAAGACCCACTCCCTACTTTTTTTTTAACACATTAATTTTTGTTTTGTGGTTCTCTGTAAATCCCTGGTGTTTCGGGTTCCTACTGAAAGTTCAAAATGTATCATCCAAAGTTGCTAACAGATGCTGGGATTTTGACATCAGCCGAGCCTATAGTTTTGTAAAGGGGTTTAAAATATTACATTTCTTGAGTGATAAGGGGATAATCTAAAATACATTTTTCTATTCATTTCTTCTTGGAGGTAAAAACAAACTTACTGAAGCAGGATTGCTATAAAGCATATGATAAAACAATCTGCATAAATGCTGGTTCTCTGTACTGAGCTCTGGGCCACATGTGCACTGCATATGGAGCTTTGTTCCAAGGGTCAATATAAGCACGTTTGCAATCATCGTGCCCAAGCACTCAGATCTCTAGGTTAATGTCCAATAAGCAATTTTCATCACTTCCACACCAGTGTACAAACGTCCAACATTTTGACTTAAATGTTTCATATCTTAGCCTGAGAGAAGTATAAATACAGCGCAAGCATGGTAATTACAGGAGTTAATCACTGGGTGTTACAACGACTAAATAGTATGTTAGTGTAATTAGATAATGTCTATATAACACGTAACAGGGAGATTCACCCAAGCCAGAAGCACTCTGGATAAATCTCACGGAAAAATTTCCAGCGGCTGTGCGGCTCTAGGTGAATCTCCCCTATATGTATTATAAGCCAGCTATCAACTGGTGTTAACTCTTAGGCTCGTACACACGTGCGATCACGGTTCCCGACCCCTGCGGCACGACGTGTACAAATGATGTTTCGCCCGATAATCAGCCTGTGTGTAGGTGCTTTATTGGCCGAATGGTCATTCGTTCGGGGATCGTTGAATGACCGACTTGGCGGATCTCCAAACGAACGACTGTTTGACTGATAAAGTGCTTACACATGGGCCGACTATCGTCCGAAACATTTGTTTCGTACACATCGTACGTCGCGGGTCTGGAACCACGATCGCGCGTGTGTACGAGCTACAGCCTCTTGTAATAAGCTTGCAGTGGGTGCGCAAGTGTCTCTTGTGAAACTCACGCAGTCACCACAACATAGGGGTTAAAATTGCTCTAAACGATCATGCATCAGTAAGTGCAACTTTAACTCCTTAAGGCTAAGGCCACACTACACCACGCCAGAATCGCGCAAGCGTTATTGCAAGCATTAGCATCTGTGATTCTGGCACGTTATTGTGCATTTGCGCACCAAAAAACCCAAAATTGCATGTGCATCGTGTGCGCAAAACGTGCGCAACATGCAAAAAAAAAAAAAAAAACAAGTGGGCCTGGCCCTTAGAAAACGCTCCACAGGATATCACCATAACCGGCCTGTTTGTATTCAGTAACTTGCAATAGTGGGTTACTTTAGATGTATTTACTTTACTCAGAAAAATAAATTAAACATGAACAAACATCACTACAACGAAGTAAAAGAAGCGGTTAAGCCCTCTCATAATAGCATGATCTGGCCCTTTCCATTTTGTAGAAACATTGACCCCATATCATTACCACAATTCTCAAACAATTTAAAAATAGAATGCATTACCGTTTTATTTATTTCACTTTGCTAAATAATCTTTCAAAGATTTAGAAAATGTAAATAATATATATAAGGGTAAATATAGTTGTCCTTAATGTTAATGAGAGCAACATTCTGGTTGGATAATACAGGCTAATCGCGATGCACGATGTGTCCGAGTGGCCGTTTCGAACGATAATGGGCACTTTACTAGCCGACGCTTGTTGGGAGATCCGCCCGGCAGATAAGGCAACAATCTCCGAGCGACGGCCGTTTTGCCCGATAAGTGCCCATACACGCGCCGTTCGTACACTCGTGCATCGCAGGTCAGCACCCATGATCGCACATGTGTACGAACCTTTACATTGACTTTTTTTTTATTTCTTTCTCAGAATTAAAAAAATGAAAATGAGTTTATTCTCCAGGTAGAAGGATTAAACATTTACAGGATTATTCATACGTATGTTATTATTGGTGATATGAATGACATTTATATACAGATATAAACACTGGAAAGAATATATTACTATTTGTGATATGAATCACATGTATATACAAATATAAACCCTGGAAAGACTATGTTACTATTGGTGATATGAATGACATTTATATACAAATATTAACCCTGGAAAGACTACGTTACTATTGGTGATATGAATGACATTTATATACAAATATAAACCCTGGAAAGAATATATTACTATTTGTGATATGAATCACATGTATATACAAATATAAACCCTGGAAAGATTATGTTACTATTAGTAATATGAATGACATTTATATACAGATATAAACGCTAGAAAGACTATGTTACTATCGGTGATATGAATGACATTTATATACAAATATAAACCCTGGAAAGACTATGTTACTATTGGTGATATGGATGACATTTATATACAGATATAAACACTGGAAAGACTATGTTACTATTGGTGATATGAATGACACTTGCGGTTATTTGCGGTTATTGTCATACTAAGAAATTTAAAGCAGAGCCTCCTGCAATCTGACCATGCCCCTAGTTATTGCTGTCACGGCCACACCACCAAAAATCATGGTCACCCTCGTACCCCAACCATCAAGGCTATGCTCCCAAAGATAACTGCCATACACCCAAACATCGCAACCGTGCCCCCAAATGTTGTGAGCATGCTACCAGATATTGTGGTCACAAGAGGGGGGGACAAGCCTGCATGGCTCCGCAATAATGTTGTCAATTGCAGTGGGTCTACTGCTACTCAATGGTGCTTGTTCCTACAAACCCTATCTCCTTCCCGCTTTCCCTTGCACAAAGCATACTGAGGGAGAGAAGCCAAGGGGTATGGGGTCTGTCCGGAGGGGCAAGCCTGCCTGGCTCTGCAATAATTGTATCAAACTTGAAGTGAATCTACTGCTATCAATGGTGCTGTTCTACAAACCCTATCTCCTTCCCAGCTTTCCCTTGCACGAAGCATACACTGAGGAGAAAGCCAAGGGGTATGGGGTCTGTCGGAGAGGGGCCAGCCTGCATGGACCAAAATAATGTTGTCAAACTGCATGTGGCCATGCTTTGTGTGGGGAAAGTATGGTGGACAGTGACTACAAACCCACTTTCCAGGCTTGATTTTAGATCCTGGATTGCATATAGAAGTCAAGGGAAGAAGGGATTATAATCGATGTCGAAATCGAATCCGCGAGTAAATGTACATGGTATCTAGGCGCGAACATCGAATCCGCGAGTAAAGTGTCCATTAGAACCTATACGCGGTATCGAATCCGCGAGTAAAAGTTCCATGTACCTCGAACGTTCAAACACGAGAGTGCGAAAGTAGCGCGCGTGAGAGTTAAAATCGATTTACGAAAGTCCTGGATATTGGAAACATGTTCCCCAGACCATTTCCCAGGTCCCACAGCCATTTACATTAAGTTACCATAATATTTTAGCTGTATTTGACTCGAACTTTTAGAACTATTTTCCTCCCATAGACTTTAATGTGGTCCGTTTTCGAACTTCGAACTTTCGAAATAGTTCGAAAGTTCGAAAACGGACCGAACTTTCAGTAGTTCGACCATCTCTAATCGTGACATATTATACATCTTTTTTATTTGCAGAAAATGTATGTTAACAAGATTACAAAATTTTGTAAATTGTCTGAAGATTTTACTGGATTTTGGGGTAAAATATATAAAACAAATGTAAAGTTTGCAAATGTTTGTGATTTTTTTTCGCACATAAAAACTGTTTCTAAAAGCTCTGATACTCCAGATTACAATGATACTAGATATACCGACCTGTATGCAGGTACCCCACTTTTCTTATACAAGAGACCCCCACAACTAAACCAGCACTTTCAAGAATATTACACCAAAATTAAATCTACCAATAAACTAAAATATCCCTACAATTAGATAACCACAGGATTTTATGAGTGTGAGGTAAGTTTTTGATTGCATTGCAAATACCGGGCAAAGCTCTTCATTAATTGTAAGTTATTTTCTCATATTTTCCTTTTTCCCTCCTGAATAAAATGTATGCTACATTCATGGTGTACTCAGAGACATAGCTACCAGCTTACTCATGTCAAATGGCAGTAAAAACGTAAATTAAAAAAAATAGCCAGATCTGTATTTGACTGCTGGTTTTTTTTTACAAACAACACCCCTATATAGTTACCAAATTCTAAAAAAAAGTTCTAGGGACAACTTTCAGAGTAAAAAAAAAAATGTATTTTCAGCCGTGCCCACAACAACCACTCCCATTTAAGCCACACCCATTAAACCATATCAATTACACATATTTTTGTATTTTGAAGCAAAAAAATCATACAGTGAGAACAGACAGTAAAGGTCCCATACGTGAGAAACGACAGTAAAGGTCCCATACCGTGAGAACAGACAGTAAAGGTCCCATACAGTGAGAACAGACCGTAAAAGGTCCCATACAGTGAGAACAAACAGTTCATACAGGAGAACAGACAGTTAAGGTCCCATACAGTGAGAACAGACAGTTCCATACAGTGAGAACAGACAGTTAAGGTCCATACAGTGAGAACAGACAGTAAAGGTCCCATACAGTGAGAACAGACAGTAAAGGTCCCACACAGGAGAACAGATGTAAAGGTCCCATACAGTGAGAACAGACAGTCCATACAGTGGAACAGACAGTTAGGTCCCATACAGTAAGAACAGACAGTTCATACAGTAAGAACAGCAGTAGGCCCCATACAGTGAGAACAGACAGTTCCATACAGTGAGAACAGACAGTAAGGTCCCATACAGTGAGAACAGTCAGTTAAGGTCCCATACGTGAGAACAGACAGTAAGGTCCATACAGTGAACAGATGTAAAGGTCCCATACAGTGAGAACAGATAGTAAGGTCCCATACATGATGAAACAGAAGTTCCATGCAGTGAGAACAGACAGTAAATGTCCCATACAGTGAGAACAGACATTAAAGCTCCCATACAGTGAGAACAGCAGTAAAGCTCCCATACAGTGAGAACAGACGTAAAGGACCATATAGTGAGAACAGACAGGAAGGTTCCATACAGTGAGAACAGACAGTTAAGGTCCCATACAGTGAGAACAGACAGTAAAAAATGTTCTACTGTAAAAAAAAAAAGTTATAATATTGATAATGAAAATGTATTTATTCCATTGATTACTACTGAACAGTAAAAGAGAGTGATGGGGAACTGTAGTATAAAGCCCTATTTTTTCTTGTTTATTATAATTTTTGCTTGCATTTAATAAAATGGGGTATTTAGAGGAAAAATGCCTGCCTTTAAAATCAGCCCAAGTCCCCCTTTCAAGACATATACACACTACAGAGCTGAACTCAATGTACAATAGGTACCTAAGTTTCAGTTCTCTCTGTACCCTCTCCCCACACAAAGGCATCCACCATTTGTTTCTGTGTACACCATCATGTGATAGGGTGGCACTAGTTCTTATGTTATCTTATGGTAACTTATGTTACGCACACAATAAATATATACTCTGACACTAGCAACATTATACACACTTGATTACACATATTTTTGTATTTTGAAGAAAAAATAATCATACAGTGAGAACAGACAGTAAAGGTCCCAACAGTGAACAACAGTAAAGGCCCACGTGAGAACAGACTAAAGGTCCCATGCAGTCAGAACAAACAGTTTCCATCAGTGAGAACAGACAGTTAAGGTCGCATACAGTGAGAACAGACAGTTCCATACAGTGAGAACACAGTTAAGGTCCCCACAGTGAAAACAGACAGTAAAGGTCCCATCAGTGGAGAACAGACAGTAAAGGTCCAATACAGTGAGAACAGACAGTAAAGGTCCCACACAGTTGAGAACAGATAGTAAAGGTCCCATACAGTGGAGAACAGACAGCTCCATACAGTGAGAACAGACAGTTCCATACAGTGAGAACAGACAGTTCCATACAGTGAGAACAGACAGTAAGGTCCATCCAGTAAGAACAGACATTCTCAGTGAGAACAGACAGTTAAGGTCCCATACAGTGAGAACAGACAGTTAGTCCCATACAGTGAGAACAGACAGTAAAGGTCCCATACAGTAGAAAACAGACAGTAAAGCTCCCATACAGTGAGAACAGACATAAAGGACCCATACAGTGAGAACAGACAGTAAGGTTCCATACAGTGAGAACAGACAGTTAAGGTCTCATACAGTGAGGAAAGACAGTAAAGGACCCATACAGTGAGAACAGCCGTAAAGGTCCCATACCATGAGAACAGACAGTAAAGGTCCATACAGTGGAAACAGACCGTAAAGGTCCATGCAGTGAGAACAAACAGTTCCATACAGTGAGAAACAGACAGTTAAGGTCCCATACAGTGAGAACAGACAGTTCCTACAGTGGAGAACAGACAGTTAGGTCCCATACATGTGAAAACAGACAGTAAATGTCCCATACAGTGAGAACAGACAGTAAAGGTCCAATACAGTGAGAACAGACAGTAAGTCCCACACAGTGAGAACAGTAGTAAAGGTCCCATACAGTGAGAACAGACAGTCCATACAGTGAGAACAGACAGTTCCATACAGTGAGAACAGACAGTTCCATACAGTGAGAACAGACAGTTCCATACAGTGAGAACAGACAGTTAAGGTCCCATACAGTGAGAACAGACAATTCCATACAGTGAGAACAGACAGTACAGGTCCCATACAGTGAGAAACAGACAGTTAAGGTCCCATACAGTGAGAACAGACAGTAAAGGTCCCATACAGTGAGAACAGACAGTAAGGTCCCATACAGTGAGAACAGACAGTAAAGGTCCCATACAGTGATAACAGATATAAAGTCCCATACAGGAGAACAGACAGTTCCATACAGTGATAACAGACAGTTAAGTACCATACAGTGAGAACAGACAGTTAAGGTCCCATACAGTGAGAAAGACAGTAAAGCTCCATACGTGAGAACAGACAGTAAAGCTCCCATACAGTGAGAACAGACACTAAAGGACCCATACAGTGAGAACAGACAGTAAAGGTCCCATACAGTGAGAACAGACAGTAAAGGTCCCATACAGTGAGAACAGACAATAAAGGTCCCATACAGTGAGAACAGACAGTAAAGGTCCCATACAGTGAGAAACAGATAGTAAAGGTCCATACAGTGAGAACAGACAGTTCCATACAGTGAGAACAGACAGTTAAGGTCCCATACAGTGAGAACAGACAGTAAAGGTCCCATACAGTGAGAACAGACAGTAAAGCTCCCATACAGTAAGAACAGACAGTAAAGCTCCCATACCGTGAGAACAGACACTAAAGGACCCATACAGTGAGAACAGACAGTAAAGGTTCCATACGTGAGAACAGACAGTTAAGGTCTCATACAGTGAGAACAGACAGTAAAGGACCCATACAGTGAGAACAGACAGTAAAGGCCCAACAGTAGAGAACAGACAGTTAAGGTCCCATACAGTGAGAACAGACAGTAAAAATGTTCTAGTGTGTAAAAAAAAAAGTATAATATTGCATATTGATAAAATATATTTATTTCCATTGATTACTACTGAACAGTAATAGAGAGTGATGGGAACTGAGTATTAAAGCCCCATTTTTTCTTGATTTGTTATAATTTTGCTTGCATTTAATAAAATGTGGTATTTAGAGGAAAATTGCCTGCCCTTTAGGATCAGCCCAAGTCCCCCTTTCAAGACATATACAACTATACCTCTCTCCCACACAAAGGCATCCACCATTTGTTTGCTGTGTACGCCATCATGTGATAGTGTGGCACTAGTTCTTATGTTATCTTATGGTAACTTATGTTATCGCACTCATATAAATAGATACTCTGACACTAACACTTATACACCTCTGATGCACATACTTATACTTCACTATCACACACATACAGAAACTCTTACTCATAACATACTATCACATACTGTTACTAACATAACTCTGTTGACATTCACACCTATACTGTCACATTATCACACATACACCCAGTCACCCACTGTCACAACATGCTCTTACAGTCAGTCTATAAAATGAAGGCTATCACACATGCTGTTCTTAAATACATACCTTTACACAATGTCCCACACACATACACTTTTACTCTGTTATAGAATTACATTCTTAATTTCACAAAATGTTATTATACTCACACACACACTCTCACACATACATTAACACAACCGGAGTAGCTAAAACAGTTCAGTTAAATAAACGCATCTAATTTATGTGGTGACTCCAGGTCAATTCCATAGTGGACACATCTGCAAGGACAAGTGCATGTTTAGGTAAGCAAAAGAAACTCCCTTTCTGCTGCACCACTAGTATATCGGAGTCCAGGCTTGGTAGTTAAAGCAAAAATTTATTTCCAGTTAGTTTAAAACATGATGGCAGGCTTAACCCTTTCGCTGCCAGCAGAATTCACCACTTTGCGTGCGTTAAATGCCAGAAGAATTTTCAGGATTTTAGACACATTTGGTTCAGTCAAGTCTACAGTAGGAAACCCCCCAGTAAATCAGGAAATTAAACATTATAAAATTTTTCTGGAAATTTTACCGGAATTATGGATAAAATATGTCAAAAAATTAAAAATGTGCAAGTGTTCATGGCTTTTTCCCATTTTTTTTATAGTTATCTTCAGGTTACACACAAAAAATCTTACTGTTTCTAAAGCTCTGATACTCCGAGTACAATACAAGATATATGTAGGTTCCCCCACTTTTCCTGTACAGGAGACCCCCCCAAACTAAAACTGCACCTTCAAGAATATTACACCAAATTAAAATGTATACCACTTCTGATGGTTAACACAGAATATCTTCCAAATTAACTAAAATATCCCACAAGTGAGATATTTTTAGAAACTACACACCCACAGGATATTATGAGTGAGGTTAGTTTTGATCAAAATGCAGATACCCGGACGCGCTCTTCATCCAATTGTAAGTTATTTTCTCACATTTTCCTTTTGTCCTCAACTGTAAAATCAGAGCCAAAATCAAATGCGAATTTCAGCTAAAAACTGTGGAGGAAAGTTCAAATGCATCTCAATATGAAAGCCTAACCCCTCCCGAATAAACGGTATGCCACATTCATGTGTAAAACCAGAGACATGGGTACCAACTAACCCAGAGCGTGACCAATGCCAAGTCAGTTACAGCAAAATAAATTAGCCAGCTTTTGCATTTGAACAGTCTGCAGTTTTTCCCAAAAAACCACCCCCAACTCAGAAAACACCCCCCACAACCTATATATTCCTGAAACTACACAACTGCAGCTATGTAAGGCTATAGTTTCGTTCATTCATACCATCAATGGTGTGGCCGCAGTTCTTCGTAGAAGTTCGCACTTTCACAGAGTTTTCTAAAAATTAAACATCAAACAACATTCAAAGGTAGAAATCATTGCAAAACCTCAAGGAATGTAAAAAAAAGTACTAAATATCCATCTCCCAAATGTCCTAAATCAAACGGTATGACATTTGTATGGTTACACAGGCGGACGTGGAAGCGAAAAGCCACAAGTGAGACATTGCACAATGCCTCAGAAAAAGCAAAAAATTTAGCCAACTCTGAATTTGAACAATCTGTAGTTTTTCCCACAAAACACCCCCGTAACTCAAAAATACCCCCACAAACTATATATTCCTGAAATCTACACAACTTTAGCTATGTAACTCTGTAGTTCGTTCATTCATACCATCAATGGTGTGGGCGCAGTTTGTTGTAGAATGTCACACTTTTTTGAAAAAATGAACAAAAAACAACTTCAAAGGGTAGAAATCATGCCAAAACCTTATGGAATGTAAGAAAAAGTTACCATCAATCTCCCAAATATCCTAAATCAAACAGTATGACATATGCATGGTTACAAACACTCGTACGTGGAAGCAAAAAGCCACGAATTGCACGATGGCTCAAAAACACAAAAATATTTAGCCAACTCTGAATTTGAACAATCTGCAGTTTTTCCCACAAAACACCCGTAACTCAGAAATACCCCTCACACCCCTGCCTTGCAGCCCAGAAGTGTATTGTTAGGTAAGCAAAAGAAATGCTGTTTTCTGCTGTACCTCTAGTATATCGGAGTCCAGGTTTGGTTAGTTAAAACAACAATAGTGTACGTGAAGGCTGCTGGGACTCTCCCCTCCTCCGTGTATCCAAACGGACTGAGTGGCCATGCTACCGTAGGAGTATCGGACGTCCTCCCAATTAGATCAGCAAATGAACAAAGTATGTTTGAAGCAGCCCTCTCAACAGACATCAATCAGGAGACGTGAAGTCAACAGCTGTACATAAAACTTAGCTTTTAATAGTGGAGATTAAAAAGCATTATATTAGTTAACTGGTCCATATACACATACATAAGACTGCCAATGCCTGACGCGTTTTCGTGCCCAACGGACACTTCATCAGAGGAAATTGGCTACTACAAACCTATGTCTTAAATAGATCACATAGCAATAACATTAGCATATCTAATTGAATATTGACATACACAATAGTAAGCTAATATATTCAAGAAGGTGGAACAATTTTAACCATAGCAAACTGAAACACCATACACACATATATACATATACATATAATATACATATGATAAAATCATCACCATATGAAATGTATTTAAAAAGAGAGAAGAAAGATTGTACGGACATGGACTATTTTATTATACATCATAATTACAACAAACAGTCAGCCATATATAATTACTATAGCTAAATCTATGTGGATAGCATGTTGCACAGCTAAATAATAATAAAGGATAAAGATTGCTACAATATCACAATATAAAGATGGTAAAACATTAAATGTTGATAAAATATGGGACCCTTAACAATTCCCTAAATATATATATATCTGATATCCTCGTCATGCATAGATTCATGAATTAATAGCTTCATAAACGGTATAATACAGTATAATATAATATAATAAGCAGACCCTTTATAGAAACACAGATACTTCCCAAACTAATTTCAAACCAGGGTATCCGCGTCTAAATTAAAAATCCATTGGGCTTCTTTACGATAAAGGACATCCTTACGACTCCCACCTCTTCTGAGAGCCCCTACTGAATCTATGCCCTGAAAATTAAAGACATGCTTGGAACCACTTTATTGTTTGTATATGTTTGCTGAGGGCTGAACGTGAGTTCTGTGCTTTATGCTTTAGATGTTCCAGAAACCTGTCTTTAATTTTCTGGTGGTAAGACCTACATATTGTTTCATGCAGTTGCAAGTTTGCCAGATATACACAAACTCTGCTTGACAATTAATATAGCTCTTAATTGGGTAAACCCTGCCAGTAACCAACTTTTAAACTCTGTAATACTGTTATATATCTGCAGAATTTGCATAATTTATGTTCACATTTATAAGTGCCAAGGGGCAAAGCCAATTTGTCTGTTTCTGTATCTTACTTTTTCTCAGTTGGCTAGGTGCCACTCTATTCGCAATAGAATACGATTTTAGTAGTAAGTAATATTAGGTTGAGTAGGTAGTAAGGGTCTCAAAATGGATCTGGAATAGGTAGGCCGTGTTGTTGTTTTAAGGATCATATGTATCTGTTTCGATTGAGCAGTATATGGGGTTATCAAAGAGAACTTACTCTTATTATGTGTCTCTTCATATTGTGAACCCTGTTCACTGGTCACTTTTGTCACTTTTCTGTCTGCTCTGGGAAATAATCGAACAACATTCCTAATTGATGTTGTATGAAACTTGAGTCTTTAATACAGCCCTATCAAGGCTTCCTTGATGGTTTAAACTAACCACGTTCGAGAAACCTATCCACATCTCCATTGCTCTCGTTTGAAAACTATCCCATGTAGAGCAGATTGTTACGTATCTGCAGAAACTGACTAATGGGAATTGAATCTTTAGTTGATTTGGGTGTTGACTTTTATAATGAATTAAAATGTTTCTGGTGATATTTTTCCGGTATAAATCCGTACATACCACACCATCTAATATTTTAAATTCAATATCCAGAAATGGTATATTCTGTGCATTGCTTCACTGGTAAATTTCAAATTAAGTGTATTAGCATTGCAATATTCCATAAATTTTAATATATCATCCTTTGTGCCCCGCCACACAATAATGAGGTCATCTATGTATCGATAGTATTTAATGATGTTGTATTTGAAAGGATTGTTACCTGAATATATAAAGGTGCTCTCACCACCCCATATATAGGTTTGCATATGAGGGCGAAAATACTTGCCCCCAGCTGCCCCACAAGACTGCAATAAAAATATCCTTCAAATTCCAAATAATTGTGTGATAACAGATACTCCAGACACAGGAGAATGTACTCATTTCAACTTTGTGGGAGATCCTATAGTAATTAGCCAAAAATCAATGGCTTTAATCCCTGTTGTGTGGAATGGAAGAATAAAGCTAGATACATCTACAGTGAGCCATAAATATTCTGTTAAAAATAAGACCCCTAATTTTTTAATACAGTCCCCAGTGTCCTTCACATATGACCTTAGTTTACAGACCATGGGAATAAAAAGGTATCTAAATATTCAGATAAGGGTTCACTTATGATCCTATCCCCGTTATATAGGTCTCCCCTGGGATAACAAAGATTTTTATGTACTTAGGAAGAAATGGTAAATAGGAGTAACTGGTGTTTTGACCAATAGATATTCATATTCCACAAGGTAAGTATACCCATATCCCTGCCTTTATCCAAGATCTCTTTCAAGATCTCTTTTAAGATAATATTGCAGAGTCGGATTGCTAATTAATCTAGAATATGTTTCAGCATCAAAAAGTTGTCTTTCAGATTCTTGAAGGTAATATGACCTATCCATGACAACAATTGAACCTCCCTTATCAGATTGTAATGACTATATCATCCTTGGATGCCAACGATTTTAAGGCAATTTTCATTCTGTGGGGTAAGTTGTCATGGATACTGCGATTACACTGTTTAGACTGGACCCGTTGATGTAATAAGATCAAGTCCTTTTCTATTAATTTTTGAAAATTCTGAATACATTGACCTCTACTCTGTAAAGGAAAGAATTTTGATGTTTTTTTAGGTAGTATGTACGAATTCTGATTTATCATTAGAAATCAATATTTTATCAAATCCACCAAATCATGTATTGCACAAATATCTGGAAAATCACCAAATTGTCTTTGTTCAGATGTGGACTATGTGTCAGGTAACATACCTGTATCATCACGACTCTGTTCAGAGTCCTCAAGTATATTAAACAATTGATACATTCATCATTGTCCACAGCAAAATGACTGCCAAAGTGAGTTTCCTAATCAATCTATTAACATCTATAATGGTATCAAACAACGAAAAAGAGACTGTTGGAAGAAATTTAAACCTAAATTTAACACTTCAGTTCAGAATATGAAAGGTCACATTTGATAAATTGATTATTTATCCTGAATTCCTTCGAACTGTCGGTTATCTCATACAGTTTTTGTAGTTCGACTGTGTGTGAACATAGTTTTGACCTAATTCTTCAACGTCTCGCCCTTATTTTTGTTGATTTACTGGCTTTTTTAGTATCCTCTTTGGATATGATCTCCTCCGGATAAACCCCAATATCCTCCACTTCCGAATCTCCCGAAATTCACTGATGTACTGTCCATATCCGTTAAAGCTACACTTCTGTCGCTAGTATCAGTATATAGTATATCAGTATATCTGATGGTACCAGGTTCTGAAATTGATGTCCTCGTACGTCTCAGTATGGGTCTGGGTGGAGACCTTTGATGATATCTAGATGTTTATTTCTGTTTGTAAAGTCAGGACCTTCCATTTAAAATATGACCTCCTCATAGTTACATTGTCTCTAAGGAATTATACCAATTTCCTTTTTGTAATGTCATCCTCTTGTTTATTAAGATTTTCTTGTATCTGATTGTTGCTAGCTTTAAATGTAGATGTAGTGTGTCCCCTTTAAATGGCATTTAGTTCTTAATTTCTTTCCCAATTTCATTATTTTGTGGTAGAACTCAATTAGTAATGTCATTAAAGCCAAAGAACAATCATTAAGGATTTCATTCCATCTATCCAAAAACGTAGGATTCACATTACCAAATTGGGATTTTCTTAATACGTAGTCCCCTTGGAACCCTGGATACAGCCAAGTATTTCTGCAGAGTAGAGAATTCCCAACCATGTTTTCAATTCCTTAATTAGCAAAAGCTCCTTTTGTACAAGTAGGTTCGGGTGTCCATATTCGAATCACCATTACTATTAGTGCACTCTGTATCAAACAGCTGTTGGCCCGTTCATAACGGTTGTGTAAATGTCACTCGTCTCCATTATAACAAATATTAAATTGAATATTTATGAAGACATTCTCAAAAAAATATAGCATTATTAAGCATCACTATCTCTGAGGAAACACAACAATGCACTCCATAAGATAATGTACGTATTACTCACAGTTTCCACATTCAGAGTGTGCACGATGCAAATTGTAGAGGTGAAGAACAAAGATGATATCGGAGGGTGGTTTAGTGTCACCGTTCGCCCATATCACGTAAGTATCTCACAAAAGTAACAACAATAGTGTACGTGAAGGCTGCTGGGACTCTCCCTCCTCCGTGTATCAAAAGGACTGAGTGGCCACGCTACGTAGGAGTATCGGACGTCCTCCAATTAGATCAGCAAATTAACAAAGTATGTTTGGAGCACTATTTAATCTCCACTATTAAAAGCTAAGTTTTATGTACAGCTGTTGCCTTCACGTCTCCTGATTGAGTCTGTTGTGGAGGCGTGCTCAAACATACTTTGTTATGGTTAGTTAAAAGCAAATATTTATTTCCAATTAGTTTAAAAACATGATGAGCAGGCTGAAAGAAGTTGGGGTAAACATACCCCAACAAACTATATATTTTTGGAATCTACACACCTTAGCAACGAACCCTGTAGTTTGTTCATTCATACCATCAATTTTTGGCCGCAGTTCTTTTGTAGAAATTCGCTTTTAGAAATGCCTTAGACTAAACAGTGACCCCAACACTGCTTTCATCCTGATCATCATGTTGTTTAAAACCACGTCATAATGACGGTAGCACAGTGGCTCAGTGGTAAGCAACTCCGCCCAGCAACACTGTAGTCGTGAGTTCAATTCCACGTTGGACACATCTGCAAGGACAACCAGATGGGTGGCATGTGTTAATGTCCTTCAGGCAAGACTGACGTGAATGTGTTACATATAATTGCAAAGCACAACCGAAAATTCTGCCGCTTATATATAGAAGATAGATTTTTTTATTTATACCATCAATGTTGTGAGCCCAGTTCTTCATAGAAACATTAGCAGATTTTTTGAAATAGTGGCTCAGTGGCTCAGTGGTTAGCACTGCTGCCTTGCAGCCCAGAAGTTCATTGTTAGGTAAGCAAAATAACTGCTGTTTCTGTTACATCTAAATATCGGAGTCCAGGCTTGGTTAGTTAAAGCAAATATTATTTCCAGTTAGTTTTAAAACATGATGAGCAGGCTTAACCCTTTCGCTGCCAGCAGAAATTCACCACTTTGCGTGCGTTAAATGCCAGAAGAATTTTCAGGATTTTAGACACATTCAGTTCAGTCTCAAAGTCTACAGTAGGAAACCCCCCGTAAATCAGGAATATTATACATTGTTTTTTTTCAGCACAAAGTGTACTTTAACATGGTAACAAATTGTGTCATTTTTCTGGAAATTTTACTGAATTATGGTAAAATATGTAAAAAAAAAATTAAAAATGTGCAAATTTCATGGCTTTTTCCCATTTTTACTTATAGTAACTTAAGGTTACACAAAAAATCGTACTGTTTCTAAAAGCTCCATACTCCTGAGTACAACGATACCAGATATATGTAGGTACCCCACTTTTCCTGTACTAGAGACCCCCCAAACTAAAACTGCACCTTCAAGAATATTACACCAAATTAAAATGTATAACCACTTCTGACGGTTAAACACAGCATATCTTCCAAATAACTAAAATATCCCCACAGTGAGATATTTTTAGAAACTACACACCCACGGCGATATTACGAGTGAGGTAAGTTTTGGATCAAAATGCGATACCTGGGCGCAGCTCTTCATCCAAGTGTAGTTATTTTCTCACATTTTCCTTTTTTTCCTCAACTGTAAAATCAGAGCCAAAATCAAATGCGAATTTCAGCTAAAAACTGCAGAGGAAAGTTTAAATGCATCTCAAATATGAAAGCCTAACCCCTCCCGAATAAACGGTATGCCACATTCATGGGTGTACCCAGAGACATGGGTACCAACAACCCAGAGCGTGACCAGTGCCAAATGTCAGTAACAGCAAAAATAAATTAGCCAGCTTTGCATTTGAACAGTCTGAAGTGTTTATCCAAAAAACACCCCACACTTTTAGAATCTTGATCTTTGTATTTCTTAAAAAACATCTAAAACATGGGGCGGCAAGGTGGCTCAGTGGTTAGCAACACCGCCCTGAAAGCAAAAGTACCACTGAGCATCTGCAAGGACAACATTGGAATCTACACACCTTTAGCTACGTAACCTTGTTGTTTGTTCATTCATATTATCAATGTTGTGGGCACACTTTTAGAATCGCCTTAAACATCCACTGACCCCAACTTTTTCATCTTGATCTAAAATTTGGGCCGCAAGGTGGCTCAGTGGTTAGCAACCCCACCCTGAAGCAAACAGTCATGGGCTCCACTCCACCCCCAAGCACATCTGCAAGGTCAAACATTGGTCAACACTTTAGCTGAGATACCTTGCTGTTGGTTGGTTCGTAATGTTGTTGGCACAATTTTAGAATCTTGATCTTTGATTTCTTAAAAAACCTCTAAGACTTGGGGCATCAAGATGGCTCAGTGGTTAGCAACAACACACCCTGAACGCAAAAGCTCATATGCTCTTTTCCACCTCTGAGCACATCTGCAAGGTCAACATTGGAATCTGACACCGTTAGCTCCATACCCTTATTTGTTGGTTCGATCGTTCATTCATATTATTAATGTTGTGGGCACACTTTTAGAATATTGATCTTTGTATTTCTAAAAAACCTCTAAGACTTGGGGCATCAAGGTGGCTCAGTGGTTAGCAACACCACCTCAACACAAAAGCCCATGGGCTCTATTCCACCACTCAATACATCTGCGAGGTCAACATTGGAATCTGCACACCTTAGCTGCAACACCTTGTTGTTGGTTGGTGTTTGGTTCGTATTATTAATTTTTTGGGCACACTTTTAGAATCTTGATCTTTGTATTTCTTAAAAAACCTCTAAGATTCAGGAGGCAAAGTGGCTCATGGTTAGCAACACCACCCTCAACGCCAAAATCTCATGGGCTCTATTCACCCCTGAGCACATCTGTGAGGTCAAATTGGAATCTGCACAACTTGTGTTGTTGGTTGGTTGTTGGTTGGTATTATTAATGTTGTGGGCACACTTTTAGAATCTTGATCTTTGTATTTCTTAAAAAACCTCTAAGACTTGGGGCATCAAGGTGGCTCAGGTGGTTAGCAACACCACCCTCAATGCAAAGCTCATGGGTTTATTCCACCACTGAGTACATCTGCAAGGCAAACATTGGAATCTGCACACCCCTAGCAGAGCAACACCTTGTTGTTGGTTGGTTCACATATTAATGTGTGGGCACACTTTTAGAATCTTGATCTTTGTATTTCTTAAAAAACCTCTAAGACTTGGGGCATCAAGGTGGCTCAGTGTTAGCAACACTGCCCTCATCGCAAAAATCTCATGGGTCATTTCCACCACTGAGTACATCTGCGAGGTTAACATTGGAATCTGCAAACCTTCAGCTGTGACACCTTGTTGTTGGTTGGTTCGTATTATTAATCTTGTGGGCACATTTTAGAATCTTGATCTTTGTATTTCTTAAAAACCTCTAAGACTTGGGTCGGCAAGGTGGCTCAATGGCCAGCAACACCGCCTGAACACAAAAGCCCATGGGCTCCATTCCACCACTGAGCACATCTGCAGGTCAACATTGGATCTGCATACCCTTAGCTGCAACACCTGTGGTTGGTTGGTTAATTCATTTGTATTAATGTTGTGGGCACCTTTTAGAATCTTGATCTTTGTATTTCTTAAAAAACCTCTAAGACTTGGCGCAAGTGGCTCAATGGTTAGCAAAACTGCCCTGAACACAAAAGCCCATGGGCTCCACTCCACTCCGAGCACATCTGCAAGGTCAACATTGGAATCTGCACACCCTTAGCTGCAGCACTTGTTTATGGTTGGTTAATTCATTTCTATTAAGTTGTGGGCACACTTTGAATCTTGATCTTTGTATTTCTAAAAAACCTCTAAGACTTGGGGTGGCAAGGTGGCTCAATGGTTGCAACACCACCCTGAGCACAAACAGCTCAACACCACCCTGAACACAAAAGCTCATTGGCTCCACTCCACCTCCGAGCCAATCTGTGAGGTCAACATTGAATCTGCACACTTTAGCTGCAACACCTTTTATTGGTTGGTTGGTTGGTTGGTTCGTATTATTAATGTTGTGGGCACACTTTAAATCTTGATCTTTGTATTTCTTAAAAAACCTCTAAAACTTGGGGTGGCAAGGTGGCTCAATGGTTAGCAATATCGCCCTGAAACAAAAGCTCATGGCTCCATTCCACCTCTGAGCACATCTGCAAGGTCAACATTGGAATCTGCACACCCTTAGCTGCAGACACCTTGTTATTGGTTGGTTAATTCATTTCTATTAATGTTGTGGGCACCCTTTTAGAATCTTGATCTTTGTATTTCTTAAAAAAACTCTAAGACTTGGGGTGGCAAGGTGGCTCAATGGTTAGCAACACACCCTGAACACAAAAGCTCATTGGCTTACTCCACCCCCCAGCACATCCGTGAGGTCAACATTGGAATCAACATGTGCTCCACCTCTGAGCACATCAACTTGGAATCAACATGTGCTCCACCTCTGAGCACATCTGCAAGGTCAACATTAGAATCTGCAACCTTTAGTGCAGCACCTTGTTATTGTTTGGTTGGTTCGTATATTAATGTTGTAGGCACACTTTTAGAATCTGATCTTTGTATTTCTTAAAAAACCTCTAAAACTTGGGGTGGCAAGGTGGCTCAATGGTTAGCAACACCGCCCTGAACACAAAAGCTCATTAACTCCACTCCACCCCTAGGCACATTGTGAGGTCAACATTGGAATCTGCACACTTTAGCTGCAACACCTTGTTATGGTTGGTTGGTTGGTTCATATTATTAAGTTTTTTGAGCACACTTTTTAAATCTGATCTTAAAAAACCTCTAAGACTTGGGGTGGCAAGGTGGCTCAATGTTTAGCAGCCCCACCCTGAACACAAAAGCTCATGGGTTCTATCCACCTCTGAGCACATCTGCAAGGTCAACATTGGAATCTGTACACCTTTGCTGCAGCACCTTGTTTATTGGTTGGTTAATTCATTTCTATTTAATGTTGTGGGCACACTTTTAGAATCTTGATCTTTGTATTTCTTAAAAAACCTCTAAGACTTCTGCCAGCAAGGTGGCTCAATAGTTAGCAACACCGCCCTGAACACAAAAGCTCATGGGCTCTATTCCACCCCTAAGCACATCTGTGAAATCAACACTGGAATCTACACACCCTTAGCTGCTGCACCTTGTGTTGGTTAATTTATTTCTATTAATGTTGTGGGCACACTTTTAGAATATTGATCTTGTATTTCTTAAAGAACCTCTAAGACTTGGTGGCAAGGTGGCTCAATGGTTAGCAACAACACCATGAACAACAAAAGCTCATGGGCTCTATTCCACCCCTAAGCACATCTGTGAGATCAACATTGGAATCTGCACAGCCTTACCTGCAGCACCTTGTTGTGGTTAATTCATTTCTATTAATGTTGTGGGCACACTTTTAAGATCTGATCTTTGTATTTCTTAAAAAACTCTAAGACTTGGGGTGGCAAGGTGGATCAATGGTTAGCAACACCGCCTGAACACAAAAGATCATGGGCTCCATTCCACCTCCGAGCACATCTGCAAGGTCAACATTAGAATCTGCACACTTTAGCTGCAGCACCTTGTTATTGGTTGGTTGGTTCGTATTATTAATGTTGTAGGCACACTTTTAGAATCTTGATCTTTGTATTTCTAAAAAAACCTCCAAGACTTAGGGTGGCAAGGTGGCTCAATGGTTAGCAACACCGCCCTGAACACAAAAGCTCATGGTTCTATTCCACCTCTGAGCACATCTGCAAGGTCAACGTTGGAATGACCACCTTTAGCTGCAGCACCTTGTTATTGGTTTGGTTGTCGGTTCTATTAATGTTGTGGGCACACTTTAGAATCTTGATCTTTGTATTTCTTAAAAAACCTCTAAGACTTGGGCCAGCAGGTGGCTAAATGGTTAGCAACACTGCCCTGAACACAAAAGCCCATGGGCTATACTCCACCTCTGAGCACATCTGCAAGGTCAACATTGGAATCTGCACACCTTTAGCTGCAGCACCTGTTATTGGTTGGTTGGTTCGTTTCTATTAATGTGTGGGCACACTTTAGAATCTTGATCTTTGTATTTCTTAAAAACCTCTAAAACTGGGCCAGCAAGGTGGCTCAATGGTTAGCAACACCGCCCTCAACACATAAGCTCATGGGCTCCACTCCACCCCAAGCACATCTGTGAGATCAACATTGGAATCTGCATACCCTTAGCTGCAACACCCTGTGGTTGGTTGGTTAATTTGTTTGTATTAATGTTGTGGGCACACTTTTAGAATCTTGATCTTTGTATTTTTAAAAAACCTCTAAGACTGGGGTAGCAAGGTGGCTCAATGGTTAGCAACACCACCCTAACAGAAAGCCCATGGGCTCTATTCCACCTCTGAGCACATCTGCAAGGTCAACGTTGGAATCTGCACACCCTTAGCTGCAGCAACTTGTTATTGGTTGGTTAATTCGTTTCTATTAATGTTGTGGGCACACTTTTAGAATCTTGATCTTGTATTTCTTAAAAAACCTCTAAGACTTGGGGTGGCAAGGTGGCTCAATGGTTAGCAACACCGCCACGAACACAAAAGATCATGGGTGGTTGGTTCGTATTATTAATGTTTTGAGCACACTTTTAGAATCTTGATCTTTGTATTTCTTAAAAAACCTCTAAGACTTGGGTGGCAAGTGAACACAAAAGATCATGGGCTCCATTCCACTCCGAGCACATCTGCAAGGTCAACATTAGAATCTGCACACCTTTAGCTGCAGCACCTTGTTATTGGTTGGTTGGTTCGTATTATTAAGTTGTAGGCACACTTTTAGAATCTTGATCTTTGTATTTCTAAAAAGCCTCCAAGACTTGGGTGGCAAGGTGGCTCAATGTTTAGCAACCCCACCCTGAACACAAAAGCTCATGGGTTATTCCACCTCTGAGCACATCTGCAAGGTCAACATTGGAATCTGTACACCTTTAGCTGCAGCACCTTGTTATTGGTTGGTTAATTCGTTTCTATTAATGTTGTGGGCACACTTTTAGAATCTTGATCTTTGTTTTCTTAAAAAACCTCTAAGACTTGGGGTGGCAAGGTGGCTCATGTGTAGAAACACCACCCTGAACACAAAAGCTCATTGGCTCCACTCCACCTCCGAGCACATCTGTGAGGTCAACATTGGAATCTGCACACTTTAGCTGCGACACCTTGTTATGGTTGGTTGGTTCGTATTATAATGTTGTGGGCCACACTTTTAGAATCTTGATCTTGTATTTCTTAAAAAACCTCTAAAACTTGGGTGGCAAGGTGGCTCAATGGTTAGCAACACCGCCCTGAACAAAAGCTCATGGGCTCCATTCCACCTCTGAGCACATCTGCAAGGTCAACATTGAATCTGCACACCCTTAGCTGCAGCACCTTGTTATTGGTTGGTTAATTCGTTTCTATTAATGTGTGGGCACACTTTTAGAATCTTGATCTTTGTATTTTTAAAAAACCTCAAAGACATGGGGTGGCAAGGTGGCTCAATGGTTAGCAACACCACCCTGAACACAAAAGCTCATTGGCCTACTCCACCCCCAAGCACATCCGTGAGGTCAACATTGGAATCAAATGTGCTCCACCTCGAGCACATCTGCAAGGTCAACATTAGAATCTGCACACCTTTAGCTGCAGCACCTTGTTATTGTTTGGTTGGTTCGTATTATTAATGTTGTAGGCACACTTTTAGAATCTTGATCTTTGTATTTCTAAAAAGCCTCCAAGACTTGGGGTGGCAAGGTGGCTCAATGTTTAGCAACCCCACCCTGAACACAAAAGCTCATGGTCTATTCCACCTCTGAGCAACACTGCAAGGTCAACATTGGAATCTGTAACACCTTTAGCTGCAGCACCTTGTTATTGTTGGTTAATTCGTTTCATTAATGTTGGGGCACACTTTTAGAATCTTGATCTTGTATTTCTTAAAAAACCTCTAAGACTTGGGGTGGCAAGGTGGCTCAATGGTTAGAAACCACCACCCTGAACACAAAAGCTCATTGGCTCCACTCCCATCCGAGCAATCTGTGAGGTCAACATTGGAATCTGCACACTTTAGCTGCGACACCTTGTTATGGTTGGTTGGTTCGTATATAATGTTTGTGGGCACACTTTTAGAATCTTGATCTTGTATTCTTAAAAAACCTCTAAAACTTGGGGTGGCAAGGTGGCTCAATGGTTAGCAACACCGCCCTGAACACAAAAGCTCATGGGCTCCCATTCCACCTCTGAGCACATCTGCAAGGTCAACATTGGAATCTGCACACCCTTAGCTGCAGCACCTGTTATTGTGGTTAATTCGTTCTATTAATGTTGTGGCACACTTTTAGAATCTTGATCTTGTTATTTCTTAAAAAACCTCAAAGACATGGGGTGGCAAGGTGGGTCAATGGTTAGCAACACCACCCTGAACACAAAAGTCATTGGCTCTACTCCACCCAAGCACATCCGTGAGGTCCAACATTGGATCAACATGTGCTCCACCTCTGAGCACATCTGCAAGGTCAACATTAGAATCTGCACACCTTTAGCTGCAGCACCTTGTTATTGTTTGGTTGGTTCGTATTATTAATGTTGTAGGCACACTTTTAGAATCTGATCTTTGTATTTCTTAAAAAACTCTAAAACTTGGGGTGGCAAGGTGGCTCAATGGTTAGCAACACCGCCCTGAACACAAAAGCTCATTGGCTCCATTCACCCCTGAGCACATCTGTGAGGTCAACATTGGAATCTGCACACTTTAGCTGCGACACCTTGTTATTGGTTGGTTGGTTGGTTCGTTCGTATTATTAATGTTTTGAGCACACTTTTAGAATCTTGATCTTAAAAAAACCTCTAAGACTGGGGTGGCAAGGTGGCTCAATGTTTAGCAACCCCACCCTGAACACAAAAGCCATGGTTCTATTCCACCTCTGAGCACACTGCAAGGTCAACGTTGGAATCTGTACACTCTTAGCTGCAGCACCTTGTTATTGGTTGGTTAATTCGTTTCTATAATGTGTGGGCACACTTTTAGAATCTTGATCTTGTATTTCTTAAAAACCTCTAAGACTTCGGCCAGCAAGGTGGCTCAATGGTTAGCAACACCGCCCTGAACACAAAAGCTCATGGGCTCTATTCCACCCCTAAGGACATCTGTGAGATCAACATTGGAATCTGCACACCCTTAGCTGCAGCACTTGTTATTGGTTGGTTAATTCGTTTCTATTAATGTTGTGGGCACACATTTAGAATCTTGATCTTTGTATTTCATAAAAAACCTCTAAGACTTGGGGTGGCAAGATGGCTCAATTGTTAGCAACAACGCCCCCTGAACACAAAAGCTCATGGGTTGGTTGGTTCGTATTATTAATGTTTTGAGCACACTTTTAGAATCTGATCTTTGTATTTCTTAAAAAACCTCTAAGAATTGGGGTGGCAAGGTGGATCAATGGTTAGCAACACCGCCTGAACACAAAAGATCATGGCTCCATTCCACCCCCAAGCACATCTGCATGGTCAACATTAGAATCTGGCACCTTTAGCTGCAGCACCTTGTTATTGGTTGGTTGGTTCGTATTATTAATGTTGGTAGGCACACTTTTAGAATCTTGATCTTGTATTTCTAAAAAAACCTCCTAAGACTTGGGGTGGCAAGGTGACTCAATGTGTTAGCAACACCACCTGAACACAAAAGCTCATTGGCTCCACTCCACCTCCGAGCAATCTGTGAGGTCAACATGGAATCTGCACACTTTAGCTGCGACACCTTGTTATTGGTGTTGGTTGGTTGGTTGGGTGGTTCGTATTATTAATGTTGTGGGCACACTTTTAGAATCTTCATCTTTGTATTTCTTAAAAAACCTCTAAAACTTGGGATGGCAAGGTGGCTCAATGGTTAGCAACACCGCCCTGAACACAAAAGCCTATGGGCTCCATTCCACCTCTGAGCACATCTGCAAGGTCAACATTGGAATCTGCACACCCTTAGCTGCAGCACCTTGTTATTGGTTGGTTAATTCGTTTTCTATTATGTTGTGGGCACACTTTTAGAATCTTGATCTTTGTATTTCTTAAAAAAACCTCTAAGACTTGGGCCAGCAAGGTGGCTCAATGGTTAGCAACACTGCACTGAACACAAAAGCCCATGGGCTCCATTCCACCTCTGAGCACATCTGTAAGGTCAACATTGGAATCTGCACACCTTTAGCTGCAGCACCTTGTTATTGGTTTGTTGGTTCGCTTCTATTAATGTTGTGGCACACTTTTAGAATTTGATCTTTGTATTTCTTAAAAAAAACCTCTAAGACTTGGGCCAGCAAGGTGGCTCAATGGTTAGAAACACTGCACTGAACACAAAAGCCCATGGGCTCCATTCCACTCTGAGCCATCTGTAGGTCAACATGGAATCTGCACACCTTTAGCTCGACACACCTTGTTATTGGTTGGTTAATGTTTCTCTATTAATGTTGTGGGCACACTTTTAGAATCTTGATCTTGTATTTCTTAAAAAACCTCTAAGACTCGGCCGGTGGCAAGGCAGCTCAATGGTTAGCAACACTGCCCTGAACACAAAAGCTCATGGGTTCTATTCCACCTCTGAGCACATCTGCAAGGTCA
Source organism: Hymenochirus boettgeri (assembly GCA_019447015.1). NCBI lineage: Eukaryota > Metazoa > Chordata > Amphibia > Anura > Pipidae > Hymenochirus > Hymenochirus boettgeri. Next base: position 175,168,218 of record CM033473.1, read on the forward strand.
ACATTGGAATCTGCCCACCTTTAGCGCAGCACCTTGTTATTGGTTGGTGGTTCATTTCTATTAATGTTGTGGGCACACTTTTAGAATCTTGATCTTTGTATTTCTTAAAAAACCTCTAAGACTTGGGCCGGCAAGGTGGCTCAATGGTTAGCAACACCACCCTAAACATAAAAGCTCATGGGCTCTATTCCACCTCTGAGCACATCTGCAAGGTCACATTGGAATCTGCACACCCTTAGCTGCAGCACCTCGTTATTGGTTGGTTGGTTCGTTTCTATTAATGTTGTGGGCACACTTTTAAAAGTGTGCCCACAACATTAATAGAAACGAACAACCAACCAATAACGAGGTGCTGCAGCTAAGGGTGTGAGATTCCAATGTGACCTTGCAGATGTGCTCAGAGGTGAATAGAGCCCATGAGCTTTTATGTTTAGGGTGGTGTTGCTAACCATTGAGCCACCTTGCCGGCCCAAGTCTTAGAGGTTTTTTAAGAAATACAAAGATCAAGATTTAAAAGTGTGCCCACAACATTAATAGAAATGAACCAACCCACCAATAACAAGGTGCTGCGCTAAAGGGGAGATTCCAACGTTGACTTGCAGATGTGCTCAGAGGTGGAATAGAACCCATGAGCCTTTGTGTTCAGGGCAGTGTTGCTAACCATTGAGCTGCCTTGCCACCCCGAGTCTTAGAGGTTTTTTAAGAAATACAAAGATCAAGATTCTAAAAGTGTGCCCACAACATTAATAGAAACGAATTAACCAACCAATAACAAGGTGTCGCAGCTAAAGGTGTGCAGATTCCAATGTTGACCTTACAGATGTGCTCAGAGGTGGAATGGAGCCCATGGGCTTTTGTGTTCAGTGCAGTGTTGCTAACCATTGAGCCACCTTGCTGGCCCAAGTCTTAGAGGTTTTTTAAGAAATACAAAGATCAAGATTCTAAAAGTGTGCCCACAACATTAATAGAAGCGAACCAACAAACCAATAACAGTGTGCTGCAGCTAAGGTGTGCAGATTCCAATGTTGACCTTACAGATGTGCTCAGAGGTGGAATGGAGCCCATGGCTTGTGTTCAGTGCAGTGTTGCTAACCATTGAGCCACCTTGTGGCCAAGTCTTAGAGGTTTTTTTAAGAAATACAAAGATCAAGATTCTAAAAAGTGTGCCCACAACATTAATAGAAACGAATTAACCAACCAATAACAAGGTGCTGCAGCTAAGGTGTGCAGATTCCAATGTTGACCTTGCAGATGTGTCAGAGGTGGAATGGAGCCCATAGGCTTTTGTGTTCAGGGCGGTGTGTTCTAACCATTGAGCCACCTTGCCATCCCAAGTTTTAGAGGTTTTTTAAGAAATACAAAGATGAAGATTCTAAAAGTGTGCCCACAACATTAATAATACGAACCAACCAACCAACCAACCAACCAACCAATAACAAGGTGTCGCAGCTAAAGTGTGCAGATTCCATGTTGACCTCACAGATTGGCTCGGAGGTGGAGTGGAGCCAATGAGCTTTTGTGTTCAGGTGGTGTGCTAACCATTGAGTCACCTTGCCACCCCAAGTCTTAGGAGGTTTTTAGAAATACAAAGATCAAGATTTTAAAAGTGTGCCTACAACATTAATAATACGAACAACCAACCAATAACAAGGTGCTGCAGCTAAAGGTGCGCAGATTTAATGTTGACCATGCAGATGTGCTTGGGGGTGAATGGAGCCATGATCTTTTGTGTTCAGGGCGGTGTTGCTAACATTGATCCACCTTGCCACCCCAAGTCTTAGAGGTTTTTAAGAAATACAAAGATAAGATTCTAAAAGTGTGCTCAAAACATTAATAATACGAACCAACCAACCCATGAGCTTTTGTGTTCAGGCGGTGGTTGCTAACATTGAGCCATCTTGCCACCCCAAGTCTAGAGGTTTTTTATGAAATACAAAGATCAAGATTCTAAATGTGCCCACAACATAATAGAAACGAATATTAACCAACCAATAACAAGGTGCTGCAGCTAAGGGTGTGCAGATTCCAATGTGATCTCACAGATGTCCTTAGGGTGGATAGCGCCATGAGTTGTGTTCAGGGCGGGTGTTGCTAACCATTGAGCCACCTGCTGGCCGAAGTCTTAGAGGTTTTTTAAGAAATACCAAGATCAAGATTCTAAAAGTGTGCCCACACATAATAGAAACGAATTAACCAACCAATAACAAGTGTGCTGCAGCTAAGAGTGTACAGATTCCAACGTTGACCTTGCAGATGTGCTCAGAGGTGGAATAGAACCCATGGGCTTTTGTGTTCAGGGTGGGGTTGCTAAACATTGAGCCACCTTGCACACCAAGTCTTAGAGGTTTTTTAAGATCAAGATTCTAAAAGTTGTGCTCAAAACATTAATAATACGAACGAACCAACCAACCAACCAATAACAAGGGTCGCAGCTAAAGTGTGCAGATTCCAATGTTGACCTCACAGATGTGCTCAGGGGTGGAATGGAGCCAATGAGCTTTTGTGTTCAGGGCGGTGTTGCAACCATTGAGCACTTGCACCCCAAGTTTAGAGGTTTTTAAGAATACAAAGATCAAGATTCTAAAAGTGTGCTACAAACATTAATAATACGAACCAACCAACAAATAACAAGGTGTGAGCTAAAGGTGTGCAGATTCTAATGTGACCTTGCAGATGTGTCAGAGGTGGAGCACATGTTGATCCAATGTTGACCTCACGGATGTGTTGGGGTGGAGTAGAGCCAATGAGCTTGTGTTCAGGGTGGTGTTGCTACCATTGAGCCACCTTGCCACCCCATGTCTTTGGTTTTTTAAGAAATACAAAGATCAAGATTCTAAAAGTGTGCCACAACATTAATAGAAACGAATTAACAACCAATAAAAGGTGCTGCAGCTAGGTGTGCAGATTCCAATGTTGACCTGCAGATGTGCTCAGAGGTGGAATGGAGACCCATGAGTTTTGTGTTCGGGCGGTGTTGTAACCATTGAGCCACCTTGACACCCCAAGTTTTAGAGGGTTTTTTAAGAATACAAGATCAAGATCTAAGTGTGCCACAACATTAATAATACGAACCAACCAACCAAAAACAAGGTGCGCAGCTAAAGTGTGCAGATTCCAATGTTGACCTCACAGATGTGCTCGGAGGTGGAGTGGAGCCAATGAGCTTTTGTGTTCAGGGTGGTGTTTCTAACCATTGAGCCACCTTGCCACCCCAAGTCTTAGAGGTTTTTTAAGAAATACAAAGATCAAGATTCTAAAAGTGTGCACAACATTAATAGAAACGAATTAACCAACCAATAACAAGGTGCTGCAGCTAAAGGTGTACAGATTCCATGTTGACTTGAGATGTGCAGAGGTGGAATAGAACCCATGAGCTTTTGTGTTCAGGGTGGGGTTGCTAAACATTGAGCCACCTTGCCACCCCAAGTCTTGGAGGCTTTTTAGAAATACAAGATCAAGATTCTAAAAGTGTGCCTACAACATTAATAATACGACCAACCAAACAATAACAAGGTGCTGCAGCTAAAGGTGTGCAGATTTAATGTTGACCTTGCAGATGTGTCAGAGGTGGAGCACATGTTGATTCCAATGTTGACCTCACGGATGTGGTTGGGGGGGAGTAGAGCCAATGAGCTTTGTGTTCAGGGTGGTTGCTAACCATTGAGCCACCTTGCCACCCCATGTCTTTGAGGTTTTTAAGAAATACAAAGATCAAGATTCTAAAAGTGTGCCCACACATTAATAGAAACGAATTAACCAACCAATAACAAGGTGCTGCAGCTAAGGGTGGGCAGATTCCAATGTTGACCTTGCAGATGTGCTCAGAGGTGGAATGGAGCCCATGAGCTTTTGTGGTCAGGGCGGTGTTGCTAACACATGAGCCACCTTGCCACCCAAGTTTTAGAGGTTTTTTAAGAAATACAAAGATCAAGATTCTAAAAGTGTGCCCACAACATTAATAATACGAACCAACCAACCAATAACAAGGTGTCGCAGCTCTAAAGTGTGCAGATTCCAATGTTGACCTCACAGATGTGCTCGGAGGTGGAGTGAGGAGCCAATGAGCTTTTGTGTTCAGGGTGGTGTTTCTAACCATTGAGCCACCTTGCCACCCCAAGTCTTAGAGGTTTTTTAAGAATACAAAGATCAAGATTCTAAAAGTGTGCCCACAACATTAATAGAAACGAATTAACCAACCAATAACAGGTGTGCCAGCTAAAGGTGTACAGATTCCAATGTGACCTTGCAGATGTGCTCAGAGGTGGAATAGAACCCATGAGCTTTTGTGTTCAGGGTGGGTTGCTAAACATTGAGCCACCTTGCCACCCCAAGTCTTGGAGGCTTTTTAGAAATACAAAGATCAAGATTCTAAAAGTGTGCCTACAAATTAATAATACGAACCAACAACCAATAACAAGGTGCTGCAGCTAAAGGTGTGCAGATTCTAATGTTGACCTTGCAGATGTGCTCGGAGGTGGAATGGAGCCCATGATCTTTTGTGTTCACTTGCCACCCAAGTCTTAGAGGTTTTTTAAGAAATACAAAGATCAAGATTCTAAAAGTGTGTCTCAAAACATTAATAATACGAACCAACCAACCCAGAGCTTTTGTGTTCGTGGCGGTGTTGCAACCATTGAGCCCTTGCCACCCCAGTCTTAGAGGTTTTTAAGAAATACAAAGATCAAGATTCTAAAGTGTGCCCACAACATTAATAGAAACGAATACCAACCATAACAAGGTGCTGCAGCTAAGGGGTGCAGATTCCAACGGTGACCTTGCAGATGTGTCAGAGGTGGAATAGAGCCCATGGGCTTTCTGTTAGGGTGGTGTGCTAACCATTGAGCCACTTGCTACCCCAAGTCTTAGAGGTTTTTAAGAAATACAAAGATCAAGATTCTAAAAGTGTGCCCACAACATTAATCAAACAAATTAACCAACCAACCACAGGGTGTGTGCAGCTAAGGGTATGCAGATTCCAATGTTGATCTCACAGATGTGCTTGGGGGTGGAGTGGAGCCCATGAGCTTATGTGTTGAGGGCGGTGTTGAACCATTGAGCCACCTTGCTGGCCCAAGTTTAGAGGTTTTTAAGAAATACAAAAGATCAAGATTCTAAAAGTGTGCCCACACATTATAGAAACGAACCACCAACCAATACACAGGTGCTGCAGCTAAAGGTGTGCGAGATTCCAATGTTGACCTGCAGAGTGCTCAGAGGTGGAGTATAGCCCATGGGCTTTGTGTTCAGGGCAGTGTGCTAACCATTTAGCACCTGCTGCCCAAGTCTTAGAGGTTTTTTAAGAAATACAAAGATCAAGATTCTAAAAGTGTGCCCACAACATTAATAGAACCGAAACCAACCAACCAATCAAGGTGCTGCAGCTAAAGGTGGTCAGATTCCAACGTTGACCTGCAGATGTGCTCAGAGGTGGAATAGAACCCATGAGCTTTTGTGTTTTCAGGGCGGTGTTGCTAACCATTGAGCCACCTTGCCACCCTAAGTCTGGAGGTTTTTTTAGAAATACAAAGATCAAGATTCTAAAAGTGTGCCTACAACATAATAATACGAACCAACCAACCAATAACAAGTGGTGCAGCTAAAGGTGTGCAGATTCTAATGTTGACCTTGCAGATGTGCTCGGAGGTGGAATGGAGCCCATGATCTTTTGTGTTCAGGCGGTGTTGCTAACCATTGATCCACCTTGCCACCCCAAGTCTTAGAGGTTTTTTAAGAAATACAAAGATCAAGATTCTAAAAGTGTGCCCACAACATTAATAGAAATGAATTAACCAACAACAAGGTGCTGCAGGTAAGGCTGTGCAGATTCCAATGTGATCTCACAGATGGCTTAGGGGTGGAATAGAGCCCATGAGCTTTTGTTGTCATGGTGTTGTTGTCAACCATTGAGCCACCTTGCCACCCCAAGTCTTAGAGGTTCTTTAAGAAATACAAAGATCAATATTCTAAAAGTGTGCCACAACATTAATAGAAATAAATTAACCAAACAAGGTGCAGCAGCTAAAGGGTGTGTAGATTCCAGTGTTGATTTCACAGATGTGCTTAGGGGTGGAATAGAGCCCATGAGCTTTTGTGTTCAGGGCGGTGTTGCTAACTATTGAGGCCACCTTGCTGGCAGAAGTCTAGAGGTTTTTTAAGAAATACAAAGATCAAGATTCTAAAAGTGTGCCCACAACATTAATAGAAATGAATAAACCAACCAATAACAAGGTGCTGCAGCTAAAGGTGTACAGTTCCAATGTTGACCTTGCAGATGTGCTCAGAGGTGGAATAGAACCCATGAGCTTTTGTGTTCAGGGTGGGGCTGCTAACATTGAGCCACCTTCCACCCCAAGTCTTAGAGGTTTTTTAAGATCAAGATTTTAAAAGTGTGCTCAAAACATTAATAATATGAACCAACCAACCAACCAATAACAAGGTGTTGCAGCTAAAGTGTGCAGATTCCAATGTTGACCTCACAGATGTGCTCAGGGGTGGAGTGGTTAATGAGCTTTTGTGTCAGGGCGGTGTTGCTAACCATTGAGCCACCTTGCCACCCCAAGTTTTAGAGGTTTTTTAAGAAAATACAAAGATCAAGATTCTAAAAGTGTGCCTACAACATTAATAAACGAACCAACCAAAACAATAACAAGGTGCTGCAGCTAAAGGTGTGCAGATTCTAATGTTGACCTTGCAGATGTGCTCAGAGGTGGAGCACATGTTGATTCCAAGTTGATGTGCTCAGAGGTGGAGCACATGTTGATTCCAATGTTGACCTCACGGATGTGCTGGGGGGTGGAGTAAAGCCAATGAGCTTTTGTGTTTCAGGGTGGTGTTGCTAACCATGAGCCACTTGCCACCCCAAGTCTTAGAGTTTTTTTAGAAATACAAAGATCAAGATTCTAAAAGGGTGCCACAACATTAATAGAAATGAATTAACCAACAATAACAAGGTGTGCTGCAGCTAAGGGTGTGCAGATTCCAATGTTGACCTTGCAGATGTGCTCAGAGGTGGAATGGAGCCCATGAGCTTGTGTTCAGGCGATATTGCTAACCATTGAGCCACCTTGCCACCCCAAGTTTTAGAGGTTTTTAAGAAATACAAAGATCAAGATTCTAAAGTGTGCCCACAACATTAATAATACGAACCAACCAACCAACCAACCAATAACAAGGTGTTGCAGCTAAAGTGTGAATCCAATGTTGACCTCACAGATGTGCCGGAGGTGGAGTGGAGCCAATGAGCTTTTGTGTTCAGGGTGGTGTTGAGTTTGTTGCTCAGGGTGGTGTTGCTAACCATGAGCCACCTTGCCACCCCAAGTCTTAGAGGTTTTTAAGAAATACAAAGATCAAGATTCTAAAGTGTGCCACAACAATTAATAGAAATGAATAACCAACCCATACAAGGTGCTGCAGCTAAGGGTGTGCAGATTCCAATGTTGACCTTGCAGATGTGCTCGGGGTGGAGTGGAGCCCATGGGCTTTTGTGTTCAGGGCAGTTTTGCTAACCATTGAGCCACCTTGCTGGCCCAAGTCTTAGAGGTTTTAAGAAATACAAAGATCAAGATTCTAAAAGTGTGCCCACAACATTAATACAAATGATTAACCAACAACCACAGGGTGTTGCAGCTAAGGGTATGCAGATTCCAATGTTGACCTTGCAGATGTGCTCAGTGGTGGAATGGAGCCCATGGGCTTTTGTGTTCAGGCGGTGTTGCTGGCCATTGAGCCACCTTGCCGACCCAAGTCTTAGAGGTTTTTAAGAAATACAAAGATCAAGATTCTAAAGTGTGCCCACAAGATTAATAATACGAACCAACCAACAACAGGTGTCACAGTGAAGGTTGCAGATTCCAATGTTAACTCGCAGTGTACTCAGTGGTGGAATAGAGCCATAGATTTTGCGATGAGGGCAGTGTTGCTAACCACTGAGCCACTTGATGCCCCCAGTCTTAGAGGTTTTTAAGAAATACAAAGATCAAGATTCTAAAAGTGTGCCCACAACATTAATAATGTGAACCAACCAACAACAAAGGTGTTGCTGCTAGGGGTGTGCAGATTCCAATGTTTGCCCTTGCAGATGTACTCCGTGGTGGAATAGAACCCATGAGCTTTTGCATTGAGGGTGGTGTGCTAACCACTGAGCCACCTTGATGCCCCAAGTCTTAGAGTGTTTTTAAGAAATACAAAGATCAAGATTCTAAAAGTGTGCCCACAACATTAATAATACCAACCAACCAACAACCAACAAACAAGTTGTGCAGATTCCAATGTTGACCTCACAGATGTGCTCAGGGGTGGAATAGAGCCCATGAGATTTGGTTGAGGGTGGTGTTGCTAACCATTGAGCCACTTTGCCATCTGAATCTTAGAGGTTTTAAGAAATACAAAGATCAAGATCTCTAAAAGTGTGCCCAAAAAATTAATAATACGAACCAAACAAACCAACCAACAACAAGGTGTTGCAGCTAAGGGTGTGCAGATTCCAATGTGACCTCGCAGATGTATTGAGTGGTGGAATAGAGCCCATGGGCTGTGTTGAGGTGGTGTTGCTAACACTGAGCCACCTTGATGCCCAAGTCTTAGAGGTTTTTTAAGAAATACAAAGATCAATATTAAAAGTGTGCCCACAACAAATAATATGAATGAACGATCGAACCAACAAATAAGGGTATGGAGCTAACGGTGTGAGATTCCAATGTTGACCTTGCAGATGTGCTCAGAGGTGGAATAGAGCATATGAGCTTTTGCGTTCAGGGTGGTGTTGTAACCACTGAGCCATCTTGATGCCCCAAGTCTTAGAGGTTTTTTAGAATACAAAGATCAAGATTCTAAAATTGTGGAACAACTTACGAACCAACCAACAGCAAGGTATCTCAGCTAAAGGTGTTGACCAATGTTGACCTTGCAGATGTGCTTGGGGGTGGAGTGGAGCCCAGACTGTTTGCTTTCAGGGTGGGGGTGCTAACCACTGAGCCACCTTGCGGCCCAAATTTTAGATCAAGATGAAAAAAGTGGGGTCAGTGATGTTTAAGGCGATTCTAAAAGTGTGCCCCACAACATTGATAATATGAATGAACAAACAACAAGGTTACGTAGCTAAGGTGTGTAGATTCCAATGGTGTCCTTGCAGATTGCCAGTGGGACTTTTGCTTTCAGGGCGGTGTTGCAACCACTGAGCCACCTTGCCGCCCCATGTTTTAGATGTTTTTTAAGAAATACAAAGATCAGATTCTAAAAGTGTGGGGGTGTTTTGGGATAAACTTCAGACTGTTCAAATGCAAAGCTGGCTAATTTATTTGCTGTTACTGACATTTGGCACTGGTCACGCTCTGGGTTAGTTGGTACCCATGTCTCTGGGTACACCCATGAAGTGGCACCGTTTATTCGGAGGGGTAGGCTTTCCATTTTGAGATGCATTTAAACTTTCCTCTGCAGTTTTTAGCTGAAATTCGCATTTGATTTTGGCTCTGATTTTACAGTTGAGGAAAAAAAGGAAAATGTGAGAAAATAACTACACTTGGATGAAGAGCTGCGCCCAGTATTCTGCATTTTGATCCAAAACTTACCTCATCGTAAAATCCCGTGGGTGTGTAGTTTCTAAAAATATCTCACTTGTGGGGATATTTTAGTTAATTTGGAAGATATGCTGTGTTAACCGTCAGAAGTGGTTATACATTTTAATTGGTGGTAATATTCTTGAAGGTGCAGTTTTAGTTTGGGGGGGTCTCTAGTACAGGAAAAGTGGGGTACCTACATATATCTGGTATCGTTGTACTCAGGAGTATCGGAGCTTTAGAACAGTAAGATTTTTGTGTGTAACCTTAAGTTAACTATAAGTAAAAATGGGAAAAAGCCATGAAATTTGCACTTTTTAATTTTTTTTTACATAATATACCATAATTCAGTAAAATTTCCAGAAAAATGACACAATTTGTTACCATGTGTAAAGTACACTTTGTGCTGAAAAAAAACAATGTATAATATTCCTGATTATGGGGGGTTTCACTGTAGACTTTGACTGAACTGAATGTGGTCTAAAATCCTGAAAATTCTTCTGGCATTTAACGCACGCAAAGTGGTGAATTTCTGCTGGCAGGAAAGGGTTAAGCCTGTCATATGTTTTAAACTAACTGGAAATAAATATTTGCTTTAACTAACCAAGCCTGGACTCCGATATTCTAGAGCTGTAACAGAAACAGCAGTTATTTGCTTACCTAACAATGAACTTCTGGGCTGCAAGGCAGCAGTGCTAACCACTGAGCCACTGAGCCAATATTTCAAAAAATCTGCTAATGTTTCTATGAAGAGAACTGGGCTCACAACATTGATGGTATAAATAAAAAAATAATATCTTTATATATAGCGGCAGAATTTTCGGTGTTGCTTTGCAATTATATGTAACACATTCACGTCAGTCTTGCCTGAAGGACATTAACACATGCCACCCATTGGTTGTCCTTGCAGATGTGTCAACGGTGGAATTGAACTCACGACTACAGTGTTGCTGGGCGGAGTTGCTTACCACTGAGCCATGTGCTTACCGTCATTATGACGTGGTTTTAAACAACATGATGACAGGATGAAAGCAGTTGGGGGTCAATGTTTAGTCTAAGGCATTTCTAAAAGCGAATTCTACAAAGAACTGCGGCCACAAAATTGATGGTATGAATGAACAAACTACAGGGGTACGTTGCTAAGGTGTGTAGATTCCAAAAATATATTAGTTTGTGGGGGTATGTTTACCCCAACTTCTTTCAGCCTGCTCATCATGTTTTAAACTAATTGGAAATAAATATTTGCTTTTAACTAACCAATGAACAAAGTAGTTTGGAGCACGCCTCCACAACAGACATCAATCAGGAGACGTGAAGCACAGCTGTACATAAAACTTAGCTTTTAATAGGGAGATTAAATAGTGCTCCAAACATACTTTGTTAATTTGCTGATCTAATGGGAGGACGTCCGATACTTACGGTAGCGTGGCCACTCAGTCCTTGGATACACGGAGAGGGGAGAGTCCCAGCAGCTTCACGTACACTATTGTTGTTACTTTGTGAGATAATTACGTGATATGGGCGAACGGTGACACTAACCACCCTCCAGATATCATCTTTGTTCTTCACCTCTACAATTTGCATCGTGCACACTCTGAATGTGGAAACTGTGAGTAATACGTACATTATCTTATGGAGTGCATTGTTTGTGTTCCTCAGAGATAGTGATGCTAATAATGCTATATTTTTTTGAGAGATGTGCTTCATAAATATTCAATTTAATATTTGTTAAATGGAGACGAGTGACATTTACACAACCGTTATGAACGGGCCAACAAGCTGTTTGATACAGAGTGGCACTAATAGTAATGGTGATTCGAATATGGACACCCGAACCTACTTGTACAAAAGGAGCTTTGCTAATTAAGGAATTGAAAACATGGTGGGAATTCTCTACTCTGCAGAAATACTTGGCTGTATCCAGGGTTCCAAGGGGACTACGTATTAAGAAAATCCCCATTTAGGTAATGTGAATCCTACGTTTTTGGATAGATGGAATGAAATCCTTAATGATTGTTCTTGGCTTTATGACATTACAATTGAGTTCTACACAAAAATATGAAATTGGGAAAGAAATTAAAGAACTAAATGCCAATTTTAAAGGGGACACTACTACATCTACATTTAAAGCTGCAGCAACAATCAGATACAAGAAAATCTTAATAAACAAGAGGATGACATTACAAAAAGGAAATTGGTAAATTCCTTAGAGACAATGTAACTATGGGAGGGTTATATCTTTAAGGAAGGTTCCTGACTTTACAAACAGAATAAAACATTAGATATCATCAAAGGTCTCCACCCAGACCCAACTGAGACGTACGAGGACAGTCAAGTTTCAGACACCTGGATCAATCAGATTAGATATACTATTACTGATACTAGCGACAGAAGTGTAGCTTTAACGGATATGGACAGTACATCAGTGAATTCGGGAGATTCGGAAGTGAGGATTTGGGGTTTATCCGGAGGAGATCATATCCAAAGAGGATACTAAAAAAGCCAGTAAATCAACAAAAATAAGGGCGAGACGTTGAAGAATTAGGTCCAACTATGTTCACACACAGTCGAACTTACAAAAAACTGTGAGATAACCGACAGTTCGAAGGGAATTCAGGATATATAATCAATTTAAATGTGACTCTTTCATATTCTGAACGTGAATGTGTTAAATTTAGGTTTAAATTTTCTTCCAACAGTCTCTTTTTCGTTGTTTGATACCATTATAGATGTTAATAGATTGTATAGGAAACTCACTTTGGCACGTCATTTTGCTGTGGACAATGATGAATGTATCAATATGTTTAATATACTGAGGACTCTGAACAGAGTCGTGATGATACAGGTATGTTACCTGACACATAGTCCACATTGAAACAAGACAATTTGGGTGATTTTCCAGATATTTGTGCAATACATGATTTGGTGGATTTGATAAAATATTGATTCTAATGATAAATCAGATTCGTACATACTAACCTTAAAAAACACAAAATTCTTCCTTACAGAGTAGAGGTCAATGTATTCAGAATTTTCAAAAATTAATAGAAAAGGACTTGATTTTATTACATCAAAGGGTCCAGTCTAAACAGTGTAATCGCAGTATCCATGACAAACTTACCCCACAGAATGAAAATTGCCTTAAAAATCGTTGGCATCCAAGGATGATATGTCAAAACAATCGATAAGGGAGGTTCAATTGTTGTCATGGATAGGTCATATTACTTCAAGAATCTGAAAGACAACTTTTTGATGCTGAAACATATTCTAGATTAATATGCAATCGACTCTGCATATTATCTTAAAAGAGACTGATCTTGAAAGAGATTTGGATAAAAGGCAGGGTAATGGGTATACTTACACTTGTGGAATATGAATATCTATTGGTCAAAACACCAGTTACTCCTATTTACCATTTTCTTCCTAAGTACATAAAAAATCTTTGTTATCCCCAGGGGAGACCTATATAACGGGGATAGGATCATTAAGTGAACCCTATCTGATATTTAGATACCTTTTTATTCCCCATGGTCTGTAAACTAAGGTCATATGTGAAGGACACTGGGGTGTATTAAAAAATTAGGGGTCTTGAATTTTTAACAGAATATTTATGGCTCACTGTAGATGTATCTAGCTGTATTCTTCCATTCCACCAACAGGGATTAAAGCCATTGATTTTTGGCTTAATTACTATATGGATCTCCCACAAAGTTGAAATGAGTACATTCTCCTGTGTCTGGAGTATCTGTTATCACACAATTATTTGGAATTTGAAGGATATTTTATTTGCAGTCTTGTGGGGAGCTATGGGGGCAAGATTTCGCCCTCATATGCAAACCTATATATGGGGTGGTGAGAGCACCTTTATATATTCAGGTAACAATCCTTTCAAATACAACATCATTAAATACTATCGATACATAGATGACCTCATTATTGTGTGCGGGGCACAAAGGATGATATATTAAAATTTTGGAATATTGCATGCTAATACACTTAATTTGAAATTTACCAGTGAGAGCAAAGCACAGAAATACCATTTCTGGATATTGAATTTAAAATATTAGATGGTGTGGTATGTCGGATTTATACCGGAAAAATATCACCAGAAACATTTAATCATTATAAAAGTCAACACCCCAAATCAACTAAAGATTCAATTCCATTAGTCAGTTCTGCAGATACGTAAAATCTGCTCTACATGGGATAGTTTTCAAACGAGGCAATGGAGATGTGGGATAGGTTTCTCGAACGTGGTTAGTTTAAACACATCAAGGAAGCCTATGATAGGGCTGTATTAAATGACTCAAAGTTTCATACAACATCATTAGGAATGTTGGTTCGATTACTTATCCCAGAGCAGACAGAAAAGTGACAAAAGTGACCAGTAACAGGGTTCACATATGAAGAGACACATAATAAGAGTAACTCTTTGATAACCCCATATACTGTCAATCGAAACAGATACATATGTCCTTAAAACACTGGCCTACACTTCACAGCACCAATTGAGACCCTTACATACCTACTCAACCTAATATTACTTTACTAAAATCGTATTCTATTGGAATAGAGTGGCACCTAGCCAACTGAGAAAAAGTAAGATACAGAAACAGACCAATTGGCTTTGCCACCTTGGCACTTATAAATGTGAACATAAATTATGCAAATTCTGCAGATATATAACAGTATTACAGAGTTTAAAAGTATGGTTACTGGCAGGGTTTACCCAATTAAGAGCTATATTAATTGTCAAGCAGAGTTGTGTATATCTGCAAACTTGCAACTGCAATGAAACAATATGTAGGTCTTACCACCAGAAAAATTAAAGACAGGTTTCTGGAACATCTAAAGCATAAAGCACAGAACTCACGTTCAGCCTCAGCAAACAATAACAAACAATAAAGATGGTTCCAACATGTCTTTAATTTTCAGGGCATAGATTCAGTAGGGGCTCTCAGAAGAGGTGGGAGTCGTAAGGATGTCCTTTATCGTAAAGAAGCCCAATGGATTTTTAATTTAGACGCGGATACCCTGGGTTTGAAATTATGTTTGGGAAGTATCTGTTTTCTATAAAGTTCTGTATTATATTAATATACTGTATATACCGTTTATGAAGCTATTAATTCATGAATCTATGCATGACGAGGATATCAAGATTATATTATTTAGGGAATTGTTAAGGGTCCCATATTTTATTCAACATTTAGTTTGTACCATCTTTATATTGTGATATTGTAGCAATCTTTACCTTATTTATTATTTAGCTAGTGCAACATGCTATCCACATAGATTTAGCTATAGTAATTATATATGCGGACTGTTTGTTGTAATTATGTGTATATAAATATGTCCATGTCCGTACAATCTTTCTTCTCTCTTTTTAAATACATTCATATGGTATGATTTTATATATGTATTATTATATGTATATGTATATATGTGTGTATTGGTTGTTCTAGTTTGCTATGGTTAAATTGTTCCACCTTCTTGAATATATTAGCTTACTATGAGTATGTCAATATTCAATTAGATATGCTAATGTATTTCATTGTGATCATTTAAGACATAGGTGTTAGTAGCCAATTTCCTCTGATGAAGTGTCCGTTGGGCACGAAAACGCGTCAGGCAATTGGCGTCTTATTGTATGTGTATATGGACCAGTTAACTAATAATAAATGCTTTTTAATATCCACTATTAAAAGCTAAGTTTATGTACAGCTGTTGACTTCACGTCTCCTGATTGATGTCTGTTGAGGAGGCCTGCTTCAAACATACTGTTCATTGCTGATCTAATTGGGAGGAAGTCCGATAACTCCTACGGTAGCATGGCCACTCAGTCCGTTTGGATAACGGAGGAGGGGAGAGTCCCAGCAGCCTTCAAGTACACTATTGTTGTTTTAACTAACCAAACCTGGACTCCGATATACTAGAGGTACAGCAGAAAAGCAGTTCTTTTGCTACCTAACAATACACTTCTGGGCTGCAAGGCAGGGGTGTGAGGGGTATTTCGAGTTACGGGTGTTTTGTGGGAAAAACTGCAGATTGTTCAAATCAGAGTTGGCTAAATATTTTTGCTGTTTTTGAGCCATCGTGCAATTCGTGGCTTTTTGCTTCCACGTACGGTGTTTGTAACCTGCATATGTCATACTGTTTTGATTTAGGATATTGGGAGATTGATGGTAACTTTTCTTACATTCCATAAGGTTTTGGCATGATTTTCTACCCTTTGAAGTTGTTTTTTGTTCATTTTTTCAAAAAAGTGTGACATTCTACAACAAACTGCTGCCCCACACCATTGATGGTATGAATGAACGAACTACAGAGTTACATAGCTAAGTTGTGTAGATTTCAGGAATATATAGTTTGTGAGGGGTATTTTTGAGTTACGGGGGTGTTTTGTGGGAAAAACTACAGATTGTTCAAATTCAGAGTTGGCTAAATATTTTTCTTTTTCTGAGGCATTGTGCAATGTCTCACTTGTGGCTTTTCGCTTCCACGTCCGCTGTGTAACCATACAAATGTCATACCGTTTGATTTAGGACATTTGGGAGATGGATATTTAGTACTTTTTTTTTTACATTCCTTGAGGTTTTGACATGATTTCTACTTTTGAATGTTTTTGATGTTAATTTTTTTAGAAAATCTTGTGAAAAGTGCGAACTTCTACGAAGAAACGTGCGGCACACCATTGATGGTTGAATGAACGAAACTATAGCCTTACATAGCTGCAGTTGTGTAGATTTCAGGAATATATAGGTTGTGGGGGGTGTTCTGAGTGGGGTGTTTTTTGGGAAAAACTGCAGACTGTTCAAATGCAAAGCTGGCTAATTTATTTTGCTGTAACTGACATTTGGCATTGGTCACGCTCTGGGTTAGTTGTTGTACCCATGTCTCTGGTTTTACACATGAATGTGGCATACCGTTTTATTCGGGAGGGGTTAGGCTTTCATATTTGAGAGTGCATTTGAACTTTCCTCCACAGTTTTAGCTGAAATTCGCATTTGATTTTGGCTCTGATTTTACAGTGAGGAACAAAAGGAAAATGTGAGAAAATAACTTACAATTGGATGAAGAGTGCGTCGGGATCTGCATTTTGATCAAAACTAACCTCACTCATAATATCCTGTGGGTGTGTAGTTTCTAAAAATCTCACTTTGGGATATTTAGTTAATTTGGAAGATATTCTGTGTTAACCATCAGAAGTGGTATACATTTTAATTTGGTGTAATATTCTTGAAGGTGCAGTTTTAGTTTGGGGGGGTCTCCGTACACAGGAAAAGTGGGGGAACCTACATATATTTGATTGTACTAGGAGTATCAGAGCTTTAGAAACAGTAAGATTTTGTGTGTGTAACCTAAGATAACTATAGAAAAAAATGGGAAAAAGCCATGAACACTTGCACATTTTTAATTTTTTGACATATTTTATCCATAACGTAATCGGAAATAATTCCAGAAAAATTTTATAATGTATAATATTCCTGATTTACTGGGGGGTTTCCTACTGTAGACTTGACTGAACCAAATGTGTCTAAAATCCTGAAATTCTTCTGGCATTTAACGCCGCAAATGGAGATTCTGCTGGCAGCGAAAGGGGTTAAGCCTGCTCATCATTGTTTAAACTAATGGAAATAAATTTTTGCTTATTAAACCAAGCCTGGACTCCGAATACTAGTGGTGCAGCAGAAAGGGCAGTTCTTTTGCTTACCTAAACAGCACTTGTCCTTGCAGATGTGTCCAACTATGGAATTGACCTGGAGGTCACCACATAAATTAGATGCTGTTTATTTAACTGAACTGTTTAGCTACTCCGGTTGTGTTAATGTATGTGTGAGAGTGGTGTGTGAGTATAAAACATTTTGTGAAATTAAGAATGTAATTCTATAACAGAGTAAAAGTTATGTGGTGGGACATTGTGTAAAGGTATGTATTTAAGAGACAGCATGTGATAGCCTTCATTTTATAGTACATGACTGTAAGAGCATGTGTGACAGTGGGTGACTGGGTGTAGTGTGATAATGTGACAGTATAGGTGTTGAATTCAACAGAGTTATGTATGTAACAGTATGTGATAGTAGTGTATGAGTAAGAGTTTCTGTAGTGTGGTGTGATAGTGAAGTATACAGTATGTGCATCAGAGTGTGTATATGTGTGTTAGTGTCAGAGTATTATTTATATGAGTGCGATAACATAAGTTACCATAAGATAACATAAGAACTAGTGCCACACTATCACATGATGGCGTACACAGCAAACAAATGGTGGATGCCTTTGTGTGGAGAGAGGGAAGTGTGTATGTCTTGAAAGGGGGACTTGGGCTGATCCTAAAGGGCAGGAAATTTTCCTCTAAATAACCACATTTATTAAATGCAAGCAAAATTATAACAAATCAAGAAAAAATGGGGCTTTAACTACAGTTCCCCATCACTCTCTATTACTGTTCAGTATAATCAATGGAAATAAATATATTTTATCAATATGCAATATTATTACTTTTTTTTTACACTAGAACATTTTTTACTGTCTGTTCTCACTGATGGGACCTTAACTGTCTGTTCTCACTGTATGGGACCTTTACTGTCTGTTCTCACTGTATGGTCCTTTACTGTCTGTTTCACGTATGAGACCTTAACTGTCTGTTCTCACTGTATGGAACCTTTACTGTCTGTTCTCACTGTATGGGTCCTTTAGTGTCTGTTCTCACTGTATGGGAGCTTTACTGTCTGTTCTTACTGTATGGGAGCTTTACTGTCTGTTCTCACTGTATGGGACCTTTAATGTCTGTTCTCACTGTATGGGACCTAACTGTCTGTTCTCACTTATGGAACTGTCTGTTCACTGTAGGGACCTTTACTATCTGTTCTCACTGTATGGGACCTTTACTGTCTGTTCTCACTGTATGGGACCTTTATTGTCTGTTCTCACTGTATGGGACCTTTACTGTCTGTTCTCACTGTATGGGACCTTTACTGTCTGTTCTCACTGTATGGGTCCTTTAGTGTTCTGTTCTCACTGTATGGGAGCTTTACTGTCGTTCTCACTGTATGGAGCTTTACTGTCTTTCTCACTGTATGGGACCTTAACTGTCTGTTCTCACTGTATGGTACCTTAACTGTCTGTTATCACGTATGGAAACGTCTGTTCTCACTGTATGGGACCTTTACTATCTGTTATCACTGTATGGGACCTTTACTGTTGTTCTCACTGTATGGGACCTTATTGTCTGTTCTCACTGTATGGGACCTTTACTGTCTGTTCTCACTGTATGGACCTAACTGTCTGTTCTCACTGTATGGGACCTTAACTGTCTGTTTCACTGTATGGAATTGTGCTGTTCTACTGTATGGGACCTTAACTGTCTGTTCTCACTGTATGGAACTGTCTTGTTCTCACTGTATGGAACTGTCTGTTCTCAACTGTATGGAAACTGTCTGTCTCACTGTATGGAACTGTCGTTCTCACTGTATGGGACCTTTACTATCTGTTCTCACTGTGTGGGACTTACTGTCTGTTCTCACGTATTGGACCTTACTGTCTGTTCTCACTGTATGGGACATTTACTGTCTGTTTTCACTGTATGGGACCTTAACTGTCTGTTCTCACTGTATGGAACTGTCTGTTCTCACTGTAGGGACCTTAACTGTCTGTTCTCACTGTATGGAACTGTTTGTTCTCACTGATGGGGCCTTACGGTCTGTTCACTGTATGGGACCTTTACTGTCTGTTCTCATGGTATGGGACCTTTACGGTCTGTTTCTCACTGTATGGGTTCCTTTACTGTCGTTCTCACTGTATGGACCTTAACTGCTGTTCTCACTTTATGGAACCTTACTGTCTGTTCTCACTGTATGGGTCCTTTAGGTCTGTTCTCACTGTATGGGAAGTCTTTACTGTCTGTTCTTACTGTATGGGACCTTTACTGTCTGTTCTCACTGTATGGGACCTTAACTGTCTGTTCTCACTGTATGGGACCTTAACTGCTGTTCTCACTGTATGGAACTGTCTGTTCTTACTGTATGGGACCTTAACTGTCTGTTCTCACTGTATGGAACTGTCTGTTCTCACTGTATGGAACTGTCTGTTTCACTGTATGGAGCTGTCTGTTCTCCACTGTATGGGACCTTTACTATCTGTTCTCACTGTGTGGGGACCTTTACTGTCTGTTTCACTGTATTGACTTTACTGTCTGTTTCCACTGTATGGACCTTTATGTCTGGTTTCACTGTATGGGACCTTAACTGTTGTTCTCACTGTATGGAACGTTGTTCTCATGTATGCGACCTTAACGTCTGTTCTCAAGTATGGAACTGTTTGTTCTGACTGCATGGGACCTTTACGGTCTGTTCCACTGTATGGGACCTTTACTGTCTGTTCTCACGGTATGGGACCTTTACTGTCTGTTCTCACTGTATGATTATTTTTTCTTACAAAATACAAAAATATGTGTAATCAAGTGTGTATATATGTTGCTAGTGTCAGAGTATATATTTATATGTGTGCGTAACATAAGTTACCATAAGATAACATAAGAAACTAGTGCCACACTATCACATGATGGTGTACACAGCAAACAAATGGTGGATGCCTTTGTGGGGAGAGAGGTACAGGAGAGAACTGAAACTTAGGTACCTAGTGTACATTGAGTTCAGCTCTGTAGTGTGTATGTCTTGAAAGGGGGACTTGGCTGATTTTAAAGGGCAGGCAATTTTCCTCTAAATACCACATTTATTAAATGCAAGCAAAAATTATAAAAATCAAGACAAAAAAAATAGGGCTTTATACTACAGTTCCCATCATCTCTTTTACTGTTCAGTAGTAATCAATGGAATAATACATTTTCATTATGCAATATTATAACTTTTTTTTTTACAGTAGAACATTTTTTACTGTCTGTTCTCACTGTAGGGACCTTAACTGTCTGTTCTCACGTAGGAACCTTTACTGTCTGTTCTCACTATATGGGTCCTTTACGTCTGTTCTCACTGTATGGGAGCTTCTACTGTCTGTTCTCACTGTATGGGAGCTTTAATGTCTGTTCTCACGTTATGGGACATTTACTGTCTGTTCTCCTGTAGGAACTGTCTGTTCTCACTGTATGGGACCTTACTATCTGTTCTCACTGTATGGGACCTTTACTATCTGTCTCACTGTATGGGAACCTTTACTGTCTGTTCTCACGTATGGGACCTTTACTGAGTTCTCACTGTATGGGACCTTAACTGTCTGTTCTCACTGTATGGAACTGTCTGTTCTCACTGTATGGGGCCTTAAGTCTGTTCTTACTGTATGGAACTGTCTGTTCTTACTGTATGGACCTTAACTGTCTGTTCTCAATGTATATGGACTGTCTGTTCTCACTGTATGGACCTTTACTATCTGTTTCCTTGTGGGACCTTTACTGTCTGTTCTCACTGTATGGGACTTTACTGTCTTTCTCACTGTATGGGACCTTAACTGTCTTTTCTCACTGTATGAACTGTCTGTTCTCACTGTATGGGACCTTAACTGTCTGTTCTCACTGTATGGAACTGTTTGTTCTCACTGTATGGGACTTTACGGTCTGTTCTCACTGTATGGGACTTTACTGTCTGTTCTCACGGTATGGGACCTTTACTGTCTGTTCTCACGGTATGGGACCTTACTGTCTGTTCTCACTGTATGATTTTTTTGCTTCAAAATACAAAAATATGTGTAATTGATATGGTTTAATGGGTGTGGCTTAAATGGAGAGGGTTGTTGTGGGCAAGGCTGAAAATACATTTTTTTTTTACTCTGAAAGTTGTCCCTAGAACTTTTTTTTAGAAAGATGTTGGTAACTTATATAGGGTGTGTTTAGTGTAAAAAAAAAACCGCAGTCAAATAAGATCTGGCTTTTTTTTAATTTCGTTTTACTGCCATTGACATTGAGTAAGCTGGTAGCTATGTCTCTGAGTAACACCATGAATGTAGCATACATTTTATTCAGGAGGGAGAAAAAGGAAAATATGAGAAAATAACTTACAATTAGATGAAGAGCTTTGCCCTGGTATTGCAATGCAATCAAAAACTTACCTCACACTCTCTAAAATCCTGGGGTATCTCAATTGTAGGGATATTTTAGTTTATTGGTAGATTTAATTTTGGTGTAATATTCTTGAAAGTGCTGGTTTAGTTTGGGGGGTCTCTTGTATAAGAAAAGTGGGGGTACCTGCATACAGGTCGGTATATCTAGTATCATTGTAATCTGGAGTATCAGAGCTTTAGAAACAGTTTTATGTGCGAAAAAAAAATCACACATTTGCAAACTTTACATTTGTTTATATATTTACCCCCAAATCCAGTAAAATCTTCAGACAATTTACAAATTTGTAATCTTGTTAAAAATACATTTTCTGCAAATAAAAAAGATGTATAATATGTCACGATTAGAGATGGTCGAACTACTGAAAGTTCGGTCCGTTTTCGAACTTTCGAACTATTTCGAAAGTTCGAAAGTTCGAAAACGGACCAATTAAAGTCTATGGGAGGAAAATTTCTAAAAGTCGAGTCAAATAAAGCTAAAATATTAATGGTAACTTAATGTAAATGGCTGTGGACCTGGGAAATGGTCTGGGGAACATTGTTCCAATATCCAGGACTTTCGTAAATCGATTTTACTCTCTCACGCTGCGTACTTTCGCCATCTCGTGTTTGAACGTTCGAGGTAACATGGAAATTTTACTCGCGGATTCGATACCCGTATAGGTTCTAATGGACACTTTATCGCGGATTCGATGTTGCGCTAGATACCATGTACAAATTTACTCGCGGATTCGATTTCGAACATTCGATTATAATCCCTTCTTCCATTGACTTCTATATGCAATCCAGGATCTAAAATCAAGCCTGGAAAGTGGGTTGTAGTCATCCACCATTACTTTCCCACCAGAAAGCATGGCCACATGCCGTTTGACAACATTATTTTGGAGCCAGGCAGCTTGGCCCTCCGGACAGACCCCATACCCCATTGGCTTCTCTCCCTCAGTGTATGCTTCGTGCCAAGGGAAAGCTGGGAAGGAGATAGGGTTTGTAGGAACAGCACCATTGAGTAGCAGTAGATTCACTTCAGTTTGATAAAATTATTGCAGAGCCAGGCAGGCTTCGCCCTCCGGACAGACCCCATACCCATTGTCTCTCCCTCAGAGTATGCTTTGTGCAAGGGAAAGCGTGGGAAGGAGATAGGGTTTGTAGGAACAAGCACCATTGAGTAGCAGTAGACCCACTGCAATTGGACAACATTATTGCGGAGCCATGCGGCTTGTCCCTCCAGACAGACCCCATACTCCCATTCGCTTCTCTCCTCAGGTATGCTTCATGCAAGGGAAAGCGGGAAGGAGATAGGGTTTGTAGAACAGCACATTGAATAGCAGTAGATTCACTTCAGTTGACAACATTTGCGGAGCCGGCAGGCTTGGCCCTCCGGACAGACCCCTACCCCATTGGCTTCTCTCCTCAGTGTATGTTTGTGCCAAGGAAAGCTGGAAGGAGATAGCGGTTGTAGGACACAGCACCATTGGTGCAGTAGATTCACTTCAGTTTGACAACATTATTGCGGAGCCAGGCAGGCTTGGCCCCTCGGACAGACCCCATACCCTTTGGCTTCTCTCCCTAGGTATGCTTGTGAAGGGAAAGATGGGAAGGAGAATGGGACTGTTGGGTCTCAAGATGGGTGAATAAGGGATGGTATACATAAAGAGCTAAACCACCATGCTGAAATCCACACACAGAAAGCTCAGAAAACTCTTCTCCACTCCTACCACTGTCAGGTCTCCACTAATACAACTCCAACACACTGAATGTCTAAATGGCAACTGGTCGCAGTGCCTTTATACCAGGGGGCTGCAATGCTCAAATTAGCTGCCATTTGGTGATTTTGGACATGTGGGCACTTTTTTTTTAAATTCGATGATTTCGAATGTTTCGAGCGTTCGACCGTTTTCGAAAGTTCGACACATTCGCTAAATCATCGAAAGTCCGGGAGCATATCGAAAGTCCGCGTCGATGATAGTTCGAGAAGTCCGGGTCCGTCCGGAACTCGAAAGTTCGGCTGAACTCGGGTTCGTAGTTCAAGTTCTATGCCATGATCAACATTGTGGTGATTATTGAATGCCTGCATGAACTTCCTCCTTTCCAAAGCAGATGTCACGTGTCTCCTCAGAGAATACTTCTGGGAACTTTACCTGCCACCAGCAGAGGGCCCTCACCTCAAGAACTGGTTTGTTACAGACTATTGCGGGAGGAGATCTTGTCACCTGACCTCTCCAATGTACTGCATTTAAGGCCAGCATGAAACATTGCTTCAGTGCTAGTCCATTGTACTACGTTTCCTGGATCCTAGCCACTCTACCATGAGTTAGTGGCCTTTGTATTCGAGTCCTGTTTCTTGTTGCCCTCCTGTGTTTTGACCTGTGCTTGCCTTGTGACTATCTACTGCCTAGCGATTATCTTGTATTATTGATCTCCCGGTTTATATTCTTCCTGTACTACCAGTTTGCCGCTCCTCTTGTACTGCAATTATCGGTGGTGTATGTTATTTATATCTTCCTGGGTTTTGGGTTGGGGGCACACATTTGTATATACACGGATTACTCTGCATTGATATCTTATGCAGAGTAGGCTATGATGTACTCAGATTGCAGGTGTAGCTCATTGATACACTTGCCTGCAGGGAGATTGTCTTGCATTACCTTTCGTATATTTGCATGTATGCATGTTGTAGTTGTGATGAAACAGGTATTCAATGTAAACGCCATCGCGATATCTGAAATTTCACCCAAGTTTTCAATATTTTCACCATATTGGCATGATCAAGCAGCTGGTAGCTTCCACATGTTTCACGGTTACTGGTACTCCGCAGTGTTAATTCATGTTCCCAAGCCAGGCCATGTGTGTAATTAGTGATGACTTAGCAGGAGGTCTGACTTCAAAGGGCAAGGTGTGAATTCCCCATAATACAAACAAATGTCCAGAACAAAGAGACACCAGAACTAGCAGGGAATTCCTAGTAGAGAATTGAGCAGAAAACCAAAAGCAGATCAAAGGTCATTCATATTCCTTAATAATTCAGGATGTAGAATTATTTCATGTTTTCATAAATAACCCCCAGGTTTATCCAGTAATTAATTCTACATTTATAGAGACCTGACACAATATCATAGCCCGAGCAAACTGGGATATTATCCTCTAGGCTAGGATATCCCAGATATGTGTATTTGGTCTGTTGTTGGGAAAAATTAGTTAAAACCATCATGATATATTTTGAAGGTGACATGTGTGGTCAGGATTATGGACTGGGGGGGAGTTTGAATTTGAAATTCCCTCCAAAACTTGGAACCAACCTTCGGGGCAGAACCAAGTCACCACCTCTAGGGACCAGACCACTCCCATTTTCTGAAGAAAGGATAAAAATGGAACTGGGTCTCATCCCAAGGAGTCTGTCCATAACATATACAAAGAACATCTGGAATAACATCTAGCGACTGACAGAACCGTATGGGCCTTACCGCAGGACTTATCATTTGGACCATTATTTCCCATAAATGGATTATCAAGTTTGGACTCTTCTCATGGACTATTCAGATGCCATTTATCCTTAAGTATTCTTCGTTATCCATTTCTACCCTCAAGTTGTGTTACCGCTTTATGTTCAGTGATTTATGTGTATTTTTCTTTATATTTTATGCACTATTTAACAACTTTTAAAAATGATATAAAATCATTTATAGGCTATTGTATATTCTGAGTATATCCCAAAAACAAAACCTGTGTCTTCGAAGTACGCTACTATAGAGAAGTATTGTGTAGGTATATAGAGATACGTATAACTGTGTATAGAAATTAGGGGTGTGAATAACCAATTTCTACAGGTTGTTAGAAGTAGGGCGCTGTGGATATCCCCAATAGGTAACAGGTCATTTCGCTGTTTAATTCGGGAGTGTGGCATGGGAGTGATATTGATATTAGTATATTAATTGTGTAATATATAGTTGTTCACCAAACCCCAGGGGTCTGATTGTTCGTCCGCCTGTCGGTTGCTTGGAGTGTGCTTCCGGTAACGGATAGGTGGTTGGGGCGTTTTGGGACCGGGGGGTTTGTGGAAGTAGTGCAGTGAGGTTAATGTATACAACTGCGTCATTATCATTTATGCTCCTTTTGCAATGTTTAAATTGCCTTTCATTATTATTGCGGCGTCTCTCGTTTTTTCCCATACGTGACAGTTTGGCCTTATTACCATTTTGTGGCATTGCCTTTGCTTCAGGTGAATGCGTAATGCAATGTTACATAATGATTCATCATTAACTGGGGAGTTTCCTACTGTAACTCTTAGTCTACAACTCATGAGGGCAAATCCTGATATTGTGTAGTGTAGATCGTGGTCTGTGGGTGTCACGATTCCTTAAGAAAGAGACAGAGACTGTGTGTGTAACCATAAACAGTTTGCAGGCTCCTGCCTGAGTTTATTAAACGGTAAAAACTAAAGAACAGGAACAGAAATCCCAGCTCTTCGGAGCATCAAGCACACAGTTTCTTTTACTGGTTAAAATAACAGTCTTTTCAGTATAATCAGACAGTCCCTGGGATACAAAAACAAAAAAACCTATTTGACTGATTATCTTAAATCAAAACAGAACCAGAGCCTTCTAGCAGAGCTGCACTCACTCCAGGATTTTCCTCAGAAACAACACCCACCCACAGCCCCACCGGTGTCTGCTAAATAGTCCACCCGTGGAACTTCTTCTAACTGGCTAAGAAACCCCACCCACTCTTTCCTAGCCAGACTCAGGGCCAGGTAACTGGTAAATTAAAAAACCTCACTACAGAACTCTTTTAACTTCCCCTGGAGCCCAGCGAAAGCCATAACTGCAGGCCTGGGTGGTTACATAACTACATCTCAACTACTCTTTTAGTAAGACAGTTTACCTTTGTCACAGTAGAAAAATATTAAAATTATATGGCACTGAAAGGATTAATAGTGTAATCATCAGTTTTATTACTCCAGATTGACGTACGTAACAGGTAGAACTATAGGACGAAACCAAAGTTTTTCAGTCAATAAGAACGTGGCTCATCTACTCACAACTCGTATGTGGGAGTTTCCAGGCAAGGGCGCCCGGAAGCATTCCAAAGGTGAGGGAATATAAAAAAGAAGACGAGGACTTTACCAAACGGCGACTGAAAAATTTTAAAACTTACCTTTTTTGCCCGAAACATTAGCATGCTTATGAGGGAGACAATCATATGCCCTGACGCGTTTTCTTGACGTAAAATCGTCAGTCACCAGAGGGATTACACCTCGATATTGACCTTAAATATCCAACAATAAACACCTGCAAACAATTTAGCTATAAAGCTAAATACAAACAGATTCAAAGGAGAGCTCAGAACAAGGGGTTAATAAATTGGCTGAATATGGCTACTAAAGAGTAAGTGCGCCGGTTGCGCGGATCGACAGGATCCGCCGCGGAATTTTCCGTCGCGAACGGCGGGATTTTCCGGATTTTCCGCTTCCGACCCGGATTTCTCGTATTTTCGAAAAAAATTTTGATATTACGGGATTTTTTCTGTATTTTCGAAACATTACGTATTTTCGAACATTTTCGAAATTACAAGATTACTCGTATTTTAGAAAAATTTTCGAAAATACGACGAAATTCGTAATGTCGAGGAATATTTTACATTTTAATTTGTCCGCTCACGGATTTCAAATTTTTCGACACTTACGATCCTCGAGCGGACGGATTTTGCAAAGTTCGGATGATCTCTATAAGAGGACCATCGATCTCTAGAGTAAGTGTACACAGGATTGTAAAGAGGCATAAAAGCATATATCAAAGAAATTGAAACATTAAAATGTAATATACACAATAAAAAAAACCAAGATTGTAGCTAAAAATAGTAACATAAAGAGAGCAGCAGTCTTAATAAATATTGAGTATAAATCTACAGGTATATAGTTATTCCTATTATGTTACATAATAATGTGCAAAATAAGAGAGCAAATTAGTAGTTCAAATAAAAGAACTATTGAGAAAGATGTGAAACAGTACTTCCAAATATGTATTTATATATGGAAATAGACATCATTTGTAACCTAATAGAGTCAAGAGGTACAAAACGCATAGAAAAATACGAGCACATAAAGAGCTCTTATAATAATTAGTGAAAAAGACAATTTAAGAATTCAATAAAGAGGGAAGAAACGGAAACTCCCAATCTCTATTGAAACCTTTAGGGAAATCCTGTTTTTTTTTAATCAAAGATCCACCAAAGTTCCTTTTTGTAGAGAGCAAAATCTATGTCCCCTCCCTCGCAGCCTACCACAACTGCTCGATAACCATTGTATATACATTTGTTGGTCTGTTTGACAGGTAAGGCTGTGGGTACCTAGGGCTGTACGATTATCCCTGCTTATAATTTGAATTGGAATGTTCATACAGGACTTTCTTTTAATTGCGTGTCGTCTTCTTGCCTACGCTTTAGCCCACATCCCACGTGATCAAATAGCTCACGTAATGGTGAACCACAGTTTATATATCTTTCCACATATACATAGTTTTTTTTTTCTGGTTAGTTAGTACACAGTGGAAGAAAAAAAAGATCAGAAAAACACAAACTTTGCAAACACCATACACCTGTTCCTTTTCCACATTGTTACATTTACCGTCTTTTTGCGAGGCCAATTACTGTTGGTTTTAATATAGGTTAGCATACTCGGAAGCCACCGTAATGAATACTTTATTGATCTACAGTACGTGATACCAAGGTCTCTAGGCATTATCCAAACAGCCTGGACAAACCATCAAGTATAGGAGATTTAGGACAGCCAATTGCCAGGAGAGCAATCCAAAGAGGTGTTAATAAGTGGTGGTTTGGCAAGAAGAGAACCAAAAAGAGCTGCCAGGTCCAAGGCCAAAGCAACAGACAGGTGTTATATTAAGCACATTATTTAGAACAGCAAGGGGTGTTAAATAGGCGGTTGGTTTCGCAGAAAAACCGAAAACAACTGCAAGGTCTTAAGGCGGAACTACAAATTTAATGTTCTACTTTTACTGTAGGGTTAGATGTTGGAGGATTAAAAAAAATCCACCAGCTTATTCATGTGGAAACTGGAACATTTACATTTTCTGATTCCAAGGACACACAAAAATCTATAAGTCATATACCCTGCATTGGGTCTTGTGTATTAAAACACAAACATAAAACATTCAGGATATATTCCTTATGTTTAATATGGCCAAAATACCAGTGTTTGTTCACTCCCAAACTGATTCCAAACACATAATCTGACTGAGTTTTGATGCATGTTACTATCATTCTAACCCAAATCTTATTATCAAGCAGCAAAGCAATTTAGCCACTTGGTGCAAATGATGCATTATTAAAGGGAATTTATTACCCCTGCACAAAAGCTAAGATTGTGATACGGGGTAAGAATTGTCTATCCCATGTTGAAAGGATAATGTTTTGCCTCAATGAATTCTTTTTTTAATTGCCTTATAAAGGGTAAAGGTATGCATCCCTCCCAATACATTTCCTGATTTGCAGCCTCTCTCCGCCTTCAATAGCTTTCAATAGCCATGCTGTAAAGGGGGCGTAACTCGTAACAATTCTGTCTGCCTCTGTCAATCATAAATTAGCTGCGAGATGAAACGCTTCTGCCAACCACCCATCATCAGCGTGAGTTTGTAGGCTGTATCCTAGCAACTGGCATTTCAAGTTTGTTAAACTGCCAGAGGGAGGAGAGAGGTTTGTAACAGGACTTCCCACCAGCAAATGACAAAGTGATATTTAGAACCATGGCCCTGGGCTGTCTAGAAGGTGGGCTTTAGCACTTATCTTTATGCGGGGTTTGTTGACGAGAGGCAGCACGGCTGTAAACCCCGAGTAGTAAGGATTTCACTGCTGGAAGGTGGGACATGTAATGGGAGATGTTATTTTTTTGGTTATTACGTCTTTAACTGGTGAATGACAACCATGCTTCCAATTATGTCAATGTAGATGTTAGAGTTAGTCTTATTCTGCTGTTGTTTATAACTTTGCTTGAGGCAAAAACTGTCTCTTGGCAGTGCCTGCATCTTAAGCTGGTAGGCAACCATGTAAGCGCTCCAGGGATTTTCCCTCTAATAAACAGCAGCATCAACCGCCTATATATAAGTAGGTGTAGGGCTATGGAGCCTTTTATCTATTACTAGCCCTTTCTCTTGATTCTGCGCCAGTAAGACTGCTGCAAAAAGAGAACCCTGCCTGTGCCAGATACAGAAATGTTGCGTGAAAAAGTTTGCCATAGCTTTATTTTTAAAAGTACAGCTTTTGTAACATTGTTAGGTCTTAGGCCCTTAGCAAGGCATGTCTAGTGCCTGTACCTTAGAAACATTGCCTGATGATACCATAAAGTAATTTGGTATTGATGGTCTATTTCGCTTTTCAACAAGCAGCTGAATATTCTAGCCTTTGCCCCTTCCAGGAAATGGATTTGCAACCATGAAAAGAGAATGGAGGAACGGCCCAGGACAAATTCCCAATGGTATTGAGGGGCTACCCTGAAGAGCTCAGCCCTGCAAAATCTCCATATTGGATGGGGTACACCTCATAAAATGCAAACTTATAAATTCATATCCAGGGTTTTTGTGTTTGGTTGTGGTTGGGTCTTGTGTTGTGGTGGTGGTGTGGTTTGGTGGTGGTGGTGGTTAGACAGTTGAAGATAACAAATTTGATATGTTATAATGTGACTGCTTAAATATTGGAATGCAGACACTTGAAAAATGGTTGGGAAAATGGGTACTGCACACAGCCAGAACACTGGTTAAATGCTTGGCAACACAGACAATGGTAAAAATTGCTTTGTACACAGAACCACTGGTTAAAAAACAGTTGGCACACAGATGTTGTTTTTGAACTCTTAGCAACAAAAATGGGCCCCTTTCTTGGCAGGGCCGCGTCCGGGTCGATCCCCTGCACCCTGGTAGATACGCCCCAGCAAATGATGTTTAAAAGTACCTTGATCTTACACAGTGAACATTGAGTTTCTAAGGAATTACTTACCAAAGAATAGCTGTGTGGTACTTCAATCCCTCCAAATCATGTCTAACCACTTCCCCCCCTCTTCCAAACAGGCATGGTCTTTAAAGCGACATGGTTGCCCTTTAAAGGAATTGGCTAAAGTGCCATATGTTTTAATTGGCTATGCACTTAACATTCTTATGAAGACTGGAGTCAATAAAAACCTGGAAACCAAGTGTAATGTTTTTAATTTCTTGTTTTTATTAGGAATGTATAGGATATAAATTAAGTACTAAATCTACATATGTATATTTTTACTCTTTTATGCATTTTTTTTTTTCTAATCGTTTTAAATACACAACGGGGGAGAAGGATCACGTAGCACAGCAGAAATGGAACAGATATACAGGACTCAAATAGTGGATTACTGAGCTCCAACAGGGAACCTAAATTACCCCTAAAAGAACCATCACCCAGAGGCGCCAGAGGAACAAATATCTAGACTTGTATATATTTTCTGATTTAGAGCCCTAAACACTCTTGGTAAAAATAATATATTCTTTTTCTGATTAAAATTAAAGTGTGAAATAAGAGAAAATCACTCAGTTAAACAAGACAGGCGCTATAGAGATAGACAGGACAGACAGGCACCTGACAGATAGACAGGAAACAATAGACAAATGACAGACAGATGATAGAGATAGAAGACAGCTTTTACAAGTCTCAATCTCTCTCTTCAAAAATCTGACATTGGTCTGATTGTGGCACGTTCCTTATATATAATAGGACCATCGCAACACTGCAAATCCAGCGTGCCTTTACAGGGTGACTAAAAAATACCGTGAAACAACAGAGGACACAGAAACTCCTTTATATAAAAAAGACCCTATAATAAAGCATGAGCGCATATGGGTCCAAAAAAATACCACTATGTTTATGACTCAAATAATAATTATTATTGCCACATAAACCTTACCCATATCCCCTCATGTGAGATATTTAACAAACCTTAAAACCCACACATAAATGCTAACATGACATATTAAATAAACAAAATATACGGCAATGGGCGTCCCACGTACCTCTACCAAGTGTAGTGTCTTGCGATATATCCTATATGGATCAGTTCGTGTTCAAAGATTCCTTCCATTTGGGGAATAGCGGACCTATCAGAAATAAAGCCGGCCACCTGATGAAAACAGAGTACGTGACACGTGAGAAGCAGGGACCCGCTGACCGGGACCGACCACACATCCTTCACCGATGGTAAGTATAAGACAGCAGTTCCAAAACGCAAGTTATCATGGAATCCCAAGAAAACATATATCACAGACACTGGACAGTCTCGCCCCTCCAAAAAAACCAAAGCGGCGTTTCACCTTCGAGCTATAGCGCAACGGCCTTTTCAGGGTCTCGCGATACTCCACAGGCGAGACCTATTTTGAACATATCTCCGTAAGTTATACCCTTAGACTAATTTCAAAGCTTATACATCAGTGGGAATACCAATAATTATTTACATGTGTGGATGACGAGTATTACCACATAATCATATATGCAGTGCACAACCTAATACAACAATTTTTAAAGGTTTCCAATCATTTCATCCATAATTAGGAGTCACCATACCGTAATCATTAATTATGCGTATCAACAGGAAGCGTGCTCACTCAGGGCAATTGGTAAGAGCACGCTGACAGCATCGCAAAACAAGATATGGAGTTAAAAACAAATATATCGCCACTCAAAAACCTATCATATGATGTGTACTTGAATCGTTACACACACCTATCACCAATACATTTTATAGAAAAGCATGGCAAATGCATTGTGTCATCAGGCAACTAGGGATATGCGGATTCAAGTCGATATATCAACGTAAACTCCTTTGTGTAATAGACTTCTATCTACATTACCTCCTCACTCCAAGGGACACAGTTTAAACACCCACAAAATACCAAGGTACTTGTTCTTTGGGTACCTAAAACATATGTTCGCTATGGCCGAGTTTTTGGTTGTCTTTCTATATCCATTTTTGTAATGGCTCTATACATGCTCAAAAATCCTGGTCTTAACATTCTTTTAGTTTTACCCAAATATTTTATTTGCATTTACAAGTTATAAAAGAGTATTGTTTAGTTTCACATGAAATGTAATGTTTATGTCCATTTTCTTACCAATCAGAACCTGACATGTCTTTATCTGGAACATTTGTGGACACATTCGGAAATTTCCCACAACATTTATTCCCAACATACCTACTTAAGGCCACTCCAACATCCTGTTGTTTTGGGATCTGTTATAGTGGCGTTGGGACAATTTGTACTTAGGATGGTGGCTCTCGAGCTGTAACTGAGGATATGGGCCTATATATTTTGCTAGGGGTCACTATCACCGAGATTAACCTCCAATGTTCCTCTGTTGTTTCATGGTAATTCAACTCCTGCTTGCCTGACATACTTCAAACTGGTTGGAAAAAAAAAAAAATAGAAATGTATGATTTCTGATAGGCTGTTATTTGCTGTATGTTCGAGTAGGCAAGGCAAGTTATTCGGGTGACTAAATGGGTTGGCATTCTGAGAAGTGAGTAGGATCCAACTCATTGAGACTAGTGGAAGAGGTGCGGTACTGTAAGTACTATGGTGACTGGGCTGGCATGAGGAGGCAGTTGATCAGCTAGCATTCGAGAGAATGATGAGGATGATGCTGGCATTCGTGTGAAGCTGGTGAATAAGCCAAATTGAGAGACTGCTAAAATAGACTGACATTTCGTGTGAGACTGGTAAATAGGCTGGATTCTGTGAGACTAAGTAAAAAGGCAAACAAGGGGAGACTGCTAAATAGGCTGGCATTCCATGAGATGGTGATAGGCTGGCATTGGGAGTAATGTGAATAGGCTTGCATTTGGGAGGCAGTGAATAGCTGGCATGCTGTGGGAAATGGTGAATAAGATGGAAATTCTGGGGGACAGGTAAATAGGCAATATTGGAGACTGGTAAATAGACTGGCATTTGTCGAGGCTGGAAAATAGGTTGGCATTCTGTGAGACTGGTAAATAGGGCTGGCATTGGGGAGAATGCTGAATAGGCTGGCTTCTGTGGAGATGGGTTTGAATGGAATAGGCTGGCATTCTGTGAGACTAGGAAAGGCTGGTATTTTTGAGACTGGTAAAAAAATGGGTATTTTTGTGAGACTGGTGAATAGGCTGGCATTCCTGAAATGGTGAATAGGCGGCATTATGGGAGACTGGTAAAATAGGCTGGTCATTCGTGGGAGTGGCGAATAGGCCAACAATGGAGACTGCAAATAAACTGATAAGACTGGTGAATAGGCTTGCATTCTGTGAGGATGGTAAATTGGCTAGAATTCTGTAAATAAAACTTGGTGTATAGGCTGGCACTGTGAAATGGTTTAAAGAGGCTGGCATTCGTTAAGACTGGTGAATAGGCTGGGATGTAAGACTGATGAATAGGCGCCATTTTGTGAAAACTGGTGGATAGGCTGGCATTGTGCAGACTGGTCAAGGCTGGGGATTATGAGACTGGTGAATAGGTGGCATTGTGTGAGTCTGGTGAATTGGCTGGCATAAAGGAGGCTAGGATGAATCAGCTGGCATTATGTGAGAATGGTGAGAAGGCTGGCATTCTTGAGGACTGGGTGAATAGGCCAAATGAGAGAATGCTAAATGACGGCATTTCATGAAGACTGGGTAAATAGGGGTGGCATCCTATGAGAATGGTATTAGGTGGGATTTATGTTGAGACTGGTGAATAGGCCAACATTGAGAGACTTCAAAATAGAATGGAATTTTCATGAGATGGGAACTAGGTGGTCCCTGTGAGACCTGATGAAATCACAGTCACAAAAAAGTGCTGTTACTTTACTCTATTTTCTCTTTCTGTATGGAAAGAGAAAAATAGAAGTAAACATGTATCGAATTGAAAAATTGTAGCGAGCCTCAGGTAGTGCAAACGCAAAAATATTATTATTAACTTATCGCAACATGTTTCAGAGTATGTGTTCCTTATCAAGTGGATCAGAAGAGCACACACTCCGAAACATGTCTTTCAATTCTTATACAAGAGACTGATGAATAGGTGGCATGTGAGACTGGTGAATAGGCTGCATTGGAGGACTGTGAATAGGAGGCCACTAGGATGGCAGCTAAAAAACAAGCATTTCTGTGAGAAGTGGTGAGAGGCTGAGGATGGACTGGCATTCTATGAAATTGGTTGATAGGGGCCAAAATTGAAAGACTGCTAAATAGACTCGGCATTTGCGTGAGAATGGTAATAGGATGGCATTTGAGACTGGAAATAGGCTGGCATATTGTTGTAAAGACTGCGTGAAGGTTGTCTCTGTGATGGACTGATGAAATAGGCTGGCATTGTAAGACTGATGAATAAGCTGGTGTGAGGGATCAGCTACCAGTGGTGAGTAATCAGCGGGAGGGAGCAGCCACAGGAAGGGTGATATCCAACGCAAACAGAGTTTATTTGTCAGCAGGCTTCAACAAACAACAGTCGCTGGCAGTTTGCCAAATACAGTTTCATTTTCATAAAGCAAAAAGGGCAGTTTCGGCCACAAGCTTACATGCAGTTGAAACCCACAGTCCCAAAGAAGTCCTTCACTGGCTCCAGCGCAGAAGCAGCCAAACCTCTCTAATTCAAACCAAAACTGAACTCACTCCTACTGTCACACCCCTCACCCTACCTGAGAGCTTACAAAGCTGCTATGTTAACTCTTTGTGAGCCCTGGTTTAAGCAGAATCTCTTAAAGGAAGGACAATGATCCACCTAGACTATGGCGACAAGCTACGGCCCGCCCACTCGGCAAATGGGTCAGCTCCGGACCCACTAAGGTTTCTTTAAACCTCTGACATGTGACAGAGCGAAAACCCTATTCGGAGCTGGCTAAAAACGAGCGGTCTTCTGGACCCCAGGTGGAATATACCTCCCATCCACACAAACCTCGACCGACAAATCGATCGACTCAGGGGTATCGACTTTGTCACATACTCCCCCCCTTTTCGAGCCAAGGGGATCGGACAGTATGGCGGCAAGGCAGAATGCCCCGATAGAGCATAGGCATTACCAGCAGTCTTCCAGCTCTTGCCTCACCGAAAAATTGAAAGGGTTGTAAGCCAGAACCAGAGTGTTACCTTGCATTGTTCTCTTTATTTGAGCCTCCAAAGTTAGAGGACATGATAGTAATGAGGCGAAAAAGCGACCGACCCAAGAGATAGTACCGTAGAGCCTGAGTGCCCACTTAATCGCCAGACATCCCGCTCCAAATACTATATCTTTCTCGGGTGCCGCGTCCAGCCTTCGACTTAGATAAACAAACGGGTGACTCCTCTGCATTGACCATTTGGGACCAGAAACCGCTCTAACCCGACAGCTGAAAGAATCTGTCTGTTACCAGAAATTCTTTTTTTTAAACCAGGTGATCAAGACTGGACCCTCTTGCACAAAGCCTCCTTAAGGCCTTGAAAATGCTTCTTCCGCCTCACGTCCCCAAGAAATCATGGACGAACCTTCCCTTTTGGGAGGTTGTAATGGGAGTGGCAAATGGCAAAATTTGGAATGAACCTCCTATAATACCCCACCAAACCTAAGAAGGTTCCTCGGACTGTTTTTTCGTCGGGGGGCCGGGACCCGTCATAATGGCCTCCACGTTTGTACTGAGGGTTCTAATCAGACCTCTCTCAATAGAATGTACCCCAAGTAACGGGGCCTCCTCCAACCCTAACTGCACACTCCTTGGGGATCGCTGTTCAGCCCTGCCTTTCTATGGCATCCAGGACCAGCCTGGACTTGGAAGGTGGCTTTCCCAATTGAACTGAGACAAAAACGTTTCATCCAAATAGGCCGCAGCGTAACGTGATTTGGCTTAAGGATCTTGTTCAATCATCCTTGAAAGGTGGCTGGGGCTCCTTGCAACCCAAAGACATCCTAACCTCTGAAAAAGTCCTGGGGAGTCGAGAAGGCTGTCGGTCTTGGCTGATCAGTAAGGGTACCTGCCAGTAATCCCCGTGGCAAGATCTAAAAGGGTAGTTTAGTTCTATCTCGCGGGAACAGCTTCGAACTAACTATCTACCATCGGCATAGGGGTTTGATTGAGTCAAATTTTGATACCTCATTCAGTTTCCTGAAATCATTACAGAAAACGAATGGAACCATCAGGCTTTGGAACTAGAAACTATGGGGGATATTCCACTTCACTGTTGGATTCCTCTATTACCACCAGTTACAGCATTACGTCCAATTCCCCCTGCTATGGGCATGTCTACAAGCTTCAGGTTAGTCTATAAGGTTTAAGGCGGACCTGTACATGGGGCTCAGTTACTATGTCATGCTGATGACTTGGGTAAACCCGGAGAGTTTCGAGAATACCTCCCGATTCCTTAGAGGAAACCCTAGGACCTCCTGTTTACTGTGGAAGGACAAACGGTACCAGCCACCTTACCAGCTCTATTCCACCTTGGTGGGTTCTCTGAGTAGTGGGCAGTTGCAAGGGCACCCTCTCTTTCCAGGGTTTCAGTAAATTCAAATGGTTAATATATGTTTATGGCTTTCTTCCGCCTGGCTGATTAACCCGGTAATATTCACCTCCCCGACTTTTCAAACCTATATTGGACCTTGCCACTTAGCACAGAACTGCTTTCCAATGTAGGAACCAGCACAGGACTCGGTCCCAGGATTTGAAGCTCGCACCCTTGCCGACTTGTTATAAGGGACGAGACGGGCCTCCTGGGCCGTTTAAAGGCTCTCGGACCAAGGCATTACCGCCTGCAATCCTATCTGCATACTTAGCTACATGCTCATAACACTTCTGTAAGGGGGGCCCTCTTTGCTCCCAGGTTTCTTTAGCTAGAGATAGATTCCCCGTGGGTGCTGGCGCCAGATACAACAGCTCAAGGGCGAAAAAATGTGGAAAGGAACTGGGTACCTCCCGAAATTGCAAACAACAATAGTAGGGCAGAAGGCAATCCCAATCTTGCGATCCCGGTCCACTACTTTCTTTAACATGTTTTTTAAGGTTTTGTGATGAATCTTTCCACAAGTCCGTCCGTTGGAGGGTGGTACACTGAAGTATGAATTTGTCTATCTTCTCAGTTGTTTACATACTTCTTTCATTAATTTAGACATAAATGGTGTACCTGGTCTGTCAAAATTCCTCTGGGAAACATACTCTGGTGAATGTGACACAGCTAAGGGCAATCAGTTTAGATGACCAGCTTTTCTCAGGGGAAGGCTTCTAAAATACACCAGGAGTGGCCCCAAATAGCTCACTAATGTAATACCACCAAAAAGGTATTGGGACCACCGCTGAACGAACCAGTGGGCCACTAGGTCCATGGATATCCTTTTTCGAAGGAACTTACGATAATGGGTAAGGGGACTAACGCGACTTTGAAAATGGGCCGGGGTGCACATTGGAATCGGGGCAGGACTCACAGTTAGTAAGCTTTTAATCCCCATGTACCCCGGGCCAAAAGGAATCGTTGCAGGACGGGGTCCTTGGTCTTTTCGTAACCAAATGACCCCCCAGGGGAGTTTATGCGCCATGGGTCTAAGACCATTCTGCGATATTGACTTGGGGACAAAAAGCTGTTCCACATACATCCCCCTGAATTGCAAACCTGGACAGCAAAACCTGGACTGTACAGCCAAATGAGGAATAACACTTTCTCGGGCCCTATAACTTGGGGTTTCCCGTCCAACACCTGTGACATTTTCCCATGCTTTAGCCACGTGTATGGATACCTCAGCTGGGCACTCCCAAAGTTATCCCGAGAAACCTCCAGAGTCCGGTAGAATTTAGAATCGAGTCCTCGAGGTTTCTGGGGACACCTTCCAATGTCTCCGCAAAACACCTCAATGGGGGAAAACACTGATTATTATCAGATCTATGTCGGTTTTTCTTTCTAGTCTCTTGAGCCTCTAACGCTAAAAAAACCCCTTCCCAAAGTTCCCCCAAAAAAAAAACAGGGGAGAAAGGCCCTCCCAGATGACCACGGTGGGCCAAATTCGGGTTTACGACTACCCCTGTAGTGGCAGGTCCACAGTTCGATTTAAATGGTGAGAAGGGAGGTGGGGTATGATTTAGAGTTCCCCATGAACACATGTACGGTGACCTGATGACCATCCAAGCAAGGAATTGCCCACCCAAAATGGGAATGTACCAGGGTCACCAAGTACCAGAGTTAAGAGGGCCACTGGACAGTTGCTCAGCAATTTCACCACGCCAAGGGAGACCAGTGCTTTGTGACATACCCAGGTTGCGCAAAAGAAAGCCATGTGACGAGAGTAGTCAACTATCCATCGGTTCAACCGCTGAGGAAAGGTAGCAGCCATAGGCCCACTCTTGACATCGCCAACATTTGTACCAGAGGTTCTATTTATTACCGTGGTGACGGTAGGCATGGCCTGTAGCCTCTGCAGCCAGATAAAACATCCAGCAACCGATGGAGTTTATAGCAAACTGTGGATCTTCAGACTCAGCTCACCTTCGCAAAGCCGGCGGTGGTAGGGAGTGCATGAATCGGTTCAATGGTAACTCTTTTTCACGACCTGTGGAGTGGTCAACCTCTCAGGTTCCAAACCACGTCTTCACAAGTGGATAAGCGGTGCACTGGGGGGAATCTGTGACCTTGGAGAGCTCGCGGCTGAACCTAGGGCATGGTGAACACGCTGGGCTCGCACGGCTGGGGGGTCACACCAAGTCGACGCAGGACCTCTTCCTTCAGCTTGTCGTAGTTCTTTGGCGGGCCTCTAGGGCAAGTCAAAGTTCGGCCTTTTGAGGCATCTCCAGGACAGGAAGGGGCTACCAAACCTCCACTGCACGCTTTAGGCAGGCTCCCTCTCGGCTGTCCTCTCAAGGTATGAGGAAAGCCTCAAACTTCATCATGTGGAGTCAGTTTCTGCAAGAAGTGGGACTTGCCAGGATAGTACATCCATTGCCAGGGACAGCACCTGTCCCCCTCCTGGTTCGAGCCACGAGTGTTGCACCAACTCACTTACTGCTTCGCTCCGTTCAGCTTCAGTGTGTGCGGACGATCGCCTTCCGCAGCTGCTGCCAGACTCTCAAGTAAGGTAAGTGATTGCCTGCTTTAGCCTCTGTTGTTTGCAGGGGCTGCTGTTCAGGTTTCCGCGCCCTGCTCAGGCGTTAGCCTGTTTGCAAAGCCGCATTTGCCAGTTACCAACTGATTACCAGATCATCCATGCTGCGGTTCAACTTTTGGAAATCTGGCGCCAACCCACGGAGCTGTAGGCGTGTAAGGTTGCCAGCCATCCAAACAACCAACTGTGACGGGATCAGCTAACAGTGGGGATAATCAGGGGGACGTTAGCGCCAGACATGTGTGATATCAAAGCAAACAAGAGTTTTATTGTCAGCAGCTCAAAACAACAGTCACTTTCAGGTTGGCACATACAGTTCATTCATAAGCAAAAAGGGCCAAGTTTGTCCACAAGCTTAAATTCAGCTGGACTTCGAAAAAAGTCCCCCAAGGCCGCTGACACGGGCTCCAGAGCAGAGCAAGCAACTCTCTTAATCAACACCAAAAACTGAAACTCACTTCCTCTGGGTCACCACCCCCTCCCCCTTGCTGAGACTTACAAAGCTGTCTGTCACTCTTGTGAGCCTGGTTTCAGCAGAAGAATCTCTAAAAGGAAACAATTGATCCACCTAGGATCTGGCGACCAGCTTCGCCCGCCCACTCTGCAACTGGTCAGCTCCGGACCCAACTAAGTTTTCTTGTAACCTTTCTGTTTGACCATGTGGCGAAGCGCAAAACCCTATCGGGAGCTGCTACAGAACGTATGAGCGGCTGACCCCAGGTGGAATACCTCCCACCACACCAACCGGACGACAAATCGTTCAAACTCGGGGTATCGACTTGTCACAGCTGCATTGTGAGGATGTGTGACATAGGGCTGGCATTGTGAGACTGGGGAATAGTGTGGCATTGTTGAGACTAGTAAATAGGCCGGCATTGTGCAGACTGATAAAAAGGCTGCCATTTGTGTGAAACTGGTTAATAGGTGGCACTGAGATGGATGAATTAGACTGGCCTTGTTGGACTGGATGAATAGACTGGCATTTCATTTGAGACTGGTGAATAGCCTGGGGAGACTGGTGAATAGGCTGATATTTTGCCAAGATGGGACTAGGTTGGCACGGAGAATGCTGAATCGGCTGGCATGATGGTTGAATGGCTGCCTCTGTGGACTAGTGAAAAGGATGGTAAGAAGTTATGGATTCAGCACAGCAGGGGATGGGTATAATTTGATTTTGCGAAAGCTTTTGATCGTGCAATATAGGCGACTACTGTATAAACTGAGGGACAGTTGGCTTGGAAGAAACAATTTGTTGCATGGATAGGAGAATTGTTATTGGACGCAACAGAGAGTGGTGGTAAATGGACTACATCTGTATAAGTAGGGGCTGAGCTGATCGTCGTTTTCTTTAATGCCTGGAGGTTGGAGTGACTAAGTGGATGACGTAACTTGGGGCCACTTCTGGAATCGTTAATAATGACTTGCAAGGTGCAGAGAGACAATTGATAGTTATCAAAATGGGAGCAGCATGAAGCAGATGAGATTAATGTTGATAAATGTAAGGTGATGCATTGGGATTTTAAATAATCCCTGTGCCCCCATACACCATAAAGAAACTCGTGTTCTTGCATCTGTAGGAAAAAGATTTGGGGGGTTTGGTTTAGATAACAGACGTTAGCCATAGCAAAACAATGCAAGGTAGCACACAGCTAGAAACTAGCAAGATATTGTCTTGTATAAAAAGAGGGGAGGAATGATTCAAGAAGAAAAATATTATTCTCCCTCTTACAAGGCACTGTTAAGCCTTCGTCTTGGAATATGCGGTCTGCAGTTTTGGAATCCATATACAAAAGGGAACATCTTGGAATTGAAGCGTTAGAGCAAGGGCAACTAAAGTTAAGAAGGGGAATGGAGAGGGGCTAGGAATATGCAGGAGATTAGACAATTAGGGTATTTACATTGGAGAAGCGAAGTTTGAGTGGGGAGATGGATGGACTATGATAACCTTATACAAATATTTAATGGCCATACAAGACTCTCTGGTGCAGTGTTCACTAATAGCAATCAGCAGGCACGTGGACATCCTTTAAGGTTGGAAGAAGAAATAAGTTCATCTTCAGGTTTGGAAGGTTTCTTACTGTACGGTGTAGTGGAGTGAGAGAAGTTGTTGTGGAAGTAAATCTGTGGAAACTGATCTCCGGCAGATGGAGTGGTAATGGCAAGTTCATTAAATAGCCTCTTAAAAAAGCCTGTAGAAGTTCTTAAAAACTAAAAAAATTGCAGAATTAATGGTATTAGGGCATACATATAGATTGGTTGATCCGGGTACATTCCGATTGCCGTTGAGTGTCAGGCGAAGGGAATTTCCCCCCTTTTTATACGGGTTTTCCCGCTTAGTGGGTTTTTTTCCTCCTCTGGTATCAAATGTTAGGTAGGTGTAAAATCTAAAAAAAAATATATAAAAGAGGGTGATTGAATAGGTTGGACCTGGATGGACTTGCCGTCTTTAGCAACCTCAATTATAGGTTAACTATATTACTTCTTCTTGGAGACTGGTAATCAAAGTTGGGTATTTGTCGGAGACTGGGGGAATAGACTGGCCAACTGTGAAAATGGTTAAACGACAGGAAATTTTTTTTTAAGACTGGTGAATAGGTTGCACTGTGGAGACTGGTTGGAATAGGTTGGCATTCTGGGACTTGCGAGAATGCAGTTTTAAATTTGAACTTTTCAAATTGCTAAAATTAAGGCTGCTGAATTAAATGACAAAAAAAAAAACCTCTTGTGAAACGCCGGGAGAACTCAAACTGGTAAAAATGGCAATAGCTGGTAAGATTACTTTTTTATGATGTTATGTATGC
Source organism: Hymenochirus boettgeri (assembly GCA_019447015.1). NCBI lineage: Eukaryota > Metazoa > Chordata > Amphibia > Anura > Pipidae > Hymenochirus > Hymenochirus boettgeri. Next base: position 175,210,719 of record CM033473.1, read on the forward strand.
TGAAGTCTTGCTGACAAATAACCAAATCAATCCCATCACTCCAAAGTTGTGATACATGGGTGTGTCACAATGGAAAGCGTCTTTGTACCTACATGGGCTCATGGGCAGTCTTAAAGGATAACATGTATTGCATAAAGGATTTTTTTTTAAAATGCTTTAAAAAAAAAAGAGTAACTGGTACTGTTGCAGCACTCCCTATAAATTTTTTTCCTGATTTGAGCACTCTCTCTAGCCATTGCGTGATGGGGGGGGGGCGGGGTGGTGGTACACATTTGTCCTGCCTCTAATTCTCACTCAGAGCTTAGCATGAGAGGAAAACATCCTCAACACCACCCTTGATTAGCTTGATTATGTAGGCCTAATGTCTAGCAACAGGACAAGGTCAAGTTTGGACTGTAAGAGGAGGGAGAGAGGTTGACTAGAAATTCCCACAGCAATGACAAGTATACGTAACGATGGCTGGCAATCTAGGAGGCGGGCTTGTTAGCACTCATCTTGCTGTGTGATATCGATGGAGTGCAGCACGGTTTGTAAATGAGAGTAAGTGATTTCCAGCTGCTGGAAGTGTGATTGTAATGGGGCGGTGATTTTTTCTTGGGTAGTTGTGTGTCCTTTACTGCTTGTACACTCGTGGATAATTTCGTACGATGCAGCCGACGAACATTCAACGACATTATCGTTCCTCATAATTGAAGCAGACATTGTACGAACAGTAACATTAGTCACCCACTAAGTTATTAGATATAGACGTTCGTACCAACACGTAACATTCGTATCTTACGAAAAGGCAGCGCATGGTCTCTATTGTTCTATAGAGGAGCGTAACAATATCTGCCCACCATGTACAAATATCTATGATAATCGGCAGAACAAATCCGCCAGGCTTGATCATCGGAAAAAGCCGGCAACATAGTTTGATGTCATTGTCTTTGTTATCGCTCAGCTATATTCATACGAATATTGTTCGCGCATTGCTCGTTCGTCGGCTGTTGTCGGACATTTGCGGGATTTTTATGTTTACAGGGTAAACCTTTTGAATAAAAAAAATAACAAAAAGGGTGGTTATAAAGATGATACTTTATTGGCTAATCCACCTTTTCGGGATTTTTTTTAGAAAATAGACAGATATACATTTGGAAACCGAGAAAAAGCGAGGGTCGCACTTCCAAAGTATAATTAAATTGAATTTAGTATTGCCACACAGATATCAAACCTTTGGGGGGGGGAGGGGAAACATTGCCCCATTCCTAAGGTGATGATTCAACAGTAGTGCAAACAATCTCTATAGGTCAGCCAAATCTTAGGACGGCCCTCCTGGGCAAATCGTCCTTGACGGCTAGGCAAAAAAGTGACATAGTGTGCAATTCGTTAGTGCAAAAATGCATTATTTGTGCAATAAATACATAAAAAATCCGTAGAAGAAAATCAATAGTAATAAAATTCTCCAATTAGTGATCTGTTTGCAACCTTGTAAAACTTTTGCATTAAATGAACTCTCAATAAAAGACATTAAAAACATTGTCAACTAATTGGAGAATTTACAACCGGTGGCAATACTAGAATATGAAGTCCAGTACACACCTTTAAAAAAAACTGGAAGAAAGAAATATTAATCTGATTATTGCACATACAGTACCTTACATACAGTTCCTCTAACACAAGCCCACTATCAGCACAAACAATTCTTATTTTCAAACTTCACACCAAACCAGAAAACCATCAACTGATTAAAGGTCCTTTCTTGTTTCTATGTCTTTCTTCTTCTATGTTTTTATTCTATGTACTAAGACAAGGTCCTTTAGAAACAAGGAACACGTCCACTCTAGTTCATTTGCACTACAGGAAACTTCTTTTTCCTCAAAAAAATCCAAGTTTACTTGGATTTTGCAAAGGCTTGAACAGTCCCCCAAGACGATAATTATAAGCTAAGTCGTGGGTCTGGGAGTCACCATTTGTACATGGATAGAAATGTTAATGAATAGGATGCATAGAGTGTTGTAAATGGGGCTTTCATCATTATGGACTAAAGTGCTAAGTGGGGTGCCACAGGGTTCTGCATTGGGGCCGCCATTCTTTAATCTATTATTAATGATTTGGAAGTGGGTATGTCAGCAAGGTTCTGTGTTTGCTGACGGACCATTAAAAACTTCAGAGGATGTGTAATTGTTGAAGGGGGAATCTAGATAGTTTGGTCACATGGGCCTGCTTAAGTGGCAAATGAGATTCAATGTTGATAAGTTGTAAGGTGATGGCATTTTGGAATTAAAAAATCCTTGTGCTGCTTATACTATAAATGGCTTGTGTAAGTGAATCCCTGTTGGAAAGATATTGGAGTTTTGGTGGATAAACAAACTTAAAGGTAGCAAGCAGTGCACGTGGCAACAGCCAGAGCCAGCATGGGTATGTCTTTGTATAAAGAAAGGATGGATTAAAGGGAGGAAATGGTATTCTCCTCTTTACAGCATGGAAGGCATCATTGTGGAATATGCAGTGCATTTTGGAAATCTGTGTAAAAGACATCTTTGAAATGTAAAAAGGTTCATGCGAAGGGCACTTGAATATGAAGAGACGGGGACGTGGGGGAGCTTGAATATGAAGAGAGACTGGAAAAGTTACCAGTATGTACACTTGAGACAAAGGGGGCAGGGCATGGTGGCCGGATAGATTACTGTCGTATAAATAACCATAACGGCCTATTAATAAAAACATCTGGGGCATTGCAGAGAACATGTCGAGGACACGTGGCCATATCCCTTAAGACCCCCACTTTGGTCAACAAAAAAAGGTTTGGCTTCAAGTTTGGAAAAGGTCTTTCACTGTGAGGAGAACGGTAAAAAGATATGGAACGTCTTCCAGCGGACTTGTTGTGGCAGGTTCATTGGTCTTCCCATGGGGTTTTTTTTAAATAAGCTGGATTAATTTGCTTGGAAAGCATAAATTTGGCGGGGTTTTTTTTGCCTCAACAGTTAGGCAGGAAATGAGGATATGTAGAGGGTTTGGAGCGGATGGACATATGTCTTTATTCAACCTCAAAAACTATACTAAAGGGCACCTGATTAAAGGGGTCTACTTAGGGAGTTCCTGGTAGTCCAGTCCGGACCCTGGATATTAAAATCACTCCTGAATACTGCATCGCCAGGAAACCCAATAAGGAAGAGCGAGCATGAACAATTAAATATTGCATCTCCCCCAGCATGTTTGATACAGCTCTCCAATGGACTTCCGTTTAGGGTGTGTCCCTAGGATGCATTACTTTTGGTCTTTCTTTGGCTTTTGCTGCTGAGTTTTGGTTAATGCATTTGTTATTGTTACAAATTCACTACTAATACAAATTAAAAAAGGGGAAAAAGGAATTATCAATAGGTCATGTAAATTGGCAATTTAATTTGTCCTAACATATCAATAGCATATCTGTTGGATTCAGTTAGTTCAACTGCGACTTAAAGTAAGTTTTAAAGAACGTTCGCCTAGTCATCAATGTTTCTCAATTTAGAATGGACTTGTACAAGAATCCGTTGGCAGTATTTAACCTGGAAAGTCCAATGAGCAGATCACAGCCAGGTGTAAGGATCTCGGAAGCAAGGTGTGATTGCATTCAGAAATCTTAATACCTGGCGGTGATATGCTAATTGGGACTTTCCAGGTAATAATTGCAAACAGATTCTTGTAACAAGTCTCTGAATGAGAAAGCCGTCGGGTGCACTAGAGAAAACGTCTATAGGCAAACTTTACGTCCAGTTGAACTAAAATGAATCAACAGATATACCATGACCTAGATAATGAGAACTTTCACAGATAGTCATAGAATATTTCTCTTAAAGAGCAACGTCCTACCATAAATAAAGTTTGCTTAGGCTTGTTGAAAAAACCCATTCCCTTCCATAAACCTAGGTTTACACCATTATTCCTAGTCCAAAGATTTCCCTGAAGGGGATTACCTACATCGGTCCATCACAGTGATTGTCACCACCCACTGCTCCTATGTTTCAAGCTGTTTCGGGAAAAAAACAGTAGCTGGGGCTTCTGTGCTTCCTGGTCGCAGCGTTTCAGGCAAATGGGCGTTGAGGGTCACGTAATGTCAAACCTTTATGACAGCCGCAACTGGAAGTGGAGCAACTGTACAGTGCCAGAAGAGGAGCATGGATGGAAGCGTCAGGAACAATGGGGCTTCTGTGCTGACACCACTCTACTTCATGGTCGCAGCTGTCAGGCAATTGGGCGTGAGGGTCACGTAACGTCTCACTTTTCTGACAAGCCAAAACCAAAAACCAGGAAGTGGAGAAAGCTGTCAGCCCCAGAGAAGGAGCAGGGAAGGACGGGTTTATGGTAAGGTCTTTTAAGGCGAATGCCCTTTAAAATTAAGTCTCAAAAATATGAAATATAGATTTTTGAAGCAAAAAATGCTTATTCCTCAAACAACATGGAACATGCTACATTTTAACTCCGTCAAGAATCAGTGGGCAAAAATTACCCGTTGACCCTCCATCAGGTTATCTTCACAAGGGTCCTTATCCACAGGGAATCCGGAAATCCACAGAAGAAATCAATAGATGATGTGTAACAAAGGAAATGGAGGACTGCCTACCTGCATCGGGGTGAAAGAAACAAACTTAATTCCAGCATAATACATAGAACAGCACACACAGGGGGAAGAAAAACCTAAAACCAGACGTGATTTAATGGACAGGACCGGGCCCTTCATCAGAGGGAAATTAAATGTAACTCAATGCACCAATCGGGAGAGTTGCATCGAGGAGAAGCTATTGCCCATTTTTGCTTTTTCGACACTTTCAATTGCAGCTATTAGCATTTAAAAGTGCCACAATAGAATGGTGGCGGTTAACTTTCGCGTTAGCCAAACAGACGTCACAAGAAGGAGTTAAGGTCACGTACCAAAAAAAAAAAAAAAAAAAAAAAACTATAACATAGTTAGAGTGACTTTACTGAATCCACTCTGCAAATATACTGTAAAAGTAACCTAAGCACCTAACCAGGCGATGCAACCGAGCTCCCTAGCGGCAACCTGTGCAAGCAAACAGCGGGCTTGGAACATCGTACTTGGCGCTGTTCATTTCGGCCACTTTTCAACGCAGCTATTAGGCTGGCGTTGAATTGAAAGTGCCGGACAATAAAATGCCGATTTGGCATATAACATCACTTGTGGCGGCTGCGCTGTAACTTTCGAGTTAGCAAGCAGCGCCGCAAGGAAGGAAGGAGTTAAAGTCACGCTACCGATTATAAATCGGTTAGTGCAACTTAAACTCCAAATCAGAGCGTGCGCCCGTTGGTGCAGCGCCCTGTACGTATGTAAATTAATGTTTTACATTGGAACAAATTCAAAAAAATCTATTGACATCAAAGGCATCTACTAAACTATTCATTTTAATTAATACATTCATTTTGTAAAATTGTACGGAGTTTGTATCCATTACATATAAGGGATAAATTAAATTAGCCATTTTCCAAAAGATTGGGTGAAAGTTTCTTCTATGGCCTCTAGCATGATAGGTGCTGTTTAAAACAATTACCATTTATCACAGAAAGTAATTTATGTTTGGTCTTGTATTTAATTACGCAATGTCTTTGTACCAGAGGGGAATGGTATTCCAGAAAAATAATGACTTTTAGCCAATAGTAAATGTCCAACTAATGAATCCTATACAATGTTGTTAAAAATGCAATCATGTTTACATAATGGCATTAAATATTTTAATATTTCCAAAAATTGGACTCTGATGAAAAACCTAACCCTTTTTCCACGTTTAATATAAAAAGTGCATTGTATACAAAAAAATCTTAGATGTGTTTTTATTGAACGCCCCTCTCCCTATCACGTCATATCACAATCGTTTTGCAATCAGAATTAGTGTTGTTTAGTAAATATCACAGATGAGTTGGAAAACTCGTGATTCCACTTTGCCTTAAATGGGGGGAATTTACTTTAAAACTAGACCCACAAAACATAAGTGATAGACCGCGTTTCTATATAAAACAATGGATTGTGCCAATACCATAAAAGATTAATGTGAAATGCCCACAAATAGATTTATTGTTATTAAACAAAAACATTTTGTGATGTGCATTTTTATTTGAGATTGGTCTTAGTAGGCTATTAATTGTATGGGGTGCCATTGCAGAACAAACCTAGTTTCTTACGGTGTGTTAGGAAATTAGTTAACAGTGCGTGTGGGTGGGAAACCAGATGTTCTGGGAGAAGAAGCCAGTGTGAAAAATTAACAGGTCTTTATTCGTATGAGCTCATTAGCTGTGTGCACTTCAAAAGGATTATTGGATTATATCTTAACTGAAATGAAGTAGTAGTACCCAGCATGCACAGGTAACGTAACTTTTTTTTGAAATTGCTATCAAATGTTAAAAAAAAGAAAAATCTCAATGTTGAAGCGGTTAGTAAAGTTCGACTAAAAAAGCTTTATTTGGTCTCTTTTATTATAACTTTAGAGGGTTAATTAAAGTTGTTTAAACATAGTAAGCTTTTCCATGGAATAATGTTAAAAAATCTTAGGTAAGATATAGTAAGGACCGGTGTACCTTTAATGGTTGTAACCTTGCAAGTGATAATAACCGAAAGTATTACATAGGCATTGTTTAGTAAAATAAAGGAGCCAAGTCTTTTTAATTTTGATGTTTGATCATCTTTATCATAATGATGCCTAGATATCATTTTGATATGCTTGCTTGATGAGTGTGTGGAAATCATATCGTAAACATCTTTGCAGAGTCTGGCAGGTGAAATACTTTGCTTTTAAAGTTCCGGCATGAGTTAATCCACGTGTTTATTCGAGAAACCTTTTGAAACCAGTTGAAAGTATCTGGTGAACGGTTGCTCTTATGATTGAAAAGCCACATTATCCTATAGTGTTTTTTTTTTACAAAATAAAGCAATTATGTATAAGTTGCAGTTAAGGTTTTTTCCACCTCTTCTTAATAGACATAAGACACATATTAGTAGAGTCAAATCAAAACAGTCTGTTTTAATTATGACAATGAGGAACAAATGGTTGATGATGAAATGAAAAAAAAAAAAGGACAAAAACGGAAAAAGATGAAAATGGAAAGTGACGACTATTTGGCTAAATAAAACATGCTGAACAGGTGCCAAGTTGAAGTTTAATATTCAAGTACTATTACATATCAGATTGGGGACTTTTTTCTATTTGGAAGATCAATATGCAAAAACCAGTCTTTTCAAAAATAAACATGTTCAATAAACCACCAAGACCTATATTAAAACAAGTTATAAAGACAAAAATGATATTCTATTTACAATGTTAATGAATAATAAGATGTTCCATCTTTATTCCAAAAACATTGTGGAGTTTAAAATAAACAATGAGGGGTACATGCATAAAGAAGCTTTGGGGTATATGCTAATATGCGAAAGATAGATAATACCTCACACGAACAAATACAACATGATATTACAGGTTGATTAGGCAACAATAATAATAATTCTGGGGTATCTCAAAACATTTTTTACATTCTGCAATTCTTTTTGCCTGTGATTTCCTAACATCAATTAATAAGCTGCAGACTGTCATAATTATAAGGAGAAGATGCCATGACCCTGAATGCTCAAGGAGTTTGGGTGATGATGGAAAAATGTCGTGCGTTTTTCAGGTAAATAAAACATTGGAACTTTATTGGAAAGCATGCCTCAATACAGTTATGGCACATTAGATAGATTTGCTAAAAAATAGATATGGTTTGGTGATAAGACAAAATCCCCTACATTTAAAATTAATTTTTTATTTTCAAACTTCAAAATATTAGGTTTTTTTTTTGTTTTTTTTTATAATTCCCAATATCACTATGAAAATATACAAAGACTTACAAGGAGGACAATAACTAATAATTAAATATATAAATAGTTAGTGCATCATGAAATATACAAGTGCTTGAAACTATGAAGAGAAAGAGGTCCCTGCTCTGTGAGAGATTACAACTATAATTCTTTTGTAATACAACGATACTTTGTGTTGATATGTACCTAACGTCTTTCAGATATCCCAATGTGAAGCATTATTACTTACAGCAGACATTTAAGTGCCTTTTTCATAAACTGCTCTATGCAGATTTACTGTCTAAAGGGATTGTGATAATTGGTATGTGCATGAGAATGCAGTGTGGGGAATATCCTCTCCTAGTGGTGCCTCATAGTGATTACTGAGCAGCTTGCCCTGACGTCTGATTAGTAATGGCGGGGATACTGAGCAAAACACAGTACTGTACGGAGGGCATCACCATCACACCACACATTATGAAGTAAGCTGTCGTAACTATTTAGATGTTTAAAGTCCATTACAGTATGTTTATCGCAGAACGGACCATCTAATGTCTTTAACATCTACCAGCTCAAGCAGTTCACCATCGCAATTCATGGAAAGTTCACACAAATGCAATGTTACGATCGAATAAAGTGGGTCTGGCAGTTGGATCGAGAATTGGGTGGGGAAGTCACATGTACGGAGAGATGGGATCGAGTACAATCGGACACAGATCTGACACGAACACTCGCCCGGGTTCCGAAAATCCGAAATGTTCCAGACGAAAACAGGCAGATCCTTAGGGGATTTCGGGACTTCAGAACGCAGTTTCAATGATTATCGAGGCGTTCAAGGTGTTTTCGAGAATACTCAAAAATTACATATGAACGATTGATGCTCGAAAATTACGATCGGAAATAGTGAAAGTAGTTTCCGGGATCGTATTTTCAAGGATTTATTGAACGTTTTTTTCACCAAAAGGTAATTTTGCGAAGTTATCGTAAATAGCGAACATTTCGATAGTCATCGAAAAATTGCGTTCCTAAGTCCCAAAAGTAGTTCGTTTTGGATTTCAGATCTTCAGGATTTGCCCAAGATCATTAATCCAAAAGGGGGAATGAAACTTACAATGTAAGTTACAAATATATGGGCGCTTAAAGGGTATAAAATGTAGTTAATTATAGATTAATATTAGTCAAAATATTTGTTTTTCAGTCAAACATTACCCTTAAAATTAATTTGTATTCAATATATTGTATACATACTGAGTGGGTATTGAGGGAGGAGGTCTCTGTTTTTAAGGACACCAAACAAATTGCGTAGGGGGGTCTAGATATATTGCAAAGCTCATGGGCTCTATTCCACCCCTAAGGACATCTGTGAGATCAACATTGGAATCTGCACACCCTTAGCTGCAGCACCTTGTTATTGGTAGGCACACTTTTAGAATCTTGATCTTTGTATTTCTAAAAAAACCTCTAAGACTTGGGGTGGCAAGGTGACTCAATGGTTAGCAACACCACCCTGAACACAAAAGCTCATTGGCTCCACTCCACCTCCGCGGCAAGGTGGCTCAATGGTTAGCAACACCACCCTGAACACAAAAGCCTGTGGGCTCCAGCTCCACTCCACCCCCAAGCACATCCGTCAGGTCAACATTGGAATCTGCACACCTTTAGCTGCGACACCTTGTTATTGGTTGGTTAATTCGTTTCTATTAATGTTGTGGGCACACTTTTAGAATCTTGATCTTTGTATTTTTTAAAAAAGCTCCAAGACTTGGGGCGGCAAGGTGGCTCAATGGTTAGCAACACCACCCTGAACACAAAAGCCTGTGGGCCCTAGCTCCATTCCACCCCTGAGCACAACTGTGAGATCAACATTGGAATCTGCACACCCCTAGCTGCGACACCCTGTTGTAGGTTGGTTGGTTGGTTGGTTGGTTGGTTCATATTATTAATGTTGTGGGCACACATTTAGTATCTTGATCTTTGTATTTCTTAAAAAACCTCTAAGACTTGGGGCGGCAAGGTGGCTCAATGGTTAGCAACACCACCCTGAACACAAAAGCACATGGGCTCCACTCCACCCCCGACCACATCTGCAAGATCAACATTGGAATCTGCACACCTTTAGCTGCAACACCTTGTTGTTGGTTGGTTCATATTATTAATGTTGTGGGCACACGTTTAGAATCTTGATCTTTGTATTTCTTAAAAAACCTCTAAGACTTGGGGCGGCGAGGTGGCTCAATGGTTAGCAACACCGCCCTGAACACCAAAGCCCATGGGCCCCAATCCACCCCCAAGCACATCTGCAAGGTCAACATTGGAATCTGCACACCTTTAGCTGCGACACCTTGTGGTTGGTTGGTTAAGTCATTTGTATTAATGTTGTGGGCACACTTTTAGAATCTTGATCTTTGTATTTCTTAAAAAACCTCTAAGACTTGGGGTGGCGAGGTGGCTCAATAGTTAGCAACACCACCCTGAACACAAAAGCTCATGGGCTCCATTCCACCACTGAGCACATCTGCAAGGTCACATTGGAATCTGCACACTTGGTCTCCCCCACATACAAATCAGAGCATTCTTCACTGCACTGCACTGCATATATGATGTCGCTTTTCTTGTGTTTTGGTATTGGGTCTTTCGGATGTACCAATTGCTGCCTCAGTGTGTTGTTCGGTTTAAAGCAGACAGGGATACGATGTTTTTTGAAAAGAGGTACAAAACAACAAACTGGCTTTCTTGGACTGCTTGGTAGAAGTTAAGGAAAATGGTAAACTGGAAGTAGAGGTTTACAGAAAACCAACACACACAGATCAGTATTTGATGTTTGACTCCCACCACCCTTTAGATCACAAGCTGGGGGTCATCAGAACCCTGCAACACAGAGCCGAGAACATCCCCACTAGCACAGAGGCGAAGGCTAAAGAAATGAAACATCTCAGAGGAGCCCTTAAAACTTGTGGATATCCAGACTGGGCCTTTGTCAAAAGAAGTAGAAGGAAAGAAAAGAACACGAGTACCAACAGTGAAGGGAAAAAGCAAGACAGGAGGAAGAACATGGTCATCCCATATGTAGCAGGGGTGGTCTCCGAGAAATTAAGAGAATTTTCAAAAAACATCGTATCCTCTGTCTTTTAAACCGAACAAACACCTGAGGCAGCAATTGGTACATCCGAAAGACCCAATACCAAAACACAAGAAAAGCACATCATATATGCAGTGCAGTGCAGTGAAGATGTCTGATTGTATGTGGGGAGACCAAACAGAACGCATCAACGTATGGCCCAGCACAGAAGAGCCATTCCTCGGGTCAGGACTCAGCCGTGTATCTGCATCTTAAGGATAAAGGACATACCTTTGAAGATGTAATGTTAACATACTGGCGAAGGAACGTGACTGGTTCAAGAGAGGTGTTAGGAGGACATTATGTGAAAATAAAGAAACCAAGCCTAAATAGAGGTGGGGGGGTTCGACACCAACTGTCTGCCATGTACAATGCTGTTTTAACACCTTACTCTGGGCGTTCCTATAACACCTCTTAGCCACTATCTAATCACACCCTTAACACCTGGCTGTGATATGCTAATTGGGATTTTCCAGGGTACATAATTGCCACAGATTCTTGTACAAGTCATTCTGAATTGAGAAAGCCAGTCGGATGACTAGCGAAACGTCTTCAAGAACTACATTTCAAGTCCAGTTGATCTAATTGAATACAACAGATATACCATGACCTGGATGAATGAGAACCTTCACAATGAAAAAAATGACCTGTAAATATAAAATGCCCCAATGTCCAGTACACACACTGACCTGTAAATATAAAATGCCCCAATGTCCAGTACACACACTGACCTGTACTGGACATTGAGGGCATTTTATGTTTACTGATCAGTGTGTACTGGACATTGGGGGCTCTTGTGTCTACAGGTCAGTGTGTACTGGTTATTGGGGCATTTTATATTACATGTCAGTGTGTACTGGACATTGGGGAATTTTTTTATTTAGATTAGTGTGTGTACTAGACATTGGGGGCATTTTATATTTACAGGTCAGTGTGTTGTACTGGACATTGGGGCATTTTATATTTACGGTCAGTGGTTGTGTACTGGACATTGGGGCATTTATTTACAGGTCAGTGTGTGTACTGGACATGGGGCATTTTATATTTACAGGTCAGTTGTGTGGACATTGGGGCATTTTATATTTACAGGTCAGTGTGTGTACTGGACATTGGGGCATTTTATATTTACAGGCCGTGTGTGTACTGGACATTGGGGCATTTTATATTTACAGGTCAGTGTGTGCTTGTGAAGGTTCTCATTCATCCAGGTCATGGTATATCTGTTGTATTCAATTAGATCAACTGGACTTGAAATGTAGTTCTTGAAGACGTTTCGCTAGTCATCCGACTGGCTTTCTCAATTCAGAAGACTTGTACAAGAATCTGTGGCAATTATTTACCCTGGAAAATCCCAATTAGCATATCACAGCAGGTGTTAAGGGTGTTGATTAGTAGTGGCTAAGAGGTGTTATAGGAACGCCCAGAGTAAGGTGTTAAAACAGCATTGTACATGGCAGACAGTTGGTGTCGAACCCCCCCACCTCTATTTAGGCTGGTTTCTTTATTTTCACATAAATGGCCTCCTTAACACCTCTCTTGAACCAGTCACGTTCCTTCGCCAGAGATGTTAACATTACAATCTTCAAAGGTATGTCCTTTATCCTTAAGATGCAGATACACGGCTGAGTCCTGACCCGAGGAATTGGCTCTTCTGTGCTGGGCCATACGTTGATGCAGTTGCTGTTTGGTCTCCCCCACATACAAATCAGAGCATTCTTCACTGCACTGCACTGCATATATGATGTCGCTTTTCTGTGTTTTGGTATTGGGTCTTTCGGAGTACCAATTGCTGCCTCACGTGTGTTGGTCGGTTTAAAGCAGACAGGGATACGATGTTTTTTGAAAATTCTTCTTAATTCTTGGAGACCCCTGCTACATATGGGATGACCATGTTCTTCCTCCTGTCTTGCTTTTTCCCTTCACTGTGGTACTTGTTCTTTTCTTTCCTTCTACTTCTTTTGACAAAGGCCCAGTCTGGATATCCACAAGTTTTAAGGGCTCCTCTGAGATGTTTCATTTCTTTAGCCTTCGCCTCTGTGCTAGTGGGGATGTTCTCGGCTTGTGTTGCAGGGTTCTGATGACCCCCAGCTTGTGATCTAAAGGGTGGTGGGAGTCAACATCAAATACTGATCTGTGTGTGTGGTTTCTGTAAACCTCTACTTCCAGTTTACCATTTTCCTTAACTTCTACCAAGCAGTCCAAGAAAGCCAGTTTGTTGTTTTGTACCTTTTCAAAAAACATCGTATCCCTGTCTGATTTAAACCGAACAACACACTGAGGCAGCAATTGGTACATCCGAAAGACCCAATACCAAAACACAAGAAAAGCGACATCATATATGCAGTGCAGTGCAGTGAAGAATGCTCTGATTTGTATGTGGGGGAGACCAAACAGCAACTGCAACAACGTATGGGCCAGCACAGAAGAGCCAATTCCTCGGGTCAGGACTCAGCCGGGTATCTGCATCTTAAGGATAAAGGACATACCTTTGAAGATTGTAATGTTAACATACTGGCGAAGGAACGTGACTGGTTCAAGAGAGGTGTTAAGGAGGCCATTATGTGAAAATAAAGAAACCAAGCCTAAATAGAGGTGGGGGGGTTCGACACCAACTGTCTGCCATGTACAATGCTGTTTTAACACCTTACTCTGGGCGTTCCTATAAACACCTCTTAGCCACTATCTAATCACACCCTTAACACCTGGCTGTGATGCTAATTGGGATTTTCCAGGGTACATAATTGCCACAGATTCTTGTACAAGTCATTCTGAATTGAGAAAGCCAGTCGGATGACTAGCGAAACGTCTTCAAGAACTACATTTCAAGTCCAGTTGATCTAATTGAATACAACAGATATAGGTCAGTGTGTGTACTGGACCTGGGGCATTTTATATTACAGGTCAGTGTCTGTACTGGATATTGGGGGCATTTTATATTACAGGTCAGTGTGTACTGGACATTAAGGGCATTTTATGTTTACTGGTCAGTGTGTACTGGACATTGGGGTGCTTTTGTGTCTACAGGTCAGTGTGTATGGTTATTGGGGCATTTTTATTTACAGGTCAGTGCGTACTGGACATTGGGGGCATTCTATAGGTACAGGAAAGTTTGTGTATTTATTTTACAGGACATACAAGTGTAAGTAGAAAATCACTAAAACTGCTTAAACTGAAACCAAGAAAATCTGTTTTAGAATTACATACAGGCAAATTGTAGTTTATACACTCCCCCCCAAATGCTGTATGCTCTCTACATCTACAAAAAACCACCGGTTATTAAAAAAAAAAAAAAAGTTTGCAGAGATTTATGAAAAATCTAACACTAATAAACTGTATGTGACATATTTCTCCCTTGGAAGGATGGCTAATTCTCTTTTCATAAAATGTTCAAAATAGTGTAAGAAATATTGTGGTATTCAAATAGCGCCAGTAACCCTTTTTTTTTACCATAGAAAACCATCACAAATTTTTGCTGAGCATTCTCCAAAAAACAAGGCTTGTGAATGTAAAGTTTTATAGCAATTAAGCTATGAAAAATTATTATGTAATTAATAACTACATTAAAAACTTTCTAAACTCTTGTAAAAAATGGAAAGAACAATTACAAAAATCATAATGGAATATTTCTCATAATTCAACATAAATACGATTTGAAACCAAATAAAAGAAAACTAGACAGTAATGAGAAAAAAGTAAAAAAAAGTTACTTATCTTCAACAAAAGGTTACAGACACTTGGATAAGGATGCCTGTAGTTCACCAGAAAGTTAACTAAAAGGTGTCCACTCAATATTAATATGCATCTTCTTTTCTTTAAAGGCTAACTGTGATCTCCAATTCTTTCAAATAGTAAGAATTATATATAACGCCTTCCAAACACCTTCAAAATAAAACCTAAATCACATCTATAAATAAAATTTGTGAGTTATTGCTGGAAAGATTCAGCAATATTACTTCTGCTTGAACACTTCCTGTTTTCAGCCATGTGAACAGCAGAGGGGCTAGCGGAGGTTAGGTGATGTCACTCAAATACTGGAAGCAGGAAGTTTGAACATTCACCTCATATCATTTCCACAGGGTGAAGCCAGAGATGTGATTGTTGGCCCATTATAAAGGAAATACTGCAGACTTCATTCAACCCTAACTTGTTTGGAGATCACAGTTGTCCTTTAAAAGGAGAATTATACTACCTTCCCTGATCCTCAACCTTCTAACAATGTAGTGAGACCTGAACCATTAAGTCTTCACTAGAGAGGGCTGAAGTTCGGTTTGTTCTAGATCTGTAGAACTTCAGTAAAAGTTCAAAAGTTCTATAATTCTAAAACAAATCCATTAAAGTTAATGCAGAAAAATAGTTCAAAAAGTTTAGATAAAATACAGTTAAAAAAGCAATCGTAACTTTCTGTAAGTGCCTCTGGGACCTAGGAAATGGTCTGGGGAACACATACATAAGGAAAGAAAAACAAGAAGAAAAACAGAAAACACACTTACCACACGTGCGCGCTACTTCGGTCTTCCTAGGCAGTGTTCGGTAATCCTCAAGGATTTCCGAGTTTGAACATTCAGTAATCCTTGAATGTTTGAGGATTTCAGAATTAGAATGTTGGTAATCCTCGAACAGTAGAGCATCCTGCAGCCGGGACCCCACTCCCTGGTCCTTGGAAGGACCATTGTGGCCCTGGGAAGGGCCTTTCAGGTCTTAAGGGGTCCTGCAGATCAAACCGGGTCCCATTCCCTGGTCCATGGAAGGACCATTGTGTCCTGGGAAAGGCCTTTTGGGGCTTAAGGGGTCAAACCAGGACTCCCCTCCCTTGCACTGATAAGTGCCCTTGTGGTCCTAGGAAGGGACTTTGGGGGCTTAAGTGGTCCAGAAGCTCAAACCATGACCCCCTTCTGTGGCACTGACAAGTGCCTTTTGAGGCTTAAGGGATCCCGTAGCTTGAAACCGGAACCACCTTACCGGCACTTGTGCCCTTGTTGCACTAATAAGTACCTTGTAGGGGGTCCTGCAGCTGGATTCCAGGACCCCCATTGGCTCTTATAAGAGCCCTTGTGGCTTTGATAAGAGTTTCTGATAAGGCAGTCTTGCAGCTCGAAACTAGGACCACCCCTGGTCCTAAAAAGGACCTTTTCAGGCTTCCGTCTAATTTTTTCTCCTCCGACCAACTCCGTGGAAATTTTTTTTTTTCCTGAAGACTAAACTTCTTTTAAGTCTTAAGGGATGTACAGCAAACTTCAATCCAGTACTTTTTTTGATGAGCTCTTTATTACTCAAGCTCAGTCACTCAGTCCCCCAGACCCCTGCCAGACTATCTGACTCTCTGTGAGGGCAAGCATGCTCAGTAATCCCTATGAGGCAGCATTAGGAGAAGGCAATTGCCAATGCAGTCACATTCCAACTGTCACCCTTCAGCTCCAGTGAAACTGTACATAACAGAAGAATTTATGATACTAAGGGTTTGTGCGTGTATATTGCATTTAAAATATAGACATGCAAACAGTTTCATATATTTTACCTTGCACAATATTAGAAAATACAGGATTTTAAGAATTTACCAATATTACTTTTCTATAAAAGATAACATTTCCCTGTTTTAAAACTCCTTTTTATCAGTATTTTTATGAATTGCTTTTGGTAGTTTAAGAGTTAAAGTGATGCTTTTTGTTTGCTTACTTAATTGGCCAAAAATTCAACCATGAATAAACCCAAGAGTTTCAAAATCTTTTGCTTTTCAGCCAAATTACTGTAGTCAGTCAAAAAACTGTTCACTTTACTTCAAGCTTTCTGTGGTTTCATCAATGGCCAACACAAATAATGATCTACTGAAAGATCTAATACTAGTGATTAATCACATCATTTAATAATAGATTCTTCTGGCATATGTACTGTATATAGAAAACATTAATGACTAATAGCTTAGTAGCTAGTTCGTTTCCAGTTGTATACTTTTTGCTTGCATTTTGCTACTCTCAGTTTCTTTATAAGGTACAGAAATGTTCAAAATGAGAGAGAAAACTATTCTACTTTTTTGATTTGTAATAAGACTGGTGTACATACAAGTTTGTAAAATTAAAGGACAACTAAAGCCTCAGAACAACATTGAATTAAAAGGTATATTTTGTTATAAAAGCAGTATTGAGTGTTTCACCTCTCATTTTATATATTTGTTGAGATATTTAACTTTTTTACATGAGGTTTGTGTTTTATTTCCCAGGTTCCTGTATGGCACATTGTGGTCACTGGAACTTGTTACAGTTGGTCACACCCACTAGTAGCCTCAAGCCAATCCTTTTACAGGACAGAATAGGCAAGGGAGCATCTGACTGAGGTCAGGGGTGTGGCCAGTCACTGTACATACACACAGTTATTTCATCCAGTTCTTCAAGTTGTAACATTTACTTTAATTCCATTTACCGTATTGCTATTTTACAGTTAATTGGTGTTATTAGAGGGGATATGTTCAGATTCTGGAGTGTAACAATTTGGGTTTAGTTCTCCTTTAAATCATTAACACTGTATTATTTCATTTTGTATTTCTGTTCATAACAAATTTTCCAACCTTATTTACTCAATATATTAATACTGACATTTATCTGATATTTAGTGTGTGTCGCAGTTTGGAAAACCATCATATGAGGACTGTCACCAACTATTTCATAGTCAACACTTTCACTTGCTGATGTTGTGTACAATCACATTGTCTACCAGCAACATGGTAGTTGATATAACAGAAAAGTGGTTTTTGGGAAGACCCCTGCAAGGTTATTCCTTACTTACAGGTACTTTTAATGTCAATCAGAAGTCCAGAAGCTAAAGAATATCTGCTTATGTATTGCATCCAACAGTTGAACATCACACACATCAGCATTAAACAACAAACCTAGATATCAAAGTATAAAGCGAATGGTAATCGGAGGCCACCCACAGGTACTTTGGAATCCCCAACCAGAAATGACAAATCTGTTCGATGGAAGTGGAAACCACCACCCCCGAATAAAAAACAAATAGATATAAAAGTGAGTGTACACTGTGGATATATGAATATGCTTTATTCTTTATCACACAACCCTAATAAAGTCATATATGCAAATGCAAATTTATATAAAGGCATAGGACCTCCCATAAAAAGGATGGCCTCTTCCCTCATTTTAAAAAGCCAGGGGCTGGGGGGAAGTGAAAGAGCCTGATATATGGATCCAGTGTGTTAGAATGAGAAATGCAAACTTTGCTAATCGTAATTGAAGTAAAAGAAATGTAAAAAGGTTAGAAGTTAGGACCTTCCAAACTGGGGTTACCTTGACGTGGTTGGAAAGCTTTTCATTCATGTGATCACAGTAATGTATACTAAAACCCTTTGTTTATGAAGTATGCCAGTGTGCAGATATAGGATATTGTATGGGGCCTAGGAATGTGCATTGATTATCCTTTCTATGTTTTTTACCCCAAACAGTTTTTTAATAATGTTTCATGCAAACGAAACTAATAAAAAGTATTGTATATCACAGCTGGTAAAGCCCATTGAGTCAATTTTTGCAAAGACATAAGTCTTGTCGCTTTGTCATATTGTCACCTGTGACTAATAATGGATCAATTAGGTGTCAGGTGTGTATAAAAAAGAACCCCAGTACAATAGACCTTCACATCAAATGCAAATAGACCTCTGCAAACATGCCTAAGTTTCACCCTGAGACTAAAGTGTTGATTACAAGAGGCTGAAGATCAAATCCACTGCTGTGGCGCACACCTTCAATGTCTTTAGCGTCAAGTTCAGAGTATAAGAAAAGATTTGAAGGGACTGGAGAAGTTTTTGATAAGCCAAGATCAGGCAGACCCCGCAAGACAACTGCTCGAGAGGACTGTTTGTTGGCTGAAAATCCAAGGCAAGCCCATTTTCAACTGCAGCAGAGCTCCAGGAGACTTGGTCACCTGAAATCCCTGTGTCAACCAGAACAGTTTGTCTGACTCTGTTTCGAAAGGGCCTCCATGGTCGAATCAGTGCCCATAAGCCAGCACTAAACAAAAGACAATTGAAAAAACCGTGTGGCATTTGCCAAGTCCCACAGCTTGCTAAAAGGATGGTGCTGGAAAAGTGGCAAAAGGTGGATTTTTCAGATGAATCTTCTGTTGAATTACACCACAGTAGCCGTTAATATTGCAGAGACCTACTGGAACCCGCATGGAGCTGAGATTACCCAGAAAACAGTGAAGTTGGTGGAGGCAAAATCATGGTCATCCAGTATGGGGTGTGCGAGGGGTCTGCTGGATGGAAGGCAACATAAATAGTGTAAATACCAAGAAATTTAGCTACCTCATATATTCCCAACCATAAAAAGGCCAAATTCTGCAGCAGGATGGTGCTCCATCGCATACTTCCATCTCCACATCAAAGGTCCTTAAGGCGAAGAAGATCAAGATGCTCCAGGATTGGCCAGCCCAGTCACCTGACGAACACTCATGAGCATATGTGGGGTAGGATGAAAGAGGAAGCATGGAAGATGAAACCAAAGAATATTGATGAACTCTGGGAGGCATGCAAGACTGTTTTCTCGGCTATTCCTGATGATTTCATCAATAGATCCTGCCAAAACCGCATGGATGCTGTCCTTCAAGCTTGTGGAA
The DNA here is from genome assembly GCA_019447015.1 of Hymenochirus boettgeri. Taxonomy (NCBI): domain Eukaryota; kingdom Metazoa; phylum Chordata; class Amphibia; order Anura; family Pipidae; genus Hymenochirus; species Hymenochirus boettgeri. The sequence goes on from CM033473.1 coordinate 175,230,257, forward strand.
GTCATACAAGATATTAAATTTGGATCTCATAGCACCGCTACTTAATTGCTGACATATTTTGGATTGGCTGTAAAGTAGATCATTTTCTGTATAGGTGATTATACTTTTGTCTTGCAACATTTTGACCTTTCTGTCTTGATTAAAGGATAAATCTTTTTTCAGGAAAACTATTTTTACCAGTACATTTAATATTATTTGGGAGGGCTTTAGCTTTTCATATGAGCTTTTTCTAACACCAATTGATCAATTAAAAATCAGGTTAATAGCAGGAGTTACTGCAAAATACACAGGTGACAAGACTTTTGTCTGAAACTGTATATATATATATATATAGACTAAATTAACTTTTTAGACCCATATGATATTTATATATATTTATCTCTAGGTATTTTAGGATCATAGCTGGTATATATGTGTACTTTTTATTATTAGGCTTTTTTATGCATTTGCATATATGACTTATTAGGGTTGTGTGATATAGAATAAAGCATATTCATATTATCCACAGTGTACGCTACTTTTAAACCCAAAAATCCCAAACCTTCAGCCACGTGATATTTCTATGTATGCTGGACAACAATGAGATGTTCTTAATGATCAATATTGAACCACCTGGTCCAGATCATTTGCAATATGCTCAAATTCAAATTCAAAATTAATTAAGGCACTAATATTGATCACAATCAACAATCGTTTAAATGATATTTTATTAATTTGATTTGTTATAATCCAATGTCAAATCAATCAAAAAATCTCTCATAGTGAATGGCCAGCATAAGTGCACAGCCAAATGTGTGCTTGATTGATGAATCAGGAAGACATTCTTGTGTCTTTGATATATTATAGGATTCATTTCAAAGAGAATCATAACAAAATGACATTCACATGCAGGTTCATGAGTCAGGTTGAAAAATCTTCTCAATTCATCAATGTATACCAGTGGCTGTGCGCTCCTGCACAGGGAGCAGAGAGCTTTAAAGCATGCGCCCATATGGAGGCTTTTGAGTGGGAAATTCTCAGGGCATTTTTCTCAAGGCACGGGCCCCCCCTTAGCACCACTGAATACTAATAAACTTTCAAAGTTAATCCTTTAAGGATATGACTATTATAAGACTTTAAATAAGATTTCATTAACATTTTAATATTTTATGCATATAAATAATTTACTGTATCTGGCTTCCTAATAATGTTTAACATTGATTTTTTTATACTTAATTTGGGTCCTGAGATAAAATCATATTAAAGTTAGACAAATCTTCTAGCAGATTGAGCAGCTGACAACACTGCAGTTTCAATATTCCTTTACACTAAGGTATTTTATGGTTCCCAGTAAACTGATAATGTAACAAAAGGGAAGCTAGATATACATAGATAGCTTATAGACATATTAACCTTTGAGGGGAGATGCAAGACTGATGCATGCTACAGGAAATAATTAGGATGGCCGAAACTCACTAGTTTTGTTCTGTTTTCGGATTCCTGATCTCGGGAAAATCCTGAAGATTTTAGATATTTTTGAATATATGGAGCTATTTTCGAAACTAGCTTTGAACGTTTGAAAATTCTGGAAATATGATCGGAGACCGTTTTCGAATTTCCGATTGTATTTTCGAGGATTTTTGAATGTTGATGCTATTTTCAAAAATAGCTCCTTACATTCGAAAATTATGGAAAATATCTCCGTTTATTAGAAAATTATCGAAAATGCGCCCGAAGTCCCAAATCTGACAATCCAGCCAGATCCGGATGGATCATTCAGATTTCTGAAGGAGGGTTTCGTGTCGGACCCAGATCCCATCTCTAGAAATAATCTCTTTTACAGTGAAGCAGCCCTGGCTATCTATAGAGAGGAAACATTTTGGGTACTCTAATGTTTGGGGGGTGGAATTTAAAGGGCAACTGTGGTCTCAAAACAAGTGAGGGTTAAGTGAAAGCCTGCAGTATTTCCTTAAAATGAGCAACCAATCACATCTCTGTCTGGAGGCTGTGAGAAATTTCATTGGGGTGAATGTTCAAACTTCCTGCTTCCAGTAGGTTCAGTGACATCATGACCTTGCCACGCCCCTCCGCCCGGGGGAGAAGCATGCTCAGTTAAGACTTAATGCTGGGGGAAATCAGGAGTACCTGGGGAAAAAATTGACAGTTGAGAAGGGGAGCCTATTAATGCAGGCAAAGGTTATCACATGACTACAAGTTGGTCGCATGGTGAAAACAGGAAGTATTATTGATGAACCTTTCCAGCAATAACTTCTCACAATTTATCTAGAGGCGTGATTTAGGTTTAATTTGAAGGTACAATGGAAACTTTTGCATAATTCTTACTAGTTTGGAAGAATTAAGACCATAGTTACCCTCTAAGTTTTTCAGGGAGTGTAATAAAAGTTCTTATAGTTAAAAATGGCGCTAATTTAGGCCCACTCAATCAGATGTTAGCTTTCAAATAGTAAATAACATTTGATTTGTTGGGAAAAAGTTAGCACCATTTTTAACAATAAGAACTTTTATTACATCTACCTGTTAGTGTCTCTCCCTTAAACTAATTTCCCTCCCAAGAGAAAGCATGTGAGCCCTATCTTCAGCAATTTAGGGGAGTGTTTATAAAGAAGTCCTGTTTTATTTAAAACTGAACTTCACAGCAAACCTGTGTTTTTATTTTTTTTTACATTAGTAAATAATAATTGCATTATTTTCACAGCAGGCAAATCATAGCAATAAATAAATTCAAATGATACAGTGAACAATGCAGCAACATAGACAAACTAAACCACAACTTTTCCTATACCAGATCAGTGCATGCTATTGTTATTTTAATAACTTGGCAGAGAGACTTTTCAAAGTAACATATATTAACATAAAACACTCAGGAGACATTAAGGTACTTTTGAAAAATAATTAATGCATCCCTGAGGAATTTTCAGCAAAGTTATGTAAAAGAGTATAATCTGTAACACCCTCCCCCAGACTATCTACAGTTATGTTAATAAAAGAGACATGGCTACTTTTTCATCAGTACTAAAGCCAACTCCTCCCAGTAGAAAAAGTAACCTTTTCCAGGCTCAAAATGCATTTATATCACCTCAAATTTGACAATTTTTGGGGGGATGTATCACTGCTAAATTCATTTTCACCGTTTTATTAAAGGGCATATCCACCCCCAAAACTAAAATTTAACCCCTTACTGGCCACATCAAGTAGTTTAAAACAAGCCTTACCTTACTTCTGCTCAAAATAGTTCCCTGCTGTGCCCCTCCAAAGTGCAGGAAACTGCTGTGTAGGAGCAGTGTGTCTCATGCTGTGCCTGAGACTTCCTCAACCTCATCAAGGTTGAGGCATGCTCAGTGAGCGCCTCCCTGCTCTCAGCCAATCATGGACGCGGCTGCCGGTCCCGCCCCCTGCTTTCAATTCCATGCAAGCAGGGGCCTGAAACACTGCAGCAGGGAGAGAGGGCAGGTAAGTAAGAATCGGGGGACTTTCTAACAATTATATTAATGCGGTTGGGGCTGGGGGAGCATGCCCTACCCACATATCAAAAGTTAAATTTTGGGGTGGACATGCCCTTTAACATACCACATTTGCTGCAATGTAACTTTTCTGCTTTTTAATGTTTTACCTTCTATTTTTAAATACATATTAATAAGTTGCCTGGTCTACATTAGTATTAGTGGTTTAGTGGTCTTAAATTAAGTATTAATATTACCAGATTCTTACATCTCCTTGGACATTGAAAGCTATAATAAACACTTGACAAAATCTTTGCTCAGCTGTAAAATTACTTATTTCTGGATCACAAACCACTAACCCCTCTAAAAGTAATGAGCCTTAGCCTCTGAAGTCTTAAACTAAAACCCAGCTGACTGAGACATGTAGGATCATAGCTTTGGTTACAACTAATGTAATATATTCTTAAAAAGGAATTTTTAGAGAAAAAGTTGAGTAGTTTTATCATTTTTAAGAGACAAAACATGTATATCATGATCAATATTGTACTGTGTACATGGCTATTAACTACTTTACAGTATTTAAGGAAAATTACATAAAACATTTTCAGGCCTATGAAATGAAAGTTGTCATTGTTAAAAATGTTACTTATTTTGCCCCAACCAATCAGATATTAGCTTTCAAATGGCAAAAAACATCTGATTGGTTGGGGCCAATTAGCATTTTAACAATAATAATTCACTACATAGATAATGCCAAGAGGTCAGAAAACAAATATGTGTTCACTAGAAAGGCTTCAGAGATTTGAAAATGCTGGTGGTTTATCACAGCTCTTTGCTAGTTAGGGGTTATAGATTCAGGCAACCTTATTTACATCTTAGTTTTATATCCTCCTCAGTAATTTGGAGGTATATGTAATCAATAATATCATAAAGAAAGTTTGTCATTCACTAATATAGATAAATAATATAGATATATAGATGGTGATCAGTATAATTCAAGTTTTTTTTTTTTAAAATTTGCATTTCTACAAGCATTTTGGCTAGTTAAACTACAATTATAAGGACGCCAGTTGAGAAACTAATGTCAGCGTAAATCCTTATGTTATTTGAATAAATGATGCATTACAAATTATGCACTTTTGATATGAAAACTTTGATAACAGCAGTGGGAGTGGCACATTTGATTTATAATATTCATCCGTTTATTTTTCTTAGACTGTGTCTGTCTCGTCAGTGCTAACTCTAGTTGCATTGCCTTGGATAGATGGTATGCCATTTGTCACCCTTTAAATTTAAAAGCACTGCCAGAAGAGCGCAAACAGCATCATTATTATATGGGTCGTATCCTGCATTATAATGATACCGCAAGCTATTGTGATGGAGTGCAGAAGTATATTCCTGAACTGGCCAACAAAACAGTTTGTTTACGTCTGTGATGAGCAATGGGAGGGTAAGTTAATATAGTAATGATGATTATCATCCCAATTTATGTGATTTATTTATGCAGGGCAACCGAATTGTATCTTATTGTAAGGGATTCTAAAAATGACAAAATATTTTCAGATGTGGTCAATTTAAGAATAACATTTGTGTAAAAAACACTAATACTTCCTAATACCAGGAATTCATTTTCCATATGATTTTATTTTCTGGTCACCTGGTCTGAACAGAATAATTGATTTTCCAACACTGGAAGGCAGGGATGACAGCTAGAGTGGGCAGAAACTTGAACTCGAGTTCGACCGGAACTTTAATAGTTCGGACAAACTCAGACTCTTAGAACTTCTGAAAGTTCGTAGTTCAGGTTTTCGAACTCGCGGACATATTTTGGATAATTATGGAAAATTCGATAACCCTCAAATGTACCGTTTTGGCAATAACCCTTGAATGCGTCGTTTCGGGTGATATCCCTCGAATGTAGTATTTCCGCAATAACCCCGTAGCGTTTCAGCAAAATCCCCCAAATGTAGCAGTTTATTTGGTAACCCTGAATGTTCAGTAACCCTCGAATGTAGCAGTTCGGCGATTACCCTTGAATATACCCTAACCCTCAAATGTATTGTTTGGTAACCCTCGAATACAGATGGGATCCAGGGATCCAACAAGGAAACCCTTGGTTCCATAATCCAAACATTCAGTCTGAAACTGGGCAGATCGCTCGGATTTCGGACTGCATATTTCTAGGATTACTAAATGTACAATGTTTTTTTCAGTTCAGGAACACTCCAGCACACTGCTGTTGTCTGACTGCTAGAATGGATAGGTGCAATCCTCCTGCCCTCTACTCCACGGGCTCAAGTAATCCAAGTATAAAAAAAGTGAATGGAGGAGCACACTATGGATGATATTTAATTTATTTTTGGAACCTTTGAAAATAACCTTAAACGTTCGATAACCCTCGAAAATAGTTTCTGATCATGTTTTCGAGAGTATCGAACGTTCAAGGTATTTTCGAGGGTTACCCAAAATTACCTTGTACATTCAGTAACCCTTGAAAATGCGGTCTGAACCCTTAAAAGTTGTTTCCTTTTTCGGGTTTTTGGATTTTCGGGTTTTTCCCAAAATCTGTAAATCTGAAAATGGAGTGAAACTTATGAGTTTTGCCTATCTCTACCCTCGATATAGCAAGGGTAGAGATAGTTCAGACAAACTCGGACTCTAACTCAGAGCTTGCGGACATATTTTCCATAATTATGGAAAATTTGATAACCCTCAAATGTGGCGTTATGGCGATATACTTGAATGTAGTGTTTCGTCGATAACCATCAAATGTACCATTTTTTCGATAACCCTCGAATGTAGTTTGTTTGTAACCCTCGAATGTAGAGGTTTGAAGATTACCCTTAAATGTTCGCTAACACTCGAAATGTATGTTTGGTAACCCCGATAGAGATGGGATCTGGGTCCGCTAGGAACCCCCGGTCTCAAAATGCATAAATTCTGCCCAAAACCAGGTGGATTTGTCATATTTTGAACCATATTTTCAAGGGTAACGAATGTACAAGGTTATTTTCGAGGGTTAACGAAAATTACCTTGCACAATCGAGTAACCTCGAAAATGGAGTCCGAATCCTTGAAAGTACGTTCTTTTTTTGGATATTTGGATATTCGGGTTTTTCCTAAAGTCTGTAAATCCAAAAACTGAATGAAACTTAAGAGCTTTGGCTATCTCTACCCTCAATGTAGCGGTTCATGTTGTAAACGTTGAATGTACGTTCGGTAACCCTGTAATTGGCGATTACTGTTGAATGATCATGCGGGAAAGGGGAAAGGTAGTGTTAAACAAGTTTTGGTGATTTAGACATGTTCCCCTATGTTCCCATGGTAAATGCCATAAAAAAGAATATAAAGTGTGCATTTTAATGTGTTTTTTCCTCTTCCCGATACACTTTCATGGGTGCTTTATCGCAATAAAACTGCAGCAAGCAGTGCTTTAAAAACGCACAACGCCAAAAAACTCAGTCATGTAAACGCTATAATGGCTTCCTACGTAAAATTGATCTTCTTGCTTGTTCCCACACATTACCGCCAAATGAAATAAAATGCGATTAGACGTGTCTAGTTTGGACAAAGATCTTTCCTTCTATTTAATTAAGCAGCCCAATATTTTAACCATACATATAAATTTACCTCTTCTCATCTATTCTTGATAACAAGTCTGTCATTAATTATCTGGCCCCCTATCTCAATCTCTTTTTCTTTAACCTGTTCTTTTTTTTTTTGTAAAAGACTGGAGATCTATGTATGTAATGTTTATTTATATAGCGCCACTAGGGGACGTAGTGCTGTACAATATAGAATACAAAAAGTCATACAAGGGGGACAGTAAATAAATTCATATAATATATAAATAAGTATGCGCATCACTAAATACAAGTACAAAACATGTAACATGAGAAAAGGGGTCCCTGACCCTTATAGCTTACAATCTACTTGGTGGGGTAATCTACAAATACTAGTTTTTATTAACTAACCTGCATTTGTGTATCATGCGTTTCTGTAGTGAACATATTCCTTGTAAGTATTAATTCATCAAGAAATTTGATTGGCGAAGGTGGATGAATTTTTATACTTTATAATTTAACATTTCCATTGAAACTTTCTATGAGTTTTGGTGGGTCATACTGAAATATAAGTGGAATATGTGTGAACAAACAAACCATAATGACATGCTTGTTGATTTACTGTATTATGTACATATATTACATTTCGTAAGAAGACTTGCAGATTCAGCAGCTGGTGGCACCACTTTAATTTCAAAAAAAACAACATGTCCACCATGTAACAATTGAGGACCTTTTGGCATGGACTGCTTATTTCCATTCCTTTCATAACATTGCTGTGGGGAATTGTATCCAATTTCTGTGATAATTAGGTTGGACTGACTTGGTCATTCCAAAACATTGAATTTCTTTTCTTCCTCCATTTCTTGTAGACTTGCTTGTATGTTTGGGGATCATTGTCTTGCTGCATGACCCATTGCCTTGGACAGATGGCCTGTAGAGTTGTCCAACACAAAACAGAATTCATGCTTCCTTCAGTGATGGTAAGTTGTTCAGGTCTTGAGGCAACAAGTTATCCCCAAACCATAACTCTGCCATCAAAGCCATTTTTGACCATTCATGCAAGGTTGCCATTAGAGATATGTTAAATTTTGTAAATCGTATTCACTTAATTTTTTCTATTCAACATTAGGGAAAATATACAATAAATGAATAAAAATTCTTAATATAGGGTATTAAAAATAAACATACTTAGGCTGTGCTTGAAATACATTGCTGCAAACCAATGAAATAGTAATCATAGATAGGTCTTAATTTCAGAAAAGTGAATCATAAATCTATTAATAATTTGCAGTAGATTTTATCAGATATGCAGATCAGGTATTTTTTCAAAAAGCTAAAAAAGTTTTTGTTTTCTTTCCTGTAATAAATGTATTAGTTGTATTTTGAGACCTAAATAGTCAAAAGTCATAATTTTTAGAGGGAGCTACTGTAACAATCATATAATTGTCTGTGGAGCAACGTATTCAGCTTTATATTTCCTGTATGTGCTATTTTGCAAGTGCTTTTTTGATGTTAAAGTGGTGAACCCAGGCTTTACAGACTGCAGATAGCTGGGTTTGTGATCATTCATTGATTGCATTTGTCCACAAAATAAAAAGGCATTAAAGGGTACACTCCACTCAATAAACAGATTTTTGGGATTTAGTTTTTATTGAAGAACGGATTCTATTTCTTACCTCCGTTCTTCAATAAAACTGAATTCCAAAAATATGTTTATACGAGTGGAGGTACCTTTAATGACCTTGTAAACAACCTTATAATACATTAGGCTATGGACTTTCAATGGGGAGGTGCAGTGGGATATATACTTATAAAAAAACCTCGGTATGTAGCTAAGAGGCTTTTCTAAGAATATATACCACTGCACCCCCCATTGAAAGCCTGTGACCTTAACAATGAACGACTCCACTAATTCCGCATAAAAAAATACAGCACATCATAGACCTGATCAGTAAAAATCTCTTCAAGCAGCCCAGTGTTTCATCTCCCTCCAGTGAGTGTAAGTGCTGGTTTCCGTGAGACATATTAGGGCTATGTACGGAGAGCTGTTATTTGCTTTTTCCTTCTTAAAGTCACCAAGGGTTAATGTGACATTAAGACATAATTTACGGCGGTTGCGGCAGTATGCAAAAAACTGTGTTGCCAAACCACTGCAAGCCGAGCCAATAACAGCTCTTTAAGACAGAAACTTTAACGCCAGCAGATAACTGGGTTTAAGTTTTGAATGGGAAAAAACATTTGCTATGCACAGAGAAGCGGAGCACTATCGGCTCAGTGCATTGCCTAGAGGAGGCAATAAGAGCAATACTAGCTCTCTGGTACCGAACCCCTTCCTGTGACTAATAGGAAAGACATACAGGTTTCCTGAGCTGCTCTGAACACTGAGTAATCACAGACATCGGGATATACACTGACTGGAGGCAGAGAAGTGCTGGGCTCAGATTTTTACTGATCAGGTCTGTGCCCGATCTTTTATATTTATGGTGACAGGCTGTGTACAAAGTTATAAAAAAAAACAAAAAACAGTATTGTTTAAAGCTGTACACAGCCTAAACACAATTTTTAAATTAAAAACTATTAAAACCTCATGTATTATAAGAAATAATACACCCTTTACAGGGTAATGCAAGTTTTATAAAGTCATCTCAGAGTTCCCCTGCCCTGTATATTTGGTCAGGAAAGTCCTCAGTGACTTTATATCCTTATATTACACTGTAAGGGGAGAAATATAGCTTATATGATCACTTTTTGCTTCCCTTACCAAATGAGAGGGAAATGTGCAACAACCAAGCAGACAAAAATGTGGTATTATTTGTTCACTTGGTAATCAGTAAAGAAGAACCTTTTTCTCCAAACAGGTTTGGGTAAAAACCTTAGGGCATATTTATAAACAATCACTATTTTCACCATTTCATCGCAGGACATCACAAATCGCAATGACAAGAGTGTTTCTTTTGCCATATTTATAAAAACGCTTGTTTTCACTGCAAAAGCTTTACAGATTTTTCGCCAAACACCATTAAGGCATTTTCCATAGAATTAAACCAAAATCAAGCAGTATTGTAAAGTGCCAAATGTGGATTTTTGCCTGAGGTGGATTCCACCACCATTAGGCTATTTTAAATAACATACATAGTGTGTGATTAACCACAGGGAGTGTTATTACCATCATATGCGCTGAACTTAACTTTTCACAACGTTTTCAACATGATAGTGCTACCTTTGCCATGTAATTTTTTAAAAACTATGAGGAAAAGAAAAGTTTAAAGTTTAAAAAATTGTGGTAAGTTCTGGCAGAAAAAAAATAGTAAAAATATCAGCTGGATTCCAGTGCCGGTTCAATATATGATAAGTAGTTACTGGGAGAGAAAATATAATTTTCGATATTACCTAAAACTTAATCCCAAGAGAGCATCCTATTATTTGTTTTATTTAAAGGGAATGGCCACCCCCAAAACTAAAATTTAACCCACTGCTGGCCCCACTGGGACGTTTAAAAAAAAATCTTTACCTTACATCTCTGCTCCTTATGGTTCTCCTGGAGTGTCTGTCCAAGTTCCAAAAAGTGACGAGTAGGAGGAGTCATCCGGCACCTGTCTATTCTTAACCTTAGTTATAGACAGTTACATGACAGGGAGCCCTTACTCCCCTCCCTTCCACCATCCTTGTTGTCGTTCCACCTAGCATAAAAAAAATTTATTATATGGATGTGATGTCCTGCGATGAAATGGCGAAAATAGTGATGTTATATGTAGATTGGTCCATTTAGTAAATGGACTATAGATGGTCCTTTTACTATATGGTAGGTGGGCAGGGAGCCCACCCCTAACCGCCGAGTATATCTTAAAAAATACAAAGAGAATGTACTTACATCCCTTCATTCCACGGTGCTCAGACGACGTGCAACCCCACTCCATCAGATGTTTCTGGCCAAAACGATCCACAGCACTATCGGTCAGTCAGCCAGAAATATCTGCTGGTGTGTACCCAGCCTAAGTAGTTCGTACAAAAGCTAAATTTTTGAGCGAGCAACGACCCCTGACGGCCAAGCGCTACAAGTGAATAAACGGCCGTTTTGGACGAGAATCAACCGTGTGTATACGTGTCGGTCAGGGATTTCCGAAATGGCTGCTTGAGGATTGCAGAACGAATCCTGCGGCTGGACGTTCGGGGGTCCTGCAGCTGGAAACTGGGACCCCCACCTGGGTCCTTACAAGAACCATTGTGGCCCTGAGAAAGGGTCATTGGGGCTTAAGGGGTCCCACAGCTCGAAACCGGGACCCCCCCTGGCACTTATAAATGCCTTTGCGGCACTTAGAAGTGTCTATGTTGCCCTAACAAGGGCCCATTGGGGGTTTAAGGGGTCCCGCAGTGACATTCAACCGCATTGACCACATCAGTGGAGTTGGTGTCGTCAACAACAAGACGCAGAGACCTGAAAAGGTCATTTTTGGACCAGGGGGGTCCTGGTTACGAACTGCAGGGAACCCTTAAGCCCCAAAGGGTCCTTGTCAGGGCCACAATGGTCCTTTAAGGACCCGGGAGGGGGTCCCGGTTTTCAGCTGTGGGACCCCCGAATGGCCGGCCGCTCGGCAGTCCTCGAGCGGCCAATTTCGGGAATCTCCGCCGTTTGTGGGTTTTCAAAAGCACACACTCGAGGCTTGCCAAACACTTGAAAATCCTTGTAAATTCAAGAATTCTTGAACGTTCAAGGATTTTTCGAAAAATAATCCTGCAAGTCCAGATAATCAAAACTAGTTCGAGTACAAACTGTTTGAATAGTTCAAGTTCGTCCGAACTCATAAAGTTTGTCTGAACTCGGGTTCGAGTTCGGTTTTGTGCCCATCTCTATAGCAAAGTTTAACCGGGTTGCTACACCATTTTAATATACAATTTAAAAATGTCAGATTTCTTATCTGCATTCCATCACAGGCCTTAGCATTTGAAAAAATGATTGCAATCATGCCATGATGAATAGGATAATATATTAGTGATTGAACATCTTAAAGCATGTCATTTTCAAATAAAGTCATAAAAAAAATTCTGTGGTGAGTGGTCACAGTGATTTAAATGCCAGAAATTCCTTCTTTCTTCCAAATAATTATACAGCCATCTTATTGTAACTCAGGGCTGCCATTTTTTTCTGATCTAATGGGGCTTTTTCAGATTTTACAGAGACCCTTTAAATTGCTTGTGGCAGCCCCACAAATCTTTACAGAAAAGGCACACTATTGTTTATTAAATTGCGGGAATTAATGTTGGTGATTAACACACAACTAAGTGCACAAGCACAAAACACATTTATTTTGTTCTTTTGCTGTGAGAGAACTTATTTTTGGCATTCGCACCTGGACCACATGAATGGGTGAGTTATTTATTTATGAGTCATGACGTTATATTTTTGAAGTAAATGAAGGTATTAATAATTCTGTGCATATTGCAATATGTGTGCCTCCATGTCCCCCTAACAATGTACCAGTCACCTATCCACCTTTCATAATCCCAAGAGAGCACTTTTATGAAGCAGTGAAACAGAGAGGGTCCTTTAAATATATTTCCTACTAAACTTACTTATGGTGATTGCTGGCACTAGCATTTGGCCTGCCATACTAATGTCTTTGTGTTGTAGCTTTATGCCCAAAATCACTTGCAATTTTAATTAAGGGCTCGTTCACAAGAGTGTTTCTACTGAGTAAAATACATGGGGAACTTTTATACCTTACAATAGGCACGGCTATACCTTTAGTTAGCATATTCATCTCATGGGAGATTCTTTGCTATAGCTTATAACTTATTTAAAATGCAGTTTTACAAATAAGCACAAACAAGAGAGAATTCCGCTGCACCCCCTCCGCTGGTATGTCAATTCGGCAAGAGAAGTCAGGCCAACATCTTTACTTAAAAATCATCATTTATTTCACCTTTAAAACCCAGCTTGGCTGCCAGGGGACTGATGTAAGAATGGTCTAACGCGTTTCGGCCGAGACCTACTCATCGACTCAAATATCTCCAACTTATTAGGATAGGGAAAAAACTTTATTTTAGTTTTTTCCCTATCCTATATTATTACTACCTATATATCAATACTCCTCACAAAACTACATTATACATTCATATAAACACGTTAACCCTAATTTCTGCATTAGTAAATTAGCCAATCAATAGTAATAGTAATTATTTGTTCTCCTAATGGCTCTGGTTTTAATTCATTTGATTAGCAATTAGTTACAGTTGGCAGGTGTATTCTTTACTGTTTTGTTTTTTAGGAGGAGAACATATCATGTGCTCACTTAAGAACAACATTTCCTAGATGAGATTTGAGAATATATACAGAAAATATAATTTATATGAAAGTTTTTTAAAATGATCAGGGAGATGTAATTTGTTAGGACGCTGCACCTCTTACCATCAAGGGTTCCACTATGCAGTATCCACTTAACGTGATAAAACTGCATTATGGGAACCCGGAAAGTAAGGTGCCATAGTTGAAATCAAATAAATTCAGCTACGTAGAGATTGTTATAAGAATATAAAACTGTTTCTCTCACTGTTCTTGTTAATGTAAAACTGTATTTTACCTAAATTAATGAAAATACATACAATACAAGGATTGTGGAATCACTCCAATTAGGCTAATTTACAAATAATTTTGCTGAAGTGCTACTGACGTCTGGTCAAACATTTATAAAAACATAGAGAAAGATAATCAATGCACATTTCTAGGCCCAATACAATATCATATTATCTGCACACTGGCATACTTTATAAACAAAGGGGTTTTGATTATACATTACTGTTATCACATGAATGAAAAGCCTTCCAACCACGTCAAGGTATCCCCGTCTGCAAGGTCCTAACTCTTAAACCTTGTTGTTACTCAATTACAATAGCAAAACTTTTGCATTTCATGACTTGACACGGATCCATATACAGACTTTTCACTTCCCCCAAGCCTTTGGCTTTTTAAAATGAGGGAAGAGCCCATCCATCCAGTATATTAATAATAATCCATATATAAAGGCATAGGACCTCCCATTATTCCCTTTATTCAAAAGTTCTCCACGGGATTGGAAATGATATGCATAATCTGACCAAATTCTGGCCCGCTGTGGAAGGGGACATTCCCTGGGTTGGGAACACAACAAGAAGCCCCCGGTGTCTACACCCTCGTGCTGGGCTGACCCGGTGGAAAAATATAAAAATAGAGACCGTTTTCCTTTCAGACCGCAAGGGTTGTTATAAAATACAGTAATTGTAATGTGTGCAATGCATTGATTATTGGAGAAGGGTTACACACTCCATATTTGGGTGTATTTAGGATGTCAGCATACTTCAACTGAATACGGAATTTGCGTATATTCGTTGAGTGTCCCCTCTCCCTTATTTATGTGGGCAAGACAGTGGGCACAGTATTTTCTATTTGAGTATAGTTCAGTTATAATCTTATAGCCAAAAGAAAGTATAGGGGGCACACACAATGGTGAATCCAAAGTTTTTATTGTGAAAACAACAACAACGTTTCGGGACGTCACTGTCCCTTCCTCAGGTATCTATCTTTGGATTCACCATTGTAGTGTGCTCCCCTATGCTTCTTGGGCTATAAGAATTATATGGCCTAGGGGTGGAGGGCAGGGGGACTGCACTATGATTTTGTCTGGCTACAAAAGCCAACAGCGGTGTGCTGGAGTGCTGCTTGGGACTATAGTTCAGTGTACACAAGGGTCTGCTAATGCATCAAAGTTGCTTTTTTGACATACACTGTAGCTATTTGACGTGTTTTTATCTGTTTTCACTTTAGGTAAAATCTATTCCAAAGTTACCAATTTGACTTCTTTTTTATCACCTACATGGATCCATTATGCCTGATGATTCTGGCATACATGCAGATTTATTTTAGAAAATTGTGGTGTGTCGACAGGTAAGACAAATGACACCTTTTTTTAATTGCTTTGTTTTAATTTTGTACCATCTCACATCTTAATTGGGGGAAAATATATCCCAATAAATTCTAAGGGCTATGCGTTATGTAAACAATTATCATGGTTTTCATTGTTCGCAAAAGAAAGCTTTCTGCAGACTCAATGAGATTCCGTAGTCAACTGAGATCCTTTTCCTAATACATGACATTGTAAGTATTCCCAAACTTCCCACTGCACTTTGCTTTTTGTAAACCTAAGCCAAATGCTTTTCTTTTATGGTTTTTGTGACGAACCATATGAAGGAAAGGGATTAAACCAGGGGTATCTGGGAAATTGTAAAACAGCTTCTTTATTTCTACTCTGACATTGTTAAGTTAGGATGGATTATGTAAGGGTTTATTTTATTTAGTAACTGGGTTAAGATTTAAGAAAACTTTTTATTAGTGTATATAGTATTCAACAGGGTTCCAGATTAGAATAACAGGAGATTAAAACTTACCTCCCTGCTATACTCTACCTTCCAAGTCACGTGATGCAGTATATACATAATTATTATTGCATCACAGGAATCCAGAAGCGTTGAGTAGGTAATGGCTCCTTAAAAAGGCGCGTGTGAGGATTCAGGCTACAAAACAGAGGCAAAAACTAAGCTACGGGTTTACATCAGGTGTCTGTATCATTAATACAAAATGGTGAAGGCCAAGAAAAGTAGGAGTTAAACCCACCATAACCCTATATTACATCGGGAAGTGTGGGTTTAACCCCTTTTAGCATGATTATTTTTTTAATGCTTAAAAAAGCACGCAAACATCCTTCTGTAATCTGTTCATATTTAGTTATTATTCTTAACCCTGTGGATCTATTAATGACTTAAGAACAACACTCGCCATCATCAGTTATGGGTGGGTTCATGCTAATTTCTTGCTTACTCATAACGATTTCATGGAATTCACAATTTTGCAAAATAATGTTTTAATGGGTTAAATCAATCAGTCTTTGCTTTCAAAACTTAACATTTTCTGTTTCATTGTGCAGATTCAGGAACTTCCTCTGTAGTTCAGAGAAATGGAAGCCTTTACAGTGTTCATTACAGTCTAAAGGACAGCAATCTACTAAAACAAGAAATAATGCTGTGGCGCTGAAATAAAACAGATTTCATGCGAGAAGGAAAACCGCCCGCATGGCTTATGTGTTCTGCTCGTCTTTGCACTTGCTACCTACCAATTTAGTATTCTCAATATTCTAAAGAAGGGTAATGTTCGTAAGTGCTGTAATAACATGATAATTATCCAGCTGAATTCATTATGTAACTATGGACAGATACCTTTAATTACAATCGGACTAAACTCTTTTCTGCCAACAGCCATAAACAAAACAGATTACTGTGTAACTGCCATGTAAATCATGAGCAGGGGTTACTAATGCAGCACTTCAAGTCTTAAAATAACCAACCGATTTTATGTGTTTCATATCAATGTATATTAGTTATTTTAGCTTATTATGTTTGCTTGTAATTCCAAAAACTTAACACTGTACATGAAATAGAGAAGAATGAGATGACAAATATAATGTGAACATTGCTATTAAAGGGAATGTTATTCCCAGAATAAAAATCCATTCTTACCCTCACTACCATCTCACCCTAAGATCATTATAGTTACTCACCTTTCTGTGGCCCCTAAAGGCCTTTAAATTAGTGAATACAATTCTAGGGCCAAAAAAGTGTGCCTGCAAGGTTAACGCGAAGAAGTAACCATGCAGGTGCCACAAGCAAAGCTAATTCAATAGCGCCATACCTTTACGGGACTATTTAACTCCATTCGGAATGCACAGAGAGACATCATCCTAGGCTTATTGAAAGGGTTGTTAAATAGAGTGCACTTTTCTGAAGACCACAGTTAGCCTTTAAGTTTGTACATCACTGTGTATACTGCTGATATATATAATGCAGCCTATACTGTAGTAGTAATTATTATAGGTTGAAGAAAGTGTTCTTGGAGATAAAGGAATATTAAACAGAATAGTTGAAATTAATGAGACAATAGGGCAGAGATTCAATAAAAAGTTCATCCATTCAAAAAGGAGCTAATTTGCCCCAACAATCGATGATTTTATCATAATATTTGAAAGCGAACATTCTGATTGATTGGGGCAAAATTAGCACCATTTTAACGATAAGAAACTTCTATTGAATAACCCTGAAGGTTTTGGTCTACGTAAGTAACTGAAAGGTGAAGAATTGGGGATTATCAATCTGCTTAATTTTTAATTTGAGTATGAATTTCAGAACCGGTATTAACCTACCCATGTACTGGATCTATAGGAGGAACTGTAAGATTAAGTCTTACTATTCTAGGAGGAGAAGGAAACCAGAAGCCACATAAGGGGTAGGTTATATAAAATAAATGACACTTTGCACTGTAAATTAAAGGGATATGTTGAAGTCACCTTGGAGTTCTATGCCCTGTATAAAGGTATTTGGCCTGCGGCCCTCGGCTTTTATATGGTCACGGAACTCACTTGGTGACTTCTAAATCCTTATAATAGTTACAGTTTGGGGTGCATACCCACTATATAATCACCAAAGGAAAAACTTGTTGCAAATTATAATGGCTGGTCAGGAGATTAAAACAGTTAAATGTAAGAGAGGAGTTCATAGGACAAGAAAATAGACAGATTAACAATGATCCAGCCAGTAAATTGCCTATTGTGTTAACAGTGTTAGAGACATATAGGGCTGAAAAATCAAATGGTATTAGACAGTTTATCAGAATTGTGGCAGTTGTTAATGACATTAAGTGCAGGGTGGAATGATTAAAATCTCATAGGTTTCATCAGTCATAAATGGAGTTTAAACAACTTGTCGCTCTAATGGTATTCAAAGGCACTGGCAAATCCAGCTTTTACTACATCATTGATGTTCTTTAAGATAAAAATGAATGATATTTAGAAAAGGATAAACATCACTTTTCATTCAGGTTCACTGGAAATGAAACTATGCCTTTCTGATTTATTTGCCAAATGAGCAATGCAGTACGTTTGATTATATTCGGACTTGCTCAAGGGCAAAAGCTGTAGCTGTCCCCCAAAAGAGGCAGAAGTATCCTGTTTCATGTTTACCATAGGTTACTATATTTTAAAATATAAATACTTAGATACATAAAATAGCAAAATTATAAGAAGAAATTAAATGTGGACTAATTTTATTTATTAGGTTGCTGTCCTTATCTGTGCTGTAAAAGGAGGATAATCTGCCTGTAAAATCTGCATTCTAAAATAAAGAAAACATGGGGACACAGTCGAAGTGGTTTTAAATGGACTTCACAATCGGCTGCTGATTTTGTATAAAAGAAGTGTAAAAAACTCAGCAAATTAGTGCGGTGTATATTAGGAAAGGAAACCGATGGAATTTCCAAAAGTCTGCAAAGTCAAACAAAATTGAACATATGTTGAATGCCATATATAGTGTTGAGTTAAACTTTGTGATTATATAGATTTCTGTTTGGTTTCTAAATCAATGAATAATACTGATTGCAAAAGTATGGCCATGTACAAAGAACAGGTATTTACGAATCTTTGATCCAGGATGTTGTCTAATTCTGTTAGGTTTGCTGTGCCTGGAGTTAGGAGTATTTAGGGACCTAAGATGTTATATTTTAATTGTATTAAAGCTATATACTTACATTTAAATCCAATGTGGTAGATTATGGTGGGGGTTCTTCTTTTCCATGGTTCTTCTTCAATGTGACATCAATCCCATTAAGTCTGACGTCATACATTAGTAATAACACAATCAAAAGCAACTTCTATGAAAGATGGAGTTTTTACATTATAAATGATATGTAAATTATAGATATTTCCTCCAGATCCCATAAAATAGGAGAATTACCTGAAAAAGAACTTTAATTTCAATTTGTGGGATTTTTTATTACTTAGAGACAAACAGGAAAAACATAGAGGTGGGTTAAACACATTAGTATCGTACTTTGTTACTCTATTTATGATCAATACCAGTAATTGCAACATTCCTTGTTTGCAGAAAAGAACGTACAGACTTTTTGGAAACTGACCAATGAACCTAGCCATAACAAATGTCCGCTGGAAGTACAGTCCATAGCTTAACGTCCTCAACAGAGAAAAACCCTTT
Source organism: Hymenochirus boettgeri (assembly GCA_019447015.1). Classification (NCBI taxonomy): domain Eukaryota; kingdom Metazoa; phylum Chordata; class Amphibia; order Anura; family Pipidae; genus Hymenochirus; species Hymenochirus boettgeri. Next base: position 175,249,329 of record CM033473.1, read on the forward strand.
CCAACTTGAAGCCTAAACCTTTTTTCTTCAAGTTTAAGGAGTCCTCGTGCCCTCTGCATGCCTATTGGGAACAATGCCCCCAGTTTATGTGTATGGCCGTTTAAGTATTTATACACAAGTAATCATATCCCCACGCAAGATGCCTTTTTCCGGTGACATAATTTGTAACTTTTCCAGTCTCTCTTCATATCAACGCTCCCCCAACCCTTATTAATTAGTTGCCCTTCTCTGAACCCTTCACCTCAAAGATGTCCTTTGTGTACACAGGATCCCAAAATTTGCACTGCCTATCCAAATGAGGCTTACCAATGCTTTGTTAAAGCAGGGACAATACATTTTCCTCCCTTGAATCCATACCTCTTTATACAAGACAATACCATGCTGCTCTGCTGTTGCCACTGGCACTGATTGCTACCTTTAAGTTGTTATCCACCAAAACTCAAGATTCACAAAGAGCCATTTATAGAGTATAAGTAGCACAGGGATTTCAAGTCCAACGCATCACCTTACATTTATCAACATTGAATCTCTATATCTAGATCCCCCTGCCAAGATTGTTACATCCTCCTCAAGTTTTTTAATGGTTCACAAAGTTTGTGTCGTCAGCAAACACAGGAACCTGCTGACAATACCCACTCCAAATCCTAATAAATAGATTATTAAATAGAGAAGCGGCCCCAACACAGAACCCTGTGCACCCAACTTAGCACTTTAGGCCATAATGATGAAGCCCACTTACAACTACTCTCTGCATCCTATTCATTAACCAATTTTCTAGTCCATGACAAATTGGACTCCCCGACCAACAGACCCTTAGCTTATACTTAGTTGGCCGATGGGGGACTGTATTAAAAGCTTTGCAAAATCCAAGTAAACTACATCTAATGCTATGCCAGAGTCTTAAATTTCTCACTTCTTCCTCATAAAAGCCAAGTAAGTTAGTTTGACAAGAGCTATTCCTCCTAAATCCTGATGGTTCACTACCTGTTCCCTTATTAAACTTTCCAGGTCTTCCCACCACTGAATTAAACAGGCCTGTCATTACAGGATGTGATCGACTACGCTTTTTGAATATTGGAATAAATCAGCCTTTTACAATCAGAGGCACACCACCAGGACCATGGGGAATCTGAAAAAAATAAGAAACAATGGCCTAGATAAAACTGAACTTAGCTCCCTAAGTTCGAGGATGTTTTAATCTGGCCAGGAGATTTATAGTATTAACCTTATTTGTTCTTTCTGTACCATATCCTCGGTTAACCAACAGTGCACTAAATCTTTTATACCATTATTGCACTATCCTCTATGATATCTGTACTTGGATCTTGCTATAGTGTATACAGAGGGGGAAAAAAAATATTCAAGACATTTGGCTTTATCGCATCATTCCATAACTAACTTATCCCTTTAATTAATGGTGCACCTTCTCACTCCTCATTCTTACTATTAAAATACGTAGATACTACGAGAATAAACAACCGAGTATAAAACTTGGGTACCCTAGTTTTAGGTAAAAAAGGAGGAAAAAACAATTGACGGTATAAAACGAGGGGGTAGTATTTGCCACTTGCAATGATTTTATGCTGGGAGTTGAGTTTTCAAACATTCTAAGTGGAAAAATACTGCAAATAGGGGTAATATCCTCTTATTTGTGCAACAGTATGCCAAATTAAAGAAAGTTACCCTTATTGTAAATATTTCCCAATACCTGGGTCCTTGCGTAGTATTCTCCACCTGTCCGGCGGACCGCTCGTCCTGCTACTCCACACTTCAGGCGCAGTCCGGATGATGTCACTACTCGGCCGCGCAAAGTGAGAGGCGCCGGGTGTAGTGACATCATCCGGAATGCGCATGACGGATGCGGATCGCTCAGCGCCGACAAGGTAGAGAGACAAGTTGACTCGAGTATAAAACCGGGATGTTTTTATACTCGAGTTATACGGTATTTTCCTTTCGTAACAAAGTACCAAACGAACTAAATTTCATGGTTACTATTCCCTAAGCCTCCAGTTCCTTATATCTATAATGCGCTCACGATGTTAGTATTACCAGATCAACAGAGACTCCTTTCTAGTAGGAAACTCAACCACCGTGCGAGATAAATTACATGCAGCAAATTCAGGACTCATCGCTTTTTCTGTGATGGCAGTTCACTACACCAATCAAGGTCAGGGTAATTAAACTCCCCCATGACTGAGCACACTCCCCAAACTGGCAGCCGTGCCAATGAATGAAAGTTGACTCCCCTCCTCTCTGCTAACACTTGGCGGCTTAAGCAGACACCAACAATTGCATTCCCCCTTTCCTGTTGCCTAATTCACCCTATGGCCTCTCACTTTTTTCTCTGTCCTGCCCTAACAACGGCAATATCCTTTTTAAATTTACAGCCCAGTAGTGAGAATGTTAAACCACATGTCCTGCTTTATACCTATTACATCATACTTTTCATCAATGCCATAATTTCCAATTCACCCATTTTGTCAGTACTCGTGCACTTTAATAAACAGGCATTCCCTTAATACATATTTGATAGCCCCACCCCTTTCCACCCACAATTGGCCTATCTACACCTGCTTTCCTCGGGCTATTCTATCCTAGTGAGACTGCTAATACCATCCACCTCAACTAGTTAAAAATGTTCTCCAACCCTCTAGCCATAATCTCCCTAAAACAGCCTGCCTGCCATTAAGTGAGGTGCAACCTCCCTACTAAAGAGCCTGTAGCCGACAAGCCAAAGTCGGCCCAGTTCTCAAGAACCCCAAAAAATTCTTCCTTACACAATCTCTTAAGGAAGAATGGTTGGGGTTTGTCTTGAACAAATCCACGATTAACAGTGCCATTAAAACATATATGAGTGCATCAAATCCGCGAGAGTAAATGTCCATGATACCCCAGGTGCGAGCATCCAATCTGTCGAGTAAAGGGTCAATATTAAAAACCTATACGCGAGCATGAACCAGCCCGGACTAACAATGGCCTGGATACATAGGCCGATCAGCGAAATGAATGTTGAGAACACAGAGCTGAAAAAGCGCAACTGTGAGAGGGTAAAAATTGATTTTCCAATGTCTGGATAATGTGGGAACATGTTTCCCCAAACATTTCCCAGGGTCCCACAGCCATTTACCTTAAGTTACATTGATATTTTAATTGTATTTCATTTCAAAAACATTTCAAACTATTTGACTCACATGACTTTACCCAATGGGTCGTGTTTCGAACTTTCGAACTTACCATTTCTCTTGAAGACGTTTCGCTAGTCATCCGACTGGCTTTCTCAATTCAGAATGACTTGTACAAGAATCGTGGCAATTATGTACCCTGGAAAATCCCATTAGCATATCACAGCCAGGTGTTAAGGGTGTGATTAGATAGTGGCTAAGAGGTGTTATAGGAACGCCCAGTAAGTGTTAAAACAGCATTGTACATGGCAGACAGTTGGTGTCGAACCCCCCCACCTCTATTTAGGCTTGGTTTCTTTATTTTCACATAAATGGCCTCCTTAACACCTCTCTTGAACCAGTCACGTTCCTTCGCCAGTATGTTAACATTACAATCTTCAAAGGTATGTCCTTTATCCTTAAGATGCAGATACACGGCTGAGTCCTGACCCGAGGAATTGGCTCTTCTGTGCTGGGCCATACGTTGATGCAGTTGCTGTTTGGTCTCCCCCACATACAAATCAGAGCATTCTTCACTGCACTGCACTGCATATATGATGTCGCTTTTCTTGTGTTTGGTATTGGGTCTTTCGATGTACCAATTGCTGCCTCAGTGTGTTGTTCGGTTTAAATCAGACAGGGATACATGTTTTTTGAAAAGAGGTACAAAACAACAAACTGGCTTTCTTGGACTGCTTGGTAGAAGTTAAGGAAAATGGTAAACTGGAAGTAGAGGTTTACAGAAAACCAACACACACAGATCAGTATTTGATGTTTGACTCCCACCACCCTTTAGATCACAAGCTGGGGGTCATCAGAACCCTGCAACACAGAGCCGAGAACATCCCCACTAGCACAGAGGCGAAGGCTAAAGAAATGAAACATCTCAGAGGAGCCCTTAAAACTTGTGGATATCCAGACTGGGCCTTTGTCAAAAGAGTAAAGGAAAGAAAAGAACACAAGTACCAACAGGTGAGGGAAAAAGCAAGACAGGAGGAAGAACATGGTCATCCCATATGTAGCAGGGGTCTCCAGAAATTAAGAAGAATTTTCAAAAAACATCGTATCCCTGTCTGCTTTAAACCGAACAACACACTGAGGCAGCAATTGGTACATCCGAAAGACCCAATACCAAAACACAAGAAAAGCGACATCATATATGCAGTGCAGTGCAGTGAAGAATGCTCTGATTTGTATTGGGGGAGACCAAACAGCAACTGCATCAACGTATGGCCCAGCACAGAAGAGCCAATTCCTCGGGTCAGGACTCAGCCGTGTATCTGCATCTTAAGGATAAAGGACATACCTTTGAAGATTGTAATGTTAACAACTGGCGAAGGAACGTGACTGGTTCAAGAGAGGTGTTAAGGAGGCCATTTATGTGAAAATAAAGAAACCAAGCCTAAATAGAGGTGGGGGGGTTCGACACCAACTGTCTGCCATGTACAATGCTGTTTTAACACCTTACTCTGGGCGTTCCTATAACACCTCTTAGCCACTATCTAATCACACCCTTAACACCTGGCTGTGATATGCTAATTGGGATTTTCCAGGGTAAATAATTGCCACAGATTCTTGTACAAGTCATTCTGAATTGAGAAAGCCAGTCGGATGACTAGCGAAACGTCTTCAAGAACTACATTTCAAGTCCAGTTGATCTAATTGAATACAACGATATATACCATGACCTGGATGAATGAGAACCTTCACAAGCACACACTGACCTGTAAATATAAAATGCCCCAATGTCCAGTACACACACTGGCCTGTAAATATAAAATGCCCCAATGTCCGTACACAACTGACTGTAAAATAAAATGCCCCAATGTCCAGTACACACACTGACCTGTAAATATAAAATGCCCCAATGTCCAGTAACACACCTGACCTGTAAATATAAAATGCCCCAATGTCCAGTACACACACTGACCTGTAAATAATAAATGCCCCAATGTTCCAGTACACACACTGACCTGTAAATATAAAATGCCCCCAATGTCTAGTACACACACATCTAATGAAATAAAAATTCCCCAATTCCAGTACACCCTGACATGTAATATAAATGCCCCAATAACCAGTACACACTGACCTGTAGACACAAAAGCGCCCCAATGTCCAGTACACACTGACCAGTAAACATAAAATGCCCTCAATGTCCAGTACACACTGACCTGTAAATATAAAATGCCCCAATGTCCAGTGCACACACTGGCCTGTAAATATAAAATGCCCCAATGTCCAGTACACACACTGACCTGTAAATATAAAATGCCCCAATGTCCAGTACACACACTGACCTATAATATAAAATGCCCCAATGTCCAATACACACACTGGCCTATAAATATAAAATGCCCCAATGTCTAGTACACACTGATCTGTAACTATAATATGCCCCAATGTCCAGTACACACACTGACCTGTACATATAAAATGCCCCAATGTCCAGTACACACACTGACCTATAAATATAAAATGCCCCAATGTCTAGTACACACACTGACCTATAAATATAAAATGCCCCAATGTCTAGTACACACAGATCTGTAATATAAAATGCCCCAATGTCACTACAACACTGACTTTTTTATATAAATTGTCCAAATTTCCAGTACATACTGACCTGTAAATATAAAATTCTCCAAATGTCCAGTACACACTGACACATAATATAAAACGTCCCCATTAATCCCCCAATATAAATAAAAGGCCCCTAATATCCCCCAATAATAGGAAGGCAAAAAAAAGAAACAGCATAAAGGGTTAAACAATTCTTAAAAACATATCTTGCTTTACAATGGTTTGTACGACAAACCATTGTAAATGTAAGATAATAAATATGGTCCATATATATTAGTATCAGTCATTTTCAATATTTTTTGAATTTTAGAAAAGTATCCGGCTCTTATAAAACTTTTCAATGAGCTTGCTATTAATCATCTGTACGTTCCACAGTTTTCTTCTAACCTTTTAGGATTCCTGCGTGTCCTTTAAAATAGTCTATTGGAGATCATGAGAATTTATATAATGGCCCATTTATAATTTGTATAAAAATGATCATATCCCCATGCAAGTGCTGCTTCTCCAGTGTAAAAAGTCCTATTTTGTCTAATCTGTCTGCCCTTAAGCCCTTTATTCTCATTATTAACTTAGTTACCCCTCTGAACTGTTTCTATTTGTGTCACTTTTATATACAGGATTTCTGAAAATGCCCCGAATATTCCAATAAGGCCTTACCTTATCAAAAATATTTTTCTCTTTGAATCTATACCCTCTTTTATACAACACAAAATCCAACTGGCTCTTGTCGTTGACACTTGCATTGTTTTCTACAGCTAAATCAGTTATCTACTTTTTCCAACAGAGCTTCACCAAGAACCGTTAATGGTGTTGGCTGCACAAGGATTATTAAACCCCAAATCACATCACTTTACATTTATCGACACTAAATCTTATCTTGTGGTCCTTTCAATCTATCTACAGTAGTTCCACCTGCAGCAATTGCTCTTTATATAAACCAAGCAAGTGAGTTTGACAAGATTTATTTCTTATGAATCCATGCTTATAGCTACTTATAAACAGTTCTTAAGACATAGTCCAGAACATGATCCCATAAGTTTCCACTATCATCTCCACCACTATATTACCAGGCTGTGTCTACCCTTTTTAAATATTGTCTAATAATTTCTGTATCATACCCTCTGTCAGCCAGAGTTAATACTCATTTATACCATTCATATTAATACAGTCTCTGCTACAATACAGGGGAGGGGGGGTGGGGTTTAAGCGCATTTTCTTTAAGGCATCCCCTAGAACCATCGTAGTCCCATTATTTAAAGTCCTCAGCCAACATATCCTAATAGACAGAGCACATTAACAAAGATACAACATGCTGAGGGAGGGTACTAGGGGTCAGTTCCCATAATCCCCCTCAGTGCTTTACATTTTCTTGGTGTAAAGCATAATAAAGGAAAGCTGCATCCTTACCTAGAAACCGACAGTGAATCACATAACAATATCATAGCGATCCTGCCTTTCAGACACAAACAGAGATTTAACAATGTTCCGTTAAACATCCCTTTGTTTTCATCTAAAAAACAAATCCTCTTTGCAGTTCATTTTCTATGCACATTCTTTCACATTCTTATCAGAGAAATTTATACTGGTGTGTACTAGGCAGCTGTACAAAAAATATGTGCATAGAGACAATGAAAATAGGATCAGGGGGTGTAGCCAATAGGTGCACATGCTCACAAGGCTCTTTTTAGTACATAGGCTGAGAGGCTGTGTAATAGCAACCACATGGAAGCCTTCTTAGTTATAGAATGTACTTCTTACATATATGTAAATGCAACTTTCTAGAAAAGTATCTTATAATCTTTTACATTAGGAATAAGCACATTTACGTTCAGTTCTCCTTTAAAAGTCCCACATTCTCTGTCCTCATATTTTTACTATCAATATTTATTTTGGGGTTGGTCTTTTGTTGAACTTGGCCTCTTGGAGGGTTTCTTAAGGACCTCACCTCCTTCCTAAATTTGGCATTGGCAGCAATATGAACCAAGAATGTTAGGTCACTCTCTGCCCCCACCCTATAATCTGTCTACAACGATCTACCACATGATCTAACTCTACCATCAAGTAGGCAAAACACTGTTTGGCATGAAGGGTCACCTGCCTAGCCTTCCTGCACTGTGTTCCCCCTTCCTTTGTATCAGAGATGCTGGCCCCTTGACTGCCTGCTCCATACTTTTTTCACTCTCTCTGACCCATTATTCTCGCCTTCTTCTAAGATGGTTGGGCGACTAGCTGGAATAACATAAATGTGTCAGGATGCCATTGCATGGCAACTTGAGAACTGCATGTCCCTACCCACCTAAAATGTGACCCACTACTGGCCCCACTGTGTAGTATCCAAAAATCTTTACCTTATTCCTCTGCTCCTTATGGTTCTTCTGCTGTGCCTTTTCAAAGTTCCAGAAAGTAAAGAGCAGGAGCTGTCTGTGAGTCATCTTGATGCCTGCTTCTTCCTTTACTTGTTGAGATTTCTGGCTAATTTCCTTCATTGCACAGGGTTGGCCCACACCTTGTGTTTCTCCTGCTTTATTAATATGTCCAACCCTTTGATTTCTTACTATATTACCAAACCTTTGTTTAGTTCCAACTTGCCATTAATACTAATAAGTTATTTATATTATTATTATTATTATTATTATTATTGTGGATTAAAGGAGAACTATAGTGCATATAAAGTTTTTTCAAAAACAGTAAAAATGAAAAGCACTCTAGTACGAGGAGGTAGGATTGGTACTTTCTACCTCCCAATCTATGATGAGCGTGTAGCATGAAGAAAACTGCTTTTAACAGTCAACCTGGGTGCTTTAGCAGTATCTTTAATACAGGAAGGCCCAGGGCACTAACCTGGCAGATGGAAACTGTACATGCTATAGCTCCTCAATGAAACAATATTGGAAGGTAGAAAAATCAATCCTACCTCCCTGCCCCATGTTCTTTTCATGTTTGAACAGTTAATTTTTACAGTATAGCTGATAACTAGACATGTCACTAACTTTGGACTACTGGTTTTGAATACAGTAATATTTCCTATTAATTTGATTCAACTTTGTATACACAATTGAAAAACTTCTAAATATCTTGTTACTGGTTTGCTGAATGTTAACCTCCGCCCCTCTGAGATTTCCTCTGCTTTCTCCTCTGCTTGAGCCTCAAACAATAATGCGTGCCACGAACTCACAGGCATTACTGTTTGAGGCTCAAGCAGGAGAGTGCACAAACTCACAGGCATTACTGTTTGAGGCTCAAGCGGAGAGTGCACGGAACTCACAGGCATTACTGTTTGAGGCTCAAGCAGGAGAGTGCACAGAACTCACAGGCATTACTGTTTGAGGCTCAAGCAGGAGAGTGCACGAACTCACAGGCATTACTGTTAGGCTCAACAGGAAGTGCACAGAACTCACAGGCATTACTGTTTGAGGCTCAAGCAGGAGAGTGCACGGAACTCACAGGCATTACTGTTTGAGGCTCAAGCAGGAGAGTGCACAGAACTCACAGGCATTACTGTTTGAGGCTCAAGCAGGAGAGTGCACGGAACTCACAGGCATTACTGTTCTGAGGCTCAAGCAGGAGAGTGCATGGAACTCACAGGCATATCAGCAGGAGGAAACAAGATGTCAGCAACGCTTTCAGTTCCAACTAATAGCTGGCTTTAAAGGTGCTGTATAGAAAAAAGGCAGTTAGCAAATTCCCAAGAGGTGCTACGGCATAAAGCATCACCACTGTTTGCGCCAGGTTGCCGATAGCGGCTCTCTTGTGCATCGGGCTGAATAAGTTAAAAGCTGCCATCTGATTGGTTGAGGCAAATTAACAGCTCAGGCATTTTTTGCACCTCTTATTGAATAAGCCTGTGTGTAAAGTACTTCTCTGCTGTAAGAATAAACCCCAACTGGCGCAAAGTATTTAACACTGTTGTTTGCACTAGTTTTGCTCTACTACTTTACACCAGCTAATGCCATTTCGGAATTTTCCCTCAGGGCGCATATTTGGTATAGTAACATAGTAAGTAAGGTTGAATAAAGATATGCATCCACCAAGTCCAACCTTTTTACCCTCCTTTTAAACCTTACCTAACATTTGATCCAGAGGAAGAAAAAAAAAAAAAAGCTAAAAAGGGGGGAATGTCCTTTCTAACTCCTGACCCGGTTTTAAATACCAAAACCCACATTAACCTGGGTTAATGATGCACTAGTGCTGTGTCCAACTGACCTATTATAACAAGTTCATGTAAACTTGTATAACTAGTGTCAGCTCTAAGACCAAAACCCGCTTGCTTTTTATTAATGTTAAATTTTGTGCTAAATTGTAGTTCACAATTTTACTTAAACTTTATTGGATTGGTAATGTCGTGCTGGTTCCAAAAACCCTGTACAAAACCAATGTATTGTGGGTAGCATAGGTCATTTCATTTATTTTAGAACACATACAGGGCGATGCACAAAGAGCCCACTATCAACTCCCCCGAGCAATCGCTCCGGCAGTGCTACATTCACATAGCACCTCTCAGTGCATTCTAAAATGAAGTTTCTGGAAAGACTATGTTACTATCGGTGATATGAATGACATTTATATACAAATATAAACCCTGGAAAGACTGTGTTACTATCGGTGATATGAATGACATTTATATCTGTTGTATTCAATTAGATCAACTGGACTTGAAATGTAGTTCTTGAAGACGTTTCGCTAGTCATCCGACTGGCTTTCTCAATTCAGAATGACTTGTACAAGAATCTGTGGCAATTATGTACCCTGGAAAATCCCAATTAGCATATCACAGCCAGGTGTTAAGGGTGTGATTAGATAGTGGCTAAGAGGTGTTATAGGAACGCCCAGAGTAAGGTGTTAAAACAGCATTGTACATGGCAGACAGTTGGTGTCGAACCCCCCCACCTCTATTTAGGCTTGGTTTCTTTATTTTCACATAAATGGCCTCCTTAACACCTCTCTTGAACCAGTCACGTTCCTTCGCCAGTATGTTAACATTACAATCTTCAAAGGTATGTCCTTTATCCTTAAGATGCAGATACACGGCTGAGTCCTGACCCGAGGAATTGGCTCTTCTGTGCTGGGCCATACGTTGATGCAGTTGCTGTTTGGTCTCCCCCACATACAAATCAGAGCATTCTTCACTGCACTGCACTGCATATATGATGTCGCTTTTCTTGTGTTTTGGTATTGGGTCTTTCGGATGTACCAATTGCTGCCTCAGTGTGTTGTTCGGTTTAAATAAAGAAACCAAGCCTAAATAGAGGTGGGGGGGTTCGACACCAACTGTCTGCCATGTACAATGCTGTTTTAACACCTTACTCTGGGCGTTCCTATAACACCTCTTAGCGTAGCCAGTCGTCATGCCGCATGGATGCCTCACGTACGAGTATGATAAAGATAACAGAATCGGTGCCGCCTTGCTTTTCAAACGACCACTAGTGCCATAATTGCCATACGGATATCGGCGCGACCGATCAGCTCTACCGTTGAAACTTCACTGTACACGTTACCATAATACCACAGAGGCCATTGCTACCCACTTGACGGACCTCAGATATCAGCGTACTACCAAAATATAGCACACATCTTAATAAGACCTACAGGACTGCTACAGAGTACGGATCACATGTCGATTAGCGGTGAACCACGTGCACTATAGAACAAGATAATGTTTTAAATAATTTATAACAATTTACCTCTGCCCCTGCTCTGAGCTTGTGATTATGATAAATCTTTTCATTGTATCATAAGAGAACATTGTAAAATCATGGTGGCAGTTTTATCACAATTCACAGAGGACACCTTGAAACTAGTCACTTATTTTTTTTCTCTCAAGTCATTGGCAATCACTGTTCAGAGAATGCATCTCTGCAGCTGTCGATGGTGTTGAGGCCCCAAATTATAATGGACACGGAGAATGTTAATTAACATCTAATCATGTTTATAAATGCTAAAGAATAGAATATTGAACTATCTGATGCCTCACAGAGTATGAGGTTATATTTAAATCCATCATGGTCTTAGAAGTTAATTATTCAGGTCTTACCATAGTATATTCCTTTTATTTACTGCATTAAGATTAGTTAAATTAATACCCAAGTAATTAATATTTAAATATAGGTGTAAATCTCTCCCCAGTCCGATTTGATTCTCTACCAATTAGATGGTATGGTTGTGTTTGTGTATAGGGTATATAGAGCTTCAATTCCCAGATTCTGTTTGGAATTAGTTCGTTACCGTGTTTTGTTTATTTAGCTTAATCTTTTCTTAACCCGACTTGTGTTTTTTTAAGGTTTAAGCTGTAACATTGTTCCAGGTATGATTTTAATGTAGTAGTTTCGGCAGTAGAAAGTTTATAAATGAGAATGGTGAGCTGATTACATTAATTTAATTTGGGGATTATTATCTTTCCTTATGTTTTAGTTGTTTAAATGGAATGATTGTGAGTTCTTTTCATGTTGTTTAAGGGAATGTTATGTTATATGTGTATAAGTTTCTTTCTTTTCTCCGTTTCTTTGTTTCTTTCCTGCGTTCAACTTTTCCATGAGAATGTTATTATTTCGGTTTTAATTTTTGTTTTCTCCGATTCATTTTTTTTTCAAGTATTGTTTTTAGACCTTGGGTCTTTATTAAAGAGGGGATAGTTTTTATAGTATGTTATGGCTCATAAAAGTCTTAGCCACTGTTTATTGCCCAAATGTATATATGTTTAAAAGAAGATTTGAAAACTTGCTAAAATTATTATTCTAAATGAGGTTGTCCTGTTAGGATAGATTCAGATAAAGGGCCAGCTTTTATTTCTATACAGCAGATTGTGTAATTGATGTTCATTGAATGAAGTTTCATATCCAGAGTTCAGGTTTGTAGAACGAATGAAACCGCACAATAAAAGAGAAGCTTAGGAAGGCTACCGCAGGTTCTTCAGTTAAATGGGATATTATTACCAGCTGGCATTAGCAGAGATTCGTATGGCCCCAATTCTACATCCAAGTTGTCTTCTTTCGAAATTTTAATGGTAAACCATTTCCTACGCTTTGGGCAGTTAAGACGGGGATATTAATTACAGGTGCCCTGGAATTTATCCAGGAAGTTTATGTAGTAAAACTGATTGAAAAATTGAATAGCATCTGTTGTGATGTTCTTTGTTTTTTTTCTTTATTTTCTAGTGCTCCGATGCAACTGTGTTAAATCAGGTGATGTGGTTTGTGAAGGCGGTATGACTCGCACAGCTCTCTGGTTGAAGGCAATCCATCGTGGATGCATGCTTCCAGAGTAAAGCGCGCACCGAATCTGTTGATAGGAGAACGAGATGGCTTCAGAGACCGCCCAGATGACTCAGGGACCACCCAGATGACTTAAGAGATGACAACACACCCACCTCAAGGAGGAGGATTAAGATGAGCCAGATTCCAAACCAGTGATAAATGCAAACTCCAGATGAAATATATTTTCCTGACCTGTTCATTTTTCATCTTATTCTGTGTTTTTCTATTTTGAATTTATATAATGAACAGAGCTTCCCGCTCTATGCTCCCCGTGTTCCATTGCCCCTAGGTAATATTTGGGAGTATATTCAAAGAAGCTCATAAATATAATTGACATTTTGTTAGGGAAATGTAAAAAGTGCAAGGGACATTATAAGTACTTGTTTAATCGCTATCCAGTTTCAGTTCCAATATGTCTCAATACTATCTGACTGATCAACAATAAGATATTGGATTCAATTATCCGAGAAGATGATGTAACCCGCTTAAATTTTCCCGAATAATTCAAACAGACCCCGTGAACGAACTGTAGATATAGTTATGATTCGGACTCAAAATGTTACTGTTGCTGAAGTTTGTTTTATTTTTATTTGTTCCCCTAATGTAAATGTGTTTCTGTGAACAATGACATGAAGTGTAATCTCACCTACCAAACAATATCAGATCAGTAATTTGCAACAACTTAGCAATCACATCAAAGTAGATGAATATGTTTTCTCTGAATACTTTTCCACTGATAATGTTGCTATAAATTACATATAATTTCGTTTAGTTATCCCTTCGGGTAAAAGGGTGGAACTGTAGGTTTTTATATATTCTGTATAATCACTTAGCCATAATAGCAGCCATTTTGTTTTTCGACGCCATTTGTGACCTATTACTTGTCTGTTTTTCTCAAAATTGTACCAAGCAAAGCTGTTTCTTCATGGCCATAGAATACGTTATCTCAAGGTCTTTTGCCTCCTACATTCCAAGTTTAGTACGTCATCGGCAGGACACTGTTATCTGGCCACGCCCACTTTTTCTCTTTGTGAAAACTCAATGTAATAACTAAATAAAGTGAGTTAGATTTTTGCTACAAAGATGTGTAGTTCAACTCTATCTCCCGGCGCTGTAAAAAGGTCTCTAGTGCGTCTGACAGGCATCAATCAGAGTCCGGGGGACTAGTGAGGATATTTATTCTAACAGCGCTGTGCTCTAAATTCCGTCTAAAACCCACGTTAACCCGAAATTTTTTCGGGTTAACGTGGGTTTAGATGAAAGACATATATTGAATCTCCCCCATAATGTTTTTTAAGAAATTATGTTCCTCTCCATTATAATTCTTCGAGTTCTGCCTGTATAAAAGCCCCCAGCCTGTGTCCTTTTGCTTTTATGTGGTCAGGGAACTCCTTGGTGAAATGATAAACTTATTATACTATTAGGGGCGCGTCATCCTTATATTATCTGGGCAAAGATAAAAAATCATTTTGCAGAACAGATTTTTGTTTATAATAAAAGCATGCATATTATGGCACTTTGTGTAAAGATGACCTTAAGGACCCATTAAATTCAGATAACTTCCTTTTGGAACAGTTTCTTCGGTTGTTTTTTGCAGACCTGTGGAAGAAAAGAAAGACTTTAATTTGAAATACATTCCAGTTTCCTTCTCTATATATTACTTGTACCGTCATAGCCATCAGCAAATTTAGTAAATACAGTTGATATTTAGTTTTGTCTCCCTTAAAACAGGCTTAAATGTAGATTGCCATTGTTTAAAGGACAATCAGTCAAAAAACAACTTGGGATAGAAACAAAGTGCATAGTGTATGGTACATAATGCACCTGCTCATCATCCCAATGACAGTGAAGACACAAATATAAAGTTGTTACAGTGTCTGTGCTTACTATGTTACAGTGCCAGTTGCCAAGTATAGTACCAATGCTGTGCCAACCATTTTATCAGTGTCGTGCCAACCATTTTGTGCCTATGCCAACCATGTTAGTGTCTGTGCAACCATGATACAGTGCCAGTTTGCCAAGCATATAACCAGTGCCTGTGCTCACGTGTATCAGTGTTCTGTACCAACCATGTAACAGTGTTTGTGCCAACCATGTTACAGTGTCACATTGCCAAGTATACTAGTAAGAATGCCTGTGCCAACCATGTTAATCAGTGTCGTGCCAACACTGTTACAGTGCCAGTTTTGCCAAGCATAGTACCAATGTTGTACCAACCATGTTATCAGTGTCTGTGCCAGCCATGTTACAGTATCTTTGCCAACCATGTTGTGGTCTGTGCCAACCATGTTACAGTGCCAGTTTGCCAAGCTTAGTTCCAGTGCCTGTGCTCACCGTGTTATCAGTGTCTGTACCAACCATGTAGCAGTGTTGTACTAACCATGTTACAGTGCCAGGATACCAAACATAGTACCAGTTTCGGTGTGCCAACCAAGTTACCAGTTCCAGTTTGACAGCATAGTACCAATGCTTGTACACACCACAGACTTATATATAACAAGCCCACTGACAGAAATAGCTTATATCTGCCAAAAGTTTCCATAACCCAAAGGTTTTTAAGGGATACCTAAAGTTCAGTTCATGACGGCTAAAAGAATCATAAGTAGCACAACAATGTATAATAAGACCATTCAGAACCTAAGGGAAAGTTTATAGAAAAAGGGTATAAACTAAGGTGATTAACAAAGCAGTCCAAGAAATTAAGTTAATGGACAGAGATGATCTCCTGAAAAATAAAACAGAACAAAGAAGGTCACAACAGACACACAATGGTGATAAAGTATGGCAAACAAAGCAAGGGGAGTAAAAGCATTATTAACAGATACTGGCCTATGCTGAGACAGATGGAAAGTTTGGCACACTGTTCCAAGAACCTGTATTAGTTTTCTATAAAATGAAAATAATAAAGTACATATTATGTCCTTCAGATATTCCTTACAAAAAAAGAGAATACAAATACAAAGAAAGAGCATGTATCCATGTCTTAGCTGTAATACTGTGGGGCAATATCAAAGGAGACAACGTGGTACCATCCTACAAAAAAGAACATATATACCAATGAAACATATGTCAACATGCAAAACCAAAAATGTGGTATACATGATAAAATTCCTGTGGGAAATGTTACATTGGCCAAACAAGCAGGCAAAGTAGATAAGGATAAGAACACAAGGAGATTATCCAATTAGTGGTGGATTAAAACAATGAATAGCTTGAAACCCGCAGGTGGTAAATGAAGTGTGGTCTATTTCACCCTTTGTGAAAAATCAATGTAACAATGTATACAAAAAAAACCAAAACATAGCCTCTTGCAACAATGTGTAAATGAATGTATCACATAACAGCGAGGCCCTCTGAAAGGGCCGATGCCGTGAAGTCCAATTTGACCAATAAAAATCGCACGTCACTTGCAGAATGTGATTCCCAATTTAGTACAGATGAAGGGTTCTGGGCTCTGTGTGCTGCCCGACTTCAAAAAACACAGACACAGAGTCCACTTCAGTGATACAACAACAGCATAATGTACGGCTACACAACTCAGAGAGCTGCACACACAGAACAGCAACTCTATAACAGAGGGAACCAGACATTTCCCTAAGGTCGTGTAACACATTACAATTTGCTCCTGGAAGGTTTTAAATATAAATCCTGGAAAACATTACTATGTTACTATCGTGTGATATGAATACACTTATATACAAATATAAACCCTGGAAAGACTATCAGGGAGATTCAATAAAAGTTCTTATAGTTTAAAATGGTGCTAATTTTGCCCCAACAATCAGATCTTATTATAACATTGAAAGATAACATCTGATTGGTTGGGGCAAAATTAGCACCATTTTAAACGATAAGAACATATATTGAATACACCTGTATGTTATTATTGGTGATATGAATGACATTTATATACAAAATAAACCTGAAAAAACTATGTTACTATTGGTGATATGATCACATTTATATACAAATATAAACCCTGGAAAGACTATCAGGAGATTCAATAAAAGTTCTTATAGTTTAAAATGGTGCTAATTTTGCCCCAACCAATCAGATCTTATTTAACATTTGAAAGATAACATCTGATTGGTTGGGGCAAAATTAGCACCATTTTAAACGATAAGAACATTTATTGAATAATCCTGTATGTTATTATTGGTGATATGAATGACATTTATATACAAATATAAACCCTGAAAAAAACTATGTACTATGGTGATATGAATCACATTTATATACAAATATAAACCCTGAAGACTATCGGGAGATTCAAAAAAAGTTCTTATAGTTTAAAATGGTGCTAATTTTGCCCCAACCAATCAGATCTTATTTAACATTTGAAGATAACATCTGATTGGTTGGGGCAAATTAGCACCATTTTAAACGATAAGAGCATTTATTGAATAATCTGTATGTTATTATTGGTGATATGAATGACATTTATACAGATAAAAACACTGGAAAGATATATTACTATTTGTGATATGAATCCCATGTATATACAAATAAACCCTGGAAAGACTAGTTACTATTGGTGATATGAATGAATTTATATACAAATATTAACCCTGGAAAGACTACGTTACTATTGGTGATATGAATGACATTTATATACAAATAAAAACCTGGAAAGAATTATTACTATTTGTGATATGAATCACATGTATATACAAATAAAACCCTGGAAAGATTATGTTACTATTGGTAATATGAATGACATTTATATACAGATATAAACGCTAGAAAGACTATGTTGCTATCGGTGATATGAAGACATTTATATACAAATATAAACCCTGAAAGACTATGTTACTATTGGTGATAGGATGACATTTATATACAGATATAAAACATTGGAAAGACTATGTTACTATTGGTGATATGACACTTGCGGTTATTGCGGTTATTGTCATACTAAGAAATTTAAAGCAGAGCCTCTGCAATCTGACCATGCTGCCCTGATATTGCTGTCACGGCCACACCACCAAAAATCATGGTCACCCTCGTATACCCAACCATCAAGGCTATGCTCCCAAAGATAACTGCCATACACCCAAAACATCGCACAGTGCCCCCAAATGTTGTGAGCATGCTACCAGATATTGTGGTCACCCCCCCCCAAACTCATGGCGATCCGCCCCTATACATCATGGCCATGCTCCCAAAATTATTACAGTTACTTCCCAAAATCATGCCCACATCCACAAACATCCTGTCCATGCCCCCAAACCTCACAGGCACACTTCCAAACACCACACACCCAAACTTGACACCCATGCCCCAAAACATGTGGGTTTGTGGGAAAAAAGTCTGGTCGGATGAAAGTGGGAGTGGTTAAAAGAGGGAGGGGGGATACTGGTCCTAAACAAAATATGTGCTGGATTGAAGCCATGCAGCAACACACACAAATCAGAGTAAGTGCAAGTCATGGCACTTTCAATTCGGACCAGAAAGTAACTTTATTGAGTAGGATCTATATATATATATATATATTGATAGTCAATATAAAGTGGTCCTTGAGCAAGGATAAAGTGTTAATGTGCAAACAAAGTGACATACTGCTAACTAATGTTCAAAAATAGAGCATGCTTAATAAAAACACATAGAGCTCAGACAGCGCAACAGAATGAAGCCCGGCTTTAACAACACAGACAAAGAGCCCGCATGTCACACGCTTCAGAGACATGGATGCCCATCAGTCACTCAAGTGCTGCGGTATTCAGATGCAATCAACATGTTTTCCCCACGGCAAATTCCGTGGGGATAAAAATAACGTTGTATATAAAGTTTTGTTATAAACATATGTGCTATACCTCCCTCAAGCAATGTCACCTCCTCAACACATAACTTTTAAATACATACAACTTGTGATATATAAATAAGAAAGTTTATCTTTGCCGACCATGTTACAGTGGCAGGATGCCAAAAATAGTACCAGTGTCTGTGACAACCATGTTACCAATGCCAGTTTGCCAAGCATAGTACCAATGCCTATGCCAACTATGTTACAGTGCCAGGATGCCAAACATAGTACCAGTGTCTGTGTGCTGACCATGTTACCAGTGCCAGTTTGCCAAGCATAGTACCAATGTCTTTGTGCCCACCCTGTTTCAAGTGCCAGGTTTCCAAGGATATTCTCAGTGTCTATGTACCAACCATTTTACCAGTGCTAGTTTTCCAAGTATATTACCAGTGTCTGTGCCAACCATATTACCAGTGCCAGGATGCCAAACATAGTACCAGTGTCTGTGTGCTAACCATGTTACCAGTGCCAGTTTGCCAAGCATAGTACCAGTGTCTGTGTGCCCACCCTGTTTCAAGTGCCAGGTTTCCAAGGATATTCTCAGTGTCTATGTGCCAACATTTTACCAGTGCTAGTTTTCCAAGCATATTACCAGTGTCTGTGCCAACCATATTACCAGTGCCAGCTTGCCAAGCATTTCCCCATTTTGTCCCAAGCATGCAATGTATATTTCTCTCTGAGCCTTTGCGCGTATCTGTCTCTTACTGTGTTTGTTTCTCTCTATGTCTGTCTGTCATGTCTGTCTGTCTGTCGGTTTGTAGGTCTCTTTGCAACTGTTTGTCTGTCAGTATTTGTGTTAGTGTATATATGTGTTTAATGAGCATCTGTAGTCCAAAAATTTGCTTAAAAAATCAATTAAGGTTTTAAAGGGAATTATTATTATATATATATTATATATTATATATTATTACCCCCAAAATCCATAGATTGTTCAATCTAAAATGATCCCAGGTGCTCCTATATCTACACCCAATCCCTCACTGCATTTATCTTCACTTACTGGCCAGCATGTAGGAGGTGTGGCTAAATAGCCCATGCCTCTCATTGCTCCCCCTTTTTGTGTCCTGCGGGCATTGCCTATATTTGTAAATATAAGTTTATCTTATTGCTTATATTTTATTAAATACAGTAATGAAATAGTTCACTTAAAAAGTGAACTATTCTTCTAATCCATTGTGCACAATCCACCACCAGATTTAGTTTAAAGGGCATCTATAGTGAAAAAAACACATTGCCCCATTGCAAAGTTAAATTCATGTACTTTGTGCTACCTTGATCCTACCTCTGTCAGTGACTCTATTTTTCCATGGTGTCAGATCTCTGTGCAGAATTCCCCCTCCCCTCTGTTACCTCCTCCATGTCTCAACTCCAGCTAACCGACAAGCTTATCATGTGCAGTAGGAGTTAAAATTTCAACATCCTGAAAAACACACCCACGCACAGTGGCCAATAGAAAGCAAGCTGTCCTGGAGACACGGATCTCTCCGTGTCCTGATCTCTCTCTTTGTGACCCATCATCAATCAGAGAAAGCTATCAAGAAGGGGGGTCAAATGCAGCCTTATCTCTACCATCAAAGCTACCTCCTTCCCCCTACTAATGCTCTTATCTATGTTTGTAACAGAGCAGGGAGGAGGGAGGGACTTGAGCAGGGAAGAGGGTCATGTCACAGGGATTTGATTGACAGTACAAGTAGGAGTAGAGAAATGCAATCACGTATTCTTCTAACATGTTTATCTCAGGACAGAGAAGGAAACTTTAGAAAATAAAAACACTCTGGGGGTTGAGGGGGATTATAGAACACATGGAAAGAAAGAAAAAAAGTTAATTTCCCCACTATAGATGCCCTTTAACTACAGCACACATGCATGCTAATGTGCGCTATAGTTAAACTAAAGGCGGAAGTGGTCGTGAACTGTCAATGGAACCGGCAGTGGATCATGTGCAAGGTAAATTTTTACTTACTTTCCTTGCTCCTGGTCAATTGATTGAAGAATGGAAGGTAAGGCATAGCTAATCGATGTCATGTCAGTAAGTGAGAGTTTAACTTCTTTGCGGCAGATGCACAAGCAAGCAAAAATTTACTTGCATAGCCACCGCAAGATATGTTATTGGCTTGCCTATGTAGGACTTTTTGCCCCCTAGCTGGCGTTAAAAGCCCTGCAATGGTTCAAGACAGATCAGAATGCACCAAGAACCGATAACATCGCCAGTGCCATTGCACCTGCAGTGGCTCTTGGTGCATACATTTATACATAATATTTATACATTATACATTTATATACATTCATATCCAATTTAAGCCACATCCACTGTAAGCTACGCCCACCCATGCTGCATTAGCTATTAGTTCCTCCCACATGTGTTCAGGTTTGCTATAGCAAAAAGTGGCAACCCTTAACCAGCATCTCTTACTGGACAGTTACTTGGGTGTACATTTAAACACTATAAGTCCCTTGCATTGTGTGCACATGTGCACACAGTGCAAGGAAGCATGGATGCGTCGGGGGACTGTCAGTGAAAAGCCAACACTGGAGTGATCGTCAGTAAGTTCTCTCCCGTCTCCTGTAAGTTTTACTGAAGAACAGAAGGTAGGACATAGCTCTTTACCTCCAATTCTTCTATACAGAAAAATGATTGTTAAAAAAAAAAAAAACGTGCATACATATAAGTTCATAGCTATGCACTAGCTTCCATAACCTAGGTATTCATATATATTTAGAGTTCATACACGTTTTTATTAAACTGACAACCTTGCCTGAAGGAAAACCGAGAATTGTACCAGAAACTAATATTAGTCCAGTAACATAAGCTGTGATGTAAATCACTCACCTGAAAGAGATGTTATTGTTAGTATTTAAATACATTTAGAATTAATAAGGTAAGTTTATTCAGCTCACAGTTAATGTAACTTTTCCTTGGAATTGGCATTTGGGAATCCACAGTTATCACAATAATTACAGTTTGCTAAATTTCTAATTTTATAGAATGGATTTGGTTTCTTAATGTAGATTTTTATATGTTACAAGATCCACAAGATTACTTTTTATCTGCCACAGTATCCTAGATAATGCTTTCAATCTGCCCATATCTCTTAAAGATGGCTTTAAATCAGCCACAGTCTCACACGTACATTACCCCTTTAATAGTTACCAATATAGAAACAACATAGTACAGAGCTGTAGGAGGAGGATAATGAAGTGAACCTAATCTGAGCACAGCACTGTGCAATGTATTTCTCAATAGTGTACTTATCTGAAGGTGAATTAAACCTTTCCTATATGAAGGCAAATTAAATCTTCACAGCAGATCAATCTGGATCCACATTTTTGTTAATACCCCAATCCAGCTTTTGCTACTTCTTCTTATATGAGCAGGTAAGACTGGATAAAAGGGTGTTAAAGTACTTTAGCAATGATATAGTTTGAAGAACGCACTCCTGTAGACCTTGCTCTTTCTTTATATGTTTTAGTGACATGCGTGCACAAGTTTCGGGTGTGTCCCCTTCCTCAGGTGCACCTTAGAAGGGGACACACCCCGAAACGTTGTGCACACATGTCACTAATAAACATATAAAGAAAGAGCAAGGTCTACAGGAGTGCGTTCTTCAAACTATATCATTGCTAAAGAATATTTAACCCTGTATGTGGTTGACAGGATTTGAGAACAGCATCCAGTAAGTCTCTGAAGGAAAGGAGTGCGGGGATTAACTAAACGTGTAAAAGTACTTTAACAATGCAATCCAATTTTAAAAATTAACATTTAGAGCCCATAAATAAATAAAACATACTTATACGAATTTATAACATAACAGCTAAGATTTAAAATTCTATTTAATATCACTGTATTAACTGTTCTCGTACCTAGTTACTAGCAGGATATAACTACTATTATTATTGTTTATTGTTGCTGGCTAAGAAAGAGAGAGAATGTTTAATATTTGTAATATTGGTATTTCATTTTATTACCATTGTGCAAAGAGTGTGGGCCAGTGACTATCAGTTGCTTCTCCTGTGAATCACTGTAGACGCTGTATGTTTCTTGCAGTAACCTGATCTAGAGAAAATGAAAGTAGCGGCTTAATGACGTAGTTTGTTATACGTAATAAGATTTGTAGTTATTGTGAAAACATCTGCATGAAAGACTTGTTTAGGTTTAAATACAAATAAATACCATCAATACCCTACAGTCCGTAAGGTATCAGGTAGACCACAGTTATGTAAATCCTTCACTGTCATGTGCTTTTTACTAAGAATAATTTAACACCATAAATACTGACAAAGACAGGGGGCTAATGATGTGGGCCATATGCTCTAGTGATTTTACTGAGTTGGTTTGAACTGCTTAATATGTCTTTACATGACCCTGCACATCGGGTAATCTCCTAAATATTTTCACTCCCATCTGTAGTTTTATAATGGAGTACCTGGAAGATGCAAAGCCATCCAGATATTTTTATGGATTGTGCATGCATGGAAATTGTGATGGATGCTCCAGTGTGATCCTGATTTTAAACATAAAAGGAAACTCATATCATTCAATACATTATTTATATTTATGCCAACTTCCCACAATGTATCATCAGTTATACTGAATCTAACCATATTTTATGAATCCAAACAAAGACAACAATGTATGACTTGACAGCAATTTTTTTATTTTTTGCTGATTGGTTCATGTTCCCTGTGCATTTTCCATTATCTATGATTTAGAATTTCTTAAATATACTCTTACTATAATTTCTTATACTTCGAAATAAAGCAATGTAACCTGAAATTTCACCTCCCACAGACCACCAAACAAACAAAAGCAAGCTTTTGTAACAGGTAGAGTATAATGACGCAAAGGGGCAGCAGTGGATGAGGATTGTCTCAGGCATTGTCTTCTTCAGAAATAATCAGTTAAGGATAAGTGCACTGTGTAAAATCAGTTATGTTCATTTGGCGTGCAGCTTTAAAATACTGTTGCCATATTTTTTTTTTACCTATGTCCCTCCAGAGCCTACCTTTGTGCCTTGAAAGTTGCTGACATCTTGTTACTGGTTTGCTGAATGTTAAGCTCCGCTCTCTGAGATTTCCTCTGCTTTCTCTGCTTGAGCCTCTAATAGTAACTGTGATTCGTGCACTCTCCTGCTAGTCAACGTATGCCTGTGAGTTCCGTGCACTCTCCTGCTTAGCCTCAAACAGAAATGCCTGTGAGTTCCATGCACACGCACGTGCACCGAACTCACAGGCATTACTGTTTGAGGCTCACAGGAAAACCAGAGGAAACAAATTTTTTGCTACTTACCGCAATTTTCTTTTCCTGGTCCGTAGCACGGCAGTGGTTAACTTGGGTTACGCCCTTGCTTTGTGACTGACAGAATTGGATAGCCAATAAATTGCTCTTGCTCTTCCCCTTTACCATCTTATGGTCGACTGTCCGAGTGACTCTGAAAAACATAATGACAAATAGGGAGGGAAGTACACCACTGCCGTGCTACGGACCAGGAAAAGAAAATTGCGGTAAGTAGCAAAAATGTTCTGTTTTCCCATGGTCCTACACGGCAGTGGTTAACTTGGGATTTGATAAGAGAACAAATGATGCTTAACAAAATTTATTTACATGCAGCTAACAGAATATTCCTTCCAAACTCAGCTTGAGAATGAACATCTAGATTGTAATGTTTGATAAAGGTGGACATAGATGTCCAAGTAGCTGCTCTGCAGATCTCTTCTGGAGAGGTCTTTGCTGAAAAAGCCCAGGAGGCTGCCATCGATCTGGTAGAATGTGCCGTGATTTTCCCAGGAAGGGAAGATGCCTTACTCTCATATGCTCGTCTTATGCAACCCTTTAGCCAGGATGCTAACGTTGATTTAGAGGGTCTACATCCTTTTTTGCTGCCAGAATGATTAATGAATAGAGAATCCGTTTTCTGAAATGTCAGTGTTTTGTTGATGTAAGCTGAGAGGATTTTACCAACATCCAGAGTTTCTGGAATGGGATTTTGATCTTGCTGTGAAGAAGTGGGAAGTATGATGTCCTGGTTAATATGAAATGAGGTTACAACTTTTGGCAAAAAAGTTGGATCTGGTCTTAGAATTATTCTATCGTGAAGAAATGAGATGAAAGGTTCAGAGGCTCTGAGTGCTTGAATCTCTGCCACTCTTCTTGCTGAAGTAATAGCCACCAGGAATAGAGATTTAACTGTTAGATTTACTATGGAACAAGATTCTAACGGAACAAATGGCTCTCCTTGTAAATATTGAAGTACCAAGGTTAAATCCCATGGAGGAACCTTGTCTCTTATCTGAGGCTTGATATGTTTCACTCCTGTGAAAAACCGGATGATTAATGGATCAAAAGCCCATTTGACATTGAACTGAAATTGCTGAAATTTGAGTTTTAAGCGTTGATAGACTTAAATGTTTCTTTAGGCCTTCTTGCAAAAACTCTATTAAGCTTTCTGGAGTAGGTTCTAAAGTATTTAAAGACTTTGACTTACACCAAGTTGAAAATATCTCCCATATCTTATAGTAGCACTTCGATGTGGAGATTTTCCTGGCTGCCATTAGAGTGGAAATGGCGTCGTCTGATAAGCCTGTTGCTCTCATAGTGGAGGTTTCAAATACCAAGCCGTCAAATGTAGATTCTCTGGTTGCGGATGAATTACTGGTCCCTGGGATAGACGGTTCTTGATTAACGGAAGTCTGATCAGAGGAAGTTTGGATATGTTGAGAGCCCAGTTGAACCAGGGTCTCCTCGGCCACCAAGGTAGTATTGCGATTATTGTGGCTTTGTCGTCCCTGATTTTCTGGAGGACTTTGGGAATGATTGGAAATGGAGGGAATATGTATAACAGTTGGTGTGACCATGTTATCGAGAAGGCATTTGTGGCTGAAGCCTGCATTTCCCAATATCTTGATATATATTTCTTGGTTTGGCTGTTCTTGTGAGTTGCCATCAAGTCCAGCTGAGAGAAGCCCCACTTCTGGCAGATGTAGAGGAAGATTTTTGATTCAGGTGCCATTCCCCTGGGAGAATGGTCTGTCTGCTGAGGTAATCTGCTTTGTAATTGTTTACCCCCGGGATGTGTAGAGATACTAGATCTAATAGATGAGTTTCTGCAAACAATAAGATCTTTTTGGTTGTATTCCATAATGGTGAACTTTGAGTTCCCCCCTTGTTGCTGATATATGCTGTCACCGTAGTGTTGTCTGAGCGAATTTGAACTGATTTCCCCTGAATGAATTTTTGAAAGGAGAGTAGGGCTTCTAAAACTGCTGGTAGTTCCCTCAAATTCTGTGGAGCTGACAATAACTTCGCTGGCCACTTCCCCTGCGAAAAATGGTGATCCATGATATCTCCCCATTCCTCCCCCCCCAAACTCATGGCGATCCGCCTATAACCTGGCCATGCTCCCAAATATTACAGTTACTTCCCAAAATCATGCCCACATCCACAAACATCTGTCCATGCCCCCAAACCTCACAGCACACTTCCAAACACCACACACCCAAACTTGACACCCATGCCCCAAAACATGTGGGTTTGTGGGAAAAAAGTCTGGGTCGATAAAGTGGAGTGGTTAAAAGAGGGAGGGGGGATAACTGGTCCTAAAAAAATATGTGCTGGATTGAAGCCATGCAGCAACCACACACAATCAGAGTAAGTGCAAGTCATGGCACTTTCAATTCGGACCAGAAAGTAACTTTATGAGTAGGATCTATATATATATATAATGATATTCAATATAAAGTGGTCCTTGAGCAAGGATAAAGTGTTAATGTGCAAACAAAGTGACTACTGCTAACTAATGTTCAAAAAATAGAGCATGCTTAATAAAAACACATAGAACTCAGACAGCGCAACAGAATGAGCCCGGCTTTTAACAACACAGACAAAGAGCCCGCATGTCACACGCTTCAGAGACGCTGATGCCCATCAGTCACTCAAGTGCTGCGGTATTCAGATGCAATCAACATGTTTTCCCCACGGCAAATTCCGTGGGATAAAATAACGTTGATATAAAGTTTTGTTATAAACATAGTGCTATACCTCCCTCAAGCAATGTCACCTCCTCAACACATAACTTTAAATACATACACTTGTGATATAAATAAGAAAGTTTATCTGTGCCGACCATGTTACAGTGGCGAGAGCCAAAATAGTACCAGTGTCTGTGACAACCATGTTACCAATGCCAGTTTGCCAAGCATAGTACCAATGCCTATGCCACTATGTTACAGTGCCAGGATGCCAAACATAGTACCAGTGTCTGTTGTGAACATGTTACCAGTGCCAGTTGCAAGCATCAGTTACCAATGTCTTTGTGCCCACCTTTTTCAAGTGCCAGGTTTCCAAGGATATTCTCAGTGTCTATTTACCAACCATTTTACCAGTGCTAGTTTTCCAAGTATATTACCAGTGTCTGGCCAACCATATTACCAGTGCCAGGATGCCAAACATAGTACCAGTGTCTGTGTGCTAACCATGTTACCAGTGCCAGTTTGCCAAGCATAGTACCAGTGTCGTGTGTGCCCACCCTGTTCAAGTGCCAGGTTTCCAAGGATATTCTCAGTGTCTATGTCCCAACATTACCAGTGCTAGTTTCCAAGCATATTACCAGTGTCTGTGCCAACATATTACCAGTGCCAGCTTGCCAAGCATTTCCCATTTGTCCCAAGCATGCAATGTATATTTCTCTCTGAGCTTTGCGCGTATCTGTCTCTTACTGTGTTGTTTCTCTCTATGTCTGTCTGTGATGTCTGTGTCTGTCGGTTTGTAGTCTCTTTGCAACTGTTGTCTGTCAGTATTTGTGTTAGTGTATATATGTGTTTAATGGCATCTGTAGTCCAAAAATTTGCTTAAAATCAATTAAGGTTTTAAAGGGAATATTATTATATTATATTATTATTATATATTATTACCCCAAAATCCATAGATTGTTCAATCTAAAATGATCCCAGGCTCTCATATATCTACACCCAATCCCTCACTGCATTTATCTTCACTTACTGGCCAGCATGTAGGAGGTGTGGCTAAATAGCCCATGCCTCTCATTGCTCCCCCTTTTTGTGTCGCGGGCATTGCCTATATTTGTAAATATAAGTTTATTTATTGCTATATTTTATTAAATACAGTAATGAATAGTTCACTTAAAAAGTGAACTATTCTTCTAATCCATGTGCACAATCCACCACCAGATTTAGTTTAAAGGGCATCTATAGTGAAAAAAACACATTGCCCCATGCAAAGTTAAATTCATGTACTTGTGCTACCTTGTATCCTACCTCTGTCAGTGACTCTATTTTCATGGTGTTAGATCTCGTTGCAGATTCCCTCCCCTCTGTTACCTCCCTCATGTCTCAACTCCAGCTAACCGACAAGCTTATCATGTGCAGTAGGAGTTAAAATTTCAACATCCTGAAAAACACACCCACGCAAGTGGCCAATAGAAAGCAAGCTGTCCTGGAGACACGGATCTCTCCGTGTCCTGATCTCTCTCTTTGTGACCCATCATCA
The DNA here is from genome assembly GCA_019447015.1 of Hymenochirus boettgeri. Taxonomy (NCBI): domain Eukaryota; kingdom Metazoa; phylum Chordata; class Amphibia; order Anura; family Pipidae; genus Hymenochirus; species Hymenochirus boettgeri. The sequence continues at coordinate 175,277,628 of CM033473.1, forward strand.
ATCAAGAAAGCTATCAAGAAGGGGGGTCAAGTGCAGCCTTATCCTACCATCAAAGCTACCTCTTCCGCTACTAATGCTCTTATCTATGTTTGTAACAGAGCAGGGAGGAGAGGAGGGACTTGAGCAGGGAAGAGGGTCATGTCACAGGGATTTGATTGACAGTACAAGTAGGAGTAGAGAAATGCAATCACGTATTCTTCTAACATGTTTATCTCAGGACAAGAGAAGGAAACTTTAGAAAATAAAAACACTCTGGGGGTTGAGGGGGATTATAGAACACATGGAAAGAAGAAAAAAAGTTATTTCCCCACTATAGATGCCTTTAACTATAGCACACATGCATGCTAATGCGCGCTATAGTTAAACTAAAGGCGGAAGTGGTCGTGAACTGTCAATGGAACCGGCAGTGGATCATGTGCAAGGTAAATTTTTACTTACTTTCCTTGCTCCTGGTCAATTGATTGAAGAATGGAAGGTAAGGCATAGCTAATCGATGTCATGTCAGTAAGTGAGAGTTTAACTTCTTTGCGGCAGATGCACAAGCAAGCAAAAATTTACTTGCATAGCCACCGCAAGATATGTTATTGGCTTGCTAGTAGGACTTTTTGCCCCTAGCTGGCGTTAAAAGCCCTGCAATGGTTCAAGACAGATCAGAATGCACCAAGAACCGATAACATCGCCAGTGCCATTGCACCTGCAGTGGCTCTTGGTGCATACATTTATACATAATATTTATACATTATACATTTATATACATTCATATCCAATTTAAGCCACATCCACTGTAAGCTACGCCCACCCATGCTGCATTAGCTATTAGTTCCTCCCACATGTGTTCAGGTTTGCTATAGCAAAAAAGTGGCAACCCTTAACCAGCATCTCTTACTGGACAGTTACTTGGGTGTACATTTAAACACTATAAGTCCCTTGCATTGTGTGCACATGTGCACACAGTGCAAGGAAGCATGGATGCGTCGGGGGACTGTCAGTGAAAAGCCAACACTGGAGTGATCGTCAGTAAGTTCTCTCCCGTCTCCTGTAAGTTTTACTGAAGAACAGAAGGTAGGACATAGCTCATTTACCTCCAATTCTTCTATACAGAAAAAATGATTGTTAAAAAAAAAAAAAACGTGCATACATATAAGTTCATAGCTATGCACATAGCTTCCATAACCTATGGTATTCATATATATTTAGAGTTCATACACGTTTTTATTAAAACTGACAAACCTTGCCTGAAGGAAAACCAGAAGAATTGTACCAGAAACTAATATTAGTCCAGTAACATAAGCTGTGATGTAAATCACTGCACCTGAAAGAGATGTGTATTGTTAGTATTTAAATACATTTAGAATTAATAAGGTAAGTTTATTCAGCTCACAGTTAATGTAACTTTTCCTTGGAATTGGCATTTGGGAATCCACAGTTATCACAATAATTACAGTTGCTAAATTTCTAATTTTATAGAATGGATTTGGTTTCTTAATGTAGATTTTATATGTTACAAGATCCACAAGATTACTTTTTATCTGCCACAGTATCCTAGATATGCTTTCAATCTGCCCATATCTTAAAGATGGCTTTAAATCAGCCACAGTCTCACACGTACATACCCCTTTAATAGTTACCAATATGAAACAACATAGTACAGAGCTGTAGGAGGGATAATGAAGTGAACCTAATCTGAGCACAGCACTGTGCAATGTATTTCTCAATAGTGTACTTATCTGAAGGTGAATTAAACCTTTCCTATATGAAGGCAAATAATCTTCACAGCAGATCAATCTGGATCCACATTTTTGTTAATACCCCAATCCAGCTTTGCTATTTTTTTCTATATGAGCAGGTAAGACTGGATAAAAGGGTGGTTAAAGTACTTTAGCAATGATATAGTTTGAAGAACGCACTCCTGTAGACCTTGCTCTTTCTATATGTTATTAGTGACATGCGTGCACAAAGTTTCGGGGTGTCCCCTTCCTCAGGTGCACCTTAGAAGGGGACACACCCCGAAACGTTGTGCACACATGTCACTAATAAACATATAAAGAAAGAGCAAGGTCTACAGGAGTGCGTTCTTCAAACTATTCATTGCTAAAGAATATTTAACCCTGTATGTGGTTGACAGGATTGAGGAACAGCACCAGTAAGTCTCTGAAGGAAAGGAGTGCGGGGATTAACTAAACGTGTAAAAGTACTTTAACAATGCATAATCCAATTTTAAAAATTAACATTTAGAGCCCATAAATAATAAAACATAACTTATACAGAATTTATAACATAACAGCTAAGATTAAAATTCTATTTAATATCACTGTATTAACTGTTCTCGTACCTAGTTACTAGCAGGATATAACTACATTATTATTGTTTATTGTTGCTGGCTAAGAAAGAGAGAGAATGTTTATATTTGTAATATTGGTATTTCATTTTATTACCATTGTGCAAAGAGTGTGGGCCAGTGACTATCAGTTGCTTCTCCTGTGAATCACTGTAAGACGCGTGGATGTTTCTTGCAGTAACCTGATCTAGAGAAAATGAAAGTAGCTGCTTAATGACGTAGTTTGTTATACGTAATAAGATTTGTAGTTATTGTGAAAACATCTGCATGAAAGACTTGTTTAGGTTTAAATACAAATAAATACCATCAATACCCTACAGTCCGTAAGGTATGCAGGTAGATCCACAGTTATGTAAATATCCTTCACTGTTCATGTGCATTTTTACTAAGAATAATTTTAACACCAGATAAATACTGACAAAGACAGGGGGCTAATGATTGTGGGCCATATGCTCTAGTGATTTTACTGAGTTGGTTTGACATGCTTAATATGTCTTTACATGACCCTGCACATCTGGGTAATCTCCTAAATATTTTCACTCCCATCTGTAGTTTTATAATGGAGTATCCTGGAAGATGCAAAGCCATCCAGATATGTTTATGGATCTGTGCATGCATGGAAATTGTGATGGATGCTCCAGTGTGATCCTGATTTTAAACATAAAAGGAAACTCTATCATTCAATACATTATTATATTTATGCCAACTTCCCACAATGTATCAATCAGTTACTGAATCTAACCATATTTTATGAATCCAAAGACAACAATGTATGACTTGACAAGCAATTTTTTATTTTTTGCTGATTGGTTCATGTTCCCTGTGCATTTTCCATTTATCTATGCTATTTAGAATTTCTTAAATATATCTTACTCATATATTTCTTATACTTCGAAATAAAGCAATGTAATCCTGAAATTTCACCTCCCACAGACCACCAAACAAACAAAAGCAAGCTTTTGTAACAGGTAGAGTATAATGACGCAAAGGGGGCAGCAGTGGATGAGGATTGTCTCAGGCATTGTCTTCTTCAGAAATAATCAGTTAAAGGATAAGTGCACTGTAAAATCAAGTTATGTTCATTTGGAAGCTGCAGCTTTAAAAATACTGTTGCCATATTTTTTTTTTACCTATGTCCCTCCAGAGCCTACCTTTGTGCCTTGAAAGTTGCTGACATCTTGTTACTGGTTTGCTGAATGTTAAGCTCCGCTCTCTGAGATTTCCTCTGCTTTCTCCTGCTTGAGCCTCTAATAGTAATGACTGTGAGTTCCGTGCACTCTCCTGCTTGAGCCTCAAACAGAAATGCCTGTGAGTTCCATGCACACGCACGTGCACCACTCACAGGCATTACTGTTTGAGGCTCAAGCAGGAAACCAGAGAAACAGAAATTTTTGCTACACACCTTACCGCAATTTTCCTGGTCCCAGACCGGCAGTGGTTAACTTGGTTACGCCCCTTGCTTGTGCTGACAGAATGGATAGCCAATAAATTGCTCTTGTCTCCCCTTACCATCTTATGTCGACTGTCCGTGATGATGAAAAAAGCTAAGAGTACACGAAGGAGTAACACTAAACTCTGGTCGTAACGTGAACAAGAAATTGCGGTAGACGGTTCTAGTATTTTCGATGTGTCCCTTGTCCTACCACGGTGCGTAACGGGATCTTGGTAATATTTAGAGAAACAAATGATGCTTAACAAATTTATTTACATGCAGCTACAGAATTCCTTCCAAACTCAGCTTGAGAATGAACATCTAGATTGTAATGTTTGATAAAGGTGGACATAGATGTCCAAGTAGCTGCTCTGCAGATCTCTTCTGGAGAGGTCTTGCTGAAAAAGCCCAGGAGGCTGCCATCGATCTGGTAGAATGTGCCGTGATTTTCCCAGGAAGGGAAGATGCCTTACTCTCATAGCTCGTCTTATGCAACCCTTTTGCCAGGATGCTAACGTTGATTTAGAGGGTCTACATCTTTTTTGCTGCCAGAATGATTAATGAATAGAGAATCCGTTTTCTGAAATGTCAGGTGTTTGTTGATGTAAGCTGAGAGGATTTTTACCAAGTCCAGAGTTTCTGGAATGGGATTTTGATCTTGCTGTGAAGAAGTGGGAGTATGATGTCCTGGTTAATATGAAATGAGGTTACAACTTTGGCAAAAAAGTTGGATCTGGTCTAGAATTATTCTATCGTGAAGAAATGAGATGAAAGGTTCAGAGGCTCTGAGTGCTTGAATCTCTGCCACTCTTCTTGCTGAAGTAATAGCCACCAGGAATGAGATTAACTGTTAGTATTTACTATGGAACAAGATTCTAACGGAACAAATGGCTCTCCTTTAAATATTGAAGTACCAAGGTTAAATCCCATGGAGGAACCTTGTCTCTTATCTGAGGCTTGATATGTTTACTCCTGTGAAAAACACGGAATGATTAATGGATCAAAAGCCCATTTGACATTTGTAAGAACTGAAATTGCTGAAATGTAGTTTTAAGGTTGATAGACTTAAATGTTTCTTTAGGCCTTCTTGCAAAACTCTATTAAGCTTTCTGGAGTAGGTTCTAAAGTATTTAAAGATTTGATTACACAAGTTGAAAATATCTCCCATATCTTATAGTAGCACTTCGATGTGGAGATTTTCCTGGCTGCCATTAGAGTGGAAATGGCGTGTCTGATAAGCCTGTGCTCTCATAGTGGAGGTTTCAAATACCAAGCCGTCAAATGTAGATTCTCTGGTTGCGGATGAATTACTGGTCCCTGGGAAGACGGTTCTTGATTAACGGAAGTCTGATCGGAGGAAGTTTGGATATGTTGAGAGCCCAGTTGAACCAGGGTCTCCTTGGCCACCAGTAGGTATTGCGATTATTGTGGCTTTGTCGTCCCTGATTTTTCTGGAGGACTTTGGGAATGATTGGAAATGGGAATATGTATAACAGTTGGTGTGACCATGTTATCGAGAAGGCATTTGTGGCTGAAGCCTGCATTTCCCAATATCTTGATATATATTCTTGTTTGGCTGTTCTGTGAGTTGCCATCAAGTCCAGCTGAGAGAAGCCCACTTCTGGCAGATGAGAGGAAGATTTTTGATTCAGGTGCCATTCCCCTGGGAGAATGGTCCGTCTGCTGAGGTAATCTGCTTTGTAATTGTTTACCCCTGGGATGTGTAGAGATACTAGATCTAATAGATGAGTTTCTGCAAACAAAGATCTTTTTGGTTGTATTCCATAATGGTGAACGTGAGTTCCCCCCTTGTTGCTGATATATGCTGTCACCGTAGGTGGTCTGAGCGAATTTGAACTGATTTCCCTGAATGAATTTTTGAAAGGAGAGAGGGCTTCTAAACTGCTGGTAGTTCCCTCAAAATTCTGTGGAGCTGACAATAACTTCGCTGGCCACTTCCCTGCGAAAAATGGTGATCATGAATCTCCCATCCTAGTGGGCTCGCATCCGTCGTAATGGTTATCTACGTGGTGTGGCAAAGAGATGGGTTTTGTAGTTTGACTGTATTATCCACCATGAAAGCTCCGATTGATTTGAGGAGGAATGGATATTATCTGATTTGGGCCCTTTAGGTGAGATATTTGTTTGTTGAAACATATTGCAGATCTCTATGTGAGTCTGGCCCATTTGACTGTGAAGAGGGATGCAGTGAGCTTTCTAGGTATGCTGGCAGACCCAAGCTGTTGATACCGATGTTGGATGAAATTCGTGTCATGACATGATGTCCTTTTTTTTAAAGAGGAAGAGAGTGCCTTTTGAAGTGTTCAGCAGGGCTCCAAGGAATTTACTGATTGTGTTGGAGTTAGTAGAGACTTTCCTGATTGATTACCCATCCATGGATTGAATGTTGTTAGAATGTGCTCTGGAGAGTTAGATAACTGGCTGCTTTTATGAGGATACATAAAAATTTGGATGCCTTGAATTCTGAGGTGGGCTATTAGAGTGATCGAACACTTTGTAAATAATCTGGGGGCTGTTGCTAGCCCAAATGGTAGAGCTCTGTATTGGTAGTGTTTCCCTAATAGGTAAAACCGAAGATATTTCCTGTGAGATTGATGTATGGGAATGTGAAAATACGCATCTTGGATGTCTATTTTCGCCATGAAGGGATACTGTTGAGACTTTCCATCTGAAGTGTCTGACCTGTAAAATGAATTCAGATATCCGAGGTTTAAAAGCCCTCATTTGCCCTGATTTCTTTTTCTGAGAAAAAGGTGAGAATAGGTCCAATTTTCCCAAAAGTCCCAAAAATGGGACTGTTTCTATGAGTCTTTTGACAGAAGAGAGGAAAGAACAGAGTTTAGTGCCTTCCTTGCTGACCTGGTAAGTGGAGGTTTTGACCTGAAAAATTTGTTTGGAGGATGACTGTTCGAATTCCAATTTGTAGCCCCTCCGAATTATTTTGAGGACCCAAGAGTCGATATGTTTTGAGCCCAAATCTTCTGAAGGAGATGAGTTCCCCTGATTGAAGACTGGACTCCCATAACTTCATAACTGTCTTGGCTTGCATCTGGTGTTTTTGCCAAGAAAAAGCTGGTGAGAAACTTCAGGTTTCCAAGATCTCGTAAGAAGGCTTACTCGGCCTTGCTTCCCTTAAACTTGTTTGAGATGTAGAGGAACAGTATTTCTGAAATTTCTGTTTGTGGGAAGACTGTTTTTAGCTGAATTGGCTCAATAAGATCCTTGAGTTTAGATCCAAAGAGGAGACTGCCCTCAAAAGGAATATTGGAAAGGTGTTGTTGTGACTGGACATCCGCTTTCCATTGTCTCAGCCGATAGCTCGCCTGGCTGAGACTGAAGCACTAATTGACTTAGCCGATAGAGGCCTCAGATATAAATTCATTGGCATGTTTCATATCAATGATATGAGCTTATTGAAGCGAGTTTCTTTGTGAGCATGCTACCAGATATTGTGGTCACCCCCCCCCAAACTCATGGCGATCCGCCCCTATACATCATGGCCATGTCCGATCTGATTTGAGGAGGAATGGATATTATCTGATTTGGGCCCTTTAGGTGATGATATTGTTTGTTGAAACATATTTGCAGATCTCTTATGTGAGTCATGGCCCATTTGACTGTGAAGAGGGATGCACATTTTTGAAGTGTTCAGCAGGGCTCCAAGGAATTGTACTGATTGTGTTGGAGTTAGTAGAGACTTTTCCTGATTGATTACCCATCCATGGGATTGAATGTTGTTAGAATGTGGCTCTGGAGAGTTAGATAACTGGCTGCTTTTATGAGGATACATAAAAATTTGGATGCCTTGAATTCTGAGGTGGGCTATTAGAGTGATCAGAACCTTTGTAAATAATCTGGGGGCTGTTGCTAGCCCAAATGGTAGAGCTCTGTATTGGTAGTGTTTCCCTAATAGGTAAAACCGAAGATATTTCCTGTGAGATTGATGTATGGGAATGTGAAAATACGCATCTTGGATGTCTATTTTCGCCATGAAGGGATACTGATTTGAGACTTTCCATCTTGAAGCGTCTGACCTGTAAAAATGAATTCAGATATCCGAGGTTTAAAATAGCCCTCATTTGCCCTGATTTCTTTTTCCTGAGAAAAAGGTGAGAATAGGCTCCAATTTTCTGTTGGGAAAATGGGACTGTTTCTATGATGTCTTTTGACAGAAGAGAGGAAAGAGCAGAGTTTAGTGCCTTCCTTGCTGACCTGGTAAGTGGAGGTTTTGACCTGAAAAATTTGTTTGGAGGATGACTGTTCGAATTCCAATTTGTAGCCCCTCCGAATTATTTTGAGGACCCAAGAGTCCGATATGTTTTGAGCCCAAATCTTCTTGAAGGAGATGAGTCTCCCCCCTATTGAAGACTGGACTCCCATAACTTCATAACTGTCTTGGCTTGCATCTGGTGTTTTTGCCAAGAAAAAGCTGGTGAGAAACTTCAGGTTTCCAAGATCTCTGTAAGAATGGCTTACTCGGCCTTGCTTCCCTTAAACTTGTTTGAGATGTAGATGGAACAGGATTTCTGAAATTTCTGTTTGTGGGAAGACTGTTTTTAGCTGAATTAGCTTCAATAAGATCCTTGAGTTTAGATCCAAAGAGGAGACTGCCCTCAAAAGGAATATTGGAAAGGTGTTGTTTTGACTGGACATCCGCTTTCATTGTCTCAGCCAGATAGCTCGCCTGGCTGAGACTGAAGCACTAATTGACTTAGCCGATAGAGGCCTCAGATATAAATTCATTGGCATGTTTCATATCAATGATATGAGCTAGAAGCTCTTCTTTTGAGCTTCCATTTCTAATAGCCTCCTCTAAATCGTTAAGCCAGATCTTGTTGGCTCTAGATAAGCTAGTGATTGCTATGGATGGTCTAAGCGAAGCACCAGAAAGTGAATATATTCTTTTGAGTAGGATGTCTTCTTTTCTGTCCATAGGGTCTCTATGACTGTAGAGTCTTCTGTGGCCAGTATTGTTCTTTTGACCATCTTTGTAATGGCCGTGTCTACTTTGGAAGGTTCGTCCCAGAGGGATATATCTGCAGCTGATATGGGATATGTTTTGAGAAAAGATTGTGTGCATGAAAATCTTTTGTCCGGATTTTGTCATTCGCTTTTAACGGTATCTTGAATTTGTTCATGAACATAAAAAAATGTAGATTCTATGTTTCTACTAGTAAACATTAGATCTGACTGAACCACAGGAGAAGGTTCAGAAATTTTTAGTGATTTCCTCATCTTTTTTAACTGAAGATAGCAGTTCTGATGATTTGGGTGTATTTGATTTGAGAGATATGCATTCATAACATAACTTTTTCCCTCTGAGCGTTGGTAATTCACAAAGAGTACATTCGTTGGTTCTATGTTTATACTAATGGTGTTCTTCCCTTTCTCTGGGTGAAGAACTGAAATGAAATATGCAATGATAAACATATTGTAATTTGAGATAGATGTACTGCTCTTTAGTAGTTGGTGGGGTGTGCTGGACCTGGGAAGAGCAGTGGAGCCCAGATCCTGTTTAGGGGGAGCGACGTCTTTTGATCCTGCAAGCACGAGGACAGGAGACAATGAGATGGTAAAGGGGAGGAGCAAGAGCAATTTATTGGCTATCCAATCCTGTCAGTCACACAGCAAGGGGCATAACCCAAGTTAACCACTGCCGTGTAGGACCATGGGAAATGGAGGGGAAATGGAGGGGTGGAGCTTAACATTCAGCAAACCAGTAACAAGATGTCAGCAACTTTCAAGGCACAAAGCTAGGCTCTGGAGGGGCATAGGTAAAAAAAATATGGCAACGGTATTTTTAAAGCTGCAGCTTCTAAATGAACATAAATTGATTTTACAGTGCACTTATCCTTTAAAGAAAATGCTACCAACACATAAATCGGGTAAATATCAGGTAAGAGAAGTTCCTGTCACAGGGATAAAAAAATGTTTGCACTACTGCTTGCAAAAGGGAAAGAAAACTAAAACTGTCTATACCATTGGAGTTATCACATGCGCAGAATAATACATTGGCAAAAGGAAGAACTTTTAAAACAGATGTAACCCTTGCAGTTAGACACACGGGCAAATTGTACTAATCAAAAAATGGAATCTTTAATTGGTGACGTAAATTACATTATCGTTTTTTTTTTTCAAAACACAAACAAGGAAATTTACAGAAAGACCCACTCCCTTACTTTTGTTAACACATTAATTTTTGTTTTGTGGTTCTCTGTAAATCCCTGGTGTTTCGGGTTCCTACTGAAAGTTCAAAATGTATCATCCAAAGTTGCTAACAGATGCTGGGATTTTGACATCAGCCAGAGCCTATAGTTTTGTAAAGGGGTTTAAAATATTACATTTCTTGAGTGATAAGGGGATAATCTAAAATACATTTTTCTATTCATTTTCTTCTTGGAGGGTAAAAACAAACTTACTGAAGCAGGATTTGCTATAAAGCATATGATAAAACAATCTGCATAAATGCTGGTTCTCTGTACTGAGCTCTGGGCCACATGTGCACTGCATATGGAGCTTTGTTCCAAGGGTACTAATATAGGCACGTTTGCAATCATCGTGCCCAGAGCAACTCAGATCTTCTAGGTTAATGTCCAATAAGCAATTTTCATCACTTCCACACCAGTGTACAAACGTCCAACATTTTGACTTAAATGTTTCATATCTTAGCCTAGAGAGAAGTATAAATACAGGCAAGCATGGTAAATTACAGGGAGTTAATACTGGGTGTTACAACGACTAAATAGTATGTTAGTGTAATTAGATAATGTCTATATAACACGTAACAGGGAGATTCACCCAAAGCCAGAAGCACTCTGGATAAATCTCACGGAAAAAATTTACTAGCGGCTGTGCGGCTCTAGGTGAATCTCCCCTATATGTATTATAAGCCAGCTATCAACTGGTGTTAAACTCTTAAGGCTCGTACACACGTGCGATCACGGTTCCCGACCTGAGGCGCACGACGTGTACAAATGAATGTTTCGCCCGATAATCAGCCTGTGTGTAGGTGCTTTATTGGCCGAAATGGTCATTCGTTCGGGGATCGTTGAACGACCGACTTGGCGGATCTCCAAACGAACGACTGTTTTGACTGATAAAGTGCTTGCACATGGGCCGACTATCGTCCGAAACATTTGTTCGTACACATCGTACGTCGCGGGTCTGGAACCACGATCGCGCGTGTGTACGAGCTACAGCCTCTTGTAAATAAGCTTGCAGTGGGTGCGCAAGTGTCTCTTGTGAAACTCACGCAGTCACCACAACATAGGGGTTAAAATTGCTCTAAACGATCATGCATCAGTAAGTGCAACTTTAACTCCTTAAGGCTAAGGCCACACTACACCACGCCAGAATCGCGCGAGCGTTATTGCAAGCATTAGCATCTGTGATTCTGGCACGTTATTGTGCATTTGCGCACCAAAAAAACCCAAAAATTGCATGTGCAATCGTGTGCGCAAAACGTGCGCAAACATGCAAAAAAAAAAAAAAAAAACAAGTGTGGCCTGGCCCTTAGAAAACGCTCCACAGGATATCACCATAAACCGGCCTGTTTGTATTCAGTAACTTGCAATATGTGGTGGTACTTTAGATGTATTTACTTTACTCAGAAAAATAAATTAAACATGAACAAACATCACTACAACAGAAGTAAAAAGAAGCGGTTAAGCCCTCTCAAATAATAGCATGATCTGGCCCTTTCCATTTTGTAGAGAACATTGACCCCATATCATTACCAGCAATTCTCAAACAATTTAAAAATAGAATGCATTACCGTTTAATTTATTTCACTTTGCTAGAATAAATCATTTCAAAGATTTAGAAAATGTAAATAATATATATAAAAGGGTAAATATAGTTGTCCTTAATGTTAATGAGAGCAACATTCTGGTTGGATAATACAGGCTATCGCGATGCACGATGTGTCCGAGTGGCCGTTTCGAACGATAATGGGCACTTTACTAGCCGACGCTTGTTGGGAGATCCGCCCGGCAGATAAGGCAACAATCTCCGAGCGACGGCCGTTTTGCCCGATAAAGTGCCCATACACGCGCCGTTCGTACACATCGTGCATCGCAGGTCAGCACCCATGATCGCACATGTGTACGAACCTTTACATTGACTTTTTTTTTTATTTCTTTCTCAGAATTAAAAAAATGAAAATGAGTTTATTCTCCAGGTAGAAGGATTAAACATTTACAGGATTATTCAATAAAAGTTCTTATCGTTTAAAATGGTGCTAATTTTGCCCCAACCAATCAGAACTTATGTAACATTTGAAAGCTAACATCTGATTGGTTGGGGCAAAATTAGCACCATTTTTAACGATAAGAAGTTTTATTGAATCTCCCTGTTTGTTTATTCTTTTGTATAGCAATGACGCAAATTCCCATTTTTGCTGTAATAAAGATAGAATATATTTATTAGCCTGTTTCTGAATAAAATTGTACTAACCTGCATAGCTCATCTTCAAGGCAACTTTGAATTACATTAAGACAAGATGTGGAAATATCTGCTGGAATTGCACATGGGTTTCTGTGAAGGACATCCCCTGTACGTTGGCAGTCTTCGTTGAACTGATTGCAGTCACAAAGACCCAGCAATTGAGAGATACCAAATGGCATGGTGGCATAGAAGGATTGTATTGTTCTCTGGCATTCCGTTATATTGCATGTATTTCCATTAACCTTGCAAATCATCATAAGGGCTGCCAAGTATCTATTACATACTTGGTCGCTTAAACAAAGTGCGGCTACTTCAAAACAGGACATTGAAGTTTTAAATTCTAGAAACATAAAGCAAAAGGAAAAAAAAATCTCCCATTTAGATTTTGTAACAACCCTGTAGCAACCAACCAGCAATTAACTCTGGTCTGTTAACTTCAGTTAGACATATGTTGCTATAATTTACTAGTAAAAATCAATTCTAAAAATGAAAAGTACCTGGGGCACGGAGATGGGATTAAAGGGCATGTCCACCCCTTTTTATAACTTCTTTCTGTAGTGTAGGGCTCCCTCCCCCAACCCCAAACACCATATTTGTTTCACACAAAACACCCCCGATCTGTACTTACATCACCTCTTTCTCCCGTCGATGTGTTACGGCCCTCTGCTTGCATGAAACTGCAAGCAGGGGGCTGGACCGGCAGCTGCGTCCGTGATTGGCTGAGAGGCAGCCATTCACGGATGTGGCTTCTGGCTATGCAGATCGACGGGGGAAGAGGTGATGTAGTACAGATCGGGGGTGTTTTGTGTGAAACTAATATGGCGTTTGGGGTTGGGGAAGGGAGCCCTACACTACAGAAAAGGGGTTTTGTGCTAGGGGGAGGGAGAGAGAAACGGGAGGGGGAGGGAGGGGTTGGAGGTCTGTACTAAGCATGACAAAATTCTCCCGGAGGAGAGACAGGAGGCCGAGTCCTATATGGACTCTGCAAAGCTCCTGGTGGGCAGTTTTTTGGACTTTAGGTGGGATTACTGGAGAACCATTTGGAGCTGGGATGTGAGGTAAGGATTTTTCTACACTACGTAGTGGGGCCAGTAGTGGGTTAAATTGTAGTTTTGGGGGTGGACTTAATTCTTTAGTTTTGTTAAGGTGACCCAGTACTTACAGTTTTCATATGCCAGGGTAGTGTCCTGTTCTTTCCTTTATTAAAGGAACACTGACAAAAGCCGTTTTCTTTGTGCCAGTGTTCCTCACATTAGTAATATTGGGAGTTAAGAATTACCAGTCCTACATTCCTGTCCCAGGCATGTGTGTTTCTCACACGCTTATGATCGTGTTTTGCAATCCGTTTGCACATAAGAATCACAGCACGGTGCATGTTAATGTGGGTGGCCACATTGCATCGCAACTCAAATGGATGGTAACGCATGTGAAACGCGCACGCTTTTCATGCACGTTGACATCCGTTGTAGTGTGGCCTCAGCCTTAGGGGTTTTATATTTGGGTTAAAATCACATGTTCATAACTAATTCTAAGCAATCTGCCTCCTATGCTTTCCAACTGAACCTACAAACTTATTAAAATAATGTGTCCAATGGTTTACCTAAAGAGGGTAGAGAAATAAATATACAGGCTATAAAGTTTATAACTCTTAGGATCATACAAAACAGAGGAAAAACAGTAATTTCCAAAAACATCATCCAAGCTTTCCCTTTTATGACTTTTATGTTAACGCTTAATCATATTTATAAATCTGTGATGTCATGCTAAGTTCACGTGTTTCAAATCACTATGTTTGGGATGGTGAAAACAGTGAGAAGCGCTGCTCTCAGCTCTATGACATGTGACAAAGCATGTCTGAAGTATTATCTATTGCTAAATTTTAATTTAATCATGTGTAATAAAAACGAGAAAGTCGGTTTTACCAAGATTTGCTAGTGCGCTAAACTCCCATTCTCTTTTAATATTTGTGTGCAAAGCATCAGTATCTAGGAGGAAAAGAGAGAATTGGGATTAAAAAACGGAAGCATAAAAAAATATACATTATAATATGATATTATTTTTCTTATAATTAAAGTGTCCCACAATACAGTTCAGACATCCAGGTTTACACAGGTAGCAGCAAGTTCTGAAGGGTATTAGTACAAAGGAATGTAAGTCATTCCACTACCAAGAATTTCTCCTGTGCACCTTTTTTTTTTTTACATTTCCTTTTCAATGATTGTTTGTAAACTAGCAATATTTTCAGTATACACCGTTATCTCCTCCTGAATCGCACTTGGTAAGTCAGCACACTGCCTAGAAATCATTAAATTTCTCATGCATACTCTTGTCCTTTCGAGTATAGACTATGGCAACATATTTGACTGTCATCTGTCCCTTCTCTATTTTTTCTTAAATTTGGCTGTTCCTATCATTTCACTATCTTCAAAGAAAATACCCATAGCTCCAGTAATTTGGTTTATAATGTTTCTTTTAATCAAGCAAAGAATAACCATTAAAACCCTTCTCTAAACCCATTTACTTCTTTGAACCCCCTTTTTATGATATTTTCTGTCCCCTTATGTTCCTGGATATGCCCTGCTTACCACAAAAGGCAAGTCACCTACCAACATTTTTGGTTAAACTTGAAATATGCTCCCAGCGTGAGAACTTATATTTCCTGGCCATCCCCAGGCAGCATTCAAAACACATGGTTAACTTCTCCTTGTGCCCATTGGTTAGAAGAAAAGAAGAACCACCTCCTTAAATCCACCTCCCCCCCTCCCTTCTCATCTCAGTCTTTCTTTTTAATCGTCCATTGTAAGTGGCTGCTCTCCGTCCCAGCTACAGTTCCAGTCTCTCTCTACCCTCAGCTTCTGTTAGATCCGCCACTACTTCTGGGTTTGTGAAGCCTACTTCCAGGTGTAATCAGTGCGAGATGATGTCACCACATTGCGCTACCCTGGGAAATTTGAAATTGCAGCCGGGAGTGAAGCTCAGGATCTAGTTGAGGTGGTAAGTGCTTGTTAAGCCTGTGAAAAGAGCCGGTGTGTTTCTGTTGTGTGTATTCCCCTTGTTTCAGCCAATCAGATATAGGAGAGCAGCCAAAGAAGAAAAATGAAAGGGACTCAAGCTCTGAAGAGTCCAGAGCCTGTAGAGCTTGTGGCAGTAAAGCTGAAAGGGGGGAGAAGTTATACAAGTGAGTGAGTGAGAGAGACGTCACTCCAAGAGAAAGCCTGATGTGCAACAGTCAGTTCAAGCTGATCAACCTGACATCCTGCACTGGAATATCCCAGGCTGTGGCACAAGGATTTAAACAAGCATCAGTACAAGATCTTGGTAATCTTTAACCTCTATCGAAACCCTGGAGAGAAATAGGGGAGCTTCGGATGACTCAGAGGAGGAAACCAGTGAGTTTGATTTCAAACTGGTTCCAAGTTTTATTAAAATGATCAGGGAAACCCTGTCCTGGAGGAGCAGGAGCAACCATCTTCTGTGTTATTCTATAGAAAGCAAAAACCTTATTTTCATGTCCATGACAAAGTCAAGGGGATAATAGCAGGAGAATGGCAGAAAATATCTTGGAAGCTGCCAGTGGAGCATATGAAAAGTTGTATCCATTCCATCAGGATGATGCAGAGTTATGGGACAAAGCTCCTATTGTTGGATGCCCCTGTGGCACGGTTGTCTAAGAAGAAAGCGCTCCCTGTAGAAGATGTGTCAATCCTTAAACATCTGATGGATCACTAAATGGAATCGGAGTTAAAAATCCTATGTAGTAGTAGGAGCAAACTCTGTTAGTTACCTTATGAGGGGAAAAAGTTGTTTGGCCAGTCACTGGAAGAAATCATTTTTGATGGGGGAAAAACTAGCTTTCTTTTGCAAACATCAAGTAGGTTTAGGGAGTTTCTCAGGAGAGGTTTCCTAGCAAGATAAGAGGGGATTGAAAATCCTATCGGCCTGGGAAAGAGTTTACGAGACCTTCCTCCTGCAAAGAAGGACAATAAAAAAAAAACCCAAACAGAACTCCAGAGCCCCTAAGGAAGCAAAGCCCTTATGAGATGAGGCCTGTCCATGCTTCCCAGGTCGGGCCAGGTTTTTGAAATTCCAGGAAGTATGGGCAGAGATAACATCAGACTCCTGGGTTCTCTCTGTGGTTACCATAGGGTATTGTCTGCAGTTCCTGCAGAGCCCCAAAAGATCCTTCTCTTTTCTAACCCTGTTGTCATCAAACCAGCAGAGGAGAAATCCTTTTGGAGTATGTCACCAAGCAGTCTGCCAAGGGGAGCATAATTCCAGCCCTGATAGGGCAGAGAAGAACCGGGATCTATTTGCCGCTCTTCTTGATCAAAAAGACAACAGGGGATTGGCGTCCCATTTTAAATCGAAGGGAGTTGAACAAGCACTTGAAGTATTACCCTTCAAGAGACACTGCAAACAGTCAGGGGTGCTATTTCAATAGGGTATTGGATGTGCACCATAGACTACACAGACACATATATGTCAATTTACCCATCAAAACAATGCTTTACCAGTTTCTCAGCTTCACATTACTTGTCCCCCGTTCGGCCTTTTAACATCCCTCAGAACCTTCACAAAGGTTTTAGTAGTGGTAATAGCACACTTGAGAACGTTGGGAGTGGAGATCTTCCACTAACTCAATGATCTTCTCATCATAGCCAAGTGTAGGTAGGTACTGATTCAAAACAGAATTGTCATTGAAATTACTCCAGCGATGTGGATGAATAATAAACAGGGAGACAAGTCAGAAAGAAACAGGGAAAAAACACAGATGTTGACCTTTTGGGGGGCCAATATCAATGTGTCCCTGCTTGTCAAGTGGGAAAGGTGGAAAATCAGACCCTTGCAGCTATACTTTCTTATCAATTGGGACAAAAGTAAGCAAGATTGGTTATGGCCAATTCGCCTGAGTGGATATACCTGTTCACAGATTGGGAATTGGATGGGAAGCACAAATATATCATCAATTTGTGCAGGGAACCTGTAGCATGAAGAGTCTATCATGAGATTTCAAGGTGGAGAAGTTCTTCTTGAGATGTTATCATAGGGAAGCGAGAGCCACGCAAGCTGGCCGTGCAGGCCTTGGTAACCTCTATTGATGAGATTGGTGACAGGGCCACCTTTACATCTTGAAGGACTCCAACAGGGCAAACTGCTTCACCCCAATCCAGGGAGTTACAATCTGGCAGCCTGGAACTTGAGAGGGGAAGGTTGAGTGATTTCGGCTGTTATTCCCAGGTCATTGAGACACTTTTGAAGGCCCGGTCAGGCATCTACATTGTCTAGATATGCAAATATTTTGGAGATCTTCAGTTAATGTACAGAACATAGACAGATCCCAGTCTGCAGCCATCAATTCCGCAGGTTCTAGAGTTCCTGCAGGATGAGCTGGATGAGGTGTTGAGCTTGAGTACCCTCAAGATAGAGGTTTCAGTCTTATATGCTACTTTGAATATCAAGCTATTTTAAGACAACCTTATTGAAATATTTTTTTGAAGGAGTCTTGCGCATTAGGCCACCTAGACGCCAGTTGCTTCCAGCCTAGGGTTTGCCTGTGGTGCTTTTACTCAATCAACATTTGAACCCAAAAAGGAAGCCTCATTGTGGGATCTGACACTAAAAACTGTGTTATTGGTGGCTTTAACATCTGGAAGAAGAGCATGCGAGGTTGCTGCCATATCTATCTGTTCTCCTCATATGAATAATCTGCTAGAGGCAGTCATTTTCCAAAAAGTTTTTACCAAAGGTAGTGTCAAGATTTAATTAGGACTAACCACTTATGTTGCCTGTATTTGACCCGGAAAATCATCTAAATAAAGAAGACATTCATAAATTGGATGTGAGGACCTACTTGCATACTTGGAGAGGATGAAGGCTTTCAGAACCTGTTTGTTATCCCATCGGGAGCTAAGAAAGGAGGAGGAGCAGCAGCTACTTCTACAGTTAGACAATGGATCGTCATGGCTATTCTCATGAGATCTTATGAGATTCACAGATTCGAACCTACCTACGGCGTGAGGAACGCATTCCCTAGATGGATTGCAACTTCTTAGCGGCAGAAAGAGGGAGCCACTACCGAGGCATGGTGTCAGGCGGCTACATGGGCAGTACTCAGTACTGCCCATGGCTGCCAGTTTGGGCTCAAACTAGTTTGATTTTCCGGACTCGCAGGACTATTTTTGATAATCCTCGAACGTTCGGCAGGCCTCAAACGTCCGCTTCCCAAATTCCCCAAACGGCTGGAGATTCACGAAATCGGCCATTCGACAATCCGCGGCCGTACATTCGGGGGTCCTGCAGCTCAAAACCGGGACCCCCTCCTAGGTCCTTACAAGGACCTTTGTGGCCCTGACAAGGGCCCTTTGGGGCTTACACAGGAAAAAAGGTAACTGAGGGTCGCACTCCAAATCTTTAGAAATATTTATTATAAACCACCACATAACCACGTCACAATGTTTCGGGGGAATGCCCCCTTCTTCTTAAGCCTTTGGGGCTTAAGGGGTCCCGTAGCTTGAACCAGGACCCCCCTCCCTGGCACTTATAAGTGCCCTTGTGACTCTAACAATGGCCCTTTGGGGCTTAAGGGGTCCCGCAGCTCGAACCAGGACCCTCCTCCCCGGCCCTTGTAAGGGCCCTTGCGGCACTGATAAGTGTGTTTGTTGGGGGTCCCGCAGCTTGAACCAGGACCCCCAGTGAGCGTCTCATAAAAGAGCCCTTGGGTGTGTCTTCTTTCTTCCATCTGGTGACGCCAGCTCCGCTGAGGCCACCGACCCCAAGAAGTACCCATACGGCCGCCAGGGGTACCTCTGGTGCCAGTGGCCTTAATGAGGCCACCGTCTTCATCTGAAGCGACGTCTTCAGGCTAGCGACACCAACACCACTGAGGTCGCGGATGCCAGGCAGGCTCACTGGGCCGACTAGCTTGCTGGCACCGTCAGCCTCAGCAGAGCCGATGTTGCTAGCTGCTTCTTTCTTTATCCATCTACTGCGTGGCATCTGAGCTCTGCGAGGGATTGCACCTCTTTATATAGGTTTGCAGAGTCCTAAGTCCTATAGGTTTCTGATTGGTCAATTCTTCAATGGTTGGTTTACGTGGTTTACATTAACCAATCAGATTTTTCGATTTTCTGAAATTTGGTTCGAACTTTCCGAACTATTTACCCCCATTGACTTTAATGGGTCAACGAACTTTCGAAAGTTCGGCCATCTCTATTTGTCACACAGGGAGCATATTTCAAAGGTTTTCGGGGGTCCTGCATAACATATTTTTTTTTCTAAGGGGCAACATAACATAGTAACATAGTAACATAGTAATTAAGGTTGAATAAAGACATTCGTCCATCAAGTCCAACCTATTCCCTTTTTTTTTTTTTTTTTTTTTTTTTTAACCCTACCTAACAGTTGATCCAGAGGAAGGCAAAAAACCCCAGCTAAAAAAGGGGGGGGAAAATTCCTTCCTGACTCCAACGGCAATCGGAAAGTATCCCTGGATCAACCAGATCTATATGCATTAATACCAGTAATTCTCATATTTTTTTAGTTTTAGGAACTTATCCAGGCCTTTTTTAAAGTTATTCAATGAACTTGCCATTACCACCTCTGCTGGAAGACATTCCACAGTTTCACCGTTCTCACTGTAAAGAAACCTCTCCTAACCTGAAGATGAAACTTCTTTTCTTCCAACCTTAAAGGATGTCCACGAGTCCTCTGATATGACCTATTAGTGAACAATGCACCAGAGAGTTCACTGTATGGGCCATTAATATATTTGTATAAGGTTATCATGTCCCCCCGCAACCGCCGCGTCTCCAATGTAACAGCCCTAACTTGTCTAATCTGCCTGCATATTCAAGCCCCTCCATTCCCCTTATTAATTTAGTTGCCCTTCTCTGAACTGCCTCAATTTCCAAGATGTCCCTTTTGTATATGGGATTCCAAACTGCACCGCATATTCCAAATGTGGCCTTACCAGTGCCTTGTAAAGAGGGAGATAATATTTTTCTCTCTTGATTCCATTCCCCTTTTATACAAGACAATATCTTGCTAGCTCTAGCTGTTGCTACCTGGCATTGTTTGCTACAGCTAAGTCTGTTATCTACCAGAACCCCCAAATCTTTTCCATTTCAGATGCACTTAACACAGAGTTATTTATGGTGTAGGTGGCACAGGGATTATTAAATCCCAAATGCATCACCTTACATTTATCAACATTGAATCTCATCTGCCATTCTGCTGCCCATTTTGATAATCTATCTAGGTCTGCTTGCAGCACTTGCACATCATTGGAAGTTTCCAAAGCTCTGCATAATTTAGTGTCATCAGCAAACACAGAGACCTTGCTCTCAATGCCCCCTTCTAAGTCATTTATAACCAGATTAAACAGAAGCGGCCCCAGTACAGAACCCTGAGGAACTCCGCTTAGAACTTTAGCCCACATAGATTAGCTCCATTAACCACCACTCTCTGTTTGCGGTCAAAACCAGTTCTCTTCCATGAACAAATGTTTTCTTCAAGGCCAACAGTCCTCAGTTTATACATTAGTCGCCTATGTGGCACAGTATCAAGGCTTTTGCAAAATCCAATATACCACACTCCACAGCTGTTGCCTGAATCTAACTTCTTACTCACTTCTTCATAAAAACCAATTAATTTTCTGGCATGATCTATTTCTCATAAATCCTGCTGACTACTACAAATAAGATGATCTCTGGAGACAAAGTCAAGGATATGATCCCTTAACAAGTTTCCATCACCTTCCCTACCACTGATGTTAGGCTTACAGGTCTATAGTTACCAGGCTGTGAACGACTACCTTTTTTGAATATTGGTATTACATTGGCTTTTTTCCAATCCACGCACATCCCCAGACAAAAGCGAATCTGAAAAGATGAGACACAGTGGTCTTGCTAGAACTGAACTAAGCTCTTTTAAAATCCTAGGATGCAATCCATCTGGTCCTGGCGCTTTATTGATATTAACTTTGTCTAATTGATTCCGTACCATATCCTCTGTTACCCAATGTGAAAACTCTTTCATTCCTCCCTGCACATTGTTACAATCCCTACTGTAAGGATTCTCAACAGTAAAAACCGATGTAAAAAAACGGTTTAGCAGATTAGCCTTTTCGGCATCCTCTACAACCACCTCAGCTCCTTATTTATGGTCCCACATTCTCAGTCCTCATTTTTTTACCATTATATACTTAAAAAACATCTTGGGGTTGTGACTGCTTTGTTCGGCAATCCGTATTTCATTTTCTATTTTAGCTAGTTTAATTGCTTTCTTGCACTCTTATTTACAACTTTTGAAGTCCCTGTAAGCCTGTTCTGTGCCTTCTGCTTTCAAAATTTTAAAAGCCCTTTTCTTTTTTTCCATTTCCCTTTTTACCTGAGCATTAAGCCATGCAGGAGTGGACCTAATTTTTTTACACTTGTTTCCTAAAGGTACCGATTTTGGAAATGTTATAGTTAATATCCTTTAAAAGTGGTCCACATCTGCTCAGTATCTTTACCTAGAAACAGTTCCCCCCCAGTCTATGACTTCCTAAAGTTAAAAGTTTTTGTTAAGCCAGTGCACTTTAGTTTTCTCGCAACCTATATTAAATGACACTATATCATGGTCACTATTCCCTAAGCTTCCCATTACCTTCATCTCCAAAATGAGCTCTGGGTTATTAGATATCACCAGATCCAACAACGCATTCTTTCTAGTTGGAACTTCTACCATCGTGAAAGAAAATGCTCATATAGGAAATTTAAGAACTTTATACCTTTGAGGTGCTGGCAGTTCCATTACTCCAATCTATTTCAGGGTAGTTAATCCCCCATAACCAGAACATGCCCCATACCAGCAGCCTTTGCCAACTGCATAAGGAGATTCATTTCCACCTCTTCCCCGGCATTTGGCGGCTTATAACACACTCCAACAATTAATTTACCCCACCTTCTTGCTTCCTGTACACAGTTCCACCCATAATGTTTCTGTCTGCGCATCGTTTGCTCCCCCATCTATTCCATCTTTTAAATTTGGCTTCAATTCCTGTTTAACATACATACATACTCCCTCCTTCCTTCTTATTAACTCGGTCATGTCTAAATAAGGAGTACCCTTCAATATTTACTGTCCGTCGTGTGAATCATTAAGCCATGATTCTGCTATACCATTACATCATACCTTTCCTTTAACGCTATTATTTCAAGTTCGCCGGTTTTTCCAGCCGACTCCTTGCATTTGTAACATACATTTTAGATTATCAATTGATTTACTTCCATACTGGTCGTACATGCCTCCTTATCTCTATGCTCCCCCCTCCTCCTTCTCCTCCCTCCGTTGTGTTATTAGCCCCCAGATCCCTAACTTCTCTATCTACCCCTGTGTAGTTAAACTTTCCCTCCCCCCCCATACCTAGTTTAAAATCTCCTCCAACCCCCTAGCCTCTTCTCCCCCAAAACAGTTGCACCATCACCATTGAGGTGCAATCCGTCACTACTAAAGAGCCTGTAGCCAACAGAAAAGTCAGCCCAGTTCTCTAAAACCAAACCCATCTCCTTACACCACTCTCTTAGCCACGCATTTATACTCCTGAGCTCCCGTTGCCTCCCTAGCGTAGCACGTGGCTGCGGTAGTATTTCTAAATTACTACCCTGGAGGTCCTTGCTTTTAACTTGGCCCCTAATTCTCGGAATCATTTTTAAGGACCTCACCTCCACCTCTAACTTTGTCATTGGCACCAATGTGAACCAAGACCCGCCGGTTCACTCCCAGCCCCACCCAATAATCTGTCTACACGATCCACCACATGTCGAACCCTAGCACAGCGACAACACACCTGTTCGGCATGCAGGGTCCTGGCGACAGATTACCCTATCTACCCTTCTAATATAGATCCCCTACCACTACCACCGTCTATCCTTCCTAGCCCCCAGTTTCTCCCTCCCTTGTATTGGAGATGCCGCCGTCCCCAGGGTGCTCAAGGAAAGGCCCGCTCCATACATGCTGCTTCCGAGCCATCGTCCTCCACATCTTCACCTAAAATGGCAAATCTGTTGGGATCGACCAGCTGGGAAGAAGCCCCCCTATCCTTCCGTCCCACTCCCCTGGTGACCCTTACATCTTATCTTCCTTCTCCACCTTATCTGCCCCTCCCCCCACCAGTTTACTGGCCCCTGCCAGTACCTGCATTTCCCCCAGGTTTGCCAAGTCCTGCAATGCTGCAAGTTTACCCCTTAGATTCTGTACCTCAGATTCCAGATGGGCAACCACTCACATCTGACACATACATAGGTCCCCTGGGCGGCTGCTCCAAGATCCCATACATGCGGCAGGATGCCATTGCGCGCCCCAACAAAACTGTCCATACTAAACAGCAATACACAGCAGAGACACAGCAGAGAAATAGTGTTGTTCTCAAACGCTTTCTTGTTTTAAACGCTTTAGTTTTTTAACGCTGTCAATTCTCTTAAAACAGAAAAATCTCTTTAAAACGAAATCGCTCAGAGCATATCGCTCATGGGAATGCCTTAAATGAGGTTCAAAACCAACCTCATTTAATTAAAAATAGACAAATCTATGACAATAAGTAATCTGTCACAAATGGGATCCGTGAGAACCTGTTATCCTGTTTCTGCTGATTGATCCCCTTATACATTTATCCTTGTCTTGCTTTAAAACTCTATCAAATTATAGAGCCAACACATTTATTTAAAATGTAATCAAAAGGCTCTTAAATTCTTCAAGCCAATCCCTGTGTGGAATGGATATATACAATGCTGATACATCTAATGTAACTAATACAATAATCTTCCAACATACATTTTGCAAACCTTTTTACTTTTGTTTTAGTGCCATGAGCATTAAACACAATGGGCCAACCAAAGGCAGGCCACACTAGCCCGTTTCTCACATGCTTACAATCTGTTTTGTGATCCATTTGGGCATGCGAAATGCAGCACAGTGCATGTGGGTGGCCACATTGTTGCCCTGTGCTGTGATCCAAGTGCATGATACACAGGGTTTTTTTGTGAATCGTATGCTCTCCAAATGCGCAACAGACAGAAACGCGTGTGAAACGCACGCTTTCCCTGCACTTTGATGCAGTCACTCTGGGTAGTTATAGAACATATGAGTAATGGCCATATTAAAAACCCGCGGTAACGCAATTATCAATACCAACACATTATTGATAATGTACAACAGGGGCTGTAAATGTCGTACATTTACTCTGCATTGGTATTACTATGGGATCCTTAATCTATGATCGCGTTATTGTAGAGATATCAAATTGCAAAAATGTAGACGACCCTCAGATTGTGCAAAACACAATATTTATTCAGCAACATGTTTCGGAGATTGTGCTTGATAAAGGAGCACAATCTCCGAAACATGTTGCTGTAATAAATATTGTTTTTTGCACAATCTGAGGGTTTCCTACATTTTTGCAATTTGATATATGATAGCCACAGAGGATGAGGTGGAGTAAAGAGACCTTGGAAGAAAGATAAATCGATGTAGTAGCTACACTTGCTTTTTTATTGTAGAGATACCATGCCTTTGTAAATATGCCCTTAGCTCCCTGCGAAAAAACCCACAAACCCAATTGAGAATTGTCCATCACTTACTTATATTTACCATAAACCATCATTATATCTCTCATTAATCTAAAATGATATGGGGAGCTCCTTATTTGGGTTAAAAGCTGGGTACACACAGGAAAGATTTTTGAAAAATGACAGCATAAGTAGAACGTTCTGGTCTGTGTGTTTCCCTCGACCGTATAGTCTGACAGTGTCCCGACAGACTCTGTCTTCTGCGCATCAGCATGTGTGATATGCATGCACATAGAATACAGAGTCCGTCGGGACCTCTCAGACTACGCGGCGGGATGCGAGCATTCGATAAGTGCCTTACCTTCTCTCCCACCTCCTGCGGGTTTTATTGAAGAACTAGAGGTAAGACACAGCTTCTTTACCTCCCGTTCTTCAATAAACTAAACGTTATTTTTTTCCCAGTGGAGATACCCTTTAATAAAATTTAACTAAATTTCTCCGTAATAATATACATTAATCCATGGGTGAGACAACCAGGAATGCCTCACTTTTTCAGATAGCTTAATAGTGATCTCTATGTATTAATGTTGAAAAACATTGTTGGGGAGATTTACCTAGAGCTGCAGCCATTCTGGTTGGATCTGACTTACCCTTACATGACTATTGGTGCAAGAAGAGTTTAATTTTGCTCTATCCATATTGAATTGGTTAACCAACTTTAACTCTGGAAAACTGTGCTGCGGCTCTGGGTAAATCTTCCACCTACAAGGGAGATTTACCCGAACCAAGTGCTCTGGGAAAATTTCCCTTCTTAATATGTGATTTGTGGCTGTGGATAAATCCCAAAAGGTGTTAATAATAACCCAAATGGCATATTGAATTCATAGAAGGAAAAAACATGCAAATAAATATTTCTACAATTTTTTTACTTACATGCATCAGTGCCCGAACTGCTGGATGCCTATTTTTTCTAATGTTTTCCTCTGAGTAAGTAGACATTGATTCTTCTTTAGCATGTTTTAAGCATTTGTTATTGTGGATTCCATTCCAGATCTTCAAACATTTTTTCTTTGTTTGATTTAAAAACAAACACAGTTACCCATGACAGTGGTTCTTAATTCATTCCAAGATGACAAACACGTCTGCTGCAGACCAGGAATGGTACATTGCTTTGTGGCAGTGATACAACTCCTTTTAAAGTTTTCATACAGCTCGAGGCAATTTGGGTTTTCTTTGCAGTACTGCTTAGCTAAATGGCAATCATTTGTTTTTCTAGATTAATGCTTTTCATTCTTGAATATTTGGAAGAACTTTTATGGACAATGGAGGACTTTGTTGGTCCGGTATGGCTGGTATAAACTAATCAGAAAAAATCATTGAAATTAAATATAACTTTATTAAAAAATAAGAAAACAGGCTGGTCATTATAATATAGTTATAGATCACTATTTTTGATCAAATTGATCACTGTAATCAAATAATTAAACTGATTACTTGCCAATAATTTCTAATCAAGAAGTTTCGATTATGGCACTGTGACAGAGTCACATTTAAAGGGCATTGTCCAGTCGAAAACAACTTTAGCTATAAATGTTCTCCACCCCCTCCAAACCCTACTCTCCGCATTATCAATATTTTCCAAATATGTCCCTGAAGTGACTTACCTGGCCCCTCGCCCACTAGGTACCATCCCCTGCTCCTGTTGCAAGCTCCTTTCGAGCAAACACAGGAGCAGAAGCCGATCCTGATCTTCTTCTTGGTCACGTTGCACCTGCTGTCAGCCGCAGAGCAGAGGAGTGGCCCGGGTCATTAGGAACTTCAGGGACATTTTGGAAAATATTGATAATCCCTGTGTTCTGTTTTTCCCAGTACACGGGATGCTAGGGTTAAAAGCCATCGGTCTTTTCCAACAGCAGGCAATTAAGAATTTAAGCATGTTTTCTTTTGCTGTGTTTGCAATGTTTTAAATATAACTATTGGTGTTTTTACCAAATGTTGCTAAGGCTGAGGCCACACTGTAACGCGTGTGCTCTTCTGTACACTCTTCTGTACACCGCGGGAGCGCGGTGCAGTCTGGCCTCAGCCCAAGTTAAAACTTGACAACATATAGAAAATTATAAAATGGGTTTATACACAGTTTGGCAATTTGTTTTTATGCACATAGGTGTCAGATGTGCACACGGATCTGCTAATGTTTTTTGTAAGAAGATTATTTGGTTTGGAAGATGTTTAGTTTTTATAATGCACGACCTTTTTTGTTAAATCTCTATGTAACAATAGATCCTTGTTATAGAAATGTTATAGTAATAGTAATTTTGTATTATTTTTCATATTGTTGTATTTACTATGCAAAGCATGCTGGGAGACCTTGGGTATAAAAGCTTTGTATTTCTATGCAAAGCATGCTGGAGACCTGGGTATAAAAATCTGCTCGCAGCCAGCCCAAATCTGTCTGTTTTTGGACACCAGCAGATTTTTCCGTCCGACCGATAGTGCCGTGTATTGGTTGGTCACCAGCCAAAATATCTGTTGGCATGGGACTGCTGCCCCAGAACTATTGGTAAATCATGGCCAATTGTGCGGTTCCCTCCTATTGGTCGCATGGACTGTGGGCCATGGACACTATTGCTGCGACAGACAGTCATTTGTCACGGTCAAGCATTAACTCCGCCGACCGCTGGTCGGGACAAAAAGTCCTAACCGTGTTTACCTAGCCTAACAAGGAAAGTGAAGTGAAATTTGTAATCTAATAAGTTGATTTAAGTTTGATTTAACTCAGCAACTCATGCTATACATCTTTGCAAGAACCCTATCAAAGGCACCATTGTGCAACTGATCAGCCATGTATGATTAATTTACTTTTAAAAACTGTACCAATTTAACCATGTTATTTTCATATTCCCTGATCCCATGATACTGCCTGTGCAGCTTGCACCTACAGCTGAATTTGGCCAGGGAATGCTTGTTTAAATGGCTGAATGCTGCCTAGATAAGGAGTATTACTGATAAGTCATTTAATATTCCCAGACAACTCAGAAAAATTCCTTGTTTCCAGACCCAGCTAACTTATCTCTCCTTTGTGGGGGAGCAAACTATACTTCAATGATTTAAGGGATATTGAGCCCCTAAGTAGGGATGACCGAACTTCATAAAGTTCGGTCCATTTTCAAACTTTTGTACTTGTGTAAAAGTTCGAATTCGGACCCATTAAAGTAATGGGGAGTGATCATTCGAAAAGTCTGGATGATTTACAGCTAAACTAACACATGGTAACTTACTGTAAATGGCTGTGACACCTTGGAAATGGTCTGGGGAACATGTCACTATTACCCAAACTTGTTAAAACACTTCTTAAACACAGGCAATTGTCGGGTTTTGCGCAAGCTACATTCAGGGTTATGGCCAATTCGAGGGTTACCAAAAAACAAACTTTCGAGGGTTAGTGAAAATAGAACCATAAATTGAGGGTTACTGAAAATTAACAATACTTTGGAGGGTTAGCGAAGTCCTAGTCCGTTCGGACTTGTTAAGTTCGACTCGAACTCGGGTTTGAGTTCGAGTTCTTGTCGTTCTCTACCCCTCAGTTACAGAGGAGTTTCCCTGACAAGATGTAGCACTATATGCGATTTCCCAGCTGCACCAAATGTTTTAAATGAGAATAGCAGCAGGACATTTTTCCAAAAGATCAAACTAGTACCGCAGACCCAGGAGAAGCTAGATGATATATTCATGATTGAAATAGTTACTGTGGGAATTGCAAATGAATATTTTGCATGCCTTTGCTCATTATTTTTACTCCTCTGATTTTTTCTTTTGTTGCGATAAAAGAGTTGCTGTGATGTACTGAAAATGTCCTATTTGTTTACAGACAGAGTGTTCATTCTGGGGGGAAGGCAGAGAGAAAGAGCACAGACACGGAAAAGGAAGGTCTGTGTAAAGTCTGCAGTCTGCAGTGGAACAAGCCTTTAAAAATTCTGCGCCCACAGCCACAACCATCCACATCTGCACCCCTTACACATACTGACATTGACAAAGTTAGTACCCTCAAATTCTTTACCATCTAGATGGATGAGTCAGAAGGATTTGGGTTTTGACCTTAAATAGATTGAACCATTGATTAAATTAATAAGGCAAACAATACACATACAGAATTTGGAACAACCAAGTACTTCCTCCTTATTCCAGAAAAAGAAAACAGTTTTTTTTCCATTACACAGGAGTTGGAAGGCATTGTGAAATTGGAATGGTCTAGCTTTCCAGACGTGTGATAGTGGAAAATAAATTTGACAAGTTGTATCCTTTTCCAGTGGACAAGGTGAGATGTGGGAAAAACTGCCATTGTTGATGCCCCAGTTGTTGTATTTCCAAATGTGGATAAATGTTGCCTTAGCATTACGCCACCCAATGGAAAGGTAAATGGAGTCTGAATTAAAGAAAAGTTTCTTGACAGCAGCAGCTGGGTGCAAAGCTGTAGTGGCCATGATATCTCTATCCAAACTCGCTCAATATGGCGGCAAAGCTGAAAGAGGATATCAAAGGAGGGAGAGAGAGAAAGTCGATTGTGAAATCCCTTTTCAGATTTCACTATGTCGCCTGCCGTTAAGGGCCAAAAGCTGTTTGGACACTATGATGATTCTTCCTAAATCCAAAGGAGGAAAAAGCACTTTCCTTCCTAAAAGAAACAGGAAGTTCAGAGATGGTCAATATACAGCAGTATAATAGATTTCAACGTAAAGATGAAGATAGGGTTCGACAGACCATGAAGGGAATACTCAAGACCCTAAAACTGGAAATCAGACACCAGACTCTAGTGTTTTTTGGGAGGTGTGGGCAGGAAAAATAGAAATCTTCCAGCGATATTAATAGGGGATTGGCTATGCTCGATCGTCTTCTGATGCATATCTGCATGTACCGATAATAAGTGAACACCATTAGTACCTTCGATTTGGCGGTGATAGATCAGCATTACCAGTTCAATTGCCTACCTTCGGACTCTAGTCTTCTCCGGGACATTCTCAAAGGTCCTGATAGTCTTTGTAGCCAAATTGAGATGTCAGGGAATGGAATTTTTTCATTACCTGGAAGATCTCCTAGTAGTTGCAAGGCAAAGAGAAAGGTTAATAGAAGACAGAGACAAAGTATTATATTGGCAGAAGAGCCAACTCACTTTAAACCATCACAGAGACTGGTTTACTTGGAGCAAAGATGATACAGAACTGAAGCTTCTTTGTCTACCATCAGAAAATGACAGTACAAGTCCTAAAGATCACAGGGCAAAATGGGTGACTACCAGCAGTTAATGAGCTTCTTAGGCAGTGCCTCCTCAACAACAGGATTAACACAGTGGGCTGCCTGGAAGATGAGACCTGCCCAAAGTTACATGCTGACCAGGTAGAACATACTCAAATATCTGTCCCAGAAGATTGTTCTCTTCGGGGTCACTCAAGGAACTCTCAGATGGTGGACGTTTCCATTCTGAGAAAGGGACCCCCCTGTTGGAGTCCAATTGGGTGGAAATATATACTGACACAATCAGATCTGGGTGGGGAGCCCTTACCCTAGACTGTCTAGCCCCAGAAAGTTTGGGAATGATCTTTCTGGTCCCTCGTCAGGGGTCTTGGAGCTGAAGGTGGCTTATCAGGGCCTTTTTAGCATTAGAAAAGCAAATTCTGAGGACAGCAGTCTGTGTGAGGACACATATCTGCAAAGGAGAATTTTCAGGTGGATGCCCTCTCGAGACCAATGATGAACAATGGGGAATGGAGCCTAAACACTCGCATAGACCTAATGGCGACGGCAGTAAATAGGAAGGTGGAGAGATTTTACTCGAGATCAAGTCATACGACAGTCAAGCTGTAGAAGTGGATGTGTTGACTCAGGATTGGAATTACCTCAAGGCTTATGTGTTTCCACCAATTCCCTCATTATCAAGAGTATTGAGGAAGATTTAAATGTCCAAGATGGAGGTCATTGTGATCATACCATATTGGCCAAGTAGGCCATGGTATACATTGCTGAGTAGAGATGGATATGAACCCGAATGAAGTTCCGAAGCAAATTTCTGGATCTGCCAGAACTCGTACTTTTTCAGATTTTTCCAAACTGCAGAACTATATTGTATATTCAACATTTCTAGAAAGTTGAATTTTATTTTAAAAAAATACTATGCAGAATACCAAAAAAAGGAAGCATGTGACTTTTTGGTAGACCATTTCCTAGGTCCCTCAGCCCTCAGCCCTTTACAATAAGTTCCTTTGCTATTTATATCTCAATTTAAGGCAGGCATTTTGGATTTTTAATTTCCCATTGATTTTAATAGGTCCGCTTACGGATTTTGAATTTTCAAATTTTTTAAGATACCCAATTCTGCAAGTGGAATGGATTTCAGTGAGTTCGGCCATCTCTATTGCTGAGGAGGTGTACAGAGTCCCGGTCCACCATCTGCACAAAGCCACCTTTGTCCCAGGTAATGTTATAACCCAAATACAGCCAATTTGAAATTAGCAGCATATAATTGAAAGGGCAAGGCTGATTCATCAAGGTTGTTCGATTCAGAACAAGTAAAATGCATTGCTAAGCATCAGGAAATGTTCCACTACAGCAAGATTTGCTAAATATGTGAGTATTCCAAGCCTGGGTCTGTCAACATAGCCTTGATCCAATGCAGGTAACGATTCTGCAGCTATATGATTCCCTGCAGAAAGGATTAGACAGAGGACTAGCTCTATTACTATCAGACTGCAAGTGTCATCCATTTCAACAGGGTTGTCTAAATAAGCAGAGAGCCATTGTCACGAACTCTTACCTGCCGCTCCTGATTGCTAAGGCATGTCCCATATGTTTTGAAAGCTGCATGTGAATTGCCATCCCTGCAGCCAGCATCCCTCCCTCTGGAATTACTATACTACTATACTACTACTAGTAATAGTACTATACTACTATACTACTAACCAATGGGCACAGGAGAAGTTACCCATATGTTTTGAATGATGCCTGTAGGGATGACCAGGAAAGGAAACCCTTGGTAAGTATGATAGGAGCTTCAGCTATGAATCACTCATGAATCACTACCACTTGCTCCCTCTCCACTGCTGCTCCTAATTGCCTTTTCCATTTACAAGCAACAGTAGTGGAGGCTTGTCAAGCAATGTCACTGTCATGGCCGTGACTGACAGCCTTACCAGGAAGTAGAATGTAGCCGCGGCGGTGGATCGTTGAGGTTGTAAGTATAATTTGTCACTAGGGATGGACTTGAACTCGAACCCGAGTTTGAGACAAACTTTATGAGTTCGGACGAACTCGACACCTATTCGAACTAGTTTGGGCTCAAACTAGTTTGATTTTCCAGACTCGCAGGACTATTTTGATAATCCTCGAACGTTCGGCAGGCCTCAAACGTCCGCTTCCCAAAATCCCCAAATGGCTGGAGATTCACGAAATCGGCCATTCGACAATCCCGCGGCCGTACATTCGGGGGTCCTGCAGCTCGAAACCGGGACCCCCTCCTAGGTCCTTACAAGGACCTTTGTGGCCCTGACAAGGGCCCTTTGGGCTTAAGGGTCCCGCAGCTTGAACCAGGACCCCCCTCCCGGCACTTATAAGTGCCCTTGTGACCCTAACAATGGCCTTTGGGGCTTAAGAGGTCCCGCAGCTCGGACCAGGACCCTCCTCCCTGGCCCTTGTAAGGGCCCTTGCGGCACTGATAAGTGTGTTTGTTGGGGGTCCTGCAGCTTGAACCAGGACCCCCAGTGAGCGTCTCATAAAAAGACCTTTGGTGCGTCTTCTTCTTCTTCCATCTGGTGACACCAGCTCCGCTGAGGCCACCAACCCCAAAAGTACTCATACGGCCGCCGGGTACCTCGGTACCAGTGGCCTTAATGAGGCCACCGTCTTCATCGTAGCGACGTCTTCAGGCTAGCGACACTAACACCACTGAGGTCGCCGATGCCAGGCAGGCTCACTGGGCCGACTACTCGCGGGCAACCGTCGCCTCAGCAGAGCCGATGTTGCTAGCTGCTTCTTTCTTTATCCATCACTGCGATGGCATCTGACTCTGCAAGGATTGCACCTCTTTATATAGGTTTGCAGAGTCCTAAGTCCTAATATGTTTCTGATTGGTCAATTCTTCAATGGTTGGTTTACGTGGTTTACATTAACCAATCAGATTTTCCGATTTTCTGAAATTTGGTTCGAACTTTCCGAACTATTTACCCCCATTGACTTTAATGGGTCAACGAACTTTCGAAAGTTCGGCCATCTCTATTTGTCACACAGGGAGTATATTTCAAAGGTTTTGGGGGGTCCTGCATAACATATTTTTTTTTCTAAGGGGTAGACAAATTCTATGACAATAGAGTAATCTGTCACAAATGGGATCCGTGAGAACCTGTTATCCTGTTTCTGCTGATTGATCCCCTTATACATTTATCCTTGTCTTGCTTTAAAACTCTATCAAATTATAGAGCCAACACATTTATTTAAAATGTAATCAAAAGGCTCTTAAATTCTTCAAGCCAATCCCTGTGTGGAATGGATATATACAATGCTGATACATCTAATGTAACTAATACAATAATCTTCCAACATACATTTTGCAAACCTTTTAAACTTTTGTTTTAGTGCCATGAGCATTAAACACAATGGGCCAACCAGAAGGCAGGCCACACTAGCCCGTTTCTCACATGCTTACAATCTTGTTTTGTGATCCATTTGGGCATGCGAAATGCAGCACAGTGCATGTGGGTGGCCACATTGTATGCCCTGTGCTGTGATCCAAGTGCATGAGATCACAGGGTTTTTTTGTGAATCGTATGCTCTCCAAATGCGCAACAGACAGAAACGCGTGTGAAACGCACGCTTTCCCTGCACTTTGATGCAGTCACTCTGGGTAGGTTATAGAACATATGAGTAATGGCCATATTTAAAAACCCGCTGTAACGCAATTTATCAATACCACACATTATTGATAATGTACAACAGGGGCTGTAAATGTCGTACATTTACTCTGCATTGGTATTACTATGGGGATCCTTAATCTATGATCGCGTTATTGTAGAGATATCAAATTGCAAAAATGTAGACGACCCTCAGATTGTGCAAAACACAATATTTATTACAGCAACATGTTTCGGAGATTGTGCTTGATAAGGAGCACAATCTCCGAAACATGTTGCTGTATAAATATTGTGTTTTGCACAATCTGAGGGTGTCTACATTTTTGCAATTTGATATATGATAGCCACAGAGGATGAGGTGGAGTAGAAGAGACCTTTGGAAGAAATATAAAATCGATGTGAGTAGCTACACTTGCTTTTTATTGTAGAGATACCATGCCTTTGTAAATATGGCCCTTAGCTCCCTGCGAAAAAACCCACAAACCCAATTGAGAATTGTCCATCACTTACTTATATTTACCATAAACCATCATTAATATCTCTCATTAATCTAAAATGATAATGGGGAGCTCCTTATTTGGGTTAAAAGCTGGGTACACACAGGAAAGATTTTTGAAAAATGACAGCATAAGTAGAACGTTCTGGTCTGTGTGTTTCCCTCGACCGTATAGTCTGACAGGTCCCGACAGACTCTGTCTTCTATGCGCATCAGCATGTGTGATATGCATGCACATAGAATACAGAGTCCGTCGGGACCTCTCAGACTACGCGGCGGGGATGCGAGCATTCGAGTAAGTGCCTTACCTTCTCTCCCACCTCCTGCGGGTTTTATTGAAGAACTAGAGGTAAGACACAGCTTCTTTACCTCCCGTTCTTCAATAAACTAAACGTTATTTTTTTTCCCAGTGGAGATACCCTTTAATAAAGATTATAACATAAATTTCTCCGTAATAAATATACATTAATCCCATGGGTGAGACAACCAGGAATGCCTCACTTTTATCAGATAGCTTAATAGTGATCTCTATGTATTAATGTTGAAAGAACATTGTTGGGGAGATTTACCTAGAGCTGCAGCCATTCTGGTTGGATCTGACTTACCCTTACATGACTATTGGTGCAAAGAAGAGTTTAAATTTGCTCTATCCAATATTGAATTGGTTAACGCAACTTTAACTCTGGAAAACTGTGCTGCGGCTCTGGGTAAATCTTCCACCTACAAAGGAAGATTTACCCAGAACCAAGTGCTCTGGGAAAATTTCCCTTCTTAATATGTGATTTGTGGCTGTGGATAAATCCCAAAAGGTGTTAAATAATAACCCAAATGGCATATTGAATTCATAGAAGGAAGAAAACATGCAAATAAATATTTCTACAATTTTTTTACTTACATGCATCAGTGCCCAGAACTGCTGGATGCCTATTTTTTCTAATGTTTTCCTCTGAGTAAGTAGACATTGATTCTTCTTTAGCATGTTTTAAGCATTTGTTATTGTGGATTCCATTCCAGATCTTCAAACATTTTTCTTTGGTTTGATTTAAACAAACACAGTTACCCATGACAGTGGTTCTTAATTCATTCCAAGATGACAAACACGTCTGCTGCAGACCAGGAATGGTACATTGCTTTGTGGCAGTGATACAACTCCTTTTAAAGTTTTCATACAGCTCGAGGCAATTTGGGTTTTCTTTGCAGTACTGCTTAGCTAAATGGCAATCATTTGGTTTTTCTAGATTAATGCTTTTCATTCTTGAATATTTGGAAGAACTTTTATGGACAATGGAGGACTTTGTTGGTCCGGTATGGCTGGTATAAACTAATCAGAAAAAATCATTGAAATTAAATATAACTTTATTAAAAAATAAGAAAACAGGCTGGTCATTATAATATAGTTATAGATCACTATTTTTGATCAAATTGATCACTGTAATCAAATAATTAAACTGATTACTTGCCAAATAATTTCTAATCAAGAAGTTTCGATTATGGCACTGTGACAGAGTCACATTTAAAGGGCATGTCCAGTCGAAAAACAACTTTAGCTATAAATGTTCTCCACCCCTCCAAACCCTACTCTCGCATTATCAATATTTTCCAAATATGTCCCTGAAGTGACTTACCTGGCCCCTCGCCCACTAGGTACCATCCCCTGCTCCTGTTGCAAGCTCCTTTCGAGCAAACACAGGAGCAGAAGCCGATAGCTGATCTTCTTCTTGGTCACGTTGCACCTGCTGTCAGCCGCAGAGCAGAGGAGTGGCCCGGGTCATGTAAGGAACTTCAGGGACATTTTGGAAAATATTGATAATCCCTGTGTTCTGTTCTTTCCCAGTACACAGGGATGCTAGGGTTAAAAGCCATGCTGGATCTGTTCCAACAGCAGGCAATTAAGAATTTAAGCATGTTTTCTTTTGCTGTGTTTGCAATGTTTTAAATATAACTATTAGTGTTTTTACCAAATGTTGCTAAGGCTGAGGCCACACTGTAACGCGTGTGCTCTTCTGTACACTCTTCTGTACACGCGGGAGCGCGGTGCAGTCTGGCCTCAGCCCAAGTTAAAACTTGACAACATATAGAAAATTATAAAATGGGTTTATACACAGTTTGGCAATTTGTTTATGCACATAGGTGTCAGATGTGCACACGGATCTGCTAATGTTTTTTGTAAGAAGATTATTTGGTTTGGAAGATGTTTTAGTTTTAACTGCACAGACCTTTTTTGTTAAATCTCTATGTAACAATAGATCCTTGTTATAGAAATGTTATAGTAATAGTAATTTTGTATTATTTTTCATATTGTTGTATTTACTATGCAAAGCATGCTGGGAGACCTTGGGTATAAAAAGCTTTGTATTTACTATGCAA
Source organism: Hymenochirus boettgeri (assembly GCA_019447015.1). Classification (NCBI taxonomy): domain Eukaryota; kingdom Metazoa; phylum Chordata; class Amphibia; order Anura; family Pipidae; genus Hymenochirus; species Hymenochirus boettgeri. The sequence continues at coordinate 175,314,166 of CM033473.1, forward strand.
AGCATGCTGGGAGACCTTGGGTATAAAAATCTGCTCGCAGCCAGCCCAAATCTGTCTGTTTTTGGACACCAGCAGATTTTTCCGTCCGACCGATAGTGCCGTGTATTGGTTGGTCAGCCAGCCAAAAATATCTGTTGGCATGGGACTGCTGCCCCAGAACTATTGGTAAATCATGGCCAATTGTGCGGTTCCCTCCATTGGTCGCATGGACTGTGGGCCATGGACACTATTGCTGCGACAGACAGTCATTTGTCACGGTCAAGCATTAACTCGCAGCGACCGCTTGGTCGGGACAAAAAGTCCTACCGTGTTTACCTAGCCTAACAAGGAAAGTGAAGTGAAAATTTGTAATCTAATAAAGTTGATTTAAGTTTGATTTAACTCAGCAACTCATGCTATATCTTTGCAAGAACCCTATCAAAGGCACCATTGTGCAACTGATCAAGCCATGTATGATTAATTTACTTTTAAACTGTACCAATTTAACCATGTATTTTCATATTCCCTGATCCCATGATACTGCCTGTGCAGCTTGCACCTAAACAGCTGAATTTGGCCAGGGAATGCTTGTTATTAATGGCTGAATGCTGCCTAGATAAGGAGTATTACTGAATAAGTCATTTAATCCCAGACAACTCAGAAAAATTCCTTGTTTCCAGACCCAGCTAACTTATCTCTCCTTTGTGGGGGGAGCAAACTATACTTCTAATGATTTAAGGGATATTGAGCCCCTAAGTAGGGATGACCGAACTTCATAAAGTTCGGTCCATTTTCAAACTTTTGTACTTGTGTAAAAGTTCGAATTCGGACCCATTAAAGTCAATGGGGAGTGATCATTCGAAAAGTCTGGATGATTTACAGCTAAACTAACAATGGTAACTTACTGTAAATGGCTGTGACACCTGGGAAATGGTCTGGGGAACATGTCACTATTACCCAAACTTGTTAAAACACTTCTTAAACACAGGCAATTGTCGGGTTTTGCGCAAGCTACATTCAAGGGTTATGGCCAATTCGAGGGTTACCAAACAAAACTTTCGAGGGTTAGTGAAAATAGAACCATAAATTTGAGGGTTACTGAAAATTAACAATACTTTGGAGGGTTAGCGAAGTCCTAGTCCGTTCGGACTTGTTAAGTTCGACTCGAACTCGGGTTTGAGTTCGAGTTCTTGTCGTTCTCTACCCCTCAGTTACAGAGGAGTTCCCTGACAAGATGTAGCACTATATGCAGATTTCCCAGCTGCACCAAATGTTTTAATGAGAATAGCAGCAGGACATTTTTCCAAAAGATCAAACTAGTACCGCAGACCCAGGAGAAGCTAGATGATATATACATGATTGAAATAGTTACTGTGGGAATTGCAAATGAATATTTTGCATGCCTTTGCTCATTATTTTTACTCCTCTGATTTTTTCTTTTGTTGCGATAAAACAAGAGTTGCTGTGATGTACTGAAAATGTCCTATTTGTTTACAGACAGAGTGTTCATTCTGGGGGGAAGGCAGAGAGAAAGAGCACAGACACGGAAAAGGAAGGTCTGTGTAAAGTCTGCAGTCTGCAGTGGAACAAGCCTTTAAAAATTCTGCCCCACAGCCACAACCATCCACATCTGCACCCCTTACACATACTGACATTGACAAAGTTAGTACCTCAAATTCTTTACCATCTAGAGTGGATGAGTCAGATGATTTGGGTTTTGACCTTAAATAGATTGAACCATTGATTAAATTAATAAGGCAAACAATACACATACAGAATTTGGAACAACCAAGTACTTCCTCCTTATTCCAGAAAAAAGGAAACAGTTTTTTTCCATTACACAGGGAGGTGGAAGGCATTGTGAAATTGGAATGGTCTAGGCTTTCCAGACGTGTGATAGTGGAAAATAAATTTGACAAGTTGTATCCTTTTCCAGTGGACAAGGTGGAAATGTGGGAAAAACTGCCATTGTTGATGCCCCAGTTGTTGGTATTTCCAAATGTTGATAAATGTTGCCTTAGCATTACGCCACCCAATGGAAAGGTAAATGGAGTCTGAATTAAAGAAAAGTTTCTTGACAGCAGCAGCTGGGTGCAAAGCTGTAGTGGCCATGATATCTCTATCCAAAACTCGCTCAATATGGCTGGCAAAGCTGAAAGAGGATATCAAAGGAGGGAGAGAGAGAAAGTCGATTGTGAAATCCCTTTTCAGATTTCACTATGTCGCCTGCCGTTTAAGGGCCAAAAGCTGTTTGGACACTATGGAGGTATCTTCCTAAAATCCAAAAGGAGGAAAAAGCACTTTTCTTCCTAAAAAACAGGAAGTTCAGAGATGGTCAAAATACAGCAGTATAATAGATTCAACGTAAAGATGAAGATAGGGTTCGACAGACCATGAAGGAATACTCAAGACCCTAAAACTGGAAATCAGACACCAGACTCTAGTCTTTTGGGAGGTGTGGGCAGGAAAAATAGAAATCTTCCAGCGATATTAATAGGGGATTGGCTATGCTCGATCGTCTTCTTGGATGCATATCTGCATGTACCGATAATAAGTGAACACCATTAGTACCTTCGATTTGCGGTGATGATCAGCATTACCAGTTCAATTGCCTACCTTCGGACTCTAGTCTTCTCCAGGGACATTCTCAAAGGTCCTGATAGTCTTTGTAGCCAAATTGAGATGTCAGGGAATGGAATTTTTTCATTACCTGGAAGATCTCCTAGTAGTTGCAAGGCAAAGAGAAAGGTTAATAGAAGACAGAGACAAAGTATTATATTGGCAGAAGAGCCAACTCACTTTAAACCATCACAGAGACTGGTTTACTTTGGAGCAAAGATAGATACAGAACTGAAGCTTCTTTGTCTACCATCTGACAGAATCAGAAAAATTACAGTACAAGTCCTAAAGATCACAGGGCAGAAATGGGTGACTACCAAGCAGTTAATGAGCTTCTTAGGCAGTGCCTCCTCAACAACAGGATTAACACAGTGGGCTGCCTGGAAGATGAGACCTGCCCAAAGTTACATGCTGACCAGTAAAACCTGTCCTCAAAAGATCTGTCCCAGAAGATTGTTTTTCGGGGTCACTCAAGGAACATCTCAGATGGTGGACTTTCCATTCTGAGGAAAGGGACCCCCCTGTTGGGTCCAATTGGGTGGAAATATACTGACACATCAATCTGGGGTGGGGAGCCCTTACCCTAGACTGTCTAGCCCCAGAAAGTTTGGGAATGGATCTTTCTGGTCCCTCGTCAGGGGTCTTGGAGCTGAAGGTGGCTTATCAGGCCTTTTTAGCATTAGAAAAGCAAATTCTGAGGACAGCAGTCTGTGTGAGACACATATCTGCAAAGGAGAATTTTCAGGTGGATGCCCTCTCGAGACCAATGATGAACAATGGGGAATGGACCTAAACACTCGCATAACCTAATGGCGACGGCAGTAAATAGGAAGGTGGAGAGATTTTACTCGAGATCAAGTCATACGACAGTCAAGCTGTAGAAGTGGATGTTTTTGACTCAGGATTGGAATTACCTCAAGGCTTATGTGTTTCCACCAATTCCCTCATTATCAGAGTATTGAGGAAGATTTAAATGTCCAAGATGGAGGTCATTGTGATCTACCATATTGGCCAGTAGGCCATGGTATACATTGCTAGTAGAGATGGATATGAACCCGAATGAAGTTCCGAAGCAAATTTCATGGATCTGCCAGAACTCGTACTTTTTCAGATTTTTCCAAACTGCAGAACTATTTGTATATTCAACATTTCTAGAAATGTTGAATTTTATTTTAAAAAATACTATGCAGAATACCAAAAAAGGAAGCATGTGACTTTTTGGTAGACCATTTCCTAGGTCCCTCAGCCCTTTACAATAAGTTACCTTTGCTATTTATATCTCAATTTAAGGCAGGCATTTTGGATTTTTAATTTCCCATTGATTTTAATAGGTCCGCTTACGGATTTTTGAATTTTCAGAATTTTTTAAGATACGCAATTCTGCAAGTGGAATGGATTTCAGTGAGTTCGGCCATCTCTATTGCTGAGGAGGTGTACAGAGTCCGGTCCACCATCTGCACAAACGCCACCTTTGTCCCAGGTAATGTTAAACCCAAATACAGCCAGCCAATTTGAAATTAGCAGCATAGAAATTGAAAGGGCAAGGCTGATTCATCAAGGTTGTTCAGAACAAGTAATAAATGCATTGCTAAGCATCAGGAAATGTTCCACTACAGCAAGATTTGCTAAAATATGTGAAGTATTCCAAGCCTGGGTCTGTCAACATAGCCTTGATCCAATGCAGGTAACGATTCTGCAGCTATATGATTCCCTGCAGAAAGGATTAGACAGAGGACTAGCTCTAAGTACTATCAGACTGCAAGTGTCATCCATTTCAACAGGGTTGTCTAAATAAGCAGAGAGCCATTGTCACGAACTTACCTGCCACTCCGGTCCCGCGCCGCGCTGCATTTCCGGGTGGGCGGCGTCATAGACGTCATGACGCCACAACGCCGGCACGCTGGGCAGCACGAGAGTTCAAAAACTGGCGTCCTCCTGGACTCGGTGCCTGATAGTAGCTTTAGCTACCTCCCCGGCTCCTTCTACTTACTTGCCCTAGATCCTGTTCCTCTCCAGCTTGTTACCTACCTAGCCTTCTCCAGAGACTTACCTTGCCATACCAGCACCAGTGACTACCTTGCCTGTTCCAGAGACTCCTTGCCATACCAGCATCAGTTACTTACCTAGCCTGCTCCAGAGACTTACCTTGCCATACCAGCATCAGTGACTTTCCTGTCTGTTCCTGAGACTCCTTGCCAGTTCCAGTATCCGCCTTCTCTCCAGCAGCACCTAGCTGCCATTCCTCAGCCTACAGTTCCCAGCAGTCCTTGTACCAGTTCTGCAATCCCACCAGCCATCGGAGCGCCTCCTCCTAAAGCGTACTCGTAAGTACCCCGGCCTCACGGACGATTATTACAGCCATTGGTAAGGGGTTCTTAGAATAAGCGCGACAGGGAACAATTAGCACCGTTGAGGAACTTACCTTTGGTATTAAAAGCTTTCCTCCAATATCCATTTGAACCCTTGAGCACTATACCGCTAGAAGATCTAGCATCTAAAGATCATCTTGTCTATTTAAGAAACCCAACAGAATGATTGTGATTTCTGAGGGCCCAAAAAAGGGTAAATTAACATCCAGGGTTACTATAGGGTGGATTGTTAAGACAATTAAGAAAGCCTACAGTGTACCAGAAAAAACACCTCCCCAGAAATTAGGAGTTATTATTTATGCAGACTTTCCCAAAGGCAGCCCTCCTGCTGCATCAATAGAACATGTGAGCATACCCTCCAACAGTCCATTAATTGGTAAACTTATAGAAGAAAAATAGTGCAGAGCTGCAAGACTTATACTAATCTAGCATTATCCCTTTAATAGATACACGTATATAAACAACGTAGTACAGTGCCACAGGTAGAGGTTAATGCAGTAACTCTGATCTCAGCTATAGAATCCGCCTGTAAATTTCCGCTGTAAATTTCCCTCAGCGTTGTACTCCCCCTATAGGTGAGTATGCCGCATTTGAGGGAAATACACATTCCTGAGCATTCTCCCTATGCTGTGCATAGGGAGATCAAAAAAGGTAGTATCTCCCGCACACCTACCATTTAAGGGAAATATAGGTCTTGCTGGGTGCTGATTAAATACAACTGCCAGTGGTATCTGCATCCAGAGTAATATAAAATCTACAGCACACACCGGTATTACATACACACGACGTTTCGGTGCCAGTTGGCACCTTATACAGACAGAACTGTCTGAAGAAACGTCTCATGTGTATGTAATAAACAACACATTATGTTAAGACCGGTGTGCGCTGTGGATTTTATATTACTCTATATTGTATGGTGTGTGCCCAGGCTTAGATGCGATTATTGGTTTTCATTGTTTGACAGAAAATGAGTTATCTGCTATTTTATTGTCACAGAATGTGTATCATTCTTTATTGTTACAGAATGTGTATCATTCTTTATTGTTACAGAATGTGTATCATTCTTTATGTTACGAATGTGTATCATCTTTATTGTTACAGAATGTGATCATTCTTTATTTGTTACAGAATGTGAATCATTCTTTATTGTTACAGAATGTGTATCATTCTTTATTGTTACAGAATGTGAATCATTCTTTATTGTTACAGAATGTGAATCATTGTTTTTGTACTTTTGTTTTCCTAGTTCACATCCTATATATCTACATTACAATATATACATATTTAGTGTTAAAAACAAAAATATTACCTTTAACTACTGGGCACTGCTTCCCAAGCAACTGTCTGATACTGCAATAAATATCTTCAGAGCATATGCAGCCTCTAATCTCCGGATATTTCTCAGTCAAGAAATGGATTGTTATATTGCATCTAAATATGTCTTTTATTTGACAGTTGCTTTCTACAATATAGAATACAGGCATATATAAATAAGAAGCTACAAGCCCTTGTAATATTTTTCTTTATGTAAGTAACACAGCACATACAGTACATAATTGAACCAAATAAAAAACATTGTACTGTGGTAAGTATTAAGACTTTCTTTCAACATTACTTGGTTGCAAGATAAGCCAAAGCAAAGATTGTCAAATCTTTTTAAATACTTTTCTTAGGAAAAACCTTAACATGCCAACACACACAGAAGCAGATTCCATTAGGCTTAAAACATGAAAGGGATTAAGGCTGAGGCCACACTGCAAAGCACCTGACCCCCCCCCCCCACGTGAACTAACATTGGCAATTGCCTGTGCGATTCTGATTTCTATATCTTTAAAAAGAACTGTGTTGAATTTGAGGTTTGTTTAATAGCATTCACTAGGGACGGCCTTTGATGGGGCGCCAGCCAGAGTCTTACAGTAGGTCACTGACCTGTAGGTTAAAGTTGTGCATCAATGCCACAGTCCCCCCAGTTATGGTCCTGCAGATCAAATGTATCAGCACCTCCCCACAGACAAAGTCCCAACACAGGGGTGTCTTTATTCTGTGCTGTGTGCGTTACGTGTTATGTAATGATGTACGCAGGATATATACAAGCACTCACTGCAAATACTGAAAGACAATAAGCGCAGGTCGCGGACTTGATTTGAAGCCAGCCAAGGCAAGTAGCATTCAGCAGCGTATTGTGTGTGCCATGGGGGGTGTTTTGGAGGAGGTGCTTGGCGCCAGTAACAAATCTTGCACAGGGTGCTATTAATCCTAAGGCCATCCCTGGCATTCACCTACCCTAAATCAAACATAAAACCAAATATAAAGAGAGAACACAAAGAGCTTATTATAATGAGCCCACACTCGTTTCTTGGAGATCAGTAGAATAACATAATGATGTTAGTTACTGGGTCTTCTTCTCGCTTTTATGGCAAGGCCACACTGGCGGTGTTTCTCATGTGGTTACGATCACGTTTTGTGATCTGTTAGCACGTGAGAAACCTGTGTCAGTGAATGACAATGTGGGTGGTTACACTGCATGCACTGCAGTGCGATCCATTTTTGGCATAGATGTGATCACCATTTTTTTGCATATTGCATTGGTCCGATAACACAATATTGCACAAATCCCAGAGAAAATAGTGTTAAAATGTTCTGCAATGCGTTCCTGCTTCCATCCGGTACAGTGTGGCCAAACCCCAAAAAAAGCATTTTGAGCATAGAAACGTAAATGGTCCTTTTTTCCCTTGCTAGTTTATAAACAGAGATTGTCAAATATACAGGAGATGTCAGTATTGGGAATTTTCATAGGTGAAACGTCACCACCCAAACTTTATGGGAGAAACACAGCAATAATTATATAGGAAAGGGCACACATAAAAAGTACATTTATTGCAGGGATGACAGCTTATTATAGTGTCCTCCTCAAAAGCATTGCCAGGTTTAAATATTAAACACAGATTTTCACTTGGTATATCCCCTTATCTGGATTGCAGAGAGATGAACATGGGTTTGTTTTATTCAGGGCTGTCATTTTAAATGAGTTAAGGGTAAAGTTCCTCTTTAAAAACTATCAGGAATTAGCCTTCAATCAGATTTTAACTTTCAAATGTTAAAGGGCAAGTCCAGCTCCAAAATGAAAATGTACATACAGGTAAATCACCCCCCAAAACCCAAAACGGTAATAGTTTGAAATGTGAAATATATAAGTCTAACTTGAAATCCTGCACAATGTCCTGTTTCCCCTGTTTCTGCTTCCTGGTTCCTCCAGTTATGAATTTGACATCACAGCCAATGACTGAATGTCAATCCCCTGTCTGCCTCTTCTGAGCATGCCCAGGCTCATTATAGGTTTCTAAATTGCTCAGTTTCCATGAGGCATCCAGAAGCATAGCAGGCATACAGTAATGAATTCATAGGACAAAGTATGATATATCAACATATTTTAAAGAGGCCATTCTTTCTAAAAGATGTTCTTATGAGGGTGGAGTTGTCCTTTAAATAGGATCTGATTGGTTGGGGCAAAATTAGCACCATTTTAAACGATAAGAACTTTTATTGAATCTCCCTCTATATATGTTAAAATTAAACACTATCGGAGAGGCAACTTCAACACACTAAAGAGGGGACGCCTTAAAGGGACAGTTCAGTGGAAATCATCAATATTTGTTAAATTGTAAGTTTGTGTAATGCCTTCTTAGTTATTCTACATATTCTATCCCATTTTGAAAAATCAGTTGATTTCATACCCTTTGCTGTTCGCTACTGTTGACATTAGTGAGCTGACATTTCAGGTTCTAACGGTTCTTCTTCTTCCCAGGATGCACCACATCCTTGGAATGTTCCTAACAGTAATTTCTACAGATTGGCTGTTGGATGGGTCAAAGATGCTCAGATCTCTACTGAGCAACTAAATCAACCCAGGCGCTGGGTCAAGGGCAAGACCATAACGGGGTCCTGCAAACAGGAAGTCCGTATTTCGGTCACATTTATTTATACACAGAAATGTTGAATGGGCAGATTAAGGTCATTGGGATGAAAAAACATTGCTCTTTTTTCTGAAAAGCATATGTATTCCAATGAACTTCCCCTTTAATGTTGTGGGAAACTTCTATCAAGGTTATATAGCAAGCGTATATAGTAATCCATATGCTACTAAATTCAATGCAGCTAATATAATTTTCCGATAATAAGGCATATTGAACCTTGGCTCATAACTACCACATCATACAATTCTAAAGAAACCTAAACACATAGAAATGTTATATTTTAAACATAATCTTTATTGATCACAATGGTTATGATGTGTTACTTTGTGCAAAAAAAAGTATTAATCACTAAAATGAGTAAATGCTTGAAGTCATACACTATGTAAGACATTAGACAGATTCCAATCTCTCATGAGACAAATGTCCGATCTATCTAGAACCCCCTAGCCCGTTCTTTCATGCATTTCAATTTTGAGATCACAAAATTAATGGGTCAGATAGAAACATCTCAAGATAAAAAATGCTGCTTGGAAAATGTGGCATTTAGTGTATGGCCAGCTTAAATACTACAGTGGTTCATGAAATAGGAGCAAGCCCTGGTATCACTTTCTAATCCTCCCAATCCTAGTGTCTCAACCAGTTAAAGTCAGTTAGGCATACAATGCTCATATCTGATTTCAGAGACAGTTAAGGGTTTTGTAAACACATTCTATTTAATCAGCTGCAAACACTTTATTACCTGGATTGTTATATTTTAATGGATAGTGAAATGATTAGACTGAAAAGTAAAATAAAGGTTTCTCTCTGAAACTTGGATAAAATCCTGCCCAGCATTATTGGAGGGTAGTTTTTAAAAATGATTTACACAGTTTAAAGGCTGATATATGTGTACCAGACCATTATCATACATGAGTTTCCACTTGGTCCTATATTGAAAATTCATCTGGCGAGTAAGCCAACCAATATCGCCTGATCAAACACCCACACATGTATGATTATCTTCTAGTACGTCCGTTTGACAGTAGCTCGCTTGTCAGTGGTTGCATGCCCATACACGGGCTGATTATTGGCCGAAACGGACGGTCGGCACCTGCGTTCGTACATTTGTACAAACCTTCACACAATCATAGTGAAAGGACACAAGGATTTTAAGTGAAGATGATATCAGCACCCCCTATAATACTGTACATTAGGGATGGCCGGTTCGCGGATCCGAACCCGGATGCGCCGCGGATTTATCCCGTTCGCGAACGGGGGATTTTTCTGGATTTTCCAGATTTTCCACCTTCCGGACTTCCAAACCGCGAATTTCTCGTATTTTCGAAAATACAAGGATTTCTTTTATTTCCGTACATACGTATTTTCGAAAATGTTCGATATTACGAGGAATACTCGTATTTTCGAAAATACGTATGTACTGAAATAAGAGAAATCCTTGTATTTTCGAAAATTTTCGAAATTACGAGATTTTTCGTATTTTGGGAAATTTTTGAAAATACGAGAAATCTCGTAATTTCAAGGATATTTTTCCTTTTAACGGGTCCGCTCGCGGATTTTCGAATTTTTCCGAAAATTCGCGGATCCTCAAGCGGACCGGATTTTGCGAAGTTCGGACATCTCTACTGTACATAAACAGTGCTGTTTGTTAGGTCAAGACCAGATGTGCATGCAAGAGAATCTGCTGACAACTTCGTTAGGGTAATATAATGTAAAATAATTCTCATTAGTGTAAAATAACTCTCAGTAATAGGAATTAATGACAGTAATGTAAATGTATAATGCTTGGTGGTGTAAACTATGCCTGACAGTGTAAATTACAACTGCGGTCTTTACCTAAATATGGCCTTCCAAGTGTTATCCCAACCCAATTATTTAATTCATTCTGATAAAGTCATAAAAAAGGAAATTATATATGCATGCAGCATTTTAATAATATCTGCAATAAAAGGTTCTAGTTTTTTTATTTGTTCTATTTAATTTTAGGGATTATTAAACAAATCGTAATATTATAAATGTTTTAAGATTTGTGCATTTATATACATTATATGAAAAAAATCTTAATTTTCACCTAAATTTCCCTTTTCATAATTAATTACCATTCTAGAGTCATATCTATGATGTGCGAACTTCTATACAGTAAATAATTTGAGAACCTGAGAATGTTACTGCTGACTGAAAAATCAGTGTTAAAGCTATAAATTTAGGTATTTACATTTTGATGTTAACCAGTCTCAGGGTTGTTGCCAAGGGATGAAACTGCTTACACAAGTTTTCTAAAAACCTGCATACGAATAAAGTGATCAAAATCTGATTACGAAGGTACAAATGCAGACAAAAGATCAGAATTAAAAATCCTGTTAAGGTATAAACTTGTTTATTTAAAGCCAAATAACAGCATGCTGATTTAGCTCCAAAATGTTACTATATATGCAGATGAAAAGTTTATCCCATTAAAGTGTATTATAGTTATATTTATCTTATTATGATAAATAAAGATTCATGCACATTTCTGGGGTTTATGGTGATATTTCAATCTAATTATCATCAGGGATGGTCACATATTTTATAATTCTCATAAACACTGTAAACACAATACAAATCTCTTCAACATTATATTGAGGTGCCTCTGAAATTATGTAGTTACATACTTAGAAGTTAAATAAAGACAAATGTCAATCTTGTCAAACTCATTTGGTAATCCAAAGCAAGGCAAAAAAAAAAAAACAGTATGAAGGGAAAAAAATAAAATGGAAAAAAAATTAAAAGGATCCCTGGAGAAATAGGAACTTTACATTTATACCAGTAACTTTCAATATTTTTTAATTTTACAAATGTATCCACCCCTTTCCTGAAGCAAATCATTGAACTCAGTGGCGTAACTACCACCCCTGGGGGGCCCAGATGGTAGTAGTAGTAGTAATCTGTGCGGCGACATGCAGATGAATGAAACATACGCGCAATCAGCTGTTTAAAAGACCGAAACCCGAACTTCCGGTTCAGTTCCGGAAGTTCGGGTCCAGTTTTAAATAGCTGATTGCGCGTATGTTTCATTCATATGCGCGATCAACTGGCGGGGGTGGTAGTTACGGGGCGAGGAGGGAGTCAGGGGCCGGTACTCCCCTGATTGAACCTGCCATAACTACATCTGCTGAAAGACAGTTCCAGGGTTTTACAGCTTTCACTGCTTTACACTCCTCACAGAAATGATATTGGTCCTACCTCCCTGCCACAGATCTTAACTGTTTGTTTTTTTTAAACCTTATATGCCCTATAATTCTCCTTTAAAGGTTGCCTGAATATACCCTGGAATAATCTGTTGGTGAACAATACACCAGAGAGTATATTGTACAGCCCATTAATGTATATGATAAAATGCTGTTTGTATAGAAAAACCGCTCAATTTTCCTTATTAATTTATTTTCCATTTCTTAGTATAATTTCTTTAAAGTATATATGGGATTCCAAAACTACACTGCATATTCCAATTGAGGCCTTACCACTACTTAAATGGAAAATACTATGAACTCCCTTGAATTTATGCCCCTTTTTATGCAAGACTAAATCTTGCTAGCTCTAGCCATTGCTGCGTGGCCCTCTTTGATTCAGCTGTTAGAACCCCCAAATTATTTTCCAACAGAGATTCACCAAACACAGAGACATTTATAGTAAAGGCAGCACAAGGATTTCTAAACCCCAAATGCATCACCTGACATTTACCAACATTTTGTCTCATTTGCCATGTTGCTGTATATTTTAGCAATATATCTAGACCCCACTACAGCAATTTGTTTGGTGTCATTAACAAACAGAGACCTCCTCCTCAATACCCACTCAAGTAATGTATAAATAGATTGAATACAAATTAATTTTAAGGGTATGTGTGCTGAAAAAAATATTTTGACTAATATTAATCTATAATTAACTACATGTTAATAACCTTTAAGCTGCCCATATATTTGTAACTTACATTGTAAGTTTCATTCCCCTTTTGGATTAATGGATCTTGGGAAAATCCTGAAGATCTGAAAATCCGAAAACGGAACATACTTTTGGGACTTAGGAACGCATTTTCGATGACTATCGAATGTTCAAGGCTATTTACGATAATCTTCGAAAATTACCTTGAACGTTCAATAATCCTTGAAAATACGATCGGAAACTACTTTCAAATTTCCGATCGTATTTTCGAGCATTATCGTTCAAGGTAATTTTTGAGGATTATCGAAAACAGCCTTGAACGCTCGATAATCATTGAAAATGCGTTCTGAAGTCCCGAAATCCGAAGGATCTGCCTGGTTTCGTCTGGAACATTCGGATTTCGGAACCGAGGTGTTCTGTGTCAGATCTGTGTCCGAGTTGTACTCGGATCCCATCTCTACTTACATGTGACTTTCCCCAAACCAGATTTCTCGATCCACTTTCAGACCCACTTTATGTCGATCGTACATTGCATTTGTGGGAACTTTCCAGGAATGGAGAGGGTAAGAACTGCTGAGCTGGTAGATGTTAAAGACGATTAGATGGTCGTTCTGATAAATATGTAATGGACTTTAACATCTAAATAGTGTATAGACAGCTTTACTGTCATATGTGTGTGTGATGGTGCATGCCTCCAGTACAGTACTTGTTTTGCTCAGTATCCCCCTCCATGACTATCAGACTGTCAGGGCAAGCATGCTCAGTAATCACTATGAGGCACCACTAGGAGAGGAGATTCCCCACCTTGCAATTCACACATACCAATTATCACAATTCCATTTACAGTAAATCTGCATATAGCAGTTTATGAAAAAAAGGCACTTAAATGTCTGCTGTAATGTAAGATGCTTCACATTGGATATCTGAAGAAATTAGGTACATATCAACAAAAAGTATACAGTTGTAGTTAAGAAGAATTATAGATTGTAAGCTCTACAGAGCAGGGACCTCTTTCCTCTTATATGTTTCAAGCACTTGTATATTTCATGATGCACATACTTATTTATATATTTATGTATTTATTTATTGTCCTCCTTGTAAGGCTTTTTATATTTTACATAGTTATGGGGAATTATAAAAAAAAACAAAAAAAAACATATATTTTGAAGTTTAAATAAAAAATTATTTTAAAATGTAGGGGATTTTCTTACAAAACAAGTATCTTATTTTTTAGCAAATCTATCTAATGTGCCAGTACTGTATTGAGCATGCTTTCCAATAAAGTTCAAATGTTTTAGTTACCTGAAAAATCACAGACATTTTCCATCATAACCCAAACTCCTTGACATTCAGGGTCATGGCATCTCTCCTTATAATTATGACAGTCTGCAGCTATTATTGATGTAGGAAAGCACAGGCAAAAGAATTGCAGAACTGTAAAAAATGTTTTGAGATACCCAGAATTATATATTATTTTTGCATAATCAACCTGTAATATCATGTTGATATTTGTTCGTGGTTAGGTTATATCTATCTTTCGCATATATAGCATATACCACAAAGCTCTTTATCATGTACCCCTCATTGTTTATTTAAACTCACCAATGTTTTTGGAATAAAGATGGAACAATGCTTATTCAGTTAACATTGTAAATAGAATATCATTTTTTCTTTAACTTTTTTAATATAGGTCTTGGTGTTTTGAACATGTTATTTTTGAAAAGACTGGTTTTTGCATATTGATCTTACAAATAGAAAAAAAAGTCCAATCTGAATATGTAATAGTACTTGAATATTAAACTTCACTTGCACCTGTTCAGCATTTTTATTTAGCCCAAATAGTCTTCACTTTCAATTTTCATATTTTCCGTTTTTGTCTTTTTTTTTTCATTTCACCATTTGTTCTCATTGTCAATTAAAACAGATCTGTTGAATTTGACTCTACTAATATGTGTCTATGTCTATTAAGAAGAGGGGGAAAAAACCTTAACTGCAACTTATACATATTGCTTTATTTTGTAAAAAAAAAAAACACTATAGGATAATGTGCTTTCAAGTCTATAAGAGCACCTGTTCACAGATACTTCACTGTTTTCAAAAGGTTCTAGAATAAACAGTGATTAAATCATGCATGAACTTTAAAAGCAAAGTATTCACCTGACAGACAGCTGAAAAAAGCTGTTTACGATTATTATTATCCACACATCATCAAGCAAGAATAAATCAAAATGATATCATAGGCATCATTATGTAAATATGATAAAACATCAAAATTAAAAAGACTTGGCTCCTTTATGTAACTAAACAATGCATATGTAATACTTTCTTATTATACACTTGCAAGGTTACACCATTAAAGGTACACAGGTCTTACAGTATATATTCCTAGATGTTTTACAGTATTCATGGGAAAAAGCTGACTATGTTAAACAACTTTTAAACCCTCTAAAGTGATAATAAAATAGACCAAATAAAAATATTTTTTATTCGAACTTTACTATACAGCTTCAACATTTAGATTTTCTTTTTTTTAACATTTTGATAGCAATTTCAAAAAAAAAAAGTTACGTTTACCTGTGCAGGATGGGTACTTCATTTCAGTTAAGAATATATCCAATAATCCTTTTGAAGTGCACACAGCTAATGAGCTCAGACGAATAAAGACCTGTTATGTTTTCAGCACTGCTTCTCCCAGAACAGCTCCCAGCCCACACCACTGTTAACTATTTCCTAAACACACAGTAGGAAAACATAGGTTGTTCTGCATGGCACACACATTACAATTATAGCTACTAAGAACAATCTCAAATAAAATGCACATCACAAAATAGTTTTTTTAATAAAATAAATCTATTGTGGAGCATTTCACATTAATCTTTTATGGTTATTGTGCACAATCCAGTGTTTTATATAGAAACGCATGTCTATCAATTATGTTTTGTGGGCTAGTTTAAAGTAAATTCCCCATTTAAGTGCAAAGTGGATCAAGAGTTTTCCACTCATCTGTTTATATTTACTAAACAATACTAAATTCTGATTGCAAAACGATTGTGAATATGAAGTGATAAGGGAGAGGGGCAGTTCAATAAAAACACATCAGTTTTTGTATACAATGCACTTTTATATTAAACGTGGAAAAGGTGTTAGTTTTTTATCAGAGTCCTAATTTTGGAAAATATTAAAATATTTAATGCAATTATGTAAACATGATTGCATTTTTAACAACATTGTATAGGATTCATTAGTTGACATTTACTATTGGCTAAAAGTATTATTTCTGAATACATTCCCTCTTGGTACATTGCGTAATTAAATACAAGACCAAAAATAAATTACTTTCTGTGATAAATGTAATTGTTTCTAACAGCTACTATGCTATGCTAGAGGCACAGAGAAGAAACTTTCACCAATCTTGTGGAAATGGCTAATTTAATTTATTCCCTTTATTGGGTAATGGATACAAATCTCAGTACAATTTTACAAAATGATGTATTAATTAAATGGAATAGTTTAGTAGATGCCTTTGATGTCAATAGATTTTGAATTTGTTCCAATGTAAAAACATGAATTTACATACGTACAGGGCGATGCACCAACGGGCGCATCGCTCCTGATTTGGAGTTAAAGTTGCACTAACCGATGTTATATCGGTTAGCGTGACTTTAACTCCTTCCTTGCGGCAGCTGCGTGGCTAACGCGAAAGTTAACAGCGCAGCCGCCACAAGTGATGTTATATGCCGAAATCGGCATTTTATTGCGGCACTTTCAACGCCAGCTAATAGCTGGCGTTGAAAGTGCCGGAATAGAACAGCGCCAAGTAGCGATGTTCCAAGCGCCGCTGTTTGCACAGGTTGCCGATAGCGGCGCTCGGTGCATCGCCCTGTTAGTGCTTAGGTTACTTTTAAGATATTTGCAGAGTGATGCAGTTAAAGTCACGCTAACTGATGTTATATTGGTTAGCGTGACCTGAACTCCTTCATTGTGACGTCTGTGTGGCTAACGCGAAAGTTAACCGCACAGCCATTCTATTGTGGCACTTTAAATGCTAATAGCTGGCATTGAAAGTGTCGAAAAAGAAAAATGGCAGATAGGTTCTCTCGATGCATCTCCCTATTGGTGCATTGAGTTACATTTAATTTCCCTCTGATGAAGGGACAGGTCACTGTCATTAAACACGTCAGGGTTTAGGTTTTCTCCCCTTGTGTGTGCTGTTCTATGTATTATGCTGGAATTAAGTTTGTTTCTTTCACCCGATGCAGGTAGGAGTCCTCCATTTCCTTTGTTACATCATATTGATTTCTTCTGTGGAAATTCCGGATTCCCTGTGGATAGACCCTTGTGCAAGATAACCGATGGAGGGGCACGGGTAATTTTGCCCACTGATTCTTGACGGAGTTAAAATGTAAGCATGTTCCATGTTGTTGAGGACATAGAAGCCATTTTTGCTTCAAAATCTATATTATTCAATATTTTGACTTATTTTAAAGGGCATGTCCAGCCTAAAATACCTTACCTAACCCGGTCCATTACTGCTCCTTCTCTGTGGCTGACAGCTGCTCCACTTCCTGGTTTTGGCTGTCAGTAAAGGTGAGACGTTACGTGACCTCACGCCCAATTGCCTGACAGCTGCGACCAGGAAGTAGAGTGGATGTCAGCACAGAAGCCCATTGTTCCTGACGCGGTCCATCCATGCTCCTCTTCTGCAGCTGACAGTTGCTCCACTTCCAGGTTGCGGCTGTCAGTAAAGGTGTGACATTACGTGACCTCACGCCCAATTGCCTGACAGCTGCGACCAGGAAGCACAGAAGCCCTCAGCTACTGTTTTTGCCCGAAACAAGCTTGAAACAGGAGCAGGGGGTGGTGACATCACTGTGATGGACCGAGTGAGGTAAGTCCCTTCAGGGGAATCTTTGGAACTTAAGGATAATGTAAAACCTAGGTTTGAGGGAGGGGTTGTTAAACAATTCTAAGCAAACTTTATATTAGGGTGGACTTGCTCTTTAAGAGAAATATTCTATTGATATGCTTGTGAAGGTTCTCATTATCTAGGTCATGGTATATCTGTTGTATTCAGTTAGTTCAACTGGACTTAAAGTTTAGACCTTATAGACGTTTCTCTAGTCATCCGACTGGCTTTCTCATTCAGAATGACTTGTACAAGAATCTGTTTGCAATTATGTACCCTGGAAAGTCCCAATTAGCATATCACAGCCAGGTATTAAGGATCTTCTGAATGCAATCACACCTTGCATTCAGAAGATCCTTAACACCTGGCTGTGATATGCTAATTGGGACTTTCCAGGGTAAATAACTGCCAACGGATTCTTGTACAAGTCATTCTAAATTGAGAAAACAAATCTGATGACTAGCGAAACGTCTTTAAAACTTAACTTTAAGTCCAGTTGAACTAACTGAATACAACAGATATTCTATTGATATGTTAGGACAAATTATTTGCCAATGTACAGTACCTATTGATAATTCTTTTTCCCCTTTTTTAATTTGTAGTAGTAGTGAATTTGTAACAATAACAAATGCATTACAAAACTCAGCAAAAGCCAAAGAAAGAACAAAAGTATGCCATGCCTAGGGACCCACCTAAAAGGAAGTCCATTGGAGAGCTGTATACAAACATTCTGGGGGAGATGCAATATTTAATGTTCATGCTCCTCTTCCTTATGGGTTCTGGCGATGCAGTATTCACGGAGTGATTTTAATATCCAGGGTCGGACTGGACTACCAGGGAACTCCTAAGTAGACCCCTGTATCAGTGGGCCCTTTAGTATAGTATTTGAGGTTGAATAAAGACATATGTCCATCCAGTCCAACCCATCTAGCAATATCCTCATTTCCTGCCTAACTGTTGAAGGCAAAAAAAACCCCACCAAATTTATGCTTCCAACAAATTAATCCAGCTTATTTTTAAAACTGACCAATGAACCTGCCACAACAACGTCCGCTGGAAGACAGTTCCATAGCTTTACCGTTCTCACAGTGAAAAACCCTTTCCAAACTTGAAGCCTAAACCTTTTTTGTTCAAGTCTTAAGGGATGGCCACGTGTCCTCTGACATGTTCTCTGACAATGCCCCAGATAGTTTATTATATGGCCCGTTAATGTATTTATACACAGTAATCATATCCCCACACATGCCCCCTTTTCTCAAGTGTACATAATTGTAACTTTTCCAGTCTCTCTTCATATTCAAGCTCCCCCAATCCCCTTCTCTTCATATTCAAGTTGCCCTTCTCTGAACCTTTTACATTTCAAAGATGTCTTTTTGTACACAGGATTCCAAAATTGCACTGCATATTCCAAATGAGGCCTTACCAATGCTTTGTAAAGAGGGAGAATAACATTTTCCTCCCTTTAATCCATACCTTTCTTTATACAAGACAATACCATGCTGGCTCTGGCTGTTGCCACGTGGCACTGCTTGCTACCTTTAAGTTTGTTATCCACCAAAACTCCAAGATCCCTTTCCAACAGGGATTCACTTAACACAGAGCCATTTATAGTATAAGCAGCACAAGGATTTTTAAGTCCAAAATGCATCACCTTACACTTATCAACATTGAATCTCATTTGCCACTTAGCAGCCCAATGTGACAAACTATCTAGATCCCCCTGCAACAATTACACATCCTCTGAAGTTTTTAATGGTCGTCAGCAAACACAGAAACCTTGCTGACAATACCCACTTCCAAATCATTAATAAATAGATTAAATAGAAGCGGCCCCAATGCAGAACCCTGTGGCACCCCACTTAGCACTTTAGTCCATAATGATGAAGCCCCATTTACAACTACTCTATGCATCCTATTCATTAACCAATTTTCTATCCATGTACAAATGTGACTCCCCAGACCAACAGACCTTAGCTTATACATTAGTCGTCTATGGGGGACTGTATCAAAAGCCTTTGCAAAATCCAAGTAAACTTGGATTTTTTTAGGAAAAAGAAGTTTCCTGTGAGTGCAAATGAACTAGAGTGGACGTGTTCCTTGTTCTAAAGGACCTTGGTCTTAAGGACATAGAAATAGAACATAGAAAAGAAAGACATAGAAAAAGAAGGACATTTAATCATTTGATGGTTGTATGGTTTGTGTGAAGGTTTGAAAATAAGAATTGTTTGTGCTGATAGTGTGCTGTGTTAAGGACTGTATGTTAAGGACTGTATGTGCAGTAAGCAGATTAATATTTCTTTCTTCCAGTTAAAGGGGTGTACTGGACTTCTATATTCTAGTATTGCACCTGTTGTAAAATTCTCCAATTAGTTGACAATGTTTTAATGTCTTTTATTGAGATTTCAGTTATGGCAAAAGTTTTACAAGGTTGCAAACAGATTCACTAATTGGAGAATTTTATTACTATTGATTTATTACTACGGATTTTTTATGTATTTATTGCACAAATAATGCATTTTTGCACTAACGAATTGCACGATGTCACTTTTTTGCCTAGCCTGTCAGAGGGACGATTTGCCCAGGAGGGGCCGTCCCTAAGATTGGCTGACCTATATAGATGTGTTGCACTACTGTTGAATCATCACCTGAGGAAGGGGGCATGTTTCCCCCCCGAAAGGTTGTGATATATGTGTGGTCAATAATAAATTCAATTTAATTTACTTTGGAGTGCGACCCTCGCTTTTCTGCTGTTTCCAAATGTATAGCTGTCCTATTTCTAAAAAAAATCCCGGAAAAGGTGGATTAGCCAATAAAGGTATCATCTTTATACCACTTTTGTTATTTTTTTATTTCAAAAGGGTTACCCTGTAAACATAAAAAAATCCCCAAATGTCCGACGAACAGCCGACGAACGAGCAATCGCACAATATTCGTATGAAAATATAGCATGAGCGATAATCAAAGACCAATGACCATCAACTATTGCCGGCTTTTTCCGATGATCAGCCTGGCGGATTTGTTCTGCCGATTATCATATATTTGTACATGGTCGGCAGATTATTGTTAGCGCTCTATAGAAAAATATGAAACATGCGCTGCTTTTCGTAAGATACGAATGTTACGTTATGTACGAACGTCTATATCTAATAACTATAGTGGTGACTAATGTTACTGTTCGTACAGATGTTGCTTCAATTATGAGGATTAACGATAATGTCGTTGAATGTTCGTCGGCTGCATCGTACGAAAATTATCCAACGTGTGTACAAGGCTTAAAGGACAACAATACCCAAAAAAAATCACCCCCATTACATGTCCACACTTCCAGCAGCTGAAATCACTTACTCTCATTTACAACCGTGCTGCACTCCATTAGATATCACACAGCAAAGATGAGTGCTAACAGCCCGCCTCCTAGATGGCCCAGGGCCATCGTTAACGTATTACTTGTCATTGGCTGGTGGGAATGTCTATTACAACCTCTCTCCTCCTCTGACAGTCAAACAACTTGAACTGTCCTGTTGCTAGAATATAGCCTACATAATCAAGCTAATCAAGGGTGGGTTGAGGAGTGTTTTCTCGTATGCTAGCTCTGAGTGAGAATTAGAGGCAGACAGAATTGTTACCCCCCCCCCCCCCATCACAGCATGGCTAGAGAGAGGCTCAAAATCAGGAAAAAAATGTATAGGGAGGGCTGCACACCTTTACTCTTTTTAAAGCATTTAAAAAAAAAATGCATTGAGGCAATACAGTTATCCTTTAAGACTGCCCATGAGCCCATGAGGTACAGACTCTGTCATTGTGACACACCCATGTATCACACTTTTGGAGGGCTGGGAAATTGATTTGGGTTATGTGTCAGCAGAAGTTCAGCAGAACATAACATCATAAAAAAAGTAATCTTACCAGCTATTGCCATTTTACCAGTTTTAGTTCTCCAGGCGTTTCACAAGAGGTTTTTTTTTTTGTCATTTAATTCATCAGCCTTAATTTTTAGCAATTTGAAAAGTTTCAAATTTAACTGCATTCTCCAGTCACAGAATGCCAACCTATTCACCAGTCTCACAGTGCAAACCTATTCACCAGTCTTAAAAAAAATTGCCTGTCTGTTTACCATTTTCACAGTGCCAGTCTATTCACCAGTCTCACAAAATACCAACCTTTTTACCAGTCTCAAAGAATAGTAATATAGTAACATAGTAATTGAGGTTGACTAAAGACAGCAAGTCCATCAAGTCCAACCTATTCACCCTCTTTTTTTTTTAACCCTACCTAACATTTGATCCAGAGGAAGGTTAAAAAAAAACAGCAAAAAAAAAAGGGGGGGGGGATTCCTTCCTGGCTACAAACGGCAATCGGAAAGTATCCCTGGATCAACCAGATCTATATGTATTAATACCAGTAATTCTCAATATTTTTTAGTTTTAGAAACTTACCCAGGCCTTTTTTAAAGATATTTAATGAACTTGCCATTACCACTTCTGCTGGAAGACAGTTCCACAGTTTCACCGTTCTCACTGTAAAAAAACCTTTCCTAACCTGAAGATGAAACTTATTTTCTTCCATCCTTAAAGGATGTCCACGAGTCCTCTGATATGACCTATTAGTGAACAATGCACCAGAGAGTTCATTGTATGGCCCATTAATATATTTGTATAAGGTTATCATATCCCCACGCAAACATTGCTTCTCCAATGTAAACAGCCCTAACTTGTCTAATCTGCCTGCATATTCAAGCCCCCTCCATTCCCCTTATTAATTTAGTTGCCCTTCTCTGAACTGCTTCCATTTCCAAGATGTTCCTTTTGTATATGGGATTCCAAAACTGCACCGCATATTCCAAACAAGGCCTTACCAGTGCCTTGTAAAGAGGGAGAATAATATCTTTCTCTCTTGAATATATTCCCCTCTTTATACAAGACAATATCTTGCTAGTTCTAGCTGTTGCTACCTGGCATTGTTTTCTACAGCTACGTCTGTTATCTACCAGAACCCCCAAATCTTTTTCCATTACAGATGCACTTAACACAGAGTTATTTATGGTGTAGGTGGCACAGGGATTATTAAATCCCAAATGCATCACCTTACATTTATCAACATTGAATCTCATTTGTCCTTCTGCTGCCCATTTTGATAATCTATCAAAATGCCCCCTTCTAAGTCATTTATAAACAGATTAAACAGAAGTGGCCCCAGTACGGAACCCTGAGGCACTCGGCTTAGAACTCTAGCCCACATAGATGTAGCTCCATTTACCACCACTCTCTGCTTGCCATCCAATAACCAATTCTCTATCCATGCACAAATGTTTTCTTCAAGGCCAACTGTCCTCAGTTTATACATTAGTCGCCTATGTGGCACAGTATCAAAAGCTTTCGCAAAATCTTTGATACCACATCCACTGCTGTGCCTGAATCCAAATTCTTACCAGCCTTTTCACTAGTCTCACAGAATGCCAGCCTATTCACCAGAATGCCAGCCTATTCATCATTCTCACAGTGCCAACCTATTCACCAGTCTTGCAAAATATCAGCCTATTCACCAGTCTCCCAGGCTATTCACCAGTCTCAAAGAATGCCAGTCTATTCACCAGTCACACAATGTCAGTCTATTCATCCATCTCAGTGCCAACCTATTAACCAGTTTCACAAAATGGCAGCCTTTTTATCAGTCTCACAATGCCGGCCTATTTACTAGTCTCACAATGCCAGCCTATTCACCAGTCTCACAATGCCAGCCTATTCACCAGTCTCACAATGCCAGCTGTGACAAAGTCGATACCCAGGAGTTGAACGATTTGTCGCAGGTTGTGGTGGATGGGAGGTATATTCCACCTGGGGTCAGACGCTACGTTCTGTAGCAGCTCCGGAATAGGGTTTTGCGCTCTGCCACATGGTCAGAGGTTAAAAGAAAACCTTAGTTGGGTCCGGAGCTGACCAGTTGCAGAGTGGGCGGGCGAAGCTGGTCGCCAGATCCTAGGTGGATCAATTGGTCCTTTTAAGAGATTCTGCTGAAACCAGGCTCACAAAGAGTTAACAGAGCAGCTTTGTAAGTCTCAGCAGAAGGGGGAGGGGGTGTGACCAGAGGAGTGAGTTCAGTTTTGGTGTTGATTAGAGGAGGTTGGCTGCTTCTGCTCTGGAGCCAGTGCAGGCTGCTTGGGGACTGTGTTTCAAGCTGAATGTAAGCTTGTGGACAGAACTGGCCCTTTTTGCTTTATGAATGAACTGTATTTGACAAACTGCAAAGTGACTGTTGTTTTGAAGCCTGCTGACAAATAAACTCTTGTTTGCTTTGGATATCACACCTGTCTGTGCTGCTAACTCCCGCTGAGTACTCACCACTGTTAGCTGATCCCTCACAGTTGGTGTTTGGATGCGGGCAACCTTAGCACGCCTACAGCGACAGTGGGTTTGGCGCCAGATTCAAAAGTTTGAACAGCAGCATGGATGAGCTGGTAAAGCAGTTGGTACTGGCAAATGCGGCTTTGCAACAGGCTAACGCTGAGCAGCGGAAAACTAACACAGCCCTGCAACAACAGACAGAGGCAGTAAAGCAGCAAGCACTTACCTTATGTGAGAGTCTGGCAGCAGCTGCGGAAGTCGATCGTCGCACCACTGAAGCTGACCGGAAAGCAGTAAGTGAGTTGGTGCAACAACTCGTGGCTCGGAACCAGGAGGGACAGGTGCTGGTCCCTGGCAATGGAGGTACTATCCGGGCAAGTCACTTCTTGCAGAAACTGACTCCACATGATGAAGTTGAGGCTTTCCTCCATACCTTTGAGAGGACAGCAGAGAGGGAAGCCTGGCCTAAAGCGCAGTGGGCAGGTTTGGTAGCACCCTTCCTGTCTGGAGATGCTCAAAAGGCCTACTTTGACCTTGCCCTAGAGGACGCCAAAGACTACGACAAGCTGAAGGAAGAGGTCCTGCGTCGACTTGGTGTGACCCCAGCCGTGCGAGCCCAGCGTGTTCACCAGTGGACCTATTCAGCCGCGAGCTCTCCAAGGTCACAGATGCATGATCTTATCCACTTGGTGAAGAAGTGGTTGGAACCTGAGAGGTTGACCACTCCACAGGTCGTTGAAAGAGTTACCATTGACCGATTCATGCACTCCCTACCCCGGCTTTGCGAAGGTGGCTGAGTCATGAAGATCCACAGTTTGCTGATAAACTCATCGGGTTGCTGGAATGTTATCTGGCTGCAGAGGACTACAGGCCAAGGCCGACCAGTCACCACGGTAAGAAATAGACCTCTGGTACAATGTTGGCGATGTCAAGAGTGGGGACATATGGCTGCTAACTGTCCTCAGGCGGTTGAACCGATGGAGAGTGACTACTCTCGTCACAGGTCCTTCTTTGCGCAACCTGTGTATGTCACAAGCACTGGATCTCACTTGGCGGTGGTGAAAATTGCTGAAGAAACTGTCCAGGCCCTCTTAGACTCTGGTAGCTTGGTGACCCTGGTACATTCCAGTTTGGTGGACAAGTCCTTGCTTGGGAGTCATCAGGTCACAGTACAATGTGTTCATGGGGACTCTAAATCATACCCCACCGCCCTTCTCACCATTGAAACGAACTGTGGACCTGCCACTCAGGAGGTAGTCGTAAACCCGAATTTGGCCCACAGTGTCATTCTGGGGAGGGACTTTCCCCTGTTTTGGAACTTTTGGGAAGGGGTTAGCGTTAGAGGCTCAAGAGAGCTAGAATCAAAAACCGACATAGAATCTGATAATAATCAAGTGTTTTCCCCATTGGAGGTGTTTGCTGGAGACTTGGAGGTGTCCCCAGAAACCTCTGAGGACTCGATTCTACCGGACCTGGAGGTTTCTCGGGATAACTTTGGGAGTGCCCAGCTGAGGTATCCTACACTGGCTAAAGCATGGGAAAATGTCAAGGTGTTGGACGGGGAACCCCAAGTTATAGGGGCCGAGAAAGTGTTTCCTCATTTGGCTGTACAGTCAGGTTTGCTGTACCAGGTTTGCAAAATTCAGGGGGAGGTTGTGGAACAGCTTGTTGTCCCCAAGTCATATCGCAGAATGGTCTTAGACCTGGCGCATAAACATCCCCTGGGGGGTCATTTGGGTACAGAAAAGACCAAGGACCGAGTCCTGCAACGATTCTTTTGGCCCGGTGTACATGGGGATGTAAAAGCTTACTGTGAGTCCTGCCCCGAATGCCAAATGTGCACCCCGGCTCCCCATTTTCAAAGTCCGTTAGTCCCCTTACCCATTATCGAAGTTCCCTTCGAAAAAGGATAGCCATGGACCTAGTGGGCCCACTGGTTCGTTCAGCGCGTGGTCACCAATACATTTTGGTGGTATTAGACTATGCCACTCGGTATTTAGAAGCCATTCCCCTGAGAAATATGTCATCTAAACTGATTGCCCGTGAGCTGTTCCACATGTTCACCAGAGTAGGTTTCCCAGAGGAAATTTTGACAGACCAGGGTACACCATTTATGTCTAAATTAATGAAAGAAGTATGTAAACTGATGAAGATAGACCAGATTCATACTTCAGTGTACCACCCTCAAACGGACGGACTTGTGGAAAGATTCAACAAAACCTTAAAAAACATGTTAAAGAAAGTAGTGGACCGGGATCGCAAAGATTGGGATTGCCTTCTGCCCTACTTGTTGTTTGCAATTCGGGAGGTACCTCAGTCTTCCACAGGTTTTTCGCCCTTTGAGCTGTTGTACGGGCGACACCCACGGGGAATTCTATACATAGCTAAAGAAACCTGGGAGCAAGAGGCCACCCCTTACAGAAGTGTTATTGAGCATGTAGCTAGTATGCAAGATAGGATTGCAGCGGTAATGCCTTTGGTCCGAGAGCCTTTAAAACAGGCCCAGGAGGCACAGTCTCGTCTTTATAACAAGTCGGCAAAGGTGCGAGCTTTCAATCCTGGGGACCGAGTCCTGGTGCTGGTTCCTACAGTGGAAAGCAAGTTCTTGGCTAAGTGGCAAGGTCCATATGAGGTTATTGAAAAAGTCGGGGAGGTGAATTACCGGGTTTATCAGCCAGGCAGGAGAAAGCCAGAACAGATATACCATGTGAATTTACTGAAACCCTGGAAAGAGAGGGTGGCCCTTGCAACTGCCCAGGCTACTCAAGAACCCACCAAGGGTGGAATAGAGCTGGTACAGGTGGCTGGTACGTTGTCCGTTCCACAGAAACAGGAGGTCCGAGGGTTCCTCTTAAGGAATCGGGAGGTATTCTCGGAACTTCCGGGTTGTACCCAAGTCATCAAGCATGACATAGTAACTGAGCCCCATGTACAGGTCCGCCTTAAACCTTATAGAATACCTGAAGCTTGTAGACAGGCCATAGCAGGGGAAGTGGAACGAATGCTGGAACTGGGGGTAATAGAGGAATCCAACAGTGAGTGGAATAGCCCCATAGTTCTAGTTCCAAAGCCTGATGGTTCCATTCGTTTCTGTAATGATTTCAGGAAACTGAATGAGGTATCAAAATTTGACTACCCTATGCCGAGGGTAGATGAGTTAGTCGAAAGGCTGGGTCCCGCGAGATATGTAACTACCTTAGATCTGACACGGGGATACTGGCAGGTACCCTTAACTGAATCAGCCAAGGAGAAGACAGCCTTCTCGACTCCCCAAGGACTTTTTCAGTATGTTAGGATGTCTTTGGGTTGCAAGGAGCCCCAGCCACCTTTCAAAGGATGATGGACAAGATCCTTAGGCCACATCAGCGGTACGCTGCGGCCTATTTGGATGACGTTGTTGTCTTCAGTTCAGATTGGGAAAGCCACCTTCCAAAAGTCCAGGCTGTCCTGGATGCCATTAGAAAGGCAGGGCTGACAGCGATCCCCAAGAAGTGTGCAGTAGGGTTGGAGGAGGCCCGTTACTTGGGGTACACTATTGAGAGAGGTCTGATTAAACCTCAGGTACAGAAAGTGGAGGCCATTAGTGACTGGTCCCGGCCCCCCACGAAAAAACAGGTCAGGACCTTCTTAGGTTTGGTGGGGTATTATAGGAGGTTCATTCCAAATTTTGCCACTTTGGCCACTCCCATTACCAACCTCACAAAAGGGAAAGGTTCGTCCATGATTTCATGGGGACGTGAGGCGGAAGAAGCATTTCAAGGCCTTAAGGAGGCTTTGTGCAGGGGTCCAGTCTTGATCATGCCTGATTTTAAAAAAGAATTTCTGGTACAGACAGATGCTTCAGCTGTCGGGTTAGGAGCGGTTCTGTCCCAAATGGTCAATGCAGAGGAGCACCCGGTTGTTTATCTAAGTCGAAGGCTGACGGCACCCGAGGAAAGATATAGTATTGTGGAGCGGGAGTGTCTGGCAATTAAGTGGGCACTCAAGGCTCTACGGTACTATCTCTTGGGTCGTCGCTTTCGCCTCATTACCGATCATGGTCCTCTAACTTGGATGTCTCAAAATAAAGAGAAAAATGCAAGGGTAACGCGCTGGTTTCTGGCGTTACAACCCTTTAATTTTTCGGTGGAGCACAGAGCTGGAAGACTGCATGGTAATGCAGATGCTCTATCGAGGGCATTCTGCCTTGCCGCAGACTGTGTCCGATCCCATGGGCTCGAACAGAGGGGGGGAGTATGTGACAAAGTCGATACCCAGGAGTCGATCGATTTGTCGCAGGTTGTGGTGGATGGGAGGTATATTCCACCTGGGGTCAGACGCTACGTTCTGTAGCAGCTCCGGAATAGGGTTTTGCGCTCTGTCACATGGTCAGAGGTTAAAAGAAAACCTTAGTTGGGTCCGGAGCTGACCAGTTGCAGAGTGGGCGGGCGTAGCTGGTCGCCAGATCCTAGGTGGATCAATTGGTCCCTTTAAGAGATTCTGCTGAAACCAGGCTCACAAAGAGTTAACAGAGCAGCTTTGTAAGTCTCAGCAGTAGGGGGAGGGGGTGTGACCAGAGGAGTGAGTTCAGTTTTGGTGTTGATTAGAGGAGGTTGGCTGCTTCTGCTCTGGAGCCAGTGCAGGCTTCTTGGGGACTGTGTTTCAAGCTGAATGTAAGCTTGTGGCCAGAACTGGCCCTTTTTGCTTTATGAATGAACTGTATTTGGCAAACTGCAAAGCGACTGTTGTTTTGAAGCCTGCTGACAAATAAACTCTTGTTTGCTTTGGATATCACACCTGCCTGTGCTGCTAACTCCCGCTGAGTACTCACCACTGGTAGCTGATCCCTCACACAGCTTATTCATCAGTCTTACAATGCCAGCCTATTCATCAGTCTCACAGAGACAACCTATTCACCAGTCTTACAATATGCCAGCCTATTTACCAGTCTCACAATGCCAGCCTATTTACCAGTCTCACGAAATGCCAGTCTATTTAGCAGTCTTTCAATTTTGGCCTATTCACCAATTTCATAGAATGCCAGCCATCTCACCATTCTCACAGAATGCTTGTTGATTTAGCTGCCTCCTAGTGGCAGCCTATTCACCAGTCTCACAATGCCAGCCTATTCACCAGTCTCACAATGCCAGCCTATTCATCAGTCTCATGTATAGAATTGAATAGAACATGTTTCGGAGTGTGTGCTCTTTTATCAAGCTTGATAAAGGAACACATACTCTGAAACATGTTGCGATAGTTAATAATAAATATTTTGCGTTTTGCACTACCTGAGGCTCGCCTACAATTTTTCAATTCTATACATGTTTACTCTATTTTCTCTTTCCATAAAGGAAAGAGAAAATAGAGTAAGTAACAGCAGCTTTTTTGTGACTGTGATATTCATCAGTCTCACAGGGACAACCTATTCACCAGTCTCATGAAATGCCAGTCTATTTTGAAGTCTCTCAATGTTGGCCTATTCACCAGTCTCACATAATCCCAACCTAATTACCAGTCTCATAGGATGCCACCCTATTTACCAGTCTCATGAAATGCCAGTCTATTTAGCAGTCTCTCAATGTTGGCCTATTCACCAGTCTCACAGAATGCCAGCCTTCTCACCATTCTCACAGAATGCCAGCTGATTCAGCTAGCCTCCTTATGCCAGCCAATTCACCAGACTCACAATGCCAGCCTATTCACCAGTCTCATAATGCCAGCCTGTTTACCAGTCTCACAATGCCAGCCTATCCACCAGTTTCACAAAATGGCAGCCTATTCATCAGTCTTACAATGCCAGCCTATTCACCAGTCTTACAGAATGCCAGCCTTTTTACCATTTCACAGTGCCAGCCTATACACCAGTTTTACAGAATTCTAGCCAATTTACCAGTCTCACAGAATGCAAGCCTATTCACCAGTCTTAATGCCAGTTTATTTAGCAGTCTCCCAGTGTTGGCCTATTCGCCACTCCCACAGAATGCCAGCCTATTTACCAGTCTCCCAGAATGCCAGCCTATTCACCAGTTTCATGGAATGCCAGCCTATTCACCAGTCTCACAAAAAATACCCACATTTTTACCAGTCTCAAAAATACCAGCCTTTTCACTAGTCTCACAGAATGCCAGCCTATTCACCCATCTCACAGAATGCCAGCCTATTCAGCATTCTCCCAATGCCAGCCTATTTACCAGTCTCACAGAATGCCAACCTATTTTCCAGTCTCACAAAATGCCAGTCTATTTACCAGTCTCTCAATATTGGCCTATTTACCTGTCCCACAGAATTCCAGCTTATTCACCATTCCCACAGAATGCCAGCTGATTCAGCTGCCTCCAAATGCAAGCCTATTCAGCATTCTCCCAATGCCAGCCTATTCACCAGTCTCATGGAATGCCAGCCTATTTAGCAGTCTCCCATTGTTGGCCTTTTTACTAGTCTCACAGAATTCCAGCCTATTTACCAGTCTCACGAAATGTCAGTCTATTTAGCAGTCTCTCAATGTTGGCTTATTCACCAGGCTCACAGAATGCCAGCTTTCTCATCATTCTCTCAGAATGCTAGCTGATTCAACTGCCTCCTAATGCCAGCCAATTCACCATACTTACAGTACCAACCTATTCACTAGTCTCAATGATTTGGAGCCTACTCAGCATTCTCAGAATGCCAACCCATTTAGTCACAGAATACTTGCCTACATACAAGCAAAATAACAGCCTATTCAGAAATCATACATTTCTAGTTTTTTCACCAGTTGAAGTATGTCAGAGCAAGAGAGAGATTGAATACCATGAAACAACAGAGGAACATTGGAGGTTAATCTCTGGTGATAGGGACCTAGAAAAATATATAGGCCCATATCCTCAAGTGACAGCTCGTAGAGCCACTAATCTAAAGGACAAATTGTCCCCAAGCCACTATACAGATCCCAAAAACAACGGATGTGAGTGGCTTAGGTATGTTGGGAATAAATGTTGTGGGAAATGTCGAATGTGTCCACAAATGTGCCAGGATAAGACTTGTACAGGTTCTGATGGTAAGAAATGGGACATAAAACAGTACATTTCATGTGAAACTAAACAAGTAATCTATTTAGTAACTTGTAAATGCAATAAAAAATATGTGGGTAAAACTAAAAGAATGTTAAAGACAAGGATTTTGGAGCATGATAGAGCAATTAAAAAAATGGATATAGAAAGATCGGCCATAGCGAAACATATGTTTGAGGTACACAAAAGACAAGTACCTTGGTATTTTTGTGGTGTTGAAACTGTGTCCCTTGGAGTGAGAGGAGGTAATGTAGATAGAATTCTATTACAAAAAGAGTTACGTTGGATATATAGACTTAATACGCAGATCCCTAGTGGCCTGAATGACACAATGCAATTTGCATGCTTTCTATAAGATGTATTGGTGATAGGTGTGATGTGAACATAATTCAAGTACACATCATATGATATGGTTTTGATGGAGAGTATATTTGTTTTTAACCCATAGTCTGTGTTTGCTGATGCGAGTCAGCGTGCTCTTACACATTGCCCTGAGTGATCAACGCTTCCTGTTGATCACGCATAATTAATGATTAAGGTATTGGTGACTCCTAATTATGGATTGAAATGATTGGAAACCTTTTAAAATTGTGTATTAGGTTGTGCAATGCAATATATGATTATGTGGTAATAATCGTATCCACACATGTAGAATAATTATTGGTATTCCCACCTGATGTATAAGACTTTGAAATTAGTCTAAGGTGTATACCTTTAAGGAGATATGTTTAAATAGGTCTCGCCTGTGGAGTATCGCGAGACCCTGAAGAAGCCGTTGCGCTAGGAGCGCGAAGGTGAAACGCGCGTTGGTTGTTTGGAGGAGGCGAGACTGTCCAGTGTCTGTGATATATGTTTCTTAGGGATTCCATGATAACTTGCGTTTGGAACTGCTGCTTATACTTACCATCGGGTGAAGAGTGTGGTCCGTCCCGGTCAGCGGGTCCTGGCTTCTCACGTAAGTCCCGTACTATTGTTTTCATCAGGTGGCCGGCTTATTTATGATAGGTCTCTATTCACAAATGGAAGGAATCTTGAACACGAACTGATCCATATAGGATATATCGCAAGGACACTGGACACTTGGTATAGGTAATTGGGGACGCCCATTGCCGTATATGTATGTTTTTAATATGTCATGTTAGCATATTATGTGTGGGTTTTAAGGTTGTTAGAATATCTCACATGAGGGGATATGGGTAAAGGTTTATGTGCAATATAATTATTATTTGGATGTCAATAAACAGAGTGGTATTTTTTGGACCTCTATGCGCTCAGTGCCTTTATTATAGGGTCTTTTTTATATAAGAGGAGTTTCTGTGTCCTCTGTTGTTTCATGGTATTTTATATGTTCACCCTGTAAGGCACCGCTGGATTTGCAGTGTTTGCGATGGTCCTATTATATATAAGGAACTGTGCCACATCAGACCAAATGTAGATTTTGAAGAGAGAGATTGAGACTGGTAAAATGTCTGTCTTCTATCTCTATCTATCTGGTCTGTCATTTGTCTATTGTTCCCTGTCTATCTGTCAGTGTCTGTCTGTCTGTCTATCTCTATAGCGATCTGTCTTGTTTAACTGATTGATTTCTCTTATTTCACACTTTAATTTTTAATCAAGAAAAAGAATATATTATTTTTACCAAGAGTTTTAGGGCTCTAAATCAGAAAATATATACAAGTCTAGATATTTGTCCTCTGCGCCTCTGGGTATGGTTCTTTTAGGGGTAATTTAGGTTCACTGTGGAGCTCAGTATCCACTATTTGAGTCTGTATATCTGTTCCTATTTCTGGCTACGTGATCCTTCTCCCCCGTGTGTATTTAATACGATTAGAATAGCATAAAAGAGATAAAAATATAAAAGATGTAGATTTAGTAACTTAATTTATATCCTATACATTCCATATAAAACAAGA
This sequence comes from Hymenochirus boettgeri, assembly GCA_019447015.1. NCBI lineage: Eukaryota > Metazoa > Chordata > Amphibia > Anura > Pipidae > Hymenochirus > Hymenochirus boettgeri. The sequence continues at coordinate 175,347,213 of CM033473.1, forward strand.
ATTAAAAACACTTACACTTGGTTTCCAGTGTTTTTATTGACTCCAGTCTTCATAAGAATAGTTAAAGGCATAACAATATTAAAACATATGCAGCTTTAGCCAAATTCCTTTAAAGGGCAGACATGTCCTTTAAAGACCATGCTGTTTGGAAAGGGGAAGTGGTTAGACATGATTGGAGGGATTGAGTACACACAGCTATATCTTTGGTAAGTAATTACTTAGAAACTCAAATGTTCACTGTGTAAATCAAGGTACTTTTAAACCATCATTTGCTGGGGCGTAGCTACCAGGGGTGCAGGGGATGCGACCGGACCTGGGCCCCTGGCCAAGAAAGGGGCCCCATTTTGTGCTAAGGTTCAAAAACAACTAGTCTGTGTGCCAACTGTTTTACCAGTGGTCTGTGTACAAAGCATTTTTACCATTGTCTGTGTGCCAAGCATTTAACCAGTGTCTGGCTGTGTGCAGTACCAGTTTCCCAACCAGTTTTTCAGTGTCTGCATTCCAAGTATTTAAGCAGTCAAATAGTAACCATATCAAATTTGGTATCTACAAACTGTCTAACCACCCTGGATATGAATTTATACGTTGGCATTTTATGAGGTGTTACCCCATCACAATATGGGATTTTGCAGGGCTGAGGCTCTTCAGGGTAGGCCCCTCAATACCATTGGGATTGATGTCTCTGGGCCTGTGTCCTCCATTGCTCTTTTCATGGTTGCAAATCCAGTTCTGGAAAGGGGCAAAGGGCTAGAGATTCAGCTGCTGTTGAAAAAGCGAAATAGACCATCAATACCAAATATCACTTTATGGTATCCATCAGGGCATAGTTCTAAGGTACAGGCAACTAGACATTGACCTTGATAGGGCCTAAAGACCTAACAATGTTACAAAGCTGTACGTTAAAAATAAAGCTATGGCCAAACTTTTTTCAACCAACATTTCTGTATCTGCACTAGGCAGGGGGTATCTCTTTTCAGCAGTCTTACTGGCCAGAATTCAAGAGAAAGGGCTAGTAATAGATAAAAGGCTTCCAGAGCCCTACCACCTACTTATATATATGCTGTTGATGCAGGAATGTTTATTAGAGGAAAATATCCCCTGGAGCAGCTTAACATGTTGCCTACCAGCTGAAGATGCAGGCACTGCCAAGAGACAGTTTGGCCCTCAAAGCAAGTTTATAAACAACAGCAGAAATAAGCCTAACTCTAAGACATGCTACATTGACATAATTGGAAGCATGGTTGTCATTCACCAGTTAAAGGACAATAATACCAAAAAAAATAACATCTCCCCATTACATGTCCACACTTCCAGCAGCTGAAATCACTTACTCGTGTTTACAGCCGTGCTGCCTTCTCTTCACACAGCAAAAGATAAGTGCTAAAAGCCCACCTTCTAGACAGCCCAGGGCCATGGTTAACATATCACTTGTCATTGGCTGGTGGGAATGTCTGTTACAACCTCTCTCCTCCTCCTCTGGCAGTTAAACAAACTTGAAATGCCCAGTTGCTAGGATACAGCCTACAAAATCAAGCTGATGATGGGTGGGTGGAGAAGCGTTTTCTCGCATGCTAATTTTGATTGACAGAGGCAGACAGAATTGTTACGCCCCCTTTACAGCATGGCTAATTGAAAGCTAATTGAAGGCGGAGAGAGGCTGCAAATCAGGAAATAATGTATGGGGAGGGATGCATACCTTTACACTTTATAAAGCAATTAAAAAAAGAAATTCATTGAGGCAAAACAGTTATCCTTTAAACATGGGATAGACAATTCTTACCAAGGTATCACAATCTTAGCTTTGTGCAGGGTATAAATTCCCTTTAATGCATCATTTGCACCAGTGCTAAATTGCTTTGCTGCTTGTAATAAAGATTTGGGTTAGAATGATAGTAGAACATGCCATCAAATCAGTCAGTTATGTGTTTGAATCAGTTTGGGAGTGAAAACACTGGTATTTGGCCCATATAAACATAGAATTATCCTGAAATGTTTATGTTTGGTGTTTTATACACAAGACCAATGCAGGTATAGTGACTTATAGATTTTTGTGTGTCCTTGGGAAGTCAGAAATTGAGAAATGTTCCATTTCCACATGAATAAAGCTGGTGGGATTTTTTTTAATCCTTCCAACATCTAAACCCTACAGTAAAGTAGAACATTAATTTGTAGTTCCGCCTTAAGACCTTGCAGTTGTTTTCGGTTTTCTGCGAAACCACCGCCTATTTAACACCCCTTCTGGTCTAAATAATGTAGTAAATATAACACCTGTCTGTTGCTTTGCCTTGAGACCTGGCAGCTCTTTTTGGTTCTCTGCAAAACCACCACTTATTAACACCTCTTTTGGATTGCTCCTCCTGGCAATCTGGCTGTCCTATAGCTCTATACTGATGGTTGATCCAGTCTTGTGTGAGATAATTCCTAAGAGACCTGGTATCACTTACTGTAGATCAAGAACATTATTCAATTATGTGGCTCCGAGTATGCTACCTATTAAAACCAACAGTAATTGGCTTGCGCAAACGGGTATGTACAAATGTGGAAAAAGCAGGTGTAGGTGTTGCAAGTTTGTGTTTTCTGCATCTGTTTTTCTTCCACTGTTACTAAGAAAATTTATAATGTGAAAAGATATATAAACTGTGGTTCCCAATACGTGATCTATTTGATCACGTGTGGATGTGGGCTACAATATGTAGGCAAGACGACACGCAAATTAAAAGAAAGTCTGTATGAACATTCCAATTCAATTATAAGCAGGGATAATCGTACAGCCCTAGGTACCCACAGCCTTACCTGTCAACAGACCAACAAATGTATATACATGGGTATCGAGCAGGTTGTGGTAGGCTGCAGAGGAGGGGACAGAGATTTTGCTCTCTCAAAAAGGGAACTTTGGTGGATCTTGGAGTTAAAAAACAGATTTCCTAAAGGTTTAAATAGAGATTGGGAGGTTTCCCTCTTTATATGAATTCTTAAATGGTCTTTTTCACTAATTATTTATAAGAGCTCTTTATGTGCTCGTATTTTTCTATGCTTTTGTACCTCTGAATTTATATAGGGTTAAAATGATATATATTTCCATATATAAATACATATTTGGATTGTACTGTTCACATCTCAATAAGTTCTTTTATTTGAACTACGTAATTTGCTCTCTTATTGCACATTATTATGTAACATAATATGAGATACTATATACCTGTATATTTATACTCAATATTTATTAGAGACTGCTGCTCTCTGTTATGTTACTATTTTTTAGCTACAATATTGGTTTTTTTTATTGTGTATATATACATTTTAATGTTTCAATTTCTTTGATATATGCTTTTATGCATCTTTACATCCTGTGTAGCACTTACTCCTAGAGATCGATGGTCTCTCTTTAGTAGAGATATCCGAACTTTGCAAAATCCGGTCCGCTCGAGGATCCGTGAATTTTCGAAAAAATTTGAAAATCCGTGAGCGGACAAATTAAAATGTAAAATATCCTCGAAATTACGAGATTTCTCGTATTTTCGAAAATTTTCTAAAATACGAGTAATCCTTGTAATTTCGAAAATTTTCGAAAATACGTATTTTCGAAAATACAAGAAATCCTCGTAATATCAAAATTTTTCGAAAATACGAGAAATCCGTGGTTCGGAAGGCGGAAAATCCGGAAAAATCCGCCGTTCGCGAACGGGATAAATCCGCGGCGGATCCGTTCGGATCCGCGAACCGGCCATCACTACTCTTTAGTAGACCATATTCCAGCAATGTATTAACCCCTTGTTCTGAGATCTCCTTTGAGATCTGTTTGTATTTAGCTTTATAGCTAAATTGTTTGCAGGTGTTATATTGTTGGATATTTAAGGTCAATATCGAGGTGTATCCCTCTGGTGAAGTGACGAGTTTTACGTCAAGAAACGCGTCAGGGCATATGATTGTCTACCTCTATGAAGCATGCTATGTTCGGCAATAAAAGTTAAGTTTTAAAATTTATTCGCAGTTGGTAGAAGTCCGTCGTCTTTCTTTTATATATTCCTCACCTTTGGATGCTTCCGGAGCGCCATGTGACTGGAATCCCACTACGAGTTGTGAAGTAGAGGAGCCGACGTTCTAATTGACTGATAAAACTTTGTTTCGTCCTATAGTTCTACCTGTTACTGTCAATCTGGAGTAATAAAAATGATGATTAATATTAATCCTTTCAGTGCCAGTAGAATTTTATATTTTCTACTGTGACAAGGGAAACTGTCTTACTAAAGGAGTAGTTGTAGATGGAGTGTATGTACCACCCAGGCTGCAGTTATGGCTTCGCTGAGGCTCCAGGGGAAGTTAAAATGAAGTTCTGTAGTGAGGTTTTTAATTTACCCAGTTAGCAGGGCCCTGGAGTCTGGCTAGGAAAGAGTGGGTGGGTTTCTTAGCCAGTTAAGTCCACGGGTGGACTATTTAGCAGACAGCCTGGGTGTGGCTGTGGGTGGTGTTGTTTCTGGAGAAAATCCTGGAGGGAGTGCAGCTCTGCTAGAAGGCTCTGGTTCTGTTGATTTAAGATAAGCAGTCAAATAGGTTTTTTTGTTTTGGTAATCCAAGGACTGTCTGATTATACTGGAAAAGACTGTTATTTTACCAGTAAAGAAACTGTGTGCTTGATGCTCAGAAGAGCTGGGATTTCTGTTCAGTTTCTTTAGTTTACCGTTTAATAAACTACAGGCAGGAGCCTGCAACTGTTTATGGTTACAAAGTCTGCTGTCTCTTTCTTAAGGAATCGTGACACCACAGACACGATCCTACACTACACATTATCAGGATTTTGCCCTCAATGAGTTTAGACTAAGATTACAGTAGGAAACTCCCCAGTTAATGATGAATATTATGTAACAATTGCATTTACGCATTGCACCTGAAGCAACATGGGCAATGCACAAAATGTGTAATAAGGCACAAAATGTCACTTATGGGGAAAAACTGAGAGACCAAGCCAGGAATAAATGAACAAGGCAATTTATTAACAATTGCAAGGAGCATAAATGATAATGAAGCAGTTGTATACATTAACCTCATGCACTACTGTCACAAACCCCCCGGTCCCAAAACGCCCCAACCACCTATCCGTTACCGGAAAGCACACTCCAAGCAACCGACAGGCGGACGGAACAGATCAGACCCGGTGGGTTTGGTGAACAAACTATATATTACACAATTAATATTACTAAATATCAATATACTCACTGCCACCACATCCCGATTAAACAGCGGAATGACCTGTTACCTATATGGGGATATCCACACCCCTACTTCTAACAACCTGTAAGGAAATTGGTTATTCACCCCTAATATTCTATACACAGTTATACAGTATCTCTATATACCTACACAATACTTCTCTATAGTAGCGTACTTCGAAGACACAGGTTTGTTTTGGGATATACTCAGAATAGGACAATAGCCTATAAATGATTTTATATCATTTATTAAAAGTTGTTAAAAATAGTGCATAAAAATATAAAGAAAAATAAAATAAATCACTGAACATAAAGCGGTAACACAAGTGAGGGTAGAAATGGATAAAAGAAGGAATACTTAAGGATAAATGGCATCTGAATAGTCCATGAGAAGAGTCCAGAACTTGATAATCCAATTTATGGGAAAATAATGGTCCAAATGATAAGTCCTGCTGTAAGCCAATACGGTCTGTCCAGTTGGCTAGATGTTATTCCAGATGTTCTTGTAGATGTTATGACAGACTCCTTGGGATGAGACCCAGTTCCATTTTTATCCTTTCTTCAGAAAATGGGAGTGGTCTGGTCCCTAGAGGGGTGGACTTGGTTCTGCCCCAGAAGGTTGGTTCCAAGTTTTGGAGGGAATTTCAAATATCAAACTCCCCCCCAGTCCATAATCCGTGACCCACACATGTCACCTTCAAAATAATATCATGATGGTTTATAACTAATTTTTCCCAACAGAACAAGACCAAATACGACATATCTGGGATATCCTAGGCCTAAGAAGGATAATATCCCAAGTTTGGCTCGGGCTATGATATTGTGTCAGGTCTCTATAAATGTAGAATTAATTACTGGATAAACTGGGGTTATTTATGAAAACCTGAAATAATTCTACATCCTGAATTATTAAGGAATATGAATGACCTTTGATCTGCCTGTTGGTTTCTGCTCAATTCTCTACTAGGAGATTCCCTGCTAGTTCTGGTGTCTCTTTGTCTGGGACATTGTTTGTTTATTATGGGGAATTCACACCTTGCCCTTTGAAGTCAGACCTCCTGCTAAGTCAGCTAATTTAACACCAAATGGCCCTGGCTTTGGGAAAACATGAATTAACTCTGCGAGTACCAGAACAGTGAAACAATGTGGAAGCTACCATGCTGCTTGATCATGCCAATATGGTGAAATAATTGAAAATTGGGGGTGCAATTTCAGATATCGTCTATGGCGTTTTACATTGAATACCTGTTCATCACAACTACAACATGCATACATGCAATAATATACGAAAGGTAATGCAAGACAATCTCCCTGCAGGCAAGTGTATTCAATGAGCATACACCTGCAATCTGGAGTACATACAATTAGCCTACTCTGCATAAGATATCAATGCAGAGTAATCCAGTGTATATACAAATGTGTGCACACAGACCCAAAACCCAGGAAGATATAAATAACAATACACCGATAATTTGCAGTACAAGAGGCAGCAGGCAAACTGGTAGTACAGGAAGAATATAAACCGGGAGATCAAATAATACAAGATAATCGCTAGGCAGAGAATAGTCACAAGGCAAGCACAGGTCAAAACACAGGAGGGCAACAAGAAACAGGACTCGAATACAAAGGCCACTAACTCATGGTAGATGGGCTAGGATACAGGAAACGTAAGTACAATGGACTAGCACTGAAGCAATGTTCATGCTGGCCTTAAATGCAGACATTGGAAGGTCAGGTGACAGATCTCCTCCCAGCAATAGTCTGTAACAAACACAGTTCTTGAGGTAGAGGGCCCTCTGCTGGTGGGCAGGTAGAAGTTCCAGAAGTGATATCTCTGAGGAGAACAATGACATCTGCTGGTGGAAAGGAGGAAGTTCATGCAGGCAGTTCATAAAGTCACCAGCAGATGTTGATCATGGCATAGAACTTGAACTCGAACCCGAGTTCGAGCCGAACTTTCGAGTTCCGGACGGACCCGGACTTCTCGAACTATCTCGGACGCGGACTTTCGATATTTCCCGGACTTTCGATGATTTATCGAATGTTCGAACGTTCGAACGGTCGAACGGTCGAACATTCGAAAATCATCGAATTTAAAAAAAAAAAGTGCCCACATGTCCAAAATCACCAAATGGCAGCTAATTTGAGCATTGCCAGCCCCCTGGGTATAAAAGGCAATGCGACCAGTGCCATTTAGTCAGTGTGTTGGAGTGTATTTAGTGGAGACCTGACAGTGTAGGAGTTGGAGAGAGTTTTCTGAGCTTTCTGTGTGTGGATTTCAGCATGGTGGTTTAGCTCTTGTAGTTAACCATCCCTGTATTCACACATCTTGAGACCCAACAGTCCTATCTCCTTCCCATCTTTCCCTTGCACAAAGCATACACTGAGGGAGAGAAGCCAAAGGGGTATGGGGTCTGTCCGGAGGGGCAAACAAGCATGCCTGGCCTCCGCAATAATGTTGTCAAACTGAAGTGAATCTACTGCTACTCAATGGTGCTGTTCCTACAAACCCTATCTCCTTCCCAGCTTTCCTTTGCACAAAGCATACACTGAGGGAGAGAAGCCAATGGGGTATGGGGTCTGTCCGGAGGGGCCAAAGCCTGCCTGGCTCCGCAATAATGTTGTCAAACTGAAGTGAATCTACTGCTATTCAATGGTGCTGTTCCTACAAACCCTATCTCCTTCCCCGCTTTCCCTTGCATGAAGCATACTCTGAGGGAGAGAAGCGAATGGGGTATGGGGTCTGTCTGGAGGGGACAAGCCTGCATGGCTCCGCAATAATGTTGTCCAATTGCAGTGGGTCTACTGCTACTCAATGGTGCTGTTCCTACAAACCCTATCTCCTTCCCCGCTTTCCCTTGCACAAAGCATACTCTGAGGGAGAGAAGCCAATGGGGTATGGGGTCTGTCCGGAGGGGCCAAGCCTGCCTGGCTCTGCAATAATTTTATCAAACTGAAGTGAATCTACTGCTACTCAATGGTGCTGTTCCTACAAACCCTATCTCCTTCCCAGCTTTCCCTTGCACGAAGCATACACTGAGGGAGAGGAAGCAATGGGGTATGGGGTCTGTCCGGAGGGGCCAAGCCTGCCTGGCTCCAAAATAATGTTGTCAAACTGCATGTGGCCATGCTTTCTTGTGGGGAAAGTAATGGTGGAATGACTACACCCACTTTCCAGGCTTGATTTTAGATCCTGGATTGCATATAGAAGTCAATGGGAAGAAGGGATTATAATCGAATGTCGAAATCGAATCCGCGAGTAAAATGTACATGGTATCTAGGCGCGAACATCGAATCCGCGAGTAAAGTGTCCATTAGAACCTATACGCGAGTATCGAATCCGCGAGTAAAATGTCCATGTTACCTCGAACGTTCAAACACGAGAGTGCGAAAGTAGCGCGCGTGAGAGTAAAATCGATTTTACGAAAGTCCTGGATATTGGAACATGTTCCCCAGACCATTTCCCAGGTCCCACAGCCATTTACATTAAGTTACCATTAATATTTTAGCTGTATTTGACTCGAACTTTTAGAACTATTTTCCTCCCATAGACTTTAATGGGTCCGTTTTCGAACTTTCGAACTTTCGAAATAGTTCGAAAGTTCGAAAACGGACCGAACTTTCAGTAGTTCGACCATCTCTAATCGTGACATATTATACATCTTTTTTATTTGCATAAAATGTATGTTAACAAGATTACAAAATTTTGTAAATTGTCTGAAGATTTTACTGGATTTTGGGGTAAAATATATAAAACAAATGTAAAGTTTGCAAATGTTTGTGATTTTTTTTCGCACATAAAACTGTTTCTAAAAGCTCTGATACTCCAGATTACAATGATACTAGATATACCGACCTGTATGCAGGTACCCCACTTTTCTTATACAAGAGACCCCCAAACTAAACCAGCACTTTCAAGAATATTACACCAAAATTAAATCTACCAAATAAACTAAAATATCCCTACAATTGAGATACCCACAGGATTTTATGAGTGTGAGGTAAGTTTTGATTGCATTGCAAATACCAGGGCAAAGCTCTTCATCTAATTGTAAGTTATTTTCTCATATTTTCCTTTTTTCCCTCCTGAATAAAATGGTATGCTACATTCATGGGTGTACTCAGAGACATAGCTACCAGCTTACTCAATGTCAAATGGCAGTAAAAAGCTAAATTAAAAAAAATAGCCAGATCTGTATTTGACTGCTGGTTTTTTTTTTACACTAAACACCCCTATATATAGTTACCAACATTTCTAAAAAAAAGTTCTAGGGACAACTTTCAGAGTAAAAAAAAAAAATGTATTTTAGCCGTGCCCACAACAAACCACTCCCATTTAAGCCACACCCAATTAAACCATATCAATTACACATATTTTTGTATTTTGAAGCAAAAATAATCATACAGTGAGAACAGACAGTAAAGGTCCCATACCGTGAGAACAGACAGTAAAGGTCCCATACCGTGAGAACAGACAGTAAAGGTCCCATACAGTGAGAACAGACCGTAAAGGTCCCATACAGTGAGAACAAACAGTTCCATACAGTGAGAACAGACAGTTAAGGTCCCATACAGTGAGAACAGACAGTTCCATACAGTGAGAACAGACAGTTAAGGTCCCATACAGTGAGAACAGACAGTAAAGGTCCCATACAGTGAGAACAGACAGTAAAGGTCCCACACAGGGAGAACAGATAGTAAAGGTCCCATACAGTGAGAACAGACAGTCCCATACAGTGAGAACAGACAGTTAAGGTCCCATACAGTAAGAACAGACAGTTCCATACAGTAAGAACAGACAGTTAAGGCCCCATACAGTGAGAACAGACAGTTCCATACAGTGAGAACAGACAGTTAAGGTCCCATACAGTGAGAACAGTCAGTAAAGGTCCCATACCGTGAGAACAGACAGTAAAGGTCCCATACAGTGAGAACAGATAGTAAAGGTCCCATACAGTGAGAACAGATAGTAAAGGTCCCATACAGTGAGAACAGACAGTTCCATACAGTGAGAACAGACAGTAAATGTCCCATACAGTGAGAACAGACATTAAAGCTCCCATACAGTGAGAACAGACAGTAAAGCTCCCATACAGTGAGAACAGACAGTAAAGGACCCATATAGTGAGAACAGACAGTAAAGGTTCCATACAGTGAGAACAGACAGTTAAGGTCCCATACAGTGAGAACAGACAGTAAAAAATGTTCTACTGTAAAAAAAAAAGTTATAATATTGCATAATGATAAAATGTATTTATTTCCATTGATTACTACTGAACAGTAAAAGAGAGTGATGGGGAACTGTAGTATAAAGCCCTATTTTTTCTTGATTTATTATAATTTTTGCTTGCATTTAATAAAATGTGGTATTTAGAGGAAAATTGCCTGCCCTTTAAAATCAGCCCAAGTCCCCCTTTCAAGACATATACACACTACAGAGCTGAACTCAATGTACACTAGGTACCTAAGTTTCAGTTCTCTCCTGTACCTCTCTCCCACACAAAGGCATCCACCATTTGTTTGCTGTGTACACCATCATGTGATAGTGTGGCACTAGTTCTTATGTTATCTTATGGTAACTTATGTTATCGCACACATATAAATATATACTCTGACACTAGCAACATTATACACACTTGATTACACATATTTTTGTATTTTGAAGAAAAAATAATCATACAGTGAGAACAGACAGTAAAGGTCCCATACCGTGAGAACAGACAGTAAAGGTCCCATACAGTGAGAACAGACCGTAAAGGTCCCATGCAGTCAGAACAAACAGTTCCATACAGTGAGAACAGACAGTTAAGGTCGCATACAGTGAGAACAGACAGTTCCATACAGTGAGAACAGACAGTTAAGGTCCCCACAGTGAAACAGACAGTAAAGGTCCCATTCAGTGGAGAACAGACAGTAAAGGTCCCATACAGTGAGAACAGACCGTAAAGGTCCCATGCAGTCAGAACAAACAGTTCCATACAGTGAGAACAGACAGTTCCATACAAGTGAGAACAGACAGTTCCATACAGTGAGAACAGACAGTTAAGGTCCCATACAGTGAGAACAGACAGTTAAGGTCCCATACAGTGAGAACAGACAGTAAAGGTCCCATACAGTAAGAACAGACAGTAAAGCTCCCATACAGTGAGAACAGACACTAAAGGACCCATACAGTGAGAACAGACAGTAAAGGTTCCATACAGTGAGAACAGACAGTTAAGGTCTCATACAGTGAGAACAGACAGTAAAGGACCCATACAGTGAGAACAGACAGTAAAGGTCCCATACCATGAGAACAGACAGTAAAGGTCCCATACAGTGAGAACAGACCGTAAAGGTCCCATGCAGTGAGAACAAACAGTTCCATACAGTGAGAACAGACAGTTAAGGTCCCATACAGTGAGAACAGACAGTTCCATACAGTGAGAACAGACAGTTAAGGTCCCATACAGTGAAAACAGACAGTAAATGTCCCATACAGTGAGAACAGACAGTAAAGGTCCAATACAGTGAGAACAGACAGTAAAGGTCCCACACAGTGAGAACAGATAGTAAAGGTCCCATACAGTGAGAACAGACAGTTAAGGTCCCATACAGTGAGAACAGACAGTTCCATACAGTGAGAACAGACAGTTAAGGTCCCATACAGTGAGAACAGACAGTTAAGGTCCCATACAGTGAGAACAGACAGTAAAGGTCCCATACAGTGAGAACAGACAGTAAAGGTCCCATACAGTGAGAACAGACAGTAAAGGTCCCATACAGTGATAACAGATAGTAAAGGTCCCATACAGTGAGAACAGACAGTTCCATACAGTGATAACAGACAGTTAAGGTACCATACAGTGAGAACAGACAGTTAAGGTCCCATACAGTGAGAAAAGACAGTAAAGCTCCCATACAGTGAGAACAGACAGTAAAGCTCCCATACAGTGAGAACAGACACTAAAGGACCCATACAGTGAGAACAGACAGTAAAGGTCCCATACAGTGAGAACAGACAGTAAAGGTCCCATACAGTGAGAACAGACAATAAAGGTCCCATACAGTGAGAACAGACAGTAAAGGTCCCATACAGTGAGAACAGATAGTAAAGGTCCCATACAGTGAGAACAGACAGTTCCATACAGTGAGAACAGACAGTTAAGGTCCCATACAGTGAGAACAGACAGTAAAGGTCCCATACAGTGAGAACAGACAGTAAAGCTCCCATACAGTAAGAACAGACAGTAAAGCTCCCATACAGTGAGAACAGACACTAAAGGACCCATACAGTGAGAACAGACAGTAAAGGTTCCATACAGTGAGAACAGACAGTTAAGGTCTCATACAGTGAGAACAGACAGTAAAGGACCCATACAGTGAGAACAGACAGTAAAGGTCCCATACAGTGAGAACAGACAGTTAAGGTCCCATACAGTGAGAACAGACAGTAAAAAATGTTCTAGTGTAAAAAAAAAAGTAATAATATTGCATATTGATAAAATATATTTATTTCCATTGATTACTACTGAACAGTAATAGAGAGTGATGGGGAACTGTAGTATAAAGCCCCATTTTTTCTTGATTTGTTATAATTTTGCTTGCATTTAATAAAATGTGGTATTTAGAGGAAAATTGCCTGCCCTTTAGGATCAGCCCAAGTCCCCCTTTCAAGACATATACACACTATACCTCTCTCCCACACAAAGGCATCCACCATTTGTTTGCTGTGTACGCCATCATGTGATAGTGTGGCACTAGTTCTTATGTTATCTTATGGTAACTTATGTTATCGCACTCATATAAATATATACTCTGACACTAACAACATTATACACACTCTGATGCACATACTGTATACTTCACTATCACACACATACAGAAACTCTTACTCATACACATACTATCACATACTGTTACATCACATAACTCTGTTGACATTCACACCTATACTGTCACATTATCACACATACACCCAGTCACCCACTGTCACACATGCTCTTACAGTCATGTACTATAAAATGAAGGCTATCACACATGCTGTCTCTTAAATACATACCTTTACACAATGTCCCACACATACACTTTTACTCTGTTATAGAATTACATTCTTAATTTCACAAATGTTATTATACTCACACACACACTCTCACACATACATTAACACAACCGGAGTAGCTGAAAACAGTTCAGTTAAATAAACAGCATCTAATTTATGTGGTGACCTCCAGGTCAATTCCATAGTTGGACACATCTGCAAGGACAAGTGCATGTTTAGGTAAGCAAAAGAACTGCCCTTTCTGCTGCACCACTAGTATATCGGAGTCCAGGCTTGGTTAGTTAAAAGCAAAAATTTATTTCCAGTTAGTTTAAAACATGATGAGCAGGCTTAACCCTTTCGCTGCCAGCAGAATTCACCACTTTGCGTGCGTTAAATGCCAGAAGAATTTTCAGGATTTTAGACACATTTGGTTCAGTCAAAGTCTACAGTAGGAAACCCCCCAGTAAATCAGGAATATTATACATTATAAAATTTTTCTGGAAATTTTACCGGAATTATGGATAAAATATGTCAAAAAAATTAAAAATGTGCAAGTGTTCATGGCTTTTTCCCATTTTTTCTTATAGTTATCTTAAGGTTACACACAAAAATCTTACTGTTTCTAAAAGCTCTGATACTCCCGAGTACAATACAAGATATATGTAGGTTCCCCACTTTTCCTGTACTAGAGACCCCCCCAAACTAAAACTGCACCTTCAAGAATATTACACCAAATTAAAATGTATAACCACTTCTGATGGTTAACACAGAATATCTTCCAAATTAACTAAAATATCCCCACAAGTGAGATATTTTTAGAAACTACACACCCACAGGATATTATGAGTGAGGTTAGTTTTGATCAAAATGCAGATACCCGGACGCAGCTCTTCATCCAATTGTAAGTTATTTTCTCACATTTTCCTTTTGTTCCTCAACTGTAAAATCAGAGCCAAAATCAAATGCGAATTTCAGCTAAAAACTGTGGAGGAAAGTTCAAATGCATCTCAAATATGAAAGCCTAACCCCTCCCGAATAAAACGGTATGCCACATTCATGTGTAAAACCAGAGACATGGGTACCAACTAACCCAGAGCGTGACCAATGCCAAATGTCAGTTACAGCAAAAATAAATTAGCCAGCTTTGCATTTGAACAGTCTGCAGTTTTTCCCAAAAAACACCCCCAACTCAGAAACACCCCCCACAACCTATATATTCCTGAAATCTACACAACTGCAGCTATGTAAGGCTATAGTTCGTTCATTCATACCATCAATGGTGTGGCCGCAGTTCTTCGTAGAAGTTCGCACTTTTCACAGATTTTCTAAAAAAATTAACATCAAACAACATTCAAAAGGTAGAAATCATGTCAAAACCTCAAGGAATGTAAAAAAAAAGTTACTAAATATCCATCTCCCAAATGTCCTAAATCAAACGGTATGACATTTGTATGGTTACACAGGCGGACGTGGAAGCGAAAAGCCACAAAGTGAGACATTGCACAATGCCTCAGAAAAAGCAAAAATATTTAGCCAACTCTGAATTTGAACAATCTGTAGTTTTTCCCACAAAACACCCCCGTAACTCAAAAATACCCCTCACAAACTATATATTCCTGAAATCTACACAACTTTAGCTATGTAACTCTGTAGTTCGTTCATTCATACCATCAATGGTGTGGGCGCAGTTTGTTGTAGAATGTCACACTTTTTTGAAAAAATGAACAAAAAACAACTTCAAAGGGTAGAAATCATGCCAAAACCTTATGGAATGTAAGAAAAAGTTACCATCAATCTCCCAAATATCCTAAATCAAACAGTATGACATATGCATGGTTACAAACACTCGTACGTGGAAGCAAAAAGCCACGAATTGCACGATGGCTCAAAAACAGCAAAAATATTTAGCCAACTCTGAATTTGAACAATCTGCAGTTTTTCCCACAAAACACCCCGTAACTCAGAAATACCCCTCACACCCCTGCCTTGCAGCCCAGAAGTGTATTGTTAGGTAAGCAAAAGAACTGCTGTTTCTGCTGTACCTCTAGTATATCGGAGTCCAGGTTTGGTTAGTTAAAACAACAATAGTGTACGTGAAGGCTGCTGGGACTCTCCCCTCCTCCGTGTATCCAAACGGACTGAGTGGCCATGCTACCGTAGGAGTATCGGACGTCCTCCCAATTAGATCAGCAAATGAACAAAGTATGTTTGAAGCAGGCCTCCTCAACAGACATCAATCAGGAGACGTGAAGTCAACAGCTGTACATAAAACTTAGCTTTTAATAGTGGAGATTAAAAAGCATTTATTATTAGTTAACTGGTCCATATACACATACAATAAGACTGCCAATTGCCTGACGCGTTTCGTGCCCAACGGACACTTCATCAGAGGAAATTGGCTACTACACACCTATGTCTTAAATAGATCACAATAGCAATAACATTAGCATATCTAATTGAATATTGACATACTCAATAGTAAGCTAATATATTCAAGAAGGTGGACAATTTTAACCATAGCAAAACTAGAAACACCATACACACATATATACATATACATATAATAATACATATGATAAAATCATCACCATATGAAATGTATTTAAAAAGAGAGAAGAAAGATTGTACGGACATGGACATATTTATATACATCATAATTACAAAAACAGTCAGCATATATAATTACTATAGCTAAATCTATGTGGATAGCATGTTGCACTAGCTAAATAATAAATAAAGGATAAAGATTGCTACAATATCACAATATAAAGATGGTAACAAACATTAAATGTTGAATAAAATATGGGACCCTTAACAATTCCCTAAATATATATATATCTGATATCCTCGTCATGCATAGATTCATGAATTAATAGCTTCATAAAACGGTATAATACAGTATAATATAATATAATAAGCAGAACCCTTTATAGAAAACAAGATACTTCCCAAACATAATTTCAAACCCAGGGGTATCCGCGTCTAAATTAAAAATCCATTGGGCTTCTTTACGATAAAGGACATCCTTACGACTCCCACCTCTTCTGAGAGCCCCTACTGAATCTATGCCCTGAAAATTAAAGACATGCTTGGAACCATCTTTATTGTTTGTTATATGTTTGCTGAGGGCTGAACGTGAGTTCTGTGCTTTTATGCTTTAGATGTTCCAGAAACCTGTCCTTTAATTTTCTGGTGGTAAGACCTACATATTGTTTCATGCAGTTGCAAGTTGCCAGATATATCACAAACTCTGCTTGACAATTAATATAGCTCTTAATTGGGTAAACCCTGCCAGTAACCATACTTTTAAACTCTGTAGATACTGTTATATATCTGCAGAATTTGCATAATTTATGTTCACATTTATAAGTGCCAAGGTGGCAAAGCCAATTTGTCTGTTTCTGTATCTTACTTTTTCTCAGTTGGCTAGGTGCCACTCTATTCGCAATAGAATACGATTTTTAGTAAGTAATATTAGGTTGAGTAGGTAGTAAGGGTCTCAAAATTGGATCTAGGATAAGTGTAGGCCAGTGTTTTTTAAGGATCATATGTATCTGTTTCGATTGAGCAGTATATGGGGTTATCAAAGAGAACTTACTCTTATTATTGTGTCTCTTCATATTGTGAACCCTGTTACTGGTCACTTTTGTCACTTTTCTGTCTGCTCTGGGATAAGTAATCGAACCAACATTCCTAATTGATGTTGTATGAAACTTTGAGTCATTTAATACAGCCCTATCATAGGCTTCCTTGATGGTTTTAAAACTAACCACGTTCGAGAAACCTATCCCACATCTCCATTGCTCTCGTTTGAAAACTATCCCATGTAGAGCAGATTTTACGTATCTGCAGAAACTGACTAATGGGAATTGAATCTTTAGTTGATTTGGGGTGTTGACTTTTATAATGAATTAAAATGTTTCTGGTGATATTTTTCCGGTATAAATCCGTACATACCACACCATCTAATATTTTAAATTCAATATCCAGAAATGGTATATTCTGTGCATTGCTCTCACTGGTAAATTTCAAATTAAGTGTATTAGCATTGCAATATTCCATAAATTTTAATATATCATCCTTTGTGCCCCGCCACACAATAATGAGGTCATCTATGTATCGATAGTATTTAATGATGTTGTATTTGAAAGGATTGTTACCTGAATATATATAAAGGTGCTCTCACCACCCCATATATAGGTTTGCATATGAGGGCGAAAATCTTGCCCCCATAGCTGCCCCACAAGACTGCAAATAAAAATATCCTTCAAATTCCAAATAATTGTGTGATAACAGATACTCCAGACACAGGAGAATGTACTCATTTCAACTTTGTGGGAGATCCATATAGTAATTAAGCCAAAAATCAATGGCTTTAATCCCCTGTTGGTGTGGAATGGAAGAATACAAGCTAGATACATCTACAGTGAGCCATAAATATTCTGTTAAAAATTCAAGACCCCCTAATTTTTTAATACAGTCCCCAGTGTCCTTCACATATGACCTTAGTTTACAGACCATGGGGAATAAAAAGGTATCTAAATATTCAGATAAGGGTTCACTTAATGATCCTATCCCCGTTATAATAGGTCTCCCCTGGGGATAACAAAGATTTTTATGTACTTTAGGAAGAAAATGGTAAATAGGAGTAACTGGTGTTTTGACCAATAGATATTCATATTCCACAAGTGTAAGTATACCCATATCCCTGCCTTTATCCAAGATCTCTTTCAAGATCTCTTTTAAGATAATATTGCAGAGTCGGATTGCTAATTAATCTAGAATATGTTTCAGCATCAAAAAGTTGTCTTTCAGATTCTTGAATGTAATATGACCTATCCATGACAACAATTGAACCTCCCTTATCAGATTGTTTAATGACTATATCATCCTTGGATGCCAACGATTTTAAGGCAATTTTCATTCTGTGGGGTAAGTTGTCATGGATACTGCGATTACACTGTTTAGACTGGACCCTTTGATGTAATAAGATCAAGTCCTTTTCTATTAATTTTTGAAAATTCTGAATACATTGACCTCTACTCTGTAAAGGAAAGAATTTTGATGTTTTTTTAAGGGTAGTATGTACGAATTCTGATTTATCATTAGAATCAATATTTATCAAATCCACCAAATCATGTATTGCACAAATATCTGGAAAATCACCCAAATTGTCTTGTTCAGATGTGGACTATGTGTCAGGTAACATACCTGTATCATCACGACTCTGTTCAGAGTCCTCAAGTATATTAAACATATTGATACATTCATCATTGTCCACAGCAAAATGACGTGCCAAAGTGAGTTTCCTAATCAATCTATTAACATCTATAATGGTATCAAACAACGAAAAAGAGACTGTTGGAAGAAAATTTAAACCTAAATTTAACACTTCACGTTCAGAATATGAAAGAGTCACATTTGATAAATTGATTATATTATCCTGAATTCCCTTCGAACTGTCGGTTATCTCATACAGTTTTTGTAAGTTCGACTGTGTGTGAACATAGTTTGACCTAATTCTTCAACGTCTCGCCCTTATTTTTGTTGATTTACTGGCTTTTTTAGTATCCTCTTTGGATATGATCTCCTCCGGATAAACCCCAAATCCTCCACTTCCGAATCTCCCGAAAATTCACTGAATGTACTGTCCATATCCGTTAAAGCTACACTTCTGTCGCTAGTATCAGTATATAGTATATCAGTATATCTGATTGGTATCCAGGTGTCTGAAACTTGACTGTCCTCGTACGTCTCAGTATGGGTCTGGGTGGAGACCTTTGATGATATCTAGATGTTTTATTTCTGTTTGTAAAGTCAGGAACCTTCCATTTAAAGATATGACCCTCCTCATAGTTACATTTGTCTCTAAGGAATTTATCCAATTTCCTTTTTGTAATGTCATCCTCTTGTTTATTAAGATTTTCTTGTATCTGATTGTTGCTAGCTTTAAATGTAGATGTAGTAGTGTCCCCTTTAAAATTGGCATTTAGTTCTTTAATTTCTTTCCCAATTTCATTATTTTGTGGTAGAACTCAATTAGTAATGTCATTAAAGCCAAAGAACAATCATTAAGGATTTCATTCCATCTATCCAAAAACGTAGGATTCACATTACCTAAATTGGGGATTTTCTTAATACGTAGTCCCCTTGGAACCCTGGATACAGCCAAGTATTTCTGCAGAGTAGAGAATTCCCACCATGTTTTCAATTCCTTAATTAGCAAAAGCTCCTTTTGTACAAAGTAGGTTCGGGTGTCCATATTCGAATCACCATTACTATTAGTGCACTCTGTATCAAACAGCTTGTTGGCCCGTTCATAACGGGTTGTGTAAATGTCACTCGTCTCCATTATAACAAATATTAAATTGAATATTTATGAAGCACATCTCTCAAAAAAATATAGCATTATATAGCATCACTATCTCTGAGGAAACACAACAATGCACTCCATAAGATAATGTACATATTACTCACAGTTTCCACATTCAGAGTGTGCACGATGCAAAATTGTAGAGGTGAAGAACAAAGATGATATCTGGAGGGTGGTTTAGTGTCACCGTTCGCCCATATCACGTAAGTATCTCACAAAGTAACAACAATAGTGTACGTGAAGGCTGCTGGGACTCTCCCCTCCTCCGTGTATCCAAAAGGACTGAGTGGCCACGCTACCGTAGGAGTATCGGACGTCCTCCCAATTAGATCAGCAAATTAACAAAGTATGTTTGGAGCACTATTTAATCTCCACTATTAAAAGCTAAGTTTTATGTACAGCTGTTGCCTTCACGTCTCCTGATTGATGTCTGTTGTGGAGGCGTGCTCCAAACATACTTTGTTCATTTGGTTAGTTAAAAGCAAATATTTATTTCCAATTAGTTTAAAACATGATGAGCAGGCTGAAAGAAGTTGGGGTAAACATACCCCCAACAAACTATATATTTTTGGAATCTACACACCTTTAGCAACGTAACCCTGTAGTTTGTTCATTCATACCATCAATTTTGTGGCCGCAGTTCTTTGTAGAAATTCGCTTTTAGAAATGCCTTAGACTAAACAGTGACCCCCAACTGCTTTCATCCTGATCATCATGTTGTTTAAAACCACGTCATAATGACGGTAAGCACAGTGGCTCAGTGGTAAGCAACTCCGCCCAGCAACACTGTAGTCGTGAGTTCAATTCCACCGTTGGACACATCTGCAAGGACAACCAGATGGGTGGCATGTGTTAATGTCCTTCAGGCAAGACCTGACGTGAATGTGTACATATAATTGCAAAGCACAACCGAAAATTCTGCCGCTATATATAGAGATAGATTTTTTTATTTATACCATCAATGTTGTGAGCCCAGTTCTTCATAGAAACATTAGCAGATTTTTTGAAATAGTGGCTCAGTGGCTCAGTGGTTAGCACTGCTGCCTTGCAGCCCAGAAGTTCATTGTTAGGTAAGCAAAATAACTGCTGTTTCTGTTACAGCTCTAGAATATCGGAGTCCAGGCTTGGTTAGTTAAAAGCAAATATTTATTTCCAGTTAGTTTAAAACATGATGAGCAGGCTTAACCCTTTCGCTGCCAGCAGAATTCACCACTTTGCGTGCGTTAAATGCCAGAAGAATTTTCAGGATTTTAGACACATTCAGTTCAGTCAAAGTCTACAGTAGGAAACCCCCCAGTAAATCAGGAATATTATACATTGTTTTTTTCAGCACAAAGTGTACTTTAACATGGTAACAAAATTGTGTCATTTTTCTGGAAATTTTACTGGAATTATGGGTAAAATATGTAAAAAAAAATTAAAAATGTGCAAATTTTCATGGCTTTTTCCCATTTTTACTTATAGTTAACTTAAGGTTACACACAAAAATCTTACTGTTTCTAAAAGCTCCGATACTCCTGAGTACAACGATACCAGATATATGTAGGTACCCCACTTTTCCTGTACTAGAGACCCCCCCAAACTAAAACTGCACCTTCAAGAATATTACACCAAATTAAAATGTATAACCACTTCTGACGGTTAACACAGCATATCTTCCAAATTAACTAAAATATCCCCACAAGTGAGATATTTTTAGAAACTACACACCCACGGGATATTACGAGTGAGGTAAGTTTTGATCAAAATGCAGATACCTGGGCGCAGCTCTTCATCCAAGTGTAAGTTATTTTCTCACATTTTCCTTTTTTTCCTCAACTGTAAAATCAGAGCCAAAATCAAATGCGAATTTCAGCTAAAAACTGCAGAGGAAAGTTTAAATGCATCTCAAATATGAAAGCCTAACCCCTCCCGAATAAAACGGTATGCCACATTCATGGGTGTACCCAGAGACATGGGTACCAACTAACCCAGAGCGTGACCAGTGCCAAATGTCAGTAACAGCAAAAATAAATTAGCCAGCTTTGCATTTGAACAGTCTGAAGTTTATCCCAAAAACACCCCCACACTTTTAGAATCTTGATCTTTGTATTTCTTAAAAAACATCTAAAACATGGGGCGGCAAGGTGGCTCAGTGGTTAGCAACACCGCCCTGAAAGCAAAAGTCACCACTGAGCACATCTGCAAGGACAACATTGGAATCTACACACCTTTAGCTACGTAACCTTGTTGTTTGTTCATTCATATTATCAATGTTGTGGGCACACTTTTAGAATCGCCTTAAACATCACTGACCCCAACTTTTTTCATCTTGATCTAAAATTTGGGCCGCAAGGTGGCTCAGTGGTTAGCAACCCCACCCTGAAAGCAAACAGTCATGGGCTCCACTCCACCCCCAAGCACATCTGCAAGGTCAACATTGGTCAACACCTTTAGCTGAGATACCTTGCTGTTGGTTGGTTCGTAATGTTGTTGGCACAATTTTAGAATCTTGATCTTTGTATTTCTTAAAAAACCTCTAAGACTTGGGGCATCAAGATGGCTCAGTGGTTAGCAACACCACCCTGAACGCAAAAGCTCATATGCTCTATTCCACCTCTGAGCACATCTGCAAGGTCAACATTGGAATCTGCACACCGTTAGCTCCATACCCTTATTTGTTGGTTCGATCGTTCATTCATATTATTAATGTTGTGGGCACACTTTTAGAATATTGATCTTTGTATTTCTTAAAAAACCTCTAAGACTTGGGGCATCAAGGTGGCTCAGTGGTTAGCAACACCACCCTCAAACACAAAAGCCCATGGCTCTATTCACCCACTCAATACTCTGCGAGGTCAACATTGGAATCTGCACACCTTAGCTGCACACACTTTTGTTGGTTGGTTTGTTTGGTTCGTATTAATTAATTTTTTGGGCACACTTTTAGAATCTTGATCTTTGTATTTCTTAAAAAACCTCTAAGATTCAGGATGGCAAAGTGGCTAATGGTTAGCAACACCACCCTCAACCGAAATCTCATGGGCTCTATTCCACCCCTGAGCACATCTGTGAGGTCAACATTGGAATCTGCACAACTTGTTTGTTGGTTGTTGGTTGTTGGTATTATTAATGTTGTGGGCACACTTTTAGAATCTTGATCTTTGTATTTCTTAAAAACCTCTAAGACTTGGGCATCAAGGTGGCTCGTGTTGTTAGCAACACCACCCTCAATGCAAAAGCTCATGGGTTCTATCTATACTCCACACTCGAATATCATGGTACATCATACAATTTAATCACTACAAACAAAACCCTTCAAGTCTTCAACCCCCAACAAATCCCCGACACTGAGTACATCTGCAAGGCAACATGGAATCTGCACACCCTAGCAGCAACACCTTGTTGTTGGTTGGTCACATTATTAATGTTGTGGGCACACTTTTAGAATCTTGATCTTTGTATTTCTTAAAAAACCTCTAAGACTTGGGGCATCAAGGTGGCTCAGTGGTTAGCAACACTGCCCTCATCGCAAAACTCATGGGTCTATTCCACCACTGAGTACATCTGCGAGTTAACATTGGAATCTGCAAACCTTCAGCTGTGACACCTTGTTGTTGGTTGGTTTCGTATTATTAATCTTGTGGGCACACTTTTAGAATCTTGATCTTGTGTATTTCTTAAAAACCTCAAGACTTGGGTCGGCAAGGTGGCTCAATGGCAGCAACACCGCCCTGAACACAAAGCCCATGGGCTCCATTCCACCACTGAGCACATCTCAGGTCAACATTGGAATCTGCATACCCTTAGCTGCAACACCTGTGTTGGTTGGTTATCATTTGTATTAATTTTGTGGGCACACTTTTAGAATCTTGATCTTTGTATTTCTTAAAAACCTCTAGACTTGGGCCAGCAAGGTGGCTCAATGGTTAGCAAAACTGCCCTGAACACAAAGCCCATGGCTCCACTCACCTCCTGAGCACATCTGCAAGGTCAACATTGGAATCTGCACACCCTTAGCTGCAGCACCTTGTTATGGGTTGGTTTTAATTCATTTCTATTAATGTTGTGGGCACACTTTAGAATCTTGATCTTTGTATTTCTTAAAAACCTCTAAGACTTGGGGTGGCAAGGTTGGCTCAATGGTTAGCAACACCACCCTGAGCACAAAAGCTCAACACCACCCTGAACACAAAAGCTCATTGGCTCCACTCCACCTCCGAGCACATCTGTGAGGTCAACATTGGAATCTGCACACTTTAGTTGCTGCAACCCCTTGTTTATTGGGTGTTTTTGTGTTGGTTCTATATTAATGTTTGGGCACACTTTAGAATCTTGATCTTTGTATTTCTTAAAAAACTCTAAAACTTGGGGTGGCAAGGTGGCTCAATGGTTAGCAATATCGCCTGAACACAAAAGCTCATGGGCTCCATTCCACCTCTGAGCACATCTGCAAGGTCAACATTGGAATCTGCACACCCTTAGCTGCAGCCCCTTGTTATTGGTTGGTTAATTCATTTCTATTAATGTTTGTGGCACCCTTTTAGATCTTGATCTTTGTATTTCTTAAAAAAACTCTAAGACTTGGGGTGGCAAGGTGGCTCATGGTTACAAACACCCACCTGAACACAAAAGCTCATTGGCTTCTACTCCACCCCCCAGCACATCCGTGAGGTCAACATTGGAATCAACATGTGCTCCACCTCTGAGCACATCAACATTGGAATCAACATGTGCTCCACCTCTGACACATCTGCAAGGTCAACATTAGAATGCACACCTTTAGCTGCAGCACTCTGTTATTGTTTGGTTGGTTCGTATTATTATGTTGTAGGCACCTTTTAGAATCTTGATCTTTGTATTTCTTAAAAAACCTCTAAACTTGGGGGTGGCAAGGTGGCTCAATGTTAGCAACACCGCCCTGAACACAAAAGCTCATAACTCCCTCCACCCCTGAGCACATCTGTGAGGTCAACATGGAATCTGCACCTTAGCTGCAACACCTTGTTAGTGTTGGTTGTTGGTTCATATTATTAATGTTTTGAGCACACTTTTAAAATCTTGATCTTAAAAAACCTCTAAGACTTGGGGTGGCAAGGTGGCTCAATGTTGCAGCCCCACCCTGAACACAAAAGCTCATGGGTTCTATTCCACCTCTGAGCACTACTGCAAGGTCAACATTGGAATCTGTACACCTTTAGCTGCAGCACACCTTGTTATTGGTTGGTTAATATTTCTATTAATGTTGTGGCACACTTTTAGAATCTTGATCTTTGTATTTCTTAAAAAACCTCTAAACTTCTGCGCAAGGTGGCTCAATAGTTAGCAACACCCGCCCTGAACACAAAACTCATGGGCTCTATTCCACCCCTAAGCACATCTGTGAAATCAACACTGGAATCTACACCCCTTAGCTGCGACCTTGTTGTTGGTTAATTTTATTTCTATTAATGTTGTGGGCACACTTTTAGAAATTGATCTTTGTATTTCTTAAAGACCTCTAAGACTTGGGGTGGCAAGGTGGCTCATGGTTAGCAACACAACCATGAACACAAAAGCTCATGGGCTCTATTCCACCCCTAAGCACATCTGTGAGATCAACATTGGAATCTGCACAGCCTACCTGCAGCACCTTGTTGTTGGTTAATTCTTTCTATTAATGTTGTGTGGCACACTTTTAGAATCTTGATCTTTGTATTTCTTAAAAAACCTCTAAGACTTGGGGTGGCAAGGTGGTCAATGGTTAGAACAAACCCGCCTGAACACCAAAGAATCATGCTCCATTCCACCTCCGAGCACATCTGCAAGGTCAACATTAGAATCTGCACACCTTTAGCTGCAGCACCTTGTTATTGGTTGGTTGGTTCGTATTATTAATGTTGTAGGCACCTTTTAGAATCTTGATCTTTGTATTTCTAAAAAAACCTCCAGACTTGGGTGGCAAGGTGGCTCAATGGTTAGCAACACCGCCCTGAACACAAAAGCTCATGGGTTCTATTCCACCTCCTGAGCAAATCTGCAAGGTCAACGTTGGAATCTGACCACCTTTAGCTGCAGCACCTTTTATTGGTTGGTTGGTTCGTTTCTATTAATGTTGTGGGCACACTTTTAGAATCTTGATCTTTGTATTTCTTAAAAAACCCTAAGACTTGGGCCAGCAAGGTGGCTAATGGTTAGCAACCCTGCCCTGAACACAAAAGCCCATGGGCTATATCCACCTCTGAGCACATCTGCAAGGTCAACATTGGAATCTGCACACCTTTAGCTGCAGCACCTGTTATTGGTTGGTTGTTCGTTTCTATTAATGTTGTGGGCACACTTTTAGAATCTTGATCTTTGTATTTCTTAAAAAACCTCTAAAACTTGGCCGCAAGGGGCTCAATGGTTACCAACACCGCCCTCAACACTAAGCTCATGGGCTCCACTCCACCCCCAAGCACATCTGTGAGATCAACATTGGAATCTGCATACCTTAGCTGCAACACCCTGTGGTTTGGTTGGTTAATTTGTTTGTATTAATGTGGTGGGCAACTTTTAGAATCTTGATCTTTGTATTTCTTAAAAAACCTCTAAGATCTGGGGTAGCAAGGTGGCTCAATGGTTAGCACACCACCCTAACAAAAGCCCATGGGCTCTATTCCACCTCTGAGCACATCTGCAAGGTCAACGTTGGAATCTGCACACCCTTAGCTGCACACCTTGTTATTGGTTGGTTAATCGTTTCTATTAATGTTGTGGGCACACTTTTAGAATCTTGATCTTTGTATTTCTTAAAAACCTCTAAGACTTGGGTGGCAAGGTGGCTCAATGGTTAGCAACACCGCCACTAACACAAAAGCTCATGGGTTGGTGGTTCGTATTATTAATGTTTTTGAGCACACTTTAAGAATCTTGATCTTGTGTATTTTCTAAAAAACCCTAAGACGTGGTGGCAAGTGAACACAAAGATCATGGGCTCCATCCACCTCCGAGCACATCTGCAAGGTCAACATTAGAATCTGCACACCTTAGCTGCAGCACCTGTTATTGGTTGGTTGGTTTCGTATTATTAATTTTGTAGGCACACTTTTAGAATCTTGATCTTTGTATTTCTAAAAAGCCTCAAGACTTGGGTGGCAAGGTGGCTCAATGTTTAGCAACCCCACCCTGAACACAAAAGCTCATGGGTTCTATTCCACCTCTGAGCACATCTGCAAGGTCAACATTGGAATCTGTACACCTTTAGCTGCAGCACCTTGTTATTGGTTGGTTAATTCGTTTCTATTAATGTTGTGGGCACACTTTTAGAATCTTGATCTTGTTATTTCTTAAAAAACCTCTAGACTTGGGGTGGCAAGGTGGCTCATGGTTAGAAACACCACCCTAACACAAAAGCTCATTGGCTCCACTCCACCCTCGAGCACATCTGTGAGGTCAACATTGGAATCTGCACACTTTAGGCTGCGACACCTTGTTATTGTTGGTTGGTTTCGTATTATTAATGTTGTGGGCACACTTTTAGAATCTTGATCTTTGTATTTCTTAAAAACCTCTAAACCTTGGGGTGGCAAGGTGGCTCAATGGTTAGCAACACCGCCTGAACACAAAAGCTCATGGGCTCCATTCCACCTCTGAGCCCATCTGCAGGTCAACATTGGAATCTGCACACCCTTAGCTGCAGCACCTTGTTATTGTTGGTTAATTCGTTTCTATATATTGTGGGCACACTTTTAGAATCTTGATCTTTGTATTTCTTAAAAAACCTCAAAGACTGGGGTGGCAAGGTGGCTCAATGGTTAGCAACACCACCCTGAACACAAAAGCTCATTGGCTCTACTCCACCCCCAGCACATCCGTGAGGTCAACATTGGAATCAACATGTGCTCCACCTCTGAGCACATCTGCAAGGTCAACATTAAATCTGCACACCTTTAGCTGCAGCACCTGTTATTGTTTGGTTGGTTCGATTATTAATGTTGTAGGCACACTTTTAGAATCTTGATCTTTGTATTTCTAAAACCCTCCAAGACTTGGGGTGGCAAGGTGGCTCAATGTTTAGCAAC
The DNA here is from genome assembly GCA_019447015.1 of Hymenochirus boettgeri. Taxonomy (NCBI): domain Eukaryota; kingdom Metazoa; phylum Chordata; class Amphibia; order Anura; family Pipidae; genus Hymenochirus; species Hymenochirus boettgeri. The sequence continues at coordinate 175,374,837 of CM033473.1, forward strand.
CCCACCCTGAACACAAAAGCTCATGGTTCTATTCCACCTCTGAGCACATCTGCAAGGTCAACATTGGAATCTGCACACCCTTAGCTGCAGCACCTTGTTATTGGTTGGTTAATTCATTTCTATTAATGTTGTGGGCACACTTTTAGAATCTTGATCTTTGTATTTCTTAAAAACCTCTAAGACTTGGGGTGGCAAGGTGGCTCAATGGTTAACACACACACCCCTGAACACAAAAGCTCATTGGCTCCACTCCACCTCCGAGCACATCTGTGAGGTCAACATTGGAATCTGCACACTTGACTGCGACACCTTGTTATTGGTTGGTTGGTTCGTATTATTATGTGTGGGCACACTTTTAATCTTGATCTTTGATTTCTTAAAAAACCTCTAAAACTTGGGGTGGCAAGGTGGCTCAATGGTTAGCAACACCGCCCTGAACACAAAAGCTCATGGGCTCCATTCCACCTTGAGCACATCTGCAAGTCAACATTGGAATCTGCACACCCTTAGCTGCAGCACCTTGTTATTGGTTGGTTAATTCGTTTCTATTAATGTTGTGGCACCCTTTTAGAATCTTGATCTTGTATTTCTTAAAAAACCTCAAAGACATGGGGTGGCAAGGTGGCTCAATGGTTAGCAACACCACCCTGAACACAAACTCATTGCTCGACTCCACCCCAAGCACATCCGTGAGGTCACCATTGGAATCAACATGTGCTCCACCTCTAGCACATCTGCAAGGTCAACATTAGAATCTGCACACCTTGCTGCAGCACCCTTGTTATTGTTGGTTGGTTCGTATTATTAATGTTGTAGGCACACTTTAGAATCTTGATCTTTGTATTTCTTAAAAAACCTCTAAACTTGGGTGGCAAGGTGGCTCAATGGTTAGCAACACCGCCCTGAACACAAAAGCTCATTGGCTCCATTCCACCCCTGAGCACATCTGTAGGTCAACATTGGAATCTGCACACTTAGCTGCGACACCTTGTTATTGGTTGGTTGGTTGGTTTCGTTCGTATTATTAATGTTTGGAGCACACTTTTAGAATCTTGATCTTAAAAAACCTCTAAGACTTGGGGTGGCAAGTGGCTCAATGTTTAGCAACCCCACCCTGAACACAAAACCCATGGGTTCTATTCCACCTCTGAGCACATCTGCAAGGTCAACGTTGGAATCTGTACACTCTAGCTGCAGCACCTTGTTATTGGTTGGTTAATTCGTTCTATAAGTTTTGGGCACACTTTTAGAATCTTGATCTTGGTATTTCTTAAAAAACCTCTAAGACTTCGGCCAGCAAGGTGGCTCAATGGTTAGCAACACCGCCCTGAACAAAAAGCTCATGGGCTCTATTCCACCCTAAGGACATTGTGAGATCACACTTGGAATCTGCACACCCTTAGCTGCAGCACTTTGTTATTGGTTGGTTAATTCGTTTCTATTAATGTTGTGGGCACACATTTAGAATCTTGATCTTTGTATTTCATAAAAAACCTCTAAGACTTGGGGTGGCAAGATGGCTCAATTGTTAGCAACACCGCCCTGAACACAAAAGCTCATGGGTTGGTTGGTTCGTATTATTAATGTTTTGAGCACACTTTTAGAATCTTGATCTTTGTATTTCTTAAAAAACCTCTAAGACTTGGGGTGGCAAGGTGGATCAATGGTTAGCAACACCGCCCTGAACACAAAAGATCATGGGCTCCATTCCACCCCAAGCACATCTGCATGGTCAACATTAGAATCTGCGCACCTTTAGCTGCAGCACCTTGTTATTGGTTGGTTGTTCGTATTATTAATGTTGTAGGCACACTTTTAGAATCTTGATCTTGTATTTCTAAAAAAAACCTCTAAGACTTGGGTGGCAAGGTGACTCAATGGTTAGCAACACCACCCTGAACACAAAAGCTCATGGCTCCACTCCACCTCCGAGCACTCTTGAGGTCAACATTGGAATCTGCACACCTTTAGCTGCGACACCTTGTTATGGTTGGTTGGTTGGTTGGTTGGGTCGTATTATTAATGTTTTGGGCACCTTTTAGAATCTTATCTTTGTATTTCTAAAAAACCTCTAAAACTTGGATGCAAGGTGGCTCAATGGTTAGCAACACACGCCCTGAACACAAAAGCCTATGGGCTCCATTCCACCTCTGAGCACATCTGCAAGGTCAACATTGGAATCTGCACACCTTAGCTGAGCACCTTGTTATTGGTTGGTTATTATTTTCTATTATGTTGTGGGCACACTTTTAGAATCTTGATCTTTGTATTTCTTAAAAAACCTCTAAGACTTTGGCCAGCAAGGTGCTCAATGGTTAGCAACACTGCACTGAACACAAAAGCCCATGGGCTCCATTCCACCTCTGAGCACATCTGAGGTCAACATTGGAATCTGCACACCTTAGCTGCAGCACCTTGTTATTGGTTTGTTGGTTCGCTTCTATTAATGTTGTGGGCACACTTTTAGAATCTTGATCTTTGTATTTCTTAAAAAACCTCTAAGACTTGGGCCAGCAAGGTGGCTCAATGTTAGCAACACCCTGCACTGAACACAAAAGCCCATGGGCTCCATTCCACCTCTGAGCACATCTGTAGGTCAACATTGGAATCTGCACACCTTTAGCTGCGACACCTTGTTTATTGGTTGGTTATTCGTTTCTATTAATTTTGTGGGCACACTTTTAGAATCTTGATCTTTGTATTTCTTAAAAAACCTCTAAACTCGGGGTGGCAAGGCTCAATGGTGAGCAACACCTGCCCTGAACACAAACTCATGGGTCTATTCAACCTCTGACACACACATCTGCAAGGTCAACGTTGGAATCTGCCCCACCTTTAGCTGCACACCTTGTATTGGTTGGTTGGTTCATTTCTATTAATGTTGTGGGCACACTTTTTAGAATCTTGCTTTGTATTTCTTAAAAAACCTCTAAGACTTGGGCCGGCAAGGTGGCTCAATGGTTAGCAACACCACCCTAAACATAAAGCTCATGGGCTCTATTCCCCCTCTGAGCACATCTGCAAGGTCACATTGAATCTGCACCACCCTTACTGCAGCACCTCGTTATTGGTTGGTTGGTTCGTTCTATTAATGTTGTGGGCACACTTTTAGAATCTTGATCTTTGTATTTCTTAAAAAACCTCTAAGACTTGGGGCAGCGAGGTGGCTGATGGCCAGCACACTGCCCCAAACACAAAAGCTCATGCTCTACTCCCCCACGAGCACATCTGCAAGGTCAATATTGGAATCTCCACACCTTTAGCCGCAACACCTTGTTGTTGGTTGGTTGGTTCGTATTATAATGTTGTGGGAACATTTTTAGAATCTTGATCTTTGTATTTCTTAAAAAACCTCCAAGACTTGGGCCAGCAAGGTGGCTCAGTGTTAGCAACACCACTCTCAATGCAAAAGTCATGGGCTCCATTCCACCCCCAGCACATCTGTGAGATCACATTGGAATCTGCATACCTTTAGCTGCGACACCTTGTTGTTGTTGTGTTGATTCATTTGTATAATGTTGTGGGCACACTTTCAGAATCTTGATCTTTGTATTTCTTAAAAAACCTCCAAGACTTGGGGCGGCAAGGTGCCTCAATGGTTAGCACAACCCACCCTGAACACAAAAGCTCATGGCTCCACTCCACCCCACCCCAAGCACATCCTCAGGTCAACTTGGAATCTGCACACCTTTAGCTGCGACACTTTGTTTTTGGTTGGTTAATTGTTTCTATTAATGTTGTGGGCACACTTTTAGAATCTTGATCTTTGTATTTCTAAAAAACCTCCAAGACTTGGGGCGGGCGGTGTCTCAATGGTTAGCAACACCACCCTGAACACAAAGCTTGTGGGCTCTACTCCACCCACCCCGAGCACAACTGTGAGATCAACATTGGAATCTGCATACCCTTAGCTGCAACCCTTGTGGTTGGTTGGTTAATTCTTTGTATTAATGTTGTGGGCACACTTTTAGAATCTTGATCTTGTATTTCTTAAAAACCTCTAAGACTTGGGGCAGCAAGGTGGCTCAATGGTTAGCAACACCGCCCCAAACACAAAAGCCCATGGGCTCCACTCCACCCCTAGGACATCTGTGAGATCAATCATGGAATTGCACACCCTTAGCTAGACACTTTTTGTTGGTTGGTTTGTTCATATTATTAATGTTGTGGGCACACGTTTAGAATCTTGATCTTGTATTTCTTAAAAAACCTCTAAGACTTGGGGCGGCAAGGTGGCTCAATGGTTAGCAACACCGCCCTGAACACCAAAGCCCATGGGCCCCAATCCACCCCGAGCACATCTGCAAGGTCAACATTGGAATCTGCACACCTTTAGCTGCGACACCTTGTGGTTGGTTTGTTAAGTCATTTATTAATGTTGTGGGCACACTTTTAGAATCTTTATCTTTATTTCTATAAAACCTCTAAGACTTGGGGTGCGAGGTGCAGTAGGTGGCTCAATGGTTAGCACACACCCTGAACACAAAAGCCCATGGGCTCTATTCACCACTGAGCACATCTGCAAGGTCACATTGGAATCTGCACACCTTTAGCTGCAGCACCTTTTATTGGTTGGTTGGTTCGTTTCTATAATGTTGTGGGCACACTTTTAGAATCTTGATCTTTGTATTTCTTAAAAAACCTCTAAGACTGGGGCACGAGGTGGCTGAATGGCCAGCAACACTGCCCCAAACACAAAGCTCATGGGCTCTACCCACCACTGAGCACATCTGCAAGTCAAATTGGAATCTGCACACCTTTAGCGCACACCTTGTTGTTGTTGGTTGGTTCATATTATTAATGTTGTGGGAACATTTTAGAATCTTGATCTTGTATTTCTTAAAAAACCTCTAAGACTTGGGCCAGCAGGTGGCTCAGTCGTTAGCAAACACACACCACAACACGCAAAAGCCCATGGGCTCCATTCCACCCCAACACATCTGTGAGATCAACATTGGAATCTGCAACCTTTAGCTGCGACACCCTGTGGTTGGTTGGTTAATTCATTTGTATTAATGTTGTGGCACACTTTCAGAATCTGATCTTTGTATTTCTTAAAAAACCTCAAGACTTGGGGCGGCAAGGTGGCTCAATGGTTAGCACAACCCACCCTGAACACAAAAGCCTGTGGCTCCAGCTCCACTCCACCCCAGCACATCGTCAGGTCAACATTGGAATCTGCACACCTTTAGCTGCGACACCTTGTTATGGGTTGGTTAATATTCGTTTCTATTAATGTTGTGGGCACACTTTAGAATCTTGATCTTTGTATTTTTTAAAAAAGCTCCAAGACTTGGGGCGGCAAGTGGCTCAATGTTAGCAACACCACCTAACACAAAGCCTGTGGGCCCTAGCTCCATTCACCCCTGAGCACACTGTGAATCAACATTGAATCTGCACACCCCTAGCTGCGACACCGTTGTAGTTGGTTGGTTGGTTGGTTGTTGGTTTTCATATTTATAATGTTGTGGGCACACTTTAGTATCTTGATCTTTGTATTTCTTAAAAAACCTCTAAGACTTGGGGCGGCAAGGTGGCTCAATGGTTTAGGACTTGGGGCATCAAGGTGGCTCAGTGGTTAGCAACACCACCCTCAACACAAAAGCCCATGGGCTCTATTCCACCACTCAATACATCTGCGAGGTCAACATTGGAATCTGCACACCCTTAGCTGCAACACCTTGTTGTTGGTTGGTTGTTTGGTTCGTATTATTAATTTTTTGGGCACACTTTTAGAATCTTGATCTTTGTATTTCTTAAAAAACCTCTAAGTCCTTGGGCCGGCAAGGTGGCTCAATGGTTAGCAACACCACCCTAAACATAAAAGCTCATGGGCTCTATTCCACCTCTGAGCACATCTGCAAGGTCACATTGGAATCTGCACACCTTAGCTGCAGCACCTCGTTATTGGTTGGTTGGTTCGTTTCATAATGTTGTGGGCACACTTTTAGAATCTTGATCTTTGTATTTCTTAAAAAACCTCTAAGACTTGGGGCAGCGAGGTGGCTGAATGGCCAGCAACACTGCCCCAAACACAAAAGCTCATGGGCTCTACTCCACCACAGAGCACTCTGCAAGGTCAATATTGGAATCTGCACACCTTTAGCCGCAACACCTTGTTGTTGGTTGGTTGGTTCGTATTATTAATGTTGTGGGAACATTTTTAGAATCTTGATCTTTGTATTTCTTAAAAAACCTCCAAGACTTGGGCCAGCAAGGTGGCTCAGTGGTTAGCAACACCACTCTCAATGCAAAAGGTCATGGGCTCCATTCCACCCCCAAGCACATCTGTGAGATCAACATTGGAATCTGCATACCTTTAGCTGCGACACCTTGTGGTTGGTTGGTTGATTCATTTGTATTAATGTTGTGGGCACACTTTCAGAATCTTGATCTTTGTATTTCTTAAAAAACCTCCAAGACTTGGGGGCGGCAAGGTGGCTCAAGGTTAGCAACACCACCCTGAACACAAAAGCTCATGTCCAGCTCCACCCCACCCCCAAGCACATCCGTCAGGTCAACATTGGAATCTGCACACTTAGCTGCGACACTTTGTTTGGTTGGTTAATTCGTTCTATTAATGTTGTGGGCCACTTTTAGAATCTTGATCTTTGTATTTCTTAAAAAACCTCCAAGACTTGGGGCGGCAAGGTGGCTCAATGGTTAGCAACACCACCCTGAACACAACAGCTTGTGGGCTCTAGCTCCACTCCACCCCCGAGCACAACTGTGAGATCAACATTGGAATCTGCATACCCTTAGCTGCAACACCTTGTGGTTGGTTGGTTAATTCTTTTGTATTAATGTTGGGCACACTTTTAGAATCTTGATCTTTGTATTTTTAAAAAACTCTAAGACTTGGGGCAGCAAGGTGGCTCAATGGTTAGCAACACCGCCCCAACACAAAAGCCCTGGGCTCCACTCCACCCTGAGGACATTTGTGAGATCAATATTGGAATATGCACACCCTTAGCTGAGACACCTTGTTGTTGGTTGGTTGGTTGGTTCATATTATTAATGTGTGGGCACACGTTTAAATCTTGATCTTTGTATTTCTTAAAAACCCTCTAAGACTTGGGGCGGCAAGGTGGCTCAATGGTTAGCAACACCGCCCTGAACCAAACACAAGCCATGCCCCAATCCACCCCACGACACATCTGCAAGGTCACAATTGGAATCTGCACACCTTTAGCTGCGACACCTTGTGGTTGGTTGGTTAAGTCTTGTATAATGTTGTGGGCACACTTTTAGAATCTTATCTTTGTATTTCTTAAAAAACCTCTAAGACTTGGGGTGGCGAGGTGGCGAGGTGGCAAGGTGGCTCAATGGTTAGCAACACCACCCTGAACACAAAAGCCCATGGGCTCTATTCCACCACTGAGCACATCTGCAAGGTCACATTGGAATCTGCACACCTTTAGCTGCAGCACCTTGTTATTGGTTGGTTGGTTCGTTTCTATTAATGTTGTGGGCACACTTTTAGAATCTTGATCTTTGTATTTCTTAAAAAACCTCTAAGACTTGGGGCAGCGAGGTGGCTGAATGGCCAGCAACACTGCCCCAAACACAAAAGCTCATGGGCTCTACTCCACCACTGAGCACATCTGCAAGGTCAATATTGGAATCTGCACACCTTTAGCCGCAACACCTGTTGTTGGTTGGTTGGTTCATATTATTAATGTTGTGGGAACATTTTTAGAATCTTGATCTTTGTATTTCTTAAAAAACCTCTAAGACTTGGGCCAGCAAGGTGGCTCAGTCGTTAGCAACACCACCCTCAACGCAAAAGCCCATGGGCTCCATTCCACCCCCAAGCACATCTGTGAGATCAACATTGGAATCTGCATACCTTTAGCTGCGACACCCTGTGGTTGGTTGGTTAATTCATTTGTATTAATGTTGTGGGCACACTTTCAGAATCTTGATCTTTGTATTTCTTAAAAAACCTCCAAGACTTGGGGCGGCAAGGTGGCTCAATGGTTAGCAACACCACCCTGAACACAAAAGCCTGTGGGCTCCAGCTCCACTCCACCCCCAAGCACATCCGTCAGGTCAACATTGGAATCTGCACACCTTTAGCTGCGACACCTTGTTATTGGTTGGTTAATTCGTTTCTATTAATGTTGTGGGCACACTTTTAGAATCTTGATCTTTGTATTTTTTAAAAAAGCTCCAAGACTTGGGGCGGCAAGGTGGCTCAATGGTTAGCAACACCACCCTGAACACAAAAGCCTGTGGGCCCTAGCTCCATTCCACCCCTGAGCACAACTGTGAGATCAACATTGGAATCTGCACACCCCTAGCTGCGACACCCTGTTGTAGGTTGGTTGGTTGGTTGGTTGGTTGGTTCATATTATTAATGTTGTGGGCACACATTTAGTATCTTGATCTTTGTATTTCTTAAAAAACCTCTAAGACTTGGGGCGGCAAGGTGGCTCAATGGTTAGCAACACCACCCTGAACACAAAAGCACATGGGCTCCACTCCACCCCCGACCACATCTGCAAGATCAACATTGGAATCTGCACACCTTTAGCTGCAACACCTTGTTGTTGGTTGGTTCATATTATTAATGTTGTGGGCACACGTTTAGAATCTTGATCTTTGTATTTCTTAAAAAACCTCTAAGACTTGGGGCGGCGAGGTGGCTCAATGGTTAGCAACACCGCCCTGAACACCAAAGCCCATGGGCCCCAATCCACCCCCAAGCACATCTGCAAGGTCAACATTGGAATCTGCACACCTTTAGCTGCGACACCTTGTGGTTGGTTGGTTAAGTCATTTGTATTAATGTTGTGGGCACACTTTTAGAATCTTGATCTTTGTATTTCTTAAAAAACCTCTAAGACTTGGGGTGGCGAGGTGGCTCAATAGTTAGCAACACCACCCTGAACACAAAAGCTCATGGGCTCCATTCCACCACTGAGCACATCTGCAAGGTCACATTGGAATCTGCCCACCTTTACTGCAGCACACCTTGTTTATTGGTTTGGTTGGTTTCGTTTTTCTTTAATGTTGTGGGCACACTTTTAGAATCTTGATCTTTGTATTTCTTAAAAAACCTGTAAGACTTGGGGCGGCAAGGTGGCTCAATGGCCAGCAACACCGCCCTGAACACAAAAGCCCGTGGGCTCTACTCCACCACCAAGCACATCTGCAAGGCCAACATTGGAATCTGCACACCTTTAGCTGCAACACATTGCTGGTTGGTTGATTCATATTATTAATGTTGATTGCATACTTTTAGAATCTTGATCTTTGTATTTCTTAAAAAACCTCTAAGACTGGGGCATCACGGTTGGCGCATTGGTTAGCCAACAAAACCCTCCCCTAACATAAGAAGGCTCATGGGCCCTATTCCACCACTGAGCACATCTGCAAGGACAACCTTGGAATCTGCACACCCATAGCTGCAAGACCTTGTTGTCTGTTCACTCATATTATCAATGTTGTGGGCACACTTTTAGAATCGCCTTAGACTATACACTGACCCCAACTTTTTTCATCTTGATCTTTGTATTTCTTAAAAAACATCTATAACTTGGGCCAGCAAGGTGGCTCAGTGGCCAGCAACACCACCCTGAATGCAAAAGTCATGAGCTCTATTCCTCCGCTGAGCACATCTGCAAGGACAACATTGGAATCTACACACATTCAGCTACATAACCTTGTTGTTTGTTCGTTCATATTATCAATGTTGTGGGCACACTTTTAGAATCACCTTAGACTATACACTGACCCCAACTTTTTTCATCTTGATCTTTTTATTTCTTAAAAAACATCTATAACTTGGGGCAGCAAGGTGGCTCAGTGGTCAGCAACACCGCCCTGAATGCAAAAGTCATGAGCTCCATTCCACCACTGAGCACATCTGCAAGGACAACATTGGAATCTACACACCTTTAGCTACGTAACTTTGATGTTTGTTTATTCATATTATCAATGTTGTGGGCACACTTTTTGAATCGCCTTAGACTATAGACTGACCCCAACTTTTTTCATCTTGATCTTTGTATTTCTTAAAAAACATCTAAAATTTGGGGCAGCAAGGTGGCTCAGTGGTTAGCAACACCACCCAGAACGCAAAAGTCATGAGCTCCATTCCACCACTGAGCACATCCAGGCAATGTAATAAATGGCCGGGAGGCCAGGTACTTACAAGCATGCCCTAGGAGGAGGCGGACAGTCCGGGAATTGCAGGACACAGAGGCTGCTGGGAACTGTAGGCTGGATGCTGGAACAAGGTGCTGGTGGGAACTGTAGGCTGGATGCTGGAACAAGGAGCTGCTGGGAACTGTAGGCTGGATGCTGGCAAGGTAAGAAACTGGAGATTGGATGCAGGCAAGGTAAGTAACTTGAGACTGGATGCAGGCAAGGTAAGTACTTGAGACTGGATGCAGGCTAGGTAAGTAACTGGAGACTGGATGCAGGCTAGGTAAATAACTGGAGACCAGATGCAGGCTAGGTAAGTAACTGGAGTGGTAAAGGTAGGTACAGGATCCAAGGCAGGTGAGCACAGGAGCCAGGGAGGTAGCAAACGCTACAATTGGGCACCGGGTCCAGCAGGACACCAGCTTTTGAATTTTCGAGCCACCCGGCGTGTCGGCATCGTGGCGCGGGACCGGAGCAGCAGGTAAGTTCGTGACAGTTAAGCAAAAGAACTGCTCTTTCTGCTGCTCCACTAGTATATCGGAGTCCAGGCTTGATTAGTTAAAAGCAAATATTTATTTCCAATTAGTTTAAAACATGATGAGCAGGCTTAACCCTTTCGCTGCCAGCAGAATTCACCACTTTGCGTGCATTAAATGCCAGAAGAATTTTCAGGATTTTAGACACATTCCGTTCAGTCAAAGTCTACAGTAGGAAACCCCCCAGTAAATCAGGAATATTATACATTGTTTTTTTCAACACAAAGTGTACTTTAACATGGTAACAAAATTGTGTTACTTTTCTGAAAAGTTTACTGGAATTATGGGTAAAATATGTCAAAATAATTAAAAATGTGCAAATTTTCATGGCTTTTTCCCATTTTTACTTATAGTTATCTTAAGGTTACACACAAAAATCTTACTGTTTCTAAAAGCTCTCCCGAGTACAACGATACCAGATATATGTAGGTACCCGACTTTTCCTGTACAGGAGACCCCCCCAAACTAAAACTGCACCTTCAAGAATATTACACCAAATTAAAATGTATAACCACTACTGACAGTTAACATAGAATATCTTCCAAATTAACTAAAATATCCCCACAAGTGAGATATTTTTAGAAACTACACACCCGCAGGATATTATGAGTGAGGTAAGTTTTGATCAAAATGCAGATACCTGGACGAAGCTCTTCATCCAAGTGTAAGTTATTTGCTCACGTTTTCCTTTTTTTCCTCAACTGTAAAATCAGAGCCAAAGTCAAATGCGAATTTCAGCTAAAAACTGCAGAGGAAAGTTCAAACGCATCTCAAATATGAAAGCCTAATACAATCCAATTTTCGAATGCACATTCACCTTCCTCATGCATGGTCGCTTTTTTCATGGGCGTTTGTATTTAGAATGTGCTTTTGATGTTTTTAATAGGTGTATTGTCAGCTTTCTGTGCAGACTACTTTCTGGTCTTCCCGCTTCCCACCTTTCTCTCCTTCAGTCTATACTTAACTCTGCCACACGTATTGTTTTGCGCATTACATACAAAATCCTTCTCCTAACATTTAAATCCTTTCACTCTTCCTTATATTACCTCTCTATTCTCCCCGTATGTTTCTGCCCATACCCTCCACTCATCGCAGAACCAGCTCCTGTACAGACCCCCACTCGTACTGCTCCTCTCGCCTTATACCTTTTTCTCTTGTGGCTTCCATCCTCTGGAATTCTATTTCCCTCTCTCTACGTCAAGAAACCTAATTTAGCAGATTTAAATCTAGCCTTACATCCTACCTATCTGGAAACCAGCACAGTATTTTATTGTTTTATTTGCACTGCATACGTCTCACTCCAGCACTTATACCCATTCCATTGTATCTGTGTGTTACAATGAAAGAGATGAAAAAAGATTGGGGGGTTCTAGTAGATAACAGACTTAGCTGTAGCAAAAAAATGCCAAACAGCAACGGCTTGAGTTAGCAAGATAATGTCTTGTTTAAAGTGGGGAATAGATTTACAAGGCACTGGTAAGGCCTCATTTGGAATATGCGGTGCAGTTTTGGAATCCCATATACAAAAGGGACATCTTGGAAATGGAAGCAGTTTAGAGAAGGGCAATTAAAATAAGAAAAGGAATGGAGGGCTTGACTATGCAGGCAGATTAGACAAGTTAGGGCTGTTTGTCACAGGTACTATTTAATAACTCAAGTCTTATTACTGTAGCAATAATTTTATTTTATTGGAACTAGGCTGAAGATTAACTTATTGCAGATGAGGAAACAGCAGAACCAAATTTGGACAGTTAGCTGTGGTAGAAACTAGTGGCATTACACTCCAAATCACAGACAGGCAAATTGTTACTCACAGATATCACACAGGACTAATCTCTCCCTTTATAGTATCTTATCCCTTGCTGATACTTGTAGATCCTGTAGTCCTTCTCCTTTAATATCTGTTCTACTCAGCAGCTAGGCCTTTGCAGCTCCAGAAGTCTTCCAGCTACCCCCATGCATCAGGCCCCATCCTCTTACTCTTCCTCCCCTTAAACTGATCCCCTCAAAACTGTTCTCAACAATTTTAGTTCCTACTAAACCTGAGCAACATTAAGAATATTGCCACCTAGTGGCCAGACAGAAAATACAGTAAAAAACAGACAAAAGGAACATTTTTAAACAGAGATGATACCTCTACACCCTCCCACAGTTTTTTTGTGATGTTGTCCTCAACATCAGTTAACCCCATTCAAAATCATCTTCAGCAAAATGAACTGGGGGTTGTCCTCTTGTGGTGCGGGTAGAGCGTCTGGGTCCCTCTTCTACTGAGTCAAGCACACCTGAGGGTATTACTTGGCTTGTCTCAGAGTCATTTTCAGGAACGGGTGAGAGTTTTGCAGTTTGCGGGGGCGCCTCCCGCCAGTCCACGGCGCCTGGCAAAGAATTTTCCATCGTGTCAGTTAGTTGGGGGGGCATCTCCCACCAATCCATGACGCCTGGTAAAGTGTCTATACCAATATCCGGCAGTTGTGGGGGCACCTCCCGCCCCTCCATGGTGCCCTGTAAAGGAATAGGATCTTGTCTAGGACATGCAGTATAATAAATGTTTTGTGGGGGCACATCCTACCAATCCATCACACCTGGTTGGGCTGTGTTTGATGACATCTCAGGCACAGAAATAGATGGAGTCTCAAAATAACAAGGTTTCAGCAAGTTCCTGTGCAACACACGCTCTCTTCCATCTCCTGATTCAGGTCTTACTCTGTACATAGGGCTATTTATTTCAGGATGACTAACAACTATATGAGGTTCTGCTTCCCAAAGTGCCTGCAGTTTACCCTGCCGCCTTGGCCCTTTTGCACGTACCAATACTTTATCCCCAACTTGCAGTGGTGTAGGTGGATGACTATTGCCAGAGTCAGGATGATCTTTCCAACGATGCTTTACAAGCTCATGGGCTTCAAGAAGTCTTCTCTTGTGCTCACTAACCCATGTCTTGGGAACCCACCTCTTTTCTTCTGAAGGTCTGGCCAGGGCAACATCTAATGGACTTTTTCCTTCTCGCCCAAACATCAGGAAAAATGGGCTATACCCTGTAGTACTGTGAGGGGAGTTGTTGTAGACCCATGTCAGCTCACGTACATAAATGGGCCACTGGCACTTTTTCTCATCCTCTAAAGTCTTCAGTAACTGAAATAGTGTTTTGTTAAAACGGTCACATGTGCCATTTCCTTGAGGGTGGTATGGGGTTGTTCGTGACTTGGTCATTCCATACAATTTACACAGTTCCTCAAAGAGAAGGCCCTCAAAGCATGCCCCTTGATCTGAATGTATCCGAGCTGGACACCCATAAGGTTGTATGAATTCTCTTCACACTGCCACAGCCGCAGACTGTGCTGTCTGATCACGAGTGGGTGCCACAACCGCAAATTTTGTAAAATGATCAGTCATAACCAAGGCATGTTAGCCGTTTTCTGCCATTTCTAATGTTACATAGTCTATAGTAAGAACTTCCAGAGGAGCACTTGATCTCCATGTCTGTACAGGTGCCCGTACCTCGGAACCTTTGTTGAGTGCACAAGTTTGGCATTGATGACACACCTTCTCCACTGCTGCAGACATACCTGGTGTAAAGAACCTCCTCTGAATCCAATTCAGGGTTTTCTCTGGGCCCAGATGAGCGGCCTGATGATGCATATCAAGAATTACTGGTTGGACATGGGCTTCTGGAAGCACAATCTGCCACACAGGACCTAAATGATACTTTAGAAACACTCATCTATACAGTATGTCTTTTCGTATCTCATATTTATCCCAGTGTCTTAAGAAGAGTTTTCCTCTTCTGCCCCACTGTTCTCGAATGACTTTGGGTGGTTTCCTGTGTCTCCGGAATCATTGCTTCAGGCTGGCTAAAATAGGATCCACATCTTGAAGCTGAAAGTCTTGCTGAAAAACCGCCCCTTCATGTAGATTGCCCGGTATCACAGTTGTTGATCTCACAGATACTATTCCAGGGGAATGTCTCACAAAGGGCACTTCAATGTCTTCAGCTTGTTCATCTGGGTCTTGTCCAGGTTTCTCCACTGGGCATCGAGATAAAGCATCCACATTTGTATGGTTTTTCCCAGGTCTGTAACGGATGGTGTGATCAAATCTTGATAGCCTGGCCACCCATCGCTGTTCCACTGCCCCCAGTTTAGCTGAATCAAGATGGGCTAGAGGGTTATTGTCTGTGATAATTTTGACACGAGACCCCATTAAATAGTCTGAGAATCGTTCTGTTACAGCCTAGACAACTGCTAACAACTCCAGCCGGAAGGAGCTATAATTAATGGGATTTCGCTCAGTCTCACGGAGGGATCGACTAGCATATGCAATCACTTTTTCTTCTCCCTCCTGCACCTGGGAAATAATAGCTCCCAGGCCTTTCAAACTTCCATCTGTGTAAAGCAAAAAGGGCTTTGTAAAGTCAGCATATGCTAACACTGGAGCATTGACTAACATCTTCTTTAATTGATCAAAAGCCTTCTGTTGCTCTGCCCCCCACAAGGACAATGCCTTCTTTTTCTCAGAGGCCCCCAGACCTCGAAGCAGGTATAATAGCGGTTCAGCTATATGAGCAAACTTTTTGATAAAACGTCTATAATATCCCACTAGTCCTAAAAAATTTCGTAGCTCAGTCACTGTTTTGGGAACTGGCCAATCAAGGACTGCTCGCACTTTTGCATCAGTGGGCTTAACCCCATCCTTGGTAACAACATGCCCCAGGAACTCCAAGGACATTCGGAACAGGTGACATTTCTTAGGTTTCAGCTTTAGCCCATACTGATTGAAACGGTTTAAAACTTGGTCCAGACGCTCTAGGTGTTTCCCAAATGTAGGTGCAAACACTATTACGTCATCCAGATACACTAAAAGTGTCTCAAAGTTCAAGTCCCCTAAGCACTGCTCCATGAATCTCTGAAAAGTGGCAGGGGCATTTGTTAGACCAAAGGGCATCCTCTTAAACTCATAAAGCCCCATAGGGGTTACAAAGGCTGTCTTAGGTTGATCCTTCTTTGCCACTGGTATCTGCCAGTACCCTGAGGCCAAATCGAGGGTTGAAAAATATTTTGCTCCCCCCAGCGCTGTGAGGGTCTCCTCAATCTTGGGTAGAGGATAAGCATCCTTTGTTGTGCAGGTGTTCAAGTGGCGATAGTCCACACAAAATCTCAGTGCCCCACATTTTTTTCGGACTAACACAATAGGTGCTGCCCATGGACTGTGACTCTCGGCGATGACCTGGCTTTCCAGCTTCTGTCGGAGTAGTTGCTTCACCTCTTGGTATAGGTTTGGAGGTATAGTTCGGTATCTCTCCCGTATAGAGGGTTGATCACAAGTTAAGATCTCTTGCTCTTGCATCTCTTGCACCTCTTGCACAACCAAAATCCTCATCACTTTGTGAAAAAAATGTGAGCATGTTTGTCTAGCAGGGCAACCAACTCCTGCTCCTGGCAGTCTGTTAACTCTGATAAGTTAGCCATCATTTGGGAGAGTATTGCTCTGCCATTCCAGGCGGGTGATTGTATCAAGGCCTCCTGAGAAATTTCTTGGGATGCAGTCTGGATGGAACATATAGAGGGTGGTTCTCGTTTATCTAGCATCAAAAAGTCTAAGGCTGGTTGGACCTCTGCCAGTGTACAACCTGCAGGGATCAATAAAGGGGCCCCTGAACAGTTCATCAAACGTACCAGTACTCTACCGTTGTTGATAACCCCAACAGTTCGAGCAACAAATGCTTCACTTCCCTGCTGCAAAGGCTCCACCACAACAGTCGCCCCCTCTACTCGTTTACAGGATCCTACCAACAAAGGCTGGACAAGCTCTTGGTAGGCTGGTATAATCAACCCACCCTTGTAAGGTGCTCGGATGAGCCCCAGTCTCCCTTTACACTCCTGTACTGTCTTCTGTACCCCAGAAACTTTCATAACTTGCCGCAAAGCCTTTCTTTCGGCTGGGTCTGGGGTAAGCATTCTCCAGTACTGTTTTCCAAGCTCACGAAATAATCTTCCATCCAGTTCTCCTAGAATGTTCATGCCAAGGAGCACAGGCCTGCCACTAGGGTTTGTACCTCTAATGACAACAACCCATTGTTTAGGAATCCTCTCCCCAAAAAGTTCAATTTCTAACCAGGCTACTCCTACCACTTGTATGGGCAAATTATTAGCAGCAGTCAGGGAAATACCAACTCGTTCAGGTGGGGTGAGGCTAACTGAATAGTTTTGTTTAAAAAAAATTTCTGCCATTGTGTTAACTTGAGACCCAGTGTCCACTAAACAGTCCACTGGTTTTCTACCAATTATTGCTGTGAGTATTGGGCAAGTGCCTATTATATTAGGGCCTACATCAGTTCCTTCCTCTAATTGCCCCGCAGTATGCCCCACTACTGCGAGGCTTTCTAGTTTAACTGTGGTCGGGTAACCAAGGTTTTGCGGGATAAGCAATCTCTTGACAAATGTCCCTTTTTTCCACATTGCCAACACAGTAGGCCACCTCTGCCCTGTTTCCTCTCATTTGATAATTGGTACAAGTGGGCTCTTGGGGCCCCAGCTGAGGCTTGTAATTTAAGTTGAGACAGTTCCTCCTTCATATCTCTCATAGCTTCCCGGAGGTCTTGCATGGATTCCTGAAGAAATTCTACCTGGTCAGTCACAAGCTTTTCTTTTGCTGGCAAAAGGCTTTGGACCGCAGCAGTACACTGTAGCCCTGATGCAAGTACAAAATCATTATCTCTCTCTCTAGAAATGGCCAGTGTTCTAACTTGATGAAAAGTGTATGAGGGATTTGCTTCTAGTTTATCACGCAGGGTATTCCTAAGGGCTGCATTCCTCAAACCTCTTATAAACTGTTCTCGTATTATTATGTCCATATCAGGCATCGCCCTTAAGGTACTTGCCTCATGTTCTTTCAGAGATGCAGTGATTTCTAACAAAGCATTTGCAAACTGGGGCAATGTTTCATTTTCTTTTTGGTAGTGAGTGTAAAACTGATACCAGAGAGATGTACCAGAGGAAAAACTGCTATAGGTATCTTTTAATAAGCGAAACACAGCTTCTAGACTTGTACGGTCACTTTCAGGTGCATATCTCACAGTTTTCCCTGCATCCCCTACCAGGGTGTGAAGCGCAACTTCCATTTGTAGATTTTGAGGGAGATGGTAAGATTGAATTGTACCTTGTACCCTCTGAATCCAATTATTTAAGGGTATATTATACCCATCAAACTTTGGAAGATGTGCTGTCAATGGCCCAAGAGGTATGCTGCATGTACCTGCCCCATCATTTCCTTTAGTGCCACTGTCCATCTGACAAATTCCAGGCTAATCTGACATTTCTGCTGATGGTTCATACATTTTATCCTTTCCTTCAGCTACAGTAATCCTGCTGATTACGCCAAAATGTCACAGGTACTATTTAATAACTCAAGTCTTATTACTATAGCAATAATTTTATTTTATTGGAACTAGCTCAAGATGAACTTATTGCAGATGAGGAAACAGCAGAACCAAATTTGGACAATTAGCTGTGGTAAGAACTAGTGCATTACACTCCAAATCACAGACAGGCAAATTGTTACTCACAGATATCACACAGGACTAGTCTCTCCCTTTATAGTATCTTATCCCTTGCTGATACTTGTAGATCCTGTAGTCCTCCTTTAATATCTGTTCTACTCAGCAGCTAGGCCTTTGCAGCTCCAGAAGTCTTCCAGCTACCCCCATACATCAGGCCCCATCCTCTTCCTCTTCCTCCCCTTAAACTGATCCCCTCAAAACTGTTCTCAACAATTTTAGTTCCTACTAAACCTGAGCAACATTAAGAATATTGCCACCTAGTGGCCAGACAGTAAATACAGTAAAACACAGACAAAAGGAACATTTTTAAACAGAGATGATACCTCTACATGTTTACATACAAATATATTAATGGACCTCACAGTTAGCTCTCTGGTGCATTTTTACTAATCAGTCATATAAGAGAACAAAGGACAAAAGAAGTTTCATCTTCAGGTTAGGAAAGGTTTCTGTACAGTGAGAACAGTGAAACTATGGAACTGCCTTCCAGCAGATGTGGTAATGACATTACCACATCTGCTGGAAGGCCATTACCACATCTGCCTTCCAGCAGATGTGGTAATGGCAAGTTCACCAAATAGCTTAAAAAATAGTCTGGATACGTTTCTAAAACTAAAAAATATCTGGAATTACTGGTATTAATACATACTGCAGTTATGCTTGATCCAGGGACACTTTCTGATTGCCATTTTGAAGGAAGGAAGTCCCCCTCCCCCTTTTTTTAGCTGGGGTTTTTAGGAGGGTGAAAGAGTTGGACTAGATGGGTATCCCTTTATTCAACCTCCATTACTATGTTACAATGTGGTGTCCAGGAGGCGTGGCATTTTGGGACATGATTGTAATGATTGGGAGTATGGCCACAATGTTTTGGGGCATGGGTCTGATGTTTTAGGACATGGGCATTATTGGGGGCATACCTGTGATGTTTGGAGGCATGGCCATGATGTTTGGGAGCATGGGCATGATTGGGGGCATACCGGTGATGTTTGGAGGCATGGCCATGATGTTTGGGGAGGTTGTGGCTGTGCAATATCTGGGGTTGTGGTCACTACATTTGGAGATGTGGTTGCAATGTTTGGGAGCCTTGGCAGTTGGGATATGGGAGTGACCTTAATGGGTGTGCCCGTGATGTTTCGTTATGTGGCCCTCATGTTTGGGGGCATAGCCATGATGTTTTGGGCAGTTTATATTTTTTAGCATGGCAATAACCACAAATGTGGTTCATATCACCATATCACCCTTTCCAGGGTTCATATTTGAAACCTTACAGACTTTAAGGTAGAATCTTGTTCCCTCTGTTGTAGAAGCCCGGTGTGATGCTGTTGTTCTGTGTCTGCAGCACTCTGAGTTGCTGTAGGTGAGCGTCACGCTGTTGTTGTGTCTGAAGCACAATAACAACACTTTCTTTGAGTTGCTGTAACCTTACAGACTCTTTCTCTGTGTTGTTGAAATCGGAGCCCAGGCCCTTCACCTCAGTTGCTGAATTGGGGCATCACACTCTGCAAGTGGCGTGCAGGCTTTTTGTTCAAATTGGGCTTCATGGTCATCAGCATAGCCGTTGTGTTGATGCAGTCAGGAGTGTGGCTGTGAGGTGAGAACATACAAATATACAAACATACATACATACACTATTTCTACCTTATATAGTGGATAGGTTTCCAGAGAAACCGAAGATCAAAAGCAATAAAGGCTTTTTTTATCAAGCTCCAAGAGTCCTTTTTAACCCTTTTTACATAATTATCTGATTTAGAACAATTGACGTTGAGGTTTAATAACTGTAAAATATAAAATACACAGTGTCGCTTCTATGGTATAACAGGTTTCTATTTTATATAATCTACTGTTGAGATACTGTCATTTTGGAAAAATACAGTATTGGTTTAATCATTTTATCAAAAAACAGGAATAAATTATAAATGTACGTGTATATTGATCATACTGGCCCAATGGTTTCCCATTGGTTTGGATTTAAAAAACAAACAAAAAATCTAACTAAAATAACTAACCACATGTCAGTTATTTGCTCCAAATCCCAACCAATATATTCAGAACATTATTAGATGTAGTACTCACAAGATACTTCTTGTTTAGGCGTTATAGAGAAAATAAGAAAGGGGGAGTGGTATGTTAAATTTACGTTAAACCCAAGTTAAAGGGCAAGTGCAGTCCCAAAATGAAAACTTTCATACAGGTAAATCACCCCCAAAACCCTAAACTGTAATAGTTTGAAATGTGAAATATGTAAGTCTAACCTGAAATCCTGCACAATGTCCTGTTTCTCCTGTTTCTGCTTCCTGGTTCTTCCAGTTAGTAACTGTCAGTTATGGATTTGACAGTTGACATCACAGCCAATGACTGAATGTTAATCCCCTGTCTGCCTGTTCTGAGCATGCCCAGGCTCAGTATAGACTCAGTACCAGGTCACTAATTTACTCAGTTTCCATGAGGCATCGAGAAGCATAGCAGGCATACAGTAATGAATTCATAGGACAAAGTATTATATATCAACATATTTTAAAGAGGCCATTCTTTCTAAAAGATGTTCTTATGAGGGTGGAGTTGTCCTTTAAAGCCAAATTTAAAAAGAAAAGGTAACTGGCGATATGGATGTTAAAGTGGAGGCAATATGGGTTGAATTGGTCAACAGAAAGAGGGGTAAAGTTATTGTTTCTACAAGCCACCAAATGCTAGCAGGGAGGATGTGAGTCAGCTTCATATGCAGATGGAAAGGGCTGCAAGTTTTGGGAATGTTCTGATTATAGGCAGGGCCGTCTCACTAATGAGCCACATTGAGACAAAGTAGCAGAGTGGCACTTTGTCTCTGTGGCTCAAGAGCGGCATTTCAAAGAAAAAAAAATAATCTATCTTACCAGTTCTTAACTCTGCCTCCTACTTCCCCAGACGGTCCTTAACTTTACTGCTCCTTTGCAAAGAAGACAAAGTTCCGGCCGGGCACTTCAGAGATCGCTATCACTTTGCACTGAGGGAAGTTAGGGAACAAACATGGAAACAGTAAATCTCACTAAATCCAGGAGAGTGCTCCCTTCTGCTGATAGCGATCTCTGTGACCCCGAACTTAGTAGAGTATCTGTCTTCATAATAATGAGCAGTAAAGAACAAGGACCACCTGGGGAGAGAAGTAGAAGACAGAGCACAGTCCAGTAAAGAGTAGAGGGCTGGAGGTCTGAATGGGGGGAGGGAGATAAGGTTTAAGTGATGAACTACAATTCCCAGCATTCTCTACTAGCTAAACACCTGAAACATGTTAGGGGATATTGGGAATTGTAGTCCATCAACCTCTGGAGGGCCAATTAGCATCCCTGGAACAGAGAATTTAAGTAGGATCTAAAAGGGAGAAGGACAGAATGAAAGAGGGACCAGGAAAAAAGTAATAAAAGCAATGGGAAATTAATGATTTTTTAATCCTTATCCAGGGGAATCTAAATTAAAGGTAACAGGTAAAAATATGTGGGATACTAGGGGGGTTATAATAAAATATATATGGTACAGTGTATAAAATAAGGGGGTATAATAAATATATATATGGTACAGCGTATAAAATAAGGCGGTACAATAGATATATATATATATATGATACAGCGTATAAAATAAGGGGTATAATAAATATATATGATACAGTGTATGAAATAAGGGGGTATAATAAATATATATGGTACTGTGTATGAAATAAGGGGGTATAATAAATATATATGGTACTGTGTATGAAATAAGGGGGTATAATAATTATATATTGTACAGCATATAAAATAAGGGGGTATAATAAATATATATGGTACAGTGTATGAAATAAGGGGGTATAATAAAATATATAAGGTGCAGTGTATGAAATAAAGGGGTATAATAAAATATATAAGGGGAGTGTATGAAATAAGGGGAGCAGAAAGGAGAAGTGGAAAAGTGCATGGTGAAAAGAACTTAAAAGAAAGGGGTGAGCAGACTGAGAAGGGAAAATGAGTAAACGACAGAAGAAGAAAGGATGAATAAATAAACAGCAAAAAACTTTAAAGGAAGAGACAAAATGGAAGAGCACATGGAGAAGGACTGAGAGGGTGGAACATGAATAAAAGAAGAGTGCAGGTAAGTGGGAAAGTGTGTATCAGGTCAGGTTTATGCATTGGAATGGAGGGGGTGCTGGATAAAAATGCGACAATTATTTTACCTGCAGGGGAAAGATTTCTAAAGGTTTTTTTTTCTTCTAAATTTCCCTTCCACCCAAAACGTATTCAATGGGCATGACTTAGAGTGGGTGAGAAAAGAGATATGGCCTAAACATTTTGCGATGTGCTACGCATGGCACATGTAAGGGGCCCAAGTGTGTGCCCAAATCCACTACTGTGGGCTTGTATTTTGTGCTGTGTTGGAACTTGGAGCCCAGGGAGTGGAAGTCGGGACTCCAGAGACTGCCATCATTGCTTTAAATAACCCCTCACCCCTTTGTGTGTTTTGTGACAAACTCTGATAAAGTGTTGGCACATAGATACTGGTAAAATCGTGATTTTACCAGAATCTGTGTGCCAACACTTTATTAGAGTTTGTGCTAATGATTTAACCAGTATCTGTGTGCCAATACTTTATCAGAGTTTGTGCCAATGATTTTACCAGTATCTGTGTGCCAACCTTTTATCAGAGTTTGTGCCAATGATTTTACCAGTATCTGTGTGCCAACACTTTATCAGAGTTTGTGCAAAGGATTTCACCAGATCTGGTGCCAACCATTGTATGTAAGAGAGGGTGCATGTACAGTATGTGTGAGAGAGTGTGTATGAGAGTG
Source organism: Hymenochirus boettgeri (assembly GCA_019447015.1). Lineage (NCBI taxonomy): Eukaryota > Metazoa > Chordata > Amphibia > Anura > Pipidae > Hymenochirus > Hymenochirus boettgeri. The sequence continues at coordinate 175,397,872 of CM033473.1, forward strand.
TGCATGATGATACAATGCAGGAGAGTGAGATAGATAATAGAGACTGCAGGAGAGATAGTGTGTGAGAGATAGAAGACAGAGACTGCAGGGGAGAAAGAATGTAAGAGATAGAGGATAGAATACCTTTACTGTCTGTTCTCACTGTATGGGACCTTTACGGTCTGTTCTCACTGTATGGGTCCTTTACTGTCTGTTCTCACTGTATGGGTCCTTTACTGTCTGTTCTCACTGTATGGGACCTTTACTGTCTGTTCTCACTGTATGGGTCCTTTACTGTCTGTTCTCACTGTATGGGACCTTTACTGTCTGTTCTCACTGTATGGCACCTTTACTGTCTATTCTCACTGTATGGCACCTTTACTGTCTGTTATCACTGTATGGCACCTTTACTGTCTGTTCTCACTGTATGGGACCTTTACTGTCTGTTCTCACTGTATGGGACCTTTACTGTCTGTTCTCACTGTATGGGACCATTACTGCCTGTTCTCACTGTATGGGACCTTTACTGTCTGTTCTCACTGTATGGCACCTTTACTGTCTGTTCTCACTGTATGGGATCATTACTGTCTGTTCTCACTGTATGGGACCTTTACAGTCTGTTCTCACTGTATTGGACCTTTACGGTCTGTTCTCACTGTATGGGACCTTTACTCTCTGTTCTCACTGTGTGGGACCTTAACTGTCTGTTCTCACTGTATGGGACCTTTACTGTCTGTTCTCACTGTATGGGACCATTACTTTCTGTTCTCACTGTGGGACCATTACTTTCTGTTCTCACTGTGGGACCATTACTGTCTGTTCTCACTGTATGGGACCATAACGCATAAAGGCGGCCTTCAGGCTTTGGCTCAGGTGGCAAAAACCCTAGAGACACCCCTGATTATAGGGAACTTTATTTACCCTGACATTGATTTGTTTAGTGGAATTGCCAACACAGTGAATGATCATTTGCTCTCACAGGTGAGTTGAAGTTGAAGTTCCTACTAGAAAAGTTGCTCTGTTGGATCTGGTCATGGAACCTATTCTAGATATGAAGAAAGCTTAGGGAATAATGACCATAAAATATTGTCATTTAATATATATTACCAAAAAAAAAAAAATCTGCACTTTTAATTTCAGGAAAGCAAATTTTCCCTGAATACAAATAGCTGTTTTTACCAACCACAGTGTTATTTGATGTTAAAGTCATAAAATTACTCTGCGGCCGTAAAAATACTGATCGTTTCCATTTGGTCTGGGCTGCACACCGCAATGTAAGTCTGGGTCATGTTTTATAATTCTTAATTTGATGTTTAGTGAGTACATTTTAACAAAGAAAATAATGGGGTTTTTTTTTAGCAAAAGTCCACTAATCTCTATTAAGGCGCTTGGTTTAACGCCACTTGCACTCATTAAGCTGGCATGAATTTAAAGTGAATATTTATATACTTGTATACTTTATATACTTCCAAAAATATGCAAACTGTTTTAGTTTAGTATTTTTTAAAATACTATCAGGGTTATTCAATAAAAGTTCTTATTGTTCAAAATGGTGCTAATTTTTCCCCAACCAATCAGATGTTAGCTTTCAAATGTTTAATAAGATCTGATTGGTTGAGGCAAAATTAGCACCATTTTAAACGATAGGAACTTTTACTGAATCTCCCTAATTGTTAGCATTTTTTGTTCTGTTTATTTCTAGTCTCAATACAGAACTGTTTTGAAAAATAAAATCATTGTCCTTAACCAAAATGCTGTCATAAATCCTTCCCTTCTTCCCATGAATCTCTTTGGATAGAAAAACTTGCAGTCCTTATAGCTATTCAACCATCATAGACTTCTGTTCTGATGTGGCCATTTATCAGGCTCAAATAGATTGAATAAACAAAAAGAAAATATTTGAATTGCAAGCCCTATTGGTTATCATGCAGCTAATGGTTCAGTGCATTGTCTCATCTGACCACATGAGAGCAGCAGTTCTGTGCCACACATTTAACAGGTATCGCAAATCCACTATTTTTGTTTGGTTCATTAAGCCTGGGGGAACGTTTCTCCATAATTTTTTCGTTTGTCATTTTTCATAATAAAGTTTGAATACCTTTATAATTGGATATATAGCTGCTATCTACATACCTGTTTTGAGAGTACTACGGTAAATAAAAACAAATGTAAAATTACAATATGAATGTTATACCTATATTACAATGTTTGAACCTATAGATTACTGTTTATGTATTACATTGATTAATGTAATGTGTGGCAATTATCAAATTCTCTCATTATTTTCATTATTATATCCATAAAATAGCAAAATGTAAAAATTAAAGTGTGCATTTGATCAACATGTTTTGGCTCAACCTTAAACTACAGTTTAGAAAAACTGTGTTTGCAGGTTCATGAATTTTGTGTGCAGAGTTTATTTTTATCTATACAGAAATGTAGTAAACAAAGTAAAATATGCATGGCTTTCGGTCCTAGCCATAGCCCAGTTTGATATGAATTCTAAAATTCAATAAAAGTGCACAATGGGTTTTTGTAGCAATGTAAACATTTATATAGGGTTTAGTATTTATTTTTTTAATTCAATGTTTTATTGAGTTTTTCAAAACATTAAATTTACAAAACAAAGTAAAGGTATGATTAAATACTAGAAATATCAAGTATCCACATTTAGATTTCAGTTGTTTATGTGAATGTATGGGGGGAGGGGTGCCCAGGTCTTGCTTAATAGGAGGATAACAACATATTTTTATAGTTATCAATTTCAATATCAATATCCAGTTGGACCATTGTTTAATAAATTTTGGAGTTTTGTTAGCCATGGAAGCTGTGAGCTCCTCCTTTCTCATTATTTTGAGTCTTTAGATGTGGGAGTGATTTGTTGTTTAGAAAAAGAGGAGAGTATGTTTAACAAGAGCAGGGGACTTTATCTATAGTATAGATTTATTATATTAGTCCAGCATTGGACTAGGTGTTGGGAATTGTAGGGAAGCTTTTATGTAGGAAGAACATCTGTACCAACTGCTAAGCATTTAGCATTTAGCTGTGAAGGATGGAAGCTGATTGGTGTCTGAAGATTGTAATATTTCATAATAATTTTCCATAATAATGTTAGTATAGTATTTGAGGTTGAATAAAGACATACGTTCAACCAGTCCAACCCATCTAGCAATAGCCTCATTTCCTGCCTAACTGTTGATCCAGAGGAAGGCAAAAAAACCCCACCAAATTTAAGAAGGGGGGAAAATTTTTTTACTGACTCCAAGTGGTAATCAGAAATTTCCCTGGATCAACTCTGCTTTATGTATCAATATCAAATAATAGAGTAAGCGGATATATCCAAGACAAGGATTCCTTTAGACCAGTTCTTCCATTAAAACTTTTACATTTATTAACACATGTTAAAATTAACTGATACAAACGGTATCACAAAAGAGAGAGAGAGACGCCAAGGGAAGGGGGCGTGGCCTGACACGTATCACGGTTATTGCCCCACTATATAAGAATCTGCATCACAGCCTCACTTTCAGCCAGGATGCCTAGTATGGAATGGCAACGTTATATGGTGGCCTACCTGGCCAAGAAAAAGTATGACGGGATGCCAGCTGGCACCCCACATATTAAGTTGCGCAAATTGACATCACCCAGACCATCTTCCAGCTGCAGAGGAGATGGTCTGACCTGAAGTGGCAGAGGGACAGCTATGTTGCAAAGAGAGCAGAAGGCAAGTATCACCGTTTTAGCCATTTTTTTCTGCTTTGATTGTTATATAAAATGTTTATATAAAATATTATCTCATTTATTTGTATTTTTTTGTAAACCACATAAATAATTGTCAGAGAAACTATTGTTTTTTTACAAGTCTATATTTGTGTAAAGCACTTCTTAATACTAGTGATGGCCCAGTTCGCGGATCCGAACCCGGATCCGCGGCGGATTTACCGCGTTCGCGAATGGCGGATATCGCGGATTTTCCGGTTTTCCGCCTTCCAAACTTTTCCGAACCGCATTTTCAAAAATTTTCGAAATTACGAGGATTTCTCGTACTTTCAAGGATTTTTTCATTTTAATGCGTTTTAATAGGTCCGCTCACGGATTTTCGAATTTTTGCGAAAATTCGCGGATCGTCGAGCCGACCAGATTTTGTGAAGTTCGGACATCTCTACTTATTACCGATAACCACATTGCAAACCGCCGCTAACATTAGAGGGACCTTATTAATGTTAGTTAGTGAATAAACTGGTGAATAAACTGGTGAGGCGTTAAAAAGCCCAACAAAGCTGTCGTTACCGTCATATTAATTGATTTTTTTTTATATAATCTTACAGAAGAGGAAGATACAGGGACAGAGGACTCTGACCCATCGTCTCCTCCTCCTCCTCCTGCTTCTCCTCCTCCTCCTCCTCATCTGGCACGACCACAAGGCAAGTATGCGTGGCTAAGAGGGTGGTGTAAGGAGATGGGGTTTGGGTTTTTAGAGAACTGGGCTGATTTTTCTGTTGGCTACAGGCTCTTTAGTAGAGACGGATTGCACCTCAATGGTGATGGTGTAGCTGTTTTGGGGGAGAAGATGGCTAGGGGGTTGGAGGAGATTTTAAACTAGGTATGGGGGGGAGGGAACGTTGAACTACACAGGGGTAGATAGAGAAGTTAGGGATCAGGGGGCTATTAACACAACAGAGGGAGGAGAAGGGGGAGGGGGGAGCATAGAGCATAAGGAGGCATGTACGACCATGTATGGAAGTAAATCAATTGATAATCTAAAATGTATGTTTACAAATGCAAGAAGTCTGGCTGGAAAAACCGGCGAAATTGAAATAATAGCTTTAAAGGAAAGGTATGATGTAATTGGTATAGCAGAATCATGGCTTAATGATTCACACGACTGGACAGTAAATATTGAAGGATACTCCTTATTTAGACATGACAGAGTTAATAAGAAAGGAGGAGGAGTATGTATGTATGTTAAACAGGAATTGAAGCCAAATTTAAAAGATGGAATAGATGGGGGAGTAAACGATACGGCAGAAACATTATGGGTGGAACTGTGTACAGGAAGCAAGAAGGTAGGTAAATTAATTGTTGGAGTATTTTATAAGCCGCCAAATGCCGGGGAGGAGGTGGAAATGAATCTCCATATGCAGTTGGCGAAGGCTGCTGGTATGGGGCATGTTCTGGTCATGGGGGATTTTAACTACCCTGACATAGATTGGAGTAAGGGAACTGCCAGCACCTCAAAAGGTATAAAGTTCTTAAATTTCCTATATGAGCATTTTCTTTCACAGATGGTAGAAGTTCCTACTAGACAGAATGCGTTGTTGGATCTGGTGATATCTAATAACCCTGAGCTCATTTTGGAGATGAGGGTAATGGGAAGCTTAGGGAATAGTGACCATGATATAGTGTCATTTAATATAGGTTGCAGAAAACTAAAGTGCACTGGCTTAACAAAAACTTTTAACTTTAGGAAAGCTAATTTTATGCTGTTAAAGGAATCGCTCCTGCTCATAGACTGGGGGGAACTGTTTCTAGGTAAAGATATTGAGCAGATGTGGACCACTTTTAAAGGGATATTAAACTATTACATTTCTAAATCGGTACCTTTAGGTAACAAGTGTAAAAAAATTAGATCCAGTCCTGCATGGCTTAATGCTCAGGTAAAAAGGGAGATGGAAAAAAAGAAAAAGGCTTTTAAAATTTTGAAAACAGAAGGCACAGAACAGGCTTACAGGGAGTACAAAAGCTGTAATAAAGAGTGCAAGAAAGTAATTAAACTAGATAAAATAGAAAATGAAATACGGATTGCAACAAAGCAAGTCCAACCCCAAAATGTTTTTTAAGTATATAAATGGTGAAAAAGATGAGGACTGAGAATGTGGGACCATTAATAATGGAGCTGAGTGGTAGTAGAGGATGCCGAAAAGGTAATCTGCTAAACCGTTTTTTTACATCGTTTTTTACTGTTGAGAATCCTTGTCCTTACAGTAGGGATTGTAATAATATGCAGGGAAGAAATTAAGAGTTTTCACATTGGATACAGAGGATTGGTACGGAAACAATTAGACAAGGTTAATATCAATAAAGCGCCAGGACCAGATGGATTGCATCCTCGGATTTTAAGGAGCTTAGTTCAGTTCTATCTAGACCACTGTTTCTCATCTTTTCAGATTCACTTTTGTCTGGGGATGTGCCGCTGGATTGGAAAAAGCCAATGTAATACCAATATTCAAAAAGGGAGTTGTTCACAGCCTGGAAACTATAGACGTAAGCCTAACATCAGTGGTAGGGAAGGTGATGGAAACCTTGTTAAGGGATCATATCCTTAACTTTGTTTCCAGGGATCATCTTATTAGTAGTAGTCAGCATGGATTTATGAGAAATAGATCATGCCAGACAAATTTAATTGTTTTTTATGAAGAAGTGAGTAAGAAGTTAGATTCAGGCACAGCAGTGGATGTGGTATATTTGGATTTTGCAAAGCTTTTGATACTGTGCCACATAAGCGACTAATGTATAAACTGAGGACTGTTGGCCTTGAAGAAAACATTTGTTCATGGATAGAGAACTGGTTATTGGACCGCAAACAGAGAGTGGTGGTTAATGGAGCTACATCTATGTGGGATAAAGTTCTAAGCGGAGTGCCTCAGAGTTCTGTACTGGGGCCGCTTCTGTTTAATCGTTTATAAATGACTTAGAAGAGGGCATTGAGAGCAAGGTCTAAGTATTTGCTGATGACACTAAACTATGCAGAGCTTTGGAAACTTCCAATGATGTGCAAGTGCTGCAAGTGACCTAGATAGATTATCAAAATGGCAGCAGAATGGCAGATGAGATTCAATGTTGATAAATGTAGGTGATGCATTTGGGATTTAATAATCCCTGTGCCACTAAACCATAAATAACTCTGTGTTAAGTGCATCTGTAATGGAAAAAGATTTGGGGTTCTGGTAGTAACAGACTTAGCCATAGCAAACAATGCAGGTAGCAACGGCTAGAACTAGCAAGATATTGTCTTGTATAAAGGGGAATAGATTCAAGGAGAAAAATATTATTCTCCCTCTTTACAAGGCACTGGTAAGGCCTCATTTGGAATATGCGGTGCAGTTTTGGAATCCCCTAACAAAGGGACATCTTGGAAATTGAGGCAGTTCAGAGAAGGGCAACTAAATTAATAAGGGGAATGGAGGGGCTCGAATATGCAGGCAGATTAGACAAGTTAGGGCTATTTACATTGGAGAAGCGACGTTTGGTGGGGACATGATTACCTTATACAAATATATTATGGGCCATACAATGAACTCTGGTGCATTGTTCACTAATAGGTCATATCAGAGGACACGTGGACACCTTTAAGTTGGAAGAAAAGAAGTTTCATCTAGGTTAGGAAGCGTTTCTTTACAGTGAGAACGGTGAAATTGTGGAACGTCTTCGGCAGATGTGGTAATGGCAAGTTCATTAAATAGTTTTAAAAAGGCCTGGATAAGTTTCTAAAATAAAAAATATTGAGAATTACTGGTATTAATGCATATAGATCTGGTTGATCCAGGGATACATTCTGATTGCCGTTTGGAGTCAGGAAGGAATTTCCCCCCCTTTTTAGCTGAGTCAGGGGGAATTTTCCCCCCTTTTTAGCTGGGGTTTTTTGCCTTCCTCTGGATCAACTGTTAGGTAGGGTTAAAAAAAAAAAACTAAAAAAAAAAATATATATATATAAAGAGGGTGAATAGGTTGGACTGGATGGACGTATGTCTTTATTCAACCTTAATTACTATGTTACTATGTTACTATGTATCACGTTTTTTTTTCGACCTTGAGGCTGAGGCCACAGTGCATCGCATTGAAGCGTGCATGCAATTCCAGTGCATTGTCTCGTATTATTGATGTGATGTTGATAATTTCATTTATGGATGTGCATAATTTTTGCATTCCCGTAATTTCCACAATATTTAAAATTGCAGGTGTAAATGTTTAAAAAACACGTTAATGTAGCCTAGCCCCGTTTGTTATATAAAATGTTTATATAAAATATTATCACTTTTATTTACATAAATAATTGTCAAGGAAAGTTTTTGTTTTATAGTTTAAATTTGTGCAAAGCACTTCTTATTAGCTATTAATGTTAATATGTTAGTTAATGTAACTTAGTGGCGTGTTAACAAGTGCGGTAAAGCTGTCGCTACCATCATGAATCACCATTAATGTATTTTATTTTTATATGATCTTACAGAAATGGAAGCTGCCCCCACTGCACCGCCTTCAACCCCAGCACCACCCACGGTGGATGAAAGGCTGGAAAGGATGGAGAGGGCCATGACGGCAATGGCCCACAAAGTCCGCCGGATGCAGAGGGAAATAATTGATTTTTTTTATTTTTGTAAATAGTTATATGATATATAGATATATTATATATATATATATTATATATATATAATATATTACTAAAAAAATTTACCTTCAAAAATGTTGTCTATAATTTACTGCACACATACATCACACCGCACCAGTTTTTCATTGTTTAGAGGAAAGTGGGTGATGGGGTACCATTTTTTACAGCACCACAGAGTACAGGAGCAGGCCCAGTGTAGTACAGGGGCAGGCCCAGTGTAGTACAGGAGCAGGCCCACTGTAGTTTGTTACCAATGTATCTGAGACAAGCAGGCTTTGCCTTGGTAGAATGACCCAATGCCTTAAGTAGCAACTCTCCCTCAGGGTATTCATAGTGCAAGGGAAAGTGAGTAAATGTAGACTGTTGGTTTGGGCCAGGAAGGTAGAAACATTAGCCACAGAGTAGCTGGTGCGGCTGTACAAAATAGTCAGAACAGGTGACACCACAAGGGTGTAAACATTTGGCATGGGCCAGGCAGGATTGACCCACAGGTAAGAAACATTAGCCACAGAGTAGCTGGTGCGGCTGTATATAATGGTCAGAACAGGTGACACCACAAGGGTGTAAACATTTGGCATGAGCCAGACAGGATTGACCCACAGGTAAGAAACATTAGCCACAGAGTAGCTGGTGCGGCTGTAAATAATGGTCAGAACAGGTGACACCACAAGGGTGTAAACATTTGGCATGGCCAAGGCAGGATTGACCCACAGGTAAGAAACATTAGCCACAGAGTAGCTGGTGCGGCTGTATATAATGGTCAGAACCGGTGACACCACAAGGGTGTAAACATTTGGCATGGGCCAGGCAGGATTGACCCACAGATCAGAAACATTAGCCACAGAGTAGCTGGTGCAGCTGTATATAATGGTCAGAACAGGTGACACCACAAGGGTGTAAACATTTGGCATTGGCCAGGCAGGATTGACCCACAGGTACAAACAGTGAGGTAGGACCATACATGACCCAACCAAATAGAAAAATTAGCCACTTGCCAGCTGAGCTGGCATTAGCTAGGCCTCAAGCAATACTGCAGTGGGAAGGAGCAGTATGGGTAGCAAGGGGCAACAGGCCTTCAGTCACAGACATCAGCAACAGGGATGCTGTACTGAGATGTGATCCAAGCCTCATTCATCTTAATGAATGTCAGACGGTCCACATTCTCAGTAGAGAGACGAGTCCTCCTCTCCGTAACAACACCCCCGCCACCAAATAGTCCAGTGGATCCTCAGTCTCTGATGAGTCTACACCGGCCCTGGATCCGATGTAGTCAGTGACCTGGCGACTGAGGTATTGCCTGTTTAGCTGCCAGTAGATGGTCCTGGCAACTGCGGCTGGAAGAATAGTCGGAAGTTGGCCAGCGAGACCGCCTCCAGTACTGCTCCTCCTCTCAGGCACAGGGGGACGTGAGCCCTGTGCATCCCCAACATCAGGAGCTGTCGGCCTGCTAGCACTTGGGAAGGCAGAACAGAGGTGACTCAACAGCAACGCCTCATAGTTCTGCATTCTCCCTTCCCTCTGAGATGCGGGGATGAACTTAGACAGACAAGCTGTGGCAGTGTATGACCGTCTGAAGTGGCCCGACACCCTCCTAGCATGCCTCAGTACATCCTGCAGGCCAGGGTACTTGCTAAGGAACCGCTGGACAATGAGGTTGAGAACATGGGCCAAACAAGGTACATGTGTGACTTTGCCCAAGTGAAGGGCAGAGATGATATTAGTTGCATTGTCACACACGACCTTGCCTATTGAGAAGTGGTGGGGGGTCAGCCACCTCTCAGCTTGCCCTTGCAGTGCTGCCAGCAACTCTGGCCCAGTGTGGCTCCTATCACCAAGGCACAGAAGCTGCAAAACTGCATGGCACCTTCTCACCTGGCAGGAAGAATAGGCTCTAGGGAGGCACAGAGCTGTCCGAGAGGAGGACTCACCAGATGAGGAGGTGGTGGAGACTGGCATATCACCAATACGTGGTGGTACCACCATCTCCCCACTTGTGCCCCGTGCTGCATCTCTGCCGGCTAGCAGTGTGACCCACTGAGCTGTAAAAGACAGATACCGCCCCTGGCCATACTTGCTGGACCACGAGTCCATAGTAAGGTGGACACGCTTAGCGAAGCAGCTATATTGCCCTGCAGGTGGTCATGCAGGGCTGGTACTGCCTTCTTGGCAAAGTAATTACAGCCAGGGACCTGCCACTGTGGTGGGCCAATAGCCACAAACTCCCTGAACGCTGCACTCTCTACCAAGCTGAATGGTAGCAGCTGCACCGCCAGAAGTTTTGCTAAGCCGGCAGTGAGACGCTGTGCTTGGGGGTGACTGGGGGATAGCTTCTGCCTCCGCTCCAATAACTGGGGAAGAGAGACCTGCCTTTTAGTGGACGAACCAGCAGCTGTGTCAAGGCGCCTCTTAACGCCGCCTGCTGGGGCCAAAGGCTGTCTCTCCTCCCTAACTTCCACTGGTGAAGCATCTGATGAAGCTATAGGGGGAGGAGTGGTGGCTCCTTGGGCATGAGGAAGGGAATGTGCAGGTGCCTGTACAATCTTTGTATGTTGCTCCCACTGAGCTCTGTGGTGCAGCACCATATGCTTCCTCATAGATGTCATGCCCAAGTTAGAGGTGGTCTTCCCACGGCTAACACGTTGCAGGCAAAGACTGCACACTGCAACTGTGGCATCACCTGGAGCCAAGGTGAAAAAGTCCCACACTGCTGAGCCACTGGCACGCCTTGGAGCAGAGGTCATCTGCTTTTGTGGAGCACTGGCACCAGATACTAATGGTGTCCTGCCTCCACGTGCAGTACTAGGTTCGCTGCTGCCTCTGCTTTTGACCCCAGTCCTGCTTCTGGGTTCAGGCTCGTGCTCTGAGCGCTCTCCCTCATACACACTCTCCTGCTCCTCCTCTCCCACTTGTGGCACCCATGAACGGTCCGTGACATCATCGTCCATGATCACCTCCTCAGCACTGGAGGCTGTGTCACTAAAATGAGCAGCTTCAGCTGGAACCTCACCCCCTATATTAGTTCCCTGGCTGCTATCTCTGGAATGCTGCATGATAAGCTCAGCCTCCTGTCCCCCTGTACACTGAACACTTTCTTCCTCTGCCACAGGCGTCAGGAAGGACTGTGCGTCAGTATAAAGCTCCTCCTCGACCACTAGCGCCACACATGGTGTGGGAAAACATTTCCTCTGACTCCTCCTCTGGATCCCCGAAGGTTTGGACCAGGTGGTCAATAAACTCCTGATACACAGGATCAGGGTCCATGCCCACAGTAGGAACCACAGGGGAGGGAGGGGCAGGCACATTATCAGTGGTGGCAGCTCGGCTGTCCTGTGCCTGTGAGGAGGTGGAAGGGGAAGGCTGGGTAATCCAGTCGACTACCTGCCTTCCTTGATCAGGATTGATAAACTTAGCCCGGCTACCCCAGAACATATCGGGCAGTGTTGCCCTGCCCTGTGAAGGGCCAGGTGGCTCCTGCCCAGCAGCAGCAGACTGCATGGGCCCACCTCTGCCTCTAACATCACGTGCAGAGGCACTTCTTCCTCTGCCTCGTCCTCTTGCCCTGCCTGGCATTTTGCTCTCCCTATATATCTGTATATATACTGTATACGGTATACACTAATACAGACAGAGAGAAATAAAACACACAAAGCCCTCTAAAAGGACTCACAGAAAATTGTCCAAAGGACTTAAAAGGATGGGTTAGTCCTTAAAAGGACTTTTGGGTTTATAAATGTGTGAACACAGGGGGGGATAACAGCAAGTGTTAATCCACCACACTGAAATCCGCACAAACAAAGCTCAAGTTCGCTCAAAAAACGAAAAAAATCTCTCCAAACTCCAACACTATCAGCTCTCCAACTAAACTCTCCAACACACTGACAAAATGGTGTCTGAAAGCTTTCCTTTTATACCCAGGGGATTGGCACTACTGTGATTGGTGAATTTAGGTCATGTGGCAGAGTCATTTCCATAAATTGATTATTGCGTTTTCGATTTAATTTTCGATAATCATCTACTTTCGATCTCGCTAATCATCTACTTTCGATTTCGATAATTATCGAATTTTCGATAAAAATTGAAAACTTGGAAAATTCGAGTTTCGAAAAAATCCCGGAGTTCCGAAAGTTTCGTCGGGACTTCAAAACCGCCGGATTTGATTCGAAACTGGGTTCTATTAGAACCCAAAGTACATCCCTACTGATCAGTGCACCATTGAGTCGTCAGGAGTTTTGACCCTGGGAACATATGTTTTTTGTCTCTTATCTCTAAGAGAGTTTCCGCAGGGTCTGCCACACTTGTCTCTGTATTCATACATTATTCTGTTTTTATAATCTTATAATCAAATGTTTCTGTTAAGGGTGTGGAGTAAGCAGTCCCTGGCTGTGTTTAGTTATTATCGAACTTAGGGTCACTATTCTATTTGTGGTTGGTTTCTAGATTTTTTTTGTTGTGTTGTGTGTGTTTTGTGGTTTCTCTTTTCAGTCTAGTGCCATGTTTTATGAGTGTGTCCCTAACAACACATTTCAAGGTTTCCCCCTTGAATGATGCAGGTGTAGGATCTATGTTATGACTCAAAGTAATCTGGGACGTTTTGCGTTTATTTGCACAAATATTCTGTAGTTTGGTAACATTGATGTTTTCGTTATATTTAATTTGGCTTGAAAAAGCCAAATTACTGTTCTTTCTATTTCTTCTTCTTTTTCTTCTTCTTTTTCTTCCGTTTTATTCTTCCGTTTTTTGGACCGTATCTCCTCCCACAGTTTTTGAGCTAGAGACATGAAATTCGGTACAGACGTGCGGGGCATATAGGAGAAGTGTGCTATCTTCTAGCTAAGGAATCCGCAGAAGCGTTACGGCGTTATCTGCGAATTTCCGGACATTTTTTTCCCATAGACTATAATGGTAACAATCCTCAAATGTGGATATTTCAAAACCGTTTTTTTCATGGTCATAAATACAAATGGTGATACCCCCAACCCCCCACACAGACCCAGGTACACCCACCTACTGACCTAACTTTCCATTCCCATGGAAGCCATATTTAAAGGGTAACTAAAGTAAAAAAAACTAATTTAGATTTATCCTCAATAAAAGATAGTTTTATGGTTGTAAACACAAAAAAGACATATCCCCTCAACCATGCCCAGGTACACATGCCTTCTGATCTACTTATCCATTACGGTGGCAGACATATTTAAAGGGTAACTAAAGTAAAAAAAACAAATTTAGATTTATCCTCAATAAAAGATAGTTTTATGGTTGTAAACACAAAAAAGACATATCCCCTCAACCAGACCCAGTTACACACACCTACTGATCTAATTATCCATTACTGTGGCAGCCATACTTTAAAGGGTAACTAAAGTAAAAAAACTCATTTTGACTAATCATCAAAAAAGTTAGTATTTTATCCCCCAACCTGATATGAATACACACACACCAACTGACCTACCTTTAATGCATGTGACATATTTAAAGGGTAAGTAAAAAACAACAATGTCCTCATCATTGACATTATTGAGTTTTAAAATCTGAAGCACAAGCACACAAATTCCCTTCCAAAATGCAGTCTTTCAAGCCAAATTCAAAGTTTATACTTAAACTTTCCCTTTCTAGTTTGAGTTTGGTTTGGCAGATATATGTTTGCTAGGGTTAAAGTATGTTCATTAAGGGCAATGTTTATCATTTGGTAGTACCCATTTTTATTTATGAGTCTTTTGTGGAATGCGATAGTGACTCCTTTGTTTTGGCTTCAGCAATGGAGCTATGAAGCCATTGGATGTAATATTTATCCCATATTAAAGGGATTGCCTTTGTTTTAAAATGTATCTCATGTAACATGATTATGTGAATTTTTTTCCTGGTGCATTTGATTAAGGATTTGTAAACATCTCTGTGGAACGTTTAAGCCTCTAGCGTTAAGTGTGCATGCAGACCCTTAGTATTTGTATTCAAATTACTTTGATTTTCCTGTAAATCAGAAGATGTGTATACCTTACAACATTTCAATATGGATATTTAAAAAAGGAAATAATATATAAAGTACATTTTCAAAAAATAATTAACAACCCAGGTTGTACCCTGGATAAAAAACTTATTACAATAGCCTCATTATATCCTCAGGAGCAAACAGGTTGGCGGGGGTCTCTTTTGTAGCCACTGTACCCCTTTCTTTAGTTGAGTAATGTGTTAGAACACAGTCCCATTTGTATTTTAGTATGAGTTCTTCAGTGGAAGGTTATTATTATGATTGTTAATGGTTAATTATAGGGAAAAGAAGAATATTCATCTGTAGTTGCCGAGTTTCAACAAAATGGGGATTGCATAGTGTTTGTGTGAAATCAATTTTATTACAATGGGGTGTCTTGTGTCAGATGATGGTGTCTTTCTTTATGGATGACGGTGTCTTTCTTTATGGGGTTCTTGGGGATTTTCTGGCGAATGTAAATAGTATGAGTGGACTGGTCCCAATCAGGGAGGTTAATTTTTAGAAGACCCAGTTTCCCCAGGAATGAAAAGGGAAATCCCCATTTGTATTGGATATGTTGTACTTGGAGGAGTGTAAGCAATGGCTTTAATGCTCTTCTCTGTTGTAATGTCCTACGGGATAGGTCAGTGAACAAGGAGAGTTTAGCATAATTAAAGCTTACGTTTGTACAATCTCTGGCTTTTATCATTATGAGTTCTTTTACAGAGTAGCGATGAATGCAACAGATCACATCTTGTGGTCTGGCGTCATCTAGATCTTTAGGGCGAAGAGCTCTGTGTGCTCTGTCGATTTCTATTGGTGCATCCTCTGGGGCACCCAGTATGGTGGTAAATGTTTTTTTGGAATTCTACTAGTAGTTCAGCTGTGTTTATGTTTACAGGCAGTCCCCTTATCCTAATATTGTTTCTACGTCCTTGGTTTTCGATGTCATCAAACTGATTGAGCAACATTCCAGACATATCTATGACTATCTGTGCTATCGCCCTTTCAAGTTGTTCAGTTTGGGCCACTAGTTCCATAACCCTGTTGCCTATCTCCCTGATATCCATGTGTATTGAGGCTATGTCATCTTTACATGTTTGTTCTACTTTTACTAGTAGGTTTGCAAAGTCATCTTTAGTTGGTAGGGAGCGAAGGACTGAGCGGAGATCATCCATTTCTTCTAAATCCTTCTCTGAACCAGATGAGTCGGGATGTTCCTCGGGTGAGCAGTTCTCTTGTCGCATCAGGTCCGTGGCCGCCGTCATCTTTGATTTTTGGTCCGGTTTGGATTTATTAAAATATTGATTTAGACCCGTGTTTGTGGGTCTGCTTTGAGGCTGGCATTTTGGATGTTTTAGGCTTTAATATAGTGTCCTCGGAGGGGTATTTATGGTCTGTGTGCTATGCTAAGTAGGGGTTTTGCGACCGTCCGAGATCCATGCCAAGCTACGCCCCCTAGTCTTTTTTTATTATTTTTTTTTAGTAGTTATATTTTCTGTTGGAATAGAGAGAGAAAAGCAATACACATCTAAAATAATATTAGGAAGTGAGTATTCATATAGTCTGTATATTTGGTTTACAACCATTGCCTTGCAAGTTTACAATAGAAATAGAAAGAATGGCTTGATTTTATTTAATATTGATTGTGTGCTATGAGACCTTTTTACCAGTCAGGAATGTTTTAGACAAATACAAATATAAAATATACATACTGTTATTATATGATAGGATATAGAATAGTAAAAAAACAAAACAGTAACGTATTGCTGTTTATATGCAGCAATTGAGCTTAATGCGTCATCCTTCTTTGGCAGCACTAAGCACGTCTGTCTAATGCGTTTTAGGCTAGTTAGCCCTTAATCATAGACAAGCTTAGTGTTCCTTCTTTTCTAAAAGGTATGCTCACCCTGTTATGTATGTTTTACAATTTTAATATGTACTAATAAAGAGATTAAAGTTTTAATAAGCCTGCCTGGAATTCCGCTGTATGGGGACGGTTGGTGCAGGGACTGTTTATTTTCCACGTTTGAAGTGAGGAGAGGAGCACTCCTTTTGTTCTAGTGCACACGGATCCCAACTACATTCACACCCCCTTTAGGTGACCATTCAGGGAGGAAGGCCAGAGCCGCAAAATAGGTACTGTAACCAACTGATATATTCAGCACATTTTTAAATGTATTATTAACCAGATATTTAAGGATAATGATTGCTTCCATTCTGGAATGGGAAGTTGGCTCCTCCCTCCATGCAGTCAATCAAGGCTGTGAAAGCTGACATCACAACCAATGATGTGACAGAACAGAAGATTACTCTATTGTTAAATATCTGGTTACAAATGAATGTAATAAACAGGTAAAAGTAGCAGCTGGGATTGAGGGCTGGTACAGTAAATGACAAGTCACCAGTTTTTTGTTTTAAGGGTGAATATTCCCTTATGCTGCTCTGTGGCAAATCTGCAGTGCAAAAGATGTACACAGTTGTATGTGTATTTAGGATTCTTATTTGTATTTTATACAACACAAGGATGTATTTATCTTAAATTCCATTTTATTTACAAAAAAATATTAATAAGCAATTTTCATATACAGCACTCAGTATTTACATTGATGCAATTCACATTTATCTACAGTTAGCATAAAACCAATGGTTGAATGGCTTATTTATTCATATTGTACACTACATTCTCACACTCTCACAACCCACCATCAATGCAGCTGTAACATATTTTTTAATCATTATGCTTAAATTTAACTATAGTTTAAATAATGTTTGTCATTGTCTTTCTTTGACAAGCATCACTAGACACAACTGGCTGCTGAAAATGTTAGTTTCGAAAACAACTTAATGTAATAAAGCAACACAATTTCCTTAGGCTAAATTAATAATACTAGACAGAAGTAGCATAAAACTAATACTTATCCCACTTTAAAATGTATCATAACCTCCTTCCTCTCCTAAAAAGTACCTTGGCTGAGGATCTAGTGCTCTAGGTGAGGTCCCCCCATTTGAAGCGCAGAAGTTTGGGTGGTGTCAGAGACCATGATTGCGACTTAGCAAATTTAACTGGTTGGTAAAGGACATCTAGGCAAAAGTCCGAGGTGAGGACCTAATTCTTTATGTCATCACCCTGGGTAGGAAGGAAGAAAAGTTGGAGAGGAAGATTGGAGTATTATTACCTGTAATAATGTCTCTGCTTATACCAGTGAGACTCCAGATAGGCATAATAATGTAAAGTATTGCCCAAAATTGCCTTAGTCAAGTTTTAGGGAAGAAAGACACATATATTGTTTGGGTCCAGAAAAACCATCTGAAATGATGTTATCACTAGCACTATCATGTCAACAAATAGCGCCATGCATCTGATATTAGGAACTTGTAACCTAATAACCATAGTGTCTAGAGACCAAGGACTGGAAGTTTTCCACATCACAAATCAAACATTTAAGGGCAACAGTGTTTTGTACCCCCAGCCAAGCACATAAGGTACACCGAACCCCAGAATATCCATAGCCAGTCACAATAATTATGCCTCAATTATACTCAATTAACATTGAAAGTGACATAACTGAGGTGTTTGGTGCTGGTCTTGCTGAATACCAATGGCATTGGGCTAATACATTTTATTTATCTAAATATCTATCAAATTTTCAAATTTTTTTAAAATGCTTAAACTGAAATGGTTAACAGAAATAACAAATTTGTGTTTGGATTGCATCTGATAAATAATTCAATATTATGAATTAGGATGATTTTAATAAGGGATTTTAATCAATGTAAATGTCTAAGTGAGGGTCTAATCTTGAAACACTTACGGCTTCTTAAGACCCCCGTTGGTTGTGAGCCCGGTAAAATTCCAAAAATAATGAGTCTTATTCAATAAGAGGTTTGCCCATTTTCTTAATCTGCAACCAATCAGATGTTGAGGCAAATTTTTGCAACTCTTATTGAATGAGCCTTTTAAGGTACAATAATTTTTAAAGATTACCCCGGTACCGACAGCATTTATGCAATGGATTAATAATAAATGTCTGTTTTAAGGTGTTGAATGCACCAACCTTTTTATAAACATATTGATTGCAGGGTATATTAAAAAGGAAATAACACACATTTACCCTTAAATAGACTAAAGGTTCGTACACACGTGCGATCACGGGTCCCGACCCGCGACGCACGATGTCTATGATAGTTAGTTTCGGCCGATAATCGGCCTGAGTGTAGGGCCTTTATCAGCCGTAACGGATGGTCGTTCGTTTATCCGCCAAGTCGGACGTTCGGCGACCCCCGACTGAACGTCCGTTCCGGCCGATAAAGTGCCTACACACGGGACGATTATCGGCCGAAACAAACGTTCGTACACATTGTGTGTCGCGAGTCGGGACCCGTGATCGCATGTGTAAACGAATCTTTAGGCTCAAAAAACAAAACCAATAAGACCTTGTGGCGCATAAAGTATTCTGTCCAAATAATGTAATCATTATAAATCACTAAATTTAAGACAGTAAAATAAATGTAATTAAGAAATGAATTAAAAATATTGATTGAAACAAATATAGTAATCAGACAGAGAAGTCAAAGGTATTTAAAGTTAAAAAAAAAAGGGGTGATGTAATTGAAAGTAATTGCAGAAATGTATGTACAATCCACACTACCCAATGTAATGTTTGGTTAGGGTAGATTTTTTGATTAATTAAACTTTCTTATTTCTTAAAAAGGAAAGTTGTATAATTATTGTCTTTCTCTAGGACCAGTGCAAAGTCCTCCACTAGGCCATGAGCAGGAATTCATTTGTGGAGAATTCCCCGTTTTTAATGTCCTTGCACAGGGACATAATTCTGCCAGCTCACCTTAATTGTGACCCTTTTGTATTCCGTAGAGTATATCATACAGGCACTTTAAATATTGGATCACCTAATGATCTAAAGTCTTTCAGTAACAATTCATCCATATCTTAAAAAATGGCTGCATCCCAAAATATGATTCCTAATCATTTGAACATCTTTGTACTTTGTACTACTAAGGGTATAAGTCAGCAGTGGTACTAGTAAAGCAAGTTACCACTTGTGAACAGTATCACTTCCATTTGCATTTAAAGTATTTATGTTGGTTAGAACAACATTTTCGGAAAGTCTTGAAACGTTATCACAGTTGCTGATCTGTGTAGTCAGTGATTTTCTGCTTTCAGTACTTGCTCTGCCCCGAATGAGACGGTTATCTTGATTATTGTGGATTCCACAGCAACAGCATGAGAAGGCTGCTTTGAACTCCTCTCTAAATTTGCCTGGCAAAGGAAAATTAAATGCATGACTCATAAAATTTCAAAAATGTATTCGATATTAAGTTGTGATATGTTGTATAAGAAAATAAGGATTTAGAGAATCCAACAGTACTCTTTCCCCTTACTCATAGATTCCCAAAAAAGTCTTGAGAGTCTATTAGTAAGGGGGAAGAGTACCAAAACCTTTCAGACTACTGTTTCTATACCCTTGTCTGCCTGTATGTTTTTATAAGATAAATCAATAAAAATAACTTTTTATTATAATTTATGGACTGCTAGTGTTATATGAGGATGCTGGAAGGATTGGTGCCATATACAGTTTTCTGCTTTGTAGTTTACTAAGAGATTGGGATAGGTCTCCATGGTCTCTCCCATTAATAGAGATGAGTTGCAGTAAGCCTTGGGAAATCTGTAGTTGAGGTTTTGCATATCTTTCCTAATGGTGCACATGTACAGAAAGATGTGTTGGCCGGGGGCTTCTATAGGACTGGTAAACTGTCAGAGAGGGAGAGAGAGAGAGAGTGTGTGTGTGTGTGTGTGTGTGTGTGTGCAACATTTAACCATTAATTGGCTAAATATACTGCACAGGAGGAGGTATCAGTACTTACCGATTTACCCTAATCTTGTATTTTAGTCATCCAATTAAAGAAATCCAAGTCTATAAATTAAGCTCCTACTACTGATGTTATACTTACATGTTTTAAAATGTTGCAGTGACCACTACTGCCTTTTAGTAAAGTTGTCTACAATGGTTTTCTCTAGTCCTCTGTAACCAAACCTGTGAGCTTGGACTGATTATGTAGTTGTGCTAATGATACTGTACAATGCATGCATCAGATACACTGTCTCTGCTGTAATATTGGATTGTCTTTAAAAATTGTTAATCTTACATATTGTCCCAGAGACCCCTACAGTTCGGCACTTACTGCACACGTAAAGGGAGGTCTGTTCCTTAAGGTCATAAAGAAGCACTGAGTGGCTGGAAGTGCCCACTATCTGGTAACCCACTATCCGGTAACCTACTATCTGCCCACTATCTGCTTTGCCTTCCTGGGTTCTCAGGAAGGCAAAGCAGCAGATTGAAATGGAACAGCATGAGGTACCAGGCCTTATTAAAACTAGAAGCCCTTCCAGCAGTTACCCTACTATATGCCAAATGATCAGCAGAAGTAGGTATGAACAGGTAAATGGTTGAAGAAAGGATAGGATTGAACAGGTTAAAATAAGGAGAAGAATGGAGAGTTGCAGGGAAGAGTTAGGAGGGCAATGTAAAAAAAGGACAGATAAAGATAGGAGAACCAAATGAAATTAATAGGAAAGAGAAAACTGGAAGTGAGAAAAAGGAGTTAGGGCACGGCCACACTGCAACGCAAATGCAATCGCACACGGAATCGCATGCAATTTCATGTGCGATTTCGTTGCGTTTGCGCATGCGTTTTTCATTAACTATTGAAAAACGCATGCGATTGCGCTTTAAAATGCGGAACGCAAATTGCAAACGCAACACACCCGAAAACGTGCGTTTTTGGTGCGTTGCCGCATTTTCAATGATATTAAAAAAATGCAAGCGCAAACACAAACGCAAAAAAAGCGCAGCAGTGTGGCCTAGTCCTTAGTTGAAGAATAAAGGAGTGAAAAATGGGACTCAAAAGAAGAGGGTTAATAGAAGAATAGGGTTATAGGAAGCTGAAAAGGAGAAGGAGTATTTAAAGGCAATATGATGGAGGGAACAGAATGGAATAAAGAGAAGGATAAATAGAAAGAAATGCAGAGAGCAAAAGAGAAGTGATAAATGAGACAGTAAAGGTAATTAAAAGAAAGTATAGGTATAAGGGAGAGAGCGGGGAAGAGGAGAAGGACAATGAAACAAACTATTTCTACTGATTTCTAGAATCAACCGCGGGTAAGGCTGTACTTGTTAATAGGCTTTTTTAAAGTTATCTATTCACCATATATAAGTGTATATAAAGGTGTGCGGTGTTTTGTTTTAATGCTGCTAATTTTTCAATCAGTGGGTGGGCCCCTAAAGTGTACCATTCAACACTATCTTTACTGAGATAAAATGTATAGCCAATAATATTGTGATGGGCTGCAGTACAGGTAATATTGTCATATTGTTACATATGCCTACAGGGATTTGTAGTTTTTTGGCTCACGCAAGTGATTTGTAATGTAATTTTCACATACTACGGAAAATGTTGTGGCTTTATATAAGGGATAATGCACCTCTTACAGTGTAATATATAAGGGATAATACGCAACCTACAGTGTAATATTAGGATATTATGCCACAAGGAGTTCCATGACCATATAGAAGGCCGAGTGCTTTTATACAGGTCATGGAACTCCGAGGTGAAGTAAATCCATATATTACACTATAGGTAGCGTATTATTTCTTATAATACATAAGGCCAGCCAAAAAAATAACCTGCCCACTACCACTGTGTCTTCCCCTACCTGTATTAGTCATTAATATAGGAATCCCTGTTTAATGTATAAATAGTTAATTACTGTTCCTATTGAAAAGAGAAAGAAGGACCGAACATTGTCTGTCAAGAATAAACAGGGATTCCTATATTTCCGATGCGCATGCGATTGCGCGTCCGTTCGCGTATTGCGGCGAGCATTTTTTCGTGCGATCGCGAAAACACAAGCGCAAATGCGAAAATAACGTGCACTTACACACGCGAAAGCGTGCACGCTTGGTGCATTGTAGTGTGACCTCAGCCTAAGTAACTTTTAAATTGAAAGCGTTACTTACAGCAATTGTGGATGGCAAGAAAAGTATTAGAGCTGCAGTGGAACATTTTCTTATGCTAATTACTCAGTGACATACTGTAGCTAAGTGATTATTATAAGAACATTAATATAAGAACATATTCCACTGCTGCTCCCATTATAATTTGAGCCTCTTGTATTATAAATAAGGGATAATGCGCCCCTTATAGTGTAAAATAAGAATATTAAGCCACCAATGAGTTCCCTGACCATATAGAAGCGGAAGGCCATAGGTGGCGTAATATCCTTATATTATAATGTAAAGGGTTGTATTTTCTTATAACACATAAGTATCAGATTCCTTTACCCCAATTGCATATTAAATTCTAGCCTTGTCCCTATCCCCACCTTAATTTAAAGCCCCGAAGCTACCTTCTGTAACTAAACCCAATAGAAAGTAACATCCCAGTCTGGCTTCTATGGGGTTAAACAAATCTTTGTGAAGGAGGAGAGAGACGTTGGCTATGAAAAGACAGGAAGTAGCTCCACCAGGTTCCGTTAGTGAAGTTAACACTGCAAAAAATATCATTGTCCAGGCATGTCCACTGGAATGGGAGGAGCAGTGGGATATAAGAAATATAAGAAATGAGTCGCTTAGTGACATATTACACTTATGTGTATTATATCTATAAAAAGAATTGCAAGAAGTGCAAAAAAAATTAATTTCAAAATAAAAAATACTTACCACTCAGAAAGTTGTAAATTATGGGATTTGCTGCACTGTTTGCGTACACCAACCAATGTGAGAATGTAAACCATGCATAAACTGTTTCTCTATCATTTGTATGGGTGAACATACCGAAAACCCTGAAGAAAAAATAGCAAAGTTATTGCATAGAAGTGGTCATGGCATGAAAAATCTCCATACCATTAATTAATAAATGGATTAAAATGTATATTTTGGCAGGAAATAAGGAAATTTTCTGCTATTCTACAAAGTTTGTGGTGAAAGCTAGAGATGGCAGTTCAGCCCGTTTTTGAACTTTCGAACTATATGGTAAGTTCGAAAGTTCGAAAACGGACCCATTAAAGTCAATGGGAGTCAAATAGTTCAAAATGTTTGAATGAAATACAATTAAAATATCAATGGTAACTTAATGTAAATGGCTGTGGGACCTGGGAAATGGTTTGGGGAACATGTTCGAATATCCAGGACATTGGAAAATCAATTTTACTCTCACGTGCGCTATTTTCAAGCTCTTGTGTTCGAACATTCGATGTTCGCGCCTAGGTATCATGGACATTTTACTCACGGATTCGATGCTCGCGTACAGGTTTTAATGGACACTTTACTCACGGATTCGATGCTCGTGCCTAGGTATCATGGCCATTTTAATCGCGGATTCAATGCTCACGTATAGGTTTTAATTGACCCTTTACTCGCAGATTTGATGCTCGCACCTGGGTATCATGGACATTTTACTCGCGGATTTGATGCACGCATATATGTTTTAATGGACATTTTAATCGTGGATTTGATGCTCACGTATAGGTATATTGCATTTTACTTGCATATTCGATTTCCTCGAACAGTCGAACATTCGATAATTATAGAAAGTCCGGAAACTATCAAAAATCCGGGTCCGGGATAGTTTGAAAAGTCAGAATTTGTTCAAACTCGAATTCGGGTTCGGCTCGAACTCGGGTTTGAGTTCTAGTCCATCTCTAGTGAAAGCGTGACACATTTCTCTATCCATGGAGGACACATGGACACTTAAAGGACATAAGTGTTTAGCTGAAGTCGATACACTTGATACTTTGCTTATCGCAACAGGCAGGATTGGTAGAAGACACAACAGTATTTTTCTGAAAAAACAGTGGTATTGTTTATATATTGTTCATTTACAAAAGGTATTACGTGTGATATATCTTCTTATGTTTTGGACCTAACAAAAGTAAGTTTCCTGTGAGTGAAACGAACTAGAGTGGAATGTTTATAAAGTTCCTTGCTCTTAAGGACCTTGATCTCAAGGACATAGGAAAAGAAGGACATTGAAACAAGAAGGGCAATTAAACAAGGTTTGTGCGTCACTGTGCTGGTGTGGGTTATTAGAAGGGACAGTTTTGTCGGTACCATGCAATGTGCATCCTGCCACTGTATAGGAACCTGGAGCAGACATTCCAGAGAACCTATGTCTGTGTCAGGTGTGAGTGGGTTGCCCGTTTGGAAGCAGAGGTGGAGAGTCAGGGGGCAGCTTGCAGCATTGCAGGGATTGTCAGAACTGGGGGGTCAGCAGTCACTGGCTGGGGCCAGTATAGAGGTGGGTGAAAGGGACAAGAAAGTTTGAGGGGAGTTAGTTTTGTTAGGGTTACTAGGGGAAGTGAGGGACAAGGGTAGGGTGGCTTCTTCCCAGATTGCCCATCCCAACAGATTTCTGCCTTGATAATGAAGTGGAGGGGGACACCTCGGAATTATTAAGGTTACTGCCATCTCTGATACAAGGGAGGAGGAATGAAGGATCAGGAATGCAAGGCAGGTGGTAGTGGTAGGGGACTCCATTATAAGTAGTAGATAGGGTAATCTGCTGCCAAGACCCTACATGCCGAACTGTGTGTTGCCTGCCTGTTCTTGGGCATGTGTGATAGTGTAGACAGATTATTGGGTGGGGCCGGTGTGACCCGGCGGTCTTGGTTCACATTGGTGCCAATGACAAAGTTAAAAGAGGAGGTGAGGTCCTTAAACATGATTTCTGAGAGCTAGGGGCCAAGTTAAAAGCAAGGACCTCCGGTAGTGTGTTTTCAGAAATACTACCGCAGCCACTTGCTAAGCCAGGGAGACACTGGGAGCTTAGGAGCATTAATGCGTGGGCTAAGAGAGTGTTGTAAAGAGGGTTTGGGTTCATTGAGAACTGGGCAGACTTTGCTGTCGGCTACAGCTCTTTAGTAGGGATGGGTTGCACCT
The DNA here is from genome assembly GCA_019447015.1 of Hymenochirus boettgeri. Classification (NCBI taxonomy): domain Eukaryota; kingdom Metazoa; phylum Chordata; class Amphibia; order Anura; family Pipidae; genus Hymenochirus; species Hymenochirus boettgeri. Next base: position 175,423,163 of record CM033473.1, read on the forward strand.
CACTGATGGCAGTGCAGCTGTTTTGGGAGAGGATGCTAGAGGGTTGAGGAGATTTTAAACTAGGTTTGAGGGGGGAGGGATTAGCGTCTCACTAGGATAGATAGCCCAGGAGGAAACAGGGTGTAGATAGGCCTTGGTGGGGGAAAGGGGGGTGGGGCTAGCATAGGTAGTAAGGGATGCATGTTTATTAAAGTGCACGAGTAGCTGACAAAATGGGTGAATTGGAAATTATGGCATTGAATGAAAAGTATGATGCAATATTATGCAGAAATGTGGTTGAACATTCTCACGACGGGCTGTAAATTTAAAAGGATATACCTTGTTTAGGCAGGACAGAGAAAAAGTGGAGGCAATATGGGTGGAAGTAGGCAACAGGAAAGGGGGTAATGTCATTGTTGTGTCTGCTATAAGCCGCCAATGTGCAGAGAGGAGGGGATCAACTTCTATGCAGTTGGCAAGGGCTGCAAGTTTGGGGATGTGCTCATTATGGGGGAGTTTATTACCCTGACATGATGGGTTAGTGGAACTGCCATCACAGAAAAAGGCGATGAGTTCCTGAATTTGCGGCAGGATAATTATCTCTCACAGGTGGTTGAGGTTCCTACTAGAAAAGGAGCTCTGTTGATCTGGTAATATCTAACATCGTGGAGCGCATTATAGATATAAAGGTAACTGGAGGCTTAGGGAATAGTAACCATGAAATAGTGGCGTTTGGACTTTGTTATCGAAGAAAAGTACCGTATATACTCGAGTATAAACCAGTCGGTTAACTCTACTCAGTTTATACTCGAGTCAACTTGTCTCTTACCTTGTCCCGGCTGAGCGTCGCATCCTCAGTGCCATCCGGATGATGTCACTACCCGGCGCCTCTCACTTTGCGGCGCCGAGTAGTGACATCATCCGGATGCCACTGAAGATGTGGAGCGAGGAGCGGGCGGCCGCCGACAAGGTAGGAGAATACTACGAACGCCAGGGAGGGAATATTTCAAATAAGGGTAAAACCTTCTTTATTTGTGCATACTGATGCACAAATAAAGAGGATTTACCCCTATTTGCAAGTATTTGCCACTTAAATGTTTGAAAACTACACTCCCCAGCAATAAAGCATGCATGAGTCAATGTGGCAATACTACCCCCTCGGTTTATACTCGATCAATGTGTTTTTTCCTCCTTTTACCTAAAACTAGGTACCACAGTTTATACTCGGGATGGTTTATTCTCGAGTATATACAGTATATTAATAGTAAGAATATGAGGAGTGAGAAGGTGGCACCATTAATTAAAGGGGATAAGTTAGTTATGGAGGATGGCGATAAAGCAAATGTCTTGATATTTTTTTCCCCTCTGTATACACTATAGAAGATCCAAGTACAGATATCATAGAGGATAGTAGCAATAATGGTATAAAAGATTTAAGTGCACTTTGGTTAACTGAGGATATGGTACAGAAGAACAAATAAGGTTAATACTAATAAATCTCCTGGACCAGATAAAAAACATCCTCGGAACTTAGGGAGCTAAGTTCAGTTTTATCTAGGCCATTGTTTCTTATTTTTTGCAGATTCCCTCATGTCTGGTGGTGTGCCTCTGGATTGTAAAAAGGCTGATGTTATTCCAATATTCAAAAAGCGTAGTCATTCACAGCCTGGTAATAACAGGCCTGTTTAACTTCAGTGGTGGGGAAGATCCTGGAAAGTTTAATAAGGGAACAGTAGTAACCAGCATGGATTTAGGAGGAATAGCTCTTGTCAAACTAACTTACTTGGCTTTTATGAGGAAGTAAGTAGAAATTTAGACTCTGGCATAGCAGTAGATGTAGTTTACTTGGATTTGCAAAGACTTTTAATACAGTCCCCCATAGGCAACTAATGTATAACAGGTCTGTTGGTCTGGGGAGTCACATTTGTACATGGATAGAAAATTGGTTAATGAATAGGATGCAGAGTAGTTGTAAGTGGGGCTTCATCATTTGGACTAAAGTGCTAAGTTGTGCCACAGGGTTCTGTGTTGGCCGCTCTCTATTTAATCTATTTTTAAGGATTTGGAAGTTGGGTATTGTCAGCAAGGTTTCTGTGTTTGCTGACGACACAAAACTTTGTGAACCATTAAAAACTTGAGAGGATGTACAATCATTGCAGGGGGATCTAGATATATGAGATTCAAAGTTGATAAATGTAAGGTGATGCGTTTTGGACTTAAAAATCCTTGTGCTACTTATACTATAAATGGCTCTGTGTGAATCTTGGAGTTTTGGTGGATAACAAACTTAAAGGTAGCAAGCAGTGCCAGGTGGCAACACCAGAGCCAGCAGGTATTGTCTTGTATAAAGAGAGGTATGGTTCAAGGGAGGAAAATGTAATTGCCCGCTTTACAAAGCTTGGTAAGGCCTCATTTGGAATAGGCAGTGCAATTTGGGATCCTGTGTACAAAAAGGACATCTTTGAAATGGAAAGGGTTCAGAGAAGGGCAACTAAATTAATAAGGGGATTGGGGGAGCTTGAATATGAAGAGAGACTGGAAAAGTTACAATTATGTACACTGGAGAAAAGGCACTTGCGTGGGGATATGATTACTGTGTATAAATACATTAACGGGCCATACAATAAACTGGGGCATTGTTCACCAATAGAGCATGACAGAGGGCACGAGGACATCCCTTAAAACTTGAAGAAAAAAGGTTTAGGCTTCAAGTTTGGAAAGGGTTTTTCTCTGTGAGAACGGTAAAGCTATGGAACTGTCTTCCAGCGGACATTGTTATGGCAGGTTCATTGGTCAGTTTCCAAAAAATGCTGTACGAGTTTCTGCAAACAAGGAATGTTGCAAGTTACTGGTATTGATTCATAAAGTAGAGTACTAAAGTACTATACTATGTGTTAACCCACCTATATGTTTTTCCTGTTTGTCTCTAAGTATAAAAAGATCCCACAAATTTGAATTAAAGTTCTTTTTAGGTAATTCTCTATTTTATGGGGATCTGGAGGAATATCTATAATTTACATATCAATTTATAAATGTAAAAACTCCATCTTTCCATAGAAGTTGCTTTGATTGTTATGACTAATGTATGACTCAAGACTTAAATGGGGATTGATGTCACCAATTGAAGAGAACCATGGGAAACAGAAAGAACCCCACCAATATCTACCACATGGATTTAAATGTAAGTAATAGCTTTATACAATTAAAATATAACATCTTAGGTCCCTAAATTACTCCCCAGCACAGCAAACCTAAAAGATTAAGACAACATCCTGGATAAATAGATTAGTAATACCTTGTTCTTGTACATGCCATACTTTTTGCATCAGTATTATTCATTTGTATTTAGAACCAAACAGAAATCTTATAAATCAGCAAAGTTTTAACTCAACAAATATATATGGCATGCAACATATGTTCAATTTTGTTTTGACTTGCAGACTTTTGGAAATTTCCATCGGTTTCTTTCCTAATATAAACCGCACATAATTTGCTGAGTTTTTTACACTTCTTTATAGACAAAATCAGCAGCCGATTGTGAGTCATTTAACCACTCGACTGTGTCCCACTGTTTTCCTTTATTTTTAGAATGGCAGATTTTACAGCAATTTCCTCTTTTACAGCACAGATAATGACAGCAACCTATAAATAAAATGTAGCCACATTTTAATTTCTTCTTATATTTTGTATTTTATGTATCTAAGTATTTATATTTTAAAATATAGTAACTATGGTAAAATGAAAGGATAATTCTGCATCTTTGGGGACAGCTAAAGCTTTTGCACTTGAGCAAGTCCGAATATATCAATACTGCATTGCTCATTATGGGCAAATATCAGAAAGGCATATTTCATTTCCAGTGAACCTGATAGAAAAGGATGTTTAGCCTTTTCTAAATATCATTCATTTTTCATCTTAAAGAACATCAATGATGTAAGATAAAAGCTGGATTTGCAGGTGCACTTTGAATACCATTAGAGGACTGACAAGGTTGTTTAAACTCCATTTATTGATCTGATGAAACCTATGAGATTTTAATCATTCCACCTGCACTTAAAGTCATTAACCTGCACAATTCTGACTAAACTTCTAATCCATTTTGATTTTTCAGCCTATATGTCTAACACTGTTAACACAATAGCAATTTACTGCTGGATCATTGTTAATCTGTCTATTTTCTTGTCTATAAATCTCCTCTCTTACTTTACTGTTATTAAATCTCCTGACCAATCCATTATAATTGCACAGGAGTTTTCCTTTGGTGATTATATAGTGGATAATGCACCCCCAACTGTAAATTATAAGGATATTAGAAGTCACCAAGGAGTTCCGTGACCATATAAAAGCACGAGGCCGCAGGCCAAATACCTTTTATACAGGGCATAGAACTCCAAGGTGACTTCAAATATCCCTTTAATTTACAGTTCAAAGTGCATTATTTATTATAACCTACCCCTTTGTGGCTTCTGGTTTCCTTCTCCTCCTAGAACTGTAAGACTTAATCTTACAGTTCCTCCCATAGAAATCCACTACAGGGGTAGGTTATATACCGTTTCTAATTCATACTCAAAATTAAAAAATTAAGCAGGATTGATAATCCCCAATTCTTCACCTTTCAGTTACTTACGTAGACAAAATACACATTCAGGGTTATTCAATAGAAGTTCTTATCGTTAAAAATGGTGCTAATTTTGCCCCAACCAATCAGATGTTCGCTTTCAAATATTATATAATATCTGATTGGTTGGGGCAAAATTAGCTCCATTTTTAAGGATAAGAACTTTTATTGAATCTCCCTGATTGTCTCATTAATTTCAACTATTCTGTTTATTCCTTTTATATCCAAGACACTTTCATTCAACCCTTAATAATAATTACTACAGTATAGGCTGCATTTATATATATCAGCAGTATACACAGTGATGTACAAACTTAAAGGCTAACTGTGGTCTTCATAAAAGTGCACTCTATTTAAACAACCCTTTCAAATAAGCCTAGGATGATGTCTCTCTGTGCATTCCGAAATGGAGTTAAATAGTCCCGTAAAGGTATGGCGCTATGTGAATATAGCTTTGCTTGTGGCACCTGCATGGTTAACTTCTGCGTTAACCTTGCAGGCACAGTTTTTGGCCCTAGAATTGTATGCACTAATTTAAAGGCCTTTAGGGGCCACAGAAAGGTGAGTAACTATAATGATCTAGGGGTTGAAGAGGGTAGTGAGGGTAAGAATGGATTTTTATTCTGGGAGTAAACATTCCCTTTAATGGCAATGTTCACATTATATTTGTCATCTCATTACTTCTCTATTTCATGGTACAGTGTTAGAGTTTTGGTTTGGTTATTTGTAAGACTTGAAGTGCTGCATTAGTAACCCCTGCTCAGTGATTTACATGGCAGTTACACAGTATCTGTTTGTTTATGGCTGTTGGCAGGAAAAGAGTTTAGTCCGATTGTAATTAAAGGTATCTGTCCATAGTTACATATAGAATTCAGCTGGATAATTATCATGTTATTACAGCACTTACGAACATTACCTCTTTAGAATATTGAGAATACTAATTGGTAGGTAGCAAAGTGCAAAGACGAGCAGAACAACCATAAGCATGCGGGCGGTTTTCCTTCTCGCATGAATCTGTTTTATTTCAGCTGCCACAGCATTATTTCTTGTTTTAGTAGATTGCTGTCCTTTAGACTGTAATGAACACTGTAAAGGCTTCCATTTTCTCTGAACTACAGAGGAAGTTCCTGGAATCTGCACAATGAAAACAGAAAATGTTAAGTTTTGAAAGCAAAGACTGATTGATTTACCCATTAAAACATTATTTGCAAAATTGTGAATTCCATGAAATCGTTATGAGTAAGCAAGAATTAGCAATGAACCCACCCATAACTGATGATGGCGAGTGTTCTTTAAGTCATTAATAGATCACAGGGGTAAGAATAATAACTAAATATGAACAGATTACAGAAGGATGTTTGCGTGCTTTTTTAAGCATTAAAAATAATCATGCTAAAAGGGGTTAAACCCACACTTCCCGATGTAATATAGGGTTAGTGTGGGTTTAACTCCTACTTTTCTTGGCCTTCACCATTTTGTATTAATGATACAGACACCTGATGTAAATCCCTAGCATTAGTTTTTGCGCTTCTTTGTAGCCTGAACACTCACGCCTTTTTAAAGGAGCCATTACCTCAACGCTTCTGGATTCCTGTGATGCAATAAATCAAATTATGTGATAATACTGCATCACGTGAACTTGGAAGGTAAGAGTAGCAGGGAGGTAAGTATTTAATCTCCCTGTTATTCTAATCTGGAACCCTGTTGAATACTATATACACTAATAAAAGTTTTCTTAAATCTTAACCCAGTTACATTAAAAAAATAAACCACTTACATAATCCATCCTAACTTAACAAATGTCAGAGTAGAAATAAAGAAGCTTTTACAATTTCCCAGATACCCCTGGGTTAATCCCTTTCCTTCATATGGTTCGTCACAAAAACCAATAAAGAAAAGCATTTGGCTTAGGTTTACAAAAAGCAAAGTGCAGTGAAGTTTGGGAATACTTACAATGTCATGTATTTAGGAAAAGGATCTCAGTTGACATACGGAATATCATTGAGTCATGCAGTAAAGCTTTCTTTTGGAACAATGAAAACCATGATAATTGTTACATAACGCATAGCCTTAGAATTTATTGGGATATATTTCCCCCAATTAAGATGTGAGATGGTACAAATAGTAAAACAAAGCAAATTAAAAAAAAGTGTCATTTTGTCTTACCTGTCGACACCACAATTTTCTAAAAATCTGCAGGTATGCCAGAATCATCAGGCATAATGGAACCATGTAGGTGATAAAAAAGAAGCAAATATGGTAAACTTTGGAATAGATTTTACCTAAAGTGAAAACAGAATAAGAAAACACGTCAAATAGCTACAGTGTATGTCAAAAGAAAGCAACTTTGATGCATTAGCAGACCCTTGTGTACACTGAACTATAGTCCAAGCAGCACTCCAGCACACCGCTGTTGGCTTTTAGCCAGACAAATCAGTAGGTGCAGTCCCCCTGCCCTCCACTCCTAGGGCCAGATAATTCTTATAGCCAAAGAAAGCATAGGGGAGCACACTACAATGGTGAATCCAAAGATAGATACCTGAGGAAGGGACAGGGCGTCCCGAAACGTTGTTGTTGTTTTCACAATAAAAACTTTGGATTCACCATTGTAGTGTGCTCCCCTATACTTTCTTTTGCTATAAGAATTATACTGAACTATACTCAAATAGAAAATAACTGTGCCCACTGTCTTGCCCACATAAATAAGGGAGAGGGGACACTTCAACGTATATACGCAAAATTCCGTATTACAGTTGAAGTATGCTGACATCCTAAATACACGTCCAGAATATGGATGTGTAAACCCTTCTCCAATAATCAATGCATTGCACACATTACAATTACTGTATTTATAACAACCCTTGCGGTCTGAAAAGGAAAACGGTCTCTTTTTATATTTTTCCACCGGGTCAGCCAGCACAGAGGGTGTAGACACAGAGGGGCTTCTGTTGTGTTTCCAACCCAAGGGAAATGTCCCCTTCCACAGCGGGCCAGAATTTGGTCAGATTATGCATGATCATTTCCAATCCCGTGGAGAACTTTTGAATAAAGGGGAATAATGGGAGGTCCTATGCCTTTAATATATGGATATTATTAATATACTGGATGGATGGGCTCTTCCCTCATTTTAAAAAGCCAAAGGGCTGGGGGGAAGTGAGAAAGTCTGTTATATGGATCCAGTGTACAAGTATGAGAAATGCAAAAGTTTGCTAATTGTAATTGAAGTAAACAAGGTTAGAAGTTAGGACCTTGCAGACAGGGGATACCTTGACGTGGTTGGAAGGCTTTTCATTCATGTGATAACAGTAATGTATAATAAAACCCCTTTGTTTATAAAGTATGCCAGTGTGCAGATAATATGATATTGTATGGGGCCTAGGAATGTGCATTGATTATCTTTTCTATGTTTTTATAAATGTTTGACCAGATCAGTAGCACTTCAGCAAAATATATTTGTAAATTAGCCTAATTGGAGTGATTCCACAATCCTTGTATTGTATGTATTTTCATTAATTTAGGTAAAATACAGTTTTACATTAACAAGAAACAGTGAGAGAAACAGTGGTTTATATTCTTATAACAATCTCTACGTAGCTGAGATTTATTTGATTCAACTATGGCACCTTACTTTCCGGGTTCCCATAATGCAGTTTATCACGTTAAGTGGATACTGCATAGTGGGAACCCTGATGGTAAGAGGTGCAGCGTCTAACAAATTACATCTCCCTGATCATTTTAAAAAACTTTCATATAAATTATATTTTCTGTATAATTTCTCAAATATCATCTGAGGAAATGTGTTCTTAAAGTGAGCACATGATATGTTCTCCTTAAAAAACAAAACAGTAAAGAATACCATGCCAACTGTAACTAATTGCTAATCAAAATGAATTAAAACCAGAGCCATTAGGAGAACAAATAATTACTATTACTAATTGATTGGCTAATTTACTAAGTGCAGAAATTAGGGTTAACGTGTTTATAGAATGGTATAATGTAGTTTGTGAGGAGTATTGATATATAGGTAGTAATAAATATAGGATAGGGAAAAAACTAAAATAAAGTTTTTTCCCTATCCTAATAAAGTTGGAGATATTTGAGTCGATGAGTAAGGGTCTCGGCCCGAAACGCGTTAGACCAATTCTTACATCAGTCCCCTGGCAGCCAAGCTGGGTTTTAAAAGGTTGAAATAAAATGATGATTTTTAAGTAAAGATGTTGGCCTGACTTCGTTGCCGAATTGACATACCAGCGGAGGGAGGTGCAGCGGAATTCTCTCTTGTTTGTGCTTATTTGTAAAACTGCATTTTAAATAAGTTATAAGCTATAGCAAAGAAATCTCCCACAGTGAGATGATATATGCTAACTAAAGGGTAGTAGCCGTGCCTATTGTAAGGTATAAAAGTTCCCCATGTATTTTACTCAGTAGAAACACTCTTAGTGAACGAGCCCTTAATTAAAATTGCAAGTGATTTTGGGCATAAAGCTACAACCAAAGACATTAGTATGGCAGGCCAAATGCTATGTGCCAGCAAATCACCAATAAGTAAGTTTAGTAGGAAATATATTTAAAGGAACCCCTCTCTGTTTCACTGCTTCATAAAAGTGCTCTCTTGGGATTATGAAAGGTGGATAGGTGACTGGTACATTGTTAAGGGGGACATGGAGGCACACATATTGCAATATGCACAGAATTATTAATACACTTCATTTACGTCAAAAATATAACGTCATGACGTCATAAATAAATAACTCACCCATTCATGTGGTCCAGGTGCGAATGCCAAAATAAGTTCTCTCACAGCAAAAGAACAAAATAAATGTGTTTTGTGCTTGTGCACTTAGTTGTGTGTTAATCACCAAACATTAATTCCCGCAATTTAATAAACAATAGTGTGCCTTTTCTGTAAAGATTTGTGGAGGCTGCCACAAGCAATTTAAAGGGTCTCTGTAAAATCTGAAAAAGCCCCATTAGATCAGAAAAAATAATGGCAGCCCTGAGTTAACAATAAGATGGCTGTATAATTATTTGGAAGAAAGAAGGAAATTTCTGGCATTTAAATCACTGTGACCACTCACACAGAATTTTTTTATGACTTATTTGAAAATGACATGCTTTAAGATGTTCAATCACTAATATAATTATCCTATTCATCATGGCAGTGATTGCAATCAGTTTTTCAAATGCTAAGGCCTGTGATGGAATGCAGATAAGAAATCTGACATTTTAAATTGTATATTAAAATGGTTGTAGCACCCGGTTAAACTTTGCTATAGAGATGGGCACAAAACCGAACTCGAACCCGAGTTCAGACAAACTTTATGAGTTCGGACGAACTTGAACTATTCAAACAAGTTTGTACTCGAACTAGTTTGATTATCTGGACTTGCAGGATTATTTTCGAAAAATCCTTGAACGTTCAAGAATTCTTGAATGTACAAGGATTTTCAAGTGTTTGGCAAGCCTCGAGTGTGTGCTTTTGAAAACCCACAAACGGGCGGAGATTCCCGAAATTGGCCGCTCGAGGACTGCCGAGCGGCCGGCCATTCGGGGGTCCCACAGCTGAAAACCGGGACCCCCTCCCGGGTCCTTAAAAGGACCATTGTGGCCCTGACAAGGACCCTTTGGGGCTTAAGGGGTCCTGCAGTTCGTAACCAGGACCCCCCTGGTCCTAAAAATGACCTTTTCAGGTCTCTGCGTCTTGTTGTTGACGACACCAACTCCACTGATGTGGTCAATGCGGGTTGATGTCACTGCGGGACCCCTTAAACCCCAATGGGCCCTTGTTAGGGCAACATAGACACTTCTAAGTGCCGCAAAGGCATTTATAAGTGCCAGGGAGGGGGTCCCGGTTTCGAGCTGTGGGACCCCTTAAGCCCCAAATGACCCTTTTCAGGGCCACAATGGTTCTTGTAAGGACCCAGGTGGGGGTCCCAGTTTCCAGCTGCAGGACCCCCGAACGTCCAGCCGCAGGATTCGTTCTGCAATCCTCAAGCAGCCAATTTCGGAAATCCCTGACCGAACGTATACACACGGTTGATTCTCGTCCAAAACGGCCGTTTATCACTTGTAGCGCTTGGCCGTCAGGGGTCGTTGCTCGCTCAAAAATTTAGCTTTTGTACGAACCTTTAGGCTGGGTACACACCAGCAGATATTTCTGGCTGACTGACCGATAGTGCTGTGGATCGTTTGGCCAGAAACATCTGATGGAGTGGGGTTGCACGTTCGTCGAGAGCACCGATGGAATGAAGGGATGTAAGTACATTTCTCTTTGTATTTTTTAAGATATAACTCGGCGGTTAGGGGTGGGCTCCCTGCCCACCTACCATATAGTAAAAGGACCATCTATAGTCCATTTACTAAATGGACCAATCTACCATATAACGATCACTATTTTCGCCATTTCATCGCAGGACATCACATCCATATAATAAATGTTTTTTATGCTAGGTGGAACGACAAACAAGGATGGTGGAAGGGAGGGGAGTAAGGGCTCCCCTGTGCATGTAACTGTCTATAACTAAGGTTAAGAAAGTAGCAGGTGCCGGATGACTCCTCCTACTCGTCACTTTTTGGAACATTGGACAGACACTACAGGAGAACCATAAGGAGCAGAGATGTAAGGTAAAGATTTTTTTTAAACGTCCCAGTGGGGCCAGCAGTGGGTTAAATTTTAGTTTTGGGGGTGGCCATTCCCTTTAAATAAAACAAAATAAGAGGATGCTCTCTTGGGATATTAAGTTTTAGGTAATATCGAAAATTATATTTTCTCTCCCAGTAACTACTTCAGTAATATTGAACCGAGCACTGGAATCCAGCTGATATTTTTACTATTTTTTTCTGCCAGAACTTACCACAATTTTTTAAACTTTAAACTTTTCTTTTCCTCATAGTTTTTAAAAAATTACATGGCAAAAAGTAGCACTAATCATGTTGAAAACGTTGTGAAAAGTTAAGTTCAGCGCATATGATGGTAAATAACACTCCCTGGTGGTTAATACACACCTATGTATGTTATTTAAAAATAGCCTAATGTGGTGGAATCCACCTCAGGCAAAAATCCACATTTGGCACTTTACAAATACTGCTTTGATTTTGGTTTAATTCTATGGAAAATGCCTTAATGGTGTTTGGCGAAAAATCTGGTAAAGCTTTTGCAGTGAAAACAAGCGTTTTTATAAATATGGCAAAAAGAACACTCTTTGTCATTGCGATTTGTGATGTCCTGCGATGAAATGGTGAAAATAGTGATTGTTTATAAATATGCCCTAAGGTTTTACCCAAACCTGTTTGGAGAAAAAGGTTCTTCTTTACTGATTACCAAGTGAACAAATAATACCACATTTTTGTCTGCTTGGTTGTTGCACATTTCCCTCTCATTTGGTAAGGGAAGCAAAAAGTGATCATATAAGCTATATTTCTCCCCTTACAGTGTAATATAAGGATATAAAGTCACTGAGGACTTTCCTGACCAAATATACAGGGCAGGGAACTCTGAGATGACTTTATAAAACTTGTATTACCCTGTAAAGGGTGTATTATTTCTTATAATACATAAGGTTTAATAGTTTTTAATTTAAAAATTGTGTTTAGGCTGTGTACAGCTTTAAACAATAACTGTGTTTTGTTTTTTTTTATAACTTTGTACACAGCCTGTCACCATAAATAATAAAAGATCGGGCACAGACCTGATCAGTAAAAATCTGAGCCCAGCACTTCTTCTGCCTCCAGTCAGTGTATATCCCGATGTCTGTGATTACTCAGTGTTCAGAGCAGCTCAGGAAACCTGTATGTCTTTCCTATGAGTCACAGGAAGGGGTTCGGTACCGAGAGCAAGTATTGCTCTTTATTGCCTCCTCTAGGCAATGCACTGAGCCGATAGTGGCTCACTGTGCATAGCAAATGTGGTTTTCCCATTCAGAAACTTAAACGCCAGTTAAAGTTTCTGTCTTAAAGAGCTGTTATTGGCTCGGCTTGCAGTGGTTGTGCAACACAGTTTTTGCATACTGCCGCAACCGCCATAAATTATGTCTTAATGTCACATTAACCCTTGGTGACTTTAAGAAGGAAAAAGCAAATAACAGCTCTCCGTACATAGCCCTATTAGAGTCGTCACGGAAACCAGCACTTACACTCACTGGAGGGAGATGAAACACTGGGCTGCTTGAAGAGATTTTTACTGATCAGGTCTATGATGTGCTGTATTTTTTTATGCGGAAGTTAGTGGAGTCGTTCATTGTTAAGGTCACAGGCTTTCAATGGGGAGGTGCAGTGGTATATATTCTTAGAAAAGCCTCTTAGCTACATAGCCAAGAGGTTTTTTATAAGTATATATTCCACTGCACCTCCCCATTGAAAGTCCATAGCCTAATGTATTATAAGGTTGTTACAAGGTCATTAAAGGGTACCTCCACTCGTATAAACATATTTTTGGAATTCAGTTTTATTGAAGAACGGGAGGTAAGAAATAGATCCGTTCTTCAATAAAACTAAATCCCAAAAATCTGTTTATGTGAGTGGAGGTACCCTTTAATGCCTTTTTATTTGTGGACAAATGCAATCAATGAATGATCAACAAACCCAGCTATCTGCAGTCTGTAAAGCCTGGGGTTCACCACTTTAACATCAAAAAAGCACTTGGCAAAATAGCACATACAGGGAAATAATAAAGCTGAATACGTTGCTCACAGACAATTATATGATTGTTACAGTAGCTCCCTCTAAAAATTATGACTTTTGGACTATTTAGGTCTCAAAATACAACTAATACATTGTATTACAGGAAAGAAAACAAAAACTTTTTTAGCTTTTTGAAAAAATACTGATCTGCATATCTGATAAAATCTACTGCAAATTATTAATAGATTTATGATTCACTTTTCTGAAATTAAGACCTATCTATGATGTACTATTTCATTGGTTTGCAGCAATGTATTTCAAGCACAGCCTAAGTATGTTAACTAATTGTTTAATACCCTATATTAAGAATTTTTATTCATTTTATTGTATATTTTCCCTAATGTTGAATAGAAAAAAATAAAGTGAATACAGATTTACAAAATTTAACATATCTCTAATGGCAACCTTGCATGAATGGTCAAAAATGGCTTTGATGGCAGAGTTATGGTTTGGGGATAACTTGTTGCCTCAAGACCTGAACAACTTACCATCACTGAAGGAAGCATGAATTCTGTTTTGTGTTGGACAACTCTACAGGCCATCTGTCCAAGAGCAATTGGGTCATGCAGCAAGACAATGATCCCCAAACATACAAGCAAGTCTACAAGAAAATGGATGAAGAAAAGAAAATTCAATGTTTTGGAATGACCAAGTCCAGTCCAGACCTAATTATCACAGAAATGTGATACAATTTCCCCACAGCAATGTTATGAAAGGAATGGAAATAAGCAGTCCATGCCAAAAGGTCCTCAATTGTTACATGGTGGACATGTTGTTTTTGAAATTAAAGTGGTGCAACCAGCTGCTGAATCTGCAAGTCTTCTTACGAAATGTAATGATATGTACATAAAATACAGTAAATCACACAAGCATGTCATTATGGTATTGTTTGTTCACACATATTCCACTTATATTTCAGTATGACCCACCAAAAACTCATAGAAAGTTTCAATGGAAAATGTTAAATTATAAAGTATAAAAATTCATCCACCTTCGCCAATCAAATTTCTTGATGAAGTAATACTTACAAGGAATATGTTCACTACAGAAACTGCATGATACACAAATGCAGGTATAGTTAATGAAAGCTAGGTATGTGTATGTTACCCACCTAAGTAGATTGTAAGCTATAAGGGTCAGGGACCCCTTTTCTCATGTTACATGTTTTGTACTTGTATATTTAGTGATGCGCATACTTATTTATATATTTATGAATTTATTTACTGTCCCCCTTGTATGACTTTTTGTATTCTATATTGTACAGCACTACGTCCCCTAGTGGCGCTATATAAATAAACATATACATACATAGATCTCCAGTCTTTTACAAAAAAAAAAAAGAACAGGTTAAAGAAAAAGAGATTGAGATAGGGGGCCAGATAATTAATGACAGACTTGTTATCAAGAATAGATGAGAAGAGGTAAATTATATGTATGGTTAAAATATTGGGCTGCTTAATTAAATAGAAGGAAAGATACTTTGTCCAAACTAGACACGTTCTATCGCATTTTATTTCATTTGCGGTAATGCATGTGGGAAACAAGCAAGAAGATCAATTTTACGTAGGAATGCCATTATAGCGTTTACATGACTGAGTTTTTTGGCGTTGTGCGTTTTTAAAAGCACTGCTTGCTGCAGTTTATTGCGATAAAGCACCCAATGAAAGTGTATCGGGAAGAGGAAAAAACACATTAAAATGCACAGCTTTATTCTTTTTTATGGCATTTACCATGGGAACATAGGGGAACATGTCTAAATCACCAAAACTTGTTTAAACACTACCTTTCCCCTTTCCCGCATGATACATTCAACAGTAATCGCCAATTACAGGGTTACCGAACGATACATTCAACGGTTACAGCATGAACCGCTACATTTGAGGGTAGAGATAGCCAAAGCTCTTAAGTTTCATTCAGTTTTTGGATTTACAGACTTTAGGAAAAACCCGAATATCCAAATATCCAAAAAAAGAACGTACTTTCAAGGATTCGGACTCCATTTTCGAGGGTTACTCGATGTGCAAGGTAATTTTCGTTAACCCTCGAAAATAACCTTGTACATTCGGTTACCCTTGAAAATATGGTTCAAAATATGACAAATCCACCTGGTTTTGGGCAGAATTTATGCATTTTGGAACCGAGGGGTTCCTAGCGGACCCAGATCCCATCTCTATTCGAGGGTTACCAAACGATACATTTCGAGTGTTAGCGAACATTTAAGGGTAATCTTCAAACCTCTACATTCGAGGGTTACCAAACAAACTACATTCGAGGGTTATCGAAAAAATGGTACATTTGATGGTTATCGACGAAACACTACATTCAAAGTATATCGCCATAATGCCACATTTGAGGGTTATCAAATTTTCCATAATTATGGAAAATATGTCCGCAAGCTCTGAGTTAAGAGTCCGAGTTTGTCTGAACTATCTCTACCCTTGCTATATTCGAGGGTAGAGATAGGCAAAACTCATAAGTTTCACTCCATTTTCAGATTTACAGATTTTGGGAAAAACCCGAAAATCCAAAAACCCGAAAAAGGAACATACTTTTAAGGGTTCAGACCGCATTTTCAAGGGTTACTGAATGTACAAGGTAATTTTTGGTAACCCTCGAAAATAACCTTGAACGTTCGATAACTCTCGAAAACATGATCAGAAACTATTTTCGAGGGTTATCGAACGTTTAAGGTTATTTTCAAAGGTTCCAAAAATAAATTAAATATCATCCATAGTGTGCTCCTCCATTCACTTTTTTTATACTTGGATTACTTGAGCCCGTGGAGTAGAGGGCAGGAGGATTGCACCTATCCATTGTCTAGCAGTCAGACAACAGCAGTGTGCTGGAGTGTTCCTGAACTGAAAAAAACATTGTACATTTAGTAATCCTAGAAAATGCAGTCCGAAATCCGAGCGATCTGCCCAGTTTCAGACTGAATGTTTGGATTATGGAACCAAGGGTTTCCTTGTTGGATCCCTGGATCCCATCTGTATTCGAGGGTTACCAAACAATACATTTGAGGGTTAGGGTATATTCAAGGGTAATCGCCGAACTGCTACATTCGAGGGTTACTGAACATTCGAGGGTTACCAAATAAACTGCTACATTTGGGGGATTTTCGCTGAAACGCTACGAGGGTTATTGCGGAAATACTACATTCGAGGGATATCACCCGAAACGACGCATTCAAGGGTTATTGCCAAAACGGTACATTTGAGGGTTATCGAATTTTCCATAATTATCCAAAATATGTCCGCGAGTTCAGAAAACCTGAACTACGAACTTTCAGAAGTTCTAAAGAGTCTGAGTTTGTCCGAACTATTAAAGTTCCGGTCGAACTCGAGTTCAAGTTCTTGCCCATCTCTAGCTGTCATCCCTGCCTTCCAGTGTTGGAAAATCAATTATTCTGTTCAGACCAGGTGACCAGAAAATAAAATCATATGGAAAATGAATTCCTGGTATTAGGAAGTATTAGTGTTTTTTACACAAAATGTTATTCTTAAATTGACCACATCTGAAAATATTTTGTCATTTTTAAGAATCCCTTACAATAAGATACAATTCGGTTGCCCTGCATAAATAAATCACATAAATTGGGATGATAATCATCATTACTATTATTAACTTACCCTCCCATTGCTCATCACAGACAGTAAACAAAACTGTTTTGTTGGCCAGTTCAGGAAATATACTTCTGCACTCCATCACAATAGCTTGCGGTATCATTATAATGCAGGATACGACCCATATAATAATGATGCTGTGTTGCGCTCTTCTGGCAGTGCTTTTAAACTTTAAAGGGTGACAAATGGCATACCATCTATCCAAGGCAATGCAACTAAGAGTTAGCACTGAAACGGATACAGACACAGTCTAAAGAAAAATAAACGGATGAATATTATAAATCAAATGTGCCACTCCCACTGCTGTTATCAAAGTTTTCATATCAAAAGTGCATAATTTGTAATGCATCATTTATTCAAATAACATAAGGATTTACGCTGACATTAGTTTCTCAACTGGCGTCCTTATAATTGTAGTTTAACTAAGCCAAAATGCTTGTAGAAATGCAAATTTTAAAAAAAAAACTTGAATTATACTGATCACCATCTATATATCTATATTAGTTATCTATATTAGTGAATGACAAACTTTCTTTATGATATTATTGATTACATATACCTCCAAATTACTGAGGAGGATATAAAACTAAGATGTAAATAAGGTTGCCTGGAATCTATAACCCCTAACTAGCAAAGAGCTGTGATAAACCACCAGCATTTTCAAATCTCTGAAGCCTTTCTAGTGAACACATATTTGTTTTCTGACCTCTTGGCATTATCTATGTAGTGAAAGTTATTATTGTTAAAAATGCTAATTTTGCCCCAACCAATCAGATGTTATTTGCCATTTGAAAGCTAATATCTGATTGGTTGGGGCAAAATAAGTAACATTTTTAACAATGACAACTTTCATTTCATAGGCCTGAAAATGTTTTATGTAATTTTCCTTAAATACTGTAAAGTAGTTAATAGCCATGTACACAGTACAATTATTGATCATGATATACATGTTTTGTCTCTTAAAAATGATAAAACTCAACTTTTCTCTAAGAAATTCCCTTTTTAAGAATATATTACATTAGTTGTAACCAAAGCTAATGATCCTACATGTCTGCAAGTCAGCTGGGGTTTAGTTTAGACTTCAGAGGCTAAGGCTCATTACCTTTTATAGGGGGTTAGTGGTTTGTGATCCAGAAATAAGTAATTTTACAGCTGAGCAAAGATTTTGTCAAGTGTTTATTATAGCTTTCAATGTCCAAGGAGATGTAAAGAATCTGGTAATATTAATACTTAATTTAAGACCACTAAACCACTAATACTAATGTAAGACCAGGCAACATTATTAATATGTATTTAAAAATAGAAGGTAAAACATTAAAAAGCAGAAAAGTTACATTGCAGCAAATGTTGGTATGTTAAAGGGCATGTCCACCCCAAAATTTAACTTTTGATATGTGGTAGGGCATGCTCCCCCAGCCCCAACCGCATTAATATAATTGTTAGAAAGTCCCCCGATTCTTACTTACCTGCCCTCTCTCCCCTGCTGCAGTGTTCAGGCCCTCTGCTTGCATGGAATTGAAAGCAGGGGGCGGGACCGGCAGCCGCGTCCATGATTGGCTGAGAGGCAGGGAGGGCTGCACTGAGCATGCCTCAACCTTGATGAGGTTGAGGAAGTCTCAGGCACAGCATGAGTCACACACTGCTCCTACACAGCAGTTTCCTGCACTTTGGAGGGGCACAGCAGGGGAACTATTTTGAGCAGGAATGTAAGGTAAGGCTTGTTTTAAACTACTTGATGTGGCCAGTAAGGGGTTAAATTTTAGTTTTGGGGGTGGATATGCCCTTTAATAAAACGGTGAAAATGAATTTAGCAGTGATACATCCACCCAAAAATTGTCAAATTTGAGGTGATATAAATGCATTTTGAGCCTGGAAAAGGTTACTTTTCTTACTGGGAGGAGTTGTTGCTTTAGTACTGATGAAAAAGTAGCCATGTCTCTTTTATTAACATAACTGTAGATAGTTCTGGGGGGAGGGTGTTACAGATTATACTCTTTTACATAACTTTGCTGAAAATTCCTCAGGGATGCATTAGATTATTTTTCAAAAGTACCTTAATGTCTCCTGAGTGTTTTATGTTAATATATGTTACTTTGAAAAGTCTCTCTGCCAAGTTATTAAAATAACAATAGCATGCACTGATCTGGTATATGGAAAAGTTGTGGTTTAGTTTGTCTATGTTGCTGCATTGTTCACTGTATCATTTGAATTTATTTATTGCTATGATTTGCCTGCTGTGAAAATAATGCAATTATTATTTACTAATGTAAAAAAAAAAAATTAAAAACACAGGTTTGCTGTGAAGTTCAGTGTTAAATAAAACAGGACTTCTTTATAAACACTCCCCTAAATTGCTGAAGATAGGGCTCACATGCTTTCTCTTGGGAGGGAAATTAGTTTAAGGGGAGAGACACTAACAGGTAGATGTAATAAAAGTTCTTATTGTTAAAAATGGTGCTAACTTTTTCCCAACAAATCAAATGTTATTTACTATTTGAAAGCTAACATCTGATTGAGTGGGCCTAAATTAGCGCCATTTTTAACTATAAGAACTTTTATTACATCTCCCTGAAAAACTTAGAGGGTAACTATGGTCTTAAATTCTTCCAAACTAGTAAGAATTATGCAAAAAGCTTTCCATTGTACCTTCAAAATTAAACCTAAATCACGCCTCTAGATAAAATTTGTGAGAAGTTATTGCTGGAAAGGTTCATCAATAATACTTCCTGTTTTCAGCCATGCGACCAACTTGTAGTCATGTGATAAGCCTTTGCCTGCATTAATAGGCTCCCCTTCTCAACTGTCAATTTTTTCCCCAGGTACTTCCTGATTTCCCCCAGCATTAAGTCTTAACTGAGCATGCTTCTCCCCCAGGGCGGAGGGGCGTGGCAGAGGTCAGGTGATGTCACTGAACCTACTGGAAGCAGGAAGTTTGAACATTCACCCCAATGAAATTTCTCACAGGCTCCAGACAGAGATGTGATTGGTTGCTCATTTTAAAGGAAATACTGCAGGCTTTCACTTAACCCTCACTTGTTTTGAGACCACAGTTGCCCTTTAAATTCCACCCCCCAAAACATTAGAGTACCCAAAATGTTTCCTCTCTATAGATAAGCCAGGGCTGCTTCACTGTAAAAGAGATTATTTCTAGAGATGGGATCTGGGTCCGACACGAAACTCCTCGCTTCAGAAATCTGAATGATCCATCCGGATCTGGCTGGATTGTCCAGATTTTGGGACTTCGGGGCGCATTTTCGATAATTTTCTAATAAACGGAGATATTTTCCATAATTTTCGAATGTAAGGAGCTATTTTTGAAAATAGCATCAAACATTCAAAAATCCTCGAAAATACAATCGGAAATTCGAAAACGGTCTCCGATCATATTTTCCAGAATTTTCAAACGTTCAAAGCTAGTTTCGAAAATAGCTCCATATATTCAAAAATTATCTAAAATCTTCAGGATTTTCCCGAGATCAGGGAATCCGAAAACAGAACAAAACTAGTGAGTTTCGGCCATCTCTAATTATTTCCTGTAGCATGCATCAGTCTTGCATCTCCCCTCAAAGGGTTAATATGTCTATATAGCTATCTATGTATATCTAGCTTCCCTTTTGTTACATTATCAGTTTACTGGGAACCATAAAATACCTTAGTGTAAAGGAATATTTGAGGAACTGCAGTGTTGTCAGCTGCTCAATCTGCTAGAAGATTTGTCTAACTTTAATATGATTTATCTCAGGACCCAAATTAAGTATAAAAAAATCAATGTTAAACATTATTAGGAAGCCAGATACAGTAAATTATTTATATGCATAAAATATTAAAAATGTTAATGAAATCTTATTTAAAGTCTTATAATAGTCATATCCTTAAAGGATTAACTTTGAAAGTTTATTAGTATTCAGTGGTGCTGTAAGGGGGGCCCGTGCCTTGAGAAAAATGCCCCTGAGAATTTCCCACTCAAAAGCCCTCCATATGGGCGCATGCTTTAAAGCTCTCTGCTCCCTGTGCAGGAGCGCACAGCCACTGGTATACATTGATGAATTGAGAAGATTTTTCAACCTGACTCATGAACCTGGCATGTGAATGTCATTTTGTTATGATTCTCTTTGAAATGAATCCTATAAATATATCAAAGACACCAAGAATGTCTTCCTGATTCATCAATCAAGCACACATTTGGCTGTGCACTTATGCTGGCCATTCACTATGAGAGATTTTTTGATTGATTTGACATTGGATTATAACAAATCAAATTAATAAAATATCATTTAAACGATTGTTGATTTGTGATCAATATTAGTGCCTTAATTAATTTTGAATTTGAATTTGAGCATATTGCAAAATGATCTGGACCAGGTGGTTCAATATTGATCATTAAGAACATCTCATTGTTGTCCAGCATACATAGAAATATCACGTGGCTGAAGGTTTGGGATTTTTGGGTTTAAAAGTAGCGTACACTGTGGATAATATGAATATGCTTTATTCTATATCACACAACCCTAATAAAGTCATATATGCAAATGCATTAAAAAAGCCTAATAATAAAAAGTACACATATATACCAGCTATGATCCTAAAATACCTAGAGATAAATATATATAAATATCAATATGGGTCTAAAAAGTTAATTTAGTCTATATATATATATATATACAGTTTCAGACAAAAGTCTTGTCACCTGTGTATTTTGCAGTAACTCCTGCTATTAACCTGATTTTTAATTGATCAATTGGTGTTAGAAAAAGCTCATATGAAAAGCTAAAGCCCTCCCAAATAATATTAAATGTACTGGTAAAAATAGTTTTACTGAAAAAAGATTTATCCTTTAATCAAGACAGAAAGGTCAAAATGTTGCAAGACAAAAGTATAATCACCTATACAGAAAATGATCTACTTTACAGCCAATCCAAAAATATGTCAGCAAATTAAGTAGCGGTGCTATGAGATCCAAATTTAATATCTTGTATGACTTCCACAAGCTTGAAGGACAGCATCCATGCGGTTTGGCAAGGATCTATTGATGAAATCATCAGGAATAGCCGAGAAAACAGTCTTGCATGCCTCCCAGAGTTCATCAATATTCTTTGGTTTCATCTTCCATGCTTCCTCTTTCATCCTACCCCACATATGCTCAATGATGTTCATGTCAGGTGACTGGGCTGGCCAATCCTGGAGCATCTTGATCTTCTTCGCCTTAAGGAACTTTGATGTGGAGATGGAAGTATGCGATGGAGCACCATCCTGCTGCAGAATTTGGCCTTTTTATGGTTGGGAATATATGAGGTAGCTAAGATTTCTTGGTATTTTACACTATTTATGTTGCCTTCCATCCAGCAGACCCCTCGCACACCCCATACTGGATGACCATGATTTTGCCTCCACCAAACTTCACTGTTTTCTGGGTAAATCTCAGCTCCATGCGGGTTCCAGTAGGTCTCTGCAATATTAACGGCTACTGTGGTGTAATTCAACAGAAGATTCATCTGAAAAATCCACCTTTTGCCACTTTTCCAGCATCCATCCTTTTAGCAAGCTGTGGGACTTGGCAAATGCCACACGTTTTTTCAATTGTCTTTTGTTTAGTGCTGGCTTATGGGCACTGATTCGACCATGGAGGCCCTTTCGAAACAGAGTCAGACAAACTGTTCTGGTTGACACAGGGATTTCAGGTGACCAAGTCTCCTGGAGCTCTGCTGCAGTTGAAAATGGGCTTGCCTTGGATTTTCGAGCCAACAAACAGTCCTCTCGAGCAGTTGTCTTGCGGGGTCTGCCTGATCTTGGCTTATCAAAAACTTCTCCAGTCCCTTCAAATCTTTTCTTTATACTCTGAACTTGACGCTGAAAGACATTGAAGGTGTGCGCCACAGCAGTGGATTTGATCTTCAGCCTCTTGATAATCAACACTTTAGTCTCAGGGTGAAACTTAGGCATGTTTGCAGAGGTCTATTTGCAGTTGATGTGAAGGTCTATTGTACTGGGGTTCTTTTTATACACACCTGACACCTAATTGATCCATTATTAGTCACAGGTGACAATATGACAAAGCGACAAGACTTATGTCTTTGCAAAAATTGACTCAATGGGCTTTACCAAGCTGTGAATATTACAATACTTTTTATTAGTTTCGTTTTGCATGAAACATTATTAAAAAAGCTGTTTGGGGTAAAAAACATAGAAAGGATAATCAATGCACATTCCTAGGCCCCATACAATATCCTATTATCTGCACACTGGCATACTTCATAAACAAAGGGGTTTTAGTATACATTACTGTGATCACATGAATGAAAAGCTTTCCAACCACGTCAAGGTAACCCCAGTTTGGAAGGTCCTAACTTCTAACCTTTTTACATTTCTTTTACTTCAATTACGATTAGCAAAGTTTGCATTTCTCATTCTAACACACTGGATCCATATATCAGGCTCTTTCACTTCCCCCCAGCCCTCTGGCTTTTTAAAATGAGGGAAGAGGCCATCCTTTTTATGGGAGGTCCTATGCCTTTAATATAAATTTGCATTTGCATATATGACTTTATTAGGGTTGTGTGATAAAGAATAAAGCATATTCATATTATCCACAGTGTACACTACTTTTATATCTATTTGTTTTTTATTCGGGGGGTGGTGGTTTTCCACTTCCATCGAACAGATTTGTCATTTCTGGTTGGGGATTCCAGAAGTACCTGTGGGTGGCCTCCGATTACCATTCGCTTTAATACTTTGATATCTAGGTTTGTTGTTTAATGCTGATGTGTTGATGTGTCAACTGTTGGATGCAATACATAAGCAGATATTCTTTAGCTTCTGGACTTCTGATTGACATTAAAAGTACCTGTAAGTAAGGAATAACCTTGCAGAGGGTCTTCCCAAAAAACCACGTTTCTGTTATATCAACTACCAATGTTGCTGGTAGACAAGTGATTGTAACAAGAA
This sequence comes from Hymenochirus boettgeri, assembly GCA_019447015.1. Classification (NCBI taxonomy): domain Eukaryota; kingdom Metazoa; phylum Chordata; class Amphibia; order Anura; family Pipidae; genus Hymenochirus; species Hymenochirus boettgeri. The sequence goes on from CM033473.1 coordinate 175,447,004, forward strand.
CATCAGCAAGTGAAAGGTTGACTATGAAATAGTTGGTGACAGTCCTCATATGATGGTTTTTCCAAACTGCGACACACACTAAAATATCAGATAAATGTCAGTATTAATATATTGAGTAAATAAGGTTGGAAGATTTGTTATGAACAGAAATACAAAATGAAATAATACAGTGTTAATGATTTAAAGGAGAACTAAACCCAAATTGTTACACTCCAGAATCTGAACATATCCCCTCTAATAACACCAATTAACTGTAAAATAGCAATACGGTAAATGGAATTAAAGTAAATGTTACAACTTGAAGAACTGGATGAAATAACTGTGTGTATGTACAGTGACTGGCCACACCCCTGACCTCAGTCAGATGCTCCCTTGCCTATTCTGTCCTGTAAAAGGATTGGCTTGAGGCTACTAGTGGGTGTGACCAACTGTAACAAGTTCCAGTGACCACAATGTGCCATACAGGAACACTGGGAAATAAAACACAAACCTCATGTTAAAAAGTTAAATATCTCAACAAATATATAAAATGAGAGGTGAAACACTCAATACTGCTTTTATAACAAGGAGATATACCTTTTAATTCAATGTTGTTCTGAGGCTTTAGTTGTCCTTTAATTTTACAAACTTGTATGTACACGCAGTCTTATTACAAATCAAAAAAGTAGAATAGTTTTCTCCTTCATTTTGAACATTTCTGTACCTTATAAAGAAACTGAGAGTAGCAAAATGCAAGCAAAAAGTATACAAACTGGAAACGAACTAGCTACTAAGCTATTAGTCATTAATGTTTTCTATATACAGTACATATGCCAGAAGAATCTATTATTAAATGATGTGATTAATCACTAGTATTAGATCATTTCAGTAGATCATTAATTGTGTTGGCCATTGATGAAACCACAGAAAGCTTGAAAGTAAAGTGAACAGTTTTATTGACTGACTACAGTAATTTGGCTGAAAAGCAAAAGATTTTGAAACTCTTGGGTTTATTCATGGTTGAATTTTTGGCCAATTAAGTAAGCAAACAAAAAGCATCACTTTAACTCTTAAACTACCACAAGCAATTCATAAAAATACTGATAAAAAGGAGTTTTAAAACAGGGAAATGTTATCTTTTATAGAAAAGTAATATTATGGTAAATTCTTAAAATCCTGTATTTTCTAATATTGTGCAAGGTAAAATATATGAAACTGTTTGCATGTTCTATATTTTAAATGCAATATACACGCACAAACCCTTAGTATCATAAATTCTTCTGTTATGTACAGTTTCACTGGAGCTGGAATGGTGACAGTTGGAACGTGACTGCATTATGGCAATTGCCTTCTCCTAATGCTGCCTCATAGGGATTACTGAGCATGCTTGCCCTCACAGAGAGTCAGATAGTCTGGCAGGGGTCTGGGGGACTGAGTGACTGAGCTTGAGTAATAAAGAGCTTCAGCAAAAAAAGTACTGGATTGAAGTTATGCTGTACATCCCTTAAGACTTAAAAGAAGTTTAGTCTTCAGGAAAAAAAAAATTTCCACGGAGTTGGTCGGAGGAGAAAAGAAGTAGACGGAAGCCTGAAAAGGTCCTTTTTAGGACCAGGGGTGGTCCTAGTTTCGAGCTGCAAGACTGCCTTATCAGAAAAGCTCTTATCAAAGCCACAAGGGCTCTTATAAGAGCCAATGGGGGTCCTGGAATCCAGCTGCAGGACCCCCTACAAAGGTACTTATTAGTGCAACAAGGGCACAAGTGCCGGTAAGGGTGGTTCCGGTTTCAAGCTACGGGATCCCTTAAGCCTCAAAAGGCACTTGTCAGTGCCACAGAAGGGGGTCATGGTTTGAGCTTCTGGACCACTTAAGCCCCAAAAGTCCCTTCCTAGGACCACAAGGGCACTTATCAGTGCAAGGGAGGGGAGTCCTGGTTTGACCCCTTAAGCCCCAAAAGGCCTTTCCCAGGGACACAATGGTCCTTCCATGGACCAGGGAATGGGGACCCGGTTTGATCTGCAGGACCCCTTAAGACCTGAAAGGCCCTTCCCAGGGCCACAATGGTCCTTCCAAGGACCAGGGAGTGGGGTCCCGGCTGCAGGATGCTCTACTGTTCGAGGATTACCAGACATTCTAATTCTGAAATCCTCAAACATTCAAGGATTACTGAATGTTCAAACTCGGAAATCCTTGAGGATTACCGAACACTGCCTATGGAAGACCGAAGTAGCGCGCACGTGTGGTAAGTGTGTTTTCTGTTTTTCTTCTTGTTCTTTCCTTATGTATGTGTTCCCCAGACCATTTCCTAGGTCCCAGAGGCACTTACAGAAAGTTACGATTGCTTTTTTAACTGTATTTTATCTAAACTTTTTGAACTATTTTTCTGCATTAACTTTAATGGATTTGTTTTAGAATTATAGAACTTTTGAACTTTTACTGAAGTTCTACAGATCTAGAACAAACCGAACTTCAGCCCTCTCTAGTGAAGACTTAATGGTTCAGGTCTCACTACATTGTTAGAAGGTTGAGGATCAGGGAAGGTAAGTATAATTCTCCTTTTAAAGGACAACTGTGATCTCCAAACAAGTTAGGGTTGAATGAAAGTCTGCAGTATTTCCTTTATAATGGGCCAACAATCACATCTCTGGCTTCACCCTGTGAGAAATGATATGAGGTGAATGTTCAAACTTCCTGCTTCCAGTAGGTTGAGTGACATCACCTAACCTCCGCTAGCCCCTCTGCTGTTCACATGGCTGAAAACAGGAAGTGTTCAAGCAGGAAGTAATATTGCTGAATCTTTCCAGCAATAACTCACAAATTTTATTTATAGATGTGATTTAGGTTTTATTTTGAAGGTGTTATGGAAGGCGTTATATATAATTCTTACTAGTTTGAAAGAATTGGAGATCACAGTTAGCCTTTAAAGAAAAGAAAGATGCATAGTAATATTGAGTGGACACCTTTTAGTTAACTTTCTGGTGAACTACAGGCATCCTTATCCAAGTGTCTGTAACCTTTTGTTGAAGATAAGTAACTTTTTTTACTTTTTCTCATTACTGTCTAGTTTTCTTTTATTTTGGTTTCAAATCGTATTTATGTTGAATTATGAGAAATATTCCATTATGATTTTTGTAATTGCTTCTTTCCATTTTTTACAAGAGTTTAGAAAGTTTTTAATGTAGTTATTTAATTACATAATAATTTTTCATAGCTTAAATTGCTATAAAACTTTACATTCACAAGCCTTGTTTTTGGAGAAATGCTCAGCAGAAATTTGAGTGATGGTTTTCTATGGTAAAAAAAAAGGGTTACTAGCGCTATTTGAATACCACAATATTTCTTACACTATTTTGAACATTTTATGAAAAGAGAATTAGCCATCCACTTCCAAGGGAGAAATATGTCACATACAGTTTATTAGTGTTAGATTTTTCATAAATCTCTGCAAACTTTTTTTTTTTTTTAAATAACCGGTGGTGTTTGTAGATGTAGAGAGCATACAGCATTTGGGGGGGAGTGTATAAACATACAATTTGCCTGTATGTATATTCTAAAACAGATTTTCTGGTTTCAGTTTAAGCAGTTTTAGTGATTTTCTACTTACACTTGTATGTCCTGTAAAAATAAATACACAAACTTTCCTGTAACTATAGAATGCCCCCAATGTCCAGTACGCACTGACCTGTAAATATAAAATGCCCCCAATAACCAGTACACACTGACCTGTAGACACAAAAGCACCCCAATGTCCAGTACACACTGACCAGTAAACATAAAATGCCCTTAATGTCCAGTACACACTGACCTGTAAATATAAAATGCCCCCAATATCCAGTACAGACACTGACCTGTAAATATAAAATGCCCCAATGTCCAGTACACACACTGACCTATATCTGTTGTATTCAATTAGATCAACTGGACTTGAAATGTAGTTCCGGGTCCTTTACAAGGACATTGTGGCCCTGACAAGACCCTTTGGGGCTTAAGGGTTCCCTGCAGTTCGTAACCAGGACCCCCCTGGTCCAAAAATGACCTTTTCAGGTCTCTGCGTTTGTTGTTGACGACACCAACTCACTGATGTGGTCAATGCGGTTGATGTCACTGCGGGACCCCTTAAAACCCCAATGGCCCTTGTTAGGGCAACATAGACACTTCTAAGTGCCGCAAAGGCATTTATAAGTGCCAGGGAGGGGGTCCCGGTTTCGAGCTGTGGGACCCCTTAAGCCCAAATGACCCTTTTCAGGGCCACAATGGTTCTTGTAAGGACCCAGGGGGGTCCCAGTTTCCAGCTGCAGGACCCCCGAACGTCCAGCCGCAGGATTCGTTCTGCAATCCTCAAGCAGCCAATTTCGGAAATCCTGACCACGTATACACACGGTGATTCTCGTCCAAAACGGCCGTTTATCACTTGTAGCGCTTGGCCGTAGGGGTCGTTGCTCGCTCAAAAATTTAGCTTTTGTACGAACCTTTAGGCTGGGTACACACCAGCAGATATTTCTGGCTGACTGACCGATAGTGCTGTGGATCGTTTGGCCAGAAAACATCTGATGGAGTGGGGTTGCACGTCGTCGATAGCACCGATGGAATGAAGGGATGTAAGTACATTTTCTTTGTATTTTTTAAGATATAACTCGGCGGTTAGGGGTGGGCTCCCTGCCCACCTACCATATAGTAAATGACCATCTATAGTCCATTTACTAATGGACCAATCTACCATATAACGATACACTTTTTCGCCATTTCATCGCAGGACATCACATCCATATAATAAATGTTTTTTATGCTAGGTGGAACGACAAACAAGGATGTGGAAGGGAGGGGAGTAAGGGCTCCCCTGTGCATGTAACTGTCTATAACTAAGGTTAAGAAAGTAGGCAGGTGCCGGATGACTCCTCCTACTCGTCACTTTTTGGAACATGGACAGACACTACAGGAGAACCATAAGGAGCAGAGATGTAAGGTAAAGATTTTTTTTAAACGTCCCAGTGGGGCCAGCAGGGGTTAAATTTTAGTTTTGGGGGGTGGCCATCCCTTTAAATAAAACAAAATAGAGGATGCTCTCTTGGGATATAAGTTTTAGGTAATACGAAAATTATATTTTCTCTCCCAGTAACTACTTCAGTAATATTGAACCGAGCACTGGAATCCAGCTGATATTTTTACTATTTTTTTTCTGCCAGAACTTACCACAATTTTTTAAACTTTAAACTTTTCTTTTCCTCATAGTTTTTAAAAAATTACATGGCAAAAAGTAGCACTATCATATGTTGAAAACGTTGTGAAAAGTTAAGTTCAGCGCATATGATGGTAAATAACACTCCCTGGTGGTTAATACACACCTATGTATGTTTATTTAAAATAGCCTAATGTGGTGGAATCCACCTCAGGCAAAAATCCACATTTGGCACTTTACAATACTGCTTTGATTTTGGTTAATTCTATGGAAAATGCCTTAAGGGTGTTGGCGAAAAATCTGGTAAAGCTTTTGCAGTGAAAACAAGCGTTTATAAATATGGCAAAGAACACTCTTGTCATTGCGATTTGGTGATGTCCTGCGATGAAATGGTGAAAATAGTGATTGTTTATAAATATGCCCTAAGGTTTTTACCCAAACCTGTTTGGAGAAAAAAGGTTCTTCTTTACTGATTACCAAGTGAACAAATAATACCACATTTTTGTCTGCTTGGTTGTTGCACATTTCCCTCTCATTTGGTAAGGGAAGCAAAAAGTGATCATATAAGCTATATTTCTCCCTTACAGTGTAATATAAGGATATAAAGTCACTGAGGACTTTCCTGACCAATATACAGGGCAGGGAACTCTGAGATGACTTTATAAAACTTGCATTACCCTGTAAAGGGGTATTATTTCTTATAAACATGAGGTTTAATAGTTTTTAATTTAAAAATTGTGTTTAGGCTGTGTACAGCTTTAAACAATAACTGTGTTTTGTTTTTTTTATAAACTTTGTACACAGCCTGTCACCATAAATAATAAAAGATCGGGCACAGACCTGATCAGTAAAAATCTGAGCCCAGCACTTTCTGCCTCCAGTCAGTGTATATCCCGATGTCTGTGATTACTCAGTGTTCAGAGCAGCTCAGGAAACCTGTATGTCTTTCCTATTAGTCACAGGAAGGGTTCGGTACCGAGAGCTAGTATTGCTCTTTTTGCCTCCTCTAGGCAATGCACTGAGCCGATAGTGGCTCTCTGTGCATAGCAAATGTGGTTTTCCCATTCAGAAACTTAAACGCCAGTTATCTGCTGGCGTTAAAGTTTTGTCTTAAAGAGCTGTTATTGGCTCGGCTTGCAGTGGTTGTGCAACACAGTTTTTTGCATACTGCCGCAACCGCCGTAAATTATGTCTTAATGTCACATTAACCCTTGGTGACTTTAAGAAGGAAAAAGCAAATAACAGCTCTCCGTACATAGCCCTATTAGAGTCGTCACGGAAACCAGCACTTACACTCACTGGAGGGAGATGAAACACTGGGCTGCTTGAAGAGATTTTTACTGATCAGGTCTATGATGTGCTGTATTTTTTTATGCGGAAGTTAGTGGAGTCGTTCATTGTTAAGGTCACAGGCTTTCAATGGGAGGTGCAGTGGTATATATTTTAGAAAAGCCTCTTAGCTACATGCCAAGAGGTTTTTTTATAAGTATATATTCCACTGCACCTCCCCATTGAAAGTCCATAGCCTAATGTATTATAAGGTTGTTACACAAGGTCATTAAAGGTACCTCCACTCGTATAAAATATTTTGGAATTCAGTTTTATTGAAGAAGGAGGTAAGAAATAGATCCGTTCTTCAATAAAAACTAAATCCCAAAAATCTGTTTATGTGAGGGAGGTACCCTTTATGCCTTTATTTTGTGGACAAATGCAATCAATGAATGATCAACAAACCCAGCTATCTGCAGTCTGTAAAGCCTGGGGTTCACCACTTTAACATCAAAAAAGCACTTGGCAAAATAGCACATACAGGAAATATAAAGCTGAATACGTGCTCACAGACAATTATATGATTGTTACAGTAGCTCCCTCTAAAAATTATGACTTTTGGACTATTTAGGTCTCAAAATACAACTAATACATTGTATTACAGGAAAGAAAACAAAAACTTTTTAGCTTTTTGAAAAAATACTGATCTGCATATCTGATAAAATCTACTGCAATTATTAATAGATTTATGATTCACTTTCTGAAATTAAGACCTATCTATGATGTACTATTTCATTGGTTGCAGCAATGTATTCAAGCACAGCCTAAGTATGTTAACTAATGTTTAATACCCTATATTAAGAATTTTTATTCATTTATTGTATATTTTCCCTAATGTTGATAGAAAAAATTAAGTGATACAGATTTACAAAATTTAACTATCTCTAATGGCAACCTTGCATGAATGGTCAAAAATGGCTTTGATGGCAGAGTTATGGTTTGGGGATAACTTGTTGCCCTCAAGACCTGAACAACTTACCATCACTGAAGGAAGCATGAATTCTGTTTTGTGTTGGACAACTCTACAGGCCATCTGTCCAAGAGCAATTGGGTCATGCAGCAAGACAATGATCCCCAAACATAAAGCAAGTCTACAAGAAAATGGATGAAGAAAAGAAAATTCAATGTTTTGGAATGACCAAGTCAGTCCAGACCTATTATCACAAAATGTGATACAATTTCCCCACAGCAATGTTATGAAAGGAATGGAAATAAGCAGTCCATGCCAAAAGGTCCTCAATTGTTACATGGTGGACATGTTGTTTTTGAAATTAAAGTGGTGCCACCAGCTGCTGAATCTGCAAGTCTTCTACGAAATGTAATGATATGTACATAAAATACAGTAAATCAACAAGCAGTCATTATGGTATTGTTTGTTCACACATATTCCACTTATATTTCAGTATGACCCACCAAAACTCATAGAAAGTTTCAATGGAAATGTTAAATTATAAAGTATAAAAATTCATCCACCTTCGCCAATCAAATTTCTTGATGAAGTAATACTTACAAGGAATATGTTCACTACAGAAACTGCATGATACACAAATGCAGGTAAGTTAATAAAAACTAGTATGTGTATATACCCACCTAAGTAGATTGTAAGCTATAAGGGTCAGGGACCCCTTTTCTCATGTTACATGTTTTGTACTTGTATATTTAGTGATGCGCATACTTATTTATATATTTATGAATTTATTTACTGTCCCCCTTGTATGACTTTTTGTATTCTATATTGTTACAGCACTAGTCCCCTAGTGGCGCTATATAAATAAACATATACATACATAGATCTCCAGTCTTTTACAAAAAAAAAAAGAACAGGTTAAAGAAAAAGAGATTGAGATAGGGGGCCAGATAATTAATGACAGACTTTTATCAAGAATAGTGAGAAGAGGTAAATTATATTATGGTTTAAAATATTGGGCTGCTTAATTAAATAGAAGGAAAGATACTTTGTCCAAACTAGACACGTTCTATCGCATTTTATTTCATTTGGCGGTAATGCATGTGGGAAACAAGCAAGAAAGATCAATTTTACGTAGGATGACCATTATAGCGTTTACATGACTGAGTTTTTTGGCGTTGTGCGTTTTAAAAGCACTGCTTGCTGCCAGTTTATTGCGATAAGCACCCATGAAAGTGTATCGGGAAGAGGAAAAAACACATTAAAATGCACAGCTTTATTCTTTTTTATGGCATTTACCATGGGAACATAGGGGACATGCTAATCACCAAACTTGTTTTAACACTACCTTTCCCCTTTCCCGCATGATACATTCAACAGTAATCGCCAATTACAGGGTTACCGAACGATACATTCAACGGTTACAGCATGAACCGCTACATTTGAGGGTAGAGATAGCAAAGCTCTTAAGTTTCATTCAGTTTTTGGATTTACAGACTTTAGGAAAAACCCGAATATCCAAATATCCAAAAAAAGAACGTACTTTCAAGGATTCGGACTCCATTTTCGAGGGTTACTCGATTGCAAGGTAATTTTCGTTAACCCTCGAAAATAACCTTGTACATTCGGTTACCCTTGAAAATATGGTTCAAAATATGACAAATCCACCTGGTTTTGGGCAGAATTTATGCATTTTGGAACCGAGGGGTTCCTAGCGGACCAGATCCCATCTCTATTCGAGGGTTACCAAACGATACATTTCGAGTGTTAGCGAACATTTAAGGGTAATCTTCAAACCTTACATTCGAGGGTTACCAACAAACTACATTCGAGGGTTATCGAAAAAATGGTACATTTGAGGTTTACGACGAAACACTACATTCAAGTATATACGCCATAACGCCACATTTGAGGGTATCAAATTTTCCATAATTATGGAAAATATGTCCGCAGCTCTGAGTTAAGAGTCCGAGTTTGTCTGAACTATCTCTACCCTTGCTATATTCGAGGGTAGAGATAGGCAAAACTCATAAGTTTCACTCCATTTTCAGATTTACAGATTTGGAAAAACCCGAAAATCCAAAAACCCGAAAGGAACATACTTTTAAGGGTTCAGACCGCATTTTCAAGGGTTACTGAATGTACAAGGTATTTTTGGTAACCCTCGAAAAACCTTGAACGTTCGATAACTCTCGAAAACATGATCAGAAACTATTTTCGAGGGTTATCGAACGTTTAAGGTTATTTTCAAAGGTTCCAAAAAAATTAAATATCATCCATAGTGTGCTCCTCCCATTCACTTTTTTTATACTTGGATTACTTGAGCCCGTGGAGTAGAGGGCAGGAGGATTGCACCTATCCATTGTCTAGCAGTCAGACAACAGCAGTGTGCTGGAGTGTTCCTGAACTGAAAAAAACATTGTACATTTAGTAATCCTAGAAAATGCAGTCCGAAATCCGAGCGATCTGCCCAGTTTCAGACTGATGTTTGGATTATGGAACCAAGGGTTTCCTTGTTGGATCCCTGGATCCCATCTGTATTCGAGGGTTACCAAACAATACATTTGAGGGTTAGGGTATATTCAAGGGTAATCGCCGAACTGCTACATTCGAGAGGTTACTGAACATTCGAGGGTTACCAAAAAACTGCTACATTTGGGGGATTTTCGCTGAAACGCTACGAGGGTTATTGCGGAAATACTACATTCGAGGGATATCACCCGAAACGACGCATTCAAGGGTTATTGCCAAAACGGTACATTTGAGGGTTATCGAATTTTCCATAATTATCCAAAAATGTCCGCGAGTTCAGAAAACCTGAACTACGAACTTTCAGAAGTTCTAAAGAGTCTGAGTTTGTCCGAACTATTAAGTTCGTCGAACTCGAGTTCAATTTCTTGCCCATCTCTAGCTGTCATCCCTGCCTTCCAGTGTTGGAAAATCAATTATTCTGTTCAGACCAGGTGACCAGAAAATAAAATCATATGGAAAATGAATTCCTGGTATTAGGAAGTATTAGTGTTTTTTACACAAAATGTTATTCTTAAATTGACCACATCTGAAAATATTTTGTCATTTTAAGAATCCCTTACAATAAGATACAATTCGGTTGCCCTGCATAAATAAATCACATAAATTGGGATGATAATCATCATTACTTATTAACTTACCCTCCCATTGCTCATCACAGACAGTAAACAAAACTGTTTGTTGGCCAGTTCAGGAATATACTTCTGCACTCCATCACAATAGCTTGCGGTATCATTATAATGCAGGATACGACCCATATAATAATGATGCTGTGTTGCGCTCTTCTGGCAGTGCTTAAACTTTAAGGGTGACAAATGGCATACCATCTATCCAAGGCAATGCAACTAAGAGTTAGCACTGAAACGGATACAGACACAGTCTAAGAAAAATAAACGGATGAATATTATAATCAAATGTGCCACTCCCACTGCTGTTATCAAGTTTTCATATCAAAAGTGCATAATTTGTAATGCATCATTTATTCAAATAACATAAGGATTTACGCTGACATTAGTTTCTCAACTGGCGTCCTTATAATTGTAGTTTAACTAAGCCAAAATGCTTGTAGAAATGCAAATTTTAAAAAAAAAACTTGAATTATACTGATCACCATCTATATATCTATATTAGTTATCTATATTAGTGAATGACAAACTTTCTTTATGATATTATTGATTACATATACCTCCAAATTACTGAGGAGGATATAAAACTAAGATGTAAATAAGGTTGCCTGGAATCTATAACCCCTAACTAGCAAAGAGCTGTGATAAACCACCAGCATTTTCAAATCTCTGAAGCCTTTCTAGTGAACACATATTTGTTTTCTGACCTCTTGGCATTATCTATGTAGTGAAAGTTATTATTGTTAAAAATGCTAATTTTGCCCACCCAATCAGATGTTATTTGCCATTTGAAAGCTAATATCTGATTGGTTGGGGCAAAATAAGTAACATTTTACAATGACAACTTTCATTTCATAGGCCTGAAAATGTTTTATGTAATTTTCTCTTAAATACTGTAAAGTAGTTAATAGCCATGTACACAGTACATTATTGATCATGATATACATGTTTTGTCTCTTAAAAATGATAAAACTCAACTTTTTCTCTAAGAAATTCCTTTTAAGAATATATTACATTAGTTGTAACCAAAGCTAATGATCCTACATGTCTGCAAGTCAGTGGGTTTATGTTTAGACTTCAGAGGCTAAGGCTCATTACTTTTATAGGGGGTTAGTGGTTTTGATCCAGAAATAAGTAATTTACAGCTGAGCAAAGATTTTGTCAAGTGTTATATTAGCTTTCAATGTCCAGGAGATGTAAAGAATCTGGTAATATTAATACTTAATTTAAGACCACTAAACCACTAATACTAATGTAAGACCAGGCAACATATTAATATGTATTTAAAAATAGAAGGTAAAACATTAAAAAGCAGAAAAGTTACATTGCAGCAAATGTTGGTATGTTAAAGGGCATGTCCACCCAAAATTTAACTTTTGATAGTGGTAGGGCATGCTCCCCCAGCCCCAACCGCATTAATATAATTGTTAGAAAGTCCCCCGATTCTTACTTACCTGCCCTCTCTTCCCCTGCTGCAGTGTTCAGGCCCTCTGCTTGCATGGAATTGAAAGCAGGGGGCGGGACCGGCAGCCGCGTCCATGATTGGCTGAGAGGCAGGGAGGGCTGCACTGAGCATGCCTCAACCTTGATGAGGTTGGGAAGTCTCAGGCACAATGAGTCACACACTGCTCCTACACAGCAGTTTCCTGCACTTTGGAGGGGCACAGCAGGGGAACTATTTTGAGCAGGAATGTAAGGTAGGCTTGTTTTAAACTACTTGATGTGGCCAGTAAGGGGTTAAATTTTAGTTTTGGGGGTGGTATTGCCCTTTAATAAAACGGTGAAAATGAATTTAGCAGTGATACATCCACCCAAAAATTGTCAAATTTGAGGTGATATAAATGCATTGAGCCTGGAAAAGGTACTTTTCTTACTGGGAGGAGTTGTTGCTTTAGTACTGATGAAAAAGTAGCCATGTCTCTTTTATTAAATAACTGTAGATAGTTCTGGGGGGAGGGTGTTACAGATTATACTCTTTACATAACTTTGCTGAAAATTCCTCAGGGATGCATTAGATTATTTTTCAAAAGTACCTTAATGTCTCCTGAGTGTTTTATGTTAATATATGTTACTTTGAAAAGTCTCTCTGCAAGTTATTAAAATAACAATAGCATGCACTGATCTGGTATATGGAAAAGTTGTGGTTTAGTTTGTCTATGTTGCTGCATTGTTCACTGTATCATTTGAATTTATTTATTGCTATGATTTGCCTGCTGTGAAAATAATGCAATTATTATTTACTAATGTAAAAAAAAAAAATAAAAACACAGGTTTGCTGTGAAGTTCAGTGTTAAATAAAACAGGACTTCTTTATAAACACTCCCCTAAATTGCTGAAGATAGGGTCACATGCTTTCTCTGGGAGGGAAATTAGTTTAAGGGGAGAGACACTAACAGGTAGATGTAATAAAAGTTCTTATTGTTAAAAATGGTGCTAACTTTTTCCCAACAAATCCAATGTTATTTACTATTTGAAAGCTAACATCTGATTGAGTGGGCTAAATTAGCGCCATTTTTAACTATAAGAACTTTTATTACATCCCTGAAAAACTTAGAGGGTAACTATGGTCTTAAATTCTTCCAAACTAGTAAGAATTATGCAAAAGCTTTCCATTTACCTTCAAATTAAACCTAAATCACGCCTCTAGATAAATTTGTGAGAGTTATTGCTGGAAAGGTTCATCAATAATACTTCCTGTTTTCAGCCATGCGACCAACTTGTAGTCATGTGATAAGCCTTTGCCTGCATTAATAGGCTCCCCTTCTCAACTGTCAATTTTTTCCCCAGGTACTTCCTGATTTCCCCCAGCATTAAGTCTTAACTGAGCATGCTTCTCCCCCAGGGCGGAGGGGCGTGGCGAGGTCAGGTGATGTCACTGAACCTACTGGAAGCAGGAAGTTTGAACATTCACCCCAATGAAATTTCTCACAGGCTCCAGACAGAGATGTGATTGGTTGCTCATTTTAAAGGAAATACTGCAGGCTTTCACTTAACCCTCACTTGTTTTGAGACCACAGTTGCCCTTTAAATTCCACCCCCCAAACATTAGAGTACCCAAAATGTTTCCTCTCTATAGATAAGCCAGGGCTGCTTCACTGTAAAGAGATTATTTCTAGAGATGGGATCTGGGTCCGACACGAAACTCCTCGCTTCAGAAATCTGAATGATCCATCCGGATCTGGCTGGATTGTCCAGATTTGGGACTTCGGGCGCATTTTCGATAATTTCTAATAAACGGAGATATTTTCCATAATTTTCGAATGTAAGGAGCTATTTTTGAAAATAGCATCAACATTCAAAAATCCTCGAAAATACAATCGGAAATTCGAAAACGGTCTCCGATCATATTTTCCAGAATTTTCAAACGTTCAAAGTAGTTTCGAAAATAGCTCCATATATTCAAAAATTATCTAAAATCTTCAGGATTTTCCCGAGATCAGGGAATCCGAAAACAGAACAAAACTAGTGAGTTCGGCCATCTCTAATTATTTCCTGTAGCATGCATCAGTCTTGCATCTCCCCTCAAGGGTTAATATGTCTATATAGCTATCTATGTATATCTAGCTTCCCTTTTGTTACATTATCAGTTTACTGGGAACCATAAAATACCTTAGTGTAAAGGAATATTGAGGAACTGCAGTGTTGTCAGCTGCTCAATCTGCTAGAAGATTTGTCTAACTTTAATATGATTTATCTCAGGACCCAAATAAGTATAAAAAAATCAATGTTAAACATTATTAGGAAGCCAGATACAGTAAATTATTTATATGCATAAAATATTAAAAATGTTATGAAATCTATTTAAAGTCTTATATAGTCATATCCTTAAAGGATAACTTTGAAAGTTTATTAGTATTCAGTGGTGCTGTAAGGGGGCCCGTGCCTTGAGAAAATGCCCCTGAGAATTTCCCACTCAAAAGCCCTCCATATGGGCGCATGCTTTAAAGCTCTCTGCTCCCTGTGCAGGAGCGCACAGCCACTGGTATACATTGATGAATTGAGAAGATTTTTCAACCTGACTCATGAACCTGGCATGTGAATGTCATTTTGTTATGATTCTCTTTGAAATGAATCCTATAATATATCAAAGACACCAAGAATGTCTTCCTGATTCATCAATCAAGCACACATTTGGCTGTGCACTTATGCTGGCCATTCACTATGAGAGATTTTTTGATTGATTTGACATTGGATTATAACAAATCAAATTAATAAATATCATTTAAACGATTGTTGATTTGTGATCAATATTAGTGCCTTAATTAATTTGAATTTGAATTTGAGCATATTGCAAATGATCTGGACCAGGTGGTTCAATATTGATCATTAAGAACATCTCATTGTTGTCAGCATACATAGAAATATCACGTGGCTGAAGGTTTGGGATTTTTGGGTTTAAAAGTAGCGTACACTGTGGATAATATGAATATGCTTTATTCTATATCACACAACCTAATAAAGTCATATATGCAAATGCATTAAAAAGCCTAATAATAAAAGTACACATATATACCAGCTATGATCCTAAAATACCTAGAGATAAATATATATAATATCAATATGGGTCTAAAAAGTTAATTTAGTCTATATATAATATATATACAGTTTTCAGACAAAAGTCTTGTCACCTGTGTATTTTGCAGTAACTCCTGCTATTAACCTGATTTTTAATTGATCAATTGGTGTTAGAAAAAGCTCATATGAAAAGCTAAAGCCCTCCCAAATAATATTAAATGTACTGGTAAAAATAGTTTTACTGAAAAAAGATTTATCCTTTAATCAAGACAGAAAGGTCAAAATGTTGCAAGACAAAAGTATAATCACCTATACAGAAATGATCTACTTTACAGCCAATCCAAAAATATGTCAGCAAATTAAGTAGCGGTGCTATGAGATCAAATTTAATATCTGTATGACTTCCACAAGCTTGAAGGACAGCATCCATGCGGTTTGGCAGGATCTATTGATGAAATCATCAGGAATAGCCGAGAAAACAGTCTTGCATGCCTCCCAGAGTTCATCAATATTCTTTGGTTTCATCTCTCCATGCTTCCTCTTTCATACCTACCCCACATATGCTCAATGATGTTCATGTCAGGTGACTGGGCTGGCCAATCCTGGAGCATCTTGATCTTCTTCGCCTTAAGGAACTTTGATGTGGAGATGGAAGTATGCGATGGAGCACCATCCTGCTGCAGAATTTGGCCTTTTTATGGTTGGGAATATATGAGGTGCTAGTTTTCTTGGTTTTTACACTATTTATGTTGCCTTCCATCCAGCAGACCCCTCGCACACCCCATACTGGATGACATGATTTTGCCTCCACCAACTTCACTGTTTTCTGGGTAAATCTCAGCTCCATGCGGGTTCCAGTAGGTCTCTGCAATATTAACGGCTACTGTGGTGTAATTCAACAGAAGATTCATCTGAAAAATCCACCTTTTGCCACTTTTCCAGCATCCATCCTTTTAGCAAGCTGTGGGACTTGGCAAATGCCACACGGTTTTTTCAATTGTCTTTTGTTTAGTGCTGGCTTATGGGCACTGATTCGACCAGGAGGCCCTTTCGAAACAGAGTCAGACAAACTGTTCTGGTTGACACAGGGATTTCAGGTGACCAAGTCTCTGGAGCTCTGCTGCAGTTGAAAGGGCTTGCCTTGGATTTTCGAGCAAAAACAGTCCTCTCAGCAGGTGTCTTGCGGGGTCTGCCTGATCTTGGCTTATCAAAAACTTCTCCAGTCCCTTAAATCTTTTCTTTATACTCTGAACTTGACGCTGAAAGACATTGAAGGTGTGCGCCACAGCAGTGGATTTGATCTTCGCCTCTTGATAATCAACACTTTAGTCTCAGGGTGAAACTTAGGCATGTTTGCAGAGGTCTATTTGCAGTTGATGTGAAGGTCTATTGTACTGGGGTTCTTTTTATACACACCTGACACCTAATTGATCCATTATTAGTCACAGGTGACAATATGACAAAGCGACCAGACTTATGTCTTTGCAAAATATGACTCAATGGGCTTTACCAGCTGTGAATATTACAATACTTTTTATTAGTTTCGTTTTGCATGAAACATTATTAAAAAGCTGTTTGGGGTAAAAAACATAGAAAGGATAATCAATGCACATTCCTAGGCCCCATACAATATCCTATTATCTGCACACTGGCATACTTCATAAACAAAGGGGTTTTAGTATACATTACTGTGATCACATGAATGAAAAGCTTTCCAACCACGTCAAGGTAACCCCAGTTTGGAAGGTCCTAACTTCTAACCTTTTTACATTTCTTTATCTTCAATTACGATTAGCAAAGTTTGATTTCTCATTCTAACACACTGGATCCTATATCAGGCTCTTTCACTTCCCCCCAGCCCTCTGGCTTTTTAAAATGAGGGAAGAGGCCATCCTTTTTATGGAGGTCCTATGCCTTTAATATAAATTTGCATTTGCATATATGACTTTATTAGGGTTGTGTGATAAAGAATAAAGCATATTCATATTATCCACAGTGTACACTACTTTTATATCTATTTGTTTTTTATTCGGGGGGTGGTGTGGTTTCCACTTCCATCGAACAGATTTGTCATTTCTGGTTGGGGATTCCAGAAGTACCTGTGGGTGGCCTCCGATTACCATTCGCTTTAATACTTTGATATCTAGGTTTGTTGTTTAATGCTGATGTGTTGATGTGTCAACTGTTGGATGCAATACATAAGCAGATATTCTTTAGCTTCTGGACTTCTGATTGACATTAAAAGTACCTGTAAGTAAGGAATAACCTTGCAGGAGGTCTTCCCAAAAACCACGTTTCTGTATATCAACTACCAATGTTGCTGGTAGACAA
Source organism: Hymenochirus boettgeri (assembly GCA_019447015.1). NCBI lineage: Eukaryota > Metazoa > Chordata > Amphibia > Anura > Pipidae > Hymenochirus > Hymenochirus boettgeri. Next base: position 175,464,393 of record CM033473.1, read on the forward strand.
GTGATTGTAACCAACATCAGCAAGTGAAAGGTTGACATGAAATAGTGGTGACAGTCCTCATATGATGGTTTTTCCAAACTGCGACACACACTAAAATATAGATAAATGTCAGTATTAATATATTGAGTAAATAAGGTTGGAAGATTTGTTATGAACAGAAATACAAAATGAAATAATACAGTGTTAATGATTAAAGGAGAACTAAACCAAATTGTTACACTCCAGAATCTGAACATATCCCCTCTAATAACACCAATTAACTGTAAAATAGCAATACGGTAAATGGAATTAAAGTAAATGTTACAACTTGAAGAACTGGATGAAATAACTGTGTGTATGTACAGTGACTGGCCACACCCCTGACCTCAGTCAGATGCTCCCTTGCCTATTCTGTCCTGTAAAGAGTTGGCTTGAGGTACTAGTGGGTGTGACCAACTGAACAAGTTCCAGTGACACAATGTGCATACAGGAACACTGGGAAATAAAACACAAAACCTCATGTTAAAAAGTTAAATATCTCAACAAATATAAAAATGAGAGGTGAAACACTCAATACTGCTTTTATAACAGGAGAATATACCTTTTAATTCAATGTTGTTCTGAGGCTTTAGTTGTCCTTTAATTTTACAAACTTGTATGTACACGCAGTCTTATTACAAATCAAAAAAGTAGAATAGTTTTCTCCTTCATTTTGAACATTTCTGTACCTTATAAAGAAACTGAGAGTAGCAAAATGCAAGCAAAAAAGTAACAACATGGAAACGAACTAGCTACTAAGCTATTAGTCATTAATGTTTTCTATATAAAGTACATATGCCAGAAGAATCTATTATATGAAAGATGTGATTAATCACTAGTATTAGATCATTTCAGTAGATCATTAATTGTGTTGGCCATGATGAAACCACGAAAGCTTGAAGTAAAGTGAACAGTTTTATTGACTGACTACCAGTAATTTGGCTGAAAAGCAAAAGATTTTGAAACTCTTGGGTTTATTCATGGTTGAATTTTTGGCCAATTAAGTAAGCAAACAAAAAGCATCACTTTAACTCTTAAACTACACACAAGCAATTATAAAAATACTGATAAAAAGGAGTTTTAAAACAGGGAAATGTTATCTTTTATAGAAAAGTAATATTATGGTAAATTCTTAAAATCCTGATTTTCTAATATTGTGCAAGGTAAAATATATGAAACTGTTTGCATGTTCTATATTTTAAATGCAATATACACGCACAAACCCTTAGTATCATAAATTCTTCTGTTATGTACAGTTTCACTGGAGCTGGAATGGTGACAGTTGGAATGTGACTGCATTATGGCAATTGCCTTCTCCTAATGCTGCCTCATAGGGATTACTGAGCATGCTTGCCCTCACAGAGAGTCAGATAGTCTGGCAGGGGTCTGGGGGACTGAGTGACTGAGCTTGAGTAATAAGAGCTTCAGCAAAAAAAGTACTGGATTGAAGTTATGCTGTACATCCCTTAAGACTTAAAAGAAGTTTAGTCTTCAGGAAAAAAAAAATTTCCACGGAGTTGGTCGGAGGGAAAAGAAGTAGACGGAAGCCTGAAAAGGTCCTTTTTAGGACCAGGGGTGGTCCTAGTTTCGAGCTGCAAGACTGCCTTATCAGAAAAGCTCTTATCAAAGCCACAAGGGCTCTTATAAGAGCCAATGGGGGTCCTGGAATCCAGCTGCAGGACCCCCTACAAGGTACTTATTAGTGCAACAAGGGCACAAGTGCCGGTAAGGGTGGTTCCGGTTTCAAGCACGGGATCCCTTAAGCCTCAAAAGGCACTTGTCAGTGCCACAGAAGGGGGTCATGTGTTGAGCTTCTGGACCACTTAAGCCCCAAAAGTCCCTTCCTAGGACACAAGGGCACTTATCAGTGCAAGGGAGGGGAGTCCTGGTTTTGACCCCTTAAGCCCCAAAAGGCCTTTCCCAGGGACACAATGGTCCTTCCATGGACCAGGGAATGGGGACCCGGTTTGATCTGCAGGACCCCTTAAGACCTGAAAGGCCCTTCCCAGGGCCACAATGCGCTTCCAAGGACCAGGGAGTGGGGTCCCGGCTGCAGGATGCTCTACTGTCGAGGATTACCAGACATTCTAATTCTGAAATCCTCAAACATTCAAGGATTACTGAATGTTCAAACTCGGAAATCCTTGAGGATTACCGAACACTGCCTATGGAAGACCGAAGTAGCGCGCACGTGTGGTAAGTGTGTTTTCTGTTTTTCTTCTTGTTCTTTCCTTATGTATGTGTTCCCCAGACCATTTCCTAGGTCCAGAGGCACTTACAGAAAGTTACGATTGCTTTTTTAACTGTATTTTATCTAAACTTTTTGAACTATTTTTCTGCATTAACTTAATGGATTTGTTTTAGAATTATAGAACTTTTGAACTTTACTGAGTTCTACAGATCTGAACAAACCGAACTCAGCCCTCTCTAGTGAAGACTTAATGGTTCAGTCTCACTACATGTTAGAAGGTTGAGGATCAGGGAAGGTAAGTATAATTCTCCTTTTAAAGGACAACTGTGATCTCCAAACAAGTTAGGGTTGAATGAAAGTCTGAGTATTTCCTTTATAATGGGCCAACAATCACATCTGGCTTCACCCTGTGAGAAAAGATATGAGTGATGAATGTTCAAACTTCCTGCTTCCAGTAGGTTGAGTGACATCACCTAACCTCCGCTAGCCCTCTGCTGTTCACTGGCTGAAAAAAGGAAGTGTTCAAGCAGGAAGTAATATTGCTGAATCTTTCCAGCAATAACTCACAAATTTTATTTATAGATGTGATTAGGTTTTATTTTGAAGGTGTTATGGAAGGCGTTATATATTTCTTACTAGTTTGAAAGAATTGGAGATCACAGTTAGCCTTTAAAGAAAAGAAAAGATGCATAGTAATATTGAGTGGACCACTTTTAGTAACTTCTTGGTGAACTACAGGCATCCTTATCCAAGTGTCTGTAACCTTTTGTTGAAGATAAGAACTTTTTTTTACTTTTTCTCATTACTGCTCTAGTTTTTTTATTTTGGTTTCAAATCGTATTTATGTTGATTATGAGAAATATTCCATTATGATTTTTGTAATTGCTTCTTTCTCATTTTTACAAGAGTTTAGAAAGTTTTAATGTAGTATTTTATTACATAATAATTTTTCATAGCTTAAATTGCTATAAAACTTTACATTCACAAGCCTTGTTTTTGGAGAAATGCTCAGCAGAAATTTGAGTGATGGTTTTCTATGGTAAAAAAAAAGGGTTACTGGCGCTATTTGAATACCACAATATTTCTTACACTATTTGAAACATTTTATGAAAAGAGAATTAGCCATCCACTTCCAAGGGAGAAATATGTCACATCAGTTATTAGTGTTAGATTTTTCATAAATCTCTGCAAACTTTTTTTTTTTTTTAATAACGGTGGTGTTTGTAGATGTAGAGAGCATACAGCATTTGGGGGGGAGTGTATAAACATACAATTTGCCTGTATGTATTCTAAAACAGATTTTCTGGTTTCAGTTTAAGCAGTTTTAGTGATTTTCTACTTACACTTGTATGTCCTGTAAAAATAAATACACAAACTTTCCTGTAACTATAGAATGCCCCCAATGTCCAGTACGCACTGACCTGTAAATATAAATGCCCCCAATAACCAGTACACACTGACCTGTAGACACAAAAGCACCCCAATGTCCAGTACACACTGACCAGTAAACATAAATGCCCTTAATGTCCAGTACACACTGACCTGTAAATATAAAATGCCCCCAATTCCAGTACAGACACTGACCTGTAAATATAAAATGCCCCAATGTCCAGTACACACACTGACCTATATCTGTTGTATTAATTAGATCAACTGGACTTGAAATGTAGTTCTTGAAGACGTTTCGCTAGTCATCCGACTGGCTTTCTCAATTCGAATGACTTGTACAGAATCTGTGGCAATTAGTACCCTGGAAATCCCATTAGCATATCACAGCCAGGTGTTAAGGGTGTGATTAGATAGTGGCTAAGAGGTGTTATAGGAACGCCCAGAGTAAGGTGTTAAAACAGCATTGTACATGGCAGACAGTTGGTGTCGAACCCCCCCACCTCTATTTAGGCTTGGTTCTTTATTTTCACATAAATGGCCTCCTTAACACCTCTCTTGAACCAGTCACGTTCCTTCGCCCAGTATGTTAACATTACAATCTTCAAAGGTATGTCCTTTATCCTTAAGATGCAGATACACGGCTGAGTCCTGACCCGAGGAATTGGCTCTTCTGTGCTGGGCCATACGTTGATGCAGTTGCTGTTTGGTCTCCCCCACATACAAATCAGAGCATTCTTCACTGCACTGCACTGCATATATGATGTCGCTTTTCTTGTGTTTTGGTATTGGGTCTTTCGGATGTACCAATTGCTGCCTCAGTGTGTGTTCGGTTTAAACAGACAGGGATACGATGTTTTTTGAAAAGAGGTACAAAACAACAAACTGGCTTTCTTGGACTGCTTGGTAGAAGTTAAGGAAAATGGTAAACTGGAAGTAGAGGTTACAGAAAACAACACACACAGATCAGTATTTGATGTTTGACTCCCACCACCCTTTAGATCACAAGCTGGGGGTCATCAGAAACCCTGCAACACAGAGCCGAGAACATCCCCACTAGCACAGAGGCGAAGGCTAAAGAAATGAAACATCTCAGAGGAGCCCTTAAAACTTGTGGATATCCAGACTGGGCCTTTGTCAAAAGAAGTAGAAGGAAAGAAAAGAACACGAGTACCAACAGTGAAGGGAAAAAGCAAGACAGGAGGAAGAACATGGTCATCCCATATGTAGCAGGGGTCTCCAAGAAATTAGAGAATTTTCAAAAAACATCGTATCCCTGTCTGCTTTAAACCGAACAACACACTGAGGCAGCAATTGGTACATCCGAAAGACCCAATACCAAAACACAAGAAAAGCGACATCATATATGCAGTGAGTGCAGTGAAGAATGCTCTGATTTGTATGTGGGGGAGACCAAACAGCAACTGCATCAACGTATGGCCCAGCACAGAAGAGCCAATTCCTCGGGTCAGGACTCAGCCGTGTATCTGCATCTTAAGGTAAGGACATACCTTTGAAGATTGTAATGTTAACATACTGGCGAAGGACGTGACTGGTTCAAGAGAGGTGTTAAGGAGGCCATTATGTGAAAATAAAGAAACCAAGCCTAAATAGAGGTGGGGGGGTTCGACACCAACTGTCTGCCATGTACAATGCTGTTTTAACACCTTACTCTGGGCGTTCCTATAACACCTCTTAGCCACTATCTAATCACACCCTTAACACCTGGCTGTGATATGCTAATTGGGATTTTCCAGGGTAAATAATTGCCACAGATTCTTGTACAAGTCATTCTGAATTGAGAAAGCCAGTCGGATGACTAGGAAACGTCTTCAAGAACTACATTTCAAGTCCAGTTGATCTAATTGAATACAACAGATATACCATGACCTGGATGAATGAGAACCTTCACAAGCACACACTGACCTGTAAATATAAAATGCCCCAATGTCCAGTACACACACTGGCCTGTAAATATAAAATGCCCCAATGTCCAGTACACACACTGACCTGTAAATATAAAATGCCCCAATGTCCAGTACACACACTGACCTGTAAATATAAAATGCCCCAATGTCCAGTACACACACTGACCTGTAAATATAAAATGCCCCAATGTCCAGTACACACACTGACCTGTAAATATAAAATGCCCCAATGTCCAGTACACACACTGACCTGTAAATATAAAATGCCCCCAATGTCTAGTACACACTAATCTGAAAATAAAAAAATTCCCCAATGTCCAGTACACACTGACATGTAAATATAAAATGCCCCAATAACCAGTACACACTGACCTGTAGACACAAAAGCGCCCCAATGTCCAGTACACACTGACCAGTAAACATAAAATGCCCTCAATGTCCAGTACACACTGACCTGTAAATATAAAATGCCCCAATGTCCAGTGCACACACTGGCCTGTAAATATAAAATGCCCCAATGTCCAGTACACACACTGACCTGTAAATATAAAATGCCCCAATGTCCAGTACACACACTGACCTATAAATATAAAATGCCCCAATGTCCAATACACACACTGGCCTATAAATATAAAATGCCCCAATGTCTAGTACACAACTGATCTGTAACTATAATTGCCCCAATGTCCAGTAAACACCAACTGACCTTGTAACATATAAAATGCCCCAATGTCCAGTACACACACTGACCTATAAATATAAAATGCCCCAATGTCTAGTACACACACTGACCTATAAATATAAAATGCCCCAATGTCTAGTACACACAGATCTGTAAATATAAAATGCCCCAATGTACACTACACACTGACCTGTTTATATAAATTGTCCAAATTTCCAGTACATACTGACCTGTAAATATAAAATTCTCCAAATGTCCAGTACACACTGACACATAAATATAAAACGTCCCCATTAATCCCCCAATATAAATATAAAAGGCCCCTAATAATCCCCCAATAATAGGAAGGCAAAAAAAAAGAAACAGCATAAAGGGGTTAAACAATTCTTAAACAATATCTTGCTTTACAATAGTTTGTACGAACAAACCATTGTAAATGTAAGATAATAAATATGGTCCTATATATATTAGTATCAGTCATTTTCAATATTTTTTGAATTTTAGAAAAGTATCCGGCTCTTATAAAACTTTTCAATGAGCTTGCTATTAATCATCTGTACGTTCCACAGTTTTCTTCTAACCTTTTAGGATTCCTGCGTGTCCTTTAAAATAGTCTATTGGAGATCAATGAGAATTTATATAATGGCCCATTTATATATTTGTATAAAAATGATCATATCCCCATGCAAGTGCTGCTTCTCCAGTGTAAAAAGTCCTATTTTGTCTAATCTGTCTGCCCTTAAGCCCTTTATTCTCATTATTAACTTAGTTACCCCTCTGAACTGTTTCTATTTGTGTCACTTTTATATACAGGATTTCTGAAAATGCCCCGAATATTCCAAATAAGGCCTTACCTTATCAAAAATATTTTTCTCCTTTGAATCTATACCCCTCTTTATACAACACAAAATCCAACTGGCTCTTGTCGTTGACACTTGCATTGTTTTCTACAGCTAAATCAGTTATCTACTTTTTCCAACAGAGCTTCACCAAGAACCGTTAATGGTGTTGGCTGCACAAGGATTATTAAACCCCAAATACATCACTTTACATTTATCGACACTAAATCTTATCTTGTGGTCCTTTCAATCTATCTACAGTAGTTCCACCTGCAGCAATTGCTCTTTATATAAACCAAGCAAGTGAGTTTGACAAGATTTATTTCTTATGAATCCATGCTTATAGCTACTTATAAAATCAGTTCTTAAGACATAGTCCAGAACATGATCCCATAAGTTTCCACTATCATCTCCACCACTATAATTACCAGGCTGTGTCTACCCTTTTTAAATATTTGTCTAATAATTTCTGTATCATACCCTCTGTCAGCCAGAGTTAATACTCATTTATACCATTCATATTAATACAGTCTCTGCTACAATACAGGGGAGGGGGGGTGGGGTTTAAGCGCATTTTCTTTTAAGGCATCCCCTAGAACCATCGTAGTCCCATTATTTAAAGTCCTCAGCCAACATTATCCTAATAGACAGAGCACATTAACAAAGATACAACATGCTGAGGGAGGGTACTAGGGGTCAGTTCCCATAATCCCCCTCTAAGTGCTTTACATTTTCTTTGGTGTAAAGCATAATAAAAGGAAAGCTGCATCCTTACCTAGAAACCGACAGTGAATCACATAACAATATCATAGCGGATCCTGCCTTTCAGACACAGAACAGAGATTTAACAATGTTCCGTTAAACATTCCTTTGTTTTCATCTAAAAAAACAAAAGTCCTCTTTGCAGTTCATTTTCTATGCACATTCTTTCACATTCTTATCAGAGAAATTTATACTGGTGTGTACTAGGCAGCTGTACAAAAAATATGTGCATAGAGACAATGAAAATAGGATCAGGGGGTGTAGCCAATAGGTGCACATGCTCACAAGGCTCTTTTTAGTACATAGGCTGAGAGGCTGTGTAATAGCAACCACATGGAAGCCTTCTTAGTTATAGAATGTACTTCTTACATATATGTAAATGCAACTTTCTAGAAAAGTATCTTATAATCTTTTACATTAGGAATAAGCACATTTACGTTCAGTTCTCCTTTAAAAGTCCCACATTCTCTGTCCTCATATTTTTTTACTATCAATATTTATTTTGGGGTTGGTCTTTTGTTGAACTTGGCCTCTTGGAGGGTTTCTTAAGGACCTCACCTCCTTCCTAAATTTGGCATTGGCAGCAATATGAACCAAGAATGTTAGGTCACTCTCTGCCCCCACCCTATAATCTGTCTACACGATCTACCACATGATCTAACTCTACCATCAAGTAGGCAAAACACTGTTTGGCATGAAGGGTCACCTGCCTAGCCTTCCTGCACTGTGTTCCCCCTTCCTTTGTATCAGAGATGCTGGCCCCTTGACTGCCTGCTCCATACTTTTTCTACTTCTGACCCATTATTCTCGCCTTCTTCTAAGATGGTTGGGCAGGACTAGCTGGAATAACATAAATGTGTCAGGATGCACATTGCATGGCAACTTGAGAACTGCATGTCCACTACCCAAAACTAAAATGTGACCCACTACTGGCCCCACTGTGTAGTATCCAAAAATCTTTACCTTATTCCTCTGCTCCTTATGGTTCTTCTGCTGTGCCTTTTCAAAGTTCCAGAAAGTGAAGAGCAGGAGCTGTCTGTGAGTCATCTTGATGCCTGCTTCTTCCTTTACTTGTTGAGATTTCTGGCTAATTTCCTTCATTGCACAAGGGTTGGCCCACACCTTGTGTTTCTCCTGCTTTATTAATATGTCCAACCCTTTGATTTCTTACTATATTACCAAACCTTTGTTTAGTTCCAACTTTGCCATTAATACTAATAAGTTATTTTATTATTATTATTATTATTATTATTATTATTATTATTATTATTATTGTGGATTAAAGGAGAACTATAGTGCATATAAAGTTTTTTCAAAAACAGTAAAAATGAAAAGCACCTAGTACGAGGAGGTAGGATTGGTACTTTCTACCTCCCAATTCTATGATGAGCGGTAGCATGAAGAAAACTGCTTTTAACAGTCAACCTGGGTGCTTTAGCAGTATCTTTAATACAGGAAGGCCCAGGGCACTAACCTGGCAGATGGAAACTGTACATGCTATAGCTCCTCAATGAAACAATATTGGAAGGTAGGAAAAATCAATCCTACCTCCCTGCCCCATGTTCTTTTCATGTTTGAACAGTTAATTTTTACAGTATAGCTGATAACTAGACATGTCACTAACTTTGGACTACTGGTTTTGAATAACAGTAATATTTCCTATTAATTTGATTCAACTTTTGTATACACAATTGAAAAACTTCTAAATATCTTGTTACTGGTTTGCTGAATGTTAACCTCCGCCCCTCTGAGATTTCCTCTGCTTTCTCCTGCTTGAGCCTCAAACAATAATGCGTGCACGGAACTCACAGGCATTACTGTTTGAGGCTCAAGCAGGAGAGTGCACAGAACTCACAGGCATTACTGTTTGAGGCTCACAGAAGAGTGCACGGAACTCACAGGCATTACTGTTGAGGCTCAAGCAGGAGAGTGCACAGCCACAGGCATTACTGTTTAGGCTCAAGCAGGAGCGTGCACAGAACTCACAGGCATTACTGTTTGAGGCTCAAGCAGGAGAGTGCACGGAACTCACAGGCATTACTGTTTGAGGCTCAAGCAGGAGAGTGCATGGAACTCACAGGCATTATCAAGCAGGAGGAAACAAGATGTCAGCAACGCTTTCAGTTCCAACTAATAGCTGGCTTTAAAGGTGCTGTAATAGAAAAAAGGCAGTTAGCAAATTCCCAAGAGGTGCTATCGGCATAAAGCATCACCAGCTGTTTGCGCCAGGTTGCCGATAGCGGCTCTCTGTGCATCGGGCTGAATAAGTTAAAAGCTGCCATCTGATTGGTTGAGGCAAATTAACAGCTCAGGCATTTTTTGCACCTCTTATTGAATAAGCCTGTGTGTAAAGTACTTCTCTGCTGTAAGAATAAACCCCAACTGGCGCAAAGTATTTAACACTGTTGTTTGCACTAGTTTTTGCTCTACTACTTTACACCAGCTAATGCCATTTCGGAATTTTCCCTCAGGCGCATATTTGGTATAGTAACATAGTAAGTAAGGTTGAATAAAGATATGCATCCACCAAGTCCAACCTTTTTACCCTCCTTTTAAACCTTACCTAACATTTGATCCAGAGGAAGAAAAAAAAAAAAAAAAAGCTAAAAAGGGGGGGAATGTCCTTTCTAACTCCTGACCCGGTTTTAAATACCAAAACCCACATTTACCTGGGTTAATGATGCACTAGTGCTGTGTCCAACTGACCTATTATAACAAGTTCATGTAAACTTGTATAACTAGTGTCAGCTCTAAGACCAAAACCCGCTTGCTTTTTATTAATGTTAAATTTTGTGCTAAATTGTAGTTCACAATTTTACTTAAACTTTATTGGATTGGTAATGTCGTGCTGGTTCCAAAAACCCTGTACAAAACCAATGTATTGTGGGTAGCATAGGTCATTTCATTTATTTTAGAACACATACAGGGCGATGCACAAAGAGCCACTATCAACTCCCCCGAGCAATCGCTCCGGCAGTGCTACATTCACATAGCACCTCTCAGTGCATTCTAAAATGAAGTTTCACTGTTTTAATGCCAGTCAAATTCCTGTAAAGGTAAGGGGCTATGCGAATTTAGCATCGCTTGCGGCGCCTCTTGGTGCATCTGGCAGTTTTTTTACTTTAATAATCTAAACCAAGGATGCCCAATCGTGACTTGTTAAACTAAAATTCCCAACATGAAATGACATATATTCGTTGTCATGAAATGCTAGAAATTTTATTCCAACATAAATTTCCATTCCAAGAGATTTCAGGTGTTATTTTTGTATATTTTCCTTTTACCTATCAGGAATCACTAGATGGCGCTGTACTATCACTTTTGCTTTTTACTCTAATTTTGTGGGCTTTCAGAATTAATTTCTGACTACAACTTTAAGACAACATTTCAGTAGCTGCCCTACTTATATTTCTTTACATATGTGTGAAATTGACATTAAACTTTAAGATTTGGGGGAAAAAACATGCAATGTGCAAAAATGTTTTATTTTCAGTTTTAAAACATACTAACCAAACGTAAATCAAATCACATATTTACATAATTTAATTTGGCATCAGGCAAAATCCATGTCTATATAATCAATATATAATGAAAACATGAAATACCAAAACATTTATGACATCTTCTTACAATGCTAAACTCTCTGTGTTGAAATGTTTGAGGTTAGTTAAAAATGCTCATTAGTAATATACTACTCTTTGTGTACTGAATGTTCTACAAGTTTACAGCACACAATGATTTCACAACATCAAAGCACATTATTTTTTATTCTACTTTACTTTACTTCTTTACCATAGCCATCAGTGACATAATGCTTTTTGTTGTTGTTATTTAACTCAGTCACAACTAAAAAACTTTATCAATAAATATTGAATGGCTTCAGTGAGACCAAAGCATTTGGTTAAAGTAATCATGGCTAAATACATCAGCCATATACAGTAATACTTTAGTGCAAGTTTAAGTGTCAGTGCAAAAGCATTTTGTGTTGTTAAATGGCTTTGAATGACTTTTTTTTAACAGTCAAGTGTAATTCGGCCAGTTTGAGGCAATCGTCTTCAAGAAATTGTCCATGTTAAAATGTTAACTATTCATTCTTTATTACTGTTGTGTATTTTGTGCAGTGAACTGTACACTATCATTTTATTTTATAAATCACATTTTGCAAATTAAAAATAAACTCATACATCACTGAACTAATCAAGTAATGTTAGACACAAACGATTCACATACATGCTGTGCTTGTCTCAATAATTACTTATTTACATGTAAAAAAAACTGTTACCTGACATGAATGGACCTTATAGATATTAATATGAAGCAATTTGCTGGAGAATTATGGTGTGGTCCTTTATAAAGCAAATTTTCATCCAATTAACTCAGCCTCTCAATAAAACTCCATGTTTTCACTGGAGTGCTTAAGGCTTACAATACATTCAAAATGACTTTAGAAAGAATCCAAAACACATGACATGGTATTTCTATTGTAGGCTATTACCATGTTATTCAATGCAATAGACAACTTTCAAAATTAACCACTATGCACTGCCAATTTTCCATTGCTGGTAAAATTAAAAGTCTACATGATTTACAACATTCTTTTATCAACACTGTAATATTCTTTATCTTTTGAATCATCTTTTTTTGGTGTTGATTTTTTTGCCATCTTATTAAGCAGCATCAATTGCCTGTTTCAAGTTGCTAATTTTCAGAACCACAGTATAGTGGACAACTCCCTTGAGCAGTTATGTCATTTTGTACTGCAGTGGGTCAAATAATAAGAACAATGGCAGAACACATTTATTAATTATATCAAATATATTTTTATTTATTCATGGCACTGATCAGATAATCACTGTGATCATTATGCATGCAAGAATGAATTATATTTTGACGATTATTGCAACCTATGATAGATAGATGATAGATAGATAGATAGATAGATAGATAGATAGATAGATAGATAGATAGACAGACAGATAGACAGTCAGACAGATAGACAGACATGGATAGATAGATAGATAGATAGATAGATAGACAGATAGATGGACAGACAGACAGACAGAGACAAATAGATAGATAGATAGATAGATAGATAGATAGATAGATAGATAGATAGATGGAGAGACATAAGGACAGATAGACGGAGAGACATGGACAGATACATAGACGGACAGACATATGGATAGATAGATAGATAGATAGATAGATAGATAGATAGATAGATAGATAGATAGATGTAGAGGCATATGGACAGATGGATGGATGGATAGGTAGATGATAGATGGACAGATAGATGATAGACAGGTGGACAGATAGATGAAAGACTGACATATGGATAGATAGATAGATAGATAGATAGATAGATAGATAGATAGATAGATGGAGAGACATGGACAGATACATAGATAGATGAACAGACATATGGACAGATACATAGATAGACGGGCAGACATATGGATAGATAGATAGATAGATAGAGAGATGATAGATGGATGGATAGATAGATTATTGCTGATATGTTTATTACATTTATTTACGTTTATTATATTTTGAATAAGGTTATAAAATGTTTTTTGTTTTTTTTGGAAATCAGCATGAGTTTAACCATCTCAGTTTGCACTCACCTAATATGTTTCCAATAAGAGCAACAATAAAGACTATGATATATCCAGTGATCAGCACCCATTCATATTCTTTTGGGTGCAGATATTCTCTCCAGAGATAATGAAGGAATTCATCATCATAATCAGCAGACGGGTTAATAAAGGGCTCTTGAGTCACATTTAGATCTTGCACAGACCAGTTCCTATAAAGTACATCTTCAAGTTTTGCTCCTTGCATGCTGCTGTTCATATAATGGCTCCCTGAGCTTCTCTGTGGTAAGAACATTCATGAAGTTCCCAGGAATTATTCTTGGCAATGCCAGTCAAAGAGTCCTTTTTAGTAAGTATACTGTCCAGCTCACTTTCTAATAGGAGCAAGTGAAGACTGTGCGATGCAGATGCTAAAGTCGTGCAAAAGCATTGGATCCGAACAGCCTAGAAGGTGTGGTTTGTGCTGTGAGTAAATCAAGCTCTGCTGCAGGGTCCTAATGTAAAAAGCCACAGGGAATAGCTGTTCATTCAGTCTCAGCTTCCTGAAATTCATTCATAGTATGACAATCTGAAGTGTTACAAGGATGGGTGAATGTAATGGAAAGCTTGGGGAATGGTCACACTGGATAGTGTCATTTCAATGTAGTGCATGTTTATAAAAAACATAATTATACAGCACCATCTAGGTAAATTTTAACAAATAAGGAGATGCAAAAAAGGCAATACGTGCAAAGAATTAAAAAATAACAACAAAATTACATAAATGGGTACAGAAACGATATATGTATTTATGGAAATGATAATATAACAGCTGCACACCTAAAGAAAGTTATTATACTGTTGTTTCTGCATGAGAAGTGTGTGGTTACACTATTGACTCACACACTTGTTGGGCAGATAGATTGCTGTCTTTGCAGTTTCTATCCCTTATATTGTATAAATAAATTTAGATTTTTACGGAGATTGCATTGAATTTTTAGGAGCAACTAATTAGGTGGGGGTACATAATATTATTACACATAGGAAAGGTCCATATGTATGTGTGTAATTATCACTATTTAATCAAAATTACCATAAGAAATAACACCATACAAAGTATAGTACTACTACCTATTACTGAATTACAAAACAAACGATATACAATTAATAAAGTACAGTATAATTACACCCCCCAGTTTGAATTGAAACTTCAAAATGGTAGGTTTAGCCACACCTCTAGGATTTCTACATTGATCTCTAAAAAGAAGTGGAATTGGGACACTAAAAGGAAGTGGAATTAGCACACTAAAAGTAAGTGGAATTTTACTAACATCCAATGAGAGGTTCTGATCTTACACTGTTAGCAAATCAAAAAATTCTCATTGTACATGACAACGTAGTAACATAGTAACATAGTAATTAAGGTTGAATAAAGACATACGTCCATCAAGTCCAACCTATTCCCCCTATTTTTTTTTATTTTTTTTAACCCTACCTAACAGTTGACCCAGAGGAAGGCAAAAAACCCCAGCTAAAAAGGGGGGAAAAAATTCCTTCCCAATCGGCAATCGGAAAGTATCCCTGGATCAACTAGATCTATATGCATCAATACCAGTAATTCTCAATATTTTTTAGTTTTAGAAACTTATCCAGACCTTTTTGAAAGCTATTCAATGAACTTGCCATTACCACATCTGCTGGAAGACAGTTCCACAGTTTCACCGTTCTCACTGTAAAGAAACCTCTCCTAACCTGAAGATGAAACTTCTTTTCTTCCAACCTTAAAGGATGTCCACGAGTCCTCTGATATGACCTATTAGTAAACAATGCACCAGAGAGTTCATTGTATGGGCCATTAATATATTTGTATAAGGTTATCATGTCCCCACGCAAACGTCGCTTCTCAAATGTAAACAGCCCTAACTTGTCTAATCTGCCTGCATATTCAAGCCCCTCCATTCCCTTTATTATTTTAGTTGCCCTTCTCTGAACTGCCTCAATTTCCAAGATGTTCCTTTTGTATATGGGATTCCAAAACTGCACCGCATATTCCAAATGAGGCCTTACCAGTGCCTTGTAAAGAGGAAGAATAATATTTTTCTCTCTTGAATCTATTCCCCTTTTTATACAAGACAATATTTTGCTAGCTCTATCCGTTGATACCTGGCATTGTTTGCTATAGCCTAGTCTGTTATCTACCAGAACCCCCAAATCTTTTTCCATTGCACTTAACACAGAGTTATTTATGGTGTAGGTGGCACAGGGATTATTAAATCCCAAATGCATCACCTTACATTTATCAACATTGAATCTCATCTGCCATTCTGCTGCCCATTTTGATAATCTATCTAGGTCTGCTTGCAGCACTTGCACATCATTGGAAGTTCCCAAAGCTCTGCATAGTTTAGTGTCTTCAGCAAACACTGAGACCTTGCTCTCAATGCCCCCTTCTAAGTCATTTATAAACAGATTAAACAGAAGAGGCCCCAGTACAGAACCCTGAGGCACTCCGCTTAGAACTTTAGCCCACATAGATGTAGCTCAATTAACCACCACTCTCTGTTTGTGATCCAATAACCAGTTCTCTATCCATGAACAAATGTTCAAGACAGGAAGTGTGAGGAAGTATGTATTACACCCAATTATGTGCTTTTTGTAAAACATGTGACAGTCAGCCAATTAGAAAAATCTTCACACTCTCACATTTACTCCCCACTCCCCTCTCCATAGAAAGTAATAAGACAATCCAATTTCTGTTTGCTAAACAGGAAGTGATGTGTGTATATGATTAAATGACTTTGCATGTCTCTGAAACCACCCAACATAGAGAAATTGGCAGTTTTTCCCCTTTTCCCCAATATTAATATATTAAACATGAGGCTGCCAGGTACCTTCTGTCATAAGAAGGTTGTATTTCATTTTATGCTCTATGGGGAGCTGTAAGCTCCATTAAGAACATCTCTCCATAATCTGTATAGCCAATCACTATTCTGTGTTGTCCTAACCCCATAGTGATTGTCAATGTGGAACTTGCTATGGTAAATACTAATAAGTACGAACCTAGCATGTTTATCTGGAGCCTGTGTGGGGTCTCAGGTTCCCCAGTGTTGCTGTTTGGTTGGAACTGCACAATGTGACAGATATGCCTGGGTCTATTCTCAGACCTGCAGATTTATTCCTGCAGGGGACCTGGTGATGCTGCTGCCATATCACACAAAAAAATGTAAATATCTTCAAAACTATGCAAACTAAACAATGGAAATAAATTGCAATTCCTATCAATTTACCCAAAGTCATTTTTGGACTACAGTTACCCTTTTAAGGAATTTTACAATGAAAAAATTACTTTGCCTCATTTAAATCTATAAATGAATACATGTTAGCAACACTCTGATGTGTTTGTGTTGCTGCATGACTTCAACCCAGTGCTTGATTTGCTCAAGCTCCGTCACTCAGCCCCCCTATCCGGCAAGGGCAAGCATGCTCAGTAATCTCTATGAGGCAACATTGGGAAAGGGAATTTCCCACTATGCAGTTCACGTACCAAATGTCACCATTCCTGCCACAGCAAAACTATACACAATAGAAGAGTTTACATTACTAAGGCACTTGATTGACAGCTGAAATGTAAGACGTTTTAAACTGGATATCTAATAAGGGGCAGATAAACAAACAAACAAAGAAAAAGGTACAGTGATAATTGAGAAGAATTACAGTTTCCAGAAATGGTCAATTTAAAAAAAAAAAATCAAATTCCCTATGTACATATCCTTTAAGGAAGCACTTGGTTGTCTGTACTGCTGATTGATACCCTAGAGATAGTTATTTAAATTACTGAGTGAATTGATATCTTATTTGCACAACATCAAACATAATCATTATAATGGGCACTCTCTGTAATGTATGGGACATTATTACACATTATTACGAAAGATATTTAAGTATGGGCAGAGACATTTAGACTTATGTGAGAATATAGGGTTATGTGGGTATGAGTAAAGTGTTTATAAATATTATTACTGTAGATTATTATTTGTCTTAAATTTGTATTACTAAACTGGACTGAGCATTTTATTACAGTTTCACAAAACCAACAGGGAGATTTATGCAGAGTTGCAATAGCTCTGCTTAAATCTCAATTGAGTGACTTTAACACCAGACATTAGCATCAAATTGTCGCACTGTTATATGCACAAAGCCCATTTTAAATTAGTTGCGCATTCTGCACACTTGTCTTTTGGAATATTAGCACAGCCAGTGCGATGAAGGTTTAAATACTGGTTAGTGTGAATTTAACTCCTTTATATACTGCTGCACCCCTAGATAAATGAACCTTCAAATGTGAATATTCTACTTATGATTAGCGAACTCTGTAAGTGTGAGCAACAAACATTGAAATAAAGAGAAAGTAACACACAGTTACTTTACCTTTTAAGTGCACTGTAAAAACAAGTTTAGTTTAACAGTAAGATGCAGCTTTAAAAAAATCTTTCTCCCCCCCCTTTTTTTTTGCCCCTAGGTCCCTCCTGAGCCTACCTGTGTGTCTGTAAACTTGCTGACATCTTGAATGTGAAGGTAAAGCTGGTGAGCTTCTCCACCTCTAAGAGATGCTGGCTTCCCCTTCTTCCTTAAGCCGCAAAATCCACAATTGTGATTTCATGCGCGTGCATAGACCTGTGCACACGTGACATTGTTGCACCATGCAAGCGTGGCGTGATGACGTCGGGTGCTCATGCATGATGTCACATTGCGTGTGCCGTGAACGTGCACGCACGGACATCACAATCGCGGATTTTGCAACTTAAGGAAGACGGGGAAGCCAGCAACTCTCAGAGGGGAGGAGCTCACCAGCTTTACCTTCACATTCAAGATGTCATCAACTTTACAGCCACACAGGTAGGCTCAGGAGGGACCTAGGGGGAAAAAAAAGGGGGACAAGTTGCATCTTGCAATTAAACTAAACTTGTTTTTACAGAGCACTTATCCTTTAAGTTCCATTGTTCCATATTCTCCCCCTCCTGTTTTCCTGTCACACACACACAAACTTTTTGGCCCTGTCCCCACCAGTAAGTCTCCCTTTTGCCTATGAAGAGGGGAGGGGTGAGTTCAAATGCATTTCTGATACAAAAACAATTCGTGGAACTTTTTTGATTGGCTAAGACTGCCATATATTTTTCAAAAAGCATATAATTGGGTTTAATACAGGAATACTTCCTTCCTTAAACTGGTTTTAATTTGTGTAAACACATGCAGACCCTTAAGCAGTCACAGAGGTGTGGCTTAACCTTCCATTTTGATCATTCCATATTAAAATAACTACATAAAATAACTACATTTGAAACTTTATGTTTTATCATGCTTTATTATGCTTTATATACATATATTTGTGGTCATTTAGATCGTAATCATGAGAAATGGCACACATAAATACTGTATGCAACTTTCCTCTATGTAATGCAATCACCATAAATATATAAATATTCTTATACAATAGGAGTTTGCTTGTGAAGGTTCTCATTCATCCAGGTCATGGTTTTTCTGTTGTATTCAATTAGATCAACTGGACTTGAAGTTTAGTTCTTGAAGACGTTTCGCTAGTCATCCGACTGGCTTTCTCAATTCAGAATGACTTGTACAAGAATCTGTTGGTAATATAAGCACCCTTGAAAATCCCAGGGGTACTGGCTGTCATATGCCAAATTGGGTTGTTTTTATTTCTAATCTATTTCCATCTATTTGATAAAATAGCAAGTGCAGAATCATTACAACCTTAATTTGCCTGGATCAAAAAAATCTGTTTACTGTATAAATATCCTATAGGTATTTGAGCCTTTTATATCAAATCCTGTTTGATCTAATTAACAAGCATGTGCACTTGTTAGATAATCGGGAGGGATTCAAATATATATTTAGATATTGCTTCCCATATGTGGGTCGAACTAGTTCATTTTTCGGACTTGCGGCTGTATTTTCGATAATTATCGGAAATTCCATAATTATCAAATTTACGGGCCGTTTGCTAACCCTAGAATGTACCATTCGTTTCCGCTAACCCTCGAATGTACCATTCGTTTCCGCTAACCCTTGAATGTACCGTTCGCTAAGCCAGAAAGGACCATTCATTCGTTCGATAATCATCAAGTGTTCCTTTCGCTAATACAGGAAAGATCATTCGTTCGTTCGATAATCCTCGAATGTACCATTCACGATTGTTCGTTCAATAATCATCAAATGTACCGTTTAGCTAATACAGGAAGGATCGTTCATTTGTTCGTTTTCGCAAGCCTTCAAATGTACCGTTCGCTAACCCTAATAATATAATAACCATAAAATAACCTAGTAATATAATAACCATATAATAACCTAGTAATATAATAACCATATAATAACCTATTAATATAATAAACATATAATAACCTAGTCATATAATAACCATGTAATAACCTAGTCATATAATAACCATGTAATAACCAAATAATAACCTAGTCATATAATAAACATATAATAACCATATAATAACCTAGTCATATAATAACCATATAATAGCCATATAATAACCTAGTCATATAATAACCATATAATAACCTAGTCATATGATAACCATATAATAACCTAGTCTTATAATAACCATATAAGAACCTAGTCATATAACCATATAATAACCTAGTCATATAATAACTATATAATAACCATATAATAACCTAGTCATATAATAACTATATAATAACCTAGTCATATAATAACCATACAATAACCTAGTCATATAATAACCATATAATAATAACTATATAATAACCTAGTCATATAATAACCATATAATAACCTAGTCATATAATAACCATATAATAACCTAGTCATATAATAACCATATAATAACCATATTATAACCTAGTCATATAACAACCTAGTCATATAATAACCATATAATAATAACAACAACCATATAATAACCATATAATAACCTAGTCATATAATATCCCTATAATAACCAATCATATAATAACCTAGTCATATAATAACCATATAATAACCCAGTTATATAATAACCCAGTTATATAATAACCCTATAATAACCTAGTCATATAATAACCTAGTAATATAATAACAATATAATAACCTAGTCATATAATAACCATATAATAACCATATAGATAGAGCCAAACTAACCCTCAAATGTACTGTTCGCTAACCCAGGAAGGATCGTTCGTTCGATTAATCCTCGAATGTACTGTTCACTAATAAAGGAAGGAACGATTTGTTTGTTCGATAATCCTTGAATGTACCGTTCATGATTGTTCTTTCGTTTGATAATCCTCAATGTATCGTCGAATGTAGCTTGCGCAAAACCCGACAATTGCCCGCCTGACTTCAGGAAGTGTTTTAACAAGTTTTGGTGACAGTGACATGTTCCCCAGACCATTTCCCAGATGCCACAGCCATTTTGCATTGTTAGTTTAACTATAAATCACTGTTTGAAAGTAATTTACTGTGATTGGCACTTTTAACCTAAATAGACATTGGAGACATTCCAATAGTTTCAGTCTCAATAAGACAGGAGTTTTGTTTTTTTTTAAATTTTTTGTGGTGCTAAATGCATGTGAACAGAAGAAAAATGGATGTACAAATAAATGAAACCTGCTCCCTGCTGTGAAATCTGACTGCACAATGGGATTGCACACCATTAGCAAGGAGGTCTTGTTGACTTGAAATTAGTAACTTACACATTACAATAAGCTTCTACTTTATGTTGTCATAGAAATTCATTACAAGGTCACATCTAAAATACAATACTTCAGGGAATGAACTATGTGATATAACATTACCGTTATATGCAAGATTCATTTGTCTGACTGATAAATAACTTCAGCTGTAACACCACAATTCAGTCTCTAATGTATGTTCATAGTTTTCAAATTATGGCAGAATAAGAAGTTAAAAGAGATTATTACTTCCACACTAATATCAATAGGGCACCTTTTATTAAGACCTTACAGTAACAAAAGAACAGTAGTTAACGGCCCAGAGGCAAGACAGGTTAAGAAAGTCAATAAAATGCATAGATTTGTTTTACACGGATTATCTCTGGGGATGTGTTCTGTCATTCTGCCAAAGGAACAAAGAAGGTAAATTCATTTCAGGTTCTATATTCTACAGAAATATCTTAAAGGAGAACTAAACTTAATTTTTTAAAATCCTAATGTGAAAGCTTTTCTCCCCAGAATACCTATACCTTAAAAGATTCTTCTCTAGTTATTTGCATTTAGTAGATAGTAAATAAAGTTTCTAAATGTACCTGTAATCGCAGTTGAGTTGCTGGTGGCGCACCAATGTAAATGCTGTGTGTTTAGGAACAAACAGACCAATAAGTTACAAGTTCAAATCCCCTAGTTTACATATGAAACAATATACATAGGGCATATTTATAGGTTCGTAAACTTTTCGCGGCCGTTTTCGCGGACATTAACGCATAAATCGCGTTTACCGCGATTTATAAAGGTCCGAAAACACGCCGCGAAAAGTTAACGAAGCGTTAACCTTTCGCGCCGATACTTACCGGTTACCGCCGCTTCTATTATAAAGCGGCGGTATGGTTTTGCTCGGCTAGTATCGGCTGTTTTACTTCGCCACCCTTGAAGGAGGCGAAGTCAGCCATACTAACCTCCCCGCGGCGGGATGGGCAGGCAACCCGCGCGGGTGTCGCACCCGCCCCGGGAGACACGCCCACCCCGCCCACACCCCCCGCGGCGGCAGCGGCGACCACCCGCCGCCGCCCCGCCACTTCCCAGCAGCCCCTCCCAACCCGTTCCCCGTTCGCGGCAATCTCGGAACGGGAGGCTAGGAGGGGCTGCTGGGAAGGGCCGCAGCAGGTGGTCGCCGACGGGAGGGAGCCGCTGGGGGGGGGTGGAGGGCTTAGGGGGTCCCGCAGCTCGAACCGGGACCCCCCCTCCCCGGCCCTTATAAGGCCCTTGCGGCACTTACAAGTGCCCTTGCGGCTCTGACAAAGGCCTTTTGGGGCTTAAGGGGTCCCGCAGCTCAAACCGGACCCCCCTCCCCGGCCCTTATAAGGGCCCTTGCGGCACTGACAAGTGCCCTTGCGGCTCTTATAAGAGCCCTTTGGGGCTTAGGGTCCCGCACTCGAAACAGGACCCCCTCCCCGGCCCTTGTAGGGCCCTTGCGGCACTTACAAGTGCCCTTGCGGCACTAATAAGTGCCTTTGGCGGGGGCCCGCAGCTCGAACCGGGACCCCCAGTGCGGCTCTTAAAGAGCCCTTGGCGACGTCTTCGGGCTGGCGACACCAACCCCACTCAGGTCGCCGATGCCAGGCAGACTCACTGCGGCCGCCAGTGAGCCCGCTGGCACCGCCGGCCTCAGCGGACCTGTTACCAGCCGCTTCTTTCTTCAGCCATCTACTGCGATGGCATCTGAGTTCCTCGGCGGAAAGCTCCTCTTTATATAGGTTTGCAGAAATCCATATCCGTTTCTGATTGGTCAATTTTTAATACTTGCTTTACATTAACCAATCAGATTTCAGAACTTTCCAGAAATCTGATTGGTTAATGAAAGCAAGTATTAAAAAATTGACCATCAGAAACGGATTATGGATTTCTGCAAACCTATATAAAAACTTTCCGCCGCGGAACTCAGATGCCATCGCAGTAGATGCTGAAGAAAGAAGAAAGAAGCGGCTGGCAACATCGCTCCGCTGAGGCCGGCGGTCCCAGCGGCTCACTGGCGGCCGCAGTGAGTCTGCCTGGCATCGGCGACCTGAGTGGGGTTGGTGTCGCCAGCCCGAAGACGTCATGTCGATCAAGACGCCGGCAACATCGGCCTCGTTGAGGTCCCGCCGCGCCCCCGCCGGGGGTACCCCTGGCGGCCGCAGGGGTACCTCACGGGGGTCGGCGGCCTCGGCGAGCTGGTGTCGCCGGGACTGAAGAAAGAAGACGTCGCCCAAGGGCTCTTTTAAGAGCCCACCTGGGGGTCCCGGTTTTCAGCTGCGGGACCCCCGCCAAAGGCACTTGTCAGTGCCGCAAGGGCCCTGTAAGGGCCGGGGAGGGGGTCCCGGCTCGAGCTGCGGGACCCCCTAAGCCCCAAAAGGCCCTTCTCAGGGCCCCGCTGGAGGGAGCCTCCACCCCCCCAGCGGCTCCCTCCCGTCCCCTCCCCGGGAGCGGCCGGGCGGGGGGCTTGGAGGGGTTGCGGGGAGGGGGTGCGCGGCGGGTGGTCGCGACCACCTGCTCGGCCCCTTCCCGGCAGCCCCTCCTAGGGCAGCCCCCCTAGCCTCCCGTTCCGAGATTGCCGCGAACGGGGAACGGGTTGGGAGGGGCTGCTGGGAAGTGGCGGCGCGGCGGGTGGTCGCCGCTGCCGCACGGGGGGTTGGGCGGGGTAGGAGCGACGTCGGGAAGGGATTTAAGTCCCTTCGCGGCGATACTATACAGTATCCCCGCAGGGGCTTAAAATTACCGCAGCACATCGCGGCCGCGATAGGTATCGCTGGAATAGCTCGCCGTTATAATATACGGCGATAGCGCTATTTTGCGGCGGTAATTTTTTTGCGATGTTATCGATTCTTTATAAATATGCCCCATAGTCACTGTCTGAGTTTATTGCTTTTTTTTGTTTGTTTGTTTCCATGTTTCTAGAAAAATATAAAGTTTCTACATATGTACAAACTTTATATATAGCAGCTCTGTTATTAATTTTACCAACACGCGTGAATTGCTGACAGTCTTCCAGTAGCAATACAAAAGAGTAAACTGATTTTACTGACATTTACTAAATGTGCATCTATCTATGGCAAGTTCACTGGTGGTGCGTTCTGCTAAAGTGCTGGGTATAAAAATTATTGGGACACAGGTTCGATTCCCCATGCGTCTTTCAGCATGGGGAATTATTTTCTGTTTTTTTTAACTTGTCTAGCAAAAGATAGCCTAGTGGTAGAAAGCCTAGTATTTAGAAAGACACAGTATAGAAGGTTGCTGGTTTGATTCCCCATTAGAGATGTCCGAACTTCGAAAAATCCGGTCCGCGCGAGGATCCGCGGATTTTCGAAAAAATCCGTAAATTCGAAAATCCGCGAGCGGACCCGTTAAAACGTATTAAAATGAAAGTTCGGCAAATTCCGCATTAAATGGTCTAATACCTAAATAGCCCTAACACTTAATCACTGAGGACCCGGTAATGGCCTTAGAAACACGTATCAATGCCCAATACCTAAAAATTACAGTCCGCCAGCGTGATTTTAAAAAACAGTATTTTCTCGAAAATACGAGGATTCCGTAATTACAGGATTCCGTAAACCCCGGATCTCCGTAAAAACGAGGATTTCCTTAAAAACGAGGATTTCCGTAAGAACGAGGATTTTCGTAAAAACGAGGAACCGGAACTTCCTTCCTGCAAAATGGCATCTTCTGTTATGCCATGATGTACCTCTGTCCAGGGGGTTATGATGACTTCCCCCCTGGAACGTATCGTGTCAGCGCAAAAAGCGCAGGATCATGGAGGGGCTCAGCGACGGATCCTGCGCCGCTTTGGCTACCAGACCACTGTCTCTACCCTCCAAACAGTGGTCGGATCTCAAGAGGCAGAGGCCTCAATATGTGGCAGCCGTACGGCAGATGATGGAAGGCAAGTATACTTTTTATTAATTACTGTATTGTAATAAGTAGTAAAATATTTTAATTCACTTCTGACAAAAACATATTTATTATATGTTTTTAAAAACATCAATAATCCTTAAATTTGGCTTGAGAGAGAGAGAGAGAGAGATCCAGTTCTTTGTATTTCTCATTCACTGGCTATTATTACATTATATTATTCTTATAATATTCAATATCAGCCCTATTTAAAGTGTAGTAAAGTCAAAAAATAAATCACTGAGTGACTTTATTTAAACTAACCCATATAAATTCAAAATGATACCCACACATAGACCCAGGTAAACAAGCTTGGTGGCCCACCCTTCCATTTCCATGGCAGCCTTATTTAAAGCTAAGTAGTTAAAATGAAATCGATCATTAAAAATTGATTTCTTTTTATCTTATAAATACACACTGATACCCACACATAGACACAGTTAAACACACTTTACTGGCCCACCCTTTTAGTTACTGGCAGCCCTATTTGAAGGAAAACTAAAGTCAAAAATAAAATGTTGATTTTTACACACTCCAAATTAAAAATGTTGTGTTACCCACAAAACTATACAGATACAAGTACACACAGCTACTGATGCTCCCTACACCAACCAACTTTTCCCTTTCCATGGCTACAATACACACAATAAAAATATAAGTACTTAGCCAGAATAAGGTATGAAATCATTGCCATAGAAATATGATTGACTTTTAAAGAACTATAACATATTGCCTTATTTAATCTGCATTTTCAGCAGAATTCAAAGTATATAATTAAATATATCCTTTGATATATCATTCATTATGTATTTTTTTTTATTTTAATTTGCAGGGAATCTTCATCCGACACCCCACCCCCACCACCGTCTCCGCCAGAGGAAGAATGTAAGTGCAGCCTATTGAGAATTTTTTTTTTCTTAATTTCTCATTTGTCCAAGCCATATTCAGCGCACACGAGTGCTCCAGAAACAACATACAAGCGCATGTTTCCGGTGCGCTCATGTGTATTGCCGTGCGAGTGCAGTACGATAGCATAATAGTGCAAAATTGAGGATCACATTAATTGTGCCACACTATTGTGTGCTTTTTAACACGTTGATATGTTCCAAGCCCTTTATCCAAATGTTGCATAATTTTTGACAACTTCTCCGAGAATTGTTTTAGTAAATGTATACGAACATTTAATGACAGTGAGAGTAAAATAAAATTTCCTTTTTTTTTTTAGCACTACCACAACTAGCCCCCCGGGCTCTCCATTGCCCCCACCGGCAGTCCATCGCCCACACCGGGCTCTCCATTGCCCCCACCGGGCAGTCCACCCGCCCGAAGTGGAGGCACCTGCACCAGCCAGACACGTAAGTGCATCCTAAGCAATTTTTTTTATCTTTTTTGACCTTGATTGTCAGCATAATTAGTGAAATTATCATTCATAATAAGTGAATTTTATATTTCACTGATAAAAATTTTTGTTAAAAAAAATGCAACATCTATTAATTTGGTTGAGAGACAGATCACAGTTCTTCTCATTTCTCATTCCCATTTATTGTCCCCGACTCGGGCTGTATCTTGTCCCTCAGTTTTTGAGCTTAAGTTACGAAATTCGGTCCAAACATCCAAAATTGTCCAAGAATGTTCACTACATAGTTTTAGGAAATGTTCTTATACATGTAATATATTCTAATGGATTGGACGGTGATTGTTGAAATAAAAATTTTTTTTTTCTACAGGCCCTCCACCTTCTCCATGCCCTCCACCCTCTCCAGCCCCTCCACCTCTCCAGCCCCTCCAGACTCTCCACCCTCTCCAGCCCCTCCAGCACCTCCAGCCTCTCCAGTCCCTCTGGCGGCCATGCTTGAGAATCGTAAGTAAATCATATGAACGTATGAAATGTTATGTACAAGACTATTAATATCTGTATTTTCCCAGTTTAAAATCCACGCTACATGATGCAACATTGGGTACTGGGTTTGACAATGCTTTTATGGGGGGTGCACCACTTCCAAAAAATTTTGTATGTAGCACTCCTAGTGATACAAAACCAAGAATGTTCTGATAAAATTAACAATAAACGTAATGTTTTATGCCAGCATTACCTACTGCTGTTTTTCAGTGATCCCCCATGATGCAATAATATCGCTTTAAGTGGAAGTTCAGTGATAATATATATACTTTTAAGAAAAAAAGAGCAGTATTTATCCATCCCAATGACCTTAATATCTGCCCATTCATCAATCAGCATTGTGTCTGTGTATAAATAAATGCAACGGAAATAAGACTTCCTGTTTCAGGACCCCTATAGAGAACCGTTGGTCTTGCCCTTAACCCGTTCCCTGGGTTGATTCAGTTGGTCAGTAGAGATCTGAGCATGTGTAACCATCCAACAGCCAATCAGTAGAAATCACTGTTACCATAACTAGGTATTGCATAATATAACTAAGAATTTTAGAAATAATGATGTCTTATACTGAGCTTTTCCTTTTTATGACATACCGCAACATTATAGCATTGCAGTACCATGTATGTGTAAGTAGTTATAGGTGCAAAATTGCATCTACCGCATGGTGCTTTAGGAAATGTGCTCTTTTTGCTCAAACACTTCACACACATTCTCTCAATATCTTCCTCCACAGAACTACAGAGCATGCGGCGGGAGATGCGCCACATGGTGCGGCGCCTGGACCGCCGCCTGGACCGCCGCCCTGACCAGACTGGAGAGGAGGGCACCCCAGTAACCCCAGTGTTTTTTTTTGTTTGTTTTTTTTGTATATAGTTGTAAAAAAAAGAAAAATTATATTATATAATAAAAACTGTTAAAAAAAATGTTTTTGGGCTTTATTTTTCGATATATCAAATTATATTCAGATAGATTCATAATAATTTTTATTTGAAAAATTAAAATACACATATCTTTTTAGCTAGCTATAGTCTGGTACTTATAATTGATATACCTTACCATTAATGCAATTACACACACCACTTGGCCACATTCCCCTATATAGTATTTCACACAACAAGGGAAGAAGGCGATGGGGGTACTGGGTTACTAATGTCCACTGCGGTTTGCCACCATTGTTGTGGGGCCAGGCAGCTTAGCCCCACTGGACATACCCCTCACCCCATTGGCTACTCTCCCTCAGAGTATGCTTCATGCAAGGGAAAGCCGGTGAAAGGGTAAGGCTTCGTAGGAACAGCAACCATTGAGTTACAGCAGGCCAACTGCAGTTTGCCACCATTGTTTGTGGGGCCAGGCAGCTTGGCCCCACTCGACATACCCCTCACCCCATTGGCTACTCTCCCTCAGAGTATGCTTCCTGCAAGGGAAAGCAGGTGAATGTGTAGAACACAGCACCATTGAGTTACAGCAGGCCCACACTTTGTAATATGGAGTACTGCTCTCGGGCTAGGCAGGATTGACCCAGAGCTGAAAACATTAGCCACAGAGTAGCTGTTGCGGCTGAATGAGATGGTCAGAGTAGTGACACCACAAAGGTGCCTCATGGAGAGAGAAGGAGACAAATATGGAGTACTGCTCTCGGGCCAGGCAGGATTGAACCAGAGGTGAAAACTTAGCACAGAGTAGCACTGTCAGCATACACAAAACACACAGACACGGACACAAGCTCAAAAAGCGCAAAATCTCTCTCCAACTCCTACACTGTCAGGTCTCCACTAACACCACTCCAACACACTGACAAATGTCGCCTGTGAAGCAGCCTTTATACCCAGGGGGCTGGCAATAATCATGTTAGCTGCCATTGGCTAATTTTAGTCATGTGGCTTGCTCCGTCTTGAAAATAACCCCAAAATGCGAATTTACAAGGATTTCTCGTTTTTTACGAAAATTCTCGTAATTACGAGAATCTTCGGTTTTTCCGGGTCCCGAAAGATCGTAGATTCTCGTAATTACGGGGATACTCGTATTTTCGAAAATTTTTGGAAAAAAAAAAATCCGCGGTTCGGAAGTTCGGAAGGCGGAAAATCCGGAAAATCCGAATATCCCCGTTCGCGACGTGATAAATCTGCGGCGGACCCAGGTTCGGTCCGCGAACCGGCCATCTCTATTCCCCATACTTACTTTTATTTTTTGCTGAAATGTTAAATGTTCCATTTCTATCACCCATGCTAGCAAAGACATACACTGCAAAGATTACTTTTATTTTTTGTATGAAAAGCAAAGGAATTTATCATTGTTAGGGACAGGAGCATTTGTAATGTGTTTACAAAAAAAGCTGCACTGAAATCTGAGTTATGTGTCAGAGGGAAAGATCTCTGATCTGTAACATGATTGGCTGTCAGCTTCCAGGAAGCAAGACTGCAGTTTCCTGTAAATATGTACTGCATACACTTAGCGGGGTGTTTCTCAGATAAGGTGAATTATGGGAGCTGACCCCTTGTACTCACAGGTTATTTTCATAAATCACCCAGCATCCACAGCAAAGGGAGAGATGAGACACAGCTTCTTGTGTGTTTCTGAATGTACTCTGTCTATTGGGACAATGTTGTCTGGGGACTTTAGTTCTCCTTTAACATTAGTTGTTGCATTTACAGTAAGTGGCATCCTATGACAAATTACACCATTCTTAATAATTTAGTTATTCAACCATAATTATATTTTGCAAACCAAAGGAGGGGGCAGGGCTAATAATCGTTCCCTGAAACATTTTGTGGTGAGATTGGTGTCCTGCAGTGCTAATACATTTTTGAGTACCTAAAGCCTTTGTAAAGTGTCCAGAAGATATAGTGGATGTGGATTGTTCAACTCAATATATCTACCTTTTCTATTCATACGACGTAATATGAAATGCATGTGAAGACAGCATATACATTTATTCTGGCTGAAACCTCACACCTAATAGATCAACACTTGGAATTCTATTTTATAGGTAATATTCAGCTCTTAAAGGAGGAACTTTCGAGTTTCTCTACTGTCAACTAGAGTTCAGATTTCCAAAAAGGATTAAAGCTGGATACACACTGTAATATTCTTTAACAGATGACAGACAAAATCTGTAAAGGGTCAATCCTATTTGGTAATGTGTTAAGTCGCAAAATTCCAGTTTCCAATGCTGACAAACGTTCAGTGTTGGCATTGGAAATGGTCATTACGGATTCATGTAAGGTAGTATAGGGAGTTGCCAGCAACCGTTCCCTGTGTGGGTGTATGGCAGTTCTGAACAATCTCGCTATACTTAATATAGGGAGATCATTTGGGAATGTATGTAACCACATCTATGAAAGATTACAAACAGAATCTTAAGGTGCCCATAGACATAGCAATGTGGTTGTACGATCCTGGATTCGTACGATCGATGGGTCAACATAAACAATGTGAACCGATAGTTTTGCAGTCTATTTGGAATAAGTAACATGTTTAATATGTGAAACCTGTTAATAATACCGATATCTATTAATTTCTAAATAAGCTTCCATTGATTTATAAAAAAAAACAGCTATCAAGGACAAAGACAATATATTGTAAAACTGTTATAAACTTATTTGATAATCCTGCGCTGGATATATATATATATATATGTGGCATTTAGGCAATCACAGTAATGTAAACTTGAACCCCTTTGTTTATAATCTATGCAAGTGCACAGATGGTATGATATTGTATCATTGTTCATTGATTATTTTTTCTATCAAACGATAAACGATGAAAAGATTGGGTTGTAAATTTAGAAGGATACGCCTTGTTAAGGCAGGACAGAGAAAAAAGGAAAGGGGAGGAGTATGTGTTAATGTTAAAAAAAAATTTAAGCCAAATTTAAAAGAAGAGATAACTGGCGATATGGATGTTAAAGTGGAGGCAATATGGGTGGAATTAGGTAACATGAAAGGGGGTAATGTCATTGTTGGTGTCTGCTATAAGCCGCCAAATGCTAGCAGAGAGGAGGTGAGTCAACTTCATATGCAGTTGGCAAGGGCTGCATAGTTTGGGGATGTACTCATTATGGGGGACTTTATTACCCTGACATTGATTGGTGTGGTGGAACTGCCATCACAGAAAAAGGCGATGAGTTCCTGAATTTTCTGCAGGATAATTTTCTCTCACAGGTGGTTGAAGTTTCTACTAGAAAAGGAGCTCTGTTGGATCTGGTAATATCTAGCATCTTGGAGCGCATTAAAGATATAAAGGTAACTGGAGGCTTACCATAAAATAGTGTCGTTTGGACTTTGTTATCGAAAGTGCGCTGGGTTAACAAAGACTTTTAATTTCGGGAAGGCAAATTTTCCCAGGTTAAAAGCAGCTCTTTGAATGTCAACTGGATAATGTATTATCAGGTAAAGGTATGAACAGAAGTGGACTGTGTTCAAGGGATTTTAAGCCAGTTCACATCTAAATTTATACCCTTGGGAAATAAATGTAAAAAAAATAAATCTGCGCCCATCTAATATAGTATAGTATAGTATTTGAAGTTGAATAAAGACATATATGTCCATCCAATTCAACCCATCTAGCAATATCCTCATTTCCTCCCTAACTGTTGATCCAGAGGAAGCAAAAAAAACCCACCAAATTTATGAAGTGGGAAGAATTCCTTCCTGACTCAAGTGGCAATCGGAAATTTCCCTGATCAACTCTACTTATGTATCAATACCAGTACTTGTAACATTCCTGTTTACAGAAACTCATCTAGCTTTTTTTTTAAACTGACCATGACCTGCCATAACAACGTCCACTGGAAGACAGTTCCATAGCTTTACCGTTCTCACAGTGAAAACCCTTTCTGAGCTTGAAGCCTAACCTTTTTTCTTCAAGTCTTAAGGGATGTCCTCATGTCCTTTGACATGTTCTATTGGTGAACAATGCCCCAGATAGTTTATTGTATGGCCCGTTAATGTATTTATACACAGTAATCATATCCCCACGCAAGAGCCTTTTCTCCAGCGTACATAATTGTAACCTTTCCAGTCTCTCTTCTTATTCAAGCTCCCCAATCCCCTTATTAATTTAGTTGCCCTTCTCTGAACCTCTTTCCATTTCAAAGATGTCCTTTTGTACACAATTCCAAAATTGCACTGCATATCCAAATGAGGCCTTACCAATGCTTTGTAAAGAGGGAGAATTACATTTTCCTCCCTTGAATCCATACCTCTCTTTATAAAAGACAATACCATGCTGGCTATGGCTGTTGCCGCCTGGCACTGCTTGCTACCTTTAAGATTGTTATCCAAACAAAAAACTCCAAGATCCCTTTCCAACAGGGATTCACTTACCACAGAGCCATTTATAGTATCACAAGGATATTTAAGCCTAAAATGCATCACCTTACATTTATCAACATTGAATTTCATCTGCCACTTAGCAGCCCAATGTGACAATCTATCTAGATCCCCTTGCAACGATTGCACATCCTCTGAAGTTTTTAATGGTCGACAAAGTTTTGTGTCATCAGCAAACACAGAAACCTTGCTGACAATACCCCCTTCCAAATCATTAATAATAGATTAAATAGAAGCGCCCAGCACAGAACCCGGTGGCACCCCACTTACACTTTATCCATAATGATGAAGCCCCATTACAACTACTCTCTGCATCCTATTCATTAACCAATTTTCTATCCATGTACAAATGTGACTCCCAGACCAACAGACCTTAGCTTATACATTAGTCGCTTATGGGGGATTGTATCAAAAGCCTTTGCAAAATCCAGTAAACTACATCTACGCTATGCCAGAGTCTAAATTTCTATTTACTTTCTCATAAAAGCCAAGCAAGTTAGTTTGACAAGATCTATTCCTCCTAAATCCATGCTGGTACTACTTATAATGTCAGTCCTTGAAACATACTCTAGAACATGTTCCCTTATTAACTTTCTAGGATCTTCCCCCCCACTGAAGTTAAACTTACAGGTCTGTAATTACCCGCGGTGAATGACTACCCTTTTTGAATATTGGAATAACATCAGCCTTTTTCCAATCCAGAGGCACAACCACCGGACATGAGGAATCAGCAAAAATATAAACAAGGCCTAGATAAAACTGAACTTTGCTCCTTAAGTACCCGAGGATGTATTTTATCCGTCCAGGAGATTTATAATATTAACCTCTTTAGTTCTTTCTGTACCATATCCTCGGTTAACCAAGTGCACTTGAATCTTTTATACCATTATTGCTACTATACTCTATGATTCTTGTACTGTGGATCTTCTATAGTGTATATAGAGGGAAAAAAATTATTTAAGACATTTGCTTTATCGCCATCCTTCGTAACTAACTTATCCCCATTAATTAATGGTGCCACATTCTCAATCCTCATCTTCTTACTATTATTATACTTAAAAAAAAATTTAGGCTTAGTGATGCCTTGTTTAGCTATCTTAACTTCATTATTCATTTTAGCTAGTTTGATTGCTTTCTTACACTCCTTGTTACAGTTTTTATAATCCCTAAAGGCCCTTTCCATTCCCTCGGCCTTAAAGGTTTTAAATGCCTTTTTCTTCCTTTGCATTTGCCTCTTTACATCAGAATTAGCCACATGGGCTCGGATTTATTTTTTTTACATTTATTTCCCAAGGGTATAAATTTAGATGTGAACTGGCTTAAAATCCCCTTGAACTCAGTCCACTTATGTTCAGTACATTTACCTGATAATACATTATCCCAGTTGACATTCTGAAGAGCTGATTTTAACCTGGGAGAATTTGCTTTCCTGAAATGAAATGTCTTTGTTAACCCAGCCACCTTTCCTTTCGCTAACAAAGTCCAAATGCTAACTTTTCATGGTCACTATTCCCTACCTCCAGTTACTTATATCTATAATGCGCTCCACAATGTTGATACTACCAGATCCACACAGCTCCTTTTCTAGTAGGAACCTCAACCACCTTTGAGAGAAAATTATCCTGCAGCAAATTCAGGAACTCATCGCCTTTTTCTGTGTGGCAGTTCCACCACACCAACAATGTCAGGGTAATTAAAGTCCCCCATAATGAGCACACTCCCCAAACTTGCAGCCCTTGCCAACTGCATATGAAGTTGACTCACCTCCCTCTGCTAGCATTTGGCGGCTTATAGCAGACACCAACAATGACATTACCCCCTTTCCTGTTGCCTAATCCACCCATATGCCTCCACTTTATCATCCATATCACCAGTTATCTTTTAAATTTGGCTTCATTCTTTTAATAACATCACAATACTCCTCCCCCTTTCCTTTTTTTCTGTCCTGCCTTACAAGGCATATCCTTCTATATTTACAGCCCAGTCGTGAGAACTGTTACACCTATACCTATTACATCATACTTTTCATTCAATGCCATCATTTCCAATTCACCCCGCCCACCACTGGCCTATTGCACCCTGCTTTCCTCCTGGGCTATCTATCCCAGTGAGACTGCTAATACCCTCCCCCCCAAACCTAGTTTAAAATCTCCTCCAACCCTCTAGCCATCTTCTCCCCTAAAACAGCTGCACCGCCATCAGTGAGGTGCAACCCATCCCTACTAAAGAGCCTGCAGCCGACAGCAAAGTCTGCCCAGTTCTCATAAACCCAAACCCTTCTTCCTTACACCACTCTCTTAGCCAGGCATTAATGCTCCTAAGCTCCTGCTGTCTCCCTGGCTTTGCACATGGCTGCGGTAGTATTTCTGAAAACACTACCCTGGAGGTCCTTGCTTTTATCTTGGCCCCTAGCTCTCGGAAATCATGTTCAAGGACCTCCTCCTCTAACTTTGTCTTTGGCACCAATGTGAACCAACCCCGGTCACACCCGGCCCCACCCAATATCTGTCTACATGATCCACCACATGCCGAACCCTAGCACCAGGCAGGAACACACAGTTCGGCATGTAGGGTCTGGCGCAGATTACCCTATCTACCTTCTATAATGGAGTCCCCTACCATTACCACCTGCCTTGCATCCTGACCCTTCATTCTCCTCCTCCCTTGTATCAGAGATGGCAGTCCCCTGGTGCTCAAGGGACTAGCCCCCTCCATACACGCAATTCCGAGGTGTCCTCCTCCACTTCATTACCTAAGGCGCAAATCTGTTGTGATGGACAATCTGGGAAGAAGCCCCCCTACTCCTCTTCCATCCCCCACTTCCCCTAGTAACCCTAACAAAACTACCTCCTCCCTCAACCTTTCCTGTCCCTCTTCCACCCACCTCTATACTGGCCCCAGCCAGTGCCTGCTGACCCCCAGTTCTGCCAATCCCGGCAATGCTGCAAGCTGCCCACTTAACTCTCCACCTCACTTCCAAATGGGAAACCCACTCACACCTGGCACAGACATAGGTTCCCCGGAACGTCTGCTCACGGTTCCTATACATTGGCACGATGCACATTGCATGGTACCAACAAAACTGTCCCTTCTATACACCACACCAGCACAGTGACGCACAAACCTTGTTTAATTGCCCTCTTTGTTTCATGTCCTTCTTTTTCTATGTCCTTAAGAGCAAGGGACACTCACTCTAGTTCGTGTTCACTCACAGGAAACTTCCTTTTGTTAGGTCCAAACCACAGGCCCAACAACTGTGAATCCTATTTAACTAATAGGCCCCAACCCACACCAATTAGTGCAAGAGCCAGAAAGAGAGGGAAAACACAAAAACACTTATTAACACTTTCACAGCCTGTTTGTGATTACAACAGGTCAATACTAGAATATAGAAGTCCAGCGCACCCCTTTAACTGGAAAAAGAAAGATTAGTCTGCTTACTGCACACACAGTCCTGCACACAACAATCCTTAACACAGTAGAAACAATCCTTATTTTCAAATTTATTTTCAAACTTTCACACACACTACAACCATCAAATGATTAAATGTCCTCCTTTTTCATGTCCTTGAGAGCAAGGTCCTTAAGAGAAAGGGACACTCACTCTAGTTCTTCACTCACAGGAACTTCCTTTTGTTAGGTCCAAACACAGGCCCAACAACTGAATCCTGTTTAAACTAATAGGCCCCAACCCCCACACCAATTAGTGCAGAGCCAGAAAGAGAGGGGAAAAAAACACAAAAAACACTTTTTAAACCTTTCACAGCCTGTTTGTGATTACAACAGGTGCATACTGATATAGAAGTCCAGCGCAACCCTTTAACTGGAGAAGAAATTAGTCTGCTTACTGCACACACAGTCCTACACACACAGTCCTTAACACAGTCCAAACATCCTTATTTTCAAACTTATTTTCAAACTTTCACACACCACCATACAACCATCAAATGATTAAATGTCCTTCTTTTTCTATGTCCTTGAGAGCAAGGTCCTTAAGAGAAAGGTACACTCAAATGGAAAGGAAGAAAAAGGCATTTAAACTGAGGGAACAGAAAGGGCATTTAGGGATTATAAAAACTGTAACAAAGAGTGTAAGAAAGCAATCAAACTAGCTAAAATTAATAATGAAGTTAGGATAGCTGAACAAGCATCACTAAGCCTAATTTTTTTTTTAAGTATATTATTAGTAAGAATGGAGGACTGAGAATGTGGCCCCATTAATTAATGGGGATAATTTAGTTATGGAGGATGGCGATAAAGCAAATGTCTTGATATTTTTTTCCATCTGTATACACTATAGAAGATCCAAGTACAGATATCATAGAGTATAGCAGCAATAATGGTATAAAAGTTCCAAGTGCACTTGGGTTAACCGAGGATATGGTACAGAAAGAACTAAATAAGGTTAATATTAATAAATCTCCTGGACCTCGGGTACTTAGGGAGCTAAGTTCAATTTTATCTAGGCCATTGTTTCTTATTTTTGCAGATCCCCTCATGTCCGGAGGTGTGCCTCTGGATTGGAAAAAGGCTGATGTTATTCCAATATTCAAAAGGTAGTCGTTCACAGCCGGGTAATTACAGGCCTGTAAGTTTAACTTCAGGGGGGGGGGAAGATACTGGAAAGTTTAATAAGGGAACATGTTCTAGAGCATGTTTCAAGGACTGACATTGAAAGTACTAACCATCATGGATTTAGGAGGAATAGATCTTGTCAAACGAACTTGCTTGGCTTTTATGAGGAAGTGAGTAGAAATTTAGACTCTGGCATAGCAGTAGATGTAGTTTACTTGGATTTTGCAAAGGCTTTTGATACAGTCCCCCATAGGCGACTAATGTATAGCTAAGGTCTGTGGAGTCACATTTGTACTGGAGAAATTGGTTATGAATAGGATGCAGAGAGTAGTTGTTAATGGGGCTTCCTCATTATGGACTAAAGTGCTAAGTGGGGTGCCACAGGGTTCTGTCTGGGGCCGCTTCTATTTAATCTATTTATTAATGATTTGGAAGTGGGTATTGTCAGCAAGGTTTCTGTGTTTGCTGACGACAAAAAACTTTGTCGACCATTAAAAACTTACAGAGGATGTGCAATCGTTGCAAGGGGATCTAGATAGATTGTCACATTGGGCTGCTAAGTGGCAGATGAAATTCAATGTTGATAAATGTAAGGTGATGCATTTTGAACTGCTTATAGTGCTGCTTATACTATAAATGGCTCGGTGTTAAGTGAATCCCTGTTGGAAAGGGATCTTGGAGTTTTGGTGGATAACAATCTTAAAGGTAGCAAGCAGTGCCAGGCGGCAACAGCCAGAGCAAGCATGGTATTGTCTTGTATAAAGAGAGGTATGGATTCAAGGGAGGAAAATGTTATTAGCCCTCTTTACAAAGCATTGGTAAGGCCTCATTTGGAATATGCAGTGCAACTTTGGAATCCTGTGTATAAAAAGGAACTCTTTGAAAGGGAAAGGGTTCAGAGAAGGGCAACAAAATTAATAAGGGGATTGGGGGAGCTTGAATATGAAGAGAGACTGGAAAAGTTACAATTATGTATGCTGGAGAAAAGGCACTTGCGTGGGGATATGATTACTGTGTATAAATACATTAACAGGCCATACAATAAACAATCTAGGGCATTGTTCATCAATAGAGCATGTAAGAGGACACATGGCCATCCCTTAAGACTTGAAGAAAAAAGGTTTAGGCTTCAAGTTTCGGAAAGGGTTTTTCACTGTAAGAATGGTAAAGCTATGGTACTGTATTCTAGTGGACGTTGTTATGGCGGGTTCATTGGTCAGTTTAAAAAAAAAGCTAGATGAGTTTCTGCAAACAAGGAATGTTGCAAGTTACTGGTATTGAAACATAAAGTAGAGTTGATCCAGGGAAATTGTTTGTTTTTTTTTGCCTTCCTTCCTCTTTCCTTCTATCAACAGTTAGGCAGGAAATGAGGATATTGCTAGATGGGTTGGACTGGATGGACCTATGTCTTTATTCAACCTCAAATACTATAATATACTATACCAATTATTGACCAGATCAGCAGCACTTACAGAGAATTTAATTGTTATATAGCCTGTAGAGGATTTAGAGACGCAATCCTGGCTGTACACCACTCCGGAACCAGGGGCTGCCTAGAAACATGCACATCTTTAAAAACTGGGCACTAAGATGAATTTGTGATAAAGTAACAAAAGAAAAATTTATTGAAACTTAACGAAACATATCAAATTTCAGCCTTTCTTTCTTGATTTAAAACAACTTGCACAAGAATCTGTTGGTAATAAATAGCCTGTTATTTGTTCCAATCAGCATATAACAGCCAGGAGTTAGGGACCTCATGAATGCGTTCATAAAGGTGTGATTGCATTGTTGCTAAGAGGTGTTATCAAAACTGCCCAGGGTAAGACCTCAAAACAGCATTGTACATGGCAGACCATTGGGTCAAAACCCTTAACTCTATTTAGGCTTGGTTTCTTTATGTTGACATAAAAAGCCTCCTTATCACCTCTTTTGAGCCAGTACTTTTCTTCGGCCATGATGTTGACACTATAAACTTAAAACCTACAGTATGTCCCTTTTCCTTAAGATGCAGGTATATGCTGATTTGGATACATTAAAGGGTATTTATTTTTAACATAGACATCCGAGAAAGCCAGTCTTCAAGAGCAAAACGTTCTATCTACTGTATTGGTTTGTGTCTATTTGAGTTGTTTATTCTAAAGTAAAAACTCTGTATTCAGGTTAAATGATCATGTTGGCACTATGCAATAAAAAGTGGGGTTTTGGGTTTCAGTTTGGGCACTTAGCCTCTAAAAAGTTCGCCATCACTGGTCTAACACCACCTTGGACCCTTATAAGTATTGAGAAACACTCAAATGGCTGAACTTAACACAAGGAAACACTTACAGCCATTTAATAAATATGACCGATCTGTTACCGTGACAATAAACAGTGATAAGCGAAATGGCTAGGGAAAAGTTAAAAACCTTTATAAATATGCCCCATAGTGATCCATCTTGCCAAATTTCTAAATGATGTTGAAACGACATTTCATTATTGCTGAACAGACTATCTCTGTGGGTATCGTTAGATGAAATGCTATTTTAAAGATTATGATGATTGTTTTTTAAAGGGTATCTATACCGAAAAATATGTTATTTAAATTGACCATAACTGGAAACGATAACAGTTGGAATGCAGTATTCTGTGTGCAGGCTTGACAGTTGGTTTGTGGGGAAAAAAGTTATGTCGGATGGAAGTGGGAGTGGTTAAAAAAGGGAGGGGGGATTCTGCTCCTAAACAAAATGTGTGCTGGACTGATGGCATGCAGCAACACACGCAAATCAGAGTAAGTGCTACTTACATGCATTCAATTACAGATTAAAAGGGAACTTTGGTCCAAAAATGACTTTAGGTAAATTGGTTAGGAATTGCTCTCCTGATAATTTTTGCAATTTATTGTCATTGTTTATTTTGCATAGTTTTGAAGATATTTTCATTTTTGTGTGTGATATGGCAACAGCATCACCAGGTCCCCTGCACTTCCTGCTCTGAAACCATGTCAGTGGATGACAGTCAATACGTCCTGTGTCTCCTCCTCCCCTTGCAGCCCCCCTCCTCTTGCAAGCCCCCCTGGTCCCTCCAACTCATGGACCCCATGGCCCCTCCATTTGCAGGTTCCCCTTCCCTTACAGCCCCATGTTGCCCTGTCCACTCGCCAGTGCCTTGGCCCCGCACCCTTGTGGGTGCTGTGACCCCGCCCACTCACGGATGCCTTGGGACACTCAGAAAAACACCCACCCTACAGAAAACTGTAGCCTTTTTAGGCATAGTGAGAGTGAGGGAGAACTCTGCCTGAAAAGGCTGTTTTCACATAGTGGGAGAGTAGGGATGTAGATTCCCTTACCTTCTCTGTGGGCATCTTCACACAGCAGGGAGAGGGAGGGACTTCCTGTCCTGTCACTGAAGTCCAAGGCTGTGCTCGCCGGCAGCGAGGTGGAGGAGCAGGTCAGCCTCCCACCCATTAACTTTCTGGTCAGTAATTTCTTTATATCTTAAGCTGTGGAGCATGTAGAGAGGTGGTTGATGGCTCATTTTAAAGGTAGGAAACTGGCCTTTCATTCAAATTTGTTTGGAGACCACAGTTCCCCTTTAAGCACCATTTACTTAACCATATAGTGAGCAGTGTAGGTTGCCCTTGTCTGTAGAAGTATGAAGAATATTTTAATATTATCTTACAAAGCCTTGCTTACTCACACCTGAGAAAATAATGTGAGTTAAGTGGAAAACATGGCGGATAGCTGCCTTCACAGTGTACAGTGTATAAAAATTTTTTTTTAGAAAGGGTCTAAATAAGACAAAAGTGAAAAGGCTGAAATGAAAATAGATTTTAAACCAAATATGACAGAATTCACACAATAAACCTTTTGGGGATTATAATTCTCTTTCAGTAATTAAGAACTAATGTAGGGATATTTCAATTGTTTCCTGTTAAAGGGCAGAGTTAAATTGAATTTATTGGTTCACTATCAGGAAGAATCAATGCTTTGTGATGTTATACAAAGTACTGCCATTCTGATGTCCCCCCAACAGAGAGCTCTTTGCTGTGGCCTTATTAATCACTACCTTCTTGATGGATAGAATTGTAGGTAGAAAATATACTCTTTTGAATTCTAAACTTTGATATTGTGGTATTTATAGCAAAGAACCCAATTATTTTGTACTGATTCTGACTTATTTATATAACTTGGATCTGCATTTTTTTTTATTTACAAAAGTAAAATTAAGGGCTTCTGCATTTAAAATACTAGCCCTTGTTTATAAATAAAGGGGTGGTTTAGAATTCCTCACAAAGGAAGTTTATAAAATATCCTTAATTGTTATTGCTATACCACTGGTAACACTCCGGTGTAGTAGTGTAGAGTAGTGAGATGCATTATGCATAGAATTCTGGGCCATTTCCGTGAACCTACAGTGGGAATAAACCCTAGTGGGTTTGTGCATTCTTTTTTCTGGTATATTGTTGCTCATTGGGCACAAAGGTTAGTCTGGCTACAGGTGTGAATTTTCAGCTAAGTTTCTTTCAGTGTGCAAAGCTTATCATTTTTTTGACAGAGTAAATATTTTTTTAGAGAACTCCTAATAAGGAGATATAAGGTACGCAGTCTCTTATCAGTGAAATAATTCACATTGTTTATTTATTAGGAGGTACCGTAGCTTAACAGAAAGGTGGCACACAAACCATGAACAAATCTTTTGGGAAGAGACAAGGTGTTATGGTGAAGGATTAGCAAAACATACAAGATGTACTATGGCTGGATCAGCCATTGCAAAATGCCAGAATTTAAAATAAGAGCAAAATGTGGCTTTTGGTAAAATTTTCACCCAAAATGTAGTACATTACTATACTGATTATTTAGAAAATATCAAACCTCAACTATTGGCTGTAAATTTTGACCGAAACTTGGGTTAATCTAAACTTCTGCATGATTTTATAGTTTTGGGTGAAAAAAATTATCGTTTACCCATACTTAAGGTGGCCATACACATAAGCGATAGTAGTAGGTAAATCACATCATGGATCGACGGGATTTACCTAATATCGGCATTGTGTAGGAGCCGAAACCGACTAACTGAAATGTCGACGAATGTCCATGGCGGCATTGAGGTTGGTTGGTAAAGACGGTATATTTCTCTCTGTCGTTATCGTCTCCTTTTACTTTAAGTACTATCGGCCTGTGTATTGCTGCATAGCCAACCGATCCCCATACTGCATAAGGTCGGGTCTGGTTATGGATGATCAGTTGGGTCAAGTGAATACCTGTTGGAAAAGGATTTTGGGGTTTTGGTGGATAACAAACTTAAAGGTAGCAAGCAGTGCCAGGCAGCAACAGCCAGAACCAGCATGGTATTCTCTTGTATAAAGAGAGGTATGGATTCAAGGGAGAAAAATGTTATTTTCTGTCTTTACAAAGAATTGGGAAGGCCTCATTTGGAATATGCAGTGCAATTTTGAAATCTTGTGTACAAAAAGCACATCTTAGAAATTAAGAGGGTTCAGAGAAGTGCAACTAAAAGAATAAAGAAAATGGGGAAGCTTGAATATGAAGATAGATTGTATAAGTTACAAAGTACATTAGAGAATAGGTGCTTGTGTCAGGATATGGTTACTCTGTGTATAAATACAATACACTATCTGGGACATGGTTCACCAAAAGAACATGTCAGAGGACATGTGGACATCCCTTAAGACTTGAAGAAAAGAAGTTGTGATGGCAGGTTCATTGTATAGTTTTAAAAGAAAGCTGGATGAGTTTCTGACAACAAGGAATGTTGCAGGTTACTGGTATTGATACATAAAGTATAGTTGATCCAGGAAT
Source organism: Hymenochirus boettgeri (assembly GCA_019447015.1). Taxonomy (NCBI): domain Eukaryota; kingdom Metazoa; phylum Chordata; class Amphibia; order Anura; family Pipidae; genus Hymenochirus; species Hymenochirus boettgeri. The sequence continues at coordinate 175,507,005 of CM033473.1, forward strand.
ATTTCCGATATATATATTTTGGAGTCAGGAAGGAATTATTTTCCCCTTTCATAATTCTGTTTTTTTTTTTTTTTGCCTTCCTCTGGATCAAAAGTTAGGCAAGAAATGTGGGTAATGCTGAGTAGGTTGGACAGGATGTATGTATGTCTTAATTCAGCCTCAAATACTATACTATGTATGCAGTTCCCATTGCAATGTGCCGACAGATACCAATGTGATCTGTCGGCACAATGTGACGGAAAAAGCATGTGTATGGCCAGATTTACTGCAGGACATTTACTGGCATAGTGGATCCAATAGTCCACCATGCCAGATTGCTAAAATATTGTCAGAATTACTTATTGTTCTTCCATGCTGTAGGTTAGAAGCCTCATTAATTAATAGTAGTTTATTTAATCATTTAACAGCTTTTAAATAGCTACTGTATAACCAGTCATGTGTGCAGGGGAGTTCCTAGACCCTTTGTCACCTAAAACAAATATTTAAAGTATCTTCTTACCCTGTGCCACCAGAGAATAGTGGGCATTGCTTGTGAAGGTGGGCATGGCTTGTGGAGGTGGGTGTGGTGGGCTATCTAACACTGTCTGGTGAACTGGAGACTGACTGTACACTGACTGGTAAACTAAAGAGCTGGCTTAAAACTGACTGGTTAACTAGAAGGCTGACTTAAAACTGACTGGTGAAGTGGAGTACTGACTTTACACTGGCTGGTGAACTGGACGACAGACTTTATACTGGCTGGTGAACTGGAGGGTTATCTTTACACTGCCTAGTTATCTGGTAAATATAAGTGCCCATAACAAAGACTTGTAAATCTAACATGCCCTAATGCCAAACCCAGACAGACTAGTAAAAATAAGATGCCCTCATGCCCAGCCCACATAGGCTGGTAAATATAAGATGCCCACATACCATATAATATAAGATCACCCCATGCAGACTGGATAGAGTTGTAATTGGAAAACAGAAGTTTAAATTTAATACACTATAATTCACTGCAGACAGGATGGCAGAATTAATGTGCAAAACTGGTCTTTAGAAGGGTCTGGTACACAGAAGGGGCCAGTTTTCCATTTAGTTAACTAGTCCCAGTTTGCTATTTTTTCTCCTATGGATTGTGAGTGTTTTTTTCCAAAATATTGCTATTAAGCTGGTGATTTCTAGCTATGCCACTATAGAATAGGCATGAGAAAGGGATGAATAGTTGATAATTTTACTTGCAGTTTAATCCACCTAATGTTATCTACACAATTGTATGCCTGCACTACAACTAGGAATCTAGTAGGTATTATAAAGTTTGTATGACATTACCTTAGATAAATTTCATGTTTCTAAAGGTTATTACATGACACCTTTAGGACACGTTTTTGGTCCATCCCGCTGGACCAAAGAAAATCATCCAAACAACCACACACGTGCGATTGACAGGCAGAATGGCTGTTCGTTGGTCATTTTGTGGGCATTGGGTGCAAACATTACACGTGTGTACTAGGCTTAAGTCTCAAATTGTGATTTTCTAGCAGCAGGGAAATGGATTCCCAGAAATGCTATTTAATATAAATGTCTTAAATCTGTCAGTCGGATAATTATCTTTGAGATGTGAATTTAATTTTAATTCAGAGGCCATGTGACTCCTCATGATGGTTTGTGATTTTCCTTTTTAAATCACCAACAACATAATACATAACTGTAAACAAGGACATTTCCCTTCCAACTTTTCAGACCACTTACTGAAAACCACGACTGGATATTAGCAGCATGTAGATTGCTGCAATCTGCAGTTGTTGGAAAGAAAAGAAATTACATTTATTAGAGAGGGTCATCAGTCAATCCAGAACTGACAGAGGTTTACTTGTACAGCAAATTAATATAGTGCACACTTACACATTTTCCTGAAAGATTAACATTAAAGGGCATGTCCACCTTAAATATTAACTTTTAATATACAGTATATACTCGAGTATAAGTCGAATTTTTAAGGCTTTAAAGTTAGCCTGAAAACCTAACCTCGACTTATATTCAGGTCAAGTCCTAATTTATCTCCAAATTCTGCAATTGCGGATAGTAACCAGTAGGTGGCGCTGTGTTAACCTGCATAGAAAGTTACAGGAGCTGTTCTTGCCTTTACATTCGTTCCTGCTTCCTGTAGTCTGGCTGCTGGACTCACTCAGCACTGTCACTGCTGTATGTATCTGGATGCTGTAAATCTGATGGGTCTCCTCAGTTTGGGGCAAAAAACAGCTGCTAGTACAGTGCAAATGACAGCTTGAAACCAACTCTCAGGTGACATTTTTAACTATTGGGGTCAGAGAGTACTTTACTATATGGGGGTCAGAGTGCCCTTTACTATATGGGGTCAGAGGGCCCTTTACTATATGGGGGTCAGAGTGCCCTTTACTATATGGGGGTCAGAGTGCCCTTTACTATATGGGGGGTCAGAGTGCCCTTTACTATATATGGGGGTCAGAGGGCCCTTTACAATATGGGGTTCAGGAGAATTGTAAATGATGGTAAGCTTAATTAAAAGTTTACTGATCCTTGCCACTCCACGTGTTTAGAAACTGCAACTCCCAGCAACAAATTATGCTGGGAGTTGTAGTTTCTAAACATCTGGAGTGCCAAGGAATTGGAGGTTACTGGTACTGGATGTGGCTATTACTGTATGGGATTCATGTATGGGAATTCTGCTGTCCATTTAAAGTGCAACTAATTTCTACCCTCGGCTTATACTTGAGTCAATCAGTTTTTATACATTTTTCAGGTAAAAATAGATACCTCAGCTTATACTCGGATCGACTTATACTCAAGTATATACTGTATTGTAGATCTCCCCTGCCCTCGGCCAACCGCCGAGTTAGAGTTTAAAATATGATCATAACTGAACTTACAGCCTTTCGTTCTCACAGCGCACTGATCCAGCAGCATTTTTCAGCTAGCAGGGGCCAGAAGGCAGTCAATGGAGAGCTGGAATGGAGCGAAGGGCTGGAACTTTGATGCTGCATTTTTTTAAAAGGGCATGTCCACCCTTTACAGAAACTTTTAATATATTATAGCCCATGTTCCTCCAACCCCAACCGCTATAATTATAGTCTCAGAAAGTCCCCCGATCATTACTTACCTTACCTCTCTCCTTCGCCACAATGCCCCGGCCCTCTGCTTGCACGGAACTGCAAGCAGGGGGTGGGACCGGCAGCCGCGTCTGTGATTGGCTGAGAGGCTGCCAATCACGGACTCGGCTGCCGGCTGTTCAGAACGGCGAAGGAGAGAGGTTAGGTAAGTAATGAGACTTTCTGAGACTATAATTATAGCGGTTGAGGCTGGGGGAACATGGGCTATAATATGCTAAAATGGATTTACGCTGGGGGGAGGGAGACCAAAGCGGGTGGGAGAAGGAGGGGGAGAAGGGCTGCTGTGCGCATGCCAAACTTCTCCCGCAGGGGAGAAGTTTGAGTCCTATATGGACTCTGCTATATTCCTGGTGGCCAGGTGACTTTTGGGGGGACATTACAGGAGAACCATTTGGAGCTGGGATGTAAGGTAAGGATTTTATTACACCACAGAGTGGGGCCAGTAGTGGGGGGGATTATAGTTTTGGGGGTGGACATGCCCTTTAAAAAGATCTTACTCGGCAGTTAGGGGTGGGCAGGGGGGTTCTACAACATGTAAAAAGGAAACTACACAAGGTGGAAGGGCAGGCATGGGGGGATTTGGAAGGTGGGAGGGAGGAGAGAAAGGGCTCCCCTGCGCATGCCACTTTCCTCTCAGAGGAAAGGGAGGAGGCAGAAACCTTTGGGACAGGAAGACAGCTCCTTCTCTTCAGTTTCCTGGACTTTGGACAAGCACTGCAGGTGAAGTAAGGTAAGGATTTTTTTAAACTACACAGTGGGTCCAGTAGTGGGTTAAATTTTAGTTTTGAGGGTGGACATGCTCTTTAACCCTTTAAGTGCCACAGAACGTGTATACACGTTCTGTGGATAAAAGTACCAAACTGCCACAGAACAACCTATATACACATTCTGTGCATGTCCCTTTAAAAAAAAATTGCGGGTGCAAAGGGGCGATCGGGGGGCACCATTCAGTCCTGATGGGGGGATTGTGAAATATCCTACCTGTTCTGCTGTGTAGGAGCAGCCAGGAGCAGCAGGAAGATCGGGTCCGTACGAAAAGAGAGACCTCGGTGATGTCACACAGAATTTCCTGCTTTCCTGGGTCTTCCCTTAGGCTTCCCCCTACATGCCCCTGGTGGTGTAGTGGAGGTACTGCACTGTGATCTCCATTCAGATCGCAGTGCAGTACCTGGAAAAAATGGGGACAGAGATCAAAATTTGGTGATCACATCTTTGCCAATGAATGAAAAATCACTTCCTGGAAATTATTTCTGGGAAGTGATTTTTCCAATCGCATTTCGAATTGGAAAATGGACATTTATGCCGGTATTCCAAGTTCGTTATCATTCCCTAAGATGATATGATGATTATCTTTGGGAATGATCAAAAAAAAGGGGGAAATAAACAAACAAATAATTCTTAAAGCAATACACACCCTTTTTTTTATTCACTAAAGCCATAAATTAGCCAAAACTTTTTCTTCTCCAAGCTTCCCAATATCCCTTATGATATCGGTAAAGTAAACGCAGATAATTATTTGTCTGATTTCAAGGGAAACTAAGCCTATTTTATTAGGAAATTTTGAAGAGGTACCAAATAAAGACCAGATTGAAATTTTAGGATCAGTAAAGTGTGCAAAAACTTGCGTGACACTCAGTACCAACCGTTTTTCACCACTAAAAGGGGAGTGTGTGTGCGTGGGGGGTGGGTTGTGGCATTTTTAATTTTTTTTTCTTGTAACTGCACTTGTTCATGCGTCCCATTTGAGCAAGTTGGTGGCCCCGTCTCTGTTTGCACCCATGCATATGGCATATGGTTTGATTCAGGACACGTGGGAGATTACCATTTAGTGGGGTTTTTTACTTGTCAAGTTGGTTTAGGTAGGATTTCAACCTTTGAATCATCTTATTTTATTTTTCAAAAAATCTCCTAAAAACACACAGGGAGATTCAATATCGCGGGCTCCCGTTACTTACCTTAGCCCGATCCCGTGATACAATAACTGACATAAACGAGATTACATCATTTATTGCGGGATCGGGCTAAGGGCATGGGTTTAACGCCTCCCACACAGTACCGTTAAGTGGCGCGCTACTATGTAGCGCAAAACTTAACGGTAGGGGTTTTGCATCTATAGCACGGCGCTATTTCCAATAACATTTGGAAATGGTGCTGTGCTCTAAAATCCGTCTAAAACCCACGTTAACCCTTAATTTCTTCGGGTTAAAGTGGGTTTTAGACGGAAAAGCCCTATATTGAATCTCCCCCACAGTTCTATGGATTACTGCGTCTGGAATTCTTTATGTATGTATGAAAGCTTGGCACCGTAACATAGCTGAAGGTGTGTAGATTCCAAAAATATATAGTTTGTGGGGGGTATTTAGAAGTTTTTGGACTGTTTCCTTTGAAAAAGTGTAGGCTGTTCAAATTACAGAGCCCTTTGATTTTTCCTTGTAATTGCACTTGTGCATGGGTCCCATTTGAGCTAGTTGGTGGCCATGTCTCTATGTGCATCCACGCATATGGCATAACATTTGATTGTGGGACATGTGGGAGATTGATATTTAGTGGGTTTTTTTTACTTGCCAAGTGGGTTTAGGTAGGATTTTAACCTTTGAATCATAATATTTTTCACAAAATCTCCTAAAACCACATAGAGGGAGATTCAATAAAAGTTCTTATCATTAAAAATGGTGTTAATTTTGCCGCAACCAATCAGATCTTATGTAACCCTTAAAAGCTAACATCTGATTGGTTGGGGCAAAATTAGCACCATTTTTAATGATAAGAACTTTTATTGAATAACCCTGATTGTTCTATGGATTACTGTGTCTGGAATTCTTTATGTGTGTATGAAAGCTTGGCACCATAACGTAGCTGAAGGTGTGTAGATGTATAGAAAAATATATAGTTTGTGGGGGGTATTTCCAAATTTCAGGGCTGTTTATTTTGAAAAGTGTAGGCTGTTTAAATTACAGGACTTGTAATTGCACTGTAAGTGCATTCTTTCCATTTGAGTTAGTCGGTGGCCATATGTGCATCCATACATATGGCATACCGTATGATTTAGGACATGTGGGAGATTGATATTTAGTGGGGGGGGTTATTTGTGGGGGACATTTCCAAGTTTCCGGGCTGTTTCATTTGAATAAGAGAAAGCTATTTGAAATTACAGAGCACTTTGATTTTTTCTTGTAATTGCACTCTCGCATGCTTCCCATTTGAGTTAGTTGGTGGCCCTGCCTCTGTGTGCACCCACGCATATGGCATACTGTTTGATTCAGGACATGTAGGAGATTGATATTTAGTAACTTTTCTTTTCATTACTTGTTTGGGTTTGACAGGATTTTTAACTTTGAAACTTGTTTTTTTTTATTTTTTCAGAAAATCTGCTAAAAGTGTGAAATTCTACGAAGATCTGCTCATACATCAATTATAGTATGAATTACAAAATTGCACCATGGATTAGCTGAAATTTTGGGGGGTATTTTTGAGTTAGAGGGGTGTTTAGATTGAAAAATCTGGGAAGTTGCTGTTATTGGGCCACTGCGCATTGGCTCACTTTGTGAGTAGTGACTTCCACGTCCGTGTGTGTAACCATGCATATGGCATACCATTTGATTCAGGGCATTTAGGAGATTGATACTTGACTTGAAGTTTTTTTTTACATTACATTAGAATTTGCCATGATTTTTAACTTTGAAATGTATTTTTGTAAATTTTTTCAGAATATCTGGTAAAAGTGCACAATTCTACACAGAACTGCACCCACACCATTGGTGGTATGCATAAAAGAATGACACTGTTGCATAGCTGAAGGTGTTTAGATTCCAAAAATATATATTTTTGGGGAACAATTCTAATATAGAGGGGTGTTTAGTCTGACAAATCTGAAAATTTGCTGTAATTGGGCCACTGTGAATTTGCTAATTTTGTGGCTAGTCAATTCCATGTCTGTGTGTGTAACCATGCGTTTGATTCAGGACATTTGGGAGACTGACATTTTTTCTATTCCATGAGGCATACCCTTTGAAGTTGTTTTTTCTTCATTTTTTTAGAAAAGTGTGAATTGCTACAAAGCACTGCGCCCACACCATTGATTGTATGAATGAGCTAACTAGAGTGTTACATAGATGAAGGTGTGTAGATTTCAGGAATATATAGTTTGTGGGGGGTATTTCTGAGTTAGGGGGGTGTATTACGGGAAAATCTACAAACTGTTCAAATTCAGAGTTGGCTAAATATTTTTGCTATTTTTGGGCCATTATGCATTGTCTCATTTCTTGGCTAGTAGCTTCCACGTTCAAATTCAGAGTTGGCTTCCACTGTTCAAATTCAGAGTTGGCTAAATATTTTTGCTATTTTTGGGCCATTATACATTGTCTCATTTCTTGGCTAGTGGCTTCCACGTGCTCATGTGTAACCACACATATGGCATATGGTTTGATTCAGGACATTTGGTGGATTGATATTTGGTAACTTTTTTTTACATTCCATGAGGTTTTGACATGATTTCTACCCTTGAATTTGTTTTTTCTTTGTTTTTTCAGAAAAGTGTAAACGTCTACGAAGAACTGCGCCCACACCATTAATGGTATGAATTAACTAACTACAGTGTTACATAGCTGAAGGTGTGTAGATTTCAGGAATCTGTGGGGGGTATTTCTGAGTTAGAGGGGTGTTTTGTGGGAAAAACTGCAGACTGTTCAAATACAGGGTTGGGTAATTTTTTTTTGATGTTATTGACATTTGGCACTGGTCATGCTCTGGGTTAGTTGGTAGCCATGTCTCTGGGTACACCCATGAATGTGGCATACCGTTTTATTCGGGAGGGGTTAGGCTTTCATATTTGAGATGTGTTTGAAATTTCCCACACAGTTTTTAGCGGAAATTCGCATTTGATTTTGTCTCTGATTTTACAGTTGAGGAAAAAAAGGAAAATGTGAGAAAATAACTTACATTTGGACGAAGAGCTGCGTCCACATGCGTGTGTGTAACCACACATATGGCATACCGTTTGATTCAGGACATTTGGGGGATTGATATTTGGTAATTTTTTACATTCCATGAGGTTTTGGCATGATTTCTACCCTTTGAAGTTGTTTTTTCTTCATTTTTTCTGAAAAGTGCAAATTTCTACGAAGAACTGCACCCATGGTATTAATGAACTAACTACAGTGCTACATAGCAGAGGTATAGGTAGGTATACCTATACCTAAGGTATCTGCATTTTGATCCAAACTTACATAGTAACATAATAATTGAGGTTGAATAAAGACCGTAAGTCCAACCTATTCACCCTCTTTTTTTTTAATTACTTTTTTTTTAACCCTACCTAACAAAAAAAACCTTACCTTACTCATAATATCATGTGGGTATGTAGTTTCTAAAAATATCTCACTTGTGGGGATATTTTAGTTAATTTGGAAGATATTCTGTGTTAACCGTCAGAAGTGGTTATACATTTTAATTTGGTGTAATATTCTTGAAGGTGCAGTTTTAGTTTGGGGGGGTCTCTAGTACAGGAAAAGTGGGGTACCTACATATATCTGGTATCGTTGTACTCGGGAGTATCAGAGCTTTTAGAAACAGTAAAATTTTTGTGTGTAACCTTAAGATAACTATAAATAAAATTGGGAAAAATCCATGAAAATGTGCAAATTTTGTATTTGTTTTACAAATTTTACTCATAAATCCAGTAGACTCTCCAGAAAAGTTACAAAATTCTGTTACCATGTTAAAGTACACTTTGTGCCGAAAAAAACTATCTATTATATTCCCTATATACTGCATGGTTTCCTACTGTAACTGAACCAAATGTGTCTAAAATCCTGAAAATTCTTCTGGCATTTAACGCATGCAAAGTGGTGAATTCTGCTGGCACTGAAAGGGTTAATAAACATTTGGATTAATGCTAAAATTGGTCAGGTATTTTTTCAAAGCACTGGATCTGTACTAGAAATGGAATAGGAAAATAGAAAGTAGCAGTATACAAGATCACCTTTCTGTACCCAAGCACATGAATATGATAAGATGAATATGTAAGAGCACATATGGTCTGGAACTATTTATATAAAAGTTACAAGCAAACAAACTTAAAACCTCTAGAGCATTAGACTATACTGTACAATCAAAGGGGGTAATTGTGAATAAACCACATTTGTAAGAAGTTTGCAACATTCAGCATCCTTTGAATTTGCAGAGAACCAAAAACTACAAAAACTGAGATTTCTGGAAATAATAGTGATGCAAATTTATACCATTTACCCTTATTTATTGTGTTTATTATCATGTTAATTCTCAAGACTTATAAACACTGCATGGAGTATCTAACCTGTATTTTACTGGTTGTTTGCTTTGGAGACAAGAAATTAAAAGATGTCAGGTGAATGCAAGCTTTCCCTTCTTATTCAGTTGTATGTGCAGATGAGAGGTCCATTGGCTTTGCCGATAGCAAAATGCATCTGTAATTACTCAGAAAACCAGCCACAATCGCCCATATAAAAAGAGCTTTAGTAGTGAACAGAAGTTATTTTATAAAAATGCTCTATACATTTTGGAGGAGTCTACATAAGGATCATAATTTAGGTACCGTATATACTCGAGTATTAACCGACCCGAGTATAAACCGAGGTACCCAGTTTCCCCTAAAAAAATCTAATAAAAGTTGTTGACTCGAGTATAAACCAAGGGTAGTAACTTGGCATTCAAGATGTTTGGAAACTACAACTCCCAGCTAATAAAGCATGCTGGGAGTTGTAGTTTCCAAACATCTTGAATGCCACCCTCACCCTCCCACCCAGTTCAGTTTGTACCTGTGGGCTCTCCTTCATCCAGGAGCTGTGGGCTCTCCTCCATCCAAGGTTTTCCTGTTGCTGGTATTGAAGGTAAGTGTCATCTCCATTCCGGCAGCAGCGTCCTCTCCATTCCGGCAGCAGCGTCCTCTCCATTCCAGCAGCAGCGTCCTCTCCATTCCGGCATCCGCGCGCTCATTCCCTGTACTTGGCGCCGGGCAGTGACGTCGGCCGGCGCACCAGTACATGGAATGATCGTGCGGCTGCCGGAATAGAGAGGACGCTGCTGCCGGAATGGAGAGGACGCTTACAGGTACCTTCAACTTAGTGACTCGAGTATAAACCGAGTCCAAGTTTTACAGCCTGAAAAACTCGGTTTATACTCGAGTATATACGGTAAGTGAAAAGATTTTTAAGTTGGAAAGCTATCTATTATATGGGGACCAGCTAAAATAAAGTTGTTTGTTGTCCTTAAAATACTCATTCTTTCCGTATAATACCTTATGTTTCTTTCAAATACAGTATGTTACTATTGTGTTTTTTTTAAGTTGCACTTAAAGTAGTAGTTATACTTCTGAATTTGAAAATGAAGGTTTGATTAGACTTTAAAAATAGTTAGATTCAGGCATAGCAGTGGATGTGGTATATTTGGATTTTGCGAAAGCTTTGGATACTGTGCCCACTAGGCGGCTAATGTATAAACTGAGACTGTTGGCCTGAAGAAAACATTTGTTCATGGATAGAGAACTGGTTATTAGATCGCAAACAGGAGAGTGGTGGTTATGGAGCTACATCTATGTGGGCTAAAGTTCTAAGCGAGTGCTTCAGGGTTCTGTACTGGGGAGGCTTCTGTTTAATGTGTTTATAAATGACTTAGAAGGGGGCATTGAGAGCAAGGTCTCAGTTTTGCTGATGACACTAAACTATGCAGAGCTTTGGAAACATCAAGTGATGTGCAAGTGCTGCAAGCAGACCTAGATAAATTATCAAAATGGGCCAGAATGGCAGATGAGATTCAATGTTGATAAATGTAAGGTGATGCATTTGGGATTTAAATCCCTGTGCCACCTACACCATAAATAACTCTGTGTTATTGCATCTGTAATGGAAAAGATTTGGGGGTTCTGGTAGATAACAGACTTAGCTATAGCAAACAATGCCAGGTAGCAACGGCTAGAGCTAGCAATATTGTCTTTTATAAAAGGGGAATAGATTCAAGAGAGAAAATATTATTCTCCCTCTTTACAAGGCACTGGTAAGGCCTCATGGAATTATCGGTACAGTTTGGAATCCCATATACAAAAGGGACATCTTGGAAATTGAGGCAGTTCAGAGAAGGGCAACTAAAATAATAAGGGGAATGGAAGGGGCTTGAATACAGGCAATTAGACAAGTTAGGGCTGTTTACATTAGAGAAGCGATGTTTGCGTGGGGACATGATAACCTTATACAAATACATTAATGGCCCATACAATGAACTCTCTGTGCATTGTTTACTTATTGGTCATATCAGAGGACTCGTGGACATCCTTTAAGGTTGGAAGAAAAGAATTTTCATCTTCAGTTAGGAAGGTTACTTTACAGTGAGAACATGAAACTGTGGAACTGTCTTCCAGCAGAGGTGGTAATGGCAAGTTCATTGAATAGCTTTAAAAAAGGCCTGGATAAGTTTCTAAAACTAAACAATATTGAGAATTACTGGTATTAATGAATATAGATCTGGTTGATCCAGGGATACTTATCGATTGCCGTTTGGAGTCAGGAAGGCCTTACCCCCCCCCCCCCTTTTTTTAGCTGGGGTGTTTTGCCTTCCGCTGGATCAACTGTTAGGTAGGGTTAACAAAAAAAAAAAAAAAAAAAAAAAAAAAGAGGGTGAATAGGTTGGACTTGATGGACATATGTCTTTATTCAACCTTAATTACTATTACTACTACTACTACTGTATGTGTAGTCTTAAAAGAGTCAAACAAGTTGTTCAGGTCTCCATTAGATAGGGAACCAGCTAAGTTTTTTTTTTTTAGTGTTTAACTACTGTACTCATGCCTACAATACTTTGTTTAAATTCAAGGGGAATGTTACCCTTACAGTTTGTTGCAGATCATTCTAAAATTATTTTAGTATAATACTTTAAGCTTCTTTTAAATATGTTTCTGTTACAGGGTTTTTAAATTCACACCTGCAGTTTGTTATACTTTTGAATTCAACAAGTAAGCTTTAATTAGGCATTGAAAATATTCAGTATATTTAGCCTTAAAAGATTGAGATACAGACATTTTTGATATATTTAAAGACGGCTTTTTTAAAGTTACATTTAATTGCCATAATTATGTGTATATGATGTTAGAATATAATCTAGGAATTATATAATAATATTTGAAATGTGAAAACATCTACTTTATTAAATTGGGGTTGATTTTAAAACATAGCACTGACATGATCATGCTATTAGAGTTACTGCAGTTGTCTGTGTAACTATCAAAAGGTTAGAAACATTGTTATAATTGGGTCCATTATTGAATGGGTGTGGGTAAAAATGCCTTGCTTAAAACAATTACCACTTATGTTAACATGGTTCTGTGTTACTGTATGTAGTATATAATTAGACTCACTTAAATGCCAGGTGAAGAAAAGCTGACAATTTCACATTTATGTATGGCATTATAAAAAAGTTCAAATCTGATCTGTACATCCAGTTGCATAAACTGTAACAATGGTAAAAAGTAAAGCGGACATGCTAACAAAGGCAATTAGAATTCTTGACAGCACAAATCTTACTATTACCCTTCTTGAATAAGAAAATTGAAAATATGAACCCACCATAAACTTAAAAGATATCATTATAATAAATCATGAATGCTTCATGTGGAGGATCACTGAAAATTAAGCTATAGCTTGATAAACTTTCTGTATATAGGAGATAACATAACACTCATTTTAAAATGTTACGTGTACCTTAAAGGCTAGCTGTGGTCTCTATTCCTTTGTAAAGTGTCGTTTCATATCATTCAAACAAGCCTAGGATGATCTCTCTATCTTCCCTGGATCTTATAGGCTTGTAAAATTACATTTTCCAGACTGCAGTGTCTCTGTGTCTCTGTGACAGGCATAAGCCACGCCCCCCAAAAATGATCTTTTCTGAAGCTAGTTACAGAACTGCAACCATTCTCTGTCAATTTCTCTACCTATGGACACCTTAGGGAGATAAAAGAATATTTTCAGGGTAGTGGCCAGCTTTAAAAATGATTTATAAGTTCAGGGGCGGGGCTTATAATGCAGCTAATGATGCTTTGTCCCACCAGTGGACATGTTCCAACATTAAACTTGGAGGCAGTGCTGGTGATGTGACAACTCACATTGCTAGCAGGAAAAAACACAGGTATGAATGTGCTCTTTTTAATTAAAGCTACTTGTTACCCTTTTAGTTAGCTGCCAGCTCCCCAGCTACATGGAATTGTGAATGAAAGAAATGCATCTCTTCTAATCGATATGTATTAGTATCTCATTTTATAAGTACTATTCAACATTACTGATGAATCCCATTGTGAAATTTACAAACGATTAATATAGCAAAATAATGATCAATACCAAACGGTATTTTATGATACTGTTGGTTTAGTTTGTCGACTGTTATTTTTCAAAAACATCCACTTACCTGCATTTTCTTGTAATTGAAGCCAGTCATGGTTAGAGTTTCCATGATAACCAGCCACAAACATGTCTGGTTTCAGTGATTGGTATCGATCATTATTTAACAAAAATGCCAGCGGTAAATGACACCAATGATTACTCCCTTTGGGCTTGGCTTCTCACTGTAGTCCCGGACGCAACTGAGTGTGGCTAAGTTGTGGGGCTTCTATTTGATTTGGATCTGTGCGGACTTATACTATTCAGCTGTTTGTCCCCTGCTTTGGTCTAGGCCGATTTTGTGTGGTGTTATTTGCTATTTATAGTGTGGGTCGGGGATAATGGGTTTTACTGCACTTTATTTAGCATTTGCACTTTTCTATTGAGGTATCCTGACTACTCTTAGTTTGATTATTTCTGTGATTTGATCATTAAACAAATGTTTATTTGCTTAGCTCCATGTGAGCTCGCTCTATGTGAGCGCTTTGCTGGGGACCAATCAAATATTATTTAACTGCAGTTACCCAGTTAAAATCTATCATCTGATTAATAGCACTGGCAACATTTTGCACCTGTTTTCTCATGAGCCCCTGGAAAGGGGTTAATGAAGGTTTCTTGGTGGGTTCAAGAGATTTGTGAATATGAGCTCCTTACATATCTGACCATTTAAAATATTTACAGTATATACCCATCAAGAATATTTTCATTGCCTTGTACAAATGAAATTGTTTGTCCATTGTCCCTTTGTTAGACCCATAATTGCAGTTATTCATATCTTGTGGCTCACTTTCTGAATAATGGTTTTATGATTCCTTTTTTCTAGGATGCAGGCATTTGTTATCAATCAATACAAGTTATATCAAGTGGAAAATAGTGGATCAGAAAATAGACCCTGCGTTAGTGTATCGTGTGTTTTGTTTTTGCACATTTACTGGACAACAAGCAACATTTTAAACCACTGACTGCTTCATTGTTATGCAGTTTGTATTGCTGTATGAGAAAACAGTTTATTATTAATATTTATATCCTCACTATCACTTAGAAATTAATTCATATTTAACACATCAATGCTATATTTCCAAAATTATTATGTACATAAAGTTAAAAACCCATGAACTATGCTATGAGGTATAGGGAAATGTTTATCATTTGCTTGTGAACACAGCTGGTTTTACCATCTGGAAAACACTTACATATACATACCACACACCATAACATTTTCTCCTGGTCAGACCTGCACCAGAGCCCTGGTAATACTGCAATGGGTGGAGAATGCCATTGATCATGACATTTGGGGGTGTAGCTGTGGTGTAAAGGGGTGTGATGAGGCACCTCAGGGTGGAGCCAATTATATCACCATAAGGCCCCGCCCCTGCCCCAGCCCCCATCTCTAGAAAGTTGGGAAGTATGCATATAACCTGTAAGCTCTAATAATCCCACCCCTGCTTGTGTGCCTAGGTTTATTGACAAACTACTCATGTGCATTATTGCTAAATTATTTTTCTATATATAGAAAAATAATATATAGAAAATAATATAATATCTATATTGAAATCCACTGCTTTGTCCTTTCCATTTTTCTATTTATAGAGACTCTTCTAAGACTAATCAATAACATACTGATTAAAAGTAAAGGTTGAAAGTTTTTTTTTCCAGGGGACTATCTATGATATGAATAATTTTTAAATTAGAGCTTAGGGTAAAAGTAAGCCTTAAATTTTGCAACAATGTCTTTACAAGTCCTGTAGTCCACAGAAACAACTAAAATTACCACATTCAAACAGATATATGGAAACAAGCGTGATCAGCCTACTGTAGTACCTAAATAAATATAGAACTCAATGTGTTGTTAAATTGTAATTCACAGTAGCCCCTAAAATGATATTCCAACTATAATTTCAGCCCTGCGTGTTGACCACCTCTGTTGCAGAGGTTACCAAGCTTTATCACAAGCCAATCAGTTTAAAAAAGTATCCTTTACGTTTTAACAGTACCACCCCAATTTTATGATCCAATCAACCCCATAGCTCAATTTTCTTCCAATATACTGTACCTGTTCCTCACTCTAGTCTTCCCCTGCCTCTATCAGATAACTAAAAACATAAACTACTAAACCAATAGCTGTTTATCATTATTTTGTAAGATTCATTGGAACTATTAACATTAAAGGGAAATTAAACATCTCAGCCTGTTGATACATCCAATATGAAGGGCCTCACTGTCTTAAAGGGATCCTCACCATACACAAAAGTAGGGAGAGAAGGGTGGGTGGGTCCCCAACCCAAATCGGCAATCCAGGAGCAGTCACCACATATGCAGTAGACCCTCATATATTTTTGGAAGCAGACACTGGGGCACTCAATAACAGATAATCCATCTACCTGTATAAGCCTCCAGTGAATAGGGGAGCCGCAACACTGTCCAAGCAAAACAACCGGATGTTCCCTTCCTCTGGGACCCAGCGAGGCCCTTCATATTGGACGTATCAACAGGGTGAGATCAATACATATTGATTTATGCCCTTGCATTTACTGTAAGACTATATTGGCACCTTTGATCTTCTTGGACTCGTAAGATTTTGGACTGAGACTTATTTATATTTGTGCTGTCCCATAGACTCAAGGACATGGACCTTTTTGCATATGATTTTGTTTACTAGGGGTAGCTACACCTGAATGTTTTACCTCATAGTAAGAGGTTTTAATTATACTATTTCTTTAGAATTATGTATACACTTTAATAAACTGTTATGTATATATGTGCCTATATATATGTCCTTTTTTCATGTGCCGTTTCCTTGGGCAGGTACTATACTAGCTATCTAGCGTTTTTTGTTTTTGGACTTAAAGTTTAGTTCTTTAATTTTAAGTTGAAGTCCAGTTGATCTAACTGAATAAAACGTATATCTCAGAGGAGCCCTTAAACTTGAGGATATCCGGACTGGGTCTCTGCCAACAGTGAAGTGAGAAAGCAAGACAGGAGAAAGAACATGGTCATCCCATATGTAGCAGGGGTCTCCAAGAAATTAAGAAGATTTTTCAAAAAACACCATATCCCTGTCTGCTTTAAACCAAACAACACACTGAGGCAGCAATTGGTACATCCGAAAGAATATCGAAACATAAGAAGAGCGACATCATATACCCAATGCAGTGAATTTGTATGAGGGGGAGATCAAACAGCAACTGCACCAACGTATGGCCCAGCACAAAAGAGCAAATTCCTTGGGTCAGGACTCAGCAGTGTACCTGCGTCGTAAGGAAAAAGGATATACTTTTGAAGAATGTAATGTCAACATCTTGACGAAGGAACATGACTGGTTCAAGAGAGGTGTTAAGGAGGCCATTTATGTGAAAATAAAGAAACCAAGCCTGAATAGAGGTTTGGGGGGTTGACACCAACTGTCTGCCATGTACAATGCTGTTTTGACTCTATACCCTGGGCAGTTTCCATAACACCTCTTAGCCACTATGCAATCACACCTTGCATCAGTAGCTCCCTAACACCTGGCAGTCAAATGCTAATTGGAACTTTCCAGGGTTCTTAATTGCTAACAGATTCTTGTACTGTTTTGTGATTCTAAATTGAGAAAGCCGGATGATTAGCAAAATGTTTTCAAGAACTAGTCCAGTTGATCTACCTGAATACAACAGATATACCATGACCTGGATGAATGAGACCTTTCACAAGCAATAATAGGAACTGTTAAAAACAGAAACTGTACCTTAGGGATTAATTCCACCAGATATGGATCTTTGAAACAGCAGTTCCAAAATCGAAACCAGGTTTATTTTAAAACCTAGATTCATCTTTAATCATTTGTCTGTGGTTAAAGTATTTCAAGATATCTGTTGAGAGTCTTTGATACCTGGTACTGCCTCTACCTATTTATTGTGGTCCATTGATGTGTTCAGGACAGTACATGAGCAGGAACTGGGAAGAATTGAAGGTAATAAGACTTTGTGATTACAGTATATCATATCTAATCATTATATCAACTGCATTGTCTCCTTGCTACCACAATAATATAATTTTTTTTAAATTTCCTCGCCAGGGGTTGAAAGTTATTTAAAAGGAAATGGATGGTGAGAAACTTGGAACACAATATTGAGAAGTGTGGGGTAGCCCCTCTGTTACTATATTTCCTCATTGCATGAGAGCTAGTATAAGTTTGAATACCAGTGACACAGTGTATATAATGCATTATATAGTGTCTGATCATGATTGAAATTCCTACTTTAAATGAGAAGTCATCCAATGCAATTTTATAGAAAACTACAGGAAAATATCTATTTACTTTAGCCTCTTTTTTCACATGCTTAGTTTAAGAAATCCTATAAACTGATAATACAAATTAATTTCATTTTAAGATGAAAGTCAGGTATTGAAAAAAAAACAAAAACATATATCTATAAATGTGGAACATAGTAGATGAAATGCCTGCAGCCACTGAATCAAAATAACAATTTCTGTCACTTTAGCACAGACATTCTAACCTACAAAGCCTTTACCATGTACAGCTCTCAGGACATTTCCTTATCTTATGACACAATATACACTATGATCTAAAAATAAGGGGGTTTAGAGAGTATGTTTACATTTAATAGCATGTAAGCCTCAGAAAAATGAATTAGTGCAGTTTAAGCAGTTTTATTGTGTACTGTAGCTGTAATATAAACCCCCCCATATAAAAAAGTGTTAAAAATAGTTAAAGTAGCACCCTTTGTGGTTTTACCAAAAGTCCTCTTATTTTTACAGAATTTATTTTTTAATAAGTTAGCATTATTTATTTATTGTTTTTTGTGAATAAAACTTCCAAATTTTTGCATGAATCTTCCAAACCGATTCTCGCTTGGCTGTAAAGAATTGTAAACTGCACGCGGACACGTGAGAACATTAGTTGTTCTGCTGTAAGCATTGGTCACCCCTTTACTTTGAAAATCTGTAATCTGTGCATTACTGTTGGGCACCGCAGCTGAAGATGTTGTGTTTTCTAGCCTATAAAAAGGTTCGAAACGGCTATACACTCGTCTTTCGTTTACATGAGAGTGATTGGTGTCCGCTTGAGGCTTTGGGAAATCATTTTTTTGCTGAAAAAACAAATCCCTTCTCTGTAGATCATTTTGTTGCTTGTCTCTATATTGTGAGTGTCTTAAATGCATTTCTCTTTGCATCATTGGAGGCATTTCAGTATGTATTGGCCGTGCATCTTTCTGCACGTTCCATGACGTTTGCCTTTGAATTGTGTGGGGCATTGTCCTACCATATGTGGCATATGTTTGGGTATCATGATATTGAATTTGCTCTGTATTAAATCGTGGTGTAGAAGCATCTCCTGTGCTTTCAGCTGTGCTTGGTTCAGCTGTTTGTTTATTGGTTTCGTGAGGAATGGATTTGGGGGATTTAGGTGGGGTATTGCAAACATTTTCTTTACTTTTGTTTAAGCTAAATTGGGATGTTGATAGGGTTGTTTTTTCCCTCCTAGGTACAATATTATTTTTTGAGTCGGTCTTCGAATTGTCATGCTCATCACCTTCAGAAATTAAAGTATCAGAACTGCTGCACATTCTATAAAAGGCTGGTGTTTTATTTTTAGAGAGATTTTCCTTTTTTTCTGGGGTCAAATTCAGAAGGGATTTTAGTTTTTTCGAACCTTTTTGAAGAAAATTGGGTGAACTTTTTGTTTCTTTTTTGTTTTCTGAATCTTTGTTGTGACCTTCCTCCCTGATTTCATCTAAACATTCTGTAGACTGGGTAACCAGCGAATCGTGGGATTTACGGTTTAGATTCAGCTGTAAATTCTGTACATTGTTTTCCAAATTAGGGGTGCTCTTAAAATTAGAAACATTTTGGTGCAGAGAACTTTCAGGATTCCTCTTAACTAATGTCGTATAAATATAATTTTGGGGTACTACACTGGTATTTTGACCAACATTGAGCTTTCGGTGTTCAAAAAGAGGCAAGCTTCTTCTTTTGAAAATACTATCATTTTCCTTTTTAGTGAGTTCTGTTTGATTATTTGAGCAAAGAGTTGTGTACAAATAACTTGACTGGCCTCTATTAGACATGTAATTTAAACCAGATCTTGAGTTTTCTGGAACTTGCAAGCTATGTCTTTTAAGAGGGTCCTGTTGTGATAATTGCTGGGGTTCATAACTCATAAAATGATGTGCACCATTAGAATTTGCAAATCTGATGTTTTGTGGTGATGATGCCTTTGGTGTTAGACTGCCTTGAGAGTCAACTATAGTAGAGTTTGAATGAGAAGAATTAGTAGTACAACTTTTAGCTTCCTTTTGCTCAGGAAGTGTAGGCTTGTATACCAGGGAGGAACGAAGTCTAGAATGGCTGTAGAGGGAATTATCACCAATGCTTTCAGTTCCATCATATCCTTCTGGCCTGTCAGCAATAGCATCATTTGAGTCAGGTGGTATATCTGAGTGGTCATTTAGGTATGATTCTATTCTCCAGTTTCGAAGAAAGGATTTTGTGGTGCGTTCCAGTGTTGGCATTCTTTGCTGTACAGATCGTACATGACTATCTGTTCCATGAAAAGACCTTCGAACACTAGAATTTCTTTCAGAAATATTTGGTACCCATCTCTGTGATAATCGGGTTGCAAAACTTTGTGTAGATCCATTCAAGTTATTGGAATATCCACCTCTAGATGATGCAATACTAGAAACATCAACTTGTCTATTCCAGGTTATAGGGGCATTGTTAACTCTGTTGTTCATTGCACGGTTTAGCATCATGTAAGGTGATAACTCTGCTTTATCTCCTGCAGCATAGCTATGTCTTTTCCAGTTATCGTGGCGTTCAAATGGTTGAAAGTGCTGAATTTTATTTTGAGCATTAAACCCAAACTGATGGGGTCGATATGATAGATTTTTTGTACCATATTTGTCATCTTCATTGTTTAAAAATCTAGATCTTGATTTAAAATAGGTGGAATCTAATGCATTGTACTGGTCTTTTCTTCCAAAAAGACTCCTTTGGCTTGAGGCTGAAAGCAAAGAAGACAGGGAATTTTGGTATGAGCCATTTTCCCAGGGATTTTTTTGAAGTTTTCCTGAAACCAATTCTTCAGGTCCAAATGCTGCAGGAATACAGGAACGTGCATATAGAGTTCTGAATTCTTCATCAAATGATTCCACTAGCTTTCCAGTAATAACTTGGACCATACTTAAGTGTATTTTTTCATAAGACCACATGAAGCTAATGAGAAAAACACAGAAAACAAAATCAGAAAACCCAATTTGTAAAATTAAAAATATTTTCCTTTATGTACTGATTAATAATAACTATAATAATGAATAAAAGTGTTCCAGAAATGTATTTGCTCTAGGCATTTCTTATACTAGGGTAAATGCAATTTGTTTTGCATATTTCAAGAGCAAAAAGGCATTTTAAAGGGATATAGGTTGTGCTAAACTATTTAAAGGGCATGTAAACTGAGGCAAATAATTTTTTAACTAATCACACAGTATTTAGGATTAATTACCAACAATCTTAAATCTGCTTTTTTTCTTCTTCTATGACCTTCCTATTCCTTGTTTTTTTTTTTTTTAGCTCTGGGAGTTTTACTTTTTAAAGGCACTGCTAGTCAGTAAAGGGCTGTCAATCACCCAGCCCCTCCCACTGGCACACATGTAGAAACTATCCATTCTATATAAAAGTAAAGCTATATTCAATATCACTGTATGACTAATTGATTCAGCATTAAGATTAGGAAAATGAATAAGAATTATCTCTTACTCTGTGCTCTTTCTGTGCAGGTACCCCCCCACAAACACACACACACACACACAAAGAAAATCTTACATGATTCAAGCCATTAGTAGATCTATCAAACATACAACCTATGCCATGCTTGAAAGCTTTTCCCCAGATTATTCCCCCATTGCTGATGTATGCCCTCTTCTGCCTATACTAGAGAAGTAGGTGGGACAACAGGGAGAACAAGCTGTAAGTTGTGACACAAGAAGAATGTTTTACAGCTCATCAATCTATCCTAGTGCACAACTGGAAGTAGGTGCAATAGGGAAAAAATTATTTGGTAGTGAGAAAGTTGTTTGGGGCACTAAAATGTCCCTTTAATCTGTGGTTTCTGGTTAATACATTATGCTAAAATGTGTTTTAAGTTTTAGAAATCATTTACCAATGCTTTAATTACTTAAAAAAAAAATAATACAGCAGGACCCTTACCTATAAGTGCCATACATAACCTTTTCACAGTCTACAAGAAGAAACTTTTGATCCATTTTTCCAGAGAATTTAGCGCCTGACTTTGAAAAATAATCTTGGCCTTTGACGGTTCTTACTCTTAAATTCTACAAAAAACGAAAACAAACACCACTTTTTTAGTACATGATTTAGTTTCCATATTAAATTAATTCCATGTTAATTAATACTGGAGTTATTAGTACTGTACCAAGGAAATATTCTTTTGAGTCTACACTTATAGTGGTCTACACTAGATTGATCTAAAAGTAAAACTAGTGTGGCAGTTTTACTTACCAACATTCCCCAGCCAGATTGTGGTTTGTGGTAGATATTCTGATTATACTATTGATTGAAAAATGATTGGGCCAGGCAGTTTCCAGAATATCATGGGAAAGTTAGGAGGAAAGACAACTGATGTATTAGCACTTATTGTATATATATTTTGCTTTGTAAGAATACTATGCAATTGTAAAAATGAACAGACACATACACACACACACAACTCTATTAAAGTAGATCTAAAGCCAGAAGGAAAAAAACACTACTTACCTACCTACCCACCTACCTACCTACCTCTTCTTTCCTATGGTTCTCGGCGTCAGATGACCCAATTCCCTTAACAGTCTATAGGAATTACGCAAGAGCTTATTTCACGGGTTTGGAGGAACATGGCAAAGGGAGATGGAGAAACAACTATGGACATGTTGTGGATTTAAATTAGATTATAAAGTTAATCAAGTTGTATCATTTTGCATTTTTTGCAAGGCTCTCCTGGTGGGACTTAATATGCAACACACAAGGTTATTGCAACAAGATAAAACCGGTCCCTCGAATATTAAACAGAAACACAAGCTTTCCCAGGGCACTTTAAAGGTGGCCACTTTGTTTTTATTCTATCATAAAATGCAATTGTAATACATATCCTTGCAAAAGGAAGTGGATTCAATTATGCCATTTCTCCACATGTTTTAAATATACTCTTTAAATGTCCATGTAGGAAATGTGGGGCAGGCATCCAGATCAGCAAATGAACGCATCAAAGAACACAAACCCAATATAAAATATTTCCAAACAGGCTACTTATAGGATACATGTGTATCAAGACGTTTCCACTCTACAGGCCATACACATAACATACAGTACACGTAGTTACCATATAACCATGAGGTGAACTATACATACAATTTTAGCCTATACAAATGTTTTGTAAAATGTGCTTGTTATACTTATTTCACTTCTAATTGGATTGTGTTTTTTACCTTTCCATGTAATTGATCTGCCTTTAAATTCATTACCATATAAGCAAGACAGGTAGCTATGGTGTTTCCTTTTTTTTTGCCAGACATTAGCCTATTTTTGCAATGAAGAAAATCTATTTTATCTTTATTAATGGACTTACATTGGATTATTCATCACTAGGACTCACACAATGGGCTTGACATTCTCATACTATTTAGCACTTTGTATTGTTACACACCTAAGCATGGAATTTGGATACTGTATATCAATCTAATATCTTTTTCAGTTTAGTGCCTTATATTCCTTCTCCTCACCCCACCCTGATGTAATTTCCTGTGTGTTGCTTTATGTTTTACACCATGTCGCATGTTTGATAAAGGACCTTAAGGTTTCTTTCAAACGAACATCAGTTTGTTGTTCTGGCCGTATTGTTACTGCAGGTTTCTTAGCATAACCGCTAGGTAAATGCTGCATGCAACATTTTCCTAGCGGTAAAACATCTGGAACTGCTAGTAAAATGAACCCGAATGACGGACAGTTGTTTGTCTGAAAGTAGCCTTAGTCTGAAACATTTCACATCTTTAAGCCTTATAAAGAGCCCCTTGCTGTAATAACCTTGTATGTTGCATATCAAAGGACATGTTTATCCATCAAACAGGTAAATCACCCCCAAAACTACAAGAGTTAAAAAGCCTACAGACATAGGGCTAATCTGTTTTGCAGCAAAATTATGTTCTCCCCCTTCCCTCTGCCTCTCAAAATTTTCTACATCCTCTACAAGTTCTTTAAGGAGAACCCTGAAATCTTACTGGGATTGTTATTATTCCTGGACAGAGCAAGTAGGCACATCTGGGGGCATCTGTAGAACCTTCCTTATACCGTGACCGTATTCTATTAGTAAAAAGATGTGCTAGTCATTGGAGTAACCCATGATGATTTTCATCTATGTGGTCAGTGCCAATCCAGTAGGAAATATTTGCCAATTCAAAAAACTTTTATAGAGAATGTTTCCTAGGGAAGTGGATAAGGTAAGTGCTGGAAGTGTGTAACACCCCTGAATTGCACCTGTAGTTCTTAAAAATAAAAATAATTGTTAAATTAAAGAATGATTATTACACTAAAAATGAGTTTCATGCTATTATCCAGGACTGTTAAGTCCAGATACTTTACAAAATAGCAACACACTATTACAGAGCTAGCTGAATAACAAGTACTTGCTTGAAAATCTAAGAATGATCACAGAAACTATGAATTTAGGTTTGTATGTATTAGGGTTACGAGATGTCCCGGTTTAACCGTGACTATCCCAAGTGAAGAGGAAAAAGTATCAGAGTGAGACTCTAGTACAGGACATGCAATATACTTCTTACCTTATATCATTCATGTAACGCAGGAACGCATCACAGTGCAGCATTGCAGCAGCAAGGTACGGTAAGGAGGGATCATTCTAGGGGTTTTGCACTATAAGGTTTCTAGCATTGGATGCAATGTGGAGTTTTCAAAAAGTTGTAGAAGTTGCACAGGCCCCTCACAATGATTGTAAAACCCACACTGACCAAATACTGCATCAGACATCATAGCTTTTCCACTTATTTGTGCGATTGCACCCATTATCGCAACACCCATCCCATTTCACTTTACTTCAAAACCCTTTTTCTGAAAAGTGTTTATGCTTTTTGCATTTTTGTTTGCATGGAAATGTAAGGGACCTTGAAGGGTTTGCCTCTAATTAGTTTTGCTAATTTGCTCATTAGTACATTCATTGTTACATTATTTTTCCAACTAAAATAAAGAAAGTTTCCTTACCCGGTGCCTTTGCACTTGGACTCCCTGTTTCTCTGTCATTTTGAGAAAGTGTTGGAAATTTAGGTCATCTAGAAGAAGATATATAGGAACTCCTCTACTCGACGCCTCCATAAGTTCTCTAAATATATCCACATCAGTGAACATATCCATAACAATAGCAATTACCTGGAATAACAAACAACAAAAATATGTTGTGATGCATATTAATGTGAAATATTCTCATTCAATGGGCAATACCTGTGGGAAAATGGTTCGGTTGTAATAGTAATTAAAAAAAACAATTACGGGAATTTACCCAGAGCCGCAATCGTTCGGTGCCATTGACTATTATAGTGACTGTGGCTCTAAGCTGGCATTAGAAGTTGCAACCACCATATTAAATGGGTTGCGGTGGCTGAAAAGGTATTTTTTGCAATACCTATGCATCCATTGCAACTCCTGTTGGTAAATCAGTTAGTGTGAGTCTAAGAGAGAGAAAAAAATCGATGTGGCTCTCTGTAATGTGCCCTGGTTGTGTTTTACACCTGCAATTTGACTTGTCATATATAGCAATGAGATATTACTTTATAGAATTCCTAGCCACAGACACAACAATCCAGATCATGAAATATTGGGATATCAACAATCACATTGTATGATCTCTGCTTCTGCTTGTAACAATATATATATATATATATATATATATATATATATATATATATATATATAAAATAATCAAATATTTATATGCTTTACTGACATATTGACAAAAGCAGAAGATATTACAACCAACATGTTTCAATGCAATGCAATTTAAAGGACCTACAAAATTAAAGCAGATTTATACTCAGAAACCTAAATCACTGAATCCTTGAAGTTGGGTCCTTTTTAGATCAACTTAATTACTTCTTTAAACTTCCCACTCCAGTAGAGATGGGATCTGGGTCCGACTTGACAAATGTTCTGTCTGAAGTGGATCGTCCAGATTTCGGGATTTCGGAGTGCATTTTTGATGATTAGCAAATGTTCAAGGCTATTTTCAATAATCCTCGAAAATTACCTTAAACATTTGATAATCCTCGAATATACAATCAGAAACTCGGAAGTAGTTTCCAATTTTAGTTTTCGAGGATTATCGAATGTTCAAAGTTATTTTTGAGGAAATATCGAAAATAGCCTCAAATGTTCAATAATCATTGAAAATGCACTCCGAAGTCCTGAAAGTATGTTTCATTTTCGGATCTGTGAAATTTTCCTGAGATCTGTAAATCCGAAACCGCAAAGAAACTTACCATTTTTGGCAACCTTTTCCATATTGGGGATGTGGCCAACAGGAATAGCATTACTTATCATTGTTCTTGTTGCTTATGTATGGAGAGGGGCAGAGCGGACCAGAGCAGGGAAGAATAATTAAGATAAGTGACTCAGCTGATCTAACCAAGGGAAGAGGTACTAGTGGTTTAGCGCCTCAACCCGATTAATGTTCATGTGCAGAGTGAGGGGTGGGGAGTATGGTTCCCCTTTAAATATTCATTTTTAAAACATATACAGGGATATTCAATAAAAGTTCTTATTGTTTAAAATGGTGCTAATTTTGCCCCAACCAATCAGATGTTAGCTTTCTAATGTTACATAACATCTGATTGGTTGGGGCAAGATTAGCTCCATTTTAAACAATAACAACGTTTATTGAATCACATTTTTATGTTTTATTATTCTGTGGGGGTCTTAGAACAGATTGAGTCAGTTAAATATCGAGATGCAAACATAATTCTCCTGTGTATAATGCCAAATAAAAACACCCCATAGAAACCAAATCATTAATAACAGCAAACTGTGCTTTATGCTCTATTGCTCAAGAAGAAAACAATGTTTTTTTACTCCATATTGTATATCGATCTCCATTTTTACCGCTCAATTGTTTTGCTACCAGAGATGACATGTATGTTTCTATCAGCTCACCTAATGGGATTTGTTAGGGCAGTGATTAGCACATGTTTTAGATTGTGGCACACTTGGCAATGCAGACTTCTGTTGAGGCACATTTGTGTTATTGATTCTGAACTTTCGTGAAATGTATAATATAATATGAAGTTTACATTCAATGTTACTGTTAGAGATAGCCAAACTTTCGAAAGTTCGGTCTATTTTCGAAAGTTCGAAAGTTCAAAAACGGACATTAAAGTCAATGGGAGTCAAATAGTTCGAAAAGGTCTAATGAAATACAATTAAAATATCAATGGTAACTTAATGTAAATGGCTGTGGGACCTGGGAAATGGTCTGGGGAACATGTTCAAATATCCAGGACATTCGAAAAATCAATTTTACTCTCACTTGCGCTATTTTCGAGCTCGTTCGCGCCTAGGTACCATGTACATTTTACTTGCAGATTCGATGCTCACGTATAGGCTTTAATGGACACTTTACTCGTAGATTCGATGTTCGAGCCTAGATACCATGGACATTTTACTCGCGGATTCGATGCTCGTGTATAGGTTTTAATGGACACTTTACTCGTGGATTCGATGCTCGTGTATAGGTATAATAGGCATTTTACTCGCACATTCGATATTTAACGAATATATCCGAAAATATCGAAAACCCGGGTCCGGGATAGTTTGAGAAATCCGAATTTGTTTGAATTGGAATAGTTCGGCTCGAACTCGGGTTCGAGTTCGAGTTCTAGTCCATCTCTAGTTACTGTACATGTAAAGCCACACTGCATTGACTGTACTGATATTTTTCTATTACAAAATATTTCTTTTTATGGAGACATGACAAAAAGGTCGCATATTTGTACAGTACTATCAAAACAAGATCTTCGGATCTCCCAAGTCACACCCTCAGAGAAACACTGTTACATTAATCGTTTATATTGTTTAGTGGCACAGTAAATAAAAATGGAATTTAATTCAAATTGCAACAGCATTTTTATTCATTATAGAACAATTTATCAGTGACATAAGCAGGAGAGTTAAATGCAGCATGTAAACAGGGAACATGCTGTGAAATCATTCCCCATATAATTAACCTTGATTAATAGATGCACTACTTCCTGTTTTGATCTCGATAATACAAATATTTCTGTTGAGAAAACGTTTAATATGTGTTATTTATTTGATACACACTTTAGAGCTTGTTTTAATGTTGCCCATCTTGTCAATCTGCTGCAACCAATCTTATATTGGATGTTTTATGTAACAGACCAGTAAAAAGGATTGGTTGCTACAAATGAACAGTGCAGGCATATTTTTTAGTGGCAAAAAATTTGCTTAATTATTAACTATGAGAACTTTCTGCAGAAACATATGTTAGTATCCTTTTGCCAACAGATAAGTTACTGAGCACAGTCGATTAATTGCAGGGTTTGTTCTCATTTTAATTCTAAAACCATACTACAGTTTAGTTAATTAATTTTCTTTTTTTTATAGAAGCTTGTCTGTTTGGAAGAAAATTAATGTAATACCAAATCTTGGGAAGAATTTAAGGTCATGGTCTAGTAAAGTTGGCTATACACTAGTACTTTGACCACAAATGAATGGGCCAGGAGGGAGATTTCACAAGTCATCAGGTAAACTGCCAGGAGAACTGCCTGAGTAATGGCAAATCCATCAAATGTCAATAAAATGTATGGTTTAAAAGGAACTAAAGGCAACTAAAAGGTATATAAAGTATCATACAACATCATATAACATGTTCCATTAGACAGAGCATGTTTACAATGAAAAAACATACTGTGTCTCACCTATATCATTTATGTGGCTGTTGGTTGATTTATTTAATTAACCTGTAGATACTAGGGGTCAGTCCTCTCTCTATGTTGCTGGGAACATGAGTTTCCACTGTATACCCATTCTCTTCTAAACAGCAGATCAAAATAAGGAAGATGAAGCCTGGCCTGCCCCCTAGATGCTAAAAGCAAATCATGTTACAGAACAGAGTCCCTGTCTCTTTCGGTTACACTGTTGTTTACCATAAAAATGTTAGTTCTGTGTTTACTGTATCTCAGAAATAACTTATGGTAGTAAATGCAATGTATTGGGGTAATATCTTACACTGCATTGTTCTGAAGAAATATCCCTGGATCAACTCCACATTTGTTTATCAATATAAGTAGAGTTTATTGTATGGCCCATGAATGTATGTATACATAGTGATCATATCCCCACCCAAGAATGTTTTCTCTAGTGTGCACAATTGTAATTTATCTAATCTGTTTTCATAGTCACGTCATATTCAACCTCCCGCAGTCCCCTTATTAATTTAGTTGCTCGTCTCTAAACCCTTTCCATTTCCAAGATGTCCTTTTTGTAAACAGGATTCCAAAACTGCACCCCATATTCCAAATGAGGCATTACCAGTGCTTTGTACCAGTGATTAGACCTGTAAGCTTAGCGTCAGTGGTGGGGAAGATACTGGAAATTCCTTTATTAGATTATATGCAGACTTAGAGAGGATAATTCAATAAGACGAGACCTTGTCAAGCAAAAAAAAGGTTTTTTGAGGAGTAGAAATTTAGAGTTTGGTTAATGTACTTTCATTTTTTATTTGTTTAATGATTGTTCATATACATTAGTTGTCTCATCTAAAGTTGTAAGTGGTGTATCACAAGGTCATGTATTGGGTCAATTCTATTTAATGTGCTCATTATCTTTTCCCACTCAAATCTGTGTGTGATGTACAGCACACAATGTTACTGTCTCTGCCAATAGATCAGTCTATAAAGCAAAAAGTCAAGGGTGTTTCCCTTATTATGTGGATAAACTGCTTTTGCCACACCTTCATTGTTAATGAAGTTAGTTAAAAATATAAATGTATCTGATTTTCATCAGAAAATTTGCACAAACTATGATAGGGAAATAGCATTGTACAAACATGCAGTTACATTATCTAACTTATTCAGTGTATTTATGCATGTATATTTACCCACTGACTGCAGTTTACTAAGCAGTATGTTCTCTTTGTAATACTCCAGTAACAATAATATAAAGACCCAGAGATGGATCAATCTAGTTTGGGTCCCTGGCTGTAGTACACACCTTGGCCCCCCACATGCCATGGCACAAAATTCTTTAGGCCACGCCCACATAAATAGACGGATAGGTAGTCAGCTATGGCTTGACAAAGCACCAGACCGAAAGGTTGCTGTTGTGCACATGAATCAATAAACCACAATTTGTTTCACAAGACCTGTGAGTACTCCAAGTTACATTGTATGTAGATAACCCGCTACAGTAAATAGATAAAGATCGAGACATGGATAAATAGAAATGGTAGATGTAAAGATCTAAAGAAGGGAGTAAGCTCCCTAAAGCTAATCTATTAAGAAAACTATTGTTAGTGCAAATAAAAGGTGTATAACACAATACTTTCTCATCTTTTGTATGCTACAAGTGCACTAATATGGCTACAATCAATTTAACTACAGATTGATAGATAGACCACATTCCTTTTTACCCCTTCTTATTTCTCATCTTGCTCTTATGCTTTCCCTTAGAATCCTTCATTTTTTCACTTTTATGAACAATTTTATCACTTTACTTTCTGTTCAGCTTTATGTTTTTTTTTTTTGTATTTCCTTATCCTCCTCTTTTCATTTTGCTGGTGATGAGTGCTGGTGATGGGGGGGGGGGGGGGGGGGGGGGGGGGGGGGGAATGATGATTGCTGTTGAGGAGTGGCTGGGTGATGATGCTGTGATTATGAGTGGCTTTGATGTGATGAGTGCTGGTGATGAGTGCAGAGAACTCGTGTGCAGCCGACGCTACGTCCCAACAGAATGTCCCAAATTTGGACACTGGGAAAACTCATTAATGATTTACATTGTAGAGCGAGCCAACCAAATGCACACCTGACAAAGGTCTGCACACATCACCACAGAAACATGTAACTTTAAGCCTGGGAAATAGAGGCAGTTTGCAGTGGCTGGCTGTTCTATAAAAATAAAGAAACTTATAAAACATATTTAATAAGATTTTTTTTCTGCCAGACACCATGGGTCCCCATAAGACATCATTACAATCTGCTACTGTAAAGACCACTACCAGTCCACTGTGCTGTTTGTCATTTGTTGATGAAAGGCAGAAAACACTGTTTCATGTACATTACAGTCCAAGTGGAAGATCCTCCATACATTTTACTTAATTATGCATGACAAATTGCTGGGCACACTAGAGCAGTAGCCAACAGTAGACAATGGTGTAATAAAGAAAATGTGGGCACACCGGACTTAAAAATACGCAAATTTGGTGGCAGGTTTTAATACTGTATCATTATTGGCTAAGAAACCATCACAAATAAAGAGGCACAAGCAACTGCTTTTTAGTTTAAAGAGCAATTCTACCACCTAAGTCAAATCCATATGTAACAGCAGACCCTTCCAAAGCCCAAGAGTGCAAGATATTCCTCATTATCCTTGCTGGCTCCCATCCAGAAGGTGCATGCTTCCTTTGTAAGTTTTACAACCTCACGCAGCCAGAGAGGAGACAGCTCTGGAGGCAGCAGCAAATCATTGGCCTTGATGTCGATGTCTTGGAAATAACTGATGGCTGCTACCCAAAAGGACTGGGAAAAAGATTACCCTAGCTGCCGAGGATTTATAGCGATCCTGCTGCTATATATAAATTTTACTTGGGGGTGGAATTGACCTTTATACTAACTTATTAAGAAGTATGAGAAAAATGCATTTAAGTGTAATGAGTTAAAAACTATTGACTCTATTTAGATAAAGCTTTTACTGCTATTTCTTGTATATTATTATTTTACTTCACAGGATTTCACAGGATTATTTAAAACAAATAGCAGGGATGTGAATCAATGGTATTTAATAAAAATGAAAGATATAAGTAATTGTAAGATATATAATAGATGATATTAATGGACCAGTAATGCAATAATATTTTTAACCTTAACAGAGATGGACCGGAGCATGGATCCCAACCTGGTTCCGAGGCAGATTTCCGAGCTCCGTGAATTTTGAAATGTTTGAGGATTTTGGAATTTTTTGTTTTGTTTTTTCTCAAATTTTTCTCAGACTGTCACAGTCAAGTGTTACCAGGGGGGTACAATAAAGTATCAGGATCAAGAGAGCCCAGAAAGAGGACAGAATGCCATGTGAGCAAACGCAGACGAAACAAGGCTCTCAACATCATTTAATTAAATAAAGGGTGTGTATAAAGATTGAGTGCTGTGCATCTTTTCTCTGTATCTAATTTGAATGATATAAATGTTATGCAACATGCACTATCACCTACTACGGGTATACCTTTTGTAGTACTGTGACCTGACACCTATATCATATGTGTTACCAAATTTACCAATGGCAGCTATTAGCTATTAGTGCTGTTAGACATGACAATGAAAATTTTGGGGTTCTCTGGACTCTGTTATTTTAAAGATTTTGGTCATTGATACCTGTTCCTCAAACCATTTCCCAGGTCCCCGAGCCATTAACGATAAGTTACCATTGCTATCTATATCATAAATGCAGGCAGAATTTTCAGATTTTTTAACCTAAATTGACTTTAATGGGTCCACTTGCGCATTATCACATTTTTCCGAAAATCCACAAACTGTCCAACCTCTTACATTAAGGTTTTATGGCTACATCTTGGGCATCTAAAGCTGTACTTTCTCATTTCCTGGGTGTATTCCACAATTCTTGATGTTTCTGTTTCAAAAACCTTATCAAAACTTGCATGTACTGTAAACATTAAAGAGGAACTTTTAAATTACAGACACATCGAGTGAGTTCCTTTTCCCTGAGTTGCTGCAGCCATACTCTATTTCTTAAAAGAAATAATACAAACATAGAAAAGATAATCAATGCACATTCCTAATCCCCATGCAATATCATGCACACTGGCATACATTATAAACAAAGGGGGTTTGGTATTAATTACTGTGATCAAATGAATGTGTGACCTTCCAGACTGGGGTTACCTTGACGTGGTTGGAAGGCTTTCCATTCATGTGATCACAGTAATGTATACTAAAACCCTTTAGTTTATAAAGTATGCCAGTGTGCAGATAATATGATATTGTATGGGGCCTAGGAATGTGCATTGATTATGTTTGTATAAATGTTTGACCAGATCAGTAGCACTTTTGCAAAATGTAGTTGTAAATTAGCCTAATTGGAGTGCTTCCACAATTCTTGTATTAAAAGAAATAATTGTAATAAATAAAAAAAAGATGTTGTCAATGTATCTATATTTTCAAAAAATCTAGCTAGAAAGTCAGACGTGCTGTAATTCAGTCAACTAGTCTGTGTGTGTGTGTGTCTGCTGCCATACAGAAATGGATGACAAGGAAGGGTCATAAAGTACATTATAATTATATGCTGTACAATATTCCAACTAAAGCAAATGTTTACAGCTTTACACATCGCTTGACAAAAGCTCAAGGGTAATGCTTTATTTTCTTACATTGTGATGTTCATGTTATTTCTGTTTTCATTGTATTATGCTATATATATATATATATATATATATATATATATATATATATATATATATCTTTAAATGAAACATTAAAGTAAAAGTTATTAAGTTAATCTTGACAGTTTAGCTACCTGAAAAAAAATGTTCTTTCTGCACCAGCGGAAATGAATGAAAAGGGATATTAAAAAGCTTCTCTTTTTAAATCAAGTCTTAACATGCCTGCTGAGATGAGATCTGTGATTTTCTCCAGCTTTGTATCCATCCAACCCAATAAAGTTTATTTCTTTAGTCTGACAAGTAACTCCCTGTTTTCCAACTCAAAAATACCATATATGACAGTCTTTACCTTTTACATAGGGAAAGAGTAGATTACATCCAACAAATCTCAATAGAACGGTGGGCTAAGTCGATGGTATCAACTCTATTATTTAAACTGTATACAAGGAAAACATTTATACAATGCTTTTTCACTGGTACTTTACTCAAACTAAACATCCCTCTGTTTAGTATTGCTGCTGGAGAGGCTGTGGAAAGATGGGTATAGTAAATCATAGTTTTTGGCAGTGCCAATTTATAGGACCATTATTGTCTTATATAGAAGTTGATGGTATTGGGTTTATTGGTTGACTGTGATGCTGTATAATAAAATGGACTGGTTTTCTAAGATATGGGCAATAATTCATGAATGTGATATTATTAGATGGTAGAGGAAAGAAGAAATATGGTTTTAGGGGTGAGAGGGAGAGTTAGGATCTGACAAAGGGTTCCAAATAAACAGAAATTTGTATGTGAAATACAAATATGAGATGTTTAGTTTATTTTGTAGATTTTACATATTATGTTTAATGATATAAACTTATTTTACTGTTTTGTGAAGGGCAAAGGGTCACTGGGACATATTGGAGGAATTCACATCCGACCCCAGTGCTGCAGGGAAGGGTTAAAGTGTTTCTCAATTACTGCTCATTGTCACCCCTCTTTGTACATTACTGTCATTTTATTTTTTCTTCTGCAGTAATCACATATTTGATGCAAATAAATAACTAAAATAAAGTTACAAAGCTGCAATAAGAAAAGGTTGGACCTTTTTCTAACAAGATGATTCTAATAGCAGTTATAGCTTTCCGCATGCATACATGGGATAAATATTATTTTACAATATATAATATTGCATAAAAAACACTTTGCAAAGAAGTATTCTATTCTGGACATTAACATAAAACAAAAGATGATAGGGGCAATAACTCGTGTCTTACCACGCTCCTGAAAAGCAGTTAGTACTGTGCGACAGTTACGGGAGCACATTAGATAAGGAACCGGAACCGCCGGAAGCAGGATTTTTATCCCGATAAAATACTTGTTAACGTGCATGTACACCATTTTTTCGCTTCCCTTTATATCTTTTTCATACTTTCAAAGCCTTAGTTTTCCTTGTTCTTTTCTTAAAGGGCATGTCCACCCCCAAAACTATAATCCCCCACTACTGGCCCCATCATGTAGTGTAGTTTAATCCTTACCTCACATCCCAGCTCCATAAGGTTCTCCTGTAGTCCCCCTCCAAAGTCCCAAAAACTGCCCACCAGGAGGATAGCAGAGTTCATATAGGACTCTGCCTTCTACCTGGCCTCCGGGAGAAGTTTGGCATGCGTACTGCAGCCCTTCTCCCCCTCCCTCCCCTCCCTCTCCCTCCCTCTCGATTAGGATTCCCTCCCCCTAGTGTAAATCCATTGTCACAAAAGATTCCCCCTGTCCCCCCAGCCCCAACCGCTATGTTAATATTATTAGAGAAATTGCCCAAAACATTACTTACCTTCCCTCTTGCCTCCGCCGCACTGAACTCCCGGCAGCCGCATCCGTGATTGGCTGCCGCTCAGCCAATCACAGACGCAACTGCCGGTCCCTCCCCTCTGCTTGCATTTACTTGTAAGCAGAGGGCCTGGCAGCGCGGCGGAGGCAAGAGGGAAGGTAAGTAAAGTTTGGGGCATTTTCTAATAATATTAACATAGCGGTTGGGGCTGGGGGGACAGGGGGAATCTTTGCTGAAAATTTTTTTTAAAGGGTGGACATACCCTTTAACTGTCATTTGTAATTAGTAGATTTAAGATATTTTTTTCAGTGCAAATACACTGCATCCTACAGTACCTTCCAGACAACTGCTTAGCCCAATAAGGGCTCAGGTAAGAATGGATGAATAGTTAGTTGTTGAAGCCCATAAATGTTCATTAGAATGAATGTCTTAATTGTCTTGAATATCTATGTAGTGTATAGCCAACTTTACTTCTTCATCCAGGAAGGAGTCTCACCACACTGCATTCTGAGATATATACTGTAGATCCAGTTCATGGGCTGAATTGGAATATTACAAAAATGTGGAGCCAGATTGACCTGCTCTGAAGTGTTCATTTAGCATCCATAAAACTACAGATAGGTACACTATGGAGAAATGCACTGCACAGAGCTGTGCTAAGATCAGGTTCACTTCACAGGCTATGCTCCCCCTACAGTTCTGTACTGTTTTTATATAACTGTAACTATTAAATGGCTAACAATAGAGCAAACATGGATTGGCCTTGGAATTATTTTACTTTTAGACAAGAACATTATGGCTTTTGTCGTTGCTACTATATTAAATAACATAAAGTGGTAGAAATTAATTATTTTATTTATCATTTTCTAATGTAAGTCTGGAAGTACTTAGTATTGGATTTTGTAGCTAATCATTTCTGATGGTCAAATATTATTCAGTAGGTTAAAGTTAATAGAGCTATAAAATGTTCTAAGTTAAAAATAATGTCTGGAATATGCAGGATACCTTATGGTTCAACTGATGTACTTTTTAAAAACAGGCTGATATACCTAGATTTTCTGGATTTGGGTGTGTTGCTGTTTTGAAACCATCTATAACAACAACCAGCTGTGTATCTATTTAAACAAAAAATATTTGTTGCTCTCTTAATAATGTGATAAGATTGCCTAACAAGATTTTTAAAATTTTGGTACCCAAATGCATAAAGACTGAATAAATGGAGACCCAGAGCCAAGTGCATCATAGGAGAAGGGGCTACAAAACTGGGCAACTCCAAACATGGGGATAGTAAAGGGGCAGGGAGGGGGTCTCAAAAAATGTGGACCAATTAGGGGAAACAGGGCATAGAAGGGTGAGAAAAAGCAGGAAGGGAGGTGGCCATTTTAAAACAGGAGCGGCGAAACATCCATCCTTCCCACCCTTAGATCAGGTTCAGGTTTGGGCAGCAGTGCATGTTGCTAACTCTTGTTCCTTGTTTCAAAAGTGGAGTGTTTGTCGCAGCATCTGGAAGCGGGGACCTTTGCCAGTCTGCCATAACTTTTTTGGTTGGTCAGGCATCCTTTGGTTATATTGGCTGTTTGGTAAACCTGGCTTAGGCAAGCAGGTTGGTGGCATGCCATCAAAACCACCACTCAGGTATAGCAGTTGGTGAGAGTGGTGGGCATAACTTTGGAAGGACAGACTGGCAGGGATCCAAGTCTTGTTAAAATGTATTGCTAATGAAAAAGTTATTGTTGAATACGATTTTTCTCATTGTTGAGATACAAGTTGCCTATGTTATGTAAGTAATAGCTGTGACCAGTAATTTTCCAACAAAAAAGTGAGTATGTTTGTTTATTCAAAAGAAAAGAGGGAGAGAAATGGACCTAGGGGTGTGGGTTTTGGGAACTTAAAGATGGGAATTAAAAGGAATTGGAGGCTACAACAGTCAAGGTAGAAGGGCACTCCACTGGATTTATGAACAAAAGTTTTTATTGCAATAAACTTTGATAAATCCAATGGAGTGTCTGCTTACCTTATGTTGGATGTTTGACTGTTTCGGAAAGCACCATGGCCTTCATGTGTGGACAAGCAGGAGTGTGGCTTACCGAGCTTGTTTCTAGATGTATAATATATATGGAAATACTTTGTGGAATGTAGATAGCAGAACAAAATCTAGACTTTCTGGGAACCTGTTTAATAATCATGCAGAGAATTAGTAGAAATGGACCATTTTTGAAATGATGTAGGTAACTGATAGCCATTATATTAGTAAAACATTTTTATTTGGTAAAGCTGTCTAATGCTTCAGAAGATACAATACATGTATCTATTTCAAATGCTTAGAGGTAATTATGCAAATTTGCAGAAATCTATTGTGGGCAGAATTTGCGTATTACACTTTGTTTGAAAATGCTTTGCTATGCAACCTAGGTTTTATATTGGCAGAGCTATTTATGGAAACTTCATTTAGCTTGACATTTTAATACACAAATGAAAAATACAATATTCCTTTGAGTTTCAAAGTACATCAATTTTTAATTCATAAGAGCCAAAATGTGACACGATCAGTAGAATTAGGACTTCTAGTTCATACTAGAAGGGGAAACACTATGTTCCGAAAACCACAGCAACACAGAATTCACATAAGGAACCTATATAATATATATATAATAAATATATATATATATATATATATATATATATATATATATCCACAGAAAAATAGATGACGGCCTTGGTGGTCGAAACATGTTGACGGAATAAACACTTGTTTGATTTTTTTGTCAAGACCTGTGAGTGCTTCTATTTTTCTGTGGATATCTTAATGCAATTGGGACAGCACCCAGGTGAGTATATCTATATGATGGAGTGCAATCAAGTTTTGAATATAGCTATATATATATATATATATATATATAAAACAATAGAGGTAGCCGCACTCTCACTTGTAATCTCCACTATTGGCCAGGGTGCATCCCAAATTTCCATATAGTAATAAAGTAACGGAGCACTCCATGGGCTTACAAACAATCAACTGTTTATTATAGCGTTCTACGCGTTTCAACCACGTCCGTGGTCGTCATCAGGATACGCCAGATCATGACACACTAAGTTAAATACATAACAACCCTCCCCCGATCCACCCCCAACACACCTCCAAGGAAACACCCCTCACAGAACTGTGAAGTACAAAGACAAAACGGAATCAACAGATTAAAAAACCTCCACCAACACCTACCACAAGTAGGATAAATACATAATATCAGTATAAATACATAAAAGCAATATATATACATAGGAAAAACATAAGTATAAATATATAAATATATAAATATATAACTATATAAATATATATAAGAACCATAACTATCATCGTACTTAAGAGCTACCAGAGATAATACCACATACTCTTTAAAAATAGGACCATTAGCTCGAGGGGATACTCAGGATAGGGTGCCTAAAAAAATAACCAACTAAATACCCTATCCGGTACAAGGTACATACTCCTCACGCAATATAGCTAACGAGCAGCCTCGCACACTGGGAAACGTGTACTATTCTCAACCCAGGAGACTATAGGAAGCAAGATAATACCAGCTGTTCATTTAACCCTCTCGGGGCCAGTGTGTCCAATTTTCTAATCATTTCGCTTCTCTCCTTAGGAGGGCCTTATTTTGATCAATACCCTCCACTCTTTTCTCCTGGTCTATTGATGATAAAAATTGGACACACTGGCCCCGAGAGGGTTAAATGAACAGCTGGTATTATCTTGCTTCCTATAGTCTCCTGGGTTGAGAATAGTACACGTTTCCCAGTGTGCGAGGCTGCTCGTTAGCTATATTGCGTGAGGAGTATGTACCTTGTACCGGATAGGGTATTTAGTTGGTTATTTTTTTAGGCACCCTATCCTGAGTATCCCCTCGAGCTAATGGTCCTATTTTTAAAGAGTATGTGGTATTATCTCTGGTAGCTCTTAAGTACGATGATAGTTATGGTTTTATATATTTTATATGTTATATATTTATATATTTATATTTATTTATGTTTTTCCTATGTATATATATTGCTTTTATGTATTATACTGATATTATGTATTTTATCCTACTTGTGGTAGGTGTTGGTGGAGGTTTTTTAATCTGTTGATTCCGTTTTGTCTTTGTACTTCACAGTTCTGTGAGGGGTGTTTCCTTGGAGGTGTGTTGGGGGTGGATCGGAGGAGGTTGTTATGTATTTAACTTAGTGTGTTCATGATCTGGCGTATCCTGATGACGACCACGGACGTGGTGAGAAACGCGTAAACCTATAATAAACAGTTGATTGTTTGTAAGCCCATGGAGTGCTCCGTTACTTTATTACTATATAATTATATAATATTATATATATATATATATAGCAATCACACTACTGTGTTCCATGTACGGTGGAGTTAAAAAAAGCACAGCACAGATAATATTTCAAATAGTTCCAGTTCACACATTTCAAAATCATAGACTGTTTTCCTCCCCATAAGTACAAATTTGTGAATATCCAGCCCTGGATATGAAAACCATTTTGTTTAGGTCTGGCTGGTAGTGTGACTGTAGCCTTATAGGTGGACTAATTATACAGAAAATGAAGAAATGTGGTGACAGATTAGATTTACTTTATATATGTTTATTGTATGAAGTGAACCTGATCTTAGCATAACTCTGCAATGTATTTATCAATAGTGTACCATACCTATTTAAAGGGAATGTTGGAGGGTATGCAGAACAAAAAAAATTATTGTGCCTTTAATTAGGTGGTAAATTATGGTGGGACCTGTAGTTGCCATTAGGCAACAAAAAAGAAGAGTACTTTCATTACTGAAAAATATATTGTTTTTATATTATATATTTAAACAACTTTTTCTTGTAAAGGATGCTGGGATTAGTTCTACAATATCAACTAAGATCCTTTTACTCTGTTGTAAATATATCCATTGTGCCATAAGATATTATGTTTTATTTCATTTAAGTAACTATTTTAAAATTGTCCTAAATGGTGGTCGAAATACACTTCCCATCATCCATTACAAACAAGTGATACATAAACGGCATAATTCAGGACAGCAATTAATGCCACAACAATGCATGGTTAAAGTTACCCTAGTTAATGGTTGAACACACTTTTTAGCTTTTCTTACCAGTCATATAATAGATTTGGATTTTGGGAACATGCTGGGAGGTGTAGTTCAACCATGACAATGAAAACAAGTGTAGCAGGGGCATATTAATTGCTGTCTTAAGTAATTAAAGGGCATGTCCACCCCAAAACAAAATTCCCACTGCTAGCCCAACTATGTAGTGTTTAAAAATCTTACCTCTCTGCTCCAAATGGTTCTCCTGTAATGTCTGCCCAAAGTCCTAGAAAGTAAAGAGTAGGAGCATGGCAGGGAGGGAAAATGTTTCCGACTCTGAGGTGTCCTCTGAGAGGTTTCTGGCTTGCTCAGTGCAGCACTCCCCCCCCCCCCCCCCCCCTTCCCCCCCCCCCCCCGTTTCTCTCTCCCTCCCCCTATCTCCAAATCCATTTGCTGTAGTGTAGGGCTTCCTCCCCCACCCCCATCTGCTATATTAGTTTGTATAGCAGTTGGGGCGTTCTACACTGTGGCAAGCCGCGCCCATGATTGGCTGCCTCTCAGTTGCTGGTCCGGCCCCCTGCTTGCAGTTTCATGCAAACAGAGGGCTGTGATAGAATGCTGCAGGAAAGAGGCAGTGTAAGTACAAATCAGGATACTTTTTTGATAAATAACTATAGCTATTGGGGGTGGTGGAGGGAGCCCTACACTACAGAAAATTTCCGAAATAGTGGACAAGCCCTTTAAATGTCTGACAGAGTTTGTTACCAGAATGGCAGAGAGACATGGCCTTTCTGGTAACATGAGAAATCAAAACAAGTATAGATTCACTCTAGCACCCCAAGGCTGGCAATTACCAGTAATCAGTAGGTGTTATAATCCAAACACCCCTACCCTGGCATTGATCCAACCTCAAATCAAAGTGAGAGGAGCACACTGCATCAGTGTATCAAAATGTATTGTGCAAACAACATTCAATATTAATCTGTAATCAGTTCTATTTACTTTATCTGTCTGTCTGTTTTGAACTAAGACCTCAGTATTCATGTTAAACTATCATGTTGGAACTATGCAATATATCAGTGGGTTTTGGGCTGCAGTTGGGCACTTGGCCTCAAAAAGTTTTGCCATCACTCTCCTAAAATATAATTTAAAGAGAGGAAATACAGTACAGGGCTACAGACATTTCAGTACATTTTAAAGGTAATTATTGGAGGGTATGTTTTATCCTGGGACACTGAAAACAAGTGCCTGAGACTTGATTGTTTCCCAGAGAAGGGTTGTTTTGCTCAGCTTAAATAGTAGAAAAAACAAGCACCCATACCTGTATTTTATAAATATCCAGTTTAAACAGGATTTAGCAAGTTTGCTCTTTGAAAATCCATATGCACCATTTAGTGCACATAAAAAGTGCATCACTTTTCTATTTTTATGTAGGTGCAGTATTAATTAGTTCTGATAAGTAAATACTCCACCACACTTCCCCTCCCTGTGGGGGTACCACAAGGCTCAGTCGGCCTTCTTCTCTTCTCCGTTTACACCTTTGGGCTAAGTAAGTTCATTATTTCCTTTGGATTCCAATACCATCTGTATGCTGATGATACACAAATTTACATCTCCGCCCCTGACCTTGTTACTCTGACATCCTGGGTACCTGACTGCCTAAATGCCATCTCTGCTTTTATGTCCTCCCGCTTCCTCAAACTCAACATGGATAAGACCAAACTTGTCATTTTCCCACAATCGGGATCTAACCCCCTACCTAACACTACTATCCACATCAATGACACACCAATCTCCCCAACACCTTACGTCTGATGCCTGGGAGTAAACTTTGACTCAGAACTTTTCTTTAAACACCACATTAATACCCTGTCCAACTCCTGTCGATTACAGCTCAAAAAAATCTCATGCATTCGTGCCCTTATCATCTCTCGGCTGGACTACTGTAACACCCTCTTGTGCGGTCTACCAAGCAACCGACTGGCACCCCTTCAATCAGTCCTTAACTCTGCTGCCAGGCTCATTCACCTCTCTTCCCACTTCTCACACGCTGCCCCTTTCTGTCAATTTCTCCACTGGCTTCCAATAACCCAAAGGATCCAATTTAAGCTGCTAACCTTATCCTACAAGGCTCTCTCCAATACAGCCCCCCCCCCATACATCTCCGATCTGTTAGACCCAAGGTGTAACCTCCGCTCTGCTAATGATCTTCTCCTCTCATCCACTCTGATCACCTCTTCCCACTCCCGTATACAGGACTTTTCTTGTGCTGCCCCTCTGCTCTGGAACACTCTTCCTCGCTTTATACGTCACTCGCCATCACTTCATATCTTCAAACGCAACCTCAAAACTTACCTCTTCAGGCAAGCTTACAGTCTGGACCTGGACACTCCTACCCCTCTTACTGACCCATCGCAGACCCACTAGTTATAATCCACTGACAACTTAGTTACAGCTACTGATCTGCTTCATCCCCATCTCTTCTAGACTGTAAGCTCTTGGGCAGGGCCCTCCTTCCTATTGTACCACAGTAATGCTGTAACTTACCACTGAATGCTGCTGGACCAGCACTTAAATAATTTGCACTTTGTATTACTTGCACTACCCTTGTATGTAACATGTATGTTTTACTCATCCACAATAATAATAAGTAAACATGCAAAATAGAAATGAGTATGCTATATATCCTCAGTCCCTAAGGCATGGCTATTATATACAATGCAATGTGTACTTTGTTACTAGCCAAAGGTTTTTTTTCACTTTAGTTGTCCTTCTATTAAGTTGAACCTTTATATTGTAACTTCCGTGCCTGTCTATCTTACTTAGAACTACTAGGAAAATGTATTTAAAACCACAACTGCAAACCAACTTCAAACAGATTTGGGAAAGTCTTGCTGTGATTCCATGTGATTTTTTTAATGCCAGCACGCGTGTTATTATTTAATTGGAAATCCCCTTATATGTATGTTATTAATGCATAAACACTGAATATACAGCAAGTGTCTACATTATTGACAACAAACCATTCTTATGTAGTAGGAGTAACTCTATATTACACTTCGATTATAAATAAATGCTTAAAGCTGCCCTTGAAATTTACTAAATGAATTTAAATATGGAATCAAGTTTTATCAGTATGTTTGTGAATATATATGTATGTAGAGATGGTAACTGGTAAGTTTCATTCCGTTATCAGATTTATAG
This sequence comes from Hymenochirus boettgeri, assembly GCA_019447015.1. Classification (NCBI taxonomy): domain Eukaryota; kingdom Metazoa; phylum Chordata; class Amphibia; order Anura; family Pipidae; genus Hymenochirus; species Hymenochirus boettgeri. The sequence goes on from CM033473.1 coordinate 175,550,311, forward strand.
ATTTCGGGAAAAACCCAAAGATCTAAAGATTCAAACATGGAACGTACTTTCGAGGGTTCAGAATGCATTTTCGAGGGTTACCAAATGTATGAGATTATTTCTGGTAACTCTTAAAAATAATCTCCTATTCAAAATCTAAAGATTGTTCACTTGTCCTTAAAAAATTGTCATATTTTCTATTTTAAAGAAACATGGATATAATGACAACAAGCACATAAAGAATTGGATTTAAGGGAACATGTTTGTATTTTATGACCATATATCTAACATGGTAGTATAATATTTCAGGATAATTCTATTTCTTTATCAAGCACAGTGATTGCATGTAACACACACACACACAATTATAGAATTACGTGTTAATTATAAGCCAATCATTTTGGCAAGTCAGGATTTTTAAATTTAAAGGGATAACAACCGTTACCGATTGTAAATGGTTATAAGGGCTCAGCCACACTGCTGCGCTTTTTTCGCGTTTGCACTTGCATGTGTGCATGCGTTTGCACTTGCGTTTTTTCTATATCATTGAAAATGCGGCAACGCACCGAAAACACACATTTTCGGGGGCGTTGCAAATGCGATTTGCGTTCCGTGTTTTAAATCGCAATCGCATGCGTTTTTCAATACTTAATTAAAAATGCATGCGCAAACGCGTTTGCGTTGCAATTTGGCCATGCCCTTAGTGGTAATGTAGCTTAAATAAACCACTAAGGCCCAGTAATTAACAAAAGGGGTTCAGCAGTAGACAATCTCCAATAGAGCATTATCAGGACACTATTAATTTGTTTGTTGTTAGTGAAGAAATGAGTAATCACCAAACCCAAACAAGGGTTACCCACCAGTTAATAATAACAATCCCCTTTTTTTCTTTCACTTTTTTGCTCTTTGGCTTTTTTAAAGCATTTTTATTCAATTGTATAGATTGGAATCCTGGGATCATCCAGGTCATGGTATATCTGTTGTATTCAATTAGATCAACTGGACTTGAAGTTTAGGTCTTGAAGACGTTTCGCTAGTCATCCAACTGGCTTTCTAAATTCAGAATGACTTGTACAAGAATCCGTGGCAATTATGGAAAATCCCAATTAGCATATCACATATTAAAACTTGTGGATATCCAGACTGGGCCTTTGTCAAAAGAAGTAGAAGGAAAGAAAAGAACACTTATACCAACAGTGAAGGGGAAAAGCAAGACAGGAGGAAGAACATGGTCATCCCATATGTAGCAGGGGTCTCCGAGAAATTAAGAAGAATTTACAAAAAACACCATATCCCTGTCTGCTTTAAACCGAACGACACACTGAGGCAGCAATTGGTACATCCGAAAGACCCAATACCCAAACACAAGAAAAGTGACATCATATACGCAGTGCAGTGCAGTGAAGAATGCTCTGATTTGTATGTGGGGGAGACCAAACAGCAACTGCATCAACGTATGAAGAGCCAATTCCTCGGGTCAGGACTCAGCCGTGTACCTGCATCTTAAGGATAAAGGACATACCTTTGAAGATTGTAATGTTAACATATTGGCAAAGGAACATGACTGGTTCAAGAGAGGTGTTAAGGAGGCCATTTATGTCTGCCATGTACAATGCTGTTTTGACACCTTACTCTGGGCGTTCCTATAACACCTCTTAGCCACTATCCAATCACGCCCTTAACACCTGGCTGTGATATGCTAATTGGGATTTTCCAAGGTACATAATTGCCATAGATTCTTGTACAAGTCATTCTGAATTGAGAAAGCCAGTCGGATGACTAGCGAAACGTCTTCAAGAACTAAACTTCAAGTCCAGTTGATCTAATTGAATACAACAGATTAGAGATGGTCGAACTATTGAAAGTTCGGTCCGTTTTCGAACTTTCGAACTATTGTAAAAGTTCGAAAGTTCGAAAACAGACCCATTAAAGTCTATGGGAGGCAAATAGTTCGAAAAGTTCGAGTCAAATACAACTAAAATATTAATGGTAACTTAATGTAAATGGCTGTGGGACCTGGGAAATGGTCTGGGGAGCATGTTCCAATATCCAGGACTTAAGTAAAATCGATTTTACTCTCACGCGCGCTACTTTCGAGCTTTCGCGTTCGAACGTTCGAGGTAACATGGACATTTTACTCACAGATTCGATACTCGTGTATAGGCTGTAATTGAGACTTTACTCGCAGATTCGATGTTCGCGCCTAGATACATGTACATTTTACTCGCGGATTCGATACTCAAACGTTCGAACATTCGATAAATCATCGAAAGTCCGGGAAATATCGAAAATCCGCGTCCAAGATAGTTCGAAAAGTCCGGGTCCGTTCGAACTCGAACAGTTCTGCTCGAACTCGGGTTCGAGTTCTATGCCATCCCTACAACAGATATGCTACAATGGTTATTTTCCTTTTAATTTAAAAACAAAAAAAGACAAAGATTTCCTATCCAGCAAAATCTGATCGGCTTCACATTTTTGCAAAATAGGCATAGTAAGACAGACAAAGGCAACCTTTAGAATGTCAGTTACAGGCAGGTTGACATGTTCAAACCACTAACTGAAAAAGATCTCTTGATCCGCCTTTGGGTTTTATCCATACACATTAAATATTGGTAATGGGCATTGGTGAAAAACAGAGAAGAAATAGGAAGAAAATTAAATGAAAAGGACTGACTTGATTTAGCAGGTGGTTCTGGCTGCAACAATATGAGACATGCTTAATTAAATATCATTAAACAAGCAATTTAGGAAGGTTACATTCACACACCTATCTATGCAGAGCAGGGCATGGAGCAATCCTTCTGCACTGTGCTAACCAGCTTTGGAGATGGTGTTACAACCAAACAGTAGAGATGTAATCCATATCCAATTTGGACCCGGTGCTGAATCGGAATATCCAAATTCAAATTGGAATTCATATGGATCTATTCAGAACCGATCTATTCGCGATCATTCTTAAAATGTACTACATACAGTCAGATCCAATGGTATTGGTGCTTTATCGTTATTGTGTGTACCCAGCTTTAGTCCAGTAGCAAAAACTAAAAAGATGAGAATTGTAGGATGTGGTGAAACCTTTTTATTGTGTACTTACAGTTCATTTTTACAGACACTTCTCTCTTCTTCTGGTCAAGCAGTACTAAATAACAAGGGTACAGCACCTAATTAAAGCTTATGGAGTTGCAAATTTTTTTTGGGAAATCCTACGTTTGGAATGTAAAACAAGAATTGGCATATAGGGTGAACTCTGAGCAGGTAAAGCGCTTATAGTTCACCCTATATGCCAATCCTTGTTTTACATTCCAAACTTTAAGGGACACTAAACTGAAAAAAATGACTTGCCTTTATCCTTTTTTATATTTTTAGTGCTACCAGGAACTTGATCCCTTTTTGCTCTCAGTGCTCCCTGTCACTAGATCTCCTCATGTCCTGTTCAGCTCACTCCTAGTTAGTATGCATCTCTCCTCTGTATAAGGATGATCTGTGCCCCACTACAGCCAATAGCATTCACCCAGTGATTTTGTGTTATAGTGAAAGTGAAAGTAAAACTGCTTATGGGAAGGTAAACAGCACAGGGAGCATTAATAATAGCTGTAGGAGTTTGAAGGTGTGTGGGGTGTGTGTGGGGGGCTTTGTACTTGATTTCTTTAGGTACAGTGCTACATTGGGACTTAACTAACACAGACAGCAGCTAACTGCAGGATTGGATTTATCTGCACAGAAAGAGTACAGGATAACAGATAATACTTCCTTTTTCTGATCTTAATGCTGAATCAATTAGCCATGCAGTGACAGAGAAATAAGCTTTACTTTAGAATGGATAGTGCCTACATGTAGTGTGCCAAGGGGAGGGGCTGGGTTATTGACAGTTCTTTACTGAAAAGCTGTGCCCCACCCTCTTTAAAAAGTAAAACTCCCAGAGCTAAAAATCAAGGGCTAGGAAGGTCAAAGAAGAAAACGCAGATTTAAGATTAGTGGTTATTAATCCTAATTACTGTGTGATTGCTTAAAAAAAGATTTGCCTCAGTTTACATGCCCTTTAACAGGATTTAAATAAAAAACTCCATAATCTTTAATGATGTGCTGTATGTACTCTTTGTTATTTAGTACTTCTTGACCTGAAGATGGGAGAAGTGTATCTCTTGAAAGCTTGTATGTAAAAATGATCTGTTAGGGCAAGGCCACACTGCAACGCAAACACAAATGCAATCGCACGCGATTTCATGTGCGATTTTCGTTGCGTTTGCGCATGTGATTTCTTCAACAGGTATAGGATAACGCATGCGATTGCGATTAAAAATGCAGAACGCAAATCGCAACGCACCCAAAAACGTGAGTTTTTTCTTCATTGCCGCGTTTTCAATGATTTTTAAAAAACGCAAGCGCAAACACAAAAAAAACACAGCAGTGTGGCCTAGCCCTAAGTCCACAATAAAAAGGTATCACCTTATCCTACAGTATAACAAACAAAAGAAAAAGCTATGGGCTTTTGTCAAAACTGGAAGTTAAGAGCTTGTTGGTTAGAAGTGAGAGCGAAAAGAGATTTAAGAGGCAATAATACTATACAGAATACAACGTTTTGCAGCTGTTAATTTAATAAAACCTTAATTTTGCACTATGATTCTTCTATATTTGTTTGCACAGACACCATATAGAACTCCCTTCTAAACTGTCCATGCTAGAGATGTCCGAACTTCGAAAAATCCGGTACGCGCGAGGATCCGCATTAAAAGTGGTCTAAATAGCCTTGGTAACGTACACTTAACCACTCAGGGACCTGGGTAATGGCCTTAGAAGCACGTATAAATGCCAACAATACCTAAAAAGTACAGTCCGCTAGCGTGACTTTAAAAAAACGGTATTTTCCGAAAATACGAGGATTCCCGTAAAAACGAAGATTTCCGTAAAAAAACGAGGCTTTCTGTAACTATGATAGCTGCCATTGGCTAATTTGGATCATGTGGCTTGCTCCGTCTTGAAAATTTACACGAATTACTCGTTTTTACGAGTATTCTCGTAATTACGAGAATACGCGTAATTACGTGAATCCTCGTAATTACGTGAATCCTCGTAATTACGAGGATCTTCGTTTTTTCCGTATCCCGAAAGTATCGTAGATCCTCGTAATTACGGAGATACTCGTATTTTCGAAAATTTTCGTAAAAAAAAAAACCGCAGTTCGGAAGTTTGGAAGTCCGGAAAGTCCGGAATAATCCGCCGTTCGCGGACGGGAGAAATCCGCGGCGGATCCGGGTTCGGGTCCGCGAACCGGCCATCTCTAGTCCATGCATGATCTTTTTACAAATAACATAAATGGATTGCTAAGTCCACTGTAATTTTTAGGGCTGGCAGAAAACTTACCATACAATCCAATTGGAAACATTGATTATTGTGTTTTTTTTTAATGAGTAGCATGACTATTGAATATGCTAATCTAACGTATTATTGGAAAATTTAGCTAAGAATTATGAAATTGCCTGACCATTTTACTGCATTAGTTTCCAGCATGAAAAAGTTATTGTCCTGTGTTGATATGTAATTGACCAAAATACATGATTTTATATTTAATAGTAATAAAACCCAAACTGAGACTTAGGATAATATATTCTAACTAGTAGACATGGCTGAACTTCCAAACTTCTTTTCAAGTTTTGAAGTTCGAGAATGGATCCGTTAATGTCAATGGAGACCAAATAGTTTGAACAGTTTGGATTAAATTTGGTTAAAATAGCAATGATTACTTACTGTACATGGCTCTGGGAACTTGGAAATGGTCTGGGGAACACGTACAAATATCCAGAACTTGTTTAAATACTAACTTTCCCCACGATTGAGCTATTTTTGAGCTTTGAATTTTCGAGGGTTAATAAAATCAAATGGCACGTTTAAGGGTGATAGCCGATTTTGAAGGTTACTGAACACCACACTGGAGTGTTATTGGAGCATTAAAGTTGTGCGTTATCGCCAAATTGAAGGGTTACTGAAATCGAACATTACATTCGAGGGATATTGCCGATTTCGAGGGTTACCAAATGCCACATTTGAGGGATATAGAGCGCTGAATTCGAGGGTTACCGAATGCCGCATTCTAGGGTTATGGAGTGTTGAAGTCAAAAGATATATATATGAAAATTCAAGAAATATCAAAAAATTCAATAATTATCGAAAGTTCTGAAAGTTTTGATAGTTCCAACAGTTGGGTTTGTTCGAACTATTAAAGTTCAGATGGAACTTGGGTTCAAGTTTGAGTTCTAGTCCATCTCTTTAAAAACTAGCAAGTCTTAAAATCACAGTAAACATGCGTTTGAATAGCAAACATACACTTGAACCAAAATCACATCTAAGATCCTTTTTCTGGTAATTGAGGTAAATAGACAAATATGTTGCAGCAAATGAACAGAAACATAATTCTATATGATATAATGTTAATGGGTGAATTTAATTCAAATTGAATAATGGTTTAATTGTTGTATATTTACATTAATATTGTACTGTAGAAATATTTTTTAACATGTTTAAACTGGCAGCATTAGGGATATAAACTATAGCTAGACCTACGTTTGCAGCAAGGTGAGTTTGTGGCAAACTAAATTTCTAAATTTAAGTAGTTTAAACTTTGCAGAGGGAAAATATTTCATCCTATATTCTCCCAGACCTTTAAACACTGGTCTGCAAATCTATAATTGCCAATAATGTGTACTCTAGAGACTTCCAGCCACCTAACGATAAAATCCGAATGTTTCAAGCAGTTATATGTCACTGTGTGAAATGTGTTAGGGACAGTTAAATTAAGGAGAAACTAACATAATATATATAGAGCCACTGCTATATAGTTATTGTTGTGTGGATTGTGCATACTGTTCTCCAATCCATAGCATTGTATAGACATTTAGGGCATCCCCAAGAATGTTATTTAATGGATTTGTGTATTTTTAATGTTTGTTTTGAAGAAATTGGAAATGGCATTCTCTAACCAACCAGGTTCTTCTAAGAAAAAAAATGGCCACCATATAGCAAATTTTAGCTATTAACCTTTAAGGGTGTAGTCAATGAATGAAAGGCTTGTCTACTACTGACATTAATGGGGTCTGCAGCAGACTGCAAGTTTTTAAACTTTTAAAAAAAATCTGTAACATACTGTCACATACTGTAAGGTAAGCTTCATATTTCTAGGCATTGCCATCAGTGGTGGGGGGGTTCTGCCTAAAGCAGGGATGGGCAATTATATTTCACAGGGGGCCGCATGAGAATCTTGGATTGTGGCGAAGGGCCAGACCAATAGGTCAATTATAGAGATTGCATAACTGGATTTCATAAAAAAAAGATTGAAAAATTGTTACCCAATAACAATTCCCCCCTACCTGTTTACTGGAAAACAGAAAGATTCTAGTTAATAGCGAGTACTGCATTTCTAGAACCACGAATAGGTGTAATATTTATACAAAATTGATTATTATAGTTAAGACCAAATGAAACCCTTTACTACTATATGGGATTGTTTTAAAAGAATTAACCATGTCCCAATACAATAATTAAGTCTCCATAGTGAGGTACAAAGCAGGTCCATTCGCTGCTTCCCCTCTCCCTACATTAGGAGGTGACAGTGTAACCAGTTGGAACATTAGTTACTTTTGTTTCTTTTTCAATCCCTTGGCAGGTTCAGCCTTTACCATTTGGTACATTATACCTCTCTGATTTTTCTTGGCTGGCTGCCCAGATGTGGAAGATACATTTAAGAGATACATTGGGCCTCGTTTACCCATGCACGCTGTGCAAATTTAAGGGGTTAAACTCGATATTGAATTGGTTAGCGCAAGTTTAACTTCTTCATTACACTACTTGCACGAGTTTTGCAAGAGAGACACCCACGCAAAGGGCGCAGTTTATTTAATAACATGTTTACGCTACCTTTAGAGCTGCTAATTAAGACTAGCTAACGGCTGGAGTGGCGCTCAAGCGCAAATCCATTATTAAATACTGGGAGCAACATTTACCGCAATTGCGTCTCTGGGAAAATGAGGACCATTGTCTCTCTGCTATTACTGCAGTAAGCAGTTCATGCTTTAGTAAAAATGCCGCCCCTATATATCCTTACGCCCTAGGCCACGGTCTAAGTGGCCTTGTGGGAAATCCGGCCCTGGTCATTTTGGATAATTTTTTTTAACTCTACATGTTTATGACATAATGTTGTTTCATACTGGTTTAGACCCAGGCTATATAATACATCCATACGTAATGAATAAAGTGATTGGAGGGTGGGGCCCACTATATAAAGTACGCAATGTACACCCAGGACATGCCTCTGATGAACCGTACTAAACACGTGTGGTCGTTCTCATATTGCAGCCATGACAATGTTTCCTAAATGCGTGTTCCCTTTCTGTTTACACATACAATGTACACCATAAATAGGGCCATTTTCACAAAGGCGTGGTATCAATTTTAAGCAATACTGCGCCTTTAATGATCATTTACCACTGTGACCGTACATTAACTAACCTGCAGTATCGCTAAAAAGGGAGTTTATAAATATGGCCCATAGTGTGTGACAGGAAGTGCAGTTCCAATTTCCTGTAAACAACCCTGTAACGGGAACTCACTATGTGACCAATATGGTGAGATGGGACGGGTGTTGGGTTAAGGAGGGGATGGGATGCTGGGTAAAGGAAGACTGCCACATGCAGTGCCGTATTGTGATGTGAGGAATGATTTGATTGATATTGCAAGTCACCCTTACACCCAATATTACATAGTGTCCCCGTCACTATGATTGGCTGCGAGGCCCCACCCCCTGCTTGCATTTCCGTGCAAGCAGAGGTCCGGGGAGTGCGGCGAAGGAGCGAGACATGGTAAGTAACTATCTGGGGACTTTCTAAGAAAATTATTATAGCGGTTGGGGCTAGGGGCACATTTACTATTATATACTAAAAATGTAAATTAAGGGTGGACATACCCTTTAAAACACACGTAATTATATGTATACATTTCAAAAATGTTTTATTGCTTTTGTATTTGGAATATGCAAATTTATTATCCTACATGCAAAACTTTCTTCCATGTGATCAGTGAAATGAAAAAAAGGAAATTGCATGACATAGAGCTATGCTGATAAATTAAACAAACCCCTGATAATGAAAAATACAGGTGCAATCAAAAACTAATGACCCACTTGATTTGTAATTAAAACTAAAGTTGTTTCCCCATTCAAATGAAGGTGTCCAGTAATATTGGTAATATGAAAACTGCAGAAATCCAACAATGAAGTGTTTGAAGAAGCATCTGTCTGATTGACTGAAACCTACAAGGGCACATATAGCCAAGGGACACCTTAACAAAAGAACGTTTTTCGGGACTTGCTCGGTGAGTCAGAAAATCATTAATTTTGTAATCTTGCAATTAAATAAGCAAAATAACTTGAAGTGTGTTATTAAATGTTGGAATGAGACTGGTTTAGCGTGTTTACAGAACTTACAGTATATAGCCACTGAAAGACTTTGCATTGCAATTATTCAAAGCATTTGAAGTGAATTCCCAACTGAAAATAAACCCAACAGATGTAATATTGGGGGAGATGCAGTATAATTCCTTTCACAACATACCTGCACTCGTTTCCACAATGCATTAACCACATTGTTACCTTTAATACACCCCAGGAACAAGAATTTGGGCCTTTACACCCAGTTGATAGGACATTCATTCTCATTCTAAAAATTAGAGTGAAATGAATGTAAAATGTAGTGCATAGATTCCTCTGTGCTATTGCTCAAAGCCTTTAAAAATGACACCTGCAGAGCAAACATGAGTGCCAAACCCTCTGAAACCCGATGGTAACATAGTATTGGAGGTTGAAAAAGACATACCTCCATCCTACTCATGAGCCCTACCTACCTGATCCAGAGGAAGGCATAAAAAAACAGTTGAAAGGGGGGGTAAAAAACTGACTCCAAATGGCAATCGGGAAGTATCCCTGGACCAATCAGAACTGCAGTATATGTATTAATACCAGTAATCCTCAATATTATTTAGTTAGAAACTTATCTAGCCCATTTTTAAAGCTCTTCAGTGAACTTGCCATTACCACATCTGCTGGAAGGCAGTTCCATAGTTTCACCATTCTCACTGTAAAGAAACATTTCCTAACCTGAAGATGAAGCTTCTTATCTACTAATATTAATGGATGTCCACGTGTCCTTTGATATGACCTAATGGTAAGCAATGTTCTTTGTGCAATTACAGTATGTTAATAGCTATTACCAAGATGAGAAATTTGTGATTTAAAGGGCAAGTCCAGACCCAGACCCCCAACCCCATTCGTCAGCTATTAGAGGATTTTTATTCTTTAATTTGTAATCCCCACCAGCTCTGCTAGAACATATGTGATGCTGCTGTTCTTATATATTATATTATACATTAAAGCAAATTTAGAAAACAAAGAAACATGTTCCGAAACACCACTTGGAAAGCTAACAATACACAGTTACAATGTTTCAATACAACAAAAAGTAACTATAGCAATTGGCCCCAGCTGCATTTAGAAACATTAATGACTAACAGCAGAAAGTTAGGCAGATAATAAAAACTCACACTGCTGGACAAGTGGTCCGGATGCTAATGCCCCGAACCCTTCACAGGGAAACTATTCCCTTCAAATGCTAACATAGATGCAGGCTTGCAGAAATATGCAGGGTTATTCAATAAAAGTTCTTATCGTTTAAAATGGTGCTAATTTTGCCCCAACCAATCAGATGTTAGCTTACAAATGTTAAATAAGATCTGATTGGTTGGGGCAAAATTAGCACCATTTTAAACGATAAGAACTTTTATTGAATCTCCCTGATGGTGTGTAAACAGTCCAGGTACTCACCGCTTGTCTTGAGAGGCCCAGGTGCAGTCAGCCCCAAGCCCGTCACTCAGGTTCCACATGAACTGGAACAAGAAACACACTGAAGGTGCATGCACACCGAAAAAAGTCCAAACCTCTGTGGTAAATAAAAACATACCTTTATTAAGATCAGCACATAAACGTGGACCTCACAGGGTCACCTGACGCATTTCATGCCATGATTAAGTGTCTTTTATGACAGAGGCTACCTCTGCCTATGATTAAGTGTCTTTTATGACAGAGGCTACCTCTGCCTATGATTAAGTGTCTTTTATGACAGAGGCTACCTCTGCCTATGATTAAGTGTCTTTTATGACAGAGGCTACCTCTGCCTATGATTAAGTGTCTCTTATGACAGAGGCTACCTCTACCTATGATAAGTGTCTTTTATGACACAAAACGTGACAGGTGACCCTGTGAGGTCCACGTTTATGTGCTGATATGTCTTAATAAAGGTATATGTTTTTATTTACTTTTATTTAGGACTTTTTTCGGGGTGCACACTTTTTCAGTGTGTTTCTTGTTCCATTATATTATACATACCTAATTATTCTACATACTGTATTCTCTTCCATTTTGAAAAATCAGTTGAATTTATACCCCTTGCTATTCCCTGCTGTTGGCATTAGTGAGCTAACATTTCAGGTTCTGTAATGGTCCTTTTTCTTCCGAGAATGCACACTAACTTGGAATGTTCTAACAGTAATTTCTACTGATTGGCTGTTGGATTTGTACATGTTCAGATCTCTACTGAGCAACAGACGCAACCCAGGCACTGGGTTAAGAGCAAGACCATAACAGTCTCTATTAGGGGTCCTGCAAACAGGAAGTCAGTATTTCTAAAGGTTTTATTTTTACACAGACAAAATGCTAAATGGACAGGTTAAAGTCATTAGGATGGAAAAATACTGCTCTTTTTCTTAAAAGTATATGTATTTGCACTGAACTTCCACACTAATCTTTATTTTTGCAATTTGCATCATATTTGCATGATATAATGGAAAACACTTTATAGCATTAGCACCGTTGAGTTAGAATACGCTCACTGCTGTTCAGACAGGCTTGGCCCCTCTGGACATACACCACACTAAATCTCTACCAATTAATACAACTGGTAAACTTTTATTGCATCATACTCTTTCTGTTTTATTAAAGCTGAAACCAGACCCTTTGGAAAACTGGATAACAAACTTTAAATGGGAAAATGTCTGACAAACTGAATTGATTAGCAAACCGAACTGGTACACAACCCTTGCCAATACAATTCTTACATCTGTACACTGTTCCCAGTAGGTGTCACTTAATTTAAAGGCAATCTTTGCTGACAACAACAACCTCAGTTCTATTTATAGACCACAAAAAGTTAATTAAATAGAGCCATCTCTCATGATTCTGTGAGCTATTTTTTGCCCACTGGACAAACTGTTTTTTAAAGTGCTTTTCGAAGCAGCAAAACACATTCTAAAGTTCATTCAATATGACAGCCTGGTAGGGGAACAAGTGTAAATTGAGCTTTGCAGTGTGATTTACTGCTAGAAGCTGTATTTTTGTTTATATGTAGAGCATTCATCAAAACTTTATATCTGAATAATGTTCTACCTATACAAATGTTCAATTAGGCGGTTGACATGTCTTTTAAAGACATTTATAATATCAGCATAAGAAAACTTTTTATATTATGGTAGAACACCCACCCAAATCCCATTTTCGCATTAGTAAGAATTGTCAAACATGCCTCTGGAAGAACTTACTTGACCCAGCCCTTTCTTCACAGCCACTCTACTTGTCACGGCAGACAGTTAAAGGGCATGTCCACCCTTATAAACAATGTTTCACATATGCTAGTATACCTTCCCCCAGCCCCAACCGCTATAAAATAATTTTAAGAAAGCGCCCCGATCTTTACTTACCTTCCCTCTCTCCTTCGACGCACTGCCGGCCTTCTGCTTGCAAGACACTGCAAGCAGGGGGCAGGAACGGCAGCCGTGTCCGTGATTGGCTGAGAGGCAGCCAATCACGGACGCGGATGTCTGCTGCTCAGAACGCAGGGGGAGAAAGAGAAGGTAAGTAGAGTTCGGGGGACTTTCTTAAAAACCTTTTTCAGCGTTTGGGGCTGGGGAAATGAACCCTACTATATGGCCAAGGGTTTCTATGCTGGGGGAGGGATTGCAAAACAGGAGGGAGAGGGAGGGAGAGGGAGGAGGAGGGAGGGGGAGAATGGCTGCAGTGCACATGCCAAACTTCTCCCGGAGGGGAGACAGGAGGCAGAGTCCTATATGGACTCTGATATCCTCCTGGTGGGCAGTTTTAGGGACTTTGGGGGGGGGGATTACTGGAGAACCATTTGGAGCTGGGATGTGAGGTAAGGATATTATTACACTCCATGGTGGGGCCAGTAGTGGGGGGGGATTATAGTTTTGGGGGTGGACATGCCCTTTAAAGTGCAAGGTCACACCCTATTATCAAACATCAACGACCAGGAAGTAGAGCATTTTTCAGCGCAGAGGCTCCTGTTTTTTCTCAAAATGAGCTTGAAACAATAGCAGGGGGGGGGGGTGTCAGGTAAGTCTCTTCAGAGGCATCTTTGGTAGTTCTTACTAATGCAAAAATCGGAGTTTGGGAGGTGCTCTACCACAATATAAATAAAGTTTTTTTATGCTGGACGTGCCCTTTAAAGATCAGTTTTTTCCTCACATTTTTCAGTAATGCATATGTAAATAGAGCTGAAGAATTATTGACTAGTAGTGTAAAGGGGGGGGGACTTTCATTTTAAAAAGCATATGCTTTACACATACATTACACATACATCACATCATCAAACCCAGTTATCAGATTCCCAAAAGGTGTATTGCGGAACATATACAAATGGCACAGTTCTGAAGATGTGAAAAGTGCTGGTTTCTTCAAAAGATGTACATGTATGACACTATTTTTAATTATTTATCTGTTTAATTGCTTGCACTTTTCCCCTTGTTTGTATACTTCATGTTTTTTTCATGTACAGCACTATGTACCCAAGTGGCATAATAAATGTATTATACATGTACGCTGCATGTTTCAGACTTATGGGTCCTTTCTCAAGTATATGTCCACAGCTTCAGAACAGAGCCATTTGTATATGCTCTGCTATATACATATTCGGAATTGCATATATTGTGAAGGAAACATTCTAAGTTGATTTTATATACTGTATTTTGTGTGCTTGTGCACTGGATGAGGTTGAATAAAGACATACGTTCGTCAAGTCCAACCTTTTCACCCTCCTTTTTAACCCTACCTAACATTTGATCCAGAGGAAGGCAAAAAGAAAAACCCAGCTCAATGGGGTGTGGAGTGGGGGAGGGTTTCCTTCCTTACTCCAAATGGCAAACAGAACTGGTATTAATACCAGTAATTCTCAATATTTTTTAGTTTTAGAAACTTATCTAGCCCACTTTTAAAGTTATTAATTGAACTTGCCATTACCACATCTGCTGGAAGTTCCACAGTTTCACCGTTCTCACTGTAAAGTAACCTTTCCTAACCTGAAGATGAAACTTCTTTTCTTCCAATCTTAAAGGATGTCCACGAGCCCTCTGATATGACCTATTAGTAAACAACGCACCAGAGAGTTCATTGTATGGCCCATTAATATATATATATAAAGTTATCATATCCCCTCGCAAAAGTCGCTTCTCTAATGTAAACAGAAAAGAGATGGTACTCTGCTTGTGATACACACAGAAAAAAAGCTAAACACAATAGCTAAATAATATTACAATATTTAATATCCTAAATAGCACATATATAAAATAACACCTCTATAAATCAGTATATAGCTGGCCAGCCACAGTAGGTGTAATGTAACAAACCACATAAAAAATATATATAAATAAGTAACACTGTGGATACCCCACAAATAGATTCTAAAGGGATAAAAGTATATAATAGCCATGTATGAAGACCACAGATATAAGAGCTAAGCAAAGCAAATGTCTGTGTCCAGTAAATAGTCACTTCCTGCGAGTGTGAAAAATCAGTGCAGTTATGTGTTGTTTTGGAAGTTAAGTCTCTGTTAGGATTTGGTAGTAGGTTAAAGTCTCCTGTTATTATAATGTTTTGGTTGTTTTGTGTTTTAGCTTTATTAATTCATTTTTTAATGGATTTCAACTGATTCTTATTTGGCGCATATAGATTAACAATAGTGTATAATGAGTTGTTGATATATCCTACTATAATTATATATCTACCGTTGTGGTCTATATTAGATTTCATTAGGTTAAATGCTATTGTATTTCCCAACATTATCACTACTCCTACGCTACACAAATTATTATCTTTTAGACATAACAAGTATCTTGTTTTGAATTTGTTTGGTTAGATATATTGTTTGCAATAATGCAACAGTTGCAACAGTTCTCATGGATCTGTTTTGGTTTCATCCCATTTGTCTCTGGCTGTCTATTTTTTAATATAATCTTTTAACCCTTTAATTATTAAATTATATAACCATTATTCAACTAACAAGGTTTAGTAGCAGTTTTCGTTAAACATCTCAGTAGTTATTAGTAAACCTCTTGTTTTATTTTTCTCTAGTTTCATTGTTCAAAATTAAATTATAAGTCATAGAATTAATGTTGGTTTTAGATATCTATTAGTTGACTCCCACTGGTCATATCTCAAACCCAAGATTTCTGTTTATTATTTAGTTAGTTAACTTTGAATTTTTTATCTTTGCTGCTTGGACACTCAGTTCAGATCAATTTTTATTATTAATTGCTGGATATATATAAACCAAAAAAAGGTAGTAACCAGACATACCAAGTATCGTATTTTGGATTTGTTTGGTTATATATAGTGTTTTCAATAATGATTGCCCATTAGCCAGTTCTCATGAGTCTGGTTTCTGGTTTCAGCTCATTTGATTCTGGCTATCTATTTTAAATGTAATTTTTAACCTTTTAATTATTGAATTATGTAACCATTTAACCAACAGGGTTTGATAAGATTTTCAGCAATTGTAAGCAATAGCAATATGTATAATGTTACATAAACAACAACATTTATATTGTATTTTTATTGTATCTCAATATAACCTTGATAAATATCTACTTGAGATGTCCATCTACTTGAGATGTCCATCTCTTTATTAACTAGTTTAATTAGTACTTATGTATCATTATCCAACCTTAGTGAAAGTAAGGGTGTTTTATTTTGACAGTTTCATCATCTTGGCGGTGATTTTGCCAGTCTTTTGGGATTTTTTTTGTAGATGGTGATCTTGGTTTAGTTGTGGTGTTTTTGTTAGTTAATAAGTTCCAGGTCTCAATTATCTCGGTTGCTTCTTTTAGTGTGTTAAAGATGTAGGTTTTCCTTCCTTTGTTGATTATAAGTTTCACTGGGAATCCCCATCTGTAATTTATATTATTTTCTCTCAGAAGATGAGTAATTGGTTAGAATGTCTTTCTTGTTTGTATGGTTGTTGCTGAAAGGACCGGGAAAAATTTTAGGTTTTTGTATTGTTCAGGTATAGAATTTTTTTGTCTTGCAATTTCTGTTATTTTGTCTTTGACCAGGAAAAATTGGAATCTCGTTATCACGTCCCTCGGTACTGAGGGTGGTGCTGTTTTAGGTTTAGGTAACCTATGGGTTCTATCTAGGGTAGAATCCACATCAGATATAGAGGGTATTAAGTCTTTTATTAGCTTTTTAGGTATTTCTCTAAGTCCTCGTTTTATTCTCTGGAATGCCTTTTATTTTAAGATTATTTCTTCTAGATCTGTCTTCCAGATCTGCTAATTTGTTTTTAAGTGTTTGGACTGTATCTGACAGTTTGTAGTGTTCATCTAATAAATCATTAAAAGATCCAGTGAACTCCAGCATTTTATTCTCCACGTGGTATGTTCTTTGCATCAGTTCTGAAATGTTTTTTGTAAGTGTTGCAGTTAGTTTACTATATCTGTTTTGAATATTCAAATCAATATTGTTTTTATATATATCGGTTTCCCTTGCTTCCTTCATGGTAGCTCTCTGGGAATTTATCTGTAAGTCTATAGCTCGCTGCTGCTGAGCTGAGGGTATATCACATTATGAATTGTCAGATTTATGTGGGGTATTAAAAGTACGATTAATCTGAGTTTGTAGTATTAGTTTGTCCTTAGGATGTAATTTGTTTTAATTCTTCAAAAATCCCATCTATATAGTTAGAAACATTTTTATTGTCAGGTAAAGTTGTATTTTGTAAGTTGGACTTACTGTTTGCTGGTGAGGTCTGTCTGGGTTTCTCCATACATTGTGAGGATTCAGGAGGTGAGAAGTTGTTAGGATAGTTATTTTCCTTTGTCTTGTATTTGCTTGCTGTGTCCTTTTCCCCTCTTTTATGTTTTGGTGTGGTCGTCTGTTCCGGTTCTGGGGAAGACCTTGTGGTGCCGGTGCCATCTTGGATCACAGCTCTACCTGGTGAGTATGTCTCCTGTGGGTAGTAATCTGTCAATTTGTGGATTTTGGTCTTCCTATTTTTGTTTTTGGTCATCTCAGGTATCTCCTCCCATGTAGATTGGTTGAGATGGACTTTCGCTTGTTTGTTTTATCCAATAAGTTGAGCTTTGACCGCCGGAGCTCTTACTCCTTGCTGCCTTCCACTATCGCGAGCAGGCCATGCCCCCATATTTATCAACATTGAATATCATCTGCCATTCTGCTGCCCATTGTGATAATCTATCTAGGACTGCTTGCAGCAATTGCACTACATTTGAAGTTTCCAAAGCTCTGCACAGTTTAGTGTCATCAGCAAACACAGAGACCTTGCTCTCAATGCTCCTTATAAACAGATTAAAAAGAAGTGGCCCCAGTATGGAACTCTGAGGCTCTCTACCCAATAACCAATTCTTTATCCATGTACAAATGTTTTTTCTAGGCCAACAGTCCTCAGTTTATACATTAGTTCCTATGTGGCACAGTAACAAAAGCTGAGGCTTGATTTCTTTACTAAAATAAAGACCTTTACTGGAAAATGGTATGAGGAATCACTTTTCTCAAAAACCTCCATCCACCCTATGCAGCATAAAATGACTCAAATGTTGAAATGGGCCCAACCCATAGAAGAGAACAAAGAGAGCCTAGAGCATTTTGTGTCCTGCACTGTAGACAATGTTAGAACAACCACCTTTTTGCATTGAAAATAAAATAATAAATGTGTTGGTTTTTTTTAGTTGATTAGAAGAAATGTATTATAAAGTATTTCAGTTACATGGTAGAATTTATTTTTAAACACGAATTGAATATAATCTTATTAATTTTGTACAGTTTTTAGCTGTCATGCTGTAGGAATACATAATTCTAATTAACAGAGATAAGCAGACATGTATTCTTTTATATGGTTAATGCCCATTATTAGATTTTATGGAACAATAAAATAAATATTTTGCATATTCCAGATATGTATCTTAAACATGTATTTTTAGAATGATTGTCATTGGTAAGACACTTTCTTAATTTAATATAAAATCTATTGCAAAGTGAATAGATTTGTAACAGGAAATGGGTGACAAAGGTGTCCAAATGAATAATTATAAGTTGAATTTTTAATTTGTCATTGCAGTTTTGAATGAATCATCCACGAGCTTCTTAGATGGAGAAATAAAATGCTCATTAATATTTACATCATGTGCAATCACATTTTATCTTCCAATTAGATTAACCATTAGACAAAACCCCATTTATGTATTTTAAAGGTGATTTAATATTAGCAATATTTTAATGTACAATATATAGTTCTATTTATTGTCTCTTATTTACTTACTTATTATTAAACTTTAAAGGACAATTATACTCACCTTCCCTCCGCTCCTCTAATGTGACCATTAGCTTTTACCCAGGGTGAGGACCTGAACCGGCTGTTCCTCACCCCTGGGTTCGCGAAGCTTACACCAGAGCCTTGGAGCAACGCTGCTCTGGTAGGCTCCGCCCCCTCCTCCCCGTCGGTGACGAGGCCAATAGGAAGGCATGCTTGTTGCAGAGTTCCCGGTTCAGGTCCTCACCCTGGGTAAAAGCTAATGGACACAGAAGAGGAGCGGAGGGAAGGTGAGTATAATTGTCCTTTAAGTCCAGTTTATCTAACTAAATAGAACAGATATTGGCTCTTATACAAAAAAAATAATAATAATAGAATTTAATAAAATAAGTATTTTTTCAGGGTTTTATCAATTTACTATATTAAAAAGGAAAGATTAGACAAATATGTAAATCCTTTACAAATATGAGGCAAATTTTTCTTATGTTCACTGTATTTTTAGTGTACCGACTCTCATTTTAATAAAAGTCTCCAACTGGTTAGGAAATGGGTTGATCCAGGGGTATAACTACCAGGAGGTCAGCCCTTGGCACCACAAGGAGGCTCCAACTTCATTTTTTTCTATGATAGATACAGTCTCCCCCCAGACAGGCACACTAGATAAAGTGGGGGGGGCTATGAGTTTTTGCTGGGGGTCCATTGATTTCTAGTTACATCACTGGGTTAATAACCGGGTGTGGTTCAAAGTAAAAACAAATTCAATGGAAATGAAGACTAAAAACATTCAAAATGAGTCGGGAATACAATTATAAGAAAAAGTGCTGATCTGGAAAACATACAAGACCATCATAAAGAAACGACATTCATCATACTATATGCAACTAAAGGCAGACTCCCCAAAGCTAAGTACACATATTTTATGTGTGCCAGACTCTACGTGCGATGATGAATAAAAGGCAGCTCCATATATATTCATTGGGAACCTGAACCAGCAGATCAATGAATGACACCTGACTGAGCAGCCATACTTACTGGATTATTGAACACGTGTTCGCCTGTCAAGCTTTTGGCTGATCCACATTTTCTGTGTGTACAGGCCTTAAGCCTGTACAAATCCTAATCTGGCCAGACCACGGTGTGGCAGTTTGGTCAATTTGGCATGTAAGAAAATATTCTGTTAGGTACTGTATAGATGGCAGTGGAAATGTTTACATGCTAAATAACAGTTTTCAGACAGTCAAGTGTCTATTAATGCTCTATCTGGTCAATGGTTCTAAATAAGTGACAATTTTGCTCTAACTATTGTTTGCAATATATCAGGTGTTATCAGGAATCAGGCATTATTATTAAGTGTATAGCATTGCTAAAAGCCAAACCATTGTTATAAAAGCTGTTATAACATAGACTGTCAATCAGTAGTAGCAGAAGCAGAATTCAGCAAAAGACTGTGGTTAAAAATAATGTCCACATCTATACATTCTCCAAACCATTGCACAAAGGGACCAGTTACACGGAAGATGCCACAAAAGAAAGATTTACAATACAGAAGCCTTTTGTAATCCCTGTACCATATGATTATGGTTTGATTTGAAAAAAGATTTCCTGACATCTTTGGTCATTTCCGCACATCCTGCTTTTTTTTTTGTCATATTGTTGTCATATTCCCATATATTTCTGTGCTGTCATTTATAAATACGAAAAAAATTAACCTTAAACTTAATTTGCTTTCGCTCAATGTTAAGCCTCTTTGTAAATTCTGCTGCACTATTTCTAGTATGAAGAAAAATGTTCATCCCTTAATTGCAATCTTGGGAAAATGCAGCAAAATGTAGCAAATAAAGCTAATTTATTATTATGCTCATAATTATTCTTAATGCAGATTATTAATGATAGATCATGTAATCAGAACCAAACTGCTTTCTATGCATGCAGAACTGTTGGTTTTGAAAATTCTTGGATCCGATGAAATTTTTTCAGATTTTTGAAACTTGTAGCTTATCATTGAAAAAAAATACAAATTTGAAAATTCAATTGAAAAATCTAAAAATTGTGTTTGAAAATTTAAAAAATTCCAGTTTAACTGCATGTGTGATTAGAATCAGTCCTCAGCATCTTAAAAGCGTATAGTAGAAACAGCAGTGTGACAAACGGTTTTTTTTTACTTTTTACTTCCTAAGTGTAAATATAGACCAATTAAATGAGGAGAGCAAATGAGTTACCATAGCTGTTTATAACAATACTAATAAATTTAAATAACACATAAAATTTAAACAACACCTAATAGGAACACAACCAATAAACATACAACTATATATACCAAAGTCATGATATGATCATTGATCATACCTCTTCACCCTGCCATACTCTAAAAAAACCTACCTGCTCCCTGTGTAAGAAAAATGAAGGAAAGTGCGGAATAATGATATTATTTTTAAGTATAAGCCTTTGAAGGCCACATGAAATAGGGAATTGGTTCATATTGACTTGGTGTTAATGTTTAATTGTTCTTTATATTTATCTTAAATTCTGTAGCATATAGAACTGAAGCATACATAGTATTAAAAAGCATGTTTTTTATTTATTAAAGTAAGGTAGGATGAAGAACTTTGCACACTGCAGTCTGCAGTTCACAATTATTGTTTCTATACTCACGGTGGCTTAGTGGTTAGCACTGATGCCTTGCAGCACTAAGGTCCTGAGGTCGATTCCACCCTTGGACACACCTGCAAGGAGTTTGTATGTTCTCCCCGTGCTTGCGTGGGTTTCCTCTGGGCACTCCGATTTCCCCCACAATTACATAAGACATACTGATAGGTTGTATATGTAAATAAAGTGATTAGATTGTAAGCTCTTCGGGGCAGGGCCTGATATATGTATACATGTAATTGTAAAGTGCTACGGAAGATGTTGGCACTAGTTATGATTTAGTCATAAAAATTAACATTGACTAACTTCTGTGATCAGGTGCTACATGATCCTGCAATTACAGTGCAAATCCAAGTGAATCCTTAGAGTGGGTACACATGGCCAGACTTTTTAGTTCTGATAGATCATTTAATATGGGAATCAGAAGA
Source organism: Hymenochirus boettgeri (assembly GCA_019447015.1). Classification (NCBI taxonomy): domain Eukaryota; kingdom Metazoa; phylum Chordata; class Amphibia; order Anura; family Pipidae; genus Hymenochirus; species Hymenochirus boettgeri. The sequence goes on from CM033473.1 coordinate 175,572,017, forward strand.
GAAATGAACAGCTGGTGATGAAAGCCAACAAAATGTCTTTATTATCAGTTGTTTTTTTGGAGTAATGTGAGGGTAGAAACACACAAACAAAGCACCATTTTTACCAGGAGTTCACATTATAAAGAAAAATACTATACTAAACATAAGTACAGTGTTTTTGAACTGCTGGTCATTTTAGAGGCAATTATGAGATCTCTTCATGAAGCTTTAGGCTTCCAAAGATTTTGTTTCGGGATAGCATCATAGTTACTTGGAATACAAAGGCCCTAATGTCATGAGGAATATAGAGAAGTGATATAGAGGTTCTGTGATATAAAGAATATAATATTGGAGTGAAAACTAAGAGTTTCTAGAATACATGAAGGTGCTTAGATATTTATGTACTGGTATATGCATGAATTAGGTGTTATTGATGTTTCTTTTATAGCATTGCACACTGATAAAAAGAATGCATAAAAAGTACAGTAAATGTTTACATTGTTATTTATTTTGCAAACACCCAATAAATGTACATCAAGTAAATTCATATATGGATTTAGCCTTGTAAAAGTTATTGGTATTTATGTGGTGTCATAGAGTAAATATGTTTGGGATTTTTTGCCATGCAATCTATGGCTAGAATTAGGTGAGAAGGGGATGTGATTATAATCTCCTATGTTTCAGCACATGCATTTAACAACATTTTGGCCATGTGGAAATATAGCAGTCATGTGTTTGCCTTGATAGAGTTAGAGGTGTGCCTCAGAAATTGATGGTGAAGATTTTTGTCAGCCTAAATTTTATTTTGTCATATACTCAACTCTGTATTACAAACTAAAACAGTAAATGCAGAGCAGCTTTATGTCACATTGCTGTATTACAATATACACTGTAAAGTCTATTGCAAACTACATACAATATTATACATTTCTAAAGAATGCAGATGGGCCTCAAGAAATATATAGCAACATACTGTAGGAAAGAGAAAAATATATTTCTCTCTAGTTCATTGGGGCAGCGTGGTTATATTTTAGAACCCTGATAACTTTTGTCAGATAAATCACTCAAACAGAAACAGAAAAAGTTTTTTATTCCAGTAGCAGGAGGGTTAATATCAAACTGAGACCAAAAGAATATTATTTGATATCATTCGATTTGTAACCGTACACTTCTCATTCACTAGTTAGTTGCAATCCAGCTTCTAATTAAGAAACCAATATAATTAATTATCACATATATATATGTCTATAGCTACCTATAATTCTAATTTTATATAAGCTCATTCCCACATACAATGAGCAAAATCAAGTTATATAGTTTTTATTATATTTAAATGTTCATCATAATTAAACCAACAATTATTAAATTACAGAACAAAGATTAAATGTCAGCTATATCAATCACTTACCTGTCTTGCTTCTTTAATCATCTTTCTAACCATCTCTTTTATAGTAAAAATGTGTCCTCTTGGAGGATGAAAATATAAATTAATATCTGTGTTTCCTACATGACCGGGAGTCACATAGGGCCAACCAAGATCAAGGTTTGGTGCTTCTACGTCAGATTCCAAAGGCCAATAAGTTCCTGAGGATGACGCATCGTCAGATACATCACCTTGTGAATCATTTGGACTTTCTGGAGGCTTTTGAATGTGATTTGTAATATAATTCAACTCCTCCTCAGCAAGAAATTCTGAAGCTTTTTCTTTCTGCAAAAAATCTTGATATAACTCAATACCTCCTTCTAAAAGTGCATCAATTGCTATTCGATAACATTCTCTATAATGAGGTTCCAACCAGTTTTCAGGCTTTATTTCATCATGTAAGGATGAAAGTAATGACAGTGACTCCATTTCTTGATCCAGAATAAAAATCTTAAATCAAGGTACCTATGGAAAATAGAAATATAAAGAATGGTGAATTAAAATCATCATCATCTTCAGACTATTGCTGCATAGGAATTTATAGAAGATTTATGGATGATGGTCCAGTACTTATTCCTAGAATAATATTAAAGAGACAGTTCAATGGAAATAATATTTTAAAAAAAATGTTAAATTGTTAGTTTGTGTAATGCCTATTACTCTATTATTCTACATATTCTCTCCCATTTTGAAAAATCAGTTGATTTCATACCCTTTGCTGTTTCATGCTGTGAGCTGACATTTCAAGTTCTAACGGTTCTTCTTATTCCCAGTATGCACCACATGCTTGGAAAGTTCCTAACAGTAATTTATACTGATTGGCTGTTGGATGGGTCAAAGATGCTCAGATCTTGGGTCCTGCAGGCCCTTAACTAATAGACTGATGGTCTCTCAGTCTATTAAGGGCCTGTGCCTGAAACGCGTAAGACTACTAGCCACCATTTCTCTGACTGAGGCATGTTTTTAAATATTAAAAACAAAATGTGAAGTTATTTTAAGTAACAAGGAAACCCGTGCCATTTTGCTTCTAATAACTCTTAAGCTGTGCAGCGATTTTGCATTTTTTTCTGATCTAGATTTCCAAGTGGGGAAGGGACAACCCCACCGTTGCTGGCACGCTGGAGATATGACTGAGTAACGGAGGATAAATACACTTGGGAGAACGTGAGTTGCCATACCTGTTTCTTTTACATTTTTTAATGAAAGCTTTTCTTCCCAGAACCTATACATTGTAAGATTCTTCTCTAGTAAGTTGCATTAAGTAAATGTATGTAATAGATTCTGTAACAAAGAAGGCTTCCAAGTTGTTGCTTCACGCCCCCTGACCTCAGGATTCAATGTCTCTATGCACAGAGTCTCTAGCTTCTGTTTCTTCGAAAATATTGTTTCTAAATGTACCTGTGTTCATTGTTGAGTTGCTGGTGGTGCAACATATAAATGATATGTTTTAGGAACACACAGCCCAAGAATTCAAAGGTTCAAATCCCCTGTTTCACATTACTATCACATTACTTGTGAAACAATAAAAAAATTGTCTACTGGTATTATTGCTTTTTTTTGTTTGTTTATTTCCATCATGTTTCTAGAAAAATATTATGTTTCTAAATATGTACAAACTATAAATAGCAACCAGCGTGGATAGCTGACAGCCCTTCTGGAGCATCACAAAATAGTCAACTGATTTTACTGCCATTTTTTCCTAATAAAGATTCTAACTGTACCTGTTTTTTCAGCATGTGCAGTGGTGGTTAAATTCTAAAGTGCTGGTTTTAGAAACACACAAACCATTGGTTCGAAGATTAAAATCCCCGGGCTTACTTTCTGTATCTATTATGTTCCTAGCAAAAGATAAAGGGAGGGATGATCTCCGAGCTATAACATGATTGGGTGTCAGCGTCGAGGAAGCAAGGCTGCAGCTTCGTATGAAGTGCGTACACAGATGCATTATGGGAGATGATCCCTAGTATTAATTAATCACCCAGCATCCATAGCAAAGGGAGAGGTAAGACACAGCTTTTTGTATCTTTGTGAATGTGCTTTTTTTTATTGGGGCAATGTTGTCTGAAGATTTAAGTTGCCCTTTAAAGAAAAGTAATTTTAAAGTAGCAAAGTGTAATTTTTTCTACATTGTTATACTTACCTTTGCTTCCTTGTATCTGTCTCACACTCTATGCAAAATCCACAAACTTTCTGCTGACATTTATTCATTTGCTCTACTTCATTTTGTCTAGCATCTTGGCTTGCTTTTTTCTAATGAAATCCTAAAGTGCCACTGGCTGGGTGACTATGCCCTTGCATTTTCTGGAGGGGTCATATACAGTAGTTGCCTGGACTGGCCTAAAGACAGATTGCAACTTCACAGGGCAAATGTAATTTTGTTACCTGTGCTGAGCTGGATTCCCTGCTGTAGCTTGTGGTTGCTTTCTAGGTTACCTTAGTTTCATATAGGGTGCCTACTTACTTTTATTATGTTCCTTTAAAGGAAATGTACACTGGGAAATTAACTTTTTTTAAATTACCCATTACTAGAAACAATAATTCTTCCGAACTACTGAATCACTGTACCATTGTTTTGTTGATTTGTCCCCTATTTCTTTAAATATCCAGTCTGAAACAATTTCAGCTGTCAATCAAGTATCATAAACTCTTCTATTATGTATAGTTTTGCTGTTCCAGGAATGGTGACAATTTGTACGAGAAATGCAATGTGGGAGATTCACTCTCCCAATGCTGCCTCGTAGAAATTACTGAGCATGCTTACCCTTATAGAGAGTCTGATAGTCTGGCAGGGGACTGTGGGACTTGAGCAAAACTAGTACAAGTAAAATAAAAAATCTTTAAGAGGAACAGATAAAAAAAATGTATACAAAGTAACAAAAACCAAGGGCATCATTTAAAAGCAGAATTTGTTGGCAAAAGTTAATCCTACTATGCCCTCTTTTTGAAAAACATCACACCCACAGCCACTTCTGCAGCCACTGCATCTTATAAATGTACACGCAGTCAGAAAAATCTGAATTACTTTTAAGAGAAAGCTTGGGGTGTGTGCATTTACATTTAGGTATATATTTTTTTAGAAAGATGTCTCCTTTTATTTTGAGACTTTTGTAATTGTAAAGGCTTTAATCCACTAAAAACAACCACGCCACTTTGACCTTGAAAGATGTTTTTTTTTACTTTCTCCAGCTTCTACAAAAGTACGATACCATGAAAGAATTTAGAATAGAATTCCTTTGTTAAATATAAAGCACCATTCAAGTGATTCCCACACAATACTATTTAATGTTTGTACAAACTTTTAACATACATTGAAGAGAAAGGTCAACACTACAAGGGAGTGAATCACTCACTTTTTTGCTTCTGGGTGAGAGAATCATTCAGCAATAATATGAACTGGAAATGGTAAGCTTTAAGTGTGTCATTTATATTTAAAATGTTAAAAAATGGGCCACACGACCTGACCCCACAGTGTGTTATGGATCCCGAGGTCTTTCAGATAATAAATTGTCATCATGGACAAGCCATCTCCCATACTACAGACTGTCAAAGTAAAAGGGCTAATATCAGGCATCTCTCACCTATAAGGAAGGAACCCACAGTTATTTCCCGACATGTTCCCATCCTTATAACAGAACAAAGGTTTTCTACATACCCATTTCTTCCACTACATACTAAAGTGAAGGGCAAATGTTTAAAATTCTCAATAAGTTCCCTTTGGCAGCATAAATTTATGACAGGAAAACCAGATTAATTTAGCAAACGGGAGATAAGATAGGTGAAGTAATGACTGAAGATCAATGAAATACATCCACAAACATTAACCCAGATGCACACATTGCATTGCGATAAACCTAATCAGGCTTATTCATCCAGCACCGCAAGGCAGGTGAACAGGGTTTAGAGTTAGCATGACTTGCTTGCAAAAAGCTATTGATTAGCAGCTGTGTGGCTCTTTGTCCTAGAAAATGTAATGGCAGCCAATAGCTTATACCAGGTGTTAAATAGTCATGTTGGGTTAAGTTTACCCAGAGCAGCACAGTTACTGGTGGATCTCATTATATACATCTACCAATAGCAGCCATGACTGGGTTAATCTCCTATGTGTTTCCCTGGGGCCTGGCTCTTACTGTTACTAAAATATAAGATAGACAGATTTGTATCTTACATTAGGAATTTCCTGAACTTGATATAAACCTTTCCAGTCTTATGAAAAAAAATTTATATTTTAGAAAGTATGCTCACTGCTGATCTGTTATAATCTAGATTTATTTACAATGTGTTTCTCCCCTCAGCATGCTGGCAAGCGCATGTATATTTTCATTTTGGTTCTCCTTATTATTGCTGTTTACTTCTCCTTTACTGTAGGTATCATCCCAGGGATACTACATTTTTCAGTTTCATTTTTCTTAACTGGATTGCAGTACAGCTAGTGAGGATTTAAAAGGAAGTTAACCACAAAGAAAATGAATATATATTTCTGATCACAAAATATAACATTATATATTATTCACAATCATTATAATTTTGTCTCAAACTTTAAATATCACAAACATTTAAACCGAGACATGTGCTTATAGATGACATGACATCTTATCTCAGCAATGTTCCACGGGGCCAAAAGTCAAACAATATACCAAGCCGGCTACACAAGGGAAACATAATTACACAAGGAAAATATTATTCAAAAATTTTGGATCACTAACAGTAAAACAAACAAGGTATCCAGGATCTGCAGCCTCTGGCTCTATGGCTGTTTCCACAGCACTAAGTGGCACTAGAGGCTTCTGGGACTTGTCAAATAGCGACACCTAACAAGTTGCAGTTGTCCTGTGATTAACTGTAAACAACAGACGCCAATTACTGGCTACCGTTATGCTGGATACTTGGGATCTTAAGAGGAAACATTAGTGAGTGTATGCTTACAAGTCAATGTTGCTTGCATGTTACTGCATTTCTCACTAGAGATGGGCAGCAATAATATCGCCATTTCATTAAAGGGCATGTCCACCCTTCTAATAAACTTTTTATATTATGTACTGCTATTTCCCCAGGCGCAACCGCATAACAATTATTCACAGAAATTGCCTCAATCTTTACCTACCATGCCTCAATCCTTCGCCGCACTGCCCTGGCCCTCTGCTTGCACGGAAATGCAAGCAAGGGGCGGGACCGGCAGCCACATACGTGATTGGCTGAGAGACAGCCAATCACGGACGCGGCTGCCTGGAGTTCAGACCGGCGAAGGAGAGAGGCATGGTAAGTAAAGATGGGGGCACTTTCTGTGAATAATAGTAATGCGGTTGGGGCAAGGAGCAGTACATAATATAAAAAGGGTTTTATGGTAGGGGGAGTAAGACAAAATCGTGAGGGAGAGGGAGAATGGCGGCAGTGCGCATGCCTAAACTTCTCCCGGAGGGAGACAGGAGGCAGAGTCCTATATGGACTCTGCTATCCTCCTGCTGGCCAGTTTTTGGGACTTTGGGGGGGATTACTGGAGAACAATTTTGAGCTGGGATGTAAGGTAAGAATTTTTAAGCACTACATAGTGGGGTCAGTAGTGGGTTAAATTATAGTTTTGGGGGTGGACATGACCTTTAAGTCCAGTATCGTGCCAGATAGAAAAATAGCACCAGAACTTCTACCAGAATTAGGCAACATTAAGGGTGTGTCTTTAGCAGATCATATTAGAGTAAATGAAATTGATATTTAGAAAATATTCTAACACCCTTTCTGACTTTTATGTATATTGGAAAGCCCACCATTAAGTACTGACATCTTCCAGGGACCCATTGCCAGGCTAGAAATTTTCTACATTTTGCCACCTCTGACTTATTCTTATAGGCATTACTTAAAGCCAAAATACTTCTTTGACTGAGCAGTTGGCACCACAATGTATTGTGATATGTGGTGAAAAGCGAAATGCCAACATGCTGGAGTATGAGATTGTGCTGCAGGTCATCACTGCTTTATTGATTTTCCAAAAACGCCGGCGAATTACCAGCTGAGGATTATCGCGTGAATGGGTTTATATTCTATTAATATAATCGCTTGAACAGAACTCTTTGATCATGGCTATGATGGGGGCACTAACTCTGTAATTGGTAAGGAATGCTACAAGATTGCAGTTCAATAGTGATCACACGTTAGCCTCGGGCAGTTAAGAACATAAAATGTGTTATTGTAAAGGCAACAAAAATATCTAAAGGGCATCTATCAGGACAAATATTCTGAACAGCTGGTGTATATGGTGCAAAAAGATACCAGAATAGAGATCCACAAAACCTGCTCTGCAACAGTAGTTGTTTACCTTACAAAGTCCAGTTCTCAAAACTCACAGTGAATCACACATAATGAATATTCTTACAGCAAAAAGCTGGAGATCTCTGGGAATTATGTGAAACCACTAGTACTAACAGAGAGCAGTCCTAAAGATAATTATATACATTGACAAGGAACAGGCGAGAGCAGCAGAAACACGTTTCTTATTCATCATGCTTCCGATTTGTTTCCTTTAAGAAGCAAAAACTAAGTGATTGCAAAAGAATATCCGTGGGTGCCAATAAAACCTTTAACAATAGCCCTAAGAAAAAATATGTTACATGAAAAATAAAGGAATCACAGTGAGAACTCAATAATGAGTTAGGGATATTTTAATACTAAATAAGGATCTAATTTTCCCCTAATGCAGGATAAAGCTGCGCACACACAGATCAATGTCACATGGTCAAATACTACTAAATATCTGTCAATCCATACATGGACAATTTTCATTGGCCTGCTTCTTCAGTCCTTTGGCCAAAATTGTATAGTACAAAGGGAATGGGAGGAAACTGCCCCCTCACATCCAGGACAGGAGACATTCCCGTAAATGTCAAATGCCAGAGCATGCTAGGGATCACGTCTGATGATATGTAAGATAGGAGTATCTTGGATTAGTAACATTTAGCTGGCTTTTTGGGTCTCTTATGTACAATGCAAATGTGGCAAGAATAACAAATTTTATTAATAGTGCAAAGTGACATATATTTTTCCAACAAAAGAAATCTCCCTTATCTGCTTCAGAACAGATCCATCTGTTAATGACATTTTGATGGTGCAGTATAATTGCAGTTTGCTGAGTATTCTCTAGATAATAAAATCAATATGGAAAGTCTCCTTCCTGTTTAAAAATGCAAATGTACTAAGAAGACAGTTGGCTTGCCTTTGTGGTTCACTACATCTTCCAGGGAAAATAAATAGTGAAGCACTGTGCAAAAAGAGGCGGGTTTCCTCTAGAAGAAGTCTGCTTAGCTTGCACTTCATTTTGCAAGTACAGACATCAAGCTGTGTCTGACTCACCATAACCTATTTTGAATCTGATACTTTTTGTCCTGAATTTCCAGTGTGGCGCAGTGTAGGGCTCACAGATCAGATGGTAATATAGCCACATGGCTAGAACAATCAGAATTCAGCAGTGATCATTGCATTTTACATATTCCCCACATGTACGAATTTGGTACCTACTGTCAGTGCTACAGTATATTGAATAGGCTATGGACTTATATGGACAAAGCAAAGAAACCCACAACATAGTAACTAAATTGTCATCTTTGGCCTTGTTATTATACATCCCCATACCCCCCCCCCCCCCCCATCTAGTTACTACTATGGGTGTTTTTTCCTTTGCATGTTTAATTTTTCATGTGGCATTACCCTGATAGGTACAATCTATTTATTGTGCTGTGTTTGTACATGTATTTCCTCATTACAGATGTTTTTAAACTGTTATTGACTATCTTGTTTTGGTTAATATAGTTTTATTATAAAATAAAAAGCAATTAAAATGATTCAACTTATTAAATAAACACATACATTTACACACCAAGAGGCATTGTCAAGATAAGAGATTTTCATCTATACTGCTCTAGTAATACAGACTATTTAATGAAAAATTGCGTTATAAACAGTGGCATTTTGTTGCATCATATTTGGATACTTATTGTGATACAATAGCACAAACAACATGCAAAACATACGTGTGTACTCTTCTGGGAATAAAGGGTCCCCTAAAGCAATAACTGCCTGATCACATCGGGTACAGTAGTACCGTATATACTCGAGTATAAGTCGAATTTTTCAGGCTTTAAAATTAGCCTGAAAACCTAACCTCGACTTATACTCGGGTCAAGTCGAAATTTAGATCCAAATTCTGCAATTGCAGGTAGTAACCAGTAGGTGGCGCTGTGTTAACCTGCATAGAAAGTAACAGGAGCTGATCTGCCTTTACACTTCCTGCTTCCTGTAGTCTGGCTGCTGGACTCACTCAGCACTGTCACTGCTCATCTGTATGCTGTAAATCTGATGGGTTTCTTCAGTTTGGGGCAAAAAACAGCTGCTAGTACAGTGCAAATGACAGCTTGAAACTACAACTCTCAGGTGACATTTTTAACTATATGGGGTCAGAGAGTCCTTTACTATATGGGGTCAGAGGGCCCTTTACTATATGGGGGTCAGAGGGCCCTTTACTATATGGGGGTCAGAGGGCCCTTTACTATATGGGGGTCAGGAGAATTGTAAATTATGGTATGTTTAATTAAAAGTTTACTGAACCTTGCCACTCCACATGTTTAGAAACTGAAACTCCCAGCAACAAAACATGCTGGGAGTTGTAGTTTCCAAATATCTGGAGTGCCAAGGAATTGGAGGTTACTGATACTGGATTTGGCTATTACTGTATGGGATTCATATATGGGTATTCTGCTGTCCATTTAAAGGGTAACTAAAGCCTAAAAACAACACAGAATCAGAAGGCAGTAGTGGTGATAATTTCTACCCTCAACTTATACTCAAGTCAATCAGTTTTTACAAATTTTTCGGGTAAAAATAGGTACCTCGACTTATACTCGGATCGACTTATACTCGAGTATATACGGTACCTTGTGAATTCTCCCTGGTGAGTAAAGTAGCAATATCTGTTCTGTGAGAGTATTCACACATGGCAGCAAAATGTCCTTTGTTAGTCATGAACATTTAAAGGAGAACTAAAGTTAGTTATAAAGGTTTTGTATAAAAAAAAACAACAAAAAAAAACATTACCTGTGGCAAAAAGGTATATCATTTCTGTGAGGAGTGCTGCCGTAAAAAGTTGCTCCTGCCAGGCTTTCACCTATCACTATCTTTAATACAAGAAACTAGGACACAAACTTGGCAGATGAAAACTGGATGGTGCTGTCACTCAATATATTAGGAGGTAGGAATAAATTATCCTACCTCCCTGCACTAGGTACCTTGGTTTAATAAAAAAAATTCTACAGTTTTTAAATTTAGTGCTACAATATTTTTATCACTTTGGGAGACCTAACAAAGAGACCCAGAAAGCACTGATTCAGAAGTTTGCTTTGGTATTAAAACATAACTTATTAAACCAGAATTAAAAGATAAGAATATTGCCTGATCTGTTTCATAAAGTGACTCTGTAGCAGACAAAAAAATCATTATGAGTAAGAAGTTAAACACTAACTCCGGTTGCCAAAGTTTCAGGGGAAATATTTAGTCCTTTTTAGTTCAAGAGTTTTGTTGTCTGAAATTTTGCGTTTGCATAAGCAGCTTTCTTGAATTTCCGTCATACTTAGCTCGTGGTCTGACAGGGATTGCTAGTGTAGAAAATCATTATTAAAATTATAAAAACATTCTTTTTGCATCTTCTGACAGGGAAGGGATGTTTTTTAGCTAGAGGGTTGCAGGTTTATCATTCCTGAATTACGCACGTTTCCATCCTAGGTTGTATATTAGTTTGTACATTAGTTTGACTATTTCATCTACAATTATTTTCCCACCTAGTTAAACATTTAAGTATAAACAGAAATACACTCTACCTTACCACAGAATAAGAAAACACTGGAGAAGTGACGACGCTTCACGTCTCTGCGACTCATAGGTGTCAGGGCTCCAAAGAGATTTGTAAAAGTGTGTTTGGGTTTGGCAGGTCAATGAACGAAATCTTTCTTACCAGACAGGTGTGTTCCTGCTGTATCATGCAAATGACTTGTCATTCGAAACCAGGTAGTAGATAATAACTGTGCAAACCAGTTTAGCTTTATAGCCCTTCCCTTCTACAATGGAGATTTAAAAAAAAAAAGTCCAGGCATTACTGGATATTGGACATCATTAAACACACTAAAGTACTGAAGAAGAGGAAGCTGTAACAGCTGGATTAATTGTGTCTGATAATGTCTTCCCAACAACAACAATAATATACAGTATACAAACAGTATACAAATATACATGTGTGTGTTTAGCCCTGGACTCAGCTCCACTGTGTTACCAACTGCCCAGGTTTTACCGATAATCAGCATTCAAAGAAAAAAGGTAAGTTCAGTGCACACAAACGGGGAGATTCAATAACTGAGAGCCGCGTTACTTACCTTAGCCCGATCCCGCGATACAATAACTGATGTAAACGTCAGTTATTGCATCGCGGGATCGGGCTAAGGTAAGAAGCGCGAACTTAACGCTCCACAGCCTTTACTGTTAAATTTCGCGCTACGAGGCAGCGCAAAACTTAACGGCAGGGGTTTTGGATCGTTAGCACAGCGCTATTTCCAAAAACATTCGGAAATGGCACTGTGCTCTAAATTCCGTCTAAAACCCACGTTAACCCGATTTTTTTTCGGGTTAACGTGGGTTTTAGATGGAAAAGGAGCATACTGAATCTCCCCCAAAGTGTGAGGGCTAGGCCACACTGTCGCAGTTTGTTTGTTTTTTGGCGATTGCACATACGTTTTTATAACAATTTTATAATCCCAGCAACGCATGCGATCCTGTTTGCGATAAGCAATCGCATGCAATCACCATTTTAAAGCACAATTGTAGGCGATTTTGTATCTTAAATGAAGAAATCGCATGCGCAAACGCAGCATAAATGCGTGCGATTGCGTGTGCGAGCGCGTTTGTGGCTCAGTGAGGCCATGCCCTAATAGCTTTATTTTAAATATCCGTTTCTTAAATAAAAGCTCTATTAGAAATAGAAAAACCCATGTGTGCCCCGAACTATATATATATATATATATATATATATATATATATATACATGTGCGTTTTTCCCCAAAATAGTGTTTTTAAACCATTTTAACTAGTGCAGACCTTAAAGTAAATTTTTTAAAAGGACACAGTCATGTACATTGCATCTTTATCTATTATTCACAGAGAGGTGATATTGCTTGTTCCTACTGTACCTCCCTGTGAATAAGAGAATGCCCGGGTTCCAGATTTAAAGAACATGTCCACCCCCCAAACTATAATTTACCAAAAATCTGGCCAGCAGGAGGATAGCAGAGTCCATATAGGACTCTGCCTCCTGTCTCTCCTCCGGGAAAAGTTTGGCATGCGCACTGCAGCCATTCTCCCCCTCCCTCCCAATTTTGTCTCCCTCCCCCTACCATAAAACCCTTTTTATATAATGTACTGCTCCCTCCCCCAGCCCCAACCGCATTACTATTATTCACAGAAAGTGCCCCGATCTTTACTTACCATGCCTCTCTCCTTCACCGGTCTGAACTCCCGGCAGACATGTCCGTGATTGGCTGCCTCTCAGCGGCAGTTGGTGTGACCATGCTCTTACCCTTTGCGCATGCACGCCTATAATAAATAGGAGCGCAATCAGGACAGTGTTTCAATCAGCTGGTGATAAATGGAAAGCCTGCAGGTAAATTAAACTCTGTAACCTGGGCATTCTAATATTAACCGGGAGGTGGGAATAGGGGATCTTACCTCCCTGAGAATAACAATTAAAGATTCAAAGTACATTATTTCAAATTTAGGGGGAGATTCAATAAAAGGTCTTATTGTTAAAAATGGTGCTAAATTTGCCCCAACCAATCAGAAATTATTTAACAGCTGAAAGCTAACATCTGAATGGTTGGAGCAAAATTTGCACCATTTTTAGTGATAAGAACTTTTATTGAATAACCCTGTATGTGTCCCTTTAATGTCCTAATCCCAACACATGCTGCTGCTTACATGATCACGATTCCACATTGTACTAAATCGTACAGTTATTAGTTATCTTGGGCAGGTAAGCACCACAGAAAAATAAGATTGGATTTCTCCCCTATGTCAAAAGCATTAGACAGAGTTACACAACTGCAACCCACTTATTTATTGCATAGTGCCAACACAATATTTTAACCTGAAAACTGAGTTTTGCTTTAGAAAAAACAACTCGAACAGATAGTCATACTTGAGGATGGGAACAGTTTTATGAGGGATAAAATGAAAGAAGAAGATGGAGAAGCAGATTAGATAAAAGATGAGGAGCAGGGGAAAAGACTGAAAGGATAAGGTGTAAACGCATATAGTACATATGCTACAACCAATTCCAATGGGAATCAGAAGCCAATATGCGGTGGCAAATTCATACACCACCTCGACTGATCTACCATACCGACTATGATGCCAATGGCCACTTTAAGGAGGAAGTAGGGGGATATGGGAAAGAAAAGTGATTAGGATAAAGGAAGAGAAGCAAAGGGCCATATTTATATTAGTGCGGTATTGCTGTTTTGCGATACCATGCCTTTAACAAACATTGCCTTTTTTGTAAATTTACCATCTTGGATATAAATTTATTATTGTAATCGGAATTCTACAATTGCCCATACAATTCGGTACCATTGCAGAATTTTGGTACCGCATGGTATAAAAGGATTGAAGGTTCGTACATACGACATTTGTTTGCAAATCTACGATCAGGCCGTACATAAACTTCCGGGACCGTGGGTTATCGTAAAAGTACATTATTAATAAAGATGGCCCAAAGAATTTGTAGAAAAGGCAAATTAAAGTTTAGGGGACAAAACATAAAGGAAAAGGGGCAACAGAATAGAATTAGTGGAGACAGAAAAGAGATGGAGAAGTTGTAATGTAAAGTGCTGTGACTTTAAAGCTAAGCCAGCCTCTGGGGACAGGATATGTGTTGTTACATTATTGTGTTAAAGGACAACTAAAGCTGTTATTTGCTCACTGCATTGCCTATTGCCTAGGATCATATTTTTTTATTAAAAGTAAAGCCATGGTCGTATATTTTTGACCGTTCATCCGTACTATATTATGCAGTAGTAGAATATCACAAAGGTATTGTATAAGCGATCATAGAATTATGATTGCGATTGTATATATAAGACCACAATCCTACTTTTAATATAAATAGTGCACGTTAAATAAAAAGTAGCTTCCATTTATAACTATGTCCCAAAGAGTAGAAGAGGGAAAATAACTGGGAAGTGAAAGTAAACAGAAGAAGAAAGATAGAATGGACAATGGTTTAGGTGGAGAATTTATAGATTGAAACGGTGAAACGGTTTACAGCAGGTTGATGCTCAGTGCATTTGTACAAACCGCAGTAGAAGCAGAACCATATTAACACATTCACTGAAGGTATTTCAGAATCACTGCCCAAATAAATTTACATTTGTGTGTGTTACACAGAGGTAAACGTTTACTTATAGCACAGTCCCTTAATAAGGGTATTTAAATGGGCACTCATGGGGTCCACATACCTCAAATTGTTTTCGCATCTGAGAACTGTCCACACACCTACACCCAGAGACATATTAAGACTAAATGGGGCCCAAGGCACAAGTCAGATTTTTGCCCCCCTCCCCCAATGTTCCATTACACAAAAATCACTAAATTGTAATTTTGCTGGCAACACCAGCACATCTCCCTCTGGCCCACCAGCCCATCCCTTGGCACCACCAGCACATCTCCCCCTGGCACCACCAGCACATCTCCCCCTGGCACCACCACACATCTCCCTCTCACACCACCAGCACATCCCCCTCTGGTACCACCAGCACATCTCCCCCTGGCAGCACCAGCAAATCTCCATGGCACTACTAGCACTCCCCCTGGCACCACCACCACATACATCCCCTGGGCCTTGGCACCACACCAGCACACCCCCCTGGCACCACAACACATCCCCCTCCCCAATTCCCCCTGGCCATGGCACCCATCTAATTGCACTCTGGACTGCAGGGTATGTGCTGGTGTCCAGGGGTGTGTGTGTGCTGGTGGTGCCAGAGGGCATAATCCCCTCTGGCACCTCCAGTACACACACCCCTGGCACCACCACCATATCCCCTTCCCCCTCCCCAAGCCCCCCTGGGCCATGCTGCATACCATCCCATCTGATTGATAGCCTCCACCCCTCCCCCCCCATAACCCTGTCGGGCATACAGCTTAAGTTTGCATAATATTAATTATATTGATGGAGAGAGATGGTATCAGTGTGCACTAGTTGTCCGGTCCACCGTCTAGCAACTTAATTGGGTCTTGGGAACTATTACGCGGCACTCCTCTTCTTCTCACACCCAGCCCAACAGCAGTGAGTGCGACTTATGCACGCACTCGCACAGGTGCAGGGCAGTGATGCACTGTGTGCCGAGCATCCAACATCGAGCCAAGGAACTGAACGGCTGAACCACCAATGATTGGGTAATATTTCTTCTAGACTATTACGGACGGTAATGAGGTAATCATCATTCTCAGTCATGCCCAATATTGCCCAAAATTTTTATTGATACTGGGGCCCCTGGACGAGCCCCCCTGGCATTCAGGCCCCAGGCACTTGCCTTGGGTGCCTTGTGGCACCTAAGAAGGGGGAGTTGAGAGCAAGGTCTCAGTGTTTTCTGATGACACTAAACTATGCAGAGCTTTGGAATCTTCCAATGATGTGCAAGTGCTGCAAGCAGACCTAGATAGATTATCAAAATGGGCAGCAGAATGGCAGATGAGATTCAATGTTGATAAATGTAAGGTGATGCATTTGGGATTTAATAATCCCTGTGCCACCTCTGTGTTAAGTGCATCTGTAATGGAAAAAGATTTGGGGGTTCTGGTAGATAACAGACTTAGCTGTAGCAAACAATGTCAGGTAGCAACAGCTAGAGCTAGCAAGATATTGTCTTTTATAAAGAGGGGAATAGATTCAAGAGAGAAAGATTTTATTCTCCCTTTTTACAAGGCACTGGTAAGGCCTCATTTGGAATATGCGGTGCAGTTTTGGAATCCCAAAAGGGACATCTTGGAAATGGAAGCAGTTCAGAGAAGGGCAACTAAATTAATAAGGGAAATGGAGGGGCTTGAATATGGTGGTGCCAGGGGGAGATGTGCTGGTGGTGCCAAAAGGGAGATGTGCTGGTGGTGCCAGAGGGAGATATTCTGGTGGTGCCAGCAAAATATACTTTAGTGGTTTTTGTGTAATGGAATGTTGGGGGGCAAAAATCTGACTTGTGCCTTGGACCCCATTTGGTCTTAAAGGGTATCTATAATGAAAAAACACATTGGCCCATTGCAAAGTTAAATTTGTGTACTCTGTGCTGGCTTAATCCTATCTCTGCCAGTGACTTTGTTTAACCATGGTGTCAGATCTCTGTGCAGCACTCCCCCCTTCCCCCTCACCTGTTACCTCCTCCATGTCTCAACTCTGGCTTGCCGACAAGCTTATCATGTGTAGTAGGAGTTAAAAGTTCAACATCCTGAAAAACACACCCATGCACAGTGGCCAATAGAAAGCAAGCTGTCCTGGAGACACGGATCTCTCCTTGTACTGCTGTTCTCTCTTTGCGACCCATCATCAGTCAGGGAAAGCTATTAAGAAGATGGGGCCAAGTGCAGCCTTATATCTGCCATCAAAGCTACCTCTCTCCCCTTGCTAATGCTCAGATCTCTATGTTTGTAACAGAGCAGGGAGGAGGGAAGGACTTGAGCAGGGAAGAGGATCACGTCACAGATTTGATTGACAGTACAAGTAGGAGTACAGGAATGCAATCACGTATTCTTCTAACTTGTGTATCTCAGTGCAGAAAGGGAATTTGAAAAAAGTGAAGACACTCTGGGGGTTGGGGAGAATTATAGAATACATAGAATACATTTCCCACTATAGATGCCATTTAATCCGTCTCTGGAAGCAGCCCCAGTACAGAACCCTGGGGCACTCTGCTTAGAACTTGAGCCCACATAGATGTAGCTCCATTTACCACCACTCTCTGTTTGGGATCCAATAACCAATTCTCTATCCATGCACAAATGTTTTCTTCAAGGCCAACCGTCCTCAGTTTATACATTAGGCGCCTATGTGGCACAGTATCAAAAGCTTTCGCAAAATCCAAGTATACCACATCCACTGCTGTGCCTGAATCTCAATTCTTGCTCGCTTCTTCATAAAAACTAATTAAATTTGTCTGGTATGATCTTTTTCTCATAAATCCATGCTGACTACTGCTAATAAGATGAGCTCTGGAGAAGTCAAGGATATGATCCCGTAACAAAGTTTCCATCATCTTCCCTACCACTGATGTTAGGCTTACAGGTCAATAGTTACCAGGCTGTGAATGACTACCTTTTTTGAATATTGGTATTACATTATAATATAAAACGTGAATATGATATAAAACGTAAATATAATATTTTATATTATAAGTAACTTGGTCAATATATCCTCTTTATCTGACTATCCGGGCACTACTATTATTATTCATCATAATAACGTCATTTACAGATTATCTTTATATAATTGGTTGTGTATATTAATTTGTTGCCAGCGCGGATATATTAAGGTGATCATGGGGGTGTAGACACATGGATTTTTCTATGTGCACTATACCAACCTGGACTTACAATTTTTACTTAGATTGGTATTACATTGGCTTTTTTCCAATCCAGTGGCACATCCCCAGACCAAAGTGAATCTGAAAAGATTAGAAACAGTGGTCTAGATAGAACTGAACTTTTAAAATCCGAGAATGCAATCCATCTGGTCCTGGGGCTTTATTGATATTAACTTTGTCTAATTGTTTCCGCACCATATTCTCCATCAGCATCTTTAGCAGTTTATGGCAAATTCATAGGAGTGGTTAAGAATGTAAATAGTTTTATTGCAGTTGATGCCAATGCATTAAAACATGTAATGGGTGTTGGAACCAGAACAACAATAAAGTTTGATTTTGCATTTTGCTGGATGTAGGGCTTGGCCACACTAATGCGTTTTGCGCTTGCAATTGCGCATACGATTTTGGTTAAAATGGAATTTGTGGGAATTCCAGGCATTACTGTTTGAGCCTCAAGCAGGAGCGTGCACAGAACTCACAGGCATTACTGTTTGAGGCTCAAGCTGGAGAGTGCATGGAACTCACAGGCATTACTGTTTGAGGCTCAAGCAGGAGACTGCACGGAACTCACAGGCATTACTGTTTGAGCCTCAAGCAGGAGAGTGCACAGAACTCACAGGTATTACTGTTTGAGGCTCAAGCAGGAAAGTGCACGGAACTCACAGGCATTACTGTTTGAGGCTCAAGCAGGAAAGTGCACGGAACTCACAGGCATTACTGTTTGAGGTTCAAGCAGGAGAGTGCACGGAACTAACAGGCATTACTGTTTGAGGCTCAAGCAGGAGAAAGCAGAGGAAATCTCAGAGGGGCGGAGCTTAACATTCAGCAAACCAGTAACAAGATGTCAGCAACTTTCAAGGTTTTTTACAGTGCACTTATCCTTTAAATATTATTAGTCCAGTAAGTTTTATCTGAAGTTGAATACCCATGAGAAAATCAGCAGCCAATTTTGCAGCCAACCAGTGGAGTGGAGTAATTACAGATCACTTTGCCCCCCCCCCCCAACCCCCCCAGCTTTATCTGCAGTGGTTATCTAGGGGGGAAGCTGTTTTTGTCATATGAAAAGTGAGATGTTGAAGCCCCCTTGCTTCAGAACCTCTGGTAGTTTTACCACTGCAGCCAACCAAACAACCATTAGGATCAATGGGCCATATTCATAAAGGAGTGGTATTGCTAAAAAGCGTTAATTTCCAATCAGTTTAGTGATCATTAATTTACGATCGTTAGGGTAAATTAAAAATAATGATCGTAAATTACAGATAAATCTACGAACTACAATAAGATTTATGATCCACAAACTACCATTGTGGTAGTTTACTATTCTACGACTGTAAATGTATTACTAATAAAGCATGGTATCGCTTAATTGCAATACTGCACTTTATAAATATGGCCCAATGTCCCAAGTAGCTAGTTAATGATCTGAAAATTACTGCAAAATACAGCAAACATCTATTGATTTCTTTTGATTTCCAGACAATATGATTACATATTCAGCTTGGGAATAGACAAAAAATTTACTTTTATTTCAAACATTTAAAAAGTATCAAAATATTTAGCCAAAATAGTACATATAAAGAAACCTAAACACCCTTAAGCGGATCCCCCGCCCCGACTCAGCATGAACACAATGTCTAAATAGCCCGCAGCCCTATAAATACTCAGCAGTCTAATCGTCAGACAGTGGTCTGTGCATGGAACTCAAAAAAGTAATGCAGACTACTAGGCTGAAATACAGGAGACTAGGCACATGATGGAGGTAGGTGGGGCACCCTAAGATGGGAATTGCAGCAATTGGAGCAGTTTGTAAACTGCACAAGCAATGCACTAATGCAATTCCCTTTCATTCAAAACCGCAATGTACCAAGAGCTGCAATAGCTTTAGTACAGCCTAGCTTTTAAGTTAAACAGTCCACACAACTCCTTGGGATATACTTGGTGCACGCTCCGCACATTCACCTGCTGTACTTCATCCACAATTCCAAGACGAGCAGCACTCATTAAAACATAGTATTTTATTTGTTAATTTAAAATATAACACATTGTCTGCCAACACACATGGCTCTCTTTTTAAGAGCTTTTAAGTTAGGCTGGGTACACAACAGCAGATATTTCCGGCCAACCAACCGATAGTGCCGTGGATCAGTCAGTTGGCCGGAAATATCTGCTGGTGTTGGGCAGCCGGCCGCGACGGTGCTCAAGATCGTATTGGACGAATGGTGATCATGTCCGTTGGTAATCACAGCCGATCACGGGTCCCTATGGGCGCTATTCTATTGCTGGGACCGACAGTCATTTATCCCATCTGTGCGCTGGTTTGCAGCAAAGGCTGGGTCGAGACAAATAATAGCCCCAAGTGTACCCAGCCTTAAAAAACACATTGGTGCAAAAGATACTATACGCACATTAGAAAGGACCAGCCTTATAGACAGTGTGTCCAGATATGTCACTAAAATCAGGCATGTATAAACTTTTCATAACCTTTCCTGCAGTTTGTGTGAAATGCTTATATTGTATTTGATGAAACAAATGTTAATTTAGCATATTACATAACATTATGTTTTAAATGAAACTGCTTAAATCACGTAGGTATTTCCAGTCATAGGAAAGACACACAAATAGCATGACACATGGGAGTTAATGATGGAGTTAACATCTACTAAGAAAATACCATTCTGGGGAAAACTCTGCAACAATTGTTCATTCAGGATTGGCAGCCATGCACCAAATGAAAGCAGTTACAGAAAGATTTACAGGTCCCTGCCTGCAAATCCTCAGGGAAGCTTGCAGTTCGAGAAAATCTTCTTGTTTGCCAAGTCCTGTGCTGAGTGGTAATCATAACATAGATTAAGGGAAGCACTTAAGCCAAGCACAGCCTTGGAGGGGGGAAAATGTTCAGCACCAAAACTGGGAATGGAGATTGGTCCACAGAAAATCATGGAGACCCTCAATGCAGCAGAATGAGAAGGTTAGTAAACAAAACAGGTAACCTGAGAGAGTTGCTACAAGATGGAGCTGGCACCTCTAGGAGTGACCGAAGGAAAGGGAGAGGACAAAGATATTTACCATGGGCTGGACTATTGGGGAGTAAAGCAGGCTATACAGTTGTGAGTTGGTACAATAGGGAGTTTCCAGTGGTCAGACAGATGGTGTCTCTTTTCTTTCTTCACAGGACCTGGCTAGGTTAGAAGCAGTGAGCCTAGATAAGTCATGCTCAGGGAAGGGAAACAATCCATATAGAACTACAACAAATACTACCATTCCTTCATAACCTGATATAAAAACTAGTATACCAGAAGCTAACAGACAGATTCAGCAATTTTGAGCAATTTGGAGATTTTTGGCCCAGGTACACACTTAGCACAAACCCTTTACGCAGCATAGTGCAACAGAAATCACTCCTGCAATCCAATTCAGGTCATATTACATACCGTGCCATTTATACTGCCAGCACTTAATTTATTGCACAGTAAAGCTTAAATTTAGGGGCATATCTATAAAGGTTTGTTCATTTTCTGATTTTCACTATTTACCAATAAAGTCAAACAGGGTTATTAAAGGTAATGTCCACTGAAAAAACAAACAAACTATGTTCTACAATGTAGATTATCCCCCCCTAAAGCCCACTTTCGAAATATTCACAATTTCAAAAGACCCACTACGTTCCTTACCTGACCCGGTCCCTTGCCGCTCCTACTCTGCCACTGCTGCTAAAAGCCATTCCACTTCCTGCTTAAGGCTGCCAGTTAAGGTGCGACGTGACGTCACACCCAATCGCCTGACAGCCACAGCCAGGAAGTAAAGCGTCTATCAGCACAGAAGTCGCCTGCTCCTGTTTTTGCTTGAAAAAACCTCAGAGCAGGGGGCGGCACCTATACAGTAAAGGACCAGGTCAGGTAAGAAGGTTCAGGAGCATCTTTAGACACTGTAAGGTTTGGGGGGGTAATCTACATAACAATTGAGTGGATTTACCCTTTAATTCAGCATACAAATGTGTGTTTTTTTCTGCTAAATAAAAACATTTGGGGGAAAATGTAATAATTACCTTCCAGTGCTCACTCAGCATGAGTTAATGTATAGCTGGAACAAGGCAGGTAAGGAGTGCGGAAGGTAACAGTGTCATTTAAATAACATTAATTTGCGCGTTACTAAGTAGCGGAATATACTAACATTTGTATTGCATCGGGCGCCAGTGCCGGGAAAAAGGAGCTAACCCCCCGCTGACCCAATCTCACATTGGGAAGTGTGTGTTTAACTCCATTTTACCCCCGAACCCCACATATTACATCTCCCTGAGTCCCTGTTGGTATTGTGCAACTGTAAATAATACAAATGCAAGCCAAAAAGACTGTATACATACCCACATACAGTACATAACCCATACTTCCTAACTTTCTGAAGAGCCAAACCACAACAGAGGCAGAGCCTACTATTGACATAATTGGCTCTGCCCCCAAAAAGCCAAACATCATGCTTACGTCCCCAAAACTACCTGCCCGGGAGAACTTGGTATGGTTGGGGGTTGTTACCCACACACAGATCCTTACATCTCTGCCCAATTTTTATGTTTTTTTTTATATTGTTATATATATTGTTATATATGTTTTATATTAAAAAAATGACTGGCTTTACATAGTGACTTTATTTGTTTACGGTATAGAACATTACTACTAACATTTGTCAGCCCCATGTAAATCAGTAATTTTTTGGTTGTCAAACAAGCATAGCTGTGCATTTTGGCCAAATTATCAACTTGTACATAATATATGTGTTCCAGTATATAGGATGACACTTTCCTGACTACTAACCCTTATATAATGGTCCGATTGCCTATAAATTTGTAGCAGGAATAAGATGTCTGAAGGTCAGTACTGAAACACATATTAGGGAGTGTAGGATAAATGCTGATTCTGTTGACAAGAGCCGGCTAATCTGAAAATAGGGACAGCATAATCCTTCACTGGGTTGGTTATTCAGCTGCATTTACATAGAATTCAGCATAGCATCCGAACCAATAACGTGTCTGTCTGCAAAAAAAGGTAAAATAGAGAGGTTGGAGTCAAAGAGAGCACATTACACAACATACGGTAACTGTAGGTGGAATAATCTCTATGGGCATCGAATTTTAAAAGGAAGAAATAATAGAGTGATGGGAGTTAAACAACCAAACTTTTTTTGTATTACCAAATTTGCTAGGTCTTTAACAAATAGAAATTAAATGCACCTGGATAAAAGTACAAAGTACATATTATTGGTTTTAGTAAGCATTTGTTTAGATCATAGATACCAAACCTATCACCACAACTACAGTTCTTTGCATAGGACCAACAATATGTGACTAACTATTTAATGGCTGCAGGATTGATTACACAGGTTTTAAAGTTCCTATTAACATTTATATATGAACATGTACATCAACATTTTTTGGTTAACGATTTATTGTACCCGTACCCGTTTCTGAATATGACCTGACAGTTTCAAAGTTCCGACAAAAGTTACATAAAACTTTCGGAACTCTCGGATGCCATGGACCTCGGTATTTTCGAATTTTAGTTAATTTTAGGAAATTCAAAAATATTCAAAATCAAAAGAAACCAAAAATTTTAAAAATGTTCAAATGTTCAATTATTCAACCACATAAACTAAAATAACCAAATACAGCACTGCCAACCCCCTAGGTATAAAAGTCAGCATTTCAGGCACCATCTTGTCAGTGTGTTGTGCATTACTGTCTGTATATGATGTGATCCGTGCAATTTTTACGTAATCAGAGAACATACAATTCACAAAAAAATTATTGCAGCGCAGTGCATGCAATGTGGTCACCCACATTGACATGCATTGTGGTTTGCTTCGCGAGCAAGATCGTTAGCATGTGACTAAACAAGCTAGTGTGGCCTGTATGGTGGCCATGACTGTATAGTACAGTATAGTATTTGAGGATGAATAAAGACATATGTCCATCCAGTCCAACCCATCTAGCAATATCCTCATTTCCTGTCTAACTGTTGATCCAGAGAAAGGCAAAAACATTTATGAAGGGGGAAAAAACTCCTTCCTGACTCCAAGTGGCAATCGGAAATTTCCCTGGATCAACTCTACTTTATGTATCAATACCAAAAAAAAACTTGCAACATTCCTTGTTTGCAGAAACTCATCAAGCTTTTTTTTGAAACTGACCAATGAATTTGCCATAACAACGTCCACTGGAAGACAGTTCCATAGCTTTACCGTTCTCACAGTGAAAAACCCTTTCCAAACTTGAAGCCTAAACCTTTTTTCTTCAAGTCTTAAGGGATGTCCTCGTGTCCTCTGTCATGTTCTATTGGTGAACAATGCCACATATAGTTTATTGTATGGCCTGTTAAGGTATTTATACACAGTAATCATATCCCCACACAAGCGCCTTTTCTCCAGCATACATAATTGTAACATTTCCAGTCTCTCTTCATATTCAAGCTCCCACAATCAACTTATCAATTTAGTTGCCCTTCTCTGAACCCTTTCCATTTCAAAGATGTCCTTTTTGTACACAGGATTCCAGAATTGCACTGCATATTCCAAATGAGGCCTTACCAATGCTTTGTAAAGAGGGAGAATTACATTTTCCTCCCTTAAATCCATACCTCTCTTTATACAAGACAATACCATGCTGGCTCTGGCTGTTGCCGCCTGGCACTGCTTGCTACCTTTAAGTTTGTTATCCACCAAAACTCCAAGATCCCTTTCCAACAGGGATTCACTTAATTAGGGCTAGGCCCCACTACAACGCACTAAATCGTGCACGCAATCCTGAGCGTTATCACATGCGGTTGTGTGCGTCATTCTTGTGCATTTTCCGCTTGCGTGTGCGTTTTGCGCATGCGATTTTGCTGTTTTCTGTTATGGCAATGCATGTGTTAATGCACCAAAAATGGTGAATGCATGCGCTGCCAAAACGGAAATGGATGCGCAATCGCATGCGCATGGGAAATCGCGGGGATTTTTGCGTTCCCGCGATTTCCATCATAACCAAATCGCATGCGCTTTTGCGGATGCAAAACGCGTGCGCAAACGCTTAAAAAACATGTGAGTAGGGCCTAGCCCTTAACACAGAGCCATTTATAGTATAAGCAGTACAAGGATTTTTAAGTCCAAAATGCATCACTGTGTGTAACCTGATGTTTAAAAAAAATCTTAAAGATTCTGTCATCTTTTAAAGATCTTTATCAAGCTTAACATTCTGCTACAGCAAAGCTGTTTGTACTAGCTGCATCGCAACATTGTATCTTTTACAATACAGGGTAGGTTTGTGGAGTTAAGGCCACTCTATATTTTCCTGATATTCAATGAGGAACCCCAAAAATAGCTTGAACGTGAAGATTTTGTTTGGTTATATGTACATGTTCCCTAGATCAGTTCCCAGATCCTTAAGCCATTTACACTAACATACTTTTTCTTTTCATTTCTTAAATTGAATGGGAACTTTCAGTTTTTAATCTGTCGTTGATTTCTATGGGTCCGTATGCAGATTTTTGGAATTCCCCCGGATTAAGCTACTCATTGATCTACGCATGCAGGTTATATTAAAAACACAATTTAAAGGGATACTTAACTGGAAAAAAAATAAAAAACAAAAGAAGAATTTCCAGAGAGGTTTCAGACCTACCTCCTTCTGTTCTTACTTTACAAAAGAGTTATATTGTTGTAGACGGCTTTGCACTAATGTTGGTTTTGTGTCCCTTTAACATTAGAATATTGAAAACAGACCATATACCAAGAACTTTAACTCTCAATCCACTTTACCTCAGTGATTCATTGTGTTGGTTAAATTTCACTTTATTTGGGACAAACTAGGTAAGCTAATTGCCAACCTCAAAACATGCAATGGGATATTGGATGTTACTGGCAAATACTGGGTTAATCTTCAAGAGAGGCTTTGAAAAGTTGACACATTTTGAGTGAGTATCAAGTTTTTACTCCAATAAGGTAATTGAGCAATAGCCCACCAAGTGGATTTTTCAACATGTTGTAATACAGCTGTCATAAAGAAAGGAAAGTAGTAAGATGAAGAGAGGAAAAATCACTTAAGCTGTCTACTGTATGTCTGATAAACATTTCTAAAAGGTCATGTCTGTATAGGACACAAAGAAATCTGGTGATTTTCTTTATCGCTAAATTGAAATATTTAAATGTGAGAAAAACCTTCTAAAATGTGCTCTTATTTTACAGCTGGATGGGCAAGTTGTCTTCATGAAAACTGATAAGTAGCTGGAATTTAATTTATATATTTATGGTAGTGGCATATTTATTTCCAGTATGGCAGCTGGTCAATATTGGTAAAACAATGCATTATGGTGCATCTTCAAATAAAAACTGTATTGTACTGTACTGTACATTTTCTATTTTGGCTAGCTTATTTGTTTGTAATTGTTCTGTTTTCTTTGATATGAAAAAATGTAAATGCCCCTTTCATTCTTTCCACTTTTGCTTTTACTTTAGAATTAAGCCAAGTAATAATTTAAAGGATAAGAATATTGTAAAATTAAGTTAAGTTTAGTTGGAAACTGCAGCTTTAAAAAAAATTTTTTTTTTATTCCCTATGCCCCTCCAGAGCCTACCTTTGGCAGCTTCAAAGCTGCTGACATCTTGAATCTGAAATGTGTAGCTCTGGCCCTCCAAGATTTGCTGCTTTCTCCTGCTGCATTAGTCTCAAAAGGGAACATTTGTTTGTTCCAAGCGTGCGTGCGCATGATGCCGCTGCGCACACAACAGGATGTTAGTGCACGCACAGATGTGTGCGCACGTGATGTCATCTCGCTGCACCATGCTTGTGCATGGCGAGATGATGTCACGCATGCACACGTCCGTGCATGCACTAACGTCACGTTATCACGTGCTCAGCAACGTCATGCGAGTGCGCACGTTCGGAACTAACAAACATTTCCTTTTGAGATTAATGCAACAGGAAGAAGCAGCAAATCTGCTTAGGGGGGGGGAAGTGGCAACAGTTTTTTTAAAGCTGCTGCTTCCCACTAAACTTAACTTTATTTTACAGCATACTTATCCTTTAATTCGGCTAAATGTGGACCTTAAAAATGGCTTAACTTTAGGATATTTTTTTTTACATTTGTTACCTAAGATCTAAACGTAAAAGTGTAATAATTTAATTCCCCTTTAAAAGCAATCCTATCAGAAATCCCCAAACCAGTTGCTCGGTCTCGTGACTCTCCCTCACCTTGACTGATTGTGTACCTGCCCTTTGTTCCCGCAGCTTCACTTGGCTATATCTGGCGGTGTTCCACTTTCGGTGACGTGCGCATCTGCTTATTATCTTCTTCTATTGGCTACTGTAAATCAATCTTCAATCTTGTTTGCTCTTTAACCATTTTGCCCTAACTTGAAGAGCACTTTGTCATGTCCTGATCTTCTAGTTAATGTTTCCTGCCTGCCTACTGTTTTTGATCGTTTGTTGCCTGCCCTGACTCTGGACCATGACCTGACTACAATTTATTTTAACCCTCTTGTACCTTGATCCACGGACAGACTCTGTGTACCAAACTTGGTTCTGTCTCTGACTCTGATTGTGAATATTCCTCCTGAATATTCCTCCTGTACCACACTCTGGGTAGTGTTCAGGTAGTTGTGCCCAGTCTGCCAGTTGTGCTTTGGTTTTCTTAAGTATTCCCATCCTCAACTCAGATACCTTGCACTCTAAATCCAGTGTGGCATGTCATGCCTCTGGCAAACGGGTGCTTGTCTATTGGTCAAGAAAGTGGTTATAGATTGGAGTATCTGGGCTGAAGAAAAGCTCGGGATCTGAAGCATTACAAGTACACTTCTGTTCAGAATATTTACCTGAGAACATACCACCCCAGGCTATAAACTGAAGGGAATTTTTAATAGCATAATTTCCACCCCTAAAGTAAAATTAGTTATACTGTACTTACTACTATCTGTGACAGAAAGTATATCTGTTGTATTCAATTAGATCAACTGGACTTGAAATGTAGTTCTTGAAGACGTTTCGCTAGTCATCCGACTGGCTTTCTCAATTCAGAATGACTTGTACAAGAATCTGTGGCAATTATGTACCCTGGAAATCCCATTAGCATATCACAGCCAGGTGTTAAGGGTGTTGATTAGATAGTGGCTAAGAGGTGTTATAGGAACGCCCAGAGTAAGGTGTTAAAACAGCATTGTACATGGCAGACAGTTGGTGTCGAACCCCCCCACCTCTATTTAGGCTTGGTTTCTTTATTTTCATATAAATGGCCTCCTTAACACCTCTCTTGAACCAGTCACGTTCCTTCCGCCAGTATGTAACATTACAATCTTCAAAGGTATGTCCTTTATCCTTAAGATGCAGATACACGGCTGAGTCCTGACCCGAGAATTGGCTCTTCTGTGCTGGGCCATACGTTGATGCAGTTGCTGTTTGTCTCCCCCACATACAAATCAGAGCATTCTTCACTGCACTGCACCGCATATATGATGTCGCTTTTCTTGTGTTTGGTATTGGGTCTTTTGGATGTACCAATTGCTGCCTCAGCTGTTGCTCGGTTTAAAGCAGACAGGGATACGATGTTTTTTTTTGAAAATTCTTCTTAATTTCTCGGAGACCCCTGCTACATATGGGATGACCATGTTCTTCCTCCTGTCTTGCTTTTCCCCTTCACTGTTGGTATTGTGTTCTTTTTCTTCCTTTACTTCTTTTGACAAAGGCCCAGTCTGGGTATCCCCAATTTTATGGGCTCCTCTGAGATGTTTCATTCTTTAGCCTTCGCCTCTGTGCTAGTGGGGATGTTCTCGGCTCTGTGTTGCAGGGTTCTGATGACACCCAGCTTGTGATCTAAAGGGTGGTGGGAGTCAACATCAAATACTGATCTGTGTGTGTTGGTTTTCTGTAAACCTCTACTTCCAGTTTACCAAAATATCTAGCTAACATCTTAGGACCTTTGGTGGAAGTTCTAAGCATCACACTCCAGAACTCTCAGGATTTCCACAACAAGATTGAAGATATAGTACTCGGTGTAGAAAACTATGGTGTCCTATGATGTGACATCTCTCTTCACTTGTATACCCACCAGGAGGCTGTTGACATGGTGAGAAAACGGCTGGGCCAAGACAGCACTCTTACCAGCCAGAACTGATCTCAACCCAGAACAAGTATGTTCCTTGTTGGACTTGTGCCTGAATACCACCTATTTCAAATCAGGGATAAGTTTCTATAAGCAAAAACATGGATGTGCTATGGATCTCCAGTTTCACCTATTGTGGCCAACCTTTACATGGAGGAGGTAGAAACACAGGCGCTTAATAACCTTTAAGGGCTTAGCACCCAGCCACTGGTTCAGATATGTTGATGACACCTGGGTTAAAATCCACCAGAAGGAAGTACAAGCTTTCACAGAACACATTATGCGTAGACCAAAACATTAAATTCACAAGGGAAGAGGTACAAAACAACAAACTGGCTTTCTTGGACTGCTTGGTAGAAGTTAGGAAAATGGTAAACTGGAAGTAGAGGTTTACAGAAAACCAACACACACAGATCAGTATTTGATGTTTGACTCCCACCCCCTTTAGATCACAAGCTGGGTGTCATCAGAACCCTGCAACACAGAGCCGAGAACATCCCCACTACACAGAGGCGAAGGCTAAAGAAATGAAACATCTCAGAGGAGCCCTTAAAACTTGTGGATATCCAGACTGGGCCTTTGTCAAAAGAAGTAGAAGGAAAGAAAAGAACACAAATACCAACAGTGAAGGGGAAAAGCAGACAGGGGGAAGAACATGGTCATCCCATATGTAGCAGGGGTCTCCGAGAAATTAAGAAGAATTTTCAAAAAAACATCGATCCCTGTCTGCTTAAACCGAGCAACACGCTGAGGCAGCAATTGGTACATCCAAAAGACCCAATACCAAAACACAAGAAGCGACATCATATATGCGGTGCAGTGCAGTGAAGAATGCTCTGATTTGTATGTGGGGGAGACCAAACAGCAACTACATCAACGTATGGCCCAGCACAGAAGAGCCAATTCCTCGGGTCAGGACTCAGCCGTGTATCTGCATCTTAAGGATAAAGGACATACCTTTGAAGATTGTAATGTTAACATACTGGCGAAGGAACGTGACTGGTTCAAGAGAGGTGTTAAGGAGGCCATTTATGTGAAAATAAAGAAACCAAGCCTAAATAGAGGTGGGGGGTTCGACACCAACTGTCTGCCATGTACAATGCTGTTTTAACACCTTACTCTGGCGTTCCTATAACACCTCTTAGCCACTATCTAATCACACCCTTAACACCTGGCTGTGATATGCTAATTGGGATTCTCCGGGTACATAATTGCCACAGATTCTTGTACAATTCATTCTGAATTGAGAAAGCCAGTCGGATGACTACGCACGTCTTCAAGAACTACATTTCAAGTCCAGTTGATCTAATTGAATACAACAGATATACCATGACCTGGATGAATGAGAACCTTCACAAACTGTGACAGAAAGCTTATGTAACAAAAGTAAGAACTTCCCCATCTCCAGTCAATATTTGGGTTATTAAAAATCCATTGACATATGATAGTGAATTTCTTCCTTTTCACTAGCGTTAGGTGGCTTGTAACTTGTAATAATTTACCTTGCTTTCCGTGCACAGCTCCACCTATATTGCTTTACCATTTATACCCACAGCTATTTAAATTTGGTTTCAGCTCTTGTTTTAACATAAATACACAGCCTTCCCATCCTTTCTTATTTCTTTTTATCATGTCTAAACAAGAAGTAACCTTCTAAATTTACTGCTTAGTCATGTAAATCATACAGTCATTTTCTTGCTACACCAACTATACATACTCCTCATTTAAAGTTGTTAGTTACAAGAACAGAATAATCAATACAATTTAAATACATTTACAAAGCCTTACATATATATGTAATAGAAAAACAATTTAAATGTAGATCCTACAGACTCTCACCATTTTCTGTACATGAAATGTTGAGCAAATGAAAGAGGAAATACATGCAGTCAAGATACAATAACACTTCTCTGGATCCATTAGAACATTTTTAATTTGCTAACTCTTGATAACTCATTCATGGACTGTGCATGAATGGGAATATTCCACAGTGGCAACAGAAATAATGGTCTGTTTTACAAGCTCTTTGAAAATTACAAATGGACTATGTGGTGTCAGCTTTGTAGTATCTGTTATATGCATATACATCGTAGCTACATTGTATATGATGCTAATGCTGTGTTATCATTAGAGACGGGATCGGGGTTGGATACGAACCTGGAACCTGGATCCGACACGGGACCCCTCAGTTCTGAAATCCGAAAGATCCGTCCGAAACAGGACAGATCCTCTGGATTTCGGGAATTCGGAAAAGATTTTTGATAATTTTCAAATATACGGGGCTAGCTTTCGATATTTTCGAAAATAGCATTGAACGGTCGAAAATTTTCGAAACTCGAAAATGGTCTCCGATCATATTTTCGATAATTTTTGAACGTTCAAGGCTATTTTTGAAAATAGCCCCATACATTAGAAAATTATCAAAAATTCGTTCCGGTTTCAGATTTTCGGATTTTTGGATCTTCGGGAATTTCCTGAAAACCGGGAATCTGAAAATGGAACGAATCGCCGAAACTAGCCAGTTTCAGCCATCTCTAGTTATCATAACAATATTGTATATATTTGTCTATAAAGATTGTTTGATGCATTACATGTCTGTTGTAATGTAAATTGTCTGTTGAGTAGTGCAAATACTGATATAAATTTTGAAAGGTAGAACAATTTTTGCATATGGGGTAAGTGATTTTGTCACTTTATAGTGCATTGACTGCATACATTTCCACTTTGATTTGACCTAAATTACAAAGCAATATACTCGATATTACTAACCATAAATGCAATTCTAGTGCACCCTTTTAAATGGTACACAGAGGTATAAAAGGGAATCAGGAAGTAGCTTTTCTGCTCCATTGAAAATGTCTCATATATGGACGAAACGCGTATGTGTAGTACATGTTGTGCCTACCCCACCATCCTTGTGCTTTAACCTCCAATGATTTACTGATGGTTGTACTGTTAGACTTACTCCATTCACAAACATTTTAAAAGACTTTTTGTTATACTGTATGTGTGATGGTGGGAGATGATATTGATAGGTATAAACACAAAATGGTAAGATCTAGTAGGATATACTGTTCTAGAAAAGGCATTTAAGCCTTTCTGTCAGATACAGTCTGTTTAATAGATAAGAATCAATGGGTAGGAGAAGCAACAGATAATCATATATATTGGTTAAGTGTATGGCCCTCCTAAACCAGGTATATAGGGTCGTGCTTGGGGTGAACAGTAAACCTAACTTCAAAGAAAGGAAACAATCCCCCTAAGCAGCACACAATGCCATAACACCCCCTTATATGGGGAACAATAGCCCTGTAATATACAACATGATCTTTATTGGCACATTCAATCTAAAAACAGTATAAAAGCAATCATATAGCCACATGTGGGAAATGTAAGTCACAGCTGGAAAATATTCCTATGATATAAAGTGATGCATATCGGAATGACAATTGTCATATACGAGTGTAATGTACAGCAGTCTAATGATAAATTTCCTGATACTTCAATTCCAAAATATAAGGGTAATCCCAATGTGTTTGAGTCACATCATCTTACGGCATACGGCCGTAAGGTTTTCTTGAACCTTTATGCCCCAATAAGGCAAGAGTTCTCCATTCCCAAACAGATGTATTAGCAGCCTTTAAAGATGGATATACCACACTTGTGTCCTCCAGGACTTCAGAGTTCCTGCCAGCACCTTACCTTCACCCGGTTCAGTGTGATGATCCTGCAGGCTTGTGTGTCTGTATCAATAGAACTAGATAGTTTAATCAAGGTTCCTGGTCCAGCCAGTCTTGCATAGAGTGTCCAGCGTGCCTATACCTTATTCACACACATGGAGTGTGCCCATATTGGTGTAGGAAAAGGACACTTCCAGCAGTGACTTACATTTCCCACATGTGGCTATAAGATTATAAAAGGCTGCTCCTTAATGATGACAGTGCAGCTGTTTTGGGTAAGAAGTTGGCTAGAGCCTGGTTGGAGAAGATTTTACGCTAGGTATAGAAGGGACATCCCTGGGGTAGATAGTGGAGTAAGGAAACAGGGTGTAATTACGATAAAGCGGGAGAAGAGGAGGTAGCATATAGGAGAGTGAAACATACAATATTTCATTTAATAAAAATAATATAATGTGTATGTTTACAAATCCAAGAAACCTAACAGGAACAGTTGGAGAATTGTTTAGTATTAAGAATATTTTAGCAATTGATAATGTTTAGAATATAATATATTTTGTATTGTAATTCTATTATTGGTCATATTCTTATAAAGTACATTTATTGCCTGCGGCTAGATTTGGTTTTACAGACTCTGTCTGAGAGATGTTAATGTTTTAATAATCTTTCAGGACTTAAAAGACAATTATACTCTAAAAATTAACTGTTTAAAAATGGAAAGTACCTGGGGCAGGTAGGTAGGATTGATTATTCCTACCTCACAATATTGTTTCATTTAGGAGCTACAGCACGTACAGTTTTCATTTGCCAGGTTAGTCCTAGACTCAGGGCCGGATTTACACCTCAGGAGCCTGTAGGCCCAAAGAGACTGGTGCCTTAGCCCCACCCCTAAACATAGACCACACCCCTAAACCACACCCATTTTATCTTTTTTGGGGAAGAAAATAGACTATAAAGGGGTTGAATTGATGGGAGGAGATTGACAGCCACCCCTCCAACCTCAGGCGCCCATAGGCCTGTACCTACTGTGCCTAATGGTAAACCTGGCCCTGCCTGGAATATTCCTGTATTAATTATAGTGCTAAAGCCAGGAGAAAAACAGGCAGAATCTGTTTTCTTTGGGCTGGTGCACTATGCAGAAGCAATATTGGGAGGTAGGAATTACCAGTCCTATATCCCTGTCCCAAGTACTTTTTTGTTTTTAACTTTATACCGTACACACTATAGTTATACTTTAAACTTGGCAATGAAAAATAAAAAAAAGATTCAACATGATTTTTTGAAATAAATGTATTAAAATAAACCTTTCCTTACTTTATCATTCACCTAGGATTGCTAGCAGTTGCGGTTGGAATCAAATTCCAGTGTCAGGCTGTTAAATGAAATGCGTAGCTCTTTCTACTTTGTTTTATTACCCTGTCTATTTGTTAATTAGAACACTAATTTCACATTAGTTAAGTTCTATTTTTATTACAATTCATAATTAATATACAGGTCATACCTATATCTCTGTCTATCCCACACCAAGACTAACAGTGAAGAGATCTGGTACCTGACCAGTGAATTAATCTGCCACCCAGACACCGCAACTTGATACCTGCCGCAAAATCTAGTAAGCACAGATGAATTTCAAAGTAAGAATAGTTTTCTAAGAGACCTACAGACCGGAGAACACCTGAAGTCCAGAAGGAGCTGGGTAACCTAGACCTAAGGTACATCCGATGCTATATTTTACACGCTGGATTCCTGAATAAACTGTAGGAGTGAAGGGCGGTTACTTCCACTTATTCGATTGGCCAGGTTAGAGGACCAAACTGAGGTTCAAGGTGTGTTAAGTGGAAAAGATAGATTGATAATAGATTTTAATATTTTTGGATTCAAGCCCTTTTTTTGCACTTTTTCGGACACTGCAATATTTATGACATTTTGAATTATATACATTACCCTGGAATGGAATTAGCATATAACAGACAGGTGTTTAGATCCTTCTGATGCAAGGTGTGATTGCATTGTGGCTAAAAGGTATTATCGAAACTGCCCAGGGTAAGGTGTCAAAACAGCATTGTACATGGCAGACAGTTGGTGTCGACCCCCCCACCTCTATGAAATTAAGAAGAATTTTCCATAAACACTGTATCCCTATATGCTTTAAACCTAACAAAACACTAAGGCAGCAACTGGTGTATTAGAAAGACACAATACCGAAACACAAGAAAAGCGACATGATATATGCAGTGCAGTGCTTTGATTTGTATGTGGGGGAGACCACACAGGAAGTGCACCAACGTATGGCCCAGCACAGAAGAGCCAATTCCTTGGGTCAGGTCAACCATGTACCTGGTATCTTAAGGTTAAAGGACATACATTTGAAAATTGTAACGTCAACATCTTTGCAAAGGAACATGACTGGTTCAAGACAGGTGTCAAGGAGGACATTTATGTGAAAATAAAGTAACCAAGCCTGAATAGAGGTGGGGGGGTTTGACACCAACTGACTGCCACGCACAATGCTGTTTTGACACCTCACCCTGGGCATCAGAAGGTCCCTAAAACTTGGCTGTTATATGCGGTTCAGGACTTTCCAGGGTACTTCCAACAGAAGTTGGAAGTCATTCTGAATTGAGAAAGCCAGTTGGATGACTAGCGATAGGTCTTCAAGTCCAGTTGATCTAACTAAATACAACAGATATTTTTCATACAGTAATTAACTTTAAGTTACTATTTTAAGAAAATGCATTGTTGATTATAGTACCAGACATATTAAATTATTAATTCAGTATTTTAGATATACGGCTTTTATATTGACTAATTAAAAGCAACATTCTAATTTTTGAATTTTGTTTCCTTAATCACTTTTTTTATTTCCTTAAATGTTTTCTGACTGTAATCCACCATAAATAAATGTTAAACAGCACACAGACCACAATATGCAAAAGTCTCAACCTAGTGTCCAAACAGACGGGATCTATGCAGGGATCCCTTAGAGAACTGGAAAGCTCTAGTGTTGGCCACACTGCGTAGGCCAAACACATCCAATACAATACATCCAAAAGTTATAGAGGTCCAGACAATGATTCTGTGCTACCAATGCATATTTATTAATCCAGTTGAGTAATACAAAAAAAGGCAACATTTCGGGCCCATACTCAGCCCTTTATCAAGCCTCAACATAGTGACCATACCATTTGTTTCAAAGCCCCTTATATTTTTACAATATTTTCAAAGCTAAACAATATGAGCTTTTTAAGAAAATCCTCTTATGTCTATATATTTCTGTCTCTATATATTTCAATCTCTATATTTTTCTGTTTCTATATATTTCTGTTGCTATATATTTCTGTTTTTTATATATTTCTGTCTCTATATATTTCTTTTTTTTATATATTTATGTCTATATATTTCTGTTTTTTACATATTTATGTCTATATATTTCTTTTTTTATATATATTTATCTCTATATATTTCTGTTTTTTTATATATTTCTGTCTCTATATATTTCTGTTTTTTATATATTTCTGCCTCTATATGTTTCTGTCTATATATTTCTGTCGCTATATATTTCTGTTTCTATACATTTCTGTTTCTATATATTTCTGTATCTATGCATCTGTTTCTATACTTTTTTGTTTCTATATATTTCTGTCTCTAAATATTTGTTTATATACATTTCTGTTATATATAATCTATATAATTCTGTCTGTATATATTTCTGTTTATATACATTTCTGTTTTCGATATAAATTCTGTTTCAATTATTTCTGTGGTCGATATAATTCTGTCTGTATATATTTCTGTTTATATACATTTCTGTTTCTATATAATTCTGTCGCAATATATTTCTGTTTCTATATAATTCTATCTGTATATGTTTCTGTTTATAAACATTTCTGTTTCTATATAATTCTGTTGCAATATATTTCTGTTTCTATATAATTCTATCTGTATATGTTTCTGTTTATAAACATTTCTGTTTCTATATAATTCTGTTGCAATATATTTCTGTTTCTATATAATTCTGTCTGTATATATTTCTGTTTATAAACATTTCTGTTTCTATATAACTCTGCCGCTATATATTTTTGTTTCTATACATTTCTGTTTCTATATATTTCTGTATCTAAATATTTGTTTATATACATTTCTGTTATATATAATCTATATAATTCTGTCTGTATATATTTCTGTTTATATACATTTCTCTTTCTATATAATACTGTCACAATATATTTCTGTTTCTATATAATTCTGTCACAATATATTTCTGTTTCTATACAATTCTGTCTGTATATGTTTCTGTTTATAAACATTTCTGTTTCTATACAATTCTGTCACAATATATTTCTGTTCCTATATAATTTTGTGTCTATATATTTCTGTTTATATATATTTCTGTCTCTATATATATATGTTTCTATATATTTCTGTCGCAATATATTTTTGTTTATAGATATTTCTGTCTCTATATATTTCTTTTTATTTATATTTTTGTCTCTGTATGTTATATATATATATAATATATATAACAACCAGAAGACAGGTACTGCACCACTTATATCTTTATCTACCTGGTGCTTGTGTGGAGGAGATCAGCTGTGTAGCTCCAAATATATCCAGAAAACCAGTTACACCGCACACAGGTTTTTAATCTTCAATTTTCTTTTATTTCACATTTAGCCCATGTAAAACGTACAACGTTTCGGGGTTGGCACACCCTTCCTCAGGTACAAAAATGATACCATGTGAACAACACATAACCTATATACCCTCCCCACAGGATCTGACATCAATAATCCAACCTGTTAACCCCGTGCAACATCACCATTAACCCTAAAGCACCTATGAGACTACCTCTTTTTATATTTTATATTAATTATAGAGGAAGATATCCATGGTTCCTTTTAACTATAGTGTTTATAGATAATGATACAGATCGTAATCTCTATTAGTCCCAAGGGTAAGACTTTGTATATTGGCACCCACCAGACTTCTCTCCTTTTAATTTTAGCACCCGATCACCTCCCCTGTTCCCGGGGGAACACCTCCATACTCTATATTAAATCATTTTCCGTATGTCCCAACTCTCCAAAAATGCTATGTACCGGCAATTTTATTTCTTTTTTCCGAATGCTGGAGCGATGTTGGGATATACGGACTTGACCATCTGTGTGGTCTCTCCCACGTAGATGAGACCACACGGACACCACAAGGCATATACCACATAAGCAGAATCGCAAGTACAGAATTCTCTGTTTTTATATTCCCTGGCCGTCTGAGGGTGTGTTAAAAGAGGGTCCTTGTCTACAAATCTGCACTGTACACAATGCAGACAAGGGTACATACCACATTTACTAGACCTCATTGTCTTACCCTCCTCATTTTTTCTGAAGGTGGCTCTCACCAAACGATGCCTATAGTGAACCCTTACGGTAAGAAATGAGCGGCGGAGATTCAAATTCCTCAATCTCCGGATATGATTCACTTCATATGCCAGTTCTGCTGATAACTTTATTAACAAGAACGCTACCCACCGCATAATCCATAATTAGGGGAATTCCCTGTTTTTGGTGTTAGTTCCTTTCGTATGCTCCCTTCCATTCTTTCTGCTTTTAATGCAGCTCCCTCAAGAGTTGAATGGGTACCCCCTTTCAGCCAATTTCAAGTGCATCTGTTCCCGTTGTATTTTCCTAGTTTCTTCCTTATTTACAATCCGATTAACCCTTTTAAATATCAAATGTGATGATTGGGGAAGTATTATTATGGCCACTATGGATGTGTCCTCTCTGTATACGTCCATACCTCACAGGGACGGGTTGGCTTCTTGCCACCGACTGTTGGAGAGATGTGGAGGTTACACTGGGACACAAGTTGATTTTTTTATTGGATGCTTGAGTCTGATATTGCATAAATCATATTTCAGGTTCGATCAGTTATACTACATGCAAATGAGAGGGACGGCGATGGGATCCAACGTCGCTCCGTCGTATGCCAATGCCTTTATGGCTTGGCTGGAGGAGGACTTCGTCTATAGTTTAACATCCTTCACCAGGCATTGTCTTGCCTGGTGGAGATATTGACGATTCTTCCTTCTGTGGGCGGCGACGTTGGATCTTTACGCCAATTTCATGAGCAAGTCAATATGGTTCATTCTTGAGATCAAGTTTTTCTTAGAGTTTAGTGATATCGAGATTAATTTTCTGGATGTGAAAATAAAAAATGATGGAGGCTTCAGCACTGAATTTTATACAAAGCCCACTGATCGGAATCAGATTCTTTCATATGGGAGCTTCCATCCGCCCCATGTTAGAGATCGATTCCGATCAGTCAATTTAAAAGGGTAATCGGATTGTAAATAAGGAAGAAACTAGGAAAATACAACGGGAACAGATGCACTTGAAATTGGCTGAAAGGGGGTACCCATTAAACTCCTTGAGGGAGCTGCATAAAAGCAGAAAGAATGGAAGGGAGCATAACGAAAGGAACTAAAACCAAAAACAGGAGAATTCCCCTAATTATGGATTATGCGGTGGGTAGCGATCTGTTAATAAAGTTACAGACAGAAAGGCAATGTTAAGTGAATCATATCCGGAGATTGAGGAATTTGAATCTCCGCCGCTCATTTCTTACCGTAAGGGGTTCACTATAGGCAATCGTTTGGTGAGAGCCACCTTCAGAAAAAATGAGGAGGGATAAGACAATGAGGTCTAGTAAATGTGGATGTACCCTTGTCTGCATTGTGTACAGTGCAGATTTGTAGAAAAGGGACCCTCTTTAAGCACCCTCAGAGGGCAGGGAATATAAAACAGAGAATTCTGTACTTGCGATTCTGCTTATGTGGTAATGCCTTGTGGTGTCCGTGTGGTCTCATCTAAGTGGGAGAGACCACACCGATGGTCAAGTCCCGTATATCCAACCGCTCCAGCATTCGGAAAAAAGAATTAAATTGCCGGTACATAGCATTTTGGAGAGTTGGGACATACGGAAAATGATTTAAAATATAGAATATTGGAGGTAGCTCCCCCGGGGAACAGGGGAGGTGATCGGGTGCTAAAATTAAAAGGAGGGAAGTCTGGTGGGTGTACCATTACAAAGTCTATCCCATTGGGACTTTGAGATTACGCGTCTGTATCATTATCTATAACACTATAGTTGAAAGGAACCATGGATTCTTCCTTATACTATAAATTATAATAAAAATTAGGGGTAGTCTCATAGGTGCTTTAGGGTTATGGTGATGTTGCACGGGGTTAACGGTTGGATTATTGATGTCAGATCTGTGGGGGGGTATATAGGTTAGTGTTTTGTATACATGGGATAGCCATTTTTGTACCTGAGGAGGGGTGTGCCAACCCCGAACGTTGTACGTTTTACATGGGCTAGGATAAGAAATTGAAGATTAAAAACTGGTGCGGTCGTGATGGGGGAGTGAATTGTGAAACTGGTTTTATATATATATATATATATATATATATATATATATTTCTTTCTCTGTATATTTCTATCTCTATATATTTCTGTCTGAAAAATTCTTCTATTACTACTTAAAGGGAATGTCCACCCCTATCTATAAAAATCAGTATATAATAGATTACCTCTCAAAAGCAGGAGATTGTTTTATTGAAACAGTTTAAATCGGCTCCCAGACTGAGTTATTATACTTACACCCTCTTCCTCGATCCTCCGCCACAGCTCTGCACTTCCGGGTAAGGCAGTCAGTGTCGGCCGTGACAGTGACATCGCGGCCAATTACTGACTGCCACTCCCGGAGCAGTCTCCAATGCGGCTGCGCAAGAACAGAAAAAGAACACAGCAGCCGCAGTGGAGACTGAGTGAGGAACCCGGAAGTGGTGGAGGATATAGGAGCATGTAAGTATAATAACTCAGTTTGGGAGCCGATTTAAACTGTTTCAATAAAACGATCTCCTGCTTTTATAGAGGTGGACATTCCCTTTAAAGACCCTGACACCTAGTCATCCAGTAGATGCCTCCTCTGCTTCTGTACTGTATGTGTCGCACACCACAAGCATCCCCTACCCCTTCAATTCAATTCAGTGGAAACATAAAGTTTTTGTACTTTATGATCCTAATAATTCAACTGTGTCTCTATTGTAATAGTACCAATGCAAAATTATTCGACTGTGTAATGGAAACTCATTTTCCCTTGAAATAGGGGAACTTAGAAACACACAGTGTCCACAGTGTCCTATAAAATGTTTATATAAACTCTATTAAACATTATTAGGAAGATTTTATATAAAACATCTTGGTTACTTACCTTTCCACAATCCCGCAATACAATACCAGGCATAAACGAGATTACTTCTGGTACTGCATCATGGGATACTATAATGGTAAGAAGATCCGGGTTGCGCGAATTTAAAGTCCCATACACAGCCCCTTAAGTTTCACGCTATGAGGTAGAATAATTAGAAATACCTTAAATGTTTTCCCCTATAACAGAATAAAATAGGAACCACCTCTATATACAGTATCCATAAACACTGGATTGTGATGTGAACATATTTCTATTTATCTACATATCTACATGAAATGTTCTGGAAACACTTTTAATGTTTGTATATGTATTTGACTGAATGGCATGCAACGACAAGCATAATTTTCAAGCCAGAGCTTGAGTTTCTTTAATTTATGCAATAAAAATATCTGTTCTATCAAATACCTGTGTTTCATAGTAACACATAGCTACATAGTAATGCCTTGGGAGATATTTTGGAGTTTGCTTGAGGACTAAAATTTAGAAATGTTACAGGCAGTTTAAAGCATTCAAGGAAAATTGATATGGTTAAAATGATAGAAACTTTTCCCTACCACCCACTGCTCCATTGAAAGGGAGTCATTGTATGTGATTATAAATATAGCTGGAAGTTGGTTGTGCTATTAACCAATGAATAAAATAAGTAAATGTGTCCAGACTCCAGTGGTAAGTTGATAGCCAATTGGCTACTTTTTCAAACTCTCCCTCCAAGGACAGGGGAAATTACAGTCCAATAACAATCTACTGGGTGCAAGATGACTATGTGGCTGCACATACCAATCCAATTTTACAATTATACAGTATCAGCAAAGTTAATACTTTATGGAAGTCAACGCAGCATCTGTCCTAAGTACTTAAGTGCAAACAGTTGTTTAAAAGCATGGGGCTGTGGTACCAGTCACTGAGGTCGGCTGGCCCTCTTAACCCCAGAGCTAAGTACCAAGGATGAGGAGCTAAATCATTAGGTCTTCACCTCTGGGTTTACCTTGTATTTAATGTTGCAAGCTTCAGCCTGAGGCTTGACCAATGGGAAGGCGTGCTCTGCTAGAAGTGCATGTTCCCACTGCATAGGTCCTGTACACATAGCAGAACTGACAGGCCGGGTCTCATAACTACAATGCCCTGATGTAGGAGATTACAAGGTAAACCCAGAGGTGAGGATCTAGCATTTAAAGGGCATGTCCACCCCCAAAACTATAATCCCCCCACTTCTGACCCCACTCTGTATTGTAGTAAAATCCTTACCTTACATTCCAGCTCCAAATGGTTCTCCTTTAATCCCCCCCCCCCCCCCAAAGTCCCAAAAACAGCCCACCAGGAGTACTGCAGAATTCATATAGGACTCTGCCTCCTGTCTCTCCTCTGGGAGAATTTTGCCATGAGCAGAAGAGACCCCCCCCCTCCCTCTCCCTCACATTTTGGTCTCCCTCCCCCTAGCATAAAACCCCTTTTGCCATATGATAGTTCTTGCTCCCCCAGCCCCAACTACATTAGTATTATTGCAAGAAAGTGGACATGCCCTTTAAGGTCCTCATTCATCCTGACTACTTTCATTGGGTTTATTTTGAAACTGTGGTGTGAAAGGGCTATTAATGTCTTTTAAAAAAAAACTTACATTTATGTAACCATATATACTTCTTATTATCTTCTTGCCTACGGTCATCATCAGCTTTTGACTTCCTCACTCATCAAATCTAGAGATGGCAGATCTTTAAAGTCAATGGGGCAAAAATTGTTTGAAAAGTTCAAACAAAATAAGGTTAAAATAGCAATGGTAACATACTGTACATGGCTATGGGACCTGGGAAATGGTTTGGGGAACACGTACGAATATCCAAATTTATATTTTTCAAAAATGTGATATTTTTAGACAATTCAATATTTCTAGAATCTGACTCTGAATCTCTTAAGAAGGGGTGTTCATTAATTTACTAGAAGAATCATGCCCAGTATGGAGTGACACCAATTTAATGTTGCATACCTCAACAAACAGGGCTGAATTAACACCAGAATTAAACCAGAAGTAACCTGAAGTGTCCTGACACTGAACTCTGCTCATTTGGGTCACACCATTTAACCCTTCTCATTATATTATTACCCCATCATCATGTTCCATATAACCTTGCTTTTTATCTGCCTGGTTACCTACATACTAAGCTCTGCCACCTCAACGCAACACCCCACTGTTGGTAAGTCTATTTACATCACATCCTCCATTTATCCTCTCCCCTCCTTTCCCACCATGAACAACCCCAGCTTCCTCCACTACAAGACAAACACATGGTCCATTTAAATCCCACTCTCACCTCCTCTCATTCTCTCTCCTGCTTCTACTTGCAGCTGGTTATATCTCCCCTAAGCCTGGCCCCACTCCCATACCCCACTTGTATGATCAACCCATCCCCATCCTAATGTCTACTGCCCGTAACGCTCCTTCATCCACTAGTACGCTAAACACACATAATATCACAAATGTACCTCTCCTTTCCCTTCCCCCTGCCTTTATATCTGGAGCCCTGTGGAACGCACGGTCTGTTTGTAAACTTGCACATGTACACTACCAATTTATCTCTAACTGCTTTACTTTTCTTGGTCTTACTGAAACATGGCTGTCAAGTTTTTGGCATGTAATTGT
Source organism: Hymenochirus boettgeri (assembly GCA_019447015.1). Lineage (NCBI taxonomy): Eukaryota > Metazoa > Chordata > Amphibia > Anura > Pipidae > Hymenochirus > Hymenochirus boettgeri. The sequence goes on from CM033473.1 coordinate 175,615,772, forward strand.
TGTTGGGGAGTTGGTATTCTTCTCTCTGAGCGCTGTACTTTCAAACCCATCACACCCTTACCAGCCCTCACCCATCTATCTTTTGAGTTCCACTCAGTCCGTGTTTTTTTTCCCCACCCTTGCAGATTGCAGTTATTTATCGACCTTCTGGCCCAACCACTACTTTCTTTGACTGCTTTTCTGCTTGCTTGCCCCACTTTCTATCCACTGACATTGCCTCAATTATCTTACGGGATTTCATTTTCCCCATCGATACCAACACCTCTGCTGCTACTAAACTTCTCTCTCTTACCTCCTCCCTTGGCCTTACTCAATGGTCCTTTGCTCAGATCCATTGTAATGGACACACACTGGATCTGGTCTTCATCCGCTCCAAATCTAACTTCTCCAACTCTCCCTTTCCTCTATACGATCATCATCTTCTCAAATTTAATCTTCTGCCATCTGTCCCAGCCGTAAACCCCTAACAAACAAACTTACAGATGCAGAGACCTGCGTAATCTCAACCTCAATTCGCTCTCTGTCCCACTCCAACAACTTATCTCCATGCCCTCCTTCTCTGACCCTGATCTTGCAGCCATCCACTACCACACCACTGTTTCCAATGCCCTTGAATCTGTTGCTCCCTTATCCACCCGTCGTCTTAGTCATAAGAACCCACAACCATGGCTTACAGATCAGATTAAAAAGTTGAAAAGGCAATCCCATATAGCCGAACGATGCTGGCTCGAGAGTAACAAAAATAGAGACTTTCTTGAATTTAAAAGTGCCCTTTATCAGATCAGAGGTGCTTTATTCTTAGCCAAACAAAACTATTTCTCTTCACTCATATCCACACAATCCCATATACCCAAACAGATCTTTAAAGTATTTAACTCCCTGCTCTGTCTGCCACCTCCTCCACCTACCCCGTTTATCGGCTGATGAAATAGCCTCATATTTCACAGAAGCCTCACTTTCAGTCAGGCTTCTGCCCTAACCACTCCACTGAAACTGCCCTCACTAAAGTGACCAATTATCTATTTAGTGTTAAATCTAAAGGTCACTACTCTTTGCTCATTCTTCTTGATCTGTCCTCTGCTTTTGATACTGTTGATCAGCCTCTACTTCTTCAGATCCTGGCCTCCTTGGGTATCCAGGACACTACACTTTCTTGTCTACCCTCCTATCTCTCTGGTAGGACCTTCAGTGTTTTCCACTCTGGAACTAGCTCCACCCCTCACCTCCTCTCTGTGGGGGTCCTGCGAGGCTATGGCCTTGGACAACTCATTAGTTAATTTGGGTTCCAGTATCACCTGTATGCGGATAATACCCAAATTTACATCTCTGCCCCAGATCTCCCTACACTGACATCCCAGGTCCCTGACTGCCTTAGTGCCATCTTATGTCCTCCCACTTCCTCAAACTAAACATGGACAAGACTGAACTTTTCCTTTTCTCACCCTCACGATTTGTTCCCCTCCTTACTCTTACTATTAATATTAACAACACACCTATATCCCCATCTCCTCATGTCTGTTGCAAGTCCCGGCAAGACTACTGCAAGACAAAGACACTCCTATGTGGTTTACCAAACAACCACCTGGCACTGCTTCAATCCATCCTCAACTCTGCTGCCCGGTTGATTCATTTCTCTTCTCGCTTCTCTAATGCCTTCATGTCCGCTGCCTGGGAATAATGCTAGATTGCGATCTTTTCTTCAAACCCCATGTCAATTTGCTTGCCAACTCCTGTCGGCTCCAACTCAAAAACATCTCCCACATTCCACCCTTCCTCTCGAGCGAAGCTACAAAAATCCTAGTCCATGCCCTAATCATATCCCGGCAAGACTACAGCAAGACACTCCTATGTGGTTTACCAAACAACCACCTGGCACTGCTTCAAATCTTTTTCCAGTCAAGATTCACTTAACACAGAGTTATTTATGGTGTAGGTGGCACAGGGATTATTAAATCCCAAATGCATCACCTTACATTTATCAACATTGAATCTCATCTGCCATTCTGCTGCCCATTTTGATAATCTATCTAGGTCTGCTTGCAACACTTGCACATCATTGGAAGTTTCCAAAGCTCTGCATAGTTTAGTGTCATCAGCAAACACTGAGACCTTGCTCTCAATGCCCCCTTCTAAGTCATTTATAAACAGATTAAACAGAAGAGGCCCCAGTACAGAACCCTGAGGCACTCCGCTTAGAACTTTAGCCCACATAGATGTAGCTCCATTGACCACCACTCTCTGTTTGTGATCCAATAACCAATTCTCTACCCATGTACAAATGTTCTTTTCTAGGCCAACAGTCCTCAGTTTATACATTAGTCACCTATCCTGAATATCAAGATATCCATTTAATTATGAAGAGTTAATTTTGACAGATTTTAATCAATTATGAGTTGCTTTTAAATAGGTGAAGGGATGTTAAGAATTTGAGTCTATAAGTAAGGCAACTCCAGCCCGAAACACGTAAATCCAGTACACTGATTCAGTAAATAGAGGCCCACCTTGGGCCCGGTTGCAGTTGCGACCACTGCAACCCCTATACCTACACCACTGACCCAAGGGGTTGTCACTGCTAAAAATAGCTGTCATTAGTGAATTTGGCACATGGAGCTGGATTGTTTCTACAAATTCGATAAAATTATAGAAAGTTTGAAGAATCCGAAAAGTCCGAGTTTGTTTGAGCTCCTAAATTCCGATTTCAACTTGGGTTTGAGTTCTAGTCCATCTCTTATCAATTCTAGGATACTGGGTTGAAATGTAAATTTTAATCCTAGACACAGATCACTTAAGAAAGCCAGATGTATTCAAAAAGTGGTGATCATGATATACCAAATAGTTATCTTTGCTGATGTCATAAAATAAGTTTTAATCTATGAGAGGTGGCTTTAAAATTACTAGAATTTCTTCTTAAGATACAAATGACTTCATTCTAGAACTGCAAATCAGTAATAGTGGCTTTCAAAGGCCTTTACAAGTGACCCCTGCACTATTAAAAGCTGCACATTACATTTAATGTGCCCGTTTGTGCTTTTAAATCATTGTTTCATGTCATATTTTCTTTACATGCCATGATAACTTTAACAGGAAGCTAGCATTAGTATCGGTTGAAGGAGTCTTAATTCTTTCTAAAATAAATGAAATACCAGTCATTTTGTCATCTTGAAAAGTGCAATGAATGAATTTAAATAGATTTCTTGACAAGAAGAGCCACATGCTGCTCATTGCTATGATATATATATATATATCCCTTATATTATATAAATAAATGAATAGTTTCATGGGGAATACATTGGGTTTTTCGGAGGTACAATGTTGGTGGGGGTGGGTAAAAATAATATACATAGCGACAGTGTTTATGTGTTGTTTAAGCACTAAACAAATAGTCATATCAATATTAACAAATATGTAGTAACTAGCAAAATACCCGCTCTTCGCAGCGGAGATGTATTCAAATAACCTTTATAGTAAGAAAGCAATAATGTATCAAGATTGCTGTAATTATAATAACAACAACAGAAATATCTGTTATGTTTCGCTGTTAATTGTAACGGATGTTCTTGGGTGTTCGGATGAGCGTTCTCTTCTGGCAATGTTGATGCTGGGACAGCATGTAATCGGGGATGTGACAGTGGAGACTATGCTAATTGCAACAACGGAGTTGGTTGGTGGCTTTCTGCAATGTTGGTTCACAGCCAGTCCCCGCACACACCCTGAAATTTTGGTAAAAATCGGTCCAGCCGTTAGTGTGCAGGAGTTCAAAATACTATTCCCCCCCATTCACCCCCACCCTAAAAAAAAATTTTGTTAACCTTTTAATGGTAAAGGAGTATATGCATACAAAATTTGGTTGAAATCGGACCAACCATATATATTTGTATAGCTTGTAAGCTAGGTAACCATAAGTCTGTGCAATGTCAGATACTCACTGTTACAGGTGGAATTTCGAAACGAAACCTGCTTAACTTTTGTAAGTAAGGTGCAATGAATGAGCCTGCCAAATTTAAGCCGTCTGCCTCCACGGCAAGTTGGAGAATTAGTGATGAGTGAGTGAGTGAGTGAGTGAGGGCTTTGCCTTTGAATTTCGAAACGTAACCTGATTAACTTTTGTAAGTAAGGTGCAATGAATGAGCCTGCCAAATTTAAGCCGTCTGCCTCCACGGCAAGTTGGAGAATTAGTGATGAGTGAGTGAGTGAGTGAGGGCTTTGCCTTTGAATTTCGAAACAAAACCTGCTTAACTTTTGTAAGTAAGGTGCAATGAATGAGCCTGCCAAATTTAAGCCGTCTGCCTCCACGGCAAGTTGGAGAATTAGTGATGAGTGAGTGAGTGAGTGAGGGCTTTGCCTTTGAATTTCGAAACGAAACCTGCTTAACTTTTGTAAGTAAGGTGCAATGAATGAACCTGCCAAATTTAAGCCAGCAAGTTGGAGAATTAGTGATGAGTGAGTGAGGGCTTTGCCTTTGAATTTCGAAACGAAACCTGCTTAACTTTTGTAAGTAAGGTGCAATGAATGAGTCCCCCACTCCTGTTTTGTAATGGTATCTTCAAAATGGACTGTTAAGCCACACCCCAGAAAGTTTTACAGGGAGGCAGAATCCCTGGTGACAGCTGTGAGTTATTGGGGAGGCTGAGTATTGAAAGATAGATTGCTAACTTTAATTATAGAATTATTGATCTATTGGTTGAAAATTTAAGGAAATTTAACCTAGAAAACAAGATTGAATTTTACATCTACCCATTAGCATCGGAGAATTTCAGGCTAGCAGCTTAAAGGAGAACTATACAGAGAAAAAAATTCTGTGTCTTCAGTCTATAATGAAACAGGAAAGTGCCCAACTGTTGAAGTTTCTCTCTGGGATTTCTGGCTGTGATTGTGCTCCTGAAAGTGTCTCCTTCTATTGAATGAACTGCATGTAGACATGAAGGCAAACAAGTCAGAAGACTGGGCTGATAATCCACAAGCAAATCTTAGCTGCACACTTTCTACGGCAGCACATTTGGCTATAGAAATGCTTATTTCTCCCTTCCACAGCATTAAATAGTGAAAAATGTATTTTCTCAAAATAGTTATCCATTTATACTAATAAATTAATAAGTGTTAAGCTGGGTACACACACTACATATTTTTGAAAGATGACGAAAGGTCCTGTCTGCCATCTTTCAAAGATCTGCATACAAACAGTCCCGAGCGTTCTACCTATGCACATCACAGGACACTGTGTTTCCCTCTGTTCGGCGGCCGCACACTCGTTCAGAAAAGTAAGGTACACACAGTGCAGATAAAGGCTTTATCTTTACTGTGTGTATCCAGCTTTAAGCTGGGTACACACATAGGTGCTAAAAGTCCTTTCACATTCCAACAGATTTGTAAATTTTCTACCACGTGTATTTTGCGAAAAATTGCTAAAACTACTGCCATTGGCCTTTGAATCGGTCTGTTTTGTTTGAAAAATTCCACCTGACACTATCAGCACTCTGATAGTGACAATGGCCTAGATAAAACTGAGGACCGGAGAGTGTATTTTATCTGGTCATGGGGCTTTATCGATATTAACCTTATTTAGTTGTTTCTGAACAATATAATCAGTTAACCAAAGTGCGGTTGCATCCTTTATACTATAATTGCTATTATACTCTATGTTATTGGAGCTACTTGGAGATGTAAAATGGTTTAAAACCCCTTTAAAACAGTACACTTCTGTTCAGTACCTTTACCTGATAGTATATCATCTTAGTTGACATGCTGAAGAGCTATTTTTATTCAGGGAAAATTTGCTTTCCTGAAGTTAAAAGTTTTTGTTAACCCAGCATACTTTTCCTTTTAATAATGTTTAATGACAATATTTCATGGTCACTATTCCCTAAGCCTCCAATTACGTTCTTATCTATAATACTCTCCACAATATTAGGTATTACCAGATCCAATAGAGCTGCTTTTCTAGCAGGAACTTCAACCACCTGTGAGAGTAAATGACCATGCAGCAAATTCAGGAACCGATCACCATTTGCTGTGTTGGCAGTTCCACTACTAGATGGCAGGGTAATTAAAGGCCCCTACAATCAGAACACTCCCCAGACTTGCAGCCCATGCCATCTGCATATGAAGCTGACTCACTTCCTCCCTGCTAGCATTTGGCGGCCTGTAGCAGACACCAGCAATTACATTCGGAAACCATTGTTGCCTTTTAAAAAGAATTCCGATCCTCAAATAGCTATAAAGTTACCCTTACTTTATAAATATGTCCTTGTATTTGCATCTTATTAACCATACTTTGCAACATTTGTAGAAATGTTGGCTTAATCTGGGGTGGGTTTCATAAGTTTCGCCTCACCTTAACTATGTGTAAAACATACATTTAATTTAAAACAGTAGCCTTATATACTGTATATCTTTATAGTCTGTTCTATGTTCTATGAACTCAAGTCCCAAGCAGTCCTGGACAGTTTAATAATACAGGCCCGTGGGTTACTTTGTAGATCACAATCCAGTCATTTTCATAATATTGTAGAAATCAATTCAAAGTTACAATGTTAGATGGTTATGGATTGTAGTAAATAAAAAATGCTTTTGTTTTGACTTTATTGATATTTGAAATTGATGAATTGTAATCCTTCCACTAAGAAATTTATAGTCAAGATTAACCACTTATATAAATACTAATTGGCTGTACAGCCTTCTTCTGGTTAATTGGTTGTTTTATGTAATCTATGGTATGTGATATGCTTTTTTACCTGGTGCAACCAATAAATAATTATTTGATTAACATTTGATTTATTGGATGTAAAATATACATTATTGCCACAAAAGCCATAGAAGTCGCATTTTAGTTTTATAACCTGCTTAAATAGCCTTGGGGGGTATGGAACTCCTCTGTGACTTTTAATTTATATATATATTACAATATACTGTATATATATATATATATTATCTGCCTAAACTAGATTTTCTTCCTATCCCAACCCCAAGGCAAGAGTCTTTCTGGCCCTAATAAAGTTTCATCACCTTGAAATGAAAAATTCTACAAATAAAATCCTATGCATGTCTCAACAGTCTTATACAAATCACTAAAAAAAGGGGTGTTTTTGATTAAATATTTTTTCCTGATATATATTCAAGAAATTGCTGATGATGCAAGTAAAGTGAGTAAATTCTTTACACTAGCAATCTCTGCAGTTATTTTTACTATCACTGTAACCCCTCCTATACTGTATGAACACAGGTACACAAAGTAGGAAATTGAACAGCTAATCTTTTACTTTCTGTGTTAGGCTGTGCACACACCAGCCAATTTTCCTATTATAAAGACTGCCAATCGTTAAACCAGATTTGTATTCTGTGTTATGAGAATTAAATAAAATATTTCAGCAAAACTGATAGTGTGTCCTATTTCTTTTGATTTTGTCAGAAAACTAAACATTTTTGGACAGAAAACTAAAAATTTTGGTTGTTCAGCCTGAAATATTGGCCTTTGTGTACAAAGACTAAATAAAGCATTTAAATCATGACTGAGGCTAAGACAGTTGCTTGTGCAGGAAAAGGTGTTAAACCTGACTAGAGGGTTTTCATATAGGACATTCATTTAATTGGAATTATTTAACTGGAATTTAAGAAACTATAGGGCTGATTTGCCACACAATGTGATATTTAATAATTTCTCCTACTGTGCTTGTTGCTCTGAGTATATTCCCTTTTGAAGTTTACCAATAAATTACTTTTGTAAGTCACACTAAAGGAACTTTATAATAACCCTTTGTAAATAGATAAACTACTACTGAAGGTCAACTTGTACACAGACCAGATGCATGTTTTTTTTTTAAAAATCAAATTTTAGGATAAAATGTCTCAAAAAGTGTTAAAGAGTAATTAGAACAGTACACTATGCTGCAAGTAAATGACAGAAATGATCAATAGAAATGAAGTTTTGTTTTGACAGCAGTTCCACAGACCCTATTGAAGTTTAATTCAAATCCAATTGAATCACAATTTAAAAAATTTTAGATTGGAATTTTCGATTTTTTAACATAGGAGTGATGCAATATTGGGCACAATATGCTCAAGTCAGTGTAAAACCCACACTATATGATGTATTATCAAGTTAGCATGGTTTTTACACTGTTTGCATTTCTTGCACCATGAAATGTTTAGAAATAGCATGGCGCAAGTGATGTAAAAGCGGCTTAGTAGTAAAGGTTTGCACTATTGAATAGGAGGTGTTAACTGGCGCATTTACCTGTCAGAGATCCCTCGATGTACAAAATCTCGCACATGGATTTTTGCATTGCGGGAACTCGGGCAGGTGAGCTGCGCCGGACAAAATTATTGCATCGCCCCCCATAGTCTTTCCAATTGAATTTTCAAAAAACTAATTTTTTCCATCTAATTTTCGATCATCGAAAACCATCAAACAGGAGCGTGCACACTGGACATTTAATGTAAATTAAAAAAACCTTTGTTGGAGAATCATTAACGAGGCCACATGTCGCGTTTCGTAACACACAGGTACTTAATCATAGGTAGAATGGCTCTGATTTGTGAACAATTCCAAATTTTTAACATTCTGGCAGGTGTGCAGATTTTCAAAACAAGTAGTCCATGGCAAGCACCAAAGACTCTCACCCAAGTGGTGGTTTGATTGTACAATTTATAATTAAAGGGACAGTTCAGTGGAAATTATCAATATTTGTTAAATTGTTAGTTTGTGTAATGCATACTTAGTTATTCTAAATATTTCTACTGAGTGGCTGTTGGATGGGTCAAACATGCTCAGATCTCTACTGAGCAACTGAATCAACCCAGGCGCTGGGTCAAGGACAAGACCATAACGGTCTCTATTAGGGGTTCTGCAAACAGGAAGTCAGTATTTCAGTTGCATTTATTTATACACAGAGACAATGCTGGATGGGCAGATTAAGGTCATTAGGATGGAAAAATACTGCTCTTTTTTCTGAAAAGTATATGTATTTGCACTGAACTTCCGCTTTAACTGCCATGTTACCAGTATCATAGAGAACAGACCTAATGGCAGTATAAAAGTTGCCACATATAACAACTGTAACATGGATAAAATACTACAACCTTGCTTATAGAAAAATAAGCTTAAAATAGGGTAGTACAGAGTAAAAGACAGTGACACTGACATATTTGGTTACTTTTCCACTCCTTAACATAACTGATTTGAACTATCAGTGTAAAATGTTAAATTCCCTTAAGAGAGTTTAACATTTAGAGAAAAATTATTTGTAGAAGCAAAATGTGAAAAACCAGTGCTTCCCAGGGTTCTTAAAGGCTTGGAGCCCAGCTCAAAACATTGTTAAAATCTGCAATCAGTCAAAGGAGAGAAATAAAGCCTCCACATCTGATAAGATAAAAGAGAGCTATGCGGGATTTGTATGTTATACACTAGACATTCCAAAGGATTAAATCATAGAATAGGATGTTTCACATTTTTTGTCTGATTTTTTTTAAATCTGATTTTATACTGTTTTGCTATGTTCTATATTGTTTTATTATTATTATTTTTTTTTTTGCATTTTTCATGTTTATTTATGTAGCACAATAGTGAAGATGAAGCACAGAGTGAAGCAGTTTAATCCTTGATAAGCTAGGCTAGGTACATAAGGGCCTCACTCATAAGGCAGCCATACATATTTGAAAATCAGCAATGTGTGATGGTTGAAAATGACTGTCTGCAAAGCTGACTACTACCGCCATCTGCAGCCCGTCAGGATAGGTTCCAAATATGATTGGCCTGTTTATGGCAGCACCTCTGACCATTAGGGATGGGTTTTTGGTTTCGAAGTTCTGCAGACTTTAATTTGTTTATTCAGGGTCAGATCTAAACAATACATATGTATTGTTTAGAATATATAGAATATATAGAATGTGTGTTATAAGGTACAGATCATGTAGAATGTGTGTTGGAAGCTATAGAATATGTCGAATGTGTGTTGTGATTTATATGAAATATACAGAATATGTCTTGTGATGTTAAATGTGTGATGTATAGAATATGTTTTGTAATGTATAGAATGTGTGTTGTGATGTATAGAATATATAGAATGTGTGTTGTGATGCATAGAATGTGTGTTGTGATGTATAGAATGTGTGTTGTAATGTATAGAATGTATAGAATGTGTGTTGTGATGTATAGACTGTATAGAATATGTGTTGTGATGTATAGAATGTACATGCTTGTGAAGGTTCTCATTCATCCAGATCATGGTATATCCATTGTATTCAGTTAGATCAACTGGACTTAAAGTTTAGTTCTTGAAGATGTTTCGCTAGTCATCTGACTGGCTTTCTCAATTCAGAATGACAAGAATCTGTAACAATATAAGTACCCTTGAAAGTCTCAATTAGCATATGACAGACAGGTGTCAAAACAGCATTCTACATGGCAGACAGTTGGTGTCGAAGCCCCCACCCCCCACCTTTATTCAGGCTTGTTTTCTTCATTTTCACATACATGGCCTCCTTGACACCTCTCTTGAACCAGTTATGTTCCTTTGCTAAGTAGCTAAAATTACAAAGGTATGTAATCTTCAAAGGTATGTCCTTTTTCCTTAAGATGCAGGTACATGGCTGAGTCCTGACCCAAGGAATTGTCTCTTCTGTGCTGGGCCATACGTTGGTTTAGTTGCTGTTTGAACTCCCCCACATACAAATCAGAGCATTCTTCACTGCACTGCATATATGATGATTCTTTTCTTGTGTTTCAGTACTGGGTCTTTTGGATGTACCAGTTGCTGCCTTAGTGTGTTGTTTGATTTAAAGCAAACCGGGATACAGTGTTTTTTGAAAATGCTTCTTAATTTTTCAGAGATCCCTGCTACATATGGGATGATCATATTCTCCTGTCTTGTTTCCCCCCTTCACTTCTTGTTCTTTTCTTTCCTTCCATGTTAAATTTGATGATAGAGTGAGGGGCGATAGACTATTATTACTTAAACAGAATGAGGTTTGGTCGGTGCAGCGATTAGGATCATTGACACCTAAGGGTCTGAATAGAGATGAAAACGAACTTACGATATCCCACCGGGAGCACCCTGCAGGTTCCACAGCGTCCCGTGCTCCAAACACCTCAATGAGCGCCGGCTCCCTCTCGGCTATCACTAAATACAAATGCACAAACAGAGGCAGGCAACTGGGAACATCGTGGACTTCAAAGAACTTTATTCAGCACGTGTAGCAAATACATCAGAACGGACAAACACCAACAGTGGCCATCACAAGTTAGCTCCGCCCAACATGTTTCGTGACGACACGTCACTTCATCAGGGGCACCTGATGAATAGAGACTGTGATCTTTATGTCTACTTGTGAATGTGGGTAATTGGATTGTATCCTCCAGTAGACCATGGGAGGGCACTGTGTAACATTGTATCAGTTTGTGACTTTTTAACTTGTTGAACAGTAATTGATGCACACATGCTTGAGAAAGGGCCTACAGCCCGGAATGTTGCATACTTATGGACACAGTTGTATGCTGCTATAGGTGTATCATGCTATATATACCGTATATACTCGAGTATAAGTCGAGGTTTTTAGGCTATAAAAATAGCCCAAATATCGAACCTCGACTTATACTCAAGTCATTTACCTTTGTAGTCCAGAAATCCCCCATTGTTTCCTGCATCAACTCCTCTGGTGGGTGACATCACTACTTGGCACTGGGATGAGGCCGGCTTTACTGGACTTCAGGCATCAGAAGAGTGGATGCTGCAGCGGAGCTGGATTACTGAGACCCAAGTCAGAGGCCAAAGCGTAGGACCTTGCTGGAACCAGACCTTACTTGCCAGAGGTGGTGGTTATGCACCTGACATTCGGCAACATGAGCCATATTTATGGTTGCAAATGGCAGCACCAGGAGCAGCCTCATTGCTGATTACAGAAAGGCAAGTCCACTGAACTGGAGTGGCTCTGGGGGAAGTGCAGTGCTTGTCACTGCAGATGTTTGGAAACTATAACTTCCAGCAAGTAAAGCATGTAGTTTCCAAACATCTGGAGTGGCAAGGATTTGGAGGTTACTGTGTGTGATTACTCTCTACTTATAGGGCAACTAATTCTTTAAAATTATACAGAATCAGGAGGATGGTATCTATTGTTAAAGATTGCCTTCTAATTCTATATTGTTTGTGAAGGTTCTCATTCATCCAGGTCATGGTATATCTGTTGTATACACACAGATACTTCATCCAGTTCTTAACAGGCTTCCATTTACTTTATTACAATTTAATACAAACAAGGAATGTTGCAAGTTACTGGTATTGATACATAAAGTAGAGTTGATCCAGGGAAATTTCCGATTGCCACTTGGAGTCAGGAAGGAATTTTTCCCCCCTTCATAAATTTGGTGGGGGTATTTTGCCTTCCTCTGGATCAACAGTTAGGCAGGAAATGAGGATATTGCTAGATGGGTTGGACTGGATGGACGTATGTCTTTATTCAACCTCAAATACTATACTATACTAATTTACTGAAGTGGGATTTATAGCTTATTGGTGTTTTTAGGGGAGTTGTTTTCAGATTCTGGAGTATAAAAATTGGGTTTAGTTCTCCTTTAAACCTTCAGGGCAGGTCAATCCGGCTCCATGTTTGTTAAAATCTCAATCAAGCACCTGTAATGCAGACACTATGAACCAAGAGCTGACTGAAATCAAGTGTCAGCTTTCAACACATCCCAATATGAGAAAGTAAGGCAAAAAATAACATTGAAGGAAGGAGAAGGTAGTGCCAGTTGTATACCTGTTATGATTATTGAGCCATTATCAGTATAACATAGATCTTTGTTCTGCAGTGTTAAACTTGAATCAAGCAAATTAACTAAGAAATCAGGTAGAATAGAGAGAGAGTTAAGGAAAGAGCTTCTTTTCTTATTAAGCATAAGGAGAAAAAATTGGGTAGCTTCCACATTGTCATGGTAGCCCTTAAGGAAATGTTATACCTTTAACAGAGCAAAATGAAATGTAGAACCAGAGAGTCTGTTGTAGACCAGTTTCAGCTTTATTGAGCCATCATCTTGAACCATCTTGAACCAGTCTCATTATTTAAAGGGTATCTTTGCTCTAAAAAAGGCAACTACTCCAAAACAAAAGCCCAAAACTTTTTTGGATTTTAAATCTAAGCTGAAAAAAATCATCATATGAAAGTATAGCATGTTCAGGGAAAGACCTGTCACTCAAATTATTCAACAATTAAAAGAAATAGCAGAGAAAAGAAGAAAGGGGTGCTGCAGACAATACAAGGAGGCAGTGAACAATGTGTGTCTGTGGGGGGGGGGGGGGGGGGAGGGGGCAACAATGAGCCCTCACTTAACATTAATAATTTACTGACAAAGCAGGCACAGATAAATATATGAGCACCAAAATTTTGCTTCTCTTAAATTGTAGGTTTAGATCATGTAAACTTAATTAAGTGAGTATAGTGACACTTCAATGGTCCCACATTCCCTGTCCTCTTTACTATTGAAATATTTGAAGAACTGTGTGGATGCAAAGCAGACATATAGAGAGGTTAAAGCCACCCCACCCCCCTTCCCCTAGTATTTCCCCTTAAAGGGCATGTCCACCAATAAAATGAAAATGTACATATAGCTGCAGCACCCCCCAAAGCCCACTTACATTTTACTTCTATCTCCAAAGATGCACCTGAACATACTTACAAGACCTGGTCCCTCTCCACTCTGCTGCACATTACCACTCTGCTTCATGGTTGATGCTGTCAGTCAAATTCTCACAGGTGACGGCACGTCCAATAGCTGACAACGGCAATCAGGAAGCGCCTCACTGCTGTTGTGCTTGCTTGAAACTAACTCGCAGCAGGAGGCACCACCCAGCAGGTAAGGAACCGGGTCTTATAAGTATATTCAGGTGCATTTTTGGGGAATTCAAGTAAAACGTAAGTGAGGTTTCGGGGGCTGCTGCAGCTATATGATACACTACTGAATCTTTTTTATACATACAAGAACAAAGAGTTTATAACATTATACTGATGTTATCTTTTGCCCCCATTCCTGGCATTGATTGTTGTAAATTAAACATGGGGCAGGAAAAAAAAAAAAAAAAGCAGCTGTATAATGTCAGAAATTCTTTGTTCTTGTATGCTTTACAAGACTCAGCATTGTATGAAGTCTGATGAAGAAGCCTAGTTGCTTATAAAGCACTTTTAGTCAATAAAAGTTATTATTTTATATGCAAGATGTCATTACTACTCTACCTCTCTACTACTATAGTTTAGTTTATTAGTCAATAATGTATCTAATATTGATTTTACTTAAACTTTGTATACAGTATAGGCACAATAATGCCTCAATTATAAAGTTTTGTTACAGTTCAAAAAAATGTACAGTTCAAAAGAAAATATTTGAATAATGTAATGCTAATATATTATGTATTCAATATCTATCTAATATCTTATTGGCCAAGTGCCTTTAAAAAGGTTGTTAAAGTGTTGCAATAAAAGAAACGTTTCTGCTTCAAGCCAGCAAATGAAAAATTGTCATGTCATGCTGGTTCAGTTACTTTATAACAAAAGGAAGGTTATTTATTTAAATGAAATGTTCTTTCAAGCTGTCACAGCACTAGCTGTCAATATAGATGAAAATATATAAATAAATGAAATATAGATGAAATAATATAAGTCTTGACCACTAAAGCCTTAAGCCTCTGTTAAATACAGTGTTTGTTACCTAACAAATCTGTCAGGTTAAAATTAAAAAAACACAAACTTAAAAATGCCTAGACATGTTCCCTTTGGACTCATTAACATCAACATCACTTGTTTCTTACATAGACTTTAATGTGCTAGTGCTGCACTGCAGGGCATTCATAGGGTGGATTAGCTTCCTCTTCTACCTCTCTGTCAGCCAAGAGCAATGGGAAACCTGTAATTGCCTAGTTATATGTGAAAAATAATCTGCTTAAATATTTACAGCAGAAGTAGTACTGTATTTATATCCACTTGTTGAAATATCCATAAAGAGTCCCTGTTCAAGCAGCTTTGTAAAATTCATTTATACAAAGACACAAACTTTCCCAGATAAGATTTAAAGAGAAATTATTTTATTTTAATGCTTTCTATGTTTTAGAACCTCTAGTGTTGTGAAATGTTTTACACATATATGTGTACATTCATTAAAAAACAAACAACAGGGAAATAAAAGTAAACAACTCCCTCTAACTTTAGTTCAAATATAAAATAATATTTATTTTACATAAATGCCTCTATGTCTGACCTAGCTAATTAGTTACAAGTCTGTCACATTTGACTTGTATCAAACAAAAATAAAGTTGTCCTAGTCTAACTATCTAGTATCATTCTGCATCAAACCTGCAACATTTTGACATTGAAAACTTATTTTGATAGTCACAAATTCAGCAATTTTGTATCAAAAAGCCTCTTTTCCAGCTGATTTGTATTCTGAGATTTTCCTATGCATGCCTGCATGCGCTGAAATTGTCTAATTTAATTGGTCTGTTAAATAACTGAATTTGACGAAAATACTGATATCTGGGATCAATCTCATGTGCTCTGAAATATTGGATGGCAAAGTCAGTAAATCTATAATGGCTGTAACATTGATTTTCTATTACTACTGGTAGTGTAAAAATTACATGCAGGATGACATGAAACTTCTTGAAAAATTTCAAAAACATAACATTTTGACAAAAAAATTAACCTTTTTTTCACCTTAAATGGGTGCATAAAAATGTTCCATTATAGTGCAGTGGAATATCATTAGGATAATTGCAGTCTTACACAAATGTCACATTGAGACAGGACAAAGGTTGGTAAAATTCAGAATGAGTTGTGTATCTTGTAAAGTTCCTTTTAGGTCTGCAACAGATTCACAATTCAAACTGACACTAATTGAAACATGTTGAGGCATGATGGGATAGTGTTGTTTGATCTATGACTGCTTCATGCATTTTGAAATGTGACACAGATGTCATAATACAGTCTCTTTATGACAAAGTGCTGTTTTAGCTATAAGTTGAAATACTCTCCAGGAGTCAATTATGTCCAAATAAGATAAAAGGGGTTTGATCAGGCACTGGTATAATGAGTATCTAGCTCAAACACTATGTGATAGTCATTAAAAATAATTAATCTGAAATGTATTAGCCATTACTGATGATTCAGTTGCTGCAGCATTCAAAGATTTTTCCCCCCAAATAAAACATTTACATTAAAAAAAATCTGAGAGATTAATGCCTTAATAATTATGTTGAGTAGCTTTCTGAAGTATTTGGCATTACTGTATTAGATATGAAATGTAAACATATTATCAAAGATAATATCTAAATGTTTATCAGTAGATTTAAAACTAAGTATACATCCAACCTTCAGAGAACCATCACAGTATATGATTCTTTAGTTATATAAAAATCTCCCTTTCTACCCTTCATTTGTATCTGTATGTTGTCGACCCAACTAGACTGTAAACTCTCCCTGTAAACTTTTCCTCTTAAGGTTCTGACACTTATATACTTTCAAGATATCATATCACTTATTAAAGAGGATCTGCCTTGTATATTTTTATAGGATAACTTTAAAATGGTAAAAATATTCCAGGTGTCAAAATAAAATTTTAATCATCGAAATTTGGAAAAGGAAAAAAAATTGACAAATTAAATTTCAAGAGATAGATTCGAGCCAGGTTTGGTCTGAAACTCCGGTTTATCTTAACTCATTAATATGTTGGTGAAGCTTTATCTTATAGGCTAGTACTTGGAGTTAATTTAGACAAAAAAGTTGAGAGTACTGCATATTATGGCATGCTATATAAATATTACTGTATTTAATTAAATGTCCTTCTATACTTCTAAACTCCATAGACCAGGATTCTTTATTGATTGTCCTTCCATCTCCTGTAGGATTATTGGTTGATTTGCTCTGTGACAACAACTGAGGAGGGAAAAAAAATTCTATAACAGGAGGAAGTTTTAAAAGTTTTACAGCTTCAAAGCTCTACCACATAAATGCTATTATCAGATCAGATCTGACTTTATAGAGTAGCAATCTTACAATCAGCAACTTAATTATTCATGAGTAAAATTGGCAAAAAATAGTGTCCTTTGGACAAAGGAAGCAGTGATCACTTTAAAGGATCATGATGAAATATGCTCTGTGATTTCTTAACTGCCTAGCTAGAGGTGTCTATTAGTAGTTAAGCTGTATGAGGAAAGTTAGATACAAATGACAAGAGTGCAGAAAGAAAATAACAGAGGACAAAAGAATTAAAGAAACTAAAGGAACCTACAGCTGCTGTTAATTTGTCATCACCATTCTTTCCACACGTCAAGACATGATAAAGCAGTAATTTCAAGTGTAAATACATTTTTAGAGAAATACGACATTAGGAAATGTGTGTGTGTTAGTTGTTGAGGAGGAAAAAAGATAAAGAGTCAAGCAAGTCCAGTTAAAAATTAGAGTGGGTGCAGATCTTTGTCCCCAGTTCTGAGTCAATGGTTAGGGCTAGGCCACACTGCTGCGCTTTTTTTGCGTTTGTGCTTGCGTTATTTCATATCATTGAAAACGCGGCAACGCACTGAAAATGCACGTTTTCCACATTTTAAATCGCAACCGCATGTATTTTTCAATAGTTAATGAAAAAAATGCATGTGCAAACGCAACGAAATCGCAAATGAAATCGCGTGCTATTGCATTTGCGTTGCAGTGTGGCCATGCCCTGAGTGACTGTAAAAATCAAACTGACTTACAAAAACAATTAACCATGCCTTATTTCTGTCCCTTTGTAGAATGTGTGATTATGTGTGTTGGCGTACAAGTATTCCATTTTTATGACCTACAGAAGGAATCACTAAAAGTTCCAATTAAATAAAGCAATGTTCATATCTGCAAGTCATTTCACAGTAGTTTAAGCCAGTTTACTCTTCAGGTCAAGTAACAGTGTAGTACACAGTAGATACTACTGTATACTAGAGATGTTCGAAACTGTTGATTTTCGTTCTGTTTTCAAATTTGCAAAAATTTCGGAAAGTTTGAAAGTTCGAGTTTTGATTTTAAAACATCGTCTACTTTCGATTTTCGGGAAAATCGATTCAATATGATTCAAAACTGGGTTCTATTCAAACCCACATTACATCTCCACTGTATAGTACAGTGTGGCATGCAGTAGATCTACACATGGGTGCATGGAACAGTTTGTCCTTAATTGTTTTGTGGGTGGCAATTTTAAGTTAAAGCATCCAGCAAACACTGAAATTGACACGCATATTACAGTACAATTTAACTATTGATATCCAGTATGCATAATTATCTTGGATCTTGCACATATGTTTAACACATATCAAAATGTTTTATAAATATGTTTGGTTAAATTATACTAAATTTTCATTGGCTGTTTTGCTGCCCTACAGGTGGCTGTGCCATTGGAACTCACATTTTAGTGATTGCTCTATTTGTGAGCTCTATATTCAAACCCTGTCTTTGCATGGGTAAAAGCAAATTGTATCTCTCTTTGAGGCCTTTAGGACTTCAGATGCTTTTTCACAATTGTGCAGCACATACAATGTAAAACCTAAAACTATGAAACACAGAATTGAACATGTTTTGCAAAGTCCCATAACAAAATCATTAGCTATCCTGCTTACCTTACCCAGTGCAGTTACAGTGCATAATGATTACTGCATTGCATGTGTGGTCACATAAGAAGCACTTCCTGCTTTCAGCACTTTTTAGTCATGTGATCAGTTTTTGTCTACATTAATAGCTATCCTTTTTTAACAGCAATTTTCAAGACTACAGATTTTCCTTTTTCTGGACTTTTTTTTTTCTAAGAAGGTCTAGGGGCTGGGATAGATTAAATCATTCATTAGTTATCTGTGCAGGCAGGGCCATTTTTAGCCATCTTGGTGCCCTTGCATTATCACATTGCAATCCCATTCAGTTAAAAGTGCAGTAGTGTGGCCTAGACCTTCAGCGAATTGGCATTAACACTTTCAGTGGCAGCACTTTCCCAGAGTATTGCCATTGACCCGTCAGTGCTGGCAGACTTTCCCAGAGTATTGCCATTACCACTTTTAGTACCAGCAGAGTATTACCATTAACCTTTCAGTGCCAGCAGACTTTTCTATTAATAATTTCAGTGCCAGCACTTTCCCAGAGTATTGACATTGACCCTTCAGTGCCAGCACTTTACCTGTGTTACCTTTAATCCTTTTAGCTGACAGTATTGACATGATATACAGTATGTACTTGCTTTCCATATCTCCTCCATTGAATTGTTCACTCTTCACCCACTATGGGTTTTGGACCTAACAAAAGGAAGTTTCCTGTGAGTGAAAGTGTCCCTTGCTCTTAAGGACCTTGATCTCAAGGACATAGAAAAAGAAGGACATTTAATTATTTGATGGTTGTATGGTGTGTGTGAAAGTTTGAAAATAAGGATTGTATGTACTGTGTTAAGGACTGTGTGTGCAGTAAGCAGACTAATCTTTCTTCTTCCAGTTAAAGAGGTGCGCTGGGCTTCTATATTCTAGTATTGCACCTCTTGTAATCACAAACAGGTTGTGAAAGGGTTAATACATTTTTTGTTTTTTTCCCTCTCTTCCTGGCTAATTGGTGTGGGGGCTGGGGCATATTAGTTAAATAGGATTCACATAGGTTGTACCTGTGGTTTGGACCTAACAAAAGGAAGTTTCCTGTGAGTGAAATTAACTAGAGTGAAAGGACCTTGATCTCAAGGACATTGAAACAAAAAGGGAAATTAAACAAGGTTTGTGGCGTCACTGTGCTGCTGTGGTGTATTAGAAGGGACAGTTTTTTTGGTACCATGCAGTGTGCATCCTGCCACATGTATAGGAACCTGGAGCAGACATTCTGAGGGACCTATGCCTGTGTCAGGTGTGAGTGGGTTGCCCGTTTGGAAGCTGAGGTGGAGAGTCTAAGGGGGCAGCTATACTGGGGCCAGTATAGAGATGGGTGGAAGTGGGACAGGGAAGGTTGAGGGGGGAGGTAGTTTTGTTAGGGTTACTAGGGCAAGTGGGGGACAGAAGGGTAAGGTGGCTTCTTCCCAGATTGCCCATCCCAACAGATTTGCCGCCTTAGGTAATGAATTAGCCTGTATGGAGGGGGCTAGTCCCTTGAGCACCCAGGGGACTGCCATCTCTGATACAAGGGAGGAGGAACAAAGGATCAGGAATGCAAGGCAGGTGGTAGTGGTACATGCCAAACTGTGTGTTGCCTGCCTGGTGCTAGGGTTCGGCATGTGGTGGATCGTGTAGACAGATTATTGGGTGGGGCCGGGTGTGACCCGGTGGTCTTCGTTCACATTGGTGCCAATGACAAAGTTGAGGAGGAGGTAAGGTCCTTAAACATGATTTTTGAGAGGTAGGGGCCAAGTTAAAAGCAAGGACATCCAGGGTAGTGTTTTCAGAAATACTACCGCAGCCACGTGCTAAGCCAGGGAGACAGCGAGAGCTTAGGAGCATTAATGCATGGCTAAAAGAGTGGTGTAAGGAAGAAGGGTTTGGGTTTATTGAGAACTGGGCAGACTTTGCTGTCGGCTACAGGCTCTTTAGTAGGGATGGGTTGCACCTCAATGATGGCAGTGCAGCTGTTTTAGGGGAGAAGATGGCTAGAGGGTTGGAGGAGATTTTAAACTAGTTTGGGGGGAGGGTATTAGCAGTCTCAATGGGATAGATAGCCCAGGAGGAAAGCAGGGTGTAGATAGGCCAGTGGTGGGCGGAAAGGGGGGTGGGGCTAGCATAGGGGGATAGGGAGGCATGTGTATTAAAGTGTACAAATAAATTACAGGATCATAATCTAAAATATATGTTTACAAATGCGAGAAGCCTGGCTGACAAAATGGGTAAATTGGAAATTATGGCGTTGAATGAAAAGTATGATGTAATAGGTATAGTAGAAACGTGGTTGAACAGTTCTCACGACTGGGCTGTAAATTTAGAAGGATATGCCTTGTTTAGGCAGGACAGAGAAAAAAGGAAAGGGGGAGAAGTATGTGTTTATGTTAAAAAAGAATTGAAGCCAAATTTAAAAGAAGAGATAACTGGCGATATGGATGTTAAAGTGGAGGCAATATGGGTGGAATTAGGCAACAGAAAAGGGGGTAATGTCATTGTTGGTGTCTGCTATAAGCCGCCAAATGCTAGCAGAGATTAGGTGAGTCAACTTCATATGCAGTTGGCAAGGGCTGCAAGTTTGGAGAGTGTGCTCATTATTGGGGACTTTAATTACCCTGACATTGATTGGTGTAGTGGAACTGCCATCATAGAAAAAGGTGATGAATTCCTGAATTTGTTGCAGGATAATTTTCTCTCACAGGGGGTTGAGGTTCCTACTAGAAAAGGAGCTCTGTTGGATCTGGTAATATCTAACATTGTAGAGCGCATTATAGATATAAAGGTACCTGGAGGCTTAGGGAATAGTGACCATGAAATAGTGGCGTTTGGACTTAGTGCGCTGGTTTAACAAAGACTTTTAATTTCGGGAAGGCAAATTTTCCCAGGTTAAAAGCAGCTCTTCAGAATGTCAACTAGGATAATGTATTATCAGGTAAAGGTACTGAACAGAAGTGGACTGTGTTCAAGGGGATTTTAAGCCAGTTCACATCTAAATTTATACCCTTGGGAAATAAATGTAAAAAAAAAAATGTAAAAAAAATAAATCCGCGCCCATGTGGCTGAATTCTGATGTAAAGAGGCAAATGGAAAGGAAGAAAAAGGCATTTAAAAGCTTTAAGGCAGAGGGAATGGAAAGGGCCTTTAGGGATTATAAAAAAGCTAAAGAAAGCTCAAACTAGCTAAAATTAATAATAAAGTTAGGATAGCTGAACAAAGCATCACTAAGCCTAAAATTTGTTTTAAGTATATTAATAGTAAGAAGATGAGGACTGAGAATGTGGCACCATTAATTATTGGGAATAAGTTAGTTACGGAGGATGGCGATAAAGCAAATGTCTTAAATATTTTTTTCCCTCTGTATACACTATAGAAGATCCAAGTACAGATATCATAGAGTATAGTAGCAATAATGGTATAAAAGATTCAAGTGCACTTTGGTTAACCGAGGATATGGTACAGAAAGAACTAAATAAGGTTAATATTAATATCTGTTGTATTCAATTAGATCAACTGGACTTGAAGTTTAGTTCTTGAAGAAGTTTTGCTAGTCATCCGACTGGCTTTCTCAATTCAGAATGACTTGTACAAGAATCTGTGGCAATTATGTACCCTGGAAAATCCCAATTAACATATCACAGCCAAGTGTTAAGGGCGTGATTGGATAGTGGCTAAGAGGTGTTATAGGAACACCCAGAGTAATGTGTCAAAACAGCATTGTACATGGTAGACAGTTGGTGTCGAACCCCCCACCTCTATTTAGGCTTAGTTTCTTTATTTTCACATAAATGGCCTCCTTAACACCTCTCTTGAACCAGTCACATTCCTTTGCCAATATGTTAACATTACTATCTTCAAAGTTGTGTCCTTTATCCTTAAGATGCAGGTACACTGCTGAGTCCTGACCTGAGGAATTGGCTCTTATGTGCTGGGCCATACGTTGATGCAGTTGCTGTTTGGTCTCCCCCACATACAAATCAGAGCATTCTTCACTGCACTGCACTGCGTATATGATGTCACTTTTCTTGTGTTTTGGTATTGGGTCTTTCGGATGCACCAATTGTTGCCTCAGTGTGTTGTTCGGTTTAAAGCAGACAGGGATACGGTGTTTTTTGAAAATTCTTCTTAATTTCTCGGAGACCCCTGCTACATATGGGATGACCATGTTCTTTCTCCTGTCTTGCTTTTCCCCTTCACTGTTGGTATTCATGTTCTTTTTTTCCTTCTACTTCTTTTGACAAAGGCCCAGTCTGGATATCCACAAGTTTTAAGGGCTCCTCTGAGATGTTTCATTTCTTTAGCCTTCATGAATATAACATCTCAGAGGAGCCCTTAAAACTTGTGGATTTTGAGGGTGGACATGCCGTTAATAGTATTAAAATAGGGGAAAAGGTAAATCCACATCACCACCGCACCTTTAAAAGAAAATGGTGGTCTACAGACATGTTAGGGTTAAGACACTGTCGCCTTTTAAAACTATCCCTGGTTCACTTTAGTAAATCAGCCTGTCAGAGGAAAAAGGTGCTGAAAAAAAAAACATTTAAACCACCATGTGTTCTGTCTGTCTGTATTTAGAGAACTGATACGGTGCTTATTTTTAAGGTTTCCCAAATCGTTTGGAGACCATCAGGGAGATTTAATAAAAAATATTATTGTTTAAAACGGTGGTAATTATGCCCCAACCAATCAGATCTTATTTAACATTTGTAAGCTTACATCTGATTGGTTGGGGCATAATTAGCACCATTTTAAACGATAAAAACTTTTATTGAATAACCCTGCATATTTTAAAAACTTTCCATGCAGGAACAAACCTATTGCAATTTTAAATTCTAAAACAAAAGAAAAAAAAAAAATACTGAGATTTAGGAATTTATTTGCACCCACACTAGAACTTTGTGGGTTTACACATGAGCACTTAATTAAAACAGATCCAATCACTGAATTAAATCATGGGACAGTATGAAATCTATTAATTAAATTCAGGTGTTGTATATTATTTGAAGAGAGACTAAACACAAATAATTAAGCACAATAACAGTAGATTTCCCTATGTGAAACACCGGAAATGCTGTACTGCAGAAAATTCAACATCTGATGTGTACCCTGGAACCATCTGTGAAACACATAAGGGTGTTATAAGAGTAAAATTAATCAAATTGGCATCCTGGCAGGAAAAAAATGATGTGCTAAGTAGACATCAGACTTACTAAAACAGATTGAAAAATCAAAAGCTAAAGCACAAGACTTGTAACAGCAGAATATACATTTCTAAATTAAAAATTACATTTGATTTTTTTTTTCTTAGGTAGGTTTTACCTCTTTTATTAGCCAATGGTCAAACCTGACATAAAATGTTATTCTCACCATATTTTGCAGCTAAAACAGCATGATTGTTTCACATAAAAATACTTGTCGAAGGGGTTTTGCCCAAAATGTAGTCTCATGTTTTCTGCTTGATTTATACATTCGATTGCATTTGCACAAATTAAGTATGCCTTTGGACTAGGGATGGACGAATTTTCAAAAGTTCGGTCTGTTTTTGAACTTTCGAACTAGATGGAAAGTTCGTAAACAGACCCATTAAAGTTAAAGGGAGTCAAATAGTTTAAAAAGTTCGAATGAAATACCATTAAAATATCAATGGTAACTTAATGTAAATAGCTGTGGGATCTGGGAAATGGTCTGGGGAACATGTTCGAAAATCCAAGAGTTTCGAAAAAACTATTTTACTCTCACGTGCTACTTTCGAGCTCTCACGTTTGAACATTTGATAATTATCCCATAAACGGCTCGCATATTCGTTAATTTGATATTTACTAGCGTATTGGTATATAGACATTTTACTTGCATATTCCTTAATTCGATATTTACTCACGTATTGGTATAATAGACATTTTACTAGACTTCCCTGGGGGTTTAACAGTGCACACCACAACTGTGGTGTTACTACAATGTCACTACACCAAAGTTGGTTCCCATATATAGGTCTCTGCTAGTATCTGATCCTTGGGTAACCTAATGCTCCTAATTACAGCCTTAAAGGGTATGTACACTGTAATAACAAGTATATATTACTGGATAGGTGTGCCTTTAAATATAAATGTGGTGTATTTTTTCCCCTTACTACCCTTCCAGAACTTACCTTTGTGCTTGAATGTTGCTGGCCTTCCTCCTCCACAAAAATCACGTTCTTAGTCCTGCCTCCTCGAGATTTCCAAATCTTTAAGACTAATTTGGTCAAAGACGCGCATGACGCGCACGTGTGACGTCAATGAGCTCGCACACAGGTGACTTGACGCGAGGGCAATATTTATATACTGGGCGTGGTGTCATGCAGGCTTGTGTCAATGGCACTGGAGCACAAGCGCATTGACGATGAACGCACACATTACATGGCCGTGTTATTCTTTGACCAAATGAATCTTTTGGAATTAGTCTAAGAACATGATTTCTGTGAAGGAGGAAGGCCACTAACATTCAAGCACAAAGGTAAGGTCAGAAGGGTAGTAATAGAAAAAAAAAAATCACCACATTTATATTTAAAGGCACAACTATCCAGTAAGATATACTTGTAATTACAGTGTACATACCTTTTACATGCTTCTTCTCCTATGATCTTCTATTATCCAGAATCCAGCTGTCATGTATATGCATGCTGTACCTTACTGATTTTTGACATTGGTATAGGCTTGATGCTGTTTGTGCCTGACCCTTTTAAAGGACATGTAATCCGTGCCAAATAATTTGACGATTTTACTTACCCGGCCTAAGCGATCCCACGACATAAGACCAATCCTGTCTGAACCGCCTTTCTTTGTGACTGATGCAATCGCATGTCAGTTACAAAGAACGGGAAAGGCAGGATCGGTCAAATGCCGTGGGAACGATTGGTCAAGTGGTGATGTATGGGCACCTTAATAGGATTAAAGGACATGTCCACCCCTTTTTTTAAAAAAAATTCTGTAGTGTAGGGCTCCCTCACCCACCCCCAACTGCTATAGTACTTTGTAAAAAAACTTATCCGATCACTACTTACTTTTCCTCTTTACCGTGGCGTTCTGTCTCGGCCTTCTGCTTGCATGAAACTGCAAGCAGTGGGCTGGACCAGCAGCCGCGTCCATGGTTGGCTGAGAGGCAGCCAATCATGGACACGGCTTCTGGCAGTACAGAACCCCCGGGGGAAACAGGCAAAGTAAGTACAGGGAGATTCAATAAAAGTTCTTATTGTTTAAAATGGTGCTAATTTTGCCCCAACCAATCAGATCTTATTTAACATTTGTAAGCTTACATCTGATTGTTTGGGGCAAAACTAGCACCATTTTAAATGATAAGAACTTTTATTGAATAATGTAGTTTTGGCGGTGGACATGGCCTTTAATTACCACCAATCTCAAATCTGTTTTTCCCCCCTTTCTTCTCTGAACTTCCTTTACTGTATTTATTAGCTATGGGAGTTTTACTTTTTAAAGGGGCTGGGTACAGCTAGGCAGTAAAGAACTGTCAAACACCCAATCCCTTTGCATATCCCAGCCCCTCCCCCCGGGGCACACTACATGTAGACACTATCCATTCTATAGAAGTAAACTTTTTTCTGTTACTGCATGACTAATTGATTCAGCATTATCTGTTGCTCTTTTTGTGCCTGCAGCTATCACCCAATTCTGCTGTTTGTGTTGTTGGTGTTACTGGAGTCCCAGGGGTATAACTGCAGGAGGCCAGGCCACTTCCTGATCAGCTGTTTTTAAACAGCTGTGTTTAAAAACAACTGATCACAGAGGTTATAGGCTTGCAGGGGGCCCTGCTACCATCCGGGCCCCACAAGGTTGCGGGGGTAGAGGGGGCGGTAGTTATGCCACTGTGGAGTTCCAAAGTAGCACTGTACCTTAAAAAACCCATTCCAAAGTCACCCCACCACATACATACACACTCACCTTCAAACTCACACAGCTAAAAGTAAATCTTATTTAATTCAAACAATGATAACAGCTGCCAGAGATGGAGCACTGAGAGCAGAAAAAAATCAGTTTCCTGGCAGATATAAAAATATAAAATAGAAGGATTAAGGCAAGTCATTTTTTTTCACTTTAGTTACATGTTACAATGAACTTATATACACCATTTTGAAGATAGTGTAAGTAGCCTCAATCTTTTCTGTACTTTTTAAAACCTGCACTGAACTGAAGGGACAGTTCAGTGGAAACAATCATTTTTACATTGTATGTTTATATTACACATACCTAGTTGTTCTACATATTATCTTACATTTTAGAAAATCTGTTAATTTTATCCCCTTTGATATCCTTTGAACAGTAGTGAGCTGCTATTTCAAAAGGTCCTTCTTCTCCACATGATGCACAATTCCTTATAATCTATCTAACAATAGCCTCTACTGATTGGCTGTTGGATAGGTGAAACATGTGCAGATCTCTATTGAACAACTACTAACAGGAAGTCAGTATTTCAGAAACATTTATTTATGCATAGACAAAATGCTTGATTAAAGGGTATCTCCACTTGTTTTTCTAAGTTTTGTGAATCCAGTTCTATTGAAGAACGGGAGGTAAGGCACAGCTTCTTTACCTCCTGTTCTTCAATAGAACTGGATTCACAAAACTTAGAAAAACGAGTGGAGATACCCTTTAAGGCTTGAGTATAAGCCCATCCGAGTATAAATCGAGGTACACATTTATATCTGACAAAAGAGTAAACCTGATTGACTCGAGTATAAGTTGAGGGTAGATTATGACCACTACTGCCTACTGATTCTATATTGTTTTGAGGCTTTAGTTGCCTTTTAAATTGACAGCAGAATTCCCATAAAGTTATCCCATACAGTAATAGCCAAATCCAGTATAGCTATTATACCTTAAAGGACAACTATACTCACCTCACCCTCGCTCCTCTCCCTCCATAGCTGCATAGTACCCAGGGTGAGGACCTAAAATCGCTAAGTCCTCACCCTGGGTACTTTCCCTAACTCCTGCACTACTTACCGCAAATCTGCTTCGCCGATCGCTCCATTCCTCCGCTCTTCCTGCTTCAGTGACAGATCGCGAGGCAGCCAATAGGAAGATACGCTCTGCAAGGAGGCGTGTCTTCCAATTGGCTGCCTCGCGACTGTCACTGACAGTAGAAGAGAGGTAGAACAGTGTGGATCGGCGAAGCAGATTTGCGGTAAGTAGTGCAGGAGTTAGGGAAAGTACCCAGGGTTAGGACTTAGCGATTTTAGGTCCTCACCCTGGGTACTATGCTGCAGTGGATCGGGGAAAAGGGGAGTATAATTGTCCTTTAAAAAAGGAGAGGAATCCCACACACTAACCCCCAATTCCTTGCCACTCCAGATGTTTGGAAACTACAACTCCCAGAATGCTTTAGTTGATGGGAGTTGTAGTTTTCAAACATCTGCAGTGGCAAGCACTGCACCCCCCCCAGCCCCCCAGAGAAGGAGAGGACTTGCCTTAATGTTCTTTATGTGCCCAGTGGAGGAGAGGAAGGTTCTGTGGATGGAGGAGGCAGCCCTGCCATTCCCAACCATTGTGGAAGCAACAGGAGCTTTTTGAAGTACAGCAAATCCCTGCACCTATAGGAACAACTTACTCTGGGCGTTCCTATAACACCTCTTAGCCACTATCCAATCACACCCTTAACACCTGACTGTGATATGCTAATTGGGATTTTCCAGGGTACATAATTGCCACAGATTCTTGTACAAGTCATTCTGAATTGAGAAAGCCAGTCGGATGACTAGCGAAACGTCTTCAAGAACTACATTTCAAGTCCAGTTGATCTAATTGAATACAACAGATATACCATGACCTGGATGAATGAGAACCTTCACAAGCATATTTCTAATCATTTTGGGGAGAAAACACTCAAACTTGTACGGCAATATGAAAAGACAGCAAGGAAATTGGCAGACTACAGAAACCACCTGCGATTTAACCTCCGATGCAGACAACAAAGGCTAGTACCATGCAGTATATGTCTGGATTCCACGGTTAAAGGCATCAGAGCCAAACAGATACTGCAAAAGGCTCAAACACAGCTCCTAAGTGAACGGGTATGACAGACACATTTTACAGTCGATGCTTTAATGCACAACATTAGTCAACTAGAACAGAACCTGGCCTCACAGCTACCTGTGTCCATCTGGGAAAGAGTGATGGAGTTCACCAAACAAGCACAGCTTTCTCAGCACTGTAAGGGCAAACAAAGGCAACAGAACAAGTTCTCTATTCTGTCATCCCAGAACAGCCCCAAAGGAGAACAACTACCTTGGATACAAAAGGAGGGAAGTGTCACTTCATCAAACAAGGAGGAATGGGTGAGAAACTTGTCTAACAGGACCCTGACCCAGCCAGAAATGGAAGTCCTTGGTAAGGGCTTGAATTTTGCCATCACCCCTAAAGCCACCCCTGTGGTGGATATTATAGCAGCCACAGAAGCCTCTATCCACAGTAATAAGGTTTCACAGAGTGAGGCAGAACAACTTCGCCTTAAGGTATCTGCAGCCTTAGCCAGTGCTAAAACTCCTTCATCTAACCTGACTACACAGGAAAGAAGAGCCTTAACATCCCTCAAGAAAGATTCCAGTATCACCATTCTACCGGCAGATAAAGGAAGATGCACAGTGGTACTCAACTCCTCAGACTACCATGATAAGGTGACCATGCTCCTGGCTGATAACAACACATATCAGGCTTTAACAAGGGATCCCACCAGCCGTTACAAGAAAAGAGTCATAGACTTACTACAACAGCTTCAAAAGGATAAAGCCATTGACCGAGCAATGTATCATCGCCTCTACCCTGGTGAGGCACATCCATGCATATATGGACTCCCAAAGATACATAAGGAAGGGGCCCCACTAAGACCTATAGTCAGCAGCATCAACTCTGTAACATACAAGGTGGCAAAATATCTAGCTAACTTCTTAGGACCTTTGGTGGGAAGTTCTAAGCATCACATCCAGAACTCTCAGGATTTCACCAACAAGATTGAAGATATAGTGCTCGGTGTAGAAGAAACTATGGTGTCCTATGATGTGACATCTCTCTTCACTTGTATACCCACCAAGGAGGCTGTTGACATGGTGAGAAAACGGCTGGGCCAAGACAGCACTCTTACCAGCAGAACTGACCTCAACCCAGAAAAGGTGTGTTCCTTGTTGGACTTGTGCCTGAATACCACCTATTTCAAATACAGGGATAAGTTCTATAAGCAAAAACATGGATGTGCTATGGGATCTCCAGTTTCACCTATTGTGGCCAACCTGTACATGGAGGAGGTAGAAACACAGGCGCTTAATACCTTAAAGGGCATAGCACCCAGCCACTGGTTCAGATATGTTGATGACACCTGGGTTAAAATCCACCAGAAGGAAGTACAAGCTTTCACAGAACACATTAATGCGGTAGACCAAAACATTAAATTCACAAGGGAAGAGGTACAAAACAACAAACTGGCTTTCTTGGACTGCTTGGTAGAAGTTAAGGAAAATGGTAAACTGGAAGTAGAGGTTTACAGAAAACCAACACACACAGATCAGTATTTCATGTTTGACTCCCACCACCCTTTAGATCACAAGCTGGGTGTCATCAGAACCCTGCAACACAGAGCCGAGAACATCCCCACTAGCACAGAGGCGAAGGCTAAAGAAATGAAACATCTCAGAGGAGTCCTTAAAACTTGTGGATATCCAGACTGGGCCTTTGTCAAAAGAAGTAGAAGGAAAGAAATGAACACAAATACCAACAGTGAAGGGGAAAAGCAAGACAGGAGGAAGAACATGGTCATCCCATATGTAGCAGGGGTCTCCGAGAAATTAAGAATTTTCAAAAAACATCGTATCTCTGTCTGCTTTAAACCGAACAACACACTGAGGCAGCAATTGGTACTTTCGAAAGACCCAATACCTAAACACAAGAAAAGCGACATCATATATGCAGTGCAGTGCAGTGAAGAATGCTCTGATTTGTATGTGGGGGAGACCAAACAGCAACTGCATCAACGTATGGCCCAGCACAGAAGAGCCAATTCCTCGGGTCAGGACTCAGCCGTGTATCTGCATCTTAAGGATAAAGGACATACCTTTGAAGATTGTAATGTTAACATACTGGCGAAGGAACGTGACTGGTTCAAGAGAGGTGTTAAGGAGGCCATTTATGTGAAAATAAAGAAACCAAGCATAAATAGAGGTGTGGGGGTTCGACACCAACTGTCTGCCATGTACAATGCTGTTTTAACACCTTACTCTGGGCGTTCCTATAACACCTCTTAGCCACTATCCAATCACACCCTTAACACCTGGCTGTGATATGCTAATTGAGATTTTCCAGGGTACATAATTGCCACAGATTCTTGTACAAGTCATTCTGAATTGAGAAAGCCAGTCGGATGACTAGCGAAACGTCTTCAAGAACTACATTTCAAGTCCAGTTAATCTAATTGAATACAACAGATATACCATGACCTGGATGAATGAGAACCTTCACAAGCACCTACTAACCTACCCTTTCATTTCTGTCGCAGCCATACTATAGTCAAAGAAAATGTTGATCAATCATCAAAAAAGTTTTTTTTTTACCCACCAAACTGATACAGGTACAAATAACTATTGACCTACCCTTTCATTTCCATGGCATCCATACTTAAGGGGTAACTATAGTAAAACAAAAAGAAAAAAACATTCTCCTCTTTCATTGTCATAGCAAGATTATTGAATTTAGAACTTGCAGCACAGGCACACACATTCCTTTCAAAGCCTTTCTAGCCAAATTCAAAGTTTATATTTAAACTTTCCCTTTCTAGTTAAAATTGTGACTATTAGGACCAATAGTTTCTATTTTTCTTCTTCCACATAAATATTTCTGTTATCAAACATTATGAATACTTTTAGCTTTCATATAGGTTTAAATAAAGGTGCTGAGCTGTGTCTGTTTTGAATGAGCAGTTTCTTGTCCATTAAACATAAATGTTCCATGTCTTTTACATTTGGACATATCTTTCAGTATGTGTTTGAACACATATTCCTTAACAAAAACTGAAAACTTAAAAATAAGAAGTGTTTAATTACTATTATTATGGCTGAAAGTGTCAAGAAAAATGGGAATCATTCCTCTAAAACATGATCACACCAAACATTATGCTGCACAGAAGAGTTTATTTATTAAAATGTCTGATTCTGCATTCTCTGTCCTTTTGTGGACCATTTCTCTGCACTATGAGCAACCAGTGTTTTCTTTCATTGCTCAGATACTAGTTACTCTTACTAGTTACTGCTTTACAGTGAACACATTTAATAATACGTTGTCAGCACCGTCTCCTGGGACTCAGTGTCTGTATTATAAAGTACAGTTTAGTAGAGTGATTGAAACCCTCCAGCCATCAGTTCTGGGAGTTTTGTTTTGTTCTTTTTATTTCTTTATTTTTTTCTTAGAAATCTACTTGATTCATAGTAGTTCCTTTTGCACATACAGATTGTGGCTTTAACGAGCGATGCAGAACCAAAAAACTTACAGCCTTTACTACAGGGGCTAAGCGGCCAGTGCAAAATCAGTGCAAAATCCATGCTAACCTGATAGTACATTGGGCAGTGTGGGTTTTGCTTCTAGTTAGTATAACCCAAAACAGATGACACTAATCTAATAAGGACACAACATTCCTCTCTACAGAAATGTTAACATGTTTCGGTCATGTAATAAATGTGTGTTAAATATCTTTTACCAATTAAAATAGCCTGTAAAGAATATAAGAAAATGTGTCTACTAGACATGGACCCATATCCAAACCCGGGTTCTGAAGTAGATTTGACAGATGCCAAAACTTAGACATTGGGAATTTCTGACTTTTTCCAATTTTTCCGAACCACTGAACTATTTTTGAAATATCAAAGATACTACACAGAATGCCAAAACTGGAAGTGCATAAAGTTTCCAGCACTGAAAAGTGTTGTTGTTTTTTTATTTTAATATTTTGGGAATTGATCCATTTACAGTAAGTTACCATTGCTATTTCTATCTTAATTTTATGAGAAACCTTTGGATTTTTTTAAACTCTCATTGACAATGGGTGCACTTGCAGATTTTTGAATTTTCTAATTTTTTTCAAAAATCCACAAATCTGCAAGCAGAATGGATTTTTCGTGAGTTCACCCATCTCTAGTGTCTATTCTAGTAAAATGATCACAGGGTTTTATGTTTTTGAAGGATCTTCAGGTCAAACAAGACTGACTCAAATCTGAATGGCAACATTAATTGCTACCCTATTTTCTATTTTTTTTTTAAACTACGTTCAAATAATTTAATTTTATATTTATATATTTATGAATGCAAAACTTTCTATGCACATACTGTGGAACTAGGGCATTGGTATTTATAAACATTAAATAAACAGCTCAACATACAAAGAACTAATGTATTTATTGTAACAATGTTTTATAGACTAACCATAATACAAGATATGTAACAACAATATGAACTTTTGTTATGAGGCTGTTGAAGAACTTGAGTCCATTATTTGTTATGGTTTGCTTTTTTATATTTGAATGTTGTATTCCCTTAGTGATTTTCTGTGCATTGTTGAGTACACATCGCTTGCATGTAACAATGTCAGGCTTACATTAACTTTTTTTTAATTTTATTTATTTATTTTCTAATGCACACTCTCAGAATCTACAATCTAAAATGCTCTTATTATAATACACATTGTTTGCAGGATTGCACTGCTGAGTATCATTAATTGCTGTTTATTTTCCATTGTGTACTTTATATTTAGAGTTTTAAGCATAGACAGAGCTCTTCGGTACACTAAGTAAGTGTTTTGTTCTATTTAAGGGCCAGTGCTTTTTATATGTTTCAATGTTGTTTTGGAACTTTCCAGCTAATATTTATTCATTAAAATGTATTCCTGGTATATTATTGATCTGAACAGTGACTTTGCTGATTTTCAAAGTCGTTTACTTCATTGTACATGTTTATCTAAATATCAAGTTGTTAAAGATGTACTCTTTTGTGTCATTTATGGAAAAAGGGATAAATATTTATAGCCTGTCTACATACTAGGCATACGTGATTTGGTTTAGAAATAAGCACCCTAGAAAAGTATTACAATTTAAAATTCTTTCCAAAAGGAAAAGTAGAGTTTATCATTTCAAATCAATAAAACTAGAACTCCATTTCCATTTGAGATAAGCTGCCTTGCTTACAATAAGAAAAATGCATTGTTACCAAACATGAAACATGTTTTCGTCAGGTAAACATTCACTTATTTAATATGATTTGATCAAATTAGTTCCATCAATTACGGTATGTACAATATTACCATGTTTATAGGATTTTTGTTTTCTAGAGGTTTATACTGTAAGTATGAAACCTATGAACAGCATGGCCTTTCAGTGCAGTATTCATTTGTATGGAGTAACATTTGCATGTTTTTTGTATGTTTTTAAAAGGGTCTCGAACTACCATGCAAAAGACCTAACATACTGTAGGTTAGATGACACAAGTGATGAATCCTGGTTTCAATTTGGATTTGCCAGTTTCAAAAAATCTGCTGATCCGACAGATTTTGTAAAATTTTTAAAACTCTGAACTTTTTATCCAGAAATCCAAAACTAGTATTTAAAACTCAGAAAATTTCATTTTGAAAATCGAAAATGTCTGAAAAATTAAAAACGTCCACAAAACTGCTTTTGGAATGAAACTCTGCAGTTTCATTCATCTCTAGTTTGAACTTTGTTTTAGGTGCCTATTTTTGATAGGTTTACTTATATTGTTATTACTTCCAACCGCTATATTAGATTTCTAAAAAAGAATCCGAACTGTATTTACAGCCCTTCACTTCCATGGCTTTCTCTATTGCCCACAGCCGCGACTGTGATTGGCTGCTTCTCAGCCAATCACAGCCACAGCTGCCAGTCCAGCCCCTGATTGCTAGTTATGGCAAGCAGGGAGCCTGGAGGCAAGGGGCTGTAAGTACAGTTCGGGTTCATTTTTTAGAACTCTAATATAACGTTTGAGGGTGGGAGTGGATGCCTTACATTTTATAATTTTTTTTTTTTAAATAATATAGAGGATGGAGATACCCTTTAAAATTAAATAATAAACTGAAAAAAAGTAGTGATTACAAAAATAAAATCCTTTTGGCAAAAAAAGACTTTTCAAAAATAATTTAGATTTTTTTTTAGGAATTTAGAGTTTGTAAATTATATTATATAGTGTAGGTTTCTGCACTCATCCATTTCTTTCAAAAAGGTGCCACCAGGTTGCGTAACTCCATTCGTTACACTAAACAGTTTCACTTATATTTAGGTAAATCCGGGCACACTGGATCCATATAACAATTCATTATCAAGTTTCGACGACAAGTAGGTCGTCTTAATCAGGATAACAAACAGTGAATACTTGCTCAAATTTATACAACATCATGTAATACAAGACACACACCCCTAATTGATTAAAGTGCATTCAAGTGTTAACATTGCAGATATACCAATATTATAAAAAACAAACACAATATTAATATAATGAATCTATATGTGACCATTAAATATTGATAAAGTTGCTAAAATTGATAAAATCTATCTGTTTGTTACCATATAGTTATAATGCTACATATGTGCTTTTTATAATATCAATCTGCAAATATATATAAAGTGCAAATATAAAGTGCAATGTGTGAATAAATAGATATATTAATTAAAACTTATACTAATCTAGCAAATGGAACTTCTACTCTTATTTAATATAACCCAGATTCGAATGTACTAGAATACAATAACAATGTAAAAAGGACACAATCCAAGGATACAGTAAAAGGATAATAGCTTTGTTTATAATGGATAAACCAAAAGTTATATTCAATTCTGGTTTATTGCTTAATTTTGCAGAGACCAAAGACTGACAATCATTTTACTATGAGTTTAACCACATTAAAGGACAATTTGTTATCTCCCCTCGTAATAAGCTGTAATACTCCAGTCCTCTTCCTGATTTTGTAGGCAGTCCACAATGCAACCAATGGGAACAAAGAAGCTCATCTGCAAAGAATTGAGTATTATGATATTTTTGTAAATCTGAGATGTCACTGCTGCTTTCTAGTGTTACCACTTCCTGGTGGTCCCAGATGCAAAACTCCTTCTAGATGTGCTAACTAGGTTCCTTGTGATTGTATTGCCATCCATCTGCATGCTAAGCCGAGTTCAAGCCGAACTATTCGAATTCGAACGAATTCGGACTTCTCGAACTATCCTGGACCCGGATTTTCGGTATTTTCGGACTTTCGATAAATGTCGAATGTTCGACCGTTCAAATATGCGAGTAAAATGCCTATTATACCTATACGCAAGCATCGAATCCGAGAGTAAAGGGTCCATTAAAACCTATACGCGAGCATCGAATCCGCAAGTAAAATGTCCATGATATCTAGGCGCAAACGAGCTCGAAAATAGCGCGAATGAGTTTTTGAAAGTCCTGGTCAACCAGGTTATTATATGGTTATTATATGACTAGGTTATTATATGGTTATTATAACCTGGTAATTATATGGTTAATATATGACTAGTTTATTATATGGTTATTATATGGTTATAATAACCATATAATAACCTAGTCATATTATGGTTATTATATGACTAGATTATTATATGGTTATTATATGACTAGGTTATTATATGGTATATTATACATGTAATTTAGTGGCTGGATAGTGTACTGGTTAAAGGCACCGCCTTTGACGTGGGAGACCTGGGTTTGAATCCTGGCTAGGGGCAGCTATTATTCTAATACCCTAGTGATATAATAACCATATAATAACCTAGTAATATAATAACCATATAATATTATTTTTAAAAATAAATAATAAGTAATATAATATTATATGGTTATAATATTACTAGGTTATTATATGGTATTATAATACCCTAGTAATATAATAACCATATAATAACCTAGTAATATAATAACCATATAATACCCTAGTAACATAATAACCATATATTATTTATAAAAAATAAATAATAAGTAATACAATATTATATGGTTACAATATTACTAGGTTATTATATGGTTATTATATATCTAGGGTATTATAATAATCCAAACATTTGGATAGCTGCCCTAGCCTTGATTCGAACCCTGGTCTCCCATGTCAAAGGCGGTTCCTTTACCAACTACACTATCCATCCCTTGATAATCCTGACAATTGCCCGCCTGACTTGTTTTAAGAAGTTTTGGTGACAGTGACGTGTTCCCCAGACCATTTCCCAGGTGCCACAGCCATTTACAGTAAGTTACCACAGTTAGTTTTACTGTAATTCACTCAGACTTTTCGAACTCTCTCTCCCCCATAGACTTGAATGGGTCAGAATTCGAACTTTCGAACTTTCTCTGAAGTTTGAAAGTTCGAAAACGGACCAAACTTTATATAGTTCGACCATCTCTAATTAGCTCATTTGGAAGACTGTTCATGCAGAGTGGTGCAGAGTATTCATCCGTTGCATATATATATATATATGAAGCAATCACCTATTAACCCTTTTTACTTTTGAGCAGTTTTGTATATAAAGCAAGGGTGTGCATTGCTGATCTGGTTGTAAACCCCTTTATAATTATATGCTTGCACTTTTCCAGGATTATTTTTACTAACTGAGTTACAGGCAGTGAATAAAGTATCCTTCGCTATTTTTTATTTTTTTTTTTGGTTTTAAGGGATAAGGGGAAATGTACAATTTATGCGCTCTAACATACAGTATACTTATTGGAACAACATATTGCAGCATAATAAAATAAACAGCTCCTAAGGAAATGTAGAGACACCTATTAAAACCTTTTAAGACCTATGTAGTTTGGGTAAGTTAGAATTGATGTTGTTTAAATGAAATCTCTTTGCAATCAGTACAGCCCTGTGTTATATATTTATGCAATCACTGCATAAGCGCAGCATTGTCTTTGTTTATGCAAAATTTCCTACAGGCAGCCCTCTTGCTGCATCCATTTTTTACAATATGTATGCATATTTTCCAACATAACTCCTTTAATTGGTAAACTTTATAGAAAAAAACACTGTGCATAGCTGCAAATTGTATACACTCCAACATTACCCCTTTAATAGGTACAATTATAGAAACAACATAGTGTAGAGCTGCAAGCAGAGTGATCCTACTTGTAGTGACCGTGCATGTAGTTAATTTTTTTCTCAATACTGTGCCTATTTAAAGGGGAATGTTGAAGGGTAGGAAGTGGAAGATAATGAAGTGAACACAGCTCTATGCAATGCTTATTTCAACAGTGTACTTA
Source organism: Hymenochirus boettgeri (assembly GCA_019447015.1). Lineage (NCBI taxonomy): Eukaryota > Metazoa > Chordata > Amphibia > Anura > Pipidae > Hymenochirus > Hymenochirus boettgeri. The sequence continues at coordinate 175,653,675 of CM033473.1, forward strand.
ATTAAAGGAGAATGTTAGAAAGTACATACTGTCACATACCCACAGTAAAAATTATGAATGACCACTTTATTCTCTCAAGGTTTTTCATTTACACTTGAGGTAAAACCAGAAGGCTTGTTCTATGCAAAGAGCTGGGTTTGGTTCCCTGGCTGCTGGTAACAACAAAATGTTGTAAAGGCCTGTTTTTACTGGGAATCCACTGGTTAAGGGTGGGGTGGAATCCAAATACATTAACCTGTTCGAAATATCTCTGGATTAGTAAACCAGGTTTAACATTCACATACTGTTTTATATATCTTAAGAGGTTATCACTAGTAGAAAAGGAATACATAATGTAGCAAAAGTTTTGGATAGTTTGTTAAATATACTGTAAACTGTGCCTTTTGTATTTTTTTAAATAAAGAATACATTTCAAAGTATAGTTCTTTATTTTTTAGATTTTTTTAACCTACTAAAATAGCTTTAAAACTCATCAGATTTTTTTGGATATAGGTTGTTCTTTTCCCCCATTTTTAAAGAGATGGTTTGTAGGATGGAGTGAGGCAACCCTAAAAAGCAGATGTTTGCCATAGTTTTATTTGGATTGTACAGAGCTGTGCAAATATCACTGTCATTACCTCACCTCCTGTAACTGTGTTATGTTGTTACTAGAGGTGCCTACCCTCCAAAATTTACCTTCAAATTATTGAGAACTACATTGCCAAGAGCTGTGCATATTGCACGCCGCACCTCCCAGCAAGTTCTGCGATTAGTATAGATTTTTTTAGGGGTTGAAATCACACATGTGCAAAAAAGTCTTCTTGACTTACTGGCAAAGAGCAAACAGAAGCATCATGTTTATGGGACAGGCAGGTGTAAGCTCAAAGAGGAAAAGGACGACACATGAGTGTAGTCTTTCGTCATGATTTTCTTACTTCTTTCGTTATCCACCTCTCTGGTTTAAACTGCAGCACTGGCTGATACTCTCCACTCAGGTCTAAGCGGCGGCAGCCACAGAAGTTCCTGATCTTCCTCCAAACCACACACACACCTGGTCCATGTCACTCTGATTACGTCTTCATACTGGTGGAACATGGGGGAGGGTCCTTACACATGGGCTTTCTCTAAGGGGCCGAGTTAATTTATGTTAATAGTGTGAATCACATGCTACCATTTCGTTGACATAGCAACTTCATCAGGCATTATTTACAGTATTACAGTTCACAAGTAGAGATGACTAGAACTCAAACTTGAACCCGAATTCGAACGGACTAGGACTTCTCGAACTATTCTGGACCCGGATTTTCGATATTTTCCGGGCTTTCTTCAATTATTGATTGTTCGAACGTTCAAGGCATGCGAATATGCGAGTAAAATGTCTATTATACCAACACGTGAGTAAATACCGAATTCTCAAATCCGCGATTAAAATGTCGGTTATACCAATACGCGAGTAAATATCGAATTCTCGAATCCGCAAGTAAAATGTCTATTATACCTATATGTGACTAAATATCGAATATTGAATCCGCGAGTTAAATGTCCATTATACCTATATGTGAGTAAATATCAAATTCTCAAATCCGCAAGTAAAATGTCTAATTCTCGAATCCGCGAGTCATTCATGGGATAATTATCAAATGTTCGAACGCGAGAGCTCGAAAGTAGCGCATGTGAGAATAAAATCAATTTTCTGAAAGTCCTGGATATTCAAACATGTTCCCCAGACCATCTCCCAGGCCCCACAGCTATTTACATTAAGTTACCATTGATATTTTAATTGTATTTCATTCAAACTTTTTGAACTATTTGACTCCCATTGACTTTAATGGGTCCGTTTTCGAACTTTCCATATAGACTTTCGAAAGTCCGTCCATCTCTATTCACAAGACAAGCTATATAATGTTATTTCCACTTTGGTAATCCTTTATATTCAGAATTTAGATTTCAGTGACTCTGGAATATTCAAGTCGATTTTGATAGCCTTCAAATTCATGATATTGGTAACCAATTCATGATATCGGAAGTCAATTTCAATAACCCTAAAAAATATACAGGGCGATTCAATAAAAGTTCTTATCATTAAAAATGGTGCTAATTTTGCCCCAACCAATCAAATCTTATTTAAAATTTGAAAGCTAACATCTGATTGGTTGGGGCAAAATTAGCACCATTTTTAAGGATAAGAACTTTTATTAAATCTGTCTGATAATGTGGAAACTTGTGAAGAAAGTTAATTTAAAAACAAGTTTTAGTTTTATTTATGTGTTCCCCTGACAATTTCCCACATACTTAAACCATTTACATTAATTTACTTTTGCTATTTATGCCTTAAATTTGATCGGAACTTTCAGATATTTTTTCTCTCTCATTGACTTCTATGGGTTTGTTTTTAACATTTCAAACAGCTCTATTTATAAGAACAGGTTATATAAGCAAGATTATGCACAATATACTACAAAATGGCTCTGATTAAAACACACTATTTGTATCAAAGGGATTTACAAAGCCTCTTAGAATCACTGTATGGTTTAGCAGGGTCATTTGATTAGAGAACCATTAGATACATATTATTGGGTCATGCTGTATGCGAACCATTAACTTAAAAATGTAATAAATAAAAAGGAAAAGTTAATTAACAAAAAAACTAATTAAAGGCACATTTAACAGTTTCCCTCTAAAATGCAAGTAAGGATACAAAAGATACCTGTCAATTCTCTATATAATGGAAGACACAAACAGTTATTTAATAAAAGTTCTTATCGTTAAAAATGGTGCTAATTTTGCCGATATCATTTTTAACGATAAGAACTTTTATTGAATCTCCCTGTAAGGTCTATGGGACGGAGATTGTAAGAGAAATACAGAGTTTCAAGCCACAGATATTTGATAAAAAAAAAAAAAAAATAAGAACAATAAAATAAAAATGTACATATTTCATTTGCATAGTAACACTTTCCTGTATTCTGTTAAAACTATATTAAAAATATCTATAGTGTGGAGATCACTAATTCCTTAACCTTTCACTCCAACTTTAAATTGTGTCATTTTGTTATAACCATCTCCTGCCCTTTGAGAAAATTTAGCAATGTGAATGGATTGCATTAATAAAATTGTCACATTTAAAAAAAGTCTATAAAAAAATTCAACAGAATAACTTGTTTGAAGATTAATATGAACACGAATATTGATATTTGGTATAAATATAAAAAACACGGATTTCTCGGACTTTAGAACTTTCGATAATTTAATTCAAAAATTGATCAAATATTCAAATCTTTTATGAGATAATTATCGAATGTTCAAATCGTTTAGGGGATAATTAAGTTACCATTGATATTTTAATTGTATTTCATTAGAACTTTTTGAACTATTTGACTCCCTATTTGAGTAATGGGTCCGTTTTCGAAATTTTGAACTTTCCATACAGTTTGAAAGTTTTAAAACGGAACAAACTTTCGGAATTCGGCCATCTCTAACAAAGATGTTTCTCTTTGTTTAGTTCCAACACATTCAATGTTTTACAAAGCATATTTGTATTCTTGTCAGTCTCTGCCTCTTTGGAGGCACACTCATACATACATTAAGGTCAATTTAATTGAAAGACAATTAACCTACCAGTGTGTATTGGACTGCAGGACAAAACTGGAGAACCCAGAGAAAATAAACAAAGACACGTGAAGAGCAAAAAAATAAATAAACTAAAATAAACTTAGATAACCCCCTGGTTAAAGTAGTATAAAATGTATAAAAATTTACTACTTTAGTGAACTTTTACAATTCACACCCCTAACCCTACCATTGAAGTATCTGAAAGATCTGAAGTAAAACAAATTAAACAATAGTCATGTACTGTAGCAAAAGAAGAGTTCAAGGGTGCAGTAAAGCAAACAAACACATACTTAAGACAACAGGTCACAAAGCATGAGGTCAAAGGACTACATAAACATAACACATTAACCTTTGAAAATGCACCAAAGCACCAAACTTGAAGTGCACAACACTTTGTATTTCAATAGGCTAGACAACTACACAACAAATAATTAGAAAAGTAAATGAAAAATCTAGATCTGAATAAGTAAAGTAAACCTCAAATACAGTATGCCAAATAAATAATATTTTGTAATTAGTCCTAAAAGTGCAAAAGTCTTATGCATCATGTTCACACCAGTGGTGTGGTATAAAATATCTTTTCTGGCTTCACAGTCTACTCACAGTTTCTACATTTACCTAACCGTCCTATTGTTATCAGGTGTTAAAATGTGAACTTCTTCATTAACAATATTTTACATTTTCAGGAACACATATATTTAGCCATTTAACGGGGTCAAACTGAGAATAGCTAAAAATTATTAACCCAGTCATGACCAAGTCATCTATTAATCTTTATAAAGCATATGTGGCTTTCTTTTCATCTTTTTATCATCATATTTTTTAATATACTATAACAATATGTAGCACTGCTGAAGAACATCAGGGTCCATATAACAATGCCCACATCTATTAAAAAATGCAAAGCAATAAAAACACGTTGCCATTTAACTTCAAAAGGACCCTGTCAGATTTAAAAGCTTGTTATTATTAAACCTCCTGAACCTAATATTTCCCCAGTCAAAGTATATAAATAAAAGGTATTTAATCACAAGTTATTCATGCTTTAATTTTAAAGAAATGATTAAATTATTATGCGTCTACACTTTTAATATTATAACTTCATGCTTTTAGCATTAGAAAGTTGGATAACAGTATATTCATATATGTACACTATATACAATCAAGTAACCACTCAAGTATAGCAGCAGGTAAGTCCAAGGAAGCTTTGGGCTCTGTATAATTTAATGAGTTAATTCTAAATGGAAATGTATAAAGATATATTTTATTCATAGCATGTGCCCAATTTCAACTATTATGGGAATAATAATTTTTTTTAAAAAGTGGTTAATGTCAAAATATTTGCCAGCTCCTTTGACTAAATACTTCACTTTGCAAGATTATTTTATAATTTATTTTGTTTTTAGGTATGTTTTTGAAATTTTGTAAATCAAACTAAAGGAAGTGGTAGGGGGTGATTAAGTGGTAGGTAGTGGTTAAGTGGTAGGAGGTGATTAAGTGGTAGGTAGTGGTTAAGTGGTATAGTATAGTATTTGAGGTTGAATAAAGACGTATGTCCATCCAGTCCAACCCATCTAGCAATATCCTCATTTCCTGCCTAACTGTTGATCCAGAGGAAGGCAAAATAAATTCCTTCCTGACTCCTAGTGGCAATCGGAAATTTCCCTGGATCAACTCTACTTTTTGAATCAATACCAGTAATTTGCAACATTCCTTGTTTGCAGAAACTCATCCAGCTTTTTCTTGAAACTGACCAATGAACCTGCCATAACAACGTTCCATAGCTTTACCGTTCTCACAGTGAAAAACCCTTTCCGAACTTGAAGCGAACACCTTTTTTATTCAAGTCTTAAGGGATGCCCGCGTGTCCTCTGACATGTTCAATTGGTGAACAATGCAATGCCCCAGATAGTTTATTGTATGTATTTATACACAGTAATCATATCCCCACGCAAGTGCCTTTTCTCCAGTGTACATAATTGTAACTTTTCCAGTCTCGCTTCATATCCAAGCTCCCCCAATCCCCTTATTAATTTAGTTGCACTTCTCTTAACCCTTTCCATTTCAATGATGTCCTTTTTGTACACAGGATTCCAAAATTGCACTGCATATTCCAAATGAGGCCTTACCAATGCTTTGTAAAGAGGGAGAATAACATTTTCCTCCCTTGAATCCATACCTCTCTTTATACAAGACAATACCATGCTGGCTCTGGCTGTTGCCGCCGGCACCGCTTGCTTCCTTTAAGTTTGTTATCCACCAAGATCCCTTTCCAACAGGGATTCACTTAACACAGAGCCATTTATAGAATAAGCAGCACAAGTATTTTTAAGTCCAAAATGCATCACCTTACATTTATGAACATTGAATCTCATCTGCCACTTAGCAGCCCAATGTGACAATCTATCTAGATCCCCCTGCAACGATTGCACATCCTATGAAGTTTTTAATGGTCGACAAAGTCTTGTGACATCAGCAAACACAGAAACCTTGCTGACAATACCCACTTCCAAATCATTAATACATAGATTAAATAGAAGCGGCCCCAACACAGAACCCTGTGGCACCCCACTTAGCACTTTAGTCCATAATGATGAAGACCCATTAACAACTACTCTCTGCATCCTATTTATTAACCAATTTTCTATCCATGTACAAATGTGACTCCTCAGACCAACAGACCTTAGCTTATACATTAGTCGCCTATGGGGGACTGTATCAAAAGCCTTTGCAAAAAAGTAAACTACATCTACTGCTATACCAGTGTCTAAATTTCTACTTACTTCCTCATAAAAGCCAAGCAAGTTAGTTTGACAATATCTATTCCTCCTAAATCCATTCTGGTTACTACTTATAATGTCAGTCCTTGAAAGATACTCTAGAACATTGTTCCCTTATTTAACTTTCCAGTATCTTCCCCACCACTGACGTTAAACTTACAATCCTGTAATTACCCAGCTGTGAACAACTACCCTTTTTGAATATTGGAATAACATCAGCCTTTTTCCAATCCAGAGGCACACCTCCGGACATGAGGGAATCTGCAAAAATAAGAAACAATGGCCTAGATAAAACTGAACTTAGCTCCCTAAGTATCCGAGGATGTATTTTATCCGGTCCAGGAGATTTATTAATATTAACTTGATTTAGTTCTTTCTGTACCATATCCTCGGCTAACCAAAGTGCACTTGAATCTTTTATACCATTATTGCTACTATACTCTATGATATCTGTACTTGGATCTTCTATAGTGTATACAGAGGGGAAAAAATGATTCAAGACATTTGCTTTATCGCCATCCTCCATAACTAACTTATCCCCATTAATATATTGTGCCACATTCTCAGGCCTCATCTTCTTACTATTAATATTCTTTAAAAAAAATTAGGCAAAGTGATGCTTTGTTCAGCTATCCTAACTTCATTATTAATTTTAGCTAGTTTGATTGCTTTCTTACACTCCTTGTTACAATTTTTATAATCCCTAAAGGCCCTTTCCGCTCCCTCTGAGGTTTTAAATGCCTTTTTCTTCCTTTCCATTTGCCACTTTACATCATAATTCAGCCACATGGTAGGAGGTGATAAAGTGGTAGGTAGTGGTTAAGTTGTAGGAGGTGATTAAGTGGTAGGTAGTGGTTAAGTGGTAGAAGGTGATTAAGTGATAGGTAGTGGTTAAGTGGCAGGTAGTGGTTAAGTGGTAGGTAGTGGTTAAGTGGTAGGAGGGGATTAAGTGGTAGGAGGGGATTAAGAGATAGGTAGTGGTTAAGTGGTAGATAGTGGTTAAGTGGTAGGAGGTGACTAAGTGGTAGATGGTGGTTAAGTGGTAGGTAGTGTTTAAGTGGTAGGTAGTGGTTTAAAGTTAAGAATATAGACATATAGACACCTCAAATGTGGAGCTTTGTACATCCCCTACTGAATTTTAATGAACAAATTTTAATTAATATTTTTCTGACTATTTTCATTTGCTGCCAGGAGTATCTATATTTTCCAGGGTGGTAGGATAGCTTATTGCTACTGTACCTCAATGTGAACACTAAAACACACCGAATCCAGGGTTAAAATTAGCTGTCAGTGCCATGCTTGCTGTCACAACGTGCCTCCTATCTTTGGGTGTGTTTTATTGTTAACAGGGAGGTGCTGTAGGAATATGCTATACTACCTACCTGTGAAGTATATGTCCACCTGGCAGTTTATTAAAATAGTCAGATAAATACAGTGAAATACTTTGAGAATTTTGTAAAAAATAAAATCAGTAAGGATTCATATGCTAATTAACTTTGGTAACCATTGGACAAGGATTCTCCATTGTAATTTCACCAAGTGGAAAAGTATTTTAAATTTTTATGATTTACACAGATTTAGCCCTTTTGCAAGTGTTAAAATGCCAGGCATAGCTAGCAATGTATTAATTCAGAATGTGTTTATTTAAATGCTCTGCATACATTGTTTTGTTTTATTATTACTTGTATAGAATCTGAATGTGCGTTTATGGAACTGATACATTTTATTACTTCATAATGTGTAAAATTCGTTGTTATCTCAATGGAAAGAAAACCTTTAATAAATAAGTATTTTTTTTCTCTGTGAATGAGATCAATTTTAGTTCTTGGCAGGATTTAAATTGCATTTGCCAATTGTGAGAGAAATTATGGAGATAGATGATCACTGGATTTGACCCTTCATTATTTCAAGGTCAATGTATAAAGCAGTGATATGCAACTCTTAAGCGTCCTGGCATTATTTCAATTTAGAGAATCAGCTTTTATTTTATAGGCAAGATTGTGTGAAATAAAGCATTTTACTGCATACGCATTATGGAAGAACTATGGCATTAGAAAATGATTCAAAAACTAGTTAAACATTGCAGAAAGTGAAGAACCCCTATGTTGCTAAAATAGTATACAAGAATTCCAAAATTTACATTAAATGCCAGAAAATGTAATCCCAACAAAACAAAACAAAAAGTCCTACAAATTCCAGCATAATAATAAGAAAGTAAAAATGTAAAAAAATTTAAAACAGCAACACATTGTGTCTAGTTTAGGTCATTTTGGTTACCCTCAACACCCATTAAGGCCCATCCATTTGCCATATAGGGTTCTCTAAAAAGTGCATCTCTAGGCACTTTTACAAACTAGAAGGTGCAAGAAAAGAAAAAAAAATATTTGCTTTAAGAGCTGGAGTGAGATCTTTAAGTGGTAGCCAGCCAACTTAACAACCTTAACTACAACTCATAACTAATGACTAACATTCCAAACAATGTTCTGTAGAAGACAGAATTATCCCTTTAGTTAAAAGCTGCTCAGTTTCCACCAAAAGTGAAAGTATTGGGCCAGAGTACAAATTATTATTCAATAAATGTGTTGGAAGCACATAAATGATTCATATTATAATTTATGCTGACTCTTGTCACAGTGCTTGGGGAGCATAATCACCTTCTTTAGGTGTTTGAAGAAGGGAATAAAGCCCCTGTAAACATATGAGTTTTAGCCCCCAGCACAATTTCCTAGCACTTAAAGTCCTGGCGGCTGCCATGTTTGTTAAGGATTTACTTGTGTCCCGACAAATTGGTTCTGAAAATTAACTGTTAGTGTATAATAAGTATACCAGGAGATACTATTTAATGATTGTTTTATATGCATCCCAGTTGTGCCACTAGGAATAGGGAATCTAATTAGGGACTCTAACCTTTATAGACTAAGAGAGCACCAAGTGCTCAGGGCTTTCAGATGCATTGCTTGCCACTGAAGATGTTTGGAAACTACAACTCCCAGCAACTAAAGCACGCTGGGGGTTGTAGTTTTCAAACATCTGGAGAGGCAAGGAATTGAGGGTTAGTTTGTGGGATTCCTTTCCATTTAATGGGTAATTAATGCGATAAAACAATCCAAATTCAGGAGAATGGTATCTATTGTTGAAAAGATTTCCTTCTGATTCTGTATTATTTTGAGGCTTTAGTTGCCCTTTAAATGGACAGCAGAATTCCCATACAGTAGTCCCATACAGTAAGAGCCATACTGGATTTGGCTATTACTGTATGGGACAACTGTATGGGAATTTTGATGTCTATTTAAAGGGCAACTCAAGCCTCAAAACAATACAGAATCAGTAGACAGTAGCAGTAGTGGTCATAATTTCTACGCTCGACTTATACTCGAGTCAATCAGGATTACTCATTTTTCAGGTAAAAATGGATACCTCGACTTATACTTGGATCGACTAATAGTACATACAGTATACTATTGGTATTTGAACTATATAGGGGGATACTATCTCTCTTTATCTTTTTTGTATATTTATATTGATCCCCAGTGCCTATACTATATGAAACAGAGAGGGTAGCTGCGCAAAACATTTTTCATTTTGTATTACTAGTATCAATAAAGCCCCAGGACCGGATGAAATACATCTTCAAGAGCTTAGTCCAGTTTTATGTAGACCACTGTTTCTTATCTTTTCAGATTCACTTTTTGTATGGTGATGTGCCACTGGATTGGAAAAAAAGCCAATGTAATACCAATATCCATAAAATGTAGTCGTTACCAACCTGGTAACTATAGACCTGTAAGCTTAACATCAGTGGTAGGGAACTTGCTGGAAACTTTGTTACAGGATGATATCCTCGACTTAATCTTCAGAACTGATCTTATTAGTAGTAGTTAACATGGATTTATGAGAAATAGTCAAATTGTGCCAGACAAATTTACTTGTTTTTTACGAAGAAGTGAATAAGAATTTAGATTCAGGCATAGCAGCAGGTGTAGTATACTTGGATTTTGCTAAAGCTTTTGATAATATTCCACATAGGCGACTAATGTATAAACCGAGGCATGTTGGCCTTGAAAAATCATTTGTACACGGATAAAGAATTGGTTATTGGATGGCAAACAGAGAGTGGTGGTCAATGGAGCTACATCTATGTGGGCTAAAGTGGAGTGCCTCAGCGTTCCGTACTGGGGCCACTTCTTTTTAACCTGTTTATAAATGACTTAGATGGAGGAATTGAGAGCAAGGTCTCTTTGCTCATGACACTAAACTATGTAGAGCTTTGGAAACTTAAAATGATGTGCAATTGCTGCAACCTGACCTAAATAGATTATCAAATTGGACAGCAGAATGGCAGATGTGTTTTAATGTTGATATATGTAAGGTGATGCATTTGGAGTTTAACATTCCTGGTGCTACCTACACTAAAAATAACTTTGTGTTAATGAATCCCATATACAAAAGGGACATCTTGGAAATGGAAGCAGTTCAGAGAAGGGCAACTAAAATAATAAAGGGAATGGAGAGGCTTGATTAGACAAGTTAGGGCTGTTTACATTAGAGAAGTAATGTTTGCATGGGTATATAATAACTTTATACAAATATATTAATGGGCCATACAGTAAACTCTCTTGTGCATTGTTTACTAATCGTTCATATCAGAGGACACGTGGACTTCCTTTAAAATTGGAAGAAAAGAAGTTTCATCTTCAGGTTAGGAAAGGTTTCTTTACAGTGAGAACGGTGAAACTCTGGAACTGTCTTCCAGCAGATGTGGTAATGGTAACTTCACTGAATAGCTTTAAAAGTGGGCTAAATAAGTTTCTAAAACTAAATAATATTGAGAATTACAGGTATTAATTCCCCACCCCCTCCATTTTTTAGCTGTTTTTTTTTTTTTTGCCTTCTTATGTATCAACTGTTAGGTATGGTTAAAAGGGAGGGTGAAAAGGTTGGTCTTGATGGACGTATGTCTTTATATAATCTCAATTACTATGTTACTATGACATGTGCAGCAGTTCAGATTAATCTGCTATCTTTCTAACTATTGCAGTTTTGTAGTTTAGGGAGGGGTTTACCTATATACAATTTTTCATTTGAAAATCACAAAAATGTTACATTTAATTGGTATGTTTACCCTTTAAAAAAAACAAAAAAACTGGTGACCGGTGTTGGTTATCTGCTCATAACCCCAACTGCTATTTTTACCACTTTTACATGCGTTGTATTCAGTTAGATCAACTGGACTTGAAGTTTAGTTCTTGAAGACTAGTTTTGCTAGTCATCTGACTGGCTTTCTCAGTTCAGAATGACTTGTAAAAGAATCTTTTGGCAATTATGTTCCCTGGAAAGTCCCAATTAGCATATCAAAACCCCCACAATCACTTTTACATGCATTTGTAACCAGATATTTAATCACAAGTTGTTTTTTTCCAGTACGGGAAAGGTATCTGCCTCCACACTTGGCTCACAGAGCATTTATAAGCTTGAGCATGTGCAGAGGAGGCAGGTTAACTGCAGGGAGGGAGTAATCAGCTTACTATGCCATATTGGAGGAAATAATTATACTTAAATATTTGGTTAGTAATACATATAATAATGTGCTGAATATATCAGTTGGGGTTTGGGGCAGGTAACGGATATATGACCAGTTTTTTAATTTATGGGTAAACATGCCCTTTAATAGCAATTTGAAATGTAATCAAATATTCTGTTAAAATATTAAATTTAAATGCTGAAAAATTCACATAAATGTATTTCTTAAAAGATATCTTTCATTCCTATAGTTTTAATATATAGATATTATAATCTATTGATTCTCTGAGTGCTTTTTGAGGCAATTCCCATTCACAATTTTCACACCAGGAGGCCTTTATCTACTATGGTAATACACAGCAGGAAATCACAAGAACAAATTAAATCGTTTTTGATTGCTGACAAATAACAGTATAATTTATCCAAGTTTCTATTAATGTATGGATGCATGATGGATACTGCTGTATTAAGGCAAGAGTAATATATTAATTTTAAGGCAATTTATAATCAGCTCTAAACTACATTGACTGATTAGATGAATTATTAGAAAAACATGTTAAACATCAGCATGAGAGCATATTATGTGAAAACTGGATTTATTTTCAGTCTTTCTTTGTAAATGCCAGCTTTTATTTTGCAACTAGAATAAAGTAATTTATGCTATTAAGGGTTATGTACTATAATTAGTTATTCAAAACAGGAGCATTTAATTGGAAAATCATCCAGCTATGTCTCACAAATTTTAAAGTTATAATATATTTGTTATTTTCTATGCAAAGTGTTTGCCATACTAGCCTAAAGATGCATAAAGGACAATACCAATGAAAACTATCAGTACACATGTGAATATCTTTTACGAAAATGGTTGTGTTCTTGTGCACGGTGGGTATGAGAAAGGTGAGATAATGGTCTGTATGGGTGTGTAGGTGGCTGTATTTCTCGTTAATGGGATGTGGGATTTATGTAACATAGTAAGATAGTAATTGAGGTGGAATTAAGACATACGTCCATCAAGTCCAACCTTTTCACCCTCCTTTTTAACCCTACCTAACAGTTGATCCAGAGGAAGGCAAAAAAAATAAAAAATTCCTTCATGACTCCAAATGGAAATCGGAAAGTATCCCTGGATCAACCAGATCTAAAGTATATGTATTAATACCAGTAATTCTCAATATTCTTTAGTTTTAGAAACTTATCGAACCCATTTTTAAAGCTACTCAGTGAACTTATAAACTTACCTTTGGTCCTGGATCCTGGTGAAGGGATTGAAGAACGGAAGGTAAGGAATAGGTCCTTTACCTCCCAGTCTTCAATCACTGCTTTAAAGGAATAGTTCACTTTTTATGTGAACTGTTCCTTTAATTCCAGATAAATAAAGGATCAGTTGGTGTTTCTTATGTAGCAGATGTAGCTACAAGTATTATTAGGGTTCTTCTAACCAAATAACCCAAATAACTATAAAAACCTCCTGGATCTAAAACTAGTATCTAATTGGCAATAATGCAATACGGACTAAAATGTTGTGTATACACCCATATATATGACATAAGGAAAAATCCCAATCAGTCCTGCAGCATTAGGATATCACTAGCCAGATTTTTCCAAGCTCAGTTCACCCCTTAGCCTATTTTAAAGGGGAATTTAAGTCTCCAAATAACATTTCCCCCATATGGAAAAAGAACATTCACAAAAATACCAAAAGCTGTGTCTACTATGGCTACTGGGTGATTTATTAAATTAACCTGTGGGTACTAGAGGTAAGCGCCCATAACCCACCTTAGCTGGGCATGTCCAACTAAATAGACACAGTACACTTTATAAGAAGCTGGAGCCTGGCTTCCTGGAAGCTGACAGCCAATCATGTTACAGCTCAGAAATGATCCCTCCCTCTGTGGCAGTGCTACACTGGGGCATAATTGGGCACGTGCCCCAGTTTACAGATGCATGGAGATTCAATAAAAATTCTTATTGTTAAAATGGTGCAAATTTTGCCCCAATTAATCAGATATTATTTAACATTTGAAAGCTAACATCTGATTGGTTGGGGCAAGATTATCACCATTTTTAACGATAATAACTTTTATTGAATAAACCTGCAAATCTTTCACGAGAAACATTAGCTAGAGAATCCGTGCATAAAGACAGAGAATACTGGGGGGTCAGGGAGCATGGCTATTTGAAGCCAACATGGGCTATGAGTTGAACTGGGGGAAAAAAATCAATGAGAACAAAATGAAAAGCTTAGTTCTTCTTTATAATGCTTATAGCCATACTTCTATGTACTAATAAAGGGAGCTGAAGGGACATAAAATGTCAGGAAGACATTTGACAAAAGCTATAAGCTGCAATTAAAAAGTCGAAATATAGTTCAGAAAACACTCCGCTGTTGGCTGCTTGCCAGACAAATATGCAGGTGCAGTCCCCCTGCCCTCTACTCCAAGGGCCAAAAAATTCTAGCAAAAGCAAATATGGGGGAGCACACTAAAGTGGTGAATCCAAGTTTTTATTGCTTAAATGACATATGCAACATCTCAGTAAGCCAGAGGAAGGGACAGGGTGTCCCGAAACGTATATGTTGTTTAAGCAATAAAAACTTGGATTCCCCACTTTAGTGTGCTCCCCCATATTTGCTTTTGCTGCAATTAAAAAAGAAAAGAATGAAAGAAAATAAATGGGTCATTGCAGCTTCTGCTTTTCCCTTGAACATAAATGGGTTTGCAGGCCTATATTCCACTTACACAGGAATCTATCCACTGGCGCTGAGGACAATAAACATAACATAAATAGGTTAGCGCCAATTTAAGATGGGAATAACAAGCACTGTAAATATCCCAGAAAATTTGGAAATAATGAATATAGATAAGAAATATAGATCTTAACACGTGAGAAAAGAGGTCTCTGCCCCGGAGAACTTGGTTATAATACATAGGTTATTATGTATTCATTTCTAACCTCCCATCAAATTCACAGGTATGCTATTTTCAATGGATCTCTAAAAAATGTTTTTCCAAAACAACATATAAGAGATTCTTTTATCTGTGTTGTTTTATTATCTTTCTGCCCATATACTGGAAAGAAATCGGGGGACCTCCTGATGCCTGACATTTTTTGTGACCAAATACGAGTGACCTCAGAGCTACTTAATGCTGACTGTTTTGAGTAGCTTGTTCCAAAGGTATGTATAGTCTTTTCCCAAAATATTATTTATGAATGGGCTCTCAGAAGTTTTGTAAATAACCCTAAGATTTGTTCAAGCGTATTTTCTTATTGTTGCCTTGCTGCGAGAAAACAGTTGTTTTCCATTGATTCTTCTCCTACCATCTTTCTAACATACTGCCTTGCGCACAATACATTCTTTATGTATATACCTGCTATACTTTTTATTGCGGCATTTATTTCTTATATTAGTTAATACATTTTTATAAACAGTTCCTGTATACTTCGTTGCAGTCATAAGCATATTTGTTACTATAGTAACTGTAGGACTGTCTGTTGTACCTAGCAATTGAGACAAGCAAAGAAAGAAAAACACAAGATATCATAGGTATGAATTAATAACATTTACTGTAACCTCAGTTGCTTTACGTTTCTAATCAGTTTCATTAAAGGCAAACTAAAGTACACTGGATGGTATGAATGGACTATTTAGCAACCTGCAGGCAGTATGATAATCCACATAAAAAATGTCACCTTTCTATTCCACAACCTTAAATTTGTAATCACTGTAATCACTGCGCCTATTGTCACCTATGCAAACCACTATAAACCAGTGGCAGATCATGAAACCCTACACGGCAGATCTACTGTTTTGGCAGGCATGTGCTTAACTTAATGTGATGCAGTCATTGCATAGGTCTCTTTCCCTGCTGGTAAGTAAAGCACATTTAATATTTCTTTCATTGTATCATTAGCATGTAGTGCCCTATAAAAATGTTAAACAGGACTGAATAGTTATTTGTCTGACTCACATGGGACTGGTTGTTGGATGATTATGGATTCATTTATAATTGCCTGAAATAGGGTCAATATCAGATTACCTGTCGTGAGCTTTACACTTGATCACTCTTATTCGCCCCCATAATATTTACTATATATGATTTGTCATTCTAGGTTCTTCACCATTTTTAGAGGTTAAGCATTTCAATGATTTACATTTATTATTTTTTAGCTTGCAGTTGTTCTTTTTTTTTTTAAATCACATTTATAAGAAAGATTGAGCACATAGTGCAACAAGCTGTAACACAGGTACGTGGGTGCTAGGCCTGGAAGCATAGAGCTAAATAAATAGAAGGGTACAAGATGGGGGAATAAGGGACAGAAGGGAAACAGGCTTAACTCAAGGCACTCTCACTGCATATAAAGTAAAAAAAAAAAAAAGAACAGCACAATAAGGCAAAACAACCTTTTAAAGGACATGTAAACTGTGCTAAACCATTTTCCAACTATTCACAGAGTAGTAAGGATTAATTATCACCAATCTTATATCAGCTTTTTTTTCCTTCTCTGACCTTCTTATCCCTTTTTTTTAAATCTCTTTACTTTTTAAAGAGAGTGGAGCACATCTAGTCAGCAAAGAACTCTCAATCACCCAGCCCCTCCCCCTGACAGACTATATATAGAAAATATCCATTTTATAAAAGTAAAGCTTATTTCTCTATCTTTGCATGGCTAGTTGATTCAGCATTAAGACCATGAAAAGGAATAAGTATTATCTGTTGCTCTTTCCACGCCTGCAGCTAACACCCAATTCCACAGTTAGCAGCTCCCCCCTCAAACTACTCCTCTTCAAACGTCTACAGCTAAAAGAAACGCTTATTTAATTCAAGCAGTGATTACATCTCCCAGCGCTGTTTACCTTCCCATAGCAAAGCAGTTTTACTTTCACTATCACACAAAATCACTGGGTGAATGTTATTGGCTGTTTGAAGGTACAAACAGGGCCAATTCTACCATTAGGCAGAGCGAGACTTTTGTCTCAGACGGCACCCCTGCACTGAAGAAGAAAGGTGGCAGACAGGCAGTGGTGAAAAAAAATGTTTTTCCTTGACCGGTCAAGAAAATAAAATATTTTCCCTAGTAACTAATATGATGTTCTTAAAATCATTTTATATAGCTAGGTTAGCTTTAGTTTGTTAGGCAAGGTTAGACTATTTGGGTTAGTTAGGACCCTGCTTAAAGGGCATGTCCACCCCTTTTTAGGACTTTTGGGATATAGTAGGTCTCCCTTCCCCAGCCCCAACTGCTACAATAGTTTTTTCAGAAACTCCCCTGATCATTAGTTACCTTATCTCTTTCCTCTGGCATACTGTCCCAGCCCTCTGCTTGCATGCAGGGGGCTGGACTGGAAGCCGCATCCGTGATTGGCTGAGAGGCAGCTAATCAAGGACGCGGCTGCCGGCAGTGGAGAACGCCAGGGGGAGAGAGATAAGTAGAATTTGGGGCAGTTTCTGTAAAAACTATTATAGCAGTTGAACTGGGGGAGGAAGACCTACTATACCCCACAAGGGTTTTACACTAGGGGGAGGGAGGAAGAGGGAGGAAGAGGGAGGGGGGGAGGACTGCAGTGCGCATGGCAACATTCTCAAGTAGGAGAGACAGGAGGCAGTCCTATATGGACTCTGCCAGGCTCCTGGTGGCCAGTTTTCTGGACTTAGCAGGGCAGCCATTTGGTGCAGGGATGTAAGGTAAGGATTTTATTACACTACACAGAGGGGCCAGTAGTGCGTTAAATTATAGTTTTGGGGGTGGACATGCCCTTTAAAGAGTCTACCTTGACATGGTGGCAGGCTTACAAATCTTTTGGGTAAAATCTATTATACTACAGAAAGTATGGCATTTCTAATGTATTGTAACAGTTGAATAAACATGTATAGCACGGGCTACAAAATAAGTTAAATTGATTTGAGCAACAAAAACCTGAAAGAAGCAATATGGTAGTGGCACCACAAGCTGTTTGAGAAAGGGATGTGATATCTGTTTCTAGTAGTTAACGTTATTGTTAATTGACTGTCTGAGGAACTTTTTAAATACCAATGTGATAGGAGTTTCATAATTGTAACATATTAGCCACGCTAAAACCAAGCCCACCGTCAAAGCCACACCCACTTTAAAACAGTGGCTTTGTACCACACCAGGAAATAATCATTCAAAAGTTTGGCTTAGGTAGCAAAAAACATAGCTCAGGCAGCAAAAACCATAGAAGCATCTCCACTGCACATGCTCCCCCCTGTATCTGTAAATCAGATTTTGGGAGAGGCTGGGCACAGAGAAAAGTGAACTGCATACTAACTAGGAATGAGTTTGACAGGACATAAGGAGAACTAGTGACAGAGAGCACTTAGAGCAAAAAGGGAACAAGTTCCTGGCAGCACTAAAAATATAAAGAAGGATAAAGGCATCATTATTTTCACTTCAGTGTCCTTTTATAAAAACAATCACCAAGTGGTGGACACTTCTGTGACAATAAAAACACAATTTTTATAATAACATCACTTAACCCACTGTGAAGTGGAAACCCCAGTCTTAGAAAGCCTACCCATATACTATCAGGGTAATTCAATAAAAGTTCTTATCGTTTAAAATGGTGCTAATTTTGCCCCAACCAATCAGATGTTTGCTTTCAAATGTTAAATAAGTTCTGATTGGTTGGAACAAAATTAGCACCATTTTAAACGATAAGAACTTTTATTTAATCTCCCTGTATATGTGTAATGTAACATATGAAATAAATGCAGATAAACAAATCACAGCTGAAATACACAGTCCAGGATTAAAGTCCAGACAGTCCATATATTGGGACAGTGTATGGAGTTAGTGTATGGCTGGAACACATATAAGCAAATAGATCATAAGTCATGTGATAGCGGTAGGAGCAAAGTTGCAACTGCCCAATATAATGTGAGAATTGAACTAAGGAAATCTGTTATTGAGGACACAGAGGAAATATAACAGAATTTGTAGATTGGATCTCACCTGCGGATAACAAACGCAGGTCCATACATCTGGTTAGAGTGCTCCTCTACAATGCAGTCCTCATATGTACATACTTCCACAAGCGACAATTGATAAAATCAGAGATTTAGAATTTCTTAGTCCCATCAACTGTGCAGAAGGACAGCTTTTTATCCATGTAAATGCAGATTTTACAGTTGCCATATCTGTGGCTATGATTTTCCATCTGTGCTGATGATTTTCCATCAGCAACACAAGTGACTTGTGTGTAAGAGAATTAGTTGATAGCTCACGTACAGTGGTTGTCAATGGAGCCTCATCTTTGTAGATTTAAGTGGAATGCCTCAGGGTCAGGAACTTAGGTCACTATTTAATATGTTTATATATATTTATATATTAAACACAGACGGGGATGGTCTGCAGACAGGTTGGGCAGCTGTTACTTAACTTGTGCAAAGAGGATTTCACACTAGGTGCCATGGCCTCAGAGGATGGATCCGGATGGTGGAAGTGCTCTCCTGCACATGCCTCAGAAATTGATGAGGTTGAGGCAGAAACAGGCACTGGATGACTCACTGACAGCTTCTACTCTGCAGTTTCCTGGACTTAGAAAAGGCATAACAGAAGAACGATTTGGAGCAGAGATGTAAGGTAAGGATTTTTTTAAACTACAGAGTGTGGCAGTAGGGGATTAAATTTCAGTTTTGGGTTTGGACATGCCCTTTAATGGTGCCACATTTTCAGTCTTCATCTTCTTACACTTAATATACTTAAAAAATTGTATTGGGTTAGTGATGCTTTGTTCAGCTATCCTAACTTCATTATTAATTTTAGCTAGCTTAATTGCTTTCTTACAATCCTTGTTACAGTTTTTAATAATTCCTAAAGTCCCTTTCTGTTTGCTCTGACTTAAAGGTTTTAAATGCCTTTTTCTTCCTTTCTATTTCCCTCTTTACATCCAAATTAAGCCACATAAGTGCAGACTTATTATTATTTTTTTTTTACATTTATTTCCCAAGGGTGTAAATTTAGATGTGAAATGGCTTATAAATCCTCTTAAAAACAGTCCACCTCTGTTCAGTACCTGATAATATATCATCCCAGTTGATCTGCTGAAGAGCATCTTTTAACTGGGAAAATTTAAAGTGTTTGTTAACCCAGTGCACTTTTCCTTTTGATAACATACACTAAACAACACTATTTCATGGTCACTATTCCCTAAACCTCCAGTTACCTGTATATCTATTATACGCTCATCAGTATTAGATATTACCAGATCCAACAGAGCTCCTGTTGTAGTGGGAAATTTCTATGTTGGCAGTTCCAATGCACAAATCAATGTCAGGGTAATTAAAGTCCCCCATAATCAGAACGCTCCCCAAACTTGCAGCCCTTGCCATCTGCATATGGCACTTGCTCCCTGCTAGCATTTGGCTGCTTGTAGCAGACACCAACAATGACATTACCCAATTCCACCCATATTTGGGTATATTGCATCCTTTAACATCCATATCACCTGTTATCTCTTCTTTCAAATCTTGTTTAACTTAACCACATACTCCTCCCCCTTTTCTATTTTCTCTATCCTGTCTAAACAAGGAGTATCCTTCTAAATTTACAGCCCAGTCGTGAAAATTTTTCAACCATGTTTCTACTATACCTATTACATCATACTTTTCAGTCAAATTCTCCCATTTTGTTAGAGATAGCCGAACTTAATAAAGTTTTTGAACTTCAGTAAAAGTTTGAAAGTTCGTATTCGGACCTATTAAAGTCAATGGGGGAGCAATAGTTTGAAAAGTCTGGGTGATTTACAGCTAAACTAACAATGGTAACTTACTGTGAATGGCTGTGGCACCTGGGAAAGGGTCTGGGGAACATGCCACTATCACCAAAACTTGTTAAAACACTTCTTAAACCCGACGGGCAATTGTCGGGTTTTGTGCAAGCTACATTCGAGGGTTACGGCCAATTCGAGGGTTACTGTAAGATACTTTCGAGGGTTACCGAAAATAGAACCATAAATTCGAAGGTTAACGAAAATGAACGATACTTTCGAGGGTTAGTGAACGATACATTCAAGGGTTAGCGAACAGCTGGTAAATTCAATAATTCTCGAAACAGTGATGACGAATGTCCGGAAAGTTTGGAAGTCCGAGAAATCTGGGTCCGGGATAGTTTAAGAAGTCCGAGTCCGTTCGGACTTCAAGTTCGAGCACTAGTCCATCTCTACATTTTGTCAGCCAAGCTTCTCGCATTTGCAAACATACATTTTAGATTATGATCTTGTAATCTATTTATACTCTTTAATACGCAAGCCTCCCTATCCCCTATGCTAGCTCCACACCCCTTTCAACCCACCACTGGCCAATCTATACACCCTGGGCTATCTATCCCAGTGAGACTGATATTACCCACCCCCCAACCTAGTTTAAAATTCTCCAACCCTCTAGCCATCTTCTCCCCCGAAACACCTGCACCATCATCTGTGAGGTGCAACCCATCACTACTAAACAGCCTGTAGCTTACAGAAAATCTGCCCAGTTCTCTAAAAACCTAAACCCTTTAACCTTACACCAACCTCTAGCCACTCATTAATACTCCTAAGCTCCCTTTGACTCCCTAGCCTAGCATGTGGGTGTGGTAATTTTTCTGAAAAACACTACCCTGGAGGTCCTTGCTTTTAAATTGGCCCCCAGTTGTCGGAAATCATTTTTAAGGACCTCTCCTCCTCCTCTAACTTTGTCATTGTTGCCTATGTGAACCAGTAATGCTGGGTCGCACCCAGCCCCACCCAATAATCTGTCTACATGATCCACCACATGCTGAACCCTATCCCTAGGCAAGCAACAAACAGTTTGGCATGTAGGGTCTTGGCAACAGATGACTCTATCTACTTTTATAATAATGGAGTCACCTTCCACAACCACCTGCTTCTCCTTCCTGATCCTTGTATTAGAGATGGCAGTGTCCTGGGTGCTCAAGGGATTAGCCTGCTCCATACACCCAAATTCTGAGCAGTCCTCCTTCACTTCATCACCTAAGGTGGCAAATCTGTTGGGATGGCCAAGCTGGTAAATAGAACCCTTACCTTCCACCCCCCCCCCTTCCCAGTAACCCTCTCAAAACTACCTTCCCCTCAACTTTCCCTGCCCAACTTCCAACCCCTCTATAATGGCTCCAGACACTGCCTGCTGTCCAAAACCACTGATCCAAGCAATGTGAATGCTATTTAACTAATTGGCCCCAGCCCCCACATCAATCAGTGCAAGGAGAGAGAAGGGGAAACAACAAAACCTTTTAACCATTATGCAACCTGCTTGCAATTAAAACAGGTGCAGTACTAAAATCTAGAATCCCAGTGCCAAAATTTACAACTTCACCCCTTTAACTGGTAGAAAGAAAGGTTTATTCACTTACACAGAGTCTTTATCACAGCACATTATCAGCACAAAGAATACTTATTTTCACTTAACTTTACTTAACTATACTTATTTTCATACTTAACTTTCACAACAACCATCAGATGATTAAATGTCCTTTTTCTATGTCCTTAATAAAAAGGTCCTTTATAATAAAGGAGTTCATAACAGATTCCACTCAAGTTTGTTTCCACTCACAGGAACTGACTTTTGATAACCCCTTGATGGCCGAATAGACATTGGTTCCCTCTCTTGAAGAAGATGAGCCTGTAAGACCCTATTCACCTACCTTGCAATCCAAATCTATTATCCTAGGGTCCAATTCACCTCCCGAATCCAAGGAAACTTGCTTTGACTGCCTGGTAACTGAAAAGTAAGCATTAAAGAATCAAGGGCTATCCGAATCATCTATATCTACTTTATTTCAAGCCAGGAAAACCTTTACATCATCAGCATACTACAGGGTCTGGGAGACTTTTGATAAGTGGTGTATAAACCATAATCCCCCAATATCTCAAATTTTAGAGAAGAATTTTACAAGAAGATTTTGAGAAAGTTTAGCCCCATCTACACTTAAATCTATAAAATAATCACTTTTGGCTTTTTCAGATACCAGATGGGCATCAAAACCCTCAATAGTTAGATTCTTTAGAGCATTAACACATCTCAGGCCATAGGCCTCCCATCTGGGACTTATCTCTAGTGCTAACCAATTCGTCATCCATTTGAACCAGTTGATGATATTACCTTATCTAATCTCCCTTGGAAATTAGTCTTTCTACTGGCAATTACTTCCACTAGAAGAGTTAAGGCTCGTACACACGCACGATGTGCGTCCCGAGCCACGACCCCCGACACCGATGGCTACACGCGACGAGTGTCCGTTTCGCCCAAGAATCGTCTGTGTGTATGCGTTCTGTCATGGGGGTCATTCGTTGATCTGCCCGGCGGATCGATGAACAACCCCCGACTGAACGCATACACATGGATGATGATCCTTGGCCGAAACAGCTGTTCGTTGCATGTAGCCGTCGGTGTCAAGGGTTGTGGCTCGGGCGCATATTGAGCATGATACGAGCCTTAACGCTTCTGGTGGAAGTAATTGCCAGTAGAAAGACTTATTTCCAAGGGAAATTAGATAAGGTAATATCATCAACTGGCTCAAGTGGGTTAGGAATCGGTTAGCTTGCCAAGCTGGAGAATCCATTCAGGAAAAGCAGCAACCTGGAGTTCCATTCACACTTTTCTTAAACACTACAAACTTGATTTGTCCCCATCTAACTTTGTGTTACAAACTGCTATGTCTAAATAAGTGTATCGGCATTAACCCTTCCGTCCTTCTTCTACTGCCCGTTAGTGGCCACTGAAAGGAATAGGAAAACTTAAAATGTATTCATAGATTTTATTTCATAGACTGAACATGGCAGTAGTCACTAAACTCCCTCCCCTCTTGGCATGCTTGTGACAATTCGGACCGGAGGTAGAAGGGGGGGGGGGGCAGTTTGTTAGCTTTCACATAGAGGGATTAACCTGTTAGTTACCACTGACATCTTCAGTCTAGGAAATTAAAATTACTGTACGTATGAATACATTTTCAGTTTTTTTTACTATAACTCCTGTCATAGATAAGGTGTTATGTAAAATAGGTTATTGATATCCAAGAAGTTAAAAAATTTAAGTAGTAATTAGAAAGTCCAATTTTGGGGGGAGGGGGGGGGGGATGCTACCAGGAAGAGACATTTGCATTTCATTAAAACAAGTTCACCTAGTCTATGGCTGTCAAAAACCAATAAAATGTAATAAACCGTTTCATTAAAACCTTTGTGTTTAGTTATAGAGACGCACACAAAATGAAAAAGATGACAGATCAAATATTCCTAGACATGTATCTGAAACAGTTATTAGAAAAGAAAAAAAATCAAGTAAAACAACATTATTTATAAAGAATTAAACAACCAATAAGTGGTAAAGATGTAAAGCCTCCTGCAACATAAAAAAGACAATCCTTCAGGCTTATTTATACACATTATGGCAAAAGCATAGCAAAACAATTTTCCACAAGATATTGATTAACAGCTTAATTACATGTGCCAGGCAGAGATATAACTGAAGAGATTAACTATAATCCTCTCTTATGGAACACTGTCAAGACCTAGGGGATAATGCAAAGGAAAAAAGATGTGTTACTTTTTCTTGCCTTTGTCTTATACTTAGTCAGTTATAATAATCTTTATGTTTAATACCCTTACTGGTTATAGCCTTGTAGAAGCATTATTGGCAAAAAGTTGTACTGTAGCCAGATTTCTGCATTTTTGTTTGGTGTTTTCATATACTGTGTGAAAACAACATTGCAGGTTTTAGCCTACAGTACAACTATTTGCCAATAATGATTCTACAAGGCTATAACAAGTAAGGGTATTAAACATAAAGATTATTATAACTGACTAGAACTACATTTCAAGTCCAGTTGATCTAATTGAATACAACAGATATATCTAATTCTATATTGTTTTGAGGCTTTAGTTGCCCTTTTGAATGGACAGAAGAATTACCATACAGTAGTCCTGTACAGTAATAACCCTACTGGATTTGGCTATTACGGTATAAGAATACTGTATGGGAATGGTTTCTCTGGGGACCTGACTGGCTTCACTTGTGGGGGCTGCAGAATTGGGCATCACTGGGGCCACTAAATGTGGTATCATGGGGCCAGTTTATATGGTTTTATTGGGGGCCTCTGACTGGTCTCACTTCTGGGGGCAACTGTGTTGGGTATTACTTGGGGCCACTGAATGTGGTATTTTGGCGGAGAGGGCAATTAATATGGTCTCGCTATTTGGTGTCCACTAAATATTGGCTTCAATCTCTAGGTGGCACCGAATACGGTCTTACAGATTTCTGTCCACAGAGTTCCCAGGTTGCAGAGCCCCTTTCTGGCCACCTGAACACAGATCCCAAAGTGCAGACCCCTTTATTTACAGCCGCTAATATTAACAGAGTTCCCAGGGTGCAGACCCCCGTTTTGGCCCCAACAACAGAGTTCCCAGCATGCAGAGCCCTGTTACAGCCACCAGAACAGAGTTCACAGGGTGCAGAGCCCTGTTACAGCAACCAGAACAGAGTTCCCAGGGTGCAAACGCCTGTCACAGCAACCAGAACAGAGTTCCCAGGGTGCAGACCCCTGTTACAGCAACCAGAACAGAGTTTCCAGGGTGCAGACCCCTGTTACAGCAACCAGAACAGAGTTCCCAGGGTGCAGACCCCTGTTACAGCAACCAGAACTGAGTTCCCAGGGTGCAGACCCCTACAGCAACCAGAACAGAGTTCCAGGGTGCAAACCCTGTCACAGCAACAGAACAAGTTCCCAGGGTGCAGACCCCTGTTACAGCAACCAGAACTGAGTCCCAGGGTGCAGACCCCTGTTACAGCAACCAGAACTCGTTCCCAGGGTGCAGACCCTGTTACAGCAACCAGAACAGAGTTTCCAGGGTGCAGACCCCTGTTACAGCAACCAGAACAGAGTTCCCAGGGTGCAAACCCCGTTACAGCAACCAGAACGAGTTCCAGGGTGCAGACCCCTGTTACAGCAACCAGAACAGAGTTCCCAGGGTGCAAACGCCTGTCAAGCAACCAGAACAGAGTTCCCAGGGTGCGAACCCTGTTACAGCAACCAGAACGAGTTCCCAGGGTGCAAACCTGTTACAGCAACCAGAACGAGTTCCCAGGGTGCAGACCCTGTTACAGAAACAGAACAGAGTTCCCAGGGTGCAAAACGCCTGTCACAGCAACCCGAACAGAGTTCCCAGGGTGCAGACCCTGTCAAGCACACCAGAACCTAGTTCCTAGTGCAAAACCCATGTTACAGCCGCTATAACAGAGTTCCCAGGGTGCAGACCCCCGTTTTGGCCCCAACAACAGAGTTCCCAGCATGCAGAGCCCTGTTACAGCCACCAGAACAGAGTTCACAGGGTGCAGAGCCCTGTTACAGCAACCAGAACAGAGTTCCCAGGGTGCAAACGCCTGTCACAGCAACCAGAACAGAGTTCCCAGGGTGCAAACGCCTGTCACAGCAAGTGAAAATCACAATATTTCATTAATAAAAATATTTATAAGGTGGATGTTACAAATCCAAAGGAAAACTATACAGGAACAGTTGGGGGAGAATGTTTAAGTCTTAAGAATATTTTAGCAATTGCTAATGTTTAGAATTTTAGAATATAATATATTTTTGTTTGTGTAATCTATTTAGTGGGTCCGTTAATTCTTATAAAGTACATTATTGCACTGCGGCTCTAGGATGGTTTTACCAGACTTGTCTGAGAGATGTTATGTTTTTATAATTCTTTCAGGACCTTCTTTTTTAAATTATGTTTTTTAAAGGACCATTATACTCTAAAAAATTTAACTGTTTAAAAATGGAAAGTAACCTGGGGCAGGGTTAGTAGTATTTTAGGTATTAGGATTTTTGATTATTCCTACCCCTCTCACAATTATGTTTCACTTATTTTAGGAGCTTAAGCAGCTACAGCACGTACAGTTTTTCATGTGCCAGGTAGGTCCTAGACTCAGGGTCCGGAATAGATTGATTGGGATAGATACGATTTGGGGGCATTTATTAATTTACAACCTCAGGAGCCTTGTGTTTCTTTTCTGGTCTGTAGGCCCAAAGAGACCTTGGGCGCCTTAGCCCCCCCCCCCTCCCCCACCCCTAAAACATTAGACCACACCCCTCTTTCTCTCCATGAAACCACACCCTTTGACTCTTTTTTGGGGAAGAAAATAGACTATAAGGGGTTTTGTTTTTTTTTTGGTGATTGATTTTTGTGAATTGGATTGAATTTGATGGGCATTTGAAGAAATTTGATGGGAGGAGTGGAGATTGTTGACAGCCCACCCCCTCCAACCTCAGGCGCCCATAGGCAGAAGGGGCCTGTACCACTGTGCCTTAATGGTAACTGGCCCTGCCTGGTGGGACCGGAGGCCGGGCGGAATGAGAGGCGAAACCAGGAGAGAAAAAACCAGGCAGAAGCGGGGGGGCGGGGGGGCGGGGGGCCACGGAGGCAGAAGCAGGAGGGGGTAGGGAGGAGAAGGACAGGCCGAGATCCCGTGTGGGTCACAAGAAGGACGGGGGGGGGGGGAAAGGGAACCGGACACACGAGAGGGATACTTTAAAACTGCTTGGCAATGATGATCAATTGGCAATGAAAAAATAAAAAAAAAAGATTTCCAACATGAAATTTTATTTTTTTTTTTTTTTTTTTTTGAAATTTGAAATGAAGAAATGAATGTGTGTGAAAGGTGATGTGTGTGAATTGTGTTGTGAAAAATAAATGTTATATTAAAAAGATAAACCTTTCCTTACTTTATTAAGTCACTAGGATTGCTAGCAGTTTGACGGGTTGGATGGAATCAAATTCCCAGTGTCAGGCTGGGTTAAAATGAAATGCGTTTAGACTCTTCTTCTCACTTTGGTGTATCCTTATTTTTTCTATTTTTTTTTTTTTGTTACCATGTCTTATTTTGTTAATTAGAACACTAATTCACATTTAGTTAAGTTCTATTTGTTTTATTACAATTCATAATTAATATACAGGTCATACCTATTATCTCTGTCTATCCAACACCAAGGGATTCTAACCAGTTGAAGAGATTTCTGGTACCTGACCATGAAGTTGAATTTAACTGCCACCCAGACACCGCCAACTTGCTAACCTGCCGCAAAATCTGAGCTCTCCTCTAGTCCTTCTTTTAGTAAGTAAGCAACCAGTATTGTGAATTTCAACGTAAGAAATAGTTTTCTAAGAGACCTTACAGGACCTGGAGAACCACCTGAAGTCAAGGACGGACAAAAGGCGGGGTGTGGTACCTAGACCCTTATAAGTACATCCGAATGCTTATATATTTTTACACGCTGGATTCCTGAATAAAATGTAGGAGTGAAGGGCGGTTTTTGTTACTTCCACTTATTTATTCGATTGGCCAAGGTTTGTTAGAGGACCCAAACTGCGGCATCCAAGGTGTCTGGTGTGTGTGTTGTAAGTGGAAAAAAAAAAAAAAGAAAGATAAAGATAAAAAAAAAAAGATATTAGTAGATTGATAATGATGAATATTTTGGATTCAAGCCCTTTTTTGCACTTTTCGGGACACTTTGCCAATATTGATGACATTTTGAATTATTATACATTACCCTGGAAGGAATAGCATATAACAGACAGGTGTTTAGATCTTCTGATGCAGGTGTGTGTGATGCATGTGGCTAAAAGGTATTATCGAAATGCCAGGGTAAGGTGTCAAAACAGCATTGTACATGGCGACAGTTGGTTGTCGACCCCCCCCCAACTCTATGAAATTAAGAAGAATTTTCCATAAACACTGTATCCCTATATGCTTTACACCTAACAAACACTAAGCCGCAACTGGTGTATTAGAAAGACACAATCCCGAAACACAGACAAGCGACATGATATAGCAGTGCGTGCTTTGATTGTAGGGGCGGAGACCAACAGGAATTGTTTGCACCACGTCATTGGCCCAGACATGTATACGAATGCAGCTCAAATTCGTGAGGTCAGGTTGAACCTTATTCTTGGTTCCATTTCAGGCTACCCTTAACCAGGGGACAACATTTTGTAAAATGTGTTCACCGTTCATCATCTTTGCAAAGGGAACCGATGACGGCGTTTCAAGACAGGTGTCAAGGAGGAATTTATGTGAAAATAAGTAACCAAGCGCTGAATAGTAGGTGGGGGGGGTTGACACAACTGACTGCCACGACAATGTGTTTGACAACCTCACCCGTGGCCCGATCAGAACCGGGTCCTAAAATGGCTGTGTATATGCGGTCAAGGGACTTTCAGGGTACGTCCAACAGAACGTTGGAACGTAATTCTGCCTTGAGAAAGCCAGTCGTTGGATGACTAGCAGACTGTTCTCACGTCCAGTGATAGGAACTATAAACCACAACAGATATTTTTCATAAGTAATTAATTAACTATGCTTATATTTTAAGAAAATGCATTGTTGATTATATCAGCCACAGAACTATTAAAGACTCTCACATTCAGCTATTTTAGATAAGGCTTGCCCCCCCTTCGATGACTAATATTAAAAGCACATTCTACCATTTTGACTTTTTTTTCCTCATCACTTTTTTTATTGCCTTAATGTTTTCTGCGAAATCTCTCCCATAATAAAGTCAGCTCCTAAAGCCACACCGACCACCAAATGCCAAAAGTTCAACTAGTGTCCAAAAAGAGGGGATCTATGCAGGGATCTCCCTTAGGCAATGGAACGCTCTCGGTTCGGCCACACTGCGTTAGGCCAAACAACCAACCCATTCCACAAATACCAATAATCCAAAAGTTCTAGCCAGGTCCCAGCAATGATTCTGTGCCCCCCCCATGCATCATTTATTAATCCAGCTTGAGTAAGCACAACAAAACGGAAAATATGAGGGGCAATGAGGCTAGAGCCACTTTATCAAGCTCCAACCTAGTGCACCATACCATTTGGTTCAAAGCTCCTTATATTTTGACAATATTGTTTACCAAGCTAATCAATAGAGCTTAAGAAAAATCCCTTATCTGTCTATATATCTCGTTGTATGATATATTTCAATCTCTATATTTTATGTTTCTAATATTTCTCGTTGAGAAATGTAGTTGTTTGCTAATATATATTTCTGTCTCTATATATTTCTTTTTTTATATTGTGTTAGATTTTTGTTTTAAATATTCATGTCTATATATTTTTTGTTTTAATATCTTTATCTCTCACATATTTCTGTTTTACTTATATACCTTGTGTGTCATATCTCTGTTCTGTCTTTATGATTTCCGCTCTACATGTTTTGCATACCATTTCGTGTATATATTTGTTTTAGACTATTTTGGTCTTCATCTGTTAGTACTTTTGTAGGCTATGCTCTGTTTCTTTATTTTGGTATATATGTGTGTTACTAAATTTGATTTGACAGCCCCAATCTGTTATATAACAACTTCTCCTACAGCACTAGGCTTTGTGTGGATATATATTCGTGGGTTTTATATCAACATTGGTAGTCTCTTACTCGAATTCATTGTCATTCGCTGACCAGACCGAACTTCCACTTTGGTTTATCTATGTGATGTTTCGGCAGGATATGATATTGTGTTGGATCCAACTACGTGTTTAGTTTCACCTCATACCCAGAATTCTGTTGCAAATATATCTTAGTGTTTCATGCAATATTCTGTCTGTCATATTTCGTTTATACTACATTTCGTTTATATAATTCTGTCGCAATATATTTCTGTATTTCAACTCGATCTGTATAATCGTTTGTTCTAAAGAATTCCTCGTATCTTCTACCTATTCCCGCAGGAGCGTCATGCGAAATCTAGAGTCGCCATTCCCTTATTTTTATGTGCCCAGTTCGTTTAGTCATTAATATGTCGTCTGTTTTCACTGCTCTGGCCCCCCAGGTACGGTACTACAAGACTGCGACAGACCTGAGCTCAGACAAAACTTTATGTCCCCCCCGGTTCTATATAAATTTCTTCATCTACCAGATCTGATCAGCCCACCACCCAGCTTTGGTCCCTATACATTTCTGTTCTATCATATTTCGTATCTAAAATATTTGTTTACTCACGTACATTTCGGCTATATAAATCCATGATATTCTGCTCTCGGGTATATATTTATGGTTATATCCCTTTCTCGGTCTATATAATAATCCGTCACAATATATTGCTGTTTTCTATATAATCCTGTCACAATTATATTTCTCGTTTCCTATACACTTCTTGTCTGTATATGTTTATGTTTAAAACATTCTGTGTCTTATACACTTCTGGCACAATAATTTTCGTTCCTATATAATTTTGTGTTATAATCTGTCTTTTTATATATATATTTCTGTCTCTATATATATATGTGTTCTATATATTCTGTGCAATATACTTTTCTGTTCCACGCCAGATATCCCAGATATTTCTGCCTCTCGTATAATTTCCTTTTATTTTATTTTTTGGTCTTGATATGTTTATACTATATCTATAATATAATAAACAACCAGAAGAACAGGGACTGCACACCTTATATCTCTTATCTACCTGGTGCTGGTGGAGGAGATTCAGCCTGTGTAGCTCAAGTATAGCCAAGGAAAACCAGTTTCCCACACGCACACCAGGTTGTAATCTTCCAATTTATGTTATTTCATCATTTAGCCCATGTTAAACGTACAACGTTTGGGTTGGCACACCCCTTCCTCAGGTACAAACAATGGCTATCCCATGGTTGATACAAACACATAACCTTATAGACCTTCACCCACAGGATCTGACATCAATCATCCACACTGTAACGACCCACCCCCTCCTGCCCTAGCAAACTCACCTCATCTCACCCCAAGCAAGCAACATGCCACCGAACGACCCTTTCTTTCGCATAAGCCTTTTGCAAGCTTACGCATTCGATTATTAATGATAGCAATCTTTTTACTCAGGCGAGGCCGAATACGACTATCCCCAAGTGGTTCCTTTAGCCACACAACGATGATAAGTGTGGGTTTTTGTACCAGGATAATGCCTACCAAGGAAATCGTATCTCTCTACAAGGATCCACACACCCACTCGCGGTATAGACATTGGTCCTTTGGCATCTGCACTGCAGAACAACCAGACCCCCACACTTCTCTACTATTACATTTAGTCACCCCCTCGACCCGCTGTTTCACCCCTCCAACCACGTTAACCGCGGACCCCAACATACACACCTCCAAACTCTGTATTTGCTAATCATTTTCATACATGGTCACAAACTCTCCCAAATTAGCATTAACCATCCGGTACCGCAATTACATTGGTCTTTTCTCGAATCTCGTAGGCCGCGCCCACTCCACACTGTTGGGATATACGGGAATTGACAATAATGATGATGGTCTCTACCCAACGTGAGACCTGACCGAGGACAACCACGGAACGACCAAAACGGGCCACCTCACCAAAAATAAGCCAGAATCGCACGTAAGAATTCTCTGCCGCTATTATCATTACCGCCCGTCTGAGGGTGCTTAAAAAGAGGGTTCCCTTGTCTACAAATCTGGCACTGTAAAATGCAACGACAGCGGTACAACCCCATTTACTAGACATATGTCTACCCTCCTGCATTTTTCGAAGGTGGCTCTCACCAAACGATTGCTATAGTTGACCCCTACGGTAAGAAATGAGCGGCGGAGATTCAAATTGCCTCACATTACGCGATATGATTCACTAACAGTATGCCAGTTATGTCTGATTAACTTATTAACACCCGCTCGACTCACCCACCGCATAATCCATAATTAGGGGAATTCTCCATGTTTGGTGTTTAGTTTCATTTCGTTATGCTCCCTTCCATTCTTTCTGCTTTTAATGCAGCTCCATCAAGGAGTTGGAATGGGTACCCCTTTCAGCCAAGTTCCAAGTGCATCTGTTCCCGTGTATTTTCCTAGTTTCTTCCTTATTCACAATCGATTAACCTTTAAGATCAAAGTGATGATTGGGGAAAGTATATTATGGCCACTATGGAGTGTCCTTTCTCTTGTATACTCCATACCTCACGGGACGGGTTGGCTTCTGCCACCGACTGTTGGAGAGATGGGAGGTTACACTGGGCCACAAGTTGAATTTTTTTATTGGATGCTTGAGTCTGATATTGATAAAGCATTTTCGGTTGTTCAGTTTACTAATGCAAATAGAAGGACGGCGATGGGATCCACGTCGTCTAGTTATGTTGCAAAAACAAGTTGCACTTAGTGGTTGGCTGGAGGAGGATTTCGCTATATGTTTAACATCTTCACCAGGGCATTGTTTGCCGGTGGAGCTAATAGACGATGTCTTCCTTTCGTGCGGGCGGCGACGTTGGTGATCTTTACGCCAATTCCATGAGAAGTCAAATGGTTCAGTCTGAGATCAAGTTCTTTGAGTTTAGTTATATGCGAGATTATTTTCTGGATGGAAAATAAAAAATGATGGAGGCTCAGACTGAATTTAATACAAAGCCCCACTGATCGGATCAGATCTTCATATGGGGGCTTCATCGACCCAGTTAAGAGATCGATTCCGATTCAGTCAAGTAAAAGGGTTAATCGGATGGTAAAATAGGAAGAAACAGGAAAATAACGGGCACAAGGCACTTGAAATTGGCGACGAAAGGGTGGTACCCATTCAAACTCTTGAGGAGCTGCATTAAAAGCAGAGAAGAATGGAAGGAGCATAACGAAAGGAAATAACACCAAAAAACAGGAGAATTCCCTAATCATGGATTTATGCGGTGGGTTGGTACTATATGGTAATAAGAGTTATACAGACAGAAACGGCACATGTTAAGGAAGCATATCGGAGATTGAGGAATTTGAATCTCCGCCCGCTCATCTTCTACCGTAGGTGTTCATAAGGGCAATCGTTTGTGAGAGCCACCTTCAGAGAAAAATGAGGAGGGTAATTAAGACAAATGAGGTCTAGTAAAGGTGGTATGTACCACTTGTCTGCATTGTGTACAGTGCAGATTTGTAGGAAGGGACCCTCTTTTAAGCACCCTCAGAGGGCAGGAATATAAAAAACAGAAATTGTACTTGCGGATTTGCTATGGAGTATATGCCTTGTGGTGTCCGTGTGGTTCATCTACGTGGGAGAGACCACACAGATGGTCAATCCGTATATCAACATTCGCTCCAGCATCGGAAAAACGAAAATTAAATTGCCGGTGTACCTAAGCATTTGGAGAGGAGGGGAACATACGGAAAATATTTTTTAAAATATAGAGTATTGGAGTTAGTCCCCCCGGGGAAAAGGGGGGGAGGTGATTGGGGGCGTAAAATAAAATAGGAAGAGAAGTCTGGGTGGTGTATACCAATTACAAAGTTTAGCCCCATTGGGACTTAATAGAGATTCGATCTGTATATTATCTATAAACATATAATTGAAAAGGAACCATGGATATCTTCCTCTATAATATTATATTAAAAAATATGAAAAAAGGGGTAGTATCATAGGGTGCTTATAGGGTTTAATGGTGATGTTTGCCGGGGTAACAGGTTGGATTATGAGTCAATCCTTTTGGTGGGTGAGGGTATATAAGGTTATTGTGTTGTATACCTGGGATAGCCATTTTGTACTCTGAGGAAAGGGGTGTGCCAACCCGAAACGTTGTACGTTTTACATGGGCTAAATGGTGAAATAAAAGAAAATTGAAGATTAAAAACTGGTGCGGTGTTGTGAAACTGAGTTTTTATTAGAGATATATATATATATATATATATATATATATTAATATATATATTCTTTCTCTGTATATTTCTATCTCTATATATTTTGTCTGAAAAATCTCTCTATTACTACTTAAAGGGAATGTCCACCCTATCTATAAAAATCAGTATAAATAGATTACCTCTCAAAGCAGGAGATTGTTTTATTGAAACAGTTTAAATCGGCTCCCAGACTGAGTTATTATATTACACCCTCTTCCCATCCTCCGCCACGCTCTGCACTCCGGGTAAGGCAGTCAGTGTCGGCACGTGACAGTGACATCGCGGCCAATTACTGACTGCCACTCCCGGAGCAGTCTCCAATGCGGCTGCGCAAGAAACAGAAAAAGAACACAGCAGCCGCAGTGGAGACTGAGTGAGGAAACCGAGGAAGTGGGGAGGATATAGGAGCATGTAAGTATAATAACTCAGTTTGGGAGCCGATTTTTAAAATGTTTCAATAAAACATCATCCGCTTTTAGAGGTGGACATTCCTTTAAAGACCCTGACACCTAGTATCCAGTAGATGCCTCCTCTGCTTCTGTACTGTATGTGTCGCACACCACAAGCATCCCTACCCCTTCAATTCAATTCAGTGGAAACATAAAGTTTTTGTACTTTATGATCCTAATAATTCAACTGTGTCTCTATTGTAATAGTACCAAGTGCAAAATATTAGATCTGTGTAATGGAACTCATTTTCCTTGAAATAGGGGAACTTAGAAACACACAGTGTCCACAGTGTCCATAAAATGTTTAGATAAACTCTATTAAACATATAGGAAGATTTATATAAAACATCTTGGTTACTTACCTCCACAATCCCGCAATACAATACCAGGATAAACGAGATTACTTCTGGTACTGCATCATGGGATACTTAATGGTAAGAAGATCGGGTTGCGCGAATTTAAAGTCCATACACAGCCCCTTAAGTTACGCTATGAGCTAGAATAATTAGAAATACCTTAATGTTTTCCCCTATAACAGAAAAAATAGGAACACACCTCTATATACCAGTATCCATAACATGGATTGTGATGTGACAACATATTTCTATTTACTACATGAAATGTTCTGGGAAACACTTTGAATGTGTATATGATTTGATGAATGGCATTGCAAGACAAGCTATTTTCAAGCCAGAGCTTGAGTTTCTTTAATTTATGCAATAAAAATATCTGTTCTATCAAAACCTGTGTTTCATAGTAAACATAGCTACATAGTAAGCCTTGGGAGATATTTTGGAGGTTGCTTGAGGACTAAAATTTAGAAATGTTACAGGCAGTTTAAGCATTACAAGGAAAAATTGATATGGTTAAAATGATAGAAACTTTTCCTACCAACCCACTGCTCCATTGAAAGGAGAGTCATTGTATGTGATTATAAATATAGCTGGAAGTTGGTTGTGTATTAACCAATGAATAAAATAAGTTAAATGTGTCCAGACTCCAGTGGTAAGTTGATAGCCAATTGGCTACTTTTTCAAACTCTCCCTCCAAGGACAGGGGAAATTACAGTCCAATAACCAATCTACTGGGTGCAAGATGACTATGTGGCTGCACATACAATCCAATTTTACAATTATACAGTATCAGCAAAGTTAATACTTTATGGAAGTCAACGCAGCATCTGTCTAAGTACTAAGTGCAAACAGTTGTTTAAAAGCATGGGGGCTGTGGTACCAGTCACTGAGGTCGGCTGGCCCTCTTAACCCCAGAGCTAAGTCCAAGGATGAGGAGCTAAATCAGTAGTCTTCACTCATGGGTTACCGTGTATGTAATGTTGCAAGCTTCAGCCTGAGGCTTGACCAATGGGAAGGCGTGCTTCTGCTAGAAGGCTGTCCCACTGCATAGGTCCTGTACACATAGCAGGAAGACAGGCCGGGTCTCTATAACACAATGCCCTGATGTAGGAGATTACAAGGTAAACCCAGAGGTGAGGATCTAGCAATTTAAAGGGCATGGTCACCACCAAAACTATAACCCCCACTTCTGACCCACACTCTGTATGTAGTAAAATCCTTACCTTACATTCCAGGCCCAAATGGTTCTCCTTACACCACATCCCAAACCCCCCCCCCAAAAGTCCAAAAACAGCCCACCAGGAGTACGCAGAATTCATATAGGACTCTGCCTCCTGTCTCTCCTCTGGGAGAATTTTGCCATGGCAGAAGAGGAGACCCCCCCCCCCACTCTCCCTCACATTTTGGGTCTCCCTCCCCTAGCATAAACCCTTTTGACATCGATGATAGTTCTTGCTCCCCCAGCCCCAACTAAAAGTATATGACAGAAAGGGACATTGCCCTTTAAGGTCCTCATTCATCCTGACTACTTTCTATGGGGTATTTTGAAACTGTGGTGTGAAAGGGCTATTAATGTCTTTTAAAAAACAAACTTACATTTATGTAACCATATATACTTCTATTATCTTCTGCCTACGGTCATTCATCAGCTTTTGACTTCCTCACTCATCAAATCTAGAGATGGCAGATCTTTAAAGTCAATGGGGCAAAAATTGTTTGAAAAGTTCAACAAAATAGGTTAAATAGCAATGGTAACTTACTTGTAAATGGCTATGGGACCTGGGAAATGGTTTGGGAACACGTACGAATATCCAAAATTAATTTTCAAAAATGTGATATTTTTAGACAATTCATATTTCTAGAATCTGGACTCTGAATCTCTTAAGAAGGGGTGTCATAATTTACTAGAGAATCATGCCCAGTATGGAGTGACACCAATTAATGTTGCATACCTCAACAAACAGGGCTGAATTAACACCAGAATTAAACCAGAAGTAACCTGAAGTGTCCGACACTGAACTCGCTCATTTGGGTCACACCATTTAAACCCTTCTCATTATTTATTACCCCATCACATGTTCCATATAACCTTGCTTTTTATCGTGCCTGGTTACCTACATACTAAGCTCTGCCACCTCACGCAACACCCCACTGTTGGTAAGTCTATTTACATCACATCCTCCATTTATCTCTCCCCTCCTTCCCACCATGAACAACCCAGCTTCCTCCACTACAGACAAAAACATGGTCCATTTAAATCCACTCTCACCTCCTCCATTCTCTCTCCTGCTTCTACTTGCAGCTGGTTATATCTCCCCTAAGCCTGGCCCCACTCCCATACCCCATTGTATGATAACCCATCCCCATCCTAAGTCTACTGCCCGTAACGCTCCTTCATCCACTAGTACAGCTAAACAACACATAATATCACAAATGTACCTCTTCTTCCTTCCCCTGCCTTATATCTGGAGCCTGTGGAACGCACGGTGGTTTGTAAACTTGACAATGTCACTACCAATTATCTCTACTGCTTTACTTTTCTTTTGTATTCTGAAACATGGCTGTCAGTTTTTGGCAGTAATGTTTGTTGGGGAGTTGGTATTCTTCTCTCTGAGCGCTGTACTTCAAAACCCTACACTTACCAGCCCTCACCCATCTATCTTTTGAGTTCCACTCAGTCCGTGTTTTTTTTCCCCACCCTTGCAGATTGCAGTTATTTATCGACTTCTGGCCCAACCATACTTTCTTTGACTGGTTTCTGCTTGCTTGCCCCACTTTTATCCACGACATGCCTCAATTATCTAGGGATTTCATTTCCCATCGATACCAACACTCTTGCTGCTACTAAACTTCTCTCTCTTACCTCCTCCCTTGGCCTACTCAATGGTCCTTGCTCAGATCCATTGTAAGGACACACAATGGATTGGTTTCATCCGCTCCCAAATCTAACTTCTCCAACTCTCCCTTTCCTCTATCGATCATCATCTTCTCAAATTAATCTTCTGCCATCTGTCCCAGCCGTAAACCCTAACAAACAAACTTACAGATGCAGAGACATGCGTAATCTCAACCTCAATTCGCTCTTGTCCCACTCCAACAACTTATCTCCATGCCCTCCTTCTCGGACCCTGATCTTGAGCCATCCACTACCACACATGTTTCCAATGCCCTTGAATCTTGTTGCTCCCTTATCCACCCGTCGTCTTAGTCATAAGAACCCACAACCATGGCTACAGATCAGATTAAAAAGTTGAAAAGGCAATCCCATATAGCCGAACGATGCTGGCTCGAGAGTAACAAAAATAGAGACTTTCTGAATTTAAAAGTGCCCTTTATCAGTCAGAGGTGCTTTATTCTTAGCCAACAAAAACTATTCTCTTCACTCATATCCACACAATCCCATATACCCCAACAGATCTTTTTAAAGTATTTAACTCCTGCTCTGTCGCCACCTCCTCCACCCTACCCGTTTATCGGCTGATGAAATGCCTATATTTCACAGAAGCCTCACTTTCAGTCAGGCTTTGCCTAACCACCAATGAAACTGCCCTCACTAAGTGACCAATTATCTATTTAGTGTTAATATAAAGGTCACACTCTTTGCTCATTCTTCTTGATTGTCCTCTGCTTTTGATACTTTGATCAGCCTCTACTTCTTCAGATCCTGGCTCCTTGGGGTATCCAGGACACTACACTTCTTGTCTACCCCTCCATCTCTCTGGTAGGACCTCAGTGTTTTTCCACTCTGGAAACTAGCTCCACCCTCACCTCCTCTCTGTGGGGGTCCTGCGAGGCTATGGCCTTGGGACAACTCATTAGTAATTTGGGTTCCAGTATCACACCGTAGCGGATAATACCCAAATTACATCTCTGCCCCCAATCTCCCACACTGAAATCCCAGGTCCCTGACTGCCTTAGTGCCATCTTATGTCCTCCCACTTCTCAAACTAAACATGGACAAGACTGAACTTTCTTTCTCACCCTCACGATTTGTTCCCCTCCTTACTCTTACTATTAATATTAACAACCCACCTATATCCCCATCTCCTCAGTCTGTTGCAAGTCCCGGCAAGACTACTGCAAGACAAAGACACTCCTAGTGGTTTACCAAAAAACCACCTGGCACTGCTTCATCCATCCTCAACTCGCTGCCGGTTGATCATTTCTCTTCTCGCTTCTCTAATGCCTTCATGTCCGCGCCTGGGAATAATGCTAGATTGCGATCTTTTTTCTAAACCCCATGTCAATTGCTTGCCAACTCCGTCGGCTCCAACTCAAAACATCTCCCACATTCCACCCTTCCTCTCGAGCGAAGCTACAAAAAATCCTAGTCCATGCCCTAATCATATCCGGCAAGACTACGCAAGACACCCTATGTGTTTTACCAAACAACCACTGGCACTGCTCAAATCTTTTTCCAGTCAAGATTCACTAACACAGAGTTTTATGGTGTAGGTGGCACAGGGATTATAAATCCAAATGCATCAACCTTACATTTATCAACATTGAATCTCATCGCCATTCTCTGCCCATTTTGAAATCTATCTAGGTCTGCTTGCAACACTTGCACTCATTGGAAGTTTCCAAAGCTCTGCCATAGTTTAGTGTCATCAGCAACACTGAGACCTTGCTCTCAATGCCCCCTTCTAAGTATTTTAAAACAGATTAAACAGAAAGAGGCCCCAGTACAGAACCCTGAGGACTCCTTAGAACTTTAGCCCACATAGATGTAGCTCCATTGACCACCACTCTGTTTGTGATCCAATAACCAATTCTCTACCCATGTACAAATGTTCTTTTCTAGGCCAACAGTCCTCAGTTTATACATTAGTCACCATCCTGAATATCAAGATATCCATTTAATTATGAAGAGTTAATTTGACAGATTTTAATCAATTATGAGTTGCTTTTAAATAGGTGAAGGGATGTTAAGAATTTGAGTCTATAAGTAAGCAACTCCAGCCCGAAACACGTAAATCCAGTACAATGATTCAGTAAATAGAGGCCCACCTTGGGCCCGTTGCAGTTGCGACCACTGCAACCCCTATACCTACACCACTGACCCAGGGGTTGTCACTGCTAAAAATAGCTGTCATTAGTGAATTTGGCACATGGAGCTGGATTGTTTCTACAAATTCGATAAAAATTATAGAAAGTTGAAGAATCCGAAAAGTCGAGTTTGTTTGTAGCTCCTAAATTCCGATTTCAACTGGGTTTGAGTTCTAGTCCATCTCTTATCAATTCTAGGATACTGGGTTGAAATGTAATTTAATCTAGACACAGATCACTTAAGAAGCCAGATGTATTCAAAAAGTGGTGATCATGAATATACCAAATAGTTATCTTGCTGATGTCATAAAATAAGTTTTAATCTATGAGAGGTGGCTTTAAAATTACTAGAATTTCTTCTAAGATACAAATGACTTCATTTAGGAACTGCAAATCAGTAATAGTGCTTTCAAAGGCCTTTACAAGTGACCCCTGCACTATTAAAAGCTGCACATTACATTTAATGTGCCCGTTTGTGCTTTTAAATCATGTTTCATGTCATATTTTCTTTACATGCCATGATAACTTTAACAGGAAGCTAGCATTAGTATCGGTTTGAAGGAGTCTTAATTCTTTCTAAAATAAATGAAATACCAGTCATTTTGTCATCTTGAAAAGTGCAATGAATGAATTTAAATAGATTTCTTGACAAGAAGAGCCACATGCTGCTCATGCTATGATTATATATATATATATCCCTATATTATATAAATAAAGATAGTTTCATGGGGAATACATGGGTTTTCGGAGGTACAAGTTGGTGGGGGTGGGGGTAAAAATAATATACATAGGACAGTGTTTATGTGTTGTTTAAGCACTAAAAAATAGTATATCAATATTAACAAAATATGTAGTAATAGCAAAATACCCGCTCTTCGCAGCGGAGATGTATTCAAATAACTTTATAGTAAGAAAGCAATAATGTATCAAGATTGCTGTAATTATAATAAACAACAACAGAAAAATCTGTTATGTTTCGCTGTTAATTGTAACGGATGTTCTTGGGTGTCGATGAGCGTTCTCTTCTGGCAATGTTGATGCTGGGACAGCATGTAATCGGGGATGTGACAGTGGAGGACTATGCTAATTGCAACAACGGATGGTTGGTGGGCTTTCTGCATGTTGGTTCACAGCCAGTTCCCGCACACACCCTGAAATTTTGGTAAAAATCGGTCCAGCCGTTAGTGTGCAGGAGTTCAAAATACTATTCCCCCCCATTCACCCCACCCTAAAAAAAAATTTTGTTAACTTTTAATGGTAAAGGAGTATGCATACAAAATATTGGTTGACAATCGGACAACCATATATATTGTTATAGCTTGTAAGCTAGGTAACATAAGTCTGTGCAATGTCAGATACTCACTGTTACAGGTGGAATTTCGAACGAAACCTGCTTACTTTTGTTAAAAGGTGCAATGAATGAGCCTGCCAAATTTAAGCCGTCTGCCTCCACGGCAAGTTGGAGAATTAGTGATGAGTGAGTGAGGAGTGAGTGAGGGCTTTGCCTTTGAATTCGAAACTAACACATGATTAACTTTTGTAAGTAAGTGTGCAATGAAGAGCCTGCCAAATTTAAGCGTCTGCTCCACGGCAAGTTGGAGAATTAGTGATGAGTGAGTGAGTGAGTGAGGGCTTTGCCTTTGAATTTCGAAACAAAACTGCTTAACTTTTGTAAGTAAGGTGCAATGAATGAGCCTGCCAAATTAAGCCGTCTGCTCCACGGCAAGTTGGAGAATTAGTGATGAGTGGTGAGTGAGTGAAGTGGGGCTTTGCCTTTGAATTTCGAAACGAAACTGCTTAACTTTTGTAAGTAAGGTGCAATGAATGAACCTGCCAAATTTAAGCCAGCAAGTGGAGAATTAGTGATGAGTGAGTGAGGGCTTTGCCTTTGAATTCGAAACGAAACCTGCTTAACTTTTGTAAGTAGGTGCAATGAATGAGGTCCCCCACTCCTGTTTTGTAATGGTACTTCAAAATGGACTGTAAGCCACACCCCAGAAAGTTTTACAGGGAGGCAGAATCCCTGGTGACAGCTGTGAGTTATTGGGGAGGCTGAGTATTGAAAGATAGATTGTAACTTTAATTATAGAATTATTGATCTATTGTTGAAAATTTAAGGAAATTTAACCTAGAAAACAAGATTGAATTTTACATCTAACCATTAGCATCGCGGAGAATTTCAGGCTAGCAGCTTAAAGGAGAACTATACAGAGAAAAAAAAATTCTGTGTCTTCAGTCTATAATGAAACAGGAAGTGCCCAACTGTTGAAGTTTCTCTCTGGGATTTCTGGCTGTGATTGTGCTCCTGAAAGTGTCTCCTTCTTGAATGAACTGCATGTAGACATGAAGGAAACAAGTCAGAAGACTGGGCTGATAATCCACAAGCAAATCTTAGCTGCACACTTTCTAGGCCAGACATTTGGCTTAGAAATGCTTATTTCTCCCCTCCACAGCATTAAATAGTGAAAAATTTATTTCTCAAAATAGTATCCATTTATACTAATAAATTAATAAGTGTTAAGCTGGGTACACACATACATATTTTGAAGATGGTCGCAGGTCTGTCTGCCATCTTTCAAAGATCTGCATACAAACAGTCCCGAGCGTTCTACACTATGCACATCACAGGACACTTGGTTTCCCTCTGTTCGGGGCCGCACACTCGTTCAGAAAAGTAAGGTACACACAGTGCAGATAAGGCTTTATCTTACTGTGTATCCAGCTTTAGCTGGGTACAACATAGGCTACAAAGGCTAAAAGTCCTTTCACATTCCAACAGATTTGTAATTTCTACCACGTGTATTTGCGAAAAATTTGCTAAAACTACTGCCATTGGCCTTTGAATCGGTCTGTTTTGTTTGAAAAATTCCACCTGACACTATCAGCACTCTGATAGTGACAATGGCCTAGATAAAAATGAGG
Organism: Hymenochirus boettgeri; assembly: GCA_019447015.1. Taxonomy (NCBI): domain Eukaryota; kingdom Metazoa; phylum Chordata; class Amphibia; order Anura; family Pipidae; genus Hymenochirus; species Hymenochirus boettgeri. Next base: position 175,696,983 of record CM033473.1, read on the forward strand.
ACGGAGAGTGATTTATCTGGTCATGGGGCTTATCGATATTAACCTATTTAGTTGTTCTGAACAAATAATCAGTTAACCAAAGTGCGGTTGCATCCTTTAACTATAATTGCTATTATACTCTATGTTATTGGAGCTACTTGGAGATGTAAAATGGTTTAAAACCCTTTAAAAACAGTACACTTTGTTCAGTACCTTACTGATAGTATATCATTAGTTGACATGCTGAAGAGCTATTTTTATTCGGGAAAATTTGCTTCCTGAAGTTAAAAGTTTGTGTAACCCAGCATACTTTTCCTTTTAATAATGTTAATGACAATATTTTCATGGTCACTATTCCCTAAGCCTCCAATTACGTTCTTATCTCTAATAACCTCCACAATATTAGGTATTCCAGATCAATATGAGCTGCTTTCTAGCAGGAACTTCAACCACCTGTGAGAGTAAATGACATGCAGCAAATTCAGGAACCGATCACCATTTGCTGTGTTGCAGTTCCAATACTAGATGGCAGGGTAAGGGTAATTAAAGGCCCTACAATCAGAACACTCCCCAGACTTGCAGCCCATGCCATCTGCATATGAAGCTGACTCACTTCCTCCCTGCTAGCAATTGGCGGCCTGTAGCAGACACCAGCAATTAATTCGGAACCATTGTTGCCTTTTAAAAAGAATTCCGATCCTCAAATAGCTATAAAGTTACCCTTATATTAAATATGTCCTTGTATTTGCATCTTATTAACCATACTTTGCAACATTTGTAGAAATGTGGCTTAATCTGGGGTGGGTTTCATAAGTTTCGCCTCACCTTAACTAGTGTAAAACATACATTTAATTTAAAACAGTAGCCTTATATACTGTATATCTTTATAGTGTTCTATGTTCTATGAACTCAAGTCCCAAGCAGTCCTGGACAGTTTAATAATACAGGCCCGTGGGTTACTTTGTAGATCACAATCCAGTCATTTTCATAATATTGTAGAAATCAATTCAAAGTTACAATGTTAGATGGGTATGGATTGTAGTAAATAAAAAATGCTTTTGTTTGACTTTATGAGATTTGAAATGAGAATTGGAATCCTTCCACTAAGAAATTATAGTCAAGATTAACCACTTATATAAATACTAATGGCTGTACAGCCTTCTTCTGGTTAATTGGTTTGTTTATGTAATCTATGGTATGTGATATGCTTTTTTACCTGGTTGCAACCAATAAATATTATTTGATTAACATTTGATTATTGGATGTAAAATATACATTATTGCACACAAAAGCCATAGAAGTCGCATTTAGTTTTAAAACCTGCTTAAAAGCCTTGGGGGGTATGGAACTCCTCTGTGACTTTTAATTTATATATATATTACAATATACTGTATATATATATATTATTATCTGCCTAAACTAGATTTTCTTCCTATCCCAACCCCAAGGCAAGAGTCTTTCTGGCCCTAATAAAGTTTCATCACCTTGAAATGAAAAATTCTACAAATAAAATCCTATGCATGTCTCAACAGTCTTATACAAATCACTAAAAAAAGGGGTGTTTTTGATTAAATATTTTTTCCTGAATATATTCAAGAAATTGCTGATGATGCAAGTAAAGTGAGTAAATTCTTTACATAGCAATCTCGCAGTTATTTTTACTATCCTGTAACCCTCCTATACTGTATGAACACAGGTACACAAAGTAGGAAATGAACAGCTAATCTTTTACTTTCTGTGTTAGGCTGTGCACACACCAGCCAATTTTCCTATTATAAAGACTGCCAATCGTTAAACCAGATTGTTATTCGTGTTATGAGAATTAAATAAAATATTTCAGCAAAAATGATAGTGTGTCCTATTTCTTTTGATTTGTCAGAAAACTAACATTTTTGGACAGAAAACTAAAAATTTTGGTTGTCAGCCTGAAATATTGGCCTTGTGTACAAAGACTAAATAAAGCATTTAATCATGACTGAGGCTAAGACAGTTGCTTGTGCAGGAAAAGGTGTTTAAACCTGACTAGAGGGTTTTCATATGGACATTCATTTAATTGGAATTATTTAACTGGAATTTAAGAAACTATAGGGCTGATTTGCCACACAATGTGATATTTAATAATTTCTCCTACTGTGCTTGTGCTCGAGTATATCCTTTGAAGTTTACCAATAAATACTTTTGTAAGTCACACTAAAGAAACTTTATAATAACCCTTTGTAAATAGATAAACTACTACTGAAGGTCAACTTGTACACAGAACCAGATGCATGTTTTTTTTTAAAAATCAAATTTAGGATAAAATGTCTCAAAAAGTGTTAAAGAGTAATTAGAACAGTACACTTAGCTGCAAGTAAATGACAGAAATGATCAATAGAAATGAAGTTTTGTTTTGACAGCAGTTCCACAGACCCTATTGAAGTTTAATTCAAATCCAATTGAATCACAATTAAAAAATTTTAGATTGGAATTTCGATTTTTAACATAGAGGTGATGCAATTTGGGCACAATATGCTCAAGTCAGTGTAAAAACCCCACTATATGATGTATATCAAGTTAGCATGGTTTTTACACTGTTGCATTTCTTGGCACCATGAAATGTTTAGAAATAGCATGGCGCAAGTGATGTAAAAGCGGCTTAGTAGTAAAGGTTTGCACTATTGAATAGGAGGTGTTAACTGGCGATTTACCTGTCAGAGATCCCTCGATGTACAAAATCTGCACATGGATTTTTGCATTGCGGGAACTCGGGCAGGTGAGCTGCGCGGACAAATTATTGCATCGCCCCCCATATCTTTCCAATTGAATTTTCAAAAAACTAATTTTTTCCATCTAATTTTCGATCATCGAAAAACCATCAAACAGGAGCGTGCACACTGGACATTAATGTAAATTAAAAAAACCTTTGTTGGAGAATCATTAACGAGGCCACATGTCGCGTTTCGAACACAAGGTACTTAATCATAGGTAGAATGGCTCTGATTTGTGAACAATTCCAAATTTTAACATTCTGGCAGGTGTGCAGATTTTCAAAACAAGTAGTCCATGGCAAGCACCAAAGACTCTCACCCAAGTGGTGGTTTGATTGTACAATTTATAATTAAAGGGACAGTTCAGTGGAAATTATCAATATTGTTAAATTGTTAGTTTGTGTAATGCATACAGTTATTCTAAATATTTTACTGAGTGGCTGTTGGATGGGTCAAACATGCTCAGATCTCTACTGAGCAACTGAACAACCCAGGCGCTGGGTCAAGGACAAGACCAAACGGTCTCTATTAGGGTTCTGCAAAAGGAAGTCAGTATTTCAGTTGCATTTTTATACACAGAGACAATGCTGGATGGGCAGATTAAGGTCATTAGGATGGAAAAATACTGCTTTTTTCTGAAAAGTATATGTATTGCACTGAACTTCCGCTTTAACTGCCATGTTACCAGTATCATAGAGAACAGACCTAATGGCAGTATAAAAGTTGCCACATATAACAACTGTAACATGGATAAAATACTACAACCTTGCTTATAGAAAAATAAGCTTAAAATAGGTGGTAGTACAGAGTAAAAGACAGTGACACTGACATATTGGTTACTTTTCCACTCCTTAACATAACTGATTTGAACTATCAGTGTAAAATGTTAAATTCCCTTAAGAGAGTTTAACATTTAGAGAAAAAATTTGTAGAAGCAAAATGTGAAAAACCAGTGCTTCCAGGGTTTTAAGGCTTGGAGCCCAGCTCAAAACATTGTTAAAATCTGCAATCAGTCAAAGGGAGAAATAAAGCCTCCACATCTGATAAGATAAAAGAGAGCTATGCGGGATTTGTATGTATACACTAGACATTCCAAAGGATTAAATCATAGAATAGGATGTTTCACATTTTTTGTCTGATTTTTTTAAATCTTGATTTTATACTGTTTTGCTATGTTCTATATGTTTTATTATTTATTATTTTTTTTTTGCATTTTTCATGTTGTATTTATGTAGCACAATAGTGAAGATGAAGCACAGAGTGAAGCAGTTTAATCCTTGATAAGCTAGGCTAGGTGACATAAGGGCCCTCACTCATAAGGCAGCCATACATATTTGAAAATCAGCAATGTGTGATGGTTGAAAATGACTGTCTGCAAAGCTGACTACTACCGCCATCTGCAGCCGTCAGGATAGGTTCCAAATATGATTGGCCTGTTATGGCAGCACCTCTGACCATTAGGGATGGGTTTGGTTGTTTCGAAGTTCTGCAGACTTTAAATTTGTTTATTCAGGGTCAGATCTAAAAAACATATGTATTGTTTTAGAATATATAGAATGTGTGTTATAAGGTACAGATCATGTAGAATGTGTGTTGGAAGCTATAGAATATGTCGAAGTGTTGTTGTGATTTATATGAAATATACAGAATATGTCTTGTGATGTTAAATGTGTGATGTATAGAATATGTTTTGTATGTATAGAATGTTGTTGTGTGTATAGGATATATAGAATGTGTGTTGTGATTATAGAATGTGTGTTGTGATGTATAGAATGTGTGGTTGTAATGTATAGAATGTATAGAATGTGTGTTGTGATGTATGACTGTATAGAATATGTGTTGTGAGTGATAGAATGTACATGCTTGTGAAGGTTCTCATTCATCCAGATCATGGTATATCCATTGTATTCAGTTAGATCACTGGACTTAAAGTTTAGTTCTTGAAGATGTTTCGCTAGTCATCTGACTGGCTTCTCAATTCAGAATGACAAGAATCTGTAACAATATAAGTACCCTTGAAAGTCTCAATTAGCATATGACAGACAGGTGTCAAAACAGCATTCTACAATGGCAGACAGTTGGTGTCGAAGCCCCCACCCCACCACCTTTATTCAGGCTTTTTTATTTTCACATAATGGCCTCCTTGACACCTCTCTTGAACCAGTTATGTTCCTTTGCTAAGTAGCTAAAATTACAAAGGTATGTATCTTCAAAGGGATGTCCTTTTTCCTTAAGATGCAAGGTACATGGCTGAGTCCTGACCCAAGGATGTCTCTTCTGTGCTGGGCCATACGTTGGTTTAGTTGCTGTTTGAAACTCCCCCATATACAAATCAGAGCATTTCACTGCACGCATATATGTGATTCTTTCTTGTGTTCAGTACTGGGTCTTTTGATGTACCAGTTGCTGCCTTAGTGTGTGTGTTTGATTTAAAGCAAACCCGGATACAGTGTTTTTGAAAATGCTTTAATTTTTCAGAGATCCCTGCTACATATGGGATGATCATATTTCCTGTCTGTTTCCCCCTTCCTTATTCTGTTCTTTTCTTTCCTTCCATGTTAAATTTGATGATAGAGTGAGGGGCGATAGAATATATACTTAAACAGAATGAGGTTTGGTCGGTGCAGCGATTAGGATCATTGACACCTAAGGGTCGAATAGAGATGAAAACGAACTTACGATATCCCACCGGGAGCACCCGCAGGTTCCACAGCGTCCCGTGCTCCAAACACCTCAATGAGCGCCGGCTCCCTTCGGCTATCACTAAATACAAATGCACAAACAGAGGAGGCAACTGGGAACATCGTGGACTTCAAAGAACTTATTCAGCGTGTGAAAAATACATCAGAACGGACAAACACCAACAGTGGCCATCACAAGTTAGCTCCGCCCAACAGTTTTGTGACGCCACGTCACTTCATCAGGGGCCTGATGATAGAGACTGATTTTATGTCTTTTAATGTCTTTAGTTTGTATCCTCCAGTAGACCATGGGAGGGCACTGTGTAACATTGTATCAGTTGTGACTTTTTAACTGTTGAACAGTAATTGATGCACACATGCTTGAGAAAGGGCCTACAGCCGAAATGTTGCATACTTATGGACACAGTTGTATGCTGCTATAGGTGTATCATGATATATTACCGTATAACTCGAGTATAGTCGAGGTTTTTAGCTATAAAAATAGCCCAAATATCGAACCTCGACTTATACTAAGTCATTTACCTTGTAGTCCAGTAATCCCCCATTGTTTCCTGCATCAACTCCTCTGGTGGGTGACAATCACTACTTGGCACTGGGATGAGGCCGGCTTTACTGGACTTAAGGCATCAGAAGAGTGGATGCTGCAGCGGAGCTGATACTGAGACCCAAGTCAGAGGCCAAAGCGTAGGACCTTGCTGGAACCAGACCTTATTGCCAGAGGTGGTGGTTTATGCACCTGACATTCGGCAACATGAGCCAATTTATGGTTGCAAATGGCAGCACCAGGAGCAGCCTCATTGCTGATTACAGAAAGGCAAGTCCACTGAAAGGAGTGGCTCTGGGGGAAGTGCTTGTCACGCAGATGTTTGGAAACTACAACTTCCAGCAAGTAAAGCATGTAGTTTCCAAACATCTGGAGTGGCAGATTGGAGGTTACTTGTGTGTGATTACTCTCTACTTATAGGGCAACTAATTCTTAAAATTATACAGAATCAGGAGGATGGTATCTATGTTAAAGATTGCCTTCTAATTTATATGTTTGTGAAGGTTCTCATTCATCCAGGTCATGGTATATCTGTTGTATTCAATTAGATCAACTGGACTTGAAATGTAGTTCTTGAAGGTTTCGCTAGTCATCCGACTGGCTTCTCAATTCAGAATGACTTGTACAAGAATCTGTGGCAATTATGTACCCTGGAAAATCCCAATTAGCATATCACAGCCGGGTGTTAGGGTGTGATGTGAGTAGATAGTGGCTAAGAGGTTGTTATAGGAACGCCCAGAGTAATATAATTGCCACAGATTCTTGTACAAGTCATTCTGAATTGAGAAAGCCAGTCGGATGACTAGCGAAACGTCTTCAAGAACTACATTTCAAGTCCAGTTGATCTAATTGAATACAACAGATATACCATGACCTGGATGAATGAGAACCTTCACAAGCATATTTCTAATCATTTTGGGGAGAAAACCCTCAAACTTGTACGGCAATATGAAAGACAGCAAGGAAATTGGGCAGACTACAGAAACCACCTGCGATTTACCTCCGATGCAGACAACAAAGGCTAGTACCATGCAGTATACGTCTGGATTCCACGGTTAAAGGCATCAGAGCCAAACAGATACTGCAAAAGGCTCAAACACAGCTCCTAAGTGAACGGGTATGACAGACACATTTACAGTCGATGCTTTAATGCACAACATTAGTCAACTAGAACAGAACTGGCCTCACAGCTACCTGTGTCCATCTGGGAAAGAGTGATGGAGTTCACCAAACAAGCACAGCTTTCTCAGCACATGTAAGGGCAAACAAAGGCAACAGAACAAGTTTCTTATTCTGTCATCCAGAACAGCCCCAAAGGAGAACAACTACCTTGGATACAAAAGGAGGGAAGTGTCACTTCATCAAACAAGGAGGAATGGTGAGAAACTTGTCTAACAGGACCTGACCAGCCAGAAATGGAAGTCCTTGGTAAGGGCTTGAATTTTGCCATCACCCCTAAAGCCATCCCTGTGGTGGATATTATAGCAGCCACAGAAGCCTCTATCCACAGTAATAAGGTATCACAGAGTGAGGCAGAAAACAACTTCGCCTTAAGGTATCTGCAGCCTTAGCCAGTGCTAAAACTCCTTCATCTAACCTGACTACACAGGAAAGAAGAGCCTTAACATCCCTCAAGAAAGATTCCAGTATCACCATTCTACCAGCAGATAAAGGAAGATGCACAGTGGACTCAACACCTCAGACTACCATGATAAGGTGACCATGCTCCTGGCCGATAACACACATATGAGGCTTTAACAAGGGATCCCACCAGCCGTTACAAGAAAAGAGTCATAGACTTACTACAACAGCTTCAAAAGGATAAAGCCATTGACCGAGCAATGTATCATCGCCTCTACCTGGTGAGGCACATCCATGCATATATGGACTCCCAAGATACATAAGGAAGGGGCCCCACTAAGACCTATAGTCAGCAGCATTAACTCGGTAACATACAAGGTGGCAAAATATCTAGCTAACATCTTAGGACCTGGTGGGAAGTTCTAAGCATCACATCCAGAACTCTCAGGATTTCACCAACAAGATTGAAGATATAGTACTCGGTGTAGAAGGAAACTATGGTGTCCTATGATGTGACATCTCTCTTCACTTGTATACCCACCAAGGAGGCTGTTGACATGGTGAGAAAACGGCGGGAAGACAGCACTCTTACCAGCAGAACTGATCTCAACCAGAACAGGTGTGTCCTTGTTGGACTGTGCCTGAATACCACCTATTTCAAATACAGGGATAAGTCTATAAGCAAAAACATGGATGTGCTATGGGATCTCCAGTTTCACCTATTGTGGCCAACCTTTACATGGAGAGGTAGAAACACAGGCGCTTAATACCTTTAAGGGCATAGCACCCAGCCACTGGTTCAGATATGTTGACACCTGGGTTAAAATCCACCAGAAGGAAGTACAAGCTTTCACAGAACACATTAATGCGGGGACCAAAACATTAAATTCACAAGGGAAGAGGTACAAAACAACAAACTGGCTTTCTTGGACTGTTGGTAGAAGTTAAGGAAAATGGTAAACTGGAAGTAGAGGTTTACAGAAACCAACACACACACAGATCAGTATTTGATGTTTGACTCCCACCACCCTTTAGATCACAAGCTGGGGGTCATCAGAACCTGCAACACAGAGCCGAGAACACCCCACTAGCACAGAGGGAAGGCTTAAGAAATGAAACATCTCAGAGGAGCCCTTAAAACTTGTGGATATCCAGACTGGGCCTTTGTCAAAAGAAGTAGAAGGAAAGAAAAGAACACGAATACCAACAGTGAAGGGGAAAAGCAAGACAGGAGGAAGAACATGGTCATCCCATAGTAGCAGGGGTCTCCGAGAAATTAAGAAGAATTTTCAAAAAACATCGTATCCCTGTCTGCTTTAAACCGAACAACACACTGAGGCAGCAATTGGTACAATCCGAAAGACCCAATACCAAAACACAAGAAAAGCGGACATCATATATGCAGTGCAGTGCAGTGAAGAATGCCTTGATTTGTATGGGGGGGAGACCAAACAGCAACTGCATCAACGTATGGCCCAGCACAGAAGAGCCATTCCTCGGGTCAGGACTCAGCCGTGGATCTGCATCTTAAGGATAAAGGACATACCTTTGAAGATTGTAATGTTAACATACATGGCGAAGGAACGTGACTGGTTCAAGAGAGGTGTTAAGGAGGCCATTTATGTGAAAATAAAGAAACCAAGCCTAATAGAGGTGGGGGGTGGCGACACCAACTGTCTGCCATGTACAATGCTGTTTTAACACCTTACTCTGGGCATTCCTATAACACCTCTAGCCACTATCTAATCACACCCTTAACACCTGGCTGTGATATGCTAATTGGGATTTTCCAGGGTATATTGCCACAGATTCTTGTACAAGTCATTCTGAATTGAGAAAGCCAGTCGGATGACTAGCGAAACGTCTTCAAGAACTACATTTCAAGTCCAGTTGATCTAATTGAATACAACAGATATATCTAATTCTATATTGTTTTGAGGCTTTAGTTGCCCTTTTGAATGGACAGAAGAATTACCATACAGTAGTCCTGTACAGTAATAACCCTACTGGATTTGGCATTACGGTATAAAGAATACTGTATGGGATGGTTTCTCTGGGGACCTGACTGGCTTCACTTGTGGGGGCTGCAGAATTGGGCATACATGGGGCCACTAAATGTGGTATCATGGGGCCAGTTTATATGGTTTTATTGGGGGCCTCTGACTGGTCTCACTTCTGGGGGCAACTGTGTTGGGTATTACTTGGGGCCACTGAATGTGGTATTTTGGCGGAGAGGGCAATTAATATGGTCTCGCTATTTGGTGTCCACTAAATATTGGCTTCAATCTCTAAGTGGCACCGAATACGGTCTTACAGATTTCGTGTCCACAGAGTTCCCAGGTTGCAGAGCCCCTTTCTGGCCACCTGAACCACAGATCCCAAAGTGCAGACCCCTTTATTTACAGCCGCATAAACGAGTTCCCAGGGTGCAGACCCCGTTTTGGCCCAACAACAGAGAGTTCCCAGCATGCAGAGCCCTGTTACAGCCACCAGAACAGAGTTCACAGGGTGCAGAGCCCTGTTACAGCAACCAGAACAGAGTTTCCAGGGTGCAGACCCCTGTTACAGCAACCAGAACAGAGTTCCCAGGGTGCAGACCCCTGTTTACAGCAACCAGAACGAGTTCCCAGGGTGCAGACCCTGTTACAGCAACCAGAACTGAGTTCCCAGGGTGCAGACCCCTGTTACAGCAAACCAGAAACTGAGTTTCCCAGGGTGCAGACCCCTGTTACAGCAACCAGAACGAGTTCCCAGGTGCAAACGCCTGTCACAGCAACCAGAACAGAGTTCCCAGGGTGCAGCCCGTCACAGCAACCAGAACACGAAGTTCCAGGGTGCAAACCCCTGTACAGCAACCAGAACAGAGTTCCCAGGTGCAGACCCCTGTTACAGCAACCAGAACTGAGTTTCAGGGTGCAGACCCCTGTTACAGCAACCAGAACTGAGTTCCCAGGGTGCAAACGCCTGTCACAGCAACCAGAACAGAGTTCCCAGGGTGCAAACGCCTGTCACAGCAACCAGAACAGAGTTTCCAGGGTGCAGACCCCTGTTACAGCAACAGAACAGAGGTCCAGGGTGCAAACGCCTGTCACAGCAACCAGAACAGAGTTCCCAGGGTGCAGACCCTGTTACAGCAACCAGAACAGAGTTCCCAGGGTGCAAACGCCTGTTACAGCAACCAGAACAGAGTTCCCAGGGTGCAGACCCCTGTTACAGCAACCAGAACAGAGTTCCCAGGGTGCAAACCCCTGTTACAGCAACCAGAACAGAGTTCCCAGGGTGTAGAACCCTGTTACAGCAGTGGTAGACATTAATTTCATTAAGCAAATTTTAAAAGTGGTGTAATTTTTCAATCTTTCAATTGATGCACTGTTTTGGGGGGTTTTATCAAATCAAATCAAAATGCTCTGATTGTATGTGGGGGAGACCAAACAGCAACTGCATCAACGTATGGCCCAGCACAGAAGAGCAATTCCTCGTGGTCAGGACTCAGCCGTGTATCTGCATTTAAGGATAAAGGACATACCTTTGAAGATTGTAATGTTAACATACTGGCGAAGGAACGTGACTGGTTCAAGAGAGGTGTTAAGGAGGCCATTTATGTGAAAAAAAGAAACCAAGCCTAAATAGAGGTGGGGGGTTCGACACCAACTGTCTGCCATGTACAATGCTGTTTAACACTTACTCTGGGCATTCCTATAACACCTCTTAGCCACTATCTAATCACACCCTTAACACCTGGCTGTGATATGCTAATTGGGATTTCCAGGGTACATATGCCACAGATTCTTGTACAAGTCATTCTGAATTGAAGAAAGCCAGTCGGATGACTAGCGAAACGTCTTCAAGAACTACATTTCAAGTCCAGTTGATCTAATTGAATACAACAGATATACTATTCTATATTGTTTTGAGGTTTAGGTGCCCTTTTGAATGACAGAAGAATTACCATACAGTAGTCTGTACAGTAATAACCCTACTGGATTTGGCTATTACGGTATTAAGAATACTGGTATGGAATGGTTTCTCTGGGGACCTGACTGGCTTCACTTGTGGGGGCTGCAGAATGGGCATCACTGGGGCCACAATGTGGTATCATGGGGCCAGTTTATATGGTTTTATTGGGGGCCTCTGACTGGTCTCACTTCTGGGGGCAAGTTGTTGGGTATTACTGGGGCAATGAATGTGGTTATTTGGCGGAGAGGGCAATTAATATGGTCCGCTATTTGGTGTCCACTAATATTGGCTTCAATCTCTAGGTGGCACGAATACGGTCTTACGATTCTGTCCACAGAGTTCCCAGGTTGCAGAGCCCCTTTCTGGCCACCTGAACACAGATCCCAAAGTGCAGACCCCTTTATTTACAGGTTGCAGACCCCTGTTACAGCAACCAGAACTGAGTTCCCAGGGTGCAGACCCCTGTTACAGCAACCAGAACTGAGTTCCCAGGGTGCAGGACCCTGTTACAGCAACCAGAACAGAGTTCCCAGGGTGCAAACGCCTGTCACAGCAACCAAAGGACCCAAACAGAACAGTTACCCAGGTGCCAGACCCTGTACAGCAACAGAACGAGTTCACAGGGTGCAAACTCTGTACAGCAACCAGAACAGAGTTCCCAGGTGCAGACCCCTGTTTACAGCAACCACAGAACAGAGTTCCCAGGGTGCAAACCCCTGTTACAGCAACCAGAACAGAGTTCCCAGGGTGCAGACCCCTGTTACAGCAACCAGAACAGAGTTCCCAGGGTGCAAACCCCTGTTACAGCAACCAGAACAGAGTTCCCAGGGTGTAGACCCCTGTTACAGCAGTGTAGACATTAATTTCATTAAGCAAATTTTAAAAGTGGTGTAATTTTTCAATCTTTCAATTGATGGCACTGTTTTGGGGGGTTTTTATCAAATCAAATCAAAATGCTCTGATTTGTATGTGGGGGAGACCAAACAGCAACTGCATCAATCACCTATCCTGAATATTCAAAGAGATCGATTAATTATGAGAGTAATTTGACAGATTTTAATCAATTATGGAGTTGCTTTAACTAGGTGGTGAAGGGATGTTCAAGAATTTGAGTCTATAAGTAGGCAACTCCAGCCCGAAAACACGTAAATTCCAGATACACTGATTCAGTAATAGAGCCCACCTTGGCCGGTTGCAGTGCGACCACTGCAACCCCTCTACTACACCACGACCCAAGGGGTTGTCACTGCTAAAAATAGGCTGTCATTAGTGAATTTGGCACTTGGAGGCTGGATTGTTTCTACAACTTCGCTCCCTTATAGAAAAGTTTGAGGAATCCGCCACACAGTCCGCGTTTGTTTTGAGCTCCTAAATCCGATTCAAACTTGGTTGCGTTCTAGCCCTCCTTCCTTCACGACCCACTTTACGACGCTATGGGAACCCATCACCCCTCCGACCTGTAATCTGTAATACCTAGCCCCAGCTCATTACGTATAGAAGCCGAGGATTCCAAAAGTGGGTGTCAAGGATATCCCAAATAGTGCTTTTGTGATGTCATCCAAATCAGTTCGATACTTTATGATGAGAGGGGCTCCAACTTCACGAGCACTTCTTTTCGCTTCCCCCATGCATTTACTTCTCGCCGCCATCAGTCATTAAGTGGCTTTCCCGGCTTTAAAGTGCCCCTTGCCTCGTCCACCGCTTGACCACACTTTAATGTGCCCGTTTGCTGCTTTTCACTCTTGTTCTCATGCTACTATTGGCTTCGATTGCACATGTCCGTCTAACGCGCGATTCGTCTCGGGGACGGGTCTTGTTGCACCATAAACCAGGAAAGCGTATTAGGGGGGGAAGGGAAAGGAGGGAAGGGGGTTAAGAGTGGTGTGCAGCCGGAAGGGGGTGGCAGGCGAGGATTTCTGGGGAGCCGATGTGGTCTGGGAGGGGGTGTTGGCGGTCATGTGGGGGGGGGGGGGTGGCGCAGAGGGGGTGTTGTTGTTTGCGTGGTTTCTTCTTGGGTGCGTGCTTGGGGGTGTCTTTAGTTTTGGCGCGTTGTTGTGGTGTCTTTTTGTTGTTGTGTGTTGGGGTTTTGGTGTGGTGGGGTTCTTTTGGTTGTGTGGGTGGTTGGGGGGACCCACCCCCCCCCCCCCCCCCCCCCCCCACCCCCCCCCCCCCAACCAACCCCCCCCTTGTTTGTTTTTTTCCGTGTTTCTTCCTCTCCCCCCACCCTCTCCAATTAATCTCGCTCCACCCCCACCAGTTCCCCCCGTTCGCCCCCCAAAATCAAACATCACCACCAATCACCCCCCCCCCTTTAAGTCCCCCCACAAAAAACACCAAGGAACAAAACCGCACGGTACTCCCATAAGGCTAACACCAACAGACCGAAGTACGAAAAACACCAAAACATCAATTCACCCAAAAACCACCAAACCACCATACACACATCCCCACACCCCAAACCCAAACCCAATAAAGTCCAAATATATAAATATCCAATAAGAAAAAAAGGGAAGAGAAATGGCGTGGAAAAATAACAAAAAACCCCATATGTTGGGTAGAACACAAATCGGTGGTGTACGTCAGGATAGTTGTCATGAGAGCCGTCACATGGCATTCCCACTACTCTTGAGGAACCTACGCCCAGGCAGCACCGGTATCAGTGATTTATTACACTCCGTGACCCGCGCGACACTCCCACACGAACGAATATGTTAACCTTTTGTCAAGTCAGGTGCCAGCCACTGAGTGCCATTCAAGGTCTGCCCCCCCCGGCAGTTGGAGACTGTGACTGCAGCTGACCGTGGGTGCTGTGCGTGCGGGCTTCTATCTCTGTGACATTTCCGCCCCCGGTAAACCTAGAGTCATTGTAAGTCCGGTGCCCTGAATGAGTGCCCCACATTTATAACGCTCTGCCCTCATCGCGAACAGAGCGCGTGGAGCCGCTAGATGATGCGTGCCGGACCCCGTGCCGTGCGGCTTTGCCCTCTGCAACGCTAGAACACACTGCACGCTCACTTTGAGACCGATGACCGGTGCAATGAATGAGCCGACCCACCACTTTAACCGCCGCGCCCTCACGGGCAGTTGCGAGACTTACGCGTGTGAGTGAGTGAGTGACGTGAGTGGGGCTTTGCCCTTGAATTCGAAACGAAACACTGCTTAACTTTTGTAGTAAGGTGCAATGAATTGAACCTGCCAAATTTAAGCCAGCACAGTTGGGAATTGTAATGATGAGTGGTGAGGCTTTGCCTTGAATTTCAAACGAAAACCTGCTTAACTTTTGTAAGTAAGGTGCAATGAATGAGTCCCCACCACTCCTGTTTTGTAATGGTTATCTTCAAAATGGACTGTTAGCCCACACCCAGAAAGTTTTACAGGGACGGCAGAATCCCTGGTGACAGCTGTGAGTTATTGGGGAGTGGGCGAAGATAGTTGCTAAGCAACTTTAATTATAGAATTATTGTCTATTGGCTTTAAAAAATTAATGGAATTGTACTAGAAACAAGATTGAATTTTACATCTACCCATTAGCATCGGAGAATTTCAGGCTAGCAGTTAAAGGAGAACTATACAGAGAAAAAATTCTGTGTCTTCAGTCTAAATGAAACAAGGGAAGGCCAACTGTTGAAGTCCAGTCCTTGGGATTTCTGGCTGTGATTGTGCTCTGAAAGTGTCTCCTTCTATTGAATGAACTGCATGTAGACATGAAGGCAAACAAGTCAGAAGACTGGGCTGATAATCCACAAGCACAATCTTAGCTGCACACTTTCTACGGCAGCACATTGGCTATAGAAATGCTTATTTCTCCCTTCCACAGCATTAAATAGTGAAAAAATGTATTTTCTCAAAATAGTTTCCATTTATACTAATAAATTAATAAGTGTTAAGCTGGGTCACACACTACATATTTTGAAAAGATGACGAAAGGTCCTGTTGCCATCTTCAAAGATCTGCATACAAACAGTTCCGAGCGTTCTACCTATGCAAATCACAGGACACTGTGTTTCCCTCTGTTCGGCGGCCCGCAACTCGTTCAGAAAAGTAAGGTACACACAGTGCAGATAAAGGCTTTATCTTTACTGTGGTATCCAGCTTTAAGCTGGGTACACACATAGGTGCTAAAAGTAACTTTCAATATCCAACAGATTTGTAAATTTTTATACCACGTGTATTTGCGAAAAAATGGCTAAAACTACTCCATTGGCCTTGAATCGGTCTGTTTTGTTTGAAAAATCACCTGAACACTATCAGCACTCTGATGTGACAATGGCCTAGATAAAAACTGAGGACCGGAGAGTGTATTTATCTGGTCATGGGGTTTATCGATATTAACCTTATTTGATGTTGTTCTGAACAATATAATCAGTTAACCAAAGTGCGGTTGCATCCTTTTATACTATAATTGCTATTATACTCTATGTATTGGAGCTACTTGGAGATGTAAAATGGTTTAAAACCCCTTTAAAACAGTACACTTCTGTTCAGTACCTTTACCGATAGTATATCATCTTAGTTGACATGCTGAAGAGCTATTTTTATTCAGGGAAAAATTTGCTTCCTGAAGTTAAAAGTTTTTGTTAACCCAGCATACTTTTCCTTTTAATATGTTAATGACAATATTCATGGTCACCTATTCCCTAAGCCTCCAATTACGTTCTTATCTAATAATATCTCCCACAATATTAGGTATTACCAGATCCAATAGAGCTGCTTTTCTAGCAGGAACTTAACCACTGTGAGAGTAAATGACCTGCAGCAAATTAGGAACAACGATCACCATTTGCGTGTGGCAGTTCCACTACTAGATGGCAAGGGTAATTAAAGGCCCCCTACATCAGAACACTCCCAGACTGCAGCCATGCCATCTGCATATGAAGCTGACTCACTCTCTCCTCCCTGCTAGCATTTGGGCGGCCCTGTAGCAGACACCAGCAAATACATTCGGAAACCATTGTTGCCTTTTAAAAAGAATTCGATCCTCAAATAGCTATAAAGTTACCCTTCTTTATAAATATGTCCTTGTATTTGCATCTTATTAACCATACTTGCAACATTTGTAGAAAATGTTGCTTAATCTGGGGTGGGTTTCATAAGTTTCGCCTCACCTAACTATGTGTAAAACATACATTTAATTTAAAAACAGTAGCCTTATATACTGTATATCTTTATAGCTGTTCTATGTTCTATGAACTCAAGTCCAAGCAGTCCTGGACAGTTTAATATACAGGCCCGTGGGTTACTTTGTAGATCACAATCCAGTCATTTTCATAATATTGTAGAAATCAATTCAAAGTTAACAATGTTAGATGGTTATGGATTGTAGTAAATAAAAAATGCTTTTGTTTTGACTTTATGATATTTGAAATGATGAATGGTAATCCTCCACTAAGAAATTTATAGGTCAAGATTAACCACTTAATAAATACTAATTGGCTGTACAGCCTCTTCTGGTTAATGGTTGTGTTTTATGTAATCTATGGTATGTGATATGCTTTTTTACCTGGTGCAACCAATAATAATTATTTGATTAACATTTGATTTATTGGATTGTAAAATATACATTATTGCCACAAAAAGCCAAGAAGTCGCATTTAGTTTTATAACCTGCTTAAATAGCCTTGGGGGGTATGGAACTCCTCTGGGACTTTTAATTTATATATATATTACAATATACTGTAATATATATATATATATTATCTGCCTAAACTAGATTTTCTTCCTATCCAACCCCAAGGGGAAGAGTCTTTCTGGCCCTAAAAGTTTCATCACCTTGAAATGAAAAATTCTACAAATAAAATCCTATGCATGTCTCAACAGTCTTATACAAATCACTAAAAAAAGGGGTTGTTTTTGATTAAATATTTTTTCCTGATATATATTCAAGAAATTGTGTGATGCAAGTAAAGTGAGTAAATTCTTTACATAGCATCTCTGCAGTTATTTTTTACTATCACTGTAACCCCTCCTATACTGTATGAACACAGGTACAAAAAGTAGAAATTGAACAGCTAATCTTTTACTTTCTGTGTTAGGCTGTGCACACACCAGCCAATTTTCCTATTATAAAGACTGCCAATCGTTAAACCAGATTTGGTTCTGTGTTATGAGAATAATAAAATATTCAGCAAAACGATAGGTGTGTCCTATTCTTTTGATTTTGTCAGAAAACTAACATTTTTGGACAGAAAACTAAAAATTTGGTTGTTCAGCCTGAAATATTGGCCTTTGTGTACAAAGACTAAATAAAGCATTTAAATCATGACTGAGGGCTAAGACAGTTGCTGTGCAGGAAAAGGTGTGTGTTAAACCTGACTAGAGGGTTTTCATATAGGACATTCATTTAATTGGAATTATTTAACTGGAATTTAGAAAACTATAGGGCTGATTTGCCACACAATGTGATATTTAATAATTCTCCTACTGTGCTTGTGCTCTGAGTATATTCCCTTTGAAGTTTACCAATAAATTACTTTTGTAAGTCACACTAAAGGAAACTTTATAATAACCCTTGTAAATAGATAAACTACTACGAAGGTCAACTTGGACACAGACCAGATGCATGTTTTTTTTTAAAAATCAAATTTAGGATTAAAATGTCTCAAAAAGTGTTAAAGAGTAATTCTGAACAGTACACTATGCGCAAGTAAATGACAGAAATGATCAATAGAAATGAAGTTTTGTTTTGACAGCAGTTCCACAGACCCTATTGAAGTTTAATTCAAATCCAATTGAATCACAATTTTAAAAAATTTTAGATTGGAATTTCGATTTTTAACAAAGGAGTGATGCAATTGGGCACAATATGTCAGTCAGTGTAAAACCACACTATAGATTGTATTATCAAGTTAGCATGGTTTTTACACTGTTTGCATTTCTTGCACCATGAAATGTTTAGAAATAGCATGGCGCAAGTGATGTAAAAGCGGCTTAGTAGTAAAGGTTTGCACTATTGAATAGGAGGTGTTAACTGGGCATTTACCTGTCAGAGATCCCTCGATGTACAAAATCTCGCACATGATTTTTGCATTGCGGGAACTCGGGCAGGTGAGATGCGCGGACAAATTATTGCATCGCCCCCAAGTCTTTCCAATTGAATTTTCCAAAAAACTAATTTTTTCCATCTAATTTTCGATCATGAAAAACCATCAAACAAGGAGCGTGCACACTGGACATTAATGTAAATTAAAAACCTTGTTGGAGAATCATTAACGAGGCCACATGTGCGTTCGTAACACAAGGTACTTATCATAGGTAGTAGAATGGCTCTGATTGTGAACAATTCCAAATTTTTAACATTCTGGCAGGGTGTGCAGATTTTCAAAACAAGTAGTCCCTGGCAAGCACCAAAGACTCTCACCCAAGTGGTGGTTTGATTGTACAATTTAATTAAAGGGACGTTCAGGTGGAAATTATCAATATTTGTTTTAAATTGTTAGTGTGTGTAATGCATACTAGTTATTCTAAATATTTCTACTGAGTGGTGTGGAGGGGCAAACATGCTCAGATCTCTACTGAGCAACTGAATCAACCCAGGCGCTGGGTCAAGGACAAGGACCATAACGGTCTCTATTAGGGGTTCTGCAAACAGGAAGTCAGTATTTCAGTTGCATTATTTATACACAGAGACAATGCTGGATGGGCAGATTAAGGTCATTAGGATGGAAAAATACTGCTCTTTTTTCTGAAAAGTAATGTATTTGCACTGAACTTCCGCTTTAAACTGCCATGTTACCAGTATCATAGAGAACAGACCTAATGGCAGTATAAAAGTTGCCACATATAACAACTGTAACATGGATAAAATACTACAACCTGCTTATAGAAAAATAAGCTTAAAATAGGGTAGTACAGAGTAAAAGACAGTGACACTGACCATATTTGGTTACTTTTCCACTCTTAACATAACTGATTTGAACTATCAGTGTAAAATGTTAAATTCCTTAAGAGAGTTTAACATTTAGAGAAAAATTATTTGTAGAAGCAAAATGTGAAAAACCAGTGCTTCCAGGGTTCTTAAGGCTGGAGCCCAGCTCAAAACATTGTTAAAATCTGCAATCAGTCAAAGGAGAGAAAATAAAGCCTCCACATCTGATAAGATAAAAGAGAGCTATGCGGGATTTGTATGTTATACACTAGACATTCCAAAGGATTAAATCATAGAATAGGATGTTTCACATTTTTGTCTGATTTTTTTAAATCTGATTTTATACTGTTTTGCTATGTTCTATATGCTTTTATTATTATTATTTTTTTTTTTGCATTTTTCATGTTATTTATGTAGCAACAATAGTGAAGATGAAGCACAGAGTGAAGCAGTTTAATCTGATAAGCTAGGCTAGGTACATAAGGGCTCACTCATAAGGCAGCCATACATATTTGAAAATCAGCAATGTGTGATGGTTGAAAAGACTGTCTGCAAAGCTGACTAATACCGCCATCTGCAGCCGTCAGATAGGTTCCAAATTTGATTGGCCTGTTTATGGCAGCACCTCTGACCATTAGGGAGGGTTTTGGTTTCGAAGTTCTGCAGACTTTAATTTGTTTATTCAGGGTCAGATCTAAACAATACATAATGTATTGTTTAGAATATATAGAATATATAGAATGTGTGTTATAAGGTACAGATCATGTAGAATGGTGTTGGAAGCTATAGAAATGTCGAATGGTGTTGTGATTTATATGAAATATACAGAATATGTCTTGTGATGTTAAATGTGTGATGTATAGAATATGTTTGTTAATGTATAATAGAATGGGTGTGGTGATGTATAGAATATATAGAATTGGTTGTGTGTGATGCATAGAATGTGTGTGTTGTGTGTATGAATGTTGTTGTAATGGATAGAATGTATAGAATGTGTGTGTGATGTATAGACTGTATAGAAATATGTGTTGTGATGTATAGAATGTACATGCTTGTGAAGTTCTCATTCATCCAGATCATGGTATATCCATTGTATTCAGTTAGATCACTGGACTTAAAGTTTAGTTCTTGAAGATGTTTCGCTAGTCATCTGATGGCTTTCTCAATTCAGAATGACAAGAATTGTAACAATTAAAGTACCCTTGAAAGTTCAATTAGCATATGACAGACAGGTGTCAAAACAGCATTCTACATGGCAGACAGTTGGTGTCGAAGCCCCCACCCCCACCTTTATTCAGGCTGTTTTCTTCATTTTTTACACATGGCCTCCTTGACACTCTCTGAACCAGTTATGTTCCTTTGCTAAGTAGCTAAAATTACAAAGGTATGTATCTTCAAAGGTATGTCCTTTTTCCTTAAGATGCAGGTACATGGCTGAGTCCTGACCCAAGAATTGTCTCTTCTGTGCTGGGCCCATACGTTGTTTAGTTGCTGTTTGAAACTCCCCACATACAAATCAGAGCATTCTCACTGCACTGCATATATGATGATTCTTTCTTGTGTTTCAGTACTGGGTCTTTTGGATGTACCAGTTTGCTGCCTTAGGTGTTGTTTGATTTAAAGCAAACCGGGATACAGTGTTTTTGAAAATGCTTCTTAATTTTTCAGAGATCCCTGCTCTACATATGGGATGATCATATTCTCCTGTCTTGTTTCCCCCCTTCACTTTCTGTTCTTTTCTTTCCTTCCATGTTAAATTTGATGATAGAGTGAGGGGCGATAGATATTATTACTTAAACAGAATGAGGTTTGGTCGGTGCAGCGATTAGGATCATTGACACCTAAGGGTCTGAATAGAGATGAAACGAACTTACGATATCCCACCGGGAGACACCCTGCAGGTTCCACAGCGTCTCCGTGCTCCAAACACCTCAATGGCCGCGGCTCCTCTCGGCTATCACTAAATACAAATGCACAAACAGAGGCAGGCAACTGGGAACATCGTGACTTCAAGAACTTATTCAGCACGTGTACAAATACATCAGAACGGAAAACACCAACAGTGCCATACAATTAGCTCCCCAACAGTTCGTGACGACACGTCACTCATCAGGGCACCTGATGAATAGAGACGTGATCTTATGTACTTGTGATTGGTATTGGATTGTATCCTCCAGTAGACATGGGAGGGCACGTGTACATGTATCAGTTTGGATTTAACTGTTGAACAGTAATTGATGCAACATGCTGAGAAAGGGCCTACAGCCCGGAATGTGCAACTATGGACACAGTTATGTAGCTTATAGGTGTATCATGTATAAACGTATACTAGTATAGTCAAGGATTTTAGATGTCTATAACAGGGTATCATTTAGGATTTATGTAATTGTTTTTTTTATGTACTGTTTTTTTTGTTGTATATCTTTTTAGGCTATAAAAATAGCCCAAATATCGAACCTCGACTATACTCAAGTCATTTACCTTTGTAGTCCAGAATCCCCCATTGTTTCCTGCATCAACTCCTCTGGTGGGTGACATCACTACTTGGCACTGGGATGAGGCCGGCTTTACTGGACTTAAGGCATCAGAAGAGTGGAATGCTGCAGCGGAGCTGGATACTGAGACCCAAGTCAGAGGCAAAGCGTAGGACCTTGCTGGAACCAGACCTACTTGCCAGAGGTGGTGGTTTATGCACCTGACATTCGGCAACATGAGCCATATTTATGGTTGCAAATGGCAGCACCAGGAGCAGCCTCATTGCTGATTACAGAAAGGCAAGTCCACTGAAAGGAGTGGCTCGGGGAGGCAAGTGCTTGTCACTGCAGATGTTTGGAAACTACTAACTTCCAGCAAGTAAAGCATGTAGTTTCCAAACATCTGGAGTGGCAAGGATTTGGAGGTTACTGTGTGTGATTACTCTCTACTTATAGGGCAACTAATTCTTTAAAATTATACAGAATCAGGAGGATGGTATCTATTGTTAAAGATTGCCTTCTAATTCTATATTGTTTGTGAAGGTTCTCATTCATCCAGGTCATGGTATATCTGTTGTATTCAATTAGATCAACTGGACTTGAAATGTAGTTCTTGAAGACGTTTCGCTAGTCATCCGACTGGCTTTCTCAATTCAGAATGACTTGTACAAGAATCTGTGGCAATTATGTACCCTGGAAAATCCCAATTAGCATATCACAGCCGGGTGTTAAGGGTGTGATTAGATAGTGGCTAAGAGGTGTTATAGGAACGCCCAGAGTAATATAATTGCCACAGATTCTTGTACAAGTCATTCTGAATTGAGAAAGCCAGGCGGATGACTAGCGAAACGTCTTCAAGAACTACATTTCAAGTCCAGTTGATCTAATTGAATACAACAGATATACCATGACCTGGATGAATGAGAACCTTCACAAGCATATTTCTAATCATTTTGGGAGAAAAACCCTCAAACTTGTACGGCAATATAGAAAAGACAGCAAGGAAATTGGCAGACTACAGAAACCACCTGCGATTAACCTCCGATGCAGACAACAAAGGCTAGTACCATGCAGTATACGTCTGGATTCCACGGTTTAAAGGCATCAGAGCCAAACAGTACTGCAAAAGGCTCAAACACAGCTCCTAAGTGAACGGGTATGACAGACACATTTACAGTCGATGCTTTAATGCACAACATTAGTCAACTAGAACAGAACCTGGCCTCACAGCTACCTGTGTCCATCTGGGAAAGAGTGATGGAGTTCACCAAACAAGCACAGCTTCTCAGCACTGTAAGGGCAAGGAACAAACAACAGAACAAGTTCTCTATTCTGTCATCCCAGAACAGCCCCAAAGGAGAACAACTACCTTGGATACAAAAGGAGGGAAGTGTCACTTCATCAAACAAGGAGGAATGGGTGAGAAACTTGTCTAACAGGACCTGACCCAGCCAGAAATGGAAGTCCTTGGTAAGGGCTTGAATTTTGCCATCACCCTAAAGCCATCCCTGTGGTGGATATTATAGCAGCCACAGAAGCCTCTATCCACAGTAATAAGGTATCACAGAGTGAGGCAGAACAACTTCGCCTTAAGGTATCTGCAGCCTTAGCCAGTGCTAAAAATCCTTCATCTAACCTGACTACACAGGAAAGAAGAGCCTTAACAACCCTCAAGAAAGATTCCAGTATCACCATTCTACCAGCAGATAAAGGAAGATGCACAGTGGTACTCAACACCTCAGACTACCATGATAAGGTGACCATGCTCCTGGCCGATAACAACACATATGAGGCTTTAAAAGGGATCCCACCAGCCGTTACAAGAAAAGAGTCATAGACTTACTACAAACAGCTTCAAAAGGATAAAGCCATTGACCGAGCAAGTATCATCGCCTCTACCTGGTGGAGGCACATCCATGCATATATGGACTCCAAAGATACATAAGGAAGGGGCCCCACTAAGACCTATAGTCAGCAGCATTAACTCGGTAACATACAAGGTGGCAAAAAATCTAGCTAACATCTTAGGACCTTTGGTGGGAAGTTCTAAGCATCACATCCAAGAACTCTCAGGATTTCACCAACAAGATTGAAGATATAGTACTCGGTGTAGAAGAAAAATATGGTGTCCTATGATGTGACATCTCTCTTCACTTGTATACCCACCAAGGAGGCTGTTGACATGGTGAGGAAAACGGCTGGGCCAAGACAGCACTCTTACCAGCAGAACTGATCTCAACCAGAACAGGTGTGTTCCTTGTTGGACTTGTGCCTGAATACACCTATTTCAAATACAGGGATAAGTTCTATAAGCAAAAACATGGATGTGCTATGGGATCTCCAGTTTCACCTATTGTGCCAACCTTTACATGGAGGAGGTAGAAACACAGGCGCTTAATACCTTTAAGGGCATAGCACCCAGCCACTGGTTCAGATATGTTGATGACACCTGGGTTAAAATCCACCAGAAGGAAGTACAAGCTTTCACAGAACACATTAATGCGGTGGACCAAAAACATTAAATTCACAAGGGAAGAGGTAACAAAACAACAAACTGGCTTTCTTGACTGCTTGGTAGAAGTTAAGGAAAATGGTAAACTGGAAGTAGAGGTTTACAGAAAACCAAACACACACAGATCAGTATTTGATGTTTGACTCCCACCACCCTTAGATCACAAGTGGGGTCATCAGAAACCTGCCACACAGAGCCGAGAAATCCCACTACACAGAGGCGAAGGCTAAAGAAATGAAACATCTCAGAGGAGCCCTTAAAACTTGTGGATATCCAGACTGGGCCTTTGTCAAAAGAAGTAGAAGGAAAGAAAAGAACACGAATACCAACAGTGAAGGGGAAAAGCAAGACAGGAGGAAGAACATGGTCATCCCATATGTAGCAGGGGTCTCCGAGAAATTAAGAAGAATTTTCAAAAACACTCGTATCCCTGTCTGCTTTAAACCGAACAACACCATGAGGCAGCAATTGGTACATCCGAAAGACCCAATACCAAAACACAAAAAAGCGACATCATATATGCAGTGCAGTGCAGTGAAGAATGCTCTGATATTGTATGTGGGGGAGACCAAACAGCAACTGCATCAACGTATGGCCCAGCACAGAAGAGCCAATTCCTCGGGTCAGGACTCAGCCGTGTATCTGCATCTTAAGGATAAAGGACATACCTTTGAAGATTGTAATGTTAACATACTGGCGAAGGACGTGACTGGTTCAGAGAGGTGTTAAGGAGGCCATATTATGTGAAAATAAAGAAACAAGCCTAAATAGAGGTGGGGGGGTTCGACACCAACTGTCTGCCATGTACAATGCTGTTTAACACCTTACTCTGGGCATTCCTATAAACCCTCTTAGCCACTATCTAATCACACCCTTAACACCTGGCTGTGATATGCTAATTGGGATTTTCCAGGGTACATAATTGCCACAGATTCTTGTACAAGTCATTCTGAAATGAAAAGCCAGTCGGAATGACTAGCGAAACGTCTTCAAGAACTCATTTCAAGTCCAGTTGATCTAATTGAATACAACAGATATATCTAATTCTATATTGTTTGAGGCTTTAGTTGCCTTTGAATGGAGCAGAAGAATTACCATACAGTAGTCCTGTACAGTAATAACCCTAGGATTTGGCTATTACGGTAAGATACTGTATGGGAATGGTTTTCTCTGGGGACCTGACTGGCTTCACTTGTGGGGGCTGCAGAATTGGGCATCACTGGGGCCACTAAATGTGGTATCATGGGGCCAGTTTATATGGTTTTATTGGGGGCCTCTGACTGGTCTCACTTCTGGGGCAACTGTGTTGGGTATTACTTGGGCCACTGAATGTGGTATTTTGGCGGAGAGGGCAATTAATATGGTCTCGCTATTTGGTGTCCACTAAAATATTGGCTTCAATCTCTAGGTGGACCGAATACGGTCTTACAGATTTCTGTCCACAGAGTTCCCAGGTTGCAGAGCCCCTTTCTGGCCACCTGAACACAGATCCCAAAGTGCAGACCCCTTTATTTACAGCGCCGATTTAACAGAGTTCCCAGGGTGCAGACCCCCGTTTTGGCCCAACAACAGAGTTCCCAGCATGCAAGGCCTGTTAAAGCCACCAGAACAGAGTTCACGGGTGCAGAGCCCTGTTACAGCACACCAGAACAGAGTTCCAGGGTGCAAACGCCTGTCACAGCAACACAGACAGAGTTCCCAGGGTGCAGACCCTGTTACAGCAACCAGAACAGAGTTCAGGGTGCAGACCCCTGTTACAGCAACCAGAACAGAGTTCCCAGGGTGCAGACCCCTGTTACAGCAACCAGAACTGAGTTCCCAGGGTGCAGACCCCTGTTACAGCAACCAGAACAGAGTTCCCAGGGTGCAAACGCCTGTCACAGCAACCAGAACAGAGTTCCCAGGGTGCAGACCCCTGTTACAGCAACCAGAACTGAGTTCCCAGGGTGCAGACCCCTGTTACAGCAACCAGAACTCAGTTCCCAGGGTGCAGACCCCTGTTACAGCAACCAGAACAGAGTTTCCAGGGTGCAGGACCCCTGTTACAGCAACCAGAACAGAGTCCCAGGGTGCGACCCCTGGTACAGCAACCGACTGAGTTCCCAGGGTGCAGACCCCTGTTACAGCAACCAGAACAGAGTCCCAGGGTGCAAACGCCTGTCACCGCAACCAGAACAGAGTTCCCAGGGTGCAGACCCCTGTTACAGCAAACAGAAACTGAGTTCCCAGGGTGCAAACGCTGTTACAGCAACCAGAACTGAGTTCCCAGGGTGCAGACCCCGTACAGCAACCAGACAGAGTTCCCGGGTGCAAACGCCTGTCACAGCAACCAGAAACAGAGTTCCCAGGGTGCAGACCCCGTCACAGCAACCAGAACAGAGAGTTCCCTAGGGTGCAAACCCCGTTACAGCAACCAGAACAGAGTTCCCAGGTTGCAGACCCCTGTTACAGCAACCAGAACTGAGTTCCCAGGGTGCAGACCCCTGTTACAGCAACCAGAACTGAGTTCCCAGGGTGCAGACCCCTGTTACAGCAACCAGAACAGAGTTCCCAGGGTGCAAACGCTGTCACAGAAACCAGAACAGAGTTCCAGGGTGCAAAAACGCCTGTCACAGCAAACCAGAACAGAGTTTCCAGGGTGCAGACCCTGTTACAGCAACCAGAACAGAGTTCCCAGGGTGCAAAAGCCTGTCACAGCAACCAGAACAGAGTTTCCAGGTGCAGACCCCTTACAGCAACCAGAACAGAGTTCCCAGGGTGCAAAACGCCTGTCACAGCAACCAGAACAGAGTCCCAGGGTGCAGACCCCTGTTACAGCAACCAGAACAGAGTTCCCAGGGTGCAAACCCCTGTTACAGCAACCAGAACAGAGTTCCCAGGGTGTAGACCCCTGTTACAACAGTGTAGACATTAATTTCATTAAGCAAATTTTAAAAGTGGTGTAATTTTTCAATCTTTCAATTGATGGCACTGTTTTGGGGGGTTTTTTGTTCCGTTCCTGGGACTGTTCCGGTTTTTATCTAGTCCCCTTATTCTCAATGTTCTTCTTCGATCCTCTCATATTAATCTTTAATCTCCAGCTCTGGTCTGGAACTTTAATATGAAAACAACATACAGTACCTAACTACCTCAGATTGCCCATGTCCAGCAGGAAAGTTTACCCATGTCCAGCAGGAAAGTTTACACTTAGCAAGTCCTTTGGCTTATATCTAGTTTTTTTTTTTGTTTTTATCACTATCGCTGCTGTTTATTGACTTCCTACTACTTAATAGTACATAGTTAGCTGAAGCTGAAAAGGATTTAGCAAAAAAAACCAACTCCTTATCTTGCAGAAGATGCGAAAATGTATTACTGTTTACAGTTTTCAACCTTGTCCTATGATAGCTTCAACAAAAACAACAACAGTTGTACACATTTACATTGCACATATATTGCCTATTCAGTGATTTGTCTGTGTATAAATAAATGCTTCTGAAATACTGACTCCCTTATTGCAGGAAACCTGATAGAGACCGTTATAGTCTTGCCCTTGACCCAGCGCCTGGGTTTATACAGTTACTCAATAGAGATCTGAGCATGAGAATATGAGAATATCTGATAATATGTAGAATAACGAGGTATGCATAATATAAACCAAGAATATATAAAAAAAAGAATTATATTTTCCACTGAACTTTCCCTTTAAAGATTTATTTATTATTATTTTAAAATTTTTGTTGAGGTATGCAACAAGGAAGGGTTACCACTTCATGCTGGGCATGATTCCTCTTGTATAATAATGAGCACCCCTTTTTAAGATATGTTAGAAATAACTATAAAATTGATATCTATCTACTTTTATAATAATATAACATTTCTCAAAAAATACTCAATATTCTAGAAACATCAATTTTTTGGGATGATTATTTAATGTCAAAGGCAGAAGTATGTGTGAAGGAAGTTACTTTATAAGTTCTGGATATTTGTACGTGTTCTCCAGACCAAAAATTTTCTCCTAAGAACATTTATAAATTGATTCTTCTTTAGTAAGTTGCATTTAGAACACGTATGTCTATATATTCTGTTACTAAGAAGGATTCCATGTTTTTGCCAGTACAACTCATAGCCCATGTAGTCTTCAAAGACCATTGGGGGCTCCCTCCCAGTATACATTGTCTCTATGCACAGTGTTTTCTATACAGATGTATTCACACCAATATGGAAGTCCCTAATAAAAATTTGAAAGCTGCTTGTTACCCTGCAGTGTATTTACCAGCTAGTGTGAATTGCATACAGCCTTCCTGGGCCAATACAAAATAGTCAGCTGATTTTACCGTCTTTTTAAAAATTCTGTTTCTAGCAAAAGATAAAGCTTCTAAATGTATTTTTTTTTGTATATGCTATGGTGGCTTACCATTCTTAAAGGGCATGTCCACCCTTCCTAATAACTTTTGACATAATGTTGTCCTTGCTCCCCCAGCCCCATCCGCTATATTTGTATAGACAGAAAGTGCCCCGATAGTTACTTACCTTCCCTCTTTCCTCCGCTGCACTGCTAGGCCCTCTGCTTGCGCGAAAATGCAAGCAGGGGGCCAGACGGCAGTCGCGTCTGTGATTGGCTGAGAGGCAGCCAATCACGGACATGGCTGCCGGTAGTCCTGAACAGCAGAGGGAAAAGTTTTTTGAGCTAGGGGGAGGGAGACGAAATAGGGAGGGAGTGGGAGAATGGCTGAAGTGCACATGCCAAAATTCTCCCTGAGGAGAGACAGGAGGCAGAGTCCTATATGGACTCTGCTATCCTCCTGGTGGCCATTTATTTGGACTTTGGGGGGGATTACAGGAGAACCATATGGAGCTAGGATGTAAGGTAGGGATTTTATTACACTACACATAGGGGCCAGTAGTGGGGGGAATTATAGTTTTGGCGGTGGACATGCCCTTTAAGTACTTGTTTTAGAAACACACAGCCCAGGCTTACCTTTTTTTGTTTCCTTTATGTTCCTGGTAAAACATGTCATGCCTGCTAACTCAAAGTTTGAACAGAACTCAGGTTCAGGTTTGAGTTCGGCTACATTGCTACTCATTTCCAGTGTTCAATTGCAGAGCAGTCCACTGCGAGAGTTTGCGAGGGTGTTGTTGTGAGTGTGCATGTGGTAGGGATGAGGGGCCTATCATGCTTGGAACTGGGTGGGACGAGTGCAGTGGTTCTGAACTGGAGCTGGTTCTAATGCACTGTGGTTGTCTGGACATGTGCTGGGTGCTGTCTGAAACTGTTGCTGCTGTCACTGAGTGCTGCTGCTCTTCCTTCTCCTCCAAAAACCACCAGGACAAGGTAATAATAAATTAATTTACACAAGCAACCAAGAACCACCTACTGTCAGCTAGGACTTAATGTACTTAATGGATGAATCAAGGGAGACTTCTTAGGGAGATACACCCTAAATTCCCACATGGGCAGTAGTGTGGTAGACTATGCCATTACAGACATGGACTTTTCAAGTATAAGTGCCTTTACAGTCGCTCCTGTCAGACCACAACCAAATTCTCTTATATATCAACTCCTTAAACAAATCACTCAAACACAACAGTCCAATTGGTCTTTATAATCTGCCATCCTCCTACAAATGGTCTACACAGTCCAAAATGGAGGTGCGTAAAAGACCGGAGGTGAAATAAATGCCTCAAAACTATGAAAGCAACCAACAAGGAGTTCAGCAAGCAGCAAAATCTCAACAAAATCTTTTACACCATTACAGAAGTGTCATAAGTGAAAAAGACCAAT
Source organism: Hymenochirus boettgeri (assembly GCA_019447015.1). NCBI lineage: Eukaryota > Metazoa > Chordata > Amphibia > Anura > Pipidae > Hymenochirus > Hymenochirus boettgeri. The sequence goes on from CM033473.1 coordinate 175,727,104, forward strand.
CACAAGATTCCATCAAACAAACAATCTAATAAATCGTTTGACAGTGAGTGCAAAAAAATTCAGCACAACCTGGACACTTCCCATAAATCCAAATAAAACTATATGGTGTTCCAGAAAAAAAACAAAAAATCAACACACCCCTACCCCACATTCACACTGAATACCGATATATTTTCAGTAGAACAGAGAAATAAACATAATAAATAAACATAAACATTAAACATAAATAAAATCTTGGGCTGGAGAACAACAATTCTGTGAGTTTTAGGGTAGATATAGAGACTCTGAAAGCAAAAGTCTTATGCCATAAAAAAATAACTGTATCACCTCAAACCACCGGTAAAAATGTGGCTTAAAATCTTCAACACTGTCATCTCCCCGATCCTACTCTATGGCAGTGAAGTATGGGGCCCTGTCACTTAACCAGACCAATTAAAAATGGGAATAGAGCCCACTAGAGATGGACTACAACTCGAACTCAAGTTTGAGCCGAACTTATCGAGTTCAAACAGACTCGGACATCTCGAACTATCCCAGACCCGGATTTCTCAGACTTTCGAACTTTCAATAATCATCAAATTCGAAGATCGATCGAACGTTCGAATCGTTTATGGGATAATTATCAAATGTTCGAACGCGGGAGCTCGAAAATAGAGCGTGTGAGAGTAAATCAATTTTTTTAAAGTTCTGGATGTTCAAACCTGTTCCTCCATCCATTTCCCAGGTCCTAGAGACATTTACATTAAGTTACCATTGATATTTTAATTGTATTTCATTAAAACTATTTGACTCCCATTGACTTTAATGGGTCAGTTTTTGAACTTTCCATGTAGTTCTAAAGTTCGAAAAGGACCGAACTTTCAGAAGTTTGGCCATCCCTAGGGCCCACCAGAAATACGCCATCTCAGATTTTATAAACACCTCCTCCAAGTCAGTCGCAGTACATCAAACAGCGCCTGTTGGGCTGAGCTTGGCAGATTCCCATTACTGCTTGAGATGCAAAACAGGGCCCTATCATTCTGGGCTCACCTACAGAACAGTAGCCCCAACTCTAACCATCATTAAAGCCTCGCTACACAACAAAGACCAGGAAAAGCCATTTGCACTGAAACAACTAATTAGCTCCCTACTAACATCAAACTCACTTCCACATGCTGTGGGCTTTATCCTTTTAAAGCTGGTGTAGTAAATCTATGATCTTTTTCTTGTAACGGCAGGTGGGATCCCTTGTTAAAGCCTCGTATGTGTTGTTATCGGCCAGGAGTGTGGTCACCTTAGCATGGTAGTCTGAGGTGTTGAGTACCACTGTGCATCTTCCCTTGTCTGCTGGCAGAATGGCGATACTGGAATCTTTCTTGAGGGATATTAAGGCTCTCCTTTCCTGTGTGGTCAGGTTAGATGAAGGAGGTTTAGCATTGGCTAAGGCTGCAGATACCTTAAAGTGAAGTTGTTCTGCCTTATGTACAATGCTGCTTTGATATTACACTGTGCAGTTCCTATAACTTATATCCTATATCTTAGCCACAATACAATCATACCTTGCATTCAGAAGGTCCCTAACACCTGGCTGTCATATGCTAATTGGGACTTTCCATGGTACATAATTGCCAACAGGTTCTTGTACAAGTCATTCTGAATTGAAAAAGCCAGTCGGATGACTAGTGAAACATCTTCAAGAACTAAACTTTAAGTCCAGATTATCTAACTGAATACAACAGATATACCATGACCTGGATGAATGAGAACCTTCACAAACATCCTGAACAGAAGTTAGCTGCTTTTAATGGGGTATTAAACTATTACATTTCTAAATGTATACCTTTAAGGCAAGTCCAAACCCAAAATTCTTTTTTTATTAAATCAATAGTAAAAAGATGAGGACAGAGACTGTGGGACCATTAAATTATGGGGCTAAGATGGTTATAGAGGATGCTGAAAAACAGTTTGCTGATAAACAGTTTGTTTTCCCTCTGTATACATTATAAAGAATCCTAGTCCTTATAGCAGGGACTGTAATAATATGAAGGGTATTCACTCTGGCCAACAAAGAGTAATGGTCAAAGGAGCTACATTACTGTGGGGTAAATTCTAAGTGGAATGCCTCAGCATTCCGTACTGGGGCCACTTCTTTTTAATCTGTTTATAAATGACTTGGAATGGGGCATTGAGAGCAAGGTCTCTGTGTTTCCCGATACACAAAACTATGAAGAGGTTTGGAAACTTCAAATGATGAGCAATTGCTGCAAGCATACCTAGACAGATTATCAAAATGGGCTTCTGATTACATGTTAAATGTAAGGTAATACTTCTGGTGCTTAACAATCCTTGTGCCACCTACTCCAAAAATGGCTTTCTGTTGGAAAAGACTTAGCTGTAGCAAGCAGTGCCAGACAGCAACGGCTAGAGCTAGAAAGTTATTCAGGCTTATTCACCCAGAGACGTTATTGATCTGGGTAAATACTCCTTTTGCTATTCAATATTGCGTTTGCAAAATTTTCTATTTGTTATTTCTGGTATCAAATTCCAGAGCTAAAACTAGTGCAAACGACGAAACAAATTACAAGATTAGTTATAAACATTAAGTGATCATTGACTCCCAGCTTAAATAAAAAGGACATCCTTGTGTAACAAAGAAAAGGTCTTTGAGCTTAGTGATAATTTGGTAAATGCATATCATTTTCAGAAATTGAAGAAAGTTCAAAGTGTGTTAGATATGCGAAGGATACTGTATAGGTATTTATTAATTCTCATTCCCATACGTGACGTAAAATAAGGGGTAGATATTCTTGAAAATTGATTTTGTGTATACATGTTTTATGGTATATATGAGAATGAAGTACACGCTATGGCAAAAGAGGATAATAATCCAGTTGCGGTGCAATTAGTTCACCGAGAGCAATGGTACCAAAGTTGCAGTTTTGGAATCCCATATACAAATGGGACATATTGGAAATGGAAGCAGTTCAAAAAGGGGCAGCTAAAATAATAAGGGGAATAGAGAGGCTTGACTATGCAGGCAGACAAGACAATTTAAGTCTTTTTACACTGGAGAATTGGCAACTTCTCATGGATATGATCACTTTATATAAATATATTAATTGGCCATACAATAAACTCTCTGGTGCATTGTTTACTAATAGGTCATATCAGAGGACTCGTGGACATCCTTTAAGGTTGGAAGAAAAGTTTCATCTTCAGGTTAGGAAAGGTTTCTTTACAGTGAGAACTGTGGAACTATATTTCAAGCGAACAAAAAGAGTCCCAGCACTGAATCCCCCACAGGGGCGCCCGGAAACAACCCCCTACCGGGCAACACAAAGAACAGAAGGGAAGGTCCCGAGGTGCTCCTGTAACCACAGCCGCAACCCAGGAGAGACCCCTCTTAAAAGAATAAAAATAATGCACCCAATGTACACAGCAAGACGAAATACAAAACAAATATACAATTTATTCAACCCAAAAAAAGAAAACACATAATAAACAGCTGGCCAGCTGCCACAAAAAAAGGTACCAATATATCTAAAACCTATAAAATATAAAAAATATAAATATCTGGAGTAAAATCCTAGGAAAAACACGTATGTATAGTTGGTAATCTGGAATGGGTCCGTATATCTTCTAAAGCAGTGTAATATATTCCACAATTCAAAAATTCCAGAATGAGTATAGAATCCAGAAAATTATATATAAATATGGATCCTTAAAGATCTTCTAGAGTCCATCAATACAGTTCTTTTTCATACAAATGTGTGCACACAAAGTCAAGAAGTGGTACAGTACATGAAAGAATGAGTTGTATACATCACCACTCTACGACAGGGTAACGTTCCCGACACTTCCAGTGATCCACCTATCCCCCGGACTGCCGTATGCTGAAGCTGTCCGTGGCCTTTCTGCACTTGGGATTCCTTTATGGGGATCCTGAAGTTAACAATGTATTCCGTATATTCCGTGACTTTGTCGGGTGTTTAGACCGCGTGGTGGTATGTTAGTATGCTCCACTTCAAGTCACACAGCCCACGACTCCTACTTCCGGTTTACGTCACTATGACGCGTTTCGCTCCTCAGAGCTTCGTCAGATAGTGATGCCCACCTATTCACCGGCTTCTTAAATGGACCCTGTATCGGACCTTCATTGGTCCATTTCAAATGCTCATTATTCCTGAGATCCCTTTTCACACGTTCCTTAAGTCACTGCACATTCGTTTAGAAACCTATTGGATTTTTAAATACACCCTACGTTCCTACATCACCAGACCATTCCAGACACTCACAGAAAGGGATTAATTATAGTATTTCTATTTCTAAACTGTTATCGCATAGTACTAATATATATTTATTTCCCAATTTTGCATTATTACTTCAAAGATTTCAGATATTCTTACAATATAAATTAAAGAAATGGGGTTAATTCTATTTGGTCATTAAGACCTTTTGGTTTCATACTTCCATATTCGTATATATATCTTTGTTCCATTTTTAATAATAACTATATTTCAGCAGATGTGTTAATGGCAAGTTTATTGAATAGCTTTAGAAGTAGGCTAGATAAGTTTCTAAAACTAAAAAATATTGAGAATTACTGGTATTAATACATATAATGTAGTTCTGGTTGGTCCAGGGAACCCTTCCACTTGGCATTTGAAGTCAGCAAAGAATTTTCCCCTTTTCAGCTGAGTTTTTTTTTTGGCCTCCTCTGGATCAACCACTAGGTGGAGTTAATGAGTAGGGTATGGAGTTTGGACTAGGTGGACGTATGTCTTTATTAAACCTTCATTACTATTTTACTATATAAGGGAGCATGAGAAAAAATTCAAGCAAACATTAACAAGTTTAATGTTATAAATCATATTTAAAGTTGATAACTGAATGTACAGTATAGGGAAGTGCTGGTAACTGCTTATATGAAAGGAACAACATGATTGTGTATGGCTTACATAAGACATGCTTGAAAATGTTACATATTTTTATGCAGTTCCTTGAGAATGGCTGAGTTTTCCCTAAGGGAGCTTGACAATAATGCAAGCAATCAGCAGTAATTCCACTGCCTGATTACTGCATTTTTGCTTGAAATAAAATGTGCTGATCTGACAGCCAGGTGTTCCATCACCCTTAGGAATAATAAGTGAGTCACCTAAATTGTTGTTTACAGCCAACGTTCTGTTTTGGACATTTGTCTATTAAAACATATTGGAGAACTGGAGAATGTCCAGGAAAGGACAACTAGATTAATTAGCCTAATGGAAATGCTCGAGGGAAAAAAGTGTTTCACCTCACTGATATTTCAAAGAGAACAGCAGCGAAGTTTAATCTTGTTAAGTAAGTGGAAAATTGTCTTATGGGATCTATGTATATTATCAATGCTACTATTAAGGCTACTATAAAGCTTGTTATACATGTTCCAATCCTTCCTCATGACCGACCGTTCGAGGCTTCCGATCGGTCAGCCAGGAAGAAGAACTGTCGGTTGTGGCAAAAGCAGCCGGGTCCAACAGTCAGCCACGACCGAGCATGCGGTCTGATTATGAGCCGATCCGGAAACAAATGGTCGATGGCTAGTCGCAGACGCAAGAAGCCCATACAATAATTCGGCCTGACCGACCGGGGACTACTTTAGAGGACTGCAGGGGACTAAAAGGGATTTAGTCATAATTTCATGTTTGTTAGGATAGAGTGGTTCCCTGTAACTTTATGCATATATGTAGCCACCAAGTTGTCCATCCTTCCCTCCATAGTTAACATGGAAGAACACAGTAGTTAGAGTTTGTAAGACTGAGGCCCCACTAGAGCGCATCCGATCGCTCCAGAAAATAGGTATCCCATGTGTACAACACTTTACCACCTTATCTAGTGATAATTACAAGATTAGTCATAAACATTAAATGGAATTTTTAAAAGTGATCATTGACTCCCAGCTTAAATAAAAGGACATCCTTGTATTACAAATAAGAGGTCTTTAAGCTTAGTGAATTTTGTTCTCATCCCCATACAAGATATTATAATAAAATAAAGGGGAGATATTCTTGCCAATTTGATTTTATTGTGTATACATATTTTATAGTATATATGAGAATGAAGTACACGCTACGGCAAAAGAGGATAATAATTCAGTAGCGGTGCATTTGAAAAAAATTCTGTTCAATTAGTTCACTGAGAGCAATGGCACCAAAGTTGAATTGAAATAGAAAGAAATAGAAAATAAGGTTTACTGTTAAGCGTTTAAAACTGAAAAACACTTTGATTTAACACCTCTCTTTCATTTAGATGTGTTTTGAAGGGCATGCCCACCCCCAAAACCAAATTCTCCCCCACTACTGGCCCCACTGTATAGTGTTTAAATATCCTTACCTTACCTCTTTGCTTCAAATGGTTCTCCTGTAATGTCTGCCCAAAGTTCTAGAAAGTGAACACCAGGAGCCTGGCTGTGAGGAAAACGTTTCCGCCTCTGAGGTGTCCTCTGAGAGCTTTTTTGCTTGTTCAGTGCAGTCCTCCCCCTTCCCTCCCTCCCTCCCGATCCCTGTTAGGTTTACTGTGCCCCTAGTGTGAAACCCCTTTTCCAACATTTTTCAGAAAATTTCTGTAGTGTAGGGATCCCTCTCCCACCCCCAACCGCTCGTCCGTGATTGGCTGCCTCTCTGCTAATCACGGACGCAGCTGCTGGTCCGGCCCCCTGCTTGCAGTTTCATGCAAACAGAGGGCCGTGTCTAAACGCGGCGGGAAAGAAGCAGTGTAAGTAGAGTTCGGGTAAGTTTTTTTGACAAACTAATATAGCGTTTGGGGGTGGGAGAGTGAGCCCTACACTACAGAAATTTTCTAAAAAATGTTGGACATGCCCTATAAGATAAATTCTAGGTTTATGATGAACACCTCTCTTTGTAAATACTCTCTGATGAGGTTCATGCAGTATATGTTTTAAAAAGTGGATGGACTGTGTTAACTACTATTGCAAAAGAGTAGGGTGGCGGGTAATAGATTCTCTGTTTGTAGATTTGCTGTGCCGTAAATCCTGATAATCCTGCATAGTCTCAAAATGTTGATATTGAATAAAAGTTCCTGATTAGTATGAAAGCGCAGGATTCATCTTTTTATTAAATACTGTATTTATTTATTTTGTATCCTACAGTGCTGAAGTGGCCTTTTTCTAGGCTTTTAATGTTGCTATAACATATCTTTTCCAATTCCCGTATTTTAATTTGCACTTGTTATACAGTACATTGACACCTATTTGGTTTTAAATGTATGCCTTATGGGTTATCCAGCTAAGTTTCATTTTGAAGTATCACATTTTTGATCAATATAACTGATTCACCTTTTATTTTATTACAATACCGGGAGCTTATATAATGGCTACATTATAAAATAATGCTTACTAGCACACAGGAGCATGATTTATAACTATTCTGAGCACCATTTCTTTGCCACAGAAATCAATAAAGAAACCCTTCAAAGGCTAGCTACTTTCAAAATGAATTCTTACTTTCCTCTATTCTTATAGCTCTGATACATTGTAAAGAGCAAAGACACCCTGCAGATCAAAGAGAAATAGATTTTGTTGGATGAAATAGAAGCAAAAATAAGTAATTTCATTATTTTTTTTATAATACTAAAAGGTAGTGCCATAAAACTTATTTATTGGTGTAGCCTGTGAGAATTCGTGTTTGCCATGAAAAATACTTACATCACAATTCCCTACAAACTTTGACATGTGCCGTATTTTAATAAGCTATTAAAGTATTTCTTGTTAGCTGACTGATTATGCTTTCAAACTGTTACAGTTTAACCTGTCGATTCTGTTTCATCTAAACAAACATTGATTCAAATATTTGTGAGAACAAAAATGGATTATTATATTAATGTATAAGCAGTATTAGTTTCCGTCTATTACCTTATATCGGAAATTACACTAGTGTTTGATGGTTAAATGTGTACAATGTAATTGTTTTGATTTCTTTTTTTAAACAGTAGAAAAAGAAAAGGTGGGAGTATAGCACGTGAATGTCAGCACACACGTGTCAGCACATTAAGGCTGTTTACATTAGAGAAGTGACTTTTGCATGGGGATATGATCACTTTATACAAATATATTAATGGGCCATACACTAAACTCTCTGATGCATTGTTTACTAATCGGTCATATCAGAGGACTCGTAGACATCCTTAAAGGGCATCTTTCTATGTGTTCTATTATTCCCCCAACCTTTATTTTCTTAAGTTTCCTCCTCTGTCCCTAAATATACTATATGAGTTAAAGGAAGTCAAGATTTCAATACATAACCCCTGCTTGAACTGTCAATCAAATCCCCTAACAGCATGCCGGTGTAGTGTGTAGGGTTACACAAGTTTTACAGCAAGTCTTCCAGTGACTCCTTCCTGCTCACTAAAATGCTTGGCAAATACTGGGTTGCAAGATCCTGTCTGTAATTTTTCAAACAATTGGGCTACACAGTCCCGAGCGCTCCCCTATGCACAGCATATGGAGAACACTCGGGACTCTGTGTTCCCTCGGCCGCGGCCTACTCCCCTATAGGGAGTCTACCGCGGCCAATTGAATTTTCACTCTTTTCCGAAAGATCGGGTCGGCAGAATGCTCTTTCGGAAAACGAAGGTACGCTTAGTACAGATAAAGCCCCAATACTGTCGCATCCGATGGTATTGGGGCTTTATTGTTACTGTGTGTACCCAGCTTTAAAGCAACACTTGGAAGAGTAAGATTTTTTCCAATTTAGCATCCAACTATGCCAAGATATCCAAGATATCCTTGAGTGACTTTTGCCTGCTTTATTAAACTTGCGGGTCTAATCAATATTCCTTAAAGTTTGCTATACGGGCAACATTTCTTTATACCCCAAGAGCAGTTGCCAGTAATGTGTTGCCATTGAGATCCCATGTTGTAGAATCAAAGGAATCTTTTATGTGAATATATACTAATATATAACATGAGAGATAGGAAAGGACTTAGGGAGGAACCAATAGGGGGCAGGTGTTTAAAGGCCAATATGTAGCGATATATAGTAAAGACCAATATAATGTACACCAGGGCCAGTATTCATTTTACATAATTTTGTATTTTGTCTATATTTACTGTATCATATATTTAGTCTGCTGTAGAGATGTTCAAAACCGCAGAGTTCCGTTCCGAGACCACAGTTTGGGATTTCTGCTTTGGAACCAGGTTTGACTCAGCACTGGACTATATCTCTAGTTTGCTAGTATTACAGAGACATGCACCCACAGTTATACAGAGTGCATTCACTTCTTTATTCATAGCTAGGAATATAGACACAACATAATATATATATACTTATAAACATGTATGAAGTGTGCACTGAATTACATTTGGCAACATGTTTTTACCCTCAGAGGCATTTCTAGTAAATTCTTCTTGGAGCATTCCTCTGTGAGTTTCTTACTTTCACGCAATACATTTGTGTCCTAGATTTGTATTTAACCAAAATATATACAGGGAGATTCAATAAAAGTTCTTATCGTTTAAAATGGTGCTAATTTTGCCCCAACCAACAGCTTTCAATTGTTAAATAAGATCTGATTGGTTGGGGCAAAATTAGCACCATTTTAAACGATAAGAACTTTTATTGAATAACCCTGATAGTTTTCTTGGGGCAATTCAGGGGGTGTGTTTAGACAAAAAAAAAAAGTTGCACATTAGGGCACAGGTTTATCTCCCATCTTATATATTCTCCTTATGCGGCAGATCACTGGATGCATCTTTTAATACAATACACATGGGTGTTATTTTACTTGGGAGAAGTTAAAAGGCTGAATCCACCTCCACAGACAGGGACCCCGCACCCCACCAGGGGCACTGACAAGCGCCTTTTGGGGCTTAAGGAGTCCTGCAGCTCGAAAATATGATTGGTTAATGTGTGATCATATGATTGCAAGAATTTAAATATTAAGCAATCACAATTGGATTTGGTCCTTTAGTAATCCTATATAAAGAGATGCAAACCTCAGAGTGATGACAGAAAAAAGAAGACTTTGGGATCAAGATGCTGGCAACTTCGGAGGAGTTGGTGTTGCTGCCGATATCTGCGGCAACATCAGAGAAAGAAAGACACCGGAGACCTGAAAAGGTCCTTTTAGGACCAGAGATGGTCCTGGTTTCGAGCTGCGGGACCTTATTAGAGCCACAAGGGCTCTTCAATGAGCCAATGGGGGTTCTGGTTTTGAGTTGCAGGACACCCATCAAAGGCACTTGTCAGTGCCACAAAGTAACTTATAAGTGATGGGGGGTGGGGAGGTTTTGCGCTGTGGGACCCCCTAAGCCCCAAAAGTTACTCATCAATGTCCCTGGTGGGATGCGGTGTCCCTACCTGTGGAGGTTGGGGGGCCCTCCTAGTGAGCAACCCCCTGCAGACGCGCCCCCCTTGCCTTATACATGATTTACTTTGAATCTAATGAAAATTAGCCTGCTATAAGAGGAGATACTTTATACTATACTGTATGCAAATCAAATTGTTTCTTTTTTTTAATAATACGATTCCTGGTGTCTATCAACTAATTTTTTTAAATGAAAGTCACTAATGGTAGAATTTTGTACATTTCAAATATATTACTACACTACTGTATATATCTGTCATTTCATGCAGTTATCTCAATCATTTGGCATATTCACGTGGTGGTTTCACCTTAGAAAGCACAACACAGCCAATTTGTTTGATGTTTTTCACTGAATCTGTCTAACATTTCATTGCTGCAAGGAAAGGTGAAATTCAATGAGAAAATCATTTTATTTTGAAAAAAAACAAACAAAATAAAATAGTGATAAATGAATAAATCTATTCTTTAAATTGAGAACAAATTACAGTAAAAACATAATTTATAAATATTGGGATTTGCACAGCACGTCAACTTTGCACCCAACAACCTTTTAGAGACTACACACCTCCTGTAGCAGACTAGCCTATAACATGAATACACAAATAGCTGACATGTTCTTATAGCATCAAACAGGAAGTTACATCACAACCAGGACTGTGCATAAACTGTACGCACTGCAATCTACATGTTATATTTATAGGAAAACACCTGGTATATAACAACCATTATAGAGTCAGATATAATTCATAAGCCTGTTTAAACCTTGGAGGAAAGGGATTTTTAATTATTCTCTCTGTTTTAATTGCAAAGGACAGGCTCCAATCCTATGTTGCATTGAGAATTCTCAAATACCATATACTTCTATTCATTATCTATTTGCCCAGCCTCCATTAGCGTTTCAACTCAGGAACTCTCATAGACGTGTGCTGAGATACACTAAATTCGACAAGTTGCTTTGCCACGCCTACATACAGTAACTTACTTGAGCACCAGAGCACATAGATAACATATTATTGTCTCTAGGTATGAAATCCCATTTAAAAACCTATCCCACTAAGGGATGTACAAAAACTTTGTGATGTGCTCACTGGGTACAATGGTCCTTGACCTATACAAAGACCTATAAATTTGATGCATTCCTATTAATATCTATAAATATCTAAATTGATCCAACTACTATGTTTGAATATCTATCTATCTATCTATCTATCTATCATCTATCTATCTATCTATCTATCTATCATCTATCTATCTATCTATCTATCTATCTATCTATCTATCTATATCTATCTTATCTACACCTATCTATCTATCATCTATCTATCTATCTATCTATCTATCATCTATCTATCTACCACCTATCTATCTATCATCTATCTATCTATCTATCTATCTATCTATCTATCTATATATCTATCCATCCATCCATCCACCCATCCATCCATGTTTGTTTATAAGATCACAACTTACATAACTCATAATGGTCCGAAAACAGTGTTGGTGAGTTAATTAAAGGATAACTATACTGTAAAAACTAACTTTTTAAGAATGAACAATACCTGGGGAAGGGAGTTAGAATTGATTATTCCCACTTCCTAATTTTGAAGCTACAGCACGTTCAGTTTTTATCTGGCAGGTTAGGGCCCTGGGCCTTCCTGTTTTCAAGATAGTGCTGAAGCACTCAGGAAGACTGTCAGAAGCAGTGTGTATGTGCTGTTGCTCTTCATAAAAATTATAAAGGGAAGTAGAAAGTACCAATCCTACCTCCCTGTTCCTGGTACTTTTCATTTTCACTGTTTTTGAAAAAACTTTATATGCACTATAGTTCTCCTTTAATTTATAAATAAGAAAGAACATTACCTGTGGAAGTACCTTGGAATATTTGGCACAGTTTGCAGTAGCAGGGAAGAGCCATGTCCGGCGAGCAAGGACGGGATTCACGAACTTGATACCTAGATGGGAGACCAGGTCACGAGTGAGCACCCAGGTCAGCACATGAATGAGGGACCAGCATAGGGTAAGCCACCACTGTTTTGTTAATGTCCGCATTGCACTGTAAGTCCTGGGTCAGTCTACATCATAGATTTGGAACTGTTGTACCATGCCATTCGCTGTTGGGAGTTTGCCTAGAGACTGGCGTGGGGGTTTGCATCTACCTAATCCCCTAAGCTGTGGAAACTAACTGCAAAATTTGGAGTGAGATGGGATTTAGCCCATACCATTGGGAACTTTTGGACTCACTACTTCCATTTTCATTCAGCGGGTCTGGGGATGCCTGGTTCCTACTTGGTTCTGCTGCTACACCTTACACGTTACTAATATTTTTATAGGGGTGGGATTCATATGTGTGTGAATTTTCAATAAATATGTTTATATTCTTGATTATCTATGGAAGGATTGGTGTTTACTTATTTTTAGAGCCCTAAGTGGCATTGATTGAGTGGTCCTTTAAAAGCGTGGGTGTGCCCCTTCAGGTACTGTTCTCTCTCATTAATACATTTATTGTGCTTATTACCGGAAGCACTGGGATAAACTGCAACGCAGGACTATTTCAAAGGTTCTCTTATTGACTCAATTAATTAGTCTGCGTGATCAGTTGGGAAAAATATCAGCATCTACCATTTAAATTTCAACAGATGAATATATTTGGTTAATCTGTAATTCAAATAGTTCCTCTTTAATACACATTTCAACATATATTGTGTGGAAATTGCAGTTTGAATTTAAATCCAGATGGGGTTAAAAATGCTCCATCTGTTTCTTCCACCATTTCTGTTGCCCCCTTTAAAACCCTTGTTCTGAACCAAAGCAACTGCAAATATATATTTAGGGAAACGGACTGAAATTGTTTAAATTAGAAATAAAAAAAATCTCTAGTTAAAAACAATGTTTTGAACAATAGTTTTGCAGATCCAGAGGAAAATATTTGTGAAAAATATTCTGAATGTATACATGAAATAACGGACTGGCTCTTGAGAGAAAGGGCAGATGGTAAAGGACCATTTGGTGCTTGGAAAAGTTAGACAGGGATTTGGTCCATTGCAGTTTTCTGTTAATTAAAACCAAAAAAAAACAGTAAATGTAGAGCGAACGTAGAAATTTGTTTTTATGCATTTGCACCAGGTTTGCTTTAGATTTGTTGCTATACACAGAGGATCATTTTTTCCTTATCAGTAATGTTTAACCAGTCGTAATCTGAGAAGATATCTTTGATTTGCTGTGAAAGTCCTAATTACTCATCATCACAGTTAAAAAAAAAAACACCATATGCATCACAGTATAATTAATAATTAAGATTTTGGTAATTTACAACAGGTGTGTCACAACAGATACATAATAATAATAATAGTAATTTTTTTAAAATTGGAGAGGTCTATATTTCTTGTGATCCTATTGTACGCTATAGTAGATTAGAACGGTTGTATGTATGTATATGTATGTATGTATAAAGCAGTCAATTGCAGGCACTCTTTCATTCACCCTTTATGACCGAGGTGCTACTGTGTGATCCACATATATATATCCAGTAGTATTCAGTGCACACTTGGGAACCTTTTAACAATTTCTATCGTATAGACACATTTATATGGCCGTGACACATTCACAGGCCATGACACAGATATGAATGTGTGCATACAATAAAAATTGTTAAAAGGTCCCCAAGTGTGCACTGAATACTACTGGATATATATATGTATGTATGTATGTATAATTTTATTTATAAAGCGCCACCTGGGTACGCAGCACAGTACATTAAAAAACACAGAGTATACAAACAAGGGGATAAGTGCAAGCAATTATACAGATAGATAAAAATTAAATTAAATACAATTTCATACATCGGTTAAGAAAGCATATATATCAATTATATATAAATTGATATATTAGGACTGAGATCCCTGCCCCGAAGAGATTACAATCTAAGAGGGAGGGACAGCATACAGATACAAGTGGGGGGGATGGGTACAAAGTGCTTATAAGGGCTAACAATCATTTGTTGTGCTGATGCTCAGAAAGGAAGGATAACCATCTAGATGTGAAAGCATTAATGGATGTCACCAGGCGAAGCGAGAGAGGGAGAGAGTTCCAAAAGTAGGGAACAGCAAGAGAGAATGGTTTAAGGCAGGGGGCAGCAGTGTTAGTTGGGGTTCTGTGGAGAAGCTTTCCTTGCGTGGAATGGGGGGCATGGCCTGGAACATAAGGGACCAAGAGAGAAGCTAAGTAGGGAGGTGCAGTAGAGTGAAGGAATTTAAAGATTAAAAGTAGGGTATTAAATATGATTCTTAGTTTGATGGGAAGCCACCCTATGGACTGAAGTATTGGGGTTACAGGTTCTCTTTGGTTGGAGATTTTCATCTCTGCAGTGGTGGATGGCATGAAAGGTAAATATACTTACCTTCCTCCCTGGCTCCTGAGAAATTGATTGAAGAATGGGAGGTAAGACATAGCTCCATAACCATCCGGGCTTTACTCAATACGTTAAAAGAAAAGTTTACTTTTCGAGTGAACTATTACTTTAAAGTGCTTTAGAAATACATGTGTTAATTAAATATACAGTATATATATATATATATTTATATATATAGATATGGCCGACATTATCCATCTTATATTTGTTGTATAACACTATCACTTTATTATGCTTTCTTTATTCATTTGTTCTGATGAATTTATGCAGGAAGATATTTAAATCCAGGATTTTTCTTGATACAGTATATTTATCTTAACATTTTATAGTGGTATAGTTCAGTCCAGACATCACAGTGAATTACAACTGCAATTCAAAGTTTGAATCTATCTCCTCCCTCACATTTCTAACCAATATTAGATCAATAAAGAAGAAATCCATTGGATCCATTAGATATTAACAAATCTGTTTTTTAATACACACCCTCCCCATTGAATCACAGCTGTCACCAGGGAGTTTGTTAGAGAGGGATCACTATTGAAAAATCTGAGGTCCCAAAAAGAACCCAGACTATCTTGCTATATTCTAGTCTTAGATTTCATGAATGCTGCAGGGCACAGGTTCATGGCTTTTATGGGGTTGGACTTAGAAGCACAAGATACCAGTCAGCTATATAGCTTAGGGTGAGGTGGGCTTTAAGGAGGTAAAAGCCCCCAATAGAGTATAAAAATGAAAAAAGCCCTCTTACAAGAGAAGGGACTTAACAGCCTTGTCCTATTAAAATACCAATAATCCAACAGATTACGCCCAGCATTCTCAGAGACATGCAACGTTTTTCCTTTCTGTCCCCATATCATACATATGATATGGCAAACAGCAGCTGGACAGGAAGTCTTCTTTTTTTTCTTTCTAATTTTCACACATCAGTGAAATTTAGAAACATTATTAGACTGTCACATGTTTAACAAGCAACACATAATTGGGTGAAATACAGGAACTTCCTTGCTCTTCCTTTCACATGGAGAGGTTTAAGAAGTGACAGAGGTGTGGCTAAAGGAAAACTATAGTGCATATAAAGTTTTTTTCAAAAACAGTTAAAATAAAAAGTACCTGAGGCAGGGAGGTAGGATTGGGGCTTTTTACCTCCCAATATCCTTTCTATGAGGAGCAGCAGGATGAAGAAAACTGCTTCTGCCAGTCTTCCTGTATGCTTCAGCACTATCTTTAATATAGAATTGCCCAGGGCCATAAGCTGGCAGATGAACAATGTATGTGCTATAGCTTCTCAACAAAACAATATTGGGAGGTAGGAATAATCAATCGTATCTCCTTGCCCCAGGTGCTTTTTATTTTTAAAAAGTTAATTTTTACAGTATAGTTGTCCTTTAAAATACAGGTGCCAGCAAAGTAAGTACATTTATAAACAGTGGTGTAACAAGGAATCACTGGGCCCCCAGCAAAACTATGATGGGACCCCTATCCGAGCTTCATCCAAAGTGGTTTTCTGGGAGGAGACTATATGTGTTATAGTAGAAATAGGTAGATATTGCCCTCCTGGGCCCCCTGAGGTTGCTCCCCCTGCTCCCCTGTAGTTACGCCCCAGTTTATAAACTTAATATATGTTGCCATGTACCTAATATAAGTGAGTACTATACTTTTTATTGATATATTTATGGTAATTTAGATGGTAATAGTGAGAAATCCCACACATACATATAGACCTTTCCTATATGTAATATCATATACATCCCACCTCATTGATGACTCCTAAAAACTTAATGCAACCTCTGTAAATATATTCTTATACAATAGGAGGGAGATAATCACTGATAGTCCAGTGCACTCAAAGGAATTTTGGGAAAAGTTACATATAGGCGACATTTCAGCCCTTAGTTCGATTCCTCTATTATTAGTTGGTTTGATAAAGTCCTAGACCGTAGGACTGTAATCCCTGAGATCACTGGACTTTGTCAGTGATTGTATACAGTAATCAACTGGTGACACAAAGGTAAAAATTATTTATGACACTGTACAGTATAAATGTTGAGTGCCCACACTGTGGAATATATATATATATATATACAGTATATTGCACAAGACCTAATATATATATATATATATATATATATATACTGCTTGATCAGTCAATCTCCTATAATTTGAAATTCCAAAAAAGCCTAATAAAAGCATGTTATTTAATGCCATTCATAAAAGATAAGATACTTTAAATGGGGGAGATAATGCTTTTTAAAGTTTATCATGCAAACTTAATGATGCTATTTCTATGTTTATCATGTACTGGAAGCAAGTAGATTTTCTATATTTATTTATTTCTGTAAATTAGAATCTTTAATGTTATTTCTTGGCTGTTTAAGATAAAAAAAATTCCAGCAAACTGGCTCAGCTCACTAGTTAGCTTGCCAATTGCATACCACCAGGACTCACTATAAAGCAAATTAAAGCAAAACTTATGCAAATTGATGTGCACATATCAAGTAATTCATCAGCTGTGTATATTTAAATTCAAATTAACTAATTGGATGATAACTACTGAAGCTTTAAACCAAAGCAAGTAAAATCCTTTTTCTGACTTCCCAGCACTGATACTACTTGTAGATGTCTTGGTCAGGCAAACTGGCAAATAAGGAAATGCGAAAAAGATTCTGTCTCGGACCTGATCTAGTGGGCAGTGCAACCTTAGACCATCCTTGATGATTGGCTAACATGACAGGAACACTGCTTTGTTGCTTTGTGCACCTGCACAGAACTTTGTGCACCTGCAAAAGCAGTAATATTCCACATCCTGAAATTTTTCCAGCCCAAATGTCTCAGCCCTATCAGCCATATCTAGCTCCATGCCTAGAGTAAAATAAATGACTTGCTGGCACTTATAATGGAGCTGGAGGTCTGAGCTGGAAACAACACTGGTTTATGGGCCACAGCGGCGTGGCTACAGACTTATGGGCCCTGATGCAAAATTTGTGGTCCCCAACACCGCAGCAAACAAAAATTGGCACCACAAACCAAATAATCATTTCCATATGATTAAGTTCCATAACACTTTACCCATACACCTAGCAAAACTATTCAATCAGGTTCAAACAGTATTTCTAAACTTAGATCCTCACACCTTTTAAAAAAATTACCCAACTGTAAACTGCTAGTAAAATGCTTGGTAAAATGCTTTGTATATTACCACTGGTAAAATAGTTGGCACTGGTTAAATGCTTGGCATGCAGACACTGATAAACTGGTTGGGAAACTGGCACTGCACACAGCCAGGCACTGGTTAAATGCTTGGCACACAGACAATGGTAAAAATTATTTGTAGATAGATCACTGGTAAAACAGTTGGCACACAGACTGGTAGTTTTGGAACCTTAGCACAAAATGAGGCCCCCTTCTTGGCCAAGGGCCCTGGTGAGGTTGCATCCCCTGCACCCCTGGTAGCTACGCCCCAGATGGGCCATATTCAAAACCGCCGGTATTGCAGACCGGTCATTGTTAATGTACGATCACAGCTGTAAATGTATGGTGGGTTTGTATATTTACGAACAAACATTCGTAAAAAAAATCTATTCGTAGGATACCATGCACTAGTAAGATGCCGTAATGGTATTCTATGGGAATCCCTTAACAATCGTCAATTTACAATTGCAATCATTGATTTATGACTGCTATCATATATTTAATGCTCAGTAAAGGCACGGTAATGCAAAAGAGCGATACCGCATCTTTATAAATATGGCCCTATGTTACATTTATGATCTGTGTTTTGTAATCTTTTATAATGATTGAACTGTTCCTACTGTATATATTCAAAAACAAATTCACTGTATAAAATGGAAATATACACGTCCATAGCTACATGGATTTATACAGGCACTTTACTTCTCCTTTAAAATGTTGTACATGTGTTGTCAGTTGAGATTTTTTTTTACATAAATAAAATTTGAAGTACATTAAGAAAAAACATTTAACCTACAAAATCTGGCATTCCATGAGAGCTTTTCTAATGGGAACATTTGTGTATAAAGAGATTTCAGTTAATCCAGTGATGCATAAACATCACAATGTAAAATGACTTTAATAAAAAAAATATAGTCTGCCAATATAATTTTATATCTTGGGTTTATTAGATGGAACAAATGGAAATAACTGCTTATCAATGGTTAGTTTATTTAGCTTTCACTGGAACATTAAGCAATGTCATTATTACTTCCAATGTATCCTCCTTTAGTCTAAATATTACAGTTGCTGACATTTCATGAAATTGACACCTACAGAAAGTACACAATAATTAGCCTTAATGTAAATATTTTAGTTTATATCATTGCAAGTCAAACAGCTTATGAAGGGATCACATTCAAGAATATTTGTTACCCTTTGATAAAATGTTATTTTTAAATTAAAATTGTGATAGATAGTAAATAATGCATATCCTATTGTAAAATATAAAGAGTTTTATGACCATATAAATGTACAAGAAAGCAGGTACATGTTATGTATTACCTATGCAAAACCCAGGCAGCAAAATGGATGGGAACTGTTGGTGCCTTGCCCCTGGATGGTTCTGACAACTTTCCCAGCCTTTACATTTTGGAAAATATCTCAGCAGACCAGGGCAGCAGGACTGGTCTCTACAATGCTCTGTTATGACAGATCACATTAAAACTTTGGAATGCATTGACAGACAGACCATTACTGAAATGCAGACAAAAATGTTCAGTGTACAGTAAACAATTCAAACAGAGATATGCTTGAGTAGTTTATTTACATTGCATCCAGATTTGGATTTACATCTCAGAAGCCTATCCGCACAAAATAGCCCCAACACAGGATTCGCCCCCAAAACCACACCAGTTTTTGTTTAAGCTCTTGGAGAGGAAGGGGGTGTGACTATATTATGCTAAAGTTTGTGAACTCCAAAAAAAAACCTCCAATATTTAAATGGAATGTACAGTATAATTTAAAGTTCAATCTATTGCAAAGCTGTACCTCCCTTGCCCTACAATACCGTAATATAACTCCAGCTGTGTGGATCTGTACCTTTCAATTGACTATTTGTGTCAATTTACCCACCATGGTCTACTCTTAACTCCATCTCTGTGTATCTGTACAATGAAGCATTTGTGCCTATTGACCTACCTTTCTGTACTATTAACTCCAGGTCTGTGTACCTGTAAATTTTAATGAAATATTTGCTCCTATTTACCAGTCACCTTGTACCTCCATGAACAATTAACTGACAGGGTGCAGTTTCCGTGCACTAGCGGGTAATAGACACGGTTTTCTTTGTATATATACAAACAAAAGATAATCAATGCACATTCCTGGGCCAACAAAGGGGTTTTAGTTTACATTACTGTGATCACATGAATGAGAACCCTTCCAACCACATCAAGGTAACCCCAGTCTGGAAGGTCCTAACTTTTAACCTTTTTTACATTAATTACGATTAGTAAACTTTTGCAATATCTCAAACTAGCACACTGGATCATTATGGAAGGCTTTCTCACTTTCCCTCCAGCCCATTGGCTTTTTAAAATGTGGGAAGAGGCCACCCAGTGCTTTATATTAAAGGCATAGGACCTGTAATTAAAGTGCTGTGTTGGGGGTGCTATAACCACATGCCCATGCTTCCTAGTAAATACATACAAAGTCTGTGGTAGCACTCCTTAGGCTAAATTAAACTAAATATTAAGGAAGAACTACTGATCTTGTACAAACATAGAAAAGATAATTAAGGCTCATTCCAAGGTTGCCGCAGGCTGAAAGTTTCTACCTTTTAACTTTTTTTAAAAATTACTTTTGTTTATAATGTATGCAAGTTTGCAGATAATATAAAATTGTATGGGGCCTAGGAATATGCATTGATTAAATTTTCTGGTGTAATTTGAGGTCCCCTGTTCAGTGAAAAAAAAATCCATTGAGTAATCTTTGATATAACACAATTCTCGCCTTTTTACACACATTTATTTTTAAAGGACTACTCCACCCTCATGAGAACATCTTTTAGAAAGAATGGCCTCTTTAAAATATGTTGATATATCATTTCTTGTCCTATGAATTCATTACTGTATGCCTGCTATGCTTCTGGATGCCTCATGGAAACTGAGCAATTTAGAAACCTGTACTGAGCCTGGCCATGCTCAGAAGAGGCAGACAGGGGATTAACATTCAGTCATTGGCTGTAATGTCAACTGTCAAATCAATAACTGATAGTTACTAACTGGAAGAACCAGGAAGCAGAAACTGGGGCAACAGGATTTCAGGTTAGACTTATATATTTCAGATTTCAAACTATTACAGTTTAAGGTTTTGGGGGGTGATTTACCTGTATGTAAGTTTTCATTTTAGGGCTGGACTTGCCCTTTAAGGAGATATAATTACACTTTAGCTATGTTTTAACTCCTGTTCTTCAATTAATGTAAAAGGAGCTGGAAACGAAACAAGCGAGTGTGATCCACCACTCACATGTCCTTACTATGTTCGCTATATTATAGTATAAGCCAGAGACAGTCGGAAACTGTCAGGTGACTAATCGGTGGATCTTCAATTAATGAGCAAACGGATAGGTTCACTTTTATAATTTAACTATCCTTGAATGAGGAATCAAAAGATCAGCTCCTTACGTGACCCAGATCCAGAAACCTCTTATTGCATTGTGGGATAGGAAAGATTAGTATAGCTTATATCCTGTTCTTCAGTTTATGAAGAAATGGATAGGTACCGTTCACTTTTTCAGTGAACTTATCCATTAATACGTACAAAGTAGCTTGAAACGTAACTCAAATTGTATTAAATTATGTGCAGCATTACCTCCAAAAACATATGGAGACAGCACAGCACTTTAAAACCCATGGTAACCAATATTACATCGGGTAACAAAGATTTTATGGACTTTTGCCCCAAATACTGTAATATGTCTCCCTTTTTATGCATTTAGGAGCCTGTTAAACTGCAGGGGAAAATAAATTCTTGTTCCCCCCACTTTCAACCTTTGGAAACCATACAAAATGTTCACATATTTTTACTTGTGCAAATCATAATTGAAAACAACTATGAACAATCCTTAAATTAGCATAACATTAATTTATTCAAACATTACAACAAAACATGTTTTATCTCATGTTTGCTTAAACTGGTTCAGTCAGAGTTTCAAAATCTATAAATAGCAGAACTGTTGTTGATGATTAGATTCCTGTTGGGGCTAAAGCGATTTTTGTGATTGAAAGTTCATCTCATTTAAGATTTTCAGCTCATGCAGCAAGAATAATCTTAATTCAAAAATGGTCATTTAAAAGTGCATGGCATAGTACAAAAAGGAAATTACAACAAACTAAATGCGTACATCTGATTATTAAATGTTTTTGGGTTTTTTTTAAGTTTCTCTGGAACCTCAACAGAGAATAATAAAACAATAAATCTAATGCAATTTTATCCAAATGCATGTCAAACCATCCTTAAAAACAGGGACCTTAAAGTACAATAATACTTCCCATCTACTTCTCTTTACTTCGATTATACCCAGGGGGAAGAAATAGACGGCTAAGTCCTCATCACTGTGTTCTTTTCAGTTAAGGAGCTTTATTTTCCTAAAATTTTCATCATTGTTCTGGTCCCACTTCTAGGTTCATTATGGGGCCAATAGGAAGACGCATATTGTTTCTCTATAACAAAAACAAACTAGGCTGACAAATGACCAAGGTATGCAATCTGCTAAATTTAATGTAGTCTCTCATTACATATTTAGTAATAATTAATAATAGTTATAGTATTAATAATAGTATTATTTTCTTCTTTTACAGCATCATAAGAATTATCAACCTTATTTTCTTTGGTAGGGTCATTTTATGCCTATTAATTTAGACACATTTCTCTGGGCCAGTCGTATAGTGTTCTTTGCCTCCAACACCATAGTCCCAGGCACTAAAATACAAAAGCTATCCTTTCTATCTGGTTGCTCTGTCTAACAGAACCCATGTTATCGGGATCAGAAAAAAACAGTCACAATAAGCACTGAATGCTGCCTCAGCCAAAAAACATTCACCCTATTTACTATATAACTGTACATTCCCATTTTTAAAGGATACCGCATTCAAAGATACATTTCTCAAAGCTGAATAGAAAACATTAACGCCCCATTAAATGGCAACAAAAGGCTACACCTTAAATGGAGACAAAAGCTAAACAAGTTAGAGTCTTTTCACTAGCAACATCACAGTCTTTTTGAAAACCCTGTTTAATCTCAATTTCCCCCATCAGAAGACTTCCCTGTTCATGTTCAATGATAAGAATTGACTTCATTCTCTCCCTTTCTGGTAGAGATTGCAGCCATCTTCCCCTGCTAATTTAGCAGGGAGGTATTTTTCCACCCTCCTTGAGCTGTTTTATTTTTTTGCCTTCCACTGGATCAACTGTTAGGTAGAGTTAAAGAGGAGGGTATAATGGTTGGACTAGATGGACGTATGTCTTTATTCAAGTGAGGGTGAGAGTGAAGGGTGAAGATGCCATTCAAAATGTATACGTAGTGATTCTTATCTGTCATTTAGCTGCTCATATCACCCATTTGTCTGGCTCTCCCATCAAAGAATCTCACATTGATTCTATAATTGTATATAACCATTTGCTATTACCATACACAGAAATATGACCTTTAACATTAACAGACATTGATTATTAATCAGAAGAAGCCCCAACATAATCAGCACATTTACACATTGCCTCACTAGGAATGATTGTAATCACTTTTGTTTAATGATTTTTTTAACTTCAGTAGTTTTTAACACAAAATACTGACCAAAACAAAATGAACTCTGTAAGGATAAATGTTTTTGAGTTGTTGGCTCTGTTTATGACAATTTTGTCTGGAAAAATGTATGTTTATTACTCCAATTCATTAGTTCATTTGGATTGCAGTATCCAATTTCCAATGGATCCACCGCCCACCAGTCTTAGATCAAGTATAGATTTTATTGATCAATGTTTCGGTACCAAAAAAGTACCTTTATCAAGACACAACTAAAGTTTAGTTGTGTCTTGATAAAGGTACTTTTTTAGTACCAAAACATTGGTCACAGCTCATCTCCAAAAGGAAGAAGATACGCAGAGGGCAGAGGAAGAAACGAGCTGAAGGACAAGCAGGCAGGGGCGGATTACCGTATGAAGACCAGGAGGCACCACTAGAAGAACAGGGGACTAAGAGACTAGTGGAAAATATGGCTAACCTTTCTTTATCTCCCACACAGACCGTGTTATTAGAAAGGGGTTTAGGGTTTGCACCCACACACAAGGGGACATTGTTTAATGTAAGAGTGGTTTAAATTTATAAGAACACTAAAATTGAAAATGTGCTTTAACAAAAGCACTGATTTACTGCAACCCTCCCCTTTAAGAAAAGGTCCACTTTCACGCCTGCTATTACAAATAGCTCACTCCAAGTATTTGAAAACCTGGTTTTGGGGGATATTAAGAAACTTAACTGGTCCAATGGAGGTAAAAATAATCTATCTAAACATGGGAGGGCAGCACTTAAAGAACTAGAAAGTAATGAAGATGTGATCCTTAAACAAACAGATAAAGGGGGTGCCCTAGTCATCATAGATAAGCAATTTTACATGGATGAGGCTAATAGACAACTGTGTAATAAAGCACATTACACAATTGCTTCAGGGGATCCCACACACAAAGTTAAGAAAGAGATAGACACTTTATTGCATTACACCAAGGAATTATTAATAAAGAGACCAAAGAATTTTTAACTTGTGTTCATCCTAGGATCCCGGTATTTTATACATTACCATAGATACATAAATGTATGGAAAAACCTCTAGGTCGCCCAATAGTTTCGGGAACTGACTCATTGTTGCAACCTTTGGGTAAATACATTGGTCACTTTCTACAGCCTATTATTAGGAGTAACAACATATGTCTCAAAGCCACTACAGAATTCCTGAAACACATAGGGGGTCTAAGCATAACTAACAAACAGACCTTTTTGTGCACCATGGACATCGAGGCTCTTTACACGTCCATTCCATATGATCTAGGAATGGAATGTGTAGAACGAGCTCTGTTCGTTCTACACAGTTAATATACTTCATTATGGATTTGCTTAATCTGTGTTTAACTAAAAATTATTTTAGATTTTATGATAAATACTTCTTTCAAGCCCAGGGGACCAACATGGGTGCCCAGTTCGCGCCCACGTATGCCATTGTAGTGGTAGACTTTGAAAAGAAGTATATATTACAAAATGAAAATTGGAGTAACATGTTGAAAGGCTATACCCGGTATGTAGATTATATTTTCTACATATGGGAATGTGATATGACATCATTAAAGCAATTTGAACAGTTCATGAATGACGCCCACCCCACACTAAACTTCACCTTGAATGTTAATAAAAAGCTAATTAACTACTTGGATGTAATAGTTCTGAAGAAGGGAAATAAATTAGAAACAGATTTATACCTAAAAGACACAGACCGTAACAACCTGCTTAAAGCAGATAGTTTTCATCCCATTAACACCATTCAGAGTCTACCATATAGCCAATTGAGTTCCAAAAATAATCAGTGAGGAAACAACCTGCAAACAGAGACTTAAAGAAATGAGCCAACAGAGGTTATGAGAGTAAACTATTAAGAGAACAACGTGACAGGGTGATGAAGGTAGAGAGAGAGGCGTTACTTAAAGATATAGAAACACATAACAAAAAGAAAGAAAGGATAACATTTGTCACCACATACAATGTGCATTCTAAACAAATAGGAAAGATAGTCAGAAAACATTGGAGAATATTGCAAGAAGATCCAGAACACGGAACTCTTTTCTGAACCCCCACTGTTATCCTACAAAGGGGCATCGAATTTAATGAATTATTTGGTAAAAACAGACCTAGTACCTCCACAAAAATATAAACAAATGTTTCTGGGTACACCGCAAGAAGGAAGATTTCCCTGTAGGAATTGCAGCATTTACAACGCGATAATTCAAGGCAATTGCACATACCACCCCAGCAAGGGCAATAAGATAAGGTTAAAGGATTTTGCCATCTGTAACACGAAAGGGGTAATATACCTCATTAAATGCCCTTGCAGCAAAGGATATGTGGGAAAAACAAGATTTATAAACGTAAAAGGAATATCACCAAATACAATGGTACTAGTTCTAAAAATGAAACACCTCTAAGCAGACACTTTTTTCAGCAGAAACATCAAGTTTCACAAGTTAAATGGCAGGTTTTGGAGGTTGTAAGAGAACATGCCAGAGGGGGTGACTTTAACAAAATGCTTCTGAAGAGAGAAGCAATGTGGATTGATAAGTTAAACACACTCAGTCCACGAGTTCTGAATGAGGATTCAGGCCAAACAGTTTTCTGTGACAAGGTAGATGGTCTCTTTCACACATTGGTTAATTCTCTACACTGCAAATTCTTTGATTATTTTATTTGACATAAGTAGATTCTAGATATAATTATCTACTATGCATTACAAAGTGTTAATATAGGTACATAAGATCTGTAGTGCTATTGTATCTATAGGAAGTAATGATGTTATCATTTAGTGGATATATAAGTTACTTTTAGGGTTATTCAATAAAAGTTCTTATCGTTTAAAATGGTGCTAATTTTGCCCCAACCAATCAGATCTTATTTAACATTTGAAAGCTAACATCTGATTGGTTGGGGCAAAATTAGCACCATTTTAAACGATAAGAGCTTTTATTGAATCTCCCTGTATATCTTTTTTGTAACCATTAACAGGATGAAATTGTTGCAATGTAAGTAAGCCACTACTATGATTTTAACAATGTTTATTATGTATCACATTGTATATATGCACATTCTTGTTTTTATTTCACAGCTTGAATATGGTTCTAAACATTTGGCTTCTATTCACAAGAACTCGCTTCACAAAGAATAACTTTGGACTGTAACACAATATATGTTGAACTCACTTGGACATTTATCTGTTGTATTCAATTAGATCAACTGGACTTGAAATGTAGTTCTTGAAGACGTTTCGCTAGTCATCCGACTGGCTTTCTCAATTCAGAATGACTTGTACAAGAATCTGTGGCAATTATGTACCCTGGAAAATCCCAATTAGCATATCACAGCCAGGTGTTAAGGGTGTGATTAGATAGTGGCTAAGAGGTGTTATAGAAACGCCCAGAGTAAGGTGTTAAAACAGCATTGGACATTGTTCTGATGGACTTTTATTACCCTGAATAGAAATAGGGATGTATTACTTTTTGCACTTTTCCACTCCCCTTGGGAAAGGGGAGGAGCTAATTGGATCACTGTGTCTTTATAAGGTGAAGAGGGTCACTAAGAGGGTTACACCTGATGAAGGAGACATAGCGTTCTCCGAAACATTGTACGTTTGTGTGATGTGAATAAACAGATTTTCCTCTGCCTTGAAGGACTATAGCTATAGTCCTTCAAGGCAGAGGAACAACAGGAGCTGCATCTTCTATTTTGGTGGCAAGTTGCCAGGAGGAGTGCTTGGGCCCAAACCTTTACTGTGTGAATTATGTACACCATAATAGTAGTGTGCTGCAGATTTTCTTTCTTCTCCACCATTTAAAGATATCTACCTATTATAGTCTGTACAGCACCTCTCCCACTCTTATCTCCTACGTAGGGTACACTAGTGCCATACCTCAACTGGCGTTTTCCATGCTCATATCGTCCCAGGCGCAACCTCCACTCCGCAAACGATATCCTCCTTTCATCCACCCTTGTAACCTCTTCCCATGCCCGAATTCAGGACTTTGCTCGTGCTGCCCCTCTGCCCTGGAACTCCCTCAGTCTGTCCGTCACTCACCATCCCTTAATACCTTCAAACGTAACCTTAAAACCCATTTTTTTAAGCAAGCATATAACCTGGCATAAACATTACCCCTCTAACTACCCAATATGATCCAACCTGCCTTTCACACTCCACTGCCACTCTACTTACAGCCTACCGATTCTCGCAACCTTATGAATCACCCCCATTTCCTCAAGACTGTAAGCTCTTTTGGCAGGGTCCATTGTATTACGGTATTGCTGTAAGAAACTCATCACTCTGTTTACTTATATTATGTATTACCTGTGTATGTAATATGTATGACTTTTTATAACCTGTATTACCCTGTATGTAATTTATGACTATGTAATTGTAAAGCGCCACGGAAGATGTTGCCACTATATAAATCCATAATAATAATAATAATTCATATTAACACCTACTATACAGAGCATTCTCAGTCTCCAACAGAGTTACCCTATCAACTTGCCACTATTTCTGTTGATATACTTTCTTGTTGTTAGGTATCTTCATCATTATAATGTACAGTTGTTTATAAAGGTGATACACTACATTGCCAAAAATGTGTACAAACACACACAACCATATGTGCTTTTCTTGAAAATGTATTTTCAAAGCCACATGAATTGATATGGAATGGCTTTTCCCCATAATAATCTCTGTTTCTAGAACATTGGTAACATTGGTGTGTAGATTTGTTCACATTCAGACGCAGAGTATCAATAAGGCCATGCACTGATGTTGCGTGATTCAGTAAACCATTTCTTGTGCACAAGGGACTTGTCATGATAAAACAGAATGCATTTCCTTTCATGTTGTGGAATTATATACTCTTCGCTGCAATGACTCAATCTAATCAAAACTATAAAAACAGCCAGGAACATAATTCCTCTATCTTCAAACTATACTGTGTTTGTGTTGTGAAGGCTCTGTAATGAAGAAATAAAAAATGGAATGATCGACTGTTATTGTGTTTTCTTTATGGCATGGATGTCAGTTGTTTAATTAGCTATGTCCCACGCCCCGGAAGACAGTTGCAGATGCTATGACAAATCTCCTTTCTGACACCTAGGCCAGGGTAAGGGTTTCTTGCTGAAAAAATAATACCAGTGGCGAGTACTTGTACTTCATAGGCTTCTGTGGCAACAAATGAATATACTGTACAGTGACACTGAGGTTAATTCAGTGATGCTACATTAAGTTAAATAACATTTTAAGCTGAATTTGTAAGCTGATTGGATACAAAGACACAGCATTTTTCATCCCCAGGGAAAAAGCTCTTCCAAATTGCAGCTATTAGTTACAGATATAGTACTATAGGCATGGAGCCTAATGAGAGGGGCTTCATATTTCCTTGGGTTTAAGTTTCAATAGTTCTCCTTTGTTGCAGTAATGTAATTTGGTATCTTAATTATTTACTTCTGGAGCCATGCTGGTATCAAAATATTTATTTAATGGGTTATTATACTTTCTGTAAACGCATCTTAAAATGTGTACAGTTCTTGCCTCTAAATATTGAATGAAACAGAATTCCTTATGTATTGCTTATTTTCCAAGACTCCTCCAAAAGTTAACAAAGCTGGTTTCATTTTAATGTTGTGTTTATTGGGATTATAGATATTTTATAAGAATTAGCTACAGATATTTTATAAGAATTAGCTACTGAGCCTTTTTTGTGTCCAACATTTTATTTTTTTCTACCTGCCAGAGTTGTGTTTCTTTCTAGATGCAGTCTAGATGCAGGATTCTTTCTAGATGCAGTCTAGATGCGGCCATTTTTCTAGATGCAGACATCTTTCTAGATGCATTCTAAATGCAGGCACCTTTCTAGATGCAGACACCTTTCTAGATGCAGACATCTTTCTAGATGCAGACACCTTTCTAGATGCAGACATCTTTCTAGATGCATTCTTGATAGATTCTAGATGCGGACATCTTTCTAGATGCAGACATCTTTCTAGATGCAGACATCTTTCTAGATGCAGTCTAGATGCAGACATTTTTCTAGATGTGGTCCTCTAGGTGTTTAGAAACTACAACTACCACCATTCCCTCACTACCCTCTGTGGTTGTGGAATGCTTGTAGTATTCAAACATCTGGGCACCATTTCAATTATGTTGAAGGCAATAATTACAATATATTTGACATAACCCCTTGGATGTTGGTTTATCATTTTAATATTTTGCTTACAAAACAGCAGAGTTTTTTTTAAAACTAGTTTGTGCTAAGGGTTGCATGTCTATGAATAGTTATTATATTCCAGGGTAAATTGAGTTACCGACCAGGATTGCTATTTATCATCTTTTAGAAATAAAAATACTGTGAATATGTTTAGCATTAGTTTATGTTTATTATGTTCTCCTGATATTTAGCCTCCCATAAACCTTTTCATGGAACCCTAAAACCTCCAGCATTACATACATTTGTGTATTCCTCCATACCAGTGCTGTTCCAGGTGCAGGTGTCGCCATGTATTCTGGTGCATTTACTAAGGTTAGGGAGATTCAGTTACCTTTTTCAATAGGTATATATCTATGGCTGTGCTTACTGCCAGCACGGGGGAGGAGCATCTATTGGAATGACATCTGTGACATCTCCCACACCCTCATTTTACAACCTGTAACTTCCCTGCTGCTCCCAAAGAAGCAATTGATGACTCATTTTAAAGGTGGGAACCAGACATTGCAATATATTACAGTAGTCTAAACACCACAGTTCCCCTCCAAAGAAAAAATTAAATGTAAAATAATAAAAGAATTTCAAGGTACCGATTTCTACCATTCCACTATTCCATTACAGGTATTGCATATTGGAAAGGAGAGAGCAATTAATCATACAGGATCAATAATACATTTTAAAAAAGTCTTAATGATTTTTTTAGGTAAGTAGGAGCAATTATGCCTACCTAACATTTTTACTTGTAGATCCTTAACTGTAGTTTTAAAATTTGCCTTGAATGCTGTGGTGACAAATTCCCCACCCAACAGTCTCTTGATCTCTGACAGTTCCTTCCGTATCTACCATACAGTATGCATGCATGCACTTGTAATAGAGAAGGGGGTGGACGGGACTGACCAGTAAGAATGTAGAATTTAGGAGGAATAGATCTTGTCAAACTAACTTGCTTGGCTTTAAGAGGAAGTGAGTAGAAATTTAGACTCTGGCATAGCAGTAGATGTAGTTTACTTGGATTTTGAAAAGGCTTTTGATACAGTCCCCTATAGGCGACTAATGTATAAGCTAAGGTCTGTTGGTCTGGGGAGGTACATTTGTACATGTATAGAAAATTGGTTAATGAATAGGATGCAGAGAGTAGTTGTTAATGGTGCTACCATCACCTGAGGAAGGGGGCACGTTAATTCCCCCCAAAACGTTGTAATATGATGTGTGGTAACTAATAAATATATTATTGAGTGTGACCCTCTGCGTTGTTTTCTTCCTACATCATTATGGACTAAAGTGCTAAGTGGAGTGCCACAGGGTTCTGTGTTGGGGCCGCTTCTTTTTAATCTATTTATTAATGATTTGGAGGTGGGTATTGTCAGCAAGGTTTCTGTGTTTGCTGACGACACAAAACTTTGTCGACCATTAAAAACTTCAGAGGATGTGCAATCGTTATCAAATAAAGGAATGTAGATGAGCCTCAGGCAGTGCTAAAAAACTTTTATTGTGCAAAACAGCAAAAATAGCCTGGAAAGCACAGAGTGAGAGGCCCGCAGCTGTCTAATAATCATCATTGATGTGCAATCGTTGCAGGGGGATCTAGATAGATTGTCACATTGGGCTGCTAAGTGGCAGATAAGATTCAATGTTGCTAAATGTAAGATGATGCATTTTGGACTTAAAAAATCCTTGTGCTGCTTATACTATAAATGGCTCTGTGTTAAGTGAATCACTGTTGGAAAGGGATCTTGGAGTTTTGGTGGATAACAAACTTAAAGGTAGCAAGCAGTGCCAGACAGCAACAGCCAGAGCCAGCATGATATTGTCTTGTATAAAGAGAGGTATGGATTCAAGGGAGGAAAATGTTATTCTCCCTCTTTACAAAGCATTGGTAAGGCCTCATTTGGAATATGCAATACAATTTTGGAATCCTGTGTTCAAAAAGATGTAAAAAATAAGAGTACTGTGATACTTTTTCTATGGACTACCAGTTTACTTAGTAGATAAGTTTTCGAGGGCTAAACCCTCTTCATCAGGTCAGAGCAGTATTGATTTTAACAAAGGTTTAACAAAGTAAAAAGCCAGTTCCTAAAGATAATAAGATAAGCAAATATTGTACGGCACTACAATATTTTTGTGTAAAAAAAGGACATTTTTGAAATGGAAAGGGTTCAGAGAAGGGCAACTAAATAAGGTGATTGGGGGAGCTTGACTATGAAGAGAGAATGGAAAGTTACAATTATGTACGCTGGAGAAAAGGCACTTGCGTGGGGATATGATTACTGTGTATAAATACATTAACGGGCCATACAATAAACTATTTTGGACATTGTTCACCAATAGGGCATGTCAGATGTGGACATCCCTTAAAGGACATGTCCACCCCCAAAACTACAATTTAATCCACTACTGGCCACACTCTGTAGTAAGGTAAAATCCTTACCTTACATCCCTGCTCCAAATGGCTGCCTTGTAATGCCCCTCCAAAATCCCAAAAACTGGCGACCAGGAGCCTGGCAGAGTCCATATAGGACTTTACCTCCTGCCTCTCCTCCAGGAGAATTTTGCCATGCACACTGCAGCCTTCCCCCCTCCCTCTCCCACCAGTTTTACTCTCCCTCCCCCTAGCATAAATCCCCTTTTCTGTAGTGTAGGGCTCCCTCCCCCAACCCCAACCGCCATAATACTTTTTGAAGAAATTCCCCTGAACTCTACTTACATTACCTCTCTCCCCCGGTGTTCTGGATAGCCAGAAGCCGCGTCCGTGATTGGCTGCCTCTCAGCCAATCACAGACACGGCTGCCGGCCTGGCACCCTGCTTGCAGTTTCATGCAAGCAGAGGGCCGGGACAGTATGTCGGAGGAGAGAGGCAAGGTAAGTAATGATCGGGGTAGTTTCTTCAAAAAGTAATATGGTGGTTGGTGCTGGGGGAGGGGAGCCTTACACTACAGAATAGTTTGTAAATGGGGTGGACATGCCCTTTAAGACAAAAGACATCTTATACAAGAAAAATGGTTTAGGCTTCAAGTTTGGAAAGGGTTTTTCACTGTGAGAACGGTAAAGCTATGGAACTGTCTTCCAGTGGACGTTGTTATGGCAGGTTCATTGGTCAGTTTTAAAAAAAAGCTGGATGAGTTTCTGCAAACAAGGAATGTTGCAAGTTACTGGTATTGATTTATAAAGTAGAGTTGATCCAGGGAAATTTCCGATTGCCACTTGGAGTCAGGAAGAAATTTTTTCCCCCTTCATAAATTTAGTGGTTTTTTTTGCCTTCCTCTGGATCAACAGTTAGGCAGGAAATGAGGATATTGCTAGATGGTTTGGACTGGATGGATGTATGTCTTTATTCAACCTGTAATACTATACTAATGTGAAGCACTGTTCTGTTAAATTTGGAAATTATCGAGAAAAAGTTTTAATCATCCCTTGTTTTACAAAGGGTATGCTCACTGTGCATATGGTAAAGAGAAAGAGGGGAGGGTGAACAGGGGGAAGGTGTCAGCAGTACAGATCAATGGAGAATTAATGTAATTAAATAAACTTAACAAAACAGTGAACATACTCTTTAAAGCCAAACCAGAGCACACAGCTGTTGTTGTGCATGTGTACCACTGGATACTGACAGGAAGATGTTGACAGAAAGAAACCTGCAGCATCTACCGGCTTCCCCTTAGTGTGCTGAAAGGAGAGTGTGCATACAAAAACATGCTGACCTCCTCACAGGCAGATCTGGCAACAAGTTTCTGCAATACCTTTTTTTTTATATAACACATTGATCTATAGTATAATCATTGAAAGTGCTGGGTTTTTGTTTTCTTAATTAGTAGAGCTCCAATCGTCATTGAATAAGAAATGAATATGGGGCTTAAAAGGTACAAATGTTTGGCCGTGTGATTAATCTACAGCAACCATTTAGATTATATCTAGTAACCCAGTAAAAAGCAAACATAAAATTGGTTGCAGCAAATTAAAAGCACAGGAAAACTTTTGCACATCTTATCGCACTAGCATTTAATATTGCTAAAAGGCCAGGAGCTGCACTGTTTATTCATTACTTTTGGAAGCTTTTTAAATTTTTGAATGCTTACGGATATTTTAACAGCATACCAATCATTGATGCTCCCTCTCTTCGTGCTTTTCATGGTCCTTTGATGCTGGTGATAAAGGTTTATCTGACAGTAAGGTGCTCTTAGAAACAGAGAAACTTGGGAAAAAGAAGAAGTTAAAGATTCGCCTGAACTTAATTTATAATTAGACATTTATTCTTTCAGTCTTTACATTCATTTTTTACATGCTTTTATTGCTAAACAGTTTGTAATTATAAAAAAAATAAAGTTTTTGAAAGACGGACAAAATTGATCTATGTCATGTATTAATAATATGCTTTATTATAATAAATATTCAGGGTTATTCAATAAAAGTTCTTATCGTTTAAAATGGTGCTAATTTTGCCCCAACCAATCAGATTTTAGCTTTCAAATGTTAAATAAGTTCTGATTGGTTGGGGCAAAATAAGCACCATTTTTAACGATAAGAACTTTTATTGAATCTCCCTGATTCTGTGCAATATGTAACTAACATATATAGGAGATAGGCTTCCTGACACTTAACTGCCTGACAACAAATCTTAACGGTAATATGCTCTGTAACCGTAAAACCACTAATATTGAAATGCCATTCTGTATTGTGTAGGTGGATTAAATAAGAAAATGCAAGATAGTCGTAGTACTGTAATTAGAATGAATTCATGTATAAACATTAATTACATTCACCTCCTTTAGATTCTGAAGTAGGTTATATAGATTTGAATGCTTTTAAAAAATTCTGATTACAACCTGGATTATATGGTAGTAAATGGAAGTAGAGAACAAAATCAATGTAAAGCATTGTAGATTCATATAAACATTAATAATAGAATACAAACATGAATGCGCATATTTGTTATTTGCAAATTATCATTCAATGATCCTCAGCACAAAAGATTTATAAAATATGTATTATAATATCCACATTCTTTTCTTGTTCAATGATCACTGTGCTTTGTGTTAAAACTGTTCTACTAAACTTGGATGTACTATACGTTATGTTTAAATGTTTGACTCTATAAAAATAATGATTCCATCACAACCTCTTAAATACATAATCATCTCAAATATACATTTGTTTATCTGCTTAGCACAAGCATGTAAAGCATTTGTAGACATATTTTATACTAACTTTGAGTAAAAGTAGGGAGTATGTGCCTTTCACTTAAAGGGGCACTTTAGTACATATGCACATTCTCTCAGGGACAGAAAGGAGTATTTTCTCATTACAATAAACTTAATCTGTTCATCCTGAATTTTTTTGTGTATAAATAAATGCTTCTGAAGTACTGACCTCTGTCTTGCTCTTGATTTAGCTCCTTGTAGCAATCAGTTGGCAATAGAAATCTAAGTATTTTTGACCCAATCAATAGCCAATGAGCTAAAAATTACTGTTAGGTACATTCTAAAGAAGTGAGCATCTTAAAAAGAACAATGGCAGATCAATAATGACCACAGCATGGCATAGAAAAGCAATTGATTTAAAAAAAATGAAGAGAATATGTAGAATTTTTTAGGAATACATGTACCTAAATAATTTTACAATATTTTCCACTAAACTTTCCCTTTTTTTGGTCTGTGCAGTGAATATAGTCCTAATTCCAGCTGAAACAACAATTTCTTTAGGAGGAAATTCGGGTTAAGCTTCTTGTACAGCCTAGAGATGGATTTAATCCTTGTTTTTGTCTTCAAAATGTATTGAAATCTAGAGGAGGCAAAATTTCTGGTGCACAAACAATTCTAACTGCATATTGGCTACCTCCATAAGGTTGCTGTTACAAACAGCCTGCTAAATCCTGGGTAAATAAAAGCAATTAATTCAATAAGTTGGCCAAATTATTTTAAGCCCAGTTACCACATCAAGGTTGCTTTATTTAAAGGGGAACAGTGGTTTCCATACCAATTTTAAATGAAAGGCCAGTTACCTTTAAAACGAGCCATCAACCACCTCTCTATGTGCTCCACAGCCCAAGATATAAAGACAATACAGAGCAGAAAGTTAATGGGTGGGAGGATGACATGTGAAATTCCTAAGGCTGCTCCTCCTCTTCACCACCGGTGAGCCTCAGACTTCAGTGTGTGAGGGAGACAGGAAGTCCCTCCCCCTCCCTGTTGTGTGAAGATCCCCACAGAGAAGGTAAGGGAATCTACAGCCCTACTCTCCTATGTGAAAACAGCCTTTTCAGGCAGAGTTCTCACTGCTCTCACTTTACCTAAAGTAATTTTTGGACCACAGTTCCCCTTTAACTGGGTCCTAACCTACAGGTACTTGCCTGTTTGGCGGCATGAGCTAACAGCTTCTCCTGTGGGCCTATATGCTTGAAGCTGACTCTCTAGTTAAAAGTACTTTGTTTAAAGACGAAATGACCTAACTCTAGGTGGAGTAGGCCAGAAGGCTTGGTCAAACCTTCAATGTAATACACAATATGTAAAAAATTGGGCTGCTGTACATTCACATTAAAGTGCAACTAGAGACCAAAAATATAATACATACAAAAAAACCAGACTGTCTGCCATGTACAGTGCTGTTTTGACACCTTACTCTGGGCGTTCCTATAACACCTCTTAGCCACTATCCAATCACGCCCTTTACACCTGGCTGTGATATGCTAATTGGGATTTTCCAGGGTACATAATTGCCACAGATTCTTGTACAAGTCATTCTGAATTGAGAAAGCCAGTTGGATGACTAGCGAAACGTCTTCAAGAACTAAACTTCAAGTCCAGTTGATCTAATTGAATACAACAGATATAGAATTCTAGTGCACAACAATTCTAATTGTATATTGGCTACCTCCATAAGGTTGCTGCTGCAAACAGCCTGCTAAACCCGGATAAATAAAAGCAATTAGTTCAATAAGTTGGCCAAATTATTTTAAGCCCAGTCACCACTTCAAGGTTGCTTTATCTAACTGGGCCCTTTGATTGGGTCCAATTGCATATTGGCTATATCTCCATAAGGTTGCTGCTACAAACAGCCTGCTAAAGATTAGAGAGTCAGCTTTAAGCATATAGGCCACACAGGAAAAGCTGTCAGCTCATGCAGCCAAACAGGCACATAGGTTAGGACTTAAAAAGTGTTTTCACTTTGTTTCTTCCTAGGCTGTCTGAATATTGTGGCCAAAATCTCTTGTCATGAATCAGCTGTTCAATGCCTTTCCTGCATAAATGGTGGAGCTTTACTCACATGTTTCTAAGGTGAGCTAATTTGATCATTGTTGGTGTTCTTGCACTATTGCTTTGACAAAATACTTCTACCATATGTCCCACTTTTATTGTGCTGGGGCTCCCCTGGTTTAGCATGTATTTATGTATGATGTTCTTTAAAATGAACAAAAATATTTTTTTATAATCATCTGAAAATGTCCATCTCCAAAAAGACCAATATACTGTAAAATACCAATACAATTAAGTAATTGTAACACCCTGCAAAACTGAATATGCTAATTGTAAGTATGTGCTCTGTCAGGCTACACCTCTTGACCTTGACTGTACCAAGACTGGCTAAAGACTAGTGGGACGTGGCCTACTGTAGTAAGTTCTTTCAGTAGCTTTGAAAGTTGTGGTCTGTTACCAAATTTTTTGATACTGGAATTCTGGGGAAAGGCACATAACTATTTCCGTGTTAGTGAGGTAAATATCTGATCAAAATTAGAGGTAACTGGTAATACAAGGATTAATAGTTTTATGTCAAAATGCTCTGCCTTGCAATTTGGTGTAGCTCTGATAACTTGGCTTTTCTTTTCTTTCTGGAACAACTGAAATTGTAACTAAATATATGTAATATCTGCAATGTTGCTAGAAGATGGTTGAATATAACCTGTAACAAACACTCCGGTCTGCTTATCTACCTATCAGTTATCGGTAAATGTACTCCAAGTAACTGACAAGTCAATAAAACAGAACGGACAAGGAGAGGTAGTGAACATATTTTTTATAATTATACGATAGGCTGCCACCACATTCCGAGACAGCGTAATGATCTGCTAAATATATCTAACTATAACAATCCTGTAAAAAAAATGTTATCCACACCTATTACTCAATACACAGTTATAGATATAGTTATATATATAAACAGCACATGCCGCTGTTAATATTAAAAGGTAACAACGAGTGCATAAAAAAACTACAGAAAAATGCTAGGTTAACTTACTGAACATAAAAGGTAATACACAGTTGAGAGAAAATGGGGTAAAAGAAAGTATAAATGGCATCTGAAAAGTTCATGAGCTTAGTCCAGGAAACTTGTTAATCCAATATGGGAAAAAATGACAAAGTCCAATATGATATTCCCCGATGGAAGCCAATATATGGTCTGTCTGTCTGAATGTCTAGATGTTCCTTGATTTGATGTTATGACAAACTCTTGGGCTGAGTCCTTACTCCTGAAATGTGAGAAGTCTGGTCTCTAGAGGAGTGTGTTTGGCCCCTGCCTGAGAGTCGTTTCCTATTTTTGGGGGGAACTTTTAAATTCTATTTCCCCTCTAGACTATACTGTGAGTAACGTACATGTCACATTCAAAATAGTAACATGGTTGTCATTCATTAATTTTAAACAATAAAAGTATACAAAACATGGCATATATTGGAGTTTATATGACTGAGAAGGATAATATCTCAAGTTCTCCTTATGATATCATCTTCTGCAATTTATCTATAGATGCAGCTTTAATTCCAGTATAAACTGACAGTATTTGTGAAAATATTTTATAATTGCTTACTCTGAATTATTAAGAAATGTGAATTGTCTTTGAACTGACATCTGGTTTTAGCTCTGTTCTAAACCAGCAGTCCTCCTGCTGTTTGTGTGCCCAAAAGTCTATAGCCATACTGGTTACTG
Organism: Hymenochirus boettgeri; assembly: GCA_019447015.1. Lineage (NCBI taxonomy): Eukaryota > Metazoa > Chordata > Amphibia > Anura > Pipidae > Hymenochirus > Hymenochirus boettgeri. The sequence continues at coordinate 175,765,766 of CM033473.1, forward strand.
GTGTGATATTTAACACCTATTGCCTTTGAAGCTCAGTCTTTTCCAAATGGTCTGAAGAGATTTTGTTAACCCTTTGACTGCCTGACAATGGGCTAAGTGGGAGCTGCCATATTGGTTGAAACTATCAATAAAGTGGGATAAATTGAAAATGACTGCTGAACTTACAATATTGTCTATGGGAGTTATCATGGCACTCACGTTCGTGACATAACCATTTGTTAACTTACTTTGCAACATGAAACTCAGTGCTGAAAGACATTATAAATGTGTTTAATTTAGCAGTGAAGACTGACCTTTTAAAAGAAAATATATGCTGACATTTACTGGACTGTTACCATAACAGTCTAAAGAAGGTTCTAGAGCACATATGTGATGAATAGAGATGTCCGAACTTCGCAAAATCCGGTCCGCTCGAGGACCCATTAAAACCTATTAAAATGAAAGTTCGGCAAAATCCATTCTTCGAAAATACGGCGATTCCTCGAAAATACGGACCCGAAAATGTGGGTTGCTCCATCCAAAAATGTGAAAAATCTGGGAAATTTTTAGTTTATGAGGATTTCTCGTATTTTCCCGTTTTTTTCGAAAATACGAGAAATCCTCGTAATTTTGAAAAATTTTGAAACCGTGGTTCGGAAAAGTTCGGAAGGCGGAAAACTGGAGAATCTGCGATATCCGCCATTCGCGAACAAGGTAAATCTGCCGCGGATCCGGGTTCGGATCCACGAACTGGGCCATCACTAGTGATGAATATAATTTAGTATTTCTTTACAGCTTAGTCTGGTTCACAAGAGCCCAAAACTTGTCTATAAGAATTTTTTTTCTGGATTTGGTATCTGTGTCCTTTATTACTAATCTGGAGCCTGTGTATATTGACCACTGCTCGCACTGTGTGCATATTGTTTATATAGTTAAGTCTGCTAGTTGAAAGTTTAGAGCCATAAATCTAACTTTTATTCACTTGTATGTTGTTGAGGGACACTGCCCCTTCCCCCTACATTCATCACTGCCTTGCAAAGGTCTGTCTGATGTTAGAAATACTAATTAAGTAAATCTTTTCTCTGGTGTATTACAAAATTACATGTAGAGCTGTGGTACCTGCAAACTTGTCAGCTTTCCCTTTTTCTAAAATGGGGCAAAATTGGATAAATCATCTACATGACCTTTAAATACTATAATGCCAACAACTTCAAAGAAAAAATAATGACCCTTACAGACCTTCAAGAAATTATTTTTTATATAGGTTGCTAAGTTACTAAATAAGTTAATTATTATAATTAAGAATAATGATTGTAAAAATGTAAAAAAAGTAAGTGTAAATTTTTATTACATTTTTCAGAGCCCTAATTTTAACAACTAAATAAGCTTAATGGTATAATGACTTTGGATGACTACTGAAACTCCCATAATTTACTCCGCTAACATATAAAAATAACTATAATTAATTCAAATTTAACGATTCTGACAAAGTTCTATTACCCATTTAGAGAACTTGCTTCTTATTAAGAATTTATACCCATTTCAGTGTTCCAAGCTAATAATACCATCTTGTGTTTGTCTAGAGTAACCATCAGGTAGGCTATGAGGTAAGCAAGTAATACAAGTTCAAATGTGCTCATGTTAAGTAATTCCCATTTCTAGTAATAAAGTTTGGGTAGTGTTTACTTTGACAATAGTAAAATGAGAGAGCTTGAGGCAGTCAATTTTTATACAGAAATTCCTCAAATGGAATTTAATATCATAAAATCTACCCAAATTCATAGCTAAAAACAGCTTTCAGTTTGCTAGTGGGTATAGCTGGAGTTTGTAATAATAGTTAAATTAATAAAATAAATAGTTATAGCTGTGTATAAGTGGAGATCAAATCAATTGTTTTGTTTATTGTTTTCCATACTTGATGGGTAAAATGCATGACTGTTCCTTTCATTAAAGAAAAAAACAGCACACACTGTTTTTATCTGCCAGGTTAGTGTCATCGTCTTTCCTGTTCTAAAGACAACGCTGAAGCACTGAGGAAGTCTAAACTCTTTTTTTTAACTGTTTAAAAAAAATATGCGCTATAAATCTCCTTTAAAGGGTAACTGGGATTCCAACTCGGACCCGGATCTGACACGGAACCCCTCGGTTCCGAAATCCAAAAATTCTGTCCAAAACTGGGCGGATTATTCGGATTTCAGGACTTCGGAACGTATTTTCGAGGATTACCAAATGTACGAGGTTATTTTCGGTTACCCTCAAAAATAACTTTTGAACATCCGATAACCCTTGAAAGTACGATCAGTAGTTTATCAAACGGTCAAGTTTATTTTCAAGGGTAACTGAAAATTACCTTGTACATTCTGTATTCCTGTAAAATACATTGCGAAACCTCGAAAGTTCCGTTTTCATATCTTCGTTTTTTCCCGTATTCCATTCCATCAAATTGAAAACGGAACGAAACTTCAGCCATCTCTAGTCTCCACACAAGTGCTCTCTATTTAAAAGAGCTCTCTCATAAAGAAATTTGCGGTCGGGACATATGATGCAGCAGATGATGCTGTGTTACAGCAGTAGGATACAACTGGAAAACTGGGCATTGTCAGTGCCTCTGACATGGGGGGGCAGATCAATGGTGCTGGTAATGTACTAGCTGAAAACAGCCACCTTTTATACTGCTGTAACTTTGGATAGACTGCAGCTAGAAGCATGATCCTGGAGTCATTTTAAAGGTACCAGTGTGCTCTTTTAAATAAAGGACACTTGTATAGAGACCACAGTTACCGTTTAAGATATCAGTACATACAAAATATTTTATAACAAACATATTATCTTACAGAACACAGCACAAGAAAAATGGTTTATAATTTGCCTGTCTACATTACAGATGAAATAATATCATAACAAAAAATAATAGAGACCTAAGAAATGCATGGACCATAGACATAAGTAGCAGAGCTGTTTCCCAATTAAGAAAAAAAGATTATTTTACACTCACTTATACAAATAGGTGGCCCGGGTGTATTATACCCCGAGCCCTTCGCTTGATTGGAAACAGTTCATGCACGCAAATGATCCAGATAATCTCTACTCACCACTTCCCCTAGGTGGTCCGGGTGCAGCTTGCCCAGAACCCTTCGCCTGGGCTCATACACCTTCACCTTCCCACCAGGAGTTTTGAAAGCGCACACCGGTATACTGGATCAATAGATGTTCAGGTAGTTAAAAGCAGTACATTTTTATTAAACAAAATGGGATACAAACAACATGTGTACATGCCTTACGCAAACAAATGACTACCAGGTTCAAGGAAAGAGGTTATGGGGAAAGGGTCCTGAAAGAAACTATTTGTAAAGTTTAACGGTTAGATCATAGAGACCTTATATGGAAAGGTGGTAACAGAAGAAAGAAAGTACAAAGATAAGTATAACGCTCCTGCCTCAGACAGCATCTATTTTACTAGGAGATATAGTCCTCAATTTAAGCAAGTAACCAGTATTGTAAAGAAATGTTTACCCATCCTAGAACAAGACCCTGGATTTAAGAGTGTCCTGAAACAAGGATGTAGGGTATGTCCCTAAGAAGGCAAGGTCTTTAGGGTATGTATTATCCCCAAGTCTGTTTAGGAGTGGAGATAACAAGAAATCAACTTGGTTGACATATAAAGGCACTTACCTTTGTGGTGCAAGCCGGTGTAAGACCTGTACCCATATGTCTAAATCAACAGAATTTAGGAGTTCAGTTTGTGGTAGAATGTATAAAATGGACCAGTATATTAATTGTAACTCAGACTATGTAGTCTATTTATTAACGTGTATCCTATGTAACAAACAGTATCTGGGCTGCACGACACGTTCCCTCAAATCTAGAATCAGGGAACACATCATGGATATTTAGAATCGTAATGAGAATAGTCCCGTAGGCATTTTTGTGAATGTAACCAAGCTAATTTGGAGTATTTAAAGGGCATGTCCACCCCCAAAACTATAATTTCCCCCACTACTGGTCCCACTGTGTATAATAAAATCCTTACCTTAAATCCCTGCTCCTGTAATCCCCCCCAAAGTCCATATAGGCCTCCTGTCTCCCCTCCGGGAGTTTGGCATGCGCAATGCAGTCCCCCTCTCTCCCTCCCTCTAGCTCCAAACCATTTTAGTATATTATAGTGTTTGTTTCCCCAGCCCCAACCGCTATAATATTATTGCCAGAAAGTGCCCCAATAGTTACTTACCTTGCCTCTCTCCTTCGCCATTGTGAACTGCCGGCAGCCGCGTCCGTGATTGGCTGTCTCTCAGCCGATCACAGACGTGGCTGCCGATCCTGCCCCCTGCTTGCAGCTCCATGCAAGCAGAGGGCTGGATAAGTCCGGCGAAGGAGAGAGGCAAGGTAAATAATTATTGGGGCACTTTCTGGCATTAACATTATAGCGGTTTGGGTTGGGGAAGCAAACACTATAATATACCAAAAGTTTTATTAAAGGGTGGACATTCACTTTAAAAGTACAAGGCTTTCAGAGAATAATTCCAGATGAGAGAGACAGAGATAGCTCAGTCAAGGTCTGACGTCAAATGGATTTTTATTTTAGAAACACGACGACCTGCTGGTCTAAATTCCAGATTCGACATTCTTTGTTTCATAGACTAATCCATTGTATATGCCTTTATCATATTTCTAGTACTAATGAGCATCACTTACCTCAATTTCTGACCAAGAGTCCCAATGTGTTGATTTCCAGGATATTCATCATGGTTAGTGTATGTAACATGTCAAATCCCCCAGGTTGTGGGAATAGTTTCTTGTATTGCATTTCATGTATGCATTTGTATTATTTGACAAGGATTTGTTGTTACAGTATTTTAATTGTTTTGGGGGGGGGAAAGTGTATATACGGAAACTGTTAGTCTCCCGATCACAGCTCGATGTTTTGATTGACCCGCGCCCCCTCTCAGCTGTTAGTGTTTTCCTATAAGAGGTGGATCAGTTGGGATTGTCTTTTGTGCCTATGAGCTGTTCCAGGCTCGAAACGTGTAAGGCGTGTACACATGTTGTTTGTATCCCATTTTGTTTAATAAACATTTACTGCTTTTAACTACCTGAACATCTATCGATCCAGTATACCGGTGTGTGCTTTCAAAACTCCTGGTTGGAAGGTGAATATACAAATTAAATGACCCCTTAAAAACCCCTGGGTCACTTGTCTATAGTAGAGATGGACTAGAACTCGAACCCAAGTTCAACCTGAACGTTAATAAATAGAACGAACCTTAACTATTCAAACTATTCCGGATTTCGAAGTATCCAAACTTTCTAAAATTTCCATAGAACTTTTGAACTTTTACTCTAGTCTATAGCAAAAATTATACAATTATTTAATGGTATAGATCAGGGGTGTCAAACTCAATCACATAAGGGACCAAAATAAAAAAACAGGCTAAGTGGGGGGCCAAATTTTTTTAAAGATACTTAGCAGGTGCAGGATTGTGCCTAGTGCTGGTTCTCAGCAGAGAAAGGGTGGGAAGCACACTGTTTTGGACTGGGACATCTGACAATGGTGTGATCATGTGCTAATGTGGATCATCCACCTTACTCTTCTGCGGAAGTAATGAAATTACTTTGTCACACCTCCTTCTCCTCCCCAGTGCTGGGCTAGATACACGATCAGTTGTTACAGTCGTGACTGCATCCAAGACTTACTACACTGCTATCCATTTGTGCAGTCACAAGCAGCATTGTAACTATAGATCTGTGCGCTAGATACCGCGATCAGCTGTTTTTAAACAGCTGATTGCAGCTATCTTAGTAAAGGTGCGCAAAAAGAGCTGTTTAAAAAGAGCTGATCTCGGTGTCTAGCAGTCAGATCTATAGTTACGCTACTACTTGGGACTACACAAATGGATAGCAATGTAGTAAGTCACCGGGGGCCACAAACAACGTCCAGAAAGGCCAGATTCCGCCCACGGCCTTGAGTTTGACACGTGTGGTATAGATGTTTACAAGTATAACTATACTGTATGTTAATTGTTTTTGTGGGAAAGGCATTTTAGGTGTGTCATTTTCAAGTCAACACAAAGATATATCTAAAATGTGTATTGGGAATTAAACATAATGGGAAAAAGAGGTTTCATCATTGGCTTCCATGTAAAGCAGTCACACGGCAGCAAAGAGTGCTAGAATTAAATTCTCCCACAGCTACATCTGGAAAGTATTTTCCCTATGCTTGCATGGGTTCATACAGTTTCCCACACCATACTTAAGACCTCCAAAATCTAGTAGGTTGCTCCATAATTTATTCAGCACTATAAAAGAACATAAATACTTTAAAATGATTAAAACCAGTTAGAAATGAATGGTAGAATGCGTTTAATCATGGTTTTAAAACCTTTTAAAAAAGAACATGTAATTGAAATGATGTTTTAATAAAGGCATTTATTAACAGATTTACGGAGGTAGATTTTACTTTCGTCATATTCATTAAAGGCCATTTCTTGTAAAACTGAATTGTAAGTTGTTTTGCTTGTATGGTGTTGAATTTTCACCTTCATCACTAAATAGAGAGAAGGGATTAAGAAAGGATGAGCTAAATATATCTTATTGAAGGACTGTTCAAGAGGTAAGGAGCACATTGAAGTGGTGCAGAACCAGCAAGGTTTTAATGAGCAACATTAAGTACTTCCCTCAGTAATCAAGGTAATATAGGATATTATCCCCTTTAAAAAACCTTTTTCATAAACACAATGAATTGTGCCCTGGAAATGTTTTGTAGAATAAACGCTTTACAAATATACGTTTATAATATACAACCCTTAAATCTGAGAACTAATTAACAGTAGACTCGCTGCACACCTTCCTACCTCATGACCTCCTATACTCTCTAAGCAAGCAGAACAAATAGGAAATTTCTTTACTATGTACAGTATCTTTAAATACACAGCCAGTTGGGGAGCTGAGGGGTGTGGAGCAGGCCAGTGGGAAAGCTTCTAATGATGATATGATATCAGCAGAAGAGTAGCAGAGATTGAATAATAAAGATATATTAGATTAAAACCCGGCATGCTGCATTAGAAGATGCCAGCCTTGAAGAACTAAAAAGAAAAATTTTATCATTTTGGTGTTTTGATGAGGTAGCAATGCACGATCCAGGATTTCTGACTAAGGATGAAAGTGCTCATTAGGGTTTGTCTATCAGAAAAAATAGCAGAGTAGTCCTAGGTTTTTGTGTAGAATTTCTCCCCGTTAGAACCGTAATTACGAGCTAAAAATGTCTGTGTAAAATTTCTGACCAAGGATACTTCTCCAGTAAATGAAGTAAATCCCTTTAGCTAGCATAATTTTTCCAAAAGATGGTATTTTAAAATGAATTACATTTATAGTCTTTTCCACGTGAGATGTTGAAATGATGTCAGAGATTTTATTCGTTCATGGGATGGAAAAAAAAAGTGTAAATTAAAGTATAATTTGGCATTAGAACAAAAAGAAATGGTAAACAAGGCGGGATTTGACACAATGCCACCTAGGCTATGGTCTAGCTGGCCGGATGTCTGAAGTCCTCAGTTTTTATTTGCAATGCAGTAAGTCCATAACGCTGATTGTTATATGTTTCAATTTTCATCTATCAATCATCACTCGACATTAGAAAAGCTGCAGGAATGTTCCACTGATTGGGATTAAATTGCATTGAAATGCACCTCAGAGAAACATACACTTTAAAAATGGCTTACCTGTATTACAATGACCTTTGGGGATTCAAATACTGTATATTATAGCATTGCTTTGAAAGTATACGACCTTTGGGGATTCAAATATATTATTGCATTGCCCTAAAAGTATACATTTGTCTGTATTTGTCCTTTGTGCTTTCTAAATATAAATGCTGCTGTAAGGTGACTATTTTTTGATGCACATAAACAGAAGTAATTTCATTCCATTTATAGCTTTCAACTGAGCCAGAGGATTGAAAAGTAATGGACAGTCTGATTTCTCCTCCACACAAAACAAAATCAAATAAAACTTATAAAAATAATAACAGAAGTTTCCCGTTTATGCTTTATTCTGGGTAGCAGACCATATACTATGGAATGGACAATAAAATCACATTGCTCCCCTAAGACTGAAACATGCTCTGTATTTTAAAACTGAAAATTGTTTTAATTTTCCCTTGATAAAAGAAATGTTGGGCTGGATGCCTTTTTCAATCTAAATAGCTCGAGGTGGGACTCTAACTAGACATTTCTATTTGATAGCATGTAAAAATTGATTTTAGATAAAATGGAATATAAATAGCTTTTAAAACAATTTAAAGGTAAAATAAGCTCTTTGCTGAACTTTAGTGGGGAGCTGAACTGCATTGGTAATATCTTCCAGACCCTTCTGAGGAGTTAATTACTTCTTTCCGATACAGATGGGGAGATGAGAGTATTATGATCTCATTATGAATACATTAGTGGCTGTCTTATTACCATAACTAATTATTTGATCTGCCTCATGGGTATGGCACCACTGTATAAAAAATGTAGTTAGAAGGTGGTGCCAATTAGTAGATTTATTAATAATGCAGACAATACTGTACTTATACATTAAACAACGTTTAAAAGAACTTTACAATGTCTTTTACATACAAGGTCTTCCTAAGTATAAAAATGTCAAATGAAAGCATTGTTGGAAAGACAAATTGTATCTTAGCAATGTGACAGTAACAAAACATCTGACAAATGATAACTCTGATTTATTGTACAGTTAAAAAACACTTGTCAGAAAAAGGATGGTAATAAATCACCAACATCACAGAGCATTGCTGGCTTGACTACAGGTAAATATATTTTTCACATAATGAAAGCAAAGGGAAGTTTAATATACCCAGCTACACATAGAAATAGAACATGACAAACTATGTCCTGTGGACCAGTGAGAGAAGTACTTGCAGCACAAGTAGTGAAGTTTATCTATACCATTTACATGGTCTGTGTGATGTTTCTGTGGAGTTGTAGCACCTTCATCATACTGAAACAACAAAACACTATGGGGTCCTAATATATATAAATATAAAAAAACCTGGTACATTGTACATAATTGTATCAGTCTAGTGAAGGTGCTACAACTGCAACAAAATGTCGTGTGTACCATGCAATTGATACAAATAAATACATGTGTAATTAAGTTTGGAGTGCACTGGAATTCATTATTTACTATAGTATCACTAGCCACAATGACTGGCTTTCATGCAGCATTAGAGATGTTCGAAACTGTTGAGTTTCGTTCCGTTTTGGAATTGGAAATTTTCAGGAAGCTCGGAAGTTCAAGTTTCAATTTTCGAAAATCGGCTACCTTCGATTTTCGAAAATCGTCTACTTTCAAAAATTGGCTATTTTTGAAAATCATCTACTTTCGATTTTCTATTTTTGAAAATCGTCTACTTTCAAAAATCATCTACTTTCGATTTTTGATAATTGTCTACTTTCAGTTTTTGATGATTGTCTAAAAATTCTAAAAATCCAGGTTCTGTGAAATTCGGGAGTTCCGAAAGTTTCGGTGGGAGTTCAAAACACTCAGATTCGATTTGATTCGAAACTGGGTTCTATTTGAACCCACATTACATCTCTATCCAGCATATTACTTTCTTTTTTAAAAAAGGGTGTGCAGCCCAGGGGTTGCTTTACTTTACTGTATCTGCAAGAAAGTTTATATTTACAGTACATTGGTTTTCATTTGCAGAACCCAGCCTACTTCATTTGACAATCGTAAATGCTGCATTACGGATCTAAATCAAGTCCTATCCTGACTGTTGGCTTTGTTTTTTAGCACAAAACCCTGAAAAATCACAAATGTCGCTGCATTTTCACAATATACTCCTGACAAAATTTCTGGGTATATTTTCACAAATTCAACATACTCCTGACTAGGGATGGACTAGAACTGGAACTCGAGCTCGAGTTCAAGCTGAACTTTATGAGTTCGGATGAACTCGAACTATTTAAACTAGTTCGTTTTTCGGACTTGCGGATGTATTTTCGATAAATGGGCCGTTCGCTTACCCTAGAATGTACCATTCATTTTTGCTAACCCACAATTGTACCGGTCGCTAACCCTAGGAAGGATCGTTTGTTTTCGCCAACCCTCGAATGTATCGTTCGCTAAGCCTATTAAGGATCATTCGCTAACCCTCAAATGTACCGTTCTCTAACCCTAGGAAGGATTGTTTGTTCCTTTTCGCAAACCCTCGAATGTACAGTTCGCTAACCCTAGGAAGGATCGTTCGTTTTTGATAATCCTTGAATGTACCGTCGAATGTAGTTTGCGCAAAACCCAACAATTGCCCGCCTGACTTCAGGAAGTGTTTTAACAAGTTTTGATGACAGTGACATGTTCCCCAGACCATTTCCCAAGTGCCACAGCCATTTACAGTAAGTTACCATTGTTAGTTTAGCTGTAAATCACTCGGCCTTTTCGAACGATCACTCTCCCATAGACTTGAATGGGTCCGAATTCGAACTTTCGAAAACGGACCGAACTTTATATAGTTCGGCCATCTCTACTCCTGACAACATTTCTGGGTGCTGCCGCCAAACTCAATCTCAGCTTAAATACATAACCTGATTTAACCTGGCTTCAAACTAACATTAATTATAGAATATTTCCTTGGTTCGTTAATATATTTATCGTTGGTTAGTTATTATAAATAAAACTTAAAGGAGAACTAAACCAAAAAAATTTAAATCCTAATGTGAACGCTTTTCTCCCCAGAACACCTATACATTGAAAGATTCTTCTCTAGTAAGTTGCATATAGTACATGTAAGCAATATGCCTATAGTACATGTAAGCAATAGATTATGTAACAAAGAATGCTTCCATGTTGTTGCCAGTACAACTCATAGCCCATGTTGGCTGCAAACAGCAGCAAAGAGACAGGTTGCAGGTTCAATTCCCCATACTTACTTTTACTTTTTACTGAAATGTGAATATTCTGTTTCTTACATCCATGCTAGCAGAGAAATAAACTGCAAACATTACTTGTCTTTTTTGCATGAAAACCAAAGGAATGTATCATTGTTAGGGACAGGAGTATTTGTAATGGGTTTACACAAAAACTGCTCTGAAATCTGTGTCCTGTGTCAGGAGGGATGATTTCTGAGCTGAAACAAGATTGGCTGTCAGCTTCCAGGAAGCAAGACTGTAGCTTCCCTTGACATGTACTGTGCACACTTAGCTTGGTGTTCCCAGATAAGGTGAATTATGGGAGCTGACCCCTAGTACCCACAGGTTATTTTCATAAATCACCCAACATCCACAGCAAAGAGAGAATGTGCTCTTTCTATTGGGGCAATGTTGGCAATGAAGACTTTGTTTCCCGTTTAACAAAAAAAAAAAAAACATTCATAACTAACATTAGCAAAATTTGTTTTCCAAATATTTTGATGGGTTTGGCGGAAGATTTACTGTCTGGCCAGATCTTCGTCTTTCCGATTTGCAAAACGTATTGATTATTCCTACCTCCAAATATTGTTTCAACAAGAAGCTACAGCACATAAAGTTTTTATCAGCCAGGTTAGTGCCCTGGGCCTTTCTGAATTAAAGAACACTCTATATTTCGCTTTTAAAGTACATATAAAACACAAACAACCAGTGATTTAAAAAAAAGGCCAAAACAAAATGTGCATTCATATAAAATATGTTACATCCAATTGGGAATTTAATCCCTGTGGTTGTCTAGGCTGCAGCTGGAAAATCCAGAAAACCTTTCTTTTTCCTGTAAGATTAAGAAAGTCTCCTCCTATTAAAGAGGGCAGACACTTTCTCAATAATTTTAATACTTGGATAAGATAAGGATGCCTGCCATTTTGAATGTTGATTTCATAACTGCAATCGAGGATAAGGTCTCTTCTCTGATGATGCGGTGCCTATATACAAATTGGTGAATCTATATTGATAGTTTAAATCCCTTGAAAAATGGAATAGTTGAGGTTTGTACAGTGTTAGCCATAAATAAGAGAAGAAAAGTAGAGCTGTGATACCTTTTACTGGCTAACTAGATAAAAAAAATTAAGCAAGCTTTCGGGAGTCCTAAGCCCCCTTAGGCTGGATGTTGCAAAAGAAACTGAGAAATCACAAACTTGAAAAATGGATGTCCTATGAACTGTCACACTTGTGGAATACAGCAGGTCCAGAAAAAAATATCTTGCGGGGATTCGGTTGCCAAGAGGCCTAAGAATTGAAAAGATACCGAATGTGACAGGATCCAACATTCCTAATGAAATGAAATACCGAATGCTCCTTTGTAAAAATGAATCGTATAAATGGAAGAAACAAACTATGCTGACTGGATTACAGGAGGGTATGTTTATTCCCATCTCTATCCCCACATTTAAAATACTGTACATGCTAAAGCATTGAAAGCTTAGTTGTGTAATCTAGAAAAAGATATTGGTGAGTGGAAAAGAAGGAAATTTATAAGCAATAAAAATTACCATGACAATTATTAGGTTTATATGTTTAAATGTCCTAGTATAGAAAAAATGTGAGTCTTCTAACAATAATAATCTAACTTATCCAAGCACAGGTGTTGATTTATCGAATTGTATTTTCTATTTGAATCCATCATCTATGTGGTCTATCTCAGGGAGAAAAATGTGAAAGTCTTTTTATAGGATGAAGACGTGGAGGTGAGACAAAGAACAAGATGTATTCAGGTTACAAGGTAGACTTAAGGTACAAACAGGAAAAATAGACAGAAAAACAGGAAACACAGGAAAATACAGGAGACGGGAAGAGGAGGAAGAGACATCAGAAAACATGGGTACGATCTTCAAGAGGAAATATTGTGGGTTTTTTCATCCACCAGACATTTCAATACCTTTAACACTCTGATTTACATTAAAAAATGTATTAGGAAAATCACTTGAAATTTAAAGACTGTCTGGGAGATTCTATAGTGCCAATGCCAGTGTCTTACCTTTGCTCAATCCCATTATAAAATAATGGACGTAAAGCGATTAAGTCCGGAATTCCATTGTGGGAGCGTGGAAAGATAAGACGCTGGTGTTAGTTTCCTGCTATGAAGTAGGGCAAAACTTAACTAATGGGGAGTTGTACCAGGTGCGCTGTGCTATTTGTAAAAAGATTTGGAAATGGCACAGTGCCTTTAAATAGGAGTAAAATACTGTACATGTTAACCAGATACAACACAGGGTTAATGTGGGGATTACCCTTATTTTAGGAATCACAATGAACACAAGCTCACAGTGCACCACTCATTCATGGATACAGCGTTGCAAACCTATTTATGGTGCTACCTGGGAAAAGAATATATATTAACAATAATAAAACCTGAACACAGCACTCACGTTGCAGTTACCTAAAATGAAGCACATAGCCTTGTACCTCCAAATTAGAATTAAAATCCCTCCTATATTACACCCTATATAAAAGCAACCATAATTCCCAATTATCCATCTCACACCAATGCAAATCCCCCCCCCCCCCACTGTATAGTCAATACCACATAAGGGGCGTAACTATATCCATAGAGCAGTATTGTAGTGTCAGTCATACACAGTCACTACAGATCCACAGTATTTCAATGGCTAGTGTGAACCAAATGTTGTTATGAATGCTGTATAGTGAACCAAATGTTGTTATGAATGCTGTATAGAGCATTATATATCTATGGAGCATATATCAAACACCCAGGACTTATCTTGTAAAAATATATAATCACCACCACCTTCCGGACTCTCTGGCCTTTTTGGTAGCTTGTTTCTTCACCCGGTACTTCCGATAGCCACCCAGCCCCGTGAGATAATATTCATCCATCCATGTCATGGTATATCTGTAATATTCATCCATCCAGGTCATGGTATATCTGTAATATTCATCCATCCAGGTCATGGTATATCTGTAATATTCATCCATCCATGTCATGGTATATCTGTAATATTCATTTATCCAGGTCATGGTATATCTGTAATAATTATCCATCCAGGTCATGGTATATCTGTAATAATTAACCATCCAGGTCATGGTATATCTGTAATATTCATTCATCCAGGTCATGGTATATCTGTAATATTCATTCATCCAGGCCATGGTATATTTGTTGTATTCAGTTAGATCAACTGGAATTAAAGTTTAGTACTTAAAAACGTTTTGCTATCATCCGACTGGCTGTCTCAATTCAGAATGACTTGTACAAGAATCTGTTGGCAATTATGTACCCTGGAAAGTCCCAATTAGTCCCAGCCAGGAGTTAGGGACCTTCTGAATGCAAGGCGTGATTGCAATGTGGCTAAGAGGTGTTATAGGAACTGCCATGGGTAAGGTGTCAAAACAGCATTGTATTGTTTTGCATGTTTAATGCGTGCTGCGTCTATTTTTTTAATAGGTAGATAAACTTTGTATTAGTCCGTGTATTAGTTATTACAAATCACAGCATTCCCCATCATACTCTCTGCAGCACCAAAGAGGGCTGTGAAACATCTGGAAAGGCACAGGTTGCATGTCCTTTCCATTGTAATCCTATTGAGTACCAACAGATATTGAATGAGAAGTTGTATAACAAACAGTACCAGCTGTTTTTGGGTCTGTGTTGAATTTGTTCTTGCATTTGATTTTTCAGGGTAATATCCCCATTACCATCCATAAAGCAGCATTCCCTACTGTTACTCTGGTGATGTGTCACTCTCACAGGGTTTCCTATGTTGGGAGTGTCTGACATTGTAAAGTAGCAGATTAAAAGAGAACCATGACCATGACGCCAGCCTGGAGTGTGGCTGAAACGGTACGGTTAAGGCTCTAACACACCTTCTGTCCTTATCAATGGTGATGTGTGCACCACCCAGGCACTTTGAATATATAAGCTTGAGGTGGTGGCAGGCTTACAAATGATTTGGCCAACATGTTTTATTCTACATAAATTATGATAGGGATTTATAATGTATTGTACCACTTGCACCATGTTTGTATGTGTTATAAGAATGGAGAACTTTTTAAATGTGTATTCAAATGTAAAATAATCACGTTTTGCCACACCTTGCAAAGAAGCCACACCCACACAGAAAACCACACCCACTTTCCTGCGGCGGTGGTGTGCTATGCTCGCTGCACCCGCCTATAGGCAGCATTCAAAAGATGTTTCAGGTGCTAAAAATCCTAGGGACACCCCTAAAAATATCCCTGGATCAACTCAAACATTATATATTAATACCAGTAACTTGCAAAATACTTTGTTTTTAGAAACTCATATAGCTTTTTTATGAACCTAATTAACCTGCCATCACCACGTTACAATGCAAATTGTAATACGATTCCAATGATCTATTTGTTGGAATGTAAATATTGTCATATACAATATGTAGGATCTTCTACTCATAGTTTAAAATGCAGAATTAGAGAACTTATTTGAGCTATTAGGAATTGTGACACATCCTCCCCAATAGGTAAACATTTTATGCGTTGTCATACCTTAAGGTGAGAGGATTTAGGTGCTAAGATCATTAAGAAAGTGTCCCCCCTTTAAAAGTAAATAAGGAACGGAGACTTCTGGGTAATTTCCAGCCTTTAGGAAATGCAATACCTGTTTTTTCAACCACAGTGATTAAATTCCTGATGGGATGTAACACATTTTATACGAATGTACATTTTATTTGTATAACTGGTTGTTTGTAGGTTTTGTATTTATATGTATTTTAATAAATGTTATTTCCCCTATGAAAGGAACTCTCATAGTCTGGTTTTCTGATGGTTTAAGCTTCAATTTCAGTAAAGCTTTTTAAGAGATCTGGTAGTGTGTCCCGGTTTCTCGGTTGAAACTGAATTTAAATTGGCTTGTCATTTTGTCCAAAATATAGTGGAAAAAATGGGTTTTGTGAAAAATCCTTTAAACACATATGCCTGATAGCTGATACTTAATCTTATCAATACAACAATACATAATGATAATGCACCAGTCAGCAGGGCTGAGAATATTTTGTTTAGTGCCCCACTGGCTTAAAGAAATAAACTTCTTTTTTAACTTTAATTAGAAAGCTTTCCACCTCAGAAACCCCATGCATTGTACGATACAGTATTATTTCAGTAATTTGCATTTACATACAGTACATGTAAGAATTGGATTCCATTTTTTTGTCAGTACGTGTCTTTATCCATGTGAGCCTTGTGAGCATATGCAATTATTGTCCATGCCCCCTGACCCTAGTATTCACTGTCTCTGTAAACAGATGTCTCTACACCAATATGGAAGCCCTGCAATTTATTTTCCATCCAGTATGAGTGGCATAAAGAATGGTCTCCCACATTACTAAATACTCAACTTTTACTGCTTTTTTTTGCTTCCATTCTGTTCAGTTTCTTAATGTACTGGATTTCTGTATATTATCTGTGGTGGGATATTGATCTAATGCTTTTAAAAAGACATTTGTGATGTTAAAGGTTCAATTCCTGGACACGCTGACACAATGATGTAACTGACCTACAGGTGCTACTAGGTCATATTGTTTAAATAAATGTAACATTTTCTTTATAATAAAATTTAGAGATGGTTCTGTGATGAGCAGAGGGTATGGGCCGGGATATATAAGGACACGAAAGAATAAATATAGGAAGGATTAGCATTGTTTAATGGGAAGCCAGGTAGTTGTGTGGCATAGGGGAGATTTAAGTTCCTTTCTATTAGAGAGCGATGCATGCATGCAGCAGAGTTTAGTATCGACTGAAGGGGAGAAAGATGGAAAGCGGGAAGATTAGAAAGCAGACTCAGGGGCTAAGATTGAGCAAAACAAGAACTGGATTGAAGTCATGCAGCAGCAAAAACACATCATGATGCTTACAGTTATTCATTTATATGAATGGTGAGAGGTGAGAGATTGCTGACTGGGGGTCACGGGGTAAAACGATTCTAGAGCAGCAAAGATGTGGGTAAAAGAACCTGCGAGCCATCATAAGGACTAGGAATATGAGGCTGTGTATAAACTCTTTTTAATAGAGGGAACTTGTATGGAGAACACAGTTACCCTGTAATTAAAAAAAATAAAATAATAGCTGTTCATGGCTGAATAAAAAGCAGTCCAATAGTGCAGACCAAAGGAATCCACGATATTGCAGCAAAACACATAAGACAAGAAAAAACAGTCTGCACATCCTTTAGTAATTACACAATCTAACTAAAGGCCATGTTCACCCCCTAACAAAGTTTTTAACATACACTTAGACCATCCTTTTTCGCAATACTTATCCTACCTAGCACTCCTGAGTGAAGAAGATATGTTGCCTTGACTCCTTCACTGCTCTCTGCCTAGTACTGAAAAAAAAAAAAAACTGGCAAGTTGCGTCCTAATAACTATTCTGCAGAACTTATTTTATTTCCGAAACTCCGATTCTAACCCTATTGAATTTTTCTAATTTTCAATTGCACGTTTTGAGTATTCCGAAGCATTTTTGATTTTTCAAATGTAATTTCCGATTTTTTATTTTCAATTTCCTTAATACCAGTTATTGGCATTCTGTCTTAAAGAGCCACAATCGACTTGGTGCATTGGTTGTGGTGGTTTCTACTCTTAAATCTGTATTAACCCTCGGTACATTACCACAAAGGGATTAACGGAGCTTTAAGATTAAAAAAGCCAGTTGTGGCTCTCTGAACATAGCCTTTTGTGTGCTATATTCCAGCAGATTTTTATGTGAGGGAACAGGGAACATTGAGTGATGTTGGAGGGTGTTTTGTGTTTGTTTCTGTTTGGCAGAAGCAAACCCCTTTCTTAATTTTACAAATAAATGTAGTTTAATAAAAGGTTCCAAAGATCTAACGTATGGGCAGACTAATGTTTGCAGAAACGTAGGGGGAGATGCAATAAGATGCAATAAATTTTCGCATTCCTACCTGCACTCGTTTCAGCAATGTATTAACCCCTTTGCCACCTTTAATACATTGTGAAAACACTAGCGGTAAGTTGCAACCTTTTGCGCGGCTTGAAAAGAAGTTAATTGAAAAGACGTTAATTTTCACACAAAAAACTAGAGCTAAACTGGTGCAAAATTTATTGCATCCCTTGCTCACCTTCACGTTAGTACATAAGTTAGTGTGAATTTAGCGGTTATTTTCCCATTGCATCTCCTTGGTAGTCGCTTATACAGATGGAAATCAGTAAAGCTAGCAGGCAGCAGCAGATGGATGTATATCAGAACCATCACTTGCAGAACAAACTTATGTAGGAGTCACATAGTGTAGTGCTGTTATCAGAAAAATGCGAAACTCTTATGTAACTGTCCTTTTATTTCATTTACTAAAAAGCAGACATATTGACTAACAGAATTACAATTTAATGTCATTGTATTTGCTGACAGAAGTGTCAGAGTATAGCAGAGACACTTGAATAAAAGCTTCTAACAGAAATGGATGCATCATTTTAACAACTCAAAGTGACCTACAGCAAAACTGATCTGGGATAGCATAATAAAATACATAAGAAATAATACTTTATATTTTAACAGAGATTCCTGCGATTTAAAGAAGAACAAAAGCTAAAAAAATCTTTCTTGCTAAAGAAATAAGTGTCCATTTATAGAGAGGACCCAGGCACTCTGTGTATTCAGTATTATACTTTATTGAACGTTTTGACACTTTAATGTTTGTCTTCATCAGGAAAATGCCCTCTCTATATATGGATTGTTAATAGTAGGTGGAAAATGGAACCATCACACCTGGAGGCACCTGAAAACAATATTGATTGGATAAGTGCAAATGCAAAATACTGAGGATTAATGATATAATTGTTTACTATCCAGAAAAACTTCTAATAGTTACCGATTAGCTAGGATCTTTCATACTAAAGTTACCTTGACATGATTATGAGGACTTTTATGTGTATGATAATAAACATTTAACTAAAATCCCATAAGGGCCATGAAATATGCATTGATGATCTTATTTACCCAACTTAGGTTGGGTAAATAAGGTGGTTTTGCTTGTCATATGTTTGGGCAAGATTTATAACTTTAAGTCTTCTTTTTCCTTTTTCTAGAAAATGTATTAAAAGCATGAAATTCTGTTGTCCAGGATGTTGTCAAGAATTCTTCATGTATGTTTGAAAGAATGTCAAATTTATGAAACTAAAGTTGTACAGGTGCTTACCACGTTTCCATGTCCACATATGCATAATGGCATTTCATGTCATTTTTTAAAGATCAGGCTACAGGGTGTGGAAAGGGGTGGGGCTTGGACCTGCATGGTGGGCCACTAGTGCGGCCCTCAACCTGGCTTGGGTTGCGTACCCCTGCCCTATAGTGTACTACAAGGGGTCGACTCTGACAGAAAGAACAGACACAGCTGACGCCATGAGAAAGCTCCGTGGGAACAAAGGGCTGTAAGTATATTAAAAATAATAGGGTGTTTAGGTATTGGCAGGGGGCATCTGTCATATCCTAAAAGGATTTTACGCTAGGATGCAGGGGGACCAAGGATGGATCCAGATAGTGGGAGGGGGTGCAAAGGGAGGCTGAAGACATGTCCTGAGGTGACGCCAGAGAGCTTAGATTACAGTGAGCTGCTCCTGGTCTGAAAAAAGCATGTTGGAAAAAGGCTGAACAGATTTTAATGGGGGATGGCTTGTTTTAAAGCAAGATTCATGGCCAATAACATACAAAATGTTATATTTGGGGATGGACATTCCCTTTAAGTCCACATCCACAAGCCATACCCACTTATCCAATGAAGCCACCGTGGCTTCCCTCATCTGCCTATAGGCACTATTCAAAAGTTGTTTCAGGTACCAAAAACCCTAGGAACACCCCTGCTAATAATTAAGATAAGAATAAGTTACTTATTCCTGTCTTACTACAGCAGTGGCTACCTGACTCTCCTGCATCCCTGTGTCTGCTGTTTGTATGAGAGCTAAATTTGCACCTGGGCTGTTCAGTTGTTAAAGGGAGTCTAAAACAGTAATGGATAGGCACACTCACACACCTGTTTTTCTCCGGTGCTGCTTCGTTCAAACCCTATTCCAAAGGGCCAATCAGCACTGTAGAACAAAAATAGGAACCAGAACACTACTCGGATGAACAGTTGATAAAAGGGGGAAAATCTCTATAGTTTATTCAGACACAAAGCAATACAATGTTTCAGGGGGACATATCCCTGAGGAAGGGTAGATACATCCCCCTAAAATGTTGGATTGCTTTGTGTCTAATTCAACTATAGGGGTTCTCCCTCTTTTATCACCTGTTCATCCAAGTAGTGTTCTGGTTCCTATTTTAGTTTTACAGTTGTTAAAGGGAGATAGAACCTCTGTATGGTGATAGCACTACAGTTCTGCATGTATAACCCAGTATGCTGCCCAAAATATTTATACAGTAATTGTCCTGTTAAAAAGGTCCTGCTGGGTCCACGAAAAGAGCATGGGATTAATAGTGTAGGGGTGGGTGGGTATGTAAGTTTATGATGCTGGCACTGTTATATAGAGACAGTGTGAATGTTGGTCAGGGTGTGAGAGACACTGTGTATGTTGGTCAGGGTGTGAAAGAGACAGTGTGTATGTTGGTCAGGTGTGAGACAGGCAGTGTGTATGTTGGTCAGGACGTGAGAGAGACATTATGTATATTGGTCAGGGTGTGAGAGAGACAGTGTGTATGTTGGTCAGAGTGTGACATCAGAAGTTTAAAATTTCTGTACCAAAATATCACTAGTTTTAATAGCCGATCGCTTGCACTTTTCCTTCCTATGCACAATCAGCTGTTTACAAAGTGCTGATACTGTAGCTGTACAATCTTAACCCCCGCACCCCACGCCATCGCCACTGACTTCTCCCTGTTCTGTCCGACTATTTAATGGTGGCCATGAACGCTACAATTATGACTGCACAATCTGCAGATTTTATATAGTTTGTAATAATAGTATTGGGCGCTAAAAAAATGTTAAAGACTGGATTGATAGGGAAAAATATCATACGATTGCTGGCCGATCATCCATATATGGACCGAAAATCGTATGATCCATGGATTAAAGTGTCTATGGCCACCATAAGGGCTAGGTAAAAATTGGAATATCTGCCGGTCCGTCCCCTTCTACTGCTATTGCGATTGGAAAAAGCAGCAGACGGCCGGCGATGGAGCAAGTGCTGGTAAGTAAGTTTACATTCCGACCTTTTGGAAATATACCTAGCAAGGTCTAGGTTATCGCCATTACAAGTGCAATACCTGATTTTTGTGGGATGTGCGGGTGGTGGTGGAGATGGAGCAGACTAAAACATGAATAACGAGTAAATAGAGTAAGCAGTTTATATACAGTATATGGGACTGAATGTGAATGGGAACTGAATGTGGCCTTGCCTTTTTAAAGGGAGGTGATTGTTTGATCATTATAACATTTTGAACAAAAAATATTTTTCTATTTTCTGGCTATAAAGAACAAGTATACACAACTAAGGTGCACCAAATGACCAATTTGATCGTAATCCATCTCTAAAAAATGGAGGGGAATCCTTTGTTTCATGAAAGCATATGTATTAGTATTAACCTGCCTCTTTAATGGTTTTATTTCTCAGTCCAAGTCTGGTTTAACTAGAATCCATATCTGGTCCTATGCAGGACAACTCTATAAGACAGGGTGAAGACTTTCATAAAAGTTTCCTTGTGACGCACTTGTATCTGTTTGGCTACTCTTGCCTGACTGTTTATTCTGCTTCAGCATGCAGAAGAAAAGAGATTTACATTTAAAGGATGGCTGCATCCCATAAATGCACAGTGTTGAGAATCTCTAGAACTGCCACGGTTAGATTACATTTTTCAACAGTTTTTTTTTTTCAAGCGCAATTTTAAATACGATAACGATAAAGTTTATTTTTATAAGAAACTGAAATTTGCCATCTATCACACACAATCTCACCCCAATAAACAGACATCCACTCTCACGTTAACTTTACACATTGTACAATCACATCAAATCATAAAACCTCCTAAATATGCTTGTCATTAATTTATAAATCCGCTGCGGATGCTAAAATTTTAATGTTGCAGAAAGTCTTTGATGATAAACAACATCTCCAGGCTGTGTGGTTATCTGACAGGCAGATTCTCTTATCAACTTCAGCAGCGCCAAAACGTTTGTAGCATGTTTTTGTCAACACGGTACAAGACAGACATGCACTTCCTTATTTGTTTTTTCTCTAATGATTGGTTAATTATGTAGCGCACTTGCACATTATCCCTTACTGTATGGTGACAGTGTGCTATCCCTGCCTCTAAACTCCAATAATGGCATTATTTAAATCAATGTGTTTTGTTCCAGGTGTCTGTATATATTGCTGCATACAGACCATTTCATATTCTCAGTAGAAAGGTCTTTTAAATAAAGGTCAATTAGAGAAATGGACTTATACAGTATATTTATATCTTAATTCCATTAGTATGTGTTTGAATTCCAATAGCCAGCCTGGTTCCAGCCAGTCCACCAGCTTTCCAGCCATTCTTGTGGCCAACATTGTTTCTCTATATATTTTTATTGAAACACATGGGTGGGAGCAGTTAGGCAGTTTTTAAATATTATGGCCTTTGGTACATGTTCTCCATGCCATTTCCTAGTTTCTTAGTATGTACCCATTAGGTGTTGCTTTCAGACTGTGAAATAAAGCATGTTATCTTGTGAAATTTTGTCTCCCTTTGACTTCAGAATGTTTAGGCAAAATGTTGTTTTTATAAAACTAAACAAAGTTTTGGGAAAAAACGTCACCAAATAAACCAATCAGTTTGGGCCATCTCTATAGTACAGCAAGCCTAACTTTATAACTTTAGAATGCAGGATCTTTTATTCTTCCATCTAGAATTCAACATCTAAAAAAAGATAACCATGAATTGTCCTTTATTATGTCTCAATAACATGGATATTCTATGCACCATTTGTAAGATGTAAGAACCAGTTCCTTGTGATATTTTCAAACAGATGAGAGTTTCCAATGTTCCTTGCTCCAGTCTGAGTACACCTCTCTTCTGGTGCTCCATAAGTACCCAGTACTTATAACAAAATAAATAATGGTAGGGAGTATACAGAAACACAGATCATATGCTGTGATATGTGCAGGTTTATTGTACCAACATGTTTTGAACTGCTGTCCTTTCTCAAGTGTATGTCACAAGTAAAAATCCCTTTAAAAATAGCTATCAGGAAGTAACTAATACACCAAACCCA
This sequence comes from Hymenochirus boettgeri, assembly GCA_019447015.1. Lineage (NCBI taxonomy): Eukaryota > Metazoa > Chordata > Amphibia > Anura > Pipidae > Hymenochirus > Hymenochirus boettgeri. The sequence continues at coordinate 175,788,905 of CM033473.1, forward strand.
TTGTTCCATCCCTTTAGTGATCATCCACCTATATGATTTATCCACATAATTCTAGTATGGTTGATGGTTAAGGTTTCGCTCACTCTAGACACAGACCAAAATGGACCACAACGAACAATCCATATTTTAATCCTGTTCAGCAGTTAGTTTTTCGCATATTTTAAATTAAACACGTACGTTTCTGGATAGAAATGCGTGCAGAGGTGCGGTTTTTTTAATGAACTGGGTCGATCTGGTCTGTTAATAAAATGGAGCACAATGCATGTTTCTAAAATCCTAGTGATGGCATGTCTCTCAACAGTATTAGAAGATTTCTCTAGACTGTAAGCTCTTTTGGCAGAGTCCTCTTTCCTATTGTATCACAATATTGCTAAAAAAAACCTCATCACTTTGTGTACTCTTATTATATGCATTACCTGTATGTAATATGTATGACTTTGTATAATGTGTATTACCCTTGTATGTAGTGTATGACTTTGTTACTGTAAAGCACCACAAAAGATTTGGGTGCTATATAAATCTTTAATAATAATAATATACAGTGACATGCAAAAAATCAACCAATTTAGATAGTGTTCTAGAGCCTAGTGGTCCAAATAGTCTTAATATTATCAATGTTTCCTCTGATAACATTAGGCTAATTATATAAATCCTTTCAGAAGATTATCCTTTACGCAAAGTGATGTTTTTTGACCTTTCCTTGTATAATCAATGACAACTTCATAGAAACCTGGTCCACCTGTCTGAAATGCAGGTCGGTCTTTGTAGACAATATATATATATTTGCCATTGCTTCTCCATATAACTGAACACAAATTAAAGTCACATACTGCAATGCTATTAGATTATTAAAAACATGCTATATAGTTACCTTGAAATTGATGCTACATGATGCCTACATCATGCTCCTAAAGGAAATAATGGAAAGCCTTTCAATATTGCGTTTGTATATGTTGTTGGGTTTAAATTAAATGCACCTAGTGTGAACATTACTTTTACTTTAATTGCTTTAATTTTTAATTGCTATAATAAAGTTTGTTGGCAACCTTATTCCTGTGTGCAGAGGTTTTTGGGAACTATACAGGCCAAGCAAGCATCAGAACAGCACAGAGTGAAGCCTGCATTACCCCTAGAGGTGGATAGACATAAGTGAGTGGTTGAATTTTAATTTAATTGATCTTAACCTATTTTAATTTTTTACTTCTTATTTTAACCCTTCCCCTACCCATACCCCAAGCACAAGCAAGATACTTTTAAAGATTTTATAAACAATTCAGTGGACAACTTGCAGTGCAGCCACCCTACTTAAGGAGACATTCCCTACCACACCATAGTGCGGAAGTAACCCAATCTACTAGTGTGCACAAGCCCTTGCTCTTATTTTTCTAAACAATTGGCAAATTGGCGTCAACCAATTGGTGTTGCATGTTGACTCTGCTGACTGCTGCTGTTATATTCAGTAGTGCACCGTATATTTGTCTAGTAGCTGAATGCAGTGCTGGAGATGTACTTCCAAAAATTTTGAAAAATTTGTATTGATTACAGTAAGAGGCAGATCCATTAATGCAAATGTTAAAGGGAATATACAGGGTAAATATATCAAAGATATATTTTTGATTGCAAAGCTGTACCTTTAAATCACACACTATGTTAAGCTACAGTCGTTCACAATACACAACAAAAAAACGCATGAATAAAGCAATGTAAGTTTCTGCTGCTTTTTTACCAAAACAAGCATGGCGGTTGAGAATAGTTTAGAGTGCCCTACACTACAGAAAACCTTTTTATAGGTAGGGCACCAAGCAGACAAGATGGATCTGGATGATGGAGGGGGGGAGGGCTCCCCTGTGCATGCCTGAGTTCCTCCCAGAGGATAAGGAGGAGGCCGAAACCTTTTCACACAGAGACAGCTCCAGTTTCCTGGACTTTGAACAAGCACTGCAGGAGAACCAAAGATTAGCAAAGATGTAAGATGAGGATTTAAATGACACACTGGGGCCAGTAGTGGGTTAAATTTTAGTTTTTGGGGTGGGCATGTCCTTTAATATTATACGCTTTAAATCTAAAGGGAAAGTTAATATAATACACTGGGATTCTTGGATTGGGTCTAAAGGGACTACGGTGCAGTTGTTCTATGTCATGATGCTGTGTGTCCTTTTGCTATTTCTTCCTCTGTTTAGATGATGGAGTTGAGGACGGTATTGTCCCCAGCATCTATTAGGACACTGCGTGGCACATTCCTGGCTGTAATTATTTTGTCAAGAAGGTAATCCCTACCCCACACAGGTTTCTACCACCCTCTCCTCATCCAGCAAGTCTTATTCCCTGACAGCCTTGAGCCCCTTCATTGGCAATGCCAATGTCAGGTGAGATGCTGCCATAATAGCACATATGCCAAGATATGCAATAATGTGATAAAAAATACATACACGTACCTGACCAAACTCCCATATGCTTTGTGGCGATTGGTTAGCCATGTGCCCATACATGGGCCAATCGTATCAGCTACTTATAAAGTAAAGGGAACTAGTTTCAACAAGAGGAATTTTTTTGTTGGCCTTGACTAAATGCGATCCTGATGGCATTAGTTTATCATTGTGGTTCCCCATTTTTAATATATTATTTCTTTAAAATTGTTAGATCACTTCAGTTATCGTTTTTCAGGATAAATGAATTCACGGTCAAGGGCTAAAATCACTACCACAGAATTCTGTATATACTGATAAGGAAATTAGCACTAGAAAAATTCATTAAAACCCCTGTTTTAGGTTTGCACAATAGAAGATATAGGACGTTATTTATAAAACTACTTTATAAAAACAATAAGGGTGTTTGTGTCTTTATTATTTCACATATGTTTCCAGTTTCTTTTAAATAAAATGTCATATTTACCAACAGTACATATGTGAAATAACAACTACCGTGCAAAATAACAACAGCCATGTAAAATAATGACAGCATGTAAAATAACGACAGCCGTGTAACATAACGACAGCCGTGTAACATAACGACAGCATGTAAAATAACGACAGACATGTAAAATAATGACAGCCATGTAGAATAACAACAGACATGTAAAATAACAACAGCAGTGTAAAATAACAACATCCGTGTAAAATAACAACAGCCATGTAAAATAATGACAGCCATGTAAAATAACAACAGCATGTAAAATAACAACAGCCATGTAAAATAACGGCAGCCATGTAAAATAACGACAACCATGTAAAATAACGACAGCCGTGTAAAATAACAGCCATGTAAAATAACATCCATGTAAAATAACAGCCATGTAAAATAACAGCCATATAAAATAACGACAGCCATTTAAAATAACAACAGCCATGTAAAATAACAACAGCCATGTAAAATCACAACACCATGTAAATAATGACAGCCATGTAAATAACAACAAATAATGACACCATGTAAAATAACAACAACCATTAAAATATAACAGCCGTTATAAATAACAACAGCCATGTAATAACGAACAGCCGTGTAAATAACGACAGCCATGTAAAAATACGACAGCCATATAAAATAACGAAACAGCTAATAAGACATCCATGTAAACACAGCCATGTAAAACAACAGCCATGTAAAACAACAGCCATGTAATAACGACAGCCATGTAAAATAATGACAGCCATGTAAAATAACACCATGTAATAAATATGAAGCATGTAAAATGACAGCCATGTAAAATAACGACGCCATAGTAAAATACGACAGCCATGTAAAATAACGCCATGTAAAATAACACCAGTAAAATACGACAGCCATGTAAATAACGACAGCCATGTAAAATAACCAGCCATGTACATGTAAAACAACAGCCATGTAAATAACGACAGCCATGTAAATAAAATGACAGCCATGTAAAATAAATAATGACAGCCATGTAAAATAATGACAGTCATGTAAAATATCGACAGCCAAGTAAAATAACGACAGCCATGTAAAATAACGACAGCCATGTAAAATAACAGCCATGTAAAATAACGACAGCTATGTAAAATAACGACAGCCATGTAAAATAATGACAGCCATGTAAAATAATGACAGCCATGTAAAATAATGACAGCCATGTAAAATAACAGCCATGTAAAATAACAGCCATGTAAAATAACACAGCCATGTAAAATAATGACAGCCATGTAAAATATCGACAGCCATGTAAAATAACAGCCATGTAAAATAATGACAGCCATGTAAAATAACAGCCATGTAAAATAACGACAGCTATGTAAAATAACGACAGCTATGTAAAATAACGACAGCCATGTAAAATAACGACAGCCATGTAAAATAACAACAGCCATGTAAAATAATGACAGCCATGTAAAATAACAGCCATGTAAAATAACGACAGCCATGTAAAATATCGACAGCCATGTAAAATAACAGCCATGTAAAATAATGGCAGCCATGTAAAATAACAGCCATGTAAAATGACGACAGCCATGTAAAACAACAACTATACTGTTATTTTACGGTAATGTGAAGTTTTATAAAAACTGTCCATAATGTGGGCATTTGAGGTTTTCTTCTATTTTTCTTTTGCGTTGGACTACAGTCCTGGTGTCTGCTACAGTATATCCCTGATCACAGTTACATTTCAGTTATTGATCTTTGCATATAAATTGGGTTTTTGAAAATGTTACCTGCTGTCACCAATTTTATAAAACTAGACAAATTGTCTTTCAATACCTGAAAGCAAATGCTACAGTTTGATCCTCATGTATTTACCATATATATGAACTGAAATTATTTAATACTTTAGGCTGAACACGTTGGAGATTTAATAAAATCGTTGTTTTACTTGCAGATATATTTTCTTTTAAATTGATCAATATACAGTAATGCCGGTTTGGCTCCAGTAACACAAAATTTCTATTGTTTTGGCTTTAGGTCAAAACAGACACAGCCCTTGCAGTTCAATTTATTTAAATTTTCCTATTTCAAATTGGTACAAAATTACATTTACTGTCACAAAACTCAAACACAATTCACAATAATACAATACAGCAAAATCAGACAAAAGCCAATGTTGTGTTACTGTGACCATGAAAGACGTGGCTTAACTAGTTACCATCATTCCCAATACCATTCAATCTCACTGGAAGAAGCCCCAAACTTTTTAAAACAAACACACTGAAGCCATTTAATTTTATTGCATTTATTTATTCTCTTGTGAAATGTATCACTTTGTATATTATAAAAATAAGAGTTCGATATTACTACTCAGAAAATACATGTCCGAATATGAATCAGTAAATAAGACGGCAAACAAAGCAACCAAAAAAAGATAGAAAATAGAAGAAAAAACCATCAAAAAGGTTTTTACAGCTGGAAATGTTGCTGCTTTGTAAATGGTATTTAAGAGTAAATAGTATTTACCTCCTCCCCCTAAACAAAAATTACCATTAACAACCAGAATCAAGTTTTACTTGCAACAGAAGCAGAGATGGCTGAACCTGCTGGCAAGGGATTGGTGTTGATAAGTATGCTCAGGAGCATTGGATGAAAAGGTAAGAATTGCAAAACTAGATTTGGTTGGGTCCTGGTTATGAATGAAGATTTTTATTGGTGGCGTTTAACAAGGAGGGAAGAGGTCTCCCATCCAATGCTTAGTATTCAAGGCAAAAGATACAGATCATCACTTTTCTTGTTTGTTCTAATGTTTTGGTTAGATCAGTAGCACTTCCACTATATGTTATCCCACAGTGCCCCCCCCTCTTTGTGTAGAGCCCTCCAGAAGGACAGGGAAGAGGCAGATACCTTTTTACACACAAGAAGGCATCTACATGTCAGTTTCCTGGACTTTCAAAAGACTTTGCAGGACAACCATAAGTAGAAAGGTAAGGACTTTTTAAAGGGTATCTTTACTCTAAAAAAAATAAAATTTTTAAATGTGTTTCCATTAAGTACAATAAGATCCCACTGTTTTAAATCTTTTCTCAGATTATAAATCTGAGCTGTAGATTCTAAGAAATCATCATTTGAAAATACAGAATTTACAGGGAAAGACCTGTCACTCCAGAAGCAGAAATTATAATATGTGACCCATCCCTGACTTATTTGTCTGCCTGCCTACCTGTCAGCAGACAAAAGAAAAAAGGGGGAGGGAGGGTTAGATGTGTAAGAAGAGCAGTGTCCATGGTGTGCAGAACTTATAAGTGTCGCAGACACTACAAGAAGGCAGTGAGTAAGTGAGGGTGGGGGCAATTAGGAGCAATCACTAAACATTAATAATTTAATGACAAACAAGCACAGATAAATATGGGAATATCACCATTTTACTTCTCTCAAATTGTAGTTTCAGAAAATGTAAAGCTGTTTCAGTGAGTATTGTGACCCTTTAACACAGTGGGGCCATCAGTGGGTAATTTTAGTTTTGGAAGTGGACATGCCCTTAATGAGCACTTCATCCATAGAACAAATGGGTGTAATTTTTATGGATTTTTATAGCTCAGACCAAATTAAATAACTTCTACTATTTGGCATTGTATTAAAATCAATTACACATTAACCATGTCCCAATGCAATAATTCATCAATATAAAGAAACTTTCGTTTCCATATCGAACCCTTGGCAGGTTCAGCCTTTACCAGTTGTTACATTTTACCCTTCTGCTTTGTCTTGGCTGGCTGCCCAGATTTAGGAGATACATTTTCTCTCAGTTATTATTGCAGTAAGAAATTCTAGTATTAGAAAACCCGGAGGACTTTGGACATGCTTCCCAATAGATCCTGACACGGCCTAGTTGGCCTGGAAATCCCACCCTGGGTATAGCAAGAGCTCTTGGGCTTATTAAAGAGCCTGTGCAAGAATGTTGTCACACTACTAACTTCAGAAGGCAATATGGAAATACGTATATTATTTACAATAGTTACATATTTACTTAACATAGCATTTTTGCACCCTGTTACATGGGAGGTCACCTGAACTTAAAATAGAACTAAATTTGGGAAGGTGGCCTAAGGGTCATTTGTATTCTATACCTGCAACTGTATTTCTTTTACAATTTGGGCATCACTGCTAATTTGTGTTGATTTTAACTGGTAAATAGTACTTCACAATCACAGTAACTTAAATGACCTGCAATTAAAAACCAATACTTTTTTGATATTGAATTCCCGAATATCTGCATGTTAGTTGCACAGCTGTTCTTTACTACAGTGGCCCAAAGTGGGGGCAATTAAAAAAAATTGCGGTATTGGAAAGTTCTAATACTGAGGGTTATCATAAAAGTGTGGGCATACAATACCAAGTGGGGGATCGTACAATTAAATCCCGGTGGTAATTTTAACACGCAATCATATTTGTACAATCGTGATGTACAAATAGCGTTCATTAAATGCGTTGTATAGTGAAATATAATATGGCCTTTATTAATATTGGAGATTTATGGTATTGCACAGTGTAGGGCCACAGGTAGAATATTACTACAATTAATAACAATAATATATATTATAATTACAATATGTCTGCTACACATATCTTGCTATAGACTAACATTAAATAAACTGGGAAAATATAATATTTACAGGATATTGAAAAATAGACTCAGATTCATGTTTCTGATTCACCTTCTTCTTGATCCAGGTTCTGTAAAAGACAAAAAGACAAACAATAACCAGTTAACATGTAAATGAATTATATGATTAAGACATTGCAAATACAATACAATTCAAATTGTGATATAAAAACAATTTAGCAGCAAAACTTTCTGCATTATTTGTGAGATTTAAAAAGATTGTGCTGCTTATAATAATATAAATTCCTGTTGGAGAAGGACATTGAGGCATTAATATATAACAAGCTTAGTTGTAGCAAACAATCCAAGTCTCAAAATGGCAGAGCCATCAATAGATTGGGGAGATTTACCAAGAGCCTCAACAATATTTTCCCATTATAAAGTTGCACATTTCCAAAGGGTTAGCATGTCTTTAAATTTGAATGTAATTGCGGGAAGGGAATTGTAACGGCTGTGAGGCCTCTGCAAGAGCTTTAATATTGTGGCTTTTTTAGTAGGCATTAAAGCCATGCAGGTGTTAAGACTTGAATTTACCCAAAGCAGCCAGCATGATATAAAATCCCTGCAAGAGGAGCATTTGCAGCTTTCTGAAAATTCCCCTAAACAAGATTGTTTCATTTTACAAAGCTGATAAGTATCCATCTGGAATACACGCTGCATTTTTACACAGTGAAATAGGACTGAGCAACCTGGCTCTAAACACAGATTAAGTGAGTTATAATTATTCACATTGGATAAGAAACTTGATTTCAGTTGTTAGTTTTATGAGAAACTTTCTGGGATTTGTTAAAAATCTTAACTCAGAAAAAGAAGAGAACAATCAAAGAACAAATGATTGATTACTGCCATTCATACATTTAGGGGCAGATGTAATAAGGGACATTTGCTTGTTTTTTAATTTGCAGAAACTAATCAGATGTTAGGTTTTTTTTACTGGGTTAAGCTGGGTAAGCACAGTTTCAGTCTTTAACCAATGCCAGGCAGGATTTGTAATATTCTGTCATCTGTTAGGCAGGATACACACCATAAAATATTTTTGTGCGACTGACCAATATTACCATTTATGATTCGTTCAGCTGAAAATATTGTATGGTTTGGTTTGGGTGCCAATGGCTAGGACAGTTCTCGATTGCCCGTTCGTCCTGATCGGACAAACAGGCATGCTGGTAAATCATGGCGTATAATGTGTGTACGCAGATTTAATGTTATACATCTAATTGCTGCAGATTAATACCATAGCTAAGTTGATTCAGAGGTAGGTTACTTATCTATTCTGGAATAATGATGTAGGCAGGAAGGCATCATGTAGTCAGGTAGGGAAATATTAGATGTTTTTCTGTATTTAAACTTAGTTATCCTGTATACTAAAAGAAGGTTGTCAATATGCACGGACGCTGGACCTACCTGCTCGGGCTGGCCATGTGACGTCTTCTAGCCAACGCCTACAGGTGGGTCCGGGAAGCCCGTGGGGGGGGTGTATGTGTGCGTGCAGGGAGGTGCGCGCCGGGGGTGGTGTGTACAAGCGGTGTGCGCAGGGGGGAAGTGCATGCCGCGGGTAGTCTGTGCATGCAGGGGATGATGATTCAGTATAGAATAAGGGGTTTGCTGATTGTTTAGCTGAAATATTGTGATTAGTTAACAAATACAATTGTGCACCAGAAAAATTTATATTGTAGCATACCGGGCACCTAACTTTGCTAAACATATTGTACTTTGAATGAAACATTAAATTGACTTATATTTTAGTATATTATTGCTGGAACATGCATGACTTGTCCTGCCTGGTCGCTATGGGAATGCATTCCCACTGTACTTACAGCAGTTTTTTTTTTTGCTAAATCATTTCAAGATAGGGCAAGTCAACTTAATTCCGGAATTCTAATTGGAAAGAAAACACCATAACGTGTAATGGCAAATGAATGAAAAGATCTATATGCGTTTGGCATTGTGCCTGTGCAGGACAATTAATTCTTGTTTCATTGCCCAGAGAATCTACATTGGCAGGTGATATTGAAGGGGGGGGAAAGGATATTGCCAATGAAAAAGAGGGTAGGAGAAAACTATATTTAATGGAAATTACTTCTGTTGACCTGGAAAAGATTCAATTAAAAATCTTACAAGCTTATCAAATTGTAAAATGTGATGAAAGGTTATTACAAAACATCACAGGTAATATTAAAGCAGGATGTAATTAAAAAATATATATAACAGCAAAAGATTTACAGTTTCAATCAATTCAATTGTGTTTTCTTAAGGGTAATATAATATGCCTGTCTGATGAGGATGGAGTACAGATGGTAGGGGTGAAAAATCTTGTGAAAGTTCTCATTCATCCAGGTCATGGTATATCTGTTATATTCAGTTAGATCAACTGGACTTGAAGTTTAGTTCTTGAAGACGTTTCACCAGTCATCCGACTGGCTTTCTCAATTCAGAATGACTTGTACAAGAATCTGTTAGCAATATAAGTACCCTTGAAAGTCCCAATTAGCATATGACAGCCAGCTGTTATTGAGGCCAAGGGGTGTTATCAAAATTGCCCAGGTTAAGGTATCAAAACAGCATTGTACATGGCAGACCATTGGTGTCGGACCCCCCCACACACACACACACACACATCTATTCAGGCTTAGTTTCTTCATTTTCACATAAACAGCCTCCTTGACACCTCTCTTGAACCAGTCATGTGACATTACAATCATCAAAGGTATGTCCTTTTTCCTTAAGATACAGGTACACAGCTGAGTCCAGGAGACCTGAGGAATTGGCTCTTCTGTGCTGGGCCATATGTTGGTGCAGTTTCTGTTTGCTCTCCCCCACATACAAATTACAGTACTCTTCACTGCACTGCACTGTGTATATGATGTTGCTTTTCTTGTGTTTCGGTATTGGGTCTTTTGGATGTACCAGTTACTGCCTCAGTGTGTTGTTTGGTTTAAAGCAGACAGGGATACAGTGTTTTTTGGAAATTCTTTTTTTCGGAGACCCCTGTTACATATGGGATGACCATGTTCAGGGTACAGGGATGACTTTCCAGGGTACATAATTGCCACAGATTCTTGTACAAGTCATTCTGAATTGAGAAAGCCAGTCGGATGACTAGCGAAACGTCTTCAAGAACTAAACTTCAAGTCCAGTTGATCTAACTGAATACATTAGATATTTGTAGGGATGAGTAGTTTCCTTTTACTTTGATTCAGTAAGCACAAGCAAACTATTGATCTTTTATTAGAATCCTTTGCACTAACTCTGGTATTCTATCCAATTTTAAATAAAGTTTAATACACTAAACAGTTTTCAAGTCCATACAATTTCATTTGAAGAAAGTATATAGCCTTCCATCATCTTCATTTTGCTTTGTTTCAGCAATTAATTGATGATCAAGATTTTCTTGACTGGATGCATGGGAATTCATTGGGTAAACAGTCTATAAAAATAAAAGGTTACAACAAAAAGAATATAAACAGGCACTGCAATAACATTACTTTTGTAAGTTACTCTTACAGCGTAAAAATAATACTACTGGCTGCATTTTTTATCTGACTGTGAAAATTGAAATAAATATCTTTCCTACTGTGTTACAAATTGTTAAATTATGTTCATAAGCTATAGAACAAATTTCTAGGCAATATAAAAAGGGTAAATCTGTCCTACTTTTCAAACAGGCTACAGCTGTAGCCTTGCTAGCACCTATAGAAGGATAAGATATATCTAAAACAGGACATGCTGAGGTCTCCTAATTAATGTTTTGTTGATGCGGACGCCCTGGCTCCTTGATGTTTTCGTTTGTTCTGTTTTGATTAAATGTGGAGGTGGCAGTACCACATACATCAAGGTGAGAGCCCATATTACTAGTACAACACTGTAATTATGGATGTTATGGATTTCTATTGAGGGGACTAAAAATGAGTTTATCTATAAACCATAGAAATGAAATTATTTCTCCTTGCTCTAGCTGCATATACTGTATGCTCATTTTAAAAAAGGCCTTAACTATGAAAGCATTGCAGCTCAGTGGGTTTGTATGCTCTCCCTGTGCTTGCATAGGTGTTATCTGGTTACTCCGGCATACTGATAGATTGTGTGTGTGTGTATGTATGTGTGTGATAGGTACTAATATTGTAAACTATTAAGCTGGGTACACACTGTACCAATCTTGGAACATATCACGGATGACTCCCTATACTTTAGAACATTGGGTCATCTGCGTCAGAGGGAAATTTTCTGTTCGTAACAAGTTGATCCGATGTCGGCGCCAAATAGTTGTCAGCATTGAAAATCCTAATTATGGACATACAAACATTAGTGATAAAGGGCCAATCTTATCGATAATGTGTGTACCCAGCTTTAAGTTCAGAGACTGATGTGAATGATTAAAACAATTGTATCCATTTATATCAAGCCCTGACCAGAAGAGCTATTAATTCTTAAAATAGGACACAATTATTTAATACGAGTTGCTAAAAGGTGTCTGTGCTGATACTTTCTGACTGATCTACTACAAAGAAAGTATTTGATATCATCTTATTGGCTGCTGCAAATCAACCTCATGGGCACCATTTATTTAATAAGCCCTGTGTATTTGCTTCCCAATGATATTAATGGAGTCTTCAGGAAACTTTCAGTTGGTTAAGTTTTTTCCCAAGATTACAAACCCAACGACAAACTGAACTCTGTCCTAAGTTCATCCATCACTAAAATGGAAATATGAAATATGCAAATTCATTTCTACATGGTGGTCGGAATGTTCATTAAATTAATGTCAGATTTTGTTCCTGGTGCTTATTACATTTTTAAGCAACATGAAAGAATTCAATGATAATAAAAAAGAATCTTATTCATTTCATAAATAATTTTCATTTGAGTGTGTAGACGTCATCTTTATCTTTGAATTGCACATTGCCCTTTTTAAAACGAGTTACAATAGCACTGCAGATAAATATTCAACTAAAACCGATTATTACTGATTTCATTAATGGAAAAAAACACATAAACAAACTTTCCAATTTTTTTGAAGAAAGAACCCCAAAAAGCTTAAAAGAAAAGAAAGCTACATTTGGGATAAGTGATTATATTTAAGTTTTTTAAACTGTATTTTGAACTATCTAATCTACAAGCTGCAGATTCAGTAATTTACAATAATACCCAGTGGAATCATTTAAAGCACTGAATTCAGTGTAGCTAATACATTTCACTGAGACATGAAGCACACTTTATACTCTACTCTAGAGACAGTTTCCTTAGTATTATGGTAAAAAGAGCTATCTTACCAGACACTTTGAGTGCAACTTACAAGTCATCCTAAGAAACTAAACTGAGAGGAGTCTGTGATTAAATGAAGATAACGCTAAACATGTTTCATATCTTAGAGTATTGCATGCATCTGTAAATTTCCATAGTGTTTATTAGAGCAACAACTGGAAAGATTACAGGGACATCATAGTGACGTTTGGGTACAGAATAGAAGGTACATAAGAAGGTACACTGGGAGTGGGTGATTGACAGTTCTTAACTGACTAGCTGTGCTCTGCCCCCTTTAAAAAGTAAAACTCCCAGAACTAAAAACAAGGTCAGAGAAGAAAAAAAAGGAAATTTAAGATTTGTGGTAATTAATCCTTATTACTGTGTGATTAGTTGGAATGTGACTTGGTACAGTTTAAATATCCTTTTAGTACTATTGATATATGAACAAACGGAAACATTTTGATTCAAATGTTGATGTTGGATAAAGGCATGATTTAATGTTTTCCGCTATAGTACCAGAGAGAGTTTGATGCTTCCTGTCTCTCTTGCAGCAGCTTCCACTCTTTTGTTTAAATGCTACAAATTGTGTAAATGCTCTAATTACTATTATTCAGTGGCTCATCAACCATAAAACCTTTTCTTCCTTAACATATAATTATGGAATAAATAAACACTAGTGGAATGTCCTGAAAACTGCTATCGCATTGATATACCAAAACTAAAGTGGTTCTTGGTATATTTGGAAAAATTCTTTGCATGAACTTAAAGGGTATGTCCACCCTTAAAACTTTTTTTTGGATATAGTATTCCCCCTGGTCTCCCAGCCCCAACTGCTTCATTTTTATGTTTAGATAGTGCCCCAAACTTTTACTTACCTCCCCTCTTTCCTCCGCCGCACTGCCGGCCCTCTGCTTGCGAGAAAATGCAAGCAGGAGGGGCGGGACCCGGCAGTCGTGTCTGTGATTGGTGAGCGCAGCCAATCACGGACTGGTCTGCCGGTCATTCATGCAGCGGAGGAAAGAGGGGAGTAAGGTAAAAGTTTGGGGCGCTTTCTAAACATAAAAAATGAAGCGGTTGGGGCTGGGAGACCAGGGGGAATACTATATCAAAGGGGATTTATGCTAGGGGAGGGATCCGGAGGGGGAGGGAGAGGAAGGAGAGGGAGGGAGGGAGGGGGAGAAGGGCTGCAGTACGCATGCCAAACTTCTCCCGGATACCAGGTAGGAGGCAGAGTCCTATGGACTCGCTATCCTCCTGGTGGGCATTTTTGGGACTTTGGGGGGGGGGACTACAGGAGAACCATATGGAGCTGGGAGTGGAGGTAAGTATTAAACACACTACATGATGGGCCAGTATGGGGGGATTTATATTTGGGGGTGGACATGCCCTTAAGGCAGTTAAAATGTCACACACAATATATATTTCTTTTGTGCACCAGTTGCAATGCAAACATAAATGTTTTATTTTAAACCTAAAACCTATGCCTATAATTGTGTAAAAACTGTGTTATGATTTTAAAAGACAATTGAGGTATTTGGAATATTTTCCTCACTGGATTCATCATGTGGAAATAATTTTAAAAAGTCTAGAATTTATATCTTTTTGCCTTGTACTGTATGTGAGTTGTTCAACACCTTTGTTTTACCTCTAGCACTGCTCCTGTGTAGAGATGGTCAAACTATTAAAAGTTCGTCCGTTGGAAAGTTGGGAAAGTTCGAAACAGACCCATTAAAGTCTATGGGAGGCAAATAGTTTCGAAAAGTTTGAGTCAAATAAACTAAATATTAATGTAACTTATGTAAATGGCTGTGGGACCTGGGAATGGTCTGAGGAGCATGTTCCAATATCCAGGACTTTCGTAAAATCGATTTACCCTCACGTGCGCTACATTGGCGCACTCGCGTTCGAGGTAACATGGACATTTTACTCGCGGATTCGATATCGCATATAGGCTTTAATGGACACTTTACTCGTAGATTCGATGTTCGCGCCTAGATAACATGGGCATTTTACTTGCGCATTCGATGCTCGCTATAGGCTGTAATGGACACTTTACTCGTAGATTCGATGTTCGCGCCTAGATAACATGGACATTTTACTCGTGGATTCGATGCCGCGTATAGGCTGTAATGGGACACTTTACTCGTAGATTCGATATTCGCACCTAGATTACCATGGACATTTACTCGCGGATTCGATTTCGACATTCGATTATAATCCCTTCTTCCATTGACTTCTATATGCAATCCAGGATCTAAATCGAGTCTGGAAAGTGGGTGTAGTCATTCCACCATTACTTTTCCCACCAGAAAGCATGGCCACCATGCAATGGCAGCGTCTGATGGTGGAATATCTCACCCGGCTTGGGTTATGACGGATGCCAATCGGCACCCCCATATTAAAGAGCGCAAACGGCGCATGATGCGCCACCTGCAGGCGACTGCGGACGCAGTTTCGCATTGATTTGACCACCTCTCAGCTCCAAAAGAGGTGGTCAGACCTCAAGCGGCAGAGACGGAACTACGTCCAGGACATCCAGTGGAATGTCCAAGGCAAGTATCACATTTATATATTAAATTTTATCTGTGATTGAGTTGTATAAAACACCACCAATCAGGCGGTTCTGCGGCAGCTCTTTTGACAAGCTCTGTCTAAGTATCACCACTATACGAAGTTACTGCACTTTTCTTGTTACTTTATAGCACTTGTGATTGGCGATAGCGCTTTGAAATTTTGCAAACGACACGATAGTGCTTTCTCCTTAAGGACTCAAGTGCATATGTTAGTGTTAATTAGTGTTAGCAAATTTTATGCAACAGTTAATGTTAGTAGGACACACGAAAAATATTTACAATATTTAATTATAATACAGATTTTGAAAGCTCTTTTTTCAATAAACGACTCAAAGTATATTTTTTTTATGTTAGGAAGGTGAGGACACTGCAACGCACAGGAATCGCGCACCAAATCGCGAGCGTTATCGCACGCCATTGTGTGCGCGATTCTTGTGCGTTTTGCGTTCGCGTTTGCACATGCGTTTTCGCCTTTTTGCGCTATGGAAACGCATGCGTTAACGCACCAAAAATGGTGAACGCATGCTTCCAAAACGCGAACGAGACGTGCAATCGCATGCACATCGGAAATCGTGGGAATTTTCGTTCCCCGCGATTTCCATTTTAGCAAAAATCGCGGGCGCAAACGTTAATGCGAAACGCGTGCGCAAACAGCACGAAAAACACGCTAGTGTGGCCTAGCCCTTAATGTTAGTAGTGTTAGTATTAGTAAATGTAACTGTTAGATAATGTTAGTAAATGTTAGTACACATGAAAAATATTCACAATATTTACATATTTTTTTATTATTATTATTTTTTTTATTATTTATAATTAAAATTTACTTTTTTAATATATAAATTTGTAGATGTGGGATCTATTTCTGCGAGTGATACAGAGGAGGGAGGGTCACCTCACCAGCACCAGTTCCCCTTCACCACCACCCCAGCACCAGCACCCACAGGGACCAGCACGCCAGCCGCGGGCTGGAGAATATGGACAGGCACTGAGAGCGCTTGGAGAGGAGCCAGAGGTGCATGGAGGGGCGCTTGCTCTCCATGCACAGAGACATTTTGTGCATTAATGCAAAATTTTAAAAAATAAATAGGTGCTGTTTTTGTTTTTTTTTTTGCACCATGTTTGTTATTTTTTTGTTTATATATTTTTTTTTTATTTTATTATTGTTATAATTATTATTAATATGTAAGCAAGGTGCTTACGTTTACTAAAAAAGTTAAACTAACAAATCTCGTGTTTTATCTTTACAAATGACATTGACTACAAACTAATTATTTAGGCTTTTCCCATACCCCATTGGCTTCTCTCCCTCAGAGTATGCTTTGTGCGAGGGAAAGCTGGGAAGGAATACAGTTTGTAGGAACAGCACCATTGAGTAGCATAGATTCACTTGAGTTTGACAACATTATTGCGGAGCCAGGCAGGCTTGGCCCCCTCCACAGACCCCATACCCCTTGTTCTCTCCCTCAGAGTATGCTTCGTGCAAGGGAAAGCGGGGAAGGGTATACGGTTTGTAGGAACAGCACCATTGAGTAGCAGTAGATTCACTTGAGTTTGACAACATTATTGCAGAGCCAGGCAGCTTGGCCCCACCGGACAGACCCCATACCCCATTGGCTTCTCTCCCTCAGAGTATGCTTCATGCAAGGGAAACGGGGAAGGGGATAGAGTTTGTAGGAACAGCACCTTGAGTAGCATAGATTCACTTGAGTTTGACAACATTATTGCGGAGCCAGGCAGGCTTGGCCCCTCCGGACAGACCCCATACCCCATTGGCTTCTCTCCCTGAAAACCTAACCTCGACTTATACTCGAGTCAAGACCTAATTTAGATCCAAATTTTGCAATTACAGATAGTAACCAGTAGGTGGCGCTGTGTTAACCTGTATAGAAAGTTACAAGAGCTGATCTGCCTTTACACTTCCTGCCTCCTGTATTCTGCCTGCTGGACTCACTCAGCACTGTCAATTGGTGATTTAAATCTGATGGGTCTCCTCAGTTTGGGGCAAAAAACAGCTGCTAGTACAGTGCAAATGACAGCTTGAAACTACAACTCTCAGGTGACATTTTTAACTATTGGGGTCAGAGAATCCTTTACTATATGGGATCAGAGTTCGCTTTACTATATGGGGTTCAGAGGGCCCTTACTATATGGGGTTCAGGAGAATTGTAAATGATGGTAAGCTTAATTAAACGTTTACTGAACCTGCCACTCCACATGTTAGACGGAAACTCCCAGCAACAAAGCATGCTGGAGTTGTAGTTTCCAAACATCTGGAGTGCCAAAGATTGGAGGTTACTGGTACTGGATTTGGCTATTACTGTATGGATTCATGAATGGGAATTCTGCTGTCCATTTAAAGGGCAACTAAAGCTAAAAACAACACAGAATCAGAAGGCAGTAGTGGTGATAATTTCTACCCTCGACTTATACTCGAGTCAATCAGTTTTACAAATTTTTCAGGTAAAAATAGGTACCTCGACTTATACTCGGATCGACTTATACTCGAGTATATACGGTACTTCTCAAAATGTATACAATAATATTCAATAAAGTGCATATTTTAGCTGTAGTGTTATCCCTGTGAGGGAATATTAATACTATGAAATGTACATGCTCAATTGGTAATATTTAATATACTTTAAAAAATAAATATTCTGTGAATAAAATATTGTGAAAATGTGAATAAAATACTATAAAAATACCATAAAGAGTAAAACAGCATCTGCATATATATGAACGAGGTCCAATATTGATAAAACCTACAAACACCAAATGTATAATGTTCATTACCTATCGTTGAGGAAACACCTTAATCCAAGTTGGTATTAACCTTGATAGCAGTAGGTTCACTTCAGTTTGACAACATTATTGCGGAGCCAGGAAGGCTGGACCCACGGACAGACCCCATACCCCTTTGGCTTCTCTCCCTCAGAGTATGCTTCGTGCAAGTGAAAGCGGGGAAGGAGTTACACTTCATGAAAAGATCCTTATGAGGTGTTGAGTGTGACATGGTCAGAGTAGGTGACACCCAAAGGTGCCTCGTGGAGTCAGAAACAGAAGAGCAAGTATGGATTTTTGCATTGGGTCAAGAAGGATCATCCCAAACATAGAAAAATTAGCCACAGAGTAGCGTTGCGGCCTGCATGACAGGGTCAGAGTAGGTGACACCACACAAGGTGCCTCGTGGAGAGAGAGACAGGAGAGCAAGTATGGATTTTTGCATTGGGTCAAGTAGGATCAACCCAAACATAGAAAATTAGCCACAGAGTAGCTGTTGCGGCTGCATGACATGGTCAGGGTAGGTGACACCACAAAGTGCCTCATGGATCAGAAACAGGAGAGCAATTATGGATTTTTACATTGGGCCAAGTAGAATCAACCCAAACATAGAAAAATTAGCCACAGAGTAGCTGGTTGCGGCTGCATGACATGGTCAGAGTAGGTGACACCACAAAGGTGCCTCGTGAGAGAGACAGGAGAGCAAGTATGGATTTTTCATTGGGCCAAGTAGGATCAACCCAAACATAGAAAATTAGCACAGAGTAGTGTTGCGGTTAGAGCATTTGTAATTTTTCAACTTGAATGCTGTAGAGCAAGGTAGGACCTAAATGTGCCCTACCAATAGAAAAAATTAGCCATTTGCAGCCCAAACTAGCATCAGCTAAGCCTTGAGGTGGAAAATGAGGCGGAAGGAGCAACAGTACGGGTGGCCAGGGGCAAGAGCCTTCAGTCCGAGCATCAGCAATAGGGATGTTGGTACTGAGATGATTCAGCCTCATTCATCGTGATGAATGAGGTGGTCCACATTCCCAGTGGGAGAGACTGTCCTCCCTCCGTTTACAACCCCCCTGCCGCACTGAAGGCCCTCTCGAAAGGGACACGGATGCCGGGCATGAAAGGACCTCTATGGCGTACTGTGCCAACCGGGCATATATCCAGCCTCGCAACCCAGTTAGTCCAGTGGATCCTCACTCTGTGAGGTAACTGCATGGCCCTGGATCGATGGTAGTCGGTTGACCTGGCGACTGAGGTATGCCTGTAGAGTTTTGCCAGTAGATGTTGCCTGGCACTGTGGTTGGAAGAACAGCCGAAGTTAGCCGCAAGGCTGCCTCCAGAGCTGCTGCCCTCCTCTCAGGCACAGTGGGGACGTGAGCCCTGCTCATTCCCTCCATCAGGTGCTGGTAGGCCTGCCAGCACTTGGGAAGCAGAACAGTCAGGCAACGTCAGATGTCGCCTCATAACTGCTGCATTCTGCTGTGCCATGTGAGGAGGTGGATGAGGAAGGCTGGGGTAACCAGTCTACTCTACCTTACCGTTCCTTGATCAGTGAGGATACCCTACACGGCTACCCTAACATATCGGGTACGGTGACCCCCTCTCCCTCTCCCTCTACGTTCAGAAGCACCCCTGCTCCTGGCTCTCCCTCTGCCCTGCCAGTCAGTTGCCTCGCCAAATTTTTACAAAAAAAAAATATTATAATATATATATATATATATATATATATATTATATAATAAATACACACACACAAACCATAAGACAAAGCGACAAAACAAATAAACACAAAGCTTTTTTTTTTACGCTAAAAGCACAAATAGGACACAGACACAACTGACAGCAAACAGCAGATCAGACAGCAAAAGGCTGATTGCTGTCTAAATGCAGCACTGTCAATTACACAAACACAGAGACACTGACACACAGATACAGAAACAAACAAAAAAACAGGACACCTAGACCTCTAAAAGGTCTAACACAAAATTTGTCCAAAGGACTTATAGGGGGGTTAGTCTCTTAAAAAGGACTTTTGGGTCTCACAGAGGGTAGTCCTTAAAAAGGATGTTCAGTCTCAAGATGTGTGAATACAGGGGTGGGTAACTACAAGAGCTAACCACCACACTGAAATCCACACACAGAAAGCTCAAAAAGCGCCAAAATCTCTCTCCAACTCCTACACTGTCAGGTCTCCACTAAACACACTGACTAAATGGCGCGGTCGCATTGACTTTTATACGCAGGTGGCTGGCAATGCTCAAATTAGCTGCCATTGGGTGATTTTGGACATGTGGGCACTTTTTTTTTTTAATTCGATGATTTATCGAATGTTCTACTACCCTCCTCGACCATTCGATAAATCATCGAAAGTCCGAGTCCGGATAGTTCGAGAAGTCCGGGTCGTCCGGAACTCGAAAGTTCGGCCGAACTCGGGTGTCGATTCTATGCCATCCCTACTCTGTGAAAGATTAATTATTGACCAGTCAGACGTTCGGGAATAAGCCGAGGAATAGTCGTGATCGTTGGTCTAGAAGATCATTAAAGCTTAATTTCGCCACGATGTCGCACGATGGGTCGTTCGACGGGCAATCGTGCGAAATTATCTGACGTGTGTACGAGGCTTTAGTTGAGGCGAATATGGTCTGACAGCACTATGAACAGAACTAACAATCATTAAAGGGAAAGAAAAAAAATAGTGTTTTTCATAGCTAAAAATAGTTGCAAACTGCAACTACCATGCCTATATCTTGTTTCATTTTTATTTTCCAAATTGGAAATAAATAGATTTTGTAATTTTGAATATTGTATAGTTTAAAGAGGCTGCGCGCAAGAATAGTGCGGACTCAGTGAAATCACAATTTCTATGGTCTGTGCCGACGCTGTGCTAACACAGTGCACAGCGCCACACCAAAAAAGCCTAGTGGGGACTAGCCCTTTTGTCTTTGCTGTAAAAAAAAAACCTGTTTTGAAACATCAAGAGAAAATTAATTTATTATGTACAAAGTAATTGTCAGTGTGTATCATATAAATGATGAATGTCAAACTTGCAGCCTTTCAGATTTTTAACTATACCTCCCAGTGTTCCTGGCTGTAGGGAATGCTGGGAGTTTTAGTTTTCAAAACTCTGGAGGGCTGCATGATTGACACTCCTTGACCGAAATATTGTATGTTTTGTACAGAATTTTGCACGAATGCGAATGCTTTGCATTGGAACCAAATCAATGTATTATTAATAATATAGATGTAGACATTAAGGGGAACTGTGGTCTCCAAACAAGTTGAGTTTAAATGTAAGGCCAGTCCTACCTTTAAAACGAGCCATCACACCACTTCTCTACGTGCTCCACAGCCCAAGATAAAAAGAAATGCTGACCAGAAAACTAATGGGTGGGAGGCTGACATGTGACATTCCCAAGGCCTTCTCCTGCACAAGTGCCGCCGGCGAGCACAGTCTCAAACTCCGCTCAGTGTGTGAGGGAGACAGGAGTCCCCTCCTCCTCTCTGCTGTGTGAAGTCCTGACAGCGTAGTAAGGGAACTACAACAGCCCTTCTCTCCCACTATGTGAAACACTCTCAATTGTTCTCACTCTGCCTGAAAAGGCTGTTTCCACAGAGTTTTTGTAGGGGGGGTCTGAGTGGCCCATGGCACCCTCAGTGGGTGGGGCTTGTGCACCATGAGTGGGCGGGCATGTGCACCATGAGTGGGCGGGGCTTGTGCATTTGCATGTGGTAGGGGCTTTTGCACCCATGAGTGGGCAGGGCCACGCCACCCACGGGTGGGTGGGGCCACATGGGGCTGAAGAGAATGGGCCAAGGGGGGCCTGCAACTGGGAGGACCTAGGGGTCCATGAGTGGAGGGACATGGGGGCTGCAAAGGGGAGAAGAGAAGGGCAGATGATTGACATGGTTTCAGAGCAGGAAGCAGGAAGGCAGGGGACCTGGTGATGCTGCTGCCATATCACACACAAAAATGTAAATCTTCAAAACTATGCAAAATAACAATGAAAATAGATAGCAACATTTCTCAGGAGAGCAATTCCTATCAATTTACCTAAAGTCATTTTGGATCACAGTTTCCCCTTTAAAAGCAACACTTTTGGAAAAACCAGAAATTCTGATTTGATTGACATGTCAATAGTTAATATGATCAGGGCCGCTGGTCACAGCACAGGGTCTCATTAATATTCTAAGGACAATCTGTTTGGAGCAATGGATTGGGTTTAATGAAAATTTAAGCTCTGCAAGGCTAACTGTTTATACAGCAGATTTTTGTATTCAGTGATATTGTTATGAATGTAAAAAAAGTACAGGGAGCTTACATAGTAATTGAGGTTGAATAAAGACATACAATCCATCAAGTCCAACCTATTCACCTCCTTTTTTTTTTATTTAACCCTACCTAACAGTGATCCCAGAGGAAGGAAAAAAAAAAACAGCTCTAAAAAGGGGGGGACTCCCTACTGTCTCCAAACGGCAATTCGAAAGTCTCCTGGATCAACCAGATTCTATATGGTTACTACCAGTAATTTTTATATTTTTTAGTTTAAAAACTTATCACCACGCCTTTTTAAAGCTATTTAATGAACTTGCCATTAGAGCTTGGGCTCTAATCTGCATCAAATATTCCGTGTTCTGAAAATTCTTGAGTATTGGTTTTTCAATGTAGTGAATAGACCCAAGATCGGGTAATTGGTGCTCCCAACTTCTTCTTCAGGTCCTCCCTGAAACTCCTTTTCAGCCTACTGAGCCTAAGTGTCTGAGGGTTACTTGCCCACAAAGTTTTGCTTTTTTATAGCCACAAACTTGTGTATGCAGGGTGGGGATACTTCATGCTTTTCTACTGAGCTGTTAAAGTTTAAAGAGCAGTCAGTTAATGTGGGAAGCATCAACATGTAGAACTTTAAAGAATCTGTAGACAATAATTGGTACCATAATGGTATATATCTCAACACTGAGACAAGAAAATGTAAAGCTGTTAAAGTACAATCTAACTACCTGATACCATCAAACAGTTAGGGCTGGATAATTTATCTAACGTTCTAAACGCCATATAAAATTAATGAGTCCGTGAGCAAACAAAGCAACATTAAATACTAAACCTCTCACAGTTCGCACATCAGCATTCTTTATGCAGCAAAGTATTATTTAGTAAGTTCATAAGAAACACTAAGGGTGAGCCACAGAATAGCCACTATAACAATAAAAACAGATATGATGCAATTTTAAACAGCAATTCAAATCTAAAGACAAAAGTAGAAACAAATTTTAAGCAGTGTCTCCGAGTACATTCAGAGCATAAAAATATTACAAGAACCTCAATCATTCCCATTTAATACCAAGGAGCGTGTCTAGAGAGATCAGTAGCCTCAATCTGTCAGTAAACCGTCAGCATACACAAGTAGAAAAGTATTTAAGCAATAAATATCTAGTCTGGCGCATTGGATTCCATCACTATTGACATAAAAGAATAGAAATCACATATAGCGGTTTTATATTTATATAGATTATCTTTGCACACAAACAACCATGTAAATCCAAAAAACTATTTGTGCAGTGTTTAAGAATATATTTCTAAAATGGTATTTACAATGGTGTAATTCTGCTACATTAAATTTTAAGAAGAACTTTACTGAAGTCCTGATTAGACCCTAAAAGCTGATTGTTACCATCATCTTATTTTACAACCAGCATGGATTGAAAAGAGCCTACCACAAACAATATCGCCTGATTTTACTGCAATTTTTTTTTAAATGTTGCTTTTATTCTCTTCCTAGCAAAATCTACTTTTTAATACACCTTTTTCTTACAGTTGCATAGCTCTGGTGGCTGAGAATATAATGGCCGATCCAACATTGGCCATTTTTGGCCGAAATACTGTAGAGTACAGTCTGTATTGAAACCATTAAAACAGCACAATACTATTACAGGGTCTATAGCAGTAGTACTGGAAATCAGGAACCCTCTCCATAGATAAAGGTTCGACCAATTATAGAGTGGCATATTAAACTGCAGTAGATTGCAAAACTAACGCCTAGTGAATAGAGGACGTATGGGATGATGCAGCAAAAAAAAAAATTGACGTCTACCTAGCCAGGGTAGATTAAAGCACAGCAGGATCTCGTAAGGTAAGACATAATATTTTTGTTTTACTAACATCGCCCCCTAAAGCTTTAATTTGAAAAACACACACCCTTAAAATTACAGGTTAAATCCCAGACTTCCTATGAAGGTCTTTTTTTTTCCGTAGTATTTTATATGAAATTAACTTCAAATATTACTTTTGTTTTTTGATGAAAAGAAAAGAAATTCACTGTTAATTTTTTTTCGTGTCTGAGGCAGAATCTGCTGTAACATGATCTGTGTGGTCTCTGCTATGTAATTGATAGTGCTGCCCAGCTTCTAGGGGCAGTAGACACAACAGGCAGCAGTGCCCTTGTTTTATCTGTTGTATACTTGAGAGGATGTGAAGTCTACAGCATACACTTAGACTGAACGTAGTACCCACAGGTTAATTTCCTAATCATTTTACTAGAATAAATGCATACATACTGTAACACATAAAAACCCAAATAGACTTCCACGTGTGATGAGTGAAAAGCTGCATTCAAAAATTTTAAACCACATAGTTTTGTACATGTTCTAATGCTTTTACTAGCTTCCGTGCAATTATAATGTTACTATTATTTTAACTGAATCATTTAAAGGGCATCTATAGTGGGAAATGAACTTTTTTTTCTTCCTTCCATGTGTTCTATAATTTCCTACAACTCCCTCTCTGTCACTGATATATAACCAGTTAACTAAACCATTTTTAACTCCTACTGCACATGATAAGCTTGTCGGTTAGTCTGAGTTAAGACATGGAGGAGTAACAGAGGGAGGGAGAAGGGGGAGTGCTGCACACAGATATGACACCATGGTTAAACAAAGTCACTGACAGAGATAGGATTAAGGCAGCACAGAGTTCATGAATTTAACTTTGCAAAGGGGCAATGTGATTTTTTCACTATAGATGCCTTTTAATTGCAAGGTTGACTTCAGCAGTATATGGAACCGGAACTTTAAGAAATAGTTTTGTTTTTAAAGATACAATTAGATTGGCAATATTTGCAGGTTATGGAAGAAGAAATGGTGTTTCAGAACAGTTATAAGAGCTTCACTTGATTTTTTCTATATTTTTGACCATCAGACTGTACAAAAAACAACATAAACAACAATATCGAACAAATGTAAAAGACTAGAAGAAAAGTCATCTCTAAATTTCAGATGCCCAGTAACAGTCCTTTATTCTTGCACCGCACATGCTCAGCTTTAATAGATAAGGTTAGAGAAGAGACCAATGTAACAACAGAATGAAAAGCGCATCTAATCTATTTAAGGAGAACTAAGCCTATTTTAATCCTAAGAAAATTGTAAGATTCTTACCTAGTAAGTTTGCAAGTACATGTAAAAAGTATATCAGCATATATCATATATCATGTCCAACCTACGCAAAGTGCAGCCAGGGAATGACAAGGAATTGTAGTTCACCCTTAAAGTAATGCTGTAACTAAGAGGCTTTCATGTTGTTGCCAGTAAAACTCCCACCCCATAAAAGTCCTCAAAGAGCCTTGTGAGCATGTTCACCTATTGGCCATGTCCTGACTCTGCTATTCACTATATATATGCACATAATTTCTAAAGAGATTTCTCCACTCCATGATAAAGACTTGAAATCTACTGTACCCTGGAGTTTTACAGTATTTTCCATCCAGCATAAATTTAGACAGGGCTACATGGAACATTATACAAATAGTCAGCTTGTTTTACTTTTTTAAAAATCTTTTGCTTCCATTCGTTTCCTAGCCAAAAATTAGCAAACTTCATTAAATAGCTTTAGTGGGCTGGATGGGGTGTCTAAAATTCCAAACTTTAAAAATTACTGGCCATTTGGAGTCAGGAAAGAATGATAAATAGTGTAAAACTCACATAGGCAAATTTTCTCTCTCTTTATTAATAGGACTTTGTATATGCTTATTTTTTCAGCAAACTGCAGCTAATTATCAAACCAGTTACATTAATTTGGGACAATACCATAGTGCTGTGTAAGAAATAGTCATGTTAATGGAACATTCCAATAATTAAATCCACATTTTGGACTCTAAATATACTGCTTTGGTTTTCATTTAATTCTATGAAAAAATGAAAGATATTTTTGGCGACAATTCTGGTAAAACTGCAAAAATGCAACAAAATGCAGAAAGGGTTGTTAAAATGGCAAATTTCATCTATTTATAAATATCTCTGAAATTTTCCTTCTCTGTTTTATAAATAAGCTTTTAAAATTCAACATATACATTAGTGTTTTCTGCTTGCAGCCCTGTCTCAGTATGGCAGATGTAGAGAGCAAATTCTCTTCGCCACGATACCTCTTTGCCATTGCGAGGTCCTGTGATGCGAAATGGCGCAAATAGCCATTTAATCTGTTCTCCTTTAAGAAGTTTAAATAAGATTTATGCATAACTTACAGCATATGCGTGTCTTTTATATTCCTATTCATATGCAAATACGTATCCAATATCAGTATCCACTGGCATGGAAATAACTAACTACACAGATCTAATGTATATACTGCTTCATTGATTGGTTAATATCTTACTAGCAACCCCCAATTATGTACAGAACTGTCAACCCTGCTTTTTTTTTAAAAATATAAATACAATAATTGCAATTTATGTTATTAATTAAATAATTTGTTATTAAATATAATTTACTATTATATTTTCATTGGTTAAAAATACACCCTTAAAGGAAGGTTTACAGCTTATTATTTATATCTATACAAAATAATAATTACATTATATAATTATCTATACTATATTTGAAATATTTTTTATGAATTTAAAATATACAAATAATTTTTTCTTTTTTTGGCCTTTTGCCCTTCCTTTGGATCAACAGTTAGCAGGAAATGTAGATATTGCTGTTTAGGTTAGACTAGATGACATATTCAACCGACAAATAATATATACTCATTATATGTTCCTTTACCTTAGAAAAAACCCACAACTATACATTTTTGGAAAACACATGCCTTCAGCTACATAGTTCTGACGTTCTTTCATTCAAACAAGCATATTTGCAGATACTATTCTTGTACCGTATATACTCAATATAAACCGAGGTTTTCAGGCTTTAAAAAAGCCTGAAAATCTTACCTCGGTTTATACTCGAGTCAATGTTTCCCTTACCTGTCCGGCGGCCGCATGATCCGCATCCTCACTCCACAGCCTCTGCGCATCCGGATGATGTCACTACCCGCGCCGCAAAGTGAAGGAGGGCCCGGGTAGTGACATCATCCGGATGCGCAGAGGCTGTGGGAGCGAGGATGCGGATTGCGTGGCTGCCGGACATGGTAAGGGAAACATTACTTTATTTACACAGGACACAGCAGAGGTGGTAATGGCAAGGTTCTTGAATAACTTTAAAAAAGGCCTGGATAAGTTCTAAAACATAAAAAATATTGAGAATTACTGGTATTAATGCAATTAGATCTGGTTGATCCGGGATACTTCCGATTGCCGTTTGGAGTCAGGAAGGAATTTTTCCCCCCCTTTTTAGCTGGGTTTTTTTTGCCTTCCTCTGATCAACTGTTAGGTAGGGTTTAAAAAAAAAAAAAAAAAAAGGGCAATAGGTTGGACTTATGGACGAATGTCTTTATTCACACTCTAATTACTATGTTACTATGTTACTAAGGGCAAATGCATACAAATAGGAGTAAAACCTTCTTTATTTGTGCATACTTCTGTATGCACAAATATAGGAGGATTTACCCCTATTTGCAAGTATTTGCCACTTAAAATGTTTGAAAACTACAACTCCCAGCATGCTTATTGGGGGAGTTGTAGTTTTCAAACATCCTTAAGTGGCAAATACTTGCAAATAGGGGTAAATCCTCCTATATTTGTGCATACAGTATGAACAAATAAGAAGGTTTACTCTTATTTGTAAGTATTTGCAACTTAAGATGTTTGAAAACTACAACTCCCAGCAATAAAGCATGCTGGGAGTTGTAGTTTCCAAAACATCTTTTAGTGGCAAATATACTACCCCCGTCGGTTTATACTCGAGTCAGTGTGGTTTCCTCCTTTTTTACCTAAAACTAGGTACCTAGGTTTATACTCGGGGCGTTTATACTCGAGTATAGACGGTATGTTCAATTTTAGAAGATTATCCAAAAAAAGAAGGTTAGGCTAATACTAACCAAACCTCCCATTCAAATAAATTTTCCATTTAATATCGATCATCTACATGTCCTGAATAAAGTGGAACCCTTCTTGTATCAATGCCACAGAGAAATGGCCAGCAATAGTCTGAAACAATTAAATTAATTACGGTTGTGCTCTAAGTGCATACTTGTTGTTTTTTTTAGACTTAAACACCACTTACATGGGGAACTCAAAAACAATATTTTTTTTACCTGCCATAAATATGTAACAGCACCATTTTTTCATACCATACATGCTGAATTTGAGATGTGGTAGAATTTCTCACTTTTAGGAGATTTTCTGAAGACATAAGGGCAAAGATAGTTCAAAGTAGAAATCTTGCCCAAAATCACATGACATGTTAAACAAAAACTCCTAAACATCAATCTGCTTATATATCTGAATCAAACGGTATGCAAACCCATGGGTGTGCAAAGAGACTGCAAACAGGATCTACTCAAGTACACCAAACTTGGCAATGGCTAAAATATGTAGGTTCAATCCATACAGCCCTCCCACCCATAGGGCCAAGGCAATCCAGTATATACAAAACAAATAGGAGCACACTAACTTCACATACTTTGTGTATTATTAAGCAAAAAACATTCCTTTCCTCAGGTATAACTGTGGAGCACACCCAAAACACCTAATAGACTTAAATCCTTCCGACTGGTGATGTGGCACAAGTGATGAGCAATAAATTCAAAAGTGGGCTCAAGCCTAAAAATAATTTCATAAATGTTCAAAAAGATATTAAAACCATCTAGTGCAATTAATACATCATAAAACCATATCGTAAAAACAATACCATTATATTATTATATTATATTAAAAATAATACTATAATAGTAATCTATTAATACTATATTGTATGTTTTTAATAGATATGGTTTATGATGTTTATATGCACTAGATGGTTTTATATATCTTTAAAAAAATGTGAAATTGTGCACACACATCTATACAGACAAACACAACACACACACATGCGCAGACAAACATACACATGAAAACACACACATGCCTGCAAACAGACGCACATGCATACAAACACACACATACACTTCCATGTATAACAGCAGTCGTTTCTTGTGCCACTGCGGAAATCAAAGTTACTGTGTGTAAGGGAGCAAGAGGGGCCAATTGGGGTTTGTCGGGTTCCAATTTGTGCATGCGCAGAGTTCCGCATATGCACACAGAGGCATGGATGCACAGCACTTATCAGTATAGGATACTCACTTCAAAAGGAGACAATTTGTAATTTGCATCTGCACTGTAAGGTCAATTGGTCAATTGGGGTCAAACAATTGATTTTACTTCTTCTAAGGCCCCTATTGTTTTAAAATGTCAGAGCGTCAAATAGTGTTTGGCTAGGCATGCCCATGTGTTTAACAAGCGATCTGATGCATGTTAAAAAGCGTACTAGTGTTGGTCACCAACTCCCCCCAAAATATAATTGGTCCCAATCCCCCAAATATATAACTGTCTTTGTTTAGTGTTAACAAAAGATGTAAATGAGGCCTGAAATGAATGGCCTCCAATCTGTTGGTAATTTTACCAAAACAATAGAATTACAGAAAACGATACTGGGAGGCCACCACTGTGTCACTGAGTATGCTTTATATTGAGAGAAAAAAGTGTGTCACGTTCTATTTTTTTTTTTTATGTCTGTTTCACTTTTTTTTGGTAATTCCCAAAAATAATCAGATCACATTGGGAATGAAAACAAACTGGAATACGGGAATTAATGCTCAATTTCCAAGTTAAAATTTGATCAGAAAAATAATTTCTTGTGAGCATTCTCTAGAAGTGATTTTTTTTGCATTGGCACAGATAAAAACAAAAGATGCCCATACATTAGAACTCACGTGCCGACTGATCCAGCAACATTAAATCAATTAGTCTGGAACCACCTTTCCCATTCTTTGACTGACATACGACCGCAAATAAATGGGCCGGCAGGACCTTGCAGTTATATAGTTATTGCAAAGAAGAATGGGAAAGGCAGTTCAGGATGAAGTGATTGAATGTCCCTGGATGGTTCTAATGTAGGGCACCTTTACAGTGTCTCACAAAAGTGATCACACCACCTTTTTTTTGGTAAATATTACATTATATCTTTCATTGGACAATACTGTAGATATGGACTTTGATACAATGCAAAGTATTCAGCGGACAAAGTGTATAACAGTGTAAATTTGCTTTCCCTTCAAAATAACTCAAACACACAGCGATTAATGTTTAAACTGCTGCCAACACTCTCAGTGAAGTGCCAAATTACATAGGCTCAATAGTGTTAAGGTTGGAGACATGCTTGCCAGCCCAGCACCTTTACCCACAGTCGTTTCTTTATCAAGGCAGTTGTCATCTTGGAGGTTGTGTTTAGGGTCATTATCATGTTGGAATACTGCCCTGCGCCCCAGTTTATGAAAGGAGGGGATCAGATCTCTTAGTATGTTACAGTACAGTGGCATTCATGTTCCTTCAATGTTTTCTCATCATAACCAAAATATGTAAAAGGTGTTGTACAAAAAACAGCTTTCGAATTAGAAATATTATACATCTGTGAACATTCTGGAAGATAGAATGATGGTTGTACTTGGGAGACAGATATTTAGATAAACCTGGCATACAGTATTTAGAATCTAACTACTCAGAAAAGGGGGTCACAACCCCTATTAGAAAGCTTAAAGTCTGAGATAAGATTTCTATAAATGTAAGGCTAGGTATCAAAGGGACTGGTCAGTCAGGTCAAAAAAAGTCACCATGATTACTAACATGACTCAAACGCCAGTGGCTGGAAAAATACCACGATAGCTCTACTGTGTACCTAGCCTTACTCTTTTGCTATTTTAACATGTAGATTGTTATTTTTGGATATGTACTGTGCAAAACTATATGGTGATTTTATTTTCTTATTTTTTTATAGTGTCTGCAACCACAAATTTAGAGTTATTGTCATCTGGATGTGTTACAACATTTGATCATCCAGGCTACATGTTTATTTTTTTATCTTAATAAATTTTTAGCTGTGAGGAAGATTATTATTTATTATACATGATTGATGTCCACAGCTGTGCCTGCATCTGTTATAAGATCTGAAAGTTGCCAACTTCTGTTCCAGTATGTTATATTATAATCCACTAAGAATTAAAAGTGTGTTGTGAAGGGACTTATTCAATTACAAAAGAAAAACCTCACAACAAAAGAAACAACCCATTAGCAGTCATCAATCATGCATTCAAATGTACGCTAATACAAAATACAATATCATTTTAATCATTTAACATATTGAATGCAGCAGACACCAGTGATCAGATGATGAAGGGGGAGGTTCCCCCAAAATGTTGTATTTGATGAATTGGTGGACCTGGGGTAAGGGTTTAAAGGAGTAGTTAAGTACCCATGGCTTGGATGTGCATTTGAATTATTGTGTCTATACAGAGATGTACAGTATTTATACCTAATATTCTCTTTGTAAAAGCTGGTTTGGATCTTTAAGCTCTTAGCATTTTATAGATTTCAATGTAGTGCAAACAATTATTAACATAGCATCACAAGCAACATTTCACACTAAACTAAACTGGAAAAATAGAACATTATGCATTTGGATTTTATTTCTGGGACCCAATATTTTATAGACAGCTCAGTGCAATTTTCTTGTAAATATAAAAGCAGTATGATGTAGAACATTAAATAATTATGTAAATGTATTTGACATTTATAAAAAAAAAAAAAAGTACATACTTTTCTTTTTCTGCAGTGTCTCAAAGGAGAACTAAAGTCAAATAATAATTTCAGGAATAATATAGGCCTAAATTAAGATTTGGTTTGAATAGAGCTTAGAAAACACAGATTTTTTTTATTATGTATGGTGCATATATGGTGCAAATCAACTACTTATCATTAACTAATTAATCATACCTAGAGATGTGGCATCTTCTCAGCATTGGAGTACTGGGAGTCGGGGTTGGGAGTTGGGTCTATTTAAGAGGGTCCACAGTCTCCAGAAAGCACTGTCCCAATAGACAGAGAACATTCGAAACATACAACAAAAGTGTCTCACACCTCCTTTGCAGTAGTCTGTTGGTGATTATGAAAATTAACCAATGGGTTTTAGGAATCGGTCCCTTAATCCACCTTATCTGTGTGACTCCCAGCTAAGTGTTCAAATGCAAGTGTAGTGCTAACAGATCCAAACAATGAAGCTACACTCTAGCTACCTAGAAGCTGACAGCCAATTGTAATACACAGAGATTCTTCCAGACACAGAAAAGGATTTCAATGACTGTTTTTAAATGCGCCTGTCCCTAACAGTAAGTATATATTCCTTGCTTTTCACACAAAAAAGAAAACTAATCTTTGCATTGGTATTTCTTGAGCTAGAATAGATGTAAGAACCAGGATATTAAAATTTCAGTAAAAATTTAAATTAAGTCTAGGGAACCTGCACCCTAATCAACTGGTCTTTCTAAATGTATAGCTTTATACCATTACTCACCTCAATAGGCTACAATTTAGAAAGTGATACAAGTAGACACATATGATTTAGATGTAATAAAGTCTTATTATTAAAAATGGTGCTATTTTTGCCCCAACTAACCAGTCTTATTTAACATTTGAAAGCTAACATCTCATTGGTTGGGGCAAACTAGCACCATTTTTAACTACCGGTATAAGAACTTTTATTACATCTCCCTGCATATCTTTTTGGTAGGAACATACAGGAAATGGGAGAAAAAAGTCTGGATGTTCAGTACAGGACCTCATGGGCTGTGTGTTTCTAAAACTAATGTTTTTATACCTGAGACACCACTGCATATGCAAAGAAATACAGGTAAACATTTAGAAGTTGTATCTTTTGCTAGGAACAGAATAGAAGAGAAAAAAAAGTCAGTAAAATTAGCTGATTATTTTGTATTGCCCCCGTAGGGGCTAGGCCATGCTTCACGTGTGCATTTACTCATGCCTGTACAACCCTCTTGCTATCAGTTAGCACATGAGAATTGCAAAGAAGTGAATGTCAATGTGGGTGGCCACATCGCATACACTGCTCTGGATACATTTTGAGTGCATGCGAACAGCATTGTTTTTTGAATTGCATGCACACCGAAATATTGTGCAATTTGGGGCAATAAATGGATGGTTAGCGCAAGTGAAAATGTCAGCGCGCTTTTCACATGCGTTATTGTTGGTACAGTGTGACTTCGCCTAAAGCTGATTGCAATTCACGCTGGCTGCAAAAAAAGCAGCTTTTAAAGTCTTATCAGTGACCTCCATATTGGTCTGTATAGAAAATATCTGTACATAGAGACAGTGAAATACGGGGGTCAGGGGGCATGGCCAAACAAGTGCATATGCTTACAGAGCTCTTTTAAGTTATATAGGTTGTGTGTTTACTGGCATCAACATGGAAGCCTTCTTAGTTAATAATCATTTCTCATGTACTAGAGAATAATCTACAGATGTATAGGAATTCGGGGAGAAAAAGCTTTCATATTAAAATTAAACATTTTTTTAAGCCGGTTCTCCTTTAAGCTTTACCAGATTGCCAATCACTCCACCCCCAGACCACCCAATTACTCAAGCGAATGAGGGTAATGTTATGAGGTATGTTTTAAAACAGTGCAAAAAAGAAGTATTTGAAAGGAATCTTTTAAAATGATGTTGTGCACTGATCGACTTACCATAAGGAACAAGTTCTTATTAGATTAGTTACCATGATGTCAACAATTTATTAAGAAATTAAAGCATAAATACTTTATATATTGGACCATAAAAAAATTATATTTTTATTGGGCAATTGCAAATAACAGTGTCTCCCCCAATGTGTAGGACATTAACCAATAGATTCCCCTGATGTCCTTTTCTTTTTCATTCTCTCTCTTTTTTTTTGACCATCTGTTGTTGGTAACTCACCAAATGTAGAAAAAGTAGCGCATTTGGAACATTAACTATCCTGTATTCTTCATTAAAAAGCTTCTTTATTACAAATCGACAGAAGCAACGTAACATACACAGGTACGCCTGACGCGTTTTGGGCTATGGATGTCCCTTAATCATAGGCTCAAACAAACTTTCTCCACGCTGCCATTCAAATAGCCCTCAGAGCCCAAACTCTGCCTGTTAGGTTTTATATAATCACTATAATCACCTAATAGCAGCCATCTTATTTCTAAACCGCCATTTTGTCTTATATATTTTCATGCGCTTGTAGATGTTTTGTTTCCAAATGTTCTTTCTCATATGGTAGGTATTAATATACTTGAGCTTCCCAGTGAGCTCAAGGTCTTTTGCCTCCCAACATTGTGTGTCAACCTGACTCCATAGATGTTTTTACCTCATCTGTTGACACGAATTGGCAATGCCCACTTTTTTGGTTTGTTATATTCTAATGTACCAAACAAATAAAGTGAGTTAGAAATCTGCTACATCGCGTGTTGGTGTAATTCTTTCTCCCAGTCGACTGTAAGGGGCTTTTATTGGGTCTAAACAGGCATCAGGACACCGCCGTGGTTAGTGCAGGATATTTATTCTAACACCACCCACAAAGGGGGAGGAGTCAACCAGGACAGGACCACTTGAAGTCGGCATAGACATACTTTAACAAGCTTTATACAGTAATATAAAAACAATGTAATCTGTTACAATACATGATACATATTCTTATTCACAGAACTCAGAATGTAACATTATGTTGCAAAATACTGTACTAAGATCACTACTAAGAAGTAGTGAATGGCCATGCCACAATTATTGACTTATACTGTATTTCCCTAACAAGTGGAGAACAACTATCATTATGTTATAGATATTCTGCAGTCAGCTACACTGGCATGTCACGTCTCATTTAGCATTCAAACCTTCGGAATCCTGGTATTTAACATCCATATCCACCTAGCTTCGCTTTGAGCAATGCTGCTTTCCTATCTCTCCCTCTGCTATCTGCAAGGATATGTCTACCCCTTACCCCTTGTACACGCAATTTAGAGGCATCTCTATTATTGCATGACAAAAAATGCCTGCTGCAGGATTTTTATCCTGTTTTTGCCATATCTCTTATGTGTTTAGTTCACCCTCTCCTTTAAGGAGCAGGTAGTACATCCCTCATATTGAATGTGCCACAAACCTGACAGGAGTTAATACATATACTACATAGTTGATCTACAATAAATATTGTTTGCTCTTAAAGGTTCTGGCTGTATTGTGCTAGTTACTACCACTCACCTTTCAATGTGGTTGCAAGTAATGCATTTTGTGGCTTCACACTTATATGTACCCTTGAATTTTAAAAAGGTCCTTACCTTTTCTTTAGCCATTTACGGCTAGAGAGTATATCAGCTTCCAGTCCTTCATCATCTTCCAATATCCTATTGTTTTTTATATTGTTAACTATTTTATGAAATTGAGGGTCTGTAGGGGGGTAGTAAATGAATATGCTGTTATTATCAGTCCAGTTTGTACCTTAATTCTTTCATTATTGAGCAGCTCCATTCTGTCTAGCCCTTCTCGCTCTCCTTTTAGCTACATCCAGGTTAGCTTCATATATCCCCATCCCATCCTAAATTCCTTTGCAATATATAGACGCAGCTTGAAATTCATCCTCCCCACTGCAATTCCTCCTAGCCCGTACTATTGGCCATAGGGGATGCCTTTAATGCAGTGAGAAGGGTGACTAGAATTGTCTCTAGTACGTGTATTTTTACTGTCTCCTTAATAAAGTTTAAGTGTGGATGCCCTGGTCATCTATATAAAAGAAAGATTAAGATAATTTATTTTGGGTTTATACTTTGCCAAGTAAATCTTAGATTCATGGGTTATTATTGATACTTTCTATAACTGACATTAAAGGGCATGTCCACCTTATTTTTAAACTTTTGTTTTGTATATGTAGTATAGTTCCCCCAGCCCCAACCCCGCTATAAAAAAGTTTTAAGAAAGTGCCCCGATGTTTTAATTTACCTCCCTCTCTCCTCCGACACCTGCCCGGCCTCTGCTTGCAAGACACTGCAGCAGGGGGAGGGACCGGCAGCCGCGTCCATGATTGGTGAGAGGCAGCTTTCTCAGAATTCGGTGGAGAGAGGGAAGGTAAGTACAGTTCTGGGGACTTTCTTAAATTATTTTTATGTGGTTGGGGTGAGGGAACATATACTATTACATGGCCAAGGGTTATTTATGGTAGGGGGAGGGATACAAACGGGAGGGAAGGGGAGGGGGAGGGAGGGGAGAAGGGCTGCGTACGCATGCCAAACTTCTCTCGGATGCCAGATAGGAGCCCTATATGGACTCTGCTTCCTCCTGGTGGGGCAGTTTTTTTGGGACTTTGGGGGGGGGACTAACAGGAGAACCTATGGAGCTGGGATGTGAAGTAGGATTATAAACTACACTACATATGGCCAAGATAGTGGGGGGGATTATAGTTTTGGGTGGACATGCCCTTTAACTCTTGATCCGAACCTCCATAGGATGTTATCTATGAATCTGTTATAATGTACCACCATTTTACCACTAGGTAGATTCTCAAGAATGCGAGTGAGGGCAACTTCCTCCCACCCCCCCTGTTGGCCCCTGTACCTGTCTGAGAAAGTTCCATCATACATACAAAAGTTATGCTTCAGTAAGTACGCTTTAGCTATTAAAATTAAATGAATCCATTCAGCAGAATAACTACGGTATGTCTCATGTATATTCCACAGCATTAACTCCAGGACATGAGGATACAAGAGTGAAGGGAAACTATGTCTACAGCAACCATGACATACTCTGAAGTATCTAATACGTGTGAGTAGTGTCCTAAACCTACAAAGTTAACCTTAACACTAGCGTTGGAGTAAAATATCCACTAGACGAGAGTCTTCATTCAGGAATTATGCCCGCTATGATGGCGCGACCTC
The DNA here is from genome assembly GCA_019447015.1 of Hymenochirus boettgeri. Classification (NCBI taxonomy): domain Eukaryota; kingdom Metazoa; phylum Chordata; class Amphibia; order Anura; family Pipidae; genus Hymenochirus; species Hymenochirus boettgeri. Next base: position 175,826,180 of record CM033473.1, read on the forward strand.
TTGGTGGTACTGTCCCCCTTATATATTTTAGGTACATGGTGATGATTGGGAACACCGGAAAGTCATTGAAACAATTTAACATCATGCTTTGCTCTATAATTCCTTAATGGAGTTGTTCTGTAACCAAAGCATTAAGTTTGACTTTGTATTTTGCTGTGGGGTTCTAATCAGCCTTACAATACATGGCTGTATCAGACATTGTCTGACAGCTTCCTTATTATAATCATCGGCATTCAGGACCACCACCACTCCCCTTTGTTGGCTTTGCGTATCACAATGGTGCTATCATTTTTACCATGTTAGGGCTTTTTTTGTTCCCTTTTATTTAAATATCTTTTACAAATTTTAGACTAGGGTGGATTATGCAAAATATTTAGGTCCATTCTCTGTTTTCTTGGTACCTCTAATGCAACTGGAAGTAGTAAGTTGAACTACAGTTATACCAGGGGATCCATTAAACGATTAGATTAAACTTAGAAAACTGGAATGTTGAGGAATTTAGTTTGATCTGAACCTTGGTTTCTGCAATAGAAATTTCATCAAGTCAAAACTATGATGGAATTTGATATGCAAAATTCAAAATTTTTACCTCAAAATTCTTTCTGTTTCGAGTATGAAAATCCCATGCCAAAACTGCAGGCGTGAACTTGCTGATGAGAACAAAATCCTGGGCAAATCCTTGGCCATACAAACAGACAAGTCTTTTGAAGGTGTGACCCTTTCACAATAAGACTCTAGCTCCCAGATTTTTATTTTCAATGTAAATATACAGTAAGAACATTATTTATTTGCATCACAAACCACACATGTAAACTGGTCAAAGCACATTAATAAAGGTCTTAAAAAAGAAGGTTTCTAATAGGCCAAGTAAATCTTACACCTTTTGGTACCAACAAGTACGACATGTCATGATTGTGAATTTATGTGAAATAAAGAAACCAAGCCTAAATGAGGTGGGGGGCTTTGACACCAACTGTCTGCCATGTACAATGCTGTTTTGACACCTTATTTTGGGCATTCCTGTAACACCTCTTAGCCACTATCCATCACGCCCTAACACTTGGCTGTGATATGCTAATTGGGTTTTCCAGGGTACATAATTGCCAAGATTCTGTACAAGTCTTCGAATGAGCAAAGCCAGTTGGATGACTAGCGAAACGTCTTCAAGAATAAACTTTAAGTCCAGTTGATCTAATTGAATACAACAGATATAGACATGTCATGATCATTTTTGTCCATAATCATGTAAAAACTTGTCCTGTTTCTTATTACTTGTACATTTTATGTGAGGTAAGTATTAAACTACACTACATGATGGGGCCAGTAGTGGGGGGATTATAGTTTTGGGGGTGGACATGCCCTTTAAGGGTTTGACCAAACTCCACCCAAATTTAGGTCATGTGCTCGTTTTTTATAGGAGAGTCAGCTTCAAACAAAAAAGCCACACAGAAGCTGGCTCTTTGAAGCAGCAAACTTATGGAGATGAAGCCCACCCCACTACTGGCCCCATCATGTAGTAGTTGTAGTTATATATACCTCACATCCCAGCTCCATATGGTTTCCTGTAGTCCCCCCCCAAAGTCCCAAAAAAATGCCCACCAGGAGGATAGCGAGTCCATATAGGACTCTGCCTCCTACCTGGTATCGGGAGAAGTTTGGCATGCGGTACTGCAGCCCTTCCCCCTCCCTCCCCTCCCTCTCCTTCCTCTCCCCCCCTCCGGATTCCCTCCCTAGCAAATCCCCTTGATATAGTATTCCCCCTGGTCTCCCAGCCCCAACCGCTTCATTTTTATGTTTAGAAAGCGCCCAAACTTTTACTTACCTCCCCTCTTTCCTCCGCTGCAATGAATGACCGGCAGCCCCGTCCGTGATTGGCTGCCGCTCAGCCAATCACAGACACGACTGCCGGTCCCGCCCCTTGCTTGCATTTTCTCGCAAGCAGAGGGCCGGGCAGTGCGGCGAGGAGGAAAGAGGGGAGGTAAGTAAAGTTGGGGCACTATCTAAACATAAAAATGAGCAGTTGGGGCTGGGAGACCAGGGGGAAACTATATCCAAAAAAAGTTTTAAGGTGGACATACCCTTTAAGTTCATGCAAAGAATTTTTCCAAATATACCAAGAACCACTTTAGTTTTGGTATATCAATGCGATAGCAGTTTTCAGGACATTCACTAGTGTTATTTTATTCCATAATTATATGTTAAGAAGAAAAGGTTTTATGGTTGATGAGCCACTGAATAATAGTAATTAGAGCATTTACACCATTTGTAGCATTTAAACAAAAGAGTGGAAGCTGTGCAAGAGAGACGGAAGCATCAAACTCTCTCTGGTACTATAGCGGAAAACATTAAATCATGCCTTTATCCAACATCAACATTTGAATCAAAATGTTTCCGTTTGTTCATATATCAATGTACTAAAAGGATATTTAAACTGTACCAAGTCACATTCCAACTAATCACACAGTAATAGGATTAATTACCACAAATCTTAAATTTCCTTTTTTTTCTCTCTGACCTTGTTTTTAGTTCTGGGAGTTTTACTTTTTAAAGGGGGCAGAGCCAAAGCTAGTCAGTTAAGAACTGTCAATCACCCACTCCCAGTGTACCTTCTTATGTACCTTCTATTCTGTACCCAAACGTCCACTATGATGTCCCTGTAATCTTTCCAGTTGTTGCTCTAATAAACACTATGGAAATTTACAGATGCATGCAATACTCTAAGATGATGAAACATGTTTAGCGTTATCTTCATTTAATCACAGACTCCTCTCCGTTTAGTTTCTTAGGATGACTTGTAAGTTGCACTCAAAGTGTCTGGTAAGAAGCTTTTTTACCATAATACTAAGGAAACTGTCTCTAGAGTAGAGTATAAAGTGTGCTTCATGTCTCAGTGAAATGTATTAGTACACTGAATTCAGTGCTTTAAATGATTCCACTGGGTATTTGTAAATTACTGAATCTGCAGCTTGTAGATTAGATAGTTCAAAATACAGTTTAAAAAACTTAAATATAATCACTTATCCCAAATGTAGCTCTTCTTTTTTTAAGCTTTTTGGGGGTTCTTTCTTCAAAAAAATGGGAAAGTTGTGTTTATGTGTTTTTTTCCATTAATGAAATCAGTAATAATCGGTTTAGTTGAATATTTATCGCAGTGCATTGTAACTCGTTTTAAAAAGGGCAATGTGCAATTCAAAGATAAAGATGACGTCTACACACTCAAATGAAAATTATTTATGAAATGAATAAGATTCTTTTTTATTATCATTGAATTCTTTCATGTTGCTTAAAAATGTAATAAGCACACCAGGAACAAAATCTGACATTAATTTAATGAACATTCCGACCACCATGTAAGAAATGAATTTGCATATTCATATTTCCATTTTAGTGATGGATGAAATTAGGACAGAGTTCAGTTTGTCGTTGGGTTTGTAATCTTGGAAAAAACTTAAACCACTGAAAGTTTCCTGAAGACTCCATTAATATCATTGGGAAGCAAATACACAGGGTTATAAATAAATGGTGCCCATGAGGTTGATTTGCAGCAGCCAATAAGATGATATCAAATACTTCTTTGTAGTAGATCAGTCAGAAAGTATCAGCACAGACACCTTTTGCAACTCGTATTAAATAATTGTGTCCTATTTTAAGAATTAATAGCTCTTCTGGTCAGGGCTTGATATAAATGGATACAATTGTTTTAATCATTCACATCAGTCTCTGAACTTAAGCTGGGTACACAACATTATCGATTAAGATTGGCCCTTTATCACTAATGTTTGTATGTCCATAATTAGGATTTCAATGCTGACAACTATTTGGCGCCGACATAGATCAACTTGTTACGAACAGAAAATTTCCCTCTGACGCAGATGACCCCATGTTCTAAAGTATAGGGAGTCATCCGTGATATGTTCCAAGATTGGTACGTGTGTACCCAGCTTAATAGTTTACAATATTAGTACCTATCACACACATACATAAACACCACACAATCTATCCGTATGCCGAGTAACCAGATAACACCTATGCAAGCACAGGGAGGCATACAAACCCACTGAGCTGCAATGCTTCATAGTTAAGGCCTTTTTAAAATGAGCATACAGTATATGCAGCTAGAGCAAGGGAGAATAATTTCATTCTATGGTTTATAGATAAACTTCTTTTAGTCCTCTCAATAGAAATCCATAAATCCATAATACAGTGTTGTACTAGTAATATGGGCTCTCACCTTGATGTAGTGGTACTGCCACCTCCACATTTAATCAAAACAGAACAAAACGAAAACATCAAGGGAGCCAGGGCTGTCCGCCATCAACAAAAACATTAATTAGGAGACCATCAGCTGTCCTGTTTAGATATTATTTATCCTTCTAAGGTGCTAGCAAGGTATACAGCTGTAGCATGTTTGGAAAGTAGGAACAGATTTACCCTTTTTATATGCCTAAAATTGTGTTCTATAGCTATGAACATAATTTAACAATTTGTAACACAGTAGGAAAGAATTTATTTCAATTTTCACAGTCAGATAAAAAATGCAGCCAGTAGTATTATTTTGACGCTTGTAAGAGTAACTTACAAAGTAATGTTATTGCAGTGCCGTTTATTCTTTTTGTTGTAACCTTTTATTTTTATAGACTGTTTACCCAATGAATTCCCATGCATCCAGTCAAGAAAATCTTGATCATCAATTAATTGCTGAAACAAAGCAAAATGAAGATGATGGAAGGCTATATACTTTCTTCAAATGAAATTGTATGGACTTGAAAACTGTTTAGTGTATTAACTTATTTAAAATGGATAGATACCAGAGTTAGTGCAGAAGGATTCTAATAAAAGATCAATGTTGTTGTGCTTACTGAATCAAAGTAAAAGGAAACTACTCATCCCTACAAATATCTAATGTATTCAGTTAGATCCAAGGACTTGAAGTTTTAGTTCTGAGACGTTTCGCTAGTCAATCCGACTGGCTTTCTCAATTCAGAATGACTTGTACAAGAATCTGTGGCAATTATGACCCTGGAAAGTCATCCCTGTACCTGAACATTGTATCCCATATGTAACAGGGGTCTCCGAAAAAAAAGAATTTCCAAAAAAACACTGTATCCCTGTCTGCTTAAACCAAAACAACACACTGAGGCAGTAACTGGTACATCCAAAAAGACCCAATACCGAAACACAAGAAAAGCAACATAATATACACAGTGCAGTGCAGTGAAGAGTACTGTTAATTTGTATGTGGGGGAGAGCAAACAGAAACTGCCACCAACATATGGCCCAGCACAGAAGAGCCAATTCCTCAGGTCTCTGGACTAGTGTGACTGTATTTAAGGAAAAGGACATACCTTTGATGATTGTAAAATGTCACATGACTGGTTCAAGAGAGGTGTCAAGGGAGCTGTTTATGTGAAAATAGAAGAGAAACTAAGCCTGAATAGATGTGTGTGTGTGTGTGTGGGGGGGGTCCGACACCAAGGTCTGCCATGTACAATGCTGTTTGATACCTTAACCTGGGCAATTTGATAACACCCCTTGGCCTCAATAACAGCTGGCTGTCATATGCTAATTGGGGACTTTCAAGGGTACTTTATATGCTAACAGTTCTTGACAAGTCATTCTGAAATTGAGAAAGCCAGTCGGATGACTGGTGAATGAAACGTCTTCAAGAAACTAAACTTCAAGTCCAGTGATCTAACTGAATAGATAACAGATATACCATGACAGGATGAATGAGAACTTCACAAGATTTTTCACCCTACCATCTGTACTCCATCCTCTTCAGACAGGCATATTATATTACCCTAAGAAAACACAATTGAATTGATTGAAACGTGTAAAATCTTTTGCTGTTATATTATATTTTTTAATTACATCCTGCTTTAATATTACCTGTGATGTTTTGTAATAACCTTTCATCACATTTTACAATTTGATAAGCTTGTAAGATTTTAATGAATCTTTTCCAGGTCAACACAGAAGTAATTCCATTAAATATAGTTTTCTCCACCCTCTTTTCATTGGCAATATCCTTTCCCCCCCTCAATATCACCTGCCAATTAGATTCTCGGGCAAATGAAACAAGAATTAATTGTCCTGCACAGGCACAATGCCAACGCATATAGATCTTTCATTCATTTGCCATTACACGTTATGGTGTTTCTTTCAATTAGAATTCCGGAATTAAGTTGACTTGCCTATCTTGAAAATGATTAGCAAAAAAAAAAAACTGCTGTAAGTACAGGGGAATTGCATTCCATAGCGACCAGGCAGGACAAGTCATGCATGTTCCAGCATAATATACTAAAATATAAGTCAATTTAATGTTTCATTCAAAGTACAATATGTTTAGCAAAGTTAGGTGCCCGGTATGCTACAATATAAATTTTCTGGTGCAACAATTGTATTTGTTAACTAATCACAATATTCAGCTAAACAATCAGCAAACCCCTTATTCTATACTGAATCATCCCTCCCCTGCATGCACAGACTACCCGCGGCTGGCACTTCCCCTGCGCACACCGCTTGTACACACACCCCCGGCGCGCACCTCCCTTGCACGCACACATACCCCCCCCCACGGGCTCCGGACCCACCTGTAGGCGTTGGCTAGAAGAGTCACATGGCCAGCACGAGCAGGTAGGTCCAGCGTCCGTGCATATTGACAACCTTCTTTTAGATTACAGGATAACTAAGTTTTAAATACAGAAAAACATCTAATATTTCCCTACCTGACTACATGATGCTTCTGCCTACATCATTATTCCAGAATAGAAAGTAACCTACCTCTGAATCAACTTAGCTATGGTATTAATCTGGCAGCAATTAGATGGATAACATTAAATCGCGTACAACATTATACGCCATGATTTACACCAGCATGCCTGTTTGTCCGATCAGGACGAACGGGCAATCGAGAACTGTCCTAGCCATTGGCACCCAAACCAAACCATACAATATTTTCAGCTGAACGAATCATAATGGTAATATTGGTCAGTCGCACAAAAATATTTTTATGGTGGTATCCTGCCCTAACAGATGACAGAATATTACAAATCCTGCCTGGCATTGGTTAAAGACTGAAACTGTGCTTACCCAGCTTAACCAGTAAAAAAAAACTAAATCTGATTAGTTTCTGCAAATAAAAAACAAGCAAATGTCCCTTATTACATCTGCCCCATAAATGTATGAATGGCAGTAATCAATCATTTGTTCTTTGATTGTTCTCTTCTTTTCTGAGTTAAGATTTTTAACAAATCCCAGAAAGTTTCTCATTAAAATACAACTGAAATCAAGTTTCTTATGCAATGTGAATAATATAACTCACTTAATCTGTGTTAGAGCAGGTGCTCAGTCCTATTCACTGTGTAAAAATGCAGCGTATTTCCAGATGGATACTTATCAGCTTGTAAAATGAAACAAATCTTGTTTAGGGGAATTTCAGAAAGCTGCAAATGCTCCTCTTGCAGGGATTTTATATCATGCTGCTGCTTGGGTAAATTCAAAGTCTTAACACCTGAATGGCTTTAATGCTACTAAAAAAGCCACAATATTAAAGCGCTTGCAGAGACCTCACAGCCGTTACAATTCCTTCCCGCAATTACAATTAAATTTAAAGACATGCTAACTCTTTGGAAATGTGCAACTTTTAATGGGAAAATATTGTGAGGGCTCTTGGTAAATCTCCCCAATCTATTGAGGCTCTGCCATTTTGAGACTTGGATTGTTTGCTAAAACTAAGCTTGTATATATTAATGCCATCAATGTCCTTCTCCAACAGGAATTTATATTATATTAAAAGCAGCACAATTTTAAATCTCACAAATAATGCAGAAAGTTTGCTGCTAAATTGTTTTTATATCACAATTGAATTGTATTGTATTTGCAATGTCTATAATCTATATTCATTAATGTAACTGGCTATTGTGTCTTTTTGTCTTTTACAGAACCTGGATCAAGAAGAAGGTGAATCGAAACATGATCTGAGTCTATTTTCAATATTCCTGTAAATATGATTATATTTCCCAGTTTATTAATGTTAGTCTATAAGCAAGATATTGTGTAGCAGACATATTGTAATTATAATATATATATATGTTATTAATTGTAGTAAGATTTCCTGTGGCCTACACTGTGCAATACCATTAAATCTCCAATATTTAATAAAGGCATATATATATTCACTATACAACGCATTTAATGAACGGCTATTTTGTACATCACGATTGTACAAATATTATTGCGTGTTAAAATTACCACCGGGATTTAATTGTACGATCCCCCACTGGTATTGTATGCCACACTTTTATGATAACCCTCGGTATTAGAACTTTCCAATACCGCCAATTTTTTTAATTGCCCCACTTTGGGCCACTGTAGTAAAGAACAGCCTGCAACTAACATGCAGATATTTCGGAATTCAATATCAAAAAAAAGATTGGTTTTTAATTGCAGGTCATTAAGTTACTGTGATTGTGAAGTACTTTTACCAGTTAAAATCAACACAAATTAGCAGTGATGCCCAAATTGTAAAAAGAAATACAGTTAGTGAGGTATAGAATACAAATGACCCCTTAGGCCACCTTCCACAAATTTAGTTCTATTTTAAGTTCAGGTGACCTCCATGTAACAGGGTGCAAAAATGCTATGTTAAGGTAAATATGTAAACTAGTGTAAATAATATACGTATTTCCATATTGCCTTCTGAAGTTAGTAGTGTGACAACATTTTGCACAGGCTCTTTAAGAAGCCCAAGAGCTCTTGGTATACCCAGGGTGGGATTTCCAGGCCAACTAGGCCGTGTCAGGACTATTGGGAAGCATGTCCAAAGTCCTCCGGGTTTTCCAATACTAGAATTTCTTACTGCAATAATAACTGAGAGAAAAATGTATCTCCTAAATCTGGGCAGCCAGCCAAGACAAAGAAAGGGTAAAATGTAACAAACTGGTAAAGGCTGAACTGCCAAGGGTCGATTGGAAAACGAAAGTTATCTTTATATGATGAATTATTGCATTGGACATGGTTAATGTGTAATTGATTTTAAATACAATGCATATAGTAGTAGTTTTAATTTGGTCTGAGCTATAAAAATCCATAAAAAATTACAACCCATTTTTCTATGGATGAAGTGCTCATTAAGGGCATGTCACTTCCAAAACTAAAAATTACCACTGATGGCCCCCACTGTGTAAAGGGTTCACAATACTCACTGAAACAGCTTTACATTTTCTGAAACTACAATTTGAGAGAAGTAAAATGGTGAATTCCCATATTTATCTGTGCATTGTTTGTCATTAAATTATTATGTTTAGTGATTGCTCCTAATGCCCCACCTCACTTACTCACTGCCTTCTTGTAGTGTCTGCGACACTTATAAGTTCTGCACACTATGGACACTGCTCTTCTACAATCTAACCCTCCCTCCCCCTTTTTTTGTCTGCTGACAGGTAGGCAGGCAGACAAAAATAAGTCAGGGATGGGTCACAATTATAATTTCTGCTTCTGGAGTGACAGAGTCTTTCCCTGTAAATTCTGTATTTTCAAATGATGATTTCTTAGAATCTACAGCTCAGATTTATAATCTGAGGAAAAGATTTTAAAAACAGTGGGATCTTATTGTACTTAATGGAAACACATTTGAAAATTTATTTTTTTTTAGAGTAAAGATACCTTTAAAAAGTCTACCTTTCTACTTATGGTGTCCTGCAAAGTCTTTTGAAAGTCCAGGAAATACTGGAATGTAGATGCCTCTTGTGTGTAAAAGGTATCTGCCTCTTCCCTGTCCTTCGGGAGGGCTTACACAAAGAGGGGGGGGCACATGTGGAAAACATATAGTGGAATAGTGATAATGATCTAAACCAAAACATTAGAACAAACAGAAAAGTGATGATCTGTATCTTTTTGCCTTGAATACTAAGCATTGGATGGGAGACCTCTTCCCTTGTTAAACGCCACCAATAAAATCTTCATTCTAAACCAGGACCAACCAAATTAGTTTTGCAATTCTACCTTTTCATCCAATGCTCCTGAGCATACTTATCAAACACCAATCCCTTGCCAGCAGGTTAGCCATCTCTGTCTCTGTTGCAAGTAAAACTTTGATTGGTGTTAATGGTAATTTTTGTTTAGGGGGAGGAGTAGGTAAATACTATTTACTCTGAAATACCATTTACAAAGCAGCAACATACATCCAGCTGTAAAAACCTTTTGATGTTTGCACCAAAATGTTTTTTTATTTTTTTCTATCTTTTTGGTTTGCTTGTTTGCCGTCTTATTTTTACTGATTCATATCGGACAGTATTTTCTGAGTAGTAATATGCGAAACTTATTTTATAATATACAAAGTGATACATTTCACAAGAGAATAAATAAATGCAATAAAATTAAAGGCTTCAGTGGTTTGTTTTAAAAAGTTTGGGGGCTTCTTCCAGTGAGATTGAATGGTATTGGGAATGAGTGGTAATAGTTAAGCCCGTCTTTCATGGTCACAGTAACACAACATTGGCTTTGTGTGATTTGCTGGATGTATTATTGTGAATTGTGTTTGAGTTTTGTGACAGTAAATGTAATTTTGTACCAATTATTGAAATAGGAAATTTAAATAAATGAACTGCAAGGGCTGTGTCTGTTTTGACCTAAAGCCAAAAACAATAGAAATTTTGTGTTACTGGAGCCAAACCGGCATTACTGTATATTGATCAATTTTAAAAGAAAATATATCTGCAAGTAAAACAACGATTTATTAACATCCAAACGTGTTCAGCCTAAAGAATTAAATAATTTCAGTTCATATATTGGTAAATACATGAGGATCAAACTGTAGCATTTGCTTTCAGGTATGAAAAGCAATTGTCTAGTTTTATAAAATTGGTGTGACAGCAGGTAACATTTTCAAAAACCCAATTATATGCAAAGATCAATAACTGAAAGCTGTAACTGTGATCAGGGATATACTGTAGCAGACACCAGGGACTGTAGTCCAACGCAAAAGAAAAATAGAGAAGAAAACCTCAAATGCCCACATTATGGACAGTTTTATAAAAACTTCACATTACCGTAAAATAACAGTATAGTTGTTGTTTTACATGGCTGTCGTCATTTTACATGGCTGTTATTTACATGGCTGCCATTATTTTACATGGCTGTTATTTTACATGGCTGTCGATATTTACATGGCTGTCGTTATTTACATGGCTGTTATTTTACATGGCTGTCATTAGTTACATGGCTGTTGTTGTTTTCATGCTGTCTGTATTTTACATGGCTGTCGTTATTTACATAGCTGTGTTATTTACATAGCGTCGTTATTTACATGGCTGTGTATTTTAAATGGCTGTCGTTTTTTACATGGCTGTATTTTACATGGCTGTCGATATTTTACATGGCTGTCATTATTTTACATGGCTGTGTTATTTTACATGGCTGTTATTTACATGCTGTTATTGTACATGGCTGTCATTATTTTACATGGCTGTCATTATTTTACATGGCTGTCATTATTTACATGGCTGTCGTTATTTTACAAGCTGTCGTTATTTTAAATGGTGGGTTATTTTACATGGATGTCGTTATTTTACATGGCTGTCGTTGATTTTACTTGGCGTGTACGATATTTACATGGACTGTATTATTTTACAGGGCTGTCATTATTTATTTTACAGGGCTGTCATTATTTTACATGGCTGTCGTTATTACATGGCTGGTGTTTTTTACATGGCTGTATTTACATGGATGTTTTACATGGCTGTCGTATTTTACATGCTGTTATTTTCCATGGGGTTTTTTACAGGCTGTCGATTACATGGCTGTCGTATTTTACTTGGCTCGATATTTTACATGGCGTGTCGATTATTTATTTTTGTACATTTGGCTGTATTTTACATGGTGTCATTATTTGACATGGCTGTCGTTTAATTTTTTTTACATGGCTGTTGTTTACATGGTGTTGTTGTACATGGCTGTGTTTTACATGGCGGTCTTTTTTATATGGTGTCGTTATTTACATGGCTGTCGTTTTTAAAGGCTGTGTTATTTGACATGGCTTGTTGTATTTTACACGGCTGTTATATTTACCTGGTTATTGTGGTATTTTACATGGCTGTCATTATTTGTTGTTATTTACATGGCTGCATAATTTACATGGCTGATTTTACATGGCTGTTGTTATTTTACATGGGTTGTTATGTAATGGCTGTGTGATTTTACATGGTTTGTTATTTTACAGGCGGTTATTTTAAATGGCCTGCGTTATTTATATGCTGTTATTTTACATGGCGGTATTTACATGGATGTTGATTTTACATGGCGTGATTTGACACGGCTGTCGTTATTTTACAGGGTTGTCTTTATTTTACATGGCTGCTGCCGTATATTTACATGGCTGTTGTTACTTTTACATGCTGTTGTTATTTTACATGGCTGTCATTATTTTACATGGCTGTTGTTATTTTTGCACGGATGGTTATTTTACACTGCTGTTGTTATTTACATGTCGTGTTGTTATTCTACATGGCTGCATTATTTTACATGTCTGTCGTTATTTTACATGCTGTCGTTATGTTACACGGCTTGTCGTTATGTTACACGGCTGTGCGTTATTTTACATGCTGTCATTATTTACATGGCTGTTGTTATTTGCACGGTAGTGTTATTTCACATATTTACTGTTGGTAAATAGACTTTTTTATTTAAAAGAAACTGGAAACATATGTGAAATAATAAAGACCAAACACCTTATGTTTTTATAAAGTAGTTTATAAATAACGTCCTATATCTTCTATTGTGCAAACCTTAAAACAGGGGTTTTTAATGAATTTTCTAGTGCTAATTCCTTATCAGTATATACAGGATTCTGTGGTAGTGATTTTAGCCCTGCCGTGAATTCATTATCACTGAAAAACGATACTGAAAGTGATTAACAATTTTAAAGAAAAATATATAAAAATGGGGAACCACAATGATAAACTAATGCCATGGATCGCATTTAGTCAAGGCCCACAAAAAAAAATTCCTCTTGTTTGAAACTAGTTCCTTTACTTTAAGAGCTGATACGATTGGCCCATGTATGGGCACATGGCTAACCAATCGCCACAAAGCATAGGGGGTTTGGTCAGGTACGTGTATGTATTTTTTATCACATTATTGCATCTTTGGATGTGCTATTATGGCAGCATCTCACCTCATTGGCATTGCCAATGAAGGGCTCAAGGCTGTCAGGGAATAAGACTTGCTGGATGAGGAGAGGGTGGTAGAAACCTGGTGGGGGTAGGATTACCTCTTGACAAAAATAATTACAGCCAGGAATGTGCCACGCAGTGTCAGGAATAGATGCTGGGGACAATAACGTCCTCAACTCCATCATCTAAACAGAGGAAGAAATAGCAAAAGGACACACAGCATCATGAAATAGAACAACTGCACCGTAGTCCTTTAGACCCAATCCAAGAATCCCAGTGGTTATAATTAACTTTCCTTTAGATTTAAGCGTATAATATTAAAGGACATGCCCACCCCAAAAATAAAATTAACCCACTATGGCCCCAGTGTGTCATTTAAACTCTCTCTTACATTTTTGCTAATCTTTGGTTTCTCCTGCAGTGCTTGTCAAAGTCCAGGAAACGGAGCGTGCTCTGTGTGAAAAGGTTTCGGCTCCTCCTTATCCTCTGGGGGAGGAACTCAGGCTGCACAGGGGAGCCTCCCCCCCTCCATCATCCAGATCCATCTTGTCTGCTGTGGTGCCCTACTTATAAAAAGGTTTCTGTAGTGTAGGGCACTATAAACTATTTCAACCGCCATGCTTGTTTTGGAAAAAAGCAGCAGAAACTTACATGCTTTGCATGCGTTTTTTTGTTGTGATTGTGAACGACGTAGCTTAACATAGTGTGTGATTTAAAGGTACAGCTTTGCAATCAAAATATATCTTTGATATTTTACCCGGTAGATTCCCTTTAACATTTTGCATTAATGGCTCTGCCTTACGGTACTACTACAAATTGTCAAAGCAAAGACAAGCCCTTCTTTGGGAAATTACATCTCAGCACTGCCATTCGATACTAGCCAAATTACGGTGACTAAGGAATATAACAGAAGCCGTATTGAATGGGGTGTGCACTAGACTTCTATTTTGTTTGTGTACTTTTATATAGAGAGGTATTCTTATTTAAAGATCAGCATTTAGGTATCTTTATTTAGGAATGTGCTATTTACCAATTGGTAGTGTTATTTAATGCTCCTTATTTGAGAACACCCCTGCTTTATAAATATACCCCTTTACATCTGTGCATTCTGCCCTCTGATGGTTTCTAAACTACAACTCTCAACATTCCCTGGTAGACAGAGAGTGGTTATTAAATTACATTTGGTTCTGCTAGTGCACACAACGCAATGCGATCTTACCCAGGAAGGAGACTGTTAAGTTTGAAAAAGTACGTTCCACTCTGCTAGAGTAGTAGATGTCTTAATTAAATTTGTCCATGATTCTGCAACATGACTTTCAAACTGCCATTCAGGAGGGTTGCTAAGATTCCGAATCCCCCTGAGGTCCAACATTCAGCGAGGTGTGTCTGGTCAAGCATGTCCTATGAATGTGCAGGGCGCCAATAAAGGATCTGTGCTTACCTAGTAAGGAATGGCATTGTACCATCTCTGTAATGCACTATTTTAAGTACAAAATACCCCCCCCCCCCCCCTCGCTTGTCTGAATGGACTGGTCTGGAAAAGTTGATTTGGTGGAGAATGCCGGATTTCTTTCTTTTCTTATAGACTGCTAATGAAAGAGGAGGTCATGCACCGATTCATGACTTAAAGCTTGATGTAAAGGTTCAAAGTAAAAATAATGTTATGCAGAATGTGCGGTCTAATCCAGCTCTGTCAGAAAACACTCTCTCTCCACGTAACCAATCAAAAAAGGGAAACTAAGTCAAGCTCATTTAAGCCCCCACTGCTCTCGTGAGCTTAGGCCACCAGTCCACATCCTAGGCTGAAATGGATGTTCGGTCAGGGATCGTGCAACAAGCTCTCAAAACACGAATGATCCTCAGCTGAAAAGGGACGTTCATACCCATCATGCATCTCGGGTCGTCCACCACAATCGCACGCGTGTAGGAACCTTAAGTTCTCAGAAAAGAGGTAGGTCTTAATCCTACCTAAAGTTAAATTGAAAAAACTGCAGAGACAACTTAAGTCTTCCTAAAATTCGACTTTTCATTCTTGAATAAACAAATTGAATTTGGGGGATATTCTATAATTCCTGAGAACTCGCAGGCTAATTACTTCATAATTACCAGACAAACTTACTTGCCCTTTCAATAGCAGCTGAAGTCATAGTTAAATCATGAGACACAATCCAACAAGCTGCCTAGGCTATGATATCATTATCTGTGGCACAGTTACTAATCACCAAATTATTAATTAGTGCAATTACGAAATTATCATTGAACAGAGTGTCGGGCAAACAGGAGAATAAATATTAAATGCCCCCCCCTAGTATGAATACATAGATAAGGAGATTCACAGAGCCTTACCTTGATTCCCACATTGGTATTGTGCAAATCCACTCTTGCTCGGAGATCCTTGCTGGACTTATTTGCAAGAAATTCCTTCACAAACTTATTGCTGTATTTGAGGTTATCCCCACACCCCCCCCATTGCCAGGCCTCCCGATTTTCCAGGTTTGGGGCCTCGTCACATGTACATCGCTCCATTCGACCGGCACTGCATGCTTTCGCCATGGCGTGAGTCAGTCCCGCTGAGGAGATTGCATAGAGGAACGCTGTTTCCTTAAATCCTGAAAAGGGGAAATCAAGATAAAGAAAACATAAAAAATCTTATCTATTTTATATGTGATCACAGTAATGTATACTAACACCCCTTTGTTTATAATGTATGCCAGTGTGCAGATAATATGATATTGTATGGGGCCTAGGAATGTGCATTGATTATCTTTTATATATGTATGTATATAATAAACTCCAGCGGCACTCAGCATATAGCAAAGCAGATTTGGAGTTTTATTCCAAGTTTCCTCCAAGACACGCTCTATCAGTCTATAGTCTTAGTAGAGCCAAAGAGCTACAGGTTGGAGATCTCTGGTATTGCCCAAGAGAGATAGACTGTTTTGACAGATAGATAAATAAACAGAGGCTCTGTTATAAGTGGCAAGTCTCCTCAGATTAAAAAGGGTAAAGTATGAGAAACCAGCGCTGGCTTTTGTTACATTTCCAGACTTTTCTGCACATGTTTAAAATAACAAGGAGATATGGAAACAATTATGACCGCTTGCGTTGATCCTAAAGCTGTAGCATTTATGGGTGTATTCTGTAAAGAACGTTAAAAAAACAATGCCAATTATTTCTAGCTTGTAGAAGTCTGCCCTTCCTAAGTTTTCCAAACATCTGGATGTTTTAAAGAGAAACATGGCGCAAATCAAAATGGCCGCTTTTTGTTTTAAGGAGATTTTTTTTTTAATGAAAAATCAAAAAAGCTGCTCTCTGGCAGAGATGTAACTAGGTTTAAGTGGCGTGTCCTATATGAATATATATTTGAATAATTTATAAGAGAAGTAATGTCTTTAAGGGTCAACCATAATCTCCATCACTAACTTCCAGACAACCATTTAATAAACAGAACACAGAGTAATTATTATCTTGGAATTTTTGCCATTTCTTTTGTTCATGTAGTAACCACCAAAAAACACAATCTTAGTTTTGCATTAAGTCCAACTTGTGTTGACCAGACAAAGCTACTTGATGACTGATTGCTTTAGTTTATTACTAGAATTTATGGTGGGAAAAACGGTACTGACTCAAAATGTTCAACTCATTGGACTGCGTAGTGAACCAATCAGAAATATTTTGGTCATTAAAAAGATAACATACAATGCACTGCGTAATATAACAATATCATTAGTCACCTTAGAGTTCCATGATCTGTAAAATGCTTTCTCCGGCCTTGTGCCTTTATAGGGTCATGGAACTATATTACAATATATCCTATATATAACTATATCCTTATATTACACAATACATTATCTATTACATAATAGTCACCCAGCTAGGTCACTATTATAAGATTAATCATGTGAGTTAAAAAATAAATATTAAAACCAAAATCTAGCAGGACCATATGAACATTGCAGAACCACAGTGTTAAAAACCTAAACACCAGGGGGCGACAGTGTGCTACAAAGGAAACAAAACAGCAAAACAAATGTCATAAAAAAAACTTAAACTCAGTTTAAAGGTAGTGACCTTTAAAAGCAGGTGTGGTCTTTTGAAAAGGGGCACGGTCAAATGTGGGTACGTGTACCCGTAAATGTGTCCCTTGGAAATTTTGGGAAATGTTGCCAACTATGGGTGTACTATATGTATTGCCATAGTTGTTTGTTTGTTTTTAATGTCTATCAGCTACAATGAAAACAATGATGTGAACCACTCTCCCTAATAAACATCATCATGGAACATTGCTGTCCCTATCAACTATGTAAATGAGCAGGGAGCATGGGAAATATCCTCTTTCCATTCATTTGTATGGGGCAATGGGATTAGCACATGTCGGAATCCTTCCTCCGGGCTGGTGAGAGGATTGACACCTGATCCCTTCAGGCTGAAGGAGTAAACAGCTGGGTGTGTGTCAGACTTAGGATGAAACACCCTAGAGATCAATGTAATCGGGGGCGGGGGTCCGGTCTTTAAATTGTTCACACAATTGTCGTATTATAGCAGAATAAATGGATTGTTGCCCGATACGCCGGGCGGATCTTCGAATGAGCGTCTGTTTCGGCTGATTAAGTGCCCATACACAGGCTGATTTATTATTAAAAGGCTGTTAATACACCACCCACGTTCATACACCACCCGCGATTGCACATGTGTACGAACCCTACAGGTGGCCATACACTGGGCCAATATCACAATCAATCCAACATGTGAATAGACATTTTCATTGATTGGCCTTTAAACTTTACGTTTAGTCGGGTTTTTTTTAGTCGATCGTTTCACTGATCCTAGCATTTTCTGAAGTTCAGATTAAATGTGAATGTAATGTAACCTCACAATAGACGACATTAGACAATAATCTCTAAACGAATTGAATGTCGAACAATATGTATGGTACATCTACATACAATTAACATTGTACATCTGTCTATCAAAGTATCGGACAGTGTTACCATCACAATCAAATATCTATGCGCCTTCATAAGAATTCACGTTTTACTACCCTACCAAGTTCATCTGACATTTGCCGTAGCTAAATCCGCTTTGATTCCAGTAAAGTCAATGCGTTCATTCTAACCTCAGGTGTCTCTAGTGCCTGCCACCCACAGCTATCCAGTGTCAGACCTTTAATACATCACTAAGCAGCTTGTTAACCCCTTTTAAACTGCAAGGGAGAAGCTAATAATTATATTGAGAAACAGTAAATAAAAACTAAAGTCAAGAAATATTTAACCCCATCGCCAAAATAAATATTACCAGATTTACAGATCGGTAATCTGTCTGCAAGGATGATCAAGTTGTGTGTACAAGTGACTTCTTATATTCTAATAATATAAAGAATTTTTTACATTTAACTCATGACATCATTAAACAACAATAATAACAGAGGACATAGCTAAGCACTATTTATCTAGATATAATTTACCAGATATTCAAGATTCTTTGTATCTTGCAAAGATAACAGAAGCCAAAAGAGACTATAGGAGTAAGTAAATAAGCAACAGAGACTTCTGGGTAATTTCCATGTTAGCTCTTAGGAAAGCTACACCTATAAAAATATTAAATATACCTATTATAGGAGTGAGTCACCCCAATATAAATTGCTATAACTTTATAATGTGAAGATTAACACAGCACTAGTGGATTCTTCCTCTGGTGAAACCTGCCCACTAGGGTTTGAAACATGTGCTAATATACACAATAAAAGATTACAGCCATTTATATTGGTGCGTTACATGATTAGCTACTATTCTACAGTGGCCCATAAAGTGCATGTCCACATCTAAAATGAACTTTTGTATTTAGGTACAGCACCCCCCAAAACACTATCAGGGAGATTCAATAAAAGTTCTTATCGTTTAAAATGGTGCTAATTTAGCCCCAACCAATCAGATGTTAATTAACATTTGAAAGCTAACATCTGATTGGTTGGGGCAAAATTAGCACCATTTTAAACGATAAGAACTTTTATTGAATAACCCTGTAACTCAGTAAAATTTATAATCCCCCATAATGTCTGTCTAACAGTTACATAGTAACAGAGGTTGAAAAAAGACATAAGTCCATCAGGTTTAACCTTTATACCATAGTTAACAGATTCAGAATAAGGCAAAAAAAAGGGGGGGAAACAAAAATTATATCCTAATTTTTTGGTGCCACCAATAAAAAAATTAGAGGGAACATTGCTTCTACCTAAAAGTTCATTTTAGGGGTGAACATGCACTTTAAGTGGATTGTTCTATTTCCTTAACCATTTTCCATTGAAGAACAAGAGGAAAAAAAATAGGTTAACCAGGTAAAGGAGACACATTCCTTACGGTGTCAGCCTTGTTTCAGCGCTGGCTGTGTGCATTCCAGCAGGCTAAAGGGGAGAGTAAAACAAAAAAAAATAAAACCCAGAGCATTAAAGCTGCTTTTTTTCTTCTATGTGACTGTATAGGTGGCTTCTAAGTATTTTATTGATGGATGGAAATGGATGTTAGAGAGCAAAAGACCTGATTACAATCAGCGCAGTCAGGAAACTGAAATCGGAAGCTGCCCGAGGTTTTACAGGGATTTGCAAGAACACAATCCAGCCTCTTCTCTTGCTACAGCTTCCCTTCCTTCAACGTCCCTTTTACAGAGACTGCGGACCACTGTGGTCAGTATCCAGGCAGTCGTACCCACTCACACAACCTGTTGCTTTGGTAACAGTCTAATTAAATGGTTTTCTTGGTCACACAGCAGAAAAAAACAAGCAAAGATCCTAAAAAAAAAAAAAATGTCTGGACAACGTGCAAAATCCCAGTTGTTCAGGTCTATATGGGGACATTCATTATAGTGACATCACTGTGCAATATTAACCCGTTTTCCTCGTTGTTTGTCATTAGTTATGCACCCCAATAAGTCAGATTGTGGGTTTGGATCTTGTATGATTATTCATTTTGGGGGTTGACATGCCCTTTAATATATGGAATGCCATCTTGTTAAAGGCATAGCTTTGTTACCTGCTATCAAGGGTGCCCCTACCACTAAGCAAACTGAAACATTTGCTCAGGGCGCACACTTGCAGAACACTTAAAAGGCAGCAGTTAAAAAAAACCTTCCTGTAATACTGCATTTCAGCACCAGTTCACCAATCAGTGTTAATTCAGCCCTCCAGCCCACCAGTCAGTATTAGTCAGCCCACCTCCACAAGCAACGCCTATGTTCCCTGATGAAGCGACGCCCACTTCATGTGCCGCCACCTGTCTACTGATAGGCGGCATTTAAAAGTTGTTTTAGGTGTCAAAAATCCTAGAAATGCCCCTGCATGCTCTTATATCCGTAGATAAGAACAAATTAGTTTTGACTATACACCACTAGGAGCCGGTATAGCTGTATCATAAGCTCTATCCTAGGTAGACAGTTCCATAAACATTTCAGTAGTTAATTGGCTCCACAGATTTAAGGCATATAGTTAATTTTACAATAATAATAATATACAATTATTGCAATAGACACAGTATACAAGATCTACTAAACTTCAAACTGCAAGGTTTGTTCCAGAAATGCCTTTACTGGCGAGTGCGGAAAAGATTGACCAGTCCCAAGGGTTGGGAATTATAGCACAGGTTGCTCTGTTCGTGAATGATCTCTTTGCTGTGATTTCATTGTACCTGCTAAGCCCTTTGACCAAGTGAAAGTGTGAAATTGACACACTGATGGAATCTTTAGTTATGTGACCTTTGTCTCCCTTGAGGGTCGCACATACCACCATCAATCAGGTTCTACAGATGTTCATAGTGCAACAGTTAACCAGAAGGTTCAGATGTGAGCCAAGACCCTCAAGCTAAAAATATTTTTAAAAAGGAGAAATAAACCCAAATTTTTACACTCCAGCATCTGAACATATCCCCTCTGGCCACACCCCTGACCTCAGTCACATGCTCCCTTGCCTATTCTGTCCTGTATAAGGATTGGCTAGAGGCTACTAGTGGGTGTGACCAACTGTAACAAGTTCCTGCAGTATCTTAGGACTGAGCATGTGTAAAGAACATAATGGTCAGTGACCACACTGTGCAATACTGGAACACTGGGAAATAAGACATAAACCTAATGTTAGAAAGTTAAATTTCTCAACAACCATATTAAAATGAGAGGTGAGACACTGATTCTATATACTGCTTTTATAACAAGGTGATCTGCCTTCTAATTCAATGTTGTCCTGAGGCTTTAGTTGTCCTTTAACACTGGATCGGAACACACCAGCTTCAGATATGACCAAATGTAGAATTAAATAGAAACTGTTGTTCTTCCACTGAAGATCTATAATTAACATTCCGGAAATGTACACCTTGCACAATTTACTATGGAAGCATTTTGTGGCCAAACCTTGGAACTCTGATCTGAGAAACCAAGCACTTAGTTAGTGTGACATGGACACTGCAAATTATATGTTATCTCGGTCTTCATGCAAAAAAACGGATCTGATTGAACTGTGCACAGTTCAAGTCTAGTTAGGTTAGCTTCCTAATACATGCGTATAGAGTGGGTGAGCAGGGCACTAAATTGGAATGAATCAATACAATGTAATGGCTTGAATCTATAACATCACGTGCAGCAAATTCAAATAAAGATAGGACCTTATATCTGCAATCAGGGCTTTATCTAAAAACAATAGGGACAATGTATAGAGAGCCGATATCAAACTCTATTGCTACCGTACCAAGATGTTGCGCAAAAGAGACGCTATTGTGTTGGTGCATTGATTGTGAGATCCTCTTTTTGCTCACCGCTGCAAACACCTTTATTCTAGTCTAGCCGGGTCAACCCTCGGTACATTGCCGCAAGTGGGTTAAGACAATAACAGACAATAGCTGCTCTCCATACCTCACTCCTAATAGGGCTTCAAGGTAATGCTGATGGCTGGAAACCTCCAATTTAGTTTAGTTTGGGTCTATTCTGGATTACGGAGTTTACATTTTATAACAACTTGGTCTCTTCTCTGTTTCCCTGCAACCACTGCAATGATATAGACCATAAAGGTTGATCTACTAGTTAGATATCAACTTGACCTGCAGGGGTCCCCATGAGCATTCACAAGGGCAACCAATGTGTCCAGAATGCACTTTTCACTGGGTATATTTGCAAACTACAAACCTCAAGGATCCCCAGCAGACACAAAATTACTGGTACCCATGGGCCTATATTTGGCACCTGAATTATCCGATCACCCAAGAATCATTAGGAAATTTACCAGCTGGCCAACATTCCTAACCAGTGCTGGTAAAGACTTACAGGGTTATTTAATAAAAGTTATTGTTAAAAACAGTGCTAATTTTGCCCCAACCAATCAGATGTTAGCTTATAAATGTTAAATAAGATCTGATTGGTTGAAGCAAAATTAGCACCATTGTTAATGATAGGAATTTTATTGAATCTCCCTGTTAATATTTCCATGTACAGTATGGTATACTATTATTATACTATAACAGACTATACCACTCATCTAATTCATGTACATGTCAGTCCTTACATTTCTATTGGTCAAAACAAATGGAAGGAATAGAAAAAAACTATTTTAACAAACCAGCTCTCGGCACTGGTCAATTATTAACCAAAGGTTCCAGTGTAATTCACTAACCAATCGGAAAATAACAATTCAGAGGAAAAGTTAACTGCCTGTTAGTGGTTTTTCATCTGTCCAGAGCCAGAATCTGTTTCAGCGTCTACATACACACAAGACTTACATTTTACTTAAAGGTAACACTGAACATTTTTCTTTGTGCCTAATAAAGGGCAATGTCATATGCTAGATATAATTGTGTGGGCTCCGATTGGTCTATGGACAGATCAAACAGCCAATGTCCAATGTGTCAATTTTACTGTGGGGAGGCTGGACATTCCGTTTTAAAAATAAGGAGTCAACATTAATACATTACTTACCAACATGTTACAGTACATAAGTCTTTACTGCTCCACTGTTTTTATGATGTTGCCATGGCAACATCTGACTGCCTCTACTCCAGCTTGTACCAAGCAGGACTCACTGTGCATGCTCAAGCTCTCAGAGTGAAGGTGGTTTTGGGAGGAGGCAGCAGAACACGGTGGATTGTTTCAGATAACAGGAGACAGTTTTGATTAAACCAGCGGATCAGTGTGAAAATGGTTGCGTCATTTTGTGTTTTTGGACAGTAACACAATATCCGTATTGTTTTTGAATGTACTTACCTCTCTTGAGTAAACTGGCCCTGTATCGTCCTTCTAATGTGCAGTTCCACCGCTCAAAGTGAAACTGGTACTCGCACTCCTGGGCGCTCATGCTGATTGCCTCTATGAGGGTCTCTGCTACCCCCGGGTCACGTCGGCACATCCTGCGTTGCTTCCGCTCAAGCTTAAGCCGGTCACAGATTTTGTAATGAGCCTTAACTGCAGCTTCCTCCGTTTCTGAAGTCAGAGGGAGGATGGTCAATGGTTCGTTCCCCGTCAGCCTGAAAGAGTTAAAGGATATTTATTAGAAATTCAGACAATAATGATAAATTAACCGTGGACCCTGATTAATTAGTTAATGACTTGGGATAAGGTCACATTCATTACTGGAATGTCTTTAATTGTGTTATAAGATCAAAATGTGCACCCAAAAGGGAGCCAATCAGAATGAACATAAGAAGTCAAAAGTTACACTTCCCCTTTAATTATATAATTCTTTGCCCACAGCTGCTGCAACCCATTATGACATACACACAACAATACCAATCGTACAATCCCAGTATAATATTATTGGTATTTTTGGGGGGAAAAATGTGCCAATCTTTGGACAATCTGACACACATGATCTGATGGTCAGATAAGATCATTGTTTTTTCCATTATATTTATCATTAATTCTTACATTTTATTTAAAACTAAAATTCCTCCCTGCTACCGAAATACAAACTGAGACCGTTCGCTGCAATAACATCTTGCCTAGTGATCATCGATAGATGGTTACATTTCAAGGAAATCCATATGACGTCTCCCACGCACACATATCTTAACACAAATTGTCATGGAAGGAATGTTCTGTTTATTGTGGAGTCCCCCTGCTATGTGCTTTCAACTTGAAGATACACGCTTCAACCTTAACAAGCCCTAACAACTGAGCAATAATACCCAACGCAGACATTTAACATAACCAAACATTGCACGGGCCATTTCTAGCCATCGTGGTGCCCTAGCGTGATTAGATCACAATCCCATTGCGCTTAAAATTGCAGTAGTGTGGCCTATCCCTCCAAGAGTATTGTCATTAACACTTTCACTACCAGCACTTTCCCAGAGTATTACCATTAACCTTTCAGTACCAGTAGACTTTGCTATTAATAATTTCAATGCCAGCACTTTCTCATTGTATTGCCATTAACACTTTCAGTGCCAGCACAGTATTACCTTTAACCCTTCCAGCTGCCAGCATTGACATGATATACAGTATGTACCAGCTTTCCATGTCTCCTCCATTGAATTGTTCACTCCTCACCCACTCTAAGCTCTAATTGGAGAGTTGGATGGAAGAAAGAGGCAGGATAGGGATCTCATGGCTGCTAGTCACAGGGTCACTGTTATAAAGTCTGCAGCAGCTTTTACCTGGCATTTTAGAACTGTTCTCCTCAGTACTATTAGCTGAGCTCATCCTCCCCCCTCCTTCCTTCACCTTCAGTTCATTTGGAACATTGTATCCAAGTAAAGGGAGCGGAGTTCAGGCTCTGTACTAGATACAATGTTACAAATTACAGCAGAACAAGGAGAGCAGATCTAACACAGCAAGTAAAAGCTGACAGGGAGATGCTAGGGAGAAGAATATGCACCCTGGTTTAACATAGGTACGCTAGCTCTTTGTCTAGGTGGCCTATGCCTAAAAATGGCCCTGGAGTGCAGGACGGAGTTGTCTCACTGTCCTTTAACAAGAGTCTAGCAGGTCCCCCCCTCCTGGATCTTCCCCGGAGTCTCCCTCAGATTGGGGTAATCTCCCGAGAGACCACCCCAATCTCCCACGGCGGAGAGGAGTCCTGAATCTCCTCCCCGTCACTCCCCCTATTTGCGCACCACGCCCCCGGACCGCCCACATCACGCCCACAACCCCGCTCTTAAGGGAGGAAATTCTTACAAACCTCCTTTAATTAGGTTTGTCAGACCAGTACTGGAGCCCTCACTGCAGGTGGGACAGTTCCATCCAATTTGGGACATTTGCCATCACTGTTTGGGGACATTAAGCAAGGCCCGTGGACCACTCACTAATCTCTGCCCCCAAACTTCCAGACTCCTCCCCAAACTGCTCAGACCCCACTCCAGGTCCACCAAGGCTCCGCCCCAGTCACACCACCCACTTGCATAAAGCGCCACCTGCAGCCCACAGACTGAAGGTCATGCACCACAAGAAGAGAAAGGGCAGCACCACAAATGTATCAATGCAAAAGTGACATAAAATTACCAACCTTGGATGTATCATTAAGCTTTAGCTTCAATATTTATCAAATAGATTCGATAAAACAAAATCTCTGCCAAGGAAATAACATCTACTTCCCTAATTGGGTCACTGTGACACCATCATGGCTACTGGAGAACTTTTTTTGGCCCCACGGAATGAATGGTATGGGTTGGCTTGGTCAAAAGAGCATAGAAGCTAGAGATAGCTAAAAGCTCTTAGTCCAGGCACCCCTTGCCCAAGACCACAATTCATTGAGGTTTCTGTGGTACTTTCTAATGCTGGCCATACACTGGCCAAGCAACGTGGACAACCATCTTGCCCAATTATTTTGCAGTTGACATTAAAGTTAAAAATGAATGGTCCAGGATGGGTTATGGCCCGGAATGTATCACTTGATGATCCAACACCAAACCCAGCATCATTTTAGGAAGGTACCTGGTATAGGAGGACATTTAATATATCATGAGGGTCACCAGGACACAATACGCAGATCATATTGTAGATGAATTTTCCTGTGCTATCTTTGGCACCTTAATCTGTCTATTCTGGGAACAGTTGACTGCTATGTCATTCGTGATCCGAACACCAATGACTTCTGTTACACTCATCTTCTAGCTTCGGTGTCTCTCTAGGTATTGGTGGAAGACAAAAAGCGAGATAGGGTAATTATATCACGTATACGGTATCTGCCCAGACACCAAAGCAAACAGATGGTCTCAATATTGTTATTTTTATTATCCCCCCCTTCCCTCATACAAATGTAAATAAAGACGGCCGTAAGCTATAAAACATTTCCAAAGAATATCAGGCCTCCGTAACGACAATATTGTGCAACCCGACACTTTAAGGATTTAATCTCTTCAAATATTCCGGTCAGATTCTCGGAGCTGACCCCTGAAATTGGATTACTTACAAGGTATCATGTCTACTTAGTGGGGAAATGTCAGAGAATCCATAGAGATCAGCTAACATCATATAATATTCATGCAAGACTTACTGCCATAGGGCACAGTGTGTGAAAATAGCAACTTCGATACGTCATTGTGCCCCAGGTGCTGAGAGGGTTAAGTAAACTTCTAAAAGAAATTAATTCCGTCCCAACAGATATCAGCAATTTGACTAACCTTAGTAAATGCTATGTACTGCAGCTAAATCATATTTACTGAAATGTATTCATCACCGTGAATGTGTTCAGATTATGGTGGTCTACAAATCTGGGCTTAGTTTTCCTTTAATTGGATCTTAAACTAAGAGATGAGTACTGTAGGATAAGGTGATACCTTTTTATTATAGACTAACAGTTCATTTTTACAGACAAGGTTTCGATTTACTAATTATTACTGCTTGACCTGAGGAAGAGAGAAGTGCGTCTGTAAACATGAATGGTTATTCCATAATAAAAAGGTATCACCTTATCCTACAGTACTCATCTCTTAGTATATGCTACTGGACTAATACGGCTACAACCATTTTATCTTGGATCTTAAAGTAACAGTAAGGTGCAACATTAAACATCCCTACCTTTCTCAAATCAATTGAATGCATACCCTTTGCTATGGGCAGATTATGTTCATTACAATGAAAAATACTTTATTTTAAATCAAATACTAGTGTATATGTGCTTAACTTCCCCTTTACCAGTAATAAAACCAACCATACAGGTCGCAAAAGAAAAATGTGTACATTTCTAGATGCAATGAATCCTGGGATCCTTTGACCAGCCGTGGTCTATCTGTAATCTAAAAACAACCATAAGAAACTGCGCTGGCAGATATAATAATGTCTTATATAGCAGCAGTATTATACAAAATCCCCAATTACCCAGCTTTGCGTGGAACGACAGTAAAAACAAAATCAATCGGAGCTCAGTAATCCGCCGGCCAACGCACACACGCCTATTGTAAAAACAGCATTCTAGGAGCAAGCTGCAACACAACGAGACATTCCAATTATGTATCTTATATAAATAACCTGTCCGTGGCTGTGAACGTAAGAGAATCTTCTGACAACACGGATAATTCCCTGTTTGTCTGGGGTTTACTTCGTCACCAGTGACATTTGTCACATTAAATACCAAATAATAGTAAAAAAGTAAAAATACCAAAAAAAATACCAAATAAAAAGTAAAAAATAAAAATAATAAATTGCTCTGGGTAACGTCATTGCGTTTGTTTTTTATATATATATATATATATATATATTTACTAATAGAGTAGAAATACTCAGAAATTGCAGTCTATAAAGATATGAACACATTAAATATTAATATTTATATGAGTTAAAGGAGAATTATACTTATACAGTAACATAGTTTTTTCAGGCTCCTCCCACAGGAGGACATTGAAGGGCATATGTTAATGAAGGAGGGGGAGGGATAAAATGCAGTCGGTTACTGCATGAATATAGTTCGTCTTTAATAATACCACATACACCATAAATAACTCTGTGTTAAATGAATCTCGACTGGAAAAAGATTTGGGGGTTCTAGTAGATAACAGACAATGCCAGACAGCAATGGCTAGAGCTAGCAAGATATTGTCTTGTATAAAGAGGGGAATAGAATCAAGAGAGAAAAATGTTTTTCTCCTCTTTACAAGACACTGGTAAGGCCTCATTTGGAATATGCGGAGCAGTTTTGGAATCTCATATACAAAAGGGACATCTTGGAAATGGAAGCAGTTCAGAGAAGGGCAACTAAATTAATAAGGGGCAAGTTGGAGAATTAGTGATGAGTGAGTGAGTGAGGGCTTTGCCTTTGAATTTCGAAACGAAACCTGCTTAACTTTTGCAAGTAAGGTGCAATGAGTGAGCCTGCCAAATTTAAGCCGTCTGCCTCCACGGCAAGTTGGAGAATTAGTGATGAGTAAGTGAGTGAGTGAGTGAGTGAGGGCTTTGTATTTTCGAAACGAAACCTGCTTAACTTTTGTAAGTAAGGTGCAATGAATGAGCCTGCCATATCTCGGTTTATACTCGGGTCGGTTTATACTCGAGTATATACGGTATTTCTCATTTACCTTTTTTTTATTAGGAGGATTTATCTTCTGTTTATTTACCTTAAATATACAGAAGATACATATACAGATGCATAACAATATGGAGAAAATGAAATGAAAGTATAATTGGCAGAATTTCTGGAGAATACGTCATTTAATACTGTGCTTGTTACACAAAAAAAAAATATTGGGATTTACCATGAACCCCAAAACTTTATGTATTTATATATATATATATATATATATATATATATATATATACTTAAGTAGATTGTCTGCAGCTCTTGATAAATTCTGTCATCTAGTCATTAAGGGCCATATATATATAAACCTGTGGTATCGGAAAGGTCTGATACTGCTGGTTAATACCAGTCGCTAATGAAGCAGCTGTAAACTACCGATCATGGTATTGGATTGCCAGTATTTTGCTCCCACACGGTATCAGTATTTTACAACCGCAGTGCAAAATAAAGTTGGTGTTGTAAACTACTGATTGTTATCAGTAGTTTACTTTGCCATTAAAGGCGTAGTATTGTTCATTTGTGATGCTGTGCCTTTATAAATATGTCCATAGTATCCTTATATTCTAGGAGGTAAAGTAAGACAGCAATGGCAGCATTACCATCCAATTAGAATTACTAGTCTTCTGCTGATGGAGTCTGCAGAGAATGTTCAAGAATTTGTAAGCCAAGCTATGTTTTAATATATGGAGAAAGGGTGTTCTGTATTATAGAATAGTACTAGAACAGAAACGGCACTTAGAAAGGGTTTATATTTTTCTATTAAATGTATTAACTAGTTTGAAATCAGATATCCAGAATTTGGGCTAAAGAAACGTATCCATACAGTTAGATATTATGGAGTATAATATTAGTTATGGCTGAGGATGTAACTGATAGCGATTGTAAAATTCTCTATTTTTTATCTGTATAAAATCACAGTTATGTTTCTCTGAAATGACTTGATCCTGGCCAAGATTGCTCTTTCATTCCCTGCAGTTTTTTTATACTTCCTTGTTTTGTGACTATTTCCATGCACTGTGGGAAGAGATCTGTTTTTGATTCCCAGATGTTTTAGATGCAAGATCTTCATGTACTAAATATTTGGCTCCACATGCGCCTATTTAGAATTTAATTTTTTTCTTAAAAAATTCAGTTGGCTTATTCCATGTGGTAAATTTAAAGAAATTTTGTGGTTTAATTGTTGGGTGGAGCCCAGTTATTGAGAAGTGGCCAGGTGAAATTAACAATCCTGTTGATGGGAAAAGGAAAAAACTTAGACATAAATGTGACATAAATATCTGAAATGTTCCTTACTGTATTGTTTTGTCACACACTGTAATGACTATGGTGTAAATGGTGATTTGAGGATTTTCAATGTATCTCCCAAATACCCCTTTTTCCACAGGACTGTTCCAAGTCTCAGGACCTGTCCCACTTACATAGATGTGTCTGTTGCATCACAGAATGGGTGTAGCATGGGCAAATCTGGACAGGGATAGAAGCATGCAGGGCAGTTTCTAGGCATAAGAGCAACAAGCTGTTACCAGTTGAATATTTGCAAGAATATTTGTGGCTATGTACCAAGAGCCAATCAGGGTTATTCAATAAAAGTTCTTATCGTTTAAAATGGTGCTAATTTTGCCCCAACCAGTCAGATCCTATTTAACATTTGAAAGCTAACATCTGATTGGTTGGGGCAAAATTAGCACCATTTTTAACGATAAGAACGTTTATTGAATAACCCCGATTATCCGCTATTTGTGCCTTAAAGTTGCATTAACTAATGTAGCAAGGGTTAATGCTTCTTTAAGACTTTTGGCAGTATGCAAAAACTGCCACAACCAATGTACCAAGCTGATAAAGGCTCTTTAAGACAGAATCTTTAATGCCAGCAGATAGCTGGCGTTAAAGATTCGGAATGGGTAAGCCCCATTCCCAATGCACTGAGAGCCCCTATCGGCTTGGTGTATTGCCTAAAGGGGGCAATGGAAAGCGATGAAAGCTCTCCATACATTGTGAGGTACAGTATGCTTTAAAAGATGTTCGTATTTACTGGTGTACTGCAGTTAGAAAACACCTGGTTGGTTGCTGTGAGTATATAGCATGGACAGTTCTACTACTATTAGATCTGGATTGCACTAATAATGTAAGTATTTTAGAAATTTTATTGCTAATATACTCTGGATTTATTGTACAATACATAGAAAGGTCTGTCTCATTGCAGAATGGTGGCATTGTTGTTTATGTAACTAAAGTAACCACTGGAAATATAAAGCTTGATGTAAAATAAACACTATATAACACAGGTGCATGATGTTTAGGTCATGTTTACGTGGACTTAGTAAATACTGATTATGTTGCAAATCAAATAGCATTGTTCATGTATCTTTTTAAATGCAAACAGTTTACCACTATACTGTAAAATTGATGTTAGGGCAAGGCCCCACTAGGCAGCACACACGAATCGTGCGACGCAGCGGAATCACAATGTCGCACGATTCATGTGCGCTACCCTACGCATGTGCTGCAATTCCTTTGATGTT
This sequence comes from Hymenochirus boettgeri, assembly GCA_019447015.1. Taxonomy (NCBI): domain Eukaryota; kingdom Metazoa; phylum Chordata; class Amphibia; order Anura; family Pipidae; genus Hymenochirus; species Hymenochirus boettgeri. The sequence goes on from CM033473.1 coordinate 175,857,352, forward strand.
AATCATGGCGCATGTGATGCGCACCAAAAATGGTGACCGTATGCACCGTGAAAAGGGTAGACATGGCAGCAGAGACAGTGGGGCCATCCGCTACCACAGCGCACCCCAAAATAGCCTAGTGGGGTCTAGCCCTTAGTGTGAATTGGATTTAAAATAATATTAAAAGATCTTTGTAAAATTATTCTAATATGACCAATAAAATGCCAGTTGTTTACATAAATTAAAGGCTTTCTTGATTTATTGTAGATATGAAATCTACATTTGATTTACATAAGACTAATTTCACTTGGGCAACAATTAACTGACACATTTTTTTTTTATTGAGGGTGATAAAAATTTAGAAGAAAGTGCTCTCTGTGTTAGTGGTGAGCTATGGTCTAAAGCACCTTTATCCTGACTGGATGAACACCACGTATAGTATTTGAATAAAGACATATGTCCATCCAGTCCAACCTACTCAGCAATGCCAACATTTCCTGCCTAACTGTTGATCCAGAGGCAGGAGCGTGTTTTGGGGGTGGATTCCTGGTGCCTGGAATCCCCCTTTCTGTCTGCTCAGTGCAGTCTGCTGTTCTACCTCTCCTGGTGTCCATAGACTGTTACATAGATTGTTACATTGTTAATTGAGCTGTGAGTGAGAAGCAGCATTTGTATGTTACAAAAATGAATCCAGTCTGTCCTGTGATTGACAGCAGCATAGAGATCTGTATCAATATTAACCCTGCAGCTGCCTGAGGTGATTGCTGAGACTGGGTTTATATACAGTACTTACTGTACTTACTACACTGTGATGGAGATAGTGAGCAGGAATAGGGACATTAGGAAATCCTGGAGGTGGTTGTATAGCTGACTGTCAATATTGTATTATTATATAAATACACACATACATACACAGGAATGATTGTTCCATTTATTCTTTATAAAGAATGATTGTTCAATGTGCCCATACATGGTCGGATGTTATCGGCTTCTACTTCAAATTCTGTCAGATCCACCGTCCGTGTCACAGCTCTGACTATGAAAGACACTAATGATAATGTAGCAAATGTGGATTTATTAGTAAAACAGAATGTTAGGCTGGGTACACACGGACAAATTTTCCATCCTGACCTTTCGTCGCTATAAAGTGGTCACTGCCACTTCCGAAATCACCTCAGATTTTTTCGGCCCGACCGACCAATGCATGGAGATATCTGTTGGTTTGTGTACCCAGCCTTAGTAAGTATATACTATACATAACAAAAGAAAAGGGAATATGTGTATTGGCTAACTGTGATGATATTCGTGGCAAATAGAGTATATTATTATATGATGCATATATAATAGAACATAAATGTATTCGGTCATGAACCTCCTTCTGGGCATGTTCAGTGGTAACCCATTTAGGAATCCCCCCTTGGAAATCCTGCGCTTGCCACAGAGGGGAAGGCAAAAAAAATCCACCAGAATTATGAAGGAGGGGGGAAAAATCCTTCCTGACTCCAAGTGGCAATTGGAATTTTCCCTGGATCAACTCTACTTTATGTATCAATACCAGTAACCTGCAACATTCCTTGTTTTCAGAAACTCATCCAGCTTTCTTTTAAGACTATCCAATGAACCACCACAATGAATCACCACATCCACTGGAAGAGAGTTTCACAATTTTACCGTTCCTACAGTGAAAAACCCCTTTTGAACTTGAAGTTTAAACTTCTTTTCTTTAAAGGGCATGTCCACCTCTTTTTTTCAAAATTTTCTGTAGTGTTGGGGACCCTTTCCCACCCCCAACCGCTATAGTAGTTTGTATAAAAAGCCGAACTCTACTTACATAGCCTTGTTCCCCTGGCGTTCAGACACGGCCCTCTACTTGCATGAAACTGCAAGCAGGGGGCCAGACTGGCTGAGAGGCAGCCAATCATGGACGCAGCTTCCGGCAGTACAGAATGCCGGGGAAAAGAGGCTGTGTAAGTACAGTTCGGCTTCATTTTTTTACAAACTACTATAGCGGTTGGGGGTGGGAGAGGATCCCCTACACTACAGAAAGTGGTGAACAATTTTATTGTATGGCCCATTAATATATTTATGCACAGCAATCGTATCCCCGCGTAAGCGTCTTTTCTTTAATGTACATAATTGTAACTTATCCAATCTGTCTTCATATTTAATCTCCACCTTTCCCTTTATTATTTAGTTGCCCTTCTCTGAACCCTTTTTTTAAGTACCGTTCACACTATTGCGTTCCGATTGTGTCTGTTTGAGTTCTGGTCCGTTGCGCTTTAAAAATGCACTGCATGCTGCATTTCTGTCCAGTTTTTTGCATGCATTTTCTATATCAATGTATAGAATACACATTGTGAAAACACAAATGCAAAAAAACACCAATGCGCATTTCTGTCAGTTTCTAGTGTGAACAAGCCCTTATTCCCACCTCCATGTGAATAATAGAACGCCTGGGTAACAGTTACACTTACCTAACAGCGCTTCACACCAGAGTCTCCCCAGCAGTGCATTATCCACTATATTATCAATATACTAAAACAGAGCGGCAGGTCCACTATATGAATAAATGCTAACTAAATGCCATACACATGATACAGGTCTCCAAAATATAGTGTTGATATATTATTGTAACATTATTTTACAGGGAGGAGGGAATAAGTGATCTTACCTTCCTGTGGTTAATAGATACAGATTTTATGTACTTAATAAAATCGGTTTAGTGTCCCTTTAATAGGTAAACCATTAAGAAACCAATTGCTCAGAGCTGTGCTAAGTTCAGGTTCTTCTCTACACCAGGTGGTTTCTATTAGTATACCAATTAAATAGGGGATGCTGGCGAGTAGGCAAGTAATATATACAGTAAATACCAGTCTCGGCTCTTACCTCAGGCAGCTGCAGGGTTAATGTTGATACAGTTCTCTATGCTGCTGTCAATCACAGGGCAGACTGGATACTTTAAAACAAACAAATGCTCCTTCTCACAGGATTTACAGCTCAATTAACAATGTAACAATCTACGGGAACCAGGAGAAGTGGAACAGCAGACTGCACTGAGCAAGCAGAAAGGGGGGATTCCGGGTACCAGAAATTCCCCCCCTAAACATGCCACTAAGCAGGGGTCAGGTGACTCACCTTGGAGGTCCGTATCCAGCCTGCAGACCATAGTTCTTGTACTTTAAAGAATATTTTGAGTATCAGCATGCACAATTTTTATCTGCCAGGTTAGTGTCCTGGGCTCTCCTGTATTGAAGCACCGAGAGAGCCTGGCAGGTTTGTTTTTGTGTTTTTGTGTTTTGTGCTCAAATTTATTGGGAGGTAGCAATCCTACCACCCTGCCCCAGGTACTTTTTCATTTTACCATTTTTAAAAAAAAACTTTATATGCACTAGAGTTCACCTACTAGGACAATTGCATATCTCGGTTTATACTCGGGTCGGTTTATACTCGAGTATATACGGTATTTCTCATTTACCTTTTTTTTATTAGGAGGATTTATCTTCTGTTTATTTACCTTAAATATACAGAAGATACATATACAGATGCATAACAATATGGAGAAAATGAAATGAAAGTATAATTGGCAGAATTTCTGGAGAATACGTCATTTAATACTGTGCTTGTTACACAAAAAAAAAATATTGGGATTTACCATGAACCCCAAAACTTTATGTATTTATATATATATATATATATATATATATATATATATATACTTAAGTAGATTGTCTGCAGCTCTTGATAAATTCTGTCATCTAGTCATTAAGGGCCATATATATATAAACCTGTGGTATCGGAAAGGTCTGATACTGCTGGTTAATACCAGTCGCTAATGAAGCAGCTGTAAACTACCGATCATGGTATTGGATTGCCAGTATTTTGCTCCCACACGGTATCAGTATTTTACAACCGCAGTGCAAAATAAAGTTGGTGTTGTAAACTACTGATTGTTATCAGTAGTTTACTTTGCCATTAAAGGCGTAGTATTGTTCATTTGTGATGCTGTGCCTTTATAAATATGTCCATAGTATCCTTATATTCTAGGAGGTAAAGTAAGACAGCAATGGCAGCATTACCATCCAATTAGAATTACTAGTCTTCTGCTGATGGAGTCTGCAGAGAATGTTCAAGAATTTGTAAGCCAAGCTATGTTTTAATATATGGAGAAAGGGTGTTCTGTATTATAGAATAGTACTAGAACAGAAACGGCACTTAGAAAGGGTTTATATTTTTCTATTAAATGTATTAACTAGTTTGAAATCAGATATCCAGAATTTGGGCTAAAGAAACGTATCCATACAGTTAGATATTATGGAGTATAATATTAGTTATGGCTGAGGATGTAACTGATAGCGATTGTAAAATTCTCTATTTTTTATCTGTATAAAATCACAGTTATGTTTCTCTGAAATGACTTGATCCTGGCCAAGATTGCTCTTTCATTCCCTGCAGTTTTTTTATACTTCCTTGTTTTGTGACTATTTCCATGCACTGTGGGAAGAGATCTGTTTTTGATTCCCAGATGTTTTAGATGCAAGATCTTCATGTACTAAATATTTGGCTCCACATGCGCCTATTTAGAATTAAATTTTTTTCTTAAAAAATTCAGTTGGCTTATTCCATGTGGTAAATTTAAAGAAATTTTGTGGTTTAATTGTTGGGTGGAGCCCAGTTATTGAGAAGTGGCCAGGTGAAATTAACAATCCTGTTGATGGGAAAAGGAAAAAACTTAGACTTAAATGTGACATAAATATCTGAAATTTTCCTTACTGTATTGTTTTGTCACACACTGTAATGACTATGGTGTAAATGGTGATTTGAGGATTTTCAATGTATCTCCCAAATACCCCTTTTTCCACAGGACTGTTCCAAGTCTCAGGACCTGTCCCACTTACATAGATGTGTCTGTTGCATCACAGAATGGGTGTAGCATGGGCAAATCTGGACAGGGATAGAAGCATGCAGGGCAGTTTCTAGGCATAAGAGCAACAAGCTGTTACCAGTTGAATATTTGCAAGAATATTTGTGGCTATGTACCAAGAGCCAATCAGGGTTATTCAATAAAAGTTCTTATCGTTTAAAATGGTGCTAATTTTGCCCCAACCAGTCAGATCCTATTTAACATTTGAAAGCTAACATCTGATTGGTTGGGGCAAAATTAGCACCATTTTTAACGATAAGAACGTTTATTGAATAACCCCGATTATCCGCTATTTGTGCCTTAAAGTTGCATTAACTAATGTAGCAAGGGTTAATGCTTCTTTAAGACTTTTGGCAGTATGCAAAAACTGCCACAACCAATGTACCAAGCTGATAAAGGCTCTTTAAGACAGAATCTTTAATGCCAGTAGATAGCTGGCGTTAAAGATTCGGAATGGGTAAGCCCCATTCCCAATGCACTGAGAGCCCCTATCGGCTTGGTGTATTGCCTAAAGGGGGCAATGGAAAGCGATGAAAGCTCTCCATACATTGTGAGGTACAGTATGCTTTAAAAGATGTTCGTATTTACTGGTGTACTGCAGTTAGAAAACACCTGGTTGGTTGCTGTGAGTATATAGCATGGACAGTTCTACTACTATTAGATCTGGATTGCACTAATAATGTAAGTATTTTAGAAATTTTATTGCTAATATACTCTGGATTTATTGTACAATACATAGAAAGGTCTGTCTCATTGCAGAATGGTGGCATTGTTGTTTATGTAACTAAAGTAACCACTGGAAATATAAAGCTTGATGTAAAATAAACACTATATAACACAGGTGCATGATGTTTAGGTCATGTTTACGTGGACTTAGTAAATACTGATTATGTTGCAAATCAAATAGCATTGTTCATGTAGCTTTTTAAATGCAAACAGTTTACCACTATACTGTAAAATTGATGTTAGGGCAAGGCCCCACTAGGCAGCACACACGAATCGTGCGACGCAGCGGAATCACAATGTCGCACGATTCATGTGCGCTACCCTACGCATGTGCTGCAATTCCTTTGATGTTAATCATGGCGCATGTGATGCGCACCAAAAATGGTGACCGTATGCACCGTGAAAAGGGTAGACATGGCAGCAGAGACAGTGGGGCCATCCGCTACCACAGCGCACCCCAAAATAGCCTAGTGGGGTCTAGCCCTTAGTGTGAATTGGATTTAAAATAATATTAAAAGATCTTTGTAAAATTATTCTAATATGACCAATAAAATGCCAGTTGTTTACATAAATTAAAGGCTTTCTTGATTTATTGTAGATATGAAATCTACATTTGATTTACATAAGACTAATTTCACTTGGGCAACAATTAACTGACACATTTTTTTTTTATTGAGGTTGATAAAAATTTAGAAGAAAGTGCTCTCTGTGTTAGTGGTGAGCTATGGTCTAAAGCACCTTTATCCTGACTGGATGAACACCACGTATAGTATTTGAATAAAGACATATGTCCATCCAGTCCAACCTACTCAGCAATGCCAACATTTCCTGCCTAACTGTTGATCCAGAGGCAGGAGCGTGTTTTGGGGGTGGATTCCTGGTGCCTGGAATCCCCCTTTCTGTCTGCTCAGTGCAGTCTGCTGTTCTACCTCTCCTTGTGTCCATAGACTGTTACATAGATTGTTACATTGTTAATTGAGCTGTGAGTGAGAAGCAGCATTTGTATGTTACAAAAATGAATCCAGTCTGTCCTGTGATTGACAGCAGCATAGAGATCTGTATCAATATTAACCCTGCAGCTGCCTGGGGTGATTGCTGAGACCGGGTTTATATTCAGTACTTACTGTACCTGCTACACTGTGATGGAGATAGTGAGCAGGAATAGGGACATTAGGAAATCCTGGAGGTGGTTGTATAGCTGATTGTCAATATTGTATTATTATATAAATACACACATACATACACAGGAATGATTGTTCCATATATTCTTTATAAAGAATGATTGTTCAATGTGCCCATACATGGTCGGATGTTATCGGCTTCTACTTCAAATTCTGTCAGATCCACCGTCCGTGTCACAGCTCTGACTATGAAAGACACTAATGATAATGTAGCAAATGTGGATTTATTAGTAAAACAGAATGTTAGGCTGGGTACACACGGACAAATTTTCCATCCTGACCTTTCGTCGCTATAAAGTGGTCACTGCCACTTCCGAAATCACCTCAGATTTTTTCGGCCCGACCGACCAATGCATGGAGATATCTGTTGGTTTGTGTACCCAGCCTTAGTAAGTATATACTATACATAACAAAAGAAAAGGGAATATGTGTATTGGCTAACTGTGATGATATTCGTGGCAAATAGAGTATATTATTATATGATCCATATATAATAGAACATAAATGTATTCGGTCATGAACCTCCTTCTGGGCATGTTCAGTGGTAACCCATTTAGGAATCCCCCCTTGGAAATCCTGCGCTTGCCACAGAGGGGAAGGCAAAAAAAATCCACCAGAATTATGAAGGAGGGGGGAAAAATCCTTCCTGACTCCAAGTGGCAATTGGAATTTTCCCTGGATCAACTCTACTTTATGTATCAATACCAGTAACCTGCAACATTCCTTGTTTTCAGAAACTCATCCAGCTTTCTTTTAAGACTATCCAATGAACCACCACAATGAATCACCACATCCACTGGAAGAGAGTTTCACAATTTTACCGTTCCTACAGTGAAAAACCCCTTTTGAACTTGAAGTTTAAACTTCTTTTCTTTAAAGGGCATGTCCACCTCTTTTTTTCAAAATTTTCTGTAGTGTTGGGGACCCTTTCCCACCCCCAACCGCTATAGTAGTTTGTATAAAAAGCCGAACTCTACTTACATAGCCTTGTTCCCCTGGCGTTCAGACACGGCCCTCTACTTGCATGAAACTGCAAGCAGGGGGCCAGACTGGCTGAGAGGCAGCCAATCATGGACGCAGCTTCCGGCAGTACAGAATGCCGGGGAAAAGAGGCTGTGTAAGTACGGTTCGGCTTCATTTTTTTACAAACTACTATAGCGGTTGGGGGTGGGAGAGGATCCCCTACACTACAGAAAGTGGTGAACAATTTTATTGTATGGCCCATTAATATATTTATGCACAGCAATCGTATCCCCGCGTAAGCGTCTTTTCTTTAATGTACATAATTGTAACTTATCCAATCTGTCTTCATATTTAATCTCCACCTTTCCCTTTATTATTTAGTTGCCCTTCTCTGAACCCTTTTTTTAAGTACCGTTCACACTATTGCGTTCCGATTGTGTCTGTTTGAGTTCTGGTCCGTTGCGCTTTAAAAATGCACTGCATGCTGCATTTCTGTCCAGTTTTTTGCATGCATTTTCTATATCAATGTATAGAATACACATTGTGAAAACACAAATGCAAAAAAACACCAATGCGCATTTCTGTCAGTTTCTAGTGTGAACAAGCCCTTATTCCCACCTCCATGTGAATAATAGAACGCCTGGGTAACAGTTACACTTACCTAACAGCACTTCACACCAGAGTCTCCCCAGCAGTGCATTATCCACTATATTATCAATATACTAAAACAGAGCGGCAGGTCCACTATATGAATAAATGCTAACTAAATGCCATACACATGATACAGGTCTCCAAAATATAGTGTTGATATATTATTGTAACATTATTTTACAGGGAGGAGGGAATAAGTGATCTTACCTTCCTGTGGTTAATAGATACAGATTTTATGTACTTAATAAAATCGGTTTAGTGTCCCTTTAATAGGTAAACCATTAAGAAACCAATTGCTCAGAGCTGTGCTAAGTTCAGGTTCTTCTCTGCACCAGGTGGTTTCTATTAGTATACCAATTAAATAGGGGATGCTGGCGAGTAGGCAAGTAATATATACAGTAAATACCAGTCTCGGCTCTTACCTCAGGCAGCTGCAGGGTTAATGTTGATACAGTTCTCTATGCTGCTGTCAATCACAGGGCAGACTGGATACTTTAAAACAAACAAATGCTCCTTCTCACAGGATTTACAGCTCAATTAACAATGTAACAATCTACGGGAACCAGGAGAAGTGGAACAGCAGACTGCACTGAGCAAGCAGAAAGGGGGGATTCCAGGTACCAGAAATTCCCCCCTAAACATGCCACTAAGCAGGGGTCAGGTGACTCACCTTGGAGGTCCGTATCCAGCCTGCAGACCATAGTTCTTGTACTTTAAAGAATATTTTGAGTATCAGCATGCACAATTTTTATCTGCCAGGTTAGTGTCCTGGGCTCTCCTGTATTGAAGCACCGAGAGAGCCTGGCAGGTTTGTTTTTGTGTTTTTGTGTTTTGTGCTCAAATTTATTGGGAGGTAGCAATCCTACCACCCTGCCCCAGGTACTTTTTCATTTTACCATTTTTTAAAAAAAACTTTATATGCACTAGAGTTCACCTACTAGGACAATTGCAGGGGGATTATAGTTTTGGGGGTGGACATGCCCTTTAAGGCAGTTAAAATGTCACAACAATATATATTTCTTTTGTGCACCAGTTGCAATGCAAACATAAATGTTTTATTTTAAAACCTAAAACCTATGCCTATAATTGTGTAAAAACTGTGTTATGATTTTAAAAGACAATTGAGGTATTTGGAATATTTTCCTCACTGGATTCATCATGTGGAAATAATTTTAAAAAGTCTAGAATTGTATTCTTTTTGCCTTGTACTGTATGTGAGTTGTTTCAACACCTTTGTTTTACCTCTAGCACTGCTCCTGTGTAGAGATGGTCAAACTATTAAAAGTTCGGTCCGTTGGAAAGTTGGGAAAGTTCGAAAACAGACCCATTAAAGTCTATGGGAGGCAAATAGTTCGAAAAGTTTGAGTCAAATAAAACTAAAATATTAATGGTAACTTAGTGTAAATGGCTGTGGGACCTGGGAAATGGTCTGAGGAGCATGTTCCAATATCCAGGACTTTCGTAAAATCGATTTTACCCTCACGTGCGTACAATTGGCGCACTCGCGTTCGAGGTAACATGGACATTTTACTCGCGGATTCGATACTCGCATATAGGCTTTAATGGACATTTACTCGTATTTCGATGTTCGCGCCTAGATAACATGGGCATTTTCTTGCGCATTCGATGCTCGCATATAGGCTGTAATGGACACTACCGTAGATTCGATGTTCGCGCCTAGATAACATGGACATTTTACTCGTGGATTCGATGCTCGCGTATAGGCTGTAATGGACACTTTACTCGTAGATTCGATGTTCGCGCCTAGATAACATGGACATTTTACTCGTGGTTCGATGCTCGCGTATAGGCTGTAATGGACACTTTACTCGTAGATCGATATTCGCACCTAGATACCATGGACATTTACTCGCGGATTCGATTTCGACATTCGATTATAATCCCTTCTTCCCATTGACTTCTATATGCAATCCAGGATCTAAATCGAGTCTGGAAAGTGGGTGTAGTCATTCCACCATTACTTTTCCCACCAGAAAGCATGGCCACCATGCAATGGCAGCGCTCTGATGGTGGAATATCACCCTCTGGGTTATGACGGATGCCAATCGGCACCCCCAATATTAAACGCAAACGGCGCATGATCGCCACCTGTCAGGCGACTGCTGACGCAGTTTCCATTGATGTGACCCACCTCTCAGCTCCAAAAGAGGTGGTCAGACCTCAAGCGGCAGAGACGGAACTACTTCCAGGACATCCAGTGGAATGTCCAAGGCAAGTATCACATTTATATATTAAATTTTATCTGTGATTGAGTTGTATAAAACACCACCAATCAGGCGGTTCTGCGGCAGATCTTTCTGACAAGCTCTGTCTAAGTATCACCACTATACGAAGTTACTGCACTTTTCTTGTTACTTTTATAGCACTTGTGATTGGCGATAGCGCTTTGAAATTTTGCAAACGACACGATAGTGCTTTTCTCCTTAAGGACTCAAAGTGCATATGTTAGTGTTAATTAGTGTTAGCAAATTTTAATGCAACAGTTAATGTTAGTAGGACACACGAAAAATATTTACAATATTTAATTATAATACAGATTTTGAAAGCTCTTTTTTCATAAACGACTCAAAGTATATTTTTTTTAATGTTAGGAAGGGTGAGGACACTGCAACGCACAGGAATCGCGCACCAAATCGCGAGCGTTATCGCACGCCATTGTGTGCGCGATTCTTGTGCGTTTTGCGTTCGCGTTTTGCACATGCGTTTTCGCCTTTTTGCGCTATGGAAACGCATGCGTTAACGCACCAAAAATGGTGAACGCATGCGTTACCAAAACGCGAACGGACGTGCAATCGCATGCACATCGGAAATCGTGGGAATTTTCGCGTTCCCGCGATTTCCATTTTAGCAAAAATCGCGGGAGCAAACGTTAATGCGAAACGCGTGCGCAAACACACGAAAAACACGCTAGTGTGGCCTAGCCCTTAATGTTAGTTAGTGTTAGTATTAGTAAATGTAACTGTTAGATAATGTTAGTAAATGTTAGTACACATGAAAAATATTCACAATATTTACATTATTTTTTATTATTATTATTTTTTATTATTATTTATAATTAAAATTTACTTTTTTAATATATAAATTTGTAGATGTGGGATCTATTTCTGCGAGTGATACAGAGGAGGGAGGGTCACCTCCACCAGCACCAGTTTCCCCTTCACCACCACCGCCAGCACCAGCACGCCAGCAGGGACCAGCACGCCAGCGCCGGCTGGAGAATATGGACAGGCATCTGAGGCGCTTGGAGAGGAGCCAGAGGTGCATGGAGGGGCGCTTGCTCTCCATGCACAGAGACATTTTGTTGAGTAGCAGTAGGTTCACTTCAGTTTGACAACATTATTGCGGAGCCAGGAAGGCTGGACCCTACCGGACAGACCCCATACCCCTTTGGCTTCTCTCCCTCAGAGTATGCTTCGTGCAAGTGAAAGCGGGGAAGGAGTTACACTTCATGAAAAGATCCTTATGAGGTGTTGAGTGTGACATGGTCAGAGTAGGTGACACCCCAAAGGTGCCTCGTGGAGTCAGAAACAGAAGAGCAAGTATGGATTTTTGCATTGGGTCAAGAAGGATCATCCCAAACATAGAAAAATTAGCCACAGAGTAGCTGTTGCGGCTGCATGACAGGGTCAGAGTAGGTGACACCACAAAGGTGCCTCGTGGAGAGAGAGACAGGAGAGCAAGTATGGATTTTTGCATTGGGTCAAGTAGGATCAACCCAAACATAGAAAAATTAGCCACAGAGTAGCTGTTGCGGCTGCATGACATGGTCAGGGTAGGTGACACCACAAAGGTGCCTCATGGCAGTCAGCCAGACGAGGATGGGGGGAGAAGAGGACAATTATGGATTTTTACATTGGGCCAAGTAGAATCAACCCAACATAGAAAAATTAGCCCCAGAGTAGCTGTTGCGGCTGCATGACATGGTCAGAGTAGGTGACACCCAAAGGTGCCTGTGGGAGAGACAGGAGGAGAGCAAGTATGGATTTTTGCATGGGCCAAGTAGGATCAACCCAAACATAGAAAATTAGCCACAGAGTAGTGTGCGTGTTAGAGCATTTGTAATTTTACAACTTGAATGCTGTAGAGCAAGGTAGGACCATAAATGGCCCCTACAATAGAAAAAATTAGCATTTGCCAGCCAAACTAGCATCAGCTAAGCCTTGAGGTGGAAAATGAGGCGGAAGGAGCAGTACGGGTGGCCAGGGGCAAGAGGCCTTCAGTACGAGCATCAGCAATAGGGATGTGTGTACTGAGATGTGATTCACGCCTCATTCATCTTGATGAATGTGAGGTGGTCCACATCTCAGTGGAGAGACGTGTCCTCCACTGTTACAACACCCCCTGCCGCACTGAAGGCCTCTCCGAAAGGACACTGGATGCCGGGCATGAAAGGACTCGATGGCGTACTGTGCCAACCCGGGCCATATATCCAGCCTCGCACCCAGTAGTCCAGTGGATCCTCACTCTGTGAGGAACTGCATCGCCCTGGATCCGATGTAGTCGGTGACCTGGCGACTGAGGTATTGCTGGTAGAGTTGCCAGTAGATGTGCTCGGCAACTGTGGTTGGAAGAACAGCCTGAAGTTAGCCGCAAGGCTGCCTCCAGAGCTGTGCTCCTCCTCTCAGGCACAGGGGGAAGTGAGCCCTGCCATTCCCTCCATCAGGTGCTGTAGGCCTGCAGCCATTGGGAAAGCAGAACAGAGGCAACGTAGCAGTGTCGCCCCATACTGCTGCATTCTGCTGTGCCTGTGAGGAGGTGGATGAGGAAGGCTGGGTAATCCGTTTACTACCCGCCTTCCTTGATCAGTAGGATAGCCCTAGCACAGGCTACCCTAAACATATGGGTACGGTTACCTCTTCCCTCTCCCTCTACGTTCAGAAGCAACCTGCTCCTGGCTCTCCCTCTTGCCCTGCCAGTCAGTTGCCTCTCCCAAATTTTTACAAAAAAAATAATATATATATATATATATAAATATAATATATAATATATATAATACACACACACAACACATAAGACAAAGCGACAAAACAAATAAACACAAAGCTTTTTTTTTACGCTTAAAGCACAAATAGGACACAGACACAACTGACAGCAAACAGCAGATCAGACAGCAAAAGCTGCTGATTGCTGCTAAATGCAGCACTGTCAATTACACAAACACAGAGACACTGACACACAGATACAGAAACAAACAAAAAAACAGGACACCTAGACCTCTAAAAGGTCTAACACAAAATTTGTCCAAAGGACTTATAGGGGGGTTAGTCCTTAAAAGGACTTTTGGGTCTCACAAGGGTAGTCCTTAAAAGGACTGTTCAGTCTCAAGATGTGTGAATACAGGGGTGGGTAACTACAAGAGCTAAACCACCATATTGAAATCCACACACAGAAAGCTCAAAAAGCGCAAAAATCTCTCTCCAACTCCTACACTGTCAGGTCTCCACTAAACACACTGACTAAATGGCGCTGGTCGCATTGACTTTTATACTCAGGTGGCTGGCAATGCTCAAATTAGCTGCCATTGGGTGATTTTGGACATGTGGGCACTTTTTTTTTTTTTAATTCGATGATTTATCGAATGTTCTACCGTTAGACCATTCGATAAATCATCGAAAGTCCGAGTCCGGGATAGTTCGAGAAGTCCGGGTCCGTCCGGAACTCGAAAGTTCGGCTCGAACTCGGGTTCGAGTTCTATGCCATCCCTACTCCTGTGAAAGATTATTTATTATGACCAGTCAGACTGTTCGGAATAAGCCGAGAATAGTCGTGGATCGTTGGTCTTAGAAGATCATTAAAGCTTAATTTTCGCACGAATGTCGCACGATGGGTCGTTCGACGGGCAAATCGTGCGAAAATTATCTGACGTGTGTACGAGGCTTTAGTTGAGGCGAATATGGTCTGACAGCACTATGAACAGAACTAAACAATCATTAAAGGGAAAGATAAAAACACTACTGGTTGTTCATGCTAAAATAGTGCAAACTGCAACTACCATGCCTATATCTTGTTTCATTTTTATTTTTCCAAATTGGAAATAAAATAGATTTTGTAAGTTTTGAATTATTGTAATAGTTTAAAGAGGCTGCGCGCAAGAATAGTGCGACTCAGTGAAATCACAATTTCTATTGGTCTGTGCCGAGCGCTGTGCTAACACAGTGCACAGCGCACACCAAAAAAGCCTAGTGGGGACTAGCCCTTAATGTCTGTTGCTGTTAAAAAAAAAACCTGTTTGAACATCAAGAGAAAATTAATTTATTTATGTACAAAGTAATTGTCAGTTGTGTATCATATAAATGATGAATGTCAAACTTGCAGCCTTTCAGATTTTTTAAACTATACCTCCCAGTGTTTCCTGGCTGTAGGGAATGCTGGGAGTTTTAGTTTTCAAACATCTGGAGGGCTGCATGATTGACATCCTTGACCGAAATATTGTATGTTTTGTACAGAATTTTGCACAGAATGCGAATGCTTTTGCATTGGAACCAAATCAATGTATTTATTAATAATATAGATGTAGACATTAAAGGGGAACTGTGGTCTCCAAACAAGTTGAGTTTAAATGTAAGGCCAGTTTCCTACCTTTAAAACGAGCCATCAACCACTTCTCTACGTGCTCCACAGCCCAAGATAAAAAGAAATGACTGACCAGAAAACTAATGGGTGGGAGGCTGACATGTGACATTCCTAAGGCTTCTCCTGCACAGTGCCGCCGGCGAGCACAGTCTCAAACTCGCTCAGTGTGTGAGGGAGACAGGAAGTCCCTCCTCCTCTCTGCTGTGTGAAGTCCTGACAGCGTAGGTAAGGGAATCTACAGCCCTTCTCTCCCACTATGTGAAAACACTCTCAATCTGTTCTCACTCTGCCTGAAAAGGCTGTTTCCACAGAGTTTTTTGTAGGGGGGGTCTGAGTGGCCCATGGCACCCTCAAGTGGGTGGGGCTTGTGCACCCATGAGTGGGCGGGGCATGTGCACCCATGAGTGGGCGGGGCTTGTGCATTTGCATGTGGTAGGGGCTTTTGCACCCATGAGTGGGCAGGGCCACGCCACCCACGGGTGGGTGGGGCCACATGGGGCTGTAAGAGAATGGGCCAAGGGGGGCCTGCAACTGGAGGGACCATGGGGTCCATGAGTGGAAGGGACATGGGGGCTGCAAAGGGGAGAAGGAGACAGGGCAGATTGATTGACATGGTTTCAGAGCAGGAAGCAGGAAGTGCAGGGGGCCTGGTGATGCTGCTGCCATATCACACACAAAAATGTAAATATCTTCAAAACTATGCAAAATAAACAATGAAAATAGATAGCAACATTTCTCAGGAGAGCAATTCCTATCAATTTACCTAAAGTCATTTTGGATCACAGTTCCCCTTTAAAAGCAATGCACTTTTGGAAAACCCAGAAAGTCTTGATTTGATTGACATGTCAATAGTTAATATGATCAGAGCCGCTGGTCACAGCACAGGGTCTCATTTAATATTCTAAGGACAATCTGTTTGGGAGCAATGGATTGGGTTTAATGCAAAATTTAAGCTTCTGCAAGGCTAACTGTTTTACAGCAGATTTTTGTATTCATGATATTGTATGAATGTAAAAAAAAGTACAGGGAGCTTACATAGTAATTGAGGTTGAATAAAGACATACATCCATCAAGTCCAACCTATTCACCCTCCTTTTTTTTTTTATTTTAACCCTACCTAACAGTTGATCCAGAGGAAGGAAAAAAAAAAACAGCTAAAAAGGGGGGGACTCCCTACTGTCTCCAAACGGCAATTCGAAAGTATCCCTGGATCAACCAGATCTATATGTGTTACTACCAGTAATTTTTTATATTTTTTAGTTTTAAAAACTTATCCACGCCTTTTTTAAAGCTATTTAATGAACTTGCCATTAGAGCTTGGGCTCTAATCTGCATCAAATATCTCCTGTGCTGAAAATTCTTTGAGTATTGGTTTTTCAATGTAGTGAATGAGACCCAAGATCGGGTAATTGGTGCTCCCAACTTTCTTCTTCAGGTCCTCCCTGAAACTCCTTTTCAGCCTACTGAGCCTAAGTGTCTGAGGGGTTACTTGCCCACAAAGTTTTGCTTTTTATAGCCACAACTTGTGTATGCAGGGTGGGGATACTTCATGCTTTTTCTACTGAGCTGTAAAAGTTAAAGAGCAGTCAGTTAATGTGGGAACATAACATGTAGAACTTTAAAGAATCTGTAGACAATAATTGGTACCATAATGGTATATATCTCAACACTGAGACAAGAAAATGTAAAGCTGTTAAAGTACAATCTAACTACCTGATACCATCAAACAGTTAGGCTGGATAATTTATCTAACGTTCTAAACGCCATATAAAATTAATGATCCGTGAGCAAACAAAGCACACATTAAATACTAAAACCTCTCACAGTTCGCACATCAGCATTCTTTATGCAGCAAGTATTTATTTAGTAAGTTCATAAGAAACACTAAGGGTGAGCAGCAGAATAGCCACTTATAACAATAAAAACAGATATGATGCAATTTTAAACAGCAATTCAAATCTAAAAGACAAATTAGAAACAAATTTTAAGCAGTGTCTCCGAGTACATTCAGAGCATAAAAATATTACAAGAAAGCCTCAATCATGCCCATTAATATCCAAGGAGCTGTCTAGAGAGATCATGTAGCCTGCAATTCCTGTCAGTAAACCGTCCAGCATACACAAGTAGAAAAGTATTTAAGCAATAAATATTCTAGTCTGGCGCATTGGATTCCATCACTATTGACATAAAAGAATAGAAATCACAATATAGCGGTTTATATTTATATAGATTATCTTTGCACACAATAACAACCATGTAAATCCAAAAAAACTATTTGTGCAGTGATTTAAGAATATATTTCTAAAAGGGTATTTACAAAATGGTGTAATTCTGCTACATTAAATTTTAAGAAGAACTTTACTGAAGTCCCTGATTAGACCCTAAAAGCTGATTGTTACCATGCATCTTATTTTACAACCAGCATGGATTGAAAAGAGCCTACCACAAACAATATCGCCTGATTTTACTGCAATTTTTTTTTTTTAAATGTTGCTTTTATTCTCTTCCTAGCAAAATCTACTTTTTAAATACACCTTTTTCCTTTGCATTAGCTCTGGTGGCTTAGAAGAATAACTGGCCGATCCAACATTGGCCATTTTTGGCCGAAATACTGTAGAGTACAGTCTGTATTGAAACCATTAAAACAGCACAATACTATTACAGGGTCTATAGCAGTAGTCTAGGAAATCAGAACCCTCTCCATAGATAAAGGGTTCGACCAATTATAGAGTGGCATATTAAACTGCAGTAGATTGCAAAACTTAACGCCTAGTGAATAGAGGCGTATGGGGATGATGCAGCAAAAAAAAAAAATTTGACGTCTTACCTAGCCAGGGTAGATTAAAGCACAGCAGGATCTCGGTAAGGTAAGACATAATTATTTTTTTTTTTACTACATCGCCCCCTAAAGCTTTAATTTGAAAAACACACAGCCCTTAAAATTACAGGTTAAAATCCCCAGACTTCCTTATGAAGGTCTTTTTTTTTTCCGTAGTATTTTATATGAAATTAACTTCAAATATTACTTTTGTTTTTTGAATGAAAAGAAAAGAAATTCACTGTTAAATATTTTTTCTGTGTCTGAGGCAGAATCTGCTGTAACATGATCTGTGTTGGTCTCTGCTATGTAATTTGATAGTGACTGCCAGCTTCTAGGGGGCAGTAGACACAACAGGCAGCAGTGCCCTTGTTTTAATCTGTTGTATACTTGAGAGGATGTGAAGTCTACAGCATACACTTAGACTGAACTGTAGTACCCACAGGTTAATTTCCTAATCATTTTACTAGAATAAATGCATACATACTGTAACAACATAAAAACCCAAATAGACTTCCACGTGTATGAGTGAAAGCTGCCATTCAAAAATATTTTAACCACAATATTTTGGTACATGTTCCTAATGCTTTTTACTAGCTTCCTGTGCAATTTATAAAATGTTACTATTATTTTAACTGAATCATTTTAAAGGGCATCTATAGTGGGAAAATGAACTTTTTTTTCTTTCCTTCCATGTGTTCTATAATTTCCTACAACTCCCTCTCTGTCCTGAGATATACCAGTTAACTAAACCAGTTTTAACTCCTACTGCACATGATAAGCTTGTCGGTTAGTCTGAGTTAAGACATGGAGGAGGTAACAGAGGGGAGGGAGAAGGGGGGAGTGCTGCACACAGATCTGACACCATGGTTAAACAAAGTCACTGACAGAGATAGGATTAAGGCAGCACAGAGTTCATGAATTTAACTTTGCAAAGGGGCAATGTGATTTTTTCACTATAGATGCCTTTTAATTGCAAGGTTGACTTCAGCAGTATATGGAACAGGAACTTTAAGAAATAGTTTTGTTTTTAAAGATACAATTAAATTGGCAATATTTGCAGGTTAATGGAAGAAGAAATGGTGTTTCAGAACAGTTATAAGAGCTTCATTGATTTTTCTATATTTTTGACCATCAGACTGTACAAAAAACAACATAAACAACAAATATCGAACAAATGTAAAAGAACTAGAAGAAAAGTCATCTCTAAATATTCAGATGGCACCAGTAACAGACTCCTTTATTTCTTGCACCGCACATGCTCCAGCTTTAATAGATAAGGTTAGAGAAGAGACCAATGTAAAACAGAATGAAAAGCGCATCTAATCTATTTAAGGAGAACTAAGCCTATTTTTAATCCTAAGAAAATTGTAAGATTCTTACCTAGTAAGTTGCAAGTACATGTAAAAAGTATATCAGCATATATCAGTATATCATGTCCAACCTACGCAAAGTGCAGCCAGGGAATGCAAGGAATTGTAGTTCACCCTTAAAGTAGATGCTGTAACTAAGAAGGCTTTCATGTTGTTGCCAGTAAAACTCCCACCCCATAAAAGTCCTCAAAGAGCCTTGTGAGCATGTTCACCTTATTGGCCATGTCCCCTGACTCTGCTATTCACTATATATATGCACATAATTTCTAAAGAGATTTCTCCACTCCATGATAAGACTTTGAAATCTACTGTTACCCTGGAGTTTTACAGTATTTTCCATCCAGCATAAATTATAGACAGGCTACATGGAACATTACAAAATAGTCAGCTTGTTTTACTTTTTTTAAAAATCTTTTGCTTCCATTCGTTTCCTAGCCAAAAATTAGCAAACTTCATTAAATAGCTTTAGTGGGCTGGATGGGTGTCTAAAATTCCAAACTTTTAAAAATTACTGGCCATTTGGAGTCAGGAAAGAATGATAAATAGTGTAAAACTCACCTAGGCAAATTTTCTCTCTTTTATTAATAGGACTTGTTAGTATTGCTTATTTTCAGCAAACTGCAGCTAATTATCAAACCAGTTACATTAATATGGGAACATACCATAGTGCTGTGTAAGAAATAGTCATGTTAATGGAACATTCCAATAATTAAAATCCACATTTTTGCACTCTAAATATACTGCTTTGGTTTTCATTTAATTCTATGAAAAATGAAAGATATTTGGCGACAATTCTGGTAAAACTGCAAAAAATGCAACAAAATGCAGAAAGGGTGTTAAAATGGCAAAATTTCATCTATTTATAAATATCTCTGAAATTTTACCTTCTCTGTTTTATAAATAAGCTTTTAAATTCAACATATACATTAGTGTTTTCTGCTTGCAGCCCTGGTCTAGTAATGGCAGATGCTAGAGAGCAATTTCTCTTCGCCACGATACCTCTTTGCCATTGCGATGTCCTGTGATAGCGAAATGGCGAAAATAGCCATTTAATCTGTTCTCCTTTAAGAAGTTTAAATAAGATTTAATGCATAACTTACAGCATATGCGTGTCTTTTTATATTTCCTATTCATATGCAAATACGTATCCAATATCAAGTATCCAACTGCATGGAAATAACTAACTACACAGATCTAATGTATATACTGCTTCATTGATTGGTTAATAATTACTAGCAACCCCCAATTATGTACAGAACTGTCAACCCTGCTTTTTTTTTAAAAAAATATAAATACAATAATTGCATTTATGTTATTTAATTAAATAATTTGTTATTTAAATATAATTTACTATTATATTTTTCATTGGTTAAAAATACACCCATTTAAAGGAAGGGGTTTACAGCTTATTATTTATATCTATACAAAATAATAAATTACATTATATAATTATTTCTATACTATATTTGAAATATTTTTTATGAATTTAAAATATACAAATAATTTTTTCTTTTTTGCCTTTTTGCCTTCCTTTGGATCAACAGTTATGCAGGAAATGTAGATATTGCTGTTTAGGTTAGACTAGATGACATATTCAACCTCAAATAATATACTACATTATATGTTTCCTTTACCTTAGAAAAAAACCCAACAAACTATACATTTTTGGAAAACACATGCCTTCAGCTACATAGTTCTGACGTTCTTTCATTCAAACAAGCATATTTGCAGATACTATTCTTTGTACCGTATATACTCAAGTATAAACCGAGGTTTTCAGGCTTTAAAAAAAGCCTGAAAATCTTACCTCGGTTTATACTCGAGTCAATGTTTCCCTTACCTTGTCCCGAGCGCGCATGATCCGCATCCTCAACCACAGCCTCTGCGCATCGGATGATGTCACTACCCGGCGCCGCAAAGTGAGAGGCGCCGGGTAGTGACATCATCGGATGCGCAGAGGCTGTGGAGCGAGGATGCGGATTGCGTGGCTGCCGGCAGTAGGAAGGGAACATTTACTTTATTACACAGGGACACAGCAGAGGTGGTAATGGCAAGTTATTGAATAACTTTAAAAAAGGCCTGGAAAGTTTCTAAAACTAAAAAATATTGAGAATTACTGGTATTAATGCATATAGATCTGGTTGATCCCGGGATACTTTCCGATTGCCGTTTGGAGTCAGGAAGGAATTTTTCCCCCTTTTTAGCTGGGTTTTTTTGCCTTCCTCTGGATCAACTGTTAGGTAGGGTTAAAAAAAAAAAAAAAAAAAAGGGAATAGGTTGGACTTGATGGACGAATGTCTTTATTCAACCTTAATTATGTTACTATGTTACTTAAGTGGCAAATGCATACAAAATAGGAGTAAAACCTTCTTTATTTGTGCATACTGTATGCACAAATATAGGAGGATTACCCCTATTGCAAGTATTTGCCACTTAAAATGTTTGAAAACATACAACTCCCAGCATGCTTTATGGTGGGAGTTGTAGTTTTCAAACACCTTAAGTGGCAAATACTTGCAAATAGGGGTAAATCCTCTATATTTGTGCATACAGTATGCACAAATAAAGAAGGTTTACTCGTATTGAAGTGGTAAGTATTTGCAACTTAAGATGTTTGAAAACTACAACTCCCAGCAATAAAGCATGCTGGGAGTTGTAGTTTCCAAACATCTTTAGTGGCAAATACTACCCCCTCGGTTTATACTCGAGTCAGTGTGGTTTTCCTCCTTTTTTACCTAAAACTAGGTACCTAGGTTTATACTCGGGGCGCTTTATACTCGAGTATATACGGTATGTTCAATTTTAGAAGATTATCCAAAAAAAGAAGGTTCAGGCTAATACTAACCAAACCTCCCATTCAAATAAATTTTCCATTTAATATCGATCATCTACATGTCCTGAATAAAGTGGAACCCTTCTTGTATCAATGCACACAGAGAAATGGCCAGCAAATAGTCTGAAACAATTAAATTAATTACGGTTGTGCTCTAAGTGCATACTTGTTTTTTTTTTTAGACTAAACACCACTTTACATGGGGAACTCCAAAAACAATATTTTTTTTACCTGCATACCTATGTAACAGCACCATTTTTTCATACATACATGCTGAATTTGAGATGTGGTAGAATTTCTCACTTTTAGGAGATTTTCTGAAGACATAAGGTGCAAAGATAGTTCAAATGTAGAAATCTTGCCCAAAATCACATGACATGTTAAACAAAAACTCACTAAACATCAATCTGCTATATATTCTGAATCAAACGGTATGCAACCCATGGGTGTGCAAAGAGACTGCAAACAGGATCTACTCAAGTACACCAAACTTGGCAATGGCCTAAAATATGTAGGTTCAATCCATACAGCCCTCCACCCATAGGGCCAAGGCAATCCAGTATATACAAACAAATAAAGGAGCACACTACTTCACATACTTTGTGTATTTATTAAGCAAAAAACATTCCTTTCCTCAGGTATAACTGTGAGCACACCCAATACACCTAATAGACCTTTAAATCCTTCCGACTGGTGATGTGGCACAAGTGATGAGCAATAATTCAAAGTGAGGCTCAAAGCCTAAAAATAATTTCACAATTTTTAAAAGATATTTAAAACCATCTAGTGCATATTAATACATCATAAACCATATCTATTAAAAACAATACCATTATTATTATTATTATTATTATTAAAAATAATACTATAATAGTATACTATTAATACTATATTGTATTGTTTTTAATAGATATGGTTTATGATGTATTAATATGCACTAGATGGTTTTATATATCTTTTAAAAATTGTGAAATTGTTTGCACACACATCTATACAGACAAACACACACACACATGCAGGCAGACAAACATACACATGAAAACACACACATGCCTGCAAACAGACGCACATGCATACAAACACACACATACACTTCCATGTATAACAGCAGCTCGTTCTTGTGCCACTGGCGGAAATCAAAGTTACTGTGTGTAAGGGAGCAAGAGGGGCCAATTGGGGTTTGTCGGGTCCAATTTGTGCATGCGCAGAGTTCCGCATATGCACACAGAGGCATGGATGCAGCACTTTATCATATAGGATACTCACTTAAAAGGAGACAATTTGTAATTTTGCATCTGCACTGTAAGGTCAATTGGTCAATTGGAGTCAAACAATTGATTTTACTTTCTAAAGCCCCTATTTGTTTTAAAATGTCAGAGCGTCAAATAGTTGTTTAGGGCTAGGCAGCCCAATGTGTTTTAACAAGCGATCTGATTGCATGTTAAAAAGCGTACATTAGTGTTGGTCACCAATCCCCCCAAAATATAATTGGTCACCAATCCCCCCAAAATATAATTCTGTCTTTGTTTAGTGTTAACAAAAGATGTAAATGAGGCCTTGAAATGAATGGCCCTCCAATCTGTTGTGTAATTTACCAAAACAATAGAAATTACAGAAAACGATACTTGGAGGCCACCACTTGTGTCACTGAGTATGCTTTTATTGAGAGAAAAAAGTGTGTCACGTTCTGATTTTTTTTTTTTATGTCTGTTTCACTTTTTTTTGGTAATTCCCAAAATAATCAGATCACATTTGGGAATGAAAACAAACTTGGAATACGGGAATTAATGCTCAATTTCCAAGTTAAAATTTGATCAGAAAAATAATTTCCTTGTGAGCATTCTCTAGGAAGTGATTTTTTCTGCATTGGCACAGATAAAAACAAAAGATGCCCATACATTAGAACTCACGTGCCGACTGATCCAGCAACATTAAATCAATTAGTCTGGAACCACCTTTCCCATTCTTTGTGACTGACATACGACCGCAAAATAAATGGGCCAGGCAGGACCTTGCAGTTATATATGTTATTGCAAAGAAGAATGGGAAAGGCAGTTCAGGATGAAGTGATTGAATGTCCCTGGATTGGTTCTAATGTATGGGCACCTTTACAGTGTCTCACAAAAGTGATCACACCCACTTTTTTTTGGTAAATATTACATTATATCTTTTCATTGGACAATACTGTAGATATGGCACTTTGATACAATGCAAAGTATTCAGCGGACAAAGTGTATAACAGTGTAAATTTGCTTTCCCTTCAAAATAACTCAACACACAGCGATTAATGTTTAAACTGCTGCCAACACCTCTCAGTGAAGTGTCCAAATTACATAGGCTCAATAGTGTTAAGGTTTGGAGACATGCTTTGCCAGCCCAGCACCTTTACCCACAGTTTCTTTATCAAGGCAGTTGTCATCTTGGAGGTGTGTTTAGGGTCATTATCATGTTGGAATACTGCCCTGCAGCCCAGTTTATGAAAGGAGGGGATCAAGATCTGCTTTAGTATGTTACAGTACATGTTGGCATTCATGTTCCTTCAATGTTTTTCATCATAACCAAAAATATGTAAAAGGTGTTGTACAAAAAACAGCTTTCGAATTAGAAATATTATACATCTGTGAACATTCTGGAAGATGAAGAATGATGGTGTTACTTGGGAGACAGATATTTAGATAAACCTGGCATACAGTATTTAGAATCTAACTACTCAGAAAAGGGGGTCACAACCCCTATTAGAAATCTTAAAGTCTGAGATAAGATTTCTATAAATGTAAGGCTAGGTACAAAGGGACTGGTCAGTCAGGTCAAAAAAGTCACCATGATTTACTAACATGACCTCAAACGCCAGTGGCTGGAAAAATACCACGATAGCTCTACTGTGTACCTAGCCTTACTCTTTTTGCTATTTTAACATGTAGATTGTTATTTTTGGATATGTACTGTGCAAAACTATATGGTGATTTTATTTTCTTATTTTTTTATAGTGTCTGCAAGCCACAAATTTAGAGTTATTGTCATCTGGATGTGTTACAACATTTGATACATTCCAGGCTACATGTTTTATTTTTTATCTTTAATAAATTTTAGCTGTGAGAAGATTATTATTTATTATACATGATTGATGTCACAGCTGTGCCTGCATCTGTTATAAGATGCTGAAAGTTTGCCAACTTCTGTTCCAGTATGTTATATTATAAATCCACTAAGGAATTAAAAGTGTGTTGTGAAAGGGACTTATTCAATTACAAAAAGGAAAAACCTCACAAACAAAAGAAACAACCCATTAGCAGTCATACAATCATTTGCATTTCAAATGTACGCTATTATACAAAATACAATATGCATTTATAATCAGTTTAACATATTGAATGCAGCAGACACCAGGTGATCAGATGATGAAGGGGGAGGTTCCCCCCAAAATGTTGTATTTGATGAATTTGGTGGACCTGGGGTAAGGGTTTAAAGGAGTAGTTAAGTACCCATGGCTTTGGATGTGCATTTGAATTATTGTGTCTATACAGGATGTACAGTATTTATACCTAAATATTCTCTTTGTAAAAGCTGGTTTGATCTTTAAGCTCTTAGCATTTTATAGATTTTCAATGTAAGTGCAAACAAATTATTTAACATAGCATCACAAGCAACATTTCACACTAAACTAAACTGGAAAAATAGAACATTATGCATTTGGATTTTATTCTAGGGACCCAATATTTTAATAGACAGCTCAGTGCAATTTTCTTGTAAATATAAAAGCAGTATGATGTAAGAACATTAAATAATTATGTAAATGTATTTGACATTTATAAAAAAAAAAAAAAAAGTACATACTTTTCTTTTTCTGCAGTGTCTCAAAGGAGAACTAAAGTCAAATAATAATTTCAGGAATAAATATAGGCCTAAATTAAGATTTGGTTTGAATAGAAGCTTAGAAAACACAGATTTTTTTTTATTATGTATGGTGCATATATGGTGCAAATCAACTACTTATCATTAACTAATTAATCATACCTAGAGATGTGGCATACTTCTCAGCATTGGAGTACTGGGAGTCGGGGTTGGGAGTTGGGTCTATTTTAAGAGGGTCCACAGTCTCCAGAAAGCACTGTCCCAATAGACAGAGAACATTCAGAAACATACAACAAAGTGTCTCACCCCTCCTTTTGCAGTAGCTGTTGGGTGATTTATGAAAATTAACCAATGGGTTTTAGGAATCGGCTCCCTTAATCCACCTTATCTGTGTGACTCCCAGCTAAGTGTTCAAATGCAAGTGTAGTGCTCAACAGATCAAAACAATGAAGCTACACTCTAGCTACCTAGAAGCTGACAGCCAATTGTATAACACAGAGATTCTTCCAGACACAGAAAAGGGATTTCAATGCTGTTTTTAAATGCGCCTGTCCCTAACAGTAATATATATTCCTTTGCTTTTCACACAAAAAAAGAAAACTAATCTTTGCATTGTATTTCTTAGCTAGAATAGATGTAAGAACCAGGATATTAAAATTTCAGTAAAAATTTAAATTAAGTCTAGGGAACCTGCACCCTAATCAACTTTGTCTTTCTAAATGTATAGCTTTATACCATTACTCCAATAGAGCTACAATTTAGAAAGTGATACAAGTAGACACATGATTTAGATGTAATAAAAGTTCTTATTATTAAAAATGGTGCTATTTTTGCCCCAACTAACCAGGTCTTATTTAACATTTGAAAGCTAACATCTCATTGGTTGGGGCAAACTTAGCACCATTTTTAACTACCGGTATAAGAACTTTTATTACATCTCCCTGCATATCTTTTTGGTAGGAACATACAGGAAATGGGAGAAAAAAGTCTGGAGATTTCAGTACAGGACCTCATGGGCTGTGTGTTTCTAAAACTAATGTTTTTATACACTGAGACACCACTGCATATGCAAAGAATACAGGTTAAATTTAGAAGTTGTATCTTTTGCTAGGAACAGAATAGAAGAGAAAAAAAAGTCAGTAAAATTAGCTGATTATTTTGTATTGCCCCAGTAGGGGCTAGGCCATGCTTCACGTGTGCATTTACTCATGCCTTTACAATCCCTCTTGCTATCAGTTAGCACATGAGAATTGCAAAGAAGTGAATGTCAATGTGGGTGGCCACATCGCATACACTGCTCTGGATACATTTTTGGAGTGCATGCGAACAGCATTGTTTTTGAATTGCATGCACACCGAAATATTGTGCAATTTGGGGCATAAATGGATGGTAGCGCAAGTGAAAATGTCAGCGCGCTTTTCACATGCGTTATTGTCTGGTACAGTGTGACTTCAGCCTAAAGCTGATTTCAATTCACGCTGGCTGCAAAAAAAGCAGCTTTTAAAGTCTTATCAGTGACCTCCATATTGGTCTGTATAGAAAATTATCTGTACATAGAGACAGTGAATACGGGGGTCAGGGGGCATGGCCAACAAGTGCATATGCTTACAGGCTCTTTTAAGATTATATAGGTTGTGTGTTATACTGGCATCAACATGGAAGCCTTCTTAGTTATATAATCTATTTCTCATGTACTAGAGAATAATCTTACAATGTATAGGAATTCTGGGGAGAAAAGCTTTCATATTAGAATTAAACATTTTTTTAAGCCGGTTCTCCTTTAAGCTTTACCCAGATTGCTCAACTCCACCCCCAGACCACCCAATTACTCAAGCGAATGAGGGTAATGTTATGAGGTATGTTTTAAACAGTGCAAAAAAGAAGTATTTGAAAGGAATCTTTTAAAATGATTGTTGTGCACTGATCGACTTACCATAAGGAACAAGTGTTCTTATTAGATTAGTTACCATGATGTCACAATTTATTAAGAAATTAAGCATAAATACTTTATATATTGGACCATAAAAAAATTATATTTTATTGGGCAATTGCAAATAACATGTCTGCCCCCAATGTGTAGGACATTAAACAATAGATTCCCCTGATGTCCTTTTCTTTTTCATTCTCTCTCTTTTTTTTTGACCATCTGTGTTGGTAACTCACCAAATGTAGAAAAAGTAGCGCACTTTGGAACATTAACTATCCTGTATTCTTCATTAAAAAGCTTCTTTATTACATAATCGACAGAAGCAACGTAACATACACAGGTACGCCTGACGCGTTTTGGGCTATGGATGTCCCTTAATCATAGGCTCAAACAAACTTTCCCACGCTGCCATTCAAATAGCCCTCAGAGCCCAAACTCTGCCTGTTAGGTTTTTATATAATCACTATAATCACCTAATAGCAGCCATCTTATTTCTAAACCGCCATTTTGTCTTATATTATTTTCATGCGCTTGTAGATGTTTTGTTTCCAAATGTTCTTTCTCATATGTAGGTATTGATAATACTTGAGCTTCCCAGTGAGCTCAAGGTCTTTTGCCTCCCACATTGTGTGTCAACCTGACTCCAATGGATGTTTTACCTCATCTGTTGACACGAAGTCTGGCAATGCCCACTTTTCTGGTTTGTTATATTCTAATGTACCAAACAAATAAAGTGAGTTAGAAATCTGCTACATCTCGTGTGTGGTGTAATTCTTTCTCCCAGTCGACTGTAAGGGTCTTTTATTGGGTCTAAGACAGGCATCAGGACACCGCCGTGGTTAGTGCAGGATATTTATTCTAACACCACCCACAAAGGGGAGGAGTCAACCATGACAGGACCACTTGAAGTCGGCATAGACATACTTTAACAAGCTTTATACAAGTAAGATAAAAACAATGTAATCTGTTACAATAACATTGATACATTCTTATTCACAGAACTCAGAATGTAACATTATGTTGCAAAATACTGTACTAAGATTCACTACTAAGAAGTAGTGAATGGCCATGACCACAATTATTGACTTATACTGTATTCCCTAACAAGTGAGAACAACTATCATTATAGTTATTGATATTCTGCAGTCAGCTACACATGGCATGTCACGTCTCATTTAGCATTCAAACCTTTCGGAATCCTGGTATTTAACATCCATATCCACCTAGCTTCAGCTTTGAGCAATGCTGCTTTCCTATCTCTCCCTCTGCTATCTGCAAGGATATGTTCTACCCCTTGTACACGCAATTTAGAGGCATCTCTATTATTGCATGACAAAAAATGCCTGCCTGCAGGATTTTTATCCTGTTTTTTGCCAATATCTCTTATGTGTTTAGTCACCCTCTCCTTTAAGGAGCAGGTAGTACATCCCTCATATTGAATGCCACAAACCTGACAGGTTAATACATATACTACATAAGTTGATCTACAATTAAAATATTGTTTGCTCTTAAAGGTTCTGGCTGTAATTGTGCTAGTTACTACCTCACTCCTTTCAATGTGGTTGCAAGTAATGCATTTTGTGGCTTCACACTTATATGTACCCTTGAATTTTAAAAGGTCCTTACCTTTTTCTTTAGCCATTTACGGCTAGAGAGTATATCAGCTTCCAGTCCTTCATCATCTTCCAATATACCTATATGTTTTTTATATTGTTAACTATTTTATGAAATTGAGGTCTGTAGGGGGTAGTAAAGAATATGCTGTTATTATCTCCAGTTTGTACCTTAATTCTTTCATTATTGAGCAGCTCCATTCTGTCTAGCCCTTCTGCTCTCCTTTTAGCTACATCCAGGTTAGCTTTCATATATCCCCTCATCCCTAAATTCCTTTGCAATATATTAGACGCAGCTTGAAATTCATCCTCCCCACTGCAATTCCTCCTAGCCCGTACCTATTGGCCATAGGGGATGCCTTTAATGCAGTGAGAAGGGTGACTAGAATTGTCTCTAAGTACTGTATTTTTACTTGTCTCCTTAATATAAGTTTAAGTGTGGATGCCCTGGTCATCTATATAAATAGAAAGATTAAGATCATTTATTTTGGTTTTAATACTTTGCCAAGTAAATCTTAGATTCCATGGGTTATTATTGATACTTTCTATAACTGACATTAAAGGGCATGTCCACCCTTATTTTAAACTTTTGGTATATGATAGTATATGTTCCCCCAGCCCCAACCGCTATAAAAAAGTTTTAAGAAAGTGCCCCGATGTTTTAATTTACCTTCCCTCTCTCCTCCGACACCTGGCCCGGCCTTTTGCTTGCAAGACACTGCAAGCAGGGGGAGGGACCGGCAGCCGCGTCCATGATTGGCTGAGAGGCAGGCTTCTCAGAATTCCGGTGGAGAGAGGGAAGGTAAGTACAGTTCTGGGGACTTTCTTAAAATTATTTTTATGTGGTTGGGGTTGAGGGAACATATACTATTACATGGCCAAGGGGTTTTATGGTAGGGGGAGGGATAGCAAAACGGGAGGGAGAGGGAGGGGGAGGGAGGGGGAGAAGGGCTGCAGTACGCATGCCAAACTTCTCTCGGAGGCCAGATACGAGTCCTATATGGACTCTGCTCTCCTCCTGGTGGGCAGTTTTTGGGACTTTGGGGGGGGGACTACAGGAGAACCTTATGGAGCTGGGATGTGAAGTAAGGATTAAACTACACTACATGATGGGGCCAGTAGTGGGGGGGATTATAGTTTTGGGGGTGGACATGCCCTTTAACTCTTGATCCGAACCTCCATAGGATGTTATCTATGAATCTGTTATAATGTACCACCATGTTACCACTAGGTAGATTCTCAAGAATGCGAGTGAGGGCAACTTCCTCCCACCCCCCCTCGTTGCCCCCTGTACCTGTCTGTAGAAAGTTCCATCATACATACAAAAGTTATGCTTCAGTAAGTACGCTTTAGCTATTAAAATTAAATGAATCCATTCAGCAGAATAACTACGGTATGTCCTCATGTGATATTCCACAGCATTAACTCCCAGGACATGAGGGATACAAGAGTGAAGGGAAACTATGTCTACAGCAACCATGACATACTCTGAAGTATCTATAAGATGTGAGTAGTGTCCTAAACCTACAAAGTTAACCTTAACACTAGCGGTTGGAGTAAAATATCCACTAGACTCGAGAGTCCTTCATTCAGGGAATTTATGCCCGCTATGATGGGCCGACCTCTTGGTGGTCTGTCCCCCTTATATATTTTAGGTACATGGTGGATGATTGGGAACACCGGAAAGTCATGAAACAATTTTAACATCATGCTTTGCTCTATAATTCCTATATGGAGTTGTTCTTGTAACAAAGCATTGAGTTTGACTTTGTATTTTGCTGTGGGGTTCTAATCAAGCCTTACATACATGGCTGTATCAGACAATTGTCTGACAGCTTCCTTATTATAATCATCGGCATTCAGGACCACCACCACTCCCCTTTGTTGGCTTTGCGTATCACAATGGTGCTATCATTTTTTACCATGTTTAGGGCTTTTTGTTCCCTTTTATTTAAATTATCTTTTACAAATTTTAGACTAGGGTGATTATGCAAAATATTTAGGTCATTCTCTGTTTCTTGGTACCTCTAATGCAACTGGAAGTAGTGAAGTTGAACTACAGTATACCAGGGGATCCATTAAACGATTAGATTAAACTTAGAAAACTGGAATGTTTGAGGAATTTAGTTTTGATCTGAACCTTGGTTTCTGCAATAGAAATTTCATCAGTCAAAACTATGATGGAATTTGATATGCAAAATTACCAAAATTTTTACATCAAAATTTCTGTTTCGAGTATGAAAATCCCATGCCAAAACTGCAGGCTGTGAACTTGCTGATGAGAACAAATCCTTGGCAAATCCTTGGCATACAAACAGACAAGTCTTTTGAAAGGTGTGACCCTTTCACAAGTAAGACTCTAGCTCCCAGATTTTTATTTTCAATGTAAATATACAGTAAGAACATTATTTATTTGCATCACAAACCACACTATGTAAACTGGTCAAGCCACATTAATAAAGGTCTTAATAAAAGAAGGTTTCTAATAGGCCAAGTAAATCTTACACCTTTTGGTACCAACAAGTACGACATGTCATGATTGTGAATTTATGTGAAATAAAGAAACCAAGCCTAAATAGAGGTGGGGGGGTTTGACACCAACTGTCTGCCATGTACAATGCTGTTTTGACACCTTATTTTGGGCATTCCTGTAACACCTCTTAGCCACTATCCAATCACGCCCTTAACACTTGGCTGTGATATGCTAATTGGGATTTTCCAGGGTACATAATTGCCAAAGATTCTTGTACAAGTCATTCTGAATTGAGAAAGCCAGTTGGATGACTAGCGAAACGTCTTCAAGAACTAAACTTTAAGTCCAGTTGATCTAATTGAATACAACAGATATAGACATGTCATGATCATTTTTGTCCATAAATACATTTAAAAAACTTGTCTGTTTCTATTACTGTCCATTTTAATGACTTTCCTAATATAATCTCAAAAATATATTCCAGGGAATAATTTGAATTTTTTAATTCTGTTTCTGGAAATTATTTTCAATAACTACACAAAAGTTCTTTAAACCGGTGTAATTCCATTAATGAAAGAGCTACAGTAATAACAATACTCTTACCTCAGCTGCTCTATTTTATTGGCATTAAGCCTTATTATTTTATTACATCCCTGCCCAGTGAGCAGGAAGACTTGATAATCAATCATAATAGCTAAAGGTCCATTTTAGCTTATTTGTGTTCTTTATTAATGTTATAGAGTGTAGTTACCTCTTATAAAATGCATTCCGGACAGTTGTAAACATATTAGCAGAAAGTTGACAGTAATTAAACATCCCTTACAAACCTTTCGACCTGCTGCTCTTTTGTTGGCTGTTCCTTATGTCATCCAAAGGGCAGCAGAGTATACATGCAAACAGATTAAAAGGTAAGCAAGTACAGTAAGTTAGATATTTAATTTTGACCTTAAATTAAGTAAAGCACTTCAGAATACCTTGTTTGTAAAGAACACAAAATGGCTAAACACTGCAAAACATACTATGAATGTATGTTATTACATGAATGATCAAGGTTTAACATATGCATTTCATTTGAGTCCATTGAATAAATTATTCCTACAAGTTTCTAGACTGGGGTTGCTTTTAATAGATAGTTATATTTATAAGTACATCAACTCTGTAGAGAAAATGTTGTTCTGTTGCAGGTCTATCCCTTCTAGATCCAGAAGGCTCAGTTTGCTCCACAGCAGGGGTTCGGAGATACTGTATTTTCAAATGGCAAATTTAATAAATCTCTCTGCTGGAAGTAACATAAATGGCTATGTTCACAGGGTTCTGCTAGCAATCTAGGGAGTAACTAGGCAGCAGGGAGGAACCTTTCAAGCAATGGATTTTCCTTTTATTGTTGGTATCACACTGGATTAGAAAGAATATTATGGATATAAACTGGGTGGAAAACCTTGTGAGCAGACAACCCTTTACAGTTAGAAGAAATGTATGTTCCAAACTCAGATATATGGCATGGATAAGTTTGTCTAGTCATGAATAAAATTAAGAAAACGTAATTTAAGAACATGTAACTTACTATAAAGTTGTTGTGATTCTTATATTACATGTAGAGTCTGAAACTGGAATAACCAGCACAGCTGCCAAAATTTGGACCATTAAAACTTCAGTTTTGGTGATCAAAATTCCACAGTAAAACCTGGGTTTGTTCTCCAAACCCATTGGCAATCTTCAGCAGGTTCCTTTGGCCAGCTTTTCTCGAAATTCAAACATTTATATAGTGCTTGGCATAAATGTTATTCAAATGAGTAGTGTTGCTTGAACTTGCTTCAGTTGAGTATGAGAGCAAATCAAAGCAAGCTATGAAGAATTCAGGGTTTGGGTAAAACCTGAAACCAAATCATGGTTGCAGTTACTGCACAGTATTTACCTGCCTCATTGTTAGGAACATGGGCCTCATCCTGGGTAACATTTGGAGAGGAGGGCATGTCAGTTTGGTTATAATTGTCCTTTAAAAACTAAACAAATAAAAATTATCATCAGGACTAGTGATGGGCCAGTTTGCGGACCCGAACTCGAATCCGTGGCGGATTTACCTCGTTCGCGAACGGCGGATATCGCGGATTTTCCGGTTTTCCGCCTTCCGAACTTTTCCAAACCGCGTTTCCAAAAGGATTTCTCGTATTTTCAAAATTGCATGGAAAACGTATTTTCGAAAATTTTCGAAATTACGAGGATTTCTTGTATTTTCGAGGATTTATTTCATTTTAATGGGTTTTAATGTGTCTGTTCGCGGATTTTTGAATTTTCGAATTTTTCCGAAAATTTGCGGATCCTCGAGCGGACCGGATTTTGCGAAGTTCGGACATCTCTTATCAGGACCTTCCTCTTGCAAACTCCAATTAGTACTCCATTAATAGATAGTGTTAATAAATAAAAGAGGTTTGCCATCACATTACTATGATCGATATGTGTTGGAAATGTTTAGGCAACTAGACTCATCTTTGACTGGGGTGGAAGCTCACACATTTGTTAATAGAAAATATTCATTTTTTTCTTCTTAAACTTGAAAATCTTATTCTTACTTTAGAGAGGATTATTTAAAGGGCATGTCCACCCCCAAAATGATAGTTAATATATGAGAAAAACATTTTACTCACGATCCTAGAAGTGCTCCTAAAGTTAGTTTTTCAGCCAGTTATTTAACAGATTAGCCCTATGTCTGTCAGCTTCCTAACTATTGTAGTTTTTGGGTTTTAGGGGGTTACACTGTCACCTCCTAATGTAGAGAGAAGGAAAGCTGTGAATAAACCTACCATGTACCTCACTGACTTATTTATTGTATTGGGACATGGTTAATAGTTAATTGATACAATTAATTTAATACAATTCCATATACTAATAGATTATTTCATTTGGTCTGAACCATATTCATATAAATCTATTTTGTATAAATATTACTCCTATTTATTGTTCTAGGGATGCAGTGCTCACCTTTTAATAGAATCGATGCCAGTGAACAGGCAGAGATCTTTTTAATTCCAGCTAATAGATGGCTTTGGTCCCACAAAAGTTTTACAGTGGGTCACAGTGTAGTGAGAGGGCATATTACATTGAATTTGTAATTGCACTCTCATGACATAAGACTGTTCTGAGAAAGAAGGGGTAGTGACCAGGGACAGTCATACTGAGCAGCCTGACAAACCCAATCATATACCCCCCCCCCCAGCCTATGGTCACAAGACCAGGGATTCAAGGACATTCTTAATAAAATGTAATTAGTGCAGCTGGACTGATTTGAATTTTTCTAAGGCCCTCTTGCTCTATATGTTAAAGGTGGGAGGGCGGCACATGCTAGCTAGTCTAAGGGGGGGTGTGTCCAGTTGATCTACTGAGGATGAGAATTTTCCCTGGCATCTTACAGAGAGTGAGCATAATCAAGGAGAAGCAGATCAAAGTGAGGCAAAGACAATGAGCTTCACTCAGGGTAACTGTATTTTATCTGCTATTAGTACATCACTTTAGCTCCCTATGCATAAAATTTTGTAGTATCTTTGGTCCTGTGGCTGTTTCAATTGTTTTTACACTATTAACTTTAGCAATAAAGATGTTATGTTGTACTGTAATTGTATCTGACAAAATGTGGGAAAGGAATGTGACAAATAATGTTACATTCCATATCAATTTCAGAAAAGTGCAATAGTTATAAAAGGATCAAAAAGTTCAATATCTTAATGCCAGAATCTAAACATGGGTTTAAAAACAAATTAGGACCTGTCCTTCAGTAAAGCCTTCTGTGTATTCAACGTCATTTACATTCTGCCTATAAAAATGTTGTTGAAATAAATGCTTTCTACATTGAACTAAAGTAATAATGTAAAAGCCAAAAGAGACGTTTATTTCATGCATAAGTACAATATATCTTGTCAGAAAAAAGTATTTTTGTTGCTATATAACCGAGACAAATCTAATCACAGAACTTCACATTATTTTATATAGCAAGGATTTTTGGTGTGGCTAGCCAGAAAAATTATACAATACGTTAATTTTTCCACAACCTGTTGAAATAATTCAATTAATAGAATACTAAAAGAGTATTTTGGATTGACTTACATAATCTAGTTCTTTTCTGGGTACGGTTTTTGTACGCTGTTTGAATGGGAAAGTATTGCAGGCCTCTTCTTTTTTGTCAAGATAAGTAATTTTTGATGAAAGCGGCCGAATCACCCCTGGCTTTGTCTACAATAAAATAGTTTAAAAAGGAGGGATATAATGAAGGCACATCTATTGACATATAAAATGATAAAAAATAAAAAATAAATAAATAGTGTTGTGAATTATGCAGAGTCGTCTCTAGACTTTTTGGCACCTGAAAAAAAAATTCCAAATGCTGCCCCCTTGCCATGCCGCCGTAATGGGTGTTATTTTATAATTGAAAGCACATGACTGGTTTATAAAGCTTATAATGACTGGTAAATAATGCCCACAGTGACTGGTATAAGATGCCCACAGTGACTGGTATTAGATGCCCTTGAAAACAGGATGTTTGGGGGCCCTGGCATCTGAGCCCCAGGCACATGATGGCAAAAAAAAAATCTGCCATCAAAACTGCTGCCTTCCTACAGGGTGATGCTCTGTAATGTGCGTCACCCTGCCTCATTAGAGAGGTGGTCCCGTTATTATGTAAGAAGTAGGTAAAATACACAGCAAATTCAAAAGTTGCTGAAACCCATTCTATGTAGGGTACAAGAAATGCATCAATGAAATTATTTTTTCTAAATATTTGTGCATGAAATCCAAGTCTCCTGTAAGATAATCCTGGTGATTGTTCATGTTCACATTTCGTTACTAAATGTCTTGTAAAATTTTATAAAAAAAGCAAGGTCATTTTTTAAATGAATTATCTTTATTAGGCATTCCAATATATTATGCATAGGAATTAAATATCATTTAGTTTGCTTTGTCCTGCTGTGGTCAGTCTTGAGCTGCCATTTCAGGTTCGATAATGGTCCTCCCTGGATGCTAATTTCCATTGTATGTTTCTTACTGTATTGCATATTCCATTATTGGCTGTTGTGTAGGTCAAACATGCTCAGATCTCTACTGAGCAATTGAATCGCTCCAGAGGCTTAGTCTGGGGAACATCCGCAATGGACGACTCCAAACAGAAAAATAGAACCCAATAACAACCGCTCACTCACATATCAATTGAAAAATACTAAAATCCCTTTATTTGCATCAACATAGACTGGGGGAGAACAGGCTATCAATGGTTAAAAACCATTGTTAAAAACCATGGTTATAGTTCCCTAGGGTACCCCTCTTGCAAAATAGTTATAGTAAATAGTGTACTAAGTAAATGTGCACACTATATAATATCAGGTAAACAATATACTATATGCCAAACATACAAGCACTAAAACATCCCTTATAAATAACCCTTAGACAGTCAGTAACAGTCTACTATACCAGTCCATTGTGCGGTTAAAGATAAACCTAAGTCCAACCATCCAGTCAGGATAGGCTAATGGCAGGGGTGCTTGTAAGGAGTAACGGGGGTCCCGCGGGAAAGGTCGGACGCGTTTCGCCGAAGCTTCTACAGCGACCACAATGGACAATATAAGAGGTCCTGCATACAGGAAGTCTGTACAAATTAAGGTCAGTATCCTTTTTTCTAGAAAGCATACGTTTTTGCACTGAAATTCCACTTGAATACTTTTATTTATTATGTATGTAGCTTTGTGTGTATGCATTGTATGTATGTAAACATTTTCCTGTTGTGAACCATAAACTCTGAACATTGGGTCTTTGGTCTTTCTGTCTCAACATTTGGCTATTTCTGTAGCTCTTCAGTTGTCTGAATTACCATGGGAGTTATTTGTAAGATCTAATTAAAAAGACTCTTGCTATGGGAGTTGTTTTCAATCAATATTAATTGTTACTCTGTTAAACCATAATTCAGCAGTTTCTCATGTGGAGTAAACTTTCTAATATTAGGAGAAGTTCATTTGGAATGGCAGATTTTTTTAGCAATTTATTTTTAATCTAGGTAGGATGGCACACAGTTTAACAGAAGCATTCATTGTGACAACTGAATCTTTTATGCCCTCTTGTCATCCAGACATTTTTCCGGTTCTTTGTGAAAACTAAAAGAAGAAGAATGTCAGAAATTGCCAACATTTTATTTCACAATTAAGTGTTCTAAGACAACTGCACTTCAAGACAATAGCTTGATGTTATACAGTATGACAGGGTAATCTTCTATATTCTACTATATTTATCCGTGATTTGTTATTCTTTCAGTTTCATTATTATGTAATTTCATTTAAAAAATATCCTGCAAATATTAATAGAAATGACCTGGGAGTATTATCTTCCAGATCTCTTTCATTGTATAATATGTAAATGTGGAATGAATAAGAGAAATACATGGAGCTGTATGGTTTTCCGTTTTAATCATTGTATTTAAATATTTTTCTTTACTCTAGATTTCTGGTAAAATGCATTAGTATAGAAGAAACACAAAATACAGTGTCCCAATATAAATGTTTTCAGTTGACAGTCAACCAATAAAGTATCATCATTTGGCTTGTAGTTCAAATAAATAAATGCATGCATAAGAAGAGAAGCAAAGACTTTAGCATCTCTCAAGAAATTGTTGTTAATTATGGGCATATTTGTAACTAGTACCATGAAACATCATAGCTGATATCTTCATTATAGAATACTGTAGCATGTACATGGGTTAATTAATTTTAGGTGACTAGGTTTGTCACCTAAAGCATTTCATGGGGACCCTCTTAACATACAAGAAAATGCTCCACTAGATAATGTAAAAATGGGATGTTGGACCCCTTTTTCATTCTATATTGTATTACAAAAGATCTCTCATTAATTTTGTCACACAGCTATGTTGTCTTGCAATTCTTTTTATATTTGTCAGGATAGTGGACCTCATGCACTGTAAAGTGACTTTAAAACTGTTGCTTTTCAAGCACCAATAAGTTGCAATATACATTGCAGTTCAGATACTCAGACAGTTTAATTCTATTTAAGGATTTTATTAGGTTCTAATACAGATAAGTCTTCAGTTTATGAGTTCCTAATTACAGAGTCCTTTGCATAAAGTAAAAAATGAACTTACTTGTTGACTGTCACCCAATGCATTATTCCATGGTTGAAGGGAAGCCTATATAAAAGAAATCAAATATATAAGGAGGGAAGTCCATATTCTTTATTATTCACAAAATACAAATCATACAAACGCTTTAGCAGGTCAATTCACCGATCAACAAGGGAGAATCTCCATAGACAGGGATACCATAGAAAATGTCGCCCAAAAAGCACCGCACACATCCAAAATAGCAAATGGCTATGGAAACGGGACAATGTAGTCCCTATAAAAAATGAAATCCACTGGCTTATTGATGAAAGGGAATACTGCAGAAGACCAACGTTTCAGAGATGCTAAATACTTTATTATTTATACAAAATCACCCAATAAAAGAATGAACCCCATCCCATGTATTCATAAAAAGGTACCAGTTCCTAAAAGTGACGAATCCTTAGCAAGCAATGGGTGCACCCTTGATTAATGAATAGTCACTCGGTATAAGAGTACTTAAATTAATTGACACCTGTTTCATCTGCTTCCTCCTCTGCACATGCTCAAGCATATAAATAGTTAATTGAGCAGAGGCAAGAGGAAGATTCCTTTGCTAGAAAGGAATATAAAACTTATAATTTAATATATGGTCACAAATGCATGTGATAAACTGGG
This sequence comes from Hymenochirus boettgeri, assembly GCA_019447015.1. NCBI lineage: Eukaryota > Metazoa > Chordata > Amphibia > Anura > Pipidae > Hymenochirus > Hymenochirus boettgeri. Next base: position 175,897,021 of record CM033473.1, read on the forward strand.
AAAAATAACACCTGAGGTTGCGGGCATATAACGGACAAGTCACCAGTTTTTCTGTAGGGTAGAGCAGCAACCTCATTTACTATGTCTTGCTAGAAGAAAAACATTGAACCACTATCCCAGCAGAGCTAATATATAGCATGTCCGTATATTTACAAACTTTATCTGTTTCTAGGAACATAATGGAAACAAAAAAGGAAAAGGCAGTAAAATCAGCTCACTATTTACTTTCATTTTTATTAAATAAAATTATGTTCTGCTGTACATTGAGCCAGTAGTTTTACATTTTTCTATCAGTCCTTTCTATCAATTGTAAAATCTTTTCTCACAGTCTAATTACATTTTCAAGATTCTGGGTAATGTGTCACCCCTGGAATTACATAATTTGAGCTTAAACCTACACATCATTTGCGTATTATGCATTGTAAACAAATGACTGAGCCCTAGAATTCTCTTTTATGAAAACCAACAGCAAGACAGGCTTCTAGAATATGATTGTTCCAGCCATATTCTTGGGAATTAAGCATCCTTTCACAAGTTTCACAGCCTAGTATGCACAGTAAATATGCTGATACACACGGGGAAACCGCTAATGAGGAACTGGCATGGAGAGAGAGACCCATGCCTCAATTACTTATCTTGAAATAATGGCCTCTTTGTGGATGGATCAGTTTCTCGAATACAAATCTAAAGGTTACTGCGTGATGATGTGTTAGAGGAAAATGCAGTCACTGTACAAAGATGTGCCAAACTCTTATAATGTATGGCTACAATAAGAGGCAAGCAGTTGAAAAGGGGAGGAACTTTGGATGCATAGGGCTTGTTATCTTTTTTGTTTTTACTGTAGCTCTATATCAATTTTATTGGCTCACTGCTCTGTGTTTCAGGGGCATTGTTTGATACTTTTTAAATTGTTCATTACTTTTTAACAATAAATGGAACCCTGAAGTAAACAGTGCTTACAAACTGGGTAAAGCAAATAAGCAATTAGCATCTATAATATTGATTATACATGAAACCACATTTCAATAATTAATTTTATATTCTTTACTGGAAATGTAATATCTGAGATTATATTAGAAAGCCAAGAGAAGACTCACACAGTGGGTATCCCAACATGATTTTGTTAGTCGGATGTTAACTTCCTTGGTAACTAGGTTCTCAAACCTGAAAATAGCAAGTCTCTCTTTCTCAAAGGGATTTGCACATTTTACCATACACTAAATAACAGTATAGATGTAAAGTCTAATTATATGTGTCAGTCAAAATGTTAAAGATGATAAAATAAGTAAACAGCATCTTTAAAATTTTGTGACTTTGAAATTCGCTTTCGCATTAAGACATTTTTCAGTTCCGTGATCTCTAAAGTTCAGAGAAAATATAGGAAGAGAGGTATTTATCTAAGCATGGAAATGCAGTAAAAAGCCCTACTGAATTTAATTTCTTGATCATTTTTTCTATACTGTATATCCACTGTAATACTTAGGTTTTTACCCCCTTTTCTCCCTTCATTTACATTGGTTTTCTTAGGCTGGGTACACACCAGCAGATATTTCTGGCTGACCGACCGACATAGCCCCGTGGATCGGTTGGCTGGAAATATCTGATGTGTGATACCTATTAGTCTGTATCGGATAGCAGGCGATCAGGACTGACGGTAAATCATGGCCGATCGTGTGGTTCCCTATAGGATTGCATGATCGGTTGTGCGCACCGTCAGGCACTGCTACTGACATTGTTTTACCTCTATAAAGATTGGAAGGAAGGGGACGCCATGCAGGATTGCTGCGAACACAAAGTGTTTAATAATCCAACATGTTTTCGAACATGTCGAAACTGTTGATTATTAAACACTTTGTGTTCGCAGCAATCCTGCTGGCGTCCCCTTCCTTCCAAACTTTATTTGTTTACCATACTGGCCGGGAACGGAGCAGTAGGAAGGAGCGACCCGAATGATCCCTGGCAGCGAAGCGTACACCTGTTTGCTATTGTTTTACCTCTCACCAGATCTATTCCCATTACCTAGAATTACAATTAAAGGGACTCTAAAGTGGGAAAAAAAACTTCCCTTTATCCATTTTCTATATTTTTAGTGCTTCCAGGAACTTGATCCCTTTTTGCTCCCAGTGCTCTCTGTCATTAGATCTCCTAATGTCCTGTTCAGGTCACTCCTAGTTATTATGCATTTCTCCTCTCTCTGTATACGCCCCCTCCCAAAACAGAGTCACTGCTAGAGTGTGGAGCATGTGCAGTGACGATAATCTGTAGCCTCAGCCAAAAGCATTCACACAGTGATTTTGTGTTATAGTGAAAGTGCCTAGAAGTAAGGCTGGATTCGGATCTTTTCTTCAAATCCAATATTAACACACTAACTAACTTGTAAGTTTCAATTCAAAAACATCTCTTGTGTTTGCCCTTTCCTTTCACATGACTAGTTCATGGGGTAATCCTATCCTGGCTTTACTACTGTAACACCCTTTTGTGCGGTTTACCAAGAAACCACTTTGTGCCACTTTAATCTACGTTAAAATCTTCTGCCCAGCTCATTCTTTTCTCTTTTTACTTCTCATATGCTGCTCTTCTCTATTATTCTCTTCAATGGCTGTCCATCACACAAAAGATCCAATTAAATCTGTTTACCCTATGCATACAAAGCAGCTCTAATACAGCCCCCTCTGCACATCTCAGAGCTAATCCACCTCCGCTCTGCAAATTATCTTATTTCACCCACCCTAGTCGCCTGCATGCCTGCATTCAGGACTTTGCTCACACTGCACCTTTGCTCTGGAATTTCCTTTCTTGCTCCATTTATCACTCAACATTCTTTAATCCTTCAAATGCAACCTTTAAACTCACTATTCAGGCAAGTATATAATCTAGTCTAGGATACTACCCCTCCCATTGACCCAATGGTCTTATACACTAATTAAACTCCGCTGATGATCTACTCATAGCCTACCAGTTCATTATTTTGTCTCTGTTTTCTGTAGACTGTAACCTCACTTGGACAGGGCCCTTTTTCCTAGTGTATCTTGGTATTGCTGTACATTAACATCAGACTCTAATTGCTGCTTGACTTGAAAAGTTATTCTCATATGCATCAATGTATTTGTCAAGTGCTACAGAAAATATTAGTACTATATTAATCCATAGTAGTAATAATAATAATAATTTCCACATCTTTCTCTTGTGATTTTTTCCAACACTTCTCAGCTCACTGACCATCAGAAATCAGTTTCATCATACAATTAATCAAGGAGTATGTTGTGTTTGCCAGGACTTGTATAGTTATTAAACATGTTATGTATTTGTTCTAAACATTATTTATCTCACTAAGTAAGTGCTTTGCAACATTTATAAAACCACCATGCCAGTGATATGTTGAGCTCCCTTCCGCATACTTAATAAACCCACAACATGGATATTTTCATAAATGAAAATCACAACTTTATTACTTCCTAGAGTAGACAACAAATCAATATTTTGGAAAACTAAAAATGAAGGAAATGTCTGCATACATAAATATTTATATATTTGTGAAAAGCTGCAATAAAGCCTTACTTGCAACAAGCTGAATAATCAGACTCATAACTATTTAAATGAATGCTATATAAATCTTGTAAGGCACTGATTTATGAATACCAACATAGCAGGTGATAAATTTGGATCATTATTCTAATCATTACTGCTGCATGATTTTACCAGCAAGCAAATGACAACTAAATATTAGCTCCCACTGTTGCAAAAAAACGGAAATATAATAAATTGTATTATAGATACATTTTTATATATATATATATATATATATATATATAGTAGCTCCGACCCGAGTTAGGGGGGCTAGAGCGTCTGACCTGGGGCGCTGCCCCGGCGAGGATGCTGGGATTTGCAGTGCGGCGTCCCGGCTCCGCCTCCTCCTGTGCTGTGGGCTGGTTTCAGCCGCGGCCGAGCACGTTACGTCATGACGTCGCGACGCGCTCCCGGATTGGCTGTGGCTGATCTCGCGAGAGCCGCGAGGGATGCTGGGAGCGGTGACGTCATCAATGACGTCATTGGATCTATAAAAGGGGCGGGAAACAAGGTAGCAGCCGCCATTTTGTAGAATTGCTAACAGGAGGAGAATCTCTCTTCCTGCTCAGAGCAAGAAAACAAGACAGGCGTTTCAGTGAGGCAGGAATTCGAGATATCTGAACATGGCTGATGCAGATCAGATGTTGGAGAGGGTAAGGGAGAGGATCAGCACGGAGGGGGCAGGGTGGCTGCAGGGAATTTTGGAAGGGGGCCCACGGCTGGTAGGCCTGTACGCTGCCCCACCGCTCCCGTCCGTTCGAGTCCCAGTCCCCCACACTCCTACTGCAGACCACGGGGGGCACCAGTAATTAGAGCAAACACCCCTAGGCGCAGGGCGGCAACTGAGGGCCTGTTGAAGGCTTTTAACATGGTACACCCCTCGCAGCTCACAAGAGGTGAGGCAGGCCACTCCTCGGTTGCAGGCCCTGAGAGAGGAGCCCATCCCACCCGTGGCTGCAGCTCCAACTGTTAATAGAGGGAGGGCTAGGGGCACGGGTGGCCCTGTTCCTGGCCCTAACAGGTCCGCCCGCCCGGCTGTAGCAGCAGCAGTGGCAGGGGATACCGCCCAAGATGCCCAGCCAATAAGGCAGGAGGAGGTGTCGGATGAGGACGACCAGTTTATGGATGCTAGGTCCACTTTCCGAGGGATGACACCGGCCCCAGTTAGACTGAGGAAGTTTTTGGGAAAGGAGCCACCCCAGGAGAAAGGGCAGTAGACGCAGACATGGCAGAAGGAGGGGCAGATACTCCTCCTCTTCTGACAGTAGCGAGGAGTCCTACAGACTCTGGCGCAAAGAACAACTCCGTAGGGAGCGTCACAGGCATCGCTCCAGATCAGGCGAAGCTAGCCAGAGGGTCTAGAGAGTGCTGTACAGTCGTCTGGAGTCGGTGAGTACACTTGTGCCGGGGCATGGGGCAACACTGGGGGAGGAGAAGGCGGCGAACTAGTGCAGGTCCTATGGGTCTTAATGGGAAAATTAGAAACCATACCAGCTGGGCCGTCAACGAGCCCAGCCCCAGGGGGAGTGACAGCACTCCAGCCTGTGCCAGAGGTTCCTTCAGTCGAAGCTCTGAAGGAGACATACTTTTGTGGGGTGAGCCCCCTAGGAGTACATTTATCAGGGGAAACTAAAGATAAAATTTGGAAGAACGAATTCGTAGATATATGGTCCTTAGTTTCCACAGATATGGTCACTGTGGACAAGGAAATAGTGAAGACGGATAAAGGGGAAAGGAAGCCCAAGGTGGCTAAAACATTTGGGAACTGGCTACAAGCCTTCTGTGTTTTGGCCGGGTTGATTGGCCAAAAAGCCCCCCAAAAATGCTCCGAACTTTTTGTTTACCTGGACATGATATTCGGAGCATATAAAACACATGGTGGGTCGGCATGGTGCCAATACGATGAGGAGTTCAGAAGGCGCCTGGCCGTCAGACCAGAGATGGGATGGAACATCAAAGCCGCAGATTGTTGGATAAGAATCATGCTGGCCCAGAGGGCGCCCGTAGGGCCTAGTACAAGCCAGTTACCAACACTGGGAATAGCAATTTTCAGCCCTCCGGAGCAAAAAGAACCGGTTCCTGCTGGCTGTTTAACGAGGGCAACTGCAAGTTTGGGGCTGCTTGCAGATTCAAACATGAATGCTCCTTTTGCAGGGGAGGCGGCCACTCCGCCGCCAAATGTTTTTAAAAGTCACTTACAACGCCTAGGCGGGCGGGAGGGAGTAGACAACAGGACACCAGTGAACGTGGAGGCAATGGAGCGCTGGTTAGGAATGTACCCGGAGAAGGAAGAGGCAGAGCTAATCAGGGAGGGGTTTAAACAAGGTTTCAGACTCCCCTTTAAGTTTTTGCCCCCAATTTAAAGTCGGCCAAGGAAATGCCGGAAGTTGTTAGGGAAAAGGTTATGGCAGAGGTTAAGTTAGGGCGCATAGCGGGTCTGTTTACCGAGCCCCCATTTTACAACCTTAGGATTTCCCCATTGGGTATGGTTCCTAAGAAGGAAAGTGGTAAATTCCGTTTAATTCACCACTTATCATACCCGAGAGGAAGTTCGGTAAACGATGGTATTTCTAAAGAAGCGTCCTCGGTTTCATATGTTTCATTTGACAGGGCAATTCATTTAGTAAGAAAGGAAGGGGTGGGGGCTTTGTTAGCTAAATCAGACATAGAGGCGGCCTTCCGCCTACTCCCGATTCACCCCGACTGCTTCCATTTATTGGGCTGTCAACTAGACGGCAGGTATTATTACAACATGTGCCTCCCCATGGGATGTGCCATATCCTGCTCCCTATTTGAAATTTTTAGTTCATTCCTAGACTGGGCTATTTCTTTCGAGACAGGTTCCCTAAATGTTTTGCACTACCTCGACGATTTTGTTTGTTGGCCCAGCTAATTCTAATTATTGTTCCTTTTTGTTAAATTCTTTCCGTTTTCTAATGTACAAGTTTGGGGTGCCCATATCCGAAGAAAAAACCGTAGGTCCAGTAACAGTGCTGTCTTTTCTGGGTATCGAGATAGACACAGGTAAGATGGTGTTTAGGTTACCAGCAGCTAAAAACAGGGCATGCTTACCAGTACTAGCGCTGCTGAGGTATTTAGTTCTAAAATGTTTGAACAGAAACGTGTCCTTTAGAGCTAAACATGTACCGGGTATTCCTAACTGTGTTGCCGATGCTCTATCTCGTTTCCAGTGGGAAGAATTCTACCGCCTGCACCCAGAGGCCAACCAGCTAGGTCAGAGATGCCCGGATTTCCTGTGGGAACTGATAGACAGCAACTGATGCAGCTTGTTCAATCCTCAGTCGCTCCATCTACCTGGGCCAGTCACAGTAAGGCTTGGTCGGAATGGTTACAATTTACAAAAGAAAGAGATATTAACGCTAATTCTCATAATAGATTAAGAACTCTACTAGATTACCTAGAGCACCTGAGAGCGACAGGTTCCTCGGGTTTGGTAGCCCAGCGGAGAATGTCAGGTTTGTCCTTCTTTTTCAGGTTGATGGGTTGGAAAGACATCTCTAAAGAATTTATTGTAAAATCTATCCTAAAGGGCTGGAAGAAAGAACAAGTGGCCAATAGTATCAAACGGCCAATTAATTTTAGGCTGCTGTTACGGCTGTTGGAAACGTTGCAGTTTGTGTGCGACTCGGAATACGAGGCCAATTTATTTGAAGCCATTTTTACGCTAGCATTCTTTGGGGCCATGCGAGTGGGGGAGTTGGTTTCGGCCAGTTCACAAAAACCATGTGGTTTAGCAGTTGATGATATATTCATCTCGCAAACATCGGTAAGGGTCAGAATAAATAGATCTAAAACAGACCCCTTTGGGGAAGGGAGTTGGTTTTCTATATCCCCCCTACAGACCGCCTGGTGCCCAGTCAAAGCAATCACTAAATCTGCAAAGATTAGATCCTCCTCAGCGTCATTCCTGGCCCATCAGAATGGTCTACCCCTGTCTCGTTATCAGTTCGAGGCGATATTACGCAAGGCCCTGGGGTACTTGGGCTTCCAACCGAAAGAATTCGGTACACACTCATTTAGGAAAGGAGCTGCAACAGAGGCTCATTCATTAGGTTTTTCTGAGGATAGGGTGCGCAGGCTCGGAAGGTGGCGATCTAACTGCGTAGCGAGGTACATTCTCCCTGAACTGGCCATTAATTGATTGTTTTTATTCCAGGTGTTCGACAACCTTCAGTTTGGCTAGTGGGACACTCTTACCTATTCTGGGCTGCACAAAGAGCTGAAACACGACCCGGAGGAATGCACCTGGGATTCCAGACGACTTCACTTTATTGGAAAGGGATCAGGGGTTTATGTTGGAGCCAGGTTCTGCTAGAGGTCGTGAACATTAGCAGAGCGAACCCAGGGCCCATGGTATTAGTTATACATGCAGCCGGGAACGACCTCTGTAACAACCGTTTGTCTGACCTTCTATTTCTAATGAAGGCTGATTTGCAGCGTTTTGGTCAATTCTTCAGAGAGTTGATTATAGTATGGTCAGAGGTGGTTCCCAGGGTGCACTGGCAAGGGGCAAAGGATCAGGGTGCAGTGGAAAAGGCCAGGAGGGTTCTCAACACCAGAATCTCCAGATTCGTGAGATCCCAAGGGGGTGTAGTAATCCGGCACCGCCAGTTGGAGGGCGATAATAGGTCCCTGATGAGGCAAGATGGGGTACATCTGAATGATATCGGGCTCGATATCTTCTTAACTGGTTTGAGAGACGGAATAGAACAGGCACTGTATTTGTTGGGTGGCGGACGGAGTTCTGTGTAGGCATACAGCAACTCCTGGTGGCGGGGGCATCCTTGCAGAGTTTATGTTGAGCCGTTACATGCCCTCTGGGGATCCAGAGGCTTGGCATTCAGCAATGGCTACGGCTAGTTGGGGTTTTATATCTAATTAATATGCAAGGATGCAAATTTATAATTTGGCTAATTTAATTGATCACATGATTTGTTACAAATTGAATGGGGTGTGCACTAGACTTCTATTTTGTTTGTGTACTTTTATATAGAGAGGTATTCTTATTTAAAGATCAGCATTTAGGTATCTTTATTTAGGAATGTGCTATTTACCAATTGGTAGTGTTATTTAATGCTCCTTATTTGAGAACACCCCTGCTTTATAAATATACCCCTTTACATCTGTGCATTCTGCCCTCTGATGGTTTCTAAACTACAACTCTCAACATTCCCTGGTAGACAGAGAGTGGTTATTAAATTACATTTGGTTCTGCTAGTGCACACAACACAATGCGATCTTACCCAGGAAGGAGACTGTTAAGTTTGAAAAAGTACGTTCCACTCTGCTAGAGTAGTAGATGTCTTAATTAAATTTGTCCATGTTTCTGCAACATGACTTTCAAACTGCCATTCAGGAGGGTTGCTAAGATTCCGAATCCCCCTGAGGTCCAACATTCAGCGAGGTGTGTCTGGTCAAGCATGTCCTATGAATGTGCAGGGCGCCAATAAAGGATCTGTGCTTACCTAGTAAGGAATGGCATTGTACCATCTCTGTAATGCACTATTTTAAGTACAAAATACCCCCCCCCCCCTCGCTTGTCTGAATGGACTGGTCTGGAAAAGTTGATTTGGTGGAGAATGCCGGATTTCTTTCTTTTCTTATAGACTGCTAATGAAAGAGGAGGTCATGCACCGATTCATGACTTAAAGCTTGATGTAAAGGTTCAAAGTAAAAATAATGTTATGCAGAATGTGCGGTCTAATCCAGCTCTGTCCGAAAACACTCTCTCTCCACGTAACCAATCAAAAAAGGGAAACTGGTAAGTCAAGCTCATTTAAGCCCCCACTGCTCTCGTGAGCTTAGGCCACCAGTCCACATCCTAGGCTGAAATGGATGTTCGGTCAGGGATCAAGCAACAAGCTCTCAAAACACGAATGATCCTCAGCTGAAAAGGGACTTTCATACCCATCATGCATCTCGGGTCGTCCACCACAATCGCACGCGTGTAGGAACCTTAAGTTCTCAGAAAAGAGGTAGGTCTTAATCCTACCTAAGGCTGAGGCCACATTACAACGCACAGGAATCGCACACAAAATCGCGAGCGTTATCGCACGCGATTGTGTGCGCTTTTCTTGTGCGTTCGCCTTTGCGTTCGCGTTTTGCGCATGCGTTTTTGCCATTTTGCGTTATGGAAACGCTGCGTTAACGCACCAAAAATGGTGAACGCATGCGTTACCAAAACGCGAACGGACGCGCAATCGCATGTGCATCGGAAATCGCGGGAATTTTTGCGTTCCCGCGATTTCCATTTTAGCAAAAATCGTGTGCGCAATCGCGAGCGCGAAACGCGTGCGCAAACGCGCTAGTGTGGCCTAGCCCTAAAGTTAAATTGAAAAAACTGCAGAGACAACTTAAGTCGACTTTTCATTCTTGAATAAACAAATTGAATTTGGGGGATATTCTATAATTCCTGAGAACTCGCAGGCTAATTACTTCATAATTACCAGACAAACTTGCCCTTTCAATAGCAGCTGAAGTCATAGTTAAATCATGAGACACAATCCAACAAGCTGCCTAGGCTATGATATCATTATCTGTGGCACAGTTACTAATCACCAAATTATTAATTAGTGCAATTACGAAATTATCATTGAACAGAGTGTCGGGCAAACAGGAGAATAAATATTAAATGCCCCCCCCTAGTATGAATACATAGATAAGGAGATTCACAGAGCCTTACCTTGATTCCCACATTGGTATTGTGCAAATCCACTCTTGCTCGGAGATCCTTGCTGGACTTATTTGCAAGAAATTCCTTCACAAACTTATTGCTGTATTTGAGGTTATCCCCACACCCCCCCCATTGCCAGGCCTCCCGATTTTCCAGGTTTGGGGCCTCGTCACATGTACATCGCTCCATTCGACCGGCACTGCATGCTTTCGCCATGGCGTGAGTCAGTCCCGCTGAGGAGATTGCATAGAGGAACGCTGTTTCCTTAAATCCTGAAAAGGGGAAATCAAGATAAAGAAAACATAAAAAATCTTATCTATTTTATATGTGATCACAGTAATGTATACTAACACCCCTTTGTTTATAATGTATGCCAGTGTGCAGATAATATGATATTGTATGGGGCCTAGGAATGTGCATTGATTATCTTTTATATATGTATGTATATAATAAACTCCAGCGGCACTCAGCATATAGCAAAGCAGATTTGGAGTTTTATTCCAAGTTTCCTCCAAGACACGCTCTATCAGTCTATAGTCTTAGTAGAGCCAAAGAGCTACAGGTTGGAGATCTCTGGTATTGCCCAAGAGAGATAGACTGTTTTGACAGATAGATAAATAAACAGAGGCTCTGTTATAAGTGGCAAGTCTCCTCAGATTAAAAAGGGTAAAGTATGAGAAACCAGCGCTGGCTTTTGTTACATTTCCAGACTTTTCTGCACATGTTTAAAATAACAAGGAGATATGGAAACAATTATGACCGCTTGCGTTGATCCTAAAGCTGTAGCATTTATGGGTGTATTCTGTAAAGAACGTTAAAAAAACAATGCCAATTATTTCTAGCTTGTAGAAGTCTGCCCATTCCTAAGTTTTCCAAACATCTGGATGTTTTAAAGAGAAACATGGCGCAAATCAAAATGGCCGCTTTTTGTTTTAAGGAGATTTTTTTTTTAATAAAAGAATGAAAAATCAAAAAAGCTGCTCTCTGGCAGAGATGTAACTAGGTTTAAGTGGCGTGTCCTATATGAATATATATTTGAATAATTTATAAGAGAAGTAATGTCTTTAAGGGTCAACCATAATCTCCATCACTAACTTCCAGACAACCATTTAATAAACAGAACACAGAGTAATTATTATCTTGGAATTTTTGCCATTTCTTTTGTTCATGTAGTAACCACCAAAAAACACAATCTTAGTTTTGCATTAAGTCCAACTTGTGTTGACCAGACAAAGCTACTTGATGACTGATTGCTTTAGTTTATTACTAGAATTTATGGTGGGAAAAACGGTACTGACTCAAAATGTTCAACTCATTGGACTGCGTAGTGAACCAATCAGAAATATTTTGGTCATTAAAAAGATAACATACAATGCACTGCGTAATATAACAATATCATTAGTCACCTTAGAGTTCCATGATCTGTAAAATGCTTTCTCCGGCCTTGTGCCTTTATAGGGTCATGGAACTATATTACAATATATCCTATATATAACTATATCCTTATATTACACAATACATTATCTATTACATAATAGTCACCCAGCTAGGTCACTATTATAAGATTAATCATGTGAGTTAAAAAATAAATATTAAAACCAAAATCTAGCAGGACCATATGAACATTGCAGAACCACAGTGTTAAAAACCTAAACACCAGGGGGCGACAGTGTGCTACAAAGGAAACAAAACAGCAAAACAAATGTCATAAAAAAAACTTAAACTCAGTTTAAAGGTAGTGACCTTTAAAAGCAGGTGTGGTCTTTTGAAAAGGGGCACGGTCAAATGTGGGTACGTGTACCCGTAAATGTGTCCCTTGGAAATTTTGGGAAATGTTGCCAACTATGGGTGTACTATATGTATTGCCATAGTTGTTTGTTTGTTTTTAATGTCTATCAGCTACAATGAAAACAATGATGTGAACCACTCTCCCTAATAAACATCATCATGGAACATTGCTGTCCCTATCAACTATGTAAATGAGCAGGGAGCATGGGAAATATCCTCTTTCCATTCATTTGTATGGGGCAATGGGATTAGCACATGTCGGAATCCTTCCTCCGGGCTGGTGAGAGGATTGACACCTGATCCCTTCAGGCTGAAGGAGTAAACAGCTGGGTGTGTGTCAGACTTAGGATGAAACACCCTAGAGATCAATTTAATCGGGGGCGGGGGTCCGGTCTTTAAATTGTTCACACAATTGTCGTATTATAGCAGAATAAATGGATTGTTGCCCGATACGCCGGGCGGATCTTCGAATGAGCGTCTGTTTCGGCTGATTAAGTGCCCATACACAGGCTGATTTATTATTAAAAGGCTGTTAATACACCACCCACGTTCATACACCACCCGCGATTGCACATGTGTACGAACCCTACAGGTGGCCATACACTGGGCCAATATCACAATCAATCCAACATGTGAATAGACATTTTCATTGATTGGCCTTTAAACTTTACGTTTAGTCGGGTTTTTTTTAGTCGATCGTTTCACTGATCCTAGCATTTTCTGAAGTTCAGATTAAATGTGAATGTAATGTAACCTCACAATAGACGACATTAGACAATAATCTCTAAACGAATTGAATGTCGAACAATATGTATGGTACATCTACATACAATTAACATTGTACATCTGTCTATCAAAGTATCGGACAGTGTTACCATCACAATCAAATATCTATGCGCCTTCATAAGAATTCACGTTTTACTACCCTACCAAGTTCATCTGACATTTGCCGTAGCTAAATCCGCTTTGATTCCAGTAAAGTCAATGCGTTCATTCTAACCTCAGGTGTCTCTAGTGCCTGCCACCCACAGCTATCCAGTGTCAGACCTTTAATACATCACTAAGCAGCTTGTTAACCCCTTTTAAACTGCAAGGGAGAAGCTAATAATTATATTGAGAAACAGTAAATAAAAACTAAAGTCAAGAAATATTTAACCCCATCGCCAAAATAAATATTACCAGATTTACAGATCGGTAATCTGTCTGCAAGGATGATCAAGTTGTGTGTACAAGTGACTTCTTATATTCTAATAATATAAAGAATTTTTTACATTTAACTCATGACATCATTAAACAACAATAATAACAGAGGACATAGCTAAGCACTATTTATCTAGATATAATTTACCAGATATTCAAGATTCTTTGTATCTTGCAAAGATAACAGAAGCCAAAAGAGACTATAGGAGTAAGTAAATAAGCAACAGAGACTTCTGGGTAATTTCCATGTTAGCTCTTAGGAAAGCTACACCTATAAACATATTAAATATACCTATTATAGGAGTGAGTCCCCCAATATAAATTGCTATAACTTTATAATGTGAAGATTAACACAGCACTAGTGGATTCTTCCTCTGGTGAAACCTGCCCACTAGGGTTTGAAACATGTGCTAATATACACAATAAAAGATTACAGCCATTTATATTGGTGTGTTACATGATTAGCTACTATTCTACAGTGGCCCATAAAGTGCATGTCCACATCTAAAATGAACTTTTGTATTTAGGTACAGCACCCCCCAAAACACTATCAGGGAGATTCAATAAAAGTTCTTATCGTTTAAAATGGTGCTAATTTAGCCCCAACCAATCAGATGTTAATTAACATTTGAAAGCTAACATCTGATTGGTTGGGGCAAAATTAGCACCATTTTAAACGATAAGAACTTTTATTGAATAACCCTGTAACTCAGTAAAATTTATAATCCCCCATAATGTCTGTCTAACAGTTACATAGTAACAGAGGTTGAAAAAAGACATAAGTCCATCAGGTTTAACCTTTATACCATAGTTAACAGATTCAGAATAAGGCAAAAAAAAGGGGGGGAAACAAAAATTATATCCTAATTTTTTGGTGCCACCAATAAAAAAATTAGAGGGAACATTGCTTCTACCTAAAAGTTCATTTTAGGGGTGAACATGCACTTTAAGTGGATTGTTCTATTTCCTTAACCATTTTCCATTGAAGAACAAGAGGAAAAAAAATAGGTTAACCAGGTAAAGGAGACACATTCCTTACGGTGTCAGCCTTGTTTCAGCGCTGGCTGTGTGCATTCCAGCAGGCTAAAGGGGAGAGTAAAACAAAAAAAAATAAAACCCAGAGCATTAAAGCTGCTTTTTTTCTTCTATGTGACTGTATAGGTGGCTTCTAAGTATTTTATTGATGGATGGAAATGGATGTTAGAGAGCAAAAGACCTGATTACAATCAGCGCAGTCAGGAAACTGAAATCGGAAGCTGCCCGAGGTTTTACAGGGATTTGCAAGAACACAATCCAGCCTCTTCTCTTGCTACAGCTTCCCTTCCTTCAACGTCCCTTTTACAGAGACTGCGGACCACTGTGGTCAGTATCCAGGCAGTCGTACCCACTCACACAACCTGTTGCTTTGGTAACAGTCTAATTAAATGGTTTTCTTGGTCACACAGCAGAAAAAAACAAGCAAAGATCCTAAAAAAAAAAAAAATGTCTGGACAACGTGCAAAATCCCAGTTGTTCAGGTCTATATGGGGACATTCATTATAGTGACATCACTGTGCAATATTAACCCGTTTTCCTCGTTGTTTGTCATTAGTTATGCACCCCAATAAGTCAGATTGTGGGTTTGGATCTTGTATGATTATTCATTTGGGGGGTTGACATGCCCTTTAATATATGGAATGCCATCTTGTTAAAGGCATAGCTTTGTTACCTGCTATCAAGGGTGCCCCTACCACTAAGCAAACTGAAACATTTGCTCAGGGCGCACACTTGCAGAACACTTAAAAGGCAGCAGTTAAAAAAAACCTTCCTGTAATACTGCATTTCAGCACCAGTTCACCAATCAGTGTTAATTCAGCCCTCCAGCCCACCAGTCAGTATTAGTCAGCCCACCTCCACAAGCAACGCCTATGTTCCCTGATGAAGCGACGCCCACTTCATGTGCCGCCACCTGTCTACTGATAGGCGGCATTTAAAAGTTGTTTTAGGTGTCAAAAATCCTAGAAATGCCCCTGCATGCTCTTATATCCGTAGATAAGAACAAATTAGTTTTGACTATACACCACTAGGAGCCGGTATAGCTGTATCATAAGCTCTATCCTAGGTAGACAGTTCCATAAACATTTCAGTAGTTAATTGGCTCCACAGATTTAAGGCATATAGTTAATTTTACAATAATAATAATATACAATTATTGCAATAGACACAGTATACAAGATCTACTAAACTTCAAACTGCAAGGTTTGTTCCAGAAATGCCTTTACTGGCGAGTGCGGAAAAGATTGACCAGTCCCAAGGGTTGGGAATTATAGCACAGGTTGCTCTGTTCGTGAATGATCTCTTTGCTGTGATTTCATTGTACCTGCTAAGCCCTTTGACCAAGTGAAAGTGTGAAATTGACACACTGATGGAATCTTTAGTTATGTGACCTTTGTCTCCCTTGAGGGTCGCACATACCACCATCAATCAGGTTCTACAGATGTTCATAGTGCAACAGTTAACCAGAAGGTTCAGATGTGAGCCAAGACCCTCAAGCTAAAAATATTTTTAAAAAGGAGAAATAAACCCAAATTTTTACACTCCAGCATCTGAACATATCCCCTCTGGCCACACCCCTGACCTCAGTCACATGCTCCCTTGCCTATTCTGTCCTGTATAAGGATTGGCTAGAGGCTACTAGTGGGTGTGACCAACTGTAACAAGTTCCTGCAGTATCTTAGGACTGAGCATGTGTAAAGAACATAATGGTCAGTGACCACACTGTGCAATACTGGAACACTGGGAAATAAGACATAAACCTAATGTTAGAAAGTTAAATTTCTCAACAACCATATTAAAATGAGAGGTGAGACACTGATTCTATATACTGCTTTTATAACAAGGTGATCTGCCTTCTAATTCAATGTTGTCCTGAGGCTTTAGTTGTCCTTTAACACTGGATCGGAACACACCAGCTTCAGATATGACCAAATGTAGAATTAAATAGAAACTGTTGTTCTTCCGCTGAAGATCTATAATTAACATTCCGGAAATGTACACCTTGCACAATTTACTATGGAAGCATTTTGTGGCCAAACCTTGGAACTCTGATCTGAGAAACCAAGCACTTAGTTAGTGTGACATGGACACTGCAAATTATATGTTATCTCGGTCTTCATGCAAAAAAACGGATCTGATTGAACTGTGCACAGTTCAAGTCTAGTTAGGTTAGCTTCCTAATACATGCGTATAGAGTGGGTGAGCAGGGCACTAAATTGGAATGAATCAATACAATGTAATGGCTTGAATCTATAACATCACGTGCAGCAAATTCAAATAAAGATAGGACCTTATATCTGCAATCAGGGCTTTATCTAAAAACAATAGGGACAATGTATAGAGAGCCGATATCAAACTCTATTGCTACCGTACCAAGATGTTGCGCAAAAGAGACGCTATTGTGTTGGTGCATTGATTGTGAGATCCTCTTTTTGCTCACCGCTGCAAACACCTTTATTCTAGTCTAGCCGGGTCAACCCTCGGTACATTGCCGCAAGTGGGTTAAGACAATAACAGACAATAGCTGCTCTCCATACCTCACTCCTAATAGGGCTTCAAGGTAATGCTGATGGCTGGAAACCTCCAATTTAGTTTAGTTTGGGTCTATTCTGGATTACGGAGTTTACATTTTATAACAACTTGGTCTCTTCTCTGTTTCCCTGCAACCACTGCAATGATATAGACCATAAAGGTTGATCTACTAGTTAGATATCAACTTGACCTGCAGGGGTCCCCATGAGCATTCACAGGGGCAACCAATGTGTCCAGAATGCACTTTTCACTGGGTATATTTGCAAACTACAAACCTCAAGGATCCCCAGCAGACACAAAATTACTGGTACCCATGGGCCTATATTTGGCACCTGAATTATCCGATCACCCAAGAATCATTAGGAAATTTACCAGCTGGCCAACATTCCTAACCAGTGCTGGTAAAGACTTACAGGGTTATTCAATAAAAGTTATTGTTAAAAACAGTGCTAATTTTGCCCCAACCAATCAGATGTTAGCTTATAAATGTTAAATAAGATCTGATTGGTTGAAGCAAAATTAGCACCATTGTTAATGATAGGAATTTTATTGAATCTCTCTGTTAATATTTCCATGTACAGTATGGTATACTATTATTATACTATAACAGACTATACCACTCATCTAATTCATGTACATGTCAGTCCTTACATTTCTATTGGTCAAAACAAATGGAAGGAATAGAAAAAAACTATTTTAACAAACCAGCTCTCGGCACTGGTCAATTATTAACCAAAGGTTCCAGTGTAATTCACTAACCAATCGGAAAATAACAATTCAGAGGAAAAGTTAACTGCCTGTTAGTGGTTTTTCATCTGTCCAGAGCCAGAATCTGTTTCAGCGTCTACATACACACAAGACTTACATTTTACTTAAAGGTAACACTGAACATTTTTCTTTGTGCCTAATAAAGGGCAATGTCATATGCTAGATATAATTGTGTGGGCTCCGATTGGTCTATGGACAGATCAAACAGCCAATGTCCAATGTGTCAATTTTACTGTGGGGAGGCTGGACATTCCGTTTTAAAAATAAGGAGTCAACATTAATACATTACTTACCAACATGTTACAGTACATAAGTCTTTACTGCTCCACTGTTTTTATGATGTTGCCATGGCAACATCTTACTGCCTCTACTCCAGCTTGTATCAAGCAGGACTCACTGTGCATGCTCAAGCTCTCAGAGTGAAGGTGGTTTTGGGAGGAGGCAGCAGAACACGGTGGATTGTTTCAGATAACAGGAGACAGTTTTGATTAAACCAGCGGATCAGTGTGAAAATGGTTGCGTCATTTTGTGTTTTTGGACAGTAACACAATATCCGTATTGTTTTTGAATGTACTTACCTCTCTTGAGTAAACTGGCCCTGTATCGTCCTTCTAATGTGCAGTTCCACCGCTCAAAGTGAAACTGGTACTCGCACTCCTGGGCGCTCATGCTGATTGCCTCTATGAGGGTCTCTGCTACCCCCGGGTCACGTCGGCACATCCTGCGTTGCTTCCGCTCAAGCTTAAGCCGGTCACAGATTTTGTAATGAGCCTTAACTGCAGCTTCCTCCGTTTCTGAAGTCAGAGGGAGGATGGTCAATGGTTCGTTCCCCGTCAGCCTGAAAGAGTTAAAGGATATTTATTAGAAATTCAGACAATAATGATAAATTAACCGTGGACCCTGATTAATTAGTTAATGACTTGGGATAAGGTCACATTCATTACTGGAATGTCTTTAATTGTGTTATAAGATCAAAATGTGCACCCAAAAGGGAGCCAATCAGAATAAACATAAGAAGTCAAAAGTTACACTTCCCCTTTAATTATATAATTCTTTGCCCACAGCTGCTGCAACCCATTATGACATACACACAACAATACCAATCGTACAATGCCAGTATAATATTATTGGTATTTTGGGGGAAAAAAATGTGCCAATCTTTGGACAATCTGACACACATGATCTGATGGTCAGATAAGATCATTGTTTTTTCCATTATATTTATCATTAATTCTTACATTTTATTTAAAACTAAAATTCCTCCCTGCTACCGAAATACAAACTGAGACCGTTCGCTGCAATAACATCTTGCCTAGTGATCATCGATAGATGGTTACATTTCAAGGAAATCCATATGACGTCTCCCACGCACACATATCTTAACACAAATTGTCATGGAAGGAATGTTCTGTTTATTGTGGAGTCCCCCTGCTATGTGCTTTCAACTTGAAGATACACGCTTCAACCTTAACAAGCCCTAACAACTGAGCAATAATACCCAACGCAGACATTTAACATAACCAAACATTGCACGGGCCATTTCTAGCCATCGTGGTGCCCTAGCGTGATTAGATCACAATCCCATTGCGCTTAAAATTGCAGTAGTGTGGCCTATCCCTCCAAGAGTATTGTCATTAACACTTTCACTACCAGCACTTTCCCAGAGTATTACCATTAACCTTTCAGTACCAGTAGACTTTGCTATTAATAATTTCAATGCCAGCACTTTCTCATTGTATTGCCATTAACACTTTCAGTGCCAGCACAGTATTACCTTTAACCCTTCCAGCTGCCAGCATTGACATGATATACAGTATGTACCAGCTTTCCATGTCTCCTCCATTGAATTGTTCACTCCTCACCCACTCTAAGCTCTAATTGGAGAGTTGGATGGAAGAAAGAGGCAGGATAGGGATCTCATGGCTGCTAGTCACAGGGTCACTGTTATAAAGTCTGCAGCAGCTTTTGCCTGGCATTTTAGAACTGTTCTCCCCAGTCCTATTAGCTGGGCTCATCCTCCCCCCTCCTTCCTTCACCTTCAGTTCATTTGGAACATTGTATCCAAGTAAAGGGAGCGGAGTTCAGGCTCTGTACTAGATACAATGTTACAAATTACAGCAGAACAAGGAGAGCAGATCTAACACAGCAAGTAAAAGCTGACAGGGAGATGCTAGGGAGAAGAATATGCACCCTGGTTTAACATAGGTACGCTAGCTCTTTGTCTAGGTGGCCTATGCCTAAAAATGGCCCTGGAGTGCAGGACGGAGTTGTCTCACTGTCCTTTAACAAGAGTCTAGCAGGTCCCCCCCTCCTGGATCTTCCCCGGAGTCTCCCTCAGATTGGGGTAATCTCCCGAGAGACCACCCCAATCTCCCACGGCGGAGAGGAGTCCTGAATCTCCTCCCCGTCACTCCCCCTATTTGTGCACCACGCCCCCGGACCGCCCACATCACGCCCACAACCCCGCTCTTAAGGGAGGAAATTCTTACAAACCTCCTTTAATTAGGTTTGTCAGACCAGTACTGGAGCCCTCCCTGCAGGCGGGACAGTTCCATCCAATTTGGGACATTTGCCATCCCTGTTTGGGGACATTAAGCAAGGCCCGTGGACCACTCACTAATCTCTGCCCCCAAACTTCCAGACTCCTCCCCAAACTGCTCAGACCCCACTCCAGGTCCACCAAGGCTCCGCCCCAGTCACACCACCCACTTGCATAAAGCGCCACCTGCAGCCCACAGACTGAAGGTCGTGCACCACAAGAAGAGAAAGGGCAGCACCACAAATGTATCAATGCAAAAGTGACATAAAATTACCAACCTTGGATGTATCATTAAGCTTTAGCTTCAATATTTATCAAATAGATTCGATAAAACAAAATCTCTGCCAAGGAAATAACATCTACTTCCCTAATTGGGTCACTGTGACACCATCATGGCTACTGGAGAACTTTTTTTGGCCCCACGGAATGAATGGTATGGGTTGGCTTGGTCAAAAGAGCATAGAAGCTAGAGATAGCTAAAAGCTCTTAGTCCAGGCACCCCTTGCCTAAGACCACAATTCATTGAGGTTTCTGTGGTACTTTCTAATGCTGGCCATACACTGGCCAAGCAACGTGGACAACCATCTTGCCCAATTATTTTGCAGTTGACATTAAAGTTAAAAATGAATGGTCCAGGATGGGTTATGGCCCGGAATGTATCACTTGATGATCCAACACCAAACCCAGCATCATTTTAGGAAGGTACCTGGTATAGGAGGACATTTAATATATCATGAGGGTCACCAGGACACAATACGCAGATCATATTGTAGATGAATTTTCCTGTGCTATCTTTGGCACCTTAATCTGTCTATTCTGGGAACAGTTGACTGCTATGTCATTCGTGATCCGAACACCAATGACTTCTGTTACACTCATCTTCTAGCTTCGGTGTCTCTCTGGGTATTGGTGGAAGACAAAAAGCGAGATAGGGTAATTATATCACGTATACGGTATCTGCCCAGGCACCAAAGCAAACAGATGGTCTCAATATTGTTATTTTTATTATCCCCCCCTTCCCTCATACAAATGTAAATAAAGACGGCCGTAAGCTATAAAACATTTCCAAAGAATATCAGGCCTCCGTAACGACAATATTGTGCAACCCGACACTTTAAGGATTTAATCTCTTCAAATATTCCGGTCAGATTCTCGGAGCTGACCCCTGAAATTGGATTACTTACAAGGTATCATGTCTACTTAGTGGGGAAATGTCAGAGAATCCATAGAGATCAGCTAACATCATATAATATTCATGCAAGACTTACTGCCATAGGGCACAGTGTGTGAAAATAGCAACTTCGATACGTCATTGTGCCCCAGGTGCTGAGAGGGTTAAGTAAACTTCTAAAAGAAATTAATTCCGTCCCAACAGATATCAGCAATTTGACTAACCTTAGTAAATGCTATGTACTGCAGCTAAATCATATTTACTGAAATGTATTCATCACCGTGAATGTGTTCAGATTATAGTGGTGTACAAATCTGGGCTTAGTTTTCCTTTAATTGGATCTTAAACTAAGAGATGAGTACTGTAGGATAAGGTGATACCTTTTTATTATAGACTAACAGTTCATTTTTACAGACAAGGTTTCGATTTACTAATTATTACTGCTTGACCTGAGGAAGAGAGAAGTGCGTCTGTAAACATGAATGGTTATTCCATAATAAAAAGGTATCACCTTATCCTACAGTACTCATCTCTTAGTATATGCTACTGGACTAATACGGCTACAACCATTTTATCTTGGATCTTAAAGTAACAGTAAGGTGCAACATTAAACATCCCTACCTTTCTCAAATCAATTGAATGCATACCCTTTGCTATGGGCAGATTATGTTCATTACAATGAAAAATACTTTATTTTAAATCAAATACTAGTGTATATGTGCTTAACTTCCCCTTTACCAGTAATAAAACCAACCATACAGGTCGCAAAAGAAAAATGTGTACATTTCTAGATGCAATGAATCCTGGGATCCTTTGACCAGCCGTGGTCTATCTGTAATCTAAAAACAACCATAAGAAACTGCGCTGGCAGATATAATAATGTCTTATATAGCAGCAGTATTATACAAAATCCCCAATTACCCAGCTTTGCGTGGAACGACAGTAAAAACAAAATCAATCGGAGCTCAGTAATCCGCCGGCCAACGCACACACGCCTATTGTAAAAACAGCATTCTAGGAGCAAGCTGCAACACAACGAGACATTCCAATTATGTATCTTATATAAATAACCTGTCCGTGGCTGTGAACGTAAGAGAATCTTCTGACAACACGGATAATTCCCTGTTTGTCTGGGGTTTACTTCGTCACCAGTGACATTTGTCACATTAAATACCAAATAATAATTTACTCTCTGTAAAAAAAATAAAGAAAAAGAGAGTAAAGTAAAAAATAAAAATAATAAATTGCTCTGGGTAACGTCATTGCGTTTGTTTTTTATATATATATATATATATATATATTTACTAATAGAGTAGAAATACTCAGAAATTGCAGTCTATAAAGATATGAACACATTAAATATTAATATTTATATGAGTTAAAGGAGAATTATACTTATACAGTAACATAGTTTTTTCAGGCTCCTCCCACAGGAGGACATTGAAGGGCATATGTTAATGAAGGAGGGGGAGGGATAAAATGCAGTCGGTTACTGCATGAATATAGTTCGTCTTTAATAATACCACATACACCATAAATAACTCTGTGTTAAATGAATCTCGACTGGAAAAAGATTTGGGGGTTCTAGTAGATAACAGACAATGCCAGACAGCAATGGCTAGAGCTAGCAAGATATTGTCTTGTATAAAGAGGGGAATAGAATCAAGAGAGAAAAATGTTTTTCTCCTCTTTACAAGACACTGGTAAGGCCTCATTTGGAATATGCGGAGCAGTTTTGGAATCTCATATACAAAAGGGACATCTTGGAAATGGAAGCAGTTCAGAGAAGGGCAACTAAATTAATAAGGGGTATATGGTATGAGAGTTAAAATGGTTAGAAATCATAAGATTTTTTGGATGATCTGCATCAAAACATCTTGTGACGTTCAGGGAAATGCAGTCCCCTTCCTCAGGCCTTCCTGTCACATGCTTTTTGTATATAAAGCATGTGACAGGAAGTGACATATCCCCATAGCATCTCCCATCCCTCCAATAACCCAACCCATCAAGCAAGCCACCCTGAAACCTGTACAACTCAATTTAACCCCACATTATAATCTATGAAAACAGCCCTGGATAAATGTCAAATGAATAAGTATAGATCGAAATCCTTATTCAATCCATTTGGGTACAACATATTTAATTTATGTACCCACCAAACCTCTCACTGGTGTAATTTTAGCGCCTTATCCCCCCCTCTTGCTAAGGGTCTGTCTCAAAACCATAAATTTGAGGTAATTGTCAGTATGTCCCACTTCCAAATAATGTTTATGTACCAGTAGTTACTTATCCCCAAGTCTAATAGAGTATTGGTGTTGGGATATCCTGGATTTAACAGGTTGTGTAGTCTCGCCTACATACACATACCCACAGGTGCACCATAATGCATAGACAACAAATTTGCTGTCACATGTATATGTGCTCCTTATTTCAACGTTTTTCCCAGTAGAAGGATGCACAAAGCTCTCACCTTTGTGTACATATCTACTCTGGGTACAATGGACACAGTGGAACATACCACATTTTCTATTGCTTAGGAAATTTAGGACTTCTAAACAGGGACCTTACCACTTAATTATCAATGGTACTGCCTCTGCGATAAGACAATAGAGGTGGTTGATAGAATTCCTCAACTGTAGGATACATTTCTTTCAACAAGGACCATTGCTTCAATATGGCATTACATACACAATCTACTCCCATTCCATAGTTGGTTAGAAATGGTATCCAGGTTTCCTTCACCCGCTTGTTGCATCTGTCCTTAAACTTCACCTTATCAAGGGCATTACCTAGAACATACTCAGGGTAGCCCCTGTCTCTTTATGCATTTCCCCAATTTGTGTTTCCCTCCCCTGGGTATTTGTGGCTATTCTGGCCACACAAGTGACTAATCGGTATGGCACATTTCACATGTTTACGGTGATAAACTGTAGTTTCTAAAAGATTGGTTTCTGTCAGTGGGCTTGGAATGCAGTTCTGTATCCAAGCTCTCCCCACTTTTCGTGTCCATTACATCCAAATAGCAAATGGTGTCTACATCATATGTTAGAGTAAATGTGATGGTAGAATGTATCTCATTAATTAAATTGTAGAACTCCGTAAGTGATCCAATGCCGCCTTGCCATTAAAATTAAAATAATCGAGCCATATTCCTCACACTTGCACCAGGTGATCCAAATATTATCTGATATTTGGTACATATCAGGGTGGCCAGACATCAGCTACATCTAATTAATCTAATTAATTTTATAGTTCGTATCATCCTTTTTCTATAATCATCAAGTGTAAGACAGATACACATTAGGATGTTGTTGGGAAAGTTTAACATACCAAACATATAGGAAGTAGAGAGGGCCGAACTTTTAAAAAAGTTTGAAAGTCCAAAAACGGACCCTTTCAAGTCAGTGGGGGTAAACAGTTCAGAAAGTTAACCCTACCTAACAGTTGATCCAGAGGAAGGCAAAAAAAAAACAGCAAAAAAGGGGGAAAAAATTCCTTCCTGACTCCAAATGACAATTAGAAAGTATCCCTGTATCCAGAGATATATATACTAAGTCGGATCCTTCGCACTCCGTTCTCGCTCAAGTAACTTGGATGTTACTGTAATCAGAAATATATACAAACATAGTTCCAGAGCACTCCGAGGATTTTAACAGCAACAATTTATTCAGTTAGTAGGGTCTAATCACCTATGCGTTTCAGCCAACAAACAGGTCGTCATCAGGGTTCAACCCTGTCTGGGTTACCTTGATGTGGTTCGAAGGCTTTTCATTCATGTGATCACAGTAATGTATACTAAAACCCCTTTGTTTATAAAGTATGCCAGTGTGCAGATAATATGATATTGTATGGGTCCTAGGAATGTGCATTGATTGTCTTTTCTATGTTTGTATAAATGTTTGACCAGATCAGTAGCACTTCCACTAAATGTAGTTGAAAATTAGCCTAATTGGAGTGCTTCCACAATCCTTGTATTGTATGTATTTATTGGAAACCTAGTCAAGCCTCCATATGGTAATAGCACCCCCAACACGCCCCTTTTATGGGAGGTCCTAAGCCTTTAATATAAAGCACTGGATAAATGGCCTCTTCCCTCATTTTAAAAAGCCAAAGGGCTGGGGGGAAGTGAGAGAGCCTGTTATATGGATCCAGTGTGTAAGAATGAGAAATGCAAAAGTTTGCTAATCATAATTGAAGTAAAAGAAATTTAAAAAGGTTAGAAGTTAGGATTTCCATACATGTTTGACCAGATCAGTAGCACTTCCGCTAAATGTAGCTGAAAATTAGCCTAATTAGAGTGCTTCCACAATCCTTGTATTGTATATATATATATATATATATATATATAAAGCAATGAAAGATCAGCACTCCGTTCCTTTCAGTAGAATGCCCAGGTGCCAGACAAATCATCCAACATAATCAAATATATGACGGCACTCTCGGGACTTTTAAATAAAATGCAACTTTTATTGATGGTAGTTAAAACGCCATCTACGCCTTTCAGCCAATAGGCCGTCCTCAGGATATGATGTTCCAACCACAAGATACGTTTTTCTCACCAGCAGGTAAATCAGCGCAGATAGATAACACATGTATCCAATACAATTGGAGCAAAGATACTAATAAAAACAAAGTAGCAACATGTAACATTCGGAATCCTACAGCAAATGTATATTAAAACAAAGCAACAAATATAACACTTAATAGCGAACATCAATTTATATAAATTTCTTAACTATGAAGAGTAGACACAAAGGGAATATAGCGATTTAAGAAGAAAAAAAAGCATTGGTATGCTAGTTGCTCATTTAACCCTTTTGGGGAAAGAGTCCCAAGCGTATAGATCCACTAAAATTCTTTTCTTAGCAACAACCTGTCATGATCAATATTATCTGCAAGTTCAGCTCATGTCAGACCATCAAAGATCATGCACTTAAGGCTAGATAGAGGGTGACCCGGGGTGCGGAAATGCCTAGCCCCCGAAAGGTCCCTATATTTGGTATTGGTGACAGAAGTGCTTTTTGTAGATAAAGCTGACCGAATGGAGGACCGATGATTCGCCATTCGCTCTTTAAAGGTAGTACGGGTTTTACCTACATATAGGAGACTACATTTACAATGTAGTAAATAACCCACCTACTCTCACATGAAAATTTCTGTTTAATATTGATATGTCTGCCACTATGGGGAAGAGCGAAATCGCTGCCAACCAACATGGAACGGCAGGTGATGACATCAGGGCATCTGTAGCATCCCAGTTTAGTGCAACCCCATGTGGACACAGTATCAATAGATGGACTAGAAATTAAGTCTGTGCATACTAGCAAATCGGATAGGTTACGACCTTGTCTGTACGTGTGACCTAGGCGGGATTGATGGAATGGTAAATGTCTTTTTTCAGTTTATTGGTAACCTCCCTTATATTGTGACTAAGAGGGGTATAAGTAGTGCAGAAATCGATAGTACGTGCATCTAAATTCTGAGCCTTAGGCTGAGGTCACACTACACACACCAAGCTAGCATGCTTTCGCGTGCGTTATCACACGTGATTGCGTGCACGCTTTCTGTGCATTACCGTGCGTTATTTTCGCGCTCGTGTTTTTTGCTATCTTTAAAGCGAAAACGCAAGCGATTGCGCAAAAAATGCTCGCCGCAAAACGCGAGAACGCGCAATGGCATGTGCATCGAAAATCGCAGGAACGTTCGCATTCCCGTGATTTCCGTGTTAGCGAGCACAAAACGCGTATGCGACTGCGTGAAAAACGCGCTAGTTTGGCCTAGCCCTTAGATGGTCACTACTGTAATAGTCCAAAGCCCTCTGCAATTGCACAGAAATTAGTGTGGATGTATAACCCCTACTGGTCAACCTTAATGCCATGTCCTCCAATTGAATTTCCCTCCGTGTATTATCAGTATTGTTCCTAAGAATGCGCAAAAACTGGCTAAACACAATACCCCTTTTGGTGCTGTGTGGATGGCAACTCGTGGCATGCAGAATGGAATTTTTGTCTGTATCTTTTCTGTATAGTGTAGTGCCTAACTACAGATGCTACAGATGCCCTGATTGCATCACCTGCCGTTCCATGTTGGCCGGCAGGGATTTCGCTCTTCCTCATAGTGGCAGACATATAGTGGATAATGTACCCCCTACTGTAAATTATAAGGATATTAGAATTCACCGAGGAGTTCCGTGACCATATAAAAGCACGAGGCCGGAGGCCGAGTGCCTTTTATACAGGCCACGGAACTCCGAGGTGCCTTCTAATATCCCTATGAATTTACAGTAGGGGGTACATTATCCGTTATAACCCACCCCACCCTCATTTATAAACAAAAACATGGTTATTGTGCAGTCCACAGGCTGCTGTCCCCACACCACACACTACTGATTCTTCTTTTCTGACCCCTTCTCCTCCTGACACACACAAACACACACACCTGACACACACACACACACACCTGACACACACCTGACTAACACACACACACCTGGCACACACACACACACACCACCTGGCACACCACACACACACACACACACACCTGACACACACACACACACACACACACACACTGACACACACACACACACACACACACACACACACACACACACCTGACACACACCCACACACCACACACACACACACACACCCTGACACACACACACCTGACACACACACTACTACACACACACACACACACACACACACACACCTGCACCAACACACACCTGGCACACCACACCTGGCACACACAACCACCACACATACACCGTGACCCACACACACACCTGACACACACACACACACACACACACACACCTGACACACACACACCTGACACACACACACACACACACCTGACACACACACACACACCTGACACACACACACCTGACACACACACACACACACACACACACACACACACACACACACATGCACACACACACACCTGGCACACACACACCTGGCACACACACAAATCCACACCACACATACACCTACACACAACCCACCGACACACACACACACACACACACACACACCTGACCACACCACACCACACACCTGACACACAACCACCACACACACCTGACACACACCACACACACACACACCTGACACACACACACAACCTGACACACACACACACACAACACACCTGACAACACACACCCCTGACAACACACCACCTGACACCCACACACACACCTGACACACACACACACACCTGACACCACACACACAACTACACACACACCCACCTCACACCACAACCTGACACACACCCAACCTCTTTCTTTCCTCTCCTGCCCCGTAGTTTTCTGCATATGGTCAGCTGACCCCTGCTCCTCCTGGCAGTCCCACCCACCTGCTGCTTTCAGTGATCCGGCCGGAGTCTAACAGCTTAGACCGCACCCCTTCTGCTTCCTCCTGGATTATCTCACATAGCACCGGCTTCTCATACTTGCTTCCGGCGTATACGGCTCTTCATTTGATCAAAGGTACTTTTTTCAGGTACTTCCGTGTTATTAGCGCGCCGATTATAGGGATATTTTTTACAGTTTATGCCCATAGGGATCAATGGAAGGGGTGGGTTATATCAATATTAAACAGAAATTTTCATGTGAGAGTAGGTGGGTTACTTACTACATTTCGTGTCCATGTGGTCTCCTATATGTAGGTAAAACCCATACTAAGTTTAAAGAGTGAATGGCAAATGATCGGTCCTCCATTCGGTCTGCTTTATCTACAAAAAGCACTTCTGTCACCAATACCAAATATGGGAACCTTTCGGTGGCTAGGCATTCCCTCTATCTAGCCTTAAGTGTATGTTCTTTGATGGTCTGACACAATCTGAATATCGTGTCATGAATTGATGTTATACGCTTGGGACTCTTTCCCCAAAAGGGTTAAATGAGCAACTAGCATACCAATGCTTCTTGTAAATTACCATGCATTGCTACATTCCCTCTGTGTCTACCTCACATGCTTAAGCCAGGTATATGAATTGATGTTATACGCTTGGGACTTTTTCCCCCAAAAGGGTTAAATGAGCAACTAGCATACCAATGCTTTTTTTAAAAAATTACTATGCATCGCTATATTCCCTTTGTGTCTACTCTTCATATTTAAGACATTTATATAAATTGATGTTCGCTATTAAGTGTTACATTTGTTGCTTCGTTCTAATATACATTTGCTGTAGGATTCCGAATGTTACATGTTGTTACTTTTTTTTAATCTAATACATGTGTTATCTATCTGCGCTGATTTGCCTGCTGGTGAGACTATAAAAACTTATCTTGTGGTTATGACTTCATATCCTGAGGACGGCCTATCGGCTGAAACGTGTAGATAGCGTTTTAACTACCATCAAAAAAAGTTATATTTTATTTAAAAGTCCAGAGAGTGCCGTCGTATATTTGATAATATATATATATATATATATATATATATATATATATATATATATATATTTGTAGTGGTTGCAGCAGGAGGACTCCTGGGACACGTAGTCCATCTGGGATTGGGTGTTTTATTGTGCACAGGTGGAGGGCGGGGTATTGGTGTTTTAAAAGGGTTGTGATTTAGTCCTGATGATGGCTCCGTGAGGGCTGAAACGTGCTGACATTGTATGCACATTGGTATACTAACAAATCAGATATATGTACTGTTTTTTGTTTTTTTTAAAGTTCTGGATATATGTACATATTCCCCAGACCATTTCCCAGGCTCCAGAGCAATTTACAGTAAGTTATCATTGCTTTCTTTACCTTATATGGATTTCTTTCTCCCATTGACTTTAATGGGTTTTCCTGCGGATTTTCGAAATTCAAATTTTTCTGAACATTCACGAATCCGCAGGCGGAACGGATTTTAACAGTTTCACCCATCTCTAATAGAAAGGTGTGTAACCTATGGGATATGATGGCTAAGACTGAAACCATTTTCTTATGAGAAACCAGATCAAAGTTTACACTGGGCCCTAGAACGGTTGGCTTTAGATTTTCTGATTGCACTCATGTCAAAGGTATGATTAGTGGGAGGGATTGTACACACACGTATGCTGGTAAGTAAGTAAGTAAGTGGTAAGTAAGTTATTAGGGATGTCCGGTTCGCGGATCTGAACCCGGATCCGCCGCGGATTTTTCCGGATTTTCCGCCTTCCGAACTTCCGAACCGCGGATTTCTCGTATTTTCGAAAATTTTCGAAAATACGAGAAAATCCACGTATTTTCGAAAATTTTCGAAATTAAGAGGATTTCTCGGATTTTAGAGAATACGTATTTTTGAAAAATTTCGAATTTACGACGATTACTCGTATTTTCGAAAATACGTTTTTTCGAAAATTTTAGAAATTACGAGATTTCTTGTATTTTCGAAAATTTAAATCTCGTAATTTCGAGGATATTTTTCATTTTAATGGGTCCGCACGCGGATTTTCTAATTTTCTTGAAAATTCGCGGATCCTCGAGCGGACCGGATTTTGCGAAGTTCGGACATCTCTAGTAGTGATGCACCCGAACTCGAACCCAAGTTAGGGTTGAACTTTATGAAATCATACAAACTTGAAATATCCAAACCAGTTTGGGTTTTTCGAACTTGCAGAATTATTTTCGATGATTATCGAAGATTCGATAATTACAGAATTCTTGAATCGGTAACCCTCAAATGTAGCCTTTGATTTTGGTAACCCTAGAATTTATTGTTTGGTAACCCTTTTATGTAGCCTTCGATTTCAGTAAGCCTCAAATGTATCGTTCGGTAACCCTCAAATGTAGCTCGTTCACACTAGAAACTGACAGAACTGCACAGCATGGGTTTCTGTCAATTTGTATCCATTCTTTTCATACATTTGTATCCATTTTTTAACAATGTGTATTCCATAGATTTCTATAGAAAATGCATGAAAAAATGGACAGAAATGCTGCATGCAGTGCGTTTTTTAAACGGACTGGAACGGAATATAACGCAGCAGGTGTGAACGATATTATGAAATTCTATGGGGTTTTACTGTCTGTCCATTTTTTTTAAACGCACCTGCGTTTGAAAAATGGATACAAAGTGATGTAGTGTGCACGAGCCCTTAGATTTCAGTAACCCTTAAATGTAGGGGGCCGTGTCAGATCACCGGGGGAAGGAGGCAAAGTAAGTAGTGATCGGCTAAGTTTTTTGAAAAAGTACTATAGCGGTTGGAGGTGGGAGCCCTACACTACTAAAAAAATTTTAAAAAGGGATGGACATGCCCTTTAAGGCCAGTGCACCCAGGAAGTTGTTACAAGTGGATAAGTGCTGCCTGGTTTCCTGGTGTTTTGTGGTGTGTGTTAAAAATGGCAACATAAGGTTGAAGTTTGATCCTGACGATGGCCAATAGCATGGCCGAAACTCATTGACCACAGTTCATAAAGTTTGTAGTAGTTTGGTTGAAGTCCTGTGAGTTCTCCAATGATCAAAACTTCTCTTTATATATAAATATATTTTATTCTATTTTTTATTCTATTTTATTGTATTTTTTAACTTCTATTAAATATATTTATTTGCATAACATGTTGAACCTCAGAATATCAATATTTAAAAACTTACATATTTTGTTTCTCTTCCTGCAAATCTTGATGGTGACTTTTGGATCTGTAACCAAAAATTAAATTAAAGGTATTTGAATTGTAGAAATATATTTAACCAAGTTGTAAAACATACAGGGAGATTCAATAAAAGTTCTTATTGTTAAAAATGGTGCTAATTTTGCCCCAACCAATCAGATCTTATTTAACATTTGAAAGCTAACACCTAATTGGTTGGGGCAAAATTAGCACCATTTTTAACAATAAGAACTTTTACTAAATCTAATACTTTATACAGTTAGATATAAGCAAAAAAATAAAGTAAAAAATTATTTGTCTGTCTGGAAACATATTATAGTAGGTGCATTTTAAGCTGCAATGAATTGATTTCACCATTTTTCACTTGTTATCTTCTCCATGATGTTTAAAATCCCCATCATGTCCTTACCAATAATCTCCGATCAATAATGGAAAGTAAATAAGTGTACAACAGTACAAATCTTTAAAAACATCTTCCACAATCCTTTACTCTTTTTGTCAATGGGAAAATATCCTTTTATTTTAATCACTAAATAGGACAATTTGTTTTGTTACCCTGAATAAGTGTATCATGGTCATGTTTTAACTTGTATTACATTAAATAAATGCAATGTATACAGGGACTGACAAACCTTTGTGAATGGTATTAAACTTCCCAATCTGTTGCTTTCCCTTTCTTTACACTGGCCTAATCTGATCTAATGCATCTTTCCCTTTCTGCTCTGGGTTTGTCAGCACCTGTGTGCAATGAATTAAACAAGCTAGCTTGGGTTTGTAGCCTGACATAGGTTTGTGTTCATTTCCTTGTAAGTAATAATTTCCCACATAAATATTGTTTAGAAAATAGAAATCCAGTATGATTATTATTGTGGAAGGTTAAAGGGCAAGTCCAGTCTCTTAGTTTGAAAAGAAAGATCCATATAAGTGTAAAGCTCTTACCCTGACTTCTGTAATCTCTGTGTAACTGCCATTCCATTCCTGTTTAGTTCTGCCTTCACTGACTAGGAGGGGAATGACATCACCACAAGCACATTCCCCTCCTCCTCTGTTACCTGTTACAAGCTAAACTATGTGTGCTCACTGCAGAAAAGGAACTTCCCCCTCCCTTCCAGGAAGAGCAGGGAACTTTCAGCCAATCAGGTGGCTTACATCGGCAGCCAATCAGCATGCTCCATTTTCGGGAGTTACAGAAAAGCTCCTCCACAAACAGTGTATCCAGTAATCTGCCAGAATGGAGCTGGAATTTATTGTTGGTGCATCTTGCCTCCTACATATGGATTGTGATTTAAACAACAGGTATATGTTCTAAAAGTCATTTTTCACAGCTGATTAGACTGTGTGTGACGTGCATGGTCAGGAGAACGATTGACAGAAGGAGGAGGCCTTAACTGGAGATGGAACTTGCACTTAAAATCATTTTTTCCCTACCATTCATTTAGGGTCAGTAAGGTAGGCAGAACTCTATGTTAAAAATGATTTTTGGGGTGGACATGCCCTTTAAAATCACTAAATTTAGTAAGTTTGAACTTGCCAGGGCTGAATTATGCACAAGATAACCAAAGCATGTGCCTGGGGTCTGGATGGCCAAAAACCATCAAACCAGAATTGCAAGAGCAGGGCTTTAAGGCCGCACTGAAATGGCAGGATGCAGAGATAGAGGAGTCTCACTCAGTGCCTAGGGGCATGGCTATACGGCTATATAATGGCTATATTAAGAGATCTCCTATGAGCCAAAGCAGCAATTGCTTAAAGTACAGTATATCCACGTCTGATCCACATGCGTGATGTGGCCAATTGGAATATGCATTCTGCGGGAAGCACGTCTTCCCATTTGCCACATCACGCACTGGCCAGAAGACGGAAGAGGAGCCACTTTAAGTAAGTTATACAGATCATCTGTAAAGTACCCCAAGATGAGGACCTAGTGTTTTAGGTCCTCACCATGGGTACTATTCAGTTGTGGAAGGAGAGGAGCGAGGGGGAGGCGAGTATAATTGCCCTTTAAATTAAAACTGCAGGCTCCAAATTAGTTGTAGTAAGCCACTACATAAATATTATCCTGTAACTTACTTACCTGGCACCAGTAGCTAAGGGATATTTAAAATGCTTTTCCAGGCAAAAAAAAACTTTAGCTATAAATGATCTCCACCACCACCCCAAACTCCACTTTCACATAAACAATATTTTCTGCGAAATTCTGCTGACAGCCACTCCAATTTCTGGTTGCCTGTATGACGTCACGCCCAATCGCCTGACAGCTGCGACCAGGAAGAAGAACTGTTTTTGCTCATGATCCCTTCAGGTGCTTATTTGTAAATTATTGTTAATGCCAAAATGGGGGTAGGGGGGAGAAGATCATTTATAGCCAAAGTTGTTTTTTGCCTGGACATGCCATTTAACAGTTTACAGGGTTATTCAATAAAAGTTCTTATTGTTTAAAATGGTGCTAATTTTGCCCCAACCAATCAGATGTTAGCTTTCAAATGTTAAATAAGATCTGATTGGCTGGGGCAAAATTAGCACCATGTTAAACAATAAGAACTTTTATTGAATCTCCCTGTTAGTTGCTAAATACCACTACTGGGTGTTATATACATACTGGATTCAGTTTTGTTCCAACAAACCTTAAAGGTACTTCAATTAGGGGGTTAAACAGACTGAGAATAGAAATAAGGTATATATTTAATTTAAAATATATATTTATATATATTTTAAAGCATCCCAGAAATAAAAAGATTTATACATTCAATTTATTTTTTTTGTCCTTTATTAACTACATTCAGGCAAACATTTTGCAAACCTTAGCACTTCCACTGTTTCTTTTCAGATAGGTTTGGGATTTTTTAGATCTTGAAGCCGAGCCACATTGCTAGTGAAACCATAAAAGAAAAATTAAAAGGCAAATTAACACAAACATCTATGTAAAAGAGGCAGAATTCAAAATATCTTATTTTATTACAATTACCAAAGGAAGAGGGTCGTGCAAAACTTCATCAATAACTGCACAGATTTCTTCAGTCTGTTGTCTAAGCTGAGCAGGCGAATACATCTAAAAGAAAATAATTCCATGTTTTGCTGTGAGCATTATTCAGAAAAAAAAGAAAAACCAAATTACCTCACAATGTGTTTCCATTTTTTCATCAAGAGCGGCGATTGCTTCATTAGTCTGAGGTTCATCAAGTGCCTAAAGTAAAATAAATTCCAGATAACTTAATACTGTTTTCAGATGATGAATACCAATCTTGCTTGCTTGATCATAAAAATATTTACAACATCATTTCATAGATGAGATGCACAGCAGGTGACCCTATAAATGTGGGTGAATTACGACTTCAGACATCCATAAAATGTTCATTGTGAAACATACAGTTTACCTTTTAAAACAAGTAAATTAAGTCCCAAAATGTAATTAAAACCTACAGTTTTGATTCCTGGACCAAAGCTAATCAGTGCAAAATATTTAACTTTGTATTACTTTTTTCCTGAGGTGCACTGTTTTTACTTGCCAGCTATATTACTTTATAAATCAGTGTGGTAAAAATCCAGTGTTAATCAAGAGACATTGTAAGAGCTTTGCTGCCCTTAATCAAGCATATTGTGCCAAGTACTTATGAATATGTATTTTTCTTGTCCTTGGTGCAAGATCTCCCTTTTTGTTGTTTACAAAGTTGATATATTTAGAAATATAAGAATAAAAGAAGCATCTCTATAAGTGTTATTCTTGTACTGTATGTGAAGTAGAAAATACAGATCATTATTTTTATATTATAAATGTTCCTTAAAATGTGCAAGGTATGTGAAGTAGGACAGCCAAAACCTCTCACATAGTTAATCCAAATTGCATAATGTATATAACATGCATACTGTAGTTAGCAAGGGTGAACATGGATATCCAGTATGTCCTACTGTATACATGTTAGGCCTTTTATTACCCACAATTCCTACATGTCTTGAAGCTGATCTATATGATTTTATTTGTTCCCAAAGTCTCTAAAGTCCCTAAAAAACAGGCTACGACACTGTTGCAATAAGTATTATACAGGCTGATACAGCCATTGACACCTTCTGAGAGATTTCAGAGAGATATGTGTACATTGTACAGAAATCACAATCTGTACACAATAGTCCCTAATTGTGGTATTGTGTTATCATTTTTTAATGCTCCCTAATGGGAGCACTCAAAAAAAATGTTTGTTGTTTTCATTTTAATAAATGTATACACTAATGGGTTTTTATCTGAAAACTTTGTTTTGTTTGTTCAAACTTTGATTGCTTTTTTTTAACAGCTTTAAGCTGTAGTCACAGGCATAATTTAGTTTTTCTTAATTACTTAAAAAATACTGATGTTCTTGAGTTTCATATTTGTTGAAAATTAAATCTATTGGTAATTAAATGAACTTAGCAGTCAACAAACAATGCACCTATGTGTGGCAGTTAGATGATGGAATGGAAATTCACAGCCAGTTATGAAGCACATAATGAAACCTGCTGCATCCATGATGTAGATTTTCCATTAGTAGTTGGGTTTTAAAGTCAGACATTTTTCAGATTCAGAAAGAGGGTTTTTTTTATTATTTTTGTTTACAATTACATTAAGGTTGAAGTTTCCCCACACAACCTATAAACCTACAATAAATCTCAAAGCAGTATTGCCTTAAATGAACATTAACACCAACAAGTACAAACTTTCTATTCCGTCTATTGTCTGTCCATTGTCTTGACTATAAACATTAAAAGAGAGCTGGCAGTAAAAATTGCAAAGTGGCAGAATATCAAACAAATATTCAGCTCCCATAGTTACATCTTTAATATTCTCAAAGTGTTAGCATTTATCAGATATATAGCCTGGATTCCAGATGAGTTTATTTGTAAACAAGGGGGATATGATATATTGCTGATGGGACTAGGATTGATACCTTTCCCTAGTTCCATAGGAACTTTTGGAGCTTGGGGCTAATCTACCAAAAGCCTCAATTCCGAGAATTGCCTCAAGCTATCAATGGTACCTGATTGCTGCCTTATCATCTGTAAAGACTATTCAACTTCTCTTCTCAACTATGCCAAGGAAAGAGAACACACCACTAACCTTCTGATCCAGAAGCAATGTATTCGTGGGAACTGCAGCAAATACCTTATAGTTTGGCTTTATTCTGTATAACTGAAAAATAAA
Organism: Hymenochirus boettgeri; assembly: GCA_019447015.1. NCBI lineage: Eukaryota > Metazoa > Chordata > Amphibia > Anura > Pipidae > Hymenochirus > Hymenochirus boettgeri. The sequence continues at coordinate 175,934,094 of CM033473.1, forward strand.
ACATAAAAAGTGAGTCAGTATTTCAGGCAATATTGACATTATGTATGCTTACTAGACATGTGTCTCCTTTACTAGGAAACATAAATAGAAATCTGTATCTAGTAGACAGGTGCTACTAGGCCCAGATTTATATTGTTATTTTTTCTTCTCATTTTGTGTATCTTATAGAATTCACATAAAATTAGGCCCAGTGGCAAAATATAGCAACGGAAATGCAAACAGTTGATACAAATTCCTAGCATAACTCTATGCAAGGATTAATATTCACATTAAACTTTTAGTTATCCTTCAAATTTACAACCACAAGCATGCTTCCTATGTGGATTCCTGTGGCATTTAAAATTAAACAAATGAGCAAACATTCTTGGTGGAATCATGCAGAGTGTGTCTATTTAAGGATATATAACATGCACTTTTCTGTTGTTTAATTTAGTGAAGACTGAATAATTTCCTATCCTTCCTGAACAGTAGATGGTGTGATTGGTGTAGAACAATATATGGTAAGCACAGTTTTTTATAGTCTGAACAGAAAGTAAAAGAGCCAGAAAGGTGGATGTAAAGCCTTATTAAAAACACATTTTAAAATTAGCATTGAGGGTAGAGATAGACTGTAGAATTGTCATGAAACTGGATTTTAGACTACAGGCTTTGTCATTTAAATTTCAAAGTCAAAACAGAAATTTTATCTGCAATAAAATTTCTAGGTCCTTTGTCAAAATGTGGGTGTCAAAACAGCTATTTCAATGATGCTGAAATTTTGAAGCAGAAATGAAAATATTGTCACAAGTCTTACTAGTGCATAGTATGCAAATGTATAAGTAAATTCATTAGATATGTGCACCATTGGCTGACTCATTCAAGTACTAAATAACCAATTTTTTAAGGCAAGTTCACACCTGCTAGAATCCTAATATCGCAAAAATTACTTGGCTACCGGCATTCATGAAAGAAGATATTTACCATGAAGTTAGACTGCAACAAACACTAGGCATTTTTTCCCCAAGAGATTACACTCTTTAGAAATGTTATTCCTGAGTAAAAGATCATTTGTAATAAGGACACATACCGTCACATAACAATCAGCTGAGATAGTTTATACATTTGAAAATGAGTGGTCCAGCAATCTTTCCATTTCAAGCTGAATTCAGCCGTGCCCCTGGTTGGATAATTGATTATGTAATCTATCTTTCTGTGTGCTTCATAAAGAAATTTCTGTCAATGGAGAGTGTTCATGCATGCAGGAGCACAAGTCCAATTAGGAAGTGCCACCCATAGTTAAAGCAGTACAACATATTTAACTTTGTGACCCTCAGAATCAAATCAAACATGTATAAAACAGAAACATGTGCTTACAGAAGGATATAAGTAATAACTAGTGAGTTATTACATGCAGCTAGCATGTTATATTATACTAGTAGTAATGATAATAATTAGGTTGCATGCATATGAAAGACAGATACCTTTTCATTCTGCGAACATTGTGACAAGGATAGAAATTCACTGGATCTTGACAAAGATACAGGTGATGTATAAATTGGTTCATATTTTCTTGCTGTTTCTTTTAGAGGGAGTGCATTTGAAAACAATTTATGATTAGGCAAAATGTGCGACGTCATAGACTGTGAAACGTTAAGTTTTTCCACAGTGTTCAAAGGTAGAGATGTAGAATTTGGTAAATAAGCTGCTTCTGATGACTGTACAATAGAATTATTTGGTGAGGTGTAGCTTGCAGGCATCTCTTTATCAACAAAAAGGGTGTACTTTTGTAACTGATGTATTGTTTGTCCTTGATGTGTGAGGTTTGGAGTAGAATGTGCCATATTTAAATGTAAACTTGGTGAAAGTATTTCCCCTTTTGTCTGTTTTCTTATGTTCGAGGATTTATTTAGAGGGGGTTTCAGAATATAAGGGGGGATATTTTCTTTACAATCCGAGGGTGTGAATTTGTCTGTTATGGGGGACTTCCATATAGTTGTATGTGTCATATCTGAAGCAGAAAAGTTTAAAGGTTTTTGATAAAAAGAACAATCGACCTGCAAAATATTTGATTCTGAAATAGAAGGAGTTGCTTTAGCTTGTCTGTAAAAGTCTCTAGCTTCTGGTTCTTGTTTACTATTGAGAGAAAAACAGGAAAAAGATTTTCTAGGTATTGTTGACTGCAGCACAGATTTCTGCAAAAATGGACAGGTATTCTCTTGCTGTGAAGCTAAATACCTCTGACTAAGATGAAGCGATTGTTGACTCCCATGAAATGGTCTGTTGAATTTAAGTAAAGATGTTAAAAGAGAAAGACGTGAAGAAGCAGGAGAAAAAACTTCACAACTTGGGGCTGGTGAAATAGGGTTGCAGGACTCGCTTAGGCTGCATATTGTGGAGGAGGAGCCATAAAATGGAGAATGGAGTGGACTGGGACTGGAACAAAGTGGATGTCTAATGATTTTTATTGGGAATGAGGATAATGTTTGTTCCCTTCCATGAGAGGTAATTGAACCTTTTTCTGAAACTGGCTCTTGAATTTCCACCATATTTTGTAAGTTTGAAGTTTTCATCAAATTGTTGTCTGTATTAACTCTGGCAGTAGAAAGAAAATTAATAGATTCTGATAAACCAGTGTTATTATACATAGATGTCTTCCCCTTCAATGGTATTTCATCATAAATATTGCATGGAGCAGAGATAAATATGTATTCTTGCTCTTCTGAAATACAGTGTATTAGTGGCTTTTTATTATTTAGTCTTTCATTACCACAACGTAAAGCCGCAAGTTTGGGTTTATATTCAATAGGAGCAGCAGAAGGTATAGTAGAATGCAGCTAAAGTGAAAAGAAAGAGAACATTGGGTGGTTAATGAAGGTCAATTAACATGAAAGCAAATAATCTACTTAGCAATTTTCCTTAAAGGGCAAATGTAGTCTTTGAACAAGTTAGGATAAAAAAAACTGCAGTCTTTCTTTTAAAATGAGCACTGGATGGAATATTTTCCTGTTTCCAGTAGATTGAGTGACATCCTCTGACCCGCCCCTCCGGCCCAGGGGCACAGCATGCCCACTTAAGGAATAACAGGAAGAACATGCACAGACAAAAAAAATTGACAGTGGAGAATGGGAGCCTAATAATGCAGGCAGAGGTTGGTCACATTACTACAAGCTGGTCACATGGTCTGGAAAGTTTTTAAACAGAGAGTAATATTGCTGAACCTTTCCAGCAATTACTTCTCTCATTTTTTTCTCTAGATCTGATTTAGGGTTCATGTTGAAGGTATGATAAAAGGCTATTTATTTAACCCTAAGTTGTTTGGAAAAATTGGAGACCACGATTACCCTTTAAAGGAGGAAAAAGTCTAAAGTTCCGGTGATTCCAATTGCAACGAGGACCTTAACTTATTTTAATCAGTTGAATAAAAATGAATGTGTTTGTGGGTGCTGCTCCTCCTCTTCTTCCCAAGATCCTCTGCTCCTGGCAACATCTCCCCAAATCTTTATTTGGCACCATCCCCAAAGACTTTAATTTAAATTACATCACCAGCAGCAGAGGTTCATGGTAAACAAGAGCAAAGGGAGAAAAAATTAGTTTTAGCAGTCACATGTGAAAATAAAAATTGCAGAAAAGGCCTTAATATGTGTGCAATCACCTGAACTTAATTGATTTTTATTATGAATTTTCTTTTTATCTAATTTAATTTCTTTTTTTATTTTATCTGCTAACAAAGAGAACGATTTTAACACATTTTTATTTTAATTAAATAAAGTATGAAAAATATATCTAAAACAATGTAGTTTCTTTCTTACCAGAATATTAAAAATTTAAATAAAAAAGTAATAATAATAAAATAAATAAGTAATGCATTATTTACTTAACCCATTACCCATGTATATTCAATGCCTAGAAAGTAATATAAAATCTATTAAATGTTTTTATGTAAGATTACATAAAGAATTAAAGATGATCCAACTTTTACTGGTAGGCGATGAAACTTTGATGTTTATAATTTTGCTACATTTTTGAGTTTTTATCAAGCTAGTACTGAGAGGTAATACAGTAACATGCAAACAAAGAAGAGAAGCAATACAATAAAACATTGAGTGCCTTAAGGGCCAGTGTCCTGCACTCATTGTAATAAGTAGCTAACACACTGTGCACTTACTTGTGTGCCTGACTCACTTTACACACTGCTTTTTAGGGGCCACTAAACATTGCTCTAATGTACTCACTAAAGGGTCTATTCAATTATGTGCTTTCTGTGTCCAATTTCACGCTGCTGTCACTGTTTAAGCCAATCAACATTGCACTTACTGTTGGAGACATTGAACACTGCTCCTACTATAGGGGCAACTAAACTTGAAACAGAACAAACTTGTGGTTTGCAAATATTTTTTGCAAAAACCTATAAAATAATGTGAATGTTTTTAATGTGTTTTTAAAGTGTGTATACATTGTTTTGCCATCCATAGTGTATATACATTGCATACAAGTACATTGTTTCTAAAGTTTACCAACTTGGTTGGAGAATTTTGAGGGAGTTTTATTTTGCTCTGGGAGCTGACCCTCAGTCTTTGCTCCAAGCTTTGCTTCCTCCATACAGGGTGGGGTGGGGGAATAGGGGTGGAGGAGAGAGATACCAGGAGCGATGGAGGAGAGAGATATCTGGAGGGAGGAGAGATGCTGGGGGTGGAGGAGAGAGACGTGGGTGGGAGGCGGAGTGAGACATGGGGGGGTGGAGGAGAGAGACACGGGGGGGCTGGGGTTGGAGGAGAGAGATGGGGATGGAGGAGGGAAACGTCTGGGGGGTGTTGGAGAGAGACGCGGGGGGGAAGCAAGACTGATTTTAAAAAATCATATTACACTCATATTAAAGGACAACAATACCCAAAAAAACAACATCTCCCCCATTACATGTCCACACTTCCAGCAGCTGAAATCACTTACTCTCATTTACAACCTGCTGCACTCCCTTAGATATCACACATGCCTCCTAGATGGCCCGGGGCCATCGTTAACATATCACTTGTCATTGGTTTGTGGGAATGTCTGTTACAACCTCTCTCCTCCTCCACTGCCAGTCAAACAAACTTGAAATGTCCTGTTGCTATAATACAGCCTACATAATCAAACTAATGAAGGGTGGGTGGAGGAGTGTTTTCTTGCATGCTAGCTCTGAGTGACAGTTCGAGGCAGACAGAATCGTTATGCCCCTTTCACAGCATGGCTAATTGAAGGCAGAGAGAGGATTGACATCAGAAAAAAAAATGTATAGGGAGCGCTGCATACCTTTACTCTTTTTAAAGCGGTTTTAAAAAAAATGCATTGAGGTAATACAGTTATCCTTTAATAGTGCTTTGTGCAGCCTTTCAAGATGAATTCAAAGTTTATACTTTCTATCCCTAATTATATAGGCTTTACATTTTGCACCTGTAGTGGATCATGGTTATACTTTTTCTTATGTCTCTATGTTGTCCATTTTTTCAGTACCTTACCTTAATAATTCTGGCTTTGTTTTGTCATATTTTCTGTGACATTTGACATCAAACACACTCTCAGAATTAATAGAAAGTTGTACTGTGTGTGCTTGACAGATCTTGCCAAGTGTGTTTTTTTTAATGCAAAATATAATCTATTCATATGTGGATTTTTTTTTGTAAAAATAATATATATAGTAAAACATAAAATCCTAGATTCTGTGCAAAAAGCAATCTAATTTCCAAATATTATGCTGCTATAAATCTTACTTCTTGTCACGCTGCTTTACAGGATTCCATAAACAGAGATGGCCTGCTTACAGTATTGTAAAAATTATTTAAAGGGCATGTCCACCCCCACAACTAAAATTCTCCCCTAATGCTGGCTCAAGTGTGTAGAGTTTACAAATCCTTACCTTACCTCTCTGCTCCAAATGGTTCTCCTGTAATGTTAGCCCAAATTTCTAGAAAGTGAACACCAGGAGCCTGGAAGGGAGGAAAACATTTTGCCTCTGAGGTGTCCTCTGAGAGGTTTCTGGCTTGCTCACTGCAGCCCTCCCCCCCTTCCCTCCCTCCCGGTCCCTGTATGGTTCCCTGTGCCCCTAGTGTTAAATCCATTTGCTGTACTGTAGGGCCCACTCTCCCACCCCCAACCGATATATTAGTTTGTCAAAAAACAAAGCCGATCTGTACTTACACTGCCTTGTTCCACCGGCGTTCTGTACTGCCTCTCAGCCAATCACGGACGTGGCTGCCGGTCCAGCCCCCTGCTTGCAGTTTCATGTAAGCAGAGGGCCGTGTCTGAACGCCGGTGTTACAAGGTTGTGTAAGTACACAACAAACTAATATGGCCATAATCTTAACCATCACCCCTTCCTTGCTCCCACATATAAGAGCCAGACACCAGATTTTGAGTTAGAAAACGCCACCGCATCTTTTACTCAAACCTTTCAAAACAGAGCAATTGTAAAACATCTTACCAGAATTAAAGATCAATATCAGTTCACATAAAACATTAAACAGCGTGTAACAAAGATATATTTCTTAACTATCCTATCAAACCATCATAATGTCTAAGTGCACTCGAAGCCCCCGCTTTTTCCTCCACTACCACTACTTTATTTATTTTGCCCCTGCCCTACTCACTGTAGGCTACCACTAGCAAAAGAAACGTAAAAGAAATGTGGGGGGAGGAACCACCGCTTCCCAAGGTACTGAGGAAGTGACCCCACTCTTAGTCACGCATGGTTAGCCACACACCCCCTATCCTGGCTCTGTCAAGCCCCACAAGGTACAGTAGGTCTCGTGGGTTGAAACTTCTATTAGTGTCACATCCTATAAAATAATACTTTGTTAAAGCACTTGTTGATTTTATTACAGCACTCGATTGTTTTGGATAAAAGTCTTTTGGTATATTTGGTTTATCTGCACTTGATAAATTTTGCCTACTACTTTAGAAACATGAGAAAAATTCACAAATGTGTGGGCACAATAAAGGCCCTGGAGCTAGTTATTAAATTTAGTCATTTAAGTATGGGCAGAGATATTTAGAAATGTCTAAAGGGAGATTCTTTCTTTATTAATATCATTTTGTTTGTGTACTCTCTGTAATATAAGAAACCATTACCAAAGATATTTAAGTAAGGGTATGTGTACAGTCTTTATTATTACTGTACATTATTATTTGGGGTTGTATTTGTATAACTGAACTGGACTGAGCATTTTCTTAAAGTTACACCACATCAAGGGCCTCATTTACCTCATTTACCTAGAGCCACAGTTTGGGTAAATGTTCATTCGGGTATTTAGTACCAGAAATCCCAGTGTGACTGTAACACCAGCTATCAGGGCAAATACTTTTACTGAATACCTCGTGGCATCTGTGCAGGTGTCTTTTATGATACCTGCGAAGCCGGCACAACTGATTGAAAAAACGTACTCACACCAAGTTAATAGCAGTTAGCACAACTTTAACCCTCATTTTAAAACAGCGCCCAGTGGTAAATGAGGCAACAAATCTTTATTTGTATATATGAGTAGTTAACATAAAAGGGGCGTGTTGAGGGTGCTATAACCACATGGAAGCTATTGGGAAGCCAGGTCAAGCTTCCATGTGCTTATAGCACCCCCAACACTCCCCTTTTATGGGAGGTCCTATGTCTTTAATATGGATGGATGGCGTCTTCCCTCATTTTAAAAAGTCAAAGGGCTGGGGGGAAGTGAGAAAGACTGTTATATTGATCCAGTGTATAAGAATAAGAAATGTAAAAGTTTGCTTATCGGAATTGAAGTAAAATAAATTTAAAAAGGTTACAAGTTAGGACCTTCCAGACTGGGGTTACCTTGACGTGGTTGGAAGGCTTTTCATTCATGTGATTACAGTAATGTATACTAAAACCATTTGTTTATAAAGTTTGCCAGTGTGCAGATAATATGATATTGTATGGGGCCTAGGAATGTGCATTGATTATCTTTTCTATGTTTGTATAAATCTTTGACCAGATCAGTAGCACTTCCGCTAAATCTAGTTGTAAATTAGTTGTAAATTAGAGTACTTCCACAATCCTTGTATTGTATGTATCTATTGGGAGGCTTTGTCAAGCTTCCATGTGGTAATAGCACCCCCAACATGCCCCTTTTATGGGAGGTCCTATGCCTTTAATATAAAGCACTGGATGGATGGCCTCTTCCCTCATTTTAAAAAGCCAAAGGGCTGGGGGGAAGTGAGAAAGCCTGTTGTATGGATCCAGTGCACAACTATGAGAAATGCAAAAGTTTGCTAATGGTAATTGAAGTAAAAAAAAGTTACAAGTTAGGACCTTCCAGACTGGGGTTACCTTGACGTGGTTGGAAGGCTTTTCATTCATGTGATCACAGTAATGTATACTAAAACCCTTTTATTTATAAAGTATGCCAGTGTACAGATAATATGATATTGTATGTGCATAGGAATGTGCATTGATTATCTTTTCTATGTTTGTATAAATGTTTGACCAGATCAGTAGCACTTCCGCTAAATGTAGTTGTAAATTAGCCTAATTAGAGTGCTTCCACAATCCTTTGTATGTGTGTGTATATATATATATATATATATATATATATATATATATATATATATATAAACAGAGACACACATGAGCTAAAATAAAAAAGTCTCTATTAATCCTGGGTGCGGTGTGTGTTCTGGTTCTATATATGATATGATACAAGGGTATACGGCTGTACCCTTATAAACCAGCACCAGGTACCTGAAGAGAAAAAAGATGTGCAGTGGATCTTTGGATGATATATATATATATATATATATATATATATATATGTGTGTGTGTGTGACAAATTAGAGTGTGTCCGGCTCTAATTTTCTATTTACACATTTTTTTGCACCCGTGCCTTTAAAAAAATAAAATATAATTTAAGGTGCTGCTGCTCTTTTTTATCTATAAATGTGTGTGTGTGCTTGGTTTTGAAAGGTTTGACTTTTAAAATATATATGCTATGGAAAAAACAGATACTTTTTTATCTTAAGTATCTGCAAACTTTGAAAGAAGTTTTATAGAACTATATTGAGTTCCTTAGAGTGGGAATTTATAAATTGGATCAGATCTAATATGTGCTTGGCTGCATATTTCCTAAATATTCTAACTGAAACAGAAAATATGCCTAATGTATGTCTATTTAGAGAAATAAAAGTACCTTCATTTAGTAAATGATCTTAGTATGTGCAACTATGCAAACGGACATCTGAAACTATTATTACAGGAAAATGCCAGAAAACCTGTGGATTTCTCTTTATGACAGAGATATGTAAAAGCATATTACATAAGGACTGAAAAATATAATTGCCTGCCAAAAGCACTGCACCACCTGACTTAGTAGAGAAGTGATAGATAACACAAAATGCACATATACTATACTAATGAAAAATAATAACTTTGATGAGACTTCCTGGATCTCCTGCTTCTTAAGCCTCCAAATGCAGTGTCCGTGTGGTCCATGTGTGTGCGTTCTCAGTTTTGACAGTCGAAATTCCAAGTTAAAACATTTCTTTGTTACGAGAACCAACAGATGGAATGGAACCCAATGGGTTTTGTGTAACTGTACTGTAACGATGCCCTTAATATTGATCACAAATAATGATCCAGTCAGAAAATATAGTTGGAATATCAGAGAATTGAAATTATGCTAATTTTAATACATTAACTTTTAAATATATGGCCAGCATATGATTTTGTCTAAGGTAATAACACTATGCAAAGTAATTGATCCATTTTATCATAGAAGCTTCCTGATTATTTTCTTTGTTGCAAAGGTTTAATAACCGTTTTCAAACTAGAAATCAAAAATAGAAACTTTGAATTTAGCTTGAAAGGCTACACTGTAAGTTTTAAAACTTGCGTCTGCAACACAGCTGAACAAAATCAAAAGACATCTACAGGGTTATTCAATAAAAGTTCTTATTGTTAAAAATTTTGCTAATTTTGCCTCAACCAATGTTGCCTTTCCAATGTTAAATAAGATCTGATTGGTTGGGGCAAAATTAGCACTATTTTTTAACGATAAGAACTTTTATTGAATCTCCCTGCTAATGTTCTAAGAAAGAGAAGATGAAGGAAATTGTCTATTTCATGCCAAATTAATAAATATCACAGTCTGCTTGTACTCTAATAGTATTTCAGCCACTGTATGTATGTATGTATATGTTTATTTATATAGCGCCACTAGGGGGCGCAGCGCTGTACAATATAGAATACAAAAAGTTGAACAAGGGGGACAGATAATAAATACATAAATGAATAAATAATTATGAGCATCATGAAATATACAAGTGCTTGAAACATGTAACATTAGGAAAGAGGTCCCTGCCCTGTAGAGCTTACAATCTAATTAGGTGGGTAACATACAGATACATAGGAAAGGGTGGAAGTAATAAAGTAATAACTGGTGCAGTATCAACAGTCCTATGCTGTGCTGTGCTCAGTGAGTTAGGATGAGAGGTTAGATTTAAACTTGTTTATTGAGGTTTCTTGACGTAGAGAGAGGGGAAAAGAATTCCAGAGGATGGGGGCCAGAAGAGAAAAAGGTTTAAGATGAGAGGAGGCACTGTGAGTGAGGGGTCTATATAAGAGATGGTTCTGTGATGAGCGGAGGGTACGATCAGGGACCTATGGGGACACTAGAGAGGAAATATAAGAATAAGCAGCAGAGCGAAGGGATTTAAATGTTAAGAGACGGATTTTGTAGATAATGCGTCATTTAATAGGGAGCCAGGTAGATGTACGGCACAGAAGAGATTTGATTTCCCTATTGTTAGAGAGCTAGACAATGTGAGCGGCAGAGTTAAGTATGGAGAAAGATGGAAAGCAGGAAGACCTGAAAGCAAAAGGTTGCAATAGTCTAGGCGTGATAAGATGAGAGCATGGATAGGTATAGCAATAGTCAGAAGCGAAAGGAATCTAAGGATTTTTACAGTGTTACAAAGAAAAAAGCAACAGGTTTTAGCAACATAGTTAATGTGATTGGAAAAGGAGAGAGTGGAATCAATAATACCCCCTAAGCAATGTGCCGACTGAATAGGGTTAATGGGGTTGTTGTCCACAGAAATGGAAAAAGGTGGGAGAGGACCAGGTTTAGATGGGGAAATGATTAGTTTGGTTTTAGTCAGGTTTAGTTTGAGGCATCAGTGCGCCATTCATGAGGAGACACTACGGAGACATTCTGAGATGCGTGATTGGGTGTCAGGACAGCGTGGGGTTGGAAAAATATATTTGCGTATCATCGGCATACAGATGGTAGTTAAAGCCAAATGAGCTAATTACATCTCCCAAGGAAATAGTATAGAGGGAGAACAGCAGGGGTCCAAGAACAGAGCCCTGCAGAACCCCAACATTAAGAGAAACCGCAGATCATGTTTTATTATCATATGACTGTTTTATTATCATACTAGCAAAATACCCGCGCTTCGCAGCGGAGATGTATTCAAATAACCTTTTTAGTAAGAAAGCAATAATGTATCAAGATTGCTGTAATTATAATAACAACAACAGAAAAATCTGTTATGTTTCGCTGTTAATTGTAACGGATGCTCTTGGGTGTTCGGATGAGCGTTCTCTTCTGGCAATGTTGATGCTGTGACAGCATGTAATCGGGGATGTGACAGTGGAGACTATGCTAATTGCAACAACGGAGTTGGTTGGTGGCTTTCTGCAATGTTGGTTCTCAGCCAGTCCCCGCACACACCCTGAAATTTTGGTAAAAATCGGTCCAGCCGTTAGTGTGCAGGAGTTCAAAATTCTATTTCCCCCCCATTCACCCCCACCTAAAAAAAATATTTTGTTAACCTTTTACTGGTAAAGGAGTATATGCATGCAAAATTTGGTTAAAATCGGACCAACCATATAGATTTGTATAGCTTGTAAGCTAGGTAACCATAAGTCTGTGCAATGTCAGATACTCACCGTTACAGGTGGAATTTCGAAACGAAACCTGCTTAACTTTTGTAAGTAAGGTGCAATGAATGAGCTGCCGTCCGCCCCAATACCCCCCACTATTCCTCTCTGTCCACCCTCCAAACCCTTCCCCTTACACCTCAGCCAGTCCCCGCACACACCCTGAAATTTTGGTAAAAATCGGTCCCATCGTTTATGTGCATGAGTTCAAATTCTTCCCCCCCCCATTCCCCCCACCCTAAAAAAAATATTTCATTAACCTTTTACTGGTAAAGGAGTATATGCATACAAATTTGGTTGAAATCGGACCAACCATATAGATTTGTGTGCTTGTAAGCTAGGTAACCATAAGTCTGTGCAATGTCGATACTCTCACCGTTACAGGTGGAATTTTCGAAACAAAACCTGCTTAACTTTTTGTAGTAGGTGCAATGAATGGCCTGCCAAATTAAGCCGTCTGCCTCCACGGCAAGTTGGAGAATTAGTGATGAGTGAGTGAGTGAGTGAGTGTAGTGAGGGCTTTGCCTTTGAATTTCGAAACGAAACCTGCTTAACTTTTGTAAGTAAGGTGCAATGAATGAGCCTGCCAATTTAAGCCATCTGCCTCCACGGCAAGTTGGAGAATTATGATGAGTGAGTAGTGAGTGAGTGAGGGCTTTGCCTTTGAATTTCGAAACGAAACCTGCTTAACTTTTGTAAGTAAGGGTGCAGAATAGGACGGGGGTTGACCCCCCAAAACGTTGTGTACCTGCATGTTGAGCACTTAAATAAATGAATTTGTGATTATCTTCAAGTGGCCCCCCTGCTTTTTTGATATGCAATGATGAGCCTGCCAAATTTAAGCTGTCTCCTCCACGCAAGTTGGAATTAGTGATGGTGAGTGAGTGAGTCAGTGAGGGCTTTGCCTTTGAATTTCGAAACTAAACCTGCTTAACTTTGTAAGTAAGGTGCAAGAATGAGCCTGCCAAATTTAAGCCGTCTGCCTCCACGGCAATTTGGAGAATTACTGATGAGTGAGTGAGTGAGTCAGGCTTTGCCTTTGAATTTCGAAACGAAACCTGCTTAACTTTTGTAAGTAAGGTGCAATGAATGAGCCTGCCAAATTTAAGCCGTCTGCCTCCACGGCAAGTTGGAGAAATAGTGATGAGTGGGTGAGGGCTTTGCCTTTGAATTTCGAAACGAAACCTGCTTAACTTTTGTAAGTAAGTGCAATGAATGAGCCTGCCAAATTTAAGCCGTCTGCCTCCACGGCAAGTTGGAGAATTAGTGATGAGTGGGTGGGGCTTTGCCTTTGAATTTCGAAACGAAACCTGCTTAACTTTTGTAAGTAAGGTGCAATGAATGAGCCTGCCAAATTTAAGACCGTCTGCCTCCACGGCAAGTTGGAGAATTAGTGATGAGTGGGGTGAGGGCTTTGCCTTTGAATTTCGAAACGAAACCTGCTTAACTTTTGTAAGTAAGGTGCAATGAATGAGCCTGCCAAATTTAAGCCGTCTGCCTCTACGGCAATTCGAGATTAGGATGATGAGTGAGTGAGTGAGGGCTTTGCCTTTGAATTTCGAAACGAAACCTGCTTAACTTTTGCAAGTAAGGTGCAATGAGTGAGCCTGCCAAATTTAAGCCGTCTGCCTCCACGGCAAGTTGGAGAATTAGTGATGAGTAAGTGAGTGAGTGAGTGAGTGAGGGCTTTGTATTTTCGAAACGAAACCTGCTTAACTTTTGTAAGTAAGGTGCAATGAATGAGCCTGCCATATCTCGGTTTATACTCGGGTCGGTTTATACTCGAGTATATACGGTATTTCTCATTTACCTTTTTTTTATTAGGAGGATTTATCTTCTGTTTATTTACCTTAAATATACAGAAGATACATATACAGATGCATAACAATATGGAGAAAATGAAATGAAAGTATAATTGGCAGAATTTCTGGAGAATACGTCATTTAATACTGTGCTTGTTACACAAAAAAAAAATATTGGGATTTACCATGAACCCCAAAACTTTATGTATTTATATATATATATATATATATATATATATATATATATACTTAAGTAGATTGTCTGCAGCTCTTGATAAATTCTGTCATCTAGTCATTAAGGGCCATATATATATAAACCTGTGGTATCGGAAAGGTCTGATACTGCTGGTTAATACCAGTCGCTAATGAAGCAGCTGTAAACTACCGATCATGGTATTGGATTGCCAGTATTTTGCTCCCACACGGTATCAGTATTTTACAACCGCAGTGCAAAATAAAGTTGGTGTTGTAAACTACTGATTGTTATCAGTAGTTTACTTTGCCATTAAAGGCGTAGTATTGTTCATTTGTGATGCTGTGCCTTTATAAATATGTCCATAGTATCCTTATATTCTAGGAGGTAAAGTAAGACAGCAATGGCAGCATTACCATCCAATTAGAATTACTAGTCTTCTGCTGATGGAGTCTGCAGAGAATGTTCAAGAATTTGTAAGCCAAGCTATGTTTTAATATATGGAGAAAGGGTGTTCTGTATTATAGAATAGTACTAGAACAGAAACGGCACTTAGAAAGGGTTTATATTTTTCTATTAAATGTATTAACTAGTTTGAAATCAGATATCCAGAATTTGGGCTAAAGAAACGTATCCATACAGTTAGATATTATGGAGTATAATATTAGTTATGGCTGAGGATGTAACTGATAGCGATTGTAAAATTCTCTATTTTTTATCTGTATAAAATCACAGTTATGTTTCTCTGAAATGACTTGATCCTGGCCAAGATTGCTCTTTCATTCCCTGCAGTTTTTTTATACTTCCTTGTTTTGTGACTATTTCCATGCACTGTGGGAAGAGATCTGTTTTTGATTCCCAGATGTTTTAGATGCAAGATCTTCATGTACTAAATATTTGGCTCCACATGCGCCTATTTAGAATTAAATTTTTTTCTTAAAAAATTCAGTTGGCTTATTCCATGTGGTAAATTTAAAGAAATTTTGTGGTTTAATTGTTGGGTGGAGCCCAGTTATTGAGAAGTGGCCAGGTGAAATTAACAATCCTGTTGATGGGAAAAGGAAAAAACTTAGACTTAAATGTGACATAAATATCTGAAATTTTCCTTACTGTATTGTTTTGTCACACACTGTAATGACTATGGTGTAAATGGTGATTTGAGGATTTTCAATGTATCTCCCAAATACCCCTTTTTCCACAGGACTGTTCCAAGTCTCAGGACCTGTCCCACTT
Organism: Hymenochirus boettgeri; assembly: GCA_019447015.1. Taxonomy (NCBI): domain Eukaryota; kingdom Metazoa; phylum Chordata; class Amphibia; order Anura; family Pipidae; genus Hymenochirus; species Hymenochirus boettgeri. The sequence goes on from CM033473.1 coordinate 175,949,224, forward strand.
ACATAGATGTGTCTGTTGCATCACAGAATGGGTGTAGCATGGGCAAATCTGGACAGGGATAGAAGCATGCAGGGCAGTTTCTAGGCATAAGAGCAACAAGCTGTTACCAGTTGAATATTTGCAAGAATATTTGTGGCTATGTACCAAGAGCCAATCAGGGTTATTCAATAAAAGTTCTTATCGTTTAAAATGGTGCTAATTTTGCCCCAACCAGTCAGATCCTATTTAACATTTGAAAGCTAACATCTGATTGGTTGGGGCAAAATTAGCACCATTTTTAACGATAAGAACGTTTATTGAATAACCCCGATTATCCGCTATTTGTGCCTTAAAGTTGCATTAACTAATGTAGCAAGGGTTAATGCTTCTTTAAGACTTTTGGCAGTATGCAAAAACTGCCACAACCAATGTACCAAGCTGATAAAGGCTCTTTAAGACAGAATCTTTAATGCCAGTAGATAGCTGGCGTTAAAGATTCGGAATGGGTAAGCCCCATTCCCAATGCACTGAGAGCCCCTATCGGCTTGGTGTATTGCCTAAAGGGGGCAATGGAAAGCGATGAAAGCTCTCCATACATTGTGAGGTACAGTATGCTTTAAAAGATGTTCGTATTTACTGGTGTACTGCAGTTAGAAAACACCTGGTTGGTTGCTGTGAGTATATAGCATGGACAGTTCTACTACTATTAGATCTGGATTGCACTAATAATGTAAGTATTTTAGAAATTTTATTGCTAATATACTCTGGATTTATTGTACAATACATAGAAAGGTCTGTCTCATTGCAGAATGGTGGCATTGTTGTTTATGTAACTAAAGTAACCACTGGAAATATAAAGCTTGATGTAAAATAAACACTATATAACACAGGTGCATGATGTTTAGGTCATGTTTACGTGGACTTAGTAAATACTGATTATGTTGCAAATCAAATAGCATTGTTCATGTAGCTTTTTAAATGCAAACAGTTTACCACTATACTGTAAAATTGATGTTAGGGCAAGGCCCCACTAGGCAGCACACACGAATCGTGCGACGCAGCGGAATCACAATGTCGCACGATTCATGTGCGCTACCCTACGCATGTGCTGCAATTCCTTTGATGTTAATCATGGCGCATGTGATGCGCACCAAAAATGGTGACCGTATGCACCGTGAAAAGGGTAGACATGGCAGCAGAGACAGTGGGGCCATCCGCTACCACAGCGCACCCCAAAATAGCCTAGTGGGGTCTAGCCCTTAGTGTGAATTGGATTTAAAATAATATTAAAAGATCTTTGTAAAATTATTCTAATATGACCAATAAAATGCCAGTTGTTTACATAAATTAAAGGCTTTCTTGATTTATTGTAGATATGAAATCTACATTTGATTTACATAAGACTAATTTCACTTGGGCAACAATTAACTGACACATTTTTTTTTTATTGAGGTTGATAAAAATTTAGAAGAAAGTGCTCTCTGTGTTAGTGGTGAGCTATGGTCTAAAGCACCTTTATCCTGACTGGATGAACACCACGTATAGTATTTGAATAAAGACATATGTCCATCCAGTCCAACCTACTCAGCAATGCCAACATTTCCTGCCTAACTGTTGATCCAGAGGCAGGAGCGTGTTTTGGGGGTGGATTCCTGGTGCCTGGAATCCCCCTTTCTGTCTGCTCAGTGCAGTCTGCTGTTCTACCTCTCCTTGTGTCCATAGACTGTTACATAGATTGTTACATTGTTAATTGAGCTGTGAGTGAGAAGCAGCATTTGTATGTTACAAAAATGAATCCAGTCTGTCCTGTGATTGACAGCAGCATAGAGATCTGTATCAATATTAACCCTGCAGCTGCCTGGGGTGATTGCTGAGACCGGGTTTATATTCAGTACTTACTGTACCTGCTACACTGTGATGGAGATAGTGAGCAGGAATAGGGACATTAGGAAATCCTGGAGGTGGTTGTATAGCTGATTGTCAATATTGTATTATTATATAAATACACACATACATACACAGGAATGATTGTTCCATATATTCTTTATAAAGAATGATTGTTCAATGTGCCCATACATGGTCGGATGTTATCGGCTTCTACTTCAAATTCTGTCAGATCCACCGTCCGTGTCACAGCTCTGACTATGAAAGACACTAATGATAATGTAGCAAATGTGGATTTATTAGTAAAACAGAATGTTAGGCTGGGTACACACGGACAAATTTTCCATCCTGACCTTTCGTCGCTATAAAGTGGTCACTGCCACTTCCGAAATCACCTCAGATTTTTTCGGCCCGACCGACCAATGCATGGAGATATCTGTTGGTTTGTGTACCCAGCCTTAGTAAGTATATACTATACATAACAAAAGAAAAGGGAATATGTGTATTGGCTAACTGTGATGATATTCGTGGCAAATAGAGTATATTATTATATGATCCATATATAATAGAACATAAATGTATTCGGTCATGAACCTCCTTCTGGGCATGTTCAGTGGTAACCCATTTAGGAATCCCCCCTTGGAAATCCTGCGCTTGCCACAGAGGGGAAGGCAAAAAAAATCCACCAGAATTATGAAGGAGGGGGGAAAAATCCTTCCTGACTCCAAGTGGCAATTGGAATTTTCCCTGGATCAACTCTACTTTATGTATCAATACCAGTAACCTGCAACATTCCTTGTTTTCAGAAACTCATCCAGCTTTCTTTTAAGACTATCCAATGAACCACCACAATGAATCACCACATCCACTGGAAGAGAGTTTCACAATTTTACCGTTCCTACAGTGAAAAACCCCTTTTGAACTTGAAGTTTAAACTTCTTTTCTTTAAAGGGCATGTCCACCTCTTTTTTTCAAAATTTTCTGTAGTGTTGGGGACCCTTTCCCACCCCCAACCGCTATAGTAGTTTGTATAAAAAGCCGAACTCTACTTACATAGCCTTGTTCCCCTGGCGTTCAGACACGGCCCTCTACTTGCATGAAACTGCAAGCAGGGGGCCAGACTGGCTGAGAGGCAGCCAATCATGGACGCAGCTTCCGGCAGTACAGAATGCCGGGGAAAAGAGGCTGTGTAAGTACGGTTCGGCTTCATTTTTTTACAAACTACTATAGCGGTTGGGGGTGGGAGAGGATCCCCTACACTACAGAAAGTGGTGAACAATTTTATTGTATGGCCCATTAATATATTTATGCACAGCAATCGTATCCCCGCGTAAGCGTCTTTTCTTTAATGTACATAATTGTAACTTATCCAATCTGTCTTCATATTTAATCTCCACCTTTCCCTTTATTATTTAGTTGCCCTTCTCTGAACCCTTTTTTTAAGTACCGTTCACACTATTGCGTTCCGATTGTGTCTGTTTGAGTTCTGGTCCGTTGCGCTTTAAAAATGCACTGCATGCTGCATTTCTGTCCAGTTTTTTGCATGCATTTTCTATATCAATGTATAGAATACACATTGTGAAAACACAAATGCAAAAAAACACCAATGCGCATTTCTGTCAGTTTCTAGTGTGAACAAGCCCTTATTCCCACCTCCATGTGAATAATAGAACGCCTGGGTAACAGTTACACTTACCTAACAGCACTTCACACCAGAGTCTCCCCAGCAGTGCATTATCCACTATATTATCAATATACTAAAACAGAGCGGCAGGTCCACTATATGAATAAATGCTAACTAAATGCCATACACATGATACAGGTCTCCAAAATATAGTGTTGATATATTATTGTAACATTATTTTACAGGGAGGAGGGAATAAGTGATCTTACCTTCCTGTGGTTAATAGATACAGATTTTATGTACTTAATAAAATCGGTTTAGTGTCCCTTTAATAGGTAAACCATTAAGAAACCAATTGCTCAGAGCTGTGCTAAGTTCAGGTTCTTCTCTGCACCAGGTGGTTTCTATTAGTATACCAATTAAATAGGGGATGCTGGCGAGTAGGCAAGTAATATATACAGTAAATACCAGTCTCGGCTCTTACCTCAGGCAGCTGCAGGGTTAATGTTGATACAGTTCTCTATGCTGCTGTCAATCACAGGGCAGACTGGATACTTTAAAACAAACAAATGCTCCTTCTCACAGGATTTACAGCTCAATTAACAATGTAACAATCTACGGGAACCAGGAGAAGTGGAACAGCAGACTGCACTGAGCAAGCAGAAAGGGGGGATTCCAGGTACCAGAAATTCCCCCCTAAACATGCCACTAAGCAGGGGTCAGGTGACTCACCTTGGAGGTCCGTATCCAGCCTGCAGACCATAGTTCTTGTACTTTAAAGAATATTTTGAGTATCAGCATGCACAATTTTTATCTGCCAGGTTAGTGTCCTGGGCTCTCCTGTATTGAAGCACCGAGAGAGCCTGGCAGGTTTGTTTTTGTGTTTTTGTGTTTTGTGCTCAAATTTATTGGGAGGTAGCAATCCTACCACCCTGCCCCAGGTACTTTTTCATTTTACCATTTTTTAAAAAAAACTTTATATGCACTAGAGTTCACCTACTAGGACAATTGCATCGGCAGTGCGGCGGAGGATCGAGGGGAGGTAAGTAAGAGTTTGGGGGGCTTTTTAAAAAAACTAAACATGCGGTTGGGGCTGGGGGACATGGGGGAGCATGATATTAATTTTTTATTTTAGGGGTGGACATAGCCTTTAATTCATTCTTACTTCAGCCAGTTCCTAATACAATCTAGATGTTTTTTTCTGCCCAGAGGCATTTATAAATATATCTCATTACACTTAAAATTACAAACACTGCAATTGTATTTGGATAATACATTGTGTTTCTTTATTTTTAGGAAACAAATAACCAATCTTCCTTGAAAAATAAATAACCTGTTTATGGCTGTGTGATATCTCTTAGTCTTTTAAACTTAACACTATAAAACCTGTGCCTGCTATAAGATAAAAATGTTACTTTGGATGAATACCATTTTTATCAGATATATGAATGAAACATTTCACAAGACAGATTCAAATTCAATTAAATGATCCTAAAATTTCTTTGTTTGAAAATGATGCTGTAAATACAATACTGTACCTGCAGCTCTTTTTCTTCCAGATTTACATCCCGTAAAAATTCACTTTCATGTGCTTCGGGAATGTGGATCTCATTAACATTTACTTCTGGTAGAGTTGCTCCAGGCTCTTCTGCAGCCTGTAGTGGTGCTCTGCTGATTTTATAACTTTCCTCTTCAAAACTTAATGTTTGATTGTTTTTATGCATCACATCATCTTCGCTTTCATCAGAGTCCATAACAACAACAAATTCTGCTATGAAAAGGTCATTTTGTGGCATATCCTTAGGATGATTTGGGAAGATCTCTTGTCCTAAAAAACACTGTCCAAAGGTGGACATCTTATCTGAGAAACTTTCACTGTGTGCAGTCTCATTTTTTTCTGCTTTGGAAATTTCTTCCGGCTGCCAAAAAAAAAAATGTAATTAAAAAAACACTTTAAGCAATATATTCTTTTCAGCTTGTTAACTATAGCTTACTGTGGGCAAAAGAAACCAGTATCAGAAATGCACCTTCGGTAAATCAATACACCTTATCTCATGCTATTCAGTACAAGGGGGTAGTACATTCCACTCAAATTTTATTTACCATAATGCACTTTTGGGTACAATACACACAAAAAGTAAGTACATTTCAACATATCAACTCTATGCCCTGTCTAATAACATCTACAGGTAGATGGTATTATTATATGATGGTGAAATATATTTTGGGTTGAAGGTCAGTGAATAAGAACATTTTCGATATATTTCCAAAGTGTAAATATTATTGCCAAATTTTAAATTATCATATGAAGCCATTTTCCCCCTAAATTCAGGCTTGTTTGGCAAGCAATGAAGGGCCCATTAGTGGGCCCGTTAGTGCTTATTTGACAATTGTATAGCTAGACAGTTGATTTACACACTGACCCCCAAAGAAATAGACAATCATTTGTCAGGAATCAGCATTCAAGTTGTACATCTCTACTTGAGTATCATACTCAATTGATCTGATCGGTTTGATTGATTGGTTGATTGGATACAGTATGTAATACGATGTGACTTCACATATACAATGCTTGACTATAGTTACTGCCATTAGAGGTAAGATATATCAAATTATTCTACTGCATGTTAAGGTATGTCTGAGTGTACTCTCTATCTGACTACATTAATATCTGGAATATAATCTGTTGGTTTGTGTAAATATTTATTACTTTTGGTTTATAAATATGTGAAAAATCTCTTAAATAGAGATTTTTGAAACCAGCGAGTTCTATTCCAAAAAATATTCCAAAAAATTTGAAAATTTGCAAATCCGAAAACAAGTGAGTTAAAAAATTCAAACTTCCAAATAAATTTAAGGTAGAAATATCAATAGTATATTAGTGTAAATGGCTCAGGGACCTGGGAAATTGTCTGAGGAACACATACGTATCACTTTTTTTCTTCACATGCAAACTGTTGAGTTTCCACATCCCATTTTCTAAAATTTTTGAATATTCAAGATCGAGGGCTCACGTATTCGTTGTTTCTCCCATATTCGCAATCAAAGGTTTAATGTATTTAATATTCTCGTAATGGCGCCTATATATTCTGTAATTTACAAGTAAGAACTTGGAATCTGACTTTATAAAAGACTAAGGGGCATATTTATAAAGGTTCGTTAACTTTTCGCGGCCGTTTTGCGGCCATAAACGCATAAATCGGTTTACCGCGATTTATAAAGGCCCGAAAACGGCCGCGAAAAGTTAACGAAGCGTAACGTTAACCTTGCGCCGATACTTACCGTTACCGCCGCCTTCTATTTTATAAAGCGGCGGTTATGTTTCGCTCGGCTAGTATCGGCTGTTTTACTTCGCCACTTGAAGGAGGCGAAGTCAGCCGATACTAACCTCCCGCGGCGGGGATGGGCAGGCAACCCGCGGCGGGTGGTCGCACCCGCCCGGGAGACACGCCCACCCGCCCACACCCCCGCGGCGGCAGCGGCGACCACCCGCCGCCGCCGCCACTTCCCAGAAGCCCCTCCCAACCGTTCCCCGTTCGCGGCAATCTCGGAACGGAGGCTAGAAGGGCTGCCGGGAAGGGGCCGCAGCAGGTGGTCGTAACCACCGCCGCCGCACCCCCTCCCCGGCAACCCCTCCAAGCCCCCGCCCGGCCGCTCCCGGGGAGGGGACGGGAGGGAGCCGCTGGGGGGTGGAGGCTCCCTCCAGCGGGGCCCTGAGAAGGGCCTTTTGAGGCTTAGGGGGTCCGCAGCCCGAACCGGGACCCTCCCCGGCCCTTATAAGGGCCCTTGCGGCACTGACAAGTGCCTTTGGCGGGGGTCCCGCAGCTGAAAAACCGGGACCCCCCAGTGCGGCTCTTAAAAGAGCCCTTGGGCGAAGTCTTCTTCTTCCAGTCCCGGCGACACCAGCTCCGCCGAGGCCGCCGACCCCCGAGAGGTACCCTGCGGCGCCAGGGGTACCCCGGCGGGCGCGGCGACCTCAACGAGGCCGATGTTGCCGGCGTCTTGATCCGACGCGACGTCTTCGGGCTGGCGACACCAACCCCACTCAGGTCGCGATGCCAGGCAGACTCCACTGCGGCCGCCAGTGAGCCCGCTGGCACCGCCGGCCTCAGCGGAGCCGATGTTGCCAGCCGCTTCTTCTTCTTTCTTCAGCCATCTACTGCGATGGCATCTGAGTTCCGCGGCGGAAAGCTCCTCTTTATATAGGTTTGCAGAAATCCATAACCGTTTCTGATTGGTCAATTTTTAATACTTGCTTTACATTAACCAATCAGATTTCTGGAAAGTTCTGAAATCTGATTGGTTAAGTAAGCAGTATAAAAATTGACCAATCAGAAAGGATTATGGATTTCTGCAAACCTATATAAAGAGGAGCTTTCCGCCGCGGAACTCAGATGCCATCGCAGTAGATGGCTGAAGAAGAAGAAGAAAGAAGCGGCTGGAAAACATCGGCTCCGCTGAGGCCGGCGGTTGCCAGCGGGCTCACTGGCGGCCGCAGAGTGATTTGCCTGGCATCGGCGACCTGAGTGGGGTTTGGTGTCGCCAGCCCGAAGACGTCGCGTCGGATCAAGACGCCGGCAACATCGGCCCGTTGAGGTCGCCGGCGCCCGCCGGGGGTACCCTGGCGGCCGCAGGGGTACCTCTGGGGTCGGCGGCCTCGCGGAGCTGGTTGTCGGCCGGGACTGGAAGAAAGAAGACGTCGCCCAAGGGCTCTTTTAAGAGCCGCACTGGGGGGTCCCGGTTTCAGCTGCGGGACCCCACCAAAGGCACTTGTCAGTGCCGCAGGGCCCTTATAGGGCCGGGAGGGGGGTCCGGTTCGGGCGGTGCGGGACCCTAAGCCCCAAAAGGCCCTTCTCAGGGCCCCGCGGAGGGAGCCCACCCCACCAGCGGCTCCTCCCGTCCCTCCCCGGGAGCGCGGCGGGGCGGGGGGCTTGGAGGGTTGCCGGGGAGGGGGTGCGCGGCGGGTGGTCGCGAACCACCTGCTGCGGCCCCTTCCCGGCAGCCCCTTCTACTCCCGTTCCGAGATTGCCGCGAACGGGGAACGGGTTGGGAGGGGCTGCTGGGAATTGGCCGGGCGGCGGCGGGTGGTCGCCGCTGCCGCCGCGGGGGGTGTGGGCGGGGTGGGCGTATGCCCCGCCCCCTTAGGAGCGGCGTCGGGAAGGGATTTTAAGTCCCTTCGCGGCGATACTATATAGTATCGCCGCGAAGGGGCTTAAAATTACCGCAGCACATCGCGGCCGCGATAGGTATCGCGGGAATAGCGCTCGCCGTTATAAATACGGCGATAGCGCTATTTTCGCGGCCGCGATGTGCGGCGGTAATTTTTTTGCGCTAACATCGTTCCTTTATAAATATGCCCCTAAGTATAATACTACCACTTCACCTTTTTTCGCAACCCCGTTTCAGGTATTACTGTTATAGTCTCATAACTATTTTGCATTAAAATTTTCTTGTATTGATTTTGTTTTGCATCCATGTGCTGATCGAGTGTAGCTGTTGTAATACACCTAACCTTTTAAAAGGATTTGAATTGCATGTTTAATATTCTTTATTCAAACTAGATCATCTAGACTATTCTAATGAATGGTAATAGCTACCCTCATGACAAAACAGTAAAGCTGGGTACACACATAACGATAAAGCCCCGATACCGTCGGATCCGACAGTATCGGGGCTTTATCGTTATGTGTGTGCGCTCATTTCCCGAACGAGCGCACGGCCGCCAAACGATCGGTTCAGCCATACGCTCGTTCGGGAAAGGCCGAAAATTTCCATCGGCCGCGCTAGACTCCCTATAGAGGAGTCTAGCGCGGCCGATGGAAACACACAGTCCCGAGCGTTCTCCTTATGAAGCTCATAGGGAGAACGCTCGGAACTGTTTGTATGCAGATCTTTGAAAGATGGCAGACAGGATCTTGCAGATCCTGTCTGTCATCTTTCAGAAATCTGTGCTGTGTGTACCTAGATTAAGAAAGCATTTGTCTCATTAGCTATCACTATGGAAAGCTTTGTCAACAGTCACATACTTACACCAATAAAATGTGAAAAAAATAACCATTTTATAGGTGTGGTGTTACTTAGTAGAGATAATTAAAAACTGGCAAGTTTTGTTTTGACCTCAGGTTCTGCAAAATCTCATTCTAACCCAATTGAATCTGGATTTTTCAAATTTTAAAATCATAGCTTCTCAGTGTTTTCAATGTTTCCGCCTAATTTTCGACTTTCTAAAATTCAGTTTTTGTTTATTCAACTCAAGTTCTGAGTTTATTTTGAAACCAGGATTCATCACTTGTTAAGGAATCACTATAAAAAGAAACCTCCATAAAGGTTTTACCAGTGGCATGGATGAGAACTGGTTTGTATTATCTGTGTTTGTGTTAAAGGAGAACTATCGTGTGTATAAAGTATTTTTTAAAATGTTTAAAATTTACTTGTGACAGGTATATAGGACTGGTAATTCCTAACTTCCAATATTGTTTCTGTGAGGAGCACCAGCCCAAAGGAAACTGATTCTGCCAGTCTTCCTGGCTTCAGCGCTATCTTTAATACAGAAATAGTTCAGGACTAACCTGGCAAATGAAAACTGTACCTACTGTAGCTCCTCAACAAAACAATATTGTGAGGTAGGAATAATCAATCCCAACTGCCTGTCCCATGTACTTTCCATTTTTAAAAAGTTTATTTTCAGGGTATAGTTATCCTTTAAGATTGTAAATCAATATTGATTATAAGATATAAAGTTAATTCTACCTTTTTGCATGATTAACCCATTTTTTATTTCTTACCAAAATGTATATATATATTTTTATTAATTAATCATCTGGGCAAGTGTAAGATAAGAATATCTAGCCAGCAGGAGATTTTGAAATGTTAAACGCCATGGTCGGCCATGAAACTGTAGGGACCCGGATGCACTTTCCTCCCCAGCGCACTATGATCAGCTCTTTTTAAACAGCTGAACGTTTATATGCAGTAAAGATATTTGCGATCAGCTGTTGAAAAGACCGGTACCAAACCGGCAGAAGGTTTAAACAGCTGATCATATGTATCTTTACCGCATATGCACAATTAGCCGTTTAAAAAGAGCTGATCAAGGGCCCTCTTAATCCTCCACCACCCATCACAATTGGATTGAGTGTTTATATAAAGGTCAGAGCACTCTGAGGTCACACAATATCTGTATATTATTTTTAATGGGGTTTGTTATTATTTAAAATACTTAGGTTAGATTTAAGATTTTTTTTCTCTTTTCAAATTTAAAGTAAAATTCTTTAAGGGTGTGTTCTCCATCCTTTAAAACAAATAATTGTCTCTTGTTATTTATTTGACACTAACTGTTATTTTTAGCATTTTTTAGATGCATTTCTAACCAGATATTTAGAATATTTAAGTACTGACCCCTCCTAATAATTGGCTGTGATATCAGCAGTCACACCCTTGATTGACTACAAATGAGGGAGGGTTTTACCGCGGTGCAAGGGGATTTGCTATTTTTACATAATCACACACATTGCTCTCCGATACAGTGTGGCCTCGGCCTTACTAGCATGAATTTTCATGTGTTTGCAATGCATTAGCGCATGAGAATCAAAGAGCAGAGTATGCCAAGGTGGGGGGGTCAAATTTCCTGCACTGCAATTTGTTTTCAGAGCACATGCATTTTTTTGCTAAGCTGATCGCAGCACAATTCTACTCCGTTGTAGAATGGCCCCTTGATACAGAGATACTGATCCCCTTTATGCAGCAAAGTCACTGGCCCCACCAGTGTCTATCACAACCAGACTGGCTGTTCTGACCCACTGATACAAAAAGCTGGAACGTTTTGCAGGGTGCCTTTTTTTTTTAATATGAAAAAAAAGTTGTATACTCATTTTAAAGGGTCAGTTTAGCGGAAATTATCAATATTTGTTAAATTGTTAGTTTGTGTAATGCATACTTAGGTATTTAACATATTCTCTCCCATTTTGAAAAATCAGTTGATTTCATACCCTTTGCTGTTCCCTGCTGTTGACATTAGTGAGCTGACATTTCAGGTTCTAACAGTCTTTCTTCTGTCCCTAACAGTAATATCTACTGATTGGCTGTTGGATGGGTCAAAGAGGCTCAGATCTCTACTGAGCAATTGAATCAATCCAGGTGGGTCAAGGGCAAGGTCATAACGGTCTTTTTAGGGGTCCTGCAAACAGGAAGTCAGTATTTCGGTTGCATTTGTTTATACACAGACACAAAGCTGAATTGGCAGATTAAGGTAATTGGGATGAAAAAATGCTACTCTTTTTTCTGAAATGTACATGTATTTGCACTAAACTTCCCCTTTAATGATAAAGTAAATGGTCTGGAAGGGAATGTGTCAGTCCCAAACGCTCTCCCTTTACTTTATATAGGAAGAACGTTCGGGACTGCGTGTGACCTGATCTTTAAAAAAACGAAAGTCAGAATATTAAAGATTTGCAGGGGGATGCGAAATCCCGCGTTAACGAGAAAATAAGTGCTAAAATCCCGGTAACCTATATACTAACACGTTAGCGAAGGTTTTACACTGCCTGCCCGATGTCGCAATTTTTATTTTCCGCAATGCAAAGTGATGCAATAAATTTTGCACTGGTATTTGCACTAGTTTTTTGCGCAATAATTAACACCTCTTCAATGATGTCTTTAAAGTATGTGCTAAAGGTTGCTACTTACCGCTAGTGTTTTCGCAATGTATTAATGGTCACAAAGTGGTTAATACATTGCGGAAACAAGTGCACGTAGGTTGCGATAGCGAAATATATTGCATCTCCCCCTTTGTCTATCATCTTTTAAAGATCTTAACAGTGTGTGCTGAACCAAAGCTCTAAGCACTCGCAACATTGTATGTTTTCTTCAGGTGATGACCTTGCTAATCAGCAAATGAAGTAAATGATACAATGTTGCTAATGCTTAGACCGTTTTTTCAGCACAATGTTAAAGGGAATGTCCTCCCTTAAAAACAATATAATGGTCAATTGTCAGTTACTGTACCTAATCCTAACTGTAACGGATATATTTTGCACATTATTACCTGCATTACTAACCAGATATTATCGTCCCCATACTGGCATATTAAGCTGCTGTATCTGCCTCCTCTGCACATGCTCAAACATATAAAAAGCACACTGAGCAGAGGGAGGATGCAGATAACTTTTCCAGAAAGGAATAGAACATATGATTAAATTCCTGCTACAAATTCATGTAATAAACTGGAAAAAAACAGCAGTTGGAGTTGCGGGCATATAATTTGCAAGTCACCAAGTCACCCTGGGCCATTTAAATTAATATGCTATTGCTGTTTCTACCTCCTTAAATTTAATTTCAAACTTTTGGATATTTATCTCCCATTGATTTCTATGGGTCCATTTTGGATTTTCAAAAATCCAAAACTGGGAATGTAATTTACAGGTTTTGAACATCTCTACCTAATACAGGATATTTATAGAATGACAAACATTCAGTTTTTTAATTTTAAAGGGACTGTCCACCCCTCTTTTCAAAAACTGATATTATGTAGATAACATAATATGTAGGCCCCCCTGCGCATGCCAGAAACCTCTCAGAGGACAAGGAAGAAGCAAGGACCGGACAGATCCTACTCTTCACTTTTCTGAACTTTGGACAGGCACTGCGGGAGAATCATAAGGAGCAGAGATGTAAGGTAAAGATGTTTTAAACTACACAGTGGGGCCAGTAGTGGGTTAAATTTTAATTTTGGGATGGACGTGCCCGTTAATTCTTTTAAATTTCTGCTCTTACTTTTAATAGTATGAAAACTGAATTACATTACCTGTGTTGACATTCCGTCTGCTTTACAGCTGACAGCTTTTGAATGGAAAATGTGGTCCTTTCCAAGTAATACTTTGGATGGAAGTTTACTGATTGTTGGTACAAAAGTAAAAGGATGTGATTCAGACTTATACGATGAAATCTTGAGAAAAAAAAGACAAATGGAAAAGCAAATAAACAAATGCTTAGCTATCACCAGTTTTTATTCTTGTAACATTACAGAAAAGCTAATCTACAATATGTAATCTTACTTTTACAGGTGTTTACTGATTCTTCTGAATATGAAGAAAACTAGCTTTTCTGCTCACTGTGACCTGTCAGCCTACCATTGTTCTATATTATGCATTAAACCCCTGTCTATCCATGTCTCTTCCTACATACACAAAACCTTAGTCTCTCCATTCCTCAGAGCATTACTACCATTTAAAATGCCTAGATATTGAAAGATGTAGTGAGGAAATTTTGGAAATGGTGTAATGGCTGTAAAGAAGGTATTTTCCCCCTTTTATAATTCTTGTGTGGTTTTTATGCCTTCCTCTGGATCAACAGTTAGGCAGGAAATAATAAAGGTTGCATGACAACCGAAACATGTCATGTGAAGTGTAAAATAAACAGTTATCCCAGCATAGTCTGTGTAATGAATGGTTTCTTCCCATCTATTTATGAAGGAAATGTGGGTATTGCTGAGTAGGTTGGACTAGATGGACGAATGTCTTTATTCAACCACAAATACTATACTATACTATACTATACTGAACTATACTATAGCAAGAGAAGGGTATATTTCCCTTGAGTTTTGGAAATCCTCTTAAATTTAAAAATGTCTTGCTTTTCCAGAGTTGGCAAGTAAATACATCTCTGTACAAGTTTAGTAAGTTCTCTAAAAAACAAATGCACAGGAATGCATAATTAGCACTATTAGTAAAATACTTGAATTAAGTTAAAGGACATGTCTGCACCCAAAATTATAATTTAACCCACTACTGGCCCCACTGTGTGGTTTAAAAAATCATTACCTTACATCTCTGCCCCTTATGGTTCTAGTGAAATACTTGCCCAAAGTCCAGCAAACTGAAAAGTATGAGCTGTTTTTCTGTGAGAAAGGTTTCTGCCTCCTCCCTGTCCTCTGAGAGGACAGTGGCATGCGCAAGGGAGCCCTTTCCCCCCTCCCACCCTGGCTGCCCTTTCACTTTGCCACATAACCGTTTTCTATATGCCAGCTCACCCCTGCCCACCCCCAACATACTTACAGCCCTTCATTTCTATGGCTGTTTTCATAGCTGGCAGCCATGTCTGTGATTGGCTGCCTCTCAGCCAATCACAGACGTGGATGCCAGTCCGGCTCCTGTTTAAAGTTCCGGGAAACGGAGCCAGAGAAGACAGCCATGGGAGCGATTCTTTTTTTTAGAAATCTAACCCAGTGGTTGGGGATGGGCAGGGGTGAGCTGAAATATAGAAAAAGGTTATAGTTATACTATAGTGTTCCTCTTTCTTTAACTTTATTGCATATACTTACCAGGAGTGGTACAAGTTATGAAGTGAGAACCTCATATTGTCCTACCTGAACTCTTCCCTAGTTGAGAATAGATAGGTTCTCACCCCTGGGATTACCTTTATTAGCTGTAAATCTTTAGTTTTATTTTCGATCACTGGCCCATTTTTTGCTCTACCCTTTTTGTCCCTGGGGTCTAACCAATGAAAGGTCAAGAATCAGGTCTGCTTATTGGATAGATTAGGCAAAGCTACAGTATGAACTGCCTTATGATCAGAACTCCAACTATATCCCTGACAGTGAGTATTTTATCTATTCGTTTTTAGTAGTTGCTTTGAAAGCATCATGTTTACTTTTAGTAAAAGGCCAAATGTTACACTGTGACTGGCTCTGTTTCATCTCTGTTCTTAATTGCTTAGAATATACACAAGTAATGAATAACAAATGTCAACTAAAAGATATTGTAGTGTGAATATCTAACATTTGTTTTTTAGACGCTTATACTGTATGTTCTATTGACAAGTGACTGAATAAACATCCAATTAGAAAATGCTAATGACTAAGTGCAGGTAGTTTGTCAGTAACCTTTAATTCATCTCAGAACATACCAAAATGCATGGCCAAAGGTGAGTGTTTAATACTTATATTAACTAAAAGAAGACGTACGTTTTAGGAGTTTTCTTTACCTTTAATTTCCTCTCTGGATTTCCTTTGTGATCATTAATCAGAAAAATATGTGTATCAAAGTAATAATTCTACTGTAAAGCTACAGTAAAAGTAGTTTTCTTAAAGGTAATAATGGAGATAAATCACATGGTGTTGTCTGCCTTTTTGTGTATTATTTAAATTAATTTCTGTCTAATCTAATTTGCATTTAGTGTTTACTTTTCACCACAATTAAAAGCAACCAACAGCTATTTATAGCCACAATGCCCTAGTAGTAAGTGCAGTAAAGAAAAATATGCTAATGACATGGGTCTATTTCTGTGTGGTTTCAGATTACAGAGCTGATTAGGAAGGCAATTCCTTATTCCAATTGTTTTAAATTGGGGTCTGAGAATATTTCTTGTAGTCTTTCATCCTTTTGTAAAATGGGTTGAAGTTTCTTGGCTATCTTTCAAAATATTTCAATTTGGGGGTGGTATGTAACAACCAGTGCGATACAGTCCTACTTTTGGATATTTTGGATTTTTGGATAGGTTGCTTTATTGATTTGCGTTTCTGTAGTTGACTGACTGTATCCCTGTTTTGTAAAGTCCGTTTTAAGCTGTTCCTGGGGCATATTTCTATCCGTAGAATCAGAGAAAATCCTGTTATATCTTATGCACTGACTGTAAATAATAGAGTTCTTTATGTGTTTAGGGTGAAAAATGTCATTACTGTCTGTAGGCTTGAGATACTGTAGATGGATGTTTGTAATGGGTTTCCTTTAATCCATATTATGGTGTCCAGAAAGCTTATTTTGGTTGGCCAATGGTTCATTTTAAGTTTAATGGTGGGGGGGAAATCATTGTATCTTTTGTGGAACGGCATTAGGTCTTATAGTTTATAGTAGTTTATAGTATTTGAGGTTGAATAAAGACATACGTCCATCCAGTCCAACCCATCTAGCAATATCCTCATTTCCTGCCTAACTGTTGATCCAGAGGAAGGCAAAAAAAACACCAAATTTATGAAGGGGGGAAAAAATCCTTCCTGACTCCAAGTGGCAATTGGAAATTTCCCTGGATCAACTCTACTTTATGTATCAATAAGTAACTTTATGTATCAATAAGTAACTTGCAACATTCCTTGTTTGCAGAAACTCATCCAGCTTTTTTTTTAAACTGACCAATGAACCTGCCATAACAACATTCACTGGAAGAAAGTTCCATAGCTTTACCGTTCTCACAGTGTAAAACCCTTTCCGAGCTTGAAGCCTAAAAGTCTTAAGGGATGTCCTCGTGTCCTTTGACATGATCTATTGGTGAACAATGCCCCAGATAGTTTATTGTATGGCCCGTTAATGTATTTATACACAGTAATCATATCCCCACGCAAGCGCCTTTACTTCAGCGTACATAATTGTAACTTTTCCAGTCTCTTTTCATATTCAAGCTCCCCCAATTCCCTAATTAATTTAGTTGCCCTTCTCTGAACCCTTTCCATTTCAAAGATGTCCTTTTTGTACACAGGATTACAAAATTGCACTGCATATTCCAAATGAGGCCTTACCAATGCTTTGTAAAGAGAGAGAATTACATACCTCTCTTTATACAAGACAATACCATGCTGGTTTTGGCTGTTGCCACCTGGCACTGCTTGCTACCTTTAAGTTAGTTATCCACCAAAACTCCAAGATCCCTTTCCAACAGGGATTCACTTACCACAGAGCCACCATAGTATAAGTAGCACAAGGATTTTTAAGTCCAAAATGCATCACCTTACATTTATCAACATTGAATTTCATCTGCCACTGCCACAGCCCAATGTGACAATCTATCTAGATCCCCCTGCAACGATTGCACATCCTCTGAATTTTTAATGGTCGACAAAGTTTTGTGTCTTCAGCAAACACAGAAACCTTGCTGACAATACCCACTTCCAAATCATTAATAAATAGATTAAATAGAAGCAGCCCCAACACAGAACCCTGTGGCACTCCACTTAGCACTTTAGTCCATAATGATGAAGCCCCATTTACAACTACTCTCTGCATCCTATTCATTAACCAATTTTCTATCCATGTACAAATGTGACTCCCCAGACCAACAGACCCTAGCTTATACATTAGTCGCCTATGGGGGACTGTATCAAAAGCCTTTGCAAAATCCAAGTAAACTACATCTACTGCTATGCCAGAGTCTAAATTTCTACTTACTTCCTCATAAAAGCCAAGCAAGTTAGTTTGACAAGATCTTTTCCTCCTAAATCCATGCTGGTTTCTACTTATAATGGCAGTCCTTGAAACATACTCTAGAACATGTTCCCTTATTAAACTTTCCAGGATCTTCCCCACCACTGAAGTTAAACTTACAGGCCTGTAATTACCCGACTACCCTTTTTGAATATTGGAATAACATCAGCCTTTTTCAAATCCAGAGACACACCACTGGACATGAGGGAATCTGCAAAAATAAGAAACAATGGCCTAGATAAAACTGAACTTAGCTCCCTAAGTACCCGAGGATGTATTTTATCCAGTCCAGGAGATTTATTAATATTAACCTTATTTAGTTCTTTCTGTACCATATCCTCGGTTAACCAAAGTGCACTTGAATCTTTTATACCATTATTGCTACTATACTCTATGATATCTGTACTTGGATCATCTATAGTGTATACAGAGGGAAAAAAATTATTCAAGACATTTGCTTTATCGCCATCCTCCGTAACTAACTTATCCCCATTAATTAATGGTGCCACATTCTCAGTCCTCATCTTCTTACTACTAATATACTTAAAAAATTTTTTAGGCTTAGTGATACTTTGTTCAGCTATCCTAACTTCATTATTAAGGCCCTTTCCGTTCCCTCGGCCTTAAAGGTTTTAAATGCCTTTTTCTTCCTTTCCATTTGCCTCTGAACATCAGAATTCAGCCACATGGGCGCGGATTTATTTTTTTTACATTTATTTTCCAAGGGTATAAATTTAGATGTGAACTGGCTTAATATCCTCTTGAACACAGTCCACTACTGTTCAGTACCTTTTCCTGATAATACATTATCCCAGTTGACATTCTGAAGAGCTGCTTTTAACCTGGGAAAATTTGCCTTCCCGAAATTAAAAGTCTTTGTTAACCCAGCGCACTTTTCCTTTCGATAACAAAGTCCAAATGCCACTATTTCATGGTCACTATTCCCTAAGCCTCTAGTTACCTTTATATCTATAATGTGCTCCACGATGTTAGATATTACCAGATCCAACAGAGCTCTTTTCTAGTAGGAACCTCAACCACCTGTGAGAGAAAATTATCCTGCAGCAAATTCAGGAACTCATCGCCTTTTTCTGTGATGTCAGTTCCACTACACCAATCAATGTCAGGGTAATTAAAGTCTCCTATAATGAGCACACTCCCCAAATTTGCAGCCCTTTCCACCTCCTCTCTGCTAGCATTTGGCAGCTTATAGCAGACACTAACAATGACATTACCCCCTTTCCTGTTGCCTAATTCCGCCCATATTGCCTCAACTTTACCATCCATATCGCCAGTTATCTCTTCTTTTAAATTTGGCTTCCTCTTTAGTCCAAATGATCAGGATGTGGTCTATATAGCGAAAGTAGGCCATGGGTCTGCTGGGGTATGTTGAAAGGAAGTTTACCATAAACAAATTAGCATATTGCGGCACAAATCGTGTTCCCGTTGCCACTCCCTTTGACTTTACTAAGTCAAAGGATAATTAGGTAGTTAGGGACCCAGGATTTCAGAGTAGTGAGATCAGGGCCAGAGATGTAAATGTAGGTATCGTCCGCATACAAATGATATTGGAATTCAAATGAAATGAGTTGACGAAGAGTGGTAAACACTGAATGTCCTGTCTGAAAGATAGGAGAACAGCCAAGAAAGTGCAGAAACCTGGATACCTTGGAGGAAAAGATCTGAAGCAGTAAAGGGTGGTAATATGTATCAAAGGCTGAAGACAAGTGGTGAGAGCTGTTTCCGTGGAAATCGAAAGACAGACTGTGATTAAGCAGGAGTTAGCAGAAATGTAATTAACCAGTTCAGCATAGAGAGTGACAGGCCAGTAACTGGATAAAGGATGGATTAGATGAATCAAGAGAATGTTTCTTGAGAATAGGAGATTCAAAAGCATGTTTGAATGAGGAGGGAAAAGTACCAGTGGATAGGGACAAATTTAAAAAAAAAGAGGTTAGGGCTGGTGAAAAGGAAGAAGAGAGATGAAGAATGAGAAAGGAGGAAATGGGGACAAGCGGGCATGTGGTAAAGCATGTTTGAAAGTCTTTGTTCTGTAATATTGGAAATGGTTAGGACAGAGTTGGAGGTGGTAGATATTGGAAGGGATTGGAAGTTGCGGAGATGAGCTAGAGCATGCAGCAAAGCCATTTCTTATATGAACTTTTTTCCTGTAAAATAGAAGGTGATTTTATCAGCAGATGTAGGAGAAGGAGTTAGCAGGAGAGACCATGTCAGATATGTTTTAGTGAAGCCTAGGAAGATAAATGTATGTATGTACGTATGTATGTATGTATATGAGTTTATTTCAAAGAGAGTGTGCATTCCATGGTGCCCCAGATAATGGAGCTGGAGAAATGGGAGGAAGAGGGCTGTTTAGAATATTCCCTGGGTTTACAGTATTAGAGTATGAGGAAGCGTAATGTGGAGTAAGAGACTGTGTAGGGATGGGATGATCATACATGGGCAGAGTGTGAGAAGGGCCAGGATTTGGGGAAATATCACCAGCAGCAAGCAGGAGGAGGGAGAGTGACAGTAAATGAGAGTGGGATTTGAGTTGAATATGTGCATGCTTTGTAATAATTGAGGTAACAAAAGGAGGATTTTAAAATGCCAAGCAGTTCATGATCGGACATAAATTAAGAGGGTAAAATGTAGGGTGCAATGTAAATAGACTTAATTTTGAATAAGTTAACAGGATAAGGATGAATAAGGATAATCTGGAACATGGCATGGAGGGAGGGGGGAACAGGAAGCAGGGACCGGATGACATGCCTAGGACCGAGAGGTCCGAAACGCGTAAGGCAGACTACAATAAAGGATTGTGCATTCAGCAGCAAGCAGTCGTATTCCTTGTTCCTTGTGGCCTCAGTATGTGTGGATCTCTCTACTTATGGATATTGATTTGGTTTGAACAAGTGCCTTGCGACAGGTTTGGGGATCCTAGAACCTGAGTCATTCGGACTGTGGAGTAAGTATTTGTTTGTTACAAGCCTGTGTATTGTGTGCAGTGTTATGAGGCTAAGGGTTCGGGGTACTGTGCACCCGGGCCATCTTACGCAAGATAATGTGCATTCAGATATTAGCTTTATGTGTAGTTTACCCCATATTTCTATTTTTTTTATTTATAAAGTACATGTCCACCCCCAAAACTAAAATTTAACACCATACTGGCCCCAATGTGAAGTTTAAAAAAATCCTTACCTTACATCTCTGCTCCAAATGCCTTTTCAAAGTCCAGGAAAGTGAAGAGTAGAAGCTGTCAGTGAGTCATCTGATGCCTGTTTCTTCCTCAACCTCAACAAGTTCTGTAACATGCGCAGGGGATCCCTTTACACACCCAGCCCCTCCCACCATCCGAATCATCCTCTGCGGGGCTGTGACACTTAGCGTGAACAGCTTTTAGTAAAAGGTAGGTATCCGCTGCCCAACCCCAACTGCCAAAATATTTCTTTAAAAAAATGTTTAGAATAATACTTAAAGCCCCTTCTCTCCTGCAGCGTTTCCATTGAAAGCAGCTTCATCTGGCCTTTCAGCCAATTACAGACGTGTCTGCCAGTCCGGCCCCTGTTTGCAACTTCCTCCAAATAGCCGGGAGGAGACTCCGCAGTAGTGTATGGGCTGTAAGTATCGATATAAGCATTTTTTGGAAGAAATATATCATCAGTTGGGGGTGGGTAGGGGGCACCTACCTTATCCTAAAAGTTTATATCCAGGGTGGACATGCCCTTTAAAAGTGGTTTTCTGTAGTGTAGAGAATCCTAGACCTCCCCCAACCACCAAGATTCATTCCCCCGGCGTTCTCTATTGCTGGCAGACGCATCTGTCATTGGCTGACTCAGCCAATGACAGATTTAACTGCCGGCCCAGCCCCCTGCTTGCAGTTCCCATAAGAGCGCCAGGGGAACAAAGGCATGTAATTATGTTTCTGCAGCTATTTTAACTTAATAAATATTGCAGTTGGGGGTGGGCTAGGGTGCCCTACACTACAGAAACCTTTTTTTTTCCAGGGTAGAGATACCCTTTAAATAGGATTAATTAGACAGTAGAGGTGTGGGGTTCAGGCTTTTTTGGCAGGTCATTTTTGGTCAAATTGTGGTTTAATTTTGGTGTTAATTCAGCCCTACACAAAATGCTGCCCTTGGAAGGAATGCTGCAGGATCTGACCAAGGTCAGGAACTGACTAGGTCACTAAAATATATATAAGAACAATAAGGGAATGGAAATCGGCTGTGGTGTGGCTAAAGCTGGGTACACACAGTAAAGATTTTTGAAAAATGACAGACAGGATCTGTAAGTGCTCAGGACTGTTTGTTTCCCTTGGCTGTGGGAGGTTATAGGGAGTCTACCCTATCTGCTTGATCCTGTCTGTCATTTTTCAAAGATCAGGATACACACAATCAGGAGTGTTCTCCCTATGCACAGCATAGGGAGAACATTAGGGACTGTGTGTTTCCCTCGACCGCGGCCAGCTCTTCTATAGGGAGACCACTGTGGCTGAGAAAAATTTTCAGTCTTCCCGAATGACCGCTCGACCGACCAGAGCCACACGCTCGTTTAGGAAAGCTGCTACACACACTGCCAGTAAAGCCCCAATACTCTTGGATCCAACAGTATTGGGGCTTCATCACTAGTGTGTGTACCTAGCTTAAAAACTTACAATCAGAATGCATTCTCCTGTTAATTTGTTTCTTTCTAAGATTCGGATGTGCTCAAATAAAGAAACAGAGGATTACATTTTTCCCCTGAGTGTAATCCCCTGTAAACTGTAAAACCATTTATTACCTTCCATATATCTTCTAATACCAAAGCACACTTTACACAAGATAATTTGCATCTTTAAAACTAATAGAACAATAAGGACAGTTCACACCTATAAGAAGTGCTTTAGTCATCTGAGCCATATTTAAAACCCATAAAATATTCTGTTTCTAAACAGAACTGATACATTTTAATGGCACACATCATAGAAACATTTCAAAGATTTCAATGATGCTCTGTTTAATAGATTTGTATGGATAGTTAAATGCAAAAAAAAGGATTTACAACTGCAGTTGCTACTCTCTAGTAAGCCATTAAAGCCAAATATTGGGGAGTCAAGCTTTTTGTTCATAGCCCTGTATAAATCTTACATATTTAGAAGACAATTGCTGCACCAACAATTTCTTAAAGGGAAAGTTCAGTGGAAATACATATGCTTTTAAGAAAAAAGAGCAGTATTTTTCCATCCCAATGACATTAACCTGCCTATTCAGCATTTTGCCTGTGTAGAAATAAATACTTCCGAAATACTAACTTCCTGTTTGTAAGACCCCATAATAGAGACCGTTATGGTTTTGCCCTTGACCCGTGCCTGGATTAAGTTGCTCAGTAAAGATCTGAGCATGTTTGACCCATCACCAACAGCCAATCAGTAGAAATTACTGTTAGGAACATTCCAAATAAGTGGTGCATCCTGGGAAGAAAAAGGGCCATTAGAACCTAATATGTCAGCTCACTAATATCAACAGCAGGGAATAGCAAGGGGTAGAAATTCAACCGATTTTTTAAAATGGGAGAGAATATCTAGAATAACTAGGTTTGAATAATATAAACTAATAATTTTTAAAATATTGATATTTTCCACTGAACATTCCCTTTAAGGACTGAACACATGGATCTTTTTACTGGCTAAGAAAAGACAACGGACACCACTTTGTTTGATAATCACTCGTGTTTGACAAGATGTGTTGGTGCTATTCATTGATCCATAAGGAAAGATCCGAAACTCACCAATGGGAGCAAACACACATACAATTATAGGCAGAAGCTCACACAAATAGTAAAAGTTCTCACAGAAAATGCAATACAAACGCTGAGTGTTATACGATGTTTCTCGGTTAGGACAGTTACTTTCTTTAATAAAAAAAACTAAGAATTCTTTCAATTTTCTGTGCCTCTAGCAGATTATTTTCCTTCCTAAACTTGTAAATAACAGTGTATGTCTGTTACTCACACTCACACCCTTTAACATATTGGCAAAGGAACGTGACTGGTTCAAGAGAGGTGTCAAGCAGGCCATTTATATGAAAATAAAGAAACCAAGACTGAATAGAGGTGGGGGGTTAACACATGGCTGTGATATGCTAAATGGGACTTTCGAGGGTACATAATTGCTAAAAGATTCTTGTACAAGTCATTCTAAAATGGAGAAAGCCAGTCGGATGACTGGTAAAACATCTTCAAGGACTAAACTTTAAGTTCAGTTGAACTAACTAAACACAACAGATAAAGTTTTCATAATTGTTCATTATTGCTGTTATTGTGTTATATTTTTCTGCCAGGTTCAGAAAAATAAATCTGGACCCTTTGGTTGCTATCTTTGTGCTGGTGTCTAACTAGGATTATATGGGTGTCAGTGGGGGCAATGCAGTATACCTGCAACTAATAATCTTGGGCATCAAGTGAAAATCATCTTCAGAGCCAAAAACATGTAATCAGATTATCGCTGACTAATATTAGTTTCTGAAATATTAGTTAGTTAGATAGTTCATAAAGAGAAGGGGAGCACTACCCCAAACTCCCCTTAACCTACTCGATCCTTTGGTTAAATGTTAGTCAGACCAAGCTAACTTCAATTAAAAAATTTTTAAAACCTATTATGAAAGTTCTTCTCTAGCAAGTTGCATTTAGTACATGTGAGAAATAGATTCTGTAAATAAGAAGGCTTCCATGTTGCCCCCTGACCACAGTATTCACTGTCTCTATGCACAGAGTGTTTTCTAAACAGATGTCTCCACGCCAATATGGAAGTCCCTGAAAAGACTTTGAAAGCTGCTTATTACCCTGCAATTTATTACCAGTCAGTGTAAGTTGCTGGTAGATAAACTGCAGGGTAACGAGCAGCTTTTAAATTCTTATCAGGGATTTCGCGCTATCGATTACGTGCACGCTCAAACTCCTGACTGCTCCGGTTTTCCGAAATGAAGGTAAGTAATGCCTGTGACCCGAGTATAAGCTGAGGCTAGCTTTATAGGGTAATTTTAAAACCTAAAAACCTCGACTTATATTCGAGTATATATGGTAGCCATTGGATTAGCAGCATTTAGCAACGTCACATTCAGTTTGGATTTTCAAGGAAAGTCCAAAATGCAGCAAATTCTAGCAGCGCAAGTCTCCAGACTTCTTGTTATAATGCTTGAAAATGTTTTCCAGACGCCAAAACAAAAGAATCTGTAGAAATGATATCCTTTAAACTAGGTGTGATGTCACCCTTCCAAAGAACTTAAAGGGCATGTCCAATCCCAAATCTATAATTTAACCTATTACTGGCCCTACTAAGTAGTTTACAAAAATCCTTACCTTACATCTCTGCTCCAAATTGTTCTCCAGCAATGCTTGTCCAAAGTCCAGGAAAGTGAAGTGAAGGAGGTGTCTGTGAGCCATCCAGTCCTTGCTGATTCCTCAACCTCGACAAGGAATGTGACATGCGCTTTGGAGCCCTTTACTGCCCTCCCTCCCTACATCCGGATCCATCCTCTTCGGCCGTTGCACCTAGCGTGAAAAGGTTTGATTACAAGGTAGGTGCCCCCTGCCCACCCCCCAAATATTTTTGTAAAATAATGCTTTGATTGTTACTTACGGACCATTCTCTCCCGTGACGTCTTCAATGACATCAGCCGCATTTGTGATTGGCCGTGGACGCGGCTGCGAGTCCAGCCCCTGCTTGCAGCTTCCACAAGCAGAGAGCTGGATTAGAGACAGCTTGGGAGAGAAGGTCTGTAAGTAACGATCGGGGCATTATTTTGCAAAAATATTTCAGCGGTTGGGGGTGGGCAAGTGGTACCTACCTTGTAACCAAAAGTGAGTTTTGGGGCTGGACATGCCCTTTAAACTACTGTCTGAAAAAGTAAAATTGAGCCTTTTTCTGTAAATGCAGGGCTGGATTTACACCTCAGGAGCCTGTAGGCCCAAAAAGGCCTGGCACTCATAGCCACACCCGTAAACACAGACCACACCCCTAAACCACACCCACTTTCTCTTCTTGGAAGAAAATAGAGCAAAAGGGGGATGGATAGGTAGGAGGAGATTGACAGCCGCTCCTCCAACGTCAGGCGCCCCTAGGCTATTGCCTACTGTGCCTGATGGTAAATCCAGCCCTGTGTAAATGGTTTCCTTTTTTGTGGTCAAAACCTTACAACTCCCTATTAGTCCTTTCGAAGTATTGTTACTTTGCCTGCTACATTTATGTATTATATCATATGCCAAATTTATTTCTATACATATTTATGAAAGTATAAAGAAAAATATTGCTCTGCCTTTTCATAGAAAAGAACGAGAATCTTAACAAACTCTATGAAAGTGAATCTGAAAAGTTCAGCTTTTTTTCTATAAAAACTTGCAATGCTGCCATCTAAAAGGCTTCAGGTACTGCTCCCTGCTATAGCTGGAAATCATAACTTTTTCAATATTCTTGCCTCATCTCTCTCTCTACACAAGAGTGCACACAGGTTTCAGGCACAGACAAGAATGTTTTATTTTGATGACAATATCCCATTAAGTAATCCTATTTTTGTAACGGAAACAGAGGGTGTTATCGCAATGTACCGAGCGTGGGCAAAGCCTCTGGCACCTAAAGTATATATGAATATACTGTGTCTATGAGAAAAAAGAATTGTCTTTTTTTTTATGTGCAAAGATGTCTCAAATGAAGTGCCAAAGCCATTGCGATTAATTAATTAGCACCTAATTATATAAAGCATTCTAGTCAGGGTCAGTAAATCAATTGCCCAAAAACATTAAATTAGCTGCCAGCACATAGCAGACTATGGAATAACGATGTTCTTCTCTTTTTATTTCTTCCTCTCTTTCTCTTAATATGGCTTCATTACTATTTTTGAATTCAATTAATTGAAATAATTACATACTATACAATCTAGTAGTACATATTTCTAAAGAGCATAAACAAATTAATGTGACCTGGTGTCTTTTTGGCAGCCATTAGTGGTTCTGATGTGACTGGCAGGCACTTAGACTTCGCATCCAGGGAGGGTTTCTAGACTTTCAGCTCAAATCATTAAAGGGGGGGTTCAATTCCTGCCATTGATTTATCTGCTCAATATCAAGTGGCTTGCTGATAACTTTGCTTTTTCTTCTACATCAATCAAGTTTACATTCAACCTACACACATGTTAAAATAGTAGTTCATACACCCATTTCACATAAATGGTCTTCCCCTTGTATTATATCTATATACAAACAGTGGGCTGCATGCTCAAAGAAACTTTAAAACTTCACCTTTAATAGTCAATAGTAAAAGCACTCACAGCGTTGAAGTCCAACATATCGTAGCACCATAAAAAAGGTTAGGAGGAGGAGAGGGTAATCAGTGAGGCACTGCTTTACACGTTTCCTGACCAAAATGTCACTTCCTCAGTTGTGACTTGGTCATGTTCAGTGGGTTTTTCTGTCTTCTGTTGAAACTATGAAGGGGCATACTTGGTCAGCAACAAAGTAAAGAGAGGTGGTACGTGTCAAAGTAAAATACACATGAATGGCAGGATATTGGCCAAAGCATCTCTATGACTTTATTGGTTTGTCCTTTTCTTCCCTTGTGCATCCTGACGCCATGACATTAGCAGGTAAGTGGCACACACCTTTTTTCATTGATTGAGAGACCATTTCTGATGCCCACATGCTCATTTTAGGAACTTTTGGCAGTAGGACAACATGGACACCATGACCAGCCCACTGCCACCTTTCTATTGGCAAACAGCATAAATGTTTTTCAAAATGTAAGCTACAGTAGATCCTCTAGCTTTGATCAGACAACATACACCAGCCTTTACTTCTCATGTGCATCAATGAACCTTGGTCACCCATGATCCTGCTTCAAGTTTACCACTTTTCCTTTGTTGGACCACTTCTGGTAGTTCCGAACAACTGCAAACCAGAAACATCCCACAAGAGCTGCTGGTTTTAATATGATTTGACTGAGTTGTCTAGCCATGACAGGGCCATTGCTGAGTATACCCGTTTTTCACGCTTACCCATTTTTCTACGCTTAACTCATCAACTTTAAGGACAAAATGTTTACTTGCTGTTATATTTATCCCTTTCAAAGCCATCATGTTTTGATCACAATGTCATTGCATATCGGTTTAAATTCTTTTTAGAATTCACATTATCATACTTGGCATGGAACATTCCTTCTTTTAATATGTTATTATTAGCCTCACATATTGTTGGTTATATTCCAATTATAGTTTAGCCAGTCTATGTCTAATACAAAAATTAATTTAAGGCCTTTATGATGTTGCACATGCAAGCCATAATTATTTCTCTAATGTAAGGTTTTTCACGTGGCAGCAATTACACACAACCCCCTTTGAACATCATGTTATTGTCCTAAAAAAGCGTTGCTAAAATATATTTCAAAATTGCCGCTTAAAATTCTATTGTTTTTGGTAATGAAATAATACAATTGAAATGCGAAGTGGGGATATGTAAATGTAAAAAGCAATGAAAGATAATCAATATCATACTGTATATAGAGAAAAATGATTTAAATAAATGTCTTCTAAAGGGCCCCATCACTCCCCTCAATGGTCTGGAAAAAGTAAAGCTATGTATAGGTTTGGAGGTCAACCAAAACAAGGGAGAACAATAGGATCCCAAAGATCATTAAGTGATCTGGTCAAAGTGATTGCCTAACATTATCAACCAATAACAATCTAACGTGCACATAACTTAAGCCATGGAAAAGCAACATTATTATAACTAAAGGGGCATCTCCACCCTTAAAATAAAAACTGGTCACATGACCGTTACCTGCCCTCAACCCCAACTGGTATTTTCAGCATTTAATTAGATGCATTATAATCAGATATTTAAGAACAAATATTGCCTCTATTCTGGCAAAGTGAGCTGGCTCCTCCCTCTATGCAGTCAATCAAGGATGTGACTGCTGACATCACAGTCGGTGATTAGTTGCTCTTTTCCCTGATGCTTCCTCTGCACGTGCCAAGCTTTAAGTAGAGGGAGACCATTGTCAGAATAGAAGATATCATTATATCAGTATACAAATGCATGTAATAATCTGGTAACAATTGCAGTTTGGATTGCAGCAAGAAAACTCATCAGTTTTTTGATTAAAAATGGGCATGCCCTTTAATACAACAGATAAATAGTTGAATGTCTACTATAAGGCCCCATCAATCCAGTTAACAGTCTGGCAAGAGTAAGTCCTGAAAAAGTAACATCATTATAAAGTTCCCATACACTGCAGCTTACCTGCCGACATTCACACAGCTGTGTGTTTGATCGTAAAGTGCTATCTTGCCAGGAAACATTGTGGGAATGTTGGCAGGTAATTAATTAGATTGAACATCAAATCAGCTGTAATGTTTAACAAGTGTATGGCCACCTTAACATGATAGAATAGATAAATAGAGAAAAAGAGAAAACTTGTCAGTTTTGAGAACAGGAATGAATATAAATCAATGTTTTCGTTTTTATTTACGTAGGTTAAACTTCCATTCTGACTTCCAATAGACATTTATTTAATAATGTCTAAAACCACAAGTGACAGGTGCCATTTAGTGTTCATTTTATCATATTGTATTTATTTTTGAAATCATACAATGGCAAAGCCTTTTTTTATAATCACTTCAACAACATATTCAAAAGACTTTACTATAACAAAACCTAAGATTCACTTTGATTTGTTACCTTTTTGAAATGATTTTATCTAGGGACAAAACATGAAAGGATACACTTCAGTAAATTAAGAACACTGTGTAGTCTAGCTTTTCATAATACACTGAGCATACTGAGCTTCACAAAAAGAATATTAAATTGCCAAGAGAAATAGTCAATGGGTTGGAGCTGATTCTTGATGTCTTGTAAAAAAAATTACTATGTATATCTATATACTGTACATACTGTATACGGTATGTATTTGCTTTTATTGAATATTGGATTCCAGTACATGTTATTATTAATAATTCAATAACAGGCTCAGTTTATAATTTGTTAAAACAATGATTTACTAGTTAAATTTGAAATACAGAAATATGACCTCCAATTAAAAGGGCAATTTTTTAAAGCAATTAAGGTAAGGTTTGTTGCTTGTATGAATTTTTGACCAAAACAGTAGCACCTCCAAACAGTCTTTTCATTCTTATGCTCATAATAATATATTAATATTATTTAAAGGGTAACAGTGGTCCCCATACAAGTTACCTTTATTACAACCGAAAAAAGTGGTTAGGGATAACCCAAACCTTAAGAGACCCATTCTACCCTGTAAGAAGGCCACAGGGGCACTCTAATGGCATAACTATAGGAAGTAAATGGCCTCAAAAAACCTACGAGGATCAAATAACATGTAGCACAAATTGAATCATCCAGCCAGCAAGTACAAACATATAAATACTTTATTATGCCTAATACGGCTCACAACAGTAATACTTCATAAAATTCTATACACGAAGACTCCTAACACCAGATAAAAGACTATACAAAAAATATATATATTAGCTCCCTAGGCGTCCCAAAGTGCTAAAATACTAAAAGCTAACGACCAAAATCCGGGTAGGTAATGGTGGACTTCTATGTAATAAAGATATAGCGTAGCTACATACAAATGGCACATCAAAGCTATAAGTTACCTTTATTAAAAAGAGCACATTCCTACCTTTAAAACAACTCCAGGATGATGCTTCTAGCTGCAATTTATGCAAATTTATAGCAGTATGAATGGTTGTGTTTACAACTATCCCTGTGAGCTGTGACATCACCAGCACCATTGCTCTAATCTCCTTGCCACAGGCACTGAGCATGCCCAGCTTTATGCTACTGCTGGAACTGTTAGCTTTAGAAAAGATCGTTGTTTTGGGTGGCGTGGGGCCTCTTACATCATGTGACTGTCACACGCTTCCTTGTTCATCCTGACTGTAACTTTAAATGCCTATTACTTAGAAATCAGAGAAGCTAGAGACATCATTCTTGGCTTGTTTGAAATGTTTAAAAGAGCTCCTTTCAAAATTATATAAGTAGGACGGATATAAATCCTGCTACAGTAGTCCAAATGGAAGACTAACATAGTGCCATATTTTTATGTATGCTATTTAGTAGGTGATGTGCCGCTGGATTGGAAAAAAGCCAATGTAATACCAATATTCAAAAAAGGTAGTCGTTCACAGCCTGGTAACTATAGACCTTCAAGCCTAACATCAGTGGTAGGGAAGATGCAAGAAACTTTGTTATGGTTCATATACTTGACTTTGTCTCCATAACTGATCTTTTTAGTAGTACTCAGCATGGATTTATGAGAAATTTGCTTGTTTTTTTATGAAGAAGTGAGTAAGAATTTAGATTCAGGCATAGCTGTAGCAAACAAAGACAGACAGCCACTACTAGATCTAGCAAGATATTGTCTTGTATACAGAGGGGACTAGGGGGATAAAATTATTATGCTCCCTTTTTACAAGGAGCTGGTAAGGCCTCATTTAGAATATGCGGTGCAGGTTTAGAATCCCATATACAAAAGCAGCATTTTGGAAATGGAAGCAGTTCACAGAATGGCAACTTAAATAATAGGGGGAATGGAGGGGCTTGATTATGCAGGCAGATTAGACAAGTTAGGGCTATTTACATTATATTGGAGAAGCGGCGTCTGTACAACAGAGATATGATCACTTTATACAAATATATTAATGGGCCATATAATAAACTCTCTGGTGCATTTTTCACTAATAGGGTATATCAAAGGACACGTGGACATCCTTTGGAAGAAAAGACATTTCATCTTCAGGTTAGGAAAGGTTTCTTAACAGTGAGAATGGCGAAGATGTGTTAATGGCAAATTCATTGAATAGCTTTAAAAGTAGCAGTAAAAAATGCAACTGGTATGTTGCAAAAAAAAAACCAATCAATATATGCATATATATATATAGAGAGAGATAATTTATTACACCTATATACACAGCCTAGTAAAACAACTAGAAAGGGAAAATTTAAGTATAAACTTTGAATTTGGCTTGAAAGGCTGCATTTTGGAAGGGAATTTGTGTATTTGTGCTGCAGATTTTAAAACTCAATAATGCCAATGAAGAGGACATTGTTGTTTTTTTACTTACCCTTTAAATATGTCACATGCATTAAAGGTAGGTCAGTTGGTGTGTGTTTTCATATCAGGTTGGGGGATAAAATACTAACTTTTTTGATGATTGGTCAAAATGTGTTTTTTTTTACTATAGTTACCCTTTGAATATGGCTGCTACGGAAATGGAAGGGTGGGTCAGTAGGTGTGTGTACCTGGATCAGGTTGGAAGTTAAAAAAACAAACTTTTGATTATTTATCAAAAATAGTTTTTTTTACTTTAGTTACCCTTTACGTATGGCTGCCACTGTAATGGATAAGTAGATCAGTAAGTGTGTGTACCTGGGTCTTGTTAAAGGGGTATGTCTATTTTGTGTTTACAACCATAAAAATATCTTGTATTGAGGATAAATCTGAATTAGTTTTTCGACTTTAGTTACATTTTAAATATGGCTCCCATGGGAATAGAAAGGTAGTTCAGTAGGTGGATGTACCTGTGTCTGTGTGGGGGGTTGGGGGTATCACCATTTGTATTTATGACCATGAAAAAAACTGTTTTGAAATATCCACATTTGAGGATTGTTACCATTATAGTCTATGGGAAAAAAATGTCTGGAAATTTGCAGATAACGTCGTAATGCTTCCGCTGATTCCTTAGCTAGAAGATAGCACACTTCTCCTATATGCCCCGCACGTCTGTACCCAATTTCATGTGGGAGGAGATACAGTCCAAAAAAGCAGAAGAATAAAACGGAAAAAGAAAAAGAAGAAGAAATAGAAAGAACAATAATTTGGCTTTTTCAAGCCAAATTAATAAGAGCTGGCCAGCCCTAATAAATACAATATATAATACTAAAATATATAGTTATATAAAAAGGTAAATAAGACCAAGCATAATATATGTAAAACTCTAGCTCTAGAATGTCCCACAATACATTTAGTTTACAGCTTTAAAAGTGGGCTGGATATTTTTCTAAAACTAAAAAATAGTGAGAATTACTGGTATTAATACATATAATGTACCGGTAGTTCTGATTGATCCAGGGATACTTTCCGATTGACGTTTTTCCCCCTTCCTCTGGATCAACTGTTAGGAAGAGTTAAAGTGTAGGTCATAAAGTTAGATTAGATAGATGGATGACTTTATTCAACTTGAATTATTATGTTACTATGTAGGCACACTTTAAAGTGAAAATGCAAAGTAAATTTAGAATCATGGCTGCCAACCCACCTGGGGATGTAACATGGCTCCTTGTCCAGAGAATATGGCTCAAAGCCTATACTTTCTCACCTGATATATTGCATGTTAAATAAAGAGTCAGGAAGTAAAGGACACAGCTTTATTTATAATTAACACCGTATGCCTGCTGCTGCACTACAGAGGCAACTAGAGGCAACAAATTGCCCCACGATTATAGGAGTCTCACGTTACAGCTCGGGCAAAACCGTAGGTTGCTGCCCTCCCTGCAGCGTAACTCACCAACAACATATTATTCCCCAGCATTCTGTACTCGATGCAAAAACCATAGGTTGCTGTCCTCCCTGCAGCGTACCTCACCAACAACATATTATTCCCCAGCATTTTGTACCTGATGAATACCCCTTAAGGCTGTGACAATACAACTGAGAGACAACAGTAAAACTTTATAGAATCAAAAAGGCATATGCACTCACAGGGAAGTGTGAATATGTTAACATGTCTATAGAATAAACAAAGCATGGATGTATACAACAAGAGGGTGGGATGGGGAGTTGCTACCTGGTGCTGATAGGAAACCCAACTGATGAAGCTACCTGGAGGTATGCTGTATACCTGTTGTGTTGGTGCAGGGAGATGCAAGAGGTGATAGAGTGGAAGGGACAGGTGGGAAAATAGGGGACCAATCACATTGAATGCAGAATATGAAAAGATGCTCCTGTTTGTGCTCCTTATAATACCCCGTTAAAGGGTATTGTATCGCAACATTTGGAAATGTCTCAGTCAACTAAAATTTGTGTAAAGCCCACACTAACCTAATATTCCATTGGGTTGCATCGATTTGACACTTATTTTAACAATATTGAATCTCCCTAAATCTCCCTAAATTAGCATTAAATAAGGTGCGCTATCAGTTGGGATATCTCCAAAAAACATTTATGCAATAAGATATGCAATATCTTATGCTAAAGGGAAAAATATGTGCAAAACCCACAGGCCAAGCCATGACAAGATGTGCTCTGCAAACATTGTTGCTGGTAGAAGAAAGGGGGCAGACTGGATTCTCCCTATCTTGCCTACTCATGCGTTAAGAACCTACAGGGAGATGCAATATCCCGTGGTAAGGGGGGAAATAAGTGCAAAACCCATGCTAACCGATGTAATATAGTTTTTTTACTCATTTTGCATTGCTTGCACCCTTTCCAAAGACTTTTTGAAATAGCTCAGTGCAAGCGATGCAATAAATTTAGAGACAATAATTATACACGTATTTTGCACCAAAATTAAAGCCTTTTCAATTGTGGCTTTAAAGCCGTGTAAAAGGTTCCAACTTACCTCTCACATTCACACGATGCAATAACAGTCAAAAAGTGGTTACTACAGCGCAGGAACAAGTGCAGGTCAGTTGTGATATTGACATTTATTGCATCTCCCTGCTAGAGTTTATGTCCTCGCCATGTTTACATCAAAAAGGATGGGAAAGTGAGGGGTAAAATTAACTGTAGTTCATTTCATACTACAGTTTTCCTTTTAAGACTTTCCTCTTTGCATTTAAAAACTCAAGCAAAACCTGTCCCATTTCCATCTTAAAATATCTCGAAATTTGTAGATTTGCAAATACTACACACACACACGGCTTGCAAAATGCACTGTAGTAAAACAGACATTGTGCTAATGGGTGTTTGTAGAGCCTGAAGCTCTCTGCAAAATCCCTTCATGAATAAAACTTGTGATATATTCTTTTTTAAAAAGTGTTTGTACAAAGAAGGAAAAAGTTTTATAAGGAAATAAAAAAAAAAACTGATTTCTTTCTCAGTGAGTCATAAAAGTGTTTCCTACTTGCAGTTTATAGTTACTGTCACTGTTACAAACATACTGTATCTCTGCCATAATTTGACCATTTTTAGTTTTAAATTACAGTATATCTCTGTACTGTATCACATACCATTTACCTTTTCATTGTGTAGTTGTGTATCTATTGATTGTTCTAACAGCTTAGCTTAGCAAAGCATGTAGCTGTGGGGAATGGAAAGTATCGGTGTGAGAGCTCTCACAAGAGAGGCAGAAATAGTTTCTTTGGAAATGAAATGTCCCTATGACATGCAATAGAGGGACCAAATGGAGATGAAATATACTCTGAAATTAAGGATTTCTGTTCTGTAAATGGCTGACGTACGCTAGAGGAGCTCCTCAATCAACACAGTGTTTTCTACAGCAAACAATAAAAACAAACCCAATATTCTAACCAAATCCAGTGACTGATACCCATACCACATACAAGGATGCCTCCTAAACCGATCAAACACTCTGCTGCGATCTCCAATCTTTCCAGCATACACTGCTGCCATCACCACTTAACCAGGACAGGGCCGAACCACCTGACTGATCCAGGAAACATCACCCAAATGTAAGTCAGACCCAGGGCTTTCAGCAAATATGCTTTCACAATTTATCTCCATGCTTCAGGAGGAATTAAATAAAGCACTTACCCCTATCTATATGAGTTAGTCTCAATTAGCATATGACAGCCAGGTGTTAGGGACCTTCTGAATGCAAGGCATGATTGCACTAAGGCTAAGAGGTGATATTGAAACTGCCCGGGATAAGGTGTCAAAACAGCATCTTGGCAAAGGAACAGGACTGGTTCAAGAGAGGTGTCAAGGAGGCCATTTATGTGAAAATAAAGAAACCAAGCCTGAATAGAGGTGTGGGGGTTGCGCAGAAAAGGTGACTGTATCTTTTTTATATTGTAATGTATATATGTTTATTTGTGTTTTAGTTCCTCAAAAATATGTGCCACTGGTGTAATAAGATTTGCTAAGAATGATAATGAAATAATGGCAGATTATGAACTTAAATGTATATTACTGTATATACTCAAGTATAAACTGAGGTTTTTAGGCTTTAAAAATAGCCTGAAAACCTAACCCGGTTTATACTCTGGTCAATCACTTACCTTCTCAGTAATCCGGCAGCCACTCGCTCTGCATCCAATGACCTGCCGGCTTACGTCCCTATTCAGTGCCTGTGTCACTTCGGCAGAGCAGAGGATGCAGAGCGAGCGACCGCCATATTACTGAACTGGGGGGGCTCTCAGGTGTTGGGGGGAGGGACAGTAATTTATGTTGGCAATGACAATGAATATTTATGTTGCCACTGTACACCTGCAAAAGGCTTACTGTCCTCAATATATATTATTATTGATTTATATAGCGCTAACAACTTCCGTGGTGCTTTACAATTACATAGTCATACATTACATACAGAGTAATACATGTTATACAAAGTCATACTTATTACATACACAGGTAATACATAATATAAGTAAACAGAGTGGGGAGTTTCTTACAGCAATACCATGATACAATAGGAAAGAGGACCCTGCCCAAAGAGCTTACAGACTAGAGGATATGGGGGTGAGACATAAGGTGATGGGAATCGGTAGGTTGTAAATAGACTGGGAGTGGAGCATGAAAGGTGAAATGAATCATATGGGGTAGTAAGATGGGTAATGTTTAGGCCAGGTTATATGCCAGCCTAAATAGATTGGTTTTAAGGTTATGTTTGAAGTTGTTAAGGGATGGTGAGTGACGGACAGACACAGGAAGGGAGTTCCAGAGCAGAGGGGCAGCACGAGTAAAGTCCTGAATGCGAGCATGGGAAGAAGTGACCATGGTGGATAAGAGGAGTGTCATTAGAGAAGCGAGAAGAGAAATGAATGAGCCGGGCAGCAGAGTTGAGAATGGATTGAAGCGTTGCCAGGCGGTGTGTTGCAGTAGTCTAGCCGGGATATGATTATATAAAAAACTATCCCAAACATTACTTAAATCTAAAGATAAAGTTCAAACATCCTAGGAACGAGATATAGTGGACATTCTCAATGAGCAGCCACCTTCAAGAGTGCTTCAAAGGAAGCCTGAATTATTAGCTTGAATATTCCTAAATTGCAGCCCATTTTGTTTCCTTGGCTGCCAAATCGAGGGCGACTTCTACCACATATGGTGGAGTTGCCCAATTACACAATAGTAGTCAAGAATTTTCAGTATAATTTCTGATGTACTGATGAAAACAATCCCTATGTCCCCACAAGTATCTTTCTTGGGAGAAGAAATTCCGGAAATATCCAGACAAGATAACAAACTACTCCAATACATCATGTTAGCTGCAAAAATCCACAGGTGGAAACTGGTGCAAACTATTATTAAATTTTGATATGGTAATAACATTATGATGAACAAGAGAATTATTTTATGTGTTACAAGACTCTTAAAGCTTGTTTCAGAGGACCTGGTCTAGTGGGATATCAAGTACTTAAATAAACATTTTTCCAGTTGGATGCTGATGAGAGATATGTAATTAAAACAGATCACTATGAACCCTAAGTATTTAATGTTTATCTGTATATTAAACCGTAAATAGTAATTCATTAAAATTTCACAAAAATTACACCAACCTTATATAGTATGTTATACTTTTTATGTTATATATAAAAACCAATAAAAAATGATTGAACATTAAAAAAGGAACATTTTAAAGGGGAACTAAAGTCTCCAGACCACATTGTGCCATTTGACAGAGTACTGCAAACTGTGACATACTTCTCCCTATGCTGTGACTGCTAGGTGATTAATGGAATTAACCTGTTGGTACTAGGGGTCAGCTCCCATAATCCACCTTACATGGTGTAATTTTAGTAGTGCTCAACAGATCAAAACAAGGAAGATGCAGCCTTGCTTAATAGAAGCTGACAGCCAATCATATAACAGCACAGAGATCCCCCTCTCCCTGACACAGAACAGGGATTTAAGTGCAGTTTGTGTGTAAATAACATTATATTAAATCCTACTGTCCCTAACAATGATAGATTACTTCACTTTTTATGCAAAAAAGAAAATCTTCGCACTGTACTTACTTCTACATGTTCTTACACATGTAGAATCTTTATCTTTTGCTAGGAACATAATGGAAAATACAAAGTCTCTGAATTTGAACCCATGACCTCATGGGCTGTGTGTTTCTAAAACAAGCACTTTAGACTGGTGAGTCACCACATCATATGCAATAAACACAGCTTCATTTATAAACAACGATTCATATTTATAAAGGCACAATATCGCTAAATACAACAAGCAATTGTACGAACATCAATAAAATAGCATTGTGGTAGTTTATTACTGCATGGTATTGTAAGCTTGTATATTTACAATAACCTGCATAATAGAAATTTCTGATACCACAGGTTAGTAAATATGACTCTTTATCTTTTGCTAGGATCAAAAGAAAAATAAGGCTGTATGCAATTCAAGCAGGCTGGGAAATAAACCGCAGGGTAACAAGCAAGTGTTATCAGGAACTTTCATATTGGTGTGGTCTGGAGACATCTGAATAGAAAATACTAATGCATACAGACAGTGAATACTGGGGTCAGGGGGTGCGGCTAATAATTGTACATACTAAAAAGTTTCTTTAAAGACTGTTTGGGCTGTGAGTTGTACTGTCAACAACATGGAAGCCTTCTTAGCCTTCCTCACATGTATGTAAAAGCAACTTACTAAAGAAGAATCTTACAATGTATTGGTGTTCTGGGAAGAGAAGCTTTCACATTAGGTTTTTAAAAAATGTATAGTTCTCCTTTAAGAATAAATTCTTAAAGCTGTATTTTGGAAAAGTAAAACACTATGACTGCACTAGGTCCTTTTATTGTTTATGTCTGTTTAATGTGAGTTTTAAAACTAAATCGGGCTCTTTGTGCCGGTTGCACAGGCTCCTCAAAAGATACCACACCACCAGCAATTGCGATTTAATATTAGCCGTTTTTTTAATGCGTTCCCTCGGGCGGTGTTCGTTGATCCTCCATAGGGGATTGACAAACGATGCCCAATCGAACATATACACCGCAATGGGCATTCTTGCACCTGTTCGGGGTCGTTCACTGGGGCGCGTGTATGATGCCTAAAAAAAACCTCCTATGAGGTGTATCTATTTAAGAAAGTGGCAATCAGGCTTGATTATACCTTTGATAAGGTGTATCTTATTAAGAAAATGGTAATCAGGCTTATGTCCTCACCATGTATACATCAAAAAGGATGGGTATACATCAAAAAAGAAACTCTCTTGTTTCAAAGCTAAAAATCTGTGTCAACATTTTAAAGACTGAAACACATTTTTTGCAGTTATTTGTCAAATTGGTTTAGTTGATGCTTTAATAATAATAATAATAATAATAATTGTTAATAAAATAATAATATCATAAATACTGTACAGAGATACAAGTAAAGAATGCCAATAACATTTCCTTGGGATTTGAATTTCTCTATAATTTCCAAGTCCTGCTTTAGCTCATTACAGACAATCTCTTTCCTTAAAAAGTCTTGTTTGGAAAATTATACATTTTTGTAAAATGGGTTTTGCGTGCCATAAAGTGAAAAGAATGATGCACAGAGTTTAACGAAATAAAAGACAAGTGATTAATATATGACACGTTAAACATTGACTGTCACTCTTATGTCAGTCAAGAGTGTGTGCCATAGCACTACTGACATCTATAAATTATTTGTATTTAGTAAATGACAGAATGATTACTGCATATCACACAAACAGATGATGCTATAAGAGCCAAAACAAAGATATTAACTACCCTTGGTCATGTTAACATGACGTTTTTTGTTACATTTGAGCAGTGATGAGAGGCACTTGAAATGTGAGCATGGGTTTTAAGATCACTAATTACAAACTTAAGTTTGAATGAGTTTGTTTTCCTAAACAAGAAAAGAAGATGATGATAAAAGAGACAACAAGAGTCTGTTCATTTTATAATAGAACATATATTTGTTTTTACAGGTCTTGCAAAACATATTTAAATATCTGGACAGTGTAGGTAAATCAGAAATGGTACAGATTATGAAGAGATACACATTCAATTCCCAATAACAATATGAGAATCTGACACTTCAGAGTGAAACTGCCAACTCATTCCTGACTACTACACTTTCCATGAGGATGATTTGTTTTACAGCTGGCAACCCCAAGTGAACATTTACACCGAACAAATAAACTTTCATGATTCACAATACCTTTTAGTCAGGGATCAAAATGAAAGTCTAAACAAATAATACAGAACATACAGTACCCACCCTCTGTTTTTTTATCAGGCGCAAGTTGCATTGCCAGCTAAAAAGGATTTGCTGTCACTGTGCAAATGTTTTCCGAATCTGCTGATCTTGCATTGCTAAACCAAAGTTTGTATTTTGTTCCTAGATAAAAGTCTGAAGCACTGGTAGAGGAAAATCCATTTATTACATGCTAAGTGGCCTTTCCAAAGCTTAATGTAGTGATGCTAAAAATGTAACACTAGCCATTTTTCCTAATTCCACAAGTTATGGCAGAAGTAATAAGTTTGAATGATTTTACTTACAACAGCCTAAAAACTTGGCTATTATAATTTATGTTTTGCATTAGGACTTCAGCATTTTATCATGTATAATATTAGCTAAACTGCTCAACAGGGCCTGGGATATTCAGCACTATTTACTCACAGGCACTGGTCTAAACTCCTGCCTTGAAGTAAAGCAATCTTAATAATGGTCAGAGCAACTTTGAATAAGGATTTGCATCTCTATTTAATATAGTAGCGCTGTTTTTTTGCTAACTCATAAGGCTTATGTCAAACTTTTGCAAATAAGCCACATAAAGTATATTAATGGAGAACTAAACTTAATGTAAAAGCACCCAGAACACCTATACATTAAAAGATTCTTCTCTAGTTAATTACATTTAGTACATGTGAGAGATAGATTCTGTAAATAAGAAGGCTTCCATGTTGTTGCTAGTACAACCCACAGCCCATGAAGTCCTCAAAGAGCCACACCCCCTGGGCCCAGTATTCACTGTCTCTATGCACAGAGTAATTTCTATACACCAATATAGAAGTCCCTGAAAAGACTTTGAAAGCTGCTTGTTACCCTGCAGTTTATTTACCAGTCAGTGTAAATTAAATACAGACTTCCTGGGGCAATATAAAATAGTCAGCTCGTTTAACTGTCATTTTATAATATATATTTTTCCTAGGCAAAGATAAAGCTTCTATATGTACAGGATCTTTCAGTCCATGCATCTGCAGTGGTGGCTGGACTAGTAAAGCACATGTTTTAGTAACAAACAGTCCAAAAGGTCAAAGGTTATATTCCCCAGCCTTTTTTTGTTTTGTTTTGTTTTATTATATCGAGCAAAAGATACAGTTTCTGCATGTACTGGGGATCCACATGGAATCTCTGTAAGGAGACGTTCTAAGAGTTTTGGTAAAAGGGAGACATGGCGGTATTTTGAGAGACAAGTAGGGTCCAGGGAGGATTTTTTTCTAAAGAGGTTTGAAGCATGCATGTTTAAAGGCAGCAGGAAAAATCCCAGAGGTCAGTGAGCAAGAGTAGGGAAAAGGATTTTAGCACAGTGTTTAAGTAAGAAGGAGGGCATGGGATCATGGGTACACATTGTAAGTGGTGAGGACATCAGAAGGTCAAAGATTTCAGAATGGGTGACATTGGTGAAATATTCCAGAACTGCAAGTGGTGGGACAGGCAGAAGAATTTGTGAGTTATCCTGGGGTGAGGGGATTAGATTATAGATATCATCTACTTTAGTTCTAAAGCAGTCGGCAAAATCCTGAGGAGTGTTAATGGAATGAAGAATGTCAGTAGAAGAGGGCTGCAAGAGTGTTAGACAATGTAGTCTATTTTGTTATTCTTTATAAACATGCTAAAGTAGGAGTGTTTTGCTATTGAAAGAGCTGAATTAAGACACAACAACATGAGCTTGTGGTGGTAAAAGTCTGCCTGACTGCAGGATTTTTTTTCCACAGACGCTCAGCTGCACAAGTACAGTAGCATAGGAATTTGGTATCTGAATTGAGCCAAGGACAAGGGGTTAGTAGGGCGAGAATTATGAGTTTGTAGGGGGCCAAGGAGTCAATAGTAGTTGTTATGATAGAGTTATACGAATGTATTAGCGAATCAGGGTTAGAATTAGACATGAAGGCAGTGAGGCTAGAAATGAGAGAATAAGATAGAGCAGAATAAGATAGAGCAGGAAGGTCTCATGCTTGGGTGTTGCGAACAAGGACACTAGATGGAGTATCAGAGGAGCGGAGAGAATAGGTGGTAGAAAAAGTAATTAGATTGTGATCCAAGAGAGGAAAAGAGGTGCTGGCAAAATGTGAGACAGAAAGATTTTTAGTAAAGACCAAGTCTAGGAAGTCACATGCTTATGGGTGCTAGTGTTGGTCCACTGCTGGAGGTAGAAGGAGAAACTTAGGTGAAGAAAGCGAGAGGGACATTATTTCTTAGTGTTGTCAATGTGACAATTGAAGTTACCTAGATTTATAGCCAGACAGTCAGAGGAAAGAAAGATAGTCAGGTTTCAAACTCTGTAAGGAAAGTGGCTGGGGCTGAGGCAGAAGGTGGTCTGTATATGACTGCTACTCTTAAATAGGGCTATTTACCGAGAGCCGTTTTCGTTCTCTATTGCCTACCCTAGGCAATGCACTTAAACCGATAACGGCTCTCAGTGCAGAGCGAATGGGGTTCAATCAGCTATCTGCTGGTGCTAAAGTTTCTGTATTAAAGAGCCGTCATCGGCTCGATACATAGCTTGCGGCAGTTGCCTTCCCTTGATACATGGGTTAACATGACTTTAAGATGGAAAAAGCCATTAATAGAATATCACTATAGACAACATTGATGAAGACTGACATGCAAAGGAGCAGCCAGAAAGATTTGGGGCCATAAGCAGGCCAGCCCAAATCAGCCGCAACTGGCGTAAGTTTAAAGTCTTAAAGTCATGTTAACCCTTGCTACATGGGTTAATGTGACTTTAAGACGGAAAAAGCGATAACAGCTCTCCGAACATACGCCTGAAAAGGTGGAAAAGTTGGACAGCGTGGACTTCAAATGAGGAAAAGGCAACAAAGGGAGGAAGAAAAACAAGCTTAAAGTGGCAGGTAGGGGAAAACGTGGTACATATTTGTTTTTACCCATAAATATCTCCAGTGCCAATTGTTCATAAAAGGAAGCTTGTTCTAAGCTGCTTTTTTTTTTTTTTTTTTTTAATGAAACCAATAAAGTCTTAAAAGGTCACTATACACA
This sequence comes from Hymenochirus boettgeri, assembly GCA_019447015.1. NCBI lineage: Eukaryota > Metazoa > Chordata > Amphibia > Anura > Pipidae > Hymenochirus > Hymenochirus boettgeri. Next base: position 175,992,314 of record CM033473.1, read on the forward strand.
CTGAAACAACTTTGTATAATCTGAAAATACAATATTATGGTTGTAAAATGATGTTACTTACATGCATGTCTGTGAATTTTCAATGTTTAGTAACTGCTCCTAACTGTCCCCCTCCCTTAGTCACTGCCCACTTGTAATCCAGCCGAACACTACATACATTCATTTACATAATAAGAGCATTCACAGTCTGAAACTTTACAGCACATTAACATATCTTCCTGACACTGGCAACAGGCAAGTACATGCTGCTGAAAGTGGGTGGGGGAGGAGGGAGTTTGGCTGCTATGTGAGACACTTCTCCCTTCTAACAAGCAAGCAGACATGATGGGAGGGGGGGGGGCTTCTGTAAGTGACCTCCGGTGACACACTCAGATAGATAGATAGATAGATAGATAGATAGATAGAAGAAGTGTGCACTCTACCTTCAATAGCTCAATCTGCCTAGGTGCTGCTGGTAATGATTCGTGGATATCCAACGAAGTAAAAGTTCCAGGCACTTTCAGGTCTTGTGCAAAACATATTTTATTCAATGTGCAAACCAACAACATTTTGGCCTGTCACCCCCCTGTGGGGAACTGGTACATGGTCTATCGCGGTAAATTGTAAATCCGCAGTAGTGTGGCCTTTTTATAAAACATTTTGGCTATGGGTTTTATCGACTTTCCATCCCTGTGTGCTACATTATTATAAGACCTATGGCCATCCATCCTTGTCTTTAACATAAGATTAGTCTTCCCACATAGGGGGGTTTACAGGGACATGTTAAAAGATAGATTACAAAGGTTGTAGTGCAAGAGATAAAGTGTCGGATTTTAAATACCTGTTCCCTATGGGGATGCTGAAACGTAGTACCAGAAACCATATTTTACATGTTATACAATTTTTGCATTTATAACAACCCACTGTTTTTTTAAGGTAGCCAGGATATTACTTTTTTTGTAACTGTTTACAGGATTAGTATTCCCTAATAAATCCTTTAAGTTCTTTCCTCTTCTGAAACCTATAGTAGGATTGGATGGTAATATTCGTTTCAGGTTTGTGTCTGCTGTTAAAATGTTCCAGTTGTTCTTAAGACTTTGTTGTATGTCCGGAACCATACTAGAGAAAGTAGTGGAGCAAATAAACTGTTTCTCATCCTTCGATGTTGTATCGTCCCTATTTTGAGTAAAAACCCTGTTTTGCTTTTATTAGAACTTGCTTTAACACATTTGCGGGATAACCCCTCTGTAAGAAGTGTTTTTCCATTTACTTCACTTGTTCTTCCCTCTTGGCTGTTTCTGAATTGTTCCTCATAAGTCATAACCCTACAGAACTGTAAGATTGGTAATCAATTTTTGAGGGCTTCTGGGTGATAGCTTTGGAAATGTAGTAACGTATTACGATCTGTGTCTTTCCAAAACAGTGAGTATTGAAGTGTATAGAGATAGATAGATAGAGACAGACACAGACAGGCAGACACATAGATACAGACAGATAGATAGAGACAGAAAGATATATAGATTGATATATATTAGATTGACAGATATATAGATTGATATCTGATAAAGACAGATAGATATATAATAGACAGACAGCGATAGAAAGATATATAGATAGATAGATCAGACAGACAGATTAAACAGATAAATTAAATAGATAAATTAGATAGACAGGAGACCAGTATGATTAATCACTCATTATAGTTGGGGTTATATTAATAAATGTTTTGACATGTTTTGGGAGATCCTAGTAAAAGGTCACTGGAGGGACACAAATTAGCATAACTGGTTTGAGTGACAAGTCTTTCCCTGTACATGCTGTTATTTAAAATGAAGTTTTGTAAGAATCTACAGCTTGGATTTCAAATCTGAAAACATGTGTTGAAGTAGTGGACTATTAAAGGTATGATTTTTGAAAATTCGATTTTTGAAAGTTTACCCTTTAAGGGTTCCAGTAACTTACCTCTATTTTCATTCATTTGCCAAGCATAAGCTTCTAAAAATACGCTCATGCTGCAACTGACAGCTCTTCTACTCATCTACCACCTCTCTCTCTAGCATAGTGTGTGCATGTGTGACTCAGAAATGGGAGGGATGATGGAGGTAGAGTCAAAAGCAAAGACGGGAAAAGCAGCAGTTTAGCTGTTTTTATTTACCAGCTTACCACCTGGCTTGGACCACTGAACAAAAAAAAGAAATACTTTTATCTACTGAGATCAAAATGATATGATTCATTGCAACAAACATTCTGGTTTAACCTCTAGTAGCTGCATTTTATTGCGCAGTGTCCAACAAATACATTCTGTATCAATATTGTTTTCTACTATGGTGTTAAATTTCAAATGATACCAGCTGGTATTTTTGACTGACAATAACTCTCACAGAGGTTAAAAATAAACACTTTGGTAGAAATTGATACCAACACTAGCCGTATGTTGTTGGATCGTGATAATGGATCACTATCGGTTATTGCTAACCGCAATCTTTATAGATACCAGACAAAATCTCCTAGTTGAAAACATTTATTTTTCTCCATTGTATTACTGAATAAAAGTTAATAAGAACTTCCCTGAAAACATACATTTTAATGTAAAACTAAAGCTTAATGTGTACCGTGCATTTTAATAGATAGGGCAAATGGCCCAGGGAAGGTAAGGCTGAACTAACAGCTGTTAGATGATAAATAAAAGTTTAAAGACATTTATTCTAAAGCTTTTTTGTGGTTTATAGATTGTAAAATTTGTCTTGTGCACAGACATGTTTCCTGTGACTACAACACTTCCATTTTATTTGTACAAGTTCTGTTTTTGACACCAGAAGTAAACAATCTATTTTTTATTTAATATTAGAAAAGAATGGGTAAAATGTCTTGCCAGAACAAAGCAAGATAAGAAATATTCAACTGTTATTAATGTATATTAATGAGGTATGTCCACCCTTTATAAAAACTTGTTCTTGTTCCCCCAGCCCCAACCACATTAGTATTATTTCAAGAAAGTGCCCCGATAGTTACTTACCATACCTCTCTCCTTCGCCTCTCTCCTACCAGCAGCCGCGTCCGTGATTGGCTACCTCTCAGCCAATTTTACTACACTACAGAGTGGGGCCAGTAGTGGGGGGGATTATAATTTTGGGGGTGTACATGCCCTTTAACACATATTTACCATTGGGTTAAAGATATCCCTACTGAAAAGAATATTTACTCTTTAAAATGCATAGTTTCTCCATTTTTTTTAAACATTAGAACTTGATATTCTGATATCCTTCTAATTTATAGGGTCGCCTGGGTTTATTTTGATTCAATGAAAGCATTGTTAAGAAAAATCAATTTGCTGTGCTAAAATATTTTTAATTTAAACACATAATTATCATGTAATGTTTAAATGAAAATACGTAAATGAGATTTATTGTGTTCGTGTCTTTGAAGTATATTTTTGTAAAGAGTTGTGACAATCTGAACGTGTGTACAAGTGAAATTATAGCGAGAAGGAAGCTGAAAACGCATTACCCATCCTTGGAACCAAATGATACCTGCCAAGTTCCTGAGGGACTTGAATGTAAATAAAGGCTGCTGGCATCATCTGTCTGCGTTACAAAGACTTTTTTTGGATGCTGGTAGCTTGGTGCAGAAATTGATTTTTGATGCCATGAAATGCTTTATAGACTGTAATTTGTACATTAATTTAAACAAGTTCTCCTATTACCTATAAATGAAACATTATTCCAAACAACAGATTTTCCATTTGCAACATTTGTTAATTAACTAAATTACCAAACTGTTTAATTAGAATGATGTCAAATGCCCAATTTTAGCAAATACATTGGTCAACTCATTAAATTAAATAAATTGGCACGTGTCATTGTATCTAAGAGAATACTGATTATGAGCATTAAAGAGCATTAAAACATGCAGTAATGAATTGGTTCTCTAACTATTAATTGTATTGTAATAAAGGTTTTTCTAGATTCTAAGTGACTAGGTGAGAAGGGACAATGAAAGAAGCGAAAAAAATTAGTGTGTAAATCTCATATCAACATTTTATCAAATCTAATTAAAAGTAAGCTCATGTCATAGTCTGCTGAACCACTTCAATTACTGTGAGCAGTTCTATCAGAGAGTAGGTGGTGTATGGAAAATGATTAAAGGTTGAATCTAATATGGATGATGTGTAACAAAGAATGAGACAGGCCAGGAACAAGTAAAAAACAAACTTGCCATATAACAGCCAATCTGTGCATTCCAGTTAATAATAAAAGTGTGTGTGTTTTGGGTACTGTGCTAACTGAGACACAATGTTTCATGGGCTTAGTCCCTTTCTTGAGGTGAAAAGTGAAGTCCAAAATCCCAGGTTTATACCAAAGTGAGGGTGACCATGCCTACCACAAGATGTGAGTAATATTAAAAACAAAAACTGGTGACTTGTCCCCCGTTATCTGTCTGCCACCCCGACTGCTATTTTTACCAGTTTATTGAATTTGTAATCAGAAATGTAAGTTCTATTCCTTTCTGGCAAAGGTATCTGCCTTTTCACTCTGCTCAATCACATTTCTATAAGCTTAAATATGTGCACAAAAGGCAGGAGGGGAAATAGCAGTCAGTCATTGGCTGTGATGTCAGTAGTCAAAACCTTGATTGACTGCATGGAAGGAGGAGCCAGCTTACTCTGCAAGAATGGGGACAATAGTATCCTTAAATATCTGATTATAATGCAGGTAATACAGTGCAAAATATATCAGGGTATACAGCGATATAGGAGCACTCCAGGAAATGTATTATTTATTATAAACAACACATATAGTGGCAACATTTGAACAATGTGCCATCAGATGATGGCCCCTTAGAGGACTGAAACGCATAGATGTGATCATAATGTTTTAATGTATGTGAAATAAACTTTCTACTATTGAAAAAGTCCAGATGAGTGCTCCATAAAAACCCTCTTTCATTTTACTTATATGACATTTTCAGATTAGGCACCCTGGTAGTTTTATATGGAGCATGGAGCGTCATTGCAAGCCGTGAGTGAAATGAATGAAAAAGTTGCTCAGGAAAAGGGAAGTTTGGTGGGTGCATCACCTTAGGACGTTGCATCCACTTGAACTAAATCAAGATTATGACTTGTATTTATACAACCAAAACAACATAAAACATATATGTATAACATTTGTATGTTATTTATGATGTTTTGCTAATGGCTATGTTTGGCTATGTTTGTGGAACCTTGGCCTCTCCATTTGTCTATATTTAGCCTTACTCCATTTTTGGTACTTATTGCCTTTAAGAGTAGGTGATTATTATGTAATAGTGGGTGTGCTCATGGAGCGTGATAAAGATCATGTAATATGTATGAAATCATTTTGTTCTTGATAAAGGGGAGATAACACCCCCAACATGTCGCCTGAGCACAGTTGGCAACATTACGAATAAATAATTTGCAATTAATATATGGAGTTAATTGCTGCTGCTGATACACTTGCACCCATCGATCAGTGAGACTGGGAGTGTGGCATTCTCTCTCTCTCTCTCTCTGAGTGCTCATCAACACTACTTACTTATATATATTTATACTTTTATATAATACATATATATATATATATTTATAGTAGAAATAATAGATCGGGGCACTTTTTGGTCTTACACAAAAAAAAGTGGGTTTATTCACATCACATCAAGTGGCAACGTTTCGGTCCCTGATCTTGGACCTTTCTCAAGCCTACACACAGTTACAGTGGCAAAACCTCATAAGAGTTCTTAACCAATGTATGAAACTGTATTTCATTTTTATTTGTCTGTATAATTGCTTGCACGTATCCCTTTGTTTGTATACTCTGTATTTTGTAATGTACAGCACTGTGTACATTGTGTATATTTTATCTACTATTTCCGAATAGCAAAAAACCCCACAAGATTAAAAGGAAACTATGAAGGCAGAAGACTAATATAATAATGAGTGGAAAAAATGCTGTACATGCCCTTTAAAGGAAAAAATTTAAAATCTGAAAAACACAGACATTTTATCCTTTAAGAACATATTTCCTGTTCACATGAAAGTTCTTTATTCCCGAGCAGGTGGTATATTATTAATATTATTATTATTTCAAAGGTTACTTACAAATGAAAAACCTGCTTTTTCCGTTTTGTTGCTAAAAAAGATCTGTGAAAAATATAGTGATTCAGATCCATAATAATGTAGCAGATCTTTTAGTACAAGTCAACAGGAAATTAGGAACAAATAATAGAGCAAGCAAAGAAATATTCAATTCAGGAAAATACACATAATAAATAAAAATGAGTCTGACCTTATAACCAAAGGCAGCTATTGGTATTCATCAAATCCAAACAATATTAAAGTTGCTCACCTGTTTTGTATGATATATGAGTGGATTGGCTTCTTTAGTTCTATCAGAACAGATTTCTCTCTTGGTGGTTTTGTCGAAAACCTCAAAAAATCAAGGAAAGAAACTAAGACATAATTGGAATTAGGGTTTTATAAATGTGCATTTCCTAGAGTTTGAATTCTCTATGATGTGAATTATTCAGTGAGTTTGTGTGGGATGCAGTGAATGAAAGGAATTGTTCATTGTGAATTGTTCTTTCTATCCGTAGGATTTTAAAGGTGACAGTAAATATTGACTGCTACCAAAACTCCTCTGTGTTTAAACGATAGATAAGATTGGATTTTACTAAATACTTGTGTATATGTTTCTTAATGGTTCTAATACAGATGTTTATACTCGGCTCTAAAAGGCATTCCTCTGGCTAATTACATGATTATGCACTAATCCCTCTTTATAATTTTCTCTTTATAGTAATTTAATGCAAAGTTATTCAGGAAGGATCAAATGTAGTCTTCCAAGGGATTTTTATTCCAATTCCAGCTTGCAAGAACATTTGTTTGTTAACTTCTCTTACCTCCCTTTCTTAGGTAAACTCGCTGCATGAAAAAAAAAAACTAGGAAATTAGAAGATTTAAGAAGAAAAGGAAAACAAGGATGTTTACGCTATTGCAGTTATTTGACACAATTTTAATTTTTGTGGCAGGCTATTTGCAATATACATCCTTGCAAATTTACCTAAATAGTTATGGGTTGCATTGTTGTATTTTTTTTTGTCCACCCCAACTTTGCCCACCTGTTTCTGAGGCTATAGTAACCCCAATTATTCCGCTGCTAGAATCCAACACACCTATACTGTATAAATGAACTGTCCAATGAGCTACTTTCAGGCCTATGTACCAAAAGTTCTTATTGTTAAAAGTAGTGCTAATTTTTGCCCCCCTCCCTCCTTCATCCGGGGAGACCCGGATAAAGGAGGGAGTAGCCTCCGAAACGCGCGTCGGTCCACATGGCGGAATGGAGCTGAAGCAACAAGGTAATGAGGGGTTTGTCTACGGCGACGTAGTGTGAGAGGATTGGACTTGTATGCTGGCAAATTGCAGAGTGCTGCCATACGAAGGAAGAAGCGGCCGGTGTGTTGGGTTGGATGTCCAGCAGAGGGTGTCCAGCAGAGGTCCTCACTTAAGTATATGTCTCGTTGATACTTATTATCACAGACCTTGTTGCTTTGTTGCTTTTTTGCCTTGTTGCTTTTTTGCTTCCCTTGGCCTCCACTGCACACACGTGGAGGCACCCGTGTGTGCAGTGTTACACCTGATTTATTCACCTGCTAATCCAGCTTGCTGCTTCATTTGCTGCTTTCGTTCCAGGATGCCATAGCTAGATGATTATTGTTCTGAGGACGCCCAGACATTTTTTAGATGTTTATGATGTTAAGGTACTACATGTTATGTTTTAAATGTATAATAAAGTGATAGTTTTACTTTCTTTATGTTGGAAGGTTCTTTTATAAATATCTTTGATTTATATTTATTCCCCTTTTTATATGTTACAGGAATGTGTATTTCCTTATATATGGCTGTTTGAGTGCCTCTGGGGTTTCCCAGAGTTGAGTGGGTTTTCTGGTGGTTAACCAATAACTTTGGTTACCATATTAATTATGTTGTAATTTTGCCCCAACCAATCAGATTTGAGCTTTCAAATGGTACATAAAATCTGATTGGTAAAATTAGCACCATTTTTAATAATAACTTTTGTTACATTGGCCTGTTTGTATCTTCCAGTGTTAACGGTAGTGGGAGTGAATTTAACAGCAGGGCTTGCTATAATAAACATTACTAGTTGCACTCTGTGTGGATGTATACTATCTTATTTCTATATAAATTGCTTTTAGCATTAAGGGTTTGACCAAGCCTCTGGGAAATGTGTACTCCACCCACAGTGGGTCTTGTGTTCACCTTATTCATTACGTTAAGTGTGGTATCACTGTTATAAGAGAGATTGCACTGTAGTGTAATTTTAAAGTTATTTTTGTCATTTTTGTTATTTAAAGCCATTTATAAATAGGTGGATTTTCGCCTTTTTGCCCCCTTTCTCCCTTTTGTTGCATTTTTTTACCAGAATTTTCGCCAAACATCATTACTAACTGGAATGTTCCATTAACATGACTATTTCTTACACAGCACTATGGTATGTTCCCATATTAATGTGACTAGTTTGATAATTAGCTGCAGTTTGCTGAAAATAAGCAATACTAAAAAATGTCTCCTATTAATAAAACAGAGAAAATTTGCCTTTTGAGTTTTATACTATCATCCTATTAAAATAGAGAAAATTCGCCTTTTGAGTTTTACATTATCATCCTATTAAAATAGTGAAAATTCGCCTTTTGAGTTTTACACTATTTATATCTTTGGCTGAAAAAGACACCAAGGGGGAGAAGCAATATATTTCGCTATCGCAACCTTCATGCACTCGTTTCTGCAATATATTAACCACTTTGCGACCATTGATACATTGCGAAAATGCAAGCAGTAAGTTACGACCTTTTGAGCATATTTTAAAGACGCCATTGAAGAGGCATTAATTGTTGCGCAAAAAACTAGCGCAAAAACTGGCGCGAAATTTATCGCATCGCTTTGCGCTGAACAAAGAAAAAAAAATTGCGACATGGTGCAGGCAGTGCAAACCTTTTTGCCAAGACGTTAGTACATAGGTTAGCGTGATTTTAGCGCTTATTTTCATGTTAGCGCGGGATATTGCATTAACCAATTTAATGCTACTTTGAAACCCCACCAGGGAGTATTACCTATTTACCATCATATGTGCTGAGCTTTTCAGCATTATTAGTGCTACGTTTTGCTAGATAATTTTTGCTTTTGATGAAAATTCTTTTTAATAACTTTGATGAAAAGAAAAGTTGAAAGTTTAAAAAATTATGGTAAAGGCTGGTGGGGAAAAAAGCAAAAACAATTCCCTTTATAAATATGTCCCTCAGACCCTCATTTAACTTTATTGGTAAATAAAGAAAATTGGAACCTTAAAATCTTTAAAAGGTGAAAAATTAACCTTAAAAAAGTGAAATCTCCGATCATATTACAGTAAATTCTGGAAAATAGTCTAACACCCCCTGAGTACTAGTTAGTATTGAGAAACACTCCACAATGTACTGACACCTCCCAAAGACCCATTGGCAGGCTAAATAAATGGCCAGGTATGCGTTTTAGCCACCTCAGACTTGGCAAATTGGAATAGTTGAACTTAATGCAAAAATACACTTTTCGCCATTTTACAAATATGCTAGAGCGGTTACCGCAGTGATGTATGGTGAAAAGCGAAATGTAGCGGTAATGACCTTTCACCACTGGTTATCACTGCTTTATAAATAACGAAAAGTCCAAATTAGGCAAAAAGGCTGCATTAAAGAAGGCGAAAACTTTAAAGAACCTTTATAAATATGTCCTGTAGAGCTGGAAAGTTAGTCCCAGGAAAGCAAGTGAAAGAGCAGCAGGGACTTTCATCTTATAAAAGGCAGGTACTGATAAGACAAAGTTTGAGAAAGTTAGGGCCCAGCAGAATAAAGCAAACTGTGAAGTGATGGTTGGGCTTAAAATAATTTGGCCAAGTTATTGAACTAATTGCTTTAATTTATCCAGAAAGAAGGGCAGGCTTTTTAATGTGCAATACAAATGGTTAGTAGAATGTTAGCAAATTAATTGCATGTGCACTAGGCTTCTATTTTTTTGTATGCTATAATAAACATTATAATAACAGGGGGTTATTTAATAAAAGGTGCACATTTTAGCCATTTTTCCTAATCTGCAGCAACCGATCCATTCTTAAGTCAAATATTTTTTAACTGTAGTAGTCAAATTTTTGCTCCTCCTAAAAAAGGCAAGTGTTACATCATTTAAATCAGCAGTTTCTGGGCTATTAATCAACTATACCATTGTATTTATTAAGCTGTGAATTGTCTAAAAGGCAAACGATTGCTAGATCATCTGTGAAATTGTGTTTTCAGCTTTAGTTCTCCTTAAATGTACTTTGCTTTTTTACAAACTCCTTTAGTATAAAAGGTTTTCTCTTTGTATCATGGCCAAAATGTACTGTATGTACCATCATCTTTTTTAGATAAAAAATGATAATTCTCTCCGTGATTATTTAGATAAAAGTTGCATGTTTTATGTGAAGTACAAGATGTCATCTTTTGTTTGTTCCATCATAAATGTAAAAATGTTCATGTTGTATAACCAATAGTTTTATGAATTTATTTGACCTTGTGTAGACAGATAAAGGTTCTTTTAATGTCAGTATATTGAAAAATTCCTTACCATGTCAACATTACATAGTTGTTTTTTAAAAATATTCCTTGATGTTTAAGCCTTTCATACATCCAACAAAACAGAAAAAGTGTAGAGTACAGAAATGTTACCTTTACCAGTAAAAATACTTGAAACTGTTGAGTTTCTATTTGTTTTTTAATTTTTGTCTATGAGAGAAAAAAATCTGTAAGGCACAAATAGTAATAGTAAGTTACTGTAAATGACACAGGGACCTAAGAAATGGTCTGGGGAGCACATAAATATAGTCAAAACTTATTTAAAAAGTAACTTTCCTCACGATTGTGCTGTTTTTGAGGTTCCGCTATCTGTTTTGAGAGTTATGAAATCGATCGCCGTATTTGAGTGTTACCGACACAGTGAATTCGATGGTTACCGAAAATCGCCATAAATTCGAGGGTTACCGAAATCAAACACCGTATTAGAGGGTTAACAATATCGTGTATTCGAGGGTTATCGAAAATTGACATAAATTTGAGGTTTACCGATACAGTACATTGTATTTGAAGGTTACCAATTTCGTGACTTCGAGGGTTGCCGAAATCTGCATAAATTCGAAAGTTACCGAAATCAAACACCGTATTTGAGGTTAACCGATATCGTGAATTCTAGGGTTGACAAAATCGGCAATCCAGCATCTACTTTCAAGCATCATGCGCCATTTACGGCGTAATCTGCGCGAACGCTGTAAAATTAGTCAGACCACCTTTCAGTTGCCGGAAGGTGGTCTGACTTGAAGAGACAAAGATCTAGTTATGACATAGACAAGAAATGCAGCACAAGGCAAGTATAAAATGTTATATGAAATATTACCTAATATATTTGCACTGTTTTGTAAACCACATAAATAATTGTCAGAGAAGCTTTTGTTTTTTTACAAGTTTATATTTATGTAAAGCACTTCTTATTACTGATAACCTCATTGCAAACTGCCGCAAACATTTGCAGGGCCTTTAATGCAAGCCATTTACCTATTAATGTTAATTTTAGTAAGTTACTGTTGGGGCATTAAAAAGCCCAGCAAAGCTGTCGCTACCGTCATATTAATTGATTTTATTTTTATTTTTATTTTTATTTACAGGAACAGAAGAGTCCGGTCCATCCCCTCCTCCACCTGAACAATCCCCTTCTCCTCCTCAGCCTCTGGCACCAACACAAGGCAAGTATCTCTGTTTTAGCCATTTTTTATTGACTTATTGTTATATAAAATATTATCTAATTTATTATTTATTTATTTGTAAACCGCATAAATAATTATCAGAGAAGCCTTTGTTTGATATTGGTATAAAGCACTTCCTATTATAAATAGGGTTTATTATCAATAATAAACCCGAGGCCTTTAGTGACAGCCATTACCTATTAATGTTAGTTTATGTAACTGTGTTAGTTAATATAACTGGTGGGGCTTTAAAAAGCTTGGCAAAGCTGTCACTACAGTCATTTATATAATCTTACAGAAATGGAAGCACAAGAGTCTGCCCCATCCCCTGTTCTGCCTCCGACCCCTTGCACTACTACGAATGGAGGATGGGGAATTAAGGAGCCGGCTGGCCACAATGGAGATTGCCATGACGGCAATGGCCTGCAACATCCGCTGACTGCAGTGGGACATTATTTATATACTGTATATATATAACTTTAAAATAATGTTGTCTCATAATTTACTGCACACATAATTATACAATCCCAGGCACACCTCATTAGCTTCAAACTCACAGTTTGCATTATATAGAAAAAAATGGGTGATGGGGTACCATTTTTGACAGCATCACAGAGTGCAGGAACAGGTTCGCTGTAGGTTGTTACCATTGCTGCTGAGCCAGGCAGGCTTTGACCTAGTAGAATGACCCCACACCTTAGTAGCAACTCTCCCTCAGAGTATTTATCATGCAAAGGGAAAGTGGGTGATGAAGTTGCATTCCTTTGCAGCATCACAGGGTACATGAACAGGCCCACAGAAGTTTCTTAGCATTGTGGATGAGCCAGGAATGCAGCCAGGTAAGCAAATGTAGACTGATGGTTTGGGCCAGGCAGGATTGTCCCATGGGTAGAAACATTAGCCACAGAGTAGCTGTTGTAGCTATACAAAATGGTCAGAGTGGGTAATACTACAAGGGTGTAGAATGTTGGGTTGGGCCAGGCAGGATTGACACACAGGTAAAAACATTATCCACAAATTAGCTGTTGTAAACTTAGTTACCATAAAAAATTAGCTGTAGTATAGCTTAGTCAGCCATGACTATATGGCCACACACAACTGACCCTACACTGGAAAAAATAGCAGTTACACAGCTTAAATGAGGAGGAGCAAGTTAGGACCATATATGACCCTACCAAATAAAAAGATTAGCCAGTTGCCAACAGAGATTGCATTATCTAGACCTCAAGGTGGACACTGAGGCAGTGGGAAGGAGCAGTATGGGTGGCAAGGGGCAAGAAGCCTTCAGTCACAGGCATCAGCAATAGGAATGCTGTACCAATATGTAATCCACGCCTTATTCATCTTAATGAATATCAAGTGGTCCACATCCTCAGTGAATAGAGGGGTCCTCCTCTTTATAACAACACCCCCTGCTGCACTGAAGGTCCTCTCTGAAAGGACACTAGATGCCGGGCAGGACAGGACCTCAATGGCATGCTGTGCCAACTTAGGCCAGATGTCAAGCCTCGCCACCCATTAGTCCAGTGGTTACTCAGTCTCTGATGAGTCTACACCGGCCCTGGATCCGATGTAGTCAGTGGCCTATGAAAAACGGAGTAAGGAGATGGTGGAAATGTTTGTGAGCAGAGGATATAGGAGAACAGAGATAGAGAAGATTAGGGACAAGGTGGCAAGAATCCCCAGGGAAGAATTGCTGATACAGGAGAAGAGGGAGGAGAGAAAGGAAGAAAGACTTACCTTTGTAAGCACATATGAGAACCACTCGGCAGATGTAAGGAGAATAATTAAGAAATACTGGCCGATACTAGAAGGGGAGAAAAATTTGGTGGATGTGTGTAGAAAGAAACCTAGGTTCGCATATAAGAGGGGAAAGAACATCAAGGATGTATTGGTCAAAAGCGACATAGAGCCCCCAGTGAGAAAGACCACTTTACAAAGGTTCCTATCTAAGCTGAAGAGGGGGACCTTCCCTTGCCTTAATTGTCAAAACTGTGCAAGTATAATTAAAGGGGAAGAGGTGATGCACCCGAGGAAAGGGACAGGAGTGAATGTGAAAGGGTTCTTTACATGTCAGACAGAGAGGGTGATCTATGCGCTGAAATGTTCGTGTGGCATGCTGTATGTTGGACAAACTAAGAGGGCTGTAAGGCAGAGGATTAATGAACATAGGAATAATATAAGGAATGGGGAAGAAAAATCGAGTGTGGCAAGACATTATAAGGAAGCGAAACACCAGGTTAGCCAATTAAGATGGCAGGTAATAGAGCAGGTCCAGGAAGGGGGAGATGTAGAGAAGAGATTGCTAAAGAGGGAAGCATACTGGATTTGGTATCTGCAGACAGTAAATCCACGAGGGTTAAATGAGAAGCTGATCCTGTCCTGTTTCTTATGATAAAATTTGTCTTTTAAAAATATTTTATAGAAGATTTTAATAATATAATACATTGTTAATGGGGAATAGGGTTTGATTTCACTGATGTTTATATATGCACTGTAAGTATTGTATATGTGTGTTTTTTATACATAGGTGGAATGGGGGAATGAAGAGAAGAATAAGGATCCCCTGTCTCCACCTAGCATGCTGTGAAAATGAAGGAAGGAGGTGATTGGGACAAGAGCCAAGTGTTGGAAAGTACCACCGGAGGGAGCACTAGTAGAAGACACTGGGTGTAATGTGAATGGAGGACTATGGGGGCCACTGTTTTGTGAGGGTATAAAGAGGCATGTGTATCACTGACCTGTAACACTTGATAAAGGCCTAGTGGCCGAAACGTCGTGTGTGTTTGTGTACTGCAATAAAGAGGGATTACCCCTTGCAAAGGAGAAACGACTGGACAGCCCTACTTTCTTTATTCTTGAGTGTTGTATCTGGCATTGAGGTGGCCAGAAGGGAATGAACGCCTAGGAGGTACCTCAAGTCTTTCTTATACAGGGGGGTGTGAGCCATGTTCATCCCCAACATCAAGTTCTGTCCTCCTGCCAGCACCCGGGAAGGCAGAACAGAGGTGATGCAGCAGCACCACCTCATAGTGCTGTATTCTTCCTTCCCTCTGAGATGCAGGTATGAATTCTGACACTTTGCACTTGTAGCTAGGATCTACAAGGGTGGCCACCCAGCACTGCTCCTTCTCCTTGATGGCCATAATCCTGGGGTCCTTGCGCAGGCATTGCAACATAAATGAGCACATCTTCTGAAAATTGCCTGCCTCAGAGGACCCCAAGTCCTTGGTGTCACTGAGGGCTAGAGTGTTGGACTCAAACTCTCCCCAACCACGGATGACATGTGGTAATTGGAAGGGTTGAGATGTCCCCCATTTCCTCATTTCGGTGCTGAAGCGGGTCCGCGGGTAAGTGTCTCCTCCTCTCCTGGACGATTTACTGAAGAACGGGAGGTAGTGCATTTACCTCCTGTTCTTCAGTAAATCATTTAGAAACATACTTACTTTTTTGCTGGACATACCTTTTAAATATATGATCATAAATACCTCTTAATATATGGATATATAAACATAGGCAGATAAAAAGCAAAACATTAGCCCTATACAAATGTAGCCACAAGTAATACTGTAATCCATATGAGTATACAAAGTTTCTCGATACATTGTGTGAAATAGTAATAGAAACATATATCATGATCTTAAAAATAGATTAGAAAATTGGGACACTGTCCATAATTATCCAAACTTCTCCTCCGACCTAATCCAGGAAATTAGCTCAAACTCTAAATTCATCCCCAAGGGTTCTAGGGTGCTAAACTTATAAATCCAGAAGGCTTTTCTATGCATAAAATTCTTATTAATGTCACCTCCTCCCTAAGGTTACTCTGTCTATAATCTGAAAACTGCACTTATTTTTGACCTTTATGATGGTCTATCCTATGTGCCGAGTCCATGGTCTCTGGATCATAACTATTCTAGAAAATTTTACCTGGGTCTGGGAGGTAGGATTGATTATTCCTATTTCACAATAAGTCAAGCAGGAGAGGCTCAACTGGCATCCGCTCCTGTGATTGGCTAAGGCATCGTGCCAATCACCGGAGCCGATGTCAGTCGAGCCCTTCCTACTTAAATTCCTCACAAGGTCGAGGTTTGTAGCCATTTCCTACCAAATACTAAAATTAAGTTTTGGGGTGGACATACCCTTTAAACTCACAGGTCTGTAATTACCAGGCTGCAAACTACTACCCTTTTTGAATATTGGAATTACATCAGTTTTTTTCCAATACAGAGGCACACCTCCGGACACGAGGGAACCTGAGAAAATAGGAAACAATGGCCTAGATAAAACTAATGTTAAGAGGTTCTGACCTCAGCACAATTACGGATACATTATTTAAAGGGCAAGTCCAGCCCTAAAATGAAAACTTACATACAGGTCAATTACCCCCCAAAACCCTAAACGGTAATAGTTTGAAATGTGAAATATATAAGTCTAACCTGAAATCCTGTTCCTCGTTTCTGCTTCCTGGTTCTTCCAGTTAATAACTGTCAGTTATGGATTTGACAGTTGACATCACTGCCAATAACTGAATGTTAATCCCCTAGCTGCCTCTTCTGAGCATGCCCAGGCTCAGTACAGGTTTCTAAATTGCTCAGTTTCCACAAGGTATCCAGAAGCATAGCAGTCATACAGTAATGAATTCATAGGACAGAGTATGATATATCAAAATATTTTAAGGAGGCCATTCTTTCTAAAAGATATTCTTATGATGGTGGAGTTGTCCTTTAAAACTTTCCCTTTGTGTATTTATATTAAGGGCTTTTGCTAATTACTATATTCATTCAAATTTTTAATTAATGTGCACTTTTCATTCAGCCTTACATTTTTGTAGGGGTAAAAGGGAATGTGGGTTTTTTCATATTTTTTATGAAACTTGAAAGGTGCTGAAACTTGAACCATGACTTGAAAGAGACCACAGTATGTATCTACGTATCTTGAGGATCCAGCTGGTAAAAACCCTAATAGTGCTGAAATGAGTGTGACCTTGGTGTTTCTGCAGCTGAGCTATTAATGTAGGCATTATTGTATCTTCATAAATAGGCACTTTTTTGATTCACAGATCCTGATTCAATTACATATAACTTCTTGCTATATTTTCAAGAGTTGTTTTTTGCAACATAAATAGGGCTATTCTTTGTGTTAGGATAATATTGCAGCTGATACCAATGCTTTCATATTATACTTGATTCATTTAGGAACTTTGAATAACTGAACAAATTTTGTTTTGCAATGTTTCTGCTTTCTAAAACTTGTGAAAAGTTTCATTTCATAAAAACCAAAATATGTTTGTTCATTTGGGACACATATACTTTTATAGCAGTGAGAGTAAAACAATAAAAATAAGTAAAATAAGTAAGAGGGCATGTCCACCCTTAAAACGAAAAACAACTAATGATTGACAGCGTTTTTTTTCATGTGCTGCCTCCTCTGCACATACTCAAGCTTATAAAATGTTCTTTGAGCAGAGGGAGGAGGCAGATACCTTTTTTCAGAACAAAAAATAACTTATGATTAAATATCTGGTTACAAATGCATGTAATATACTGGTAAAAATATCAGTTGGGGTTGCAGGCAGATAGCTGACAAGTCACCAGTTTTTTGTTTTGGACATGCCCATTAAGATTAAAGGATTAAAAATGCCTCAGATAATTCAACACTAAATTCTGGACTGCAAGATCAAAGAAACAACCAAACAATGTTTTCTATGTTTTTCTAATGCTAAAAATGCAAGACCTTTAGTCAGGCCATGAACCACTGCCTGTGTAGGTGACATTTTTTCAATTTCTAGATAAAGCAGACACCAGATTTTGCACATACAAAAATATTGGAATTAATGTTGGCAAGTAAAAAAACTTGTCCCTCAGTCAGTCTGTTATTTAAATAATATCAGACTATTTATTCTGTATACTTATTTGTTGTTTCTTGCTTTTGCATGATTTACTGCATTAATCTATCGACTGTATATTTAACAAATATTATAGAAATAACTTCCAACACAACTAAACGGTTCTCTTAGAATCTAGGCCAGTAGACAGAGGGGCAAATTCCCCAGGTCCGTTTTTTTCTTACAGTAATTGGCCCATGGCTGTTGATGTGATGTCACGCCACATAGTCACACTGATTTGGACTGGCCTACTTATGGCGCCAAATCTTTCTGGCTGCTCCTTTGCATGTCAGTTTTCATCAATGTTGTGTATAGTGAGATTCTGTCAACGTCTTTTTCCGTCTTAAAGTCACGTTTACCCATGTACCAAGGGTTAACGTGACTTTAAGACATAACTTACAGCGGTTGTGGCAGTATGCAAAAACTGTGTCGCACAACCCCCGCAAGCTATGTATCAAGCCAATAATGGCTCTTTAATACAAAAAATAACGCAGAGAGCTGACGTTTAAGTTTCAGAATGGGAAAACCCCATTCACTCTGCACTGAGAGACGTTATCGGCTCAGTGTATTGCCTAGAGGAGGCAATAGAGAGTGGTCGGTACATAGCCCTATGAGTGTTTATTGGATGAGCATGCAAACTATTGTCCAATGGCATTGGCATATTTGCATGCAAGAAAGGCCTGCATGTATGCTCAACCTACCATGAAAGGGCCACGTCAATGTTTGTCCCCAGTCCAAAAGGTCTCTAGTATAGCATAGTGTTGTATATTATAGTATTGTAAATGATATCAAAGAATTTGTTTAAATTATAATTTTAAATCTCTATATATAGACTGGTTCAAATATGTCTTACTTTGTGTAAAGCATGACAGAAACCAGGAAAGCTGCACCATTATATTTTGGCTGTAAAGAGGAAATTTACAATAGTAGTATTACTAGTAAATCCTTACCTAGCAACAATACTAGTCAGCTATTAGTGATGAGTCACCATTTTGAAGGTGGAACTACAGTTTCTCCATGGCCATACATTGCCATACAAGTGGCCATACATTGGCCAAACCAAGCGGATGTCCATTGACCAAATACAAGAGAGAAAGGAGATTGACCGGGACCATGGAGGATTAGAAACCTAAGAAATGACACGGATAGGAGGGTCCCGCTCCAAAGTAATGATTTAATAGTGAACCACACACATCAAAAATCCCAATGTTGCGGGGACCTTGCCCCAAATACATACACACAGTATACTGTATAGACATGTGTTAATTGTCTGATGTCTGGATGTTTAAGGGCCAGTGTACATAGTCCAGTCATAGTATGTAGTGAAACTCACAGTTAATTGTTTGAGATACATAGGTGTGAACTGTTCTTTAAAGGGTCACATTTACATTTTCTGAAACTACAAGTACTCACATATTTATCTGTGCTTGCTTTGTAATTAGATTATGAATGTTTAGTGAGTACAACTAATTAACCCCACCTCCCTTACTCATTGCCCTCTTGTAGTGTCTGCAACACTTACAAGCTTTGCACAGCCTCACCATGGAAACTGCTCTGCTTCCACATCTCCCCCTCCCTCCCCCCTTATTTCTTTTCTCTACTGATTCCCTTAATTGTTGCAGAAAGTGTGCTGGCAAGCAGCTAAGGATCCTAGTAAAAGATCAGGAATAGGGCACACATTATAATTTCTGAAAAGGCAGGTCTTTCCCTGTAAATGCTGTAAATGTCTACAGCTCAGGTACAAATTCAAAAAATGTTTTGGAGCAGTGAGATTTTTCTGTATCTGTTGTATTTCGTTAGACCAAATGGACTAAAAGTTTAGTTCTTAGCCTCAATGCATCCACATTTTGCATTAAGAAGGTAACATCTGGCTGTCATATGCTAATTGGGACTTTCAGGGGTACTTATATTGCCAAGAGATTCTTGTACAAGTCATTCTGAATTAAGAAAGCCAGTTGGATGACTAGCGAAACGTCTTCAAGAACTAAACTTTTAGTCCAGTTTATCTAACTGAATACAACAGATATACCATGACCTGGATGAATGAGAATCTTCATAAGCATCTAAATGTATAATTTTTGAAAATTCGATTATTTAGAGTACAGGTGCCATTAACCTCTAAGGTAATACTTTTAACACAGCATTGTCTAATTTCTTCAGTTATTAAAACAAGTCCAGTTGAATTGACTTTATATTAGTATATATTAGTATTCATATACAGTGACCTTGATGACTGAAAAAACCTTCATGGACTTGAAATGTATTATTTTAATTAGTTATGTCTAAGCTAAAAGTAGGGGAAAATAAGGTTTAAGCCAAATGTTTCCATTTTACCATGGATTATCATAGTTTCAAATTTTAGTTTTACTCTTTGGCTTTGCTATAAATGGTGAGCAGAATGTAATAGGGAAGAGACAGGGGAGCAGAATGTAATAGGGAAGAGACAGGGGAGCAGGATGTAATGAGGGATGTCAATGTATTAGGACAAAAAAAAGGAGAAAGGACAAAATGTAGCACAGAATACAAGAAAAAGTCAGACTTCTGCTGTATATTAGCAGAGCATCACAATTGAATTATTTGTAATTTTTATTTATTTAATTAAACCAATAATCAGCAGAAATATTAAGAGAAATGTGTGAAGAAAATGACCTACAATGGTTTTCCTTGAGGAGAAGTTCTTTCTGCATTCTAAACTTCTACAAGTCATGTTTTATTTAGATACATTTATGCTATAGAGATAGTTGATCACATTTTCTTGGCAGTTTGTGCCCACAACTGTGTTTTATTTAAAAACATTGACATTGTCAATTTGCCATAAAGCATTTTAGTGAATGTACATATTGCTGGTAGTGACAAATTGTGCCTAGCTAATCTAATATTACATTCTAGTGATAAGGCATTCAGATAATTCTTTATATTATTTTTAATTCATACTGCAAGACTATATGTTCAAATAAAATATTTAACATCTTGCTTTATATTAATATTAAATAGCAAATATTATTTTATCTCTCCCTAGCAGGAGATTACGCCACAAGAGGAAATTGCTCTATCCCCAGTGTACACTTTACTATTGATTGAAATGTGATGTAAAAAGGTAAGGGACCCAATGCTTCCTTAGCTGACATGTGCACTAATGAGATAATATGTTCTTGCTCTCCACGTTTTGTACCAAGTAGCATTTGTTAGATTAATGAGCTCCCAGCTCTCTCCACCTAGTAATTACAAATGGAATTTTTTTCTTTACTATCTTCGGACTTAGTTGCAGACATTAAATATATAGTGATTTTTTTATTTCCTTAAAAAACATTTCCATAGTCCTTTAATTTATGGGTAATGAAATATTTAATTTTCAGGTTCAATTTCTTGGTCATATATCTATAGACTAAACTGTATATTCAATAATACAATAGGCTTACAATGTGTTCTGAATAAAACAAAAAACAATGCAATTTTTCTGATACTTTAAACAGTGAATGCAGTATTTTTGTGTTTCTTACTTACCTGCCAGAGATCCCACAATGTACTTAAAGGAATTGTACACTGAAAGAATGGCTTTGCCTCATTTCAATCTATAACTGAAAACATGTAAGCAGCACTTACTCTGATGTGTTTGGTTGCTGCATGACTTCAAAAGTCATTGCAATAGGAGCTTTATTATAACGCAACACTATCAAGCACAACCTTACCCTACCAAGCAAGCACTGTCCTTGGGATGCAGTTCCTGGGATCTCTGGGCTCCACTGCCTTCACCCCAAAGTGCTGGGCTGCTTCCTCCTTCATGGCTCCTGGATCCCTTGCTCTCAAGCTAAGGGACAGGGTAGTGTGTTACAGCTCTGGGCTGCTGGACATTGCCCAAGCATTGCTCAGCTTTCCCTTCTGGCAAGCCCTAGCCTGCTTCCTCCTGCAGACTAGCATCCTGTATCCCTTGCTCTCAAGCTAAGGGGCAGGATAGTACTAATCAGCTCTTAGCGACAGGATACTGCATGTATCCTAGCTCTTCCTTTGTCAGTATGCTTTCCCTCAAGTGGACTAAAGCTGCTCTTTTCATTACAAAATTCCCTTTGAAGTGTAAATAAGCAACCTTTAACCATCAGCGAATCATCAAGCTTGTTGAACAGCAGACAAATCAGCAATTTACTTAACTCAAGCTAGAACCATAGCCGCACTGTCTCCGTACTAATGACTTTACGACAGGCAATCCCAGTAGTTTTACCCATTGAGCCGTCTTGTGGAAAAAGGACTAACTGCATATTCCCAACAGTGTGGTTGGTACATTTTATGTATGTGGAAGAAACAATGTTGTATTATTTATTAAAGACTGGGCACCACTCTCTAACTTACATAGCATTCATTATTTAATGATATTACAAACCCCTGGTGCACCATAGCACAATTAAATCATTTTAATATATTAGACTTCAATGTATATCATTTAAAGTG
Source organism: Hymenochirus boettgeri (assembly GCA_019447015.1). NCBI lineage: Eukaryota > Metazoa > Chordata > Amphibia > Anura > Pipidae > Hymenochirus > Hymenochirus boettgeri. The sequence continues at coordinate 176,014,457 of CM033473.1, forward strand.
ATACTGCAATATATGATCCTTTAACAAAGTGTCTATACCTTTAATAAAGTGCTAGTATATTTTTATAAAGTGCCTTTAACCTAATAAAGTGCCTGTACCTATACAAAGTGCTTGAGCCAATAATTTATTACTTTTCGTAGCATTATAAATCGAAAATGAATAATGACAGACAAAATATACATTACATTAAAAATGTCTCTACAAATAAGTTTATCATTCCTTTGATTTATTTTGTTTGAGTTTATTATTAATAGCTTTTTGTGTGTCTTCTCATTCCCCTATATAAAAAGTCCTGGTATATAATCTCTATTTGTCCCCTTTGGTCAGATCTAATTGATGTATACATAAACAGGGAGATTCAATAAAAGTTCTTATCGTTTAAAATGGTGCTAATTTTGCCCTAACCAATCAGATCTTAGTTTACATTTGAAAGCTATCTGATTGGTTGGGGCAAAATTAGCACCATTTTAAACAATAAGAACTTTTATTGAATAACCCTGTTAATTTCTTGTTCCCGTAACCCCTTTACCCTATTCCCTCCTCTCCTCAGGGGGCATACTTGATCTATCATCTGAAATTTAAGTTGGCTTACACGGTGTTTCTCTATACAAAAATGTTGTGGTACTGGTAGGTGAGTAGAGAGTAGAGGATTTACGCATGGTCAACTTGTGCTGTGTTATTTAATTTTTTATCGCTTGTGTTGTTTCTCCTACATAAAAAAAACACAAGGACATTTTAATATGTATGCTACATAGGAAGAATTGCATTTAAAATATCTATTCACAAGAAATCTTTTTCACTATGAAGGTGGACAAAATATTCTCCTCACGCTATTACAGTGTGTACAACCTAAACATGGGAATGTGCCTTTCTTCTGCAGTGTGGAGCAGTGAGTCACAGTAGAAAGCTGAGTTTACCACTAGAAGATATATAGGGACATGATTAGAGATGGCCGAACTTCATAAAGTTTGGTTTGTTTTCGTTCAAAATCGGACCCATTAAAGCAGATGAATAACATTTGGATGAAATAAAGGTTAAAATTGCAATGTCTGGTCTGGTGACCACGTTCAAATATCCAGAACTTTAAAAAAATCAAATTCCTACTTTCGAGCTTCCGATAATTATTCCACACTCGAATCATAGATTTGAGGGTTGCCAAACCTTTGAATCAAGAGTTCGAGGGTTACCGAACCCTAGAATCGCAGGTTCAAGGGTTACTAAATTCAATCTCTACTGGGGAACACGTACAAATAAGTAGAAATTTACGAAAATAACTTTGTTCACGATTACGCTGTTTTCAAGCTTCCTCATTCTATTTTCGAGTGCTACCGTAACTGATCACCAAATTTGAGGGTTAGTGAACGCTGATGTTGAAGGATATGGAATGCCTTATTCAAGGGTTGTAGATTCGAAAATCTGTGAATTTTTAGAGAATATTCGAAAAACTGTTCACGAGCTCAGAATAACCGAACTAGTTCGTAGTTTGTATAGTTCGTATAGTTTGAGTTAGTATGAACTCATGAAGTTTGACCCAAACTCATGTTCGGGTTGGAGTTCGGGTTCATCTCTAGATTTGAATAATTGTAGCACCCTGGTATGCTGACTTTGGGTATATTTAAATAGATGTTTAGATATCTTTAGTGGAGAAACACCTTCTTATAACAGAAGGCATCTTGCAGTCTCATGCTATATAAATAGCATTGTCCACAAAACCTAAGAAAGAAGAAGTAATTTCTTACTCCCATGTTCCCCAGAGTAAGGGGCAGAGATATGCAAAATACGCCTTTATGTCCCATAGGTTATTAGCTTATGCATGTGTCCAGAACCGCTGGCTAATAACATGCAATATAGCTTAATTTATAGAGTCAATCATCTGACCTGCAGACACGACGTGTTTCGATCTTGTTAGATCTCGTCAGTGCAAGATACAGATTGCCCCTATGGGGGGGTGATAGGGTTGTGGGGTTTTTTTTTTGTTATGATGTGTATTATGTTTGTCAGTTTTGCACACGGGTATTGGAGTTCCAATGTATTCTTATGGATTAGGTGCTATGTTGATGGCCTGAGGGTTAATGTGCATTAAAATATGGTTATTTCCATATATATATGGTTAGTGTTTTTGGTTAAAAGTGCTATCTATGGATCCTTTTGTGTCTCTCTTTTTTAGGAACAATACAAAATTGTAAGTTAATTTTACTTCCATTCGGTTCCTAGCAAAAGTTTCTTGTCTATGGTCTACTTTTAGAAAGATGCAGTCCACAAAGTTATAGGTTTAAATCCCCAAACTTAAATCTGAATTTTTTTTTCTTTCTTCCTTAATGCTTAATGGGAAATAAACGTCAAATATTACATTTCATTTTTTAATGAAAAACAAAACAAAACAAAAAGGAATGTGTGGGGGAACAGAGATTTTTTTAAAAACATTTGTACACTGTTAAATCTCTGAGAGGCAGGATCTGTTGTAACATGATATGTGCCTAACAGCGGCATGTATCTGAGTCAGCCAAGATAAAAAAAATTACCATATTGTGCAGTGTCCTCATCTTTCTAGTACTAGGGCCCTATTTATGAAAGCAATACCACGCCTTAAACGATCAGCAATTTTAGGACCATGATCGTACAATAATAAATTACAGAAAAAGGACCGATTCCATTGGTACGTGTGTGAAGCGTCCCGGCAAACATGGGCTTCGCTATAGATGAAGATAGCAGTGGAGATTGGGGTATATGTGCTGAAGGGATACTTGAGGTTTTCAGAGCAAAAACCCAATTATTTTTATTTAAAATATATAATGTTTTCTGGGCATTTTTGCAGTCAGCTAAATTACTACCTTTGAAACGTGTCTTAAAACCTCACTGCAGGATTGTGTCTTTCTTATTGATCCAGAAGTACCAGACTTTACATCCCACTGTTTTTAGCTAAAGAAAGAAGAAAGTCAACATGTTTTAAGACCAAGCAACAGATGAAAGATTTTACCTTAAAGTTTTTATCTATTAGAAGCTATACTTGTAGTTTAATTGCAAAGGGTTTGTCAGAAACATATCAAACAAGTCAGATGTGTAGCCATAATTACAATGTCATCATTATAATTAAACGATGCTCATTATAGAAACAATTTGTAAAAAGTAAAAAGGCATCCTCCCTCCCAAATTTTCATTTAGCATTGAAATTTACATAAAGTGAATATTATGCAGTACTAATTATACACTTGGATACCCAAGACATCTTTTAAATTGATACAGATTCATACATATCACTGTCTGTGCAGCAGCACAATCTGCATTCATCTGTAGTCTAAAGGCACCATGTGAGATTATATTAAGGTCTCCTACAATTCTTCATTTCCATTTTCCAAGGGTAACTAGTTAAACTATGGTAATATCAAGGAATTACAAGGGATTTTACTTTTTCATAGAATTGGCAAGAGGAAAGCAAGTTTAATTTACAAACATTTCGCTTTTTATGAAGAGAAAAATTACAAACTACTGCTGATTCAATACAAATGTTCATATAAGCAAAATTTCACTAAACTACATGGAATTAAAATAAATAAAATGAAATCTGCTTATCTGTGTGCAGTAGGAGATATATATAGCGGATTTTAATTAACAAATAAAAAATAAACCTCCCCCATCAACCTCCCTATACTCTGTATCAGAATTAGTTGTATGGGTGGCCACTGGCTATAGGCACAGCAATAAGTATCAGCTCCATATACAACCAACAGTTATTTGCCATTCTGAACAACCAATCCCATGGCCAACAGAGACCCTACAGTTCATGACAATGGTCATATTAGATAGAGGACTTGTGGACATTCATCTACCAGCAAAGTTAATGTAAGTACACTTTCAAACCCACGTCCCCTCCATACTTACATTGACTTTGCTGGTGTTGCGCCATCTGCTGGCTGCTGCTTCTCTGCTTTTAGAAGAGGTGATCACACAAGAGAGGTGAACCGAATTACAGTGCCGGGGGGAGGGAGATTTTAAAAATATTTTTTTACAGTTGGGTCTCATAGAGACCCATTAAAGGGGAATTGTGGTTTCCAAACAAGATGAATTTAAATGGAAGGTCAGGATCCTACCTTTAAAATGAGCCATCAACCACCTTTCTACGTGCTAAAATCAACTTGTTTGGAGACCACAGTTCCCCTTTAAGACCTGTTGATCAACTCCTGTTTAATCAAATTTATATTATATAGTATATAACTCCAACTGCCCCAAATGCCTTCAACACCCAGGAACTTTTTTCCCATATGATATGGACCTGCCCTGCTATCCAGGGATATTGGCAACAAATATTAAAATTCCTACATGACAAGATAGGCTCCCCAGTAGGGATTGGCCCTAAGGCATGCATCCTCCAAATACTAGACTGCCTAAAAATGGATAAGTTCTTTAAAACTTTTCTATGTGCAACGTTGTATACTGCTAAAAAGCTCATTGCACAGACTGGGATGCAAGCCCTCCCTCCCACCATAGTACAGTGAAAACTGGAAATCAACAAAAATCTCCCATATAAAGAACTGATATACAAGAACAGAGGAAGTCCTTGGGATAGATGAACACTATCCCCACACACAGGCGACACAACCTAGATCCTAAAGGACGAAAATGCTACTAACTATTGCCCCATCCCCTTCTCCATACTAACCCCCCCACCAACCTGACCCAAATGACTTTAAAGAAAAGCCACAGCACTAGCAACAAGTTCTTTTATTGTTCTGTGTTTTATTTAATAAAGACATATTTCTGAAACTCTCCTAAGAAAATGTTATGTACTAGTCAACCACTTTAAAAACTGTAAAAATATAAGCATTTTCCACACTGTATCCTTTATTATGTCTAATAAATGTTTCCTCATCTGGAGGGAAGAAAAACTTTTTTACAAGCATATACACATGCTGCAAAACCGCACCTATGGGCCGCATGATCACTTGTGGAGAACTGTCACCCATGGGAGGCCACTTTTGCTGTGACCAACAGTGATCCAAAAAAATTGCTGGTATTTACCCAGCCTAACCACGCAGACACAGTAATCGATGATATATTCGCATAGCACTTTACCTTTATAGGACTTTTTAACACCAGCCATCGGCAATGGTAAAACTCCATTTGGGGATGCAGGGAGAGGCGCTATGCAAATGTAGCATCGCCGGAGCGATTGCACGGGAGAGCCGTTAGCACCTCTCCGTGCATCGCCCTGTAAGGATACGAAACCGTACATTGAGAAAAAAAATTTAAAAAAGAAAAATTAACTTGTTAAACCCAGAGACACTTTGCCAATATTTCCTGTTTATATACAGTAATTTACCATCACAATGAGATGCCTTACTTAAAAAATCTCTTTGCACCAAGGGCTGGTCTAGGGTGACAGGATTTATAGGGGCGGAATGTTTCTCTAAACATGAATTGCTTACTGCAGTAATAATAATAGAGAGACAATCAGGGAATTGTCAGGGGCGCAAAGCTCCTTTTCTGGAGTTTAAAGTCACACTAACCAATGTTATATCAGCTAGCGCAGCTTTAATTCCTTCATTGGGGCGGCTGCAAATACTTCATTAGGGTGTTAAAATACTATTCATCAGCTTTACTTTTAATACTCCTTATAAAATGGTGTTTAACTGTGTGGACATTCAGTGATACCAATAAAGCCACTACTGTTGGCGAATGGAAAGTCTTTTTCATTGTCATAACCCCTGTATCTGACTTTTACTATTTCATAGGCAAGAACTGGTAGATATACAATAGTCTGGACTCTCTGCAGTAACACACTGAGGAAAGAAATAAGCATTACCTGTACAAGTGAGCAGAAGACACTTCTGTCTCTTTAATAGCTGATCTACAACTGGACTTTTTGACATTTCTGTTTTCCAGCTGGATAGTAAATCTACCATGCAGAGCTTCACATTGCATGATTACTCCTCGCCATAAAATATATGTCAAAGGTTTTCTGATCCTGGCAAACTTATAATCCGGCTAAATAATTGATAGTTGCAATAATATATTCTTCCCAGCATTAGTACGTGTAATATATCATATTTTAGCAGTTTGATCTGTATATGACAATTTATGTGTGCTTTTTGATGTGCTGCTTCACAATTTAAATACAGTCTTGCTCTTTCCCAGGTTTTTCATTATAGCCACTGCTCAGCATTTCCTTTCAATGTTACTCCCATATATGATTAAGAGATTAAAACTGGCCTGGCTTCACTTATACTATTTCTGTTTAATTCGATTAGATGTTCAGTCAACGAAGGTTATTTGAAGAGCTGGAATCCTTAAATTGTTAAAAATGATTCTGCCGGTTCGACAAAAGTTTAATAGCTTTTTGTAGTTCCATATGCATACTATATGATTGCAGAGTCTTATAATGTTACTGTATTTCTATCATTAGAAGGTCAAACTCAAACTTTTAATAGGTCTTAATTATAAGAGGTGCAAACAAAATGCCATACAGAAGCCCCAAGGGACAAAATGTCAGAGGGGCACATGACCGAAAGGCAGAAGAAGCGGATAGGTAGTTTAGGTAGGCGGGATTTAATAGAGGAAGGAGTAGCATAGCTAGAGGGTAGAGTGGGAGTTCATTGTAAAGAAGTTAAGTAAGGAGAAGGATAGGGAAACTCAGGCAAGCCAATGTCATCCCCTATTGATGAACTCCTGGATCGGATTCGGCTCAGGGCACAAGAAGCAGGAGAAGAATGGGTGCAGTCGCAGCAACACCAGCTTGCATAGATTGCCCGGTACGCGCTCGGAGATCCAGGCCACCGGACCGACTAAGCCCCAGATGGAGCGCACATCAGCAGACGCAGGAGGTTTGTTTCCCCAACCCGCCCGCACACCACTCATTCCCCCCGTGGTCCTACCTGCAGCACGGCACTCCCATACTCCCAGAGTCCCAGGGACACTTACTACATGGTAGGGGGGAGAGGAGCTCGCGGAACACAGGGCACGTCCAATTCACAGGCCGGGGGGAGGAGCCCTGATTCCCCGGTGCTGTTTACCCATACTGCCGCAGTTTCACAGCAGCCATCAGGCAGACGGCTTTCCCAATGCCCGGAACAACGCGTGGGCGGGGCAGACAGGTCCGGGTCGCAGTCAGCGGACTGTCGGCCCCAGGTTAGGAGAGCTGGGCATAGGAGAGCCAATAATGGGGGCCTGGCTAAAAAAGGCCGCCAGGGCATGCAAGGAGTCCACACACGCCGCGGGAGGACAGGGATCAACAGTCATGGCCCCAACAATAGCACCTCCACCCCTAATACCCTAGAACCCCAAGCTGGGGGACAGCAGGAGGGGGCCCATTCTGGGGATTTTCTACAGTCCACATCAAGGCACATGGATGTTACCAGCGGTCCAACACCGGTGGTGGGGACAATGGCGGCAGGGCTACAGGCCAGATTGCTTCCACAGATGCATTTCACAAGCGAGGGATTAACAGGACACATATCTTTCAGACCGCATCCGGTGTTGCCAGCAGGCGGTAGTGGATTCCCAGACACTGGCTTCTCAGCGCAGCAGCAACAGCCCAGTCAAAGTGGAAGGGCAGCTTCCTCCTCTGCACCAGTTTCAACAGGTGAGGGGGTAGGGGAAGGTCATTTGACACAGGTGGCAGCCATACCAACGGCTCCAGCTGAAGCTACTGGTTTGAGCTCATTCATGCAGGAATTGAGGGGTTTATTCAAAAAATGGGAGGCAGGACCCAGTCCTGAGTTAACGGCCCCAACAGGGGTATGGGGGCTTCAATATGCAGACTCCGGACAGGTGTTAACAAGGGCTAGGGTGGAAGGGTGTGGGGAGGATGGGAATGGGATCCAAACATCCAGACTACAAAATGACAGGGTGGAAGAAAATAATAGTCGGGTAAAAGATAGCGGCGTACTCACTGGACAACAGAGAGTGATGCCTGCAGCGTGGTCAGGTGAGGGGAATGCTAAACTGTCTGATTTTGCAATGAGCAATACATACCTGTGTTGCGAAGGTCCGCTGGGGGCTCACCTAAAAACAGAAGTCAAAGAAATAATTTGGCGGAGGGAGTATGTTGACATTTTTACACTACTCCCTTTGAATAGGTTCCCGTTAGATCGCCAAGATAGAAGTAGGGAATTACATAAAGAGGAAGAGGAGGAAAGAAGGAGATTTAAGTTAATCCCCCGCACTTTCGGGAATTGGTTGCAGGCGTTCACCATTATAGGCAGTGTAATTGGGGGAAAGAGCCCTCAACGCTGCTCAGGCTTATTCTGTTATTTGGATGTCATTTTTGAGGCTTACCGTATTTATGGGGGCGTAGCGTGGATAAAATATGATGAGCAGTTTCGACATAGGATGGCAGTTCGTCCTTCCCTGCAGTGGGACCATAGGGACATTGGTCTCTGGATGCGGCTGATGGCAGTCCCCAGAGGTGGGACGGGAGCTACGGGGGTAATACAAACACAACAGCCCTTTCAACAGGCGCCCGGTGGTGGGACAGGGGCAGCACCGGGCTCAAACAGAAAGGAATTTTGCTGGTTGTTTAATGACAGCCAGTGCAAGTGGGGACCATCCTGCAGATTTAAACATGACTGTTCATTTTGTGGTACCCAAGGACACCCAGCCCTCCGGTGCATCCGAAAGCAGCGCGGAGGGGCAGGTAATACCACTAACAAAAAGGAAGACGAGTTAGACGAGATGTTACCTCGGTTAAAGGACAATTATAGCCCAAAATGTAAAACTTGTTTCTACAGTTTTATACATTCTTCCCCTGTCCCCAAACCCTACCCCTGCCTTTTTTTTGTAGGAAAAAAAAGGCATTTCCCCCAGCAATCTTACTTCAAAAGCAGGCTTCGTGGAGCTCCGTCTCACAGAGGAAGAACGTCAATCAAAATGACGTAGGTATGCATTAGCATGGTACCGCGCCTCCTCATGACCTCCCTGCCTTAAATCACATCAGCACACTGCTGTTTACAAATGCACGTGGTGATACGTAGTTAGTGGGAGCCGGCGCACAGAGCACAGAAGATCAGAGAAGGAGAAAAGCGGGGGAGGATCTGTCAACAGCATAGCCGAGGAGGAATCTTTGAACACTGCTTTGGAGGTGCAGAGCTGATAGCAGATCGAAGTTCTGCTATCGTGGCAAATTCACTGCTTCAGATAAGGAAGAGGCGGGGGAGCGAGGTCAAAGTAGGCGGTGCCCTGATGATTTCTCTTAGCAAAGGAAAAGACAATATGATAATTACTGTCACTGACAGTAAGGTTGGGGTGGATATGCTCTGTAATGAACGGGAGAAGAGAAAGTTGAATTCTAATTGTACAGACCTTGGATTTCTATGATATTAAGTGTTCTGGTAAGATCATGTTAAGCTGGATATTTCTATTGTATGTTAGTTTTTTCAGTATAATTGTCCTTTAAGTAGATATCCATTGCAGGAACAGGCCAAGTTACTACAGGATGGATTTAGATTAGGTTTTATAATTCCTTGTCAGAGTCATGTTGCAGGTAGTGGGGGCCAGGTTAAGAATCTTTGTTCAGTATTAGGTAGGTTAGAGTTAGTTAAAGAAAAGTTACTAAAAGAGGTGAATTTAGGATGCATGGTAGGTCCATTAAAAATTGAAGCCATTCATGATCTGGTGATTTCACCATTTGGTCTTGTACCCAAAAAGGTGGAAGGTACATTTAGGCTAATACACCACCTCTCTTACCCAATGGGTTTGTCAGTAAATGATTCCATTAGTGAAGAGTTGACCAGAGTTTCCTACGCTTCATTCGACGATGCGGTGTGGTTGGTATAAAGGCACGGTGTGGGGGCCTTGATGGCCAAGGCCGACATTGAGGTGGCTTTCTGACTGTTGCCAGTCCATCCGGACATCATGCGTCTTTTGGGCTGCTCCATAGATGGGGTGGTCTTTGTTGACTGCTGCCTACCAATGGGATGCTCTATCTCATGTGCCTTTTTTGAAGCGTTTGCCACTTTTCTCGAATGGGTGGTACGTGAAGTATCAGGATCCAGGTCTTTTCTGCACCACTTGGACGATTTTTTCTGTGTAGCACCAGCAGGGTCAAGAGTGTGCTGGACTCTGTTAGAAACGTTACGGACGGTCTTCCGTCGTTTTGGCGTCCCCATAGCGGAGGACAAGACGGAAGGACCAAGCACACGGATTAAGTTCCTGGGAATTGAAATAGACTCGGCCCACATGGTATGCATGCTCCCTCAGGATAAGCTTGATGACTTGTTGCAGTTGGTGAGGCAATTCCTAGGTGCAAAGAAAGTACAGTTACGTTCATTGCAGTCCTTGTTGGGCAAACTAAATTTCGCCTGCTGCATAATTCCCATGGAATATTCCCAAGAATATTCTCTAGAAAACTTGCCATGGCTACTGCTAATTCTCGTCGGCCGCATCACTTCATCAGGATCACTAGCCAACATAGGGCCGACCTGCGGGTTTGGGAGTTGTTCCTGCAAGACTTTAATAGTAGATCCATTTAGCTGTCTGAATCTCAGCCCGCCCATGAGTTAAATTTGTTTACAGATGCTGCAGGCTCTGTGGGTTTTGGTGCATACTTTGGGGGTCAATGGTGTGCGGGGAGATGGCCAGATGCTTGGGTTCAGGCAGGTTTAACTAGGAACATAACCTTCCTCGAGCTTTTCCCGATTGTGCTTGTGGTGGAACTATGGGGCGACCAGCTAGCTAACAAAAAGATGGTGTTCTACTCTGATAACATGGCAGTGGTGAGTGCCATTTCTCATTTTTCAGCCACTTCCCTCCCGGTTGTTAACTTACTACCTACGGCGGAATATGTTAATTTGGGCTGAGCACGTTCCTGGTAAGTCTAACACAGTGGCGGATGCCCTTTCTCGTTTGCAGCTGGATCATTTCAGGGAATTGCCACCAGGGCTGTAACAGGGTTGGCTAGAGACTACTAGTAGGCATGACTTGCAGTTCCTGCAGTAGCTTAAAGGGCATGTCCACCCCTTTTTACAACATGTTTCTGTAATGTAGGGCTCCCTCCCCCAACCCCAAACGCCATAGTAGTTTGACACAAAACACCCCCGATCTGTAATTACATCACCTCTTTCCCCGTCGATGTGTCACGGCCCTCTGCTTGCATGAAACTGCAAGCAGGGGGCCGGACCAGCAGCCACGCCCTGGATTGTCTGAGAGGCAGCCAATCACGGACGTGGCTTCCAGCTGTGAAGACCGACGGGGAAGAGGTGATGTAAGTACAGATCGGGGGTGTTTTGTGTGAAACTACTATGGCGTTTGGGTTTGGGAGCCCTACACTACAGAAAAGGGGTTTTGTGCTAGGGGGAGGGAGAGTGAAACGGGAGGGAGAGGGAGGGGGAGGAGGTCTGTACTGAGCATGACAAAATTCTCCCGGAGGAGAGACAGGAGGCAGAGTCTTATATGGACTCTGCAGAGCTCCTGGTGAGGAGTTTTTGGGACTTTAGGGGGGGATTACTGGAGAACCATTTGGAGCTGGGATGTGAGGTAAGGATTTTTATGCACTACATAGTGGGGCCAGTAGTGGGTTAAATTGTAGTTTTGGGGGTGGACATGCCCATAAAAACTGGGTCGCAATGGTCAGTGACCACACTGTGTGATACTGGAATGCTGGGAAATAAAACGCAAACCCCATATGTTTTTTTCTAGCACCCACATCAAAATGAGGGGCAAGACATAGATTACTGCTCTTATATCAAGGTGCTCTTGCCTTCTAATTCACTGTTATTCCAAGGCTTTAGTTGCCCATTAAGCGTTATATATTGAGAATGAGAGTCTCACTAATCCTACATCACTGGTACTGAAGGGTCTAGAGAAAGGGAATTAGTACAAAATGAAAGCATTATTTGCATGCACTGCACAATCCAAGCGAAATCTAAACAAGACAACACGATTAAAACAAGGGATTAGCCCCACTAAGTAAACAGTCACAGAAATAAAATATAGTCAGTTATGCTATATTTTATTGTAACCTCGATAGGGAGCAGAAAACATGGCAGCTGGACGAAAGGATAGGTTGGTAAGGTGTGGATTGATTACTGGGAGGGGGTCAGGAAGAGGTGATTGGGGACAGGTTCAGGTGAGGGAAAAGTGAAACAATTCAGTGTGTAAAGGAGCAGCTAGAAAACGGTCCCACCCTCCCGTCCTAATTTTAGCATCATTTCAGGTAACTCTTTTCAATTTACCAGTGGGTTGCTACCGGTGGTTGTAGTGCGCTCAGGGGGGAGTTCGAAGTTAGGGTTGGTGGGTTGTCAAAGCACTTGGGAGGCAGTGGTCTAGTGGGAAAGTAGAAGGTCAGGGGCCAAGTTGGGGTCAGGTGGCCTTCCCCCTCCCCTTTTCCATTCATCAAAGCAGGAGGCACTTCTAAGTTACGCTCATTGTGCCGGTGTTGGTTGAGTTGTGGGAAGAGGAACAGTTATTGGAACAACAGATATGGGTGGAGCAGCCCATTCCAATGGACCATCTGGAGAGAATCATGGAGGATATACAACTGAGAAAGAAACCCAGTTATATCATTTGAAGTCAAGAAGATGGATTTTCAATTTAAAAGGACTTGTTTTCAATTTTTGAAACTACTTAACATTGGCAGATTATCCACAAAATAACCTGGGCTTCTGCCATGGCCCATGCTGCGTTGCTGTGCACACCACATAGCATTTATCTGCTGTATCCTACTTTATCCATATTCTAAAATGAGCACTATTTCTAGCATTAATAACCAACCAAATATATACAGTAAATATACTGCTTATATGTCCTATGTCAGAGAGTGGGGCAGCAAGAGGGATCAGGAGAGCTGTCACTCACAGCGGCGCTTGGCCATCTTTTAAAGGGGGTCTTCTACCTTCCAGGAAATTACTATTTGTGGGTTTTTGTAATGTTTATTGTGCACCTTTAAAACACATACAGTCTGCACAAAAAAAAATTACCAAAAATCAAGATCTCCTGCATTAAAAAAATGGATCGAAATGTAAAAATGATATTTACAATATCATTGTGCAATAACTAATAGGAAGGCTTTAGTATACTGAAAGAGTAATATCTATATTGTTTTGTAATAATGCTTCAGGAAGAACCCCACAGTGTGTTACAGCCTAGGCATTGATTAAAAATAAAAACCTGTTACCATCTTTTCTACTAAACAATCATACCAGCAACAAACAAACTCATTTAACACATGAATACAAATGTTTATAGAACATCTAATGTAACACAGAGAAAGTCTAGACAGGATGAATAGGTGTTTAGCTCTGTTCTTGTAATGAGATTAGATTTTACAAAAATCAATAAAGCACATGTTGTCAATTTCACAAAATGTGCTGTGACTTTTGAAAAGACATTTTTTAAGATTTAGAATTCAATAAGGCTTAAGAAAGAATTTCATTTAAAGTTAAAGAGCGCTAGTGCCTGTTTTAATAAAGCAACACAAGACTTTATAACTATGACCCGGAGGCATTATCTTCTAAGCACGGATATTGAGAAGTTGTAATAAAGATGTGATGATCAATATGAATGCCCCCGATTGGAAAAACCTTTATAGTTCTATAGATTAACTGCCAATATCTACAACACTAAAGCTTTGTACACACGTGTGATTGCGGGTGCCAACCCGCGACGCACGATTTGTACAAACGATAATCATGCCGTATATATAGGCACTTTCGTCGGCCGGAACGGCCGCTCATTTGAAGATCCGCCTGGCCGGTCAGGCAACGATCCCTGGCCGAACAGCCGTTTTGGACGAGAAAGTGTCTATGAACCTTAATATGTGTTTTCATTAGAGATGGCTGAACTTCCAGTTCAGTTCATTTTCGAACTTCAGTAAAAGTTGGGAAGTTCGGTAGTTTAAAGCAACCCATTAAAGGGCATGTCCACCCACAAACTAAAATTTAACCCACTACTGGCCCCACTGAGTAGTTAAAAAAAATCCTTACCTTACATCTCTGCTCCTTATGGTTCTGCTGCAGTGCTTGTCCAAAGTCCAGGAAACTGAAGAGTAAGCAGGGCCACCTCCCTAATGAGGCAGGGTGAAAAACATGCTATAGGGAGGCAGCCGTTTTGATGCCAGAAAAAAATATATAAAAATTTGCATTGCACTTAAACTTCAAGTCTTGCTCAACTTACCATTTACCCAATCTGATTCCCATCATGCGAGGCGGCAGACAGGCAGTGGGTGACTCCCTCAGTCACTAAACACACACAATGTGCTTCCCACATGTGCTTCTCAGCACATTATATATACCGTATATACTCGAGTATAAACCGAGTTTTTCAGGCTGTAAAATCAGCCTGAAAACTCGGACTCGGTTTATACTCGAGTCCCTCACCATTGAAGATCAGCGTCCTCTCCATTCCGGCAGCAGCGTCCTCTCCATTCCGGCAGCAGCGTCCTCTCCATTCCAGCAGCGCACGATCAGTCCATGTAAGCGCGCCGGCGACTTCACTGCCCGGCGCCAAGCCCAGCGCCAATTAGTGACGTCAGCCGGCGCGCCAGTACATGGATGATCGTGCGGCTGCCGAATGGAGAGGACGCTGCTGCCGGAATGGAGAGGACGCTGCGCCGGAATGGAGAGGACCTTACCAGCACACAGTCCCAGGAAGTCCTTGGATTAGGAGAGCCTACAGTAGTGGATGAAGAGAGCACACGGTACAAACTGAACTGGGTGGGAGGGTGAGGGTGGCATTCAAGATGTTTTGGAAACTAAACAATCCCAGCATTACAACTCCCAGCATGCTTTATTAGCTGGGAGTTGTAGTTTCCAAAAAATCTTGAATGCCAAGTGAGGGTGGCATTCAAGATGTTTGGAAACTACAAACTCCCAGTAATAAAGCAGCTGGGAGTTGTAGTTTCCAAACATTGAATGCCACCTCACTTGGCATTCAAGATGTTTGGAAAAAACAACCCAGCTAATAAGCATGCTGGGAGTTGTAGTTTCCAAAACATCTTGAATGCCAAGTGAGGGTGGCTTCAAGATGTTTGGAAACTACAACTCCCAGCCGCTTTATTAGCTGGGTGTAGTTTCCAAACATCTTGAATGCCAAGTTTCTACCCTCGGTTTATACTCGAGTCAACAACTTTTATTAGATTTTTAGGTGAAATTGGGTACCTCGGTTATGTCGGTGATCGGTTTATACTCGTGTATATACGGTCGGCACAACATATAATATAATGTGGCCAGCAGCAGGCAGCAGTAGAGTCCTGCATAGGTCTAATTTTCCAAACCTGCACCCGACCCGAAAACCCGTACCTGCACCCGACCCGCAACCCGCTTTTCTACCCACTTCATACCCGCGACCGACCTGCAAGCTTTCGGACCAGAAACTGACCCGCTTTTAGTCTTTCTTCCTAAAATTTGTACAGGGAACTTAAAAAAAGTCTAAAGTTAAAATAAAGGTTTTATTCATAACCAAAAATGTTCATAGAAACAAACCTACTATACCACTTAAATATATAGCAGGGGTCTTCAACTTGCAGACATCCAAATGTGTGAAAACTACAACTCCCAGCACTCCCTGAAAGCCTTCTGATATTGTAAGTGCTGTAGTGGAGTTATATTTTTTAAACAAATGTATACCCATACAGGTAGGAGATTCCTGGTATATGAACAATGTACACTTTATATAATATATCCCCACTGTGCCCAACTAACTACCCGTGGGTCTCTACTGTTCCCTACTACCTACCCATGGGCCTATACTGTCCCCAACTTCAACCTACCTATAGGCCTCTACTGTCCTCAACTTCTACCTACCCACGGGCTTTTACTGTTCCCTACTGCCTACCCATAGGCCTATACTGTCCTCTACTATCTACCCATGGGCCTCAGCTCATTTTAAATCTTTATCTGCAACTATTTCCTTGTTGATCAGTGACAGGGATAGGTAACCAGTAGTTATCCAGATGGTTTAAAAACTACAACTCAAGGAATGCTGGGAGTTAGAGTTTTCAAACATCTGGAGATCTACTTGTTACCTATCTATGATTTTATAACTACGTCCTGCAGAATATACATTTCAATTTCCACCCACAGTGTAAACTTGCATTATGGGAGACAGTAAAGTTACAATGAGCAGGTACCACAACAGAGAATTATGAATAGGTAGCAGGTGGAGCTGCAGTGAAATATCTACACCTTTATATGGGTGTAGATATTCATGCTGTTTTAAAAACTCCCAGCATTCCCTGTCTGCACTCTGCTGTTGTACAATGATTAGGAGTTTTAAATGTCAATCATCTGGAGGTCCACATACCTGCTGTAGTTCTAGCGGAACCTCATCAAGTAGTAGATTGTTCTTGCCATCACTAGAATCATCCACATCCCATAGATCATTGGTGCCAGAAGGATTTACAAAGACCAATGAAATCACATGGCATCTGTTCCCATGCAGATACTTGCTCTGGTCTCATGCATAGGTGCAGGTGCAGAAAGAAGTTTGTTCCTTTGTTCTATGGGAGATTGTTACTTTGCTGGCTTTGACCTCTGCTAGTGAAACCAGTCATTCCAGTCATTTTTACCCAGTGATCTATGCAAAAACCTACCCAGGCACTACATGTAACATAGCTGTCTGAATTGCTATCCACAATGCCATCCAGTATAACATTCTAAGGACATTAGAGTTGTTGATAACTCAATATTTACCCAGCCAAAAACAAGGTAAGAGGATGGCAGCTTTTGCATCTAGATATATTTGCCCTTTATCTGTCATAGTGTGATTTAGTGTAAGGCGCTATACACACTGCATATTGTGTTGGATTGATAACAATATATTCTCAGTTTCAGTTATTACAGACAGATATCTCTTCATAGACAGGAAAAAAACCTGTTCGGCTGCTGGGCAGCAGGTAGGGCCTGGACACATTATTTTAATTACTAGACATTAAGCCTGTTACAATAACGGGCGCTAGAAGCCCAGTGTCCCATGGCCATAGCCCTCCTCCATGTCCCAAGGCCAGAGTACCCTCTTAGTGTCCCAAGGCCAGAGTCCCCATCTGTCCCAAAGCCAGGGCCCCCCCTCTGTTCCAAATCCAGAGGCCCCCCTCTGTCCCAAATCCAGCCCCCCAGCCCCAAATCCAGGGCCCCCCTCTGTCCCAAATCCAACCCCCCCTGTCCTAAATCCAGGGGTGCCCCTCTGTCCCAAATCCAGCCCCCCCTCTGTCCCAAATCCAGCCCTCCCTCTGTCCCAAATCCAGCCCTTCCTCTCTGTCCCAAATCCAGCTCCCCCTCTGTCCCATCCAGGCCCCCCTCTGTCTCAAATCCAGGGGGCCCCCTCTGTCCCAAATCCAAGGGCATCCCTCTGTTCTGAATCCAGGGCCCCCCTAGGTACCGAATCCAGGCCTCACTCCCCTCTGTCCCAAATCCAGGGGCCCCCTCTGTTCCAGGGGCCCCTCTGTCCCAAATCCAGGGGCCCCCCTCTGTCCCAAGCAAATTTACCTGCAGTCTGATAAATTCCTGTTCTCCCTCTGTGTGTTTCCTGTGTTTCTCCCTCTAGTGGTGAGTCAATAGGAACTGCAGAGACTCTCCCTCTAGTGGTGAGTCAATAGGAAATGCAGAGACTCTCCCTCTAGTGGTGAGTCAATAGGAACTGCAGAGACTCTTCCTCTAGTGGTGAGTCCATAGGAACTGCAGTGACACACGGTCTCAGGGACGCACATGTAGGGTTTTATTATTTAGGATGATCGCTTCTGGGCACATTATGTTATATCTGATATTATAAATGGTGGCACAGCGGCAAAGGGGGGCAGCATTTTTTTCAGGTTCCAAAATGTCTAGAGACGGCCCTGAGAGCATGAGCTGTCTTCCTGTGGGAAAGGTTTCTGCCTCCTCCTTGTCCCCTGAGAGTACAGTGGCATGCGCAGGGGAACCCTTTCCCCCTACCTCCCACCATCCGGATCCATCCCCTGAAATCCTTTTACATGTGGTAGCGCCCCACTGCCCAACCGTAACCACTGTGTTATTTCTGGAACAGAGCGACTCATTCTGATTGCTTTTTTAAGGAAATAACATGGAGGTTGGGGGTGGGCAGGGGGGAGCTATCATTTATTAAATAAGGGTGGACATGCCCTTTAACGTCAATGGGGAGAAATAGTTTTTGATAAAATATAGATAGTTAAAAGTTCATTAAAAATATAGATAAAATAGCAATGGTTACTTACTGTAAATGGCTATGGCACCTGGGAAATGGACATATCACCAAAACTTGTTTAAACACTAACTTTCCCCATTATCAGGCAATTGTCGGGTTTCCACATGCTACAGTCGAGGTTACCAAATGATACATTTGAGGGTTTCCGAAATCGGAGGCTACATTCGAGGGTTACCGAAATTGAACACTACATTCGAGGGTTATCGAAATTGAACGCTACATTCGAGGTGTGCCAAATGATACATTTGAGGGTTACCGAAATTGGAGGCTACATTCGAGGGTTGCCAAAATTGAATGCTATATTCGAGGGTTACCGAATGCTACATACGAGGGTTACCGAAATTGAATGCTATATTCGAGGGTTACCGAATGCTACATTCGAGGGTTACCGAATGCTACATTCGTGTGTCACCGAACACTACATTCAAGGGTTACCGAACGATACATTTGGGGTTTACCAAAACTCAAGGCTACATTCGAAGGTCACTTTTCAATCAGAAAGTATTGAATGTTTGTACCACTTACCAGTGGACCAAGCTGTGTATAGCTTGTGTTGCATAGTACACTGTTGCATAATAATTGCATACATTTAAGAGCTTTTTTAAATAAAAGTGAGACTGATGTTAACATAACAAATCCCTTTATATACTGCAGTGACTGAAGACCATAAATGTCAAGGGTAGTTACTTATATATTCAATTTAGCCTAATTGCTGTTGGGGCTATGATCTAATTAGAAGCTAGTCTCTATAACATTGATCTCTTAGAGTTTGACCCTGAGACAGTTTTTTTTTCTGCCAGAATCTCAAGGTCTTAGGGTCTGTTGCTCATCAATATCTTTCATATACTGTACATAATCACTATGCTGGAAAGGACATTACTGATCTAACATTCAATGCAAATCTATTTTAAGCTTTTTAAGCTCAATAAACACAAAAAGTTTTCTAAATATAATTCCCCCCACATCTTGCATTTATTAACAACATAAAACCATAAAATATAACGCATATCATGTACCTATCATCATAGTATGAAATCCTCTGGATAAAGCCATTAGCCATTGGGGATCATTGTGTATTGCTGCGTCTTAACCTTTCTGTGCCATTTTGCAGTTCTATGTCAACAAAGTAAAGTGTTTAAAATTTCACATAGCCACGGGGATATAGAGCTATAAAAGCTGAACCTTTTCAGCTGATGGTAAATACAAAGGATCTAAAAATGAAATTGCCTACTCTTATTTTCACTTTTCTCATTCTGTTGCTCCTTTGTGGAAGTAAACTTTCTGATAAGGTTCCTACGAGAGTATGGCCGTTTTGTGGTCCTTGTTGCAGTTTTTGTCTTATATCAGATTACAATTTATACATTTCAATCTAACTGGAAATATTTTTACAACATTTTTTTCTTTTGTGTCTTTTTCAAGATTGTCTGCCCACTGTATCCCTATTTAGTCAGACAGGGATGTAAATTTCAGGGAATTGTGCAGTCAATGACGATCAGCCCTGTCAAAATATCAGTCATGGTCTGTTTGCATTCATCCAGCAATATTTGACCTCCCAACCAGTGGATAGCAGCAATTGGTTTATCAGGTCGAAATACCGGTCCACTCTTTATGTATGTTAGGCTGGGTACACACCATCAGATGTATTTGTTCCGACCAACCGTTCGCCACTAGCAAGCAGACAGCAAAAGTAGCCGTGGCTACTGCAACCAAGCATGCCATCTGTCGAGGGCCACACAATCGGCCATGGTTTGCTGACTCAGCCAAACAAACAGTCAGACATGGGTTGTCTAATGCACTGAAATTTCAGTCGATCGGCCCAAAATATTGGTTGGTGTATATCCAGGTTTACTTTAACCCCCCCCCCCAAAAAAATACAACCTCTGCAAGTATTAGAAACATTGTTCAATATGTAAGAGTTCAGAGTGATTACAGAATTTCTGACGCAAACGCAATTTGAAAAGAGATGTAGTGGATTTTATTAATAGTTTTAGTGAATTTAGCAAATTATCACATCCCTGTGGACCCAGTTATGTTTATTCAGTCTTTCATTTATAAATGGCTTTTGAATGTCAAACATAATTTATTAGACATATTATATTGACAATGAATATTTAAAAAATATTTTAGCATTTGAGCAATGCACACACATCAACAATATTCATAGTTGCAATGTGCTAATGGTATTAACACTTAAGATCATTTCATATTTTAGTATTTGAAAGTAAATTCAAATGACAGCAGCAATGAAAACTATAATGTGACTTGTTATTAAATGAAAACACCTGTGTGTAGCAGTAATTGGCTATGACATCTTATTCATACACATAACAGATTACACATACTAGTGTGGCAGGGGAATCAGCAGGAAAGCAATTACATATATATTGCTTTAGTCTGTTACAACAAACACATCAAATTTTATGCCATTGTATTGCATTGCGTCAAATCTAGAACCAATGGGAAATCATATGTTAATGTGTATTTACATTACTGTACTGGTGCCATACTGGTAGGTTTGTAACAGCTGGAATACTAAAGGTTTCCAAGCCACATCTAAGCAAGTCCCTAAATCATTAAAAATGCAATATGTACCTCTGAGCATAAAGGGGCAATAATAAAGGCAATAATGTAACCCATACTGTGTAATATAAAGATGTTTGAAGGCACCAAAAGTTCCAAGACCATAAAAAACTATGATGCCAGAAGACAAGTGTTTCTGTAAAGGTTATGAAACTTTAAGGTGACTTCTTGTACATTTTTTGTTTCTATTTTTGTTTTTGTTGTTTGGTTACCTTTGGTGCATTCTAACACCCTTCAAGTTACTAATTCTTGGAACCCAGAATTCAGTGCTCACATTGCATTGCTAAGTGACTGTTATAAAGTTAAGGCCTGAATCCTCGCACTTTTAAATAGTCACAGAACTCCTTAGGGACTTCTAATAACTTATTTAATTATAATAGGATCTACATTATAAATTATGAACATCTGCCCCCAACGCAAACAGATTCTTGGCTACATAGACACAGATTACCCCTCCAGTCTACCACTATTCTGGCTTCTTTTGAAAATAAGGGTGGCACTACGAATGAAACAAGAGGAGTTTGTTTTCTGGTCACAGGAAGTAAGGCTGTTAGGGGGGAAGTGGTCTTCATTGTTTTCCAAATATTTGGAGTTGGGTCCCATAGGGATCCATGGAAAGAGTGGATTATAAGTATTATAAGACATATCAATACGCATATAATCTACTATTACTGTTTTATATTTTATATGGTTGTGATATCAATTAGGTGTTGCAGCTTCGTAACAGTATGATATTTATCTTTGGGTGTAGAGGTATAGAAAGACATTTTAGCTGTGCCTTTGAACTTGCTTTGGTTTAGGTGGCATTGTTTCATGCTGTAGGATTTAATTCTAATCACATTTAGTAGAAAATACAGACGTGCATGAAAAGTACTTTGATGGAACTAGGATTTACAGGATTGTCACATGCACAGGCAGTCCCAGGTTAAGAAGCAAATAGGTCCTGTAGGTTTGCTCTAAAGTTGAACTTGGAGCAGGTACATATAGCTATAACAGATGTTAGCAGCAATTATTTTAAAATTGTCTTTGCCATCTGCTATTTTTAACAGCTGCTTCTGGTACAGCGCAAAGTGGGTAAAGGGGAGGGTTGGGGGCCCATTAAACAGTGGTAGGCAGCCAACCATCAGTGGTCCACCTGGCTGTAAGCTCCTGCAGACCCCAGTGCTGTACAGTATTTGTCCTTTTGCCCCTCCATCTGCTCCATTCCTAAGTAGGATATGTATGTAATGTTTGTAACCTGGGGACTGCCTGTATATATTTACTACCAAGATGAATGTGTGATTTCTGCCTTTTCAGTACTTTCTGCAAGTGTCTTTCAGATATTGAATGCGGTTAGCCCCTATTCTGAAGATCACACGGGACAGTGGATATGGGGAAAAAGGAGGAGATTAAAACAATTCAAAAAAATGTATTGTTTATCCCTGTTAATTTAACTTGGACATGTCATTTATTCAAGAAACATGTACGGTAACCGTGCATTTCTCTCCAAATTGCCTGTAGTAACCATAATGATTGTTTCACAGCCCATTGCTTGTTACAGATTTTAGAGCTGGAATTAATTAACTTCATCAACGAGAATGACAAAAAAGGCACCATTGATCATTTTATAGTCTTAGCTTTTATCTTTGGTAAACAAGAGTGTTCTTATTAACGCGCAATTTTAAAAGCGACTGAAGTGTCCTTACCAAGGGAAAACAAAATGTGTTATAAAAATACCTTATTTAGCTTTTACCTCAAGTAGAAATGCAGTTTTGTCTAATTCCCTTGAATTTCTTTATTTTCTACAAAATAAATCTCCTTCCACTTAAGCACTAGCAATATATTTATTAAAAGAAGCAGATTGTGTTTGCTAATTTATTTTGCAACGTGAAAGGGTTCTAAGAAGTAGCAACACAATTTCATTTTGTTGTTATGTTTGCAAATGGCACAAAGCAATGTATCTTTACATTTATACCTTTAAATAAAGTCTACGTTTGTCTTCGTATGTTTGTAGTTAATTTCAAGGGATGGTTTCCAGAGCTGGAAAAGCATAAACACAATGCACTGCTATACAGCTTTAAGCACAATTTGTACTGGAAAGAGAGTTTCTCCTAATAGAATAGTATGAGCCTACTTTACCCAGGGGCATTGCATAAAAAAGTCTTTCTTAAACTTGAGCTCACCAGATTTTTTTTTTTGCTTTTTTGCTTAAAACTTTGCAAACATGGGCAATTTACCACAAGATGCAAATGTGATATTATATCATGGCAATGCATCACTGTATCTCTGAGCGATTGTGACTCTTGGTAATGATCCCAGAAAAGTTAGTTATACAGACAGTTCATCTGAGTGAGAGAGTTCTCAGACATTTTGCGAATTCCTTGTACTAATTTGTTTAATTGTAGATATTGTAGTCAAGATAGATCAGTTATATCCTGTGCATATATTAACTGTTGGAATGCGATAATATTATCTCTGTGCCAAATCTTGGTGATATATGGATCTTCCTTGTGATGATATGTTTGTGTATTATTCCCTGGTGGTAATGTTTTATTGTATAGTATTGGGGGCTAACAATCCTAGTCAGTGTGAGAACTTATTGCAAGATGTTAGGTTGTCCCATAATTTAAAAATATTCATAAAGTAGAAGGGTAGGCCAAAAGTTTTTGGTCTATCCTTGAGGGGTAGCCATAGTAGGGAGCATATTGTTATAGAGACATATGATGCAGTAAGTTCCACCCATAGTTTGTTCTCTTTCTGGTATATCCGGTCTATGATATAGGGAAGTTGTGCAGGACCTTGCTCTCAAGAACATTTAATCATTTGATGGTTGTATGGTGTGTGTGAAAGTTTGAAAATAAGGATTGTTTGTGCTGATAGTATGCTGTGTTAAGCTAGGTACACACCTAGCGATTTTTCCTCCTGACCGACCGTTCGATACTTTCGAACGGTCGGCCAGGAGGAAGGACTGTCGGTCGCGGCAAAAGCAGCCGCGTCCGATAGTCACCGCGACCGTTCGTGCGGTCCATAGAGGACTGTGCGATCGGATGAGGCTTTCCACCCTGTCCGATCGTCCTTTCATCCGATTTGGATGAACGGTCGATCGGACATGGGCACATTCGAATGCGATAATTTTGGTCCGATCGACCGATACACTGAACTATCGGTCGATCGGACCGAAATATCTAATCGTGTGTACCCAGCTTTAAGCACTGTGTGTGCAGTGAGCAGATTAATCTTTCTTCCAGTTAAAGGGGGCACTGGGCTTCTATATTCTAGTATTGCACTTGTTGTAATCACAACCAGGATGTGAAAGGGTTAATAAGTGTTTTGTTTTTTTTCTCTCTCTTCCTGGCTCTTGCACTAATTGGTGTGGGGGCTGGGGCCTTGTAGTTAAATAGGATTCACATTGGTTGGACCTGTGGTTTAAACCTAACAAAAATAAGTTTCCTAAGAGTGGAAACGAACTAGAGTGGAACATGTACAAAGTCCCTTGTTTTAAAGGACCTTGCTCTCAAGGACATAGAAAAAAAAGAACATTGAAACAAGAAGGGCAATTAAACAAGGTTGGTGTGTCACTGTGCTGGTGTTGTGTATTAGAAGGGGCAGTTTTGTCGATACCATGAAATGTGCAACCTGCCACTTGTATAGAAACCTGGAGCAGATGTGTGTCTGTGTCAGGTGTGAGTGGGTTGCCCGTTTGGAAGTTGAGGTGGAAAGTTTAAGGGGGCAGCTTGTGGCATTGCAAGGATTGGCAATTCTGGGGGGACAGCACGCACTGGCTGGGGCCAGTATAGAGGTGGGTGGAAGTGGGACAGGGAAGATAGTGTTTTCAGAAATACTACCGCAGCCACGTGCTACACTAGGGAGACAGCGGGAGCTTAGGAGCATTAATGCGTGGCTAAGAGGGTGGTGTAAGGAAGACGGGGTTGGGTTTATAGAGAATTGGGCAGACTTTGCAGTTTGGCTACAGGCTCTTTAGTAGGGATGGGTTGCACCTCACTGGTGGCAGTGCAGCTCTTTTAGGGGGAAGATGGCTAGAAGGTTGGAGGAGATTTTAAACTAGGTTGGGGGAGAGGGTATTAGCAGTCTCACTGGGATAGATAGCCCAGGAGGAAAGCAGGGTGTAGATGGGCCAGTGGTGGGTGAAAGGGGGGTGGGGCTAGCATAGGGGGTAGGGAGGCATGTGTATGAATAAATTACAGGATCATAATCTAAAATGTAGGTTTGCAATTGCGAGAAGCCTGGCTGACAAAATGGGTGAATTGGAGATTATAACATTGAATGAAAATATGATGTAATAGGTATAGCAGAAACGTGGCTGTACAGTTCTCACGACTGGGCTGTAAATTTAGAAGGATATGCCTTGTTTAGGCAGGACAGAGAAAAAAGGAAAGGGGGAGGAGTATGTGTTTATGTTAAAAAATAATTGAAGCCAAATTTAAAAGAAGAGATAACTGGCGATATGGATGTTAAAGTGGAGGCAACATGGGTGGAAGTAGGTAACCGGAAAGGGGGTAATGTTATTGTTGATGTCTGCTATAAGCCGCCAAATGCTAGCAGGGAGAAAGTGAGTCAGCTTCATATGCAGTTGGCAAGGGTTGCAAGTTTGGGGAGTGTGCTCATTATGGGGGACTTTAATTACCCTGACATTGATTGGTGTAGCGGAACTGCCAACACAGAAAAAGGAGATGAGTTCCTGAATTTGCTGCAGGATAATTTTCTCTCACAGGTGGTTAAAGTTCCCACTAGAAAAGGAGCTCTGTTGGATCTGGTAATATCTAACATCGTGGAGCACATTATGGGTATAAAGGTAACTGGAGGCTTAGGGAATAGTGACCATGAAATAGTGGCATTTGGACTATGTTATCGAAAGGAAAAGTGCGCTGGGTTAACAAAGACTTTTTATTTCGGGAAAGCAAATTTTCCAAGGCTAAAAGTAGCTCTTCAGAATCTCAACTTTGATAATGTATTATCAGGTAAAAGTACTGAAAAGAAGTGGACTTTGTTTAAGGGTATTTTAAGCCAATTCACTTTGGGAATTCACTTTGGGAAATTTGTACACTTGGGAAATAAATGTTAAAAAAAAAAATCTGCGCCCATGTGGCTGAATTCTGATGTAAAGAGTTAGTTACTGAGGATGGCGATAAAGCAAAATATTTTTTTTTCCTTCTGTATACACTATAGAAAATCCCAGTACAGGTATCATAGAGTATAGTAGCAATAATGGTATAAAAGATTTAAGTGCACTTTGGTTACCCGAGGATATGGTACAGAAAGAACTAAATAAGGTTAATATTAATAAATTTCCTGGACCGGATAAAATACATCCTCGGGTACTTAGGGAACTAAGTTCAGTTTTATCTAGGCCATTGTTTCTTATTTTTGCAGATTCCCTCATGTCTGGAGGTGTGCATCTGGATTGGAAAAAGGCTGATGTTATTCCAATATTCAAAAAGGGTAGTCATTCACAGCCGGGTAATTTAACTTCAGTGGTGGGGAAGATACTGGTTTAATAATGGGACATATTCTAAAGTATGTTTCAAGGACTGACATTATAAGAAATAACCAGCATGGATTTAGGAGGAATAGATCTTTTCAAACTAACTTGCTTGGCTTTTATGAGAAAGTAAGTAGAACTTTAGCCTCCAATACATCAGTAGATGTATTATACTTGGATTTTGCAAAGGCTTTTTATACAGTCTGCCATAGGCGACTAATGTACAAGCTAAGGTCTGTTGGTCACATTTGTACCTGGAAAGAAAATTGGTTAACGAATAGGATGCAGAGAGTCGTTGTTAATGGGGCTTCATCATTATTGACTAAAGTACTAAGTGGGGTGCCACAGGGTTCTGTGTTGGGGCCGCTTCTATTTAATCTATTTATTAATGATTTGGAAGTGAGTATTGTCAACAGGGAAGGTTTCTGTGTTTTGCTGATGACACAAAACTTTGTCGCAGGGGGATATAGACAGATTGTCACATTGGGCAGCTAAGTGGCAGATGAAATTCAATGTTGATAAATGTAAGGTGATGCATTTTGGACATAAAAATCCTTGTGCTGCTTATACTATAAATAGCTCTGTGTTAAGTGAATACCTGCTGGAAAAGGATCTTGGAGTTTTGGTGGATAACAAACTTAAAGGAAGCAAGCAATGCCAGGCAGCAACAGCCAGAGCCAGCATGGTATTGTTTTGTATAAAGAGAGGAATGGATTCAAGGGAGGAAAATGTTATTCTCCCTCTTTACAAAGCATTGGTAAGGCCTCATCTGTGTCCAAAAAGGACATCTTTGAAATAGAAAGGGTTCAGAGAAGGGCAACTAAATTAATAAGGGGATTGCCAGACAAGGTCATTTTTAAATATATAGAGGACATGATCAGACCATAAAATAGATCCAAATGTGCTATTAGTAGTCCATCTTATTAAAGGTTGGGTGATTAATATCATATCTAATCAGCTATAGGTATCGAGTACTGGAGAATAAAAAAATTAAAGTCTCCGGCTAGGATAACATTTCTTTCGTTAAAGGAGTCAAGTTTAGCTATATTATTATTATTATGGATTTATATAGCGCTAACATCTTCCGCGGTGCTTTATAATAACATGTATACATTCACATCAGGCCATGCCCCGAAGAGCTTACAATCTAAGCACATTTATTTGACACTTACAACCTATCAGTGTTGGGGGAAACCGGAATGCCCGGAGGAAACCTACGCAAGCACGGAGAGAGAGCATACATATGTGTACTGATAGGTTGTATGTGTCAAATAAATGTGCTTAAATTGTAAGCACAATATCTGTGGCAAGGTAATGAATTAGTTTATCCAGTAAATAGGAGAGAGCGATATTTGATTTCCATTTTTGACTTGGTAACAGAGAAGAATGGAAACATTGCAGTTTTTATAGCAATCAATGGTAACATCTAGCTGGGGTATCAAGAGTGTGGTAAAATTTTGGTGGTGCCACGTAGTGTAAGAGCAGTTGAAGGATGCATGAGATGTTTTTCTGAGCTCGAGGTAAAAGTAGTTGGTTAGTGTGTAACCTTGAGACACGAGGTATGGAAGACTTTCTCAAAAACTATTCAACTTTATTGCAGTGACTTATAGTTCTTGTCAGCCAGCTAGCAGCACACAGTTTTCTTTCAGATATTGTTACCTTTCCCTGACGTAGACTACTGTCCCTTGCTCTATTACTGTCAGAAAACAATGGCCACTGGATTTCCTGTTCCTGTCCTCTTTATTTTCTTTCCCCTACAAACAATCTCATACTTAAACATTATAATTACATAGTCTAATTTAGTGCTCACAGACACCTAGTGGCCAAACTTAGTATACATTGGGGGAGATTCAATACTTCCGAACGCGTTCTTACCTTAGCCCGATCCCGCGATACAATAACTGACGTAAACCAGATTACGTCAGTTATTGCATTGCGGGATCGGGCTAAGGTAAGAGCGTGGGTTTAACGCCTCCCACACACTACCGTTAACGTTAGGGTTTTTGGATCTATAGCACGGCGCTATTTCCAAAAACATTTGGAAATGGCGCTGTGCGATAAATCTAAAACCCACGTTAACCCGAAATTTGGAAATGGCCCATATTGAATCTCACCCATTATATATTAATATATTGTACCTCCTTACAAGTGTGTGCATGTAGGGCAGTGCTACATTTTTAAGCAGCCCGCACAGAGCCACGAGTGGGCATGGAAAGGGGCATGGTGGGGCATAAGCAGACAGGCTGGGGGCGGAGATACTCCCCATGGCCCAATCTCTTTGCTCAGTGCCGCTAATAAGAGATTAGTGTTATTTCTAGGCAATGCACATGAGGAGATGGCATCAGCTGTGTGTCATTAATATCAATTATTTTGGGTAATAAAATAAATCCAGTTTTTGATGAAACAGGAAAGCATGAAAGCAGAGATGTCATTAAGGCAATTAGGGAATTGGCATTTGAGAGAAGTATGATCAAGGGCAGAGTGGTAAATTTGGTTGTCAGGGCCAGTGGTTTTGGAACCCAGATAAGCTAATGAGCTGTCCAAGACCATAGATGTAGAAGGAGACAAGAAGGGGATCAAAGACTGAGCCATGTGGTACCCCAACAGGTAGGGGAGGAGAGAGTGCTGGAGTGGGAAACTCTAAACACCCTTCCAGAGAGGAAGAAGGAGAGCCAAGAAAGTGCAATACTGTATATATTACAAGTCATACATGTCTATCACATGGCAACTACCAATGAATTTGTAACTCATGTGAAAGGTTTGGATTAACATAGCTCTCTAATGCTTTCCTTTAAACAACATTTCTACAGACTGGCAGAGTATCTGCTGTTTTAAAGCAACCTTGTAGTCTTTTATATTTCTCTGTGTACTTTTCTTAATTTTTCCACTACAGGCATTTTGCACTTCTACTAAAAGCAGATGTCAGTTTTTTTTAATTGCTTTAAAAAGAGAAAAGGTATGCAACCCTCCTCATACATTTATTTTCTAATTTTGAGCCTCTCTCTGCCTTCAATTAGCCATGCTGTGAAGGGGGCATAACAATTCTCCTCCACCCACCCTTGATCAGCTTGATTAATTAGGTTGTATCCAAGCAACAGGGCATCGCAAGTTTGTTTGACTGGCAGAGGAGGAGGAGAAAGGTTGTAACAGACATTCCCACCAGCCAATGACAAGTGCTATGTTAACCATGGCCCTGGACCTTCTAGGAGGCGGGCTTTTATATGTGTGATATCTAAGGGAGGGCAGCACAATTGTAAATGTGAGTAAGTGATTTCAGCTGCTGGAAGTGTGGACATGTAATGGGGGTGATGTTATTTTTTTTTGATATTGTTGTCCTTTAAATTCAGAATCTCGTTTACATTTAAACCTTGAGTAGTATAGCTTTTTCTGCACGGCTTTAAATAATGCAATAAATCTGAAAAAATACCTTTCGTGGGATAACATTAACTGCTTTCCTTTTGTTATCAATGAAAGGCAGCAAATATGGATAAGAGAATTTAATAAATCTATCATTCCTAGGAATTAAATGGTAATCATTTTTCCAAATCAGCTACATGTGTACCGTTATATCATGTTTGTGTGTTTACATATCACTCTGAATGTTATATCTGAGCAATTATAATACACAATGTTGAAAAGACCGTGGGGCCAATATCAAATTTATATGGTGACAAATAAAGCTGTATACATTTTTAAATTTTTTTAAAACAATCAAAGAAAGGGATGGAAAGAGACACCCCCTCAGAACCCCCACATAGAACCGACACACTTGGGCCACTCAGGAAAAAAGCGATCCTCCATTGATGCAAAAAGTAATTTAAAATCCTCTTTTATACCAACCACCATTGTAATTATACATTGTTACTTATATTTTTCGTAACATGCAACAACAGCCTATAAAAGCAAGCTACTGTTCTCACAAATTTCAAACAAATTGCCTATACTTAGCTTATACAATGATTCACAATAAAATATACGGCATAGTTGTTAAAAAGTTGTTTACAGCAAAACTGATATTGCAATATTAATTGCTCATAAAACAAATAACATGCTGAGCAAATCAGGCATATAAATACATAACATAAAATATATATAACCAAAGTCAACCATAGGTGCAAATAGCAAACCCATGAGGTATGGGGAAGCCCGGACCTTATTACATCTTGCCATAACTACGATACCATAGAAGTAACTGCTTAACTCTACATTCTCCTTTCCCTATGTGCAGTTCTGAACAGGAGCACCGTAGAGGGATTCAAGACATTTACTCAATCAAGCAGAAGCATATTAGAAACAACCAGGGGGAGTTAATAAACGTTTTTATCCATAAAAATGGTGCTAATTTTGCCCCAATCTCAAGTTATTTACAATTTGAAAGCTTACATTGATTTGCATCAACTATGATTAGTTGGTGCAAAATCCTAACGATAAGAACTTTTAATAAATCTCCCTGTATGTATACAAGAAGAGGCACTGCAACTGTTGTAGAAACTGCATACACACATGCTGATTCAATAAAACATAGCTTGTATTCTTATAACGTAAAATCAAGCAGGCATAGTTCTGAAACCTGTAGTTTCATGTCGACTCTCGATACTTCATTAGAGGAGACAAAATGCTCTGTCCCCTCCCATTTAAAGGCACTGGTGTGTCCATAATGAATACAAGGAAAACAATTACAATAAGATCATTAAAAACACATATCTCATATTAAACAAACAGACAACCATATGATACACAGATACGAGCTATGGAGCATATTAGTATCACTATATATATCAGTTATACACCCAATATATTTAGTATATTTAATAAAGAATGTTGGCCATAATATCAGAATTATACAAATACTGTATTAGTAATAGTAATAAGCCTTAAAAAAATTATATCACTATAAAGTTATAGGTATATATTCCTCAGCATTAACAAACTCGTCATCCAACAACTATACCATCACACTAACAGGGAGATTCAATAAAAGTTCTTATCATTAAAAATGGTGCTAATTTTGCCCCAACCAATCAGATGTTAGCTTTCAAATGTTAAATAGGATCTGATTGGTTGGGGCAAAATAAGCACCATTTTTAACGATAAGAACTTTAATTGAATCTCCCTGTAAATACATTTTGTATTTTTTCCCCAATCAGTCTAAAATATTACCAGGGCTATGTACAGAGAGCTGTTATCAGCTTTTTCCATCTTAAAGTCGAGTTAAGACTTTAAGACCTAACTAACGGCGGTTGCAGAGGTACGCAATATCGCAAATCCCTATACGTATGGATGAAGCTGATCTCTAATCTCTAGAGTTTACATGTTCCCCCACACAATCTTTTGATTTGTGTTTTGTTTTACCAATTTATAGTTTAAGGCTCCCACAGGTGGATGAATACACAACAGTTAATATAGTCGTATATTTTAAACTTTTGATCTGTGATCGTACTAGAGAAAACATTTGATATTAAAAGCTTACCACAGCATGCACATCTGTTTTTACCGAATTCAGATTCTTTTCATAGATAACCAATTAGAGGGTCCTGTACTATGTTGTGAATCTTTGTAGGTGCTACACTATTCGCTGCCAATTTTGCTTTCCTAACATTTGGGACAGTGGGAAAAACTAACTTCAGATCAGGGTCCATACACAAAACTTGCCAATGTTTTTTTGATAATATTATAGATCAGTCTAGATTCCTTGGTATAAGTAGTTATACACTAACTAAATAACTAAACACAAATTAAAAGATTGAGTGGGGAAACATAGAAACTCTTATCTCTCACAGAGATCAGCTTTATCCATACATGGTGGGATTTGTGATTTGGCCTCAAAATGTATTTTCCAGTTGTTGAGAAAGTTAACATAGGACCTAGAGGTGGGAAACAGGGTACCCAGATGCCTGAATAAGAAATAATAAGTATTTTGTTTTGTATAGAATATATGGTTTACACATTGTGTATAAATTAATAATTTGCAGATTGGTAACTTACAATGTATGGATTGGTTTTGTTTTTTTATATCCGTATCATGGTGTATCTTTGATCTCCAATGTTTAAAGGACATGTCCACCCCCAAAATTACAATTTAACCCACTACTGGCCCCACTCTGTAGTGTAGAAAAATCCTTACCTTACATCCCAGATCCAAATGGCTGCCCTGCAATGCCCCTCCAAAGTCCAGAAAACTGGCCACCAGGAGCCCAGCAGAGGGGGAAATTGTTTCTGCCTCTGAGAGGTTTGTGGCATGCTCTGAGCAGCCCTTCCTCTCCCTCCCGTTTTGGTCTCCCTACCCCTACCATTAAACCCTTTAGATATGTTGTAGGGCTTGCTCCCCCAGGCCCAACCACATTAATTTTATTTGAAGAAACTCCCCCGATCTTAACTTACCTTCCCTCTCTCCTCCGGCGTTCTGAACTGCCGGCAGCCGCTTCCGAGATTGGCTGCCTCTCAGCCAATCACAGACGTGGCTGCCGGTCCCGCCCCCTGCTTGCAGTTCCATGAAGACATTGTGTCAAAACAGCATTGTGCTGTTTTGACACCTTATCCTGGGCGTTCCTATAACACCTCTTAGCCACTATCCAATCACGCCCTTAACACTTGGCTGTGATATGCTAATTGGGATTTTCCAGGGTACATAATTGCCACAGATTCTTGTACAAGTCATTCTGAATTGAGAAAGCCAGTCGGATGTCTAGCGAAACGTCTTCAAGAACTAAACTTTAAGTCCAGTTGATCTAATTGAATACAACAGATATACCATGACCTGGATGAATGAGAACCTTCACAAGCATAGTTTTTAATTATCTTATTTGTAATTATTTAACTACATTATGGACACGGCTGTTGCTTCAAATAGAAGGGCACAGAACATGATGTAACCTCTGATTATGTGTTGAGAGCAATGCCTGCCTGATTTTATGTAGCATCTCTTCTTGTATACATCTTTCCTCAACTATAGACTGTGACTACTACATACCATAATGAAAGCTAATGTTAGTTTTATGAACCATTTCGGTTTATTAATACTTTACATTGCTCTCAATTCACACGTTAACAAATTCTTACTCTTTACCTTTTTCTCAGTAATTCATCCTCTAATAAGGTCTCATGTATGCCTTTAAGATTTTTCCAGACCCTCCTGTATTTTAACCTTTGCATGAAACAAATCTTGTTAAGCTACATCCCACAAACTACCTAGTGCAGTTCTGCCTTTGTGTTTTATGCTGTAAAGTCTACTGAGTAGCATCCTCTTCGATTTACTCATGATGTAATTCTTTTATTTTATACCTTTGCAAAATATTCCAAGGTTTAATACACAAATGTAAAATAATAGCATCACCTAAACAATGAAAGACGTATTATAAGTATTTCATTTCATGATCTTGCAAAAGGCAATTAGAGTAAAGAGAGAAAGTCATAGTCAAAAACACAGAATTTAAATGGCCACTTTAGTTGAACATATTGCAAAGATAATTAATAAACTCTTTATTTACGTCTTTAAAAAAAACACTTTACATAGGCTTCAATGGCTAATGACATTGAAAAGCTTTTATAAAAATGGTTTTAAAATGGTTCAAAGAGCTTTTCATTGTTTGTTCATGATTTTGGAGTTCAAGATATTTATACACTTCCATTTTATTTATTCACTTTAAAGACATTTTGAAGCAAAACTCTTGAAGCTGTACATGTGTCTATTTAAGTAATAGTGAACACTATAACAATACCCATCGATTGCTGCTTCTACGGTAAATCAAATCTATGTCTGCTGCCAAAAAAGCATCTTATTAAAGAATACTGCCAAACAGCAATTTTTAAAAACATGATTTCCCAGTAGTATAAAAAAAAATTTACATTTAGGGAATTGCTGTATCTGCTCCAATATGATCCATTATGCATTTATTTTTCTTTAATATTCTGCACTAATTCTCTCTTCATCAGTCGCTGCTTATGTTGGGTTTCAAACATGTCATTGCCTAGCTTGCTGACCCTACTCAGGCATTTTTAGAGGAGAATTACAGAATCCCCTCTTTCTGATGTCATTGTTGTCTGCAGTTCTGGCACCTTGAGGTCATCAGAAATTGAATGGAGTCAGTGTAATAGGGGATTGAAACAATGGAAGCCAAGATACAGACAGGAACAGTAATTGTTACTTGTATGGGCACAGATGAGAAACTGATCACACAGACAGTGACCGCACAATAACACAAATAGGAACTTATTATCATTTTGGTTATTGTCCTGGTACTAGCATGAAATGGACCAGAAAGGAACAGGGATTTGTATGACAATATTGATTTGCACCTGCAACAAAGGATTGAAATATGTTTACATTTTAAAATACTTTACACATACAAATACCTCTTGGTGACATGTAATATCCTTATAATTTGAAAGTATTCAATTATTCATTATTGTTATATTCATTATTGTTGTATGTTGTTATGTTCACCCCCAAAATGAAACTTGCCCTGAAGGTAGAGCACCCCCTAGATAAAAATACTGTATTCACCTTAGTCATACTTTTTTGCACACTGGGATATACTTCTCATTCTTTGCTGCCCCCCCTATGTGTGCTGTGCAAGCTCTGCAGTCATTGGCTGTGACACCACCTGTCAGGTGAGGACACTGAGGAGGGTAAGGGGGGGAGGAGAAGAACATAAAGGATATCTCAGTCTGGAAGTATAAGAAAAGTGAGTATAATGTTTTTAGCTGTTAGGGGGTCCTCTACCTGCAGGGCAATTTTCATTTAGTGCTAGGCCTCACTAGGTAGCACGCAAGAATCGCGTGACACAGCAAGATCACAATATTGTGTGATTCATGTGCACTACCCTGCGCATGCACTGCGATTCCTTTAATGTAGCCCTATTGCAGCGCAGGGCAGCGGAGTTTGTGGGGCCATTGCCATCCTCTATTGCTGTGCACAGACTGTCCGAAACATGTCGTAGTGTGCACAATAAATGCATTTTTTTGGTTGCTTGATTTTTTGGGTTGCTCTTTAACTAGTACACTTTATTTTGAATTTATGTCCAGGAACAGACATCTGGTCAACCAAAGATCTAGAGGAGACGTGGTGAGCTGAATTGTATTTATGAGTGCTGCGCTAACACAGCGCACACCAAAATAGCCTAGTGGGGCAAGGCCTTAAAAAAAGTGTGTGTGTGGCTTAAACGGTGTGTGATTCCCTCCCCACCCTTTCAGAAATCTTGCCTGTACTATGCTGTTTAGGCAGTAAACCAGTACAGACCAAGAGTACTCCAGCACACTGCTGTTAGTAAGCTATTAATCCTTTTAGGCAGTAAACAGCATAGAACAGCAAAGGGGAATCATTGCACAATAAATGCACATT
The DNA here is from genome assembly GCA_019447015.1 of Hymenochirus boettgeri. Classification (NCBI taxonomy): domain Eukaryota; kingdom Metazoa; phylum Chordata; class Amphibia; order Anura; family Pipidae; genus Hymenochirus; species Hymenochirus boettgeri. The sequence continues at coordinate 176,049,979 of CM033473.1, forward strand.
GGAAAAGGTTTAATAGTTCCTAAACCTATTTTATATTATACCACAGAGAAGTGGTGTTTTCATAAATATCTGTATAGTTCTCTTTTACAGATCTATAAATCATAAGATTTATGGGCTCTAATAAATATAGTTTGGATGAAATGGCTGGCAGAAAACTAAATAGAAGGAAAAATTAATCAAAATCTTAAGGTCATATCAATTCAGAACTGACTCAATTGACAAAAATGAAACCATGTATGTCCAGCTGTGTCTAACTGTGTATGATACTGTTACCACAGGAACAAAATATGGTTGCACCTTTAAGTTATTAAAGGAGAATACATTTTATTTTTTTTAATCCTAACGTAAAAATTCTCCCCAGAATACCTATACATTGTAAGATTCTTCTCTACTAAGTTGCATTTACATGTGGGAAATAGATTCAATAACTAAAAAGCTTTCTATTTTATTGCCAGTACAGCTCAGAGCCTGTAGTTTTCAAAAAGCCTTGTGAACATGTGCACCTATAGCTGTGCCCCCCTGACCCCCATCTCACATTTGTCTCCACACCACAATGGAAGTCCCTAATAAGGTTTTGAAAGCTGCTTGTTACCTTGCAGTATATTTTCCAATTATCATGCATTGCTGACAGCTTTCCAGCCATTCAACAACACAAAATAGCTGGTTTTACTGTAATTTATTTTTTTCTGTAATTTATTTAGAAATGCACAGCCCATGAGGTCGCAGGTTTAAATCCCCAAACTTACTTGATATTTTTTCCGCTCAGTGCTTGATAGGCAATAAACTGTAAAGATTTTTTTTTTGTATGAAATGTTTGCGGGAAAACTGATCAACACTGTTTTTAACACTAAAATCTCTGTTCCAGTTCTGAGAGGTAGAATCTGCTATAGCATGATCTGGGTCTAACAGAGGCAGGTCTCTATGCTGTTATATGGTTTGCCATCAGCTTCTAGGAAGCAAAGCTGCAGCTTCCTTGATTTTTTTTTTTAAACACTACAGAGCATGGGTGTACTATTGGGTGTAAAGGTGGCCATACAGATGAACGATAATGGGTAAATCATGTCGTTCCACAACGGGATTTACCCATTATCGTTCAAGTGTATGGACTTTTCACGACCGACCGTAGTGCCAATGAACGACTGTAGCGACGAACGATGGGCCACCTTAAGTCAGCTAAGGTTGATTATAGAAGCTGACTCCAAGTACCCACAGATTAATTCATAAATCACCCAGTAGCCACAGTTAATGAAGTGGTGAGGTGCAGCTTGTATCTTTGTAAATGTCCTCTGTCTATTGGGACAATGTTGTCTGGCAACTTTAGTTCCCCTTTAAATAAAACCCACAGACATTGTCATATACATTTGTGGTAGGGTTCTTTGCAAGGATAAGCATGAGTTGCTTAATTAAATCAAAAATAACTTTATTGGCTTCTGGCAGTGTTTTACAGCTCTGGTATAACAGAGGCAGCACATATCTTTCCTTTTTACAATCTAAAACAAGACTGACTTGGGCTGCCTGGCCGAGCAGCTTTTTATACCCAAGGTCTCCCAGCATGCTTTGCATAGTAAATGCAACAATTATCAAAAATAATACAAAATAGCTATTACTATAACATTTCCTTAACAAGGATTTATTGTTACATACAGGTCTGCACAGTTAAAATCTTACATCTTACAAACCAAATAATCCCCTTACAAACAACATTAGCAGATCTATGTGCATGTCTGACAGTCATTAAGACACCTATGTGCTTAAACAAACTGCAAAAGTGTGCATACAAACAACTTTCAGGTGGGAGCTTGTGCTGGGGGCTTCTGGCTTTAGGTCCTATTGTCCGGTGTATAAAGTGCTGGGGTCTAACACTGCATTATAACAGTATTAGGAAACTAGCAGCTCTAAAATGTTTTTATTTAGAGGTAAAGCAGACAGATATCTATTGTGTCTCTATATTTTTATAGGGATATTCTTCACACTGAAAAGTAATTGAAGATTTTAATATATTTCTGAATAAAATCCTTTATATCTGTGATCTTTCAACAAACAGGTAAGTGGACTCAACGTTCATGATAAAACCTTTATTAGGACAAGTAGTATGGCCATACAATCAAACACCATACTACCTTGTAAAGAGAGGGAAGAGCAGCCAATATGAGGCACCGCCTTGTGCATTTCGTGACCGTATGTCACTTCCTCAGAGGCAAGTTACCATACCTCCCTCACTCCCTTTTATACTGATATCAAATAGGAACATAAAGAAAAGATGAATGGGGGAGGTGAGAAAGGGGAGGGAAAAGAAAGGAAAAAAGGCAATGGAACAAATAGCTGGCTACTTAAACAAAGATATAGATAATTGTTACAATATTAGATCTAAAATATAACAATAAATGAAGTACATAATAAATAGCCATATTAAAAACAGACTTTATATACCATTCTTTTATATACCATGTATATTTGATTGTATTTATTCCCCCTTTCATCTTTTCTTTATGTTCCTATGTGATGTCGGTATAAAAGGGAGTGTGGGAGGTGTGGTAATATGCGGTCAAGAAACGCATAAGGCGTGTTAGCTCATATTGGCTGCTCTCCCCTCTCTTTACAAGATGGTACGGCATTTGATTGTATGGCTGTAAGTTTTTACTTGTCCTAATAAAGGTGAATCATGAACGTCTAGCCCACTTACCTGTTTGTTGAATTATATTCTATGTTGCGGGTCTAAGCTGAAGGAGCGTACTAGTGGAGCTCTGTACAGGATTACCGGTAGGTGTCTAGCTCCTGAGAGGGTCTCGCCCACTTTTTCGCTAATTGGCCATATCTGTGATCTTACCTGTGTAGCAAATCTTTGTGAAATGTGTTATGTGAGATATATACAAGCTTATTAAGTTTATCTTATACAGTATTTAAAAAATATTTATCTTTAAAATGACAAACTCAATGATCTTGTAATAGATTCATCATTTTACTCCATGTCCTTTTCTCCTCCAAGAAATGTCTTTCAGCCTTCAAGAAGTATTATGCACATTCATACCACTTCAAAAAGCATTCTGTTCATTTTGAGCTTTCCATGGTGAATGTCTATCTGGGAATGTGACCTACATAGCTATGATGAGGAAGAAATGTCATACTCTACAATATACGGTACTTGATAGCAAAAGTGATACAAAAGTGTGTGCGTGAAAAGTTATTTTGTCAAAAGGATGTAACTATTCTAGAATTTGCATTATTAGGTACTAGATTTTATTGCACATTTATTTCTCCTCCATAATAGGAAAATGGCGCCTTTTCTTTTAAGAGGTTGTTTGTAAGGGGTTAAAGTCCATGTTAACACACATTTTATACCATTTATTAATATAAAGGAACAGTAAAACACGTGTATTTTTATTTCAAACTGAAAAAATTGCATGGAAGATGCAAATAATGTTAAATCTACATCATCTTTGTTTCCAAGTGAAACAGCCCCAATATACATGGCCGAGCTCTCCCAGCCCACAATTCTGAATAGAAACAAGAATCATAAGGTTCAAAATTGCTCAAGCTGCAGTAAGTCCCTCAGTGGAAAGCTAAGGTAAGTGGCAATGAATGAAGATTCAGACATTTGGAAAGCGCTTGGAAAAGAAACATACAAATCTAAACTATGCAGAACTGCTGCCTCATTAGGAAATACTGTATTCATTCCTGAAATTGCCAGCAGGGGTTAGGGAACAATGTACAGTACATTTTCCTCCTTTCCTGGGCTGGGGCTGACAGAATAAACCAAGGTGTAGGGATGTGCCAGAGTTTGACCCAAACGTGGTTTTCAGATTCCACTGGTTGATACTACCAATGCTAACAAAGTATGGGTAAATGGCATGGAGAACATGTACTAGCTATTTTTTTAGAAGTCATTTAAGTACGCAAAATACAAAATTAAGCTATGAAACAAACTTCTGTACTGATGAACACTTAGTAAAACCAAAACTGTACTATAGGTGGCACTCTGGTTCTGCAATCTTCTAATTTTAAAAGACTAGCAGATGATATGGCATTTACTTAAGGGCTGCCATAGAAACCTAAAAATTACCCAGAGGTTGTCCATGAGATTTACTGAGCCCTAGCTAAGTCTCTCCCTAACACGTTTGATTGGTAAATGTATTTGAACTTCTTGATGTTTAAGTATAGAAATGTGTAACTATTTCTTTAATATAGTGCCCTATATTGGCTAGACTATGAAGATATGTTGTCTATACAATATAAAGCTGACAGCACAGGGGGAACAGAAATGTTTTCAAGCACACATATCTTTTCAGAGAAATAATCATGGTGCTTTTCATTTTTATTCCGTGAAAAGTGATTATTCCATTTTCCCAGAGGAAATAAAAACTGGGTCTGTTTTTAAGTGAAAATGCAAAACACAAATACATATACAATTTCCATACACACAAGTATTGCAAATTAATTTCTAAGCTCCTGCATTAAAGACTATGCTACATAAATGACTGGAATCATCTGCGTTTGATAGAGAGATTTTAGCTTTTGTGCAGGTTTTCAAATGATGGCAGTATTCCTATGACACATTGGATCAATTCTTGGCAGCAATGCAGAGCTTATCTATCCACAGTCAAGTACTTGTATTGTAAGGGATAATGTGCATCTTTAAAATAAGACATTCAGCTGGGAATTACAGTTCTGGCTGCTGACTAACTCCTATAATAAATCAGGTCTATAGGACCTTTAGACTAACTGAGTTTGGAAACCTATTCTTTTTCTGTGTACATTATATGCTACTGTCTTGTGTAGCATTATATCAATTACGAATAATTTACTAAAAGGAAATGATGAAATTATAATGCCACAAGCTAGCACAATGCAATGAAAAATAAACCAGTTCTTTAGATATTGGCAGTTGATTTATGATAGTATCACTATGCAAAAAAATAGGTAATATTGAGTCAATAAGGAACAGGTATAGAAATGCATTTGCTTTTTTGTTGTTCTTAATAGCAAGTTGTGATGCTAAATAGGATTATCATAAGACTTACAGGGTTATTTAATAAAAGTTCTTATTGTTAAAAATGGTGCTAATTTTGCCACAACTAATCAGATATTATTTAACATTTGAAAGCTAACATCTGATTGGTTGGGCAAATTTAGCACCATTTTTAACGATAAGATTTTTTATCAAATCTCCCTGATGAATTATTCATTTTGCTTTTCTTAGCTTGTACTGTATGTCAATTTGGATATTTGGATTTCCCATGTATGGTGTTCCTTGCTGTAGAATGTGCTGTGGAGTTTGTAAAGAAAATATTGCTGCCCTGCCCAGTTTAAAGAACATGTCTGCCCTTAAAACAAAAATTGGTTACCTGTCAGTTATCTGCCTGTAATCCCAATTGCCATTTTTACCAGTTTATTACATGCATTTCTAGCATTTCTGGCAAAGGTATCTGCCTCCTGGTAGTTGGAAGGCTTTTCATTCATGTGATCAGAGTAATGTATACTAAAACCCCTTTGTTTATAAAGTATGCCAGTGTGTAGATAATATGATATTGTATGGGGCCTAGGAATGTGCATCGATTATCTTTTCTATGTTTGTATCTGCCTCCTCCCTTTGCTCCAATAGCTTTTTATATGCTTGAGCATGTGCAGAGGAGGCAGCAGGTGAAAAAGCAGTCAATCATTGGCTGTGATGTCAGCAGTCACAGCCTTGATTGACTGCATGGAGGGAGGGCATGCAAAGAATCACAAGGCATAATGAATTACTGTATAGCTAGGTACACACACTAACGATAAAGTCGGATCCAATATACAAAAATACTTTATTTATATACAATGCAAACACAAATACAGTACAATGAAAGTGTACCCCCACTACAAACAAACACACACGTAGTAGTTAGGCTTATCGGTAGAACTTTCATGTACATAAGTAAACAGGAATGATTGAAGAAATAAACTGTAATAAAAAAGGGTTTACCACAAAAGGATATCATACAATACCAAGATGTGCAAAAGTCATAACCAAAAATATATGCAGAAACTACTGGAAGGCTTTGTAGCTGAGAGAAATCAATTGCCTTTCCTTCCTATACAATAAGATCATTTATTTAGTTTATAGGAGATTGCATTAGGTTTTTAGGGGCTACCAATGTGTGTGTAATTTCTCACTATTAACATCTAAATGGGCGCCAGTGGTTCTTGAATTTAAACAGTATCTTATTTATTAACAGAACAATATTAATTATATTATATTAATATAGGGCATTGAAATGAGCAAAATAGAGGTGGCATAGCATGGCACAGATATCACACAAATACTCACAAACCAGAGGAATCAGAAACAGCATAAATAACAATCAGCTTGTTAGTGCCACCCCAGCTCTCAGGTCACTGTAGTGAAATCTTCTACCCCTATGTCTGTCACTAGGGTGGTATACCCAGAACTCTAGTCCTTACTAAATCTACTTGTTTGAGCTCAGGCTGCTCACAATCTACCCTACTACTATCTATCACTCCTGGAGTGATCTATAACAGAATCTAATCTCACATTAACTGGGCCCACCAGTTATCTAGATCCCAGTCTCGTCCCCTCTCCAGAAGGTCAGAAAGAGGCTGAGCACATGGTTGCTCTCCCTTTTATACTTTTACACAGTGACCTCCTACTGGCCAAATCCTGTCAGAACAAGAAGACTAAAGAGTAACTAGTTTATAGTTCCCTACACAAACAAAAGTACAAACAAGCTCCGAGGTTCCAACCAGCAGAACAGGCAAATCAGTTCTTCCATAATAAATTAGTACACATTCACATACACACATATATATACCTATTCCCAGTTAACCTTAATGCTTAAATAACATACAAAAGCAACAGTAGCCCAAAAAAAATACAAATAATAAAATTATGACAACATTCTAACAGTCTGTATGTAAATTTACTGCAACATGCTTAACAGGTTTGAGAGAAAGAAGAATTTGATAGGTTTCACTATAAATCTTTGCTATGTGGTAGTTTTCAGCAATTTAGAATCCTGTTGTTTGAAGGAAAAAACAAATCCATTTTTGTTTAGCTATTTATAGAGACACAATTTCCCATACTTGTCAGTGTCTATTGTAATTGTTCAGCAGGTGCAAAATATATTTGCAAAACAATTTAAAATACTGTCAATCACATTTGGAGTTTGTGATTTACACGCAACCAACGGTCAGACCTCCACCCACGAGAACTACGTGGACAACCTTTTCAGTAAAGCCTAGCTACAGTAATGTTCTATTTAAATACCAAGCATTTTTTCCATCACTCTATAGAAGAATAAAAAGGTCCATGTGAGTACCTCTGTTATTGTGTATAAAAAGGAGGAAGAAGATTAAAATAGCTTCCTGAACCTTGCTGGAAAGAAATATATAAAAAGATTTACAAGATAAACACAATCTAACATAACAAATACACCTGATAGTAGTAGAAACACATTGTGTGTCAAACTATGTTATAATAGCTTTATTAGATATACATTATTTGTTCACGTCTGGCATAATTATTAATACTCCCAGAAGTCTTTGATCAAAACATTGTTGAATATGGTGCAAAGGACTTTATATACATTGCTCATTGCCTAATAAGGTTTTTGATACTCTTTTAAAAAAGAGCATTAAATGATCTAGTTTAATAAAGTCTGAAATTTGCCAGTGCTCTTAATTTGCAACAATCAATTAGAAGTTCGCTTTCTACTGGTCTTCTACAGTTATATTACATTTGATTGGTTGCTACAAAATAACAGCATGGGGGAAAAGTTGACCATTATTTTTTGACATACGCCTCCATCTTCTCAAACTTACTGTGCTTTAATGGGTCAGTTTGAAGTGATACAAATTTGTGAACAGGAATTTCAAGAAATTTTGTAAAACAGGCTTTTTAGGGTGTTTTTTAACAAACAAGTTTTCACGGGTAATAAAAAAAATGGAAGGCTGAAAAAAGACATAAACAGGGCAATGGACTGAAAGATGCTATCAGCAACCATCTCATCTGCAATGTTATATGCCGATAGCGGCTCTGGGTGCATCTGTGGTATCTTTTTAGACACTTTTACCGCCAGCTATTTGCTGGCATTTAAAGTGCCGCAATAGAATGGCACTTTCAGCATATAACATTGCTTGCAGCAGCTGCACAGTTAAGTTCTGCGTTAGCCACACAGCCACTGCAATGAAGTCATGCTAATCACAATCGTATTTTATATATATATATATATATATATATATCTATATATATATATATATATATATAGGTTTAGTTATAAGTAGAAATAATAATAAATAACAACTTGTGAACCATAACAGCCAAGAACAACTAAGATAAAAACAAGATAGCCTGGTTACTTTTTAAGTAATTAGAGTTGGCATCAGACCAATGTATTTAAAAAAAAAAACACAACTAGCATGTAAACTTATTTAAACATGGGGAAAAGTGTTCATTTTATTTGTAAACAATACATAGAAATAGGAAAGAAAGTCAATGGATGCCAGTTTGTGGTCTGGTAACCTGACACTAAAGAATGCGTTGCTATTCACAGACATAGTGAAGTAAACAAAACACGTTGAAGTTCCACTGCCCTTTCAGTTAAGTCCAGAGTGACAGGACACATGCTTTTTTAAAATTGACCAATAACTGATGAAGTAAAGTAAAAGGGTCTTTCTGGTAAATTTTGTGAACTTGTGGTGCAGGAATTAGGCTCTCTGCTTGTATGTGTGTTTGTATACATAAACAAATGAATTGATAGATCAATTTGATTCTGAAAAAAACATCTAAATGTATAGTTCCTTGCTTTCGGTATATACGCAGTATAGTTAGGCTGTAATTATTTGCTATTTGCAAATCAGCATTTTGATTTTAAGGACTAAAAGGTCTTACAGAAGGTTAGTGCAAATGTCTGTATATCCCTTTGTGTAAAAATGCTTAGACTTTAAAGGTATGCAGATAAACTCTTCTGGACATTTTTAGCCTTACAATTTGCAAGAGCTGAAAAATAATCAGGTATTTGATAAGGTTTAATCAATAATATTACTTTACTTAAAGTAAAAAAATCACTGTGCTAAACACTGTTCTAACCAATAGGCTTCACTGCTTGCTAAATAACTTTTCACATTGGTTTTATTTACTTTGGAAATCTTTAGCAATTATTCATAAAAGATTTTATTTTGCATACAACCTTCATACTTATTTCTTTCTCCACTTTATATTTATTCCAGCCATAAAAGACCAACCACCACTACTACATGGAGATATTTCTATTTATTATCATGGGAAAGTCTTTACAGGCTTGAGCATATTGTATGGCTAAACAATTCTAGTAATATTAAAAGATATAATAGTTATTTATTCAAGTTTAGCTCTGCAAGCCTTTCTCAATAAATGCATACAGTACAGCCAAGGTCACTGATACAAAACAAGTATTTCACATAGCCCAACAGCTGGTTAGCTTAATTCTCATCAGTTGAAACCGAATCATGTAAAATGATGTCAATCTTACCATTATCTCCCTTTTTAAAATCTGGTTTGATGGGATTTCTGCTTTATGTCTTTCTAAATCCATATCCCTGAGACAGATCCTTGGTAAATTAATATCATCTTCTGACTAGCTAGAAATTGCAGTTCTTTTCTAGCTTAACACTCCCAGTCTGCCCTACAGATAACTTCTTGTTAAGTCAACTTTCCAATTATAGGTCTACCAAACTTACAAATAGTACTCCCAAGAGAAAGCGAGCAGCTGGCTTCAGATAACAATTCCTGTAGCTCCAGGCTGTCTGTCAAAGCCATATTTCCATTAGATACTAAGTCAATTAAACAATGGCATTTCAAAATGCAAATCTAGTTTCTGAAAAAAATTTAAAAAAACTAAATATTAATACATTTTTGTGGAGCCTTGCATATGTCCAAAACGATAAAATATAATCACTGGATATGGGGAAATGCCCTTTAGGTAGGGTTTTATCTTACACATAAATTCTTCTGTATTAGCACTAGGACACAGATTTCTGCATGCACATGACATTAATTCCATGCATAATTCTGTCTTGCATTTGAAGTTTCATGATTTCTGGTCATTAGTTCTACTCTGTATAGTATCGCAGTACAAAGCCTCATTGCATTTCATTTCCTTCATACTTATATGTGTTAAGAAATCCCTAAACTATAAAATTGAACTAGCCTTGTAACCTTCAAGAACCAAATTATGTTTTTTTGATATAAGTAATTAAAAGGCCCAGTTCACGTGAGAACTATGTGGACAACCTCTTCAGTGAAGCCTATCTACAGTAAACTTTTTTCCAAGAAAATTTTCCATAAATAGAGCCATTTTACTATCTCTGTTTGTTTATAAAAAGTAGAAAGAAGATTAAAATAGATTCCTAAACCTATAAAAAGATTTACCATACAAACACAATCAATCTTACATGGTGAATACACCTGATACAGTAGTAGCAAGGGCAAGTCTAGGGTTTTTGCGGTCTTAGCCAAACTTTTGAATGCCACCCTTGATTATTTCCGGGTGGCGCACTTGCGTTAAAGTGGGTGTGTGGCTTTGTTGGTGGGCATGGTTTACAGATGGACGTGGCTAAAATTGTACAATTTTGAAATTACTATCACATAGGTATTTAAACAGTTCCTCAGACAATTAGCAATAATATTAATTACTAGATTTATTCCTGACTCTGACTCCTGACTCTCATAAGAAGCAGTGGAGTTGAAGCAACTTCAAAATTAGTCCGTTTATGTCTCGCACACCATTCACATCCAGTGTTACATTCTTTTCTGCTGGGTGCTGCTAATACACCTTGGCTGTAGGTGTATAGATCCAAGTACTTTCATGTGGGTGGTGCTAAAACTTCTCGTGGCTGTGTGTGTGTGTGCGCATCAAAGGGGGGGGAAAACATTTTCACCATTGCCTTTCTGCTGCCTTTCTTCTTCAGTGCAGGGGGGCCGTCTGATACAAATGTCTCACTCAGCCTCATTGTAGATGGGGTCCTGGATAGTATTAGGAACGCAATACAGTCCAGAGCACACTCCAGAACACCGCTATTGGCTGTATGCCAGACAGGTAGGTAGGTGCAATCCCCCTAGCCCTCCACTCCAGGGGCCAAACAGTTGTGCTGGAGAATAGTATTAGGAACACATTGTGTTTTCCAACTAAAGGAGGCCACACACTATTACGATCGGAATTACGATCTTAAACTGACCGATACTTTGATAGACATACATTAAACAAATTTACATAACAATGTTAATTGTACTAAGATGTAACATACATATTGTTACACATTCAATTTGTTTTGTGATTACTGTCGAATGCCGTCTATTGTGAGGTTAAATTACAATAACATTTAAAGGAGAACTAAAGTCTCCAGACAACATTGTCCCAATAGACAGAGCACATTCACAAACAACAAGCTGTGTCTCACCTCTCCCTTTGCTGTGGCCATTGGGTGATTTAATGTGTCTGCGTACAGGCACATGCTCTGTAGTGCTCAACAGATCAAAACAAGGAAGTTGCAGCCTTGCTCCTGTCCTAACAATGATGTAAAGTAATCTTTGCAGTGTATTTCATAGATAGCATGGATGTAAGAAACGGAATACGGTACTTACATTTCAGCAAAAAAAATAATAAAGTATGTCTGGGGAATAGAACCTGCAACTTGTACATTTACTGTGTCTTGCTAAAAGCAGAGCTCTTATCTCCATGCTAACAGAGATAATATATTGTTCATTGGTACATGTAGAATCTTTTACTAGGAATATAATGGAAACAAAAAATAAAGGTAAGTTTGGGTATTAGAACTTGCGACTTTCTGAACTGTGTGTTTCTAAAACTGGTGTCTTACCAAGTGAGCAACCAGTGAACTAGCTGAAAATTTGGTACATTTAAAAGCTTTATCTTTTACTTGGAACAAAATAGAAACAAAAAAAGACGAGTCTGGGGTATTGAACTTGCGACTGCCTGAACTGTGCATATTTTAACCTGGTTCCTTACACTGTGCGCCACCACTGAATAAGCAGAAAACCTAGGTACATTTGGAAGCTTTATCTTTTGGTAGGAAAATAATAATAATAATAAAAAAAAATAGAATATGGAAGTCCCTGATAAGACTTTGAAAGCTGATTGTTACCCTGCAGTTTATGTACCAGCAACTCACACTGACTGGTAAATAAACTGCAGGGTAACAAGCAACTTTCAAAGTCTTTTCAGGGACTTCAATATTGGTGTATAGAAAATACTCTGTGCATAGAGACAGTGAATACTGGGGTCAGGGGGTGTGGTTCTTTGATGACTTAATGGGCTGTGGGTTGTACTGGCAACAATATGGAAGCCTTCTTATTTACAGAATCTATTTCTCACATGTACTAAATGCAACTTACTATAGAAGAATCTTACAATGCATAGGTGTTCTGGGGAGAAAAGCTTTCATATTAGGTTTTAAAATATTTGTTTAGTTCTACTTTAATCGGAACTTCAGAAAACACTACAATCATTTTACCAATCGACTAAAAAAACTGACTTTCCCAATCGTAATTACGATCGATTTTACGATCTAATATCGGATAATGTTATCAGGAAATTTTAAATTTTTTCGGCCAATCAATGGAAATGTCAGATTGTACATAAAATCGACCTAATGTATGGTCACCTTAAGTTGTAATACCTTTATTAGTCATACATTGTTTGTATAAGTCTGCCATAATTATTAAAACTCCCAGAAGTCTTTGATCAAAACATTGTTTTAATATGGACCAAAAGACCTTATGTTCTTTGCTCATTGACTAAAAAGGTTTTTGAAAGAACAATGATGTGCTAATTTAATAAGGTGCAAAAATTTGCCATTTGATTGGTTGCTACAAAATAACTTTTGCATCTCTTCCTAAATAAGCCCTATTTAGTATTGTAATAGAAAGGGAAAGTTAAATATAAACTTTGAATTTGGCTTGAAAGGCCACATTTTGGAAGGGAATGTGTGTGTTTGTCCTGCAGATTTTAAAACACATTAATGCCAATGATGAGGACAGTTGTTTTTTACTTATCCTTTAAATATGGCTGTCACATGAATTAAAGGAAGGTCAGTTGGTGTGTGTACTCATGTCAGGTTGGTCACTTTTTTGATGATTGGTCAAAATATTTTTTTACTATACTTTGTAAATATGATTGCCACATGAATGAATGGGTACCTCAGTTGGTGTATGTACCTGTGTCAGGTTGGAAGTTAAAAAAACAAACTTTTTTGATTATTGATCAAAATTTATTTTTGACTATAGTTATCCTTTAAGTATGTCTGCCACAGAACTGGAAGAGTATGTCAGTAGTGTGTACCTGGGTAAGGTTGGGGGTTAAAAAAAAACTTTGTTTATGATTAGTTAAAATTGTTTTTTTGACTATAGTTACCCTTTAAATATGGCTGCCATGAAAACGGAAGGGTAGGTGAGTAGGTGTGTGTACCTGGATCAGGTTGGAAGTTAAAAAACAAACAGGGTTATTCAATAAAAGTTCTTATTGTTTAAAATGGTGCTAATTTTGCCCCAACCAATCAGATGTTAGCTTTCAAATGTTAAATAAGATCTGATTGATTGGGGCAAAATTAGCACCATTTTAAATGATAAGAACTTTTAGTGAATAACCCTGAAACTTTTTTGATGATTGGTCAAAATTTGTTTTTTTGATCTTAGTTACCCTTTAAGTATGGCTGCAACAGTAATGGATAAGTAGATCAGTAGGTGTGTGTACCTGTGTTGGGTTAGGGGTTAAAAAAACAAACTTTGTTAATGATTAGTCAATTTTTTTTTTACTATAGTTACCCATTAAATATGTCTGCCATGAATATGGAAGGGTAGGCCAATAGGCGTGTGTACCTGGATCAGGTTGGAAGTTAAAAAAACAACCTTTTTTGATTATTGATCAAAATTTATTTTTTTGACTTTAGTTACCCTTTAAGTATGGCTGCCACAGTAATGGATAAGTAGATCAGTAGGTGTGTCTACCTGTGTCGGGTTGGGGATTAAAAAAAGCAAACATTTTTGATGATTGGTCAAAAAATTTTTTTTACCCTTTAGGTAGGGCTGCAACAGTAATGGAGGGGTAGGTCAGTAGGTGTATGTACCTGTGCCATGTGGGGGCTAAAAAAACAACCTTTTTTGATTATTGATCAAAATTTATTTTTTTGACTTTAGTTACCCTTTAAGTATGGCAGCCACAGTAATGGATAAGTAAATCAGTAGGTGTGTGTACCTGGGTCTGGTTGAGGGGGTATGTCTTTTTGGTGTTTACAACCATAAAACTATATTTTATTGGGAATAAATCTAAATTAGTTTTTTAAACTTTAGTTACCCTTTAAGTAAGGCTGATGTAGAAATGGAAGGGTAGGTCAGTAGGTGTATGTACCTATGTGAGGTTGGGGTATGTCTTTTTTGTTTTTACAACCATAAAACTAACTTTAATTGAGGATATACCAAAATTCGTTTTTTTGACTTTATTTACCCTTTAAGTATGGCTGCCACAGGAATGGACAGGTAGGTCACTAGGTGTGTGTACCCATATGAGGTTGGGGGTATGTGTTTTTGCATGTATGACTATATAACTTTCATTGATGATTGATCAAAATTAGTTTTTTGACTGTAGTTACCCTTAAAGTATGGCTTCCATGGGAATGGAAAGTTAGGTCAGTAGGTGGGTGTACCTTTGTCTGTGTGGGGGGTAGTGGGTATCACCGTTGTATTTATGACCATGAAACAAACTGTTTTGAAATATCCACATTTGAGGATTGTTACCATTATAGTCTATGGGAAAAAATGTCCTGAAATTCGGCGATATCGCTGTAATGCTTCTGCAGATTCCTTCGCTAGGTAATAGCACACTTCTCCTATATGCCCCGCACGTCTGTACCGAATTTCATATCTGTAGCTCAAAAACTGTGGGAGGAGACACAGTCCAAAAAAGTGGAAGAATAAAACGGAAGAAGAAGAAATAGATCTCTTCAAGCCAAATTAATTACTAATATTGTTAGTAATACAACTTGTGAACCTTAACAGCAAAGAAGAACAGCCCTCCAAGAAGAGAGGGTTAAAGATAAAAACAAGACAGCCTGGTTACTTTTGTAGTAATGTAAGTTAGCATCATACCACATCTTCCTTATATGTAAAAATGTATTAGAGAGGTAGCCAATCACAGACATGGCTGCCGGCAGTGGAGAACGATGGGGGAAAGAGGCTCTGTAAGTACAGGGGTGGGATATGGTCCCTTACACTACAGAAAAAGTTTTTCACACTAGGGCAAAGGGCAGCAAAGAATTGCAGAAGAACCATTAGTACTCGGTTTGTGTCTAATTTCATCTTTATTTCATTAGTATCTTTGGCCGTTCGTGATAGTCCAGTCCAGGTTTTTCTTATAGCTGCATCTCCTAAAATGCAGCTGATTTCTTTTGTGTGTGTTTTGGATGCAAATTCAAATCCTCATCTCCTTCTTAGTTTTGTTTTTCCACCCATCTCATTGGTCTTCTCTCCCTATTTAACTTCCTGCTTTCCTTTGCCCTAGTTATTGGTTTGCCCTTACTCATGGTGTGCTTTTTCTGTGTTATTCTGGTTCCTGACTCCTGCCTGTTGTAACCTGGGACCGTTTGCCACCTGCCCTGGCCTCGGACCGTGCCCTGACTACGATATCTCTCTATGCTCTTGTACGGGTTTGACTACTTGTCTATTGCTTTGGTTTGTCCCTTTGTACCATACTTTGGCTACTGCTCTTGCTAGTCCTGCCCTCTCTGTCGGTTTTGCTTTGGCTTCTTTGAGTATTCCCAGCCTCAGCTTAGATACCCTGCATAGACTCCAAAATATTTTAAACTGGCCCGATGGAGAAATTATTGTAAGATCGTTGAAAGATCTTTCAACGATCATCAATACACGATCCGACAACCGTACAATATCGGGATATCCCGATATCGTACGACCGGGATTTAAGCGTCTATGGCCACCATAAGTCCAGGGGGTAACCAATCTTGGTGAGGTGATACAAGCCTTCTGGAAAGCGGGGGGCTTCTCTATTGGTGAAGCAAGTATTAGATTAGGGTATCTGGGCTGAAGGAATACTCGGGGAACCGGAGCATTACAATATCACACTATATATCCATTTTGAGCATTTCTTTTTAACAGTCTTTTCTGTTTCAGTGAGAAATGAATTTGGGGTTATGAAATTCATACTTTACTGTGCAAAACATAGTTTCAATTGTAGCAATATATAATATGACATTAACATTATATAATCTCTGGGGGAAAGGAAAGCTAATTTTGCCATTCAGAAAATAAATATATATACATTTTTATACATTCTGTTTTATTCAATGATAAGAAAATCTTTGAAAAACAATCTAGGATCCCAAAGTATTTAAACATATGAATGCTCTGTAATGTTCTGCATGCGAACACACTGTTTTTATAACAGATATAGCAATTTACATGGAGAAGTGCACAAAACAGTTCCATTTAATGTTAATCTTTTCACCTTTGAAGTATTGGCTTAGACATGATAGACTAAAAATTAAGGGCAAATTCAAGAGCTAGATTAATTCTTCTCTGGAGCAGTTTTTAGGAAAATGCTCTGCACATCTTCCAGCTTCAATTGGCCAGTGCCACAAAGAAGCACCTAGCATTCATGTACACCAGATATACATGGGTATGCATTTATTAATTTTATTATTTAACACTAGGCATATTATGCAATCAGTTTATCCATTCACAACAGGTCCTGCCTCAAAGAGCTTATGGTCTAAAGCCTCATACACACATTAGATAAATCTCATTTGGAGCAATTGCTCCAAATGGATGTTATCACCCGATACCCATACAGACTGGCTGCTTGAGAAGAAGTCTGTACTGTTCTATGGAGAACAATAACAAAGTCTCCAACAGCGCAGTAGAACATTGTGATTGCTTCACCAGAATCATTGAGCTGTGGGAAATGATCACTTAATGATACTGTCAGGTGCCCCCACACATGTTAAATTGCGTGCCGCAATGGTTGTTGTCAGAGCTTAAGTCCCCAATCATATCAATACGTCTTTATGTCAGTGAAAAGATAGTTGTAGTACCTTCAGAAAATCCAAGCTAGCAGATGGAGAATATACGAACAGATGAAACAGGAATCAAACCTAGTCATTTTGCAGCTTGTATGCCCCAACTAGGCAAACAATTACACAAACAACAGGGAATAACTAGAAAGAGGAAGTTTAAGGGCTAGGCCACGCTAGTGCGTTTGGGTGGTGATTTGTGATCTGATTGCGCTTATGGAAATGCAGGCATGTAGAAGCCTATGGGACTGGCCCCACTACATGCCCTGCACTTCCATTGGCTGCCGAAGCGCATGCAATCACCATTTTCCCCCCATATTACATGCGCTCGGATATGCGTGCATGAATCACTCCTGAAATCGCACATGATCGCACGATAAACTGCGACCTTGCATTCTGCCTTGCGCTCAAGTGGGGCCAGGCCCTTAATAAAAATCAGAACTGATTAAAACTGTGACATGCAATCAAGAGACAGAGAACAAGAACTAATTTACACACCTCAATGCAATTAGTAGAGAGATAATCAGCACTGATTAGGTCCGCGGCAGAGCTGAATATAATCAACACATGTCCATTAAAGTCTATGCACACACAAAATCTATAAATCTGCTGATAATTTGAACACTTTCATCGTTAGCTTAGCTAAAAGAGGAAAAAGAATGAAAAAGAACATTGATTTTGCTGTTTAATAAATTAAGCAGTTATTTTAATTTGCAGCTTTGATTAACCCCTTACCCCCCCTTTGGTCATTAAGGAGATGCAAACACACCCAATCAGGGACCAAAAAGGATAAAGATTCCCATTTTTTTTAACAAGAATTTGAATAAAGCAGAACTAAGAAAATAATTTCAGTTGTAAATAAATAATAAATAGGTGTCCTGATTTTACAATAACTGGGTTTCTGAACATCATTTAATGCATTTGGTGCTTCTAGCAATACTTTTGTTAGAGTGAGATAGTTCCTTTAGACACTTTTAGTGATATTTCTTCACATTTTCAGCATATATTGTAAAAAAAAAAACTGTTTTAAAAATATGGCACGTATGCTTGGTCAAGCTAGTTCTTTAATAATAGTAGCAGCTTTTCTCTAACTCACTGTTTATTTTCTTCACACGACTTTTCTCCTTGGCAGAGATCAGAAAATAGTTTGGAACCATAACATGGAACTCTGTTATCTGATTCCAGCTGTCAGGTCTGAGGACATCTCCTGTTTCTTGGCTGCCACTAGCACCGAAAATGACAAATCACATAACTGAAACAATGTAAATAAAGCACCTATCGTGTTTTTTTTCTCTTTAGAAAAAAGGATAAGACGATGGCTGTTTTGCTGAATCTACTATAAAATGAGTTTAAAGGAAAGGGGGAGGAGTATGTGTTTATGTTAAAAAAGAATTGAAGCCAAATTTTAAAGAAGAGATAACTGGCGATATGGATGTTAAAGTGGAGGCAATATGGGTGGAATTAGGTAACATGGTGGGTAATGTCATTGTTGGTATCTGCTATAAGCTGCCAAATGCTAGCAGAGAGGAAGTGAGTCAACTTATGCAGTTAGCAAGGGCTGCAAGTTTTGGGAGTGTACTCATTATGGGGGACTTTAATTACCCTGACATTGATTGGTGTAGTGGAACTGCCATCACAGAAAAAGGCGATGAGTTCCTGAATTTGCTGCAGGATCATTTTCTCTCACAGGTGGTTGAGGTTCCTACTAGAAAAGGAGCTCTGTTGGATCTGGTAATATCTAACATTGTGGAGCGCATTATAGATATAAAGGTAACTGGAGGTTTAGGGAATAGTGACCATGAAATAGTGGAGTTTGGACTTTGTTATCGAAAGGAAAAGTGCGCTGGGTTAACAAAGACTTAATTTCGGAAGGAAAATTTTCCCAGGTTAAAAGCAGGTCTTCAGAATGTCAACTGCGATAATGTATTATCAGATAAAGATACTGAACAGAAGTGGACTGTGTTCAAGGGTATTTTAAGCCAGTTCACATCTAAATTTATACCCTTGGGAAATAAATGTAAAAAAATAAATCAGCGCCCATGTGGCTTAATTCTGATGTTCAGAGGCAAATGTAAAGGAAGAAAAAGGCATTTAAAACCTTTAAGGCCGAGGGAACGGAAAGGGTCTTTATGGATTATAAAAACTGTAACAAGGAGTGTAAGAAAGCAATCAAACTAGCTAAAATTAATAATGAAGTTAGGATAGCTGAACAAAGCATCACTAAGCCTAAAATTTTTTTTAAGTATATTAATAGTAAGAAGATGAGGACTGAGAATGTGGTACCATTAATTAATGGGGATAAGTTAGTTATGGAGGATGGCAATAAAGCAAATGTCTTGAATACTTTTTTTTCCTCTGTATACACTATAGAAGATCCAAGTACAGATATCATATATAGTATAGTAGCAATGATGGTATAAAAGATTTAAGTGCACTTTGGTTAACCGAGGATATGGTAAAGAAAGAAACAAATAAGGAATATTAATATTAATAAATCTCCTGGACCGGATAAAATACATCCTCGGGTACTTAGGGAGCTAAGTTCAGTTTTATCTAGGCCATTGTTTCTTATTTTTAGAGATTCCCTCATGTCCGGTGGTGTGCCTCTGGATTGGAAAAAAGCTGATGTTATTCCAATATTCATAAAGGCTAGTCGTTCACAGCCGGGTAATTACAGGCCTGTAAGTTTAACTTCAGTGGTGGGGAAAATCCTGGAAAGTTTAATAAGGGAACATGTTCTAGAGTATGTTTCAAGGACTGACATTATAAGTAGTAACCAGCATATATTTAGGAGGAATAGATCTTGTCAAACTAACTTGCTTGGCTTTTATGAGGAAGTAAGTAGAAATTTAGACTCTGGCATAGCAGTAGTTTACTTGGATTTTGCAAAGGCTTTTGATACAGTCCCCCACAGGCAACTAATGTATAAGCTGAGGTCTGTTGGTCTGGGGAGTTACATATGTACATGGATAGAAAATTGGTTATTGAATAGGATGCAGAGAGTAGTTGTAAATGGGGCTTCATCATTAAGGACTAAAGTGCTAAGTGGGGTGCCACAGGGTTTTGTGTTGGGGCCGCTTCTATTTAATCTATTTATTAATGATTTGGAAGTGGGTATTGTCAGCAAGGTTTCTGTGTTTGCTGACAACACAAAACTTTGTTGACCATTAAAAACTTCAGAGGATGTGCAATCGTTGCAGGGGGATCTAGATAGATTGTCACATTGGGCTGCTAAGTGGCAGAAAAGATTAAATGTTGATAAATGTAAGGTGATGCATTTTGGACTTAAAATTGTGCTACTTATACTATAAATGGCTCTGTATAAAGTGAATCCCTGTTGGAAAGGGATCTTGGAGTTTTGGTGGATAACAAACTTAAAGGTAGCAAACAGTGCCAGGCGGCAACAGCCAGAGCCAGCATGGTATTGTCTTGTATAAAGAGAGGTATGGATTCAAGGGAGGAAAATGTTATTCTCCCTCTTTACAAAGCATTGGTAAGGCCTCATTTGAAATATGCAGTGCAATTTTGGAATCCTGTGTACAAAAAGGACAGAGAAGGGCAACTAAATTAATAAGGGGATTGGGGGAGCTTGAATAAGAAGAGAGACTGGAAAAGTTACAATTATGTATGCTGGAGAAAAGGCTCTTGCGTGGGGATATGATTACTGTGTATAAATACATTAACGGGCCATACAATAAACTATCTGGGGCATTGTTCACCAATAGAACATGTCAGAGGACACAAGGACATCCCTTAAGACTTGAAGAAAAAAGGTTTAGGCTTCAAGTTCGGAAAGGGTTTTTCACTGTGAGAACGGTAATGCTATGGAACTGTCTTCCAGTGGACGTTGTTATGGTAGGTTCATTGGTCATTTTGAAAAAAAAGCTGGATGAATTTCTGCAAACAAGGAATGTTGCAAGTTACTGGTATTGATTCATAAAGTAGAGTTGATCCAGGGAAATTTCCAATTGCCACTTGGAGTCAGGAAGGAATTTTTTCCCCCTTCATAAATTTGGTGGGTGTTTTTTACCTTCCTCTGGATCAACAGTTAGGCAGGAAATGAGGATATTGCTAGATGGGTTGGACTGGATGGACGCATGTCTTTATTCAACCTCAAATACTATACTATACTATACTATACTATGCTAAATCTAATTTAATCAATGCCTTTCATCACACTGGCTTCATTATAATTATACTCAGCTTTCAAATGTTATGAATGATCGTGATTAGGCACCACTGTGTGTGAATGCCAATACAACACTGGGGTTTACCAGAATATTAACAAATTAATAAATAAAAATGGTGTATGATTTTTTTGGCACAGTACATTCTGTCATTAAACATAACTAATAAACATACAAGTGCTTGCTACAATTTCTGCATTTCTTATCAACTAACCAATATCCATTTGTTAGAATAAATAATAAAGGAATATCTTTTACTGTCATTTACTGTCATGTATTATTTTGACTTTTAGTTAACAGAAAAAGACTAACAGTTGTATATATTTATAAAGATCTATCCATAACTGCCAGCTGATATGGAAAGAGATTGAATGAAAATAGAAATTAAATGAGTTGTAGTTCAATTCTGCAAATCCACAAAGTCTAACAGCTGCTGATTAGTTGACTGGCACCAATGATGACAGGTCCCTACCTTTATATCAACATAACGGATACTGGGCATCTTTTCTATCCCCAGGTATGCTTGTGAAGGTTCTCATTCATCCAGGTCATGGTATATCTGTTGTATTCAATTAGATCAACTGGACTTGAAGCTTAGTTCTTGAAGACATTTTAGTTCTGACTGGTTTTCTCAATTCAGAATGACTTGTACAAGAATCTTTGGCAATTATGTGGCAGTTTATGTGAAAATAAAGAAACCAAGCCTAAATAGAGGTGGGGGGGTTTGACAACTGTCTGCCATGTACAGTGCTGTTTTGATACCTTACTCTGGGCGTTCCTATAACACCTCTTAGCCACTATGCAATCACCCCCTTAACACTTGGCTGTGATATGCTAATTGGGATTTTCCAGGGTACATAATTGCCACAGATTCTTGTACAAGTCATTCTGAATTGAGAAAGCCAGTCGGATGACTAGCGAAACGTCTTCAAGAACTTCAAGTCCAATTGATCTAATTGAATACAACAGATATATCCCAGGTATTTATCGCAATTCTCATTAGTTCCAAGTAAAATTCTCACAAATGTTTACAGTTCTTATATAAAACATACTCTTTGATATAGCAGCTACAGCAAATCAGTTTATTCATGCTTGCAATTCCTGTCCCACTCCCCCCTCCTTTTCTACCTAGCTTTTGTACATTCTGTCCAACTTCCAGTGTCTAGTTTTCTAGTTACATAAAATACAAGACTATTACTGTTATTATTATATAGTGCCCTTAAAGGGGAACTGTGGTCTCCATACAAGTGGCCTTAATTAAAAGGAGCACACTCCTACCTTTTAAAATGCCTCCGGAATCATGCATTTAGCTGCACTCTATCCAACATATAAAGGGTGTTTTTTAGAACTGTGAGCTGACATCACCAGCACCACAGGTTTAATGCCAAAAAGGTGCAACTACAGTTCCAAATTGGGTTTGCCACCACATTTATGCAATTACATTTAGCAGGAACCTCCCAGAGGAAGCAGTGCAGGACCAGAGGAGAGGTAAGGAGCTTCAGATATAACTGACAGCTATTCACTGCTGATTAGTGTAACTTTAACCCCTTGGTTGCGGCATTTGCAGGGGAATGGCAAGAGACACCCATGCAGCCACCACAAGCTTTTCACCAGCGGCTGCGCAGTTCCAGTTAAATGACTAGATCCATTTACATGACTATTTAGCAATATGTTGGTGTGATTTACTGGGTAAATATTCCTGCTTGAGTTTATTTAGTTTTACTATACAATCAAGAATTTAAGTTTGGACACAGTGGTAAATTTCAGCTGATCTTGCAGTCCGATTGCAGGCAAACAGCAATTTCATCCTGGCTGACCAGACGAAAACAGTCCCATGTTTACCCAGCCTTACTTTATGCATAAGAGGAGCACTGACTAGGTTTACTGGGTAAATATACCTGCTTAAGTTTATTGGTTAGTTTTATTATACAAACAAGAATTTTAGATTGGACACAGTGGTAAATTTCAGCTTATCTTACAGTCTGATTGCAGGCAACCAACAATGTTCCAGACTGGCCAATAAGACGAAAATGATCCCATGTTTACCCAGCCGTACTTTGTGTGTAAAGTTTCATACACACTGGGCTCAAGCTGCAATGCACTATAGTGTACAAACACCCGAATAGTTGAGGCGACTATTGGTAAGTGTATGGGCTCTCAGTCCACCATCTTCGATTAGTCAACCCAGAGGATCATCAAGGATGCCCAAACGAACAGCCGTTACACTTTATGATACTGTAGTCAGATGAAACTGCTGATCATACATTATTGTCTTAACAGGAACATCAACTCTTGCAGCTTCTGGGGGTGAGTAAGGGAGAGTGGGGGGAATTAGGAGCACTCACTAAACATTAATAATTTAATGACAAAGCAAACACAGATAAATATGGGAGTACCATCATTTTACTTGTCTCAAATTGTAGTTTCAGAATATGTAAAGTTGTTTCAGTGAGTATAGTGACTCTTGAAACCTCAGAAGGCTTATGCAATTTAAAATAGTAAATATGTCACAAAGGAGAGTTTATGATGACTTAGACAAAGAGGTACCACCTGGATCTATCTATTTAAACCACTGGCTCCCAAAGCTCTGAGGGCTTGGCCTCGCTGGCACATTTAGGATCCAATTTGTGATCTCGCTAGTGGAAGCGCAGTACATGTAGAGCCCTATGGGAACGGCCCCACAACAATAAATGATTGTTTTTATGTTGTAGAGATGTCAAACCTGTAGCTCTCCAGGTATTTACAAACTACTACCAATGAGATGTAAACTGTGGGTTTGTATTAGAGCGGAATGTTGGGGTCCACTAGGAAATATAAGACATGGGGCCTATCAGGAAGCATTAAGGTGCCCAATTAACATTGGGGGGAGGGGGGTTAGTATCTTCTTTTAATTGTTTATTATGTTTCTTACTGTCCCTTTAAATTTGAACATTGTTTTCTATTAGTAAGGATATATTGGGTGTGGGTCCACTGGGTATTTCCCCTGACACTGCTGTGGGCTCTATGTGGAAATCAAGTCCAACAGCAGTTTTGTGGTTCCTACTAAAGACACTTTCCGAACCTAAAGACAATATAATTACCGGGCTGGGAATGTGTATACCATTATTAAATTTGGGTAGTGCATCAGTTTTTGTCCTAATATATCGGCTGTCATTGTGTCATTGTTGTTTTTACAGAAAAGAAGAGTAGTACATTTAATCCTTTTATTTTACAGCAGATTTCAAATTTGCATTTTAGTAATTTTCTGCTGATAGAAATGTATAAAGGATGAGAATTTCGAAGATGTCAAAATTAACAAAGATCAATAAAAGCAAAGCTGGGTGTCAAAGCGGGTATCATAGAGTAACAACTTTTTCACATACACATTTTAGATATTCACATTTATTTAATTGTATTAAAGTTATACAGGACTAAAGGATATAAGCTTGTACACATGATTACAGTTATAGTTTTTTTATAAGACCTTAGGACAAAAAGTTATGATATTTCTTATCGGACCGACCAACCAATGTGTTTCCACAAATAAATCAGAATGTATGGTCTGGTATGCTTACATATAATTCTTTAGGCTGAAACACTGGGGATTCTGGGGAAGAAAAATATTTAAAGGAGCTGAAGTTTATTCCACATACTTTACACTTTCTAGATGAACTGGAGATTATGTAATAGTGTGTTCTTTCACGGAAGGATGTGGTTGTTCTTTATTGCAAGGAAAAGAGATTTCTAAAAGAATTGGCAGCCTGTAATGTATAGATAATATTAAACATAAAAGCTATTAGATAATGGTAATAAATAATTTCAGCAGCCACAATCACCACACGGGGTTGGTTTTAATAGATAAAAAGCATCATAGTGAACTTATGAAAAAATAAAAACAGGAACTTAGACATGAGCCTTAAGAATAGTGATGAGTACTGGTTTCAAAACCAAACCTGGTTTAGGGGCTGAATAAAGACATAGGTCTATCCAGTTTAACCAACTCGAATTGCAGGTTTGGAAAATGTGTGGATCAGGCAAATAGATCTAATGGGCAGAACCTAGAATTTTCAGTCGTGGTTTATCCAGCTATTTTTTTTTTTTGCAGTGCCAACCAGGTATCTCTGCCACATGAGCTCTGGGATTGTAAATGAAAAACTCCACTCTCTGGGGTCCGTAGAGATAAAGGAAACCATTGAGTTTCATCGCCAGTTTCGCTCATCCCTTCTTAATTAATTTGGCTTGAAAAAGCGAAATTACTGTTCTTTCTATTTCTACTTCTTTTTCTTCTTCTTCCGTTTTATTCTTCCGCTTTTTTGGACTGTGTCTCCTCCCACAGTTTTTGAGCTAGAGACATGAAATTTGGTACAGACGTGCGGGGCATATAGGAGAAGTGTGCTATCTTCTAGCTAAGGAATCTGTGGAAGCGTTACATCGTTAGCGGCGAATTTCCAGACATTTTTTTCCCATAGACTATAACAGTAACAATTCTCAAATGTGGATATTTCAAAACATTTTGTTTCATGGTCATAAATACAAATACCTCCCACATAGGCACAGGTACACCCACCTACTGACCTACCTTTAGGTAAGGGTAACTATAATCAAAAAAACTAATTTTGATATATCCTCAATAAAAGATAATTTTATGCTTGTAAACACAAAGAAAGACAAACCCCCTCAACCAGACCCAGGTACACACACCTACTGATCTACTTATCCATTACAGTAGCAGACATACTTAAAGGGTAACTAAAGTAAAAAAAAACTAATTTAGATTTATCCTCAATAAAAGTTAGTTTTGTGGTTGTAAACACAAGTGTAGAGGGGTCCAGGCATAGATATGGTGCAAAATAGGGGAGTTTATTCCTCCATTAAGTGTAAACAGACAGGCCTGTCCCCAATAAAAGTTAGTTTTATGGTTGTAAACACAAAAAAAAGACATACCCCCTTAACCAGACCCAGGTACACACACCTACTGATCTACTTATCCATTACTGAAACTCACAAGGTATTGAATAACTCCTCCAAATTGGTTCCTCTGCCCCCTGGACTGCTCACCAGTCAATAATCACGAAAAAATAAACTGCAGTAGGATACACCAAAGTCTGTTGCAAAAAATGTTTCTCTTTATTCACCCAATATGTGAGATACAGGAAACGTTTCGGGTGGACCTCCACCCTTAACTGTAGTAACTGTAGTAAAGGGCAGTGGCAGGGCCTTGCTGCATGCTTCCTGATAGGCTGGGGTTATTGGGGGATCTGAATGGCTGTTCGTTCTGCCCCTCAATGCAGATCCTATTAAGAATGAGTGATCGGACATGTCGGTAAAGCACAATCGATTGTGCGGTCTCCTATGGTCTTTTAGGGCTGGGATGTGGAAAAAAGGGCTATGTCTCTGGTCAATATAAGAATTAAACCTGTAGAAATAGATGATAGGTCAGTAGGTGTGTGTAGCTGTGTGGGGGTTGGGGGGATCAGTGTTTATGTTTATGACCATAAAACTGTTTTGATCACATGACCCTAAACCCCCTGAATGTCCACATTTGAGGATTGATACCATTATAGCTTGGAAAGACATTTTGGGAGCATTTTAATTTTATCTGGTATTGAAAGCAGTGTTCTCCCAGCCTAGGGTCTTTCAGCCAGGTGGCCCACCCAGCTACTTTTTCATGCAACCCGGTTGGAAAAAAATTCTGGGGAGAAAACTAAAGTTGATTCCCTGATTGCATTGAGATTCATCTCTGCATACAGGTTGATTGCTTAACCTTTTTTTTATTTTCACTAGATTTGTTCTTATTAATACGGTAAGTAGAAAACTGTGAATGTAGATAAGCAGCAAATGTTGGGGATCTTCTCCCCCAATGCCTGTTGACACTTTTAAAATAAATCCTTGTCTATAATCATCTGATTATGCAAAACACCCACTTTAGAGACTATAATCCTTTGCTTCCACATAAAGTTGATTAATACAAATCTCTTCTTTTACAATGCAGGAGACAAAGTGATGGCAGTAAGAGACCACATCCGAAAATTCTTCGGAATTAAGAAAAAAGTTGAGGCTGCCAGAGAACTTCTTTAATATAATAATACGTCAGCTCTGTAACACAGCACACTGCTATTTATTCCATTTATATTGATATATTCATTATCTAGGTACAATCTACCCAAATATAGAATAATATAAACCAGTTGTAAAGTGTGCCCTTTTCTTGTCAAATAGATTAATAGATTATTTGTTCCAAAGTATTTAATGTAAATATATTGTAAATCAGCCTTGATGGGTTATGTAAATTTTATGTGCCATTCACCTTTAATATGAGCCACATTATTCAGTAATACCTTATTGATGCCTCTGCAGCCCATAAAGCTTTCCCCTTGCTAGTTACAGACAGGATACAAATCTGCTCTTGTGCAATCCTGAACATGGCCGAGCCCAGGAAAAGCAAAAAAGCATTTCACTCCAAGTACTAGTCCCTCTAAAAGTCTGTCACACAACTCTAAGGCAACGTCTAACATCCTTATATATTAGTATAAAATGCATCATTTTCTAAAATAAAACCTTTCAGTGAGCCATGTGACCTAAAGGCAAGAGCCAAAAGCTTATGTTTTTTTGTGTGGCTTGGGTCTATAGAGATTGGTTTTAGACATGGACCTTTCTTAAGCCCCACATGCATCTTATTGTTAATATTATTTATATATTTAACCATTGTTGGAAGCACTCCTTACACATGTACAGATTATACTGCACATCTATAGTAAGAACTAATATTGTAATGTTTTATTATTTGGTATTTTGTAGTTATTCTACTGGAATCTGAACTTCCTACCGCTGACTTAGTTACATCTACCAGAGATGAAAACATTGGGTCAATAAATGGAAATAGTACTGGAGAAATGGAAAGTTCACAAGACAATTCCCAGGATGTTTTTCCCATGGTTAGTATAATACAAATGCACATTGCACACAGCATATAACCATTGTACATCACATTCAGTATATAACACATCACTTAGAAAAATAGATAAATCAACCAAACACAAATTCTGTATTTTTATAGATAAAATGTGTGTCTGATATTGGGTAGAGGGACCAACATATATAAGATTGCACAAGGCATATATTATATTTACTTGAATTGTTTAAGGATTTTTGTTGTTGTTGATTGAATACCTTGAATAATTAAGTTAAATATAGTATTACCCCACTATTATATTTATATATTATAAATCAGATAGGACATTACATTGATTCGTATCAATGGCAAGACCACATGAAACATGTGACTAAATCTTTGCAGATATAGTATAAAATATAATCAAAAACATTTTTTTTAATTATTCCTTTTATGTTTTTATCTCCAAACATTTTCAGGACTCCAGTGAAATTTTACTCAACTCGACTCCAATACCTGCTGAAAATATAAGAGCTGTAGAGGTGCAAGAAGCCGAGGAACCTCCAGTCAAGGAGCTGTCAGCTGAGGAACCTCCAGCTGAGAAACCTTTATCTGAGGAACCATCAACCGAGGAACCTCCAGCCAAGGAACCTCTATCCGAGGAACCATCAGCTGAGGAACCTCCAGCCAAGGAACCTCTATCCGAGGAACCTCCAGCCGACGAACCTCTATCCAAGGAACCATCAGCTGAGGAAACTCCAGCCAAGGAACCTGCAGCTGAGGAACCTCCAGCCGAGGAACCTGCAGCTGAGGAACTGTCAGCCGAGGAAAATCTAGCTGAGGAACTGTCAGCCAAACAACCTCCAGCCGAGGAACTGTCTGACGAGGAACCTCCAGCTGAGGAACCGGCAGCTGAGGAATCTCCAGCCGAGGAACCATCCACTGAGGAACCTCCAGCTGAGAAAGCTCCATCTGAGGAACGGTCATCCGAGGCACCTCCAGCCGAGGAACCTCCAGGTACAGCATAGGGGTGTTGGTAGACTAGATATTGAACTTTAATCACTTTTTCTGTGTAACCAGTGTAAACAAACATCAGACAATAGTAAATTAAATACCATACAGGGACTGTCAGTGTCGCACTACTGTGTATAAATAAATACTACAGGAGAGAATTATATTTCCTTCCCTACAGACTGTAGTTCATCTACATGTAAGCAGCCAGTGCACATTAGTTCCAACTGGATATTTTTACCAAAGTCTATGCCCTTTGGTTGTGTGAACTTTCTTAATGTCCTCACTAACCACTAGAGAGTGACACTTGCTGCTACAAATTCAGTGATTTTATACAAGAAATCCCCCTAACAACTGTTTAACATTACTATAACCATATTACTTAGAACATTTACTGATTGTTATTGCAGTTTGCCTATTACCAACCACTTCTACAAAGGCAACAAGAAAAAAGAGACGTTATGCCAGAAAGAAAAAGGTCAATTGCACGGTAAGTCCATTATTCCAGTGTATCATAGAGCTCAGAGCAGCCTGAGGAATCAGATTATAACAGTTAAGCTTCGGACCCATGTGCGATTACCGGCTGACCCACAATGTGTTCAGAACATCCGTTTTAC
The DNA here is from genome assembly GCA_019447015.1 of Hymenochirus boettgeri. NCBI lineage: Eukaryota > Metazoa > Chordata > Amphibia > Anura > Pipidae > Hymenochirus > Hymenochirus boettgeri. Next base: position 176,079,729 of record CM033473.1, read on the forward strand.
CCGACTATCTTTTAGTGTATGGGTGCTCGGTCAGGCTTCATTGATGATCCGCCAGGTCGGCTCATCAGCCAAACCTGTCCAAACGTACACTTGTCTGAACTCCCATACCCGGAGCGATAGTCGCCCAAAACTGCCATTCAGAACACACTGAGCGTTGCGGGTCAGTACTACCGTGTGTATGGACCTTAATACATAAGAAAGAACTGAGTATTTAGAGGCACAGAACATAACATATAAAGTAATTAGAATTGTTATTTATAGTTTTTCATTTCTATACATATTCAGGATACATGTATCGTACTACCAGACACTGTTGATATTGTTTCAAAGCCTAATGATGATAATAAAACAAAACCAGAACATAAAGAAGCAATGGACCAGGTACAGTAAAGGGGATCAGAGGTTTATGTAACACTTTCAGCACTTCTCTGTTTTCTTTGTAACTACCACCTAACCGTACATCTCATTGTGTATACAGAAACACACAATATCCTAGTATTTATCCTTTTCTATTAACCAATGAACCTGCATATTGCCAACCTGCCCTTAAAGAGATGTTATGCCTCTTTGGCCTTGCGAACATTCTCCAACAATTTCCTTCTTAATTTCTATACAAAAACAGAAAATCGCTGTCTGAGCTTTGTGTAAAATCTTACAATCATTTTAACCTTTCTTGGTGTAAAGATCTTAGTGGGAACTGTAAGATTAAAGGGCATGTCTACCTGTAAAACAAAAAACTGGTAATTTGTCAGTGATCTTCTTCTTCAATCCCCATTGATATATTTAGCATCCATTCATGTCTACCTAATATGTAACATTACTGTAACCACATTAATGCTGACATGGTAATAACTTAAATAATTAGATCATAATCTACTGTTTGTACAGTATGGTGGACATTATCTTCCCCTCGCCAACGTCAACCTAGAAGGAGGAATAGTATGAAGTCCGAACACCCAATAAATCACACGGTAAGTCCATTAACCTTTAAATAGCTGGGAATGGTATGGGGAACATATACCAATTGTTAAATGTTTAAAAACAAGTTTAAAAGTATTGTCCATGGTAGTCACACAAAGTTTACAAAACTGAATGTGTTATCAATGTCTAGATTGGAAAAAATGGAAAAATGAACTAAATATGTAAAATGTTAATTTCTATAAGTGATACAATTAGGGAGATTTATACAGAGGTTGTGCGGCTCTGGGTGAATTTTACCCCACATTGAAATGAATATACTTACGTACAAGTACAATCTGGTTTTGATAGTATTTTGCTGTGATACTTCTTCTATCTCTAATTAATACATTAAATGGGATGCACAACATTAAACCAAGAACGTTATGTGGGAATTTATTTATTAGTGAAATATGCTTGCTTAAATTTTATAGAAAATCAAATACAGCTATAACTAAGTGTTAAATTATAACAATACATTATAAACTACACAGATCATTAGACCCTCCTTGTGCAATAATTATTATTCCAAAAAGCTTATTTTATTTGTTTTAATGTAGGATTGTCCTAAGGATTCTAGTGCTGGGCAGGCTAGACCTGTAGAAGCCACCCCAGAGATTGTTACAAATGTGGAACGAACTGTAGGGCAAGATGCCAAGACACCTCCAGTTACGGTATAGGATTGTGTTGTGCTTACTCACTATTCTGTGGAGCCATCTATGTTGTTACTGCTGCCATGAGAACAATGTGGCTAGTTAGACTGTGATTTGTTTTCTTTTTAGTACCAGAGGTCCTACAATAAAGAACTTGCCAAAGAGTAACACAGTAACAGGGTTATTCAATAAAAATAAAAATAAATCGTTTAAAATGGTGCTAATTTTGCCCCAACCAATCAGATGTTAGTTTTCAAATGTTAAATAAGATCTGATTGGTTGGGGCAAAATTAGCACCATTTTTAACGATTTGAACTTTTATTGAATCTCCCTGGAAGTCCATTATCCCAGTGTCAGCGGCAATTACCACTATGCACCCAGTGTATACATGGATTAAGGTGTGCAGGATCCAGCCTACTTGCATTATCCCAGTGTATCACACAGTAAAACATTATTAGTATCTATTAAAAGACAAATGGATGATGTTCCTGATATTTGTCCATATTTAAAATAAAGTATATTTATTTAAGTATATGTATGAACCTTTTATATGGTTAACAGTCTATATAGTAAATAAAATAGAGTTCTTTCTTTTTCTTTCTTTTTATCCATATCCTCCAACCTTCACGTTGAACAACCAGTTTTACACTGTAACATCTGTCACATTACCAATGCTGAATTATAACAATAGATGATAAAATACACAGACCATGTATTGTGTATCACCCCACGTACCCTGACCATAGTCACGAAATATAAGATGTGCATGTGAAGGTTCTCATTCATCCAGATCATGGTATATCTGTTGTATTCAATTAGATCAACTGGACTTGAAGTTTAGTTCTTGAAGACATTTCGCTAGTCATCCGACTGGCTTTCTCAATTCAGAATTTCATTCTGAATTGAGAAAGCCATTCATTCTGAATTGAGAAAGCCAGTCGGATGACTAGCAAAACGTCTTCAAGAACTAAACTTCAAGTCCAGTTGATCTAATTGAATACAACAGATATAAGATGTGCAATAATTATAATTTCTAATGACTTATTCTTTTGTTTAATTTAGGAACATCATAACAAATCTAATGCCAAAAAACCTGGACTTGGAAATTCTACTCCCATAACTATTAAGAATGTGAGACCAAGGGTAGTGAGGAAAGCCAAGAGACGTCCAGGAACAGTAGCGGCTGATTGGTGCCCAGAACTATGTATATATCAATATTACAGGAGGGGTCCATTTATTTTCCCTACAATGTGAAATTGGCCTACAGTTAAGCAGGAGATTTTAGATTGCAAAGTCTATGCAAGCGATTTATACTTGGTACTTCTCATACTGCAAATTGTTATCATTTTATAGAAAATACCAATATAAATATAAACATTTATAAAGTTTCACAGTTTTTATGACCTGACTAAATGTTCACATAGTAATAGGACCAACTATGTAACACTAGTGTAACCATGTTGCTGCTGACAATTGGCGTTTAGTAACGGTATCATTTACTGCTTGGTTTTGCAGTTCGAAAACCGCTTCAAATATTACCAACCATTTATGAGTCGATATATGAATCGGTAAGTTTAAATATTATACAAGAAACAAAACTGGATAAATTGTATGGTAAGTCTATTTGTAGAAAATACAATATATTAATTGAAGGTACAAAATTCTGACATAGATATTTAGAGATAACTGTGTGGTTATAATTTCACCATTGAAGTTTGCTGATTAAACTCAAAATTCTGTGTAGAATCAGTTAAAAAAGGCACATTTCTCCACAAAACTAGAAATTCCATCACACAATTATTCCATCACACAATAAAATGTCATCAGTTTCTTGAAAACTGCCCTTGGTACATCACCGTAAATGGCTTAGCAAAGTTTTAAAACTACAGTAAATAACTGATTGTGGAACTCACTACATTGCCCCACCCTCTGATCTATATATAGGTTAAGACCCCCATATATGTTTTTTTCTTCAACTTACCTTTATCAATATGTTCTAAAATAACCACAAATCACAATATTCTTAATATTGCATAAAATTTATAGTAATAAAATATATCTGTAGTATCAATATTAAATTATAAGAATACATTATGTTACATATACCATTCTCTGTATTGCAATAATTATTAGTCTAAAAGCTTGTTTTGTTTTATTAAGGAATATTCTCAGGATAAACGCCTGAAGAAGAAGCCAAGAGAACTCCAGGTAGAGTATAGGAGGGTTCGTTACACTGTGTTGTACTTATCGTTATGCTGTATAGCCAACAACTATACTATAACCATGTTACATTTGCAGTCTATCGTATCTTAAAGCATCTGCCACAGCAGGATCTTGAACAAGAGGTCATACATAAAGAATGAGGCAAATATTAATAAGGTAAGTCTATTACCCAGTATATCAGAGAAGTACATTATCACTCTGCATTGCCCTTATATATCTGATGTGCTAAGATGATTGCAGCTTTTTTGTACATTGCAATTCCATTTACATACATAGTAACATAGTATTTAAGGTTGAATAAAGACATTCGTCCATCAAGTCCAACCTATTCCCTTTTTTTTTTTTTTTTTTAACCCTACCTAACAGTTGATCCAGAGAAGGCAAAAACCCCAGCTAAAAAAGGGGGGAAAAAATTCCTTCTGTACTCCAACGGCAATCGGAAAGATCCCTGGATCAACCAGATCTATATATTCATTAATACCAGTAATTCTCAATATTTTTTAGTTTAGAAACTTATCCAGGCCTTTTTAAAGTTATTCAATGAACTTGCCATTACCACCTCTGCTGGAAGACAGTTCACAGTTTCACACACCGTTCTCACTGTAAAGAAACCTCTCCTAACTTGAAGATGAAACTTCTTTTCTTCCAACCTTAAAGGATGTCCACGATTCCTCTATATGACCTATTAGTGAACAATGCACCAGAGAGTTCACTGTATGGGCCATAATAATTTGTATAAGGTTATCATGTCCCCACGCAACCGCCGCTTTCTCCAAGGTAAACAGCCCTAACTTGTCTAATCTGCCTGCATTTCAAGCCCCTCCATTCCCCTTATTAATTTAGTTGCCCTTCTCTGAACTGCCTCAATTTCCAAGATGTCCCTTTTGTATATGGGATCCAAAACTGCACCGCATATTCCAAATGTGCCTTACCAGTGCCTTGTAAAGAGGGAGAATAATATTTTTCTCTCTGATTCCATTCCCCTCTTTATACAAGACAATATCTTCTAGCTCTAGCTGTTGCTACCTGGCATTGTTTGCTACAGCTAAGTCTGTTATCTCCCAGAACCCCCAAATCTTTTTCCATTTCAGATGCACTTAACACAGAGTTATTTATGGTGTAGGTGGCACAGGATTATTAAATCCCAATGCATCACCTTACATTTATCAACATTGATCTCATCTGCCATTCTGCTGCCCATTTTGATAATCTATCTAGGTCTGCTTGCAGCACTTGCACATCATTGGATGTTCCAAAGCTCTGCATAATTTAGTGTCATCAGCAAACACAGAGACCTTGCTCTCAATGCCCCCTTCTAAGTCATTTATAAACAGACTTAGAAGGGAATTTAACGCCAGATGTTTGCTGGCATTATAGAATTTATACAGAAGAATCCCGATTGGGTTGGTAGTACATCAGTTGCCTGCTCTTCTTTTTTCAAACTGCTATAACAGCTGTAGTTATAGTGTTACCACTAACCCTTTATACATCAATGCAAAAGGCTTTGTGCAAATGTAACACTTGAATTACTCAGGTATCCCACCCCTCCCATCTTCAGGGAGTCTCCCATGAATTGGGGGGGTCTCCCGCACTCCCGTGAGACCACCCCAAACTCCTGCGATGGAGAGGAGTACTGAATCTCCTCCCCGTCATGCCCGCTTTTTGGCTGCCACGCTCCCAAAACACCCCTTACCCTGCCTCCCCCACCTCGTAACACACTTGCCCCACCCACTGCGTGACGTCAGTGAAGTCATAACGCACCACCATGCCCCTCTCCCTCCCTGCTGGAAGCATGAAGTGGCAGGGTGGGATGTCTGATTACTGATTATGGATCCTCGATAGCCACAAAAAATCCACCCCAGTACACGTTACAGGGATTAATTTATTACTGAAAAATGTCTTTAAACTTGTAGTAAAAAAACAAATTTGTAGCGTTACCAATAATAAATTCTAACAATATATTATATAATACACAGTCCATTCTTTATAGTGCAATAATTAATATTCTAAAAAGCTTATTATTTTATTTTAATTTAGGAACATTCTCAGGATTCAAGGGCTATAAAACCAACTGTAGGGAAAGATGTCAAAAGAGCTCCAGGTATGTTATAGGAGGGTTCTGTGTTTGACTTGTCATTATTCTGTGCAGCTAACTATGTAACATTTCTATAACATGTTACTGCTGACATGAGAACAATGCAAATAGTTAGACCATAATTTTTTTTTGCTTTTGCAGTCTATCGTATCTTAAAACGCCCTTATCAGACGAAACAGGCGCTCATACATATCGTGCGTCACAGGTAGGCTCCCACGATCGCACCTGTGTATGAGACTTTAAAGCTTGCTATGGTTATCATATCTGCTACACAATGAAGCTTGATGGTTATCATCTCTTGTTTCCGGATGCCATATAAGACATCATCATTGCTCTTTCAAAAATAGTTTCTCATTTTCCACGGCTATAGAAGTCTTAGATAAACATCACATTTTAGCCTAATTTCATCTAATTCACTACCAGATCAAAGTATTTTGAGACATTTATATATGTCTTTTTCGAACAAAACAAGAAAAACCTCAAATGTTATCCTGAACATATGAAACATGCGCCACCCAACACTTAATGGCAAATTGTAAAGGTAAATATATCCCCTTGTACCTTAAGTATAATAAAATGTGTCTCTAATGTGTATGGTAAGTCTATTTGTAGAAAATACAATATATTAATTGAAGGTACAAATTCTGACATAGATATTTAGAGATAACTGTGTGGTTAAATTTCAACATTGAAGTTTGCTGATTAAACTCAAAATTCTGTGTAGAAATCAGTTTTAAAGGCAACATTTCTACCACAAAACTAGAAATTCCATCACACAAGTATTCCATCACACAAATAAAATGTCATCAGTTTCTTGACAAACTGCCCTTGGTACATCACCGTAAATGGCTTAGCAAAGTTTTAAAACTACAGTATAATAACTGATTGTGGAACTCACTACATTGCCCCACCCTCTGATCTATATATAGGTTAAGGACCCCCATATGTTTTTTTCTTCATACTTACCTTTATCAAATATGTATCTAAAAATAACCTACAAATCACAATATTCGTAATATTGCATAAAATTTATAGTAAATAAAATATATCTGTAGTATCAATATTAAATTATAAGAATACATTATGTTACATATACCATTCTCTGTATTGCAATAATTATTAGTCTAAATAGCTTGTTTTGTTTTAATTAAGGAATATTCTCAGGATAACAAGCCTGAAGAAGAAGCCAAGAGAACTCCAGGTAGAGTATAGGAGGGTTCGGTACACTGTGTTGTACTTATCGTTATGCTGTATAGCCAACAACTATACTATAACCATGTTACATTTGCAGTCTATCGTATCTTAAAGCATCTGCCACAGCAGGATCTTGGAACAAGAGGTCATACAATAAAGAATGAGGCAAATATTAATAAGGTAAGTCTATTACCCCAGTATATCAGAGAAGTACATTATCACTCTGCATTGCCCTTATATATCTGATGTGCTAAGATGATTGCAGCTTTTTGTACATTGCAATTCCATTTACATACATAGTAACATAGTAATTAAGGTTGAATAAAGACATTCGTCCATCAAGTCCAACCTATTCCCTTTTTTTTTTTTTTTTTTTTTTTTTTTACCCTACCTAACAGTTGATCCAGAGGAAGGCAAAAAACCCCAGCTAAAAAAGGGGGGAAAAAATTCCTTCCTGACTCCAAACGGCAATCGGAAAGTATCCCTGGATCAACCAGATCTATATGCATTAATACCAGTAATTCATATTTTTAGTTTTAGAAACTTATCCAGGCCTTTTTTTAAAGTTATTCAATGAACTTGCCATTACCACATCTGCTGGAAGACAGTTCCACAGTTTCACCGTTCTCACTGTAAAGAAACCTCTCCTAACCTGAAGATGAAACTTCTTTTCTTCCAACCTTAAAGGATGTCCACGTGTCCTCTGATATGACCTATTAGTGAACAATGCACCAGAGAGCTCATTGTATGGGCCATTAATATATTTGTACAAGGTTATCATGTCCCCACGCAACCGCCGCTTCTCCAATGTAAACAGCCCTAACTTGTCTAATCTGCCTGCATATTCAAGCCCCTCCATTCCCCTTATTAATTTAGTTGCCCTTCTCTGAACTGCCTCAATTTCCAAGATGTCCCTTTTGTATATGGGATTCCAAAACTGCACCACGTATTCCAAATGAGGCCTTACCACTGCCTTGTAAAGAGGGAGAATAATATTTTTCTCTCTTGAATCTATTCCCCTTTTTATACAAGACAATATCTTGCTAGCTCTAGCTGTTGCTACCTGGCATTGTTTGCTACAGCTAAGTCTGTTATCTACCAGAACCCCCAAATCTTTTTCCATTTCAGATGCACTTAACACAGAGTTATTTATGGTGTAGGTGGCACAGGGATTATTAAATCCCAAATGCATCACCTTACATTTATCAACATTGAATCTCATCTGCCATTCTGCTGCCCATTTTGATAATCTATCTAGGTCTGCTTGCAGCACTTGCACATCATTGGAAGTTTCCAAAGCTCTGCATAATTTAGTGTCATCAGCAAACACAGAGACCTTGCTCTCAATGCCCCCTTCTAAGTCATTTATAAACAGACTTAGAAGGGAATTTAACGCCAGATGTTTGCTGGCATTATAGAATTTATACAGAAGAATCCCGATTGGGTTGGTAGTACATCAGTTGCCTGCTCTTCTTTTTTCAAACTGCTATAACAGCTGTAGTTATAGTGTTACCACTAACCCTTTATACATCAATGCAAAAAGCTTTGTGCAAATGTAACACTTGAATTACTCAGGTATCCCACCCCTCCCATCTTCAGGGAGTCACCCATGAATTGGGGGGGTCTCCCGCACTCCCGTGAGACCACCCCAAACTCCTGCGATGGAGAGGAGTACTGAATCTCCTCCCCGTCATGCCCGCTTTTTGGCTGCCACGCTCCCAAAACACCCCTTACCCTGCCTCCCCCACCTCGTAACACACTTGCCCCACCCACTGCGTGACGTCAGTGAAGTCATAACGCACCACCATGCCCCTCTCCCTCCCTGCTGGAAGCATGAAGTGGCAGGGTGGGATGTCTGATTACTGATTATGGATCCTCGATAGCCACAAAAAATCCACCCCAGTACACGTTACAGGGATTAATTTATTACTGAAAAATGTCTTTAAACTTGTAGTAAAAAAACAAATTTGTAGCGTTACCAATAATAAATTCTAACAATATATTATATAATACACAGTCCATTCTTTATAGTGCAATAATTAATATTCTAAAAAGCTTATTATTTTATTTTAATTTAGGAACATTCTCAGGATTCAAGGGCTATAAAACCAACTGTAGGGAAAGATGTCAAAAGAGCTCCAGGTATGTTATAGGAGGGTTCTGTGTTTGACTTGTCATTATTCTGTGCAGCTAACTATGTAACATTTCTATAACATGTTACTGCTGACATGAGAACAATGCAAATAGTTAGACCATAATTTTTTTTTGCTTTTGCAGTCTATCGTATCTTAAAACGCCCTTATCAGACGAAACAGGCGCTCATACATATCGTGCGTCACAGGTAGGCTCCCACGATCGCACCTGTGTATGAGACTTTAAAGCTTGCTATGGTTATCATATCTGCTACACAATGAAGCTTGATGGTTATCATCTCTTGTTTCCGGATGCCATATAAGACATCATCATTGCTCTTTCAAAAATAGTTTCTCATTTTCCACGGCTATAGAAGTCTTAGATAAACATCACATTTTAGCCTAATTTCATCTAATTCACTACCAGATCAAAGTATTTTGAGACATTTATATATGTCTTTTTCGAACAAAACAAGAAAAACCTCAAATGTTATCCTGAACATATGAAACATGCGCCACCCAACACTTAATGGCAAATTGTAAAGGTAAATATATCCCCTTGTACCTTAAGTATAATAAAATGTGTCTCTAATGTGCCTTTGATCTCACCTATGGAATGACGGATGATTTACAGGTCTTGAGCCAAAATTACCACCAATATGCTAGATCACAATCTGTTGGGCTCTGGATTACCATATGCTGGACTGACGACCTCCATCTGTTAAAAATTAATGATATTAATATATATAGTTCTAGTTGATCCAGGGATTTTTTCCGATTGCCATTTGGAGTCAGGAAGGAGTTTTCCCTTTTTAGCGTGGGTTTTTTCGCCTTCCTCTGGATCAGCTGTGAGGTAGGGCCCATGAGTAGGTTAAAAAGGATGGACTGGATGGACGTATAAAACCTCCATTACTATATTACTATCTACTGGGCCCTAGATCAACAACCAATGAGAACCTAGACCACCAACTGAGCCTGGAACACCAATTGCAGAGGCCTTAACCAATAATTGGCATGCCTTAGATCACCAGGACCATCATCTGAGCTGAAAAGCCATCATCCAGATTTCTATTTTCTAGACCTGAAACCTTTTTGTATTAAGAATAATTTTTGGTTTTAATTTTTGGTTTTAATTTTATCGAATGTTAAATGTTTTATTGTAACACTCTGCAAGTAGTAGTGACATAATAGTGACACAACTGCTATCTGATATATACAAATAAATAAATATATATATCACACGCCTTCCATAAACAGCCACCGGGTGCGTCTTAAAACAAGGCAATATAGATATAAACAAAGAGGCACTCCTGGGTCTAAGTAAATACAGTTTATTCAACAAATCGTCAACGCATTTCAACTGTATTTACTTAGACTCAAGAGTGCCTCTTTGTTTATATCTAGATTATCTATATTATTTTGTATACTAGCAGAATCCCCGGCGTTGCCCGTTTTTTCTTAAGATCCAACTCGAACCTGCATTAAAAATTCAACAGACCCGCAGCTTTCTAACCAAACTTTACCCATTCAAACTTACTGTGGATTAGATGAGCCGCAAATCTGGTAAACTACGGGGGGGACAATGGAGGATTCAGTATCGCACAAACTTCCGCTTTAAGGCATATAGCAACAACTTTCCCTTTAGTACGTATGGCATCAACTCCCCCTTTAGCACGTGTCGCATCAACTTTCCATTTAGTGCTTATTGCATCAATTTCCCCTTTAGTGCGTATGGCATCAACTTCCCCTTTAGCACGCAGCGCATCAATGTCCCCTTTAGTGCGTATCGTATCAACTTCCCCTTTAGCGCCTATTGCATCAGCTTCCCCTTTAGGGCACATCGCATCAACTTCCCCTATAATGCGTATTGCATCAACTTCCCCTTTAGCGCCTATCGCATAAGCTTCCCCTTTAGTGCGCATGGCATCAACTTCCCCTTTAGCGCCTATCGCATCAACTTCCCCTTTAGCACGTATCGCATCAATTTCTTCTTTAGCGTGTATGGCCTCAACTTCCCCTTTAGCGCGTGTAGCATCAACATCCCCTTTAGTGCCTATCACATCAATTTCCCTTTTGGTGTGTATCACATCAACTTCCCTTTTAGCACCTATCGCATTAATTTCCCCTTTACCGCGTATTGAATTAACGTGTATTGCAACAACTTCCCCTTTAACGCGTGTCGCATCAACTTCCCCATTATCATGTATTGCATCAATTTCCCCTTTAGCGCATATCACATCAACTTCCCCTTTATGAATTGCATCAACTTTTTTAGTGCGTATCGCATCAACTTCCCCTTTAGTACATATCACATCAATTTCCCCTTTAGCACGTATCGCATCAACTTCCCCTTAAGCGTGCAGTGCATCAACTTCCCCTATAGTGCTCATCGCATTAACTTCCCCTTTAGCGCGTATCGCATCAACTTCTTCTTTAGCACCTATCACATCAACTTCCCCTTTAGTGCGTATTGCATCAACTTCCCCTTTAATGCGTATTGAATAAACTTCCCCTCTAAAGCATATCGCACCAACTTCCCCATTATCATGTATTGCATCAAATTTCCCCTTTAGCGCATATCACATCAACTTCCCCTTTTTGCATTGCATCAACTTTTTTAGTGCGTATCGCATCAACTTCCCCTTTAGTACATATCACATCAACTTCCCCTTTAGCACGTATCACATCAACTTCCCCTTTAGCGCATATCGCATCAACTCCCACTTTAGCGTGTGTCACATCAACTTCCCCTTTAGCGTGTGTCACATCAACTTCCCCTATAGTGCTTATCGCATCAACTTCCCCTTTAGTGTGTATCGCATCAACTTCTCCTTTAGCACCTATCACATCAACTTCCCCTTTAGTGCGTATCGCATCAATTTTTTTAGCACGTATCACATCAACTTCCCTTTTAATGGTCGACAAAGTTTTGTGTCATCAGCAAACAGAAACCTTGCTGACAATACCCACTTCCAAATCATTAATAAACAGATTAAATAGAAGTGGCCCCAACACAGAACCCTGTGGCACCCCACTTAGCACTTTAGTCCATAATGATGAAGCCCCATTAACAACTAATCTCTGCATCCTATTCATTAACCAATTTTCTATCCATGTACAAATGTGCCTCCCCAGACCAACAGACCTTAGCTTATTCATTAGTCGCCTATGGGGAACTGTATCAAAAGCCTTTGCAAAATCCAAGTAAACTACATTTACTGCTATGCCAGAGTCTACATTTCTACTCACTTTCTCATAAAAGCCAAGCAAGTAAGTTTGACAAGATCTATTCATGCTTAATCCATGCTGGTTACTACTTATGTTAGTCCTTGAAACCAACTCTACAATTGCTACTTATAATGTCAGTCCTTGAAACATACTCTAAAATATGTTCCCTTATTAAACTTTCCAGTATCTCCCCCACTACTGATGTTAAACTTACAGGCCTGTAATAAATAGTCCCCAGGGTGAGGACCAAAAGTACTCACCTCTGGGAAACTGCTGCTCTGCTTCAATGCTTACATAAAGCTGTCCAGCTGTTCGCAGTAGCCAATGAGAAGATATGCTCTGCTAAGAAGCATGTCTACTCATTGGCTACATTGTTGTCTTTCCACTGAAATCAGGGGCATAACTGCGGCCTCCCCCTCACAAGATTGGAGGCTTCTCATTGGCTAAACCCTCCTAGAAGAGCCGCAATCAGCTGTTTTTAAACAGTCTTTTAAACAGTCTTTTAAACAGCTGATCGCGTGTTTACTTCATGCACGCGATCAGCTATTTAAAAACAGCTGATTGTGGATCATTTGGAGAGGGGATGACGTGCCCCCTTACCTCCTGTAGGTAAAATACCTTAGTGGTCACTCTTCTGTCTCCATGATAATTGTAGATTTTGTTTTTCAACTTAAAAAAAAAATTACCGTAATGGGTTTTAATTTAAACATTTTCTGTGCTTTGTTACAACTTCAATCCTCATTATAATAAAAACATTCCATTTAAATCCTTATTTCTCTCTGTCATTGTATACCTAGTATGGGTAAACTTGGTGGTCAAACTTTGGGTAGCAGCTGTACTAAAGGGGTTAATGTATATATTATATTGGACTTTAGTGTCCATTTAATGCTAATACTGGTACAGAGACAATAAGCACAATGATAATCATTTCCCATTTGTGCTATTGTGTGGCCTCTGTCAGTGACAGTTTCACATCTGTCCCCAACCAATCTACTCTTACTTATCATGTCTGCATCTAGGCTCCCATTATTTTAATCCTTTTTCAGACTAAGGGGGTTATTCAATAAAGTTCTTTAAAATGGTGCTAATTTTGCCCCAACCAATCTGATGTTAGCTTTCAAATGTTACATAAGTTCTGATTGGTTGGGGAAAAATTAGCACCATTTTATAAGAACTTTTATTGAATCTCCCTGTAAATCTCCCTGTAAAGAATGGTGGAATACTAAATATATATCCTGGATTAATAAAGTAACTATACTAAAAATGCTGTTACTTCCCAAACTTCTATATAAATACAAAACAATACCTATATATATCCCAAATACCTTCTTCACCACATTAAAGGGCATGTCCACCCCCAAAACTATAATCCCCCCCAGTAATGGCCCCACCATGTAGTGTAGTGTAATCCTTACCTCACATCCCAGCTCCATAGGGTTCTCCTGTAGACCCCCCCTAAAGTCCCAAAAACTGTCCACCAGGAGGCTAGCAGGACTCTGCCTGCTACCTTGCCTCCGGTAGATATTTGTCATGCGTACTGCAGCCCTTCTCCCCCCTCCCTCCCCCTCCCTCTCCCTCCCATTCTACTATCCCTCCCCCTAGCATAAAACCCCCTTAATATGATGTTCCCCCATGTATGGCAGCCCCAACCGCATATTTTTTATTTTCCAAAAGCTCCCCAAACTCTTACTTACCTCTCCTCTTTCCTCCGCTGCACTGAATGACCGGCAGCTGCGTCCGTAATTGGTTGCCGCTCAGCCAATCACAGACGCGACTGCCGGTCCCGCCCCTCTGCTTGCATTCTCGCAAGCAGAGGGCCGGCAGTGCGGCACAGGAATGAGGGGAGGTAAATAAGAGTTTGGGGGGCTTTTGGAAAATAAAATATATGCGGTTGGGGCTGCCAGACATGGGGGAACATCATATTAAAAACAATTTTTAAGGGTGGACATGCCCTTTAAACAAAATAACATACAAATTTATGTGGCCAAACAGCAAACCCAGAATCAATGCACTATCCATGACTAAAACAAAGAAAACAGGAGGAATAGCATATCCTCATTTCAAAGACTACTACTATGCAGCCATAATGGACCAATCAAGATACTACTGGTCAGAAAAAAATAATAAAAAAAAAATGGTAGAAATAGAAGAAGAAAGGATAACACAGGAATCTATAACCTCAATAATTGGAGCTCTAATCTTCAACCCCAAATTTAAAACCTTCCAATTAGATTTAGTTAAAGGACAACTAAAGCCACAGAACAACACTGAACCAGAAGGCAGAACACCTTGATATAAAGCCAGTAATTAGTGTTTTACCTCTCATTTTGATATGGGTGCTGGGAAATTTACCTAAATAATATATGGTTTTTGCTTAACATCACAGCGTTCTAATGTCACACAGTCTGGTCAACGACCATTATGTTCTGCCCATGCTCAGTCCTTAGCTATGGCAGAAATTCTTACAGTTGGTCACACCCATCAATAATCTCTAGCCAATCCTTTTATGGGGCAGATAAAGCAAGGAAGCATGTGACTGAGGTCAGGAGGTGTGGTCTGACACTGCACATACACAGAGATACTTAATTCAGTTCTTAACAGGCTTACATTTATTTTAATACAATTTACTGAAGTCATATTATATAGCTTATTGGTGTTTTTAGGGGGGTTGTTTTCATATTCTGGAGTATAAAAAATGGATTTAGTTCTCCTTTAACATAAATCAGGAAATAGCTATGGATCTTCAAACAATGGCTCCTGAAACAAAATAGATTTATTTTTAAAGAAGAGCAGTCTATTCTTCCATATAGCATCTTGTGTGGTCAAGGATTACTTCCACTCCTTGGGCACGAAGCAGCATCCTGGCTCCTATTCTAAAGTGTGCGTCTCTGTATGCTTGTGCTATAGGTTTTGGCCCTGCGGTAGAGGGCTATAACTGAGATAGCACCTTCTAATTAATAGGCAAATTGCCAAGGAGTGTGCCTGGGCCCAAAACCTTACATTTATGTACTATTTATTGTACATGGGGGGGTGGAAATCCAAATTATAATGAAATGGGACAAATTATAATGAAATGAGAACTATTTATTGTACATGGGGGGGTGGAAATCCAAATTATAATGAAATGGGAACTATTTATTGTACATGGGGTAGAAATCCAAATTATAATGAAATGGGAACTATTATTATACATGGGGTAGAAATCCAAATTATAATGAAATGGGAACTATTTATTGTACATGGGGTGGGGGTAGAATCCAATATAATTGAAATGGGAACTATTTATTGTACATGGGGTGGATATCCAAATTATAATGAAATGGGAACTATTTATTGTACATGGGGGAGAAATCCAAATTATAATGAAATGGGAACTATTTATTGTACATGGGGTAGAATCCAAATTATAATGAAATGGGAACTATTTATTATACAGGGGTAGAAATCCAAATTATAATGAAATGGGAACTATTATTGTTCATGGGGTAGAAATCCAAATTATAATGAAATGGGAACTATTATTGTACATGGGGGGATATCAAATTATAATGAAATGGAACTATTTATGTACATGGGTAGAAATCCAATTATAATGAAATGGGAACTATTTATTGTACATGGGGTGGAAATCCAAATTATAATGAAATGGGAACTATTTATTGTACATGGGGTAGAAATCCAAATTATAATGAAATGGGAACTATTTATTATACATGGGGTAGAAATCCAAATTATAATGAAATGGGAACTATTTATTGTACATGGGGTAGAAATCCAAATTATAATGAAATGGGAACTATTTATTGTACATGGGGTGGATATCCAAATTATAATGAAATGGGAACTATTTATTGTACATGGGGTGGAAATCCAAATTATAATGAAATGGGAACTATTTATTGTACTTTGGGGTGGATATCCAAAATTATAATGAAATGGGAACTATTTATTGTACATGGGGTAGAATCCAAATTATAATGAAATGGTATTTATTATACATGGGGTAGAAATCTCAAATTATAATGAAATGGAAACTATTTATGTAACTGGGGTAGAAATCCAAATTATAATGAAATGGGAACTATTTATTGTACATGGGTGGTAATCCAAATTATAATGAATGGGAACTATTTATGTACATGGGTGAAATCCAAATTATAATGAAATGGGAACTATTTATTGTACATGGGGTAGAAATCCAAATTATAATGAAATGGGAACTATTTATTGTACATGGGGTAGAAATCTAAATTATAATGAAATGGGAACTATTTATTATACATGGGGTAGAAATCCAAATTATAATGAAATGGGAACTATTTATTGTACATGGGGTAGAAACTCCAACTATATAAAATGAATGGGAACTATTTATTGTACATGGGTAGAAATCCAAATTATAATGAAATGGAACTATTTATTGTACATGGGGTGGAATATCCAAATTATAATGAAATGGGAACTATTTATTGTACATGGGGTGGAAATCCAATATAAATGAAATGGGAACTATTTATTGTACATGGGGTAGAAATCCAAATTATAATGAAATGGGAACTATTTATTGTACATGGGGTAGAAATCAAATTATATATGAATGGGAACTATTATTATACATGGGTAGAAATCCAAATTATATAATGAAATGGGAACTATTTATTGTACATGGGGTGGAAATCCAAATTATAATGAAATGGGAACTATTTATTGTACATGGGGTGGAAATCCAAATTATAATGAAATGGGAACTATTTATTGTACATGGGGGTTTGGAAATCCAAATTATAATGAAATGAGAACTATTTATTGTACATGGGGTAGAAATCCAAATTATAATGAAATGGGAACTATTTATTGTACATGGGGGTGGAAATCCAAATTATAATGAAATGGGAACTATTTATTGTACATGGGGTAGAAATCCAAATTATAATGAAATGGGAACTATTTATTGTACATGGGGTAGAAATCCAAATTATAATGAAATGGGAACTATTTATTGTACATGGGGGGTGGAAATCCAAATTATAATGAAATGGGAACTATTTACTGTACATCGGGTTGGAATCCAAATTATAATGAAATGGGAACTATTTATTGTACATTGGGGGGGTGGAAATCCAAATAATAATAACTGACAGTGATTTGTCCCAGCCGAATGCTCGCTAGGGGGCGAATGGTCAGCAAAGATTTTAAAAAATTTGAATAGTGTGTACCAGCCCAAAGAGCAAAGATGGCTGCAGTTGGATCAGATCCTGCTCAGGGGCAGATGTATTATTAGTTAGACTTATTGAATATTTCATCAGGGGTTAGTGTATGTTTTACTCCAGATTCCCCTTTTCCATCACTGATGCAGCCATGATAATAGCCTTTTCATGCAGAAAGCACCAATTCCACTGATATCACAGCTAACACAGCTAACAACAGCAGCAGCAAAGCAACAGGTTCTACAAATTTGATATGGGAAACTAAATACAATTATATAATGATTGACAAAAAAATATTGTATATGGCTTTCACAGCTAAAACATATATCCTTTTTATAATACATAAGTGTGATATTGTATAATGGGAGCAGCCGTGTTATATATCCTTATAAAAATCACTCAGCTATGTCACTAAGTGACTCATTTCTTATATTTCTTATATCCCACTACTCCGCCCATTTCAGTGTTCATGCCTGGACAATGACTCAGCATTTTTTGCTGTGTTTAACTTCACTAACAGAACCTGCTGGAGCTGCTTCCTGTCACTTCATAACCAATGTCTCTCTCCTCCTCCACAAATATTTGTTTAACCACATAGATGCTGGGCTGGGATGTTCCTTTCTACTGGGTTTAAGTTACAGAGAGTAGCTTGGGGGATTTAAGGTGGAAATAGGGACAAGGCTAGAATTTAAAATGTGAATGGGGTGAAGGAATCCAATACTTATGTATTATAAGAAATAATGCGCCCCTTCACATTATAACATAAGGACATTACGCCTCCTCTGAGTTCCCTGTCCTGTATAAAAGCACTCGGCCTACGGCCTCTTGCTTCTTTATGGTCAGGGAGCTCTTCAGTGGCGTAATATCCTTATATTACACTGTAAGGGGCGTATTATCCCTTATATTATTCCATTGCACCTACGAGTTTCAGCCTTCAATCAGGCCATCATCAGGATTTAGTACACCGATAACCACTCCCCCTTTAAATAGTTACAGAGACAGCAACTGTATAAAACGTAATACTTAATCACCTAGACATAATAATTCCTGCTATCTCCATACTCTTAAAGTGTTGCTGTCGGTTACAAGCATAAATTGAGACCTTTTTTTCATTTAAAGTAAGTAAATATTCCACTGTTGCTTCCATTTAACTTCCATATATTATATATAATATTTATTGACAACGTTCTATCCCTGGAAATTGATTATGTACCAGGATTTGAACCAGATGCATCCCAATATACCTTCAATTCTGACAAAGAGAGTATCCATTTCCTAGATGTGAAGATCTCTATGCGGGACCGAGCTTTATACTAAGCTGACAGATCGGAACCAGCTTCTGCATTATAATAGCTATTAACCGAGATATAACTTGAATTCAAAAGACTTCACAATTAGTCATAGAGACCCAGGTGGCAATTAGCCTAAATGTCAGTCCCTAATGGTAAAAATGTTACAACTCACATGCATCAAATTTAGACCTGGGTGTAATAAACCCCAGGTCTGTCACTTAATCCGTCTCACATAGGGACACACATTAAGTCAATCCAGGTAAAAATCACTCACCACTCTCCCTCTGTGGTCTGGATGCAGCCTGCCCCCAAACCCTTCGCTACTGGTTCAAACACAATCACCGTCCACAACAGGAGCAACTTGTGTGCACACCGGAACGCTGGATCGACCCGGACTCAAGTATATAACAGCTATCTTTATTAGGTTAGAAAAATAACACAAACACAAGCCACACTCGGCTCTTACTCATAGGCTTGGAGTTGGAACATAACTCCAAGCCTATGAGTAAGAGCCGAGTCTAAGGAAGCCTATGGGGTGTTTGGGGCCATCGCCGGTGGCTATTCATCTTTAGTCTTTGGCTGTAATCTCATAGCCAGCAGTGTTAGGTGGTTTCCATCTCTTTTCGGCCTTCACAGGTGCACCTTGGTCTTTTAATTCTCTTTGTAGACGTGTTCAGTTCCAATGATAATCCTAGCCAGTCATATGCACTTATCTATTATCCTATCAGTTCCTCCCTTTAATCCTTGTCTCATTTCCATTGGTCCTCGTCTTCTTAATATTGTCTTCAGACCCATTCATCAATGCCCGTTATAGCGCTTAGTTTACTAACCTGCTTGTGGTGTTTTCTGGTTTGATATCCTGTTACTAACCCTTGCTTTCATATTGGACCTTGATCCTGTGCCAATTGTCCTGCCTTAATTAATTTGGCTTCAAAAAAAGCCAAATTACTGTTCTTTCTATTTCTTCTTCTTTTTTTTCTTCCGTTTTATTCTTCCGCTTTTTTGGACTGTATCTCCTTTTACAGGGAAGATAGCTGCTCCTGCTAAATACAAATGTTGATACCACCAACCCCCCACACAGACACAGGTACACCCACCTACTGACCATTGGAAGCCATATTTAAAGGGTAACTAAAGTAAAAAAAACTAATTTATATTTATCCTCAATAAAAGATAGTTTTATGGATGTAAACACAAAAAATACATACCCCCTCAACCAGACCCAGATACACACACCTACTAATCTACTTATCCATTACTGTGGCAGCCATACTTAAAGGGTAACTAAAGGCAAAAAACTAATTTAGATTTATCCTCAATAAAAGATATTTTTATGGTTGTAAACACAAAAAAAGACATATCCCCTCAACCAGACCCAGGTACACACACCTACTGATCTACTTATCCATTACAGTGGCAGCTGTACTTTAGTTTGTATTCAAGTTTCTATCGCAAGGTTCTACTTCTATTCAGTCTTACAGTATAGCCATCTGCCTATTTCACAAAGTCAACAAACATACATTTGAAATATAACAACACAGCAAAAACTTAGTGACTTCATTAGTTATATTACCTGCCCTAAGGTGCTTACCACCTAGATCATTTAGGAACAACAGTATAAGTACAAAGTACTAAAATAAGAAATGCTGATCACATTTGCAGTTTTCTTAATGAAAACGTTATGTAATAATGAGAAAATCTATTGAGTGCTGTAAAATGTTAGTTATATTGGTTAATAATGACATGTTTCTCTACAAGAATGAACAAGTCGTGTTTCTTACATTTATTCAATGGTACCTGTCACCTTTCTGTCAAAATGAACAGATGAAATTTTAGAGGAGTACGCAGTGAAAAATCAAACATTCCCGTCACTCTCTTGTTTGCAACAATCTGACAACTGTTAATAGAACCAGGCATCAGCACAAAGAGACATAAAAGACCAAAACTAATAAAAAGGGGGAAAAGAAAGAAAATGCTCAGTGCTACATTGTTATCAACTGTATCTGACAGCTCTTGGGATGGTGATATTTACAAGCTGCCTAACGAATTCTACTAAAATTTGCATTTAGTTCAGTCCTGTGATACAAGGTAACCTATATTTATTTTAATAAAACCTTCATTGATGTTTTATAAGTTCAACTTGCAGATAAATAATTAATTTTCCTTATCAGAATCCTGTGGCAAACATGTGACAAATAACTGTCTGTGTCAAACTTCCACAATAACGGTTTGTTCGTTTAACCGAGCTGCTTATTGTACAGGTGTGCATGTTATTGTCTTTTTACTTTGAAATAATGAAAAGGGAATAATACAATCATAATGCAAAAAGTCACACTAAAAAATATAGTAAATAGCAATACAGAATAAAAAACAAAAGCCAGGAACGAAGATAGTAGAAACTTACCTTGCACAGGATCCTCCACTGTCACACTGAAATTCCTGAGCACTTCTTGGTTCTGATTAATTATAGCGTGCATTATCGCCCATGAGCGCTATAGTTAATCAGAACCAGGAAGCAGTAGGGACCTGTCAGTGTGACAGCAGAAAATCTCACAAAGGTAAGTTTGTTCTATCCTCATTCCTTGCTCCACAGGCATTGATTGAAGAACAGAAGGTAAGGCATAGCTCCTTATCCTCCAGGTCTTCAATCGTTAAAGGAACATTTCACTTTTGCAGTGAACCTTTAAACTTACAGTAAGGTTTCATTACAGAGCGTTAATGAGGTAATCTTCCTGTAGGAGAACCAACAGTAACATAGAAGGGTTGGCACTGCAGCTTTAAATCATAATTAATGATGTCCAACTTGTACTTCTACGTGTCATTCCACTGCACCCAGTTTTAATCGCATAGTATAGTACTGGAGAATGAATTAAGACATACTTCCATCCAATCCAACCTTACAATCCACATTTCCTGCCTAACAGTTGATCCAGAGGAAGGCAAAAAAAATATCAGTATAAAGGGGGAAAAATTAATCCCTGGACTCCAAGTGACAATCAGAAATATCCCTGGATTAACTTCAACCCTATGTATCAATACCAGTAA
Source organism: Hymenochirus boettgeri (assembly GCA_019447015.1). NCBI lineage: Eukaryota > Metazoa > Chordata > Amphibia > Anura > Pipidae > Hymenochirus > Hymenochirus boettgeri. Next base: position 176,101,755 of record CM033473.1, read on the forward strand.
CATGGAACATTCATTGGTTTTAGAAAATCATCCAGATTTTTTTGAAACTATCCAATGAACCTGCCATCACAGTGAAAAACCCCTTCCGAACTTTAAGACTAAACTTCTTTTCTGGCTTCCGGTTCTGGCGCGTGATGTAGAGGTAGCGTTTTAGAGGACCTCCATGCTACCTCCCCAAAAAATCGCCAAATCCGAAAAACGTCCCTGGTTTCAAACCTCACAGCTACACATACCTTCCACATCTATGGATACATACCTAAAGATATAAAAGGGACATTCCTCTGCCAGACAGGACAAATCAAAAAAGAACCACAAACAGGCCCGCTGGGCCAAAATGGCGGCCCCCGACCAAGAACCTGCCTTAGAAACCCGAGATGACCAAAGCCAATACACCTCCGATGATGAACTACAAATTCCAACCACACGAAGCTCCAAAGTAGCTTCGGAAGTCGCCAACCTACTCAAAACAGACATTGCCAAAACGATAAATTGGTCCATCGATAAAATAGTCCGCACACTCCAACAGGAACTTAACTCTCGCTCTGACCGACTAGAGGAAGCAAAGCGCAGAATCCTAACATTGGAGGAAGATATGGACAAATCGGCAGCTGTAATATCAGAACTTCAGCAAAATGAAATTGTATTAATCGACAAAATCGAGGACCTGGAAAATTGATCCAGGAGAAACAATCTCCATTTCCTAGGCCTTCCGCAACCCTGCTAGACTTCTGTGCCCACATGGTACCAGGATCTCTGGGCATCACGAACTCCACAACAGTGGAAAGAGCACACAGAGTAGGCCCTCCGCACAAACCTGCAGAACGCCCACGCCCGGTGATTGCCAGATACTTAAATTACTTTGACAAAACAGCCATTCTACTCGCCTACAGACAAAATCGCGGCCTACAGATAGATGACCACAACATCCTGATCTTCGCAGACAACTCAGCAGAGGTCAGCCGTAAGAGACGAGACTTTGCTAAAGTATGCACAATTCTATATGAAAAAAGGCAAGATTCATGCTGCTATACCCGGCAACCCTCTTACGCCAACGGAAAGGATATCTCTATCGTTTCAAGCACAAGTCAATCTCTGGCTAGAGAGACACAACTCCTACAAAACCAACTATTACAAACTACAACTACATAGATATGGCAGCAAACCAGGCAAATTGCTTTCCAATCTGACAAAACCAAGACAATCAACCCTCATAGGCACCATTAAACACCCCACTGGACAAATACACAAAACACCCCAATCAATAACACTACTACACAGCACTATACTCCAACACCACCACTAAGACTCCAACATCCACCCCTCATATAGACTGGCTCACAACTACCAAACTACCCACCATAACCAAAGACCAACTTGAGTTCCTCAACCACACAATCACACCAGAAGAACTTCAAGATATAATCAGAAAACTTCCCAAAGGGAAAGCCCCAGGTCCGGACAGCTTCACAGCTGAGTACTAAAAAATCTTTATTTACAGACCCATTACTAGCATTAAATAACAACATTATACACACTGGCCAATACCCACCAAGCAGAACAGAAGCAAATATACGTGTCTTCCTCAAAAAGAACAGAGATCCACTAGAACCATCCTCATACAGACCCATCAGCCTAATTAATCAAAAATAATCTCAAAGCTCATAGCCAACAGATTAGCTCAAATCATACCACACCTCATACACAACCAAATAGGCTTCATTCCAGGCCGTGCAGGAGTCACAAACATCTGGAAAGTAATCACAATTCTAGATCACACACAAGTCAAACAAAAATACACATCATAGAGCCCTACTCACAATAGATATGATAATGTCAAATGGGACTGGCTATTCAGTGCTCTAGCCAAAATGAAATTTCCGGGACCATTTATCACCCTATTCCAAGCAATGTACCGCAACCCTATAGCAACAATTATGATAGGAAACACCAAGTCTACCCCATCCACCTCCAAAAGGGCACCTGTCAAGGCTGCCCTCTGTCACCCCTGTTATTTAACCTAGCACTAGAACCCCTCTCCAGGTACCTACAGAACAATGCAACATACAAAGGCATAAATATAGGTGCAGTAGAACTAAAAGCTATATGCTGACGATCTTTTGGTATTTTTGAAGACATAACGCACAACTTAAAACCCACAATACAACTCCTGGAGGACTTTAGAATTCACTCTGGGTTTCACATCAACAGGTCCAAGTGTGAATGCCTATATTTAGGCAAAACTAATACCCTTGTAAAAACCCAATGCGAATCAGCAGGCATAGATGCCCCCACCAACTTGGCATAAAAATAGGCAAAGACCCATTACCATATATGAGCTAATATATGAGCTAAATTACACCCCCTTAATTAAGAAAATAACACATACCTTAAAGGGCATGTCCACCCCCAAAACCATAATCCACCCAACTACACGCCCCCCCACCTAGTGCAGATTAACCCTTACCTCACCATCCCAGTCCATAGGGTTCTCCTGTTAACCCCCCCCCAAAGTCCCAAAACTAACCACCAGGAGGATAGCAGGGCTCTGCCTGCTATCTTGCCTCCGGTAGATATTTGCCATGCGCACTGCAGCCCTTTCCCCCCTCCCTCCCCTCCCCTCCCTCCCTCTCCCTCCCGTTCTACTATCCCTCCCCCTAGCGTCAATCCCCCTTAACATGCTGCTCCCCCATGTCCCCCAGCCCCACACCGCATATTTTTTTTTTCAAAAAGCTCCCAAACTCTTACTTCCTCTCCGCTTTCCTCCGCTGCACTGAATGACCGGCAGCCGCGTCCGTGATTGGCTGCCGCTCAGCCAATCACAGACGCGACTGCCGGTCCCGCCCCTCTGCTTGCATTCTCGCAAGCAGAGGGCCGGCAGTGCGGCGGAGGAACGAGGGGAGGTAAGTAAGAGTTTGGGGGGCTTTCTGAAAAAAAAAATTATGCGGTTGGGGCTGGGGGACCAGGGGGAACAGCATGTTAAAAGTGAGTTCTAAGGGTGGACATACCCTTTAACAAACTGGAATTCACTTCCACTCTCCTTGATAGGCAGATGCCATCTTTTAAAGATGTCAGTATTCCCCAGATTAATATACCCCATCCAAACTATTCCTCTGCTACTCAAACACAAAGACATCCGCAAACTTTACACCACTTTCTCTACTTTCCTATGGGCAGGAAGAAAATCCAGGATCTCACTAGCTAAACTACAACTCTCTAGATCTGCCGGGGTGCTGGCACTCCCTAACATACAAATATATAATCTAGCCGCTATGGTCAGACACATCAGGGATTGGATGGGCGATACTACATACTTTACAAAAACCAAACTAGAACAACAACTAGCGCATCCATGGTCTTTAACAAACATAACCTATACTGTAACCCAAAACATCTACCACAACCAATCAAGTCTTACATAACACTCAAGACACAATAATACCTGGCAAGAACTCTGCAAAAAATGCAAAGCCCCAAAGCGCATAGCCCTCAACATATCACTCGCCCAACACCCTGACTTTCCCCAAAAGTAACACAATCTAAGGCTATGAAACATGGCTCCAAAAAGGAATACTGCAAGTCAGCAAACTAATCCATAAACCAGAAAAAAAGATTCTTAACCTTTACCAAAATCCAAAACAAATACGGCATATCTGACAACTCCTTTCTATTCTATGCCCAGGTTGTCTCCTACTGTAAAAAACAATTAGTGAATATTGCAGACTTATTTAAAACAACCCTGATAGAGTCTATTCTATCAGCTCCAGATACCAAGCTTTCTCTCTCTGCAATTCATTCAACACTAAAAAAATGGTACCTTGTACCTCTAGAGAATACCAATCTCAAAAAATGGGAATCCGACTTCCAGATCATAGGTATTGTGCCCAAAATACTAGAGGGCCAATTAGCATTAGAAAAAGTCTATAATAAATGAACAATGGAGAGAAACCCAATTCAAAATAATCCACAGAGCATACATCCCATTTAACGCCCATTATCTCAGACACCCAAAGAACTATGCCCTAAATGCAAAACCCCAAACCCAGATCTCTCTCATAGTCTCTGGTATTGCCCAATTATACAAATCTTCTGGGAACAGATATGTCAATATATGTCTGAGATCATGGGCTAAGAGATAACAAAAGACCTTCTATTTGGCTATGTACAGAATGTAGCCGAAGGGGGGGCTGGAGGCCGGACCCCGGTGCCTAACTGGATCCATCTCACAGCTATGACAGCCAAAAAACTAATAATGTCACACTGGATAAAAACCAATCCCCTATCCCTAGGGGAATTAAAAACCCAACTACAACAACTGGATTCAAACAAATACGCTGAAAAATCTGTGACTAAATTTTTCTCTACATGGAGAAACTACATAGAATATTCACACACAGATACAGAAATATCTAACCCATCATGAAAACTTTCATACTTTACTTTACATGGTACGACCGAGAGGATCTTAGGGCACCCTGAGCAGGTTAAAGGTCCTTCCCTACGGAATTATGAATCATGAACATATCAATCCTGTTTACAACATATAGATTAATAACTGAAAAGAGATGCATATATATATATATATATATATATATATAATATATAATTATACATACATACTAACATGCATACATCCTACATACATACATACATACATATAATATATATATATATATATATATATAATATCCCTCTCTCCATACGATAGCACTCACGGACTCTTGTACAAATATGCAAAAATTTATCTTAGAAACAAAGTGTTTGACGTGTTTCCGCTCTCACGGAGCCGCTTCAGAAACACACAACAGTGACAAACCCCTCCCCCTATTTAAAACCTTCCCCATCACAACCACCTAAAGTGTATGTGCCCACAGTTAAAATATGTATAACCATAAAACCAATAAATATAGTATACCTTACAATTCCCATCTTGTCCCATACGTCTAGGTTGCTATATAAAAGGCTCGTTCCCACATCGGGGACACCTGGTAGGACATCATCACTAGAGCGCCCGCACCCATTATAGGCGTGTACAAAGTGGCCAATCAAAACGGAGCAGAACAGTCCGGAAACGATGAATACACAATACACAAGGAATCGTTCGGAGTTGATATAATATGGGATGCGATACCTGTGAGTCTTAGGTTGTAGAGTAATTATTGTTGAGATTGGGTCTACACTAAGGGTGGAGGGACCCGTGTGATATTGTCTTGTACATTATTTCTCCATGCATGTTGTTATATGTATTGTGTGTCCGATCTTGTTCCATCCTCTAGGGGGCGTACGCTATCATAGTGTTTGGGATGGGTTGCCTAGCAGCCTCGTCCTACGTGGAGAGCGTCCGTGTGATCTATGGTTGCTTTGGATATGTCGAGTTGGAGGGGGCGTGTGTTCGGCCCTTGTCGCGGACTTGTGTTCGGAGATTTCCGGACTGTTCTGCTCCGTTTTGATTGGCCACTTTGTACACGCCTATAATGGGCGCGGGCGCTCTAGTGATGATGTCCTACCAGTTGTCCCCGATATAGCAACCTAGACGTATGGGACAAGATGGGAATTGTAAGGTATACTATATTTATTGGTTTTATTGTGTATACATATTTTAACTGTGGGAAAATGCACTTTAGGTGGTTGTGATGGGGGAGGTTTTAAATAGGGGGAGGTTCCAAAAAAGTTATGACCGCACAACCCACAACCAGTTATCAATGGTATGTGGGTGCTTGTGGAATAACATGCAAAGCCAAATTGCACAATATTATAGAAAAATTCCAACTCCACCGCACTCCAATTTGCAATATAATATCTTTATTACATACCCACTGTGTTACAAATAGCAGTGTTTTGAGGGTGCAATCCCCCTTCCTCAGGCTCACAGCAACAGGTAGACATATACAAGTGCCTATTCACATCACATATAAATAGGGTAACTACAGGAAATGACATCATCACTTGTCTCAAGTCCAACCCCTCAGCCCAGCTAACACCAGCAACCTGGATATTTTATAATCACAGAACAGTCCTGGACTTATCATAAAAATACATGTAAATTGTAGTCCCTGTTCAGACCCCCGGGCTGCGTAGTCCCCAGTTGTTTGAGGGGTGGCCCAGACTCCAGCACGGCAAACCTAAGATCTCTCTCCGTGTGATTATAATCACAAAAATGAGCAGGAACAGGTAGTTTAACATTTTTTAACCTAATGTCCAACTTGTGTTGGGAGATTCTCCCCTTAATTGGTTGGGTCGTCTCCCCTACATAAAACAAATTGCATGGACAGGACAACAAATAAATCACAAATCTGCTATTGCAAGTATTGTACCCTCTGATGGCGAGTCTCCGCCCTGTCAATGCGGATAGAACACCATCAATCTTATTCACATTATAGCATTGGGCACAAGACAAACAGGGAAACATCCCATTTTTTCTTGTCCCCAAAAAAGTAGTCGATGTGGGATTCAACTTGACTTCACTATTGGGAAAGTTCGAAAGTTCGAAAACGGACCCATTAAAGTCTATGGGAGGCAAATAGTTCTAAAAGTTCGAGTCAAATAAAACTAAAATATTAATTGTAATTTAATATAAGTGGCTGTGGGACCTGGGAAATGGTCTGGGGAGCATGTTCCAATATCCAGGACTTTCGTAAAATCGATTTTACTCTCACGCGCGCTACTTTCGTGCTCTCGCATTCGAACGTTCGAGGTAACATGGACATTTTACTCGCAGATTCGATACTCGTGTATAGGTTCGAATGGACACTTTACTCATAGATTCGAAGTTTGCGCCTAAATACCATGGACATTTTACTCGCGGATTCGATGCTCGCGCCTAGATACCATCGCGGATTCGATTTCGACATTCGATTATAATCCCTTCTTCCCATTGACTTCTATATGCAATCCAGGATCTAAAATCGAGTCTGGAAAGTGGGTGTAGTCATTCCACCATTACTTTCCCCACCAGAAAGCATGGCCACCATGCAATGGCAGCGTCTGATGGTGGAATATCTCACCCGGCTGGGTTATGATGGGATGCCAATTGGCACCCCCAACATTAAGGAGCGCAAACGGTGCATAATGCGCCACCTGCAGGCAAAACTGCGGACGCAGTTTCGCATTGATCTGACCATCTCTCAGCTCCAAAAGAGATTGTCAGACCTCAAACGGCGGAGAAGGAACTATGTCATCCAGCAGAATGTCCAAGGCAAGTATCACATTTACAGTATATATTAAATTTTATCTGTGATTGAGTTGTATAAAACATTACCTTTTGCCCCACTAATCAGTCGGTTCTGCGGCAGATCTTTCTTACAAGCTCTGTCTAGGTATCACCACTATATGAAGTTACTGCACTTTTCTTGTTACTTTTATAGCACTTGTAATTGGCGATAGCGCTTCGCAATTTCGCAAACCGCCACAAACGATTGCGGGGCCTTTAGTGCTTTTCTCCTAAAGGACTCAAAGTGCATATGTTATTGTTAGTTAGTGTTAGCAAATTTTAATGTGACAGTTAATGTTAGTAGATGTTAGTTAAAGGACAAGTACACACGAAAAATATTTACAATATTTAATTATAATACAGATTTTGAAAGCTCTATTTCATAAACGACTCAAAGTATATTTTTTTAAATGTTAGTTAATGTTAGTTAGCGTTAGTATTAGTAAATTTAACTGTTAGTTAATGTTAGTAAATGTGAGTACACACGAAAAATATTCACAATATTTACATTATTTTTTATTATTATTATTTTTTATTATTTATAATTAAAATTTACTTTTTTAATATATAAATTTGTAGATGAGGAATCTATTTCTGCCAGTGATGCAGAGGAGGGAGGGTCACCTCCACCAGCACCCCAACCAAGGACACAGGTGCAGCCTCCAGTTTCCCCTTCACCACCACCACCACCACCGCCAGCACCAGCACGCCAGCGCCAGCAGGGACCAGCACGCCAGCTGGAAAATATGAATAGGCGTCTGAGGCGCATGGAGAAAAGGGGGAGGGGCATGCTCTCCATGCACAAAACATTTTGCGCATTAAACGCGATATTTTAATATTAAAAAATAAATAGGTGCTATTTTTTTTTTTTTTTGGTTTTTTTTAGCACCATGTTGGTTATTATTATTGTTTATATATTTTTTTTTATTATTGTTATAATATTATTAATATGTAAGCACCGAAGAAACAGGTGCTTACGTTTACTAAAAAAGTTAAACTAAACAAATCTCTGTGTTTTATCTTTACAAATGACATTGACTACAAACATAATTATTTAGGCTTTTCCCACACCCCTTTGGCTTCTCTCCCTCAGAGTATGCTTTGTGCAAGGGAAAGCGGGGAAGGGGATACGGTTTGTAGGAACAGCACTATTGAGTAGCAGTAGATTCACTGCAATTTGACAACATTATTGCGGAGCGGCAGGCTTGGCCCCCCACCAGACAGACCCCATACCCCATTGGCTTCTCTCCCTCAGAGTATGCAAGGGAAAGCGAGGAAGGGGGTACGCTTTGTAGGAACAGCACCAATGAGTAGCAGTAGATTCACTTGAGTTTGACAATATTATTGCGGAGACAGGCAGGCTTGGCCCCTCCGGACAGACCCCATACCCCATTGGCTTCTCTCCCTCAGAGTATGCTTCATGCAAGGGAAAGCGGGGAAGGGGATACCATTGAGTAGCAGTAGATTCACTTGAGTTTGACAACATTATTGCGGAGCCAGGCAGGCTTGGCCCCTCCGGACAGACCCCACACCCCCATTGGCTTCTCTCCCTCAGAGTTGCTTCATGCAAGGGAAAGCGGGAAGGGGATACGCTTTGTAGGAACAGCACCATTGAGTAGCAGTAGATTCACTTGAGTTTGACAACATTATTGCGGAGCCAGGCAGGCTTGGCCCCACCAGACAGACCCCATATCCCATTGGCTTCTCTCCCTCAGAGTATGCTTCGTGCAAGGTAAAGCGGGGAAGGGGATACGCTTTGTAGATACAGCACCATTGAGTAGCAGTAGATTCACTTGAGTTTGACAACATTATTGCGAAACCAGGCAGGCTTGGCCCCTCCGGACAGACCCCACACCCCATTGGCTTCTCTCCCTCAGAGTATGCTCTTGCAGGGAAAGCGGGGAAGGGGATACGGTTTGTAGGAACAGCACCATTGAGTAGCAGTAGACCCACTGCAATTTGACAACATTATTGCGGAGCCAGGCAGGCTTGGCCCCTCCGGACAGACCCCACACCCCATTGGCTTCTCTCCCTCAGAGTATGCTTCGTGCAAGGGAAAGCGGGGAAGGGGATACGGTTTGTAGGAACAGCACCATTGAGTAACAGTAGACCCACTGCAATTTGACAACATTATTGCGGAGCCAGGCAGGCTTGGCCCCACCGGACAGACCCCATACCCCATTGGCTTCCCTCCCTCAGAGTATGCTTCGTGCAAGGGAAAGCGGGGAAGGGGATACACTTTGTAGGAACAGAACCATTGAGTAGCAGTAGATTCACTTGAGTTTGACAACATTATTGCGGAGCCAGGCAGGCTTGGCCCCACCCGACAGACCCCATATCCCATTGGCTTCTCTCCCTCAGAGTATGCTTCATGCAAGGGAAAGCAGGGAATTGGTTCCAGTTCATGAAAAGATCCTTATGAGGTGTTGACTATGACATGGTCAGAGTAGGTGACACCACAAAGGTGCCTCGTGGAGAGAGAGACAGGAGAGCAAGTATGGATTTTTGCAATGGGCCAAGTAGGATGAACCCAAACATAGAAAAATTAGCCACAGAGTAGCTTTTGCGGCTGCATGACATGGTCAGAGTAGGTGACACCACAAAGGTGCCTCGTGGAGTCAGAAACAGGAGAGCAAGTATGGATTTTTGCATTTGGCCAAGTAGGATCAACCCAAACATAGAAAAATTAGCCACAGAGTAGCTGTTGCAGTAGAGCATTTGTAATTTTACAACTTAAATGATGTAGAGCAAGGTTGGACCATAAATGGCCCTACCAATAGAAACTGGCATCAGCTAAGCCTCGAGGTGGAAAATGAGGCGGAAGGAGCAGTACGGGTGGCCAGGGTTAAGAGGCTTTCAGTCACGGGCATCAGCAATAGGGGTGCTTTACTGAGATGTGGTTTACGCCTCATTCATCTTGATGAATGTGAGGCGGTCCACATTCTCAGTGGAGAGACGTGTCCTCCTCTCCGTTACAACACCCCCTGCCACACTGAAGGCCCTCTCCGAAAGGACACTGGATGCCGGGCATGAAAGGACCTCAATGGCGTACTGTGCCAACTCGGGCCATATATCCAGCCTCGCCACCCAGTAGTCCAGTGGATCCTCAGTCTCTGAGGTAACTGAATCGGCCCTGGATCCAATGTAGTCGGTGACCTGGCGACTGAGGTATTGCCTGGTAGAGTTGCCAGTAGATGTGCCTGGCAACTGTGGTTGGAAGAACAGCCTGAATTAGCCGCAAGGCCGCCTCCAGAGTTGCTGCTCCTCCTCTCAGGCACAGGGGGACGTGAGCCCTGCTCATTCCCACCATCAGGTGCTGTAGGCCTGCCAGCACCTGGGAAAGCAGAACAGAGGCAACGTAGCAGTGTTGCCTTGTACTGCTGCATTCTGCTTTCCCTCTGAGATGCGGGAATGAACTCCAACACTTTCCCCTTATAGCGGGGATCTATAAGGGTGGCCACCCAGTACTGCTCCTTCTCTTTGATGGCCTTAATCCTGGGGTCCTTGCGTAGGCATTGCAGCATATGCATACCCATATGCCGCAAAGTGCCGAATGCAGAGGACCCCGTGTCCTCATTGTCACTGAAGACAACAGTGTTGGGCTGAACCACTCCCCAACCGTCGATGACATGTGGTACTTGGGAGAGTTGAGACGTCCCCCTAGAGGAATGCCCCATTTCCTCTCAGTCCAGATCACCTAAATCCCCCTCCTCAAATGGCGCGAGCACACAGCAGGCATCCCGATTAAGCAGCCACTGCCTGGGTAACAGAAATCCCAGGTCCCCAGTACCTGATCTAGCCTCTTACTCATACAAATAGTCCATGATGGCTCGCCTCTGCTGGAGCAGCCTCAGCAGCATCATAAGACTAGAGTTCCAGCGGGTGGGGGTGTCACAAATCAAGCGGTTCTGCGGCAGACTGTGCTGCTGCTGAACTCTCGGCAATGAGCTGGTGGCCATGTTACCACCTGAATTGACTGGACACCCTCCTAGCCATCCTCAGTACCTCCTGCAGACCAGGGTACTTGGTGAGGAACCGCTGGACAACCAGGTTGAAAACGTGTGCCAGGCAAGGAACATGTGTGACTCTGCCCATGCAAAGGGCAGACAGGATGTTGGTGGCATTGTCACACACTACCTTGCCTATTGAGAGGTGGTGTGGGGACAGCCACCTCTCAGCCTGCCCTTGCAGTGCTGCCAGCAACTCTCGGTCTATCACCGAGACACAGAAGCTGCAACACTGCATGGCACCGTTTCACCTGGCATGAAGCATATGCTCTGGGGCTGTCCGGGAAGAGGACTCACCGGATGAGTTGGGGGTGGGTGGAGGCTGGTGTATCACCAATAAGTGGTGGTACCACCATCTCACCACTTGTGTCCCGTGCTGCGTCTCTGCTGGCTAGCAGAATGGCCCACTGGGCGGTAAATGAGACATACAGCCCCTGGCCGTACTTGCTGGACCATGCGTCCATAGTAATGTGCACACTCTTGCCCACACTGTGGTCCCGCGAAGCAGATATATTGCCCTGCAGATGGTTGTGCAGGGCTGGTACTGTCTTCTGGGCAAAGTACCTACGGCCAGGCACCTGCCACTGTGGTGTGCCAATGGCCACAAACTCCCTAAACGCTGCACTGTCTACCAGGCTGAATGGTAGCAGCTGCACCGCCAGGAGTTTGGCTAAGCTGACTGTGAGACGCTGAGCTTGGGGGTGACTGGGGGACAATTTCTGCCTCTGCTCCAACAACTGGGGAAGAGAGACCTGCCTTATACCTGACGACCCAGCAACAGTGTCAAGAGGCCTCTTAACACCGCATGCTGGGGGCAAAGGCTGTCTCTCCTCCCTAACTTCCACCAAGGAAGCAGCTGATGGGGCCGGAGGGGGAGGAGGAGGAACGGTGGCTACCTGGGCACGAGGAAGGGAACGTGTGGGTGCCTGCACATATCCTGTCCGCTGCTTCCACCGGGCAAAGTGGTGGAGCATCATATGCCTCCTCATAGAAGAGGTGCCTAGAGTTGCTGCATTCTTCCCACCGCTAACACGCTGCAGGCACAGACTGCACACTGCAACCGTGTTATCAACGGGAGCCAATGAGAAGAACTCCCATACAGCAGAGCCACCGGCACGCACAGGAGCAGAGGTTACCTGCCGTTGTGGGGCACTGGCACTAGGTGGCATTGGAGACGCACCGCCTCTGCCCCCACCCCTGACCCCAGCAGAGACACTTTCCTCCTCCTCTCTCACAGAGGGCACCCATGGACGATCGGAGACCTCATCGTCCACTTCCACCTTCTCAATACTAGAGGCTGTGTCACTAACAGCAGCAGCATCTGGGACCTCACCCCTTACAATAGTCCCCTGGCTGCTCACGGACTGCTGCGTGACATAATCAGCCTCCTGTCCCCCTGTGCACTGAGCACTTTCCTCTGCCTCGGGCGACAGGAAAGATTATGCATCAGTGCACGGCTCCTCCTCAAGCACACTAGCCCCACACATAGTGTGTGAAAACAGATCCCGAGTCTCCTCCTCCGGATCCCCGAAGGTACGGGCCATGTGGGCAACGAACTCCTGATAGAGAGGATCAGGGTCCATGCCCACAGTAGGAGCCTCAGGTGAGGAAGGAGCGAGAGACCTGCCTTATACCTGACGACCCAGCAGCAGTGTCAAGAGGCCTCTTAAAACCGCGTGCTGGGGGCAAAGGCTGTCTCTCCTCCCTAACTTCCACCAAGGAAGTAGCTGATGGGGCCGGAGGGGGTGGAGGAGGAACGGTGGCTACCTGGGCACGAGGAAGGGAATGCGTGGGTGCATGCACGTTCCCTGTCCGCTGCTCCCACCGGGCAAAGTGGTGGAGCATCATATGCCTCCTCATAGAAGAGGTGCCCAGAGTTGCTGCATTCTTCCCACGGCTAACACGCTGCAGGCACCGACTGCACACTGCAATAGTGTTATCCTTGGGAGCCAAAGAGAAGAACTCCCATACAGCAGAGCCACCGGCACGCACAGGAGCAGAGGTCACCTGCCGTTGTGGGGCACTGGCGCCAGGTGGCATTGGTGCCGTACCTCCACGAGCAGCACTAGGTGCACTAGACGCACCGCCTCTGCCCCTACCCCTGACCCCAGTCCTGCCTCTGGGTTCAGGCTCATGATCGCACTCTGAGGGCTCCCCCTCAGAGACACTATCCTTCTCCTTTCTCACAGAGGGCACCCATGGACAATCGGTGACCTCATCGTCCACTTCCACCTCCTCAATACTAGAGACTGTGTCACTAACAGCAGCAGCATCTAGGACCTCACTCCCTACAATACTCCCCTGGCTGCTCACGGATTGCTGCGTGACATCATCAGCCTCCTGTCCCCCTGTGCACTGAGCACTTTCCTCCATCTCGGGTGACAGGAAAGATTGTGCATCAGTGCACGGCTCCTCCTCAAGCACACTAGCCTCACACATAGTGTGCAAAAACAGATCCTGGGACTCCTCCTCCGGATCCCCAAAGGTACGGGCCATGTGGGCAACAAACTCCTGATAGAGCGGATCAGGGTCCATGCCCACAGTAGGAGCCTCAGATGAGGAAGGAGCAGGCACAGTATCTACAGTAGCAGCTCGGCTGCTCTGTGCCTGTGAGGAGGTGGATGAGGAAGGCTGGGTAATCTACTCTACTACCCGCCTTCCTTGATCAGAAGGGATAGCCCTAGCACGGCTACCCCTAAACATATTGGGTACGGTTACCCGTCTACCCTGCGAAGGGCTAGGTAGCTCCTGGCCAGAGCCTTCAGCAAGCTCTCCTCTCCCTCTCCCTCCACGTTCAGAAGCACCCCTGCTCCTGGCTCTCCCTCTTGCCCTGCCAGGCATTTCCCTCTCCCAAATTTTTACAAAAAAAAAAAATTATATATATATATATATTATATATATATATATACACATACACAAAGCGACAAAACAACACAGAATCAAACAAGCAAACAAATAAACACAAAGCTTTTTTTTTTTTTTTTTTTTTACACTGAAAGCACAAATAGGACACAGACACAACTGACAGCAAACAGCAGATCAGACAGCAAAAGCACTGTCAGTTACACAAACACACAGACACTGACACACAGATATAGAAACAAACAAAAAAACAGGACACCTAGACCTCTAAAAGGTCTAACACAAAATTTGTCCAAAGGACTTATAGGGGGTCTCACAAGGTTAGTCCTTAAAAGGACTACTGGGTCTCAAGATGTGTGAATACAGGGGTGGGTAACAACAAGTGCTAAACCACCACACTGAAATCCACACACAGAAAGCTCAAAAAGCGCAAAAATCTCTCTCCAACTCCTACACTGTCAGGTCTCCACTAAATACACTCCAACACACTGACAAAATGGCGCTGGACGCATTGCCTTTTATACCCAGGGGGCTGGCAATGCTCAAATTAGCTGCCATAGGGTGATTTTGGACATGTGGGCACTTTTTTTTTTTAAATTCAATGATTTATTGAATGTTTGACCGTTCGAACGTTCGAACATTCGATAAATCATCGAAAGTCCTGGAAATATCGAGTCCGGGATATTTCGAGAAGTCCGGGTCTGTCCGGAACTCAAAAGTTAGGCTCTAACTCTGGTTCGAGTTCTATGCCATCCCTAGGTCTGAGTCTAGATGGATTTGGAACCTAGGTACTCGCATTCCAGGTGGTTTGAATGCAATTTGGGATGGGGCGTGCCATATATAGCATAGAGATAAGTTTATCTCTCTATTTAAAAGTATCTTTGAGAATTTCTTTCCCCATGGCTTCCACTAATTCTATTTTGTTTATGAGTAAGGGCATGTATCGTTAGTGCCAATTTAGCAATCTTGAGGTGGTTATGAATATCTGATGGGTGCCGTGCATAAGGGTTACCTCATTGGAAGTGACACGGAAGATACGTGGACAGTAATAAGAAGTTAAGTATCAAAAAAAATTTTGGGACTTTATGTAGGAGAAATTTCACATTGTATTGTTTTTATGTTTTTAATCAGTGTATTTAGAGTGTCATGTTACTTACCTTTTTATGTGATTACCTTTTTATGTGATGTAAAATCTGCATTCCTTTATGTCCGATGACCTAATAGGCTCCGTCCCTAATTGAAACACATGGAGGGGGGAGATGTCTGGTTAGGACATAAAAGGAAGGGAAGGAGTTTCTTGGGTGTACCTATGACTAAGGGCGTGTAGCCCCAAACATGTAAGGTGATCCTTATGAGTTCTGTTATGTTTCCTGAATTTGCTGCAGGATAATTTTCTCTCACAGGTGGTTTAAGTTCCTACTTAAAAAAGAGCTCTGTTGGATCTGGTAATAATTAAAATTGAGGAGCCTATTATAGATATAAAGGTAACTGAAAGCTTAGGGAATAGTGACCATGAAATAGTGTTTTTTAGTGTATGCTCTTCAGAATGTCAACTGGGATAATGTATTATCAGGTAAACAGAAGTGGACTGTGTTTAAGGGGATTTTAAGCCATTTCATCTAAATTTATACCCTTGGGAAATAAATGTAAAAACAATTAAATCCATGTGGCTGTATTTGGATGTAAAGAGGGAAATGGAAAGGGGAAAAAAAGGCATTTAAAACCTTTAAGTCAGAGGGAACGGAAAGGGCCTTTAGGGATTATAAAAACTGTATCAATTAGTGTAAGAAAGCAATCAAGCTAGCTAAAATTAATAATGAAGTTAGAATAGCTGAACAAAGCATCACTAAGCCTAAAAATCTTTTAAAGTGTATTAATACCATATATACTCAAGTATAAACCATCACAAATATAAACCAAGGTAATTACTTTTAACTGATAAACTAGGAAAACTGCTTGACTCGAGTATAAACCGACTTTCTCCCATAGGCAGCCCTATAGATAGTTCTACAGACAGTCCCATAGAAAGTCCAATACACAGCCCCATAGATAGTTCCACAGACAGTCCCTTAGAAAGTCCAATACACAGCCCCATAGAAAGTCCTATACACAGACCCATAGATAGTTCTACAGACAGTCCTATAGAAAGTCCAATACACAGACCCATAGATAGTTCTACAGACAGTCCGCACCTACGAGTTTCAGCTTCATCAGGCCATCATCAGGATATAGTACACCGGATAACCACTCCCCCTTTTTTTAAAGAGTTAAGAGGACAGCAACTGTAGAAAACGTAATACCTTATCACCTAGACAGAAAATTCTGCATCTCCCATACTCTTAAAGTGTTGCTGTAGGGTACAAGCCAAACTTGAGACCTTTTTTTCTTAAAAGTAAGTAAATTCCCTTGTTGCTTCCATTTAACTTCATATATTAATATAAATTTATTCGACAACGTTCTATCCCTGGAAATTGATTAGTGACCAGGATTTGAACCAGATTGCATCCCATATAACTTCAATTATGACAAAGGAGTATCCACTTCCTAGATGTGAAGAATCTCTATCGGGACCGAGCTTGTATACTAAGTGACAGATCGGAACCAGCTGTCCTGCATTATAATGAGCTTTAACCGAAGATATAACTTGAATTAAAAAGACTTCACCCATTAGCATTAGAGACCAGGTGGCAATTAGCCTAAATGTCAGTCCCTATGGTAAAAAAATGTTACAACTCACATGACATCAAAATTTAGACCTGGCTGTATTAAACCCCAGGTCTGTCACTTGATCCGTTCACAATTGGGACAACACATTAAGTCAATCCAGTAAAAATACTCACCACTCTCTCTCGTGGTCTGGATGCAGCCTGCCCCCAAACCCTTCGCTAAGGTTCAAAACCAATCACGTCCCCAACAGGGAAGCAACTTGGTGTGCCACACCGGAACGCTGGTGATGACCGGACTCAGTATATAAACAGCTATCTTTATTAGGTTAGAAATAAAAAAAATAACACAAACACAAGGCCAACTCGGCTCTTAACTCATAGGTTGGAGTTGGAACATAACTCCAAGCCTTGAGAAGAGCGAAGTCTATAGGAAGCCTAATGGGGTGTTTTGGAGGGCCATCGCGGGGGCTATTCATGTTAGCTTTGGGCTGTAATCTCATAGCAGCAGTGTTAGCGTGGTTTCCATCTCTTTTCGGCCTTCACAGGTGCACCTTGGTCTTTAATTCTCTTTTAGACGGGTTCCATTCAATTGATAATCCTAGCCAGTCATAGCGCACATCTATTATCCTATCAGTTCCTCCTTTAATCTTGTCTCATTTCCATTGGTCCTCAGTCTTCTTAATTATTGTTTCGACCAATCATCAACAAGCCGTTATAGCGCTAGTTTTACTAACCTGCTTGTGGTGTTTTGGGTCTGTTGATATCATCGTACTAACCCTTGCTTTCATATTGGACCTTGATCCTCTGCCAATTGTCATGACTCCTGCCTTAATTAATGGCCCTTCAAAAAAAAAGGCAAATTACTGTTTCTTTCTATTCTTCTTCTTCTTTTTTTTTCTGCCGTTTTATTTATCGCTTTTTTGGGACGTATCTCCTTTTACAGGGAAGATAGCTGCTCTGCTAAATACAAATGCTGATACACCAAACCACACACAGACACAGGTACATCCACCTATGACCATTGGAGCCATCATTTTAAGGGTTAAACTAAAGTAAAAAAAAACTAATTTTATATTTATCCTCAATAAAAGATAGCGTTTTAGGATATGTATAACACAAAAAAAATACATGTACCCCTCAACAGACAGATACACACACTACTAATCTACTTATCCATTACTGTGGCAGCCTACTTAAAGGGTAACTAAAGGCAAAATAACTAATTAGATTTATCACTCAATAAAGATAGTTTATGGTTTGTTAAACACAAAAAAAGACATGTCCCCTCAACCAGACCAGGTACACACACCATCCTGATCTACCTTATCCATTACAGTTGGCAGCTGTACTTTAGTTTGTATAAGTTTATCGCAAGGTTTCTACTTCTATTCAGTCTTACAGTATAGCATCTGCCTATTTCACAAAGTCAACAAACATACATTTGAAAATAAACAACACAGCAAAAACTAGTGACTCTATTAGTTAGATTACCTGCCCAAAGGGCTACCACCCTAGATCATTTTAGGAACCACCAGATAAGTACAAAGTTACTAAATAAGAATGCTGATCACATTGCAGTTTTCTTATGTGAAAAACGTTATTGTAATAATGAGCAAATCGTATGAGGCTGGTGGGTCAAAATGTTAGTATATTGGTTAATAAGATGTCTCTACCAAGAAGAACAAGTCGTGTTCTTACATTTATTTCAATGGTACCTGTCACCTTTCTGTCAAAATGAACCAGATTGAAATTTTAGAGGAGTACGCAGTGAAAAATCAAACATTCCCGTCACCTCTTGTTTGCCAACAATCTGACAACTGTTAATAGTTTTTAACCAGGCATCAGCACAAAGAGACATAAAAGACCAAATAATTAGAAAAGGGGGAAAGAAAGAAAAAATGCTCAGGCTACATTGTTATCAACTGTATCTGACAGCTCTTGGGAGGTGATAGTTACAAAGTGCTAACGAATTCTACTAAAATTTGCATTAGTTCAGTCCTTGTGATACAAGGTAACCTATATTATTTTAAAAAACCTTTCATTGATGTTTATAAGTCAACTTGCAGATAAATAATTATTTTCACTTATCAGAACCTGTGGCAAAACATGTGACAAATAACTGTCTGTGTCAAACTCCACAAATAAACGGTTTGTTCGTTTAAACCGAGGTGCTTATTGTACAGGTGTATGTTGATGTTCTTTACTTGAAATAATGGAAAAGGGAATAATACATCCATAATGAAAAATCCACACTAAAAAATATAGTAAATAGCCAATACATGAATAAATGAAACAAAAGCCAGGAACGAAGATAGTAGAAACTTACCTTGCACAGGATCCTCCACTGTCACATGAAATCATGAGCACTTCTTGGTTCTGATTAATTATAGCGTGGCATTATCGCCATGAGCGGCTATAGTTAATCAGAAACTAGGAAGCAGTAGGACCTGTCAGTGTGACAGAGAAAATCTGCAACAAAGGTAAGTTTGTTCTATCTCTCATCCTTGCTCACAGCATGATTGAAGAACAGAAGTAAGGCATAGCTCCTATCTCCACGGTCTTCCATAGTTAAAATTTGGAACATTTCACTTTGTACAGTGAACCTTAGCAACTGTTACAGTAAGGTTTCATTAACAGGCGTTAATGAGTATCTTCCTGTAGTGAGAACCAAACAGTAACATAGAAGGGTTGGCACTGCAGCTTTAAATCATAATTAATGATGTCCAACTTGTACTTCTACGTGTCATTCCACGGACACCCAGTTTAATCGCCATCGTATAGTACTGGAGAATGAATTAAGACATTACTTCCATCCAATCCAACCTTAAATCACATTTCCTGCCTTAAAAGTGATCCCAGAGGAAGGCAAAAAAAATATAGTATAAAGGGGGAAAATAATCTCCTGGACTCCAAAGATGACAATCAGAATAGCCCGTGCGTTAACTTCAACCCTATGACAATACCGAGTAACATGGAACATTCATGGTTTTAGAAAATAATCCAGATTGTTTTGGAAAACTATCCAATGAACCTGCCATCACCTGTGAAAAACCCTCCCGAACAATTAAGGACTAAACTTCTTTCTGGCTTCGGTTCTGGCGCTGATGTAGAGGTAGCGTTTTAGAGGCCTCAATGACTCCTCCCAAAAAAATCGACAAAGACGAAAAACGTCCTGGTTTCAACCCTCACAGCTACACCATATCCCTCCCAATCTATGGAGTACAATACCTAAGATATAAAAGGGGACATCCATGCCAGGACAGGACAAATCAAAAAGAACCACAACAGGCACCGTGGGCCCAAAATGGCGGCCCCCGACCAAGAACCTGCCTTAGAAACCCGGATGGACCAAAGCCAATACACCTCCGATGATGAACATACAAATTCCAACACACGAAGCTCCAAAGTAGTGCTTCGAAGTCGCCAACCTACTCAAAACAGACATTGCCCAAAACGATCAATTGGATCCATCGATATAAAATAGTCCGCACCACTCACAGGGAACTTAACTCTCGCTCTGACCGACTAGGGAGCAACAGCGCCAGAATCTAACATTGGAGGAAGATATGGACAAATCGGCAGCTGTAATATCAGAACTCAGCAAATGAAAATTGTATTAATCGGACAAATCGAAAGAGGACCGGAAAAATTGATCAGGCAGAACAATCTCCTTTCCTAGGCCTTCCGCAACCTCGTGTAGACTTCTGTGCACCACATGGGTACCCAGGAGCTCTGGGATCAGAAACTCCCACAACAGTGGAAAAGAGCACACAGAGTAGGCCCGTCCCGGCACAAACTGCAGAACGCCCACGCCCGGGTGATTGCCAGATACCCTAAAATTACTTTGACAAAACAGCCATTCTACTCGTCCTACAGACAAAATCGCGGCTACAGAAGATGACCACAACATCCTGATCTTCGCAGACAAACTAAGCAGAGGTCAGCCGACGAGACGAGACTTGCTAAAGTATGCACAATTCTAATATGAAAAAAGGCAAGATTCATGCTGCTAACCGGCAACCACCCTACGCCAAAGGCAAAGGATATACGTCTATCGTGTTGAAGCCAACAGTCCAATCTCTGGCTAGAGAGACACAACTCCTACAAACCAACTATTACAAACTACAATGACATAGATATGGCAAGCAAACCAGGCAAAATTGTTCTCAAATCTGACAAAACCAAGAACAATCAACCCTCATAGGCACCATTAAAACACCCCACTGGACAAATACAACAAAACACCCAATCAATAACACTACTACACACTATATACTCCAACACCACCACTAAGACTCCAAACATCCACCCTCATATCAGACTGGCTCACCAATACCAAACTACCACCATACACCAAAGACCAAACTTGAGTTCTCAACCACACAATACACACAGAAGAACTTCAGATATAAATCAGCAAACTTCCCAAAAGGGAAGCCGCAGGTCCGGACAGCTTCACAGGCTGAGTACTAAAAAATCTTTATGTACAGACCCATTACTAGCATATAAAAATTAAACCAAAATGAACTTTGGCCAATACCCCACCAACAGAACAGAAGCAAATATAGTGTCTTCCTCAAAAGAACAGAGATCCACTAGTAGAACCATCCATACAGACCCATCAGCCTAATATAATCAAAAATAATCTCAAAGCTCATAGCCAACGATTAGGTCAAATCATACCCACACCCATTACACAACCAAATAGGCTTCATTCCAGGCCGTGCAGGAGTCACAAACAATCTGGAAGAGTAATCACAATTCTAGATACACAAAAGTCAAACCAAAAAGTACAATCATAGAGCCCTATCACAATAGATATGATAAGTCAAAGGGGACTGGACTATTCAGTGCTCTAGCCAAAATGAAATTTAGCGGACCATTTATACCCTATTCCAGCAGATTATACGCAACCCTATAGCAATCAATGTATGTAATGGAGGAAACAACCAAGTATACCCCACCACTCCAAAATGGCACCTGTCAAGGCTGCCATCTGGCACCCCTGTTATTTAACTAGCACTAGAACCCTCTCAAGGTACTACAGAAACAATTCGCAACATACACAGGCATAAATATAGGTGCAGTAGAACTAAAAGCTATATGTGACGATCTTTTGGTATTTGTGAAGACATAACGCACAACATTAAAACCCACATACAACTCCGGAGGACTTTAGAATTCACTCTGGGTTTCACACAACAGGTCACCGTGGAATGCCTATATTAGGCAAAAACTAATACCCTTTGTAAAACCAATGCGAAACAGCAGGCATAGATGCCCCACCAACTTGGCATTAAAAATAGGCAAAGACACCATTACATATATGAGCTAATAATGGAGCTAAAATTACAACCCCTTAATAAGGAAAATAACACACTAACTCCTTAAAGGGCATGTCCACCCCCCCCCCCCCCCCCCAAAACTTAATCCCCCCAAATACTGGCCCCCCCCCACCATGGTAGTGTAGTTTAATCCTTACCTCACCATCCCAGCTATCATAGGGTTCTCACGTTTGTTACACCCACCACCAAAGCCCAAAAACTAACCACCAGGAGGATAGCAGGGCTCTGACTGGCATCTTGCCTCCGTAGAATTGCCATTGGCACTGCAGCCCTTATCCCCACCCCCTCCCCTCTCCCCTCCCTTCTCCCTCCCGTTCTTACTATCCCTCCCCCTAGCGTCAATCCCCTTAAACATGCTGCATTCCCCCAGTCACCCAGCCCAAACCGCATATTTTTTTTTTCAAAAACGCTCCCAAATCTTACCCTCTCCGCTTCCTCCGCTGCACTGAATGACCGGCAGCCGAGTCCGTGATTGGCTGACCGCTCAGCCAATCAAGACGCGGACTGCCGGTCCCGCCCATCTGTTGCATTCTCGCAAGCAGAGGCGCGGCACCGTCGCGGAGAGGAACGAGGGAGGTAAGTAAGAGTTTGGGGGGCTTTCTGAAAAAAAAAAATTATGCGGTTGGGGCTGGGGGACCAGGGGAACAGCATGTTAAAAGTGAGTTATAGGGTGGACATACCCTTAACAAACTGGAATTCACTTCCACTCTCCTTGATAGGCAGATGCCATCTTTAAAGATGTCAGTATTCCCCAGATTAATATACCCATGCCAACTATCCTCTGCTACTCAAACACAAAGACATCCGCAAACTTTACACCCATTTCTCTACTTTCCTATGGGCAGGAAGAAAATCCAGGATCTCACTAGCTAAACTACAATCTCTAGATCTGCCGGGGTGCTGGCACTCCCTACATACAAATAATAATCTAGCCGCTATGGGCAGACACATCAGGGATTGGATGGGCGATTACTACATACTTTCACAAAAACCAAACTAGAACAACAAACTAGCGCATCCATGGTCTTTAACAAACAACTATACTGTAACCCAAAACATCTACACACACCAATCAAGTCTTACATAACACTCAAGACACAATAATACCTGGCAAGAAACTCTTGCAAAAAAGCAAAGCCCCAAAGCGTCATAGCCTCAAACATATCACTCGCCCAACACCCTGACTTTCCCAAAAGTAACACAATCTAAGGCTATGAAAACATGGCTCCAAAAAGGAATACTGCAAGTAGCAAACTATCCATAAACCAGAAAAAAAGATTCTAACCTTTACCAAAATCCAAAACAAAATACGGCATATCTGACAACTCCTTTTATATTCTAGCCCAGGTTGTCTCCTACTGTAAAAAAAACAATTAGTGAATATTGCAGACTTATTTAAAACAACCCTGATAGAGTCTATTCTATCAGTCCAGATACCAAGCTTTTCTCTCTCTGCAATTCATTCAAACACTAAAAAAATGGTACCTTGTAACTCTAGAGAATACCAATCTCAAAAATGGGAATCCGACTTCCAGATCATAGGTATTTGCCCAAAATACTAGAGGGCCAATTAGCATTAGAAAAAGTCATAATAAATGAACAATGGAGGAGAAACCAATTCAAAATAATCCACAGAGCATACATCCATTTAACGCCCATTATCTCAGACACCAAAGAACAATGCCCTAAATGCAAAAACCCCAACCCAGATCTCTCTCATAGCTCTGGGATTGCCAATTATACAAATCTTCTGGAACAGATATGTCAAATATATTGTCTGAGATCATGGCTAAGAGATAACAAAAGACCTTCTATGGCTATGTACAGAATGTAGCCGAAGGGGGGCTGGAGGCCGGACCCCGGTGCCTAAACTGGATCCATCTCACAGCTATGCAGCCAAAAAACTAATAATGTCACACTGGATAAAAACCAATCCCCTATCCCTAGGTGAAGTAAAAACCCAACTACAACAACTGATTCAAAACAAATACGCTGAAAAATTGTGACTAAATTTTCTCTACATGGAGAAACTACATAGAATATTCACACACAGATACAGAAAATACTTAACATCATGAAAAACTTTCAATTACTTTACCATGGTACGACCGAGAGGATCTTAGGGGCACCCTGAGCAGGTTAAAGGTCCGTCCCTACGGAAAATAGAATCATGAATATAAATCATCCTGTATTACAACATATAGATTAATACTGGAAAAGAGATGCATTATATAATATAATAATATATATATATATACACATATAACATACATACATACATGCAACATACATACAACATACATAATATTAATATCTATATATATTATATATATCCATCTCTCCATACGATAGCACTCCGGGACTCTTGTACAAATATGCAAAAATTTATTCTTAGAAAACAAGTGTTTGACGTGTTTCCGCTCTCACAGGAGCCGCTTCAGAAAAACACAAACAGTGACAAACCCCTCCCCATATTTAAAACCTTCCCATCACAAACCACCTAAAGTGTATGTGCCCACAGTTAAAATATGTATACACAAATAAAACCAATAAATATTATATACTTACAATTCCCATCTTGTCCCATAGTCTAGGTTGCTATATAAAAGGCTCGTTCCCACATCGGGGACACCTGGTAGGACATCATCACTAGAGCGCCCGCACCCATTTGGGCGTGTACAAAGTGGCCAATCAAAACGGAGCAGAACAGTCCGGAAACGATGAATACACAATACACAAGGGATCGTTCGGAGTGATATCTATGGGATGCGATAACTGTGAGTCCTTAGGTTTTGAGTAATATGTTGAGATT
This sequence comes from Hymenochirus boettgeri, assembly GCA_019447015.1. Lineage (NCBI taxonomy): Eukaryota > Metazoa > Chordata > Amphibia > Anura > Pipidae > Hymenochirus > Hymenochirus boettgeri. The sequence continues at coordinate 176,126,654 of CM033473.1, forward strand.
GGTGACCACTAAGGGTGGAGGGACCGTGTGATTATTGTTTGTCATTATTTCTCCATTGCATGTTGTATATGTATTGTGTGTCCGATCTTGTTCCATCCTCTGGGGGCGTTACGCTATCATAGTGTTGGGATGGGTTGCCTAGCAGCCTCGTCCTACTGGAGAGGTCGTCGTGTGATCTATGGTTGCTTTGGAATGTCGAGTTGGAGGGGGCGTGTGTTCGGCCCCTTGGCGGACTTGTGTTCGGAGATTTCCGGATGTTCTGCTCGTTTTGATTGGCCACTTGTACACGCCTATAATGGGCGCGGGGGGCGTCTAGTGATGATTGTCCTACCAGTTGTCCCCATATAGCAACCTTGACGTATGGGACGACAAGATGGGAATTGTAAGGTATAATATATTATGGTTATGTGTGTATACATATTTAAAGTGGGAAAATGCAATTTAGGTGGTTGTGAGATGGGGAGGTTTTAAATAGGGGGGTTCCAAAAAAGTTATGACCGCCACACCCACAACCAGTTATCATGGTATGTGGGTGCTTGTGGAATAACATGCAAAGGCCAATTGCACAATATTATAGAAAAATTCCAACTCCACCGCACTCCAATTTGCAATACTAATATCTTTATACCTACCCACTGTGTTTACAAATAGCAGTTGTTGAGGTGCAATCCCCCTTCCTCAGGCTCAAGCAAAAGGTGACATATACAAGTGCCTATTCACATCACATATAAATGGGTAACTACAGGAATGACATCATCACTTGTCTCAAGTCCAACCCCTCAGCCCAGCTAACACCAGCAACCTGGATATTTTATAATCACAGAACGTCCTGGAACTTATCATAAAAAAATACAGTAAATTGTAGTCCCTGTTCAGACCCCCGGGCTGCGTGAGTCCCAGTGTTTGAGGGGTGGCCCAGACTCCAGCACGGAGAAACTAAGATCTCTCTCCGTGTGATGATAATCACAAAAATGGCAGAAACAGGTAGTTTAACATTTTTAACCTAATGTCCAACTTGTGTTGGGAGATTCTCCCCTTAATTGGTGGGTCGTCTCCCCTACATAAAACAAATTGCAGACAGGACAACAATAAATCACAAATCGGCTATTGCAAGTATTGTACCCTCTGATGGCGAGTCTCGCCCGTCAATGCGGATAGAACACCATCAATCTTATTCACATTATAGCATGGGCACAAGACAAACAGGGAAACATCCCATTTTTTCTTGTCCCCAAAAAGTAGTCGATGTGGGATTCAACTTGACTTCATATTGGGAAATTCGAAAGTTCGAAAACGGACCCATTAAAGTCTATGGGAGGCAATAGTTCTTAAAAGTTCGAGTCAAATAAAACTAAATATTAATTGTAATTTAATATAAGTGGCTGTGGGACCTGGGAAATGGTCTGGGGAGCATGTTCCAAATTCCAGGACTTTCGTAAAATCGATTTTACTCTCACGCGCGCTACTTCGTGCTCTCGCATTCGAACGTTCGAGTTGAGGTAACATGGACATTTACTCGCAGATCTTAACTCGTGTATAGGTTCGAATGGACACTTTACTCATAGATTCGAAGTTTGGCCTAAATACCATGGACATTTTACTACGCGGATTCGATGCTCGCGCCTAGATACCATCGCGGATCGATTTCGACATTCGATTATAATCCCTTCTTCTCCCATTGACTTCTATATGCAATCCAGGATCTAAAATCGAGTCTGGAAAGTGGGTGTAGTCATTCCACCATTACTTTCCCCACCAGAAAGCATGGCCACCATGCAATGGCAGCGTCTGATGGTGGAATATCTCACCCGGGGGTTTGATGGGATGCCAATTGGCACCCCCAACATTAAGGAGCGCAAACGGTGCATAATGCGCCACCTGCAGGCAAAACTGCGGACGCAGTTTCGCATTGATCTGACCATCTCTCAGCTCCAAAGAGATGTCAGACCTCAACCGGCGGAGAAGGAACTATGTCATCCACAGAATGTCTAAGGCAAGTATCACATTTACAGTATATATTAAATTTTATCTTGATTGAGTTTATAAAACATTACCTTTTGCCCCACTAATCAGTCGGTTCTGGGCAGATCTTTCTTACAAGCTCTGTCTAGGTATCACCACTATATGAAGTTACTGCACTTTTCTTGTTACTTTTATAGCACTTGTAATTGGCGATAGCGCTTCGCAATTTCGCAAACCGCCACAAACGATTGCGGGGCCTTTAGTGCTTTTCTCCTAAAGGACTCAAAGTGCATATGTTATTGTTAGTTAGTGTTAGCAAATTTAATGTGACAGTATGTTAGTAGATGTTAGTTAAAGGACAAGTACACCACGAAAATATTTACAATATTTAATTATAATACAGATTTTGAAAGCTCTATTCATAACGACTCAAGTATATTTTTTTAATGTTAGTTAATGTTAGTTAGCGTTAGTATTAGTACATTTAACTGTTAGTTAATGTTAGTAAATGTGAGTACACACGAAAAATATTCACAATATTACATTTATTTTATTATTATTATTTTTTATTATTTATAATTAAATTACCTTTTTAATAATAAATTGTAGAGAGGAATCTATTTCTGCCAGTGATGCAGAGGGGGAGGTCACCCACACAGCACCCCACAACAAGGACACAGTGCAGCCTCCAGTTTCCCCTTCACCACCACCACCACCCACCGCCAGCACCAGCACGCCAGCGCCAGCAGGGACCCGCACCCAGCTGGAAAATATGAATAGGCGTCTGAGGCGCATGGAGAAAGGGGAGGGGCATGCTCTCCATGCACAAACATTTGCGCATTAAACGCGATATTTTAATATTAAAAAATAAATAGGTGCTATTTTTTTTTTTTTTTTGGTTTTTTTAGCACCATGTTGGTATTATTATTGTTTATATATTTTTTTATTATTGTTATAATATTATTAATATGTAAGCACACGGAAGAAACAGGTGCTTACGTTTACTAAAAAAGTAAACTAAACAAATCTCTGTGTTTTATCTTTACAAATGAAATTGACTACAACATATTATTTAGGCTTTTCCCACACCCCTTTGCTTCTCTCCCTCAGAGTATGCTTTGTGCAAGGGAAAGGGAGGGAAGGGGATACGGTTTGTAGGACAGCACTATTGAGTAGCAGTAGATTCACTGCAATTTGACAACATTATTGCGGAGCCAGGCAGGCTTGGCCCCACCAGACAGACCCCATACCCCATTGGCTTCTCTCCCTCAGAGTATGCAAGGGAAAGCGAGGAGGGGTTACGCTTTGTAGGAACAGCACCAATGAGTAGCAGTAGATTCACTTGAGTTTTGACAATATTATATGCGGAGACAGCAGGCTTGGCCCCTCCGGACAGACCCCATACCCATTGGCTTCTCTCCCTCAGGTATGCTTCATGCAAGGGAAGCGGGGAAGGGATACCATTGAGTAGCAGTAGATTCACTTGAGTTTGACAACATTATTGCGGAGCCAGGCAGGCTTGGCCCCTCCGGACAGACCCCACACCCCATTGGCTTCTCTCCCTCAGAGTTGCTCATGCAAGGGAAAGCGGAAGGGGATACGCTTTGTAGGAACAGCCACATTGAGTAGCAGTAGATTCACTGAGTTTGACAACATTATTGCGGAGCCAGGCAGGCTTGGCCCCACCAGACAGACCCCATATCCCATTGGCTTCTCTCCTCAGAGTATGCTTCGTGCAAGGTTAAGCGGGGAAGGGGATACGCTTTGTAGATACAGACCATTGAGTAGCAGTAGATTCACTTGAGTTTGACAAACCATTATTGCGAAACCAGGCAGGCTTGGCCCCTCCGGACAGACCCCAACCCCATTGGCTTCTCTCCCTCAGAGTATGCTCTTGCAGGGAAAGCGGGGAAGGGGATACGGTTTGTAGGAACAGCACCATTGAGTAGCAGTAGACCCACTGCAATTTGACAACAATTGCGGAGCCAGGCAGGCTTGGCCCCTCCGGACAGACCCCAAACCCAATTGGTTTCTCTCCCTCAGAGTATGCTTCGTGCAAGGGAAAGCGGGGGAAGGGGATACGGTTTGTAGGAACAGCACCATTGAGTAACGTAGACCCACTGCAATTTGACAACAATGCGGAGCCAGGCCGGCTGGCCCCACCGGACAGACCCCATACCCCATTGGCTTCCCTCCCTCAGAGTATGCTTCGTGCAAGGGAAAGGGGGAAGGGGATACACTGTAGGAACAGAACATTGAGTAGAGCAGTAGATTCACTTGAGTTTGAAACATTATTGCGGAGCCAGGCAGGCTTGGCCCCACCCGACAGACCCATATCCCATTGGCTTCTCTCCCTCAGAGTAGCTTCATGCAAGGGAAAGCAGGGAATGGTTCCAGTTCATAAAAGATCCTTATGAGGTGTTGACTATGACATGGTCAGAGTAGGTGAACCACAAAGGTGCCTCGTGGAGAGAGAGACAGGAAGCAAGTATGGATTTTTGCAATGGGCCAAGTAGGATGAACCCAAACATAGAAAAATTAGCCACAGAGTAGCTTTGCGGCTGCATGACATGGTCAGAGTAGGTGACACCACAAAGGTGCCTCGTGGAGTCAGAAACAGGAGAGCAAGTATGGATTTTTGCATTTGCCAAGTGGATCAACCCAAACATAGAAAAATTAGCCACAGAGAGCTGTTGCGTAGAGCATTTGTAATTTTACAACTTAATGATGTAGAGCAAGGTTGGACCATAAATGCTCCCTACCAATAGAAACTGGCATCACAGCTAAGCCTCGAGGTGGAAAATGAGGCGGAAGGAGCAGTACGGGTGGCAGGGTTAAGAGGCTTTCAGTCACGGCAATCAGCAATAGGGGTGCTTACTGAGATGTGGTTTACGCCTCATTCATCTTGATGAATGTGAGGCGGTCCACATTCTCAGTGGAGAGACGTGTCCTCCTCTCCGTTACAACACCCCCTGCCACACTGAAGGCCCTCTCCGAAAGGACACGGATGCCGGGCATGGAAAGGACCTCCAGGCGTACTGTGCCAACTCGGGCCATATATCAGCCTCGCCACCAGTAGTCCAGTGGATCCCAGTCTCTGAGGTAAACTGAATCGGCCCTGGATCCAATGTAGTCGGGTGACCTGCGACTGAGGTATTGCCTGGTAGAGTTGCCAGTAGATGTGCCTGGCAACTGTGGTTGGAAGAAACAGCCTGAATTAGCCGCAAGGCCGCCTCCAGAGTTGCTGCTCCTCCTCTCAGGCACAGGGGGACGTGAGCCCTGCTCATTCCACCATCAGGTGCTGTAGGCCTGCCAGCACCTGGGAAAGCAGAACAGAGGCAACGTAGCAGTGTTGCCGTACTGCTGCATTCTGCTTTCCTCTAGATGCGGGAATGAACTCCAACACTTTCCCCTTATAGCGGGGATCTATAAGGGTGGCCACCAGTACTGCTCCTTCTTCTTGATGGCCTTAATCCTGGGGTCCTTGCGTAGGCATTGCAGCATATGCATACCCATATGCCGCAAAGTGCCGAATGCAGAGGACCCCGTGTCCTCATTGTCACTGAAGACCACAGTGTTGGGCTGAACCACTCCCCAACCGTCGATGACATGTGGTACTTGGGAGAGTTGAGGCGTCCCCCTAGAGGAATGCCCATTTCCTCTCAGTCCAGATCACCTAAATCCCCCTCCTCAAATGGCGCGAGCACACAGCAGGCATCCCGATTAAGCAGCCACTGCCTGGGTAACAGAAATTCAGGTCCCCAGTACCTGATCTAGCCTCTTACTCATACAATAGTCCATGATGGCTCGCCTCTGCTGGAGCAGCCTCAGCAGCATCATAAGACCGAGTTCCAGCGGGTGGGGGGTGTCACAAATCAAGCGGTTCTGCGGCAGACTGTGCTGCTGCTGGAACTCGGCCAGATGAGCTGTGGCCATGTATGACCACCTGAAGTGACTGGACACCCTCCTAGCCATCCTCAGTACCTCCTGCAGAACAGGGTACTTGGTGAGGAACCGCTGGACAACCAGGTTGAAAACGTGTGCCAGGCAGGAACATGTGACTCTGCCATGCAAAGGGCAGACAGGATGTTGGTGGCATTGTCACACACTACCTTGCCTATTGAGAGGTGGTGTGGGGACAGCCACCTCTCAGCCTGCCCTTGCAGTGCTGCCAGCAACTCTCGGTCTATCACCGAGACACAGAAGCTGCCACACTGCATGGCACCGTTTCACCTGGCATGAAGCATATGCTTCTGGGCTGTCCGGGAAGAGGACTCACCGGATGAGTTGGGGGTGGGTGGAGGCTGTTTATCACCAATAAGTGGTGGTACCACCATCTCACCACGTGTCCGTGCTGCGTCTCTGCTGGCTAGCAGAATGGCCCACTGGGCGGTAAATGAGACATACAGCCCCTGGCCGTACTTGCTGGACCATGCGTCCATAGATGTGCACACTCTTGCCCACACTGTGGTCCGCCGAAGCAGATATATTGCCCTGCAGATGGTGTTGTGCAGGGCTGGTACTGTCTTCTGGGCAAGTACTACGGCCAGGCACCTGCACGTGGTGTGCCAATGCCACAAACTCCCTAAACGCTGCACTGTTACCAGGCTGAAGGTAGCAGCAGCACCGCCAGGAGTTTGGCTATTTCTGCCTCCTCTCAAACAACTGGAGAGACCTGCCTTATACCTGACGACCCAGCAGCAGTGTCAAGAGGCCTCTTAAAACCGCGTGCTGGGGGCAAAGGCTGTCTCTCCTCCCTAACTTCCACCAAGGAAGTAGTGATGGGGCCGGAGGGGGTGGAGGAGGAACGGTGGCTACCTGGGCACGAGGAAGGGAATGCGTGGGTGCATGCACGTTCCCTGTCCGCTGCTCCCACCGGGCAAAGTGGTGGAGCATCATATGCCTCCTCATAGAAGAGGTGCCCAGAGTGGTCTGCATTTTCCCACGGCTAAAACGCTGCAGGCACCGACTGCACACTGCAATAGTGTTATCCTTGGAGCCAAAGAGAAGAACTCCCATACAGCAGAGCCACCGGCACGCACAGGAGCAGAGGTCACCTGCGTTGTGGGGCACTGGCGCCAGGGGCATTGGTGCCGTACCTCCACGAGCAGCACTAGGTGCACTAGACGCACCGCCTTGCCCTACCCCTGACCCCAGTCCTGCCTTGGGTTCAGGCTCATGATCGCACTCTGAGGGCTCCCCCTCAGAACACTATCCTTCTCCTTCTCACAGAGGGCACCCATGGACAATGGTGACTCATCGTCCACTTCACCTCCTCAATACTAGAGACTGTGTCACTAACAGCAGCAGCATCTAGGACCTCACTCCCTACAATACTCCCTGGCTGCTCACGGATTGCTGCGTGACATCATCGCCTCCTGTCCCCCTGTGCACTGAGCACTTTCCTCCATCTCGGGTGACAGGAAAGATTGTGCATCAGTGCACGGCTCCTCCTCACAGCACACTAGCCTCACACATAGTGTGCAAAAACAGATCCTGGACTCCTCCTCCGGATCCCAAAGGTACGGGCCATGTGGGCAACAAACTCCTGATAGAGCGGATCAGGGTCCATGCCCACAGTAGGAGCCTCAGATGAGGAAGGAGCAGGCACGTATCTACAGTAGCAGCTCGGCTGCTCTGTGCCTGTGAGGAGGTGGATAGAAGGCTGGGTAATCTACTCTACTACCGCCTTCCTTGATCAGAAGGGATAGCCCTAGCACGGCTACCCCTAAACATATTGGGTACGGTTACCCGTCTACCCTGCGAGGGCTAGGTAGCTCTGGCCAGAGCCTTCAGCAAGCTCTCCTCTCCCTCTCCCTCACGTTCAGAAGCACCCCTGCTCTGGCTCTCCCTCTTTGCCCTGCCAGGATTTCCCTCTCCCAAATTTTTACAAAAAAAAAAAATTATATATATATATATATAATATATATATATACACATACACAAAGCGACCAAACAACACAGAATCAAACAAGCAAACAAATAAACACAAAGCTTTTTTTTTTTTTTTTTTTTTACACTGAAAGCACAAATAGGACACAGACACAAACTGACAGCAAACAGCAGATCAGACAGCAAAAGCACTGTCAGTTACACAAAACACACAGAACAGACACACAGATATTAGAAACAAACAAAAAAACAGGACACCTAGACCTCTAAAAGGTCTAACACAAATTTGTCCAAAGGACTTATAGGGGGTCTCACAAGGTTAGTCCTTAAAGGACTACTGGGTCTCAAGATGTGTGAATACGGGTGGGGTAACAACAAGTGCTAAACCACCACACTGAAATCCACACACAGAAAAGCTCAAAAAGCGCAAAAATATCTCTCCAACTCCTACACTGTCAGGTCTCACTAAATACACTCCAACACACTGAAAAATGGCGCTGGACGCATTGCCTTTATACCCAGGGGGCTGGCAATGCTCAAATTAGCTGCCATAGGGTGATTTGTTTGGACATGTGGGCACTTTTTTTTTTAAATTCAATGATTTATTGAATGTTTGACCGTTCGAACGTTCAACATTCGATAAATCATCGAAGTCCTGGAAATATCGAGTCCGGGATATTTCGAGAAGTCGGGTCTGTCCGGAACTCAAAAGTTAGGCTCTAACCTGGTTCGAGTTCTATGCCATCCAGGTCTGAGTCTAGATGGATTTGGAACCTAGGTACTCGCATTCCAGGTGGTGTTTGAATGCAATTTGGGATGGGCGGTGCCATATATAGCATAGAGATAAGTTATCTCTCTATTTAAAAGTATCTTTGAGAATTTCTTTCCCCATGGCTTCCACTAATTCTATTTTGTTATGAGTAGGGCATGTATCGTTAGTGCCAATTTAGCAATCTTGAGGTGGTTATGAATATTGATGGGTGCCGTGCATAGGGTTACCTCATTGGAAGTGACACGGAAGATACGTGGACAGTAATAAGAAGTTAAGTATCAAAAAAAAATTTTGGGACTTATGTAGGAGAAATTTCACATTGTATTGTTGTTTTTATGTTTTTAATCAGTGTATTTAGAGTGTCAGTTACTTACCTTTTTATGTGATTTTACCTTTTTATGTGATTAAAATCGCATTCCTTTTGTCGATGACCTAATAGGCTCCGTCCCTAATTGAAAAAAATGGAGGGGGGGAGATGTCTGGTTAGGACATAAAAGGAAGGGAAGGAGTTCTTGGGTGTACCTATGACTAAGGGCGTAGACCCCAAACATGTAAGGTGATCCTTATGAGTTCTGTTATGTTTCCTGAATTTGCTGCAGGATAATTTTCTCTCAAGGGGGTTTAAGTTCCTACTTAAAAAGAGCTTCTGTGGATCTGGTAATAATTAAAATGAGGAGCCTATTATAGATATTAAGGTAACTGAAGCTTAGGGAATAGTGACCATGAAATATGTGTTTTTAGTGTAGCTCTCAGAAGTCAACTGGATAATGTTTATCAGGTAAACAGAAGTGGACTGTGTTAAGGGGATTTTAAGCCATTTCATCTAAATTTATACCCTTGGGAATAAAATGTAAAAACAATTAAATCCATGTGGCTGTATTGGATGTAAAGAGGAATGGAAAGGGGAAAAAAAGGCATTTAAAACCTTTAGTCAGAGGGAACGGAAAGGCCTTTAGGGATTATAAAACTGTATCAATTAGTGTAAGAAAGCAATCAAGCTAGCTAAAATTAATAATGAAGTTAGAATAGCGGCAAAGCTCACTAAGCCTAAAATCTTTTAAAGTGTATTAATACCATATACTCAGTATAAACCATCACAAATATAAACCAGGTAATTCTTTTAATGATAAACTAGGAAAACTGCTTGACTCGAGTATAAACCGACTTTCTCCCATAGGCAGCCCTATAGATAGTTCTACAGACAGTCCCATAGAAAGTCCATACCCAGCCCCATAGATAGTTCCACAGACAGTCCCTTAGAAAGTCCAATAACAGCCCATAGAAAGTCCTATACACAGACCCATAGATAGTTCTACAGACAGTCCTATAGAAAGTCCAATACACAGACCCATAGATAGTTCTACAGACAGTCCCATAGAAAGTCCTATACACAGTCCCATAGAAAGTCCAATACACAGTGCATAGAAGTCCCATACAAAGCCCCATAGAAAGTCCCATACACAGCCCCATAGAAAGTCCCATACACAGCCCCATAGAAAGTCCCATACACAGCCCCATAGATAGTTCCACAGACAGTCCCATAGAAAGTCCAATACACAGACCCATAGATAGTTCTACAGACAGTCCCATAGCAAGTCCCATACACAGCCCCATAGAAAGTCCCATACACAGTCCAATAGAAAGTCCAATACACAGCCCCATAGAAAGACCCATACACAGACCCATAGAAAGTCCCATACACAGCCCCATAGAAAGTCCCATACACAGCCCCATAAAAAGTAACATACACAGCCCCATAGAAAGTCCCATACACAGCCCCACAGAAAGGCCATACACAGCCCCATAAAAGTCCAATACACAGCCCCATAGAAAATCCCATAACAGTCCAAAGTCCCAAACAGCCCATGAAAAGTCCATACACAGCCCCATAGAAAGTCCCATACACAGCCCCATAGAAAGTCCCATACACAGCCCCATAGAAAGTACATACACAGTCCCATAGAAAGTCCAATACACAGCCCCACAGAGAGTCCCATACACAGCCCCACAGAAAGTCCAATACACAGCCCACAGAAAGCCCCATACACAGCCCCACAGAAAGTCCATACAAACCCCATAGAAATTCCAATACACAGCCCCATAGAAAATCCCATACACAGCCCCAAAAAAGTCCCATACCAGTCCCATAAAAAGTCCAATACACAGCCCCATAGAAAATCCCATACACAGTCCCATAGAAGTCCCTACACAGCCCCACAGCAAGTCCAATACACAGCCCCATAGAAAATCACATACACAGCCCCATAGAAAGTCCCATACACAGCCCCATAGAAAGTCCCATACACAGTCCAATAGAAAGTCCAATGCACAGCCCCATAGAAAGTCCAATGCACAGCCCCATAGAAAGTCCCATACACAGCCCCATAGAAAATCCCATACACAGTCCCATAGAAAGTCCAATACATAGCCCCATAGAAAGTCCCATACACAGCCCCACAGAAAGTCCAATACGCAGCCCCATAGAAAGTCCCATACACAGCCCCACAGAAAGTCCATACACAGCCCCATAAAAGTCCCATACACAGCCCATGAAAGTCCCATACACAGACCCATAGAAAGTCCATACACAGCCCCATAGAAAGTCCAATTCACAGCCCCATAGAAAGTCCCATACACAGCCCCACAGCAAGTCCAATACACAGCCCCATAGAAAGTCCCATACACAGTCCCATAGAAAGTCCATACAAGCCCTATAGAAAGTCTTATACACAGCCCCATAGCAGTCCAATACCAGCCCCATAGAAAGTCCCAGGTTCTGTGTTTACAGGGTACAGCTTTTGTTTTCCCAGGGCTATGTGATTTTGTTCAGCAGCATGCAGATCAGCACAGACCGAGTATAAACCGAGGAGAGACTTTCAGAATGATTTTAAAGGTAAAAAATTTGGTTTATACTCGAGTATATACGGTAGTAGTAAGAAGATGAGGACTGAAAATGTGGCACCATTAATTAATGGAGATTGTTAGTTATGGAGATGGCGATAAAGCAAATGTCTTGAATAATTTTTTTCCTCTGTATACACTTTAAAAAGATCCAAGTAAAGATATCATAGAGTATAGTAGCAATAATGGTATAAAAGATGCAAGGTTTAACCGCCCCCCGCGTGCACACACCACCCGCACGCACACCTCTCTTCCACGCGAGCAACATGCACATGATATCCGCGGTGTGCACCTCCCCCCGCACAGGCCCCCGGCGGGCTTCCGGGACCACCGTGGCTGTGGTTAGATGATATCACATGTCCAGGGCAAGCAGGTGGGGTCCAGCATCCATGCAACAACCTCCTTTAGTATATAGGATTAGAATTTTAAGGAGCACAATACAATTTTTTAATAGGTGAATTATATGCAGAAAAAAAGTATGGTTGCGGAGGGAGATGAAGAAGGGGAAGGGAGAGTGGTTTTGCAGATGAGAAATACGAGTAATATTTCCTTAAACTCTCCTCTCGTCAAGAGCTCTCTCTCTCTCTCTCTCTCTCTCTCTCTCTCTCTCTCTCTCTCTCTCTCTCTCTCTCTCTCTATGATATATATATATATATATATATTAATGTATGTAAAAATATTTCTGTCTTGTGTGTGTATGTGTGGGGTTGTGTGTTTTGGTCTTTATATTGTGGCTATATGATATTATATGACATATTAAATGAAATGATTGATTAAAAAAAAATACAGGGAGATTCAATAAAAGTTCTATCGTTTAAAATGGTGCTAATTTAGCCCCAACCAATCAGATCTTATTTAACATTTGAAAGCTAACATCTGATTGGTTGGGGCAAAATTAGCACCATTTTAAACAATAAGAACTTTATTATGAATAACCGATAATTTGTACCTAAATTTAAATATCTACAAATGCACCTTGGTGGACACTTGGGCAAATGTTACAAAATGATTGATATTCTTGGTGAAGTAAATGTTCTTGTTTATGTTGTGCCAACTGCAATAGGGATAGGAATATCACATATGCTACTCGGTGCAAATATTTGAAGAGAGCTTAGCTTAAATTTTTTTTATTTAAGTTTAGCTTAAAAAATTTTTCTCCCCAGATTGTAAGATACTTCTCTAATTTACATAACTGGAAGAAATATATTCTGCAAATAAAAAGGAAAATTTATGTATAAAGTTTGAATTTAGCTTGGAAGGCTGCATTCTGGAAGCTGATATGTATGTTTGTGTTGCAGGTTTTAAAAATCAATAACCATGCTATAGTAATGAAAGAGAACACTTATATTTAATAATCCAATCTGATTAAACACATACATTTTTATTATTGTGTGTATGGTTGCCATAGAAACAGAAAGGTGGGGTGGGTGTTGGAGTGTATCAGTAGGTGTGTGTACCCATGTCTGTGGTGTAAGAGGTATGTTTTTGTGTTTATGACTGTAAAACTAACTTTTTTTAGATGATTGATCAAAATTTGTTTTTTGAGTATAGTTACCCTTTAAGCATGTCTGCCATGGAAATTGAAGGGTGGGTCAATATGTGTGTGTTGGAGGGTTTATATTTGCATGTATAACTATAAAACTAACCTTTTTTTGATGATTGATCAAGATATTGTTTTTTGACTATAGTTACACTTTAATGCAATAGACAGCCGGTGAAGTGTACTTCATACACTTAGACTTCCACTAAAAAAATGTTGATAATGGGAGCTCTCCTCCAGTACCAACATTAAAGGACAAGTGCACTGTAAAATCAAGTAATGTTCATTTGGAAGCTGCAGCTTTAAAAATACCGTTGCCATATTTTTTTTTTACCTATGCTCCTCCAGAGCCTAGCTTTGTGCCTTGGAAGATGCTGAAACCTTGTTACTGGTTTGCTGAATGTTAAGCTCCGCCCCTCTGAGATTTCCTCTGCTTTCTCCTGCTTGAGCCTCAAACAGTAATGCCTGTGAGTTCCATGCACTCTAATGCTTGAGCCTCAACAGAAATGCCTGTGAGTTCCGTGCACACGCGTGTGCATGGAACTCACAAGCATTACTGTTGAGGCTCAACAGAGAAAAGCAGAGAAAATCTCAGAGGGGCGGAGCTAACATTCAGCAACCGTAACAAGATGTCAGCAACTTCCAAGGCACAAAGCTAGGCTCTGGAGGGGCATAGGTTAGAAAAAAATTATGGTAATGGTATTTTAAAGCTGCACTTCCAAATGAACATAACTTGATTTTACAGTGCACTTATCCTTTAATCATTTCATTAATCAATCAACAGCCACAGAAGAGAGACATGAAACACAGAAATAAAGAAAATGCTCCCACCCCTGAAATCTAAATGAGTAAATATAAAGTAAAACCCCCAAAATACACTAAAACCGACAATCTGTAAAAAAAATTTAACTGAACATAAAATAATATTATATATTTCCATCCTTCAAGGGGTTATCATCTCTCAAGCATTAATAGTATACAAATCCATCATGTTGTAAACCAAACTGAGAGTAAACACAGTTTTCCCAACATGCTCTCTTTGAGTAACTAGATCCAACGTGTTGCTCTGTTAATTGTTTTCTTTGATGGGTTCATGTAAAATGGGGAAGCTGCGCATATTTAGACATAGAATAGAATTTCCAAGTGGTATAGATTTAGCCTGACAACACAGTCACATGAAATTGATATATTCTCTTCCATCAACATTTTCAATATTAAAGTAATGCTAAAAATAATCACTGGTTAAGTGACACCAAAGCTAAGACAGGGATAGGCTATAATTGAGACCCTGCATTTCAATTATCAGTGCAGCTGTTTGTGTCTCTCAAAGCATCATACCTCTGTACAGGAAATACTCTCAAGGACAGTGCTTTGTGCAGCTATACTGCATTATGACTGATAGTACCGAAAGGAATCTTTTCTTAACTAAACATACAAAGCAAGACAACAAGTTGCTGAAAGAATAAACTATCAGGGAGATTCAATAAAAGTTCTTATTGTTAAAAATGGTGCTAATTTTGCCCCAACCAATCAGATGTTAGCTTTCAAATGTTACATAAGATTTGATTGGTTGGGGCAAAATTAGCATCGTTTGTAACGATAAGATCTTTTATAGAATAACCCTGTAAATGAATTACTAAACAGGATATACAGCAGTGCTTAGCGCAAACAGCCATTTTAGATATTTAATCTGCTTAGCCTATAGACCTTTTTTTAGCCTGTGACCTCTTTCTACATCTGCAAATGAAGCTTGTACAATATGCTATCATTTGCCATGTTAGGTTTAACCAAAGTGATTTGCAAATAACACAATAGTCCATCGGCTCTCATTATGTCCTGTTTAAATAGTGGATATTTTTGTGAATTCCACACATTGTTTTATTTGGTCACACTAACCTATTAAAACTGTATTAGCTTATTTGGCCTAGAAAAGGGGCTTAAGAGCCAATGGTTAAATGCTTAGGCATACCCCCCTTCTCCAATTTGTTAACTTGGCAATAGGTCAATAAAAGTCAAATGGCTGGCTTTCACACAGAACAATCGATTTAGAGAATTCAATATATAAAGGGCTGCATGGCATGTAGGGTAGGGTGATAGGGTACTTGTTAAAGGGCATGTTCACCCTTAAAGCAAAACAATTGGTCAATTGTCAGTTACGTGCCCCCAAACTCAAATTATATATTTTGCACTATTACCTGCATTACTTTAATTATTATTATTCCCATTCTGGCAGAGTAAGCTGGCCCCTCCCATCATGCAGTCAATCAAGGCTGTGACTGCTGACCTCACAACCAATGATTGACTGCTGTTTCACCTGCTGCCTCCTCTGCACATGCTCAAGTATATAAAAAGCTCTTAGAGCAGAGGAATAAGGAAGATACTTTGTCAGAAAGGAATAGACCTTATCATTGAATATCTGGTCAGAAATGCATGTAATAAACAGGGAAAAATAGCAGTTGGGGTTGCGGGCAGATAACTGACAGGTTTTTTGTTTTATGGGTGGACATGTCGTTTTCAGATAGAAATTGTAAAGCAATGTACAGTATAGATTAGTAAGTTGTTTTGAATTTTAAAATCTTTCGTTATTGTGCTTAGTACAGTATGGATGTTTATGTATAACCTTGAGTCCACTTCTCATAATCAAAGCAAAATACATTAGTGTATAAAAATCAACGTTTGTTGATACTGAATTTGTAAAAGGTAAACTTTGTGTGTGTGATAAATTGAATGGGAGCAAGTGGTATAATTTGCATTCCCAGCTTAAATTATATTGCAGGTTTATCTAACTAAAATAGTAAATTGTGGTGGGTTATAATTATAAGAAAAAAATCATATCTGAGCTTTCTCTTTCACGTGAAACGCGTCCTGCTGTTAAACTCAACCCTGGAGTGTTTTTAGTATTTAGTGTCTCCCAAGGCATAATGCCTACATCTGTTGTTTGTGAGTAGGGGAACTCCCATGATGCCTACTGACTGTTATGTTTGCACCTTCTTTGTAATAAGGTGGATATACATGTAGCTGACTGCAAATAATCTTTTTTTTTTAAATGGTTTTATAGGAGTCCCTGTAATTATTAAAAGACATTTAAGGCTATTAAATAAAAGTTCTCATCGTTTTTGCCCCAACCTATCAGATGTTAGCTTGCAAATGTTAAATAATATCTGGTTGGGGCAAAATTAGCACCATTTTTAACGATAAGAACTTTTATTGAATCTCCCTGATTGTATATATTTTTTTATTTTTTTTCCTCATTTTCATGACACAGGTTGATAACTTGATAACTAGATGGCACCCCATCAGATGTTGGCACATAACTACTGACAGTAAAATGATCCTGTTCTCCAATCTCCATACATTACCTAAAACCCAACCTTTTAAAAAAACCTTTAAAAAAAAAAAATAATAATAATAATTGTATATTTTATGTATTTATGTATTTTATATACAGAAATACAAGAAGAAAACTATTTAGATAGTGTCCCCTTCTCTTAGACTTTACTGTTACAAGATCATGAGAGGATGCCACCCATCTGACTACATAAGTACCTGAATATTTAAATGCATCCAGCAAGCTAAACTGTTTTACTATGCAGAAATTTTTTATAAATTAAAATTTATAGAAATATTTAAAAACATTTTATATGTAGGGGGCAGTGGCGTAACAAGGAATTCACTGGGTCCTCCCAGCAAAACTATCATTGGGCCAATCAAGTTCCTGGCAGCACTAAAAATATAGAAAAGGATAAAGGAAAGTCATTTTTTTAGTTTAGTGTCCCTGTAGCATTTATAAAACATTAACATTTTAACAACCATCCGGATCCCAGGTGATGATGATCACCTCTCACAGTCAGACGCAGTGCGATGCCTAAACTCAAACATGTCTAGTCCCCAGGAGAAAACCATAAATACCATTTACTGTATGTTTTAATAGTAAACTCTTTAGTTTACTAAAGTCTATTCAGATTATGCCTATTGGGTTATAATTTGGAACAAAAAACTCCATTCTAAAAATTAGCCATTTAATAAGCTCATTATTTGCTCATTATTTGACGGTAGTAAACTCTTTGCTTGCTACATTTGGCTTCATTATCAACAGGATAAAGGGAATAATGGAATCTAATAAAGAATTCTAGCTAATCTGAGCACTTGATTCAGATCCTAGTAAAAATTGGATGCTCTAGTTTTAAGTGGTACAGAAACTGAACTTAAAGGTATAAAAATAATTTGAGACCTTGTGATTATAAAATGATTTAAGCTAAGGGACTTGATTATATGCATAACACATAAATTTCCAGTGATAAGCACAGCTTTTATTCTGTATAGGCATTACTATAGGCCTTTTTTGATTTACCACATTCATTTCTACATAGTGTGAATGCTAAAATGGGAGATTTCCTAATGGCATTTTTCGATTCGAAGGCAAACTGCTGATATATGACTGTAAATATGGCTTACCATTCAGATACAACAAAGAACACAATAAATTAATGATATCTAGCAGGTCACTGAAGTAAAAATTCTCTAGGAGTTTCAATTACTGCTGTGTATTGATTATTTATATAGATCTATTTCTTGGGAAGAGATTCCAAAATTAAATATAATATTACAGAATGAAACATATTGCTTATTAATTAAAAATGAGACAAAACATAACTGTCTGTTCGGGGATTTCATACTGTATAGCTGACATATTTAAAAAGTGATTATAAAAATGAATTAGAAGGACAGCAAACAATTAATATGAAGATTTAGCTCCATTGGGAAAATATAATGTCAGAAAAACATTCTTTTTTTATAAGAAGCTATGAAAAGCAGTATTGACCTTTCCTGCCAAGAAGGCATTTTATGTATTCATCCATCATGATCCTAGACTTGGTTAACACTCATTTTAATACTGTGCGGGCTTTCACGGCAAGGGCCAGTGTGGTCAGGAGTGAGTAACTCACTATTCCAGATCTTGTAAACCACCTATTAGCTCACCAAATACGCAAAGATGTGTTTCCTGGCAATTTGGACACTGTCAAGACACTTAACAAGCCGTTTATATGATCTTGAATGGGAAGTTAAGTTGTTCCTGAACACGTCAGGCTCCCTGCTGTGGAAGCTGTGACTGTTTAAAAAAAAAAAAAGATATTTTGTTTCATTGGATTAAGCAGAAATAATTATAGTACTGTATATTGTTAAAACTACATTATAGAAGTAGCTATAAAATCAATAATTTCTCCCCCCCCAGAAAAAAAATAATTTTGTAGTGTACACACAGTTCCAATAATTCCTAAAACCTGTTTAGGACCCCAATAAACTTCAGTTAATATTAAATGGGCACCTGCATTAATAGTTATGATAATTCTGAGTAATTTATAATACATGGAACCAGAATCTATGTATTATTCATCTGTGAAGTGTATGGCATGTATAAAACATAAAAAGGCAGGTTTCAAGATGGTATATGATAATACTGTGGAACATGAAACAACTACATAGTAATTGCAAAACTTTTCAACATTCTGAAAGATACTGTGTTAGGCAAAAGAGTTTGATAATATCACCAAGGAAAAAGTTCCCACTACCACAATATCAAAGAAAAGAATAAACAATCCACTGGGAACATTTGTTTACCTGCAAATCTTCCTCCTTTTCAGGGGCATAACTACAAGACACTGGAGAGTCATTGAGTGTTTCAGTTTTTGCTTTGTCATTGGTCTGCTTGCCTTTTTAAGGCTGCCAGTTGTTCATTGCCCATTTTGTGACCATGTTTGTAAAACAATGATGCAGCCCTAAACTAACAATATTGGCCTGGAATATAATGCTACATATAAAATGCCGACAAGGCCTCAACAAACTTGCATATCGTAATAACCAATTCCGCAGGTTAATAAATATGACCCTATGTGCATATAGCCCTAGAACATTACAAAACATTTTTGGTACAATTAATGAAATTGTTATCTCTAAGAGCACGTTATTATAACTCTACAAATTATTAAAAAACTAAACTGTTCTAATTAGAACAGAAACTGACCACACTCCATTTTAAATGAATGGCTACATCTACATTAGTAATCAAGTATATAAAAATCTGACAATGCACTTTCACAACTCGTACGTCTGAGTACTCAATGTAGCCATGATGAAATTACAAATGTCCACTTGATATGGTGCTTTTGTCTGTGATTCATTAGTATGTTGGCACTTGAGATCTGCAATGAGCTTTTTGACTTTTTCTATAATTCAGATGGCAAAACCTATTGAAAATATAGACAAACAAACTAATTCTGTACCAAAAGTATTTACAAGACACTGCAACCCTTAATAATAAGTAGAATACACTGTAGATTACGGGTGAGAGAAACTTAAAAACACATTTTGTAGTTTATTGATTTTTTTTTTTACTTCTCCTTTACAAATCCTATAGCTATTAGCAAGCGATATTACGCACATGCCCCTTCCTGGACACACCAGTTATTTTGTTTGGAGAAAGAAAGTATTTCAATTATTGCTGATTATGTTGTGCCTACATTGAGAGAAAGAAATACCCTCTACATACTTTCTCCATTCCGTGTACATGCATGGTACTATATGAATAAACACATTTGTACATACATATGTAGAAGCTTTTTGATTGTTTGTGTCAGAAGTTCATAGAAATAGGCTGTGATTTAAATGAGGACTAGAGTAATAAAAAAAAGTAGCCTGAGAATTAATCTGATTTTTTCTTTTTTTAAATTAACCAATCAGCCGGCATGCATTATATAGTGAAGGAATCAGTGCAAATGTATTCAGTTTCTTCCCACTGAGTAGCATTTCTAGACCATTTCAATTTACATGAATTTAATGAGCTTCTTAGTTGAACATTTTTGTGAAACTCACAAACAATACATAACACAAGGAATTCTTGTAATTATTTTAATATGGAAGATGCAGACAGCTCTAAATGTATGTGCATGATGATCTGGGATTGACACGACATTTGTGTACTATAATAGACACAATACAGATTATATATGTGCAGTTTAAAATCCTTTACAGTTCAGTGAAGCGTTTCACAGTGTTTACCCCTATCTATAGGTATATATAAGGCAGTGTGGTTCAAGTACTATTTCAAATGAGAGAAATAAAACACTTTGTTAGGCTGTGACATTGACAGTGAAATTCACCTTATTGCTGTATCAAATAAAGATTCTGTTCCATTTTCATATACGTTCTGTAAATATCTGCTAAGGTTTCCACATGCAGGTGGAAGTAAGAATGCGATGGATTTAAAAATCGGTTTGGGATTCAGGATCTAAGTTGAATCCTTGGAAGACAATGAAACAAATCAATAAATATTTTGACTACTGCAAAGGAGTGGCAACAGCTCACATTGGCAGCAATCAAAATGTATTAAAGTTGCATGACTTACCATTTCTTATACTTCATGTGAACACAGGGTCTTATACAGAAGTAAATATCATTCAAACATATGGATGGCCATGTTTTGGTTTATGATCACTTTCAAGCAAAACAATTTCAAAGCAAAAAAAATTAGGATTCCACTGGGATTTCACAGCAAACATGTTACTTAGGGCCATATTTTTAAAGGCGCAGTATTGCTTTTTAGCCATACCGTGCTTGTAATGATCGGATTAATGATTATTAAACAATAGTTAAAGGATGTGTACACTGTAAAACCAACTTTTGTTGCCCAGATGGCTGTGGCTTTAAAGGGCATGTCCACCCCCAAACTAAAATTTTACCAACTACTGGCCCCACAGTACAAAAAAAGTCCTTACCTTACATCCCTGCTCCGTGTGTTTCTCCTGTTATGCCTCTTCAAAGTTAGCAAACTTCATAGTGGAAGCTGGCAGTGACTCATCCGGTGGCTGTTTGTCTGCTAACCTCAGGAAGGTCTGAGGCATGCCAGTAGAGCCCTTTCCCCCCTCTCCCTCCCGATCCCTATCTAAAAAAGCTTTTGACAACATGCAGGGCATACCCTCCCACCCCCATCCCTTTATATTCATAACTGTAAAAGCTCTTCCAATCTGTACTTACACCTACTTGTTCCAGCGCTGTTCTACAGGGAAGGCAGCCACGGCTGTGATTGGCTGCCTCTCAGCCAATCACAGCCGCGGCTGTCGGTCCGGCCCCCTGCTTGCAGTTTCATCGGGCAGGGGAGCCGGACCAGAACAGCGCAAGAACGAGGAAGTACAGATGGAAAGCGATTTTACAGTTATGAATATAGCAGTTGGGGGTGGAAGGGTATGCCCTGACTGCATGGTGTCAAAAGTTTTTAAAGAGGGTGGACATGCCCTTTAAAAATAAATATGTGCCCCCCCCCCCCAGTCTACTTTGCCTACTTGAATGCTGCTGGCTTCCTCCTCTTAGATATGGCTGCTGGAGATCCCTCCCGACGAGATCTTCAAAATTTCAAAGTGGGCCATGGGGGGGGGGGGGGGGGGAAAAAACACACATATTTATTTTTAAAGCCACTGCTATCCGGGCAACTAAAGTTGGTTTTACAGTGTACATATCCTTTAATTTACAATAATTTTACCGATTGTTAAAACGGACGTAAATCAACGACCATGATCATAGATTTAAGATCCCCTTAGAATACTATTGTGGTAATTTACTACCGCATTGTATTCTATGACCCAACATTCATTAGTTAGTGCAGTATGGCTAATCTGCTATACCGCGCGTTTATACATATGGCCCCTAAGGTGATAAATAATTTAATAAACCCATAATTGTTATTCTGCCATACCATTATATGTACATAAAGGCCTGTGGTGTTTCTTTTACTGCACTCGCTTTAAAGAACAGGAATTTAATTTCTGTTCCCATCTAGTGGTAAATCTCACATAGTTTAAAAGCTCATGCATCATAAAAATGTAATTCATTTGTTCATTGAATGAGAAGTATTGTGATCTTCAATGCTCTCTAGAATCCCTAGCAAAGTTCATGAAAAGCTGTTAACACCATCCATAAAAATGTGGTCTTCTGCCATATCTGCTTCTTCAAGATCAATGTCCACTTGGTCTTGACCAAACTGGTCAACATCGTCATCAGAAGTGGAGGGGTGTGTTAAGATTATTCTTGGGATCTTAGGAAACAAAATAAACAAGTTATAAACATTATATTTGTAGCTTCATGTGTTATTCATTGCATTTCTTAAATAGATGTTATGTAGTGTTACATTGCTTCAACATAAGGAAATGGGGTCTATTGTTAGCTACCATGTACATAGTGAAGATATAATAGAGGGTGCCCTCTGAGGTATTAGTAAACTGCTTTACATCAGCAACATTTTGAGCATTGTAAACTCATACTGTAAGAACAAGCAGTCAAAATTTATTACATTCATGTAAGTTTAAAAGGAAACATTAATAACTCATAAACTATCAGTTTTTAATATAACATCATATTTTAAAGATTACCATATAGAAATAATGCAATAAGGGCTACCCATATAAGTGTGTTTCTCACGTGCTTCCAAACACTATTTGCAATCCGTGTGGGTGGCCACATTGCATGCGCTGTTCTGCACTGTGATCCATTTTCAGGGCACATGTGATTACAATTTTTGTAAGCTTAAGAATGTGCAGAGGAGACAGTAGCAGAAACAGCAGTCAGTCATTGCCAGTAATGCCAGCAGACACAGTCTGCATTGGGGGAGGAGCCAGGTAATTCTGAAAAAATGAAATCAATTATAATCCCTACATATATGGTTTTTAATGCCTCTAATAAAGTGCTAAATATATATATAATTTGAGGTTGGGGGCAAATAACAAGTGACCAGTTTATTTGTTTTAATGGTGGAGATGCCCTTTAATTACATTAAAAAAAAAAAAAAAAAGCAGAACAGGAGGAATATTTTCTCCAACCTATTATAGACTTATAGATGCGGGGGGATTTTTTTTAAGGTATAGTTTCCTATGAATCTTAATCATAAACTTACTACAGGTACCCTTACTCTGAAGTGTGTGTGTTGCCTCATGTCTTCAATCCAGTACTTGATTTGCCCTGGATAAGTTTCCCCCCTCCCACTCTCAACCAATACCTACTAGCATGATAGTAATCACTATGAAGCAACATTGGAAGAGGGAAATTTCTACCATGCAACTCACACATACCAACTGGTACCATTCCAGTGACAGCAAACTGAGCACACCAGAAGATTTTATTGATAGCTGTAATGGAAAGTGTTTCCGATTGGATATCTAAAGAAATAGGAGGCATATAACAAATGAATGGTCCAGTGTTCGTTTTTACAAAGTTTTTTTCAGCATAGATGCCCTTTAAGCATTTAATAGCAATATACAGGGTTATCCAATAAAAGTTCTTATCGTTTAAAATGGTGCTAATTTTGCCCCAACCAAACTGATCTTAGTTAACATTTGAAAGCTAACATCTGATTGGTTGGGGCAAAATTAGCACCATTTTAAACAATAAGAACATTTATTGAATCTCCCTGATTGTGTCTCATTGAGCATGTAGAAATAAGCTAACATATATTCAATGTCAGCATACAAACTCTATGTGATCTTGCGTGCTTACATTCCCAAACAAAACTTTCAGGCAATAGTGGTGAAAATGTCACATGTTCTGTTTTTTTATGGAAAAGTTTTCTTTTTCAGTATCTCTTCTCTGAATCACTTAATCCTAATTACATCACATTTTTCTAACACACGTCTAGGCGGTGACTCACATTTAAGTATTGACTATGAAGTTACACTGATGGCAGAAGAATTGGGGATTAATACTTTTATTATATCAGGTTCAAAGTGACATCTCCATATGTGCTTGCCATTCCCTAGTGTCCTCTTAATAGCACTGAAATAAGAAAACTGCTATGATGGCAGCAATACAACTAAAATCCCAAACCCCATTTTTGTATTGTATTTATTTTGTGAACAGCAGTTTTAGTTCCTACTGTTTCTATGCAAGGTCTCAGTCAAACAAGGGTTAAACAAGGACTGATGTTGTTTCATAATATTGGAGCCTGATGCTGCTGGCTGGAACTTTACAGAGGTAAATATTTTAATAAGTAGTTTGCTGATTGGTCAAAAAAACTGTCTATAATTTCCATGAAGATCACAAATAGAAATAACGCTCCTCCTTACCAGCACAGTAACTCAGTCAGTCAGTGAAATGAACCGGAACTGCACCGGGTGAGAGCCGATGTTTATTGTCTTCTTTAGTTTGAAGTACAAATGGCAGTTAACTATTTATATTTACAAAAGCGGGATTCTTATCTACATGACTAATACAGGGAGGGAGAGAGACATGGGGAGGGGCAGTGGCAGGCAGGAAATCACTCAGTGACATCACTGAGTGACTGGAATATAGATTCTTGCCACTGCACCTCCTCATTCAAATGCCAGAGCCTTATGTATTATATAAGGGATAATACGCTACCTACAGTGTAATATAAGGATATTATACCACCGAGGAATTCCATGACCATATAGAAGCACGAGGCCTCAGGCCAAGTTCTTTTATACAGGGCATGGAACTCCGAGGTGAAGTAAATCCATATATTACACTGTAGGTACCTTATTATTACTTATAATACATAAGGCCAGTTAACAAAATAAACCTGTCCACTACCAGTCTTTCCCCCCCCTGTATTAGTCATTTATTTAGGAATCCCTGTTTAGTGTATAAATAGTTAATTACGGTTCCTATTGGAAAGAGAAAGAAGGACCGAACATTGTCTGTCAACAATAAACAGGGATTCCTATATAAATTACTAATACAGGGAGAGGGAGACAGGGGGGGAGGCAGTGGAATACAGGAAGTCACTAAATGACATCACTGAGTGACTGTAATATAGATTCTCGCCACTGCACCTCCCCATTGAAAATGCCTAGCCTTATGTATTATATATAATATAATGCAATGTTGACAGTCAGGTATACAACCAGCACCAGAATTTCTTTATGTGCCTCTTCCTGCTCACTAAGTTCCATCACAGTGGAGTAGGTACAGAAAGTACTGTATATAAACCCAGACTCGATACATTTTTTTTAAACAAAATTATGCAGCTCAATTAAAAATGTAACAATCTATTTAACAATCTATGAAACAATCTATTTAACATTCGATGGGCACCAGGAGAGATGGAACAGTAGACAGCACTGAGCAAGAAGAAAGGGGGGATTCCAGGAACCAGTAAACACGACACTGACATACACAGTATATCTTTCTGATTGTGTAAGGAAAACCATGCATCCACAGAGAGAGCATCCTTGCAGATGTGGACGAAGGAGAATTTAAACCCAGGACCGCGCTGTAAGGTATAAGTGCTAATCACTGAGCTACCAAGTAAAACAGGGTCTTAATTGAACAGGTTATGTTCCAGAAATGCTTGAATGCACCTTCTATTAAGCTTAATAGAAAAAAGCTGCTATTATTTGCAATTTAGCTAATCTCACTAATAAATTGGAACACCAAGAGAGCATAGCCCTGTCTGTTTGTGACCTAAGCGTATGTAACATTTACATGTTAATGAATTGCATCTTTGCAATAACCGAGATGGTTTATGCCATTTAGTAGAGCTAAGCCCAGTTTTTTTATCACTTTGAACCCAAATACAGTATTTGCAATTGCAAAGGTTTGTTTTTTAAGAATTATGACATTTGTTCAGCTACATTTTCCATTATATTAATCTTTTAAAAAATTATATGAATTACTACATTGTTGGATCTTGCATTGATTGTCACATACCCAGTTTTTTCATGCCCCCAATATGTCTGTCTGCCACATTTATCAGTAACTGTCATGCTACCTTGCAGTCCTCCCTCGGTCCCTTATCTTTAGCTATTCATTTGATCACACTGGCCCCTAGTGGAATCTTTCCTAAGCATCTTATAAAGTACATAATGTTAACTTCCCAACAAATGTTTGTATGATAACTCCAAAATGTCAATGTTCTCTTAAGAAAAAAAATATCTGCAAAGGGCCAGGGGGTTAATTTTTGAATATTTCTACTTAGCTGTTTTATCTAAGTCCTCAGAGTTCTTCTTCAATGGCTCAGAAAATGACAAGGAGAACTGAAATAGAATAATGAGGAGAATATACAATAGAAATGTGAAGTTAAAGTGTCTGGATTCACAGAAATGCATAAAAGCATTTCCAGCTCCAAAAGCAGAGCTCCCAAGCATGAACTGTAATTACTTCCATCTTTAAGGTGCAAATTAACCTGTGTTTAAAGGTTCATACACATTGTGTGATAGTGGTGGGCTATCACCTGGCGAAGATTGACCTGGCAAATCGGCCAACGAGCCACGACCAATCATCCATTTCGGCACGATTATTGCCCGAAACGCCATGCATACACATTGTGCATCATGGTTCGGCACCTGCGGTCGCACGTGTGTATGAAGCTTTAGTTACAGGCCCATATCCTTTTATATTCTAAAGAAAAACAGCAGCACTCAGTTACAAGTGGCTCCTTTTCCATCCTTAAGAATTACCAGGTATGTAGCCCTTTAAAATAATGTAGTTGTGAAATTGTATGCTCCCATCCAAAATATTGTTACAAACAAATAAAAACCTAGAATTAAACTATCATGGTTATTCAATAAAAGTTCTTATTGTTTAAAATGGTGCTAATTTTGCCCCAACCAATCAGATCTTATTTAACATTTGAAAGCTAATTGGTTGGGGCAAAATTAGCACCATTTTAAACAATAAGAACTTTTATTGAATAACCCTGTATGACTCTTAAAGGGTATATATACCGACTTTGTAAAGATATTGTACAGTACCTGTAAACTATAAATGTTGGGGAGTTAGGGGTAAACAGTCTATACCCCCATTCTTGTTTGTAAGGCGAGTTTTGACTTTCCAGATTGGTTTTTTTTTTTGGTTTTTCCAGATGCTTTTAAAATATTTCTTTATGTATTTGTTTATTTTGTGCAGCTCACTAACTGTGACAGTAACACTGCAGCAACACTCCAACTCCTCCATCAGTGTGCACCCCTATGTAAGAAATAAGAGTGTGATGCAGACCTGTGCTAAAATGTCTGCAGCACCTGTTTATTCTCTCTGCCATTCCAGTTTATAGTTTATGTGGATACTTGTTGAAAATGGACTGTACAGTGTATACCATAAATACTCCTTTAAATGTCAGGCTAAAAATAATGCACCACATTAGGACAGCTAGCACGTTACATAGTGAACAGTATACAAAACAGCCAAGCTTATGTTCCAAGACTGGACAGAGGGAGCAGAAAAAATATTTTCTACTGAGATTTATAATATAATTTGTCCTTTACCTTTAATGGAGGTTATAGCAATAAAAAGAAAAAAAAAACAGGAAAGGGAAAAACAATAAATCCTCTGTTTTGTAGTCTCCTCTGTCAGCTGGGCCAATTCTTGGTTCACAAAAGAGAACAGCCTTTAGAAATATCATCCTTCTTCCTACACTGTACCTTAAGTACATGATTTGTCTGTCAGCTCACCAGGCACTCCGCTTTGTCTTTACTCTCCATGTGGGACACCAAACACTTTCGGTACTAGAGCCCTGTATCTTGCTGTGGGGACTGATTGGTTTCACCTGCAGCCAATATCTAGTACATTAACCCTGTCACATTGGGAAAGTGCAGAATGTTTATTTGGCTGTCAGTAAATAGTTAGAAAATGTGTCCATTCAACTGCTGGGGATGCTGTGAGTTGTATTGCCGTATCTGCAGAGATCCTCTATCTCTGAGGTGAACATGTGGTACTTTATTATTGTATTAATACTCCTTAAACAGTATTTCTATAGATTTTTTATGACATGTTTTTCTTAAGGATATATTGTACAATAAATGGCACATGATGATTGTAACACCAGGTACATAACCAAATAATAAGGTTTTTCATGATATATTTGTAAAACTGGAAAGTTTACCCCCAATTCCTTAGCTTGTTCAGCAAAAATAACTTGATAGATAAGCACTGCAGTGTCTGCTGCCTGAAAACGTTCCATATTCCAACTACATCAGATTCTTATCACGTCCTACAGTTCCAACCATGGAGGGGACGAGAGGCTAAGTTTAAAGATTATGCAACATTCTACTGCAGAGCTCTGAAAAAAAACGAAACCAGTAGAAAAGGCTAGAAAAACAATTGAAATTAAATGAAGTTTATTCTCGGTAAGCAAATTTAAAGCCAAATTACTGTTAAGACAGTAAATCTGGCTACCCTTGGTGCAAGGTCTACCTTATGACATTCTGGCTGCTGTTGTTTAACTATAGGGCCGATGTAGGCTTGAGATTTCAACAGAAACTTATTATGGTTTGAAATAAAATATAGAATAAATTGTTTTGCTGATGGCTAAACAATAAATATGCTGAGTGATATATATTGATATATATAGATATATATAGCCTTTTAAGGGGTTTCTTCAAACTTTGTCAGCTGTTATCTAATTCATGCTTGTGTAGTGCTTAGTGTGTATGTGTTATTAAAATGGGTTACTATTTTTATGTGATATGAACCTTAAAAATAAAGTAGGTTTTACTATGGAATTACACAATAATGGATATTCTGATTTTGTGCATATTCCCTAAACATTTTCTCTAGCTTTCCTTCTTGGGGTGTTGTTTCTTGTTTATTGGGCTTGTGCACCTGGTGTGTAGGGAAAAGCTGCTGTCCGGGAACAAGCAACATCTCCCCTGGAACAAAACCATATGGAGCAACGAGGGACATCTTGAATAGATTTAAATCTGACAATAACACAATCCAATGTGACATATTTATAAAAAGTTTGTAATTGGAGCTGCTTAGTTGACTTATAAATCAACTCAGATTTTACATTGGTAACTATGAGTTATAAGATGAAAAAATCATCTTACTGCACAATAGTAGCTTCTTCAGCATTAATCATATTTACAGTGAAATTTAGTCATGGCAGCTCCAAATAAGTGGTTTGTGTAAATAAAGTTTACAGTTTTTACTGATGAGACATAGGAAAACTAAAGGGGCTGAGAATTTTTTAAACAGCTGTTAGATTCTGAAGGGGCAATGCTATATCGGCCATATTTGGGCCAAATTAATGCAAAACCTATGCTATCTGATGTACTATAGGGTAAGCATGTTTTTTTTTGTGCTGGGTGCGCCGTTTCCAAAACTTGTAGCACAAAGCTTAATGCCTATTAAGGGGAGGCATATGGGCCGATGTAGAAAGGCAAAGCGTACATCTAACCTGACCAAGATACCGTGATGCAGTAAGTCTTGTGGGATTACAGTCAAGTTACCGTATATACTCGAGTATAAGCCGAGGTTTTCAGGTTGTAAAATAAACCTGAAAACCTTACTTCAGCTTATACTCGAGTCAAGGTCATTACCGGAATTAATGTAGATCGCAGACTCCGAATCCATCTGCCGCACACTGCATAAGTATTGTGGATTTGCCTGCTGACTTCACTACTCTGTGCCAGGTGGTGAGAGGCGCCAAGTAGTGACATCAGCCGGCAAATCCACAGTACTTACACAGCATGCAGCAGATGGATTCGGAGTCTGTGATCTACATTGATGCCGGTAATGACTGCAACTGGGGGGGGGGGGCTGCAGGCTTATGTTGCGTTTTAACTTAACAGTAGAATTACCATACAGATGTTTGGAAACTACGACTCCCAGCAACTAAAGCATGCTGGGAGTTGTAGTTTCAAAACATCTGTATGGGAATTCTGCTGTCCATCTAAAGGGCAACTTAAGCCTCAAAACAATACAGAATCAGAAGGCAATAGTGGTCATAATTTCTACTCTCAGCTTATACTCGAGTCAATCAATTTTTCAGGTAAAAACAGGTGCCTCAGCTTATACACGGGTAGGCTTATACTCGATATATATATATCGATATATACGGTAGATGTACGCTTTTCTTCCAACATTGGCCCGTGAGTTTCCATGTTTTCTAGGATTGGTCATTGTCTCTCAACAATCTGATTAATGTTGTTGGTAGTGGACATCCATATAATACATAAGGCTCTGGCATTTCAATGGGGAGGTGCAGTGGCGAGAATCTATATAATCAGTCACTTAGTGATGTCACTGAGTGACTTCCTGTATTCCACTGCCCCTCCCCCTATCTCTCTCCCTGCCTGTATTAGTAATGTAGATAACAAGCCTGTTTTTGTACACTGACTGACTGACTGATTGACTGAATTACTGTGCTGATAAGGAGAGCGGTGAGTCAATTATGACTCACAGGAATATGCTTGCTCCTCCTTATCAGCAAAGTAATTCAGTCAGTCAGTGTAACGAACCGGAATTGCACCAGGTGAGAGACAATGTTTATTGTCTTCTTTAATTTGAGATAGAAACGTCAGTTAACCATTTGTATTTACAAAAACGGGTTTGTTATCTACATTACTAATACGGGGAGGAAGAGACAGGGAGGGGGGAGAGAGGGAGGGGAGGAGTGCCTGTGCTGGATTTTTCTTTTTTTGACCTTATGTATTATATGAAATAATACGCTACCTACAGAATAATATAAGGATATTACTTCACCTCGGAGTTCCCTGACCTCTATAAAAACTCCTCGGTGGCATAATATCCTTATATTACCCTGTAGGTAGCGTATTATCCATTATATCAATTATTACAACATCTACAGAAGGAGACATCAGTTTTTTCACCGTATAGAAAATAAAAGCAACAGAAAATTTAATTTATACATATTTTGTGCATGAAATTGACAGAATATATGGGCCGCAATGAGATTTGGAAAGCCTGCCATTGTTATGCAATTCTGCCATAAAAAACAATTTGCAGTTGCTCAGCAACATTTGACACAATATGTTCTCCTGGATAAGTGGAAAAAATAAGGTATCAGATAAAAATATTTCCGTACAAAAACAAAGCTCTGAGCTGAAAGGGAAAGAATGTCAAATGGGAATACAGTGTTGTGATACTGCATTTGTTTGTCATTAGTCCAGATTGTGAGTGGCTGTATTAAGGGCCATATCAAGGCAGTGCCTAGGGGAGAAAAATTAGTTTATGGTTTGCAGTCGGATTAAAGTACATGGAATAACAAATGAAGGGTAAATTTCCACACCCTAGATACCTCTCCAAATGTCTCTCTCTTTCCCTGTGTTATAAATATTGCATGGTAGTGCCATTCATTGTTCATATATGTCAGGGATAGTTCACAAAATGAGCTTAAATCTTTATCCCACACATTCCAGTTTTTTTTTAAAAGATGACAATTTTTTCTACATAGGGGTTCTGTTCTTTACTAGGAAAATTACAACTCTGAGGTGGTCCAAGTAAATTAAACCACTTACACTGAAGTGCCTGGGGACAGTGAATTAAAATAACTACTGTGCAGACTCATACAAGAAAATTTAGAATAGCGGAAGAGTATTCTGCCTCTGTTCAATCTAAATACATTTACTGCACACTGTATTCTATCTGTGATTCATATCATATTTGTATTGATTATTTTATAGCTATAACAATATACTTACCATGTTATTCCCCCTGATACCAATATACCATTTGGATCAGGGCCCCCATACCCCCACCCCCTAATCTGCAATGTCTACCTTTCTGTAAGATGTCCCCAAAGTCCAGTTTTATGCCACAGACTGTCTTTTTGCAGGTACTTCTTAAGAAGTACAAATATAGATTTGCCAAGAGAGCTTGTGCCTCTGGGTGAATCTCCCTGTTAGAGTCATAAACTTTACCATATTTGCACTCACTTCCAAATACCACCTACCTGGCAGTTATAATCTATATAGTCTAAAGGTTTGTGCACACATGCGATCGTCGGTACAGACGCATGATGTGTGCGAACGGCCGTTTCGGATTATATTAGTGCTGTGTATCAACAGAATAGCCATTTTAGCCAATTAAGTGCCCATACATGGCATGATTATCGGTCGTTTGTACACATCATGGGTCACGGGTTGGCATCTGCGATTGCATGTGTGTACGAATCTTAAGGCTGGATAAACACCAGTAATGAACCAATAGTGCCACGGATTAGTTGGCTGGAAATATATGATGGTGTGGGGCGGCCAGCCATGACCGAGTTCGGTCGTCCGTATCAGACAAATGGGTCAGTTAGTAAATCACGGCCAATCATGCAGTTCCCTATGGGACCACATGATCAGTCTGTCACATGCGCTGCTGGCTGTAGCCACTGTTACTGTGACCAACAGTCATCTGTCCTGGCAGGGCTCTCACACAAAGCAGATGCTCAGTTGGGACACATGATAGTGTTATGTGTATCCAGACAAAATGGTTTTAACCTGCAGATCTGAACACAGATCCAGGCAATCCTGCCACAATGTGCAATTCAATCTGAACAGCTTCATTGGACATCCTGAGACCCTATACAGGATCCAGAATAACATGCTAGGCTCATACTTATTGGTAATTACCACAGCAAGTTCCAGATTTACAGTCACTATAGGGTTAGGAAACACAGGATAGTGATTAGCTTAACAAGTTATGGAGAGGTTTGGATAAAGGAGCTAAAAGCTCCTCACAGGGTATAAAATGAAGTAGAGCCTTCAAACTGCCCATTTCTCTAAGAATGCTGGGTAGTTTCAGAGACATGCAAAGACATTTAATCATAAACAGACACTTCCTGTCTAGCAAACAGAAACTGGATTGTCTCATTACTTTCTATGGAGAGGGGAGGGGGAGTAAATGTGAGAGTCGGAAGAATTTTCTAATTGGCTAAGACTGTCACATGTTTTACAAACAGCATATAACTGGGTGTAATACAGGAACTTCCTTAGACTTCCTGTCTTGTCATGGGCAGTGCCTAAGAGAATTTTTTGATTTGCTAACAGTGGAAGATCAGAACCTCTCATTGGATGTTAGTAAAATTCCACTTCCTTTTAGTGTCTACATGGAGACCCTGTAGAAATCCTGGAGGTGTGTCTTAACCTATCATTTTGAGTTTTCCATTCAAACTTAGGGGTGTCCAGTAAAGTAAGTTTAGTTTATTAATTGTATATACATTGTTTTGTAATTCAGTAGTAGGTAGCAGTACTATACTTTGTATGGTGTTATTCCTTATGGTGATTTTAATTAAATAGTGCTAATTACACACATGCATAGGAAAGGTCCATTCCTATGTGTAATAATGCTATATACCCCCACCTAGTTAGTTGCTCCTAAAAACTCAATGCAACCTCTGTAAAATTATACATTTATTTATATAATATAAGGGATATTTAATTTAAATGTATTTAATCAAGCACTTTACTTAGTATTTGAGACAAATGTTGCACTTTATTAAGTTATATTGAGTCACTTTACCAAATTAATTATTTGTTTACACTACAATGTATGACAGGGCATTGGTCACTTTACCAGGAATTTGTTAAAATGGAGTGTAAAAAGGGAGTGTCTAAAATTTTAAATATTCTATCACATGCATCATTGTTTGTATTTGGCTTGAGAAAGGCTCCTAGAAAGGAACCAAAATGTTCCCTACTCAACTCTGATGTGGAAATAAACACATATTAAGAGATCCAGTGTGCATTGTTGCATATTTGGGACTATTTGCATATGGACTGTATGGTAGAACCTGGGCAATTAAAGGGTATCCCCACTCAAAATTTATACTTACTTTTTTCAGTTTAATTAAAGAACGGAGGGTGAAGGAGCTATGCCTTAAGGTTCGAACACACGTACGATATTCAGCAGACCCTGACCCACCCCGATCACGACTCAAACCCGCGTCGAACAGCCACTTCGGGTGATAGTCACGCGTGTGTATGCGTTTGTATGGGGTTGTTCGTGGATCAACAAACGATCCGCGACCAAACGCATAAACATTTGCGACTATCGGCCCGAAACAGCTGTTCATCGCAGGTGTGAATCCTGATCGGGGGTCGATCGGGCTTGGAGGTCTGCTGAATATCATACGTGTTTACGAACATTTACCTTCCATTCTTCAATCAATCTAACAGGAGCCAGGGACAAAGATGCAGAACTTAACTGTGGGCGTGATCTAAAGTCTAGAGGTTTAAGTTCTCCTTTAAAATTTTGCCATCCTAAGCTATAACCATCTGAAAATCAACAAAACTGGATTAAACAATTTTTAGACATTATTTATCCTGTTTCTGGGTCTCTGGGCTGGTGCATGAATTGAGAGTCTGTACTTTCGCATGGTTCTACTATAAATACAATAAACATTCAGGGTTATTCAATAAAAGTTCTTATCGTTAAAAATGGTGCTAATTTGCCCCAACCAATCAGATGTTAGCTTGCAAATGTTAACTAAGATCTGATTGGTTGGGGCAGAGAGTTGGGGCAATAAGAACTTTTATTGAATAACCATGATAGTTTAATTCTAGGTTTTTCTTTGTTTGTAACAATATTTTGGATGGGAGCATACAATCTGATTGGTTGGGGCAAGATTAGCACCATTTTAAACTATAAGAACTTTTATTGAATCTCCCTGAATGCCTGTTAAAAATTCTTTCACAGGCTTATCTACTGTGAAACTAAAGCAAAATATACAATACTCCTTTATGGACAATGTCAAAATTTTTTATCAAGATAAACTTACTACCAGCTGATATCTGTATTTTACATTTATGTTGTATTTTTAACTCGACATCATAAAATACCATCATGGTTAGTAAAAAAAAAAAAAGAGCACCAAATATACAATACCACAGGTTTGCAAACTAGTGTGAGGTATCAATATGCTATAATGTTGTCAATTAAACACCACTGCGAGTATTAAATAATGTTACCACAAATGACAACTGCAGTAAAGGGCCAGGCCAAACTAGCGTGTTTCTCTTGATCGCGTTTTGCAATCCGTTAGTGTGCGAGAAACACGTCTCAGTGCATGGCAATGTGGGTGGTCACACTGCATGTACCACACTGCAATTCATTTTTGGAATGTATGTGATCACCATCTTCCAAAGCATTTCCTTTAAAGGGCATGTCCATCCCCAAAACTAACATTAAACCCCATACTAGCCCCACTGTGTAGTGTTAATAAATCCTTACCTTACTCCTCTGCTCCTTATAGATCTTCTGTAATACTTGCCCAAAGTCCAGGAAAGTGATGAGCAGGAGCCAGTCTTCCTGTGTAAAGGTCTCTGCCTGATCTCCTGCCTCTGGGAGGTTTCCAGACATGCATAGGGGAGCCAATTCCTCCCTCCCTCCATCTACATCCATTGCGCTGGTATTTACTTTTTGTGTTAAACCCCTTTTCTGTCGTGTAGATTCCCCCCTCCCAGACCCAAACACATTGTCAGTTTTTTAAAAAAAATAGCAGATTACTTACTTACGAGCCTTCGTTCCTACGGCATTCCCAATAGCCAACAGCCACGTCTGTGATTAGCTGCCTCACAGCCAATCACAGACGGAGCTGCCAGTCCGGACCCTAATCTTACTTCCTTTGCGGAAGTAACATTACTGGCAGAGGCAGCGAGTACGATGGCTGAAGTAACATTACTGGCAGAGGCAGTGGGTACGATAGCTGATATTTTTTTTAAAAGCGGACAATCCGGTTGGGGCTGGGAGGGGGAGGCTACACTATGGAAAAATATGGATTTTATGGTGGACATACCCTTTAAACACAGATGGGTAATGTTATTGTTAATGAATTCATTTCATAGAGGAAGCAATTCATTTAAATAATTATGCATGATGTTTAAATCTCACATGTTTATCTGCATTCTAATGTAATAATTATATCAAACCCTTTGTTTACAAAAAAACAAATTAACACTGTTAGGTAGGCAATATTAGAAATAGTACACACATCTGGGACAATGATGTATTATTCCCTTCAGGAATTAGTCTAATTATGTTACAAGTTATTTACAAGAAACCTTTTCTTGGCAATACTTCCAAGGAACCAATAGATAAGGTCGATGAATGTACTGGATTTTCAACAAAGCATCACAAAATGCTGTTAATCTGTCATTCATTGAGTAATGCTAAGTGAAACTATTGATCTTAACTACATCAAGTATTTAAAAAGTAATTAAAATAGCAAGTAAACTAGCTTAGTGAAAGAATTTCAGACAACATATGATGAACTTGATAAAATAACTGCCCCATTGTACTGTAAACAGGTTTTAATGGTAAATATGCCCATTTGGGTAAATGACAGACAGAATGGAGAACCAGGCAAGGTCGATTGTTTTAGCAACAGATTTAGCAACACCTAAACCAAAGGTGTAAATTCAGTTCCAAAATGCTGGGTGCTCCAAGCACTGTAGCCAACAGTAGACAAATATATAGATGAAGTACGCTGGGCACACCAGTCCTAATGAATCAAATTATTATTTATTAGTAATGTTTCGGAACCCGCGCGGTTCCTTCCTCAGACTAAATATATTATTTGGTCTGAGGAAGGACCGCACGGGTTCCGAAACATTACTAATAAATAATAATTTGATTCACTAGGACTGGTGTGCCCAGCGTACTTAATCCATATTCCTTGCAGAAAACTTAATCATTGTACCTAGAACCCCTGTTTTCTGAGCAGTTCTAGTTCTGATAGAAGCTACAGTATTTTCCAAACTAATTCTTTGTAGGGGAAAATTGAGATATTCCTCTACATAAACAATCTGAGCTTTCCCTTGCAATAAGATACATTTACCACCTGTTTTATTAGAGACATAGATTCATTACACCCATGATAATCTTGGGTTTCATATTTATATTTATGGATTTAAAGGGCATCATTAATCTCCAAGAAGGGGCTAGACCCAGAAGGTATCTTGTAAAAAAAAAAAAACAACATTGCAAAAACACTGCAGAGAAAAATAGCCTAGAGTACATAAATAACCATAAATAATGCTGTAAGCTCACTTGGGCAGGCAGTCTTTTCT
Source organism: Hymenochirus boettgeri (assembly GCA_019447015.1). Taxonomy (NCBI): domain Eukaryota; kingdom Metazoa; phylum Chordata; class Amphibia; order Anura; family Pipidae; genus Hymenochirus; species Hymenochirus boettgeri. The sequence continues at coordinate 176,163,519 of CM033473.1, forward strand.
TTTGAATCATATCATGTTTTGCTGTAAATTAACTCATGTACTTATCTGCATTACCTTTGTTTGTAATAAAGGTTATTATATGTAATACCCTTGTATGTAATTATGTGACTACATAATTTCAAAGTTCCACGGTAACTGTTGGCACTATATAAATCCATAATAATAATAATGTGAGGCTATACTTCTGAAATATTTTGCAGGACATTTATTTAAGACAAATTCTAGATGGATATAGTTTAGAAAGATGTTGCAGATCCTAATGCTTGTTGCAGGCCAACAAATGGAATGATTTAAACTACTGGTCATTACTCGTAAAGGTCAATTCCACAAAGCTCTTTCAAATTTACTGAAGGAAGCAAACTACTGACACTTCAGGAACAACTTTAATATTTCACTACACAGTAAAGTAGCAGCAGAAGCGATTGAAAGGCTTTTTTTTTATCTATTAAAGAGACTTTACAAACTAACAGAGAGAACGGATACCCTTCAATTAACATTTTTTTTAGTTTGATAAAATAAATGGTTAACTGATTAAAAATCAATGAATCGGAAGGAGACACAGAGGTTACTCTTGTCATCAAGGAATAATATAACCTTAAGCTTAGAAGCTGAATTTGGACCCCAAACAGAAAGAGCTAAATGAAAAGATAATTACCAGAACTGACGCATTACCAAGGACAATGAATCATGGGAAATTACCTGTCTAAGATTAAAATCCATTCTTTGCGTAACTAGCAAATACAGCTAGGATATTTTTATTGATCTTTAGAAAATTGTCACTGTAACTTTCATTCAATCAATGAAAAAAAAAATCATGAATCAATGAAAAAAAAAATCATGAATCAATAAAAAAAAAATCATGAATCAATGAAAAAAAAAATCAGGAATCAGTGAAAAAAAAATCATGAATAGGCAATAAATGCTAGAGAATAAATTCTTAGGATTAGGTTTCTTTATTTTGCACTGTGTAATTGGCTATTGCTACTTCTACTATTAGAACTTGTACAGTAATTGCCATAGGATGGAATCATCTTATAGTGGCAGTCATTTAAAATGGGGAACATTTTATATATGTGCAATAAAACGGTATTAGGTATTAAGACCTGTTTTGTCTTTTAAATGTAAACATCAATTATGGCTCAATAAAAAAAACTTACTTAGATATGGAATAAATCATTTTATTTACCTGCACATAACTGTACATTCTACATTCTACCAGTTGCAGAACTGCAGGGGCACCCCACAAGATTGTTGTCCGGGAAATACCAAAAACTGGTTCTTCCAATTAGGTGTGGTTTCTGCACAATTACCTGTATTATTAAATTGCATCATATCCATAAATGTTGGGCAGAGCCTGTTGCCTAACATTTAGCTAGTACTGCAGAGGAAACATCCCTGCTGAGTAAGAATGAGTTGATTGTTGAGGAAAGCTTTGGTATTTGCTGCAATGAAGAACAATAATCAACTTGTTGATCTTTCACAAGAAACATTTTAATACTAAATTTGAGTAAAAGTCCTCATCTAGTGGCAGCTATAGGAATGAACAAGCAGACTGGAAATATCAGTGTAAAGTGAGAATGAAAATACCAATATATCCAAAGCACTGTACTGTAGGAGATGAACAATGGGACCCCTGTGGTATCCTATTCACAATAAAGTGCACTTTGTCTCAATTTGCAGATTTAGAAGAAAAATATGGAAGGTTTTTGTGTCCAATTTACTGCCTGAAAAGGTCTGTTCTCTCCATTTTCTATGGACATTGTTTCAAAGCGTTTGTATTCATACAGACAGCACTTCTTACCTAGCTGTATTCTAAACGTCAGGTGGAGCAAATAACAGGAACAATGGATTTTTAAAAGCAAGAGGTGAACATTTTTTTGACCTTACTATAAAAAGGAAAATAAAAATGTAATTTGCTGTTCTCCTTGCACCAATAGTCTTAATTGGCTTTCTCTTCTTTATTATTGTCGACAAATCAGTTGTTTACAAAAAATTTAAAATGAATGTGTTACTAGGCAATTTCTGTACTTTTATATTGGTAGGCACCATGCACAATAAGAATCCTGTTGTGCGCAAACACAGTGGCTCATCATATATTCATTATACTATGTGTCAGAACTAATAAAAGTCTAACCAAGAGGTAGTGTGTCCCATAAGACAATAAATAAAGCAAAATGTGCTCTTTTGTTCCATAACTTGCTTCTTTAAAGGTGCCTTTGTATCTTCTATGGTCAATGCCCTTTTGGGCAATTTGGTAATACAGTTTGGATAGATGGATCTAGGTTGATGGTGCCATGTACTGTACCATATATTTCTTAAGGATGCTGTACACAGAACTCAGGTTATTAAAGTGGTACATGCTGATGTTTTGGTCTGACCAGTAATGCAGCTTTTTGAACACTGAACAACTTCCCATGATTTTCAACATATCTGCTTGTTTAGATGGGCTTACTTTGCTAGAAAAACAGTTGAAAATCCTACCAAAATATTGGGCAGATGTAAAGTAACACTATACTGATTTTTTAATATAACAAGCCTTAATTGAAATCTATAATACTGTGGGATGTAGGAGAGAGTACTCTCATTGCTATCTGTGTAGCTGACTAGGAGCTGTTAATAATAATGCTTCCGCAATGACTGACAGAACCTTCTGCTAAGTTCCAGACTTCCCTGCGGCACTTTGCACACGCCGGCGCGATGACATCAAACACACACCGGCGCGGAGGAATACAGGCAGCCTATGCGCTTCCCAGATATATAGCGTTAGATAGATAGATAGATAGATAGATAGATAGATAGATAGATGCACAGACAGATTTAGTTAGATAGATAGATATGAGATAGAGCAATAGATAGATAGACAGATAGATAAATGGGCAGCGTTAGATAGACAGTTAGAGAGAGAGAGAGACACAGATAGACAAAGAGAAAAGAGAGATAGACAAGAGGCAGATAAAGTTAGATAGAGAGCGACAGATGCAGACAAGAGGCAGAAAAACAGTAAAATAAAGAGAGATAGAAAGAGAGAGATATAAAGAGAGATAGACAAGAGGTAGATATACAGAGAGAGAGAGGGACAGATAGAGATAGATATACAGAGAGAGAGGGACAGATAGAGATAGATAGGGGCAGAGGTCCATGTAGAAGGTACAAGAAGGTCTCCCTGGCCAAAGGTGTGGGCAAGCGTCTGACTACAACTGAACACAACAGTGAGTTTAAAATTACCAGATTGCTACCAGTGTATAATGAAATTGCCAGTTTACTGTGTCTTTGTGTCTCTCTGTCTATTTCTCTGTATTTTTGCCTGTTTATCACTATCTGGCTGTGTATCTGTTTGTGTTTTTCTATCGGTCTGTTTGTGTCTTTTTGTCTGTCTCTGGTAAGTAGCTAGTGGGTGTGGCTTAATTGGGGCGGAGTAAGGGTGTGGCCTAAAAATGTTGCGGCGCATGGAGTTCCCAAGGGTGCCCTGATCTTCTTAGACCCTAGATACGCCCCTGGAGGACAGGCAAGAGAACTGTAAGCCACTGCATGAACAATGTATTTGACAGCTAGCTTCAAAGCTAACAACATGAGGTAGGGTTGTTGTACCCTACCCCCTAAAGAAATATAGAATTTATTTCAAATGAAAAAAAGTGGAAAAACACACTTCAAATATATAGATATTACTATATAAATATTTACAATTTTGGTGAGTTTCTTCAACCAAGATTTTTTTCCATTGACCATCAGCAGTAGACCATCAACTGACCTTATAGTACACCAAGAAGACATTCTGGAATTAGGGGCCCTATTTATAAAAGATCGGTATCGTTATCGTAAAATACCGATCGTTATCGTAAAATAACGACCAGGGTTTTACTGACACCGACCGTATTTACCGTAACGACCGTTATTTAACGATATCGTTAAATAACGGTCGTTATCGAAATAACGGTCATGGTAATAACGGTCGTTATCGGTAAATAATGACCGGTATTTACCGATAACGGCCGGTATTTAACGATATCGTTAAATAACGGTCGTTATCGGTAAATACCAGTCGTTATCGGTAAATAACGGTCAGTATCGGTAAAAACCCGGTCGTTATTTTACGATAACGATCGGTATTTTCCGATAACGATACCGATCTTTTATAAATAGGGCCCTAGGGATCATATTTTTTTTTTTAAAAAGTAGATAAACACTATCAGGGAGATTCAATAAAAGTTCTTATCGTGCTAATTTTGCCACAACCAATCAGATGTTAGCTTTTAAATTTTAAATAAGATCTGATTGGTTGGGGCAAAATTAGCACCATTTTAAACAATAAGAACTTTTATTGAATCTCCCTGTATATTGTAATTTTCCTAAATCTAACAAAAAAAAAGAGAAATGATTTTACAAAAAGAAAACAAAAGGGTAAAGTGGGAAAAAAAAATAAGCCATAATTTGAAGAACCTGAACCAACAAAATATTTTTCTTGGATATTTTTTATGATAGTATACATTTTAAAAACCCACATGGCAGGGTACAAGAAGAAACTGGAAGTTTGGACTAGATAGAAAGTTATAAAAACACACATTCTACAGTAGACATTCTTGTTGTGTGGCATTTGGTCTAATGATTTTAGGCACAAAGTGATTGATATTTGAGCTGTTAAAACTCACACATAGACAGATTAATATATGTATTTTGCAGAATGACACTCTACGCATATTTAAGTTGCTGTAAGATTGAATGGCAGCTTTATTGTTGATATTTACTTTGTTTTTAAGCTAGGATTTATTCAGTTTACCTCATGTGCCATTTCTACACATGTCAAAAACATGGCAATGAACCAATTAGAGAACAGTAGTAGGCAATGATAAAAGCGACATTTGTTTATTGAGTGCATTAAAGAAATGGAATAGCCTTTTGTACTCTCAGCATGCAATAAGTCCCATTGAGTATCTAGAGCATTCTGCTTTATATGTTTGGAATTAATGATTGCTCCAGTATCGGTGCCAACACAAAGCTTTGGAAACCTTGCTGGTACATTCTATTTACTTCAAAATCTGTTGACACTGGCTTGCAGTAGAAAGCTCAAATCTACAGTTAAGCTTTGGTCTTTGTGCATTCTCCTGCATCTAAACAGAATTGTCAGTGTCACTAATGTTATAGCTATTTTGATTGCTTGTTTTTTGTTTGTTGTTTTTTAAACAGCTGATCGCCAGTATGTAATTACAATTGCGCACAATCAGCTGTTTAAAACAACGGTACTGGACCGGCAAAAGTTTAAAACAGCTGATCATGTGTACCTTGAGTTATGTACAACTGATCATCAATTTAAAACTGCTGATCGTGTTATCTGTCCTAAAGAGCAGTGAAGTGATGCCTTCATAAAGTTTTCTATAGTATATTCACAGCATAAAAAGCATGTCCAAGTTCTCCAATGATATCATAAACTGAAAATATTAAATACGTTACCTTAAGTGGTGCTGGGGCACGTATTGGCGATTGTTGAGAAATATCTTGCTTTTCATCTGAGCAATCGTTGTTTTCCAGGACAGTTTTTGTTACAAGAGAGTTTGGCTGGTTTCCATTCGCCTTTAAGTTGTTAAGCTTGTGGTTTTCATTAGAGCTTGTCCTTTTGCTTTTGTCATCTCTAGAATTATTCTGAGAGTCAAAAAGCCTGCTAGCCACATTGGATACTGGCTCCTGTACATGATAAATAAGAAGTAAATAAACCCATGAACGTAGCACTTAATTCTCAGAATGGTTTGTCTGGATATGCAAAGTTTGTGTAAATTATATCTGTTTAGGACAACCTAAATATTATGTATTTAACCTACTGATTTGCTGTGGCACTCATAGCAAGGAACAGATCTGTCATGGCACTGCTTTGTTTAATCATCCATGCACTTTCCAGTAGGAATTGTAAAATAATTTAAATATATAACATTGTATATTATTACAGTTATGCCCTAGCACCCAGTTTAGGAAACACTAGTTTAACCTACTGTTTCCTTCAAACTATTGATCATTAAGCTGCTGCCCATGAAAATTGTTGAGCAATAGTTCTCAATATCTTATAGCAGTCATCAGCTGCAAATAGAATTCCACAATTTGGCTCCCTAATAGCATAAACCCTAGAAATATATTTGGAATCAAATTGGAGGGTTAGGTTGGATATTGTGATGCTTTGCAGCCTACAATATAGGGGGTGGGGATGAAGGATCAGTGCCATCCTTTTGTCTGTATGTGTCTTTTAGTACCAGCATTAAGATGTTTATAGCTAGCAAAACATTAAAAGACCCACCCCCTACTTGCCATTATCACCTGTCACCATTAGGTCATGTTTAGGGGGGTAACTACTGGGGAGCAGACCCTGTGAGCTCAGGAAGGCCCCTCTTCTTACTTTCCCTATGACAAATAGATCCTCCCCCAAGAAAACTACTGTAGATGGAGCAGAGAAGGGGGCCCCATCTTAGTTTTGCTAGGGGCCCAGTGACTCCTGGTTATGCTACTGTTCATGCTTAGCGGCTCATACCAGGATTTTCCCTCCTTTCCATTTTAATAAACAGTATAAATCCAAGCTGAAACCTATAGTGTTATTGCTAGTATTTTCCTTTAACGAAAGAACTGAAACATATCAGACCTTATTTAATAAAAGGTGCAAAACTTTGCCTTTCTTCTTAATATGTACAAACCAATCAGATGTTTTTCTAACTGTAGTATACCAGTATAAAGGAAACTCTTGATTGGTTGCGCAGATTCACAACACGGGCAGTTTTTTGCACTCTTATTAAATAAGCCTGACACTTTTTAAATGAAAAGATATAACAGAGTAATAGGGGAAGATGTTGTTTCATTTATACCAAAATTAGACAAATTGCAGATAGTATTTTGAACAGATGAATTAATTGCTAGAATTTAAGCATGTACACAGCTAAGTACATCAACTAGTACAGTGTTCCCTCTAAGCTGTGCGCGCGCACTAATTAGCAGACCTGCACACAAAGATTAAAATAGTGTGCATGTAGGTAACACGGAATGCAGAGCACAGAATTGGATTTTATATTGACATAGACCAAATATATCTGTGCACACAGCCGATAAAAAATTAGAAGGAACATTGAACTAGTACGATGAGAAGGTGACTAAATCCTGATTATCTGTTCTTTTACCAACATTTATTAATTGGTACAATGCAAGGCAGTGAGTGTTGGGTTGTAATACATTATTATGTATTTATGCTGAACTTCCCCTTTAAACTCATGTGTAACACCACAGGTAACTGATGTTTTTACCTTGCATATATACTCATTTTCTTATTATTAAATAACATGTGTATTTAAGATTCATAGAATGGCATACAATTAATTTGTGTGCTTAATTTGTGTGCTCTCTAATTTTTATAAGACTATAATATTTCCAGGGATTGTATCGCATCCTATGAAAATGTTTTTTCTTTCGATGACAGATTTGTTTGTGCTGAAGTTTAATTTAATTGTTTAATTTAATTTATAATGAGAGTCTGTAAATCATAGCTATTTAAGTACCTTTCAGTTGGTAATGCCATTCTCATCTGAGCCACAAGTAATCAATTGAAAATCATTTTTGAACTGTACTGTATTTGCCAGACTGCAATTAGCGGAAATAGTTCTATAACACATCTCCTTTTTTACAATCATGTGAGGCAAGTTTTATGCCTTACAGGTAGAAAAACTTACCTCATCATACTGATCTTTCATTTCCTCTGCTTCCTGTTCAGGACTCACTCGCCCTTCCTTTTGGCGGTCCAGAACTGATCTTGGCTTACATAGAGGAGCAGGATTGTAGCAAACATTTCTAGGTTGTAATTGTCTTTGGAAATATATAATATTCCCATTCTGGCCTGAACTGTTCTTGGAAGACTTTGAAAACCTTTTACATTCCTGCAGAAAAATAGTCATATGTATAATAATCCAAATTACAACTCTCCACATGGAATATTGTTTTTTGAAAACAATTGTTTTGTTCTACTATTTACACTAAATTAAAACAGTGATGCATAAAATGCCCAGTGGCACAATCCCCGAGTATAAAACCCACACTAAATAACCAATAGTATATAGTGTATATCCCCCAGTGTTTACGTGTAAAAACACAGGCATTTAGTTTTTGGAATTGTTCTTTGCAGAGAATTTCACAATTATGGATCTATATAGTATAGATCCATATATAGTATATATTAAGGGGCCTGTCATTTGTCCAGTGTTTTTGGGGGGTTCTGGGGGCAGTGTGACTAGCGCCTTACCATGTTGTGGATGTCATTTTTCAGTGTTGGGATGTAGCTATATTTGTTATAAGGCAAAATCCTCAAAAATTAAACTAGTGGAAAAAATAATTCTGTAATGAATTAATGCACCCCATCCCCACAGCAGGTAAGGACCAAGCATTGCCCTATATACATACAACAAGGAGTCTGGTATCTTGCACCCATGTGATCTACAATATTTAAACATGTTATATCTGCAAGTTGGATAAAAGGATCAACACAAGGACTTTATTGCATTTTGCTTTATGCTAATACAAACCTAGTTTAATTTACTTTATACAGGTTTGCTCAGTCACCTTCATTTGACTGACAGGCAGGCATTATTTTCTCATTTTCTGAGATACTCAGAAAGTCTAAATGGTTTGCTCAAGATTACAAGGATCCAAAAACGAATAGCTTTCTTCAAATTCCCTTTTATTACATCTATGCTGCTCATTTCCCATATGCTTTACTTTCTGATACCTACAGATAAGTTGGCTCAGAAATGTTTGTAGATAATAATGTGTGAATTTTTTATGTCTATATACCTATAATGGCAGGAACCAAATCACTGAATTGTATGGTATTACATGGACAAAGCAAGAGTTTGCAGTATACATTTATTTCCATTAAAGAATAAGTTTTATAAAATTCCTACTATTAAATAAATGAATTATTATTATAAAATATACTTCATTAGAAAGATTATCAGCCTGGTTCCCTGAGAACAATGTCATGATGATTATTTATAACGGAAAATGTCAGTGTTGAAAGAGATTAGATCTGTATCCATTTCTGCAATCCTAGAATAGATTTATATATAGAGAAAATGTACCCTTGGATAGAAAGATGATTGGTGGTGAGCATTGCAGTAAATCAGGATCAGAACAAAATACCATAGGAAGCAAAGAAGCCAGAATATCCAGGGGTTTTGGATTATAAAGGGATTTTACTGAATCTTGTTGCCAATATAGCATTAAATAATGTAGTTTCTGTAAACACTAATATATGGCAAATATTTCATCAATAAAAAAAGAAAACAAGATAAATCCTGTCTGAATTTATTCCACCTTTATTGTAAAAATGCCATCTATACAGTCAAAAATCCACTAAACGGATACAGAAGAGTCAACCAAATTTTCAGATTGTGGTGGCATCTACTGTACACAGATCTCTTGAGATCCACCCACATATCTACAATCTGATTAAAGGGCATGTTCTCCATATAATCCTATATAGGTAAATTACCCCCCAAAACCTAATCTATAATAGCTGACAGATGTAGAACATGGTGTATATGGTTCTCAGCACTTAAATTATTGTTTGAAAAAGCATCTTTGAGTGTGCCTCCCTCCAATTATATGCAGATGTAGGACTAGCCTTTTATGCCACAAAATGTTCTTCTCCCCTTCCCTCTTCCTCCTTTTCAAGCTCCCTTCAAGCTTTTTTTACAAGCTCGCACATGTTAGTGGGAATAGCATTCAGTCATTGGCTGTTTTGTCGTTTTTCACTTTGATGACTGACAGTGCAGAATGTATCGTTCGCTAACCTTCAAAAGTATCATTCAATTTGGTAACCCTTGAATGTAAGGATCGTTTTGCTAACCCTAGAATGTATCGTTCGCTAACCCTCAAAAGTATCGTTTGATTTCAGTAGTCCTTATATTTATGGTTCTTTTTTCGCTAACCCTCGAAAGTAGTGTTCGGAAACCCTCGAATAGGCCCCAAGCCTCGAATGTAGCTTGCGCAAAATCCGACAATTGCCCGTTCATGTTTAAGAAGTGTTTAAAAAAGTTTTAGTGATAGTGGCATGTTCCCCAGACCATGTCCCAGGTGCCACAGCCATTTACAGTAAGTTACCATTGTTAGTTTAGCTGTAAATCATCAGAACTTTTCGAACTATCACTCCCCATTGACTTTAATGGGTCCGAATTTGAACTTTCGAACTTTTACTCAAGTTCAAAAACGGGCCGAACTTTATGAAGTTTGGCCATCTCTACTGCTAAGAACCAGGAAGCAGAAAAAGAGGCAAATGTACATTATTAAGCATTTTAGGTTAGACTTACATCTGTCAGATTTCGAACTATTGCAGTTTTGGGGTTTGGGAGGGATTTGTCCTTTTAGGTATGGGCTTTGGCTGGGCTATTCCAGGATATCGATTCTCTACTTCAGATTCCTATTTAATGCTTAAAGGATATGTCCATTCTTGAAATAAATTTTTGTTATATCAATCCCTGTCCCCCCAGTTCCAACCGCTATATTTATTTTATTAGAAAGTTCCCCAAACTTTACTTACCTATTACTAAAAAAAGATTCAGAACTCTACTTACATCAAAGACGTGGCTGCTGGCAATGCAGAGCGCCACGGGAGCAAAGGGCTGTAAGTAGATTTCCGATTCTTTTTTTGGTAATCTGACATGGCAGTTGGGGGTGGGCAGGGATAGCCTAAACTACAGAAAAAACTTAATGCTACCTGGGCATTCAGGGAGTGGTCCGGAGGGTGGGAGGGAAGGGCTCCCTTGGGCATGTCACACTGCCTTCTGGTCCTATCCCATAGAAGCCATGAATCTGTGTCCTGTACTGATAAAATCTAACAAGACTGAAACATGACAGGATAGTCTGGGTTCTTTATAGGACCTTAGATATACCAATAGTGATCCCTCTCTAAATCATTGACCAATAGCGTTCCCTTTCTAACACATTTACCAATAATGATCCCTCTCTAACACATTGACCAATAGTGATACCACTGTAACACATTGACCAATAGTGATCCCTCTGTAACACATTGACCAATAGTGATCCCTCACTATCACACTGACCAATAGTGATCCCTCTTTAACACATTGACCAATAGTGATCCCTCTGAAACACATTGACCAATAGTGATCCCTCTGTAATACATTGACCAATAGTGATCCCTCTGAAACACATTGACCAGAGCAGCGTAGCTGTAACACGCTGCTGTAGGTTTCGTAAATCCAGGGGTGAGGACCTAGCGGTTCAGGTCCTCACCCTGGGTAAAAGCTACTGCACGAAGATGTGGAGCGGAGGGAAGGTGAGTATAATTGTCCTTTAATGGGGAGGGTGAGTATTGAAAGACAGAGATTTTATTAAAGAAAGATACAGTGGATCTCCTATTGATCTATTATTGGTTGGAAAACTGAGGGGGAAGATTGATTCAAGCTCTGCACAGCTGTTGTAATTTACTGTGGTGTCTCTACTGAACTATAACAATGTTACAATAAATATATAATAAAAAGACAAAACCCAGGATTTAAATTTCTTCCTGTATAGATGTATTAATTTATCAAAACAAATAAAGAAAAATCAAGAATAGAAAAAATATGATTGTGTTATAGAACAAATACAAGATAAATAATGTCTAGATGTTAGGCTGCGCTTTATGTATATTAACATGCATTTCTAAAGCACTGACACTTCCAGTACAATCCAAAAGATGGTACTTTTGTTTGGGTATATATATCATCTCTGATCCCCTCTGGTTCCTTCAAATTTATAGTAGGGTGTATAGATTTGATATCATCTGTATCCACATATCATCTGTATCCACATATCACATATACATATATATATATATATATATATATATATAAATGATAGGAAAGGGTGGTGATTAATTCTAATTATGACATTCTTTTAATTTTATTTCCAAAAAATCAAACTTTAAATAAGAAAAAACTCAGTAAATTAAACATCATGATGGAAGATTCCACTCATGTGCCCTTCCTTTTCCTCTGTGAGCTCACTTTAAATGGCATGTCCACGCCCCAAACTAAAACTTGTCCCACTCTGTAGTGTAAAAAATCCTTACCTTTCTCCTCTGCTCCTTATGGTTCTCCAGCAAAACCTGTTAAAGGTCTATGAAACTGAGTCCGTGTAAAACCGGAATCTGCCTCTTCCTTGTCTTAGAGGACTCTGGCATGTGCAGGGGAGCTCTCCCCCTCCCTCCCCCTGTCTGGATCCCCCCAGTACTGCATTAATCTTAAAGGACGTGTAAACTGTGACAAATAATTTTCACACTAATCACACAGTAATAAGAATGAATTGCCACCAATCTTAAATCTGCTTTTTTTTCCCTGCTTCTCAGATCTTTTTTCCTTGTTTTTTGGAGTTTTACTTTTTTGAATGGGGTGGGACACAGCTAGTCAGTAAAAACTGCCCATCCCCCTGACACACTACATGTAGACACTATCCATTCTATAAAATTAAAGCTTATTTCTCTGCCACTACATGACTAATTGATTCAGCATTAAAGGGCATGTCCACCCCCCAAACTAAAATTTAACTAACCCCTGGCCCTACTGTGTAGTTTGAAAAAATTCTTGCCATACATCTCTGCTCCTTATGGTTCTCCTGCAGTGCTTGTCCAAAATCCAGAAAACTGAAGAGTAGGAGCGGTTCTCCTGTCCAAAAGGTTTCCGCAGGGGAGCCCTTTCCACCCCTTTCCTCCCTCCCTGGCTGCCCTTCACCTAGCGTAAAAAGATTTATATATGTTATAGGCCATTCCTTCCCACCCCAACCGCTATATTAGACATCCAAAAAAATAATCTGAACTCTACTTACAGCCCTTCGCTCACACAACACTTTCTATCACCAACAGCGAATAACAGCCGTTGCTGCCGGTCTGGCCCCTGCTTGTTGTTCCAGCAAGCAGGGAGGCAGATCAGAACACCGCAGGATTGAGGAGCTATAAGTAGAGTTCTGCTAGGTTTTTTAGAAATCTTAGGGCACGATCACACTGCAACTCAAATGCAATCGCTCACGGAATTGCATGCGATTTCATCGCGTTTGCGCCTGCGTTTTTTTCATTAAGTATTGAAAAACGCATGCGATTGCGATTCAAAATGCGGAACGCAAATCGCAATCGCAACGCACCCGAAAACTCACATTTTCAGTGCGTTGCCGTGTTTTCAATGATATGAAAAAAACGCAAGCGCAAAAAAAGTGCAGCAGTGTGGCCTAGCCCTAATACAGCGGTTGGGTGTGGGCAGGGTTGGCCTATAACATATTTTTAAAAAATTTGTAGGGTGGAGATGCCCTTTAAGATCATGCAAAAGAATAAGCACTATCTGTTGCTCTGTGCTCTTTCTGCGTCTGCAAACACCAAACCCTGCAGTTAACTGGTGTCTATTTTACTGTCAATGTACCACTGTACCTGAAGAAATCAATAACAAAGTCTCCACAACCCTTCAAACTCTTTCAGCTAAAATAAAGTGTATCTACTTGATTCAAGCAGTTATTACAGCTGCTAAACTCCCCATTGCAAAGCAGTTTCACTTTCACTATAACACAAAATCACTGGGTGAATGCTATTTGCTGTAGGAGGTTACAGATCATCTCCACTGCTCATGCTCCACACTCCACACATTTGTGCCTTAATTTTTGGAGGGGGTGGATACATTGAGAGGAGTCATGCATATTAACTAGGAGTGAGCTGAACAGGACATGAGCAATGTCTAATGACAGGGAGCACTGAGAGCAAAAAGGGATCAAGTTCCTGACAGCACAAAAGTATAGAGGATAAAGGCAAGTCATTTTTTTTCAATTCGGAATCCCGAAGTGAAAAAAAAGGTTTTATACACCGTATACGGGGTTGCTAGGCCTCTCTATTTGGGCAGGATTGTCCCGACTGCAGGGACAAATTGAAATCCTGTTCAAATACCAGCCCTGGAAGCCCCGCCTCATTACACCTCTAGGTCCTCCCCCCAGACAGTGGCTCCAATTTGTCACTGTGACATCACTGCCCCATCCCCTCCTGCTCCGAGGTGGCTGGAATATGGCAACCCTGACTGTAAATGCTACCCCCAACCCTAAATGCTATGTTTTTAAAAGTGCCTAGAAATAGACTTACCCGACCTTGTTCCCTCGGTGCTGTATTCTAACAAGCAGCTGCGTCTGACTTTCAGCCAATCACAGACGCAGGTGAGAGTCCGGCCCAAATTGCTATTCTGTTACCGGAAGTAGCAGTAGAGGCAGAGGCCAAGGAAGAAAGTGGGTAAGTCTATTCCTGGGTACTTTTTAAAAGGCATGTCCACCCCCTAATATAAGATTTAACCCACTACTGGCCCCACTGTGTAGCTTTAAAAAATCCTTACCTTACATCTCTGCTCCAAATGGTTCTCTTACAGTGCTTGTCCAAAGTCCAGGAAACTGAAGTGTTGGAGCCGCCTTCCTGTGTAAAAGGTTTCATCCTCCCATTGTCCTCTGAGAGGACAGTGGCATGTGCGGGGGAGCACTCCCACATTCCGGATTCCTCCCTGGCTGGCCATCACCTACCATACAAACATTTTTTGCAGTGTAGGGCCCACCCCCAACCACTATGTCAGATTTCTAAAAAAAGATTCTGCCTCTCAGCCAATCACAGACGCGGCTGCCAGTCCTGCCCCTGCTTGCAAGTTCTGGCAAGCAGGGAGCTGGATCAGAACTCCACAGGATCGAGGGTCTGTAAGAGGTCAGAATCGTAGATTTACAATCCTCATAGAATACAATTGCAGTAGTTCGGCATAAATGTACGATCGCGGCCGTACATTTGTATATATAAAGTGCTCATGCTATTTTAAAATGTTTTAACTCTAATTACAAAAAAATACTGACGGATAGACGGGGTAGATATGTGTTTGTAGATTTAGATATTGATACTAAAGGATATGCTCTACTAGGTATATACAATCCCCCACCAGCTTCGCTATCACCTCTAAGAGCAGCAGTCACTTTCTTGCTGCGTTACCTTACAGCAGGTGTTATATGTATTGGGGATTTTAATGCAGTTATGAATAAAATGATAGACAGACTACTGCCCCGATCTGTGCAACCTTCCCCACTGAAAAATATGATCCTGGAGCTGGGATAGATAGGCTCCTGGAGAGTTAGAAACCCACTATTGAAAGAATACATGTGCCACTCCTGCACACATGACACTTTATCCCATACAGACCATATATTTGTAAATAAATTAGCCAACTCACCAAAGCTGCCCACTTACCAAGAGGAATCTCAGACCATTCACTGATCTTTACATCAATATCCTATATTAATGTAAAATAAACCTATTCTGACTTACCCTACTGCCTACACCTGACTCCATCCTAGACCAAATAGAATTTTACTTATCCCTAAATCATGATCCAGTACCAGTGATAACCCAATGGGATGCACTCAAGGCTGTAATATGAGGCTTCTTCAATACAGCTATTAGTCATATAAAAAAAACCCTTGCAACAGGCTACATATGTATCTAATCCTACAGAATGCCTGGACAAAAGCAAGAACTCAATAATATTTTGGTCAAAAGGCACATTGAAAATAATTTTTCCACAAACAACAATATTTTACCAATCAGCTAGGCTGTTAACTAGACTCGCACATGGCTCCATGGATCAAAATAACATATCAACCACCCATACCCCAATAGGAAAAACTATTACTCATACCACAGACATCTTAGTCGAGTTTACCGGATATTACAAAACACTATATACAGCAAAAAGCACTGCAACCCCAGGCACAACTCGATCAATATCTAACAAACTGTGGTATTCCCATTCTATCCAATAAAAACAGGGACACATCACACTACTGTTAAAAGCTGACAAGAACTCACATTATTGTGGATCTTATAGGCCCATCTCTTCTCTAAACATAAATTATGAATTACTAGTTAAAGTGCTGGAAAATAGACTATAAAAGATACAATCCACAATAATACACTGATCAAACTGGTTTCATGTTAGGAAAACCCACCTCTATCAATATCAAGAAAACACTTATACACACAGATCAACCACGATAATTCAGGCTCCAGACTTATGCTTTCCCTAGATGCCCAGAAGGTGTTTGATTCTATGGATAGGTCTACAAAAATTTGGCTTTGGTCCTCAATTTCTAAAAGGGATTAAACTCCTATACAAACATCCCACTGCTGCAATCTATATCAATGGGGCTTGCTCTTCTCTGTTACTTTTGGGAAGGAAATGAGGCAGGGCTGCCCCCTGTCACTGTTTGTTTTCACCTGGAACCACTAGCTATAAGATTCTGCCCCTCACCCAATATACAAGGCCAGACTTTGGGAGCTCACATGTCCTATTCTATATGCTGATGACCTAATATTATATCTAGCGGACCCAACAGACTCACTTAAATTGGCATATAATATTATAACTGAGTTTGGTCCCTATTCGGGGCTTCTTATAAACTGGAACAAATCATATATAATCCCCATCAACCAGCTTATTTTATTACCCCTATCAATCAACAATATCATCCCGGTAGTGCAAGAATTTAAATACATGGGAATTATAATCACCAAAAATCCTGATATATTCCTTCAAAAGAATGTATACTCTCTCCTAGATCTAATTAAAGCTAAACTCCACATCTGGAAGCAATTCCCAATAAACTTAATAGGGTGTATCAATTTAATTAAAATAATCATTCTCCCAAAACTCCTTTATGCACTCCAGCACAGTCTAACATTTATACCACAGACCTTCCTCCAATCCTTTAATAGTCTACTTATATCTTTTCTGTGGGGGTCTGGTAGAGCCAGAGTAAGACTTAACATCCTACAACGCCCCAAAACTAGACATGTCCAGCATGTTGGTAACTGGCATAAATCCAATCTCCCTTGTATAGATCCCCACCCCTCCCAAATCCACAGTTTCCCCCCCCCCTCCCTTTTTTTAATCCTAATAAACTTCTTTTGGTGTATCTAGACCACCTCAGGTTTAAAGTATGAAATAATGTAAGCACTAAAATACAAAGTCAAATAACATGTACAAAATGTATAAGATTACAAATGTTTAATAACATATTGCTTATGTTTATTACAATCAGGGGCATCTCTAGGTTTTTTTCCACCTGAGCCAAACTTTAGAATGCTGCTCCATGTACCACTAGGCCCCATGAAATGCACTACCGCAACCAGGGTTAGGTTTACGTGGCTTCCATGAATGGGTGTGGTTAAACATTTGGTCATTTTAAACTTCACAACACATCAGTATTTATACAGTTCCTCAAAAAGACATTTATCCACACTATAATTCCTGTAGAATAAAACATTTTTTCCAAAAGATTTGTAAGTCTGCCACCAAGTCAAGGTAGATTCTTTCAGCAGGGGCCTAACTAACCTAACCAAGTTGCCCTCACGCCAACTCACACAGATAGGTACATATAAGATGCCCTTATGTCCAGCTCACACAGATAGGTATATATAACATGCACTAATTCCCAGATAGGTACATATACCATGCCCTAATGCCCAGATCGCACAGATAGGTACATATAACATGCCCTAATGCTTAGATCACACATTTAGGTACATATAACGTTTCCTAATGCCCAGATCAACACACACTGGTACATACTGTATACCATGCCCTAATGCCCAGATTGTACAGATAGGTACATATTACATGCCCCAATGCTTAGATCACACATATAGGTACATATAACATTCCTTAATGCCCAACTCAACACACCCTGGTACATACTGTATTACTTGTCCTAATGCCCAGATAGGTGTATATAACATGCCCTAATGACCAGATTGCCGCTTTCCTAAAACAAATTCAAGTGAGCTCTGCCTGCCGCTTCTCTGATATTTAGCAGGGGTGCCGCCCTGAGCATTTTGCTCATATTGCCTCATTAGTGAGACACCTCTGATTGCAATGAAAATGTATATACATCTTGCATGTTCTCTCTTTTCTTCAAAAAATAAAAATAAACTGCCTGGTAAAGTGATAAAGTGATCAAATTTCTGGTGAAAGTGCCAAGTGCTAAGAAAATTTTAATTATTCTGCATTGAGTGCCTAATAACTTTTCAAGATCCAGTGATTCCCATACACATAGTTAATAAATCCCCATAGAAGCTCAACAATCAATGCTAAACATATTTAAAATACACATTTTAAAACCACACCAAATGCCGAAACCTCAACAAGGATAAGGAAGCAGCAGGCATCCGGATGATTCACAGACAGCTCCTACTCTTCACTTTTCAGAACTTTGAACAGGCACTGCAGGAGAACCATTTGGAAAAGAGATGTAGAGATGTTTGAACACTACACAGTGGGGCCTGTAGTAGCTTACATTTTAGTTTTGGGGGGTGGCTATGCCCTTTAAAGTATGTAATAATACATTCCCTGAAAGGCATTTTAGCATTAAACATTAAAGGGCAACTGTGGTTAAATGAAAGGCTGCAGTATTTCCTTTAAAATGAGCCAACATACTTCCTGCTTCCAGTAGGTTGAGAGACATCACCTGACCTCTATCCCGCCCGTCCGCCCCGGGGAGAATCATGCTCATTTAAGATTTAATGCTGGGGAAATCAGGAAGTACCTGAGGAAAAAATGGACAGTTGAGAAGAGAGCCTATTAATGCAGACGGAGGGTATTGCAGACATGACTACAAGCTGGTCAGATGGCTGAAAACAAGCAGGAAGTAATATTGCTGAACCTTTCCAGCAATAACTTCTCACCAAATTTGTCTAGAGATGTGATTTAGGTTTTATTTTGAAGGTGTGATGGAAGGCTTTTTATATAATCCTTACTAGTTTGGAAGAATTCGAGACCATAGTTACCCTTTAAAAAATATTTCAACCTATTACCCAACATGCATATGACAGGTATTCATTAAGGCCATGAGGGGTTACAGTATTAAGGGTCTTAATGTAGCAGGTCTCCTTCTGAAGCAATATTTTGAACCTATATCTGCCCCATTCTAGGGGCTGGCACATGGTCAATGGCAGAGAATTGGAGATCAGTTATGTCCAAATTTCAAAAAATGTTTCATAACCCATAGTAATATCCAATCTGTGACTGTGACTATATTCTGGTTCTTAGTGAAAGGTCTGCTTTGCCAATATAGTACAGGACAAACAACCATGTACACTACATGTAGTATGACTAATGGGTATATCATTTCCAATGTGAGGATGTGGAAATGTAGGTCTGCTGATCATATGCTTGTAAGATACACATTTTAAACTTTTATAGCTTCTGGGTTCCATCTTAGGTTGCCATGTGGTTCCCCTTTTATCTCTTACATCAGTTTTCACTAGAGTGTCCCAGAAGTTTTTCCCCCAACTGATTTCAGGGGTAACACCTTAGCCAAGGGTCTGTAAGTAGAACCCCCAATTTCTCTGCATGTCTCTGTTACATTGTAGTCCCAAAGTATCAAATTATAAACTGCGTAACTTGAAAGGAACTGCCCGGGTGCTGTATCCAACATAAGCATATACAAAATAGATTTTGGAAGCACTCACAGGACTTGTGGCAAAATATTCCAAACATTAATACACAGTGATCTAAGCGTTTCCGCCACTAACTGCAGCGGTCATCAGGATCCTGATAATGGCTGCAATGTGCTGCGGAAATGCTTAGATCACTGTGTATTAATGTTTGGAATATTTTGCCATTATCTTGTTATTTAGAAATAGCCTAAAACGTGTGGTGTTTTTTTTCAGCAAGTTATGGAAAATTTGAGTAAAACTCACCCAGGTAAATTTTCTCCATTTTATTAATAGAACAAATTTTTCAGTATTGCTCATTTTTAGCAAAATGCAGCTAATTATCAAACCAGTTACATTAATATGGGAACATATTATAGTGCTTAGAAAATTCTGGTAAAAGTGCAGAAAAGGTGGCAAATTTCATGCAATGAAAGGCGAAGTTGTCAATGCACATCAATACATTGCACAGCTTGTATTTTATAAACAGGGCCAAATCTACCATTAGGTAGAGTGAGACATTTGTCTCAGGTGGCACCCCTGCACTGAACAAGAAAGGCGGCAGACAGCCAGCGGTGGAAAAAAATATTTTTTTCCTTTACTGGTCAATATTCCCAAGTAATAGATATTGTTTTTAAAATCCTTTTATATGGTTAGGTTAGCTTTAGTTAGATTAGCTAGGTTAGTTAGGGCCCTGCTGAAAGAGTCTACCTTGATGTGGTGGCAGGCTTACAAATCTTTTGGCCAAAATCTTTTCTACTACAGGAAGTATGTAATTTCTAATTTACTGTAACAGTTGTACCAAATGTATAGCACAGGCTATAAAATAAGTTTATTTGAGCAACAAAATCTGAAAGGAGCAATATGGCAGTGGCAACAAAAGTTGTTTTATAAAGAGATGTAATATCAGTTTCTAGTAAATTACATTATTATTAATTGACTGTCTTAGGAACTGTTTAAATAGCTATGTGATAAGTTTAAAATCGGAAAACTTAAGCCACGTCCATCCACAAAGCCACGGCCATTTAACGCTGCGGTGCACGAAAGGACGTAAATAAAAGTTTGGCTCAGGCAGCAAAAACCCTAGAATCTTTTTTACTCTAACACTTATACAGCCCCTGGACCAGGCAACTGCTGTAGATGAAGCAGGGAGGGAGGGGTGGCAGTGATTTATAGTTGAACCAATGGCAAGATAAGTCACCAAAAAAACCCAAACAGAAAAAAAAAACACTAATGGCCAGGAATCTTTCAGCCCCAAACACTTTTTTTCTTTTTAGCAGTTTCAGCACAAACAGTAGCAGACAGAAGTCTGTGGTTTTCACCAATATAATTTTAAGCATAAATGGAAGAACTGTTTTATTGTGAAATAATACCCCCCTTTCATACGAGTTCTAGAAAGTGGATAAGGATAATATATTTGTAAGCACAATGATAATAGAAACAAGATAAATTATGCCTTCCAGCAGATGTGTTAGATGTAGGAGTCATAGCTGGGTGTTTGACAGATTTCAACGGAATATGAGAAGATGAATCTAAAAAAAACTTTTTTCCTAAACCTTGTTAATATTTTAATTACTGTATAAATAAATTTACTTTCCAGAGTTTACTGTTGGACTAAATGCACCTCATTTTTCTCAGTGTCAACAGTTTATCGATGGAGCAGCACCTTCTTATAACTGAAGGCATCTTGCAGTCTCATGCTACATTGCAAAATGCCTTCTGTTATAAGAAGGTGCTGCTCCATTTTTATGTGCAGTGGAGGGCTTTTTGATCCTTTTGGCCTCTCCCTTAGCTATCTAGCTGCTGTCAGTTTATAGACCAAATACACATAATGTCTCTACAATATGGACAGCTGCAAACAAGACACATTTGATATTTTCAGCTGTAAAAAAGCAGATTGTAAATAAAAGCAGATTGGACCTGTGGCCATTGCCAAAAAGGAATGTCAAGCCAATTAAAAGGTATTGTAATCAAAATACCAGCAAGAGAAGAAGGATTAAATTGCTAAGCTATTGTGCCAATTCTGGGAATCTACTTTATGGGTGAAAAATTAGAAGAGGTGGACTTTTCCATCACACAACAGAAAGGCCATGCTAATTAAAAGGACAACTCCGATGTAAAAATGTACTATTAAAAAATTAGTACATAGGGCAGGGAGTTGGGAAAATAGGAATAATCAACCCTAATATAATTTTGTTGATACATTCTATCTATACTTAGTAGATTCAGGTGTCCGCTATTGGCTCTCTATACTAAGTATAGAGGCCAAAATAAATTTTAGGTCACGAACAAACAATCCTGCCAACATCAGCACTGTCTTTAATACAGGAAAGTCCCAGATTAGCATGGCAGATAAACTGTAAGTGCAAAATGGTATTGGGAGGTAGGAATAATCAATCCTACCCTACCCAACTTTTCATTTTTAAAAGGTAATTTTTCTTAGAATAGTTGTCCTTTAATTTTACACAATTTATTTGCCTTTGCAGGTTTGCAGAATGTATCAAATTTTATACTATTAGTTGGCCACCCATAGAAAGTCCTTCCTAAAGTATTTAAGGTGTTTCGCTATTAGTACATATTCCCCATGCTATTTCTCAGCTTCATTTCTATTTTTTACCAGATTATTAGAGGAGTTATACTTTGAAATAAAGCAAAGGAAAATTGCCATTCTGCCACTCCTAGACATCAATAAAATTTTGTTGGTAAATCTGACCACAATAGTCTTTATTTCAAATAATGCTTTAAATTCTTAAATGTATCTATGTGATCAGCAGTTATTACCACCATATGCAAGAAAATACACAAAGTTTTACGATCAGTACCCTTCAGTTCATAGCGTCTCTCTCCCACTGGACCATCTAACAGTGTAGTCTAAAATTGAAAAGCAAAAAGGAAGAGGACAACCAAGGCAGTTTAAACTGCATATGTTTTAATGTAACATGTTTGGAACATCACTGCGTTCTTTATCAATCTTTATTTAACACAGAGAAGCACATGTGTAATACATTCCTATAGTATACGTCGTATCACAAAAGATAAGCCTAGCACGTACATATGGATTCCCGAAATAAACCTTGGCAAGTTAAGTTCAGCTTAAGTTATGGTTTGTGCTACCAATTAGTGCCAATTATTCCCCAAAACCTAGAGCTCACTCAGCTCTCACTCATGTCCGCTACTAGGAAGTGGGAGCAAGCGAGGGATCAGGTGTTGGTAAGTAAGTTTAAGGAGTGTCAGGATGATTTTTCTTAACCTAGTGAAGTCTACAGTAGGTTTTAGTGGGTAATTAGCTTAAAGGATAACTTTACTCCAAAACTTATCTTTTTAAAAATGGAAAGTACCTGGGTGCAGGGAGGTTGATTATTCCTACCTCACAATATTGTTTTGTTAAGGAGCTATAGCACTAACAGTTTTCATGTGCCAGGTTAGTCCTAGACTATTCCTTTATTAAAGATAGTACTGAAGCCAGAAAGGAAGGCTGGCAGAATCCGTTTTCTTTTGGCTGATGCTCCTCACAGAAACAATATTAGGAGGTAAAAATGACCAGTCTTTTATCCAATGTCCCTGTCAAGTGCTTTTCATTTTAACTGTATTTTTTAAAAAAAACTTTATACACATCAGTTATCCTTTAATCTAATAATTTAGTTTGGAGGTGGACATGCCATTTAAGGCAACTTAACGTTCATGCCTTTTAAAAAGGGAATACCAAGTAATACTTAACATAATTAGGACCCCACTTTGAGGATTATAATTTTATGAGCAGAAAGCAACAAATTTGGATGCTAATCCATCCAGGTCATGGTATAATCTGTAATATTCATTCATCCAGGTCATGGTATATCTGTTGTATTCAATTAGATCAACTGGACATGGTTTAGTTCTTGAATACGTTTCGCTAGTCATCCGACAGGCTTTCTCAATTCAGAATGACTTGTACAAGAATCTGTGGCAATTATGTACCCTGGAAAATCCCAATTAGCACCACTATAACATTTTTGGTGCTAAAGGCATGTAATATATTTATATAGTACAGTTTTTAATTTAACATTTTTCCAAAATAAAAGAATAGCCAGGAGTAGTTCTTGTGACATCTGCTTATGACAATAAAAGGGTCTTCTAGAAGGACTGCAAAAATACTCTTTTACTAAACTCTAGAAACATGCATTCCTATTGATTGACTGAAAAGGGTTTAATGTGTCTTGCAAAAAGTAGAACATATGGATGAGAATATTGCATTTAAAATATTATTAAAATAGAGGTCTAATTTTTGGACACTGTGCACACTTTATCCAATATTTTTTCACCAGACAACCTTCTATTCTAAAAGCATCATTGTGTGATCTATTGCTTATTAATCAAAAGTACTAGCACACAGCAAATATATGTAGTTGATAATTATCAGCAATTATTAAGATGTAGAAGTTCTACTCTTTGTTGTGACTTCTCTCTCGCTGGAGACTAATCTTTGTTTCACATTACTTCTTCTGAAGTAGTGATGAATTGAACCAAACCTGTCTTCGGAACGGTCCATTTCAATAATCCGTGGATCCAATGGATTTTATGAAACTTTTCAATTAAAAATTCAGAAAATTTCTAACAATTGAAAATTTCTATTGAAAAATTTTGATTGAACTGAAACTTCAAATCAGACAAATCGGTTCAGCCAAACCGCTATTGGGATAAAACTTTGCAGTTGTGTTCATCTCTAGTCTGAAGAAGTGGTGAATAGAGATCAACCAACAATGAATGCAGACACATATGCAGAATAATGAGTGATATGTAATATTTTTTTTTTAAAAAAAACAAATATGCTTTGCGACACCTAACTCTGCCTTATTTTTTTAATGTTTGCCGCCTACTATAAAGTTTAAGATTTTTTAGCATTTTCTATAACAAAAATGTTTCTAAAAAAAAAACCCCAAAATATCCCTTGTACCTTTAAACCCCACATTTAAAAGCAACAACCAGACCTGGATAAAGCAGAATTGACAATGTAGTTAGAAAAAGCTGTATATTATACTTAACGTATATTACAGCAATGATGGATGTGAGATTGTCTGAAAATGATAAGGACTCAGGATGCAAAAACAAATATCAAATGAGTTCCAAAGAAAGGAAGCAAATGTATTATTCTGTAATACAGAATCCAAAGATAAAATCAAGTGAGTAAAAAAACTCTGAGGTATGTAGCATAGTATCAGGAAACATATGCTGGCCATACGTTAGGAAAACTTACCTCCCAACGTTATGGCCAAGCAGAATTTGTTTGCACGGAGCTTAAGCCTAGAGCTAGGTTCACATAAGATAATCGTCTTTTGGAACAACTTGCTTCTCAGAAGTGGAGGAGAAAAAATTAAAATCCATAAAAATGCATCTATGACATGTATACCAAATTAAAGGAACACTAAACCGATATTATGAAGAATAGAAAATCTGTATTATTCACAGGGAGGTGAGATTGCTTATTCCCACCTCCCTGTGAATAATAGAACACCCACGTAACAGACATACACTTACCTACCAGCTCTCCACTCGTGCCTTCGCCGGTAGGTAAGTTTCTCTCTGTTACAAGGGTATTCTATTATTCACAGGGAGGTGGAAATAGGAGATCTCACATGGAATACAGATTTCCTGTACTTCATAATAATGGTTTAGTGTCCCTTTTAAAGTTCAGAGAATTGGAAAAGATTTACTTTGCTTCCAAAAAGATATCGGAAAGATCTCTCATTATCCCTATGTGCTAAAACTTGCAGAATGAAAGGTTAATAAAGATCTGTTTTTCAACCAGGGGTGTGGGGATAGCTAGGATTTCCTAAGAGGTTGATATGTTGCTCCAGTGATTGTGACAGGAACTGTATGGATGCACCCATAAGATGAATTTGAGCTCCTTAAAATCTAGATTCTAGATATATTTATTAATCTATCAGTTATATTTTTATGATAAGTACATTTTGATAACCTGAAAATGTGGGGGTTTCCCTGAGACAAATTGTTACAAGGGTTTTATCTGAAAAACACTGTTGTAGGTTAGCAGAACAATGAATGTTAAGGGCAGGAGTAAAAGGCTAATTTTCTTGGCTGAGAAGACTAATGTTCAGTTATGTTACATTTTCTATGTAAAACTAAATTCTATTAAGTCAAATGAATATAAATGTGAATAAAACAAGTTTACTTCAAATAAAACAGCAAACAAACAAAATAAAATCACCCACATTAATAAAGTAAATGGAGTAAAATACAGAACGAAAAAGCTAATTTTACCTAAGGGAACTCTAATCTGTAAAATGTTTTCTTTTAATTATTATGACAGTAGAGCTTTAGTTAAAGATATGTAATATTCTGTGCAACACAACACATTTAATATTTCTCTGACTCCATGCAGGTCTATTCAATAAGAGGTGCAAACATTTTCCAGTTATGTTAATTTTCTTCAACCAATCAGATGCTCCTTTTTTTACTGGTCTTCTACAGTAAGAAAACATTTGATAACATCGGATTGGCTGCTGCAGATTAAGCACACAGGCAAAAATTTTCACCCCCCTTGAATAATTCCCACTGGTCACAAACGCAAAGCATAAGCTGCATCCATGTAACCAAGTTAATTAAAAGTTTATGTTTGTAATGAAATGTTTGGTCTCATTCTATACAAGGAATATGTACATGGTTCATTTTTTAATTTTTTTCTTTAAAGGTAAAATCTTAAAAAAATGCAAAAGGCACCACTCTGCACTCTAATTTCTATTTAAGGCTGTTTTGGTTATATTATAAAGGAAAGAGTATTTTTTAAGGCAAGCATTAAAGCATCATTTTGAATAGGAAACCTCATGTATCCATCGATGTATAGGCACACACTATGTACATACAACAGTATGTCACAGTATGCTTTAAAACATTTCACATTTATAGGGTATCTCCACCCGAAAAATAGAGTATGTTCTTTCGGTTTAATTGAAGAACCGGGGGTAAAGGAGCTATGTTTTACCTCCTGTTCTTCAATTAAACTATTAGTAGACATGAAGAAAGTTACAGAACTTAGCCACATACGTGCGCCTCTGCTGTTCCTCCACACACACATTGTAAAGGTTTGCAGGGGGACCTGTCAGATGAACAGCACTGGAGCGTGAGCGCAGGAAAGTCCTCTAACTTTTCTCCTATCACCTCCTGTTCTTCAATTAAATGATCAGGAAACACATAGCTCCTTTACCTCCCATTCTTCTATTAAACTGAAAAAAAACCTACTATTTTCCAGGTGGCGATACCCTTTAATTATGTGACTACATTTCTTAACATTAGCCCTTCTTATATGGCACATCCAGACCCCACAAAACTGCCCTGATATGTAGCTTCCCCTTAAGGCACAACTAAGTGGAGCACCTATTAAAAATACTTCGATATAGTGACACAAACATTTAACATTTTATGTACCCATCACAACACTGTTCTAAATTAAGTAAAAACATACTCTCAAGCTCCTATATAATTAACTTTAAAAATCTACACCAGTTAAGCTGCCAAAAAAAGTTTAAAAAAGTAGAATTTTCACATAAATCTATATAATTTTCACTAGTATGTTGAATTTAAACTTGGCAATAAGAAATCCCATAAGATATTATACCCACAAATAAAAGATAAAACAAATACAGTAGTGTATACTACCTTATAAAAACACAATTTGTAAAATACAAAATACAGCATTAATTTAGAAAACAATGGTGCAAGCATCTGGCTGAAATAAGGCACTTCTGTCCAGTAAGCAACACCATAACAACATTACAAAGGGAGGAGGATGAATCATGTTCTGGTAAAAATAGGACTGAATATGATCTTGGAAGTAAAAGGACATTTTAACAGCAAGGGAAGACACAGGAGGTAAGATGTGGAAGTGGAATTCTACACAGATGTGGTCACTCTGTCAATGGCATTATTGACCTCATTTTTGTTAGAATCCAGTCCTTTAGCAGCATTCATATTGGTACGCAGGTTTTCCACAGTCTTTTTCATGTTCTTCAGCTCTCCAGGGTGAGGAGTTGCCTTTCTCAGAAAAGTGGCCTAAAAGCATGAAGATTGGATAAATTAAAATAAAATATTGTTTAAAGAAAGTCGACATTAATTTAAAAATGCTTGTATAAATCATTAAACTTGTTTATTTCTCATTAATCAAAATGAAACAATTGTGCATTGCAAAAGTGGATTGCAAAAGTATGTGATCTTGATTTGAAGGGCAAATCCGTCAAAGCGGTGTGTGGACGGCCTTGCTTTATTTAAGGAACAGATATCACGGTTTTCACTTCACCTTCCAAAATAAGGCTTGTATGTTGACTCAAAAAATGAACATTTTCAAAAGATAGAAAACACTACAAATTATTTTTTTTTAAAGAGTTTGGACAACTCCACTATTGTTTGTACCTTCACAGTCATTGAGACTCCCCAATGTCCTCATTTAGGAAGACTGTGGAAAAGAAGGGCATTCAACAAAATTGTAACCCCTAACTCTAAGTAACAAAATCATTGCATTAAAAGCAAGACCTGTAATACACCATGAGGTCAAAAGTCACACAATCTCGAAAGAACGTTATATGAATGTTATATGGATGACATTAAAGGTTGAACAGGAGATACAAAGTTAATCCCAAAGAAATAAAATTTATGACAATCTATAAAGATATTACAGCTCTTCGTGCATAGAGGTTAGGGCCTCCGATATGTTGTGATTCTAACAAAGTAGGCTTACAAAAAAAGCAGTCAAGTGGCTAGAAAACATCACCCAATAAGAAATGGTTATGGGTAATCCACTAGGATACATTTAGTTGGCCTTGATGATGCCCTATCCAGGGCAATGGAAATGAATGGATTAATAAACATGAATACAAATTTATATCGATAGGATGCTCGTCTACCTATAATTCTATAATATTCCCAAGAGTCACAAGGACCAAAGAAACACAACTGGCTGTCCTATCATACCAGGGCCTGATGGAGGGGGCTAGTATTTAAGTAGCTTATATACTAAGACCATTCTTCTAAGGACTTCCGTCCTGTGTCAAAGATATGAGGGATGTCCTAAGAAGAATTGAAGGCCTGTGTGTACCTGAAAATACAATTCTGGCATGTCTAGATGTAGAGAGCCTGCAATCCTCAATTCCACATAAGCAGCAGAGGATTTTCTAAAAATTAGAGTAGTCAAGTACTACTGAATTCTCACAGATGGGAAATCCAGGACAAAACTTTGCTATGGGTCCGCTTTGTGGCTGATATCCTCCTCCTGATATGGAAGGGCATTTGTACAGGAAATCAATAAAAATGTTTTCAACATTTAGTTGACCTTAAATTTAAACACAACTGAAACTTTCAGAAAGCCCACAGCTGCCAATACAATACTTCACACAGATAGCCATCACCCAAGGTCAACTATACAGGTGATAACAGTGGGCCAATGTTTGAGTATGTGGCTCAATTTCTCAGGCTTGGAAGAGTTAAACATGCATGAATAACGAGCAAAGTGGCAAAAAACTAAAAAAATTCTGGTTAATTTCAAAAAAGGATAAGGATTTGAAGGGCAAGATCGATAATATACCATCCATTACAGCAAGGATAGCCAGGTCATTAAAAGATATGTTATCTTAACTCATAGACATTTTGAAAGAACAAGGTAAGGAAATTTACAGAGCTGGTTAGGAGTACCAATGGTAACAGGAAAAAGAAAATGTGGACATTGTTTCATGTGTAAATATATGTCAGGTATTGATAAAAGTTGCATATAATAATGGTTGTGGTTTACTTGATAACATGTTCCTGTGCTAACAAATATGTATCATCAAAAAAGAACCTTTATATGTGTGGCTAAACACTTTATTGAACAGCATGCAGAAAATCCACATGTTATTACTTTTTGTGGACTTAAAAAAGTAGAACTGAGGATCCTAACAAATCATTACTAAGGAAAGAACTGAATTGGATACAATGTATCCAACATGGACTTTAAGGGTAACAGTGATCTTTATTCAAGCGCACTTTATTGAAAAGGGCTCTCTCATACATTTCAAGCAAGCCAAGTTAGATGTCTCTAAATCTGGATCTTAAATAATAGTCTTGAAAAGTTTTACTTACTAAGCTGTGACATAAGCGCCACCCCCCCAAAAAATCAATATTTTCTAAAGCTAGTAAAGCTACCCAAACACAGCAGATGGTTGAAAATAGGATGAACCATTCGAAGCTGCTCACCTTGTCTCTATAAGAGAATGCCATATAATTTTAGAAGAGGTATTTGCTGTTTGATATGTATCAATTACCTGATGTGATAAAGGTAGGTGGGTTAAACCACAGAGTTTAAACAGGGTTAGAAGAGACATGGGGCTCACACCCTGAAGAAGTCAAGTGTATGCCAAAATGGGAAAAGGTGGAGTCCCTCCTGTTAAAGCTGCATTCGACCCTGCCACCATGCTCTTAACACGGGCCCATTATTCATGGGGTTACTACGACTTGTTATCCAAATGGAGGCAGTGAAAATGTGAAAACACAGTCATGGACTCAATTGTTGGCACCCCAGAAATTGCTCCAGAAAATCAAGTACTTTTCACAGAAAAGTATTGCAGTAACACATTTTGCAATACACATGTTTGTTCTCTGTGCATATTGGAACAAAACAAAAAAAGGAAGGAAAATAAGCAAATTGGACATATTGTCACACAAAACTCCAAAAATGGGCAGGACAAAATTATTGGCACCCTTTCAAAATTGTGGATAAATAAGATTGTTGCAAGCATGTGATGCTCCTTTAAATTCACCTGGGGCAAGTAACAGGTGTGGGCAATATAAAAATCACACCTGGAAGCAGATAAAAAGGGGAGAAGTTCACTGCATCTGTGTGTGCCACACTAAGCATGGACAACAGAATGAGAACGGTCTGAGGACTTGACAACCATCTCCAGAGATCTAGATTTGCCTTTGTCCACAATGCGCAACATTTTCAAGAAGTTTGCAACCCATGGTATAGTAGCTAATTTCCCTGGGTGCATGGATGGAAGAGAAAAATTGATGAAAGTTTGCAACGCAGGATAGTCTGGATGGTGGAAAAGCAGCCCCAAACAAGTTCCAAAGAAATTCAAGCTGTCCTTCCTCCAGGCTCAGAGAGCATCAGTGTCGGCGCAAGCAATCCTGTCAACAGGACAACAAAAACCTCAGAACAACATTGAATTAGAAGGTAGATCTCCTTGTTATAAAAAGTAGTATTCAGCGTCTCACCTCTTATTTTAATCTGGTTGTTGAAAAATGTAACTTTCTAACATGAGGTTTGTGTCTTATTTCCCAGTGATCCGGGGTCACACAGTGTGGTCACTGACCAATATGTTCTTTACACATGCTCTGTCCTAACTTACTGCAGGAACTTGTTACAGTTGGTCACACCCACTAGCAGCCTCTAGCCAATCCTTTTACAGGACAGAATAGGCAAGGGAGCATGTGAATGAGATCAGGGGTGTGGCCAGTCATTGTACATACACAGAGTTATTTTATCCAGTTCTTCAAGTTGTAACATTTACTTTAATGCTATTTACTGTATTGCTATTTTACAGTTTATTGGTGTTTTTAGAGGGTATATGTTCAGATTCTGCAGTGTAGAAATGTGGGTTTAGTTCTTCCTGAATTGAAACACTATGGAAGGAGACACAGACACATAAAAAAGGAAGACTACAGTTTGCCAAAATGTTCTTAAGCCAAAATCCTTCTGGGAAAACATCTTGTGGACTGATGAGACCAAGATAGTTTTTTGGTAAAGCACATAATTCTACTGTTTACTAAAAATGAAATGAGGCCTAAAAAAAACAAACAGTGAAATATGGTGGAGGTTCAATGATGTTTTGGGGGTGTTTTGCTGCCTCTGTCACTGGGTGCCTTGAATGTGTGCAAGGTATCATAAAATCTAAAGGATTACAAAAGGATTTTTGGTCGCACTGTAGCGCCCAGTGTCAGAAAGCTGGGTTTGCATCCAAGATCTTGGGTCTTCCAGCTGGGCAAAAAGCACCCAGAAATGGATGGCAACAACCGTGGAGAGATGTTAAAATTGCTGTTGGGAAAAGGCACCTTTCCAATACGAAAGACCTGGAGCAGTTTGCAAAGGAAGAGTGGTCCAAAATTCCAAGTGAGAGACGTAAGAAGCTTATGATGGTTATAGGAAGCGACTGATTTCAATAATTTTTTTCAAAGGGTGGGAAACCAAATACTAAGGGTGCCAAAACATGTGTTACTGCAATACTTAATTTTTCTGGAAAAATTTCTAGGATGCCAACAAATTTGTCCATGATTGTAGATGCTGGGACAGCATTGGTATGAGCACACATCACATTCCAAGAGGTAGCAGCAATTCTTAGTCTTGTGTGTTGGAACTGGAAGCCCATAGGAGGTATAAGGTTGTTAAGCAAGGGTACCGTATAAGGTTGTCAGAGCAAGGGTACCGTATATACTCGAGTATAAGTCGATCCGAGTATAAGTCGAGGTACCTATTTTTACCTGAAAAATTTGTAAAAACTGATTGACTCGAGTATAAGTCGAGGGTAGAAATTATCACCACTACTGCCTTCTGATTCTGTGTTGTTTTTAGGCTGTAGTTGCCCTTTAAATGGACAGCAGAATTCCCATACATGAATCCCATACAGTAATAGCCAAATCCAGTACCAGTAACCTCCAATTCTTTGGCACTCCAGATGTTTGGAAACTACAACTCCCAGCATGCTTTGTTTCTGGGAGTTTCAGTTTCTAAACATGTGGAGTGGCAAGGTTCAGTAAACTTTTAATTAAGTTTATCATTTACAATTCTCCTGAACCCCATATAGTAAAGGGCCCTCTGAACCCCATATAGTAAAGGGAACTCTGACCCCCATATAGTAAAGGATTCTCTGACCCTAATAGTTAAAAATGTCACCTGAGAGTTGTAGTTTCAAGCTGTCATTTGCACTGAACTAGCAGCTGTTTTTTGCCCCAAACTGAGGAGACCCATCATATTTACAGCATCCAGTGACAGTGCTGAGTGAGTCCAGCAGGCAGAATACAGGAAGCAGGAAGTGTAAAGGCAGATCAGCTCCTGTAACTTTCTATACAGGGTAACACAGCGCCACCTACTGGTGCAGAATTTGGATCTAAATTAGGACTTGACTCGAGTATAAGTCGAGGTTAGGTTTTCAGGCTAATTTTAAAGCCTGAAAAATTCGACTTATACTCAAGTATATACGGTAATTATGGTGACCATTAATAACTGTTAATGTATACAGTTTATTGCACTTATTCCCCCTGGTATGTGACTGCCCCCTGCTTGGGTATTTAGACCTTTTTTTCTGGAATATATTCCAGTTTGTTACATTAAGCCTGCTACAGTGGGTTGTTACACAATTGCTGCTAAAAACATAACTGCCTATACCATTATTTTCTACATGAAAGCATAATAAGACATTTATTATTGAATGGTGCTGCTAGTTTTGGATACATAGACCAGTTGGATGCTTATTGCCCTTCATGCCATCAGGAGTCAAGTTTAACGTGTTATACAAACTTAACAAAATACTGTTAAATATTAAAGGCTATGTCCAGCCTGAAAAAATTTTTTAATATATGGTCCCCCCGGGCTCCCAGCCCCACACGCTATAATTATTTTTTTAGAAAGCCCCCAAACTCTACTTACCTCCCCTCGATCCTCCGCCGCGCTCCCGGCCCTCTGCTTGCAAGGAAATGCAAGCAGAGGGCGGGGACCGGCAGCCGCGTCTGTGATTGGCTGAGCGGCAGCCAATCACAGACGCGGCTGCCGGCAGCTCACTTCGCCGGAGGAAAGAGGAGAGGTAAGTAAGAGTTTGGGAGCTTTCTAAAAAAAAAAATATGCGGTTGGGGCTGGGAGACATGGGGAGCACAATATTAAGGGGGAATTGAGCTAGGGGAGGGATAGTAGAACGGGAGGGAGAGGGAGGGAGAGGGAGGGGGGAGGGAGGGGGGGGAGAAGGGCTGCAGTACGCATGGCAAAAATCTACCTGAGGCCAGCAGCAGGCAGTGTCTATATGGACTCTGCTAGCCTCCTGGTAGTCATTTTTTTGGGACTTTGGGGGGGGACTACAGGAGAACCCTATGGAGCTGGGATGTGAGGTAAGAGTTAAACTACACTACATGGTGGGGCCAGTAGTTGGGGGGATTATAGTTTTGGGGGTGGACATGCCCTTTAATGTCTCAATACATTTTGAGAAATGCAAATACATGATATTATTAACACCTGGATTTTGTGCATAATTGATGTATTAATGGATGCACTGTCCATTGAAGCAAATGAATGACTATGTTCCTCGATTTTGATTCATTTTGTGTGTAATAAATATGGATGGAAGAGCGTAAAATAAAACATTTTAGCTACAACAATGAGCATTATGTGCAACATCCCATCTGTGGAACATTGTTTATATGTTTGTGCAGTCACTGAAGCAGGTAATTTTTCTATTACAATGTTGTACAATAACCAGGAGTGGGAAAATTATGGGAGGAAGTTACCAACATTACAGAGTTAAAGTTGTTCAGTAAGGTAAAACGGGTTAAAACTCAAAGCCTTTGAAAGATTAATTTCAGATATTTTTACACTGTTTCCTTACAGGGTTTGCAGGAATGAACCTGAATTGTCAGAGTTCATAATTGTTAGATTGGCATTTTATACAAATATACTAGGCTCTAATAATTTGCTCTAAGGCACTTTGAGCATGCTTCGTTTCAGCTAAGATGTTGACAGTCAGTATATAAAAGGTCAAACTTCTTTCTGTTAAATGTCTGACCAGAAAACAAATCAAAACTCACTGCATAATTCCGGATACTTTTTTTGAATAATGCCTTCTGATGCTCTTAACAACTCCTTTTATGTTGAGGCAGAGCTAAAGCTTCGTACATGCAATTGCGGGGCCCACAACACAGGATGGTGTTCGAAGTATTGGTTAGCATATGGGCTGATGTGTATGGACCTTAGGAGAGCAAGGTTCTCTTAGGCATCAACCAAAGCTCTAATTTGCTTCCCCTATAGTATGGTTAACTAGTGTTAAAGATATAATTTATCAATGTTATCATTGTATAGAAACTGTATTGGCTGCATACATTATGCAATGACTGTGTAGACGTGGCATGAATATGAGATGTTACATTATTCTCTGGGATCTCTAGTCACAATTGGATAACATATGTTTCTTGTTAAAGTTGTGTAAGGTAACAATTGGCCATATAAGGTTACATGTCTAAAGTAAAAAGGGACTGCAAAGTCCTTTCATATAAAATGGGCTTGTGACGTATGGTCCAGATTGTGTATAAGAAAGGGGTCCGTACAAGCTATCTTTGTTATCACTATCCAGTTGAGTGCCAGCACATGTGTTTTATATGCAATGCAATAAATCTCTACTATCGACTTTGGAAGACTGGTGTGGCTCTAATTAATTCCCTAACAGCGTTCGAATGCGGGCACTCTAGATACAAACCTACCTTTCCAGATGGGGTCAACTTTTAAAAGGAAGACAAAATCAAGGGCCCGGTGAGTTGTTTCTTACCCATATTTGTCCCTTTTTGGAAATTGATGATGCAGGACCAGGTATGTTCTGTTGACGAGTAACTTTCCCTCAGTCTTGACTGTTGATTGTATTGTATTGACCTTAGCGTTTCTTTTAACCTTGTACTAATGTGTTCTTAGCCTGATGTGTGCCATATGTTTTGTGAATGGTTTGTGCATTGTATGCTAGCATGGATTTAGTTCTAGAGTAAAAACCCCTATTTATTGTCTGAACACATTTATAATTATTTTTTGTTTTGTCTTTTGAGATGTACTGGTTTATCTAAACTAATTTTAATGTTGGAGGAAGCAGCACAACTCTATTTGTTTTAGTTTTACGAGTCTTTGGAATTAGAAAAGGACAGGGATAGTTTTATAAGCCCGAAGCCGCTTTAGGACAAGAAAGTTAATGAGCCTTTTCAGTGTTCCAAAGAACAGGATGAGATAATTTAGGGGCAGTAACTCATTAGGAGTTTGTTAACCATAAAAATCCCGATTTGAAAGTTGTGTGAATGTTGTCTGCTCAATTATTGTACTACTAAACATTTTTCATTATTGTTCTGACTTGATGTTGTTTTGTATTGTATTGAATTGTATTTTATCTTTGATATTTTTGACAAACTGTTTTATTCTGGCTTCTGTGATTGATATCTTTAAGTTTATCTTATAGGTGCCAACATATTAATGATTAATTAATGATTTAACATATTTGCAACTTGAACTGTTTTTATAAAATTATTTCTTCACTTTTAAAATTGTTTCAAATGCTCTTTCTCTGTATCTACTTAGAAAATCAAAGTTAGAAAGTTTCAGTGAGAGATGCTTAGTTTGTGTTTGTTAATGGTTCCAATTATGAGATGCATAGTAATACGAGTTTGTTTTGAGAACTTAGAACTATTGTAGTGTTCCTGCGAGGAACTACCTTTTGATTGAAAGAGATCAAAAGAAGTCTGACACTGAAATATGATCAGAGCATAGAGTTTGTGTCCGGTTGAAATGACACCGGTTGTGGTAACCAATGGGTTAATCCTGATTGGTACATTGACAAGTTCATTGAAGTATTTGTGAGGTGTAAGACCTCAAATTAGGTATCTTTTAATATATATAGTGGAAGAATGACAATTATAAGTATATGCATCAACTCTATGTGGGAAAAATGTAGATATGGGTAAAGGTAGCAGTGTAAAATTATAATATGTCTGATGAGGTATTGGCTTATCTGTGGGTTCTATTTTCATTTACCCCTGGATTTGACAGGATTAGAAATAAAATTATCGATTTTGATGGAACTGTAGTAACAATCAAAGATAGTTGAATAGTGCGGTAGGATACAAGAGTTAGACTCAGATGAGTTCCAGATGTTGGTATGTTTGATTTATAGAAAAAGAGAAAAAAAAATGTTAGTGAATACAGAGTCATTTTTTTCTATATGGATATAGATGGTTCTGTAGTATAATTTTAGAATGGGATGTAAATGGTTTTAGATGGAATCTGTGTTGTTAATGTAGGAGTTGGAAAATGTATATGAAATGAAAGTAAAAGTTTACAGAAAGTATGTGTATCTAAATTAATATGAAGAGAAAACATGAAAAGAAAGATAGTCATAAATAGGAATAAAGGAAAGTTTGAAAAGAATCCAAGTAGAAATAAAAGTATGTTGTACATAGAAAGTAGAGGATTTGTGTGGCGATAGAGATTATGTGGTCCTTTTAAACATTAGAAAACTGTTCTTCTCCCATCTCCCTCTTTCCCTCATAGGGAGTAGAAAGTGCTTTCTAGGTTTGGTTTGTGGTTAGACTGTAATGGACTTATAGAATAAAGCAGAATATGCAATTTAACATGTTTATCTAGAAAACAGGAACTTTACCAGTAACAAAAATGAACCCAACATAATAAAGATGTTTAAAGAGGTAATAAGAATAAGCTACATTTTCTTTTTGTAATTTATAAGGTACATGGATTAAGTGATCACAATTTAAGAACTTTGCTTTTGTTGCATACTGAAAGATCATGTGATATTAATGAGCTCAATTTCTATAAAAATAAGATCAATTGTTTGCAAACAATAACATTTGAAATAATTTGTAATAGAATTTAGATTTAGATGGGTTTAATGATGAAAGCATAAAAAATTGCACATTACAGCACACGGTGTTCTTCATTTGAAAAATATTTAATGTTTTTATGGGTAGGTTGTTTTGTTTTCAGGTTTATACGAGATTGGAAAACTGGTATTACCTATATGTTTCTCAATAATACTCCTAATTGTTCATATTGAGGATAATATTGGGATGCAATTCATTGAGTGTGAATGGATATTAACAGTCTTGTAGTTTTTTAAAGATAATTTATGTTATTTTTCAGATGCAATCATCAACAGTCTAAATTCTCTTTAATTGAAAACAGCTGTGTGTGCAGATATATTTTCTGTGTGCCCATAAAATTC
The DNA here is from genome assembly GCA_019447015.1 of Hymenochirus boettgeri. Taxonomy (NCBI): domain Eukaryota; kingdom Metazoa; phylum Chordata; class Amphibia; order Anura; family Pipidae; genus Hymenochirus; species Hymenochirus boettgeri. The sequence goes on from CM033473.1 coordinate 176,201,013, forward strand.
CATTCTGTGTTGTATACCACAATGCTGATATTCTAGCAGGTTTTGTATACACATAGCTTTACTCTGTGTGCAGAGGCCTGCAGAGTTGTGTGTGTATGTGAGTGTGTGTAGACAAGTAGAAAACACTCCGACAGCTGAAGATTTTTCTATGACCCTTATACAATTTTGACCCTTATAAAAAACATCTGTTATTGACATGTGTTTTTTAAACCCAGAATAGACAACCTTATTCTTTAGTAATTAAGCAGCTCTAAAGTTAAAATTATAGAATTAGTGTCAAATAAGGTTACCTTTAGAGTCTGACTCATAGTAGAAATAGATGAATTGGAAATGTGTAATATTTTGTTTTTAAAGCATTTAATTTTAATTACTTACTCATGGTATTGTTTTGAAGAAGAAGAAAATATTAGCAAGTAGATTTGGGAAGTTTAAGAAACTGGTAGGTTGAAGATAAAACTGCCAACAAGGCACTAAGTAGATGAATGTTGCATATTTGCTATTGAGTCAAACAAATATGATAGTGTACTTCTTTTAGAAAACCAATTATTCTTTAGAAAAAAAAATGCTATCAGATAAAAGGAATGTAAATTCATGTGATTTTTCTAGGAATGTTCATCCAAGGAAGGTTTAGCTATTGCTGGGGATTTTGAGGTGACAAAGTAGGGTGGTCTACTTTAGTTTTAAAGGGTCAGGGTAATATTATGTTAAGGGTCACACCTATTGGAAATAGATAAAGTCAATAAGAAGGATGTCACAGCTATTTTGTAGCTAAGGAATTTGTGTAGTAGAGGAATACTGTACCTGATTCCTGAGTAACTCAGAGTTACAGTGTTAGTTCTTGATATAAAATGATAGTTCTTTCATTTGAAATTTAATACACATCACAAATAAAAATATAAGAAAAATGTAAGTTGTGGATCTGTAAATTAAGGGAGACAAGCACACAGTCTCTTTTCTTTTGACAAATGAGAAAAGATTAGTACGTAATGAAAAATTTCCTGGGTCTATAGAAAAAAATATTTCCATATATTTTAATTTTTCATAATGACCTTAAAAGAGAAGTGTGTTAAAAGTTCATAAGAACCTAACAAGATCAATTTTACTTGAATGTAAATAATATGTGGTACACAGTTACTATGTTGGAGAAGGATAATTGTGTAATTGTTCACTTTTTAAGTATCAACACTGTTTGAGTAGAGAAACATAGGATTTATTAAAGGAGAACTAAACCCAATTTTTATACTACAGAATCTGAAAACAACCCCCTTAAAAACATCAATAAGCTATAAATACCAATTCATTAATTGTGTTTTAAGTAAAGTAGGCCTGTTAGAACTGGGTGAGTATCCAGTTGGATGAAGGACTGAGTATGGTGCAGAACATAATGGTCATGGAACAACCAAACTGTGCGATAATAGAATGCTGTGAACTAAAGCACAAACCATTGTTATTTGGGTAAATTTCCCAGCGCTCGTATCCAAATGAGAGGTAAGACACGGACTACAGGTTTTATGTAAAGGTGTTCTGCCTTCTGATTCGGTGTTGTTCTATACCTTTAGTTGTCCTTTAAGATATGATCGGATTGTATTGTCATCATTCGATACTCCTATGTACTGTAGGATTCTTCTCTAGTGAGTTGGATTTAGTATATGCAAGTAATATATATAATTTGTGGCTGGGAGGGATTCCATGTTGATGGCAGTACAACTTCACAGCCTATGTAATTTCCAAGGAGCCTTGTAAGCATCTGCACCTATTGGCCACACCCCGTCTCTCCTTGTTACATTTTGTACCTAGAAAAAGTTCTAAATGTGGCAATATGGATGTGATGTTTTTCCTTCAAAAATGTAATAGGAAACTGCTGCAAGAATTACATTTGATTTGTATACAAATAAATTAGTTGGGGCAACAGAGTTTGTTGATAGCACCATTAAATATCAAACTGTGTTAAATCTCTTCTTTGTCTGAGAAGTAGGATGTTCTGTAACATAATCTTAAGGTTAATAGAAGGGGATCTTAGTGCAGTAATTCAATTAGCTGTTAACTTTTAGAAAACAAGGCTACAGCTTGATTTCATCTAGGAGAACATTTGATAGACTCCACCAAAACAAGGATTTGAATTATGAGAGCTGACCTCTAATACCCATAGATTCGTTTTTAAATCAACCTACAGTCACAGTAAAGGGAGAGATGAAACACAGTTTGTTAATATGCTCTATCTATTGGGACAATATTATCTGCAAACTTAAATTCTCTTTAATGATAAAATTAAAATACACAATCTCCTTTATTAAGTTACTATGGTACATTATGTGTCCTAGATATAAAATGGAAGAAAGGTTCACTCCGATTGTACATTTTAATTGTTAAATATGTCTAAAATGGTTAAATAGTTTAATGCCTAATAAGAAGGTCCTAATATGTCTTAAATAATGGTGAGGGTACAATACCATAGTATAAGAAAAAAATACCTAAGGCATTGCTACCTTTCTAGAGGTTACACATTGATTTAAAGAATATCTATGTATGATTGTATTAGTATGTGATTTTACGGTTATTAGGGTACTAATGTAATGTAATGATAATATCAAATTTGGGGGAATACAAAATGTGTATAAAATGGACTCAAATTACAGAAAGCCTGGTCTCCAATAGCAATGTCTATCAGAAAAGACCTTTACTTGTGAAATTATATTGGAGAACTACCTAAGATGGGACTATATTTTCCTCGTTATCTTAAAGCTATTGCATACGATCCTGATATCATTCCCATTGCCAAGGTTATTCTTTATCAGATTCCATATGTCTGAGCAAAAATCATGTTCTATGACCTACTGACCTGAAATCTACAGCTCAAGTAACAAGTGTTTTTTTTTTTTTAGATATTTTCAACTTCTGCAACAGCTGTGAAAGTGGAAGGATGTCCAAATTGGATCTTTGCATTGTATTGGATACTATTGCTGCAAGTGCATATAGGGAAGCCACAAGAATGCTTTACCTAATTTGCATCTAATTCATTCTATTACCCAGCTACCCCAAACTGCCATATAGAGGAGAGAGGTTTCCTCCGGGTTTCAAAGAAAATAGCCCAGCTACCCTATTAACCCCCTAGGATCCAGTACTAAGGCTTGGGGTTCCTCATCAGGGTTTCCATCGGGTGAAGATGAGTATTAATCTGTTGCTCTATGGACAGATAACAGCTTATTGCAATTGCATTCAACAACGGCAAAGACTATAAATTGGACTGATTATTGAGTATCTTTACATGCACCTAACCATGGCATGGGTCAATTTGATTACTTTGATGATGAGTCCATTATGTTTGATAGATGGTTTTAATTGGGTTATAATTAGTTATAAGGAAAAATCTACAGGAAAGTGAAAAATTATAGTTACTTGTAGCATGTAATGTAAAACATAGGAAAATGTTGAATACCAGAGAATTTTAAGATACACATGTAAAGCGTAAATTAATTTATTCACACCTTAGTTTATATGATGTAAATGAGAGTAATTCTACATTTATGTAGTAGATCCAATTGACACCAATATAATATTTATTTTACATTGTACCCAAAGTAAATTTTCCCTATTATTGTTTCTAAAGTAAAAGCTGACATTTGTTAGGAAGGAATTCTTTTTTTAATTCCAGTTAGACTAAAGGCGTAGTATGATTGACAGGGTAGTTTTAACTGAAAGAAATTAGTATGATTCTAATGTCTGAGTAGAGTATTAAATGTAAAATGTAATTTTGTTGTATCTTGTGTACCATCCCATATATTTATGGTATAGTATTTATAGTTACTTAGTAACTAAAGGGGGGAAATGTTAAGGATATAATTTATCAATGTTATCATTGTATAGAAACTGTATTGGCTACATACATTATGCAATGACTGTGTAGACGTGGCATGAATATGAGATGTTAACATTATTCTCTGGGATCTCTAGTTACAATTGGATAACATATGTTTCTTGTTAAAGTTGTGTAAGGTAACAAATCGACATATAAGGTTACATGTCTAAAGTAAAAAGGGACGGCAAAGTCCTTTCCTATAGGATGGGCTTGTGACGTATGGTCCAGATTGTGTATAAGAAAGGGGTCCGTACAAGCTATCTTTGTTACTCACTATCCAGTTGAGTGACCAGCACATGTGTTTTATATGCATATGCAATAAATCTCTACTATCGACTTTGGAAGACTGGTGTGGCTCTAATTAATTCCCTAACACTAGTTTGGATAAAACTCACCTTACCATACATTTTGTATGGACAACTTAACTTTTCCTATTCAATGCCAATAGATAATCCCTAAATACATTACAAGTTTACTTGGTCCAAAGATACAGGGTTGTATAATGCTTCCTTGCAGGACAAATAATTGCACTAAACAACTTATAATGTGAATAACCTTGACATCATTATTTAGGCTAGTTACACACAAGGAGATATTTCAACCCGATTGACCAGCTGCCAAGACCAAATATTGTTGTTCAAAAAGTAAAGAGCCACAGCTAGCATTTTGGAGTACCCAATCATGCACTCTTCTTTCAGTGCGTCCGATTTGGAAAAAAGTTTGACTGACATAGGTTTGTCATGGTGGAAAAGCACCGTTATTATTTTGACGCAACCAACAGATATATTGTGGTGACTGGATGATTGGGTCAAAATATCCACTCTATGTATATAAAACACACCCGCACTCAAGCCCCTTTTATAATTAGGCTGTAATTCCCCTACTCGGGTGGTACTCAGAGGTAAAATTTTATTAAATCACATACCCACTGTTTAGAGCGATCTCCTTGATCCCTTTCTATAGCACCCAATCACTTATGCTATAAGGTCTAATCTATCTAACAGCTAAATAGTGTATGGGCACCTTCACTCTGAGTAAAGGTTGTGTGTGTGTGTGTGTAATGAAATACCCCAATTACTAGACTTTTTGAAGTGATAGATTGTATTGACTGCGCTGACAAAAAATGAGTTGGAAGACAAGTGAAATTGTTTTATTAACGGTTCAAAAATATTTTATAGCAGAGATTTAAGATATACAGCTGTATTTGTATATCCTAAAACTGCCTCTCTGGTTTTGTGAAATTGTCAATTGCAAAACATCTGTACAAATCACATGAACTAAAACTTTACATAAGAAAATATTCTTAGAAAATATGAAAAAATATGAGCCCCCCGTAACTCTCTCATTCGAAGAAACAGTTCTTTAGTTAAATAAAATGCAGGTAATAAAAAGAGGAATGCATGATTCAATGAAATCTAAATTACATATTAACGTAAAAAAAGTACCGTTTCATCTTCCTCCTCTTCTTTCGCATCATCTAAAAATCGTATGGCACTTATTCTGTTCATAGCTTGCACATTCCAAGTTTCATCAGACATGTCACCAACCAAGCTTTCAAGACCCCCACACCTTGGCAAATTTTCTACAGGAAACAATAAGTTGCTGTTAATTTAAATCTTTTTTTAAAGTTAAAAAAAAGATTAAGAATATTCCTATGTGAATAAAAGATACATTTGGAATTGGTAACACATTAAAGGCAAAGCCAACTAGGTAGGCTAGCTAACTCCACTTTTTACAGTTGCTTCGTATTAATTGTAATGTTGCGTTCCCCATTACCCAATATCAAAGCCATCCCATAGAAAATGTATTTAAGGACAATTGAACAGTTGTTTCTCAACCACCCTTTTAGCAAAGGGCCTAAACAATGGGAAGACACATTTTGCAAGAAGCTCCTCTTCCTATTGGATAGATCTCAAACTGAGGTGGGACAGAGCTCAGACAACATAGCTGACTTTTCAGCACATTGAAAAAGTCAGGTTATTGATAAGTGCACTGTAAAATCAAGTTTATGTTAATTTGGAAGCTTTAAAAATACTGTTGCCATATTTTTTTTCTCCTATGCCCCTCCAGAGCCTACCTTTGCCGCTTAAAAGTTGCTGAAATCTTGTTTATGCTTAGCTGAATGGTTAGCTCTGCCCTTCCGAGATTTGCAGAGTGCACGGACGTGTGCATGATGTCATCTCACCGTGTGTGTGTGCGGCGAGATGTCAAGCATGCACGCACTGACATCACGCCACGGACGTGCGTTCACGGAACAAACTAGCCTTACCATTTGAGGCTGAAAAATCAGGAGGTAGATGCAAATCTCGGAGGGGTGGAGCTAACCATTCAGCTAAGCAGAAACAAGATGTCGGCAACTTTCAAGCTGCAAAGGTAGGCTCTGGAGGGGCATAGGGAAAAAAATATGGCAACAGTATTTTTAAAGGGTATCTCCACTCGTATTTTCAAGATTTGGGAATCCAGTTCTATTGAAGAACGGGAGGTAAAGGAGATGTGCCTTACCTTCCGTTCTTCAATAGAACAAACAGGAGCCAGAAGAGAAGGTAAGAAACTTACCCACTCGCTCGCTCCCCCGACGCTTAGTCTGACAGGTCCCGACGGACCTCGTCTTCTATGCGCATAGATCGGTAAGTTTCTTACCTTCTCTTCTGGCTCCTGTTTGTTCTATTGAAGAACGGAAGGTAAGGCACAGCTCCTTTACCTCCCGTTCTTCAATAGAACTGGATTCCCAAATCTTAAAAATACGAGTGGAGATACCCTTTAAAGCTGCAGCTTCCAAATAAACATAACTTCATTTTATTATTAACAGTGTACTTATCCTTTAACATGTCTTTACCTAATGCATGGCTTAGGCCAAGTAGAGAAAAGACCTTAGGGGAAAAAAAAAAAACACAAAAAAAAGTACAACAATAAAGCATTTTCCTTACAATACACACCCGCCCAACAGCTTGAGCCTTGGGCTTGGCCAATCAGTTTTAGGTGCTTACCCACAGTACTTTCATTGGGGGTGGTGAATGCTACAATTCAAGTAGTAGATATTTGGGTAATTGGATAATTTGGATTATTTGATAATTATATTGGAGGTATGATTAGATTTTGCACACTTCTTTTCTGCTTTCTTTTAAAGCTTCTATTTGCCACTAAATAGAAACTGAAAGAAAGGGGGGGAAAAAAATCAGTTTTATTAGAATACATTAAAATAGGCCTACAACCTTGAACCAAAGAGAAAATGAATAATATCTAATTAAATTCCCTTGGACGAATATCACAGCAGGTAACTATTATTTTTTTTTAATCCTGGCATAATATGATTTTTTTACATGGTGCTAAAAAAAAAAATATCACAATAATGGTTTGATGAGATGAGCACCTGGAAATTAAAATATTGATGGTCCAAAGAAGGTCACCCCCCCGCCCAACTGGCTGCTTTGTTTGACATGGCTAGAGGTGTTTTTATAAATGCAATGGCATATACATTACAGAGACTTTAAAAAGATAAACCTCCTCCCCAGATATGCCAAAAAGACCTACCGGTAATAATCCTTGGAGATCACTGGCGGCTCTGCACTCCATCCGGAACGATGTGACCACCCAGGTAAGGGTTAAACATATCTTATTGTAGAGCTATACATAAAACACATCTACAAACAGACATGTTTGACGTGTTTCGGATGCACGTCACATCCTTACCAATAGGCTTGTCTGTATATCATCTATTTTTGTTAGATTTCTCCTCACACTCCTATATTGGTAACTGGTGTGATGCGGTTTCCCCAGACTGTTAACCACAGAACAGTGTTTTGGATATTTCAAGGAAAGTAGCGGGGAGACGCACACACATAGGTTTAAGTGCTTTTATTGTGACATTCTGTGAGCACAAAGTTTCGGCTATGTGTGTGCGTCTCCCTGCTACTTACCTTGTCTGTATGTCATAACTTCCTGGGTTTAAATAGTCAGCGTAAAAACCATCTCCTATTTCTCTCTAGAGTAGTGACGTCAGGCGCCTCAACAGTGGATGCGGAGCCAAATTGCAGAGGGATTGGTGACCGTGAGCAGGAGTAAGGATTGCTGGGAACATAAGGCAAGTCCTCTCCTCCACTAAGGCAAGTTATCTCCTCTACGGGGTGGAGGTCTGAGGGGGGTGCAACTAAATCATGCTGGGAGATGTAGTTTCTAAACATCTGGAGTGGCAAGGAATTGGGGGTTACTGAGTGGGATTCCTCTCCATTTAAAGAGAAACTAATGCCTTAAAAAAAAAAAACAGATTCAGGAGGATGGTACATATTTATTGTTAAAGATTGCCTTCTGATTCTGTATTATATTGAGGCTTTAGTTGCCCTTTAAATGCACAGCAGAAATACATACTGGATTTGGCTATTACTGTATGGGAGTACTGTATGGGAATTCTGCTGTCCATTAAAAGGGCAACTAAAGCCTCACAACAATACAGAATCAGAAGGCAGTAGTGGTCATAATGTTTACCCTCAACTTATACTCAGATTTTACTTATTTTTTCAGGTAAAAATTGGTACCTTGACTTATATTCGAGTATATACGGTAATTAGGCTTTGATAAGATTAAAAAGAAACTTTGTAACCTTTGATGATGGCTACTAGTTTTTTTTTTAAATGTATTGTGGATTCTATGAGTACAAATGTATCCAGATATGATTACAATAGAATTATATGCTAGGGGACTGTAGAGAAAAAATTATAATAATGTTAAATATTAATCTCAATACAGTTAAAAGCGTGCCTTAAGCACTAAGGTTTACAAAAATATACAATAAATATAAAATAATATAAAAAAAAGTACTGTGACTGTATAACTAATTGTTTTCTTATATATGTTAATTTGTAAAATGGTTTATAAAATATATGTAATAAATAGGGATAATAGGACTTTTGTGCCACTAATGTGGTTAGATTTATTCTATACTCAGAGGCTGCATTTAAAAGAGAAAGGTACATAATGAGATACCCATCATATCGGGCACAGGGTCCCTCAATGACATTATAGACATTTTGCTACAGCCACTGGTAGCAAGACTTTTATTGTGCGTTAGAGACACAACCCACATACAATAATCCCTCATGGATGGTATAATGTAGGAACAGGACCATGTCCTAACTACCATCGATGTAAAGGCCCTTTACTCCAGCATACCCCACTATTTAGGTATTAAGGCAATACCTATCCAACTGAATACTTATAGTGCATATACACGAGAAGGCAAGTAATATATCTTGGGAGCCCTCCAGTATCTCCTTAAACATAACTATTTTCAATTTAATGAAACCTACTACTTACAAGTATGCGGGACAGCAATAGGGTGAAATTCGCCCCTACATATGCAAATTTATATATGGGGTGGTGGGGGGAGACCACCCTATACCATCAACTATTTTTAACTCTCTGTAAACCAGTGGACTTTCTCTAGAGCCTGAATCACAATGTAATTAATCTAGAATTCACCTGGACTGTAGGGGGGAAATCTGTTAACTATCTCGATCTCTGCATATATGTTGGAGATTGGTTTCAATATCCCTAACTAAATAGGATAGAAACAGATAGGAACACCATCCTGAGGGCGGATTCCAACCATCCTGCCTTAAAGCCATCCCGTATGGTCAATACACCCGTATAAGTAGAAACTGCATGAGAAATTCAGAGTATGACAAAACAGCATCAAAACTTACACAGAGACTACTACAGAGAGGATACAAAGATTGACACAAACCCCTATTAATTACATTAACTCATCAAATGGCAGCCAATCTAAAAAGGATGACACTAATGAACTGTATTTCATTACAAAATATAGCCCACAATATACTAAATTGTCTGTCCTGTATGAAGATCAGGACCTACGAGAGGTCATTGAACATAATTGCAAATTTGTTCTCAGAAGGGCGAGGTCACTAAGGGACAAACTACCTCCCAGCATGTTTGTACACAATAGAAATGAAACCCAAGATTGGTTAACACCCAAAGGAACCTATTGGTGCGGAGCCAAAATGTGCATTACCTGTCAACATTAAAGTGGGCAAAACATTCAAGAGTACCACAACTGGCAAAGAATATACTAATAAACAATATAACAAATTTAAAAAATTCCCAGGCACACTGTTTATAATCAAAGTGACGTTTCGATGCCACTTAGGACGTCTTCATTGATTATAAACAGTGTGCCCGGGAATTTTTTAAATTTATTATGCCATGAGACATAGTTAATGGAGTTTTGTTGCCTGGAGGCACCTGGATGTTTGTTATGGAATGAGTGCAGTAGTTAATTGAACTGCTAATAAACAATATATATTGTATGTCGCAAGTGTGACATACAATATGTGGGCATGACAAAGTGTACCCTCAAAGCAGAATGTGGGAAAACACAAGACAAATACTAAACAAGCACAATAAGAGCCCAGTCGCAAGACACTATATGGAGTGCAACAATAGCTCTATTGAGCAACTAAGTATACAAGCTTTTGAAATGACTAAAAGAGATAAAAGGAACCGCAGTCACTTAGAGAAATTAGCAAGCGCAGAGGTTAAATGGATATTTTGGTTAGACACCCAATCACCCAGAGGTTCAAATTCAATATGGAATGTGACATGCTATCATAAATAGAACCTTTTTCATCTATGAACTAACTAATCACATATTTATATACCTTCCATAATTCTCTTTTAAATGTAGCCTCTGAGTATAGAATAAATCTAACCACATTAGTGACACAAAACCCTAAATCCTATCATCCATACCTATTACATATATTTTATAAACCATTTTAAAAATCAACATATATAAGAAAACAATTAGTTATACAGTCACAGTACATTTTTTTTATATTATTGTATATTTTTGTAAACCTTAAAGGGCATCTATTGTTAAAAAAACACATTGGTCCATTGCAAAGTTAAATTCATATACTCTGTGCTGCATTTATCCTATCTCTGTAAGTGACCCTGTTTTTCCATGATGTCGGATATCTCTACAGCACTCCCCCCTTCCCCCTCCTGTTACCTCCTCCATGTCTCAACTCCGGCATGGGATATGTAGCAGGGGTCTCCGAGAAACTAAGAAGAATTTTCAAAAAACATCGTATCCCTGTCTGCTTTAAACCGAACAACACACTGAGGCAGCAATTGGTACATCCGAAAGACCCAATACCAAAACACAAGAAAAGCGACATCATATACGCAGTGCAGTGCAGTGAAGAATGCTCTGATTTGTATGTGGGGGAGACCAAACAGCAACTGCATCAACGTATGGCCCAACACAGAAGAGCCAATTCCTCGGGTCAGGACTCAGCCGTGTACCTGCATCTTAAGGATAAAGGACATACCTTTGAAGATTGTAATGTTAACATACTGGCGAAGGAACGTGACTGGTTCAAGAGAGGTGTTAAGGAGGCCATTTATGTGAAAATAAAGAAACCAAGCCTAAATAGAGGTGGGGGGGTTCGACACCAACTGTCTGCCATGTACAATGCTGTTTTAACACCTTACTCTGGGCGTTCCTATAACACCTCTTAGCCACTATCCAATCACACCCTTAACACCTGGCTGTGATATGCTAATTGGGATTTTCCAGGGTAGATAATTGCCACAGATTCTTGTACAAGTCATTCTGAATTGAGAAAGCCAGTCGGATGACTAGCGAAACGTCTTCAAGAACTACATTTCAAGTCCAGTTGATCTAATTGTATACAACAGATATAAGTATGAGTAGAGAAATGCAATCACGTATTCTTCTAACTTGTGTATCTCAGGACAGAGAGGGAATCTGAACAAAGTGATGACACTCTGGGGGTTGGGGGGAATTATAGAAGTCATGGAAAGAAAAATAAAAGTTCATTTTCCAACTATAGATGCCCTTTTAACTGTATTGAGATTCATATATTCATGTTTAAAAATATCATAATTTTTTTCTCTACAGCCCCCTAGCGTATAGTTCTATAGTAAACATATCTGGATACATTTGTACTCCGTCTCCACAATACATTTAAAAAAAAAAATAGTAACCATCATTAAAGGTTACAGAGTTTCTTTTTAATCTTATCAAAGCTTAATTAGGCAGCATACAAGCAAGTTTTTACTGGGATCAGAATGTTCCGTTCCCAGTCTCGCTAGGGGGAGGCAGAGAGAAATAGGAGATGGTTTTTACGTGGAATATTTAAACCGAGGAAGGTACGACATACAGACAAGTGTTTTTCAAGGTAAGTAGTGGAGAGACGCACACACATTCAGACAACCCTATAAGTTAGGATGTGACGTCTGTTTGTACATGTGTTTTATGTATAGCTGTACAATAAAAGTTATGTTTTAATTGTTACCCAGGTGGTCACATCGTTCCTGCTTCGGGTGGAGTGCAGAGCTGCCAGTGAAGTGATTTCCATTATTGGACGAAGCAAGGGGTCTGGGGCTGACAGCACCCGGGCCACGGATGAGGAACGGCGAGTCCGAAATTTGTGTGCAACAAATCCATCACTCAGTAATGTATATATATAGCAGGTGTGACTCCTAGAGGACACAGGTTAGTGCCATAAGCGATCAGGGATGGGGCATATATACCCGGGCCTCCATAGAGTCTAAGTAAGTCCTAGCTTAAGGACACACGAGTGGGGAAGCTATATCGGACACACCAAACACTGCATCCAGCACCCATTTATTACTAATAATTCTTGCCCTTAAATCTTGACACAATGTGTGAGGGATTGAAAAGGCCAACTAATTTTCTGTGCCCCCAAGCCATTATTGTAAAAATGCACAAGATATAAAGCCCTTTGCACAGCCAGAGTAAGGCTTGGTTCACACAACGCTGCGGGGGAACATTGTACTGCAATGTTGTGGGATGTTCCCCTGCATTATCGTACATTGGTATCCATTGAGATCAATGGAACTGCTAAGTAATAACACAGCAAATTCCTCCAAACAGTGTATTGCTGGCACAGCACTGTATCGCAGCTCGTAGGTGTGAACGGTACCGTTCACTCGTACTAGCAAAGTCTTTTGGTAGGATGTCGGCAACTTGACAGCACACCAAAATATTCCTTAGTGTGAACGAGCCCAAAGTGAATGCTCCATTGGCACAGATAACATCTCACACAAGATAACATCTCACACAAGAGAAGGAACAAGATTGGTTCAAAATTTATTTAATAAGATTTAAGATAATATCCTTACCTCCCCCTTGCTCTTCTTCTTCCATAGCTGAATAGTACCCAGCGTGAGGACCTAAACCATTAAGCCCTCATCCCTGGGTATTTTACTCAACAGCTGTACATTAAGTTTCCCCTCTGTGTTCCTGTATTCTTCTGCAGTTCGCGACGTAGCCAATGGAAAGACACTCTGCAAAAAAGCGTGTCTTCCCATTTGCTAAATTGCAAATTGTCACCAACAGTGGCAGAGGGGTGAAATGGAAGAGATCGCCGAGGGAAACTTTAATAAAGTATTACGGCTGTTAGGTGAAGGACCAAGGGGCAATTTAGGTCCTCCTCCTGGGTACTATGTAGCTATGGAACAGGAAAAGGGTATGTATAATTGTCCACTAACAATCACAATTCAAAATAAAAGAATGATTTGGGGTTTTCTTTAGATTTACTTCTCCTGGAAATCGGTCTTCCAATACAGTTTTAAGATACAAATAGAGTCAGATATATTATCAATTTACCTTGGCCAACAGGCTCTGAAGGTATTTGTGGAAATAAAACACAAGTCAGGACTTTCTCTCCTGTCTCAGGCTCTATGTCAGTTTGAAAAGTAAGCAAAGGCTGAGACTGGTTGTCAGACAACCATAATGCTTTTAACTTCAGCGATGTCAACGATAATGGTAAATGTATTAGCCTAAAAATAAAAAGATACACAAAATGCATAAATACCATAAACCATTCAAATTTGGTATTACTCCTAATATAATGCAGTATGGTAATTACGAGTATGGCCTATAATTGTGTTTTGCGGTTTTCTGATGTCAGACTCATCTAAGTGTAAATTACATTTCAGCTATCAATTAAGTGCCATATAAATTGGTACAGAATATGGGAAATTCCCTCCCCCAGTGCTGCCTTAAAGTGATTACTGACCATGCTTGCTCTCATAAAAGAAGTCATGTCAGATGAAAGGGAGAGTGGATAAAAGGGGGAGGGGGGATACAGAGCCTGAGCAAAACAAGTAAAGGCATGCAGTAACACATTTATTTATAGATTAAGATTCACTCATTACTGCATCGTGGGAACCCAGGTAAGAAGCGTGGAGGATAATGCCTCAATCTAAAAGGCATCTGTTTTTGAGCTACTTAACTTTCTGGTGCATTGTTTACTAATCAGTCATTAGACGACACATGGACATCCTTTAAGATTAGAAGAAAATAAGTTTCATCTTCAGGTTAGGAATGTTTTCTTTACAGTGAGAACAGTGAAACTGTGTTCCAGCAGATGTGGTAATGGCAAGTTCACTGAATAGCTTTAAAAGTGGGTTAAATAAGTTTTTAAACTTAAAAATATTGGGAATTACTGGTATTAATACATATACTGCAGTTCTGGTTGATCCAGGGATACTTTGTGATTGCCATTTGGAGTCAGGAAGGAATTTTTCGTCCCTTTTTAGCTTTTTTTTTTTTGTTTTTTTTGTTAAAAAGGAGGGTGAAAAGGTTGGACTTGATGGAAGCATGTCTTTATTCAACCTCAAGAAGAGCTAAAACTAATGCTTTAGATTTCACATTGGGTGTCTGTGCTGTTAATACAAAACACTGCAGGCCCAAGAAAACATTACATCAGGAAGCATGAAGTTAACTCCATTTTACCCAATATTACATCTCCCTGCTTGAGTTCTTTCCTAGTTTTGCACAAACTGCATTTTACACTTACATTATTTACATACATTACATTGATAAATACACCAGAGAAAGCCACAGGACAGCAGCAAATGTGTTGGGACTCCCAAACATGACCCAATTAGAAGACTGAAAAGATGACTTTCTACTCCGTTTGTTTTGTGCTATTATTAAAGTTATTTGCTATGTTAAGCATGCACGACAATGCGCGCTTAAGTTAATCTAAACCAGGAAGCAAAATATCTTCTATCTTCAGCCGTGGTTCATGGTCAATTGATTGAAGAACAGAAGGTAAGGCATAGGTCCTTTAAGCTCCTGGTCTTCAATCAAAACATTAAAGGAATAGTTCACTTTTCAAGTGAACTATTCCTTTAAGTCATTATCCCTGCATATTTGCTTTATAATAGTTTTCTAAATTAAAACTGAACTTAATTAACTGTAGCCTAGTAAGGCAAAGGACCAGTTAACAAAAAACTAAATCTTTCTTTAACCTCTCTCTAAAATCATGATTCATTCAAGCCTAATTACACAATTTAATGCATTTTCCTGCTGCACAATAAAAATCTCAAAAACATTCTATAGATTATGCTTCTGATAATGCTCAGGTTGTCAATCTACTTCATTTCAACTAGGCAGCAGGAGATGTGGAAGATAAGAACACAGATGGGGTGCAGGTTTTTAAAATTCTTTCACACAAGTAGCTAATTGTAAGCAATATATACTGCTATTAGTCCTGAAAAGTTTTGCTTTGAGGGGTACATCTATGAAAGTTAACTATGTTTGCAATGGAATGTTAAAATTATCTAAAATATATAACACAGGCATATTTTAGTCTACTGTTTAATCAACAAATATCAAATGTTATTGTTCACCTGTTTCCAGCAACATCTAAGACATGGAGTTCTGTAGCCTGTGCAATTTCGGAGGGTATTCGAATCAATCTGTTGTCACGCACACAAAACACATTCAGGCTACAGCAGCCACCAATCTGCAAAAGAATAACATCAAATCATTAAACAGATTAACGTAGATTTAAATAAGTTATATGAAAATAAAAGCTAAATATCACATATTTGGAAAAGAAGTGCAAATTTATACATAAGCACAATCTCCAAAGAAGCAATAACTGCTCCAGAAATACAACTGTATGCTTATTTATTAGTTATAAAATATCAAACTTTTTTGCAGCCCAGTACTGCACTAAAATATGTACATGCTCCCAATAACAGCACACTCAGGCTCAAGATGGACTCATTGAGCATGGAGATGGAGCCAGGGAGACAACATAAAAGCTTCCTAATATAGGAAATTAATCATACTGCATGAGAATGTTAAAAGATTGTTAAAAGATTCTTTTTTATCCACAATTGGAAATGTTTTACGAGAATTGGTGATTTTTTTTTTAACTATAACTATTAGGCTCTTTCAGTATCACCAAGGGTAAGAAAATATCTATGAATATGTTATAGGTCACATATATATATTAGAGAAGTCACATTTCCAAACTTTTATATGGTTATGAAACTCCTTGTTCTTATATTTTGCCATATAATATTATAATGTTATAATATGTAAGTGGCCTGGAATATAATGGGAGCAACAGTGGAATATATTCTTATAAAAATTACTCAACTACGTAGTCGAGTGATTTTTATAAGAATATATACCACTGCTGCTCCCCATACATTTGCCGTCCTCATTCCACTTTAACCAACACTTTCCTTGTTCAACCCTGTAATAAAAAAAGAATGCTATAGCACACAGACATGGCTGACAGGGGTTACTGTGTATTTAGTTTATTTATTTATTTAGTGAAGGGAGAAAGGATAGTTAGGGATTTAGTAAAGGGACTAGCCAGTAAATTCATTTTTTTTTTAACTTATATATTATAAGAAATAATACGCCCCATTACATTGTAATATAAGGTTTATAAAGTCACCTCGGAGTTCCCTGTCCTGTATAAATGCACTCGACCTTCGGTCTCGTGCTTTTATATGGCCAGGGAACTCCTCGGTGACTTTATATCCTTATATTACACTGTAAGGGGCATATTATCCCTTATATAATACAATTGAAAGAGCAAACTACGTTATGGGTTTTCTGCAGTTTTGACTTACCTCTTTTGGCAAAGACATTAATTTATTCCTATCTACATTTAAATTGCAAAGATTCTTTAATTTCCCAATGCTTCTTGGTAAAATCTGTCAAAGACAAACGTTTCTATGTTTATTAAGTGAATATTTTAGAGAAATTACAATTTGACAAACATATCTGAATTGGAAGAAACACAGCTATTTGTGATTCATTATTGTACTGCCTGAACATTTTAACTTTTTTATTTGCTATCCGCAACAATAAGTTATCAAACACCCATTATAATACTAATCCTCAAGTAGCAAAATATTGCTAACAAGGTCTAAATAAAATTAAGAGAATCCTTCTCTTTTTTTTTTTTTTTACTCCCCTCCTAGAGGAGGTGTTTATTTAAAGCAATAAAGAAACATATTTGATCATACAGAGTAACATTTTGTTGTAATTTGACAATGAATCTCGAAAGACATTTTTTCAGGCGTTTCTAACTACTTCCATCGTGTTAAAGACAGTAAATTCTCATAAATTATATACATTTACTGGGTTGTTTGAGACCTTGGGTTGGTAGGTGGCCATTTTGGCTTCTTCTCCTGCCCTTTACAATCAGAGTCGGCATTGGGAAACATACATAGAAGATTAATTGATCCTACTAATTTCCAGTCTGTTGTGTTGTTTAGCAGTGGGGCTTGAGAAGTTTATCATACTTCGTTGCTGTGTTTCCGTCATATTGGAGACAGTATGTTTGCATACATGTATAATATTGGGTTGCTTAGGTCATTAGGCTATTTATTGGCAGGGGGGACCCAGTCTTATTGTCTTTGCTTTATTGGTTTTAACTTTTTGGTATTTCCCCTAGGGGGTATATGCTGGTGTATTGCTGTAGATTACTTTAACAATATAACTTTAACTTTTGCTGCCTATTGTTGGTTGTTGCCTTTGGCTATAGATATGTTGGGTGTGTTGTTAAATGTGTCAACACTGTGTCTCTGACTTCATTTCCCCTTTGGGGTTCGGTTCTATCTCTATTGTTTTATTCTCTAGTCGTGCATGTTGCGGGTGAGGATTCCCATCTTTCATATTCTGTCATATTTTGTTGGACAGCCTCTGTTCGTGTAAATTAGTTTTTTGTAGGGGAGGGTTGAGTTTATCTCAGTTTCCATTGAAAATTGTGGGTGTGGAGGCCTGTTATCAGGTTCTGGCGATCAGTTTCCTGGCTGTGAAGAGAGTTTCGCATAGGGCGGTTTGCAGATGTTTGCCTAGGATAGGGGGTTTGTAATACCAGCAGGCATAGTTTGGGGTCTAGGTCTGACTGGGAGCCCATATGGTCGTGGAGGAATTTCACACACTTGTTTCCAGAATCCTTGTATTTGGGGGCATTCCCATACCATATGGAAGAAAGTTCCGGGGGAGGAGCGGCATTTGGGGCACAGGGGCTGTTGTTCCGTGATTTGGCTAATCTAATTGGTGTAAATATGTTCGTGGAGGATATATAGTTGGGACATCTTTCTGAGCTTGGGGAGGGAGCGGTCTTTGTGCTTTTAGGGCCTTTCCCATTCCTTTTCTATGGGTCCTATATCTCTTTCCCATGTTGCCTTTTTACGTGGGGCCTGTGTTTGGGTTGGGGAGTAGGAGATAGGTGTACACATTGGATATGAGTTTTGTGGGTTGGGTGCTTATTCAGTCTCAGTATTGGGTTGCTTTCTAGGTTAAGTGTTGGTTTCCAAATTGGGTCTGGAAAGCGTGACGTAATTGGAGATATCTGAACAGAGGGGACTGGGGAGCTCAAACTCTTGTCTCAACTGGTCGAATACTTTGATCTGACCATTATGCACAATGTGTATTATTTGGTTACACCATATTTACACCAGATTCCTGGTTGCTGTATAGAAAGAAATTCTGGTAGGTTTCTGTTAAACCAAAGTGGGGTATTTTGTTTATGAGAGGGGTTTTCATTTCTTTCATCGTTAGGTCCATGTTTTAAGTGTTTGCAGTAGTAGGGGGGGTGTGTATAGTTGAGGGTGGTGTGTACCTGCCAGTCCGCGTGTGATCAGGTATGCAGAGTTGAGGGTTGTAGGTATTTCTTGTTTTCCAAGAGGTTAATAAGTTTGTCGGTTTTATCTTGAGTCCAATGGTGTATGTGTGAGATCTGGGATGCTAGGTAATATAGTCGGAAATCTGGGACTGCCCATACCTCCCATGTTCGTTGGGCGTTTGAGTGTTTGCCAGCTGAGCTTCGGTCTGCCCGATCCCCATATAAAAGGTTCTTATTGAGTCCAGGGCTTTGAAGTATCTTAGGGGGATGAGGATTGGAGAATGCCATACATAACAGGATTTTAGGTATTAGTATCATTTTGTGAGACTGATGCGGCCCGCCACTCCCACTGGTAGTTGGGCCCATGTTTGGGTTTTGGTTTTTATTAGTTGTATGAGGGGTTCGAGGTTTAAGGGCAGGTATTCTTTTGAGTCTTGGAAACGTTAATTCCTAGGTATTTAATGGTGGCAGATCTTTGTAGTGGAGTTGGGGTGGTGGTGCATTAGCTGGGTAATGGTCTATGGTAGGATTTGTGATTTTCCCAATTTATTGTGAGGCCTGAGTATTCTCCGTGTTGGTTAATTAATGTAAAATTTTAGTAGGGATTTGTCTTCGTCTGGAGAGGTAAAGCAACATGTCGTCTGCATAGAGACTAACAATCTCAGAGCATGTGCCTAGTTGGAGGCCTTGTAGGGTCTGGTCTTCTCTGAGTTTAATTGCCAGTGGTTCGATTGCTAGGGCGTGAGGAGGGGGGACAGCGGGCAGCCTTGGCGGGTACCCCTTGTTAGTGGGAAAGTGTCCGTTATCGTTCCGTTGGCTAGGATCTGGGCCTTGGGGTGAGAGTAAGGAGGTTGTAGCCATTGTATGAAACGGCCGCCAAAGCCATATTTTTCCAGCACATGCCGAGGAAGGGCCATTCGACCGAGTGAACGCTTTGGCAGCGTCAAGACTCACAATGCATCTTGTGCCCATATTGCTGTGGGTTGCCTGTGTGTTCATGTTAAGGCGGCGGGTATTTAGGGTGGTATTTTTCCCTGGGATGAATCCTGTCTGATCTGGGTGTATCAGTTGATGTATGATTTTATTTAGTCTTAGGGAGAGGAGTTTGGCTAGTATCTTGATGTCTGTTTGTAATAGCGATATGGGCCTGTATGATCCGGGTTGGAGTGGGGTCTTTACCCGGTTTAGGGATCAATACATCAGGGCTCTAGACATTGATTCGGGTAGAGTTTGTGAGGAGAACATGTTGTTATAGAGGTCGAGCAATTTAGGGGCTAATACGTCTATGTAATTGTGTAGAATTCAGCGGGAAGGCCGTCTGTGCCCGGTGTTTTGTTTCGTGGTATTTGGGTTAGGTATTTCTAATTTCTATTTCAGTTATGGGTTCTTCTAGGAGGTTGCGGCTGTCCTGGGGTAGGCGTGGTAGGGGGAGTTGTTGGATGTAGTTCTTGAGCTCTTCGGATGTGTGTGTGTTTGGGTTGAGTATAGAGATTTGTAGTAGACTAGGAGGTGGTCTGCTACTTTTTGGTTTGGTGAGAAGTTGTTCCTGTTTGGTTTTTCAGTTTGATGATCGTGGGGGGTGTTCATTGTTGGCCAGGTATGCGAGTAGCTTGCCATTTTTACCATGTTCGTATAGTCTTTGTTTCGAAGAAAAGTTGTTTTTGGGTTTTGGTTCGTATAGCTGTCGGTCATTCTGGATGAAGTTTCAGGGATTCCGCGTTTTGTGTGGTGTGGGTTTTGTGTGAATGTTTCGTGTGCCGCCTGTAGTAGTTTTGTGGCTTCTTTTCTATTTTAGCAGAGTTTTGTTTGATTTTATTTATGCTAGAGTGAGGGTCATACGGGCATGTAGTTTGAAGGCTTCCCATACCTGGGTCGGGCTAGCAGACTGGTCGTTTGTACGGAAGAAGGGTCCCACTCTTTTGTTAGGTCGGGTCCTTCCGAGAGTAATGTTAGCCAGAAGGGGTTGAGTCTCCATGGTCGTGGGGGGGGTGGTTTTCTGTCCATGTCAGTTCGGCCCAGCAGGGTGCATGGTCCGAGGTATCCTTGGGGCGTTTTCTGCCTGGGTCAGGTGGGGATAGTGTAGCATGTATGAATATCATGTCAATTCTGGACATCGTGTTGTATGAGGCTGAGAAACAGGAGTATTCCTTTTTAGCGGGGTGTAAATGGCGCCAGGCGTCGGTCATATTCATACTGTGCATGAGCCTTGCAAACCTGGTTTCGGGGTTTCTGGGGGGTTGCCAGTCTGTGGGGTGTAGTCTGTCTTGGGAAGCGTTTAGAATTGTGTTGAAATTCCTAGCATATAGCAGGTGTTCCTGGGTATTCAGCTATGAATTGTAGGCCTGTCTTAGTGAGGATAATGTGAATGGTGGGGGGATGTATGAGGCAAGTAGAAGTAGGGGGACATTATGCACCTTAACATTCAAGAACACAAAGTACCTGACCGATCCAGCCTAAGCTCCACCAGTTCGAACCGTGTGTGTTATTTACTAGCACTGCTACTCCTCGGGAGGAGGATGTGAATTGGGCGTGGTATGCCCAACCCACCCAGGGTCTTTTGAGTGTAGTTTGTTGTTGGCCTTCCAGGTGGGTTTCTAGCAGGATTTATATCCGCTTTGAGTTTTTTGCAGTATTGTAGGGTTGTTGATCGTTTGATCTTGTTCTGGAGGCCTCTAACGTTCCATGCTAAGACCCTGAATGTGGTTTGTTGGTCGCATTTTCAACCCGGTGGCCAGGCTGGATCGGGGGGGAACATTCCTATATAACATTTTAGTTTAAAAGGGGTAGTAATAAGAGCACATGTTAACACTGTTGTTTGTAATACATATCATAATACATTATAGCATAGGCAGCAATAAACTTCCAACTCCCGGCTTTGCACTGTGGAACTGGTGCAAGCATTATTCCCTGAACGCTGAACAATTAAACAAGTAATTTTGCCCGTTGGTCTTCTTCCCATGGAGGGACGGGTCGGGCACTTGGTTTGGCTAGCGCTGTTTGTACTGCGCTATGGCTATTATCTTGTCTTATGGGGGCGACTTCAGGTTGTCGCTGTGTTTAGGCTTTGAGTAGTGAGCTTCGAGAAAGTCTTTGTCGCTCACTCGGGGTGTTTGGGGGTGATGGGGTAATCAGGGTTGCGTCCAGGGGGATGTGAGGTACATTGGGGGGAGGGCAAAGGGGAGAAAAAGGGGCAGGGGCCCATTGGTGTTGGGCACAAGCCCACCTCTGGCAAGGCCCTGGTGGGGTGAGGTTGTAGGTTGCTGTTTATAAGGGTTTTTGGGCAGTGTCTGTCCATTTCTGTGCTGCCATTTGGCTACGTGGGGCCGTGTCTTTACCCATCTATAGAGTTGTGAATATAGTCTTACCAGGTCGGCGGGCTGTGCGGTTTTGTGTTGCTTCCATCGGGCAGGTCTTTAGGCGTTGGGTCTCTTGGGGGGGGCCTTCCGTGTGGCCGTGGTTGGAGTCCAGCCATGTCGATGCCTCCCGGCTGATGTGAAGAAATGTGTTTTGGCCTTTTGTAACTCGGAGGCGGGTCGGGTACAGCATAGCGTACTAGGTTGGCAGAGCGCAGCTGACTTTACTCTGTGAATTTTGCACGTTGTTTTTGTATTTCAAGGAAAAGTCAGGGTATACTGAGATCATGTGTTTTGGTATGGGATGTTACCCTTCTCCCTGGTTAGCCGGAGTGTGGTATCTCGGTCTCGAAAATTGAGTAGTTTGCGCGTGAATGTTCTCGGGGGGGCTCCAGGAAGGGGGGTCGTGCTGGGGTATTCTGTGTGCCCGTTCCACCCACAAATGTATGGGAGAAGCTGTTTCTCCCGAAGGTAGGATTAGTAGGTTCTCTAGGAATCCTGCGGGTCTGAGCCCTCCGCCCTTTCTGGTAGCCACCCACTAGTCTGATATTATTTCGTCTGTGTCTGTTTCCAAATCTTCTTGGCGTTGATGTATAGGTTTATTGTGGTCTGTTGGGTCTCTATCATGTGTTGCATGGGGGAGACCTGTCCTCCACCGTGCTACACGTTGTTCGTCTCTGTGACCCTGTGGTCGTAAGTTGTAAAGGTTTTGCCGGACCAGGGAAATGTCGACCTTGACCTCTTCTAGTTTGGTTGACAGTGTCGTCTGGCACGTGGTAATCGCCTCCAGGAGTTTGGCCGCCATTTTGGGTGTATGGGGTCAGTGTTCGATGTGGCTGGGTTGTTAGGGTCTATGGTATGTTCTTCTTCCGTGGGGCGTCTGAACTTGTCTAGCTTTGCGGCTTGTCCTGGATTTTTTTGGGGGCGGCCATTTGTTTGCGTTTTATCTGCTGTGGGCGTAGTTCAGGTTAGTTGCTTTGCGTTTGGAGGCTGTTGGGCCTTTTTCAGGGGGTTTGGTTGATGTTGGGGGGTCCGGAGTGTGCTCTTCCCACCTCGGCTCTGTGTCAGGTGAGATGGGGGGTTCTGGGGTTTTCGCTCTGTATTAGTGTGTGACCGGATGGTAGGGCGCTTCGAGTCGGGTCTTTCTTTTCTTCGCTGAAGCAGTTCCAGGGGCCTGGGGTATGTCACAGTGCTTGTGCCTTGTCAGTGCCGTCCAGGGGCCCCTGTGCCCAGGGCTCCGTTCCTGTGGTTGTGGGGCGTTCGGTGGGGCAGCTGTAAGGTAGGCTCCTCTGTGCTGTTAAGCTGTGTTGCTCTGGTGGGTTTGGGGCCTGGTACTTGTGCCACGTGGGTTGCCTGTGTGGGTTTGGCCGTGGTTGGGTGGGTGTAGGGGTTTTTGGGTTTGCGTCTCCTACCTCCTTATGTTGGGTGCGTGGTGTGCTTCAGATCGCCCCCTTCCCTCCAGCTGGGGCAGTTCCAGGGGCTCTCAGCAGGTCGGTGCGGTCTGGCCCCGACGGTGTCGGCTCAGGGGCTCCTAGGCACGGGGCCCTGTGTCCATGGATGGTGACGGGGCAGCAGCCGGGCAGGGTTCTAGTGCCGCTGGGCAACTGTCACTTCGGTTTGTGGGGCCTACTGCTTGTCCACATGGGTTGCGGTCAGGCCGCGTGAGTTGCCCACTTGTGGTTAACCTTATGGTTGGGTGGGTTGTGGGGGTTTGGGCTCCCGCCTCCTACCTCCTTGTATCCGGTGCGTGGTGTGTTTCGGGTTGCACCTCCCCCTCGTTTTGTACCGGGACGCCAGGGGTCTGCGGTAGGCCGCCGCGGTCGGGCTCAACGTGTCGGCCGGGGGCTCCCAGGCGCGGAGCTCCACTCTCGTTGCGTGGGCTCTTCCTTTCGGTAAGCAGGGTTCCGGCGCTTTGTGGTTTCCCGGAGGCGGTCCGGAGCGCTTGCAGGGCCCGGCGGCCAGTCCACGTGGCTGCAGTCTGAGTGGTGGGCGCCCGGTTACGGGGGTTTCTCCCTCTCAGGAGGTATTTATGTGTCCCTGGGGATGGTTTTAGGTTATATTTGGGGTTTCCCCCTTCAGGATTTTGCTCGATCTTTGTGAGCGAGCGGAGCTAGTTAGGTGTGCGTCCTAACTCATGCCGTTCCAGGCCACGCCCGAGATCCTTCTCTTTAAAATGTCTCAACAAAGCAGCCCCATTGACATTACATTCTGATGTAATAGAAACAAAAGTAGAAATGCAGGGAGACACACAGCAAAACAGGTTTGCAATCCAACGTGTTTTATTGCTGCTATCACAACATGTTTCAAACGTGCATGCATTCTTTCTCAGTGTATCGCTTGAGAAAGAACGCAGGCACGTTCGAAACATGTTGTGTTAGCAGAAATAAAACACGTTGGATTGCAAACCTGTTTTGCTTGTGTCTCCCTGCATTTCTACTTTTGTTCCTGTTGGATGGTGATAGTGTGGTGCGGACGCGCTGCAGGGATTGACACACCTGAATTGCATGGCCACACTGAGCAAGTTCATTTAGTTGGAGCGTTCTGATGTAATAGTGCAAGGACAAAGAAATAATGGAAGCAAACAACTATGTATGGGGTGACATACTGAAAAGAGAACCCCTTACAACCACTAAGAAAAATGAAGGAAGAGGACCTCTTTTTTTGTACAATTAATTTAAATAATGAATATACAGTACTGAAAACACAGCTTTTGTTTTGCTTTTGCCTAGCTCATTTTGTAAAATTTTGTCTCCTGTAATATAAATTTAAAGCTTCTTACTTCCTCAAGACCTCAAGTCCCCCCAAACCAAGAAATTATACTTGACTTAAAGCTGCCACATAGAAGGGTCACGTTTTTGAATAATTTAATTTTTAAAAAAAAGTTCAATTGATTTCAGTTTACACTTTATATTGATAGACTGCACATTGATATACAGAAGGTTATTGAACTAAACTTAAATCAGACCAGTCATAAAATTTCCAGACGATCTGCAACATATTTAGCAGATTTCAAGCAACCCCCCACCTCTTTAAACAAAACATGTGGCTTGATACAATGTTGAACAATAAACTGCTGAAATCATTTAGTAAGCAATGTAAAAGGAAATAATTATTTTCCCACAGTGATCAAACTAAAATATTGAACTGTGCACAGCCAGTATCAATTTAAATATTAACTCCTATGCAAGTAACCCTTGTATTTAATTCATTTACCAGGGCAGAGGATGCACAGATAACTCAACCAGAATCTGGGGACCATTGTATAACTTTTGAAGGAATAGGTTGAGTTCTTATTCAGTCCGAGATAAAACATTCCTAAATTCAAATTGCGCTGTATATATTCATATACCGTAGTTCATTTTGAAAGCAAGAGAAAGACGTAGTTTAAGCATGCATACGTTTATTTAAATAATCCTTATTCATTATGCAACTTTGCTGGGGTTTTTTTCCCCCCAATATTTTAGAATAAAGGAGTTACAGCAAAGGAAATTACTTCAGTTATGTACAAGCATCACAAACAGGAAAAGTATTGACTTAAAGGACAACAATATCCAAAAAATAACATTATCCCCATTACATGTCCACACTTACATGTCCACCAGCTGAAATCGCTTACTCACATTTACAACCATGCTGCCCTCCCTTAGATTGGAATGGATTCCACAGCACATCAGATTTGACGTTTAACAATCTTTATTAGGTCGACATTTCGGAGCCCAAAAGACC
Source organism: Hymenochirus boettgeri (assembly GCA_019447015.1). Lineage (NCBI taxonomy): Eukaryota > Metazoa > Chordata > Amphibia > Anura > Pipidae > Hymenochirus > Hymenochirus boettgeri. Next base: position 176,226,908 of record CM033473.1, read on the forward strand.
CCCTTTCTCAAGATAAATCAATATAACCTCCCTTAGATATCACACAGCAAATATGAGTGCTAACAGCCCGCCTCCTAGACAGCCCAGGACAATGGTTAACATATCACTTGTCATTGGCTGGTGGGCATGTCTGTTACAATCTCTCTCCTCCTCCGCCAGTCAAACAAACTTGAACTGTTCGGGTTGCTAGGGTACAGCCTACATAATCAAGCTGATCAAGGATGGGTGGAGGAGTGTTTTATCACATGCTAGTTTTGAGTGACAGTTACAGGCAGACATAATTGTTATGCCCCCTTCACAGCATGGTTAATGGAAGGCAGAGGAAAGCTCGAAATCAGGGAAAAAAATGTATGGGGAAGGCTGCACACCGTTACTCTTTTGAAAGCAGTTTTTAAAAAAAAATGCATTAAAGCAATACAGTTATCCTTTAATACCTCTCTATTCTTTCAAAGGGCACTGTGCGAGTCAAACATTGCTTTTAGCAAGCACCATATCGGTCAGGGCAAATTATGTGACAGATTAACCAATAGGTTAGGCATGTGTAGACTGCACACAAGTGTACATCCTGACTTTTGCAAAAGAAAAGTCAGCTGAAAACAGACACTTATTACAGCTTTTGGAAAGAAAAGCTAAAAACAGCTTTATACTCTACTACTTACCAAGAGTTGATTTTCTGTAAGTATAAGTTCTGTAAGGTTTTCACATTCTCCTATACACTCAGTCAACTGCATTAGTCGATTCTGGTCAACTTTAAGAATAGACAGCTTTTTTAATTTGCCTACAATTACATAAAGAAAGACATTTGTGCACACATGATGAAAATATCAATATACACATGTATATCTGAAGGCCAATTTACAAGTACTGTGTGTGTGTATTTATCTACTCTAGCAATACATCCTATATATCTACACACATATTTCTGAAACTTTCAAATATCATGCACTGTAAACAACCAGCAATAGTATGTTGTCTGGAAAGACACAGAGTCTATTCACCCTCCCTGCAACAATAACACATTGTTTTAGAATACCAGAACACAACAGTGGTACATACAGCATCTCTTTCACGATTGTATGCAAAATCTAAAATTCTGTACATCTGTATTTTGTGTAATTATTTGTACCCAACATTCCATTGCACACTTAAAGAAATCTATAAGCTAACCCACATTTTACCAAACTTACTGCCCATAAACTGCTGGTTAGTATAATAAATTAGTTTCTATGCCATTTCTTTACAAAAATACAGCATTTTAAAGAAAGATATTCTAAAATAAAAACCCACCGTTGAAACAATAGAAAATATCTAACTCCCCCTCAAAATGCACAGTTTTTCTGTCAAGCCTATGGATGCTGGATGTGGAAGTGATTTTTCATTTATTGTCAAAAATCAATAATTAGGTGATTAGAACTGATCACCTAATATTGATCTTTGCTCCCATTTTTTTTTACTTCTTTTAAGTCTTTGCTAAAATACTACTATACTACTACTACATTTACTGACAGCTTACTATAGCTTGTACTGCACTGCGATCTGGGGTGAAGAACAAAGTTCTGTGACATCACCGGGGTCTCCCTTAATCCATTTTGCGGTCCCGGCTTCTAATCCCCACATCGTATTTGTTGCCCCCTATCTGCCTTAAAGGGGCAGTATGCAGCAAAAGTGCCCAGGGCTGCTAGCTTCTGATCCCCACATTGGATTTGGACCAAACCAATGGGGGGGGACAGCAGACTGAATAAGGCATGATGGGGAAAATTGTAAGGAGAGGGGTAGGATTGTAGAAGAGAAGTATACTTTTTCAGTCGTCCACAAGTGTCACTTTCACTGCTAGAAATCACTGGGCCCCTTTGATCCCTGACCCCCAGATATGGTCTTGCTTTGTAAAGGAGCTGAGGGAAATAAAGTCTGGGGTCAGTGATCAAGAGGAGATATTTGATATTGCAAACCTATTAAACAGCATTTTTTTGCAGTGGTTTGTGGAAGATCAAAGGGCCCCGTTTGCTCTGGGCCCCATAGCTGCTATGGGGATCCCTACACCACTGCGCATGTCCTACTTAATAAGCATGTTTTCTTCTTACTTTAGTCAGCAGGAAAAAAAAAATTACCAATGCCATCAGGTAAAACCTCAAGAGAATTGTGAGACACTAGCAGATCTGTCAGTGACTTCAATCCACTGATCTCTTCAGGAAGTCTTTCCAGCTTATTTTCAGATACATCCAAGCAAAGAAGGTTTTTTAGGTTTCCTATCTCCTGTATTAAAAAAGAAAAGCAAAAAAGTTACATAGTTGTGTACACTCCCTGTCCCAAAATGTACCAATTTTAATTTTCCATTTATATTCATATTGCTTCTGGTATAGTACTGGCGATACCCCTTGAGACTTTAATGATTGATGCCGATTTCCCATCTTCACTATCCAAAAACTTGTATTCTGCACTGACTCCTATATACTGAGTTAAGAAAGTAATGGACAAGATAATCCCAATAATAGAACTCAGGTGGGAGTGTTCTTATCAGGACTGTTGGAATAGACTGCTGCTTTCTTACTTATTCTATCATAAACCTTCCTTAGCGGGACTAGTCAATGCTACAATTAACATTATTGTTACTAAACATTTTTGATTATAGTTCCACAACGGGGTTTTCAGATGTAAGAATTAAGCAGTTATGCATACTGTACCAGCTTGAGAGTTACACAAATGTAGGTTTTTAGAACTTTGTTGTCTAAGATCTGCTGTGAGTCTTAGCTAGTACAGTATGGACCATGCATCAGATATTTAATTAATAGTATTACTCATTCTAGGATTTTAGTTCCCCCTTTTAAGACAGTGATAACCGAAAACATTGGTGACTGTGAAATGTAATATTGTTAGTACCCTGTAATTTACATGTTAAAAATTTCAACTGAGCTACACTGCATATAGACAGTCACTGCAAAAGGGGCTTTAAACTCCAAGAGAAAACTTTATATGGGCCTTGGTGGCAAATTAAGCATGTTATCAACTTTACTGTACAGCCAGATTCCCACAGAGCTCATTGCAACAGAAATATACATAGCTTAATGCTGAAAACAGGTTAATTCTTTCACATCTAAATGAAAAAATTGGAAAGCAGGATCAGGGGGGGTCAAAAAAAAGCATTAGGAGGAATGAACATGGGAGGGGGGAGGAGAAAATGTCAAGAAATGTAAAAAGGGTACAAGGTATAATAAAATAACTAAGTGAGCAGAAGAAACTGGATAAGGCAAAAAATGAAACTTAAAGGGTATAAGCTAAAGCAAAAGAAGGTGTAAGCATATGTAATCTTAAGGGAAAGAGAAAAGAGGGGAAAAAAGGGGAACAGAAATAAAAGGGTGAGGATAAAGAACAGATAGCAGAAAGGGGAAAAGGAAAAATGCCAAAGATAACCACAAAAATGACAAAAGCTGCATATACACAAGACCTTCCCTTCCCTTCAGACAGACTCCAGATCGTTTTTTCGTCTGATGGGAAATAAACTGTGCAGACAATTTTTACTCCCTATAGTCTAGAAAACGAAACAAGCGATCCCTAAGCGGACTGTGAACATTCGACGGCGACAGGAATGCCCATTCGTGCAGTACAAACATTGCAGAGAAAGGACCATTCCAAACGATTTCCCCCTCTCTCATTCATGTATGTGCCCAGCTTAAGGGAAAGCACAAAAGGGTGTTGATGTAGAAATACAGCATGAGACAAAAGAAGACTGAATCGACTGAAAAAATAGTACGAGGAAAAGAAATAACATGCAAAAGAATGGGTAAAAGTTGTGCATATGCATGATTTATAACATAACAAGGAAGGATTCTGCTGGCGCCTTTAAAGAATTTACATATTTCAGGAAGTGAAAAAATTGTTATTTTGTTGTTTAGATAAAAAAAAATGAAAATGAAAAGTCTAAAAAGGTAGAATAGAATAAGTGTTAGTGAGCACAGGATGGTATGTAGCAGCTTAAAATATATTTACTATGTCAAATTGACCCACCAGAGGTACATCAACAAGTTGATTTCCATCCAACCAAAGGTCCTTTAGTTTATATAATGATCCAATTGTTTCTGGCTGCAATGATAAAAAGCGTGCAAACCGTTCATAAAGAAATAGATTTAGAGAAAGGTTTAAAATATTCTAGAACATCACATTACTAAGTCTATCCACTCTTATCAAACAGTAAAAACTGTATACAGAAAATTTCTAAAAGAATGAAAAGGTCATTGGGCATGGCTTAGCTACAAATCGTGCAATCATCAACATCATGCTTAATAATAAATAAAAGGCATTCTTAGCAATGCCACGCATCAAATTTTGAAGAATTCGCCGATTATACAACATGGATTGTCTGTTATTTTAATGTCTAGTCTTATTTCCTTGGTGAGCATTTTTTTTAAGGGACACTAAACTAATGCAGTAACCCAAAGTACGATTAATATTTCGGTGCAAGACCAACACTTACCCCTCTCCCTTATTGTCCCTGAAGAAATATATTAAAGAGCTTGTACAGCCACAGAGAAGGGGCATTTGAAACATTGGACATAACTTCACTACTACAGCTGTGACGTAAAGACTGGGAAGGATATAGCAGATACCTTTTTCCTGACATCCCAGAAAATGTTAAGTATTGTGTTATTGGTTTTTTTTTTTTTAAGGTCCTGCATCGAAAAATCCATTGCACATTGGAGGTTGGAAGTGCAAAACAAACAGGAGAGAAGCCAAAAAAGAACAGTGTCCCTTTAGACGGTAACTATTGTCTCTAGTTTTTTTTTTTAAACCAGTTAAGGTTACCGGTATATAAAAAGCCTTCCATTATAGATTCAAAATAAACCCTAAACCAAATCTCTAGGTAACATTTGTGAGATGTTATTTCTAAAAATGTTTTAGATAAAGTCAATGTATTCTCTATCGGCAAGTTAACAGGTCTGACGAGGAGAAACAAGGGTCACGCATGTCAAATTTTTTAAACGTACGTAGGAGGCCAACACTTAAAGCAATGCAGTTGATCTACAGTATAGTGGCTTGAACTACATTTCAACTCCTTTAGAAGTTTTCCTCTGTTTTTAACTTTAATGTCCCCAACATCCTGGCGACATTAAAAATAAAGTTACGTTTGTTGCAACATCTGCAGTGTGAACGATAACAAAAGTTGCAATCCTGCGACAATTGCGGCTCTACATATAAACCTGTAGATTTTTTTTAGTGGTTTACCATTTTTTTTAATCAAATGCTAGAGGGCTACCTATATTTTTTAAATAACACTTGTTTTCACCCAACAAACCAAAGTACTTGAGCACTGCAGATTTATGCTCTGCAGTATAAAGGATGTTGACCAGCTGGCCATTTTACTGTTGGTAAAGAAAAACATCCTTCCTTTTTTAGAGGATTCTTTAGGATGTATTTTTAGAAGTACCCAGGTGGAATTTCTTATATAATAATAAAAAAAAGGTTGTTATATAGCAGACATAAAATATAGCAATAGTGAGGTTATAGAGTCAAATAAAAAAAGGCATTCTGTCAGTATTTCCTCTAAGGATTTCTCCCAAAAACAACTATCAAAATTTGAGGGAAGTTTTAGGAGGGCAATGCATAGAGACCTGTGATATCAGTTAGTGCGGGACAACGGTAAAATTCCTAAAGACAATGCAAGGAGAGACTATATGTGAATATAAAATGTTTTAAACAGGCAATCCTATCAGCATTGCTTTTGTCAAAACTACAGATGCAAGTGTACGTTTATATGGCAAAAGGTTTTACAGGTTTTTTTGCCCTCCAAATTACCTTAATGCTCATGCACTTATTATTTTTTATCTACTGGTCACACAAATGGTTACCTGTGTGTCCCTTCTAGGTACCAAGAATCCACATTCCTAGGGTCACCAGCTTGTCTTGCTTGCCTCCCATACTCACTAAGCAACAAACAAAATCAAGCAATGTGTGAAACAAAGCCACAAACATGGCTCTATCAGCAAACTACACTGCTTTGACCCTTAAAAGGTTACAGGTCTCCTGTATCTTAGGGACTAAAAAGATTGATATTTGATTGCTGTTTTGACAAATAGGGATATACACAATTTTTTATAGGGTACTGAACAAATACTTTTGATTTAAAATTCATTGTGTGATTAAAAGGAAATGAGTAACCTATAAGCAGGGCTGTATTACAGGCTTATTATTACAGAGCTGTGTTACGGTCTGCTTGATTTCTGGCAGTATTATATAATTTTACCTTTGCAGTGCCTGAACCAATGGAGAGGAGTAGATTGTTGATTCACCTTTTAACTAATTGTTAATTCAGAGAGCTAACGTGTGCATGCTCCCACACTTCAGATGCAGGAAGTAAGGAAGTATAAGCTTGTCAGGTGGAGGTGTGAGCGACAGAGTGTCCTTCCTGCCCATATACTAATAAGCCACAAAATAACAAGCAATTATTTTTTTAATATATGGCTTTAATTAAAGTTAAAATAGGACTTAATGTAATGGCTATGATGTCAGTCTGGTAAAAGGACAACAAATTATGGGGGAATTCATTTATTTTAAAAATCCTTTAAGCATTGTACGTGAGTGCAGCCTTAGTGTTGTCCACACCACTCATGAAGAAAGGCAATGTTCAAATATGCTCATGCTCAGTGAGCATTCTTTTCCCCTTCCCCCTTATTAGTCCTATCAAGTCATTGCTGGCATGTTTGAGTAGGGAAAAGTAGGAAACAAATTAGTATTTACTGAATTACCTAAAAAGTCCGATATTTAGAGCTAAGCAACTAATCCATTAGGTTTTGTTACATATTAGTTTTTACTCTCCTCTGTATACAATCTTGGCAAAACACAGGGTGCAAGGAAATCTTATTTAACCAATGGCTGCAACATCAGTGATCAACCTCATGATTGAGTAGAGGGTGGGTGGGTTTGTGGAAGTGGCAACCTTTTAGGAGAACAGCAGACACTTTGCCATGGTGGTGCGGGCTACAGAAATCCATTTAAAAATTGTATGTGGAGCAGCTGGGGCTTCTTAAACAGTGTGTCTTCCTACTGGTTAGCTTACAGACTGGAAGTAGTAAGTGAGGGCAAGTGTGACAGCAAAGTATGTGAGGGCGTCAGCAGCTCCACCCAGGGGTGAAGACATAGCGGTTTGAAGGAAGAAGAGGTCAGGGCTGAGGTGAGTATAGCTGTTGTTCATATTACCAACTGAGGAGGAGAAAAGCAGACTAGGTCTTAGTTTAAGTGAAAAATTATTAATTCAGTCAGATAAATTGGGTTAATGGCAAGCTACTAGCAAAAGTGAGAGAAAATATATTGTGCTGCCTACAATGCTTCTGATATTAAATAGATTTGATCTAATATTGGGCCATAATATATCTTACCTGTAAACAATACTATACTAATTAATACAAAAGAATCATTCTAGTTGTTGGAACAATAAATATTGACAGGTAAGTTGATGTATGTGAAGTGAAGACTGCCTCAGAAGAAATCCCCACCCAAATTCATGAGTGAAGGGGGTCCAGATAATGAGCATGACATAAACGTATGTGCACCTGCATTTTCCTGGATTCATTTTCTAGAATGGACAAATTATTTGTCTGAATAGGTAGATCATGGTAAAAAAGCAGGGGTGCTAGAAATGCACATGTGCTTTGCCTGCTTCTGAGCAGTCCAAGCAATTGAATGGTAAAAAAAATGTTGCAAGCAAATTTGACAAAGTTGAAATGACAAACGGGTGTATTAAAAGTATTGTTTTGCACTGCTAGTTATATCAAACACACATATAATGTCTAATGTCGGTTATTATATATATTTACTTTTTAGCTTTAAATGTTATTACTAGGATTACAATATAATTACACATATATCCAAATAATAATAATAATAATTACACATATATCCCTTACCAAGTTATAAAGTTCGTTGTTCCCTACATCAAGCTCTTCTAATCTATGGAGTTGTGAAAGAGATCTGCCAATCAGAAAAACATAGTCAGTATAGTTTAATTCAAAACATGTACAGACTTTGAAAATAAAATTGCAGATTGGATTATAAACCATAAAATATCCACAGGTTGTATGCAATAGGTCATAAAACAAGATATAACACCTTCATGGACACTTTGCTTTTAGACTTGTACAAGATAAAACACCTTGTAGTATTGGTTCGCTAGACATTAACTGAAATGATAATTTACAATCTTTGCAGAAACTAAGCTGGTCAACAAATTAAAAACGGTCTTCTAAGAATAGGAAGAATGGACAAACACATTAGTGTTGTTGCTCAAATCAAATTTTTCCTCTGCTGCAAAGATTTTGCATGTTCTCCCCAGGATTACTGGAGTTTTCACTAGGCACTACAAAAAGGTATACTGAGAGATTGTTATATATTCATACACGTTCATCAAAGCAGGGCTTAATGCGAAGGGAATTTCCATACATGTTTTGTATTAAGGGGAATGTGTTTTAGAAAAAAGGAGGATTGAAAAGCACAAAAGAGTACTGAAATAGCTTCAGTTCTTTTTTGCTTGTTGATTCATATGTGGGATATAATGATTTCTAAGAATTTTACAATTTAAAAATAACACAAACACTGCTTATCCTTTCTCCTTAATGATGCAGTCTACACCTATGGAATGCACACATGCCCTGTGCATGGCTTGATTTAATATTGATGATAATCTTCCTTTAAACATACGTACAAATGCAAGATAAATGCATATAGCCTAATTTACCACCAATGCCCTTGTTGATATGTCTGTTCCCAAATCTCTGTATCTGATACAGCTAGTTTGTTTGGGAATTTGCTAAAAAACTGTTCAAAACAATTCAAAACAGAATGCAATATGGGATATACCATACCTAAAGTTTACAGGGCACTAAGTAGTAGAGGAACAGTTTAGCGAATAAATTAATACTAACATCCAAAAAAAGACATGCACCGTATATACTCGTATATAAGTTGATCCGAGTATAAGTCTAGGTACCTATTTTTACCTCAAAAAAAAAAGTAAAAACTGATTGACTCGAGTACAAGTCGAGGGTAGAAAATATGACCACTACTGCCCTCCGATTCTGTTTTGAAGCTTTAGATTACTGTATGGAAATACTATATGGGAATCCTGCTGTCCATTTAAAGGGCAACTAAAGCCTCAAAACAATACAGAATCAGAAGGCAATCTATTTAACAATAGGTACTATCCTCAGTATTGTTTTCAGGCATTAGTTGCCCTTTAAATTAACAGTAATTCCCAATACATTGGCACTCCAGATGTTTGGAAACTACAACTCCCAGCATGCTTTAGTTGCATTGGAACTGCACACAATGATCCTTCTGTTTACAACCCCAAAAGAGACTATCCTGTCCCTGACCCAAATGCCTCCCTTATTCACTCTCTCTCTCTACCCCCTCCCACGAATAAAACCCTATTTCCCTGCACCAATCTCACATAGCACTGATTCCACCCTGCCACTGCCTCTTTTTTATGCAGCCTCGCCTCTTTTTCCAGGTTCTGTGGGGCAAGCAGTGATAGTTGCAGGTTGCAAGAGAGTCCAGGCCTCGATGAGCTGATGTGCGCAGCTGACATCACTCACTTGAAACAAGGAAACTGGCTGCCGCATCCACTGATCGTCGCATCCACTGATGTCACTACTGTGCCAGGATGTAAGACAGGAGCTGAGTGGTGATGTCAGTGGATGCGGCAGCCGGACTCCTCATTCAAGTAAGTGACTGACCAGAGTATAACTTGAGGTTCAGTTTACAGCCTGAAAACCTCAACTTATACTCGAGTATATATGGTATTTTCTCTTTTCCCAAGCTAGGTATACACTGCAAATATCTTTAAAAGATGGCAGGCTGAAGAAGGGCAAATTCACCATTAAAAAAACTGGTTATATGACCATTACCTGTCCCAAACCCCAAATAATATTTAGCCCATTATTTGATGCATTACTAACAAGATATTTAAAGGATATGTACATCTTAAAAAAAAACATTAGGTTAGTTATGTTGCTAAAACATTTTTCTTCTTTTCCCCTTTAAGGTGTACATATTCTTTAAGGATATTTATTGCCCCCATTCTGGCAGTTAGCTGGCCCCTCCCTCCACAAGCAATGATAAACTGCTGATTCCCTTGCTGCCTGCTCGGCACATGCTCATATAAAAGCATATAAAAGCTCTGTGAGGGGAGGAGGCAGATACCATTTCCATAATAGAAGAAAAAACTTATGATTAAATATTTGGATACAAATGCACTTAAATGGCATGTCCACCCTTAATAAGAACGTTTGCCCTATAATAGAACACAGTGCCCCAGCCCCAACCGCTATAAAAATAATTTAAGAAAGTCCCCAGTTCTTCACTTACCTTCCCTCTCTCCTCCGACGCCCGGCCCGGCCTTCTACTTGCGAGACACTCCAAGCAGGGGGCGGGACCAGCAGCCACGTCCGTGATTGGCTGAGAGGCAGCCAATCACGGACGCGGCTGCCGGCTTCTCAGAATGCAAGTGGAGAGAAGGAAGGTAAGTACAGTTCTGGGGACTTTCTTAAAATAATTTTTTTGTGGTTGGGGCTGGGGGAACATATTCTATTAAATGGGCAAGGGGTTTTATGGTAGGGGGAGGGATAGCAAAACGGGAGGGAGAGGGAGGGAGGGGGAGAAGGGCTGCAGTACGCATGCCAAACTTCTCCCGGAGGCCAGGTAGGAGGCAGAGTCTTATATGGACTCTGCTATCCTCCTGGTGGACAGTTTTTGGGACAGGACTACAGGAGAACCTTATGGAGCTGGGATGTGAGCTAAGGATTTTACTACACTACATGGTGGGGATTATAGTTTTGGGGGTGGACATGCCCTTTAATAAACTGGTAAAAATAGCAGTTGGGGTTGCAAGCATAGATAACTGACAAGTCACCAGTTTTTTGTTTTAAGGGTGGACATGCCCATTAAGATTTTTTTAAGATCACCCTACACATAGTCCTGAGCGTTCTCCCTATATATAGTACAGGGGGAAATTGCAGCCGAGGGAAATTTTCTGTCAGATCCGAACAATCCTGTTGGCCTCGGGAAACTTCAGAACTACAGTACACACTTTAACAACACATAATTTAATTGTCCCTTTATACTTAATAAATAATTAATGCAGCCATGATTCATGTCTCTCTACCAGTTTTACTGATCTGGCAGCTCGAAGCAGTCACTCGATCATGCCAGCATAGTGCTAGAATGTTCTGGAGTGCTCCAAAAAAAAAAAAACTACCACCATTCCAGTTTCTGAAGGTCCACAGGTAACAAAGAAAAAAAAATGTAAAAATTAACTTACTCTGGTAAATATGTTAACAAATTTTCTCTAAGCTCCAGCGATGCCAGGTTGGATAGACTAAAATAAAACAAAACATTAAAGGGTCACTATACTCAAACATCTTTCCATTATCTAAAACTACAAGTTGAGTGAAGTAAAATGGTCACACTCATATTTATCTGTGCCTGCTTTGTTAGTAAATTATTGATTAGCAAGTACTCCTTATTGGGTAGTCTGTTCCACCCCAACCACTGAGTTATATTGGGAAAAAAATCCCTGTAAAGTACTTTAAGACTTTCGATCCCCTCTTCTCTCTTTGATCCAGAAAGAGTAGAGAGGGGCGGAACAGGCAGCCGCCTCTGTGACTGGCTAGCCGGCATCTAATCACAGACATGGTTGTCGGCTTTGCAGAGCTACCCATAGTAAACAGGATTTAATGCAAGGAGTGATGCAGCAGAGAGATGGGATCTAAATGGAGGTCCCCCTGCGCATCTCACAGTCCTTGTTGAGGTTAGGGGAGCAGCAGGGACGGACCGGATGACTCACTGACAGCTTCTACTCTTCACTTTCCTGGACTTTGAAAATGCACTGCAGAAGAACCATAAGGAGCACAGCTGTAAGCTAAGGATTTTTGAACACTACACAGTGAGGCCAGTATGGGATTACATTTTATTTTTGGGGTTGGACATGCTCTTTTAACAAAATAATACTGCACCTACAAAATATTTTTCTTGACGGAGTAGTGCCTTAATTTTAAAAGTGAAAATATTTTTTGCAATCCAAATTTTTTTCACAACCCGCTAATAACACATTTAACCTTATTTTAATATAGTTACAGGCCTATGTAATAAAAGCCCTTATCATTAAAAATGGTGCTAATTTTGCCCCAACCAATCAGATGTTAGCTACCATTTGAAAGCTGGACTAGATAGACATATCTTTATATTAAAGGAACACTAAATCCATAAATATTACTATTTGCCATCCATTTCTATTATTCACAGGGAGGTGAGAACTCTTATTTCCACCTCCCTGTGAATAACAGTTTGCTCGGGGAACCTGGAACTTACCTTACCGTGCTCCACTCGCAAGCCGCTACTGCACAGAACAGCTGTTCTGCCCCGATCGCGCACCCTATCTTTTGTATTGGCGCGCATGTGCCTAAGATAGGGTGGGCGGTCGGGATAGAGCAGCTGTCAGTGAAGGAGTGGCTTGCAGTGGAGCAGAGGTAAGGTAAGTTCCAGGTCGCCCTGGCGTCCTATTATTCACAGGGAGGCGAGAATAAGCGTTCTCGCCTCCCTGTGAATAATAGAAACAAATGGCAAATAGTTATATTTATGGATTATGGGGAGTTTAGTGTCCCTCCCTTTAAAAAAAACAATTAATTCACTGATTTGTGCCCTAAACTGAATACTTCACCTGAAGAATGTCATTTATTTTTAGATCAAATATCTTGATATAAAAGAAAGAAAGATCTATGCAGTTCTGTCTTACCCGTATTTGTTAAAACCAAAAATGAGCAGTGCAGCATGTTTTAATGCTTGAAAATACATTATTTTGCGAGTATGGATAAATAGCAGAACAATTTATATATTTGATTTATGAAAATAAGGAACAAAGACTTCTGGGAATTTACCATGTTTCCATGGAAGCTGTAAGGAAAGCTATATCTATAAAAAGACCTTTACAGCATTCCACAAGCTAAATGCAAAACCAGAGCGCCAACTACAGACCGGCGTTTGATATTTATATTTAATTTAGTAATAAAACCAAGAAACAGAATTAAAAAAATTCCACTGAAAATCCAATATTCCTGCATACACTACACTATCAAAGACAACATTACATTTTTAAGCCAGCTTCATCATATGGTAAGCCTTAAGCAGTGCATCCATAGTAACAGATTTTAAAAGGGCTTTATTGCTAAATGGAGCACCAACAGAAAGACATTATCCAAACAGCATAATCTGCTTTAATCTTCCATAACCTCATATTTTTAGGACAAGATTGAAAAGATAAAATAGGTTTACTTTTGTGGAACAGAAATGTATTTATTTAATACAGAATGCAGGAAAGAATGCTCATATAGTAAAAGTTATATTAAAACCACGTAATTTGTAACCCACCTTGTTTAAGGGCAACTACACCATAAGTACAACTCCCTGTTTTTAGAATGTTATTAAAGTGCAACACCTTAAACTCTCCCATGTTTATAGATATAAAAAAACAAGTCAATAATTACCGTATATACTCGAGTATAAGCTGACCCGAGTATAAGCCGAGGTACCAATTTTTACCTCAAAAAGTAAGAAAACATGATTGACTCAAGTATAAGCCGAGGGTTGAAATTATGACCACTACTGCCTTTTAATACTGTACTTATTTGCCCTTTAAATGGACAGCAGTAGTCCCATACAGTAATAGCCAAATCCAGTATGGCTATTACTGTATGGGAACTCTGTTGTCCATAAAAAAAAGCCTCATTCCTTGTCACTCCAGATGTTTTGGAAACTACAACTCCCAGCATGATTTAGTAGCTATGAGTTGTCATTTCCAAACACTGCAGTGCCAAGGAATGAGGCTTTTTTTATGGACAGCACCCCCCAGGAAAGGCCCCCAAGTTCAGTGAGGTAAGTAAGAGGTAAGTAAGAGAGGTAAGTACTCACTCGGGTCACAGTAAATAATTGTAAATTCTTTCCTCCCAATCCGATGACATGGCTACCAGTATGTGACTCCCATGGCTAACAGTATGTAATGTAATGGCTACCAGTATGTGACTCCCATGGCTAGCAGTATGTAATGAAATGGCTACCAGTATGTGACTCCCAAGGCTATTTCATTACATAATGTTAGCCATGGGATCACAAACTGGTAGCCATTACATTACATATGTTATCCATGGGAGTCACATACTGTACTGGTAGCCATTTGATTACATACTGTTAGCCATGGGAGTCACATACTGGTAGCCATTTCATTACATATGTTAGCCATGGGAGTCATACTGGTAGCCATTTCATTACATATGTTATCCATGGGAGTCCCATACTGGTAGCCATTTCATTACATACTGTTAGCCATAGGAGTCACATACTGGTAGCCATTTCATTACATACTGCTAGCCATGGGAGTCACATACTGATAGCCATTTCATTACATACTCTTGTTAGCCATGGGATTCACATACTGGTAGCTATTTCATTATATACTGTTAGCCATGGGAGTCACATACCGGTAGCCATTTCATTACATACTGTTAGCCATGGGAGTCACATACTGATTAGCCATTTCATTACATACTCTTGTAGCCATGGGATTCACATACATGGTAGCTATTCATAATAATGTTAGCCATGGGAGTCACATACTGGTAGCCATTTCATTACATACTGTTAGCCATGGGAGTCACATACTGGTAGCCATTTCATTACATACTGTTAGCCATGGGAGTCACATACTGGTAGCCATTTCATTACATACTGTTTGCCATGGGCACTTCACAAAATAACAGAAAACCAGTAATGTAATATTATACTGGGGTAGGCTATTACCTACCCCATGTGCAGGGCAATCCACTTAATGAGTGTATTGCGCTGAACATGGGGAAGGTAATAGCCTAATATCACCTACCTGTATAGAGCAGAGCAGCTGGAGACCGGAACATTGGCAGAAGAAGCCTTGCAGAGGAGTGCAGGGGTGGCAGTAGCACAACGTGTTCGGCACAATGACATCATCGTCGCCGCAAGGTACTACTGGGAATGGACAATTCGGGGCACCTCTTCAGGTAAGTTATGTTAAAACATTCGGGGCACTATGCCAAAGATCCAGGGCACGTTCCCCGAATGTTTTAACATAGATACACCACTGGCAGTCACATTAAAATTGATAAAAAACTAAATGCAGCCTGCTCTAACAAGTTCTAATAGGAACATTTAACAGTTAGGCAGCAAGTGAATGCTAGCTTACAAGAAAAACAAACTCTCTCAGACAATATTTAATCAATAAGCATGATATTCAAATAATGTTTATTTTATAAAAGGTTATAACCTGCAAATATATTAACCATCTTCAGAGTCTCTGGAATATTTAATAATGCGGTTGGGACTGGGGGAAGGCAACCTACCAATGGGAAAAGGGTTTTAATGGTAGGGGGAGGGCTTGCAAAACAGAAGGGAGAGGGTGGGAGGGGGAGGGGAGGCCTGCAGTGCACAGGACAAAATTCTCCCGGAGGAGAGACAGTAGGCAGAGTCCTACATGGACTCTGCTATCCTCCTGGTGGCCAGTTTTTCAGACTTTGGGGGGGGGGGGGATCCAGGAGAACCATTTGAGTGGGATGTAAGGTAAGGATTTTATTACACTACAGAGTGAGGCCAGTAGTGGGGGGGGGAGATTACAGTTTTGGGGGTGGACATGCCCTTTAAAGGAGCAGTATGCGGCAAAAGTATGCTAACATTAGATTTGGACCAAATCGATGGGGGATCGAGGGGGCATTTGAATGTTGCCCCCAACTGCCTTAAAGGGTGTGTATGCAGCAAAAGTAACCTAGTAACTGCAGTGACTCGAGTACAAGATGAGGTTAGCTTTTTAGGCTCATTTTAAAAAAATAAAATAAAAACCATGGCTTATACTCTACTATATACGGTAAGTTAAACTTTCCAGTATTTTCCCCACCACTGAAGTTATATACGGGAACATATTCTAGAGTATGTTTCAAGGACTGACCTTAAAAGTAGTAATCAGCATGGATTTAGGAGGAATAGATCTTGTCAAACAAACTTTAGTAGATGTAGCACACTTTGTGATCTTGCTAATATTTTTGATACAGTACCCCATAGGCGACTTATGTATAACTGAGGTGGCACATTTGTACATGGATAGAAAATGGATGCAGGATAGGAGCCAGCGAGTAGTTATTGGGCTTTGTCAATATAGACTAAAGTACTATGTGTGATACCAAAGGTTTCTGTTTATTAATAATTTGGAAGTGTTTGCGGACGACGCAAAACTTTGTCTACCAAAAGCTGCGGATGTGCAATCGTTGCAGGTATATCTAGATAGATTGTCAAATTAGGCTACCAAGTGACAGATGAGATTCAATAATGCTAAATGCAAGGTGATGCATTTGGGTCTTAAAAATACTTGTACTGCTTATACTATAAATGGCTCTGTGTTAAGTGACTTTCGGTTGGAAAAGGATCTTAGAATTTTGGTGGAGAACAAATTTAAATTTAGTAAGCAGTGCCAGGACAGCAACAGCTAGAGCCTGCAAGATATTGTCTTGTATAAAGGGGGGTATGGATTAAAGGGAGAAAAATGTTATTCCCTCTTTTTAAATACCTATAAATACTTTAGTGCGCCATACAATTAACTGAGAAATTTAACACAAATAGAACATGTCAGAAGACACACAGACATCCCTTTAGACTGGAAGAAAAGAAGTTTAGTCTTCAAAGTTCAAAAGGGTTTTTTCACTGTGAGAATGGTAAAACTATGGAATGGTTTTCTATTGGATGAGGTGATGGCAGGTTCATTAGTTAGTTTCTGAAAAAAAAGTGTGACTGCAGTTCCTATGGACTCACCACTAGAGGGAGATGGTAAAATTGTCTCTGCAGTTCCTATTGACTCACCATTAGAAGGAAAAACATAGTAACCCATCAAGGCAGAACAAAGCGATTACACAGGTTGCTTGGGACAGAGGGGGAACCCTGGATTTGGGGGGGGGGGCTGTATTTGGGACCTAGGGGGGCCCTGTATTTGGGACAGAGGCAGACATCCCCCCCTGCCCTTTCAGACTTCCGGACAGGGTAGGAGAGGGGGGGTGGGACATCACGTGTGGGCAGGGCAGGGCACGATGCGGAGGTGAGGCTAGCCTTCAAGGGGTGGTGGGAGGCGGGGTTAGGGGCATTTCCTGGGGCATGGCTGAGGAGGAGTCTAGAGTCTCCTCTCAGTCATGGGAGTCTGGGGTGGTCTCGCAGGAGACCACCACAGAATAGGGGAGACTCCCGGACAATCCAGGAGAGGTGGGATACCTGCGGGGGGGGGGGCGCTTGATTTGGGATAGAGGGGGGACCCTAGAACAGGCTTAGTGTCTAGTTGATACATAAAGTTGGAGTTGACCTATATTTACAAATGCGACTTGGAGTCAGAAAGGACTTTTTTTTCTGTTGGGGATTTTTTTAGCCTTCCTCTGGATCAACAGTTTGGCAAGAAATGTGGGTATTTCGGAGTAGGATGAACTGGATAAACATATCTCTTTATTCAACTGCAAATACCATATTAGACTAGAAATACCTGACAAGGTGCAGAGATTTCTCCTGGAGAGGAAAAATTAAGCAGTATTGTAGAGGAATGCCCAGATATTCACGGTGTGTCACACACAAAATTTATTTGTGTATGGTCAGCGATTTATTTACCCCCTTCGTATCTGCACTACCAGAGCTATCAAATGCCTTTCTAAACAAGGCTAAACTAATATGTATACAGTGGGTAGGGGTTCGGCTACAGAATTTACGAAAAGCCAAAAACCTGCAGAAATAAAGATGACCCTCAGTGCTGCCAATTTCAGATAAGAGGGTTACGGTACCTGCTAGGTAGTACACAATTCAATCAATATAATTAACATTTTAGAATTGGCTTTCCTTAAACAAAAAAACATGCCTGTAAATGCTTTTTCCCCCTCTTTCCCTGCAAAATTTCTATTCAGTCTACTGCTATACAGCAAGTGCAAGGTGGTTCAAATTTGAAACACAGCAATTTACATTTGCCCATTTGTTGCTCCTGCAACAAGAGTTTTTCAATATTCTACAGCCAGAGATGTTCCCATTTGCTTTATCAATGCTAAACTTATTCCTACTAACAACTTAAAGGGTATCTCCACTGATAAAAGTCACCTGGATTGTAAGGATAGATATGTACCTGCAGTATCCGGTGTCTTTCAGCAGTAGTTTAGAAGAAATCCAATGAGTTTCCCCCAGAACGCTGTGGATGGTGCAGGTCCGCCCACTTTCAGTGACTGCCTGTCTGGGACATGTCCGACGCGCGTTTTCCTTTAGTGCATGCTCAGAACGTGAGAGGATCCGTCGGGACTGCTGTCTGTGTGATCTGACTGGTTGGTCGATTCTACACACACACACACACACACACACACACGGGTGTCCCTAGGGTTTTTGGCACCTGCCGCCGTGGCAAAGTGGGGTGGGCTTATATGTGGTCATGGCTTGGTCTGTGGGCGTGGCTTAGCACATGGGCGTGCAGTTTTTTTTTTAATGGTTATTTATACGCTTTCTCTATTTTTAGAAAACACTAAAAACATGTTGGTGCAACTGGTACATTACATTAGAAAGCCCTACCATACTCTATAAAATAAAAGATGTTGGCCAAAAGATTTGTAAGCCCTGCTACCACTTCAAGGTAGAGTCTTACAGCAGGGCCTATAACTATTCTCAGATAATTATTTTTATATATAGATATATATAAATTATAATATTTATCTATCTCTGCTATCTATCTATCCATTTATCTATCTCTGCTATCTATCTATCCATCTATCTATCTCTGTTATCTATTGATCTATGTATATTATCTATCTATCTCTGCTATCTATCTATCTATCTCTGCTATCTATCTATCTATCTCTGCTATCTATCTATCTATCTCTGCTATCTATCTATCTATCTCTGCTATCTATCTATCTATCTATCTCTGCTATCTATCTATCTATCTATCTATCTATCTATCTATCTATCTTGCTATCTATCTCTGCTATCTATCTAATCTATCTATCTATCTCTGCTATCCAGCTATCTCTGCTATCTATCTTATCTATCCATCTATCTCTGCTATCTATCTATCTATCTATCTATCTATCTATCTCTCTCTGCTATTTATCTATCTCTGCTATCTATCTATCAAATCAAATCAAAAAGAGCTTTATTGGCAGGATCAATTTACATTTTGACATTGCCAAAGCAAACAAAAAATAATAAAATAATAAAACATGTTAGTATGAGAGGTTCACGGTAGGGGGACATGGGTATCAATGGATAATTAATATATGGACAGTACTTAAGGGTATTGGTTGGTTTTAGTCTTTAAGTCGATTGGGGAAGATAAAGGGATAATTGGGCAAGTAATCCTTGGACATTGACTTCATTTATGTCCTTCAGTCTGTGACATGCCGTTACATAGTGTGCCCCAATATTTACTGTGGCTTCATCCTCTCCCAGCAGGATATAGAGTTTTCTCTCTCCATCTAAGCAGTTGGAGTCTGGGATAAAGTCCGACAGCCTCTTGAAATGGGGGTCCCGTATTGTTTTGTATTTGGGGCAGTGTAGAAGGAAGTGGGTTTCATCTTCTAAGGTTCCTGGTCACAGTGCTGGCACTGTCTGTTCTCTCTTGGTTTATATGTCTGTCTGGGTCGGCCAGATTCTATTTCTAGGCTGTGTGCACTCAATCTGTAGAGACTAGGACTTGTCTCTCTTTAGGGTTTGTGATATTCTCCAGGTAGGGGGCCAGTTTGTAGTTCTCTGTCCAGTGCCTGGTATATAGTTAGTTTCTGGGACTTTTTTATTCTTTTTCATTCATCCACGTAATCCAATGGGTCTTGGTTATGGCGGCTGTGATTTGAGGTTTAGACAGGTTCTGTGAGTGTGGGTTTGATGTTAGTAGGGGCTGATGAGTTTTCAGTGCACATGGCTTTCCTGGTCTTTGTTGTGTATTGAGGCTTTATAATGGTAAGAGTTGGGGCTATGTTCTGTAGGTGAGCCCAGAATGATGGCCCTTTTTTGCATCTCAAGCAGTAATGGGAATCTGCCAAGCTCAGCCGACAAGCGCTGTTTGATGTACTACGATGGACTGGAGGAGGTGCTTACAGAATTCGAGATGGAGTATTTCTGGTGGGCCAGATTTCCATTTTGATTGGTCTGAATAGGAGACAGGGCCCCATACTTCACTGCCATAGAGTAGGATTGGGGAAATGACACTGTCAAAGATTTTAAGCAAGACTTTTACCGGTGGTTTGAGGTGATACAGTTGTTTTCTTATTGCATAGAAGGTTCGGCTGGCTTTGCTTTCAAAGTCTCTTTAGCTGCCCTAAAGCTCCCAGAATGGTTGATATCCAGGCCGAGATAAGTATATTTCTCTGTTCTGATGAGTATCTCGTTATTCAAAGTGAATCCATCTATCTCTGCTATCTTTCTATCTATCTGCTATCTATCTCTATATTCTTCATCTGTCTATATATCTATCATCTCTATCTTCTATCTATCTATCTATCCCTTCTATCTGCATCTATCTATCTATCTTCTATCTCTATCTATCTTCTATCCATTCTAGTCTATCTATCTATCTATCCCTTCTATCTGTCTATCTATCTATCTATCCCTCTATCGTCTATCATCTATCTATCCCTTCTATCTGTCTATCTATCTATCTATCCCTTCTATCTGTCTTCTATCTATCTATCCCTTCTATCTGTCTATCTATCTATCTATCCCTTCTATCTGTCTATCTATCTATCTATCCCTTCAATCTGTCTATCTATCTATCTATCCCTTAATCTGTCTATCTATCTATCTATCCCTTCAATCTGTCTATCTATCTATCCCTTCAATCTGTCTATCTATCTATCCCTGCAATCTATCTATCTATCTATCCCTTCAAATCTTATCTATCATCTATCCCTCAATCTATCTATCTATCTATCCCTGCAATCTATCTATCTATCTATCCCTGCAATCTATCTATCTATCCCTGCAATCTGTCTATCTATCTATCCCTGCAATCTATCTATCTATCTATCTATCCCTGCAATCTATCTATCTATCTATCTATCCCTGCAATCTATCATCTATCTATCCCTGCAATCTATCTATCTATCTATCCCTGCAATCTATCTATCTATCCCTGCAATCTATCTATATCTATCCCTGCAATCTATCTATATCTATCCCTGCAATTACTATCTATATCTTATCCCTGCAATCTATCTATATCTATCCCTGCAATCTATCTATATCTATCCCTGCAATCTATCTATATCTATCTCTGCAATCTATCTATATCTATCTCTGCAATCTCTCTCTGCTCTCTGCAATCTCTCTCTGCAATCTCTCTCTGCAATCTCTCTCTGCAATCTCTCTCTGCAATCTCTCTCTGCAATCTCTCTCTGCAATCTCTCTCTGCAATCTCTCTCTGCTATCTCTCTCTGCTATCTCTCTCTGCTATCTCTCTCTGCTATCTCTCTCTGCTATCTCTCTTCTATTCTCTCTCTCTCATCTCTCTCTGCTATCTCTCTCTGCTATCTCTCTCTGCTATCTCTCTCTGCTATCTCTCTTGCTATCTCTCTCTGCTATCTCTCTCTGCTATCTCTCTCTGCTATCTCTCTCTGCTATCTCTCTCTGCTATCTCTCTCTGCTATCCATCTCTCTCTTGCTATCCATCTCTCTCTGCTACCATCTCTCTCTGCTATCCATCTCTCTCTGCTATCCATCTCTCTCTGCTATCCATCTCTCTCTCTTCCATCTCTCTCTGCTATCCATTCTCTCTTGCTATCCATCTCTCTATCTATCCATCTCATCTCTGCTACTCTCAGCTCTCTCTATCTATCTATCACTCACTCATCATCCTACTACACACACCTACATCACCACCTATCCACCACACCCACACACCACCACCATACACCAACCACATCACCATCTATCACATCATCACCACTACTCTAATCACTCTACACACCGATTATCTATGCTATCTATTATCTATCTATCTCTATTATCTATCTATCTCTATTATCTACTTCTATCTCATTATCTATCTATCTCTATATCTATCTATCTTCATTCATCTATCCTTAATCTATACTCTGCATCTATCTATCTCTGCAATCTATCTATCTCTGCAATCTATCTACTCTGCACAATCTATCATCATCTGCAATCTTCTATCTCTGCAATCTATCTATCTCTGCAATCTATCTATCTCTGCAATCTATCTATCTCTGCAATCTATCTATCTCTGCAATCTCTGCAATCTATCTCTGCAATCTATCTCTGCAATCTATCTCTGCAATCTATCTCTGCAATCTCTCTCTGCAATCTCTCTCTGCAATCTCTCTCTGCAATCTCTCTCTGCAATCTCTCTCTGCAATCTCTCTCTGCAATCTCTCTCTGCAATCTCTCTCTGGCAATCTCTCTCTGCAATCTCTCTCTCTCTCTGCAATCTCTCTCTCTCTCTGCAATCTCTCTCTCTCTCTGCACTTCTCTCTCTCTCTCTGCAATCTCTCTCTCTCTCTGCAATCTCTCTCTCTTCGCAATCTCTCTCTCTCTCTGCAATCTCTCTCTCTCTGCATCTCTCTCTCTCTCTGCAATCTCTCTCTCTGCAATCTCTCTCTCTCTCTGCAATCTCTCTCTCTCTCTGCTATCTCTCTCTGCAATCTCTCTCTCTCTGCAATCTCTCTCTCTCTGCAATCTCTCTCTCTGCATCTTCTCTCTCTTATCGCTTCTATCTCTTCTCTATCTCTCTCTCTCTCTCTGATCTCTCTCTGCTATCTCTCTCTGCAATCTCTCTCTGCAATCTCTCTCTGCTATCTCTCTCTGCCAATCTCTTCTCTGCAATCTCTTCTGCAATCTCTTCTGCAATCTCTCTCTGCAATCTCTCCTCTGCAATCTCTCTTGCAATTCTCTCTCTGCTATCCTCTCTCTGCTATCTCTCTGCAATCTCTCTCTCTCTCTCTCTCTGCTATCTCTCTATCTCTCTCTGCTATCTCTCTCTGCTATCTCTCTCTGCAATCTCTCTCTGCAATCTCTCTCTGCAATCTCTCTCTGCTATCTCTCTCTGCTATCTCCTCTCTGCTATCTCTCTCTGGTATCTCTCTCTGCTATCTCTCTTTGCTATCTCTCTCTGCTATCTCTCCTGCTATCCTCTTGCTATCTCTCTCTGCTATCTCTTCTGCATCTCTTCTGCTATCCATCTTGCTATCCATCTCTCTCTGATATCATCTCTCTGCTATATCTTTCTGTATCCATCTCTCTCTGCTATCCATATCTCTCTCTTATCCATCTCTATCTGCTACCATCTCTCTCTGTATCCTTCTCTCTGCTATCATCTCTTAGCTACCATCTCTCTGTATCTCATCTCTCTATGTTATCCATCTATCTATCCTATATATCTATCTACTGTTATCTATCTATCTATCTTGTTATATCTCTATCTATCTCTGTTATCATTCTATCTATTCTGCTATCTATCATCCTGCTATCTATCTATCTCTCTATATATCTCTTATCTATACTATCTCGTATCTATCTTTATCTATCTTTATCTATCTATCTCTTATCTATCTATCTCTTAGCTATCTATTCTTATCTATCTATATCTATTCTATCTATCTCTTATCTATCATCTCTATCTATCTATTCTCTTTATATCTATCGCTTATCTATCTATCTCTTATCTACTATCTCTATCTACATCTCTATCTATCTATCTTTATTTATCTATCTCTATCATCTAGCTCAATCTATCTATCTCTATCTATCTATCTCTATCTTCTATCTATTTATCTATCTTTCTTCTCATTATCTATCTATCCATATCTATCTATCTCTATTATCTATCTATCTCTATATCTATCTATCTCTGCAATCTATCTATCTCTGCAATCTATCTATCTCTGCAATCTATCTATCTCTGCAATCTATCTATCTCTGCAATCTATCTATCTCTGCAATCTATCTATCTCTGCAATCTATCTATCTCTGCAATCTATCTATCTATTGCAATTATCTATCTTGCATATATCTCTGATCTATTCTGCAATTTCTGCAATCTCTCTCTGCAATCTATCCTGCATCTTCTCTCTGCAATCTTCTCCTGCAATCTCTCTCTGCAATCTGCTTCTCTGCAATTCCTCTCTGCAATCTCTCTCTGCAATCTCTCTCTGCAATCTTCTCTGCAATCTCTTCTGCAATCTCTCTTGCAATCTCTCTCTGCAATCTTCTCTGCAAATCTCTCTGCAATCTTCTCTGCAATCTCTCTCTGCAATCTCTCTCTGCAATCTCTCTCTGCAATCTCTCTCTGCAATCTCTCTCTGCAATCTCTCTCTGCAATCTCTCTCTGCAATCTCTCTCTGCAATCTCTCTCTGCAATCTCTCTCTCTCTCTGCAATCTCTCTCTCTCTCTTGCAATCTCTCTGCTATCTCTCTCTGCAATCTCTCTCTCTCTCTGCAATCTCTCTCTCTTCTCTCTGCAATCTCTCTCTCTCTCTGCAATCTCTTCCTCTCTGCAATCTCTCTCTCTTCAACTTCCTCTCTCTCTGCAATCTCTCTCTCTTTGCAATCTCTCCTCTCTTCTGCATCTCTCTCTTCTTCCTTTCTTGCTATCTCTCTCTCTCTTCTCTCTCTCTCTATATCTCTCCTCTCTGCTTCCCTCTGCTATCTATCTCTCCTCTCTGCTATCTCTTCTGCATATCTCCTCTGCATCTCTCTCTGCTATCTCTCTCTTCTCCTCGTATCTCTCTCTGCTAATCCTCTCTGCTATCTCTCTCTGCTATCTCTGCAATCTTCTCTGCATCTTCTACCTCTCTGCAATCTCTCTCGCAATCTCTCTTGCTATCTCTCCTGAATCTCTCTCTGCTATCTCTCTCTGCTATCTTCTCTGCATCTCTATCCTCTGCTATCTCTCTCTGCTATCTCTCTATGCTATATCTCTCTCGCTATCTCTCTCTGCTATCTCTCTCTGCTATCTCTCTCTGATCTCTCTCTTGCTATCTCTCTCTGCTATCTCTTCTGCTATCTCTCTTGTATCTCTTCTGCTATCTCTCTGCTATCTCTCTCGCTATCTCTTTGCTATCTCTTCTCTGTATCTATCTCTGCTATCTCTCTCTGCTATCTCTCTCTGCTATCTCTCTCTGCTATCTCTCTCTGCTATCTCTCTCTGCTATCTATCTCTGCTATCTATCTCTGCTATCTATCTCTGCTATCTATCTCTGCAATCTATCTCTGCAATCTATCTCTGCAATCTATCTCTGCAATCTATCTCTGCAATCTATCTCTGCTATCTATCTCTGCTATCTATCTATCTCTTCTATCTGTCTATCTATCTCTGCTATCTATCTATCTATCTCTCCTATCTATCTATCTCTTCTATCGTCTATCTATCTATCTCTGCTATTTATCTATTATCTATCTATCTGTCTATATCTCTGTATCTATCTCTTTCTATTATTCTATCTATCTCTCTATGCTATCTATCTTCTATCTGCTATCTAGTCTATCTCTGCTTATCTATCTATCTCTGCTATCTATCTATCTCTGCTATCTATCATCTCTGCTATCTATCTATCTCTGCTATCTATCTATCTCTGCTATCTATCTCTCTCTGCTATCTATCTCTCTCTGCTATCTATCTCTCTCTGCTATCTATCTATCGTATATTATCTATCTATCGATATTATCTATCTATCGACATTATCTACTATCGACATTATCTATCTCTGCTATCTATCTATCGATATATCTATCTCGCTATCTATCATCTATCACTATTATCTATCTATCTCTGCTATCTATCTATCTCTTCTATCTGTCTATCTATCTCTGCTATCTATCTATCTATCTCTCCTATCTATCTATCTCTTCTATCTGTCTATCTATCTATCTCTGATATTATCTATCGCTATTATCCATCTATCTCTGCTATCTATCTATCTATCTCTGCTATATTATCTATCTATATCTATCTATCTATCTCTGCTATCTATCTATCTATCTATCTTTCTCTGCTATCTATCTCTGCTATCTATCTATCTATCTATCTATCTATCTATCTATCGCTATTATCTCTCTTGCTATCTATCTATCTCTGGATTATCTATCTCTGCAATCTCTCTGCAATCTACCCATCTATTTATATATCTATCTATCTCTGATATTTATCTATCTACTATCTATATTACTCATCTATCTATCTCTGCTATCTATCTCTTCTCTATCTATCTGTGCTATACTAGCTATCTAATCACTATTATCTGTCTATCTATTCTTCTATCTGTCTATCTATCTCTTCTATCTGTCTCTATTCTATCTCTTCTATCTGTCTATCTATCTCTTCTATCTGTCTATCTCTTCTATCTGTCTATCTATCTCTTCTATCTGTCTATCTATCTCTTCTATCCGTCTATCTATCTCTTCTATCCGTCTATCTATCTCTTCTATCTGTCTATCTATCTCTTCTATCTATCTATCTATCTCTGCTATCTATCTATCTATCTATCTATCTATCTATCTATCGCTATTATCTATGTAGCTCTATTATCTATCTATCTAGCTCTATTATCTATCTATCTATCTATCTCTGCTATCTATCTATCTCTGCAATATATCTGTCTCTGCAATATATCTATCTATCTGTCTATCTATCTATCTCTGCTATTTATCTACCTACCTATCTATCTGTCTGTCTGTCTGTCTGTCTATCTATCTACCTTTGTATCTATCTATCTATCTATCTATCACTCCATCTATCTACCTACCTTTCTCTCATCTATCTATCTCTGTCTGTTTATCTATCTCCCTACCTACCACCCCCCTGTAGCCAGCCAGTCTGACCCTGCTGTTACTGTCAGGAAGGAGTTTAGAAGAAAAAAATAATTTAAAAGAATTTAGGCGGCAACTTAAGTTTGTAAAAAAAATTCCCTTACTGTAACCGACTGACTTTCGGCTCCTGTCCTGGCCCCGAGTGTGGATGAGAGAGATGAGGGATACCCAGCATGGAGGGTAGTACAGCTGTGTAGAAGACAGACAGACAGACACACACACACACACACACGGGCTGAGTCCCGCTCCCGCTTTCTTGCTTCCGGGCACACCGGCTGAGTCCCGCTCCCGCTTGCTTGCTTCTGGCGCTTTTACCCGAACTTCCGGCGCTGCTGCTCAATTGCCGGGGGGAAATGCCGCCTTTTTTTCAAAAAACCCACAGACGCTACAATGCCGCCATGAGCAACTTTTTGCGTCATGGTAGGAGCGGCGCTGCACACACACACACACTTTTCAAGCTACTGAGTTCACTGCTTAATGGAGGAATAATCACATGACCATCACAGCAGCTTGCAGACCTCACTAATTAATGGAGGAGTAATCAGGTACTATCTTTTTCTCTCTCCCATTCCCTCCCATACCAGATTGCCTCATATTCCCAGCATCCCCTATAAAATCAATCATTGATCAGAGTTAGACACAAAACATCTTTATTAAAAACAATGCAAGTCCCCTTGCCTTTGTTACAGTAGTGTGGGAAGAGGGTTTTAACTTTTCCTCCCCTGTCTCTCTCTGCATGATTAGCTGTAAAAATGAACTTAGAGAGTCAGGGAGGAAAGGATTTCTTACTGCAGCCAAGTGGGTGTGTCTGCTACCATGATGATGCACATTGAGTGACAGCACTCTCAGCACAGGGGGAAGACACACCCCCAGGAACCTGCACAACTTTCCCATGCTGCTGCAATCAAACGAAAGGGAATTCTGGGGAAAAAGAGGTAGGGAGTGGGTCGGGGGATGGTGTACTTTAAAATAAACCAAAAAAAAAATGCTTTTTCCTCAGTGGAGATACCCTTTAAACTTACAACTGTTTGCAGAATTGTGAAAGGTATATGAAAAAATGGTAATGAAGGCAAAAGAAGCATTTAATTCTAATTAATAAATAGAAAGCTAAATAGAAATACAACTTTAGGGAGAGATAGTAAAAATACAGAAAAATGAAGCACTGAACACTAATTTAGTCTTTAGATCCTGCTTTGAAAATTGGGGATTGGAATTTATTTATCCCTGCTGGCAGTTCCATATCAATTTAAATAGGCCAGCAGCAGGCAGACCTGATTTCTGTGTGCGCGAGCCCTATGTCTGCTTTTGGATTTCAATGGATTATCTGTGGTATTTCAAATTCACTAGTCACTTTTCATGGTGTTGATATGGTATGTTGTTTTATGTAAATATTACCTTTATTTGGTACACTTTAGAGCAGTGTTTCTAAAACCATGTGATGGGGCACACAGAGGCGATGCACAGAAGGCCACAACTGGTCTCCATTGCCTAGGCAAGCAAAACGTGCCAGGATTATAGCAGCAATTAGTACATATCATTATGTGACTTCAACACCAGTTATTTGCTGTCAACATAAATTCATGCAAAATGGCTGCTAAATTTTCTAAACATCCCAATAACCCTTGGTACATCACTGTAAATTGCTTACTGCCACTTGGCAATTGCAGATTTCCTATGCAAATTTTGACAAGAGTGACAAAAATCTGCCTTCCAAAGTTCCACAGTACAAAAACAAAGAAAAATCGAGAACCACTATTAGAATGCCTGAGCATTGTGTGTCTTAGCCATTTTTGTAAATTTAGCATTACTTTCTAATTATACATGCATGAGGTTGGGTACACACAAGCAGGATTTTCGGGCCAACTAATCGATATTTCCAAAAATCTGGGTCACATGGTCGGCCATGGTGACATTTACCATGTCTGACAGTGATTCGTCTTGGCCAGTCGTGTCAAACAGACGGGCAGGATGAGAAATTTTCCCGTGTGTACCAAAGCATTTTTCATTGAATTATTTGGGACATTTCACAAATTCATTGCATTAAAAGAGAAATTATGTATTCCCTATGCATTTCTTCAAACCAACAGAAAGTCACAGATTAAAAGCGTTAGTCCAGTACAATTACATATACTTTTAAGAAAAAGAGCAGTATTTTTCCATACTAATGATCTTAACCTGCCCATTTAGCATTTTGTCTGTGTATAAATAAATGTTCTCCAAAACACCGACTTCCTGTTTGCAGGACCCTTAATAGAGAATGTTATGGTCTTTCCCTTGACCCAGCGCCTGGGGTGATTCAGAAGCTCAGTAGAGATCTGAGCAGGTCTGACCCATCCAACAGCCAATCAGCATAAATTACTGTTAGGGACACCCAAGGTAGTATGCATTCTGGGAAGGAGAAGGGCCATTACAGAACCTGAAATGTCAGCTCACTAGGGCTAAACTAATATGCAGGGATTAAGGAGTATAAATTCAATTGATTTTTCAAAATGGAGAAGAATATGTACAATAACTAGGTATGCATAATATAAACTAAGAATTGTAAAAATAATGATATTTTCCACTAAAATTTCCCTTTGATGCTTGGTATACTCACTTCCCAATGTTCTCAGGGAGCACCTGCAATGAGATGTCATTAATGGAAAGGCAAGTAAGATTCTGAAGGTCAGGGAAAGTTTCAGGTAACCTGGAGAATGAGAAGGGGATAAAAATGGTTTTACACTTTGCAAAAAAAGAAAATTGATCTGTATTTTGAGGTAATAGCATGTTTCTGTACAAGTGGGAGAAATTATATGATTAACATAACTGTGACATTTCTATAGTCATAGGGCAACTGTGATCCCTAAAAAAGTTAGGGTTTAATATGCTGTAGTCTTCTCTTTAAATGAGCCCTAAATTACATCTCTAGCTGTAGCCCATGTAGCTTAAGTGACATCCCCTGATCTTTTTCTTCACCTGTCCCTGGACAGAGCATGTAATCTAATGGGGACCATAAACGCTACATAATCGCATTCGTACGTTCGTGGGCTGTTATCGGACGATCGGTTAACTTTTTCCTATAAATTTACTATCCAATCTGATTGTATTGTCTAAGCTCACCATAAAACGTCATTTTAGGAAAGAAAGGAAGCACTTTTATAGCCTATGAAGGACGAACGGGTGACCGAGTGCGGTTGCCCCCATCGTGCAATATATCCGGCCAACCAATCGACACACAGCACTATCGGTCGGTCAGTGATTGGTCAAATGGCAACAACATTTCTACCAATGTAACTTCTCACAAGTTTTAATTAGAGATGTGATCCAGGGTTTAATTTAAAGGTACTATGGAAGGGCTTTTATTTAATCCAAACTTGTTTGGAGACCATAGTTGCATAGTTGTTTGGAGACCCGTTTGGAAGGGTGAAGGGATGGAAAGAAAATAAAATTTCTCAGTTTTACAAAGCAAATTATTGTCAAAGCTCAAATAAAGGAATAGACCAACCCTTAATTAATAATATAATAAAAAATAATTTTAAAAAGACCTATTCCAAGAATGGCAGAAAATACACCAGAAGGTTTTTTTTCCACAAAGCAGGATTGGTAGAGAATGAACCTTCCAAACTACAGTACATACTTCTAGTGTACTTGCCTTGGTTCCCATTAGACGGGAAAGCCCAAAAACAGGTGATTTAGGTTAAGATGGTAAAAGGATTTAACTGTTATCTCAGTGTTTATAATAAGTATCAAAGTGGCATTACATTTCCGGGCATAACTATCACACCTCTCACTTTAACTGGAGACGCCTCCTCTGTGATTATTCAGGAGGTTCTATTAGTTTTAAGCACAAAAAGATATGTGGACTGCACCCACAGGTTATACTGTACATAAAAAGGTACAAAAGTCAAGCAAGGGGATTCCCCAAAAGTATTGTTGTATCTAAACAATTATATTGACCAATATTTGCAATAGTTATAATGGTAAGGATTTTATGTTTTGAGATATTTGATGTGGACTGTAAAAAGGTTTACCTTTAAAATAATTCATCTTTAAATAAACAAATTTCTATTAATCACAATTTCACAGCCTTAACATTTTTTCCCATTTCTTTCAGTCTGGCATAAAATAATTGTTTGGTTTTACTAGACTGAATAATACAAAACACAACTGGGCAATAAAGAGTATAAAGCTGGGTACACACTATACAGAATTATAGCCAATGACTAGTTGTTTACAGCCTGGTAAATTACAGAGCTGTGAGTTTAAAAGGGGAACTGTGGTCTCCCAACATGTTGATTTTAAATGAAAGGCCAGGTTCCTACCTTGAAATGCCGCCTTTTTTCAAAAAACCACAGACGCTACAAATGCGCCATGAGAAACTTTTGCGTCATGGTAGGAGCGGCGCTGCACACACACACACACTTTTCAAGCGAACTGATGTCACTGCTTAATGGAGGAATAATCCATGACCATCACAAGCAGCTTGCAGACCTCACTAATTAATGGAGGAGTAATCATGGTACTATATTTTTCTCTCTCCCATTCCCTCCCATACCAGATTGCCTCATATTCCCAGCATCCCCCTATAAAATCAATCATTGATCAGAGTTAGACACAAAACATCTTTATTAAAAACAATGCAGTCCCCTTGCCTTTGTTAAAGTAGTGTGGGAAGAGGGTTTTTAAACTTTTCTCCCCTGTCTCTCCTCTGCATGATTAGCTGTAAAAATGAACTTAGAGAGTCAGGGAGGAAAGGATTTTCTTACTGCGCCAAGTGGGTGTGTCTGCTACCATGATGATGCACATTGAGTGACAGCACTCTCCGCACAGGGGAAGACACACCCCCAGAACCTGCACAACTTTCCCATGCTGCTGCAATCAAACGAAAGGGAATTTGGGGAAAAAGAGGTAGGGAGTGGGTCGGGGGATGGTGTACTTAAAATAAACCAAAAAAAAATGCTTTTCCTCAGTGGAGATACCCTTTAAACTTACAACTGTTGCAGAATTGTGAAAGGATATGAAAAAATGGTAATGAAGGCAAAAGAAGATTTAATTCTATAATAAATAGAAAGCTAAATAGAATACAATTAGGGAGAGATAGTAAAAATACAGAAAAATGAAGCACTGAACACTAATTTAGTTTTAGATCCTGCTTTGAAAATTGGGGATTGAGTTTATTATCCCTGCTGGCAGTTCCATATCAATTTAAATAGGCCAGCAGCAGGCAGACCTGATTTCTGTGTGCGCGAGCCCTATGTCTGCTTTTGGATTTCAATGGATTATCTGTGGTATTTCAAATTCACTAGTC
Source organism: Hymenochirus boettgeri (assembly GCA_019447015.1). Classification (NCBI taxonomy): domain Eukaryota; kingdom Metazoa; phylum Chordata; class Amphibia; order Anura; family Pipidae; genus Hymenochirus; species Hymenochirus boettgeri. The sequence continues at coordinate 176,259,075 of CM033473.1, forward strand.
ATTTCATGGTGTTGAATGGTATGTTGTTTTATGTAAATATTACCTTATTTGGTACACTTTAGAGCAGTGTTTCTAAAACCATGTGATGGGGCACACAGAGGCGATGCACAGAAGGCCACAACTGGTCTCCATTGCCTAGGCAAGCAAAACGTGCCAGGATTATAGCAGCAATTAGTACATATCATTATGTGACTTCAACACCAGTTATTTTGCTGTCAACATAAATTCATGCAAAATGGCTGCTAAATTTTCTAAACATCCCAAATAACCTTGGTACATCACTGTAAATTGCTTACTGCCACTTGGCAATTGCAGATTTCCATGCAAATTTTGACAAGAGTGACAAAAAATGCCTTCCAAAGTTACCACAGTACAAAAACAAAGAAAAATCGAGAACCACTATTGAAGGCTGAGCATTGTGTGTCTTAGCCATTTGTAAATTTAGCATTACTTTCTAATTATACATGGCATGAGGTTGGGTACACACAAGCAGGATTTTCGGGCCAACTAATCGATATTTCCAAAAATCGGGTCACATGGTCGGCATGGTGACATTTACAAGTTGACAGTGGGAGGCCAGTTGGTCAAACGACGGGCAGGAGAGAAATTTTCCCGTGTGTACCAAAGCATTTTTCATTGAATTATTTGGGACATTTCACAAATTCATTGCATTAAAAGAGAAATTATGTTTCCCTATGCATTTCTTCAAACCAACAGAAAGTCACAGATTAAAAGCGTTAGTCCAGTACAATTAACTATTACTTTTAAGAAAAAGAGCAGTATTTTTCCATACTAATGATCTTAACCTGCCCATTTAGCATTTGTCTGTGTATAAAATAAATGTTTCCAAAACACCGACTTCCTGTTTGCAGGACCCTTAATAGAGAATGTTATGGTCTTTCCCTTGACCCAGCGCCTGGGGTGATTCAGAGCTCAGTAGAGATCTGAGCAGGTCTGACCCATCCAACAGCCATCAGCATAAATTACTGTAGGGACACCCAGGTAGTATGCATTCTGGGAAGGAGAGGGCCATTACAGAACTGAAATGTCAGCTCATAGGGCTAAACTAATATGCAGGGATTAAGGAGTATAAATTCAATTGTTTTTCAAAATGGAGAAGAATATGTACAATACTAGGTATGCATAATATAAACTAAGAATTGTAAAAATAATGATATTTTCCACTAAAATTCCCTTTGATGCTTGGTATACTCACTTCCCAATGTTCTCAGGGAGCACCTGCAATGAGATGTCATAATGGAAAGGCAAGTAAGATTCTGAAGGTCAGGGAAAGTTTCAGGTAATGGAGAATGAGAAGGGGATAAAAAGGTTTTACACTTTGCAAAAAAAGAAATGATACATGTATGTTTAGGTAATAGCCATGTTTTCTGTACAAGTGGGAGAAATTATATGATTAACATAACTGTGACATTTCTATAGTCATAGGGCAACTGTGATCCCTAAAAAAGTTAGGGTTTAATAAATGCTTGTAGTCTTCTCTTTAAAATGAGCCCTAAATTACATCTCTAGCTGTAGCCCATGTAGCTTAAGTGACATCCCCTGATCCTTTGTTCTTCACCTGTCCCTGGGGGACAGAGCATGTAATCTTAATGGTGACCATAAACGCTACATAATCGCATTCGTACGTTCGTGGGCTGATATGGAGATCGGTTAACTTTTCCTATAAATTTACTATCCAATTGATTGTATTGTCTAAGCTACCATAAAACGTCATTTTAGGAAAGAAAGGAAGCACTTTTATAGCCTATGAAGGACGAACGGGTGACCGAGTGCGGTTGCCCCCATCGTGCAATATACGGCCAACCAATCGACACACAGCATCCGGTCGTCGTATTTGGTCAAATGGCGCAAACACACATTTCACCAATGTAACTTCTCACTATACATAGATTGATTGTGATGTTCCAGGGTTAATTTATAAGGTTACTATGGAGGGCTTTTATTTTATTTAATCCAAACTTGTTTGGAGACCATAGTTGCATGTGTTGTTTGGAGACCCGTTTGGAAGGGTGAAGGTGGGAGGAAAGAAAATAAAATTTCTCAGTTTTACAAAGCAAATTATTGTCAAAGCTCAAATAAAGGAAATGACCAACCCTTAATTAATAATATAATAAAAATAATTTTTAAAAAGACCTATTCCAAGAATGGCAGAAAATACAACAGAAGGTTTTTTTCCACAAAGCAGGATTGGTAGAGAATGAACCTTCCAAACTACAGTACATATCTAGTCTAGTGTACTTGCCTTGGTTCCATTAGACGGGAAAGCCCAAAAACAGGTGATTTAGGTTAAGATGGTAAAAGGATTTAACTGTTATCTCAGTGTTTATAATAAGTATCAAAGTGGCATTACATTTCGGGCATAACTATCACACCTCTCACTTTAACTGGAGACGCCTCCCTCTGTGATTATTCAGGAGGTTCTATTAGTTTTAAGCACAAAAAGTATGTGGACTGCACCCACAGGTTATACTGTACATAAAAAGGTACAAAGTCAGCAAGGGGATTCCCCAAAAGTATTGTTGTATCTAAACAATTATATTGACCAATATTTGCAATAGTTATAATGGTAAGGATTTTATGTTTTGAGATATTTGATGTGGACTGTAAAAAGGTTTACCTTTAAAATAATTCATCTTTAAATAACAAATTTCTATTAATCAACATTTCACAGCCTTAACATTTTTTTCCATTTCTTTCAGTCTGGCATAAAATAATGTTTGGTTTTACTAGACTGAATAATACAAAAAACAAACTGGGCAATAAAGAGTATAAAGCTGGTACACCACTACAGAATTATAGCCAATGACTAGTTGTTTACAGCCTGGTAAATTACAGAGCTGTGAGTTTAAAAGGGGAACTGTGGTCTCCCAACATGTTGATTTTAAATGAAAGGCCAGGTTCTACCTTAAAATGAGCTATCATCTACGTGCTGCACAGCCAACAAAAAAAAAAAAAATACTGATCAGAAAGTTAAGGGGGGGGGTTTCTGAATCTGCAGTCACAATACTAATCCCTCCTTCTAATCTGCGGTTGGCACATCCTCAGTGCAGGAGAAAGCAGAACAAACTAGGAAGAGATCAAGTTACAGTGAGTGAAGGAGAAGGATGGGCAACAGGGGGTGTCAAGGGGACTGCAAGGGAAGGGGCCATGGGGGCCCATGAGGAGTAGGAGACACAGGGAAGAGGGACTTCACATGGTTTCAGAGAGGAAGTGCAGGGGATCTGGTAATGCGGCTACCATATAACACTTTGATACTAAATTAATTTTGGACCACAGTTTTAACTTCAGTGATGGGAAAGATACTGGAAAGTTTGAACGGGAATAGGTCTGGTCTTGATCTTATAAGAAGTACTCAGCATTTATTTATGAGGAACAGATCTTGTCCAACAAAACTTGCTTTTATAACTAGTAATTTTAACTCGTCATTGCAGAAGATATGGTATACTAGAAGTTTGCCAAGGCTTTTGATACTTTCCCCATATGCAATTTGTGTGTTAGCCAAGGTCTGTTGGGCTTGGGTGGCACATATGTATATGGAAAATTGGTTGATGGATTGGATGCAAAGAGTAGTTGTCAATAGTGCGTCATTGATGTTGGACTAAGGGTGTGCCTCAGGGTTCAGTGTTGGGGCCACTTCTATTTAATCAGTTTATTAATGATTTGGAAGTGGGTATTGTCAGAAAGGTCTCCATGTTGTGGACAACACAAAACTTTTGTCAACCATTAAAAGGTACAGTTGACGGATGGACTCTGTATCTATGCGCATGTACATAGGGTACTACAGTAAATCCATTGGGACCTGTCAGACTATGTGGCGAAAGAGAGTGAATGGGTACGTACCTTACCTTCGTTCCCAGCTCCTGCAGGTTTAATGAAGAATGGGAGGTAAGACAAAGCTCCTTTACCTCCCGTTCTTCAATAAAACTTAATGCCAATTTCTTTTTTTTTTAACCAGTGAAGATACCCTTTAAAGCTGAAATATAATTAAAGGGTATGTCCACCCTAAAAAAAAATGTTCATATAAGATTCCCCCTGGTCTCCCAGCCCCAACCGCTATATTTATATTTAAGAAAGCTCCCCAAACTCTACTTACCTCCCTCTTTCCTCCGCCGCCTGCCGGCCCTCTGCTTGCGAGAAAATGCAAGAGAGGGCGGGACGGCAGCCGCGTCTGTGATTGGCTGAGCGGCAGCCAATCACGGACGCGGCTGCCGGCAGCTCCCTTCGGCGGAGGAAAGAGGGAGGTAAGTAAAGTTTGGGGAGTTTTCTTAAAATATAAATATAGCGGTTGGGGCTGGGAGACCAGGGGGAATCTTATACATTAAGAGTTTAAAGCTAGGGGGAGGGAATCGGGAGAGGGAGGGGAGAAGGGCTGCAGTACGCATGCCAAACTTCTCCCGGAGGCCAGGTAGGAGGCAGAGTCCTATATGGACTCTGCTATCCTCGGTGGGCAGTTTTTGGGACTTTGGGGGGGGGGGGGGGGACTACAGGAGAACCATATGGAGCTGGGATGTGAGGTAAGGATTAAACTACACTGCATGGTGGGGTCGAGTGGGGGGGGGATGGGGATATGTTTTGGGGTGGACATGCCCTTTAAGGATGTTTTGACCTCAAAATTCGATTCATGTTTTGGTATGTTCTAATAAAGCTACTTGCAATTACCTTTGAACTGCTCCAAGCCCTAAGGTGTACCTGCTATTCTTTTTACGTAATTCTCCAGCAATTTGTGGTTTTGTGACTCATTGTCAAAAACAAATATTTCAAAACAAATTAATGTATATGTTTTTAGTAGAGATGAGGCTGCATAAATTGCTTCTCCAGTACAGAAAGTTTTTAAAAAAAGTACTTTTCTAAGAAGGTGTATACTTTGAATAGTTATTTAGGAAATGCAAAATTTAAGGACACTTAATAAAATGTATTGTTTGTGTGGACATTAAGGCCTACTGCCAGAAACTTATTTCACATGTGTTTTTTTCTTCATGTATATGGTGCAATAGGTATTCAGTTTATTTTTTGTTTGGTTTCTAAGGGTGTGGTGGTGGGGGGGGTTACAACTATGTGTGGTCTATTACCTGGTAAGTGGATTTCCACTAAAATCAGCTACTTGAAGTGCTTTGCAAAATGAGATGCTTTCTGGAATTTCAGGAATTTCTATGAGACAGAAAAAAAAAACATTTTATCATTAAGATGTGTTCAAAATGTACATACAAAAATGTGGTAATATTTTTAAAATTGTGTGCTGACTTTAGTGCAGACAAGCACATTCAAGAAGGTACATTTAGCATGCCCTCTGATAATAAAATACAATTATCCTGGAATACTTACTATATGCTTAGGAATGTTTCTATCACCCAGTCTATACTGAATACCCATATTTTAATTAAATGCAAGGCTGGGTCAATGCAAAGTATATATCCTAGAAATATACACGCAGCCAGTTTTACATTTTTGGTTAAGTGTAATAAGGCCTGCTTGTGAGTTCTCATTCATCCAGGTCATGGTATATCTTTTGTATTCAATTAGATCAACTGGACTTGAAATGTAGTTCTTGAAGACGTTTCGCTAGTCATCCGACTGGCTTTCTCAATTCAGAATGACTTGTACAATGACTTGTACAGATATGTAATAAGGCCTATTCTCACGGACAACGAATATGAAAAATATTCAAATTATTAAATCTGCTCTAAACAAAATGGATAGCACTTTATAATTATGTTAAACTTTTTAAAAAAAAAAAAAAAAAAAACAACACACAAAAGGGAGGGTATCGGGTATACATTTGTATGTATGCATTTTATTTCTAATATATTTTCCCTTATATAAACATATACACGTTAAAAAAGATAAACACCATGTAATAGTAAAATGAAATACAGGTTTTTTTACCTGCCATAAAAGTCAGTTCCTGCGAGTGGAACGAACTGGTTATAAAATCATTTTGGTTTCAAAGGACCTTTCTGTGGGGCAGGGAAGGATTAGGGGGAAGGTAGTTTTAGAAGGGTTACTAGGGGAAGTGGGGGATGGAAAGGTAGGGTTGCTTCTTCCCAGCTAGGCCATCCCAACATATTGCTGCCTTAGGTGATTAAGTGGAGATGGTCAGTTCAGAAGTAGCATGTATAGAGCACCCAAGGAACCGCCATCTCTAATACAAGAAAGGGAGAACGTAGGACCAGGAAGGCTATGCCAGGGACCTGTGTTGCCTGCCTTGTTCTAGGGTTCGACATGTGGTGGATTATCTAGAAAGATTATTGGGTGGGGCTGGGTGTGACTCTGTGATCTTGGTTCACATTGGTGGCAATGACAAAGTTAGAGAAGGAGGAGAGGTCCTAAAGAATGATTTCAGAGAGCTAGGGACCAAGATAAAAGCAAGGAATACGAATGCAGCCACATGCTAGGCTAGGGAGACAGTGGGAGCTTAAGAGTATTAATGTGTGGCTAAGAGGTTGGTGTAAGAAGAAAGGGTTTGGGTTTTTATAGAACTGGGCAGACTTTTCTGTGGGCTGCAGGCTCTTTAACAGTTTTACCTGTGTTGGGGGAGAAAATGGCTAGAGAGTTGGAGGAAATTTTAAAATAGGTCAGGTAGGGGAGGGTAACGTCAATCACACTGCAAGGGGGTAAGCATTTTCCAGTGATAGGTAGAAAGGGGGGAGAGGCTAGCATAGGGGGATAGGAAGGCATGTGTATTAAAGTGCACAACAATTACAGGAGCATAATCCAAAATGTATGTTTGCAAATTCTCATGACTGGGCTGTAAATTTAGAAGGATATTCCTTGTTTAGGCATGATAGAGAAAATGAGAAAGGGGGAGGGGTATGTATTTATGTTAAACAAAAAAAAATGTATTATCATTAATTTTTATTTAAAAAAATTCTGTAAAAGTAATATTCAATACATATTGAAACTCAACTTTACAGAGTTTATATTTATATAAAATTAACATAAAATAAAACATTATGATCTAGTACAGTATATTTTATCTTCCGCATACGCTATATTTCAGAACAAAACAAAATATAACAACTTAATTTAAGGTACCTTAAATTTGCACGCACAAAATATATTGTTTTAATAAAGACATCATCTATAAGACTGAATATGAAGGTCTTGTTTAGGATCTGTTATCAATGTACCAGTATTCCCAGTTTTTATAAAACTTAGGGAAATTATTATTTACTATATAAAACATTTTTTCATATTGCATATTGTTGTCAGGGTAGTTATGTCTTGAAGTTTAGAACCTAGTTGATAACCAGTTTTTGGCAATTTTATTTTGAGTTATGGTGATAGTATGATAAATTATTGTCCTTTGTTTTATGGGAAATAGATTGAGGTTGATTAATAGTAATGATAGTTCCGGTTTCATTGGGAAGGGATGTTGAAATAGATCTGCCAAGAAGTTCTGTATATGAATCCACAATTCTTGTATTTTTGCGCAGGACCACCAGATATGTAGGAATGTTCCTATGTCCTTTTGGCATCTCCAACACAAAGGTGAGTATGTGGGAAACCATTTTGCTAAAGTTTCTGGGGTTCTGTGATATCTGTATGTAATTTTCCTTGACATTTCCCAATGTGATACACATTTAGACAGCTGAAAAGGTATTGATAGAGCATCTTGCCATTGTTCATTTGTAAATGACTGGTTAAGATCAGATTCCCATTTTTGTGACCAACTCATAGATTCTATTGCATCTTTCTTTTCAATAGCTATATAAAATATTTTAATTGTTTTAGGTTTCAACAGTAGTTCCAATGGATATTCTATATGCTCTGGTTCAAAAGTTACATTGAAATATGCATTACTGGACAGATAAGATAATATCTGTATATGTTTGTAATATTCTGTTGTAGGCATGTTATATTTTTCTCTTAATTTTGGGAATGGTATATATTGGCCATTCTCAAATAATTGACGTAATGAGATTAGATTATATTTATCCCATAAGAGTTTTAGGTTGTGAATGCACAGTTCAATGCTGGAAATATCAATATCACCACAATAATCTGTAAATAACTTTCTTTGGAGAGGTTTTCCCATATTAATATAGTAGCTTGTACTGTAGGAGACCATAACACTTTCCTTCTGGGTAACAGGATCGCTCCGAACAATTGTTTTAAGGTGTTAGGTTTTACCTCTTCCTGTTCTATATTGTACCACTCCTGAGCACTGGATCTTTGCTGCCACCATATTCTTGATTGGTTAATTATCACAGCTTGATAATAATCTTTCAATATAGGTAATGTCAAGCCTCCTGTTTCTTTTGTTTTAGCTAATGTTTTTCTATTAATTCTAGGAATTTTATTATTCCAAATAAATTGTTATTATATTTTGGGCTTCAATGAAATATGTTGGTGGGACTGGTATTGGCACTGCTCTGAATATATATAAGAATTGTGGTAAGACCATCATTTTAATAATATTTATTTTGCCTGTTAAAGTTAAGAAGGCATGTTTCCAGTCTGTTAATTGTTTCTGGATTTTATTGAGCAGTGGTAAATAATTATTTTGATATAAAGTGGAGTTGTTCTCTGTCATTTTTATTCCTAGATATGTAGTTTCTTATTTTCCAGTTGTATTGGTATTTAATAGTGAGAAATAATTTGAGGGTTATGGATATATTTACTGGTATTACTTGTGACTTTGTGTCGTTTATTTTGTAGTAGGATATTTTGTTGAATGTTTGTTTGTTTTTGGATATGTGGTAGTGATTGGATTGGGTTTCTTATTGTAAGCATGATATCATCTGCAAATAGGACTATTTTATGCGTTGAATTGTTGTATTGGATACCATGGATATTGTTGTCTTGTCTTATTGCCTGTGCCAAAGGTTCCATAAGTAGAGCAAAAATTAAAGGTGACAGAGGGCAGCCCTGTCTAGTACCATTGCTTATATTAAATGGACTAGAAAGCATTTGGGATATTAATACTTGAGCTGATGGATTTTTATAAAGTGCTAGTATTGCATTATTAAATATAGTTGGAAATTTAAATTTCTCCTGTACCATTTGCATGTAATTCCAGTTTATTCTATCAAACGCTTTTTCTCTGCCATTTTTAAATTCTTTAATTATTTTTTCTGGGATTCTCAGGTTCCATTCTTGGAATTTTTGTATTGCTTCTCTAGGTGAGGTAAGTTTGGTGACTTTTCCTTCTCTCATTAATTGTTAGACTGACTGGGAATCCCCACCTGTATGTAATAGAGTTGTGGTTGAGAATCTCTGTAGCTGTTTTAAATGATTTTCTTTTTTGCATTGTGTGTTGTGAGAGATCTGCAAAAAAAATTGTAGATTCATGTATTTATCTGGCAAATCTCTTGTTTCTGATTGATCTCAGAAATAGTTCTTTTGTTTGGAAGAAATGAAATCTCGTAATTACATCTCTTGGGGCTTTAGGAGGTGCATTTTTAGATTTAAACAACCTGTGTGTTCTGTCCAATTGAGTGCTAATTGGAGGAGTATTTGGTAGGATGGTCTCTAACAGTTCTTGCACATATTGTTCCAGTTCATTATTTTTGATTGTTTCTGGTATTCCTCTTATTTTTAAGTTGTTCCTTCTGGAACGGTCTTCCAGGTCTGCAACTTTATTTAACAAGTAGGATACTGAATCATCTAGTTGGTTATGAGCATCTGCTAGCTCATTAAATGAATTAGTGAACTGTTCCATTTTATGTTCAATATGTGAGGTTCTTTGAGATATCTCTGTAAATGTCCTTTTTTACAGAATTAAGCATTTCAGATATATCCAGTTTAAATGCATTGTGTTGTAATATAAGTATCTTTGTTTGTGAGATCTATTTCCTGATCTTCATGTATTATAATATCATATGTAGGAGAGGAAATTTGCTTACTTTTGCTGATCATAGATTCATCTGAAAAAATTGAGCAATCCTCCTTACTGCTAGCCATTTCCAGCCTTTGTATTAAATCCATGTGTTTATTTGTTGTTTGTACAGTGTCCGATCATTTTCTTTTATGTTTATCTGTCATTTCAGGTTCCTAAAGTGGGTCGGCTGGAGAATCCGGCGCACACTCGGCTCCATCATGTGCGCCGCCATCTTGGACTTCTGGAGGCGTCCCTTTCTCATCCAAGAAATACTGGGTAAGTGTTTTAGAATTTGTTTTTTTCGTTCCAGTTTTGTTTCTCCCCATTCTAGGTATATCAGACTCACTTTTAGGAGATTTTCCAGCCCTGTAAGTGGGTCTTAAGTGGAGTTTTACACGGCAGCTTCCAGGAGCTCTCAGTCCATGCAACTGCTCCCTGGACCTGCAAGCCACGCCCCCGTTAAACAAAATTTAAAGCCAATTTTTAAAGGAGAACTGTTGATATGGATGTTAAAGTGCAGGCAATATGGGTGGAATTGGGCAACAGGAAAGGGGGTAATATCAATGTTGGCATATGCAGATGGCAAGGGTTGCAAGTTTGGAGAGTGTTCTAATTATGGGGGACTTTAAAGGGTATGTCCACCCTTAAAAACATTTTTTGATATATGATTACCCCTGTCCCCCCAGCCCCAACTGCTCTATTTTTATTCGTAGAAAGTTCCCCAAACTTTACTTACCTCCCCACTTTCCTCCGCCGTGCTGCCGGCCCTCTGCTTGCAAGAAAATGCAAGCAGAAGGGCGGGACCGGCAGTCGCGTCTGTGATTGGCTGAGCGGCAGCCAATCACGGACGTGGCTGCTGGGAGTTCATTGCGGCAGGGGAAAGAGGGAAGGTAAGTAAAGTTTGGGGCACTTTCTAAGAATAAAAATAGAGCGGTTGGGGCTGGGGGGACAGGGGGAATCATATCTAAAGGGTTTGACACTAGGGGGAGGGAATCCTAAGAGGGAGGGAGAGGGAGGGGGAGAAGGGCTGCTGTACGCATGCCAAACTTCTCCCGGAGGCCAGGTAGGAGGCAGAGTCCTATATGGACTCTGCTATCCTCCTGGTGGGCAGTTTTTTTGGGACTTGGGGGGGGGGGGACTACAGGAGAACCATATGGGCTGGGATGTGAGGTAAGGATTAAACTACACTACACAATGGGGCCAGTAGTGGGGGGGGGGGATTATAGTTTTGGGGGTGGACATGCCCTTTAATTACCCTGACATTGATTGGAGTAGTCGAACAGCCAACACAAAAAAGGGTAATGAGTTCCTAAATTTGCTGCAGGACAATTTTCTCTCACTGGTGGTTGGATCTGGTAATATCTAACGTTGTGGAGCGTATTCTAGATATACAGGTAGCATAAGAAAATGAAATACACTATACAAGATCCATAGAAATAAATATGGATAAATCCTATAGACCCCTCCATGAGCACTCACCTCCCTTGAGACCCAAATATACATGTTATCAGTCTCACAACCCCTTACAATCTAAAAAATCACCTTGTGAATGAAAGAATTGGCTAAATAATCAACTTTTTCAATTAGCATACAAAATATCCAATATATAAAATTGGGCGTCCCCGAAAGCAGCTAAAAAAAGTCCAACCATAATCATGGTACCGTGTAAGTATACACCACAGTATGAAAATCCACCATAGAACCTGCTTTGTAAGATAATTCGATCGGTATAAAATGTTAAAAGATTGTCATATGAAGGGGCAACGTGCTGAGTGGAGTGATCACTAGTCTCAACTCCTAAATTTCTTACCGGGACTTTAAGATGTGCACTATATTTCAGTTGTGTAAGGTAAAGAGTACTCACAGACCCAATGCACCAACGGCCCTTCTCTCCCACAACTGTGCTGGACTGTTTGTGCCGTTTCTTCACCCAGATTCCACAGTCATGCTTTCTCCAGCGTGATAGATTCCGCTATGTGCCTCAGCGTGCCTATAGTGCTCCCCTCTATATTGACTCTCTGATATAGTAATGCCAGCAGGATAACTTCCAACCTGCCGTACACAGGATCCAGACCTGCGCACATTTCGCCAGGGTCTCGTGGCTTCGTCAGGGTTTACGGTGTTTGCGGCCGCTTGCTTTTAAGCTTGTTCTCTTCAAGGGGATGTCTCTGGCTCTACAAATTAATTAACTCTATACATTGTATCAGCTATATACATTCATTCACAAGGACACAACTTGTGTTACACAAACTGTATCTATAAGTTATTTTGGTTCAGGCATGGCTTTCTGAAATTTCATTTCAAAGAACACATGTGTTCTACAAAAGTGAATAAATTCAATCTATAGTGCATAAAGGAATGGGATTAATTGCTACTAAGTTTCTGAACTATTTTTACTGTAGCTTATTATAAAACACCTTATAAATCACAGGCAAAATGTATTGCCTCATTCAGGCCATTTGGTTCTTCTGTACCCAGATCATATATCCATATATCTGCAAGCAGAGGGCCGGACGGTGCGTCAGAGGAAAGAAGGAAGGTAAGTAACGATCGGGGGAGTTTCTGGAAAATCTTTAATAGCGGTTGGGGCTGGGGGAGGGAGAACTATTATATATCAAAAAAATTTTAAAGGGGTGGACATGCCCTTTAAGTAACTAGGTGAGACCAAATCTAAATTTTTCGACCTTCTTGGGGTCATATATGCAGGGGCACTTCTAGGATTTTTGCTGCCTGAGCCAAACTTTTGAATGCCGCCATTGATTATTTCCAGGCGCAACATGGAGTGTGCCGCCGCTGTGTTAAATTGGGTGTGGCTTTCTCGGTGTCCGTGGTTTGTTGGTGAGCGTGGCTAAAATTTTACAATTTTGAACTTTGTATCACATATGTATTTAAACAGTTCCTCAGACAGTCAATTAGCAATAATGTAAATTACTAGAAATAGATATTACATTCCTTTCTCAAACAGCTTGTGTTGCCACCACCATATTGCTCCTTTCAGGTTTTTGTTGCTCAAATCAAAATAACTCATTTTATAGCCTGTGCTATACATGTTGGTTCTACTGTTGCAATACACAAGAAATACTTTAGCCAAAAGATAGCCTGCCACCATGTCAATGTAGACTCTCTCAGCAGGGCCCTCACTAATCCAACTAGTCTAACCTAGCCTAACAAACTAACTAAAGCTAACCTAACCATATAAAATGATTTTAACAACATCATATCTGTTACTAGGGAAAATTATTTTTTTTCTTAACCGGTCAAGGAACACCCCCCCCCCCCCCTACTGCCTGCCACCATCCTTCTTCAGTGCTGCCTGAGACAAATGTCTCACTCTGCCTAATGGTAGATGTGGCCCTGCATATACGGTCTCATTCCTATTACCTTTTCCAAATCCTTATCTTCCCTCAACAAGTACCAATATTGTTTTAAGATGTTATTTATTTTCCACCAATCTTTATTATATTGGGATATGAATTGGATTTTTTGTGCATCACTTTCTTCCCTTTTTCTGTGGCCATAATTGATTTCATCTCTGTTTGCATATTTTGCTTTCTTATAGCCCCTCAATATGCCCCTCTTAGCGTACCCTCTTTCTTCAAACCGTTTGATTACCGTTTGAACTGCCCCACTGGTATACCTCTTATTAAATTTTTAGGGTGATGACTGGATGCCTCTAAAAGGGAATTGACAGCATTTTTTTTTTTACGATAAACTTCAGTAATCAATGTTCTATTCTCTTTTGAGATTTTTAAATCCAGAAAATTCACACTGTGGGAATTCCAATCTTATGTGAGGTTTATGTTACGGGCATTTTTATTTAAACAGTTAACAAATTCTGCTAATTCTTCCACACTGCCTTTTCCACAGGATCAGGACATTGTCCATATACCTAACCCACATGGAAAGGCAGTGTGAAACATTCAACTCATCGATCTCCCTAGGCACCTCCTTTCTCTCCCATTGCCCCAAGTGAAGATAGGGTGCACATAAACTACCCATGGCAGTGCCTAAGCATTGCTTATAATGGGTACCTTCAAATAGGAACACATTGTTATTTAATATGAACTCCAGCAATTTTATTACAAAATTTGAGTGAGCTTTCATTTCACTGCCACGTGATTCCAAAAATCCTATAATGCCCATTCTGTATTTGATACCAAAACACATAAGAATCGCAGACATCCACCGGGCAGACCCATTGTGTCAGGAAGGGGCAGTGTAACAGAACACGCAAGTCAATATGTAGATCAAATCTTGCGCCCCTTCCTGAACACATTGGACTCTTATATACTAGATACCAGTTACCTCTTAAAGGGTATCTCCACTCCTAAAACCAACTAAGCCTCTATTGATTCCCACTAGTATAACACACCTGTATCAGCAAAATGATGAACATCTCCTGAGTATTTCTAGAGAAATCGCTATTCCTTATGGACGCTCGCACTGCAGGCATAACTCCTGCCCTTCTCATGCCCACCTGACTGTCCACCAACCGACATGCGTAACACCCCTCACGCAGATGTGCGCATGATCCGTCAGGGAAACCGCGGCCCCGCTTCTAGCACTGACAGCCAATAGGAAAGTAAGTGTTAGATTCCCATGGCTACAATGGAAATGTACGCGTTACGTTTCCATGGCAACTGCTTCCTGTGCTCGTCTCACTCTCGCAAGTGCACATTATCTATAAAGGAATTGGCGTTGGTGGGATTTTGTGCACCCACCCAACTATTACTCCTTTGTCCTGGTGCAGCTTAGTTAACTTTTGGGTTAGGACACTGCAAAAAAATTTAAAGGATACATTATTATTCATAAAAATACAATAATAAAAATATATTTAATTAAATTAAGATTTTAAAGTGGACATGAATAATGTACTCTATCTTTTGTTGGGGCTTATTTATTAATTACACACTAGGAGTATATGCTTATTCATTTATTCTGGCTTAATTGCATTCATTTTACATTTATATTGGATAAAAATTAATTCAGGAAAATATGTTTACTGCTTTTTATATATAATTTAAAAATCTTTTTAAAAATTTTGTTTAATTATTATAGAATATTTCTTATTGTATTGTTTGTTATGTACATATAATTATTTTTTAGGGATTAAAAATACACATTTTTTAATTTATTTTCTTATTGTTTATATTTATATAAATTAATAAATTCAATTATATAATGATTTTTATACAATAGTTAAAATATTTATGTGCTTTATTATTTAAATATTTATTAATTATAAAATATAGAAATCATTATCTCTTTTACTGTAATTTTTATTTTATATATAATGCTTTGATTTCATAATACAGCATTTATAAATCATTGTATTTTGTTATTTTTCTTTTAGTTATGCATGAGCAAATTTGAGTATGTATGTTTGTGTATTTTTAATATTTAGGTCAATGAATTTATTTTGTTTGTATGTGTGTAAGAAAGGTAGCCTACTTTTGTATTAGTATGTGTATCTATATTAGTGATTGTGTAATTGTATTATAGTGAGAATTGTGTTGCATATGTTACATGGGGATTTTTAGCGATACCACGCATTTAATGATCATTCTGGAAATCATACATTTACAGCCACTATCAAATCTACAATATCGGCATAAATACATGGTTGCAAGTGTAAATCAATGAAAGCGATCGTAAATTTCCGAACGATAAAAGAATACCATTGACATAGATTACTACCGCATGGTAGTTAAAACAGTCATAAATTTATGACCGTTTGCCGTAAATGTACTATGGTACATGAACGAAAACACGAAGCACTGCAAACTTCCGATAACGTGTGTTTATTAATATGGCCCTATCTAACTGTTAGACAGACAATATGGGTAGGGCATAAAAGATGGACGTATGCCTTTATACAAGCTCCAATACTATATTACTATTTAACTGTTAGACAGACATAATGGGTAGGGTATAAGGGTTGGACTAGATGGGTGTATGTCTATATACAACCTCCAATACTATGTAACTGTTAGACATTAATGGGCAGGGAATCAAGTCTGGACTAGATGGACATATGTATTTAATAAAACTACATTACTATGAAACTGTTCGACAGACATTATGGGTAGGGTATAAAAGTTGGACTAGGTGATCATATGTCTTTATTTAACCTCCTTTAATATGTTACTATGTTGGACTAGATGGATGTATGTCTATATACAACCTCCAATACTATGTAACTGTTAGACATTATGGGCAGGGAATCAAGTCTGGACTAGATGGACATATGTATTTAATAAAACTACATTACTATGAAATTGTTTGACTGACATTATGGGTAGGGTATAAATTTTGGACTAAATTAATGTATGTCTTTATTCTACCTCAATTACTATGTTAATATTTTACGGTTATACAGACATAATGGTTAGGGTATGTAGGTTGGACTAGATTAGCATTTCTGTTACTATGTTACTGTTATACAGACATTATGGGTATATAGGTTGGACTAGATTGACGTATGACTTTGTACAACCTCCAATTCTTTGTTACTATGTAACTGTTAGACAGACATTATGGGTAGGGTATAAATGTTGGACCAGATGGATGTATATGTCTTCATAGTACCCCCAATTATATAAGCTTCCCATCAACCAAAATAAAATAGTACGGCAGCGCACTCCGGTAAAGAAAATCGGCAGCTATCCACAGTGAAATTACATTTTATTTAATTAAACATATTCTTACACAAGGCGTATGTACGACAAACGGATGGCCTTACGCGTTTCGAGCAGGTCGCTCTTACTCATAGGCTACCTTTAAAATGAGCTATCATCTACGTGCGCACAGCCAACAAAAAAAAAAAAAAATTATGATCAGAAAGTTAAGGGGGGGGGTTTCGAATCTGCAGTCACAATACTAATCCCTCCTTCTAATCTGCGGTTGGCACATCTCAGTGCGAGAAGCAGAACAAACATGGAAGAGATCAAGTACAGTGAGTGAAGGAGAAGGATGGCAACAGGGGGTGTCAAGGGGACTGCAGGGAAGGGGCCATGGGGGCCCATGAGGAGTGGAGACACAGGGAAGAGGGACTTTCACATGGTTTCAGAGCAGGAAGTGCAGGGGATCTGGTAATGCGGCTACCATATACACTTTGATACCTAATTAATTTTGGACCACAGTTTTAACTTCAGTGATGGGAAAGATACTGGAAAGTTTGATACGGGAATAGGTCTGGTCTGATCTTATAAGAAGACTCAGCATTTATTTATGAGGAACAGATCTTGTCCAACAAACTTGCTTTTATAACTTAGTAATTTTAACTCTGTCATTGCAGAAGATATGGTATACTAGAAGTTTGCCAAGGCTTTGATACTTTCCCCATATGCAATTTGTGTGTTAGCCAAGGTCTGTTGGGCTTGGGTGGCACATATGTATATGGAAAATTGGTTGATGGATTGGATGCAAAGAGTAGTTGTCAATAGTGCGTCATTGATGTGGACTAAGTGGTGTGCCTCAGGGTTCAGTGTTGGGGCCACTTCTATTAATCAGTTTATTAATGATTTGGAAGTGGGTATTGTCAGAAAGGTCTCCATGTTTGTGGACAACACAAAACTTTTGTCAACCATTAAAAGTACAGTTGACGGTGGACTCTGTATTCTATGCGCATGTACATAGGGTACTACAGTAATCCATTGGGACCTGTCAGACTATGTGGCGGAAGAGAAGTGAATGGGTACGTACCTTACCTTCGTTCCCAGCTCTGCAGGTTTAATTGAAGAATGGGAGGTAAGACAAAGCTCCTTTACCTCCCGTTCTTAAATAAACTTAATGCAATTTCTTTTTTTTTTAACCAGTGAAGATACCCTTTAAAGCTGAAATAATATTAAAGGGTATGTCCACCCTAAAAAAAATGTTCATATAAGATTCCCCCTGGTCTCCCAGCCCCAACCGCTTATTTATATTTTAAGAAAGCTCCCCAAACCTACTTACCTCCCCTCTTTCCTCCGCTCGCCGCGCTGCCGGCCCTCTGCTTGCGAGAAAATGAAGCAGAGGGGCGGGACCGGCAGCCGCGTCTGTGATTGGCTGAGCGGCAGCCAATCACGGACGCGGCTGCCGGCAGCTCCCTTCGGCGGAGGAAAGAGGAGAGGTAAGTAAAGTTTGGGGATTTTTCTTAAAATATAAATATAGCGGTTGGGGCTGAGACCAGGGGGAATCTTATACTTAAGAGTTTAAAGCTAGGGGAGGGAATCGGGAGAGGGAGGGGGAGAAGGGCTGCAGTACGCATGCCAAACTTCTCCCGGAGCCAGGTAGGAGCAGCAGTCCTATATGGACTCTGCTATCCTCCTGGTGGGCAGTTTTTGGGACTTTGGGGGGGGGGGGGGACTACAGGAGAACCATATGGAGCTGGGATGTGAGGTAAGGATTAAACACACTGCATGGTGGGGTCAGTAGTGGGGGGGGGGATTATAGTTTTGGGGTGGACATGCCCTTTAAGGATGTTTTGACCTCAAAATTCGATTCATGTTTTGGTATTTTCTAATAAGCTACTTGCAATTACCTTTGAACTGCTCCAAGCCCTAAGGTGTACCTGCTATTCTTTTTACGTAATTCTCCAGCAATTTTGGTTTTGTGACTCATTGTCAAAAACAATATTTCAAAACAAATTAATGTATATGTTTTTAGTAGAGATGAGGCTGCATAAATTGCTTCTCCAGTACAGAAAGTTTTTAAAAAAAGTACTTTTCTAAGAAGGTGTATACTTTGAATAGTTATTTAGGAAATGCAAAATTAAGGACACTTAATAAAATGTATTGTTTGTGTGGACTTAAGGCCTACTGCCAGAAACTTATTTCACATGTGTTTTTTTCTTCATGTATATGGTGCAATAGTATATCAGTTTATTTTTTGTTTGGTTTCTAAGGTGTGGTGGTGGGGGGGGTTACAACTATGTTGGTCTATTACCTGGTAAGTGGATTTCCACTAAATCAGCTACTTGAAGTGCTTTGCAAAATGAGATGCTTTCTGGAATTTCAGGAATTTCTATGAGACAGAAAAAAAAAACATTTTATCATTAAGATGTGTTCAAAATGTACATACAATGTGGTAATTTTAAAATTGTGTGCTGACTTTAGTGCAGACAAGCACATTCAAGAAGGTACATTTAGCAGCCCTCTGATAATAAAATACAATTATCCTGGAATACTTACTATATGCTTAGGAATGTTTCTATCACCCAGTCTATACTGAATACCCATATTTTATTAATCAAGGCTGGGTCAATGCAAAGTTATATCTGAAATATACACGCAGCAATTTTACATTTTTGGTTAAGTGTAATAAGGCCTGCTTGTGAAGGTTTCTCATTCATCCAGGTCATGGTATATCTTTTGTATTCAATTAGATCAACTGGACTTGAAATGTAGTTCTTGAAGACGTTTCGCTAGTCATCCCTGGCTTTCTCAATTCAGAATGACTTGTACATGACTGTACAGATATGTAATAAGGCCTATTCTCACGGACAACGAATATGAAAAATATCAAATTATTAAATCTGCTCAAACAAATGGATAGCACTTTAATAATTTTACTTTAAAAAAAAAAAAAAAAAAAAAACAACACACCAAAGGGAGGGTATCGGTATAACATTTGTTGTATGCTTTTATTTCTAATATATTTTCCCTTATATAAACATATACGATTAAAAAGATAACACCATGTAATAGTAAAATGAATACAGGTTTTTTTACCTGCCATAAAAGTCAGTTCCTGCGAGTGGAACGAACTGGTTATAAAATCATTTTGGTTTCAAAGGACCTTTCTGTGGGGCAGGGAAGGATTAGGGGGAAGGTAGTTTTAGAAGGGTTACTAGGGGAAGTGGGGGATGGAAAGGTAGGGTTGCTCTTCCCAGCTAGGCCATCCCAACATATTGCTGCCTTAGGTGATAAGTGGAGATGGTCAGTTCAAGATAGCATGTATAAGCAACCCAAGGAACCGCCATCTCTAATACAAGAAAGGGAGAACGTAGGACCAGGAAGGCTATGCCAGGGACCTGTGTTGCCTGCCTTGTTCTAGGGTTCGACATGTGGTGGATTATCTAGAAAGATATTTGGGTGGGGCTGGGTGTGACTCTGTTACTTGGTTCACATTGGTGGCAATGACAAAGTTAGAGAAGGAGGAGAGGTCCTAAAGAATGATTTCAGAGAGCTAGGGACCAAGATAAAAGCAGGAATACGAATGCAGCCACATGCTAGGCTAGGGAGACAGTGGGAGCTTAAGAGTATTAATGTGTGGCTAAGAGGTTGGTGTAAAAAAGGGTTTGGGTTTTTATAGAACTGGGCAGACTTTTCTGTGGCTGCAGGCTCTTTAACAGTTTTACCTGTGTTGGGGAGAAAATGGCTAGAGAGTTGGAGGAAATTTTAAATAGGTCAGGTAGGGGAGGTAACGTCAATCACACTGCAAGGGGGTAGGCATTTTCCAGTGATAGGTAGAAAGGGGGGAGAGGCTAGCATAGGAGGAAGGCATGTGTATTAAAGTGCACACAATTACAGGAGCATAACCAAAATGTATGTTTTGCAAATTCTCATGACTGGGCTGTAAATTTAGAAGGATATTCCTTGTTTAGGCATGATAGAGAAAATGAAAAGGGGGAGGGGTATGTATTATGTTAAACAAAAAAAATGTATTATCATTAATTTTATTTAAAAAAATTCTGTAAAAGTAATATTCAATACATATTGAAACTCAACTTTACAGAGTTTATATTTATATAAAATTAACATAAATAAACATTATGATCTAGTACAGTATATTTATCTTCCGCATACGCTATATTTCAGAACAAAAAAATATAACTTAATTTAGGTACCTTAAATTTGCACGCACAAAATATATTTGTTTAATAAAGACATCATCTATAAGACTGAATATGAAGGTCTTGTTTAGGATCTGTTATCAATGTACCAGTATTCCCCAGTTTTTATAAAACTTAGGGAAATTATTATTTTACTATATAAACATTTTTTCATATTGCATATTTGTTGTCAGGGTAGTTATGTCTTGAAGTTTAGGAACATTAGTTGATAACCAGTTTTTTGGCAATTTTATTTTGAGTTATGGTGATAGTATGATAAATTATTGTCCTTTGTTTTATGGGAAATAGATTGAGGTTGATTAATAGTAATGATAGTTCGGTTTCATTGGGAGGATGTTGAAATAGATCTGCCAAGAAGTTCTGTATATGAATCCACAATTCTTGTATTTTTGGCGCAGGACCCCAGATATGTAGGAATGTTCCTAGTTCCTTTTGGCATCTCCAACACAAGTGAGTATGTGGGAAACCATTTTGCTAAAGTTTCTGGGTTCTGTGATATCTGTATGTAATTTTCCTTGACATTTCCCAATGTGATACACATTTAGACCAGCTGAAAAGGTATTGATAGAGCTCTGCCATTGTTCATTTGTAAATGACTGGTTAGATCAGATTCCCATTTTTTGTGACCACTCATAGATTCTATTGCATCTTTCTTTTCAATAGCTATATAAAATATTTTAATTGTTTAGGTTTCAACAGTATTCCAATGGTATTCTATATGCTCTGGTTCAAAAGTTACATTGAAATATGCATTACTGGACAGATAAGATAATATCTGTATATGTTTGTAATATTCTGTTGTAGGCATGTTATATTTTTCTCTTAATTTGGGGAATGGTATATATTGGCCATTCTCAAATAATTGACGTTAATGAGATTAGATTATATTTATCCCATAGAGTTTTAGGTTGTGAAGCACAGTTCAATGCTGGAAATATCAATATCACCACAATAATCTGTAAATAACTTTCTTTGGAGAGGTTTTCCCATATTAATATAGTAGCTTGTACTGTAGGAGACCATAACACTTTCCTTCTGGGTAACAATCGCTCCGAACAATTGTTTTAAGGTGTTAGGTTTTACCTCTTCCTGTTCTATATTGTACCACTCCTGAGCACTGGATCTTTGCTGCCACCATATTCTTGATTGGTTAATTATCACAGCTTGATAATAATCTTTCAATATAGGTAATGTCAAGCCTCCTGTTTCTTTTGTTTTAGCTAATGTTTTTCTATTATCTAGGAATTTTATTATTCCAATAAATTGTTATTATATTTTGGGCTTCAATGAAATATGTTGGTGGGACTGGTATTGGCACTGCTCTGAATATATATAAGAATTGGTGTAAGACCCATCATTTTAATAATATTATTTTGCCGGTTAAAGTTAAGAAGGCATTGTTTCCAGTCTGTTAATTGTTTCTGGATTTTATTGAGCAGTGGTAAATAATATTATTTGATATAAAGTGGATTGTTCTCTGTCTTTTTTATTCCTAGATATGTAGTTTCTTATTTTCCAGTTGTATGGTATTTAATAGTGAGAAATAATTTGAGTTATGGATATATTTACTGGTATTATGGTGACTTTGTGTCGTTTATTTTGATTAGGATATTTTTTTGAATGTTTGTTTGTTTTTGGATATGTGGTAGTGGATTGGATTGGGTTTCTTATTGAAGCATGATATCATCTGCAAATAGGACTATTTTATGCGTTGATTGTTGTATTGGATACCATGGATTGTTTGTCTTGTCTTATTGCCTGTGCCAAAGGTTCCATAAGTAGAGCAAAAATTAAAGGTGACAGAGGCAGCCCTGTCTAGTACCATTGCTTATATTAAATGGACTAGAAAGCATTGGGGAATTAATACTTGAGCTATGGATTTTTATAAGTGCTAGTATTGCATTATTAAATATAGTTGGAAATTTAAATTTCCTCCTGTACCATTTGCATGTAATTCCAGTTTATTCTATCAAACGCTTTTTCTCTGCCATTTTTAAATTCTTAATTTTTTTTTCTGGGATTCTCAGGTTCCATTCTTGGAATTTTTGTATTGCTTCTCTAGGTGAGGTAGTTTGGTGACTTTTCCTTCTCTCATTAATTGTTAGACTGACTGGGAATCCCCACCTGTATGTAATAGAGTTGTGGTTGAGAATCTCTGTAGCTGTTTTAAATGATTTTCTTTTTTGCATGGTGTGTTGTGAGAGATCTGCAAAAAAATTGTAGATTCATGTATTTATCTGGCAAATCTCTTGTTTCTGATTGATCTCAGAAATAGTTCTTTTGTTTGGAAGAAATGAAATCTCGTAATTACATCTCTTGGGCTTTAGGAGGTGCATTTTTAGATTAAACAACCTGTGTGTTCTGTCCAATTGAGTGCTATTGGAGGAGTATTTGGTAGGATGGTCTCTAACAGTTCTTGCACATATTGTTCCAGTTCATTATTTTTGATTGTTTCTGGTATTCCTCTATTTTTAAGTTGTTCCTTCTGGAACTCTTCCAGGTCTGCAACTTTATTTAACAATAGGATACTGAATCATCTGTTGGTTTGAGCATCTGCTAGCTCATTAAATGAATTAGTGAACTGTTCCATTTTATTGTTCAATATGTGAGGTTCTTTGAGTATCTCTGTAAATGTCCTTTTTACAGAATTAACATTTCAGATATATCCAGTTTAAATGCATTGTGTTGTAATATAAGTATCTTTGTTTGTGAGATCTTTTCCTGATCTTCATGTATTATAATATCATATGTAGGAGAGGAAATTTGCTTACTTTTGCTGATCATAGATTCATCTGAAAAAATTGAGCAATCCTCCTTACTGCTAGCCATTTCCAGCCTTTGTATTAAATCCATGTGTTTATTTGTTGTTTGTACAGTGTCCGATCATTTTCTTTTATGTTTATCTGTCATTTCAGGTTCCTAAAGTGGGTCGGCTGAGAATCCGGCGCACACTCGGCTCCATCATGTGCGCCCCATCTTGGACTTCTGGGGCGTCCCTTTCTCATCCAAGAAATACTGGTAAGTGTTTTAGAATTTGTTTTTTTCGTTCCAGTTTTGTTTCTCCCCATTCTAGGTATATCAGACTCACTTTTAGGAGTTTTCCAGCCCTGTAAGTGGGTCTTAAGTGGAGTTTTACACGGCAGCTTCCAGGAGCTCTCAGTCCATGCAACTGCTCCCTGGACCTGCAAGCCACGCCCCCGTTAAACAAAATTTAAAGCCAATTTTTAAAGGAGAACTGTTGATATGGATGTTAAAGTGCAGGCAATATGGGTGGAATTGGGCAACAGGAAAGGGGGTAATATCAATGTTGGCATATGCAGATGGCAAGGGTTGCAAGTTTGGAGAGTGTTCTAATTATGGGGGACTTTAAAGGGTATGTCCACCCTTAAAAACATTTTTTTGATATAGATTACCCCTGTCCCCCCAGCCCCAACTCTCTATTTTTATTCGTAGAAAGTTCCCCAAACTTTACTTACCTCCCACTTTCCTCCGCCGTGCTGCCGGCCCTCTGCTTGCAAGAAAATGCAAGCAGAAGGGCGGGACCGGCAGTCGCGTCTGTGATTGGCTGAGCGGCAGCCAATCACGGACGTGCGCCTGGGAGTTCATTGCGGCAGGGGAAAGAGGGAAGGTAAGTAAAGTTTGGGGCACTTTCTAAGAATAAAAATAGAGCGTTGGGGCTGGGGGGACAGGGGAATCATATCTAAAGGGTTTGACACTAGGGGGAGGGAATCCTAAGAGGGAGGGAGGGGGAGAAGGGCTGCTGTACGCATGCCAAACTTCTCCCGGAGGCCAGGTAGGAGGCAGAGTCCTATAGTGCCTCTGCTATCCTCCTGGGCAGTTTTTGGGACTTGGGGGGGGGGGACTACAGAGAACCATATGAGGCTGGGATGTAGGTAGGATTAAACTACACTACACAATGGGGCCAGTAGTGGGGGGGGGGATTATAGTTTTGGGGTGGACATGGCCCTTTAATTACCCTGACATTGATTGGAGTAGTCGAACAGCCAACACAAAAAGGGTAATGAGTTCCTAAATTTGCTGCAGGACAATTTTCTCTCACGGTGGTTGGATCTGGAATATCTAACGTTGTGGAGCGTATTCTAGATATACAGGTAGCATAAGAAATGAAATACACTATACAAGTCCATAGAAATAAATATGGATAAATCCTATAGACCCCTCCATGAGCACTCACCTCCCTTGAGACCCAAATATACATGTTACTCAGTCTCACAACCCTTACAATCTAAAAATCACCTTGTGAATAGAAGAATTGGCTAAATAATCAACTTTTTCATTAGCAATACAAATATCCAATATATAAAATTGGCGTCCCCGAAAGCAGCTAAAAAAAGTCCAACCATAATCATGGTACCTTGTAAGTATCCCCACAGTATGAAATCCACCATAGAACCTGCTTTGTAAGATAATTCGATCGGTATAAAATGTTAAAGATTGTCATATGAAGGGGCAACGTGCTGAGTGGAGTGATCACTAGTCTCCAACTCCTAAATTTCTTACCGGGACTTTAAGATGTGCACTATATTTCAGTTGTGTAAGGTAAAGAGTACTCACAACCCAATGCACCAACGGCCCTTCTCTCCCACAACTTGTCTGGACTGTTTGTGCCGTTTCTTCACCCAGATTCCACAGTCATGCTTTCTCCGCGTGATAGATTCCGCTATTGTGCCTCAGCGTGCCTATAGTGCTCCCCTCTATATTGACTCTCTGATATAGTAATGCCGCAGGATAACTTCCAACCTGCCGTACACAGGATCCAGACCTGCGCACATTTCGCCAGGGTCTCGTGGCTTCGTCAGGGTTTACGGTGTTTGCGGCCGCTTGCTTTTAAGCTTGTTCTCTTCAAGGGATGTCTCTGGCTCTACAATTAATTAACTCTATACATTGTATCAGCAGCTATATACATTCATTCACAAGGACACAACTTGTGTTACACAAACTGTATCTATAAGTTTATTTTGGTTCAGGCATGGCTTTCTGAAATTTCATTTCAAAGAACACATGTGTTCTACAAAAGTGAATAAATTCAATCTATAGTGCATAAAGGAATGGGATTAATTGCTACTAAGTTTCTGAACTTTTTTACTGTAGCTTATTAAACACCTTATAATCACAGGCAAATGTATGCCTCATTCAGGCCATTTGGTTCTTCTTTACCCAGATCATATATCCATATATCTGCAGCAGGGGCCGGACGGTGCGTCAGAGGAAAGAAGGAAGGTAAGTAACGATCGGGGAGTTTCTGGAAAATCTTTAATAGCGGTTGGGCTGGGGAGGGAGAACTATTATATATCAAAAAAATTTTAAAGGGGTGGACATGCCCTTTAAGTAACTAGGTGAGACCAAATCTAAATTTTTCGACCTTCTGGGGTCATATATGCAGGGGCACTTCTAGGATTTTTGCTGCCTGAGCCAAACTTTTGAATGCCGCCATTGATTATTCCAGGCGCAACATGGAGTGTGCCGCCGATGTGTTAAATTGGGTGTGGCTTTCTCGCTGTCCGTGGTTTGTTGGTGAGCGTGGCTAAAATTTTACAATTTTGAACTTTGTATCACATATGTATTTAACAGTCCTCAGACAGTCAATTAGCAAAATGTAAATTACTAGAAATAGATATTACATTCCTTTCTCAAACAGCTTGTGTTGCCACCACCATATTGCTCCTTTCAGGTTTTTGTTGCTCAAATCAAAATAACTCATTTTTAGCCTGTGCTAACATGTTGGTTCTACTTGTTGCAATACACAAGAATACTTTAGCCAAAAGATAGCCTGCCACCATGTCAATGTAGACTCTCTCAGCAGGGCCCTCACTAATCCACTAGTCTAACCTAGCCTAACAAACTAACTAAAGCTAACCTAACCATAATAAATGATTTTAACAACATCATATCTGTTACTAGGGAAAATTATTTTTTTTCTTAACACGTCAAGGAACCCCACCCCCCCCCCCTACTGCCTGCCACCATCCTTCTTCAGTGCTGCCTGAGACAAATGTCTCACTCTGCCTAATGGTAGATGTGGCCCTGCATACGTACGGTCTCATTCCTATTACCTTTTCCAAATCCTTATCTTCCCTCAACAAGTACCAATATTGTTTTAAGATGTTATTTATTTTTCCACCAATCTTTATTATATGGATATGAATTGGATTTTTTGTGCATCACTTTCTTCCTCTTTTCTGTGGCCATAATTGATTTCATCTCTGTTTGCATATTTTGTGCTTTCTTATAGCCCCTCAATATGCCCCTCTTAGCGTACCCTCTTTCTTCAAACCGTTTGATACCGTTTGAACTGCCCCACTGGTATACCTCTTATTAAATTTTTAGGGTGATGACTGGATGCCTCTAAAAGGGAATTGACAGCATTTTTTTTTTTACGATAAACTTCAGTAATCAATGTTCTATTCTCTTTTGAGATTTTTAATCCAGAAAATTCACACTGTGGGAATTCCAATCTATGTGAGGTTTATTTTACGCGCTTTTTATTTAAACAGTTAACAAATTCTGCTAATTCTTCCACACTGCCTTTTCCACAGGATCAGACATTGTCCATATACCTAACCCACATGGAAAGGCAGTGTGAAACATTCAACTCATCGATCTCCCTAGGCACCTCTTTCTCTCCCATTGCCCCAAGTGAAGATGGGTTGCACATAAACTACCCATGGCAGTGCCTAAGCATTGCTTATAATGGGTACCCTTCAAATAGGAACACATTGTTATTTAATATGAACTCCAGCAATTTTATTACAAAATTTGAGTGAGCTTTCATTTCACTGCCACTGATTCCAAAAATCCTATAATGCCCATTCTGTATTTGATACCAAAACACATAAGAATCGCAGACATCCACCGGGCAGACCCATTGTGTCAGGAAGGGGCAGTGTACAGAACACGCAAGTCAATATGTAGATCAAATCTTGCGCCCTCCTGAACACATTGGACTCTTATATACTAGATACCAGTTACCTCTTAAAGGGTATCTCCACTCCTAAACCAACTAAGCCTCTATTGATTCCCACTAGTATAAACACACCTGTATCAGCAAAATGATGAACATCTCCTGAGTATTTCTAGAGAATCGCTATTCCTTAGGGACGCTCGCACTGCAGGCATAACTCCTGCCCTTCTCAGCCCACCTGACTGTCCACCAACCGACATGCGTAACACCCCTCACGCAGATGTGCGCATGATCCGTCAGGAAACCGCGGCCCGCTTCTAGCACTGACACCAATAGGAAAGTAAGTGTTAGATTCCCATGGCTACAATGGAAATGTACGCGTTACGTTTCCATGGCAACTGCTTCCTGTGCTCGTCTCACTCTGCAAGTGCACATTATCTATAAAGGAATTGGGCGTTGGTGGGATTTTGTGCACCCACCCAACTATTACTCCTTTGTCCTGGTGCAGCTTAGTTAACTTTTGGGTTAGGACACTGCAAAAAATTTAAAGGATACATTATATTATTCATAAAAATACAATAATAAAAATATATTTTAATTAATTAAGATTTTAAAGTGGACATGAATAATGTACTATCTTTTGTGTGGCTTATTTATTAATTACACACTAGGAGTATATGCTTATTCATTTTTTCGGCTTAATTGCATTCATTTTACATTTATATTGGATAAAAATTATTCAGGAAAATATGTTATACTGCTTTTTATATATAATTTAAAAATCTTTTTAAAAATTTTGTTTAATTATTATATATGAATATTTCTTATTGTATTGTTTGTTATGTACATATAATTATTTTTAGGGATTAAAAATACACATTTTTTAATTTATTTTCTTATTGTTTATTTATATAAATTATAAATTCAATTATATAATGATTTTTATACAATAGTTAAATATTTTATGTGCTTTATTATTTAATATTTATTTATATAAAATAATAGAAATCATATCTCTTTTACTGTAATTTTATTTTATATATAATGCTTTGATTTCATAACAGCATTTATAAATCATTGTATTTTGTTATTTTTCTTTTAGTTATGCTGAGGCAAATTTGAGTATGTATGTTTGTGTATTTTTAATATTTAGGTCAATGAATTTATTTTGTTTGTATGTGTGTAAGAAAGGTACCTACTTTGTATTAGTATGTTTATCTATATTAGTGATTGTGTAATTGTATTATAGTGAGAATTGTGTTGCATATGTTACTGGGGATTTTTAGCGATACCCACGCATTTAATGATCATTCTGGAAATCATACATTTACAGCCACTATCAAATCTACAATATCGCATAAATACATGGTTGCAGTGTAAATCAATGAAAGCGATCGTAAATTTCCGAACGATAAAAGAATACCATTGACATAGATTACTACCGCATGGTAGTTAAAACAGTCATAAATTTATGACCGTTTGCCGTAAATGTACTATGGTACATGAACAAAACACGAAGCACTGCAAACTTCCGATAACGTGTGTTTATTAATATGGCCTATCTAACTGTTAGAGCA
Organism: Hymenochirus boettgeri; assembly: GCA_019447015.1. Taxonomy (NCBI): domain Eukaryota; kingdom Metazoa; phylum Chordata; class Amphibia; order Anura; family Pipidae; genus Hymenochirus; species Hymenochirus boettgeri. Next base: position 176,288,249 of record CM033473.1, read on the forward strand.
GACAATATGGGTAGGGCATAAAGATGGACGTATGCCTTTATACAAGCTCCAATACTATATTACTATTTAACTGTTAGACAGACATATGGGTAGGGTATAAGGGTTGGACTATAGATGGTGTATGTCTATATACAACCTCCAATACTATGTAACTGTTAGACATTATGGGCAGGGAATCAAGTTCTGGACCTAGATGGACATATGTATTTAATAAACACATTACTGAAACTGTTCGACAGACATTATGGGTAGGGTATAAAAGTTGGACTAGTGATCATTGTCTTATTTAACCTCCTTTAATATGTTACTATGTTGGACTAGATGGATGTATGTCTATATACAACCTCCAATACTATGTACTGTTAGACTTATGGGCAGGGAATCAAGTCTGGACTAGATGGACATATGTATTTAATAAAACTACATTACTATGAAATTGTTTGACTGACATTATGGGTAGGGTATAATTTTGGACTAAATTAATGTATGTCTTTATTCTACCTCAATTACTATGTTAATATTTTACGGTTATACAGACATAATGGTTAGGGTATGTAGTTGGACTAGATTAGCATTTCTGTTACTATGTTACTGTTATACAGACATATGGGTATATAGGTTGGACTAGATTGACGTATGACTTTGTACAACCTCCAATTCTTTGTTAACTATGTAACTGTTAGACAGACATTATGGGTAGGGTATAAATGTTGGACCAGATGGATGTATATGTCTTCATAGTACCCCCAATTATATAAGCTTCCATCAACCACAAATAAAATAGTACGGCAGCGCACTCCGGTAAAGAAAATCGGCACTATCCACAGTGAAATTACATTTTATTTAATTAAACATATTCTACACAAGGCGTATGTACGACAAACGGATGGCCTTACGCGTTTCGCAGGTCGCTCTTACTCATAGGCTATGAGTAAGAGCGACCTGCTCGAAACGCGTAGCCATCCGTTTGTCTACATACGCCTTGTGTAAGAATATGTTTAATTAAATAAAATGTAATTTCACTGTGGATAGCTGCGATTTTCTTTACCGAGTGCGTGCCGTACTATTTTATTTTGGTTGATGGAAGCTTGTATCTGGATTAGCGAAGGGTCCAGGGCATGCAGCACCTGGGCCACCCAGAGTACGGGTGAGTCATAATTTGCTAATGTATAACGACTGTGATTACCAAGTGGAAGGATTTCCGTTGTGACGGTTCGGGGCATATGCACCGATCACTTGACTTACTAAGTGAGTCACATATACATATGTGTTGATAACAAATATTAATCAACAGTTTATTGTTATCTAAGCACTTTAGTAGTGCTATATAGAAAACCCAGTTATTTGTAACAACCCCCAATTATATACAATGATATATTTTGACAATTTTAACACAAATTGTTTAATGTTAATGTTATTCCTATCATCTTAATTAGGCAAATTTCACAACACTGATAAATGTATTTCTATCTTTATATAAATTATAGGTAGCTGCAATTCAATAGCTATGTCTTGCTGCATTGTAAAAGGATGTACAAATTGTACTGGACGAAAGAAGCAATCCCAATGTTATTAGGCATCCATTTCCAGAAGAATTGGAGATGATAAAGAATTGGCTATTACCAACAGTTAAGCTTTTGACGAAATGGCTCTGACAGTCGGATAGAAAAAAACCCAGATAGATTCAGGTTTATGTTCCCATCATTTTACGCAAGATTGTTAAATGAAGGAGGGAGAAAAAAAACGGTTTTAAAGCCTTCAGCTGTTACAACCATATTTCCTTCATCTTCACAAGTGGATCTTGGCAAGAATACTACAACTCACCTCAATCAACCCCACCTAATCCACAATACCAATTTCATCTGCTTCAGCTTCACTCATCACCATCTAATCATTGTATTAGTTCGCATAGTAGCTAGATTACCCAATGTTCAAACTCAAACAGAGATAAAATTCAGCCAATATTGCAACACAGAGCATTGGTGAACCAAAGAGTGTATTCTCTCAAATGGATAAGAAAATAAGGGTGGATGCATTTACACAAACAATCAAAGTTTTCTTAGAAGGAGTACATAGACACAGACATTGCCACATTGAAACTAAACAATTAGTTCCACTCCTAGTGTTGTAAGTCTAAGAGGCACATACAGAAAGACAAAGAAGATGAGGTTAATTCACCAACTGCAAGAATGTATTGCGTTACCACAAATTGTGTTGTCACCAATCCAAAAAAGAGAACAGTATCGCATAAAGTCCTGACACATCAGTAAGTGAAGCATCAGAGCATATGATGACTCACGTGACGTCACGTTTGACCCAGCCAAAGTCTCAAGTGCCAATGAATCATCTTCATAATACCAGGAACAAATCAGTCACTGAAAGAATATAGTCAAGCAACTATGTAAAAAAGGAATTCATTGTTTAGAGACAGTAGTTTGGACTTATATCTCTAGTACATTGTCCACACAAAGACCTAGAGTATGCAATGCAAAGATTGCTGACTCTAGAAAAAGTCAAAAGGTAGCCTATTAATTATTGTATTGAAGTGAACAAGGACACATTGATGTAATCGGCTAGTCATCCGCATGACTATGGATCCGGTGAAGAAACGGCACAACAGTCCAGCCACAGTTGTGGGAGAGAAGGGCCGTCGGTGCATTGGGTCCATGAGTACTCTTTACCTTACACCTTTGGGATATAGTGCACATCTTAAAGTCCCGTAAGAAACTTAAGAAATTATGAAAAAGTTGGACTTGTGATCACTCCCACTCAGCACGTTTGCCCCTTCATATGACAATCTTTTACATTTTATACCGATCGAATTATCTTACAAAGCAGGTTCTATGGTGGATTTTCATACTGTGGGGTATACTTACCTTACCACGGTACCAGGATTATGGTTGGAATTTTTTAGCTGCTTTCGGGGGACGCCCAATTTTATATATTGGATATGTTTGTATGGGAATTGAAAAAGTTGATTATTTAGCCAAATCTTTCATTCACAATGTGATTTTTTAGATTGTAAGGGTGTGAGACTGATAACATGTATATTTGGTCTCAAGAGAGGTGAGTGCTTATAGAGGGGTCTATAGGATTTATCCAATAGTATGATTGGTTTTCCCTAGCACAACCTGCATAGGGGTCTCCCAGACCCTAGGTTTTGTTTATGAGGAGCGCACCTCATTCTTTGTATATTATACATACATAGAGCAGAGTTTCTCAACCAGGGGTCCGGTGACCCCTATGGGTCCCTGAGAGGTGCATGGGGTCCTAAAGAATTGATAGAAACTGCATGGATCCACCATTGTGATGATCCACATAGGATTTTTCTAATATTATCAATGTTCTATATTTGTATGAATTATGTGTTTTGTGTATTGATATACACAAATAAAAAGAAGTAATAATGTTTTTTATGCAAGTTCCCTGAGAGTTCCTACTAGATAAAAGGTTGGAAACACTGAAGGGTTCCCCTGCAGGGAATTTGAGACTTTTTTTTTTAAAGAGATATATTATAAATCTATCATTTACATTTGTATAATTTATGTATTTTGATGGCACGGCAGTAGTAGCAGAGCTCCTTCGTTAATGGCTGTCAGCCATTGGCCGCGACGTCGCGGTCATGACTGACAGCCGTAACCAGGAATTAGCTGGAGCCGCAGTGCTGGATCGTGGGTTTTTAAGGATCCTTACACACCCTGGGAGCATCTTTGCTAATGTAAGTGAAACGGAACCTAGCTTTTGGATGACTATTTTGTTAATGTCAAAAATGTAACGTTCCAGGCTAAATTTTTTAACCTACACTGTATAGTAAAAACACGCTGACTGTGAAAGTTGTCCAAGACCACTGTTTCTGGGGCTTCTTTTACCATATTAACTTTCAGTGAATGCAGAAGAAGAATTTAAATTAGGTTAATGGGCAAGGCCCCACTAGGAATTATGCAGGAATCATGCGACACAGCACTGCGACTGCTTTGATATACCCCTATTGCAGCGCATGCGATGCGCATCAAAATGGCGATTTCATTCGCTGCAAAAAGGGTCTTCAGCACAGGGCCCTCCTCTTCTATTGGTGGGGGGCCTAGCTCTAAAAAAGCAAGTCATATATTTTTTTTTTTAGTTTTTTTTTTTTTTTTTTTTTTTTTTTAGAGTGGTTATATACTAAATGTATAATTTTGATGGAATGCGCGTAAAAGGTGCAAAAATGTCCCATGCTGTTTCCTCTGCAGCAACCAATCACTGCTTTCTGTAACTGGAAATAAAATCTTATAACACACAACAACTGTAGGGTACCAAACACCCCTTTACCACAAGGTAGGTCCCGTACCTTGCAATACAAGAAAAAGCAACAGCTTTATCCTAAACTAGAAACCAACAGAAGTAATCAGGAGTAAAACGAATTCCGGTTTTTATTTGTTCCAAATAGTTTTTAAACCCCTGATTACCTCTGTTGGATTTCTAAATAAAAATCTTACACGGATAGGGTTGCAAGAATCTGCAAATTAAAGCACACACATTTTTGAAAGTCCTATTTCAACCCTTTAGTGCTTATTTACCTAATTATTATTTTGTTGCTATATTTCTAATTCTTTGCACCATTTATTTCCTTGCTGGCATTCTCTGTACTGTTAAAATGTCCAATTTATTTTGGATTCTTGGCTTGCAAATCTAGAAAAACAAGTCTGATCACTTTCCATTTATTGAAAAAATGCAAAAAAAAACCTTTGTTGTTCAAGACTATCTTTAAAAATTGTGTGCAACTTGGCTATTTACTTTTTTTTAACAATTTGTTTTTTATGGCAGAATAAGAAAAGTACACACCTGAAAAGCTAAAAGATTAACAACTCTATAACACACTGACAAATATCACTGTAAGCTTGTGAACATTCTGATTGAATGCGTGTAGGACACCCTTCCTCCTTCCTAACTATACAAAGTACAGATTTATTAACTTTTTTACATGTATTCATGTTTGTCAGGTGTCAATGTGATTAGCCTTTTTTTTTTCCCCCATTGCCACCAGGTTCTTGCATGCCATTCTGATTGAGGACACAGTGTGGTTTGTTTGCACACACTGTGGAAGATTTTAAAAATCATAAAGCATCCAGGCAACAATCATATGCGTAATACTGATTTACAGCCTAGAAATGGCAGATTAGCATTATTATTATTGTGGATTTATATAGGCTTTTCAATTACATGTATAAATTCACATGAGAGCTTACAACCTAAGCACAATTATTGACAATTTTTTGGGGGAAACCGAGTGCCCGGAGAAACCCACGCAAGCATGGGAAGAACATACAAACTCCTTGCAGATGTGCCCAGGGGAGGATTCGAACGGATTTGAACGGAGAAGGACCTCAGCACTGCAAGGCATCAGTGTTAGCCATTGCCACGTACTGCATAAGCATTGTTTAAAGGGTATCTCCACCCCATAAACAAACATTTTCGTAGCATAGGGCACCCCAGTCCACTACGAATAAGTTTTGTAAAACAGCCCCAGAAACAGACTGCCAGCGATCGTACCCTTGGCGCTCTGCTCCAGACTGCTTGCTCGCAGGAAGTTGCAAAGAGAGGCCGGACCAGCAGCCGCATCCACTATTGGCTGGGTCAGCCAATTACAGATGCGACTGCCAGCTATACAGAGAGCAACCAAAGGAACCCAGCGATTGGGGTGGGCTGGGGTGCCCTAAGCTACGAAAAAGAGTTTTATGCTAGGTGGAGAGGCACCATTAAAGGGATCCATAGGGTGGCATGGAGGGGTGGGAAGGGCTCCCCTCACACTGCCAGAGTGATCAGGGAGGACAAGGAAGAAGCAGGGCCCGTATATTCGCAGACAGCTCCTACTCTTCCTTTTTTGGGGGGTGGACATGTCCTATAATGTAATTCCTTATAACTGACCATGTGCTGAAGAATTGTTATGCAGGTTATTGCATTGAGAAATGACACTCTGGTATTGCCAAGTATACAAATTATATGCCTAGTATGTAAAGTCAGATTACAGATAGATATATTTGTGATAAAGGAAGTTTTTAGATTGATATACTGTTCTGTATTGTTTGGGCCAAAAACTACAGAATGCTGGAGCTGGATAAATGAGAGGATTTCATTATATGAAACATTTGACAAGACACAGTTTTTCTTGCTGGTTCGATTTTTAAGGACATATGCAAATAAATAAATGCAACATAAATGAAGCAAACTAATCCAAACCAAGTTATGAACACGTAGAAACCAATACAAACATGCTGGATTAAGCATAATCCTGTCTAGCATCCTTCAGATACTGCTTTGATTTAATTTGGCTCGCACAAAACAGATAAATAGATATATTATTTACAGTAAATGTTAGGTGTTTTGGTTTTGTGACCATATTCATCTAATATGCATTGCTCGTTAAGGTTTTTGTATTTTAAGGGGGAAAAAATGTTTTAATGCACTATTTGAAAGGTTGTGTATACTTAACGCTCTTCATATGAAAGCACTTTGTATTATCTTGAAATCGACTAACACAGGGATTTTATATGAAAGCCCTTTGTGAACACCATATTTACTCACTAAACATACGTTTATATTTGGCAAATGTTTTATTGTCCAAAAACAAAAAACAGCATATTAATATTTCTCAAACCTGAAAAAAAGTTTAATTTTTTAGTAAGAGAAAAGTGTCTGCATTGTTGTCACTCAGTGTGATCTCTACATCACCAAAAATTAGATTTTGTAACTCACCATTTCGAGAACATCAAGTTCAACCAGCTGCATGAGTTAGCGATCTCTGGGGGAAGACGCTGGATTTCATTATCACTAAGTCCCAATTTCTTAACTTAACTAGATGAAAAATGGCTGGAAAAACAGAGATAACAGTTAATGAACTAAATAAACTTTGCCACCTTACTTAAACATTATTGAGCAATAGGTGTATTTTTACCTTGTTTTAAAGATAGAATCTATACAACCGTTTAGTCAATTAAGTAGAGTTTGAAAATAGAACACATGGCTGAACACACTGCATCAATCTAATCTTCCAAAAAAGTTAGACACTATCATAGGGATGCAGCACTTTGACGCAGCACTCCAATCTGTTAAGTCAAGTCCACCAATGTAATATCAGTTACAGCAACTCCAGTGTTGAAGCAGCCACTGCCGCAATATGGCATATTGGGGAAAAAAATGCCGTGGGCAGGCCTGGAATTTTTTTTAACATCAGCAAATATGTCTGTTTGTACATGGGAAAATGTACATGTTGAGTTTTTAAAAAAGAAAAAAACAGATTATTGCACCTTAAAGACTGAACAGTTGTCCTTACTTTTTCGGGAACAAAAAATATGTGTCTTTTTTTAATGCATGTACACACCCTAGGGAAGTTGTAATCGGCAGAGCAGCATATTTGTGGATACAAATTTGTTAAACTATTGTCTAAGTCTGCGGGTACACACGAGGGACCATTTTCCCCGACCGAGCATTCAATACGAGCGCCGCTTGCCGGAACAAATGTCTGTCATTCGTGCACCTATTGTGAGTCCATAGGAACCACACGATCAGCCACTATTAACGGACACGTCCAATCGTCCATTTCAGACGACCGACATCTGTCGCAGCTGCAGACAGTAGCAGCAAGATTTTTTGGCCCAAGCATCCGATACATGGAAGTATCATCGTGGGCCGAAAAATCTGCCTGTGTGTACCCAGCCTAACAATCTCTCTTAATCTTATTTAATGGGTACTGAGCCTTAAGGTGGCCTTTCACTAAATTTTACCTGCTGACATTTCTACGATGTACTGCCAGCCCAATCACTTTTAACCATGTTATAGGCAAAACATTGAACGTAAAGCATTATAACCACTGGCAAACTCTGCGAAATATAGGCAGGTAGGACCTGTGAGTTAGTAGACATTACATTGAATTTGCGAGGTTTAATAGACTATTGCCTAGAATTGTATGGCCAACTTTAGCCAAGTTAAGAATTATCTTTGGAACTTTTTTTTTTTATGCAAAGATTTAGCTCCAGCAGGCTCTAAACTTGATTAGGCAGCCTCTTCGGCTTAAATAGAAGGGGGAGTTCGACAAGAAGGCAAAACATAGGATGCTTCCAAACATGGTTAAAGGGCAGGTCCAGCCCAAAATGAAACTTACATACAGGTAACATCACCCCCCCCAAACGGTATACTTTGAAATCTGAAATATATAAGTCTAACCTGAAATCCTGCACAATGTCCGGTTTTCCCTGTTTTCCTGCATCCAGGTTCTTCCAGTTAGCAACTGTCATTTTGGATTTGACAGTTGACATCACAGCTAATGACTGAATGTTAATCACCTCTCTGCCTCTTCTGAGCATGCCCAGACTCAGTACACATGTTTCTAAATTGTTCATTTTTCCATGTGGCATCCAGAAGCATAGCAGGCATACAGTAATGATTCATTGGACAAAGTATGATATATCAACATATTTTAAAGAGGCCATTGTTTCTAAAAGATGTTTTATGAAGGTGGAGTTGTCCTTTAAGCTAGGTCCATTCAATGTATTTTTCAATCACTGCAATTCACAATCAGATTCCAATAGAATCTGACATTAGTATGCAACAATCACATGTGTACGGGAGCCTGTACAACCTTACATTATTGGCCAATGCGGTTACTTCAGCTGACAATCATCAAATGTCTGTACATGTTTTTACCATTTAAATTTGTATTCAGGAGGACTAATTGAACCAGTGATGTATGCGGTGTTCTTCAGGGGTCTGCCATAGGGCAAGTTTTTATTTATGATGGCTTGAGTTGATTGTTTATTAGAGGGCTCACTAGGTGAAATGACCGTTCAATCAGGCCAACCACACCCATTCATGAAATGATCAATAGGCAAATGCTCCTTTTGTCAAGATTGTGCATTGCTGGTCGGACCCACAATCGCACATGTATACGAGCCCCAATACTATTTCAAGTATCTGCATGGGAATTATTTTTAGAATATACTAACATATCTCTAATTAAACAAGTGGATGTGTTATCCAAAATAGAGTGGTGCTTGAATCAATATAATATAGCACAAAACACTATCAGGGACATAGATTCCCCCAGTCCCAATTAGCATTCACACACTTGACATCCTAAACAACTATTAACACAGAAAACATTAATAAAACACCAACCCTGTGGGCTTGTCTGTATGTGCATACAGTGGGTTAAAAAGATTCTACATACAGGGCTGGCCACACTATCTCGCTTTTTTTGCGTATGCGTTTGCGCATGCACTTTTTCCCCGATGATTGAAATCCCGGCAATGCACGAAACGCGAGTTTTCAGGTGCGATGTGATTGTGCAAATGAACGCCAACAAATTGCACGTGATTCCATTGCAATTCGTTTCCGGTGCAGTGAGCCGTGCTCATAAAAAGATTATTGTCCCTTAATTATAAAGGAAAAATTCTGTCTGAATGTGTTCCACCTTTATTGGAAAATTGCTATCTATACAAAGAATTCAAAACAAACCAGGAACAGTTTTTAAGAACTCTTCTTTACTGAACTATTACTTTGTTGATTTATATGTATACTGTAGTTCAATGCAAGATTGAAAAGGGGAAGTTCCCCTTCATCCTTAGCATCCAGGCAGTTACTTAAAGGTTTTTAGCTAAAAGCACATTGTGCTATTTGTGATTCTATTCACCTTCACTAAATCACCAGTTCAATCAGAAGAAAGCAGCCCCAAAGTATGATGCAGTCTAGAAACAAGATTCACTGTGGTTATGGTGTTTTTTTGATAATGTTATATATGCACTAAACACTATTTTAGTATTATAGTCAAATAATTTAAACCAGGTCTCATCAGACCATAATGTATTCTACCTGGTTATGAGGGATTAAATATACCTTTTTGCATTTTTCACTAGGATGATTTTCTTGGCAAGTAATTCTGACCTACACTGGCATGATATTACATTAATGAACATTATTTCAATTGTGATGTTAACCAGTTTCAGTAGTTTTATTGGATGATATTCCAATGACATATTCTGGCTAGATCAATCATTGTGACGATCTAACTAATGACAATTTTCAGCATTTTGGGAGGTAAGACAAGTATCTACAGATCTTTCTATATGAAAATTACTGATAAATACAAGTGTCGTATGTAGGAAACAACCAGTTGTTTGTCTAGATGATTATTATCTCTTAAACGCTACTGAGGCCTCATGGTGTCCGAACTGGCCAGTTTAACTCATCATCTTGGAAGGTCATCGCTGTTAATCAATATTTTCGTTTGATACGGGAATAGGTCTGGTCTGATCTTATAAGAAGTACTCAGCATTTATTTATGAGGAACAGATCTTGTCCAACAAACTTGCTTTTATAACTTAGTAATTTTAACTCTGTCATTGCAGAAGATATGGTATACTAGAAGTTTGCCAAGGCTTTTGATACTTTCCCCCATATGCAATTTGTGTGTTAGCCAAGGTCTGTTGGGCTTGGGTGGCACATATGTATATGGAAAATTGGTTGATGGATTGGATGCAAAGAGTAGTTGTCAATAGTGCGTCATTGATGTGGACTAAGTGGTGTGCCTCAGGGTTCAGTGTTGGGGCCACTTCTATTTAATCAGTTTATTAATGATTTGGAAGTGGGTATTGTCAGAAAGGTCTCCATGTTTGTGGACAACACAAAACTTTTGTCAACCATTAAAAGGTACAGTTGACGGATGGACTCTGTATTCTATGCGCATGTACATAGGGTACTACAGTAAATCCATTGGGACCTGTCAGACTATGTGGCGGAAGAGAAGTGAATGGGTACGTACCTTACCTTCGTTCCCAGCTCCTGCAGGTTTAATTGAAGAATGGGAGGTAAGACAAAGCTCCTTTACCTCCCGTTCTTCAATAAAACTTAGTCTATTAGTATGGGGGGTGTGGCTCGGGACATACATATAACATACATATAACAATAACAAAATCATTAACCCACAATCAATAGCTGATCAATTTAGCATTTAGTTCTCAAATCTGTACAATCTCAACAAATCCAAAGAAATAAAACAACCAAATATTGAAATAATAAAAAAGATTCTTAGATTCTATAAAACTACCAACTAAATAATCCAATTTCGCAAGATGAAATAACCAAAACTATAAAATTCCTCAATAAGTCCCCAGGAGAAGACGGGTTCACCAATGAATAATATAAATCATTCTCTCAATTTCTCAATCCACATCTTCAAAAATTATACAATCTAGCAATAGAAAAGCACTCATTTCCCCAAGAAAGGCTAAAGGTTATAATAGTACCTCTTCCGAAACAAGGGAAAGATACATCAATTATAGGTAACTACAGACCAATCTCTTTACTAAATTGTGATCTATAAATCTACTCATAAACACACTACCACAGCTAATCCATCAAGACCAAGTGGGCTTTATTAAAAATAGTCTATAGATAACACAAGAAGAATCATTGACCTAATAGACTGGTCTAAAGAAAAGAACATCACATCCTTATTTATAACCCTTGACGCCGAAAAGGCTTTTGATCGCCTAAATTGGACATATCTGAACAGGCCATCCGTTTGTCGTACATACGCCTTGTGTAAGAATATGTTTAATTAAATAAAATGTAATTTCACTGTGGATAGCTGCCGATTTTCTTTACCGGAGTGCGCTGCCGTACTATTTTATTTTGGTTGATGGGAAGCTTGTATCTGGATTAAGCGAAGGGTCCAGGGCATGCAGCACCTGGGCCACCCAGGAGTACGGGTGAGTCGATAATTTGCTAATGTATAACGACTGTGATTACCAAGTGGAAGGATTTCCGTTGTGACGGATTCGGGGCATATGCACCCGGATCACTTGACTTACTAAGTGAGTCACATATACATATGTGTTGATAACAAATATTAATCAAACAGTTTTATTGTTATCTAAGCACTTTAGTAGTGCTATATAGGAAAACCCAGTTATTTGTAACAACCCCCAATTATATACAATGATATATTTTGACAATTTTAAACACAAATTGTTTAATGTTATGTTATTACTATCATATCTTAATTAAGCAAATTTCAACACATGATAAATGTATTTCTATCTTTATATAAATTATAGGTAGCTGCAAATTCAATAGCTATGTCTTGCTGCATTGTAAAAGGATGTACAAATTGTACTGGACGAAAGAAGCAAGATCCCAATGTTATTATGCATCCATTTCCAAGAAATTTGGAGATGATAAAGAATTGGCTATTACCAACAGGTTAAGCTTTTGACGAAATGGCTCTGACAGTCCAGGATGAGAAAAAAAACCCAGATAGATTCAGGTTATGTTCCCATCATTTTACGCAAGATTGTTAAATGAAGGAGGGAGAAAAAACGGTTTTAAAGCCTTCAGCTGTTACAACCATATTTCCTTCATCTTCATCAAGTGGATCTTGGCAAGAAATATCTACACTCACCTCAATCACCCCACCTAATCCAGCAATACCAATTTCATCTGCTTCACCATCTACATCAAGTGTATTAGTTCGCATAGTAGCTAGATTACACAATGTTCAAACTCAAACAGAGATAAAATTCAGCCAATATTGCAACACAGAGCATTGGGTGAACCAAAGAGTGTATTCCTCTCAAATGGATAAGAAAATAAGGGTGGATGCATTTACACAAACAGATCAAAGTTTTCTTAGAAGGAGTACATAGACACAAGACATTGACACCATTGAAACTAAACAATTAAGTTCCACTCCTAGTGTTAGTAAGTCTAAGAGGCATCATACAAGAAAGACAAAGAAGATGAGGTTAATTCACCAACTGCAAGAATGTATTGCGTTACCACAAATTGTGTTGTCACCAATTCCAAAAAAGAGAACAGTATCGCATGAAAGTCCTGACACATCAGTAAGTGAAGCATCAGAGCATATTGATGACTCACGTGACGTCACGTTTGACCCAGCCAAAGTCTCAAGTGCCAATGAATCATCATTCATAATACAGGAACAAATCAGTCACTGAAAAGAATATAGTCAAGCAAGACTATGTAGAAAAAAGGAAATTCATTGTTTAGGACAGTAGTTTGGACTTAATATCTCTAGTACATTGTCCACACAAAGACCTAGAGGTATGCAATGCAAAGATTGCTGACTCTAGAAAAATAGTCAAAAGGTAGCCTATTAATTATTGTATTGAAGTGTGAACAAGGACACATTGATTGTAAATGGCATAGTCATCCGCATGACTATGGAATCCGGGTGAAGAAACGGCACAAACAGTCCAGCACAGTTGTGGGAGAGAAGGGCCGTCGGTGCATTGGGTCCATGAGTACTCTTTACCTTACACATTTGGGATATAGTGCACATCTTAAAGTCCCGGTAAGAAACTTAAGAAAATTATGAAAAAGTTGGACTTGTGATCACTCCACTCAGCACGTTTGCCCCTTCATATGACAATCTTTTAACATTTATACCGATCGAATTATCTTACAAAGCAGGTTCTATGGTGGATTTTCATACTGTGGGGTATACTTACCTTACCACGGTACCAGGATTATGGTTGGAATTTTTTAGCTGCTTTCGGGGACGCCCAATTTTATATATTGGATATGTTGTATGGGAATTGAAAAAAGTTGATTATTTAGCCAAATCTTTCATTCACAATGTGATTTTTTAGATTGTAAGGGGTTGTGAGACTGATAACATGTATATTTGGGTCTCAAGAGAGGTGAGTGCTTATAGAGGGGTCTATAGGATTTATCCATATAGTATGATTGGTTTTCCCTAGCACAACCTGCATAGGGGTCTCCCAGACCCTAGGTTTGTTTATGAGGGAGCGCACCTCCATTCTTTGTATATTATACAGATAGCATAGAGCAGAGTTTCTCAACCAGGGGTCCGGTGACCCCTATGGGTCCCTGAGAGGTTGCATGGGGGTCCTAAAGAGATTGATAGAAACTGCATGGATCCACCATTGTGATGATCCACATAGATTTTTCTAAATATTATCAATGTTCTATATTTGTATGAATTATGTGTTTTGTGTATTGATATACACAAAATAAAAAGAAGTAATAATGTTTTTATGCAAGGGTTCCCTGAGAGTTCCATAAGGATAAAAAGGTTGAGAAACACTGAAGGGTTCCCCTGCAGGGAATTTGAGACATTTTTTTTAAAGAGATATATTTATAAATCTATCATTTACATTTGTATAATTTATGTATTTTGATGGCACGAGCAGTAGTAGCAGAGGCTCCTTCGGTAATGGCTGTCAGCCATTGGCCGCGACGTCGCGGTCATGACTGACAGCCGTAACCAGGAATTAGCTGGGAGCCGCAGTGCTGGATCGTGGGTTTTTAAGGATCCTTACACAGCCTGGGAGCATCTTTGCTAAATGTAAGTGAAACGGAACCTAGCTTTTGGATGACTATATTTGTTAATGTCAAAAATGTAACGTTCCAGGCTAAATTTTTTAACCTACACTGTATAGTAAAAACACGCTGAGCTGTGAAAGTTGTCCAAGACCACTGTTGTCTGGGGCTTCTTATTACCATATTAACTTTCAGGTATGCAGAAGAAGAATTTAAATTAGGTTTAAGGGCAAGGCCCCACTAGGAAGTATGCAGGAATCATGCGACACAGCACTGAGACTGCTTTGATATACCCCTATTGCAGCGCATGCGATGCGCATCAAAATGGCGATTTCATTCGCTGCAAAAAGGGTCTTCAGCACAGGGCCCTCCTCTTCTATTGGTGTGGGGCCTAGCTCTAAAAAAGCAAGTCATATAAGTTTTTTTTTTAGTTTTTTTTTTTTTTTTTTTTTTTTTTTAGAGTGGTTATATATACAAATGTATATATTTAGAAGTGGATGCAGTAAAAGGTGCAAAAATGTACCCATGCTGTTTCTCTGCAGCAACCAATCACATGCTTTCTGTAACTGAAATAAAAATCTTATATACACACAACAACTGTAAGGGTACCAAACACCCCTTTACCAACAAGGTAGGTCCCGTACCTTGCAATACAAGGAAAAAGCAACAGCTTTATCCTAAACTAGAAAATCCAACAGAAGTAATCAGGAAGTAAAACGGAATTCCGGTTTTTATTTGTTCCAAATAGTTTTTAAACCCCTGATTACCTCTGTTGGATTTTCTAAAATAAAAATCTTACATCGGATAGGGTTGCAAGAATCTGCAAATTAACAGCACACACATTTTTGAAAGTCCTATTGCATCAACCCTTTAGTGCTTATTTACCTAATTATTATTTTGTTGCTATATTTCTAATTCTTTGCACCATTTATTTCCTTGCTGGCATTCTCTGTACTGTTAAAATGTCCAATTTATTTTGGATTCTTGGCTTGCAAATCTAGAAAAACAAGTCTGATCACTTTCATTTATTGAAAAAAATGCAAAAAAAAACCTTTGTTGTTCAAGACTATCTTTAAAAATTGTGTGCAACTTGGCTATTTTACTTTTTTTTAACCAATGTGTTTTTATGCAGAAATAAGAAAAGTACACACCTGAAAAGCTAAAAGATTAACAACTCTATAACACACTGACAAATATACACTGTATAGCTTGTGAACATTCTGATTGAATGCGTGTAAGTACACCCTTCCTAACTATACAAAGTACAGATTTATTAACATTTTTTACATGTATTCATGTTTGTCAGTGTCAATGTGATTAGCCTTTTTTTTCCCCCATTGCACCAGGTTCTTGCATGCCATTCTGATTAGGACACAGTGTTGGTTTGTTTGCACACACTGTGAAGAATTTTAAAAATCATAAAGCATCCAGGCAACAATCATATGCGTAATAACTGATTTACAGCCTAGAAATGGCAGATTAGCATTATTATTATTGTGGATTTATATAGGGCTTTTCAATTACATGTATAAATTCACATGAGAGCTTACAACCTAAGCACAATTATTTGACAATTATTTGGGGGAAACCGAGTGCCCGGAGGAAACCCACGCAAGCATGGGAAGAACATACAAACTCCTTGCAGATGTGCCCAGGGGAGGATTCGAACGGATTTGAACGGAGGAAGGACCTCAGCACTGCAAGGCATCAGTGTTAGCCACTGATGCCACCGTACTGCATAAGCATTGTTTAAAGGGTATCTCCACCCCATAAACAAACATTTTCTGTAGCATAGGGCACCCCAGTCCACTACGAAATAAGTTTTGTAAAACAAGCCCCAGAAACAGACTTGCCAGCGATCGTACCCTTGGCGCTCTGCTCCAGACTGCTTGCTCGCAGGAAGTTGCAAAGAGAGGCCGGACCAGCAGCCGCATCCACTATTGGCTGGGTCAGCCAATTACAGATGCGACTGCCAGCTATACAGAGAGCAACCAAAGGAACCCAGCGATTGGGGGTGGGCTGGGGTGCCCTAAGCTACAGAAAAAGATTTTTATGCTAGGTGGAAGAGGCAGCCATTAAAGGGATCCATAGGGTGGCATGGAGGGGTGGGAAGGGCTCCCCTACACATGCCAGAGTGATCAGGGAGGACAAGGAAGAAGCAGGGCCCGGATAATTCGCAGACAGCTCCTACTCTTCACTTTTTTGGGGGGGTGGACATGTCCTATAATGTAATTCCTTATAACTGGACCATGTGCTGAAGAAGTGTTATGCAGGTTATGCATTGAGAAATGACACTCTGGTATTGCCAAGTATACAAGATATATATGCCTAGTATGTAAAGTCAGATTACAGATAGATATATTTGTGATAAAGGAAGTTTTAGATTGATATACTGTTCTGTATTGTTTGGGCCAAAAAACTACAGAATGCTGGAGCTGGATAAATGAGAGGATTTCAATTATATGAAAACATTTGACAAGACACAGGTTTTTCTTGCTGGTTCAGATTTTTAAGGAACATATGCAAATAAATAAATGCAACATAAATGAAGGCAAACTAATCCAAACCAAGTTATGAACACTGTAGAAACCAATACAAAACATGCTGGATTAAGCATAATCCTGTCTAGCATCTTCAGATACTGCTTTGATTTAATTTGCTGCCACACAAACAGATGAAATAGATATATTATTATTACAGTAAATGTTAGGTGTGTTTGTTTTGTGACCAATATTCATCTAAATATGCATTGCTCGTTAAGGTTTTTGTTATTTTAAGGGGGAAAAAATGTTTTAATGCACTATTTGAAGGTTGTGTATACTTAACGCTCTTTCATATGAAAGCACTTTGTATTATCTTGAAATCGATCTAACACAGGGATTTTATATGAAAGCCCTTTGTGAACACCATAGTTACTCACTAAAACATACGTTTATATTTGGCAAATGTTTATGTCCAAAAAACAAAAACAGCATATTAATATTTCTCAAACCTGAAAAAAACGTTTAATTTTTTAGTAAAGAGAAAAGTGTCTGCATTGTTGTCACTCAGTGTGATCTTACATCACCAAAAATTAGATTTTGTAACTCACCATTTCGAGACACATCAAGTTCAACCAGCTGCATGAAGTTAGCGATCTCTGGGGGAAGACGCTGGATTTCATTATCACTAAGTCCCAATTTTCTTAACTTAACTAGATGGAAAAATGGCTGGAAAAACAAGAGATAACACGTTAATGAAACTAAAAATAAACTTTGCCACCTTACTTAAAACATTATTGAGCAATAGGTGTATTTTTACCTTGTTTTAGAAAGATAGAATCTATACAACCTGTTAGTCAATATTAAAGTAGAGTTTGAAAATAGAACACATGGCTGAACACTGCATCAATCTAATCTTCCAAAAAAGTTAGACACTATCATAGGGATGCAGCACTTGACGCAGCACTCCAATCTGTTAAAGTCAAGTCACCAATGTAATATCAGTTACAGCAACTCCAGTGTTGAAGCAGCCACTGCCGCAATATGGCATATATGGGGAAAAAATGCCGTGGGCAGGCCTGGAATTTTTTATTAACAATCAGCAAATATGTCTGTTTGTACATGGGAAAATGTACATGTTGAGTTTTTAAAAAAGAAAAAAAACAGATTATTGCACCTTAAAGACTGAACAGTTGTCCGTACTTTTTCGGGAACAAAAATATGTGTCTTTTTTTAATGCATGTACACACATCCCTAGGGAAGTTGTATCGGCAGAGCAGCATATTTGTGGATACAAATTGTTAAACTAATTGTCTAAGTCTGGGTACACACGAGGGGACCATTTTCCCGACCGAGCATTCAATACGAGCGAGCGCTTGGCCGGAACAAATGTCTGTCATTCGTGCAACCTATTGTGCAGTCCCATAGGGAACCACACGATCAGCCACTATTAACGGACACGTCCAATCGTCCATTTCAGACGACCGACATCTGTCGCAGCTGCAGACAGTAGCAGCAAGATTTTTTGGCCCAAGCATCCGATACATGGAAGTATCAGTCGATTGGGCCGAAAAATCTGCCTGTGTGTACCCAGCCTAACAATCTCTCTTAATCTTATTTAATGGGTACTTAGCCTTAAGGTGGCCTTTCACTAAATTTTACCTGCTGACATTTCTACGATGTACTGCCAGGCCCAATCACTTTTAACCAATGTTATAGGCAAAACATTGAACGTAAAGCATTATACCACTGGCAAACTCTGCGAAAATATAGGCAGGTAGGAACCTGTGAGTTAGTAGACATTACATTGAATTTGAGGTTTAATAGACTATTGCCTAAGAATTGTATGGCCAACTTTAGCCAAGTTAAGAATTATCTTTGGAACTTTTTTTTTTTTATGCAAAGATTTATGCTCCAGCAGGCTGCTAAACATTGATTAGGCAGCCTCTTCGGCTTAAATAGAAAGGGGAGTTCGACAAGAAGGCAAAACAATAGGATTGCTTCCAAACATGGTTAAAGGGCAGGTCCAGCCCTAAAATGAAAACTTACATACAGGTAAATCACCCCCCAAAACGGTAATACTTTGAAATCTGAAATATATAAGTCTAACCTGAAATCCTGCACAATGTCCGGTTTTCCCTGTTTCTGCATCCAGGTTCTTCCAGTTAGCAACTGTCAGTTATGGATTTGACAGTTGACATCACAGCTAATGACTGAATGTTAATCACCTCTCTGCCTCTTCTGAGCATGCCCAGACTCAGTACATGTTTCTAAATTGTTCAGTTTCCATGTGGCATCCAGAAGCATAGCAGGCATACAGTAATGAATTCATTGGACAAAGTATGATATATCAACATATTTTAAAGAGGCCATTGTTTCTAAAAGATGTTTTTATGAAGGTGGAGTTGTCCTTTAAGCTAGGTCCATTCAATGTATTTTTCAATCACTGCAAATTCACAATCAGATTCCAATAGAATCTGACATGAGTATGCAACAATCACATGTGTACGGGAGCCTGTACACACCTTACATTATTGGCCAATGCGGTTACTTCAGCTGACAATCATCAAATGTCTGTACATGGTTTTACCATTTAAATTTGTATTCAGGAGGACTAATTGAACCAGTGATGTATGCGGTGTTCTTCAGGGGTCTGCCATAGGGCAAGTTTTTATTTATGATGGCATTGATGGTTGATTGTTTATTAGAGGGCTCACTAGGGTGAAATGACCGTTCAATCAGGCCTGACCAAGCACCCATTCATGAAATGATCAATAGGCAAAATGCTCCTTTTGTACAGATTGTGCATTGCTGGTCGGACCCACAATCGCACATGTATACGAGCCCCAATACTATTTCAAGTATCTGCATGGGAATTATTTTTAGAATATACTAACATATCTCTAATTAAACAAGTGGATGTGTTATCCAAAATAGAGTGGTGCTTGGAATCAATATAATATAGCACAAAACACTATCAGGGACATAGAATTCCCCCCAGTATCCCAATTAGCATTCACACACTTGACATCCTAAACAGACATAATTAACACAGAAAACAATTAATAAATACACCAACCCTGTGGGCTTGTCTGTATGTGCATACAGTGGGTATAAAAAGATCTACATACAGGGCTAGGCCACACTATCTCGCTTTTTTTGCGTATGCGTTTGCGCATGCACTTTTTCCGATTATTGAAATCCCGGCAATGCACCGAAAACGCGAGTTTTCAGGTGCGATGTGATTGTGCAAATGAAACGCAACAAAATTGCACGTGATTCCATTTTGCAATTGCGTTTCCGGTGCAGTGAGGCCGTGCTCATAAAAAGATTATTGTCCCTTAATTATAAAAGGGAAAAATTCTGTCTGAATGTGTTCCACCTTTATTGGAAAATTGCTATCTATACAAAGAATTCAAAAACAAACCAGGAACAGTTTATTAAGAACTCTTCTTTACTGAAACTATTACTTTGTTGATTTATATGTATACTGTAGGTCAATGCAAGATTGAAAAGGGGAAGTTCCACTTCATCCTTAGCATCCAGGCAGTTACTTAAAGGTTTTTAGCTAAAAGCACATTGTGCTATTTGTGATTCTATTCACCTTCACTAAATCAACAGTTCAATCAGAAGAAAAGCAGCCCCAAAGTATGATGCAGTCTAGAAACAAGATTCACTGTGGTTATGGTGTTGTTTTGATAATGTTATATATGCACTAAACATGATTTTAGTATTATAGTCAAATAATTTAAACCAGGTCTCATCAGACCATAATGTATTCTACCTGGTTATGAGGGATTAAATATACCTTTTTGCATTGTTCAGCTAGGATGATTTTCTTGGCAAGTAATTCTGACCATACACTGGCATGATATTACATTAATGAACATTATTTCAATTGTGATGTTAACCAGTTCAGTAGTTTTATTGGATGATATTCCAATGACATATTCTGGCTAGATCATCATTTGTGACGATCTAAACTAATGTACAATTTTCAGCATTTTGGGAGGTAAGACAAGTTATCTACAGGATCTTTCTATATGAAAATTACTGATAAATACAAGTGTCGTATGTAGGAAACAACCAGTGTTTGTCTAGAGATTATATATCTCCTTAAACGCTACTGTAGGCCTCATGGTGTCCGAACTGGCCAGTTAACTCATCAATCTTGGAAGGTCATCGCTGTTAATCAATATTTTCTTTATTTATAGACGACTGTCTTCATTGTGTTCCGTGGGTTGTTAAATGCATGTGTACAAGTATTGTGTGTATGTACCTTTGGCTATTTATTATTGAGGCACATATAAACCACTAACATAAGGTTACCTGTACTGCTTATTAGATCCCTGTAGCTAATGAGCTAATGATTTCAATTTGTGTTTGTATTACTGAATTATCTGGTTATAGTTTGCGCAGTATTCCAGTTGCATACCCTCTTTAATGAGCGTGACACCATTACTAGTTTAGATCAGTGTACAAGGGTGTATGTGTATAGTATGATGTATGGATTTCTGTAGTAAAGGGACCTATCCATACACATTTATGATATTCTGCAAATTCTGTTGGATCAGTGTCACTAATAATAATGTAATGCAAAAGTAAAAATGTAGTCTAGTCCAAACGTTTGAGGGATCCTTAACTGGCCCCGTTTTAAAAGTTAGAGGACCCCTGGTCTATGCTATTATTAAGGTAATATCTAAGGTAGAGGTATTGGACTCCTCCCTCTGCTTTTTATAAGCTTGAGCATATGCAGATTAGGGAGCAGATGAAACACCAGTCAATCTTTGGCTGTAATTACATATTGATACATATTATACAAAGTGTCCTAGGTAGGAGAGATAAGAGTCCCTATTCTGTTATAGTGGTGAAACTTGTTAGGGGGCAAGTAGAAGGAGTAGCCAACAAAGGGAGGTTGGGCAGTGCAATGGTAGTGGTTGGAAGCTGTAATAAGGAACTAGGGTGAGCAGGAAAACCATTTCTGATGTTTTACATTTTTTTCTGTGAAATATGAGGCTATTTCATTAGCCGATAAACAGGGAGTAGGCAAAGGAGGTGGCGGACAGAGCAGGGAGTTAAAAACTTTGAAAATCTGTTGTGCCAGTGTTTTTCAGCTATACAGGAGGGCCTTTTCATCTTCTTAATCTTATCTGTAAGCCATGGTTGACAGTTTTTTATGACTAAGGCAGCAGGTGGATAAGGGAGCAATAGAGACTACTCTAGGGCATTGGAAACTGTGTTGTTGTAATGGACGGCTGCAAGGTTTGGGTCAGAGAAGGAGGGCATAGAGATAAGTTGTTGGAAGGGGGCAGAGTGAATGGAGGTCAAGATTAAGACCCTGCGTCTGTACGTTTGTTTGTTAGGGGTCATGGTTGGGACAGATGACACAAGAGTAAATTTGAGAAGATTGTGATCCGCCTGAGGAAAGGAAGAGTTGGAGAAGTTAGTTAATAAGCAGAGGCAGATGAAAACTCGATTGAGTATCTGCCCGTTACAATGTGTCTGTGCAGAGGACCATTGAGTAAAGCTAAGGGAGATGCTAAGAGATAGAAGTTTAGTGGCAGCAGAGTTATTAGTATTGATAGGGATGTTGATATCCCTTAAAATAATTGAGCATGTGCAGATGAAATGCCAATCAATCATTGGCTGTGATGTCAGTTGTCACAGCTTTAATTGGCTGCATGGAGGGAGGGGCCAGCTTACTGTACCAGAATAGGGACAATAATTATTCTTTAATATGTAGTTAAAGGGCAAGTCCAGTCCCAAAATGAAAACTTACATACAGGTAAATCACCCTCCAAAACTCTAAAAGGTAATAATTTGAAATCTGAAATATGTAAGTCTAACCTGAAATCCTGCCCAATTTCCCCTGTTTCTTCTTCCTGGTTCTTCCAGTTAGCAACTGTCAGTTATGGATTTGACAGTTGATATCATAGCCAATGACTGAATGTTAATCCCCTGTCTGCCTCTTCTGAGCATGCCCAGGCTCAGTACAGGCTCAGTACAGGTTTCTAAATTGCTCAGTTTCCATGAGGCATCCAGAAGCATAGCAGGCATACAGTAATGAATTCATAGGACAAACTATAATATATCAACATATTTTAAAGAGGCCATTCTTTCTAAAAGATGTTCTTATGAGGGTGGAGTTGTCCTTTAGGGTGGCCATAGACATGGCAATACAATAGGGATGAATTGTGTCAGTCCGATTTCGTATGTGTGAGATTTTCAGCCAATTGATATTATCAGCTGTGATCGCTCAGTCTATGGCCATCATTAGTAATGTAGGTAACAACGTAAAAGTATATCATGCAGGTAACTGACAATTAGCTATTTTTTTAATTTTCGGTAGGGCATAACCTAAAATGTCCTACCCTAAGGATTGTTTTATTCCCTACGATTTAAAGATTCTAAATGCTCTTTTCTTTCCATTTCCCTTTTTACCTGAGCACTAAGCCACGCAGGTGCAGATTTATTTTTCTATATTTGTTTCCCAAAGGTATAAATTTAGAAGTATAATAGTTTAATACTCCTTTAAAAGCAGTCCACTTTTGTATCTTTACCCAAGAACCCAAACATAAAAGCTGAAGGATTTTTTCTAACAGCATACATGTTAAAACAGTGTACTTTTATTTTTTGCAACATGTATTAAAATGACAATATATCATGATCACTATCCCCTAAGCTTCCATATTCTTTCATCTCCATAATAAGCTCATGGTTATTAGATATTACCAGATCCAACAAAGCATCCTTTCTAGTAGGAACTTCTACAATCTGAGACAGGAAATGCTCATATATCAAAAGTAGTACCGTATATACTCGAGTATAACTCGAGGTTTTTAGGCTATAAAAATAGCCTAAAAATCGAGTCACTCACTTTGTAGTGCAGTAATCCGCCGGCCGCTCACTTCCGTATCCACTCTTCTGTTGGCTGACGTCACTACTTGGCGCCGGGTAGTGACGTCAGGCACCAAGAGTGGATACTGTAGCGGAGACGGATTGCTGGTGAGAGAAGAGACCCCAGTCAGAGGCCAAAGCGCAGGGCCTTGCTGGGACCGGACCTTACCTACATTTCATTCGGCAGCATGAGGATACAGCCATGGTTCCAGATGGCAGCACCAGGAGCAGCCTCACTGCTGAATTCCCACAAAGGCAAGTGCATTGAACTGGGGGGAGTACAGTGCTGGCCACTACAAATGTTTGGAAACTACAACTCCAAGCAACTAGAGCATGCTGGGAGTTGTATTTTCCAAACATCTGGAGTGGCAAGGAATTGGGGGTTGCTGTGTGTGATTACACTCAATTTAAAGGGTAACTAATGCTTTAAAACAATAGAAAATCAGGAGGATGATATTGTTAAAGATTGCCTTCAGATTCTGTATTGTTTTGAGGCTTAAGTTTCCCTTTAAATGGACTGAAAAATTCCCATACAGTAGTCCAATAAAGTATTATCCATAATGGATTTGGCTATTACTGTATGAGACTACTGTATGGGAATTCTGTTGTCCATTTAAAGGGCAACTAAAGCCTCAAAACAATACAGAATCAGAAGGCAGTAGTGGTCATAATTTCTACCCTCGGCTTATACTCGAGTCAATCATGTTTAATAATTTTTCTGGTAAAAATAGGTACCTTGACTTATATTCGAGTATATATGGTAACTTGATATAATTTGAGGTGTTAATTTCTCCTACTCCAATCAATGTCAGGGTAATTATAAGCCCCCATATGCCAACTGCATATGGAGGTAACATAGTAATTGAGTTTGAATAAAGAAATACGTCCGTCCATGCACCTCCAACACGCCCCTTTTATGGGAGGTCCTATGACTTTAATATAAATCACTGGATGGCCTCTTTCCTCATTTTAAAAAGCCGAAGGGTTGGGGGGAAGTGAGCCTGTTATATGGATCCAGTGTGTAAGAATGAGAAATGCAAAAGTTTGCTAATCGTAATTGAAGTAAAATAATTTTTTTCTATGTTTGTATAAATGTAGTAACTTGATATAATTTGAGGTGTTAGCAGTTTCCCCTTCTCCAATCAATGTCAGGGTAACTATAAGCCCCCATATGCCAACTGTATATGGAGGTAAAAGAGCAATTGAGTTTGAATAAAGAAATACATTCGTCAAGTCCAACCCTTTCCCCTTTTTAACCCTACCCATCCATTGATCCAGCGGAAGGCATTAAAACCCAGCTAAAAGGAGGGGGGAAAATCCTCCCGGACTTAAAATAGCAATCAGAAAGTATCCCTAGATCAAACAGAAAATGTATATGTATTAATTCCAGTACCCTGAAGAGAATTATTTTCTTCTAATCTTAAAAGGATGTCCACAAGTTCAATATGCCCTATTGGTGAACAATGCTCCAGAGAGTTTATTATATGGCCCATTAATATGTTTGTATAAAGTGATGATATCCTCAAGCAAACGTTGCTTCTCCAATATAAACAGCCCTAACTTGACTATGCAGGCAGATTAGACAAGCCCCTCCATTCCCCTTATTGTTTTAGTCGCCCTTCTCTAAACTGCTTCCATTTCCAGGATTTCCCATTCAAAAACTGCAGAAAAGAATTTTCCTGTGAGTGGAAACGAACTAGAGTGGAACGTGTACAAAGTCCCTTGTTCTTAAGGAAAAAGATAAAGGACATTTAATCATTTGATGGTTGTATGGTTTGTGTGAAAGTTTGAAAATAAAGATTGTTTGTGCTGATAGTGTGCTGTGTTAAGGGCTGTGTGTGCAGGGCAGTGTGTGCAGTAAGCAGATTAATCTTCATTTCTTCCAGCTAAAGGGGTGCACTGGGCTTCTATGTTCTAGTATTGCACCTGTTGTAATCGCAAACAGGTTGTGAAAGTACTGTATTAACAAGTGTTTTGTTTGTTTCCCTCTCTTCCTGGCTTTTGCACTAATTGGTGTGGGAGCTGGGCTTAATTAGTTAAATAGGATTCACATTGGTTGGACCTGTAGTTTCGACGTAACAAAAAAGTTTCCTGTGAGTGGAAACGAACTAGAGTGGAACATGTACAAAGTCCCTTGTTGTAAAGGACCTTGCTCTTAAGGACACAGAAAAAAAAGGATAATAAAAAAAGGTTGGTGTGTCACTGTGCTGGTGTTTGTATTAGAAGGGACAGTTTGATGGTACCATGCAATGTGCATTCTGCCATATGTATAGGAACCTGGAGCAGACAATCCATGGGACCTGTGTCTGTGTCAGGTGTGAGTGGGTTGCCTGTTTGGAAGCTGAGGTGGAGAGTCTAAGGGGGCAGCTTGCAATATTGCACGAATTGGCAAATCAGGGGGGACAGCAGGCACTGGCTGGGGCCAGTAAAGAGGTGGGTGGAAGTGGGACAGGGAAGGTTGAGGGGGGAGGTAGTTTTGTTAGGGTTACTAGGGGAAGTGGGGGACTGAAGGGTAGGGTTGCTTCTTCCCAGCTTGCCCATCCCAACAAATTTGCCACCTTAGGTGATGAAGTGGAGAAGGACAGCTCACAATTAGCATGTATGGAGTTGGCTAATACCTTGAGCACCCAGGGGACTGACATTTCTAATACAAGGGAGGATGGGCAGGAATGCTAGGCAGGTGGTAGAGGCAGGGGACTCCATTATAAGGAAGGTAGATAGGGTAATCTGCTGCAAAGACCCTACATGCTGAACTGTGTGTTGCCTGCCTGGTGTTAGGGTTTGGCATGTGGTGGATCGTGTAGACAGATTATTGGGTGGGGCCGGGTAGGGAGGCATGTGTATTAAAGTGTATAAATAAATTACAGGATCATAATCTAAAATGTGTGTTTGCAAATGCGAGAAGCCTGGCTGACCAAATGGGTGAATTGGAGATTATGGCATTGAATGAAAAGTATGATGTAATAGGTATAGCAGAAACGTGGTTAAACAGTTCTCACAACTGGGCTGTAAATTTAGAAGGATATGCCTTGTTTAGGCAGGACAGAGAAAAAAGGAAAGTGGAAGGAGTATGTGTTTATATTAAAAAATAATTGAAGCCAAATTTAAAAGAAAAAAGACTGGCTATATGGATGTTAAAGCGGAGGCAATATGGGTAGAATTAAGCAACAGGAAAGGGGGTAATGTCATTGTTGGTATCTGCTATAAGCCGCCAAATGTTAGCAGCGAGGAAGTGAGTCAGCTTCATATGCAGTTGGCAAGGGTTGCAGGTTTGGCGAGTGTACTCATTATGGGGGACTTTAATTACCCTGACATTGATTGGTGGAGTGGAACTGCCATCACAGAAAAGAGCGATGAGTTCATGAATGTGCTGAAATATCATTTTCTCTCACAGGTGGTTAAAGTTCCTACTAGAAAAAGGAGCTCTGTTGGATCTGGTAATATCTAACATCGTGGAGCGCATTATAGATATAAAGGCAACTGGAGGCTTAGGGAATAGTGACCATGAAATAGTGTCGTTTGGAGTATGTTATCGAAAGGAAAAAAGTGCGCTGTGTTAACAAAGAATTTTAACTTGGGGGAAATTGAACAGAAGTAGTCTTTTAAGCCATTTCACATCTAAATTTATACCCTTGGGAAACAAATGTAAAAAAAAATAAATCTGAATTGAATTCTGATGTAAAGAGGCAAATAGAAAGGAAAAGGCATTTAAAACCTTTAAGTCAGAGGGAACGGAAAGGGCCATTAGGGATTATAAAAACCGAGTGTAAGAAAGCAATCAAACTAAGTAAAATTAATTATTAATGTTTTTTTTTTTTTTTTAAAGATATTAAATAGATTCAACAATCAAACATTGCAAATTGACTTAGAAAATAAAAAGGCTAAAATATAAAAACACAACAGATTCTTGCACAAGTCATTCGGAATTGAAAAAGCCAGTCAGATGACTAGCTAGATGTCTTGAAGGATCACTATCCTCACTCAAACAAATTATCCGAAACTACAGTTTGAGAGAAGTAAAGTGGTGGTAATCATTTATTTGTGCTTGCTTTGTCATTAAATTATTAATGTTTAGTGAGTGCTCCTAATTGCCCCCACCCTCCCTTACTTGATACGTTCTAAACAGCCTCACCATGGACACTGCTCTGCTTGCACATATCACCCTCCCTCCCCATGCCATCTTTTCTCTGCTGATTCTCTTGTTTGTTGCAGAAAGTGTGCTTCCAGGCAGCCAAAAATCCTACTAAGAAGTCAGGAATAGGGAACATATTATAATTTCTGCTACTGGAGTGACAGGTCTTTCCCTGAACTTGCTGTGATTTCAAATGATGACTTCTCAGAATCTACTGAATCTTGAAGTGGAATCTTGTATATTTTAGAAAAAAAATGCCCTTATAAGAAGTAAACGTTAAATATAGTTGATCAAACTGAATACTGTATCACAATGTGTATTCGGCTATAATTATAGGGGTACAGCTGAAGCACAGGAGTACTAGTGCTAACTATGGTGATCATCTAGAACAAATAAAAAAGATATTTCACTAGAGGGATACCAAAGTATCATCTTAATACCACACACACAAAGGATATGGGCACATGAAGTTTTAAACCAATCATAAGGATAAATAATGACCTAAAACAGACATGGCTGCTGGCTATTGAGAAAGCAGAAGAAGCAAGGTCTGGTAAGTGTTTCTCTGCACTTTTTACGATTTAAACCTGGCAGTTAGGGTTGGGAGGGGGTCCCCTACACAGCAGAAAAAAAGTCCATTTTGCAAAAACACACAGCAGGGGTGAGAGATAAGGAGGGTGGAAGGGAGGGTTGTGAGGCTCCCCTACGCATGTCAGAATCCTCTAAGAGGACAGGGAAGGGGAAGAAATTTTTACACAAGGAAGGCTCCCACTCTTCCATTTCCTGGAATTTGAATAGACACTGCAGGACAACCATATGGAGCAGAGGAGAAAGGTAAGGATTTTTTTACACTACACTGTGGGGCCAAAAGTGGTTTAAATTTTAGCTTTGGGGTGCACATGCCCTTTAAGAAGTTCTCCTCACTGAAGGTTAAGGCCTTATTTAGTGCCTCTAAGGCTTGTTTGCACTTTATAAGAGATAGGTTAAAGGGAATGTCCACCCACAAAACAAAAATATAACCCACTACTGCCCCAACTGTGTAGTGTTAAAAAAAATCCTTACCTTACACCTCTGTTCCTTATGGTTCACCTGCAGTGCCTATCCAAATTTCAGGAAAGTGAAGAGTAGGAGCTGTCTCTTTGTCAACCTGTCCCTGCTTCTTTCTTGTCCTCCTGGAGGAGACTGGAATGTGCAGGGGAGCCCTCCCTTCCTCCAGATACCATCATGCAGCTTTATGCCCTACCATCAAAACCCTTTTCTGTAGTGAAGTGTACCCCAGACCACCCCCAACAGCCATGTTAGTTTTGTAAAAATAAAACACAGCAGAAATAGACTTATGATCCTTCATTCCCTTGGCTCTCTGCATAGCAGGCCGCCACATCTGTGATTGTCTGACTCTCACCTCCAATTTGCAACTTCCAGCAAGCAGAGAGCCGAGGGAAAAAAACAGTGGTAAGTTGTTTTTTGTTTTTTTTTTACAAATCTAAAATGGCGGTTGGGAGTGGGCTGGGGTACCCTACACTAGAGAAAAAGTGAGTTTGGTGGTGGAGATAACCTTTAACTCCTAAAACTGTTCCCTGCACATGCCTCAGACCTTGATGAGGTTGAGGCACAGACAGCCACAGGATGACTCACTGACAGCTTCTACACAACAGTTTCCTGGACTTTGGAGGGGCATAGCAGAAGAACCATTTGGAGCAGAGATTTAAGGTAAGGATTTTTTTAAAGTATAGAATGTGGCCAGTATGGGGTTAAATTGCAGTTTTGGGGGTGGACATGCCCTTTAATATATTATGGTTTAAATATCTTTACAACAAAACTTTGTAAATCAAACTTATTGCAAAAGGCCTTAAAATCATAATAATAGATTTAAAATGTTTGAGCAAATGAAACTTCCATAGACTTAGAGCCATGTACTAGAGCAGTGTTTTTCAACCAGGGGTTAAGAAATGCCCAAGAGGCTGCATTGGGGTCCTCAAGAGATTTGATAGAAACTGTATGGATCCACCATTATGATAAATACAGATCTAGTTTTCTATATATTTATCAGTGTTCTATAGAACATATGTTTTATAGATTTATCATTTACATTTGTGTAAATTGTTTCTTTTGATGATTTGATGGCTGAAAGGGAAAAATAATATATAATCATTATTTTATGTAGGGGTTCCCCGAGACACGAAAAAATTGATTCAAGGTTTCCCCCCAGATAAAAAGACTGAGAAACACTGTACTAGAGGTATCTTTAGGTAAAGCACATTTGCAAGTCTTAAGAATACGTGCAGGGGGTGTATCTTAGAAGATGGGATCTGACTAAATAGCTTTAAACCACTCCAGAGAGCCTTTCAAAATTACCAAAAAGGTACCCCAGAGCTGAGTGATCATTGTTGGGGATAGTTTACATCCTGACGTATGAAGACAAAAATAGGAATATTTTTATATTGGAAATGTAGGGTATCCCCTTAATATTTTGGGGAAAGCATATATCTGTTGTGATCAAAGCACAGAAATAAGTTTACATAGTTGAGGAAGATTGCCTGGTTGTGCTGCCATGGCACTCAATCGTTCAAGCATTTAGTGGACACTAAATGCTTGAACACAGAATAACTTTTTTTGTTTTTCCTTCTCTGTTTCTACTTGAAATTGTACATTACTCATCAGCTATAATAAATAATGTAGACTGTTCTGATGTCTGTAATAATAACTCCAGAATGTGGAACAGGTTTGACCGGTTTATCCTAGGTTTGCTTTAAACCTACACAACTATTACAACAGATTGGTGATTTAACTGAATTTACAGTAGTACTACTAAAATAAAAAATATTTATATATTTTTATCGATGAAAGGACAAAAGTGATGCACCTTTAGGCAACCAACAGACTGATCACAACTTTCTATTCTTTTTCGGTGCTTTCCCCTCTGCTCAGCTGCTTTCGGGTATCAACCACCATTCATACAATGATGTCATGGTTAATGGCTAACTGCTGTGAGCAAAGCAGCAAGCGACGGGTGTTGGGAGGCTGCTTAACATATATATAAAATATATATTTGAGGGTGGACATGCCCTAAAAATCTATACAGTCCCAATAACCATTTTATATAGATAAAAGGTCTATATATAATAGAATATAATCAGGGTCATTACAAACCTAGCAGCAATCTATGCAACCTTACAGCAGTATAAGGGGTGGTGCATCCTGCCTATGCTGTGAGTGGAGACATCACCAGCACCTATACTCTGCACCCTTGCAAATGGATTGAGTAGTTGTATCTTACTGTTGGGGATAAATTGCCACATCAGCTGCATCACAAGCCTTTTCCCTGAAATTCTTAATCATTTTTAAAGCTAGCCACAAGCCTAAAAAGGAAAATGTGTCTCTCCCTAAGGTTTGCATAAGTAGGAAAGCATAAACAATGATTGAACATCTGTAACTAGCTTTAGACAATATTGGTTTTAAAGGGTGGGCTAATGACATATCTGCAGACTTTGAAGTTATACTTTACATGCCTATAACTTCTGATTCACAACAGCAATATACATCTTCCTAGGTTTGCATGATAACTATCTCTATTTAAGTTGCTGCACAACTTTAGGACAAGCCAATGAAATACCCGGAGAATATAGTCTGGCCAGATGAGACCAAAATTGAACACCCTGGATGTAAATATATGATGTTTGGAGGACAAATGGCACTTCAGAAAAAAAGCACCATACAAATAGTAAGGTTTGGATGTGCGAAGATCAAGTTTTGGGGCTGTTTCTCAGCATATGGTACCAGCAGACTTGGTCATTTTCGGTATACTTCCCTTTAGCCAAACTTTTCTATCATTACTTACACAGCCGAATCCCCCACTGGCGGGAAAAGACCTCCTCTTCTTCTGTACATGTTAAATATGTGCCACAAAGCAGCAGAGTTTTTCTCTTCTACAGCTTCAGGAATGGAAGCCAGCGATTGGCTGTGATGCAAGAGTGGCAGCCAAGACCGACTGTCAGGCACAGAAGCTGCAAAGGAGAGGCACTGCGAGGGTTCGGGCTGTGCAAGTAATGATTGAAGCAGTTTTGGTAAAGCTAAATATATCAAATTATGTGTGTGTGTGTGGGGGGGGGGGGGCTTAACCTGCTTGTTAACGTTAGTGGAGAGGGTGGACATGCCCTTTAAGCCTAGATACCATTATGATCTAAGGGTTCTGCTTATGTAAAGCTAGACCAAGGACTTTCAGTAGTGAAACTGGTGCAAGAAGAATACTCTATGGGTATTGCTGGCCCTTAAAGAACTGCGGTCTCCAGAGAATGTAACATCATACTGGCCACACTCTGTAATTTAAAATAATCCTTACATCTTTGCTCCTTATGGTTCTCCAGCAGCACTTGTTCAAAGTCCAGGAAAGTGAAGAGAAGGGGGTATTAGCGAGTCATCCGGTCCCTGCTATTTCCTCAGTAGGGCAGTGACCTGTGCAGGGGAGCCCTTACCCCACCCCTCCCTCCCACCCTCCGGATCCATCCTCTGCAGCCATGGCACCTAGCGAGAAACCCTTTGGACCACCAAAATATTAATTGGGCCAAAGAGGAGGATCTTAACCTAACAAGGTCTATGTTTTGGGTTTAGGTTTTCTTAAATGTGATTTTTTTTGGCAAGGTGGACATAACCACCACCCCCCCACCCTCAAAAAAAAGAGGAAACTGGTTTTGTAAAGTATATTTAGGGGCAGAGGAGCAATATGTTAACCTAGCGAGGTCAAAGTTTTGGAAGAGGTTTAATTACATGAGAATTTTTTGTTTTGGGGGGACGGACATACCCTTTAAACCTGCCATCACCAAGTCTAATGGCAGAGAGTTCCATAGTTTTACCGTTCTCACAGTGAAAACCCCTATCCAAACTTGAATACTTAACTTTCTTCTAGTCTTAAGGAATGTCGTGTTCTCTGATATTTTCTATTGGTGAACAATGCACCAGATATTTTATTGTATGGCCCAAAAAATGACTCTTTAAAATATGCATTACCCCCCCAAACCCCACTTTTGCATAGTTCACACATTTCAAAGATGCCCCAGAGCTTATTTACCTGACTTGGTACCTCACCACTTCTACTCCGTGGCTGCTGCTGACAGCGGCAGTCAGTTAGGGTGCGAATTTATCCAATTTGTCTTCATATTCAAGCATTCCCCTAGTCCCTTAATTAATTTAATTGCCCTTCTCTGAACTCTTTCCATTTTTAAGATGCCCTATTTGTACACAGGACTCTAAGACTGCACCACATATTTCAAATGAGGCCTTACCAGTGCTCTATAAAGAAGGAGAATTATATTTTTCCCTCTTGAATCCATACCCTACTTTTTACAAGAAAATATCTTGTTGGCTTTAGCTGATGCCACCTGGCACTGCTTGCTACATTTAAGTATGTTACCAACTAAAACACCAAGATCCTTTTCCAACAGATATTCACTTAAAGGTGAAATTGAAGCCTCAGAACAACACTGAAACAGAAGGCAGAACACCTTGATATATAACCAGTAATCTGTATCTTATCTCTCATTTTTATACAGGCACTGGGGAAATTTACCTAAATAACAAATGGTTTGTGCTTTACTTCACATGTTCTGCACATGCTCAGTCCTTAGCTATGGCAGAAACGTGTTACAGTTGGTCACACCCATTAATAATCTCTAGCCAATCCTATTACAGGACAGATAAAGCAAGGAAGCATGTGTCTGATGTCAGGAAGTGTGGTCTGACACTGCAAATACACACAGATACTTTATTCAGTTCTTAACAGGCTTTTATTTACTTTAATACAATTTACTGAAGTGGTATTTTATAGCTTATTGGTGTTTTAGGGGGGTTGTTTTCAGATTCTGGAGTATAAAAAATTGGGTTTAGTTCTCCTTTAACACGGTCCCATTTATAGTACAAGACTGAAATGCATCACCTTTCATGCCACTTAGCAGCCCAATATCTAGATCTGCATGCAAATATCTGCACATCATCTGTAGCTTCTAAAGGTTCACAAAGTTCTGTGTAGACCCCAAACAGACACCTTGCTGACAAAACCCACTTCCAAATAATTTATTAACAGATTAAATAAAGGTGGCCCCAACAGATAACCTTATGGCACACCACTTACTGTAGATAGACCAACATAGAAACTTTTTGCCTTGTGTACTTAACCAACTTTGAATGTAATGACTACTGTAATCTACACCACTGTAAATAAATCAGGGTTTAAGACATTATTGAAAGTCTAAGCCATTAACAACTGTATGTGGCAGTTGCAGATACATACAATAGCCTTAAAAGGAATAACATACTATGAAAATGTAAAATTGCTCAAGGTGTATTTGCACTGAAGCTACTCTTGGTGATTTTTACAACTGCTGTAATCCATTCATAGGCTGCAAGTCAGAGCATATACAAAATGCATTAATCCACACGATTGGTATTGTATTTATTCAAGTAAATAATGTGTTTGTAGGTAACTTGGAAGCAAGTGCTTTATTTCTGGTATGGTTTGAACAACTTAAAAACAAAGTTACAAAATAGCAAGCAATTTAAAAACATTTATTTGAAATGCTTGTTCTGTAGTTTTATAGACCACGCCCCAGAAATATTAATTGCACTAAAATAGTCCGCAAATTAAGCACGAATCAGCAAACTGGTTTCACAAAATAGTTGCAGTTAATAGACTTCTAGCTCAAGGTAAGTTTCCTTTTGTATGTCTGAAATGTAACAATGTTGCAGGATTCTCTTGTGTATCATGGAAAATTATTTGCCTGTTTGTTTTTTTTTGTTTTTTTTTTTTTAATGTGCCTCTCCTAGCTGGTGTCAGAAGTATGATCTAGCAATAAACATCTTAATTTTATTAATCCGATGAAGGGGGCTAATGTGTGTGCTACAGGAAAGCTTCTGGCCCAGTTTCAAAATACTGCAAAGACAGCAGGGGTTGACAAATTATTATTCACATTAGTAGTAGTCCATCCAACTTCTATGGGTAGACTGTTCAATGACAGTAATAGAAATCCTTCTACTTAGTTGCAAGCAGATCATTTCTAGGTATGCAGGATTCCAGGCTTCTGGGATTTGTCCAGCCCTGGTTGAGATTGACACATAAAAAGTAGTTCTCTGTTCCATACCTTAGGGGCTAAGTCCCACTATGGTACCGTGTTCCTATTTGCTTTGACATTTTTAATGAAAATTGCAGGAGCCAGTTCCCACTAATTGTGCATTACGTTCTGAACCTTTTA
Organism: Hymenochirus boettgeri; assembly: GCA_019447015.1. NCBI lineage: Eukaryota > Metazoa > Chordata > Amphibia > Anura > Pipidae > Hymenochirus > Hymenochirus boettgeri. The sequence goes on from CM033473.1 coordinate 176,323,336, forward strand.
GCAATTGCACGCAAGCACAAAATTTGGTCCATTTTGCGCTTCAATTTAAGTGTAAGGTATACAGTAAAAAGCAAAATAGTTAAGATCAAAAGTAGAGAGCAGCACACTTATAATAGTGCAATAGTCAAATGTATTCCACCAGGTGCATCAGTAACAACGTTTTGGGGGATTAGATACTGATGCACCTGGTGGAATAAATGTTACTATTGCACTATTATAGGTGTGCTGTTCTTTACTTTTGATCTTGACTATTTGATTACCAAGCCAGAGGTAAGGGTTGACTGAGAATCTAGCACCCTGGGGTGGATGTGTATTGGAGAACTTACTGAGATTAGTAAAAAAAAGCACAGACAAGTGGACACAAAAGGCACTACTAATGCATTTTTCCCACAGTAGCAAATAGTAAACTAAAACAAACTGGAACAAATGGACAAAAATGCACAAAAAGCACACACAAATGCAAGTGCATTACATTTTTTCATGCAGTGCAGAGGTAAACCTAACACTGGGTTTGTATTTGTCTGACGAAGATGCACGTTGGCACCCAAAACATCATAGTGTTTATTATGTATTAATAATTAAAGTTTAAGACTGGTGTGCTCTCAAGCATTATTCTGCAATCTGCCAGCTGTAAATAAACAAACAACCTAGGTCCTCATCTGCCGAATTGGACGTGTGTGCTTAACCTTTCTGAAACTAAAAGGCATTTTTTAATACATGCTACCAAGTCATATCGCTGCTGAGTCTTTCTACTGTTTCAGTGATGGCTAGTATAGTACAACCCTTAAAATAAAACAGTCTGGTGTCCTACCTGAAACGGTCTACCTTCGGACCCTGCATGGAATCCCTGGAGGACCAGCACCTCAGAAAAATTCCTGAAAGTCACTACAAATGAATGAATGGGACGAGTCTTCAACCTTGTGCACGACAGTCCTTTATTATAACATGTGGCAACAAACGTGAGGTGAGGAAAACACACTCCAAAGACCTCTCCCCGACGAGTTTCATGACAATAGTCACTTCATCGGCTCTCTGATAATAAAGGACTGTCGTGCACAAGGTTGAAGACTCGTCCCATTCATTCATTTATAGTACAACCCTTACCTGTATGTCTATTCCCAATTAAGATTGCGGCTTTCACAACATTTTTAAGGGCTGAAACTGGCCATACACTGCCTTGACATTTCGCCGATTCGACATTCGATTCAAGGTGAATGCCGAATCAATTGTAAGGTTGAGTGGAGCAGCATTTTTACTTGCCAACATTTCCAAGATATAGCGTTAGCAATTGCAAATTATAATAGAATTTATGCAAAACAATCAGGTCAGTTGGTTGTCAGAGGTAAGTTTGCAGTACATTTGACCAGCTTTAAATTTAGATTTATCTATTTATGTACTTTTTTTTTTTTTTTTTTAAGAGAAGCGCAACAAATTAAAAACAAAACTGCACTAACTAGGATAAATGGCTTGTTAATGTAATGAACATGTAAAACAATCTATTTCAATTAAATATCACTGGCTGGTTGCTTTGAATTTTTCCAGTTAAAAATCTCTAAAACAGTAAAGAAAGGGATGTGCTTCTGCATGTGCAGAGCCAGATTATGACTTCACTACATGTGCCACCTTGTTTTATCTGTAAACAACCTGAACTACTCAACCAATAAGACAGAAGAAAAGGGGGGGAAATAAAGCAAACCCGCACCAGGAAGGGCACATTGGAAAAAAACAAGATTATCACATCACTCTGCCTGTGGGATTATACAGAGGCCTGAATAAAACCTTTAATTCCAGATGTACACATTTCAGGCACAGGCTGAAGCTGTATAAAAACTGTGCAGCTAATCCACCACTACTGCATGGATGTCATACCGTGTTAACCAGCTGTAATGTGTTCATTATTGATTTCCTACCTATAAACAAGTAGTCAAGCGTAGTAGCAATAACACAGGACTGTAGCTGTGTGAAACAAGAATTGTATTTAACACTAAAACATGTGTGATACATGTTTCGGACAGGAGTCCTTTTTAAGCACGGGTACTGCCTGAAACATGTAGCATGCATGTTTCAGTGTTTAAGGGAATGTGCAGCCAAAAAATTACGCTGCTTTAAATACCCCCCCCCAACCCCACTTTCGCAGAGTTCACACTCTTTAAAGATGCCCCAGAGCTTACTTACCCGGCCCAGTCCCTCGCCACGGCTGCTGCTGACAGCCGCTCCACTTTTTGGTTGCGGCTGTCAGTTAGGGAGCGACGCAATTGCCTGACAGCTGCGACCAGGAAGTGAAGCGGTTGTCAGCGCAAAAGTCCCCTGCTCCTGTTTTTGCTCGCAGCGAGCTCGAAACAGGAGCAGGGGACAGCACCTAGACGGCGAGGGACCAGGTCGGGTTAGCAAGCTCTGGGGCATCTTTGAAGTGTGTGAACTCTGCGAAAGTGGGGTTTGGGGGGTACACATACGTACACATTTTAAAGTAGAGAATTTTTTTTTTGGACTTGCCCTTTAAGTAAAATTCTTGTTTTACACCAACACAGTCTTTTACACTTTCCTACTTATTTATGGACTGGATTGTCCAGCATGGTGGAGACTGGAAAAGTGTAAAGCACTGGATTCATCGCTTTGTGTACCCGGATACCCCTACCTGCTTAGGAATTGATTTACTACCTACCTGATCTGACTTACCGTACATTTAGATCAATACACAATAACACAATATGTAACCGCGATGTTGATCCTTGGCACTGCAGGTGTTTGTGAACTACAACTCACAGAATGCATGACACCACTGATACATAAGGTTTTGCACTGTTGTGACTGCCCCCTTCCATAGAGAGATAGCAGGATTGCAGGGCTCCTAGAAAGATAGCAGGATTGCAGGGCTCCATTGGACGGAATATAAAGTATATATATATATATATATATATATATATATATATATATATTATACACAAACATATATATATATATATATATATATATCCGGAACACATTCACACTCAGTCTGTGCCTGTCAGTTGTGGGAGTTGTAGTTCAGTATATGGAATGTTGTGTACAGATGGAATCCTCGGCCTCCCACTTCTTACCTTGGGCAGTTCGCGCAGTTGATTGGCGTCCAATAGCAGCTCCTCCAGACTGCGGCTGTACCTGTAGATCTCCTCGGGGACTGTGAGGAGCGAGCAGTGTCTCTTATCTACAAACTCCACATGACGGTTACACCGCCACAGAGGGATGCAATGGAACATCCCCGGGACAAGCCCCCCACTCGCCGTGCCCACACACAGGAGGAATCCCAGGCAGTCGGAGGTCAATTCCCACTTGCACCATCCAAGTTGCTCAGCTGCTGCCTTGGGGGTCACTCCGCCCGCCCGCCCTCCTATAGGTAACAACGCCCCCTGTCTGGATCCCCGGGAGCCACACGCGTCTCACACACTAAACTCAATCCAGGTCACTTCCCGGTTTCGGACCATCTGTCCCCCGCCGGCCACTCACTCCCTCCCACAGTATCACCGCTAATAAAACCAGTCACCTCAGAAAGAGAGCGCCACTAACCGGCTCACTGAGCCCCGTGCACCCTCCCTGTTTAATTCAACTGCTGTGATTGGTCAATGGGAACTGTCCGCCGCGCACTGGCTGTGATGGAACGGCCCCTCCTCCCCCGTGGGTCACATATGGAGAGGATCTGCCCTCCCACTGAGTCTTTATCACGATCTGTCGTGGACTGTGTTCCCTCAGGCTCGCCCTATCAGATCCCTGTACACCTGTGGTGTGGTCAGTGACTGTTTCCTGTGGCACTGGGAGTTCACTGGTACAGATTGTCATAGTCATGTTTGGACGTGTCACTCACCAAGTAGGAAGGGGAACAATCCCAATAAGTACAATGGAATACTGTACAGTCTGCTAGCTAGGGAATTCCAGTAGGTGAGCTATAACCTACCCCTTAGTGGGTCTCTATGGGAGGAACTGTACGATTATAGCCTTATAATCTTAACAGTTCCAGGAGGAGAAGGAAATCAGAAGCCACAAAGGGGTAGGTTATAATAATGCAATTCGAACTATAAATTAAATGGATAGCAGGGGCGTGTTTAGGAGGGGATTCCTGGTGCCTGGAATCCCCCCTTTCTGGCTGCTCAGTGCAGTCTGCTATTCTACCTCTCCTGGTGTCCATAGACTGTTACATAATTTGTTACATTGTCAGGTGAGCTGTGAGTGAGAAGCAGCATGTTGTTTCAAAAATGTATCCAGTCTGCCCTGTGATTGACAGCACCATAACTAATCATAATTACAAAACTGTATCAATATTAACCCTGCAGCTGCCTGAGGTGATTGCTGAGACTGGGTTTATATAAAGTACTTACTGTACTTACCCCACTGTGATGGAGCTTATTGAGCAGGAATTAAGAAAGCCTGGATGTGGTAGCGGATAATTAACATTTCATTATATATATTATATATACACAGGAGTGATTGTTCCATATATTTCATATACGGAATGATAGTTCAATGTGCCCATACATGGTCTAATGTTATCAGCTTCCCCTACTGTAGTAAAGGGAACTGGTAATGGAAATTTTCTGTCATGTCCGATAGGTCCCAATACTGACAATATTTAGCAAATTCTGTCAGATCCACCCTCAGTGTCACAGCTCTGACTTTGAAGGACACTAATGATATTGAAGGGCAAATGTGGATTTCTCGGTAAAAGAGAAAATTAGGCTGGGAACAAATGGCCAAATTTTTCATCTTGATCATTTACCACTACGAGCAGTCGGCCGGGACAAAGCACTGTTGGTCACAGCAAATGTCTCCTATGGACTGCACAATCTGTGGTGATTTACCGACATTGGTCGCTGCCGCCGCCGAAATCCCCTCAGATTTTTTAGACCAACCAACTGATACACATAAATATCGACAGGTTGGGCCGAAAAATCTGCTCGTATGTACCCAGCCTTAATGAAGATACTTTATAACAAAAGTGATATTTGGCTAACTGTGATGATAATTATGGCAAGTACAGAATATATAATATTATATGATGCATATATAATAGAATATATGGATGTATTTGGTCATGAACTTCCTTCTGGGTTTGTTCGGTGGTAACCCATTCAGGAATCCCCCCCTTGAAAATCCTGCGCTTGCCCCTGGATATTAGAAGTCACCTTGGAGTTCCGTGCCTTGTATAAAAAGGTGTTCGGCCTGCGGCCTCGTGCTTTTATATGGTCGCGGAACTCCTTGGTGACTTCTAATATCCGTATAATTTACAGTTGGGGGCGCATTATCCACTATATTATGTCATGTGATTCTCTTGTAAGCTGGGGAAGTTTAAAGTTAAATGTTTCATAATTGATGCAAATAATTGTGCAATCCATAGTTGAACACGCGTTCAGATGTGATTAACCAACATGTCGTTGGCGAATGCAAAAACCACTTCAATATTTCGTACCCGGTGTAATACAGAAAGATCAGCCAGTCATCTTGAAATATCTGCTCATGTGTACCAGCCTTTGTGCCCAATTCCAATATACTGTTCAGATCTGATTCTTTGACTTGACTGTTCACACAGTTTTTAAATTTGGCTTAAGCTGAGGCCACACTACAATGCACATGAAAACTTTTTACGTATGTTAATGTACACTTGCGCTGCAATTACAGTCCGGTCGCATGCAACCCAATAAGGGGACACCAACGCACCTAGTGTGGTCAGACCAATTGGCCACCACTACTGTGTGCTTTTTAATGCACAATTGGATCTCTTTATCTGTGGTACCTCATTTGACTGACTGAATTCCCGTGGCTCCATTTCTGTCTTCTCTGTACTCGGTTAAATTGGTTCCTGTTTTTCAGCTACCCATCTGGTTTAGTGCCCAGATCTGCCTAGTTTTCTTCATTCTTCTTGAGTATTCCCGACCTCTGCACAAATACATTGCATTCTATATTCTGGGAGCTACAATGCCCGGTGAGGCATGCCAAGCATCCCAGCAAATGGGGGCATGGTTATAGTTGAAGAGAACAGTAAAAATTGGGTTATCTGTGCTTACGTAATACTTGGGAATTGCAGAGTATTACAAAAAGTGCAAAAAGTTTGCTCAAGTCTGATTATTCATTCAGACTGTCCAAACATGGGACCTGAATAAGATTGAAACCACATATATGTAGAAATCTGCAGTGGTGAAATCTGGTGATGTCAAGCCTTACTACATCAGCTTGATAGTCCCTCTCATTGTTATTAGAAATGAATCCCACTAATGTGGTGTCATCAGCATATTTTAAAAAGTTGGTTAGATTCCCCAGTAAGTTGCAGTCGCTGGTGTAAGTCGCATATAACAATGGACTTAGTTGGACACAGCCTTGGGGGACTCCTTCATTTAAAATTCCTAAATCTGACACTTCATTCTTGAATTTAACAAATTGTGGCCTACCCACCAGAAAATCTAAAATCGTTTACATAATCTTGTTGTTACTCCTAACTCTAATAATTTACTAATCAATGTATCCAGTAAGGCCGTATTAAAACCTGAACCAAAGTCCAAGAACAAAATTCTAGCATATGAATTGTTTCTATCCAGATGAGATTAAATAGAAAACATGATTGAGTTTATTGCATGACTTTATAGCGAATCTGTGAAAAATGTCTGAAAATTTGTGGATAACTTTTAGTAATCCCTTAGAAAGTACACTTTCTGTTTTCTGTTCTTTTCGTATGAATTAATGTTTTTAATTAATCAGTTTCACAATACAGAACTTTAAGCAAAGAACATCCCTGTCTTTTCATGAATCGCCTGAAAGATACTGTACAACAGCTGTTTAAAGGGGAATTGAGGTCGCCATACATGTGACTTTATTAAAAACGACACACTCCTACCTTTAAAATGACTCTAGGATCATGCTTCTAGCTGCAATCTTGCAATCTATCCAAAGTTACAGCAGTATAAAAGTTTTTTTTTATTGCTAGAACTGTGAGCACCACTGGTCTGCCCCTAACTTTAAGGTTGGAGGATGCCCACTGCTGAGACAGAGCATCACCAGCTGCATCAAATGACCCACCCCCAAATTTATATATCATTTTTTAAGCTAGCTACAAGCCTTAAAAGATTTTTCTTCTCTCCTTAAGGAGTCTATTGGTAGAGGAATGGTCAGAGAATGGTTGCAGGTCTGTAACTAGCTTTAGAAAAGATAGATTTTTGGGAGTGGTGCTTATGACAGCTAATAACATATGCCTGTCACAGAGACACAAAGACAGGGTAGTTGGGGAAGTGTAAATGTACTAGCCTGTTGCCTAAGATCCAGCATCACCCTAGGCTTGTTTGAAAGATTTGAGAGAGCTTTTTCCAATAGAGGACTTATATGGGGACCACAGTAAAGTGTGTAATCTGATCTGTCAGATTGGAATTAAAGTGGTACCGTAAATATTTTGGTATTTACTATTAAAACAATAGCTGTAAAATACCTGATTTTTCCATTTTATTTGCTGAAAAATAGATAAACGTCTAAAGACCACATTTTACAAGCAGCAGTTTTTACCTTCCGGTGTTCCTGTGACTTTCCAGTCTGGCTCATTAATTTTGTGCCGGCAAGTCATTCTTTGGATGTGGCACAAACCTTGTGGGAAACGTCACAAGAACATCCGAATAGAAAGTACAGTGGACATTTTTACTCTACTATCCATCTTGTTATTTTAGATTTTTCTATGTATAAATTTATTGCTTTCGTTTAAGTTTTTTAATGATTTTTCAGATGTTTTGTCAAGTTTTGACATGCATACAGATTCTCGTGTATTGGATAGCCTTGTCTGTCTGAAACAAGTTTTTCTTGATATCATTTCTAAACTCTACAATAAAACATTACTAAAGCACTAAAAAGAGCAATATAAAAGAAAAGGGGAAAATGAAATTTTAATAAAGTTTAGTGCTTTTAAAAAGAAAAAAGATTTTTGCTTATTCCACTAACCCTATTATAGCCATACAGTGATTTATCTCTGCATAATTAAATGCTTCCAAAGCATTGACTACTTGTATTGACTTGACTTGTATATGCATGACCCATGATGGTGTCCATTATGGGCTTGCCCTTGACTGAGACCCTGGGGCGATTTAGTTGCTCAATGATTGACCCTCCCAACAGCCACAGTTAAAAATAACTGCCATAGAAATAAGCATCTTAGGAAGAAGAAAGATCATTGCAGAACCTGATAAGGCAGCTCACTCCTGACCACTGTTGAACATAGCAAAATACATGAAAACAATTAATTAAAACATGTAGAGAATATGTTAAATATCAAGGTATGTTTATGGTCTAGTGCCTTGAGGTCCTGTGTGTGTTCTGCCTGCTAGACCTTGTTGTCTGCCTTTGAATTATTTTGTGTGCAACCAGTGTTCTACCTCCCCTTTATTTCTAAAAGGTTCTATTCCTCACTGCTATTGATTGATTTACTTTAGAACTGTCATCTAGGGGTGGACATGGAATTTAAACTAAAACGTACCAATGGAAAGACATTGGATTGTATACTCTAATGGTTAGTTTTTATTCTACCAAGTAATAACAATAAACTGGCAGGTCACTAGAACATGCATAAAAAACATTAAAAATATGCATCCAAATAAATAATCAAAAAAGGTTTATATTATATAGTTATAACGTGTGTAAGAGTCTACTAATCTCTTTAAGATTTAAAAAAGTCATATGAGATGAATACAATACTGTACAGTATGTCTATTAAAGGGCATGTCCACCCCCAAAACTATAATCTCCCCCACTACTGGCCCCTCTGTGTAGTGTAATAAAATTCTTACCTTACATCCCAGCTCCATATGGTTCTCCTGGAATCCCCCCCCCCCCCCCCCAAGTATGAAAAACTGACCACCAGAAATACTGCAGAGTCCATATAGGCTCCTATATGCCTCCTGTCTCTCCTCTGGGAGAATTTTGTCCTGCGCAGTTCAGCCCTCCTTCCCGTTTTGCAATCCCTCCCCCTAGGGTAATTCCCCTTTGCCATATAATAGCTATCCTTCCCCCAGCTCCAACCGCTATAAAAGATTTTACAGGAACTCCCCCGAACTTTACTTACCTTACCTCTCTCCCCCGGCATTCTCCACTGCCGGTCCCGCCCCCTGCTTGCAGTTCCATGCAAGCAGAGGGCCGATACAGTACGCCGCGGAAAGAGGTAAGGTAGGTAAAGATCGGGGGAGTTCCAGTAAAATCTTTTATGGTGGTTGGGGCTGGAGGAAAGAAAGCTACTATTGGGCAAAAGTTTAAAAATGGGGTGGACATGCCCTTTAAAAACCTATTTGAGTATTGCTGGCAATACCTAGCATTAGATGTGGGTTCAACTACAGAAATGTTCTGTAGTTTACTTACCATCAGAAATAGATGTAAAAGCAAATGACACTTATTTTTCTGATGTCCTAGATAGTTAATTCCTAGATAGTATAAATTTTATATTTTGGTGTTACAGCTGTTCCTTTTATTTATTATTGATTTATTAAACAGGCCAGTGAAAAGCTGAAGGCAATGGGGCTGGCCACCTAAGTCCTCTGCACTGCTATCCGCTTTTGGGAGTGCATGCTATCACCATTTTTTTTGGAGCAATAGTATGCGCTTCCATAGCGCAATATTGGGAAATCGTAAGCGCAACATCGCACAGGAAACGCAAACCCAATCGCCCATGTTAACGTGCACAATTGCATGCACGTTCCAGTGCGTTATAGTGTGGCCTCACCCTAAGGATGGACCAGAATAAAAGTTACAAGGGCAAAACTAACCAGAGTCAACAAATCCTAGGTGGTGAGACCTATAATCAAGTTAATGGAGCAATTTATTGAGAGCCGCTATTGTTAAATCTGTTCTGAAAGTTACTATTAGCCAGTGTACAGAGGGGTTATGGTGACCATTGGTAAACACATTTGTAACAGCTGTTTCTCTAAAAAAAAAAAAAAAAAGCAGGTGCAGCTGCCAAGAAATAATTTGTTATTGAAATTGCAGCAGTTTTAAATGACACTTTTAATGGCAGCATATAGGTGGCATTAAAATTTAGTGGAATTTAACACCAAAATCAGAGAGCTCTAAATATGTTGTTTTTTTTAATTGCTGCACAGGGTTGAGGGGTGGGGGACTGGGTAACAGTTGTAGCTCTCTGAAACATGTTGGAGATTTAAAGGTAATGAAAATGTTACAAAGAAAAAGTTTGAGAATTACGTCCCTTATGAAGGTAAAATTTACTAAGGTTAAAGGTTAGGACCCAGCAGAATAAAGCAAACCGTGACGTGGTTGCTGGGCTTAAAATAATTTGGCCAAGTTATTGAACTAATTGCTTTAAATTCACTGGCAGGCTTTTTAAGTCGCAATTCACTGGTAACGTTAAATGTAAGCAAATTAGATGTGCACTAGGATTCTATTGTTTGTATATATTAAATTGATTTGGTCTCTAGTTGCACTCTGTGTGGATGTATACTTTGTATATATTTTTTAATGAAATATGGATCTGGTAAAAAAAATTAGCAAATACTGGGAGCAATGTACCTGCCTGGCAATGAGCAGGTGAATAGGTTGAAACATGCAAAGGAAACCACAAATAAAGCAGCAGAAGAGGAAAAAAAGTTTGCAAAAAGACATAATTTGCAAATTATTTCCACTGTGCACCAACAGGAACACTTTTGTTGTATATATATATATATATATATATATATATATGTGTGTGTGTGTGTGTATCCCTTATATTCTATAAATATATTTATATCTCCATAGGAGATTGCTTTGAGTTTTTAGGAGATACCAATGAGGTGGGGGGTATAGGATATTACATATAGTAAAGGTGTATATGTATGTGTGCACAATCTCACCATTACCATTTAAATGACCATCAGTAAATGTAAATAAAGTATAGCACTGACTTATATTAGGTACAACACAAAATATACAAAATACATAAACTTACTTACATAGCTGAGATCCCTATTTCAAAATGGAATGGTCATATGGCAGCTTAAACCACACCCCTGTGTTTGCTCCATGTGAAAGGAAGTGTAATCCAGAAGAAGTTTCTGTCTGCTACACAGGATGTGATGTGTATTGTAATGGACATATACACCAAAGCTCCTTATATACCATCTCCAGCCTGCAGGTGGTGTCAGTGAGTAATAAAAGGCAAGACATCCCTGTTCTCTATGGCTAGGAGGATAGAAAGTGAAAGTAGATTGTGGTGTGTGCTTTGGAGAGATATTGACTGCAACACAAGATCCTGTGTGTAAGACCCTGTGTGTAAGACCCTGTGTATAAGACCATGTGTATAAGATCCTGTTACCACCTGTTGGGAGGACAGATTATTGGACAGACAATTATTGGATACAAAATCTGAGATAACAGATAAGGATACACAATATACAGACCTGGTCAATATTCACCAATATTCAATATTCACAATGTGCACTATGGTGCACCATAGACAGGGACACCCCTGATTACTGCACATGTTATGCGGGGAATCTGTTTATGTGCACTATCTGCTTTGTGACAGACGACCAGAGTAACCCACTGTGTGCCATGCTACCCATAATCCTTCCATAAAGCAGTGATCTGGTACAAATTGGTGGCAGCGGTGCTAGTAATACCATTTATTCTCCCTGTTTTCTTTGTATGTTTGTTCTCTGTATTAAGCTATATGGAGGCTGCTACTGATAGTATTGATTTAAATTTTCCTGTCCTGGTACCTGCAGATGAAATTCCCCAATTAGACTTCGTAGCTCTACCAGAGCAATTGCCAAACCTATTTTTAAACCTGATCCATTTGATGGGGTAACTAGGGAGTGGACTGATTGGCTAGAACAATTTGAATTGGCAGCCACTATTAAAGGTTGGGATGAAGGTGCTCGCTTGCAAGTCCTTAGCCTTTTGCTTAGTGGTAAAGCCAGGCAGGTATACCAAGGATTTACTGTAATACTTAAAAAAAAGCAGTTATCAAAGTTGTCAATTAGATCTGTATAAAAGTGTATATAAAGGATAAATCCATTCCTTTAGGTAAACAACTGGGAATGAGAAATGTTTGTTTATAGGTTAGATTATTAGGGCAATGCTATTATAATAACATGATTCTGTGAGGTACCATCACCACTTGCCGTGGTGAATACTGGTAAGTATTAACCTAGAAAGTAATCACCAACAATGGGCTGATCGGCGCACACCATGAGAACTCCACAGGATGCTTAAAATCAGAAATCTTTATTTAACAAATATGCTCACATACATCGGCTCTGGCCTTATGCGTTTGGGGCCCCACTTGGCCCATACTCATAGGCTGAATATATGCTCACGCCTGCACCTGTTTTATAGTTTATAGATCTATTCCTCCAATCATGATACAGGAACGAGTCCTCCGTAGGGCGGAGACTCATAGGGGCAACGAGGCACTACTAAACACTACAACAATAAACAAGATAAAAAACCTTATAATGCATTAAAAACAAAAAACAAAGAACAGAATCCACATGTATAGGGCATATATACATATCTGCACTACACAGAGGGAAAACGTGCAGGTGACCCACTGAATACTTCAGGTGAGTATAATACAAGGCAGACACACTTCTATTGGAGTAATTAACCCCACAGAGGCTCATGGGATATGTAGGCTTATGATCCGTATTACAACAATACACTGGATAATAAATCCATTTGCATGTCTATATACAAGATTAAAAGAAAATCTAAGCCCAGTAGGGACAATAATAAGGGGAGAGACTCTATTTATAATTATGTATACAGATCCAATATTATGGAACAATGTAAATACAACACCAATAAAGTCGAATAGCAGGGAATAAAAGCCAAATGCAAAATGTATTATGGTGATACTGGAATGTTCCTAATAAAAGCAGCACAGCACAGATACAAACAATAAACAAACACTATTCATAAAAGTACAAAAGGTATATTGAATCTCCAGCAATAGATACCGGTACATATCTACCTGTCCTAAAAGCTTATGATCACCAGCACAAGCAAGAGCACCAAAAACCTCCACAACTCCACAAGGATGCAACATGCCCCCCCCTTATTACACTGTTCTAATGATCCATTTCCCCTTATCTTCACTCCTCTGTGACCATTTTCTGTGCTACAGCCCTCTCAGGGTTTGGTTTAATCTTTTTTTATATTATGGGTGTAATGATTTGTTGTGTTCCTGAGGTATGGGTTGTTCTGGGGTTTATATTTGGTCATATTGTTTATATGAGCCTGTCAGGGTTGCTTTCACTTTATCATTTTTCGCACATCCACTAGATTTTATTTACTAATTTAGTTACAATTTTATGCATAGAAATTAAAAGCCTTCCAACCACGTCAAGGTAACCCCAGTATGGAAGGTCCTAACAAATTACCTTGGGCCATTTAGCTCAACTACTCTGTCTATTACTCTTGACTTATGAGTTAACTAAACTTGGATCATATCCTCTAGTTCTAAACTTAATAGTATGCTTGTGAAGGTTCTCATTCATCCAGGTCATGGTATATCTGTTGTATTCAATTAGATCAACTGGACTTGAAATGTAGTTCTTGAAGACGTTTCGCTAGTCATCCGACTGGCTTTCTCAATTCAGAATGACTTGTACAAGAATCTGTGTACAATTATGTACAGTTGCTGTTTGGTCTCCCCCACAGAAGAGCCAATTCCTCGGGTCAGGACTCAGCCGTGTATCTGCATCTTAAGGATAAAGGACATACCTTTAAAAATTGTAATGTTAACATACTGGCGAAGGAACGTGACTGGTTCAAGAGAGGTGTTAAGGAGGCCATTTATGTGAAAATAAAGAAACCAAGCCTAAATGGAGGTGGGGGGGTTCGACACCATCTGTCTGCCATGTACAATGCTGTTTTAACACCTTACTCTGGGCGTTCCTATAACACCTCTTAGCCACTATCTAATCACACCCTTAACACCTGGCTGTGATATGCTAATTGGGATTTTCCAGGGTACATAATTGCCACAGATTCTTGTACAAGTCATTCTGAATTGAGAAAGCCAGTCGGATGACTAGCGAAACGTCTTCAAGAACTACATTTCAAGTCCAGTTGATCTAATTGAATACAACAGATAAACTTAGTAGCCATTATTCTCTTAATTGAACTTCTGCCACCCCAGGTTTAGAGTTGTTATTGACAACTCTCAATAACTGGGAGAAAATTAACCCCTTCTTCATAGCAAGAGGATGGCATCTTTCCGCTGAGAGAATGGTGTCTTTATCTGTTTTTTTTTTACTAAATAAAATGGTTTTAAACGTATTCTACTTGATTAGTCCAAATAGTCTACTTGGTTCGCATTACACTCCATTGTTAATTGGATGGAATTTTTTAACAACAAGTTTCTACATTCAGTCCTCTTCAGTTCCCATCCACAGGATAAATGTTTCTAATTTCCTCTTCAGTTCCTTTCCACAAGATAAAACTATCGTCGATGTAGAGCCAGTATATTAACAGCTAAGACTCAAATGTGTGGTATATATATGTTGTTTTAAAATATTCCATATATAGATTGGCGAATGAGGGCCCCACATTTGTTCCCATAGCTGTCCCCAATATTTGCTTATAGTGTTGGTTTCAAATTTAAAATAGTTCTCCCCAACACAAACATTAACAGTCCTATTAAAAACTCCTCAGGGAATCCTTTATAATCCTCCCGGATCAAGGTCTCTTTACGAATTGCAATGTGTATAAGTTACTGGCGTCACAGGTTAGGAGTAACAGTATTGATCAAAACTCCTTCAAACTCGTGTAAAATATCCATAAGGTGTTTTCCGTCATCTAAATAGGATTGCATCATCCAAACTATCGGTTGAAGGAATGATTGCACATAACTGGATGCCGAACTGAAAATAGAGCCCCTAAAAGCCACTATAGGGTGACCCGGTGAGGTTTGTAATGATTTATGAATTTAAAGGACAATTATACTCACCTTCCCTCCGCTCCTCTTCTGTGTTCATTAGCTTTTATCCAGGGTGAGGCTTCGGGAGGAAGTGGGAGGAAGATTCAAAAAGTTTTTATTCACAGGTAGTTCTGGTCTTGTCCTTCTTGGTGTGCACCCCCCTCTCTGTTGGTTTCCTGATGTGTATATGAAGTGGCCTTCATTCTGTGGAGTTGTTTTTGGTATGTGTATAGATTTATTTTATTTTGTGTCAATTCTATTTGTTGTTTTATTGTGGGCAAAGTTTTTTGTTAATTTCTTTTATTTTGTGGTGTATTTCTGATTAGATTTGTTATATATGGGTTTAATTTCCTGGTTGTAGTCAGGTGTTTGGTTTGAGGTTCTAGCAGTTCAAAGTAGAACAAGTTCATGGTCAGACCAAGTGATCTGCCCTATATTGGCTTTTTTTGAAGTTGCCATTTATCTGCAAGACCATTATCTATTCTGGAGTACAAATTACTTCTACTTACTTAGAGTGAAACGTATAATCCCTGTCTTTTATGTTTGGCGCCTGCCACACATCATACAGGCCTTCACTATGTATAAAGGGGTTTAGTTGGATTGTTGTTCATAGTATCATAGTTTATCTGCTATTTGGTTAAAATCTCTGCAGATGAATAAACATCCTTTTATATTTTTTCTGATTTTTTCATTAGTTTTTGATAAGAAGCCTATAGTTTAGGTGTGGGGGGCGTAAACATTGACCAGAGTACAAAACACATTAACTTCACAGATCAAAATAAGGTATCCACCATTTACATCTTGAATACAGTCATATAATTTAAAAATGCCACAGAGTTTCTTATTGCTATCACAACTCCATTTTTCTTTTTTGGGACCATTAGCCATAAATATAGTACTCTCATGTTTGTTCCTGAGGGTTGGAAATTCATTCATTTTGAAATGGGTTTCTTGGATACATATGATATCCACCTTATTTGGATTCACATCCCTCCAGAACAGAGATCTTTTATATTGGCTGTTGAGTCCCTTTACGACATCATTTTAATCCCCATTTATAGATATCTTGGTGATAGCTGACAGCTGTACATATAGGCATCAAACATTTTGGTTTGAAAGTTATTCTTGGTATCATATTTAATTTTTTTATAGGTAACTAATTTCACTTGTTTTGTATGTTTAGATTCCAACAGTTCTATAGCTCTGTTAAGGAATTGGTATCGTTTCTTATAGTGACTAGGTAAGCCTTTCAGTATAGTATTTACAATCTAAATTAACAATAAAGCACAACATAACGTCTATAAACTTATTTAATTGGTAGAAGTGGCAATTCGAATCCCCAGTGTCTTCGAGTTATCCCCAGTGTAACTCGAAGCTTGTTTTGGGGCATACATGCGCTACTTTAGGTTTCCATGTGTTGTTTTCAGTAACATTTGAACATTCAAATTTGAGAACATTTGGGGCTTAAGGGGTCCTGCAGCTTAAAACCGGGACCCCCCTCCATGGTACTTATAAATGCCCTTGCGTCACTTAGAAGTGCCCTAGCGGCACTGACAAGTGCCTTTGTTGGGTGTCCTGCAGCTTAAAACCAGGACCCCCATTGGCTCTTAGAAGAGCCCTTGTGGCATTTTCTTTCTTCACCGGTGACACCAACTCCACTGATGTCGCCAACCCCAGGCAATGTCACTTTACCGCCAGTGACATTGCCAATGCTTGCAGTATTGCAAACGTCTTCTTTCTTCCTTTTTATTTCTTCTGCCATCCTCAAATGGCAGAAATACCGTGGCTGGACATTCAGGGGTCCCGCGGCTCAACCTGGGACCCCCTTCCGGGTCCTTATAAGGACCATTGTGGACATAGGAAAGCTACTTTCAGAGAGCAGGAACAGAAGGAAGTAACCCTATTTATATACACTGAATATATGGTATATTGGTATATTTTACATCTATCTTTTTTTTTTTTTGCCATTTGAAACGGGGGGAAGGAGACAGATGAACAGTAATTGCAAGGGATAATGGTCACTGATAGCCATGCTGCAGAAGGTGGCAGTGACATCTTTTGTGTTTATACAAAGCCATTTGTGTGTTTAGGAGTTTGTAAAGTACAGCGACTGTGCTAAGGAAAATCAATTGATGCATTTTCATTACCATTCAATCAAAACTGATCTCAAGCAAAAGGGATCTGAAGCATAAGGTAAAGTGCATTGACTATGGTCCCTCATGTCTGATAAAAAGCAGTAACCAAGGATCAGGAGTAGCCTGGACAACAACCTGAATGGCTCCATCTTACTAATATTCCTTATGACATTATACATTATTTATTTAGTTCTTAAAAGTAATCCTTGGTTTGAGTCACATAAAACATGTTCTTCCAGTCATCCTAGGGTATCTAGGTGTACATAAAGAGAGATAATGATATAAAGGGATCAAGCCTGTAATGTAAACTGGAAATGAATATACGTGGTCAGGTTAGGACAGTGGTAGGTTCACCAAAGTTTGTTACCAGAAAGCCAGAAAGTGTAGCCGCTGTCTGAAGCAGAGAGAGGTCACATGCTATAACATTCAACTCTACTTGATTCCCTGTTTTGGATCTCAAACTCCTGTCTATCTACTGTGTTGGTCTGTGTCTATTTGAGTTGTTTTTTCTAAATTAAAAACTCTGTATTCAGGTTAAAATGATCATGTTGGCACTATGCAATAAAAAGTGGGATTTTGGGTTGCAGTTAGGGCACTCGACCTCCATATTAGAAGCCATCACTGGTTTAGGAGCTTCTAATATTAGCAAACTCTGGTTCTTGCCCATGTTCTGTCTCCATATTATATTTATATACAGTATACATAAATGTATGTTTATGAACCACTTTGTACTGTATGTACAGTATATAACAACCTGCAGTGTGCCCCTCCTTTCTTAACCAGCATTAAAGGGTATGTCCATACCCTTGGACATACCCTTTAACCTTTAAAGATCTCTTATGTGAAACGACATATACAACACATTGCTTCCAATACTACATCCACCACTTATTAGTATGCAATGTTAATAAATATTGATAAAATCTATAAGGATTTATAGAAAGCTCTGATGTTGTGTACTTTATTACCTGCCCCTGTGGGCTTTATTATGTGGTTAAGACTACAACTTCCTTAGGGATCGGATGGCTAAGCACCATTCTTTTATCCGTTTAGCTCTTGCCACTGGGGGGGTAAGTAAGGGGATGGACCCTACCAAGGAGAGTAAATATGGGGAACAGTCAGTGGCCTGCCACTTCAGGGAAAGGAAACATTCCCTGGTTACCCTGAGGTGGATGGCCATCAAGTTGATGTGGATTAATCAGAATGACCCGCTTGTAAAAGTAATTAAGGTTGGCCAATGTTTACACTGATGTTAGGTCCCTAATCTTCCTTCAGGCAATCTTGAACATACTATTTAAAAAAAATCTTACTAGACTTGGTATCTGGGGGCTTATAAGAACTATCCTGTGTGTTATTTTGTATGGCATTGCCTCGATTATGAGTCACTTAGCAACATTGTAGCTTTATGTATTTATATGTATTTAAAAGTATTACAGGGCGATGCACCAAGGGGCGCACCGCTCCTGTTTTAGAGGTTAAGTCACACTAACCGATGTCATATCGGTTAGCGTGACTCAAACTCCTTCCTTGCGGCTGCTGCGTGGCTAACACGAAAGTTAACCTCGCAGACGCCGCAAGCGATGTTATATGCAGAAATTAGCATTCTATTGCAGCACTTTAAATGCCAGCTAATAGTTGGAGATCAAAGTGCCGGAATAGCAAAGCACCAGGTAGAGATGTTTCGAGTGCTGCTATCGGCATATAACTCCGCCAGGCTGTTTGCACCGGGTTGCCGATAGTGGCTCTCAGGGTATCGCCCTGTTAGTCTCCAACACAGTCTGTGTAATCTGGGAGCTATGGTAGATTGTTAGAAGATAATGTTTTTACAATTTAATTACTTTCACTATGTTTATACGTTTTAACCGAGTTAAGATAATTTACACTTTATCAATATTTATAAACATTGCATACTAATAAGTGGGGGATGTAGTATTGGAAGCACTGTGTTATATATGTCGTTTTAAATAAGAGATCTTTAAAGGTTAATGCTGGTTATGAAGGAGGGGCACTGGGGATGGGGAGGTTTCATCTATATTATAATTGCACTTGTGTTGTTACATCCTGAGGATGGCTACACATATTAGCCGAAACGTGTAGATGTCATAATAAAAGTTTTAAACCTTTATTCTAAATAAAGGTACTTTACTCATTAGGTTTGTGGACTGATGCTGGGATACTGCCTTGAAGTGCGCATCAGCTGACGCAAGTTTGTACAAACTATGTAACCAAATGTATCCATTTTAACTTTAGTGCAGGTAATTACCCTTCATTGCTTGCATATATGTTTGATCGTGATATCTAATTAATTTATGCTTATATGTATAGTTGAGTGCTGGAGACTTTTGTGTAATGTATAAATTGCCGGTACTCCTTTGCACCGCACCTGAAAGTAATTTAGAATAAAGGTTTGAGCTGCATATCCTTGTATTTGTATATAATAATGGGCAATACGGCTAAGCTCTATTATATGCTTTGCTCCCTGAGTAAATTATTCCCCGCCCCTTTAAGGCAGTCCAGATAAAAAGAAGGTTTAGAAGCTCTGTAAGCTCCCATGATTCCCTGGTATAGGTCATACTAAATAAAGAGGGAAGCAGGTATGGTCTTGTTCCCCCAGGGATTGTACTTTACTCATTAGGTTAGGACTGATGCTGGGATACTGCCTTGGAGTGGCGCATCAGCTGACGCAAGTTTGTACAAACTATGTAACCAAATGTATCTATTTTAAATTTAGTGCAGGTAATTACCCTTCATTGCTTGCATATATGTTTGATCGTGATATCTAATTAATTTATGCTTATATGTATAGTTGAGTGCTGGAGACTTTTGTGTAATGTATATTTATATATATATATATATATATAGTCTGAATTGTTCCAGCCGAAACGCGTTGATGTAAGCACGATTGAATAAATAATTGTTTGCTGAATAAGATGAAAAGTCCCACGAGTGCTCTATCACCTTTGGAATTTTATATAATATAATATATTATATATATATAATATATAATATCATATACAATACAAGGATTTTTGGCTAATTTATAACTACATTTAGTGGAAGTGCTGATCTGGTCAAACATTATAAAAAACATAGAAAAGATAATCAATGCACATCTAGGCCCCATACAATATCATATTATCTGCACACTGGCATACTTTATAAACAAAGGGGTTTTAGTATGCATTACTGTGATCACATGAATGAAAAGCCTTCCAACCACGTCAAGGTAACCCCAGTCTGGAAGGTCCTAACTTGTAACTTTGTTTTACTTCAATTACCATTAGCAAACTTTTGCATTTCTCATAGTTGTGCACTGGATCATATAACAGGCTCTCTCACTTCCCCCCAGCCCTTTGGCTTTTTAAAATGAGGGAAGAGGCCATCCATCCAGTGAAATACATACAAAAGATGGGATAGTATACATCCACACAGAGTGCGACTAGAGACCAAATCAATTTAATATATACAAACAATAGAATCCTAGTGCACATCCAACTAATTTGCTTACATTTAACGTTATCAGTGAATTGTGACTTAAAAAGCCTGCCAGTGAATTTAAAGCAATTAGTTCAATAACTTGGCCAAATTATTTTAAGCCCAGCAACCACGTCACGGTTTGCCATCCACCCAGTGCTTTATATTAAAGGCATAGGACCTCCCATAAAAGAAGACATGTTGGGGGTGCTATAACCACATGGAGGCTTGACCTGGCTTCCCAATAATACATACAATACAAGGATTGTGGAAGCACTCCAATTAGGCTAATTTAACAATACATTTAGCGGAACTGCTACTGATGTGGTCAAACATTTATACAAACATAGAAAAGATATCAATGCACATTCCTAGGCCCATAGAATATCATATCTGCACACTGTGCAGATAATATAATATTGTATGGGGCCTAGGAATGCGCATTGATTATCTTTCATGTTTTGTATATATATATATATATAATATATATATATAATATATATATAATATATATAATAATACACTGTGACCAAATGGATGAAAAAGCCTTCCAACCAGGTCAAGGTAACCTAAGTCCGGAAGGTCGTAACTTTTAACCTTTTTTATATCAATTACAATTATTAAACTTTTGAATTTGTCACACTTGCAGACTGGATTAATATAACAGGCTTTCTCACTTCCCCCTGCTAACTGGCTTTTTATAGTTAGGGAAGAGGCTGTTCATCCAGTGTTTAAAGGCATAGGACCTCCAATTAAAGGGTCATGTTGGGGGTGCTATTACCACATGGAAGCTTGACCATGCTTCCTAATCATGAGATCATAGTGATGAATATTACCGTAAAAAAAAAACTTTGTTTATAATGAATGCCAGTGTACAGATATGATATTGTATGGGGCCCAGGAATGTGCATTGATTATCTTTCCTTTGGATAAATTTTTGATCAGATCAGTAACACTTCTGCAAAATATATTTGTAATTTAGCTAAAGAAGTGTTTCCACAGTCTTTCTATTGTATATATTTATTAAGAAGCATAGTCAAGCTTCCATGTGGTAATAGCACCCCAAACAGCTGATTGCATGTATCTTTACTGCATACGCACAATCGCAGGCCCTCTTAAGCAACAGCATTGATACCCTTCTTATAATGAATTGATCTGTACAGGGAGGTTATATCAAATGTAGCCAGAAATAAAACCAATTGTATCCTTTTTAGAAAGTTCATGTAACTTCTGTAAAAAATTTAGAAATGGATTAATAACTTCATCCAAAAACATTGCCATTGCCTTTGTGGCTTATATATATAGGAGACTACACAAAAAATGAAACCACGAATTTCACAAAAGAAATCTTTTCTTTCACTTAGACAAACTCATTTACCGGTCCAAAGCACTTTGTAGATAAGGGACATGAGCCCAGTCAATTTTTGGTTCTGGTTTCCCCATGTCTTTGAGGGGTGAGGGACAGGCAACTTGAACTTAACGGAAGTTAGGTCCAGTGGATCAGGTGCTTACAGCCACTTGGTCTGCAAGGCCTGAATAGGGATTATGACTTGTTGCAGGCTTCATCCTCTTGGATATGGCTTCTGGAGCTCCATGATCCATCCCCAGGAGATCTTCAGGGAACCTCATCTACACATATTTACTTTTAAAGCCACAGATATCTGCTCAACTAAAGTTGGTTTTACAGTGTACATATCCTTAAAACATACCGCACACTTTGTTCTGTCAGTCTTTTGGGTTCTGTCTCATGGAGCCATGTACCCACTTACGGCAATGCAACAATTCCAAAAATAAGTATCCAAGGACATACTCCGTCTGGTGAAATAATCAATTTATTGTGAAATTCCTCACTCACAATGTTTCGTGTTTTCCTGTACTGAAATAACAAGGCTATGTTCTCTTTCCTTAAAGGCTATGTCCACCCCTAAAATAAATTTTTAATATTCTGCTCCCCCATGTCCCCCACCCCAACCGCATATTTTTTTTTTCAGAAGCCCCCCAAACTCTTACTTACTCCCCTCGATCCTCTGCCGCCGCACTGCCGCCCTCTGCTTGCGAGAATGCAAGCAGAGGGGCGGGACCGGCAGTCGCGTCTGTGATTGGCTGAGCGGCAGCCAATCACGGACGCGGCTGCCGGTCATTCAGTGCAGCGGAGGAAAGCGGAGAGGTAAGTAAAGTTTGGGGAGCTTTTTAAAAAAAAAAAAACATGCGGTTGGGGCTGGGGGACATGGGGGACAGAATATTAAGGGGATTTTTGCTAGGGGGAGGGATAGTAGAACGGGAGGGAGAGGGAGGAGAGGGAGGGAGAGGGAGGGGAGGGAGGGGGGAGAAGGGCTGCAGCACGCATGGCAGGAATCTCCGGGAGGCCAGGTAGCAGGCAGTGTCCTATATGGCCCTGCTAGCCTCCTGGTGGGCAGTTTTTGGAACTTTGTGTGGGGGGGGACTACAGGAGAACCAGATGGAGTTGGGATGTGAGGTAAGGATTAAACTACACTACATGGTGGGGCCAGTAGTTGGGGGGATTATAGTTTTGGGGGTGGACATGCCCTTTAACATTTACTTTAAATAGAAATAAACACTAAATATCCGTGATTCAAATACAAGGAAAAAAGTGAAACCATGTAAACATTGGGTTATTTTTATAAACATGTTATTAACACCCTGTAGAGCCAACATACTTCTATTATGTGTTTCTGCATTGCTGACACTGATTTTTCAATTTAAATAAGCAGTCATCTGGCAGTTACTAATTATCCTACGTTAGGAACAAAATAATGTTTTGTAAAGTGTAGTAGCTGGTTTTTTTAAGGAAGATTTTTTTTAAGGAAACTGAGTGTACACAGTCTTAATCAAAAATATATCTTGATGTAAACTACTCTTAGTTGTTTTCAGTTGCGTATCTAGCTCTTTGGGCACATGCCCCAGAAAAATGCTGCCCCTGGCTTGCCAGCTTTGTTCCATTTTGCTGTATCAGTATCATTAAGTATTTATGTTTTTTTATCATTTTTTTTATTATGTGATTTATATAGCGCCAACAACTTTAGTCTTCTGTGAATGTACACATTCACATCAGGCCCTGCCCCAAAAGAGCTGTTTTGAAATAAAGTACATACTTTTAAAAGACGACTGCTCAAAGGAGTGGAGGAGTGTTTTGCATGCTAGCTTTAAGTGACAGTTAGAGGCAGACAGATTTGTTACGCCCCCTTCACAGCATGGCTAATTGAAGGCAGAGAGAGGCTCGAAATCAGTAAATAAATGTATGGGAAGGGCTGCATACCATTACTCGTTTTAAAGCAACAAAAACAATGCATTGAGGCAATACAGTTATCCTTTAACTGTTATTTGCAGCTTCATATGAACAGAGCTTGGGATATAAGCATGTGCAACATTGCCAGCAACCTGAAATATTCTACAAATTATTTTTACACTAAGAGGCTGATTTCAGAAGTGAGAAACAAAAGTGGAATATTATCTTTGGAGCTGCCTGTGTATCTTACCTCTCATTTGCTATTTACAAGCATCCACAGCAAAAATAACTTTAAAGGGCAAGACCAGTCAATATTTAAGTTTAACTATAAATGTTAATCAACCCCCAAACCTAGCTTTCGCATTACTAATATATTCCAAAGATGCCCCTGAAGTCTCTTACCTGACCTGGTCCCTTGACGCCTAGGTGCTGCCCCCTGCTCCTGTTACAATCGCATTGCGAGCATAAACAGGAGCAGAGGGCTACTGTGCTGACAGGCATTTCCTTGTTGCAGCTGTCAGTCGATTGGGTGTGACGTCACGCCTTTATTGACAGCCGCAATCAGGAAGTGGAGTTGTGGCGAGGGCCCTGGTCATGTAAGAGACTTCTGGGGCCTTTTTGGAATATATTAGTAATGCAAAAGCTGGGGGGGAGGGGTGATTAACATTTACAGCTTAACTTTATTTTTGACTGGAAATGCCCTTTAATTGTATTATTGTTTTGGTATTTGCAATTTAAGCTTCTGTTTACACAGTACTTGGCAGCTATCATGCACATAAGACAAAAAACGTATTGTTGATTTTTCAGGAATCTCCTACTGCTGACTGATAAAACAGATACTAGCAGAACAGGTTATTTTTGTTAGTCATAAAATTGTACAACTCAATGCTTCCAGTTTCTCCAAGATATTATGAGGGTACATCCCCACTAAACTTTTCCTCTGCTTTACATTTCCCTATACACATAATTTAAATGTGATTGCATGCATTACAGGATTGGAAAGCAATGCACATAGACAAGGTCACTGTGAAGTTAATTACTCCTTGCTTGCAGGGCCGTTTTTAGGCATAGGCCACTAGGACACCTATGTTGATCCGGGGCGCCTATTCTTCTCCCTAGCATCTCCCTGTCAGCTTTTACTTGCTGTGTTAGATCTGCTCTCCTTGTTCTGCTGTAATCTTCAACATTGTATCTAGTACAGAGCCTGAACTCCACACACTCTACATAGCAACAAATGTTGCAATTTGCAAATGAACTGAAGGTGAAGGAAGGAGGGGGGAGGATGAGCTCAGCTAATAGTACTGAGGAGAACTTTTCTAAAATGCCAGGCAAAAGCTGCTGCAGAATTTATAACAGTATAGCAGCCATGAGATCCCTATCCCTGCCTCTTTCTTCCTTCCACCCAACTCTCCAATTAGAACTTAGAGTAGGTGAGGAGTGAACAATTCAATGGAGGAGACATGGAAAAGAAGGTAGTACATACTGTATATCTGTCAATACTGGCAGCTGGAAGGGGTTAAAGGTAATTCTCTGCTGGCCTGAAAGTGTTAATGGCAATACTATGGGGAAGTCTGCTGGCATGAAGGGTTAATAGCATTCTCTGGAAAGGTTCTTGCACTGAAAGTATTAATAGTAAAGTCTGCTGGAACTAACGGGTTAATGGTAATGTTCTGCTGGCACTGAAAGTATTAGTGCCAATATTCTTGGAGAAGCACTGAAAGAGTAAAACACCTCAGATCTCACCAAATTTCCCCGTTCTGCTCTACCCGGCTAGAAACAATTTCTGGGGGGAACACTGGTGCCACATACCGCACATCCACTGAAACCTATCCTGTCCTTCCAATCAGTATTTCATTTGTGGCCAGTGTCGCTGCATTCATACAAAAGTATGTATACATGCCTGCCTCACCTGGTACAGCGTGCACCTCTTACCAACTAGTAAAGCGGTTACACTATAAAGAACAGTCGCAGTAGACGGTGTCAGAAGCAGAAGGAGGAAACCCAGCTGTAGTTTGACAGAGTTTGGATCAAACGGAAATACGGTAATCACATGTTTATTCGTCTATAATTATTAGGGGTACAAAGCGAAGCACAGGATACTAGTGCTAACTATGGTGTCATCTAGAACAAATAAAAAAAAGAATATTTCACAGAGGGATAACCCAAAGTAATCATCTTAATACCACAACACACCCCCTCTGTGCGGGCGCGAAGGTTGGAGCACACTCTTAGTCGGTGTGCAGCGAGTTATCAGTGGTGGGGGCTGACGCCGCGGGTCGACGGCCTGGCCCTCCGGCCGCCCTCGCTTGTCTCTCTCCTGCCGTGTGGGCCGCCATGATTGTACTGCGCCTCGCCTGGTCTTCTTCTCCTTTCTTCTCGCCTCCTCTGCCCGGGGGCCGCCGTGTGTCGACTGCGTCGGGGGGCCCGGGAGCCTGGGGTACCGCTGGCTCTTTCCCTTGGCTATTGAGAAGCAGAAATAACGCCAGGTCTGGTAAGTGTTTCTGCTTCCCTTTTTTACGATTTAACCATGGCAGTTAGGGTTGGCAGGGGGTCCCCTACACATCAGAAAAAGCCTCCATTTTGCAAAAAAACCAACACAGCAGGGTGAGAGCTAAGGAGTGTGGGACAGGGAGGTGTTGGCGGCTTCCCCTACGCAGTGTCAGAACCTTAAGAGGACAGGGAAGGGTGGAAAATAAAAATTTTTACACAAGGAGGCTCCCACTCTTCCATTTATCTGCATTGTGAATAGGAACCCCTGCAGGACAAACCATATGAGCAGATGGAGAAGGTAAGATTTTTTTACACTACACTGTGGAGGCCAAAAGAAGTGGTTTAAATTTTTAGCTTTGGGGTGCACATCCCTTTAAGAAGTTCTCCTCACTGAAGGTTAGGCCTTATTTAGTTGCCTCTAGGCTGTTTGCACTTTATAAGAGATAGGTTTAAGGGGAATTCCCCCCACAAAACAAAAATATCATAAACCACTATACTGCTCCAAACTGTTGTAGTTTAAAAAAAATCTTACCTACACCTCGTTCTTATGGTTTCACCTGTGCCTATCCAAATTTTCAGGAAAGTGAAGATCAGGAGCTGTCTCTTTGTCACCTCCCGCTATCTTTCTTGGTCCTCCTGGAGGCGAACTGGAAGTGCAGGGGAGCCCTCCCTTTCCTCCAGATACCATCATGCCTTTATAGTGCCCTCGCCCTACCATTCAGCAAACCCTTTTCTGTAGTGAAGTGTACCCCAGACCACCCCCCAAGACACGATTAGTTTGTTAAAAATAAAACACCAGCAGAAATAACTTTGTCCTTCATTCCTTGGACTCTCTGAATAGCAGCGCCACATCTGATATTGTTGACTCCTCACCATCCAATTTGCAACTTCCAGTCAAGCAGAGAGCCGAGGGAAAAAAACAGTGGAAGTGTTTTTTTTTTTTTTTTTTTACAATATAAAGGCGTTGGGAGGTGGCTGGGGGTTACCATACCTAGAGAAAAAAGTGGAGTTTTGGTGTGGAGATAACCTTTAACTCCAAAACTGTTCCCTGCACATTGCCTCAGACTATGGATGAGGTTGAGCACAGGAAGCCACAGATTGACTCACTGAAGCTTTACCACAACAGTTTCCTGGTACTTTGGCGGGGCATAGCAGAAGAACCATTTGGAGCTAGAGATTTAAGTAGAGGATTTTTTTAAAGTATACGAATTGGCCAGTATGGGGTTAAATTGCAGTTTTGGGGGTGGACATGCCCTTTAATATATTATGGTTTAATATCTTTACAATCTAAACAACCTTGTAAATCAAATTATTGCAAACAAGGGCCTTAACATATAATAATAGATTTAAATGTTTTGAGCAAATGAAACTTCCTAGACTTAGAGCCAATGTACTAGAGCCAGTGGTTTTTCAAACCAGGGTTAAGAAAGAAATGCCCAAGAGGCTGCATTGGGGGTCCTCAAGAGTTGACTAGAAAATGTATGGATCCACCATTATGATAAATACAGATCTAGTTTTCCTATCTATTTACAGTGTCTATAGCAGACATATGTTTTATTATAGATTTATATCTTCATTTGTGTAAATGGTTTCTTTTTTGGATGATTGTGGTGATGCTGAAAGGGAAAATAATATATAATCATTATTTTATAGTATGGGTTTCCCGAGACACGAAAAAATTGATTCAAGGTTTCCCCCCAGATAAAAAGAACGAAACACTGTACTAGAGGTATCTCTTTAGGTAAACGCAATTTGCAAGTCTATAGATACTTGCAGTGGGGTGTATCTTAGAAAGATGGGATTCTGACTAATAGCTTAAGACCACTCCAGAGAGCCTTCAAATTACCAAAAAAAGGTACCCCAGAGCTGAGTGATCATTGTGGGTGATAGTGTTACAATCCTGAGTATGAGACAAAATAAGGAATATTTTTAATATTGTGAAATGTAGGGGTATCCCCTTAATTTTTGGGGAAAGAATATATCTGTTGTGATCAAAGCACAGAAATAGTTTTTACATGTTGAGGAAGATGCCTGGTTGTGCGCCATGGCACTCAATCGTTTCAAGCCTTTAGTGGACACTAAATGCTTGGACCACAGATAACTTTTTTTGTTTTTTTTTCCTTCTCTGTTTCTACTTGAAAATTGTACATTACTCCATCAGCTTATATATAAATACTTAGACTGTGCTGATGTCTGTAATAATAACTCCAGAGTGGACAGTGATTGGCCGGTTTTATCTAGGTTTGCTTTAAACCTACACAAACTATTACCACAGATTGTGATTTAACTGAATTTACAGTATACTACTAAAATAAAAAATATTTATATTTTATCGATAAAGGACAAAAGTGATGCACGCTTAGAACCAATCAACTGATCACAACTTTCTATTCCTTTTTACGTTGGTGGCTTTCCCCTTGACTCGCTTGCTTTCGGGTATCAACCACCATTCATACAATGAGTTCTGGTTTAATGGCTAATGTGTGAGACAAAAGCAGCAGCGACATGGTTGTTGGAGGCTGCTTAACATATATATAAAATATATATTTGAGGGGGTGTGACATGCCCTAAAAAGCTATACAGTCCCAAGAACCATTTTATAATAGATAAAAGGTCTATATTATAAAATATAATCAGGGTCATACAAACCTAGCAGCCAATCTATGCAACCTTACAAGCAGGTATAAGGGTGGTGCATCCTCTCTATGCCTGTGATTGGAACATCACCAGCACCTATCTCTGCACCTCTGAAATGGATTGAGTAGTTTGGTATCTTACTGTTGGGGAATAAACTATGCCACAATCAGCTGCCATCACAACGCCTTTCCCTGAATGACTCTTAATCATTTTTAAAGCTAGCCACAAGCCTAAAAGGAAAATGTGTCTCTCCTTCTCAAGGTTTGCATGCAATAGTAGAAAAGCCATAAAACAATGAATTTGAACATCCTGTAACTGCTTAGTAGACAATATTGGTTTTAAAAGGGTGGGGCTAAGACCCTAATCTGCAGTATTCTATTGAAGTTATACTTGAGACATGCCTATAACTTCTATTCAGCAACAGCTATACTCTTCCTAGGTTTGCATGAATACTATCTCTATGTTAAGACGTTGCGCACACTTAGGACAAGCCAATGAAATACCCGGAGAAAGAGAATATAGTCTGGCCGATGAGACAAAAATTGCAAACACACCTGGATGTAAATATATGATGGTTTGGAGGAACAAATGGGCACTTCAGAAAAAAAGCCACCATACAAATAGTAAGGTTTGATGTGCGAAAGATCAAGTTTTGGGGCTGTTTTTCGCAGCATATGGCTACCCAGAGACTTGAGTCTTTTCGGTTATACTCCCTTTAGCCAACTTTTCTAATCATTCACTTACACAGACGAATCCCCGACGGGGGAGGGAAAAGACCGCCTTCTTCTTCTGTACATGTAAATATGTGCCACCAAAGCAAGCAAGAGTTTTTCTTCTTCTACACTTCAGAATGGAAGCCAAGATTGGCTGTGATGCAAGATGGCACAAAGACACGACTGTCAGGCACAGAAGCTGCAAAGGAGAGGCACTGCGAGGGTTCGGGCTGTGCAAGTAATGATTGAAGCAGTTTTGGTAAAGCAATATAATCAATTATGTTGTGTGTGTGGGGGGGGGGGGCTTAAAACCTGCTTTTTAACGTTAGTGGAGAGGGTGGACATGCCCTTTAAGCTAGATAAACCTATGATCTAAGGGTTTCTGCTTATGTAAAGCTGACCAAGACTTCAGTAGTGAACGGTGCAAGAAGAATCCTCTATGGGTATTGCTGGCCCTTAAAGAACTGCGGTCCCAAGAATGTAACTCATACTGGCCACACTCTGTAATTTAAAATAATCCTTACATCTTTGCTCCTTATGGTTCTCCAGCAACACTTGTTCAAAGTTCCAGAAAGTGAAGAGAAGGGGTGTATTAAGCGAGTCATCCGGTCCCTGCTATTTCCTCAGTAGGGCAGGACCTGTGCAGGGGAGCCCTTACCCCACCCCTCCCTCCCACCCTCCGGATCCATCCTCTGCAGCCATGGACCTAGCGAGAAACCCTTTGGACCACCAAAATATTAATTGGGCCCAAGAGGAGGATCTTAACCGGAACAAGGTCCTAATGTTTTCTTGGGTTTAGTTTTTCTTAATTTGATTTTTTTTGGCAGGGTGGAACATACCCCACCACCCCCCCACCCCAAAAAAAAGAGGAAACTGGTTTTTAAAGTATATTTTAGGGCAGAGGACAATATTTTTAACCTCACGAGGTCAAAGTTTTGGAAGAGGTTTAATTACATGAGAATTTTTTGTTTTGGGGGGGACGGACATACCCTTAAATATTAAAAAACCCTGACCATCACCAAGTCTAATGGCAGAGAGTTCCATTTTTTAAACCGTTCTCACAGTGAAAACCCCTATCCACTTGAATACTTAACTTTCTTCTTCATTCTTAGGAATGTCGTGTTCTCTGATATTTTCTATTGGTGAACAATGCACCAATTTTTTTATTGTATGGCCAAAAAATTACTCTTTAAAATATGCATTACCCCCCCAAACCCACTTTTGCTAGTTCACCAAATTTCAAAGATGCCCCAAGCTTATTTACCGTGACTTGGTCCCTCACCACTTCTACTATCTCCCGTGGCTGCTGTGCTGACAGCGGCAGTCATTAGGGTGCGAATTTATCAATTTGTCCTTCAGTCTATTCAAGCATTCCCTAGTCCCTTATTAATTTAATTGCCCTTCTCTGAACTCTTTCCATTTTTTAAGATGCCCTATCTTTGTACACAGGACTCTAAGACGCACCAATATTTCAAATGGCCCTTACCGTGCTCTATAAAGAAGGAGAATTATATTTTTCCCTCTTGAATCCATACCCTACTTTTTACAGAAAATATCTTGTTGGCTTTAGCTGATGCCACCTGGCACTGCTTCTACATTAAGTATGTTCTACCAACTAAAACACCAAGATCCTTTTCCAACAATATTCAACTTAAAGGTGAATTGAAGCCTCAGAACAACACTGAAACAGAGGCAAACACTTGATATATAACCAGTAATCTGTATCTTATCTCCATTTTTATAACGGCACTGGGGAAATTTACCTAAATAACAAAGTTTGCTGTGCTTACTTCACATGTTCTGCTCCCATGCTCAGTCTTAGCTTGGCAGAACGTGTTACAGTTGGTCACCACACCCATTAATAATCTCTACCAATCCTATTACAGACATATAAAGCAAGGAAGCATGTGTCTGATGTCAGGAAGTGTGGTCTGACCTGCAAATACACACAGATACTTTATTCATTCTTAACAGGCTTTTATTTACTTTTAATACATTACTGAAGTGTTATTTTATAGCTTATTGGTGTTTAGGGGGTTGTTGTTTTCAGATTCTGTCATTAAAACATGTGGTTTTATGTGCCTTTAACACGGTGCTCCATTTATAGTACAAGACTGAAATGCATCACCTTTCTGCCACTTGGCACCCAATGTGACAATATATCTAGATCTGCTGCAATATCTGCACATCATCTGTAGCTTCTAAAGGTGTCACAAGTTCTGTGTAGACCCCCAAACCGACACCTTGCTGACAAACCCACTCCAAATAATTTATTAACATATAAATAAGGTGGCCCCAACAGATAACCTAGTCACCCCACTTACTGTAGATGACCAAACATAGAAGCTTTTTGCCTTGTGTACTATAACCAACTTGAATGTAATGACTACTGTAATCTACACCACTGTAAAAACTCAGGGTTTAAGACATTATGAAAGTCTAAGCCATTAACAACTGTTGTGGCAGTTGCAGATCATACTAGCCTTAAAAGGAATAACATACTATGAAAATGTAAAATTGCTCAAGGTGTATTTGCAACGAAGCTACTCTTGGTGATTTTTACAACTGCTTATAATCCATTCATAGGCTTGCAAGTCAGAGCATATACAAAATGCATTAATCCACACGATTGGAATTGTATTTATTCGTAAATAATGTGTTTGAGGTACTTGGAAGCAAGTGCTTTAGATTTCTGGTATGGTTTGAACACTTAAAACAAGCTACAAATAGCAAGCAATTTAAAACATTTATTTGAAATGCTTGTTCTGTAGTTTTATTAACACACGCCCCAGAAATATTAATTGCACTAAAATAGTCCGCAATTACGACGAATCAGCAAACTGGTTTCACAAATAGTTGCAGTTATAGACTTCCTAGCTCAAGGTAAGTTTCCTTTTGTATGTCTGAAATGTAACAATTTTTCGGATTCTCTTGTGTATCATGGAAAATTATTTGCCTGTTTGTTTTTTTTTGTTTTTTTTTTTTTAATGTGCCTCTCCTAGCTGGTTCAGAATATGATCTAGCAATAAACATCTAATTTTAATTAATCCGATGAAGGGGCTAATGTGTGTGCTACAGGAAGCTCTGGCCCAGTTTCAAATACTGCAAAGACAGCAGGGTTGACAATATTATCACTTATAGTAGTCATCAACTTCTATGGGTAGACTGTCAATGACATAAAGAAATCCTTCTCTTAGTTGCAAAGCAATCATTTCTAGGTATGCAGGATTCCAGCTTCTGGGATTTGTCCAGCCCTGGTAGATCGTATGATTCAAAGTATAGCAGTTGTGTTTTGTTTGGCGTTTGGTTGGGTTGGCTTTGGGATTGTAGTGGTTGAGATTGATCATAAAGTAGTTCTCTGTTCCATACTTAGGGGCTAAGTCCCACTATGGTACCCGTGTTCCTATTTGCTTTGACATTTTTAATGAAAATTGCAGGAGCCAGTTCCCACTAATTGTGCATTACGTTCTGAACTTTAGCATTGCACGCAAGCACAAATTTGGTCCATTTGCGCTTCAATTTAGTGTAAGGTATACAGGTAAAAGCAAAATAGTTAAGATCAAAAGTAGAAGGCAGCACACTTATAATAGTGCAATAGTCAATATGTATTCCCCAGGTGCATCAGTAACAACGTTTTGGGGGATTAGATACTGTGCACCTGGTGGAATAAATGTTACTATTGCACTATTATAGGTTTGCTGTTCTTTACTTTTGATCTTGACTATTTATTACCAAGTCCAGAGGTAAGGGTTACTGAGAATCTAGCACCCTGGGGTGGATGTGTATTGAGAACTTACTGAGATTTAGTAAAAAAAAGCACAGACAGTGGACACAAAAGGCACTACTATGCATTTTTCCCACAGTAGCAAATAGTAACTAAAACAACTGGAACAAATGACAAAATGCACAAAAGTCACACACAAATGCAAGTGCATTACATTTTTTCATGCAGTGCAGAGGTAAACCTAACACTGGGTTTGTATTTGTCTGAACGAGAGGCACGTTGGCACCCAAACATATAGATGTTTATTATGTATTAATAATTAAGTTTAAGCTGGTGTGCTCTCAAGCATTATTTCTGAATCTGCCATCCCAGCTGTACAATAAACACACAACCTAGGTCCTCCATCTGCCGAATGGACGTGTGTGCTTAACCTTTCTGAACTAAAAGGCATTTTTTAATACATGCTACCAGTCATATCGCTGCTGAGTCTTTCCTGTTTCAGTGATGGCTAGTATAGTACAACCCTTAAATAAAACAGTCTGGTGTCCTACCTGAACGGTCTACCTTCGGACCCTGCATGGAATCCCTGGAGGACCAGCACCTCAGAAAAATTCCTGAAAGTCACTACAAATGAATGAATGGGACGAGTCTTCAACTTGGCACGACGTCCTTTATTATAACATGTGGCAACAAACGTGAGGTGCGGAAAACCCAACTCCAAAGACCTCTCCCGACGATTTTCATGACAATAGTCACTTCATCGGCTCTCTGATAATAAAGGACTGTCGTGCACAAGGTTGAAGACTCGTCCCATTCATCATTTATATACAACCCTTACCTGTATGTCTATTCCCAATTAAGATTGCGGCTTTCACACAACATTTTTAAGGGCTGAACTGGCCATACACTGCCTTGACTTTCGCCGATTCGACATTCGATTCAAGGTGAATGCCGAATCAATTGTAAGTTGAGTGGAGCAGCATTTACTTGCCAACATTTCCGATATAGCGTTAGCATTGCAAATTATAATAAATTTATGCAAAACAATCAGGTCAGTTGGTTTGTCAGAGGTAAGTTTTGCAGTACATTTGACCAGCTTTAAATTAGATTATCTATTATATAATACTTTTTTTTTTTTTTTTTTAAGAGAAGCGCACCAAATTAAAAACAAAACTGCACTCAGAGAGATAATCTTGTTAATGTAATGAAACATGTAACCATCTATTTCATTAAATTACACTGGCTGGTTGCTTTGAATTTTCCAGTTAAAAAATCTCTAAAACATAAAGAAAGGGATGTGCTTCTGCATGTGCAGAGCCAGATATGACTTCACTACATGTGCCACCTTGTTTTATCGGTAAACAACCTGAACTACTCAACCATAAGACAAGAAAAGGGGGGGAAATAAAGCAAAACCCGCACCAGGAGGGCACATTGGAAAAAAACAAATTATATCACATCACTCTGCTGTGTGGATTATATCGAGGCCTGAATAAAACTTTATTCCGATGTACACATTTCAGGCCCAGGCTGAAGCTGTATAAAAACTGTGCAGCTAATCCACCACTACTCGCATGGATGTCATACCGTGTTAACCAGCTGTAATGTGTTCATTATTGATTTCCTACCTATAAATAACAAGTAGTCAAGCGTAGTAGCATAACACAGGACTGTAGCTGTGTGAAACAAGAATTGTATTTAACACTAAAACATGTGTGATACATGTTTCGGACAGGAGTCCTTTTTAAGCACGGGTACTGCCTGAAACATGTAGCATGCATGTTTCAGTGTTTAAGAAGGGAAGTGTCAGCCAAAAAATTACGCTGCTTTAAATACCCCCCCAACCCCACTTTCGCAGATTCACACTCTTTAAAGATGCCCCAGAGCTTACTTACCCGGCCCAGTCCTCGCCACGGCTGCTGCTGACAGCCGCTCCACTTTTTTGGTTGCGGCTGTCAGTTAGGGAGCGAGCAATTGCCTGACAGCTTGCGACCAGGAGTGAACGGTTGTCAAGCGCAAAAGTCCCCTGCTCCTGTTTTTTGCTCGCACGAGCTCGAACAGGAGCAGGGGACGCACCTAGACGGCGAGGGACAGGTCGGGTTAGCAAGCTCTGGGGCATCTTGAAGTGTGTGAACTCTGCGAAAGTGGGGTTTTGGGGGGTACCTCGTACACATTTTAAAGTAGAGATTTTTTTTTTGGACTTGCCCTTTAAGTAAAATTCTTGTTTACACCCAACACAGTCTTTTACACTTTCCTACTTATTATGGACTGGATTGTCCGCATGGTGGAGACTGGAAAAGTGTAAAGCACTGGATTCATCGCTTTGGTGTACCCGATACCCTACCTGCTTAGAATTGATTTACTACCTACCTACCTGATCTGACTTACCGTACATTAGATCAATACACACATAACACAATATGTAACCGCGATGTTGATCCTTGGCACTGCAGGTGTTGTGAACTACAACTCACAGAAGCATGACACCACTGATATAAGGTTTTGCACTGTTGTGACTGCCCCCTTCCATAGAGAGATAGCAGGATTGCAGGGCTCCTAGAAAGATAGCAGGATTGCGGGCTCCATTGGCCGGAAATAAAGTATATATAATTATAATATATATATATACTAATATATTAATTATACACAAAACATAATATTATATATATATATATATATATCCGGAACACATTCACACTCAGTCTGTGCCTGTCATTTGTGGGAGTTGTAGTTCAGTATATGGAATGTGTGTACAGATGGAATCCTCGGCCTCCCACTTCTTACCTTGGGCAGTTCGCGCTTGATTGGCGTCCAATAGCCAGCTCCTCCAGACTGCGGCTGTACCTGTAGATCTCCTCGGGGACTGTGAGGAGCGAGCATGTCTCTTATCTACAAACTCCACATGACGGTTACACCGCCACAGAGGGATGCAGGGAACATCCCCGGGACAAGCCCCACTGGCCGTGCCCACACCCAGAGGAATCCCGGAGGTCGGAGGCAATTCCCACCTTGCACCATCCAAGTTGCTCAGCTGCTGCCTTGGGGGTCACTCCGCCCCGCCCGCCCTCCTATAGGTAACAACGCCCCCTGTCTGGATCCCCGGGAGCCACACGCGTCTCACACCACTAAACTCAATCCAGTTCACTTCCCGGTTTCGGACCATCTTCCCCCGCCGGCCACTCACTCCCTCCCACAGTATCACCGCTAATAAACCATCCACTCAGAAAGAGAGCGCCCCTAACCGCTCACTGAGCCCCGTGCACCCTCCTGTTTAATTCAACTGCTGTGATTGGTCATGGGAACTGTCCGCCGCCACTGGCTGTGATGGAACGGCCCCCTCTCCCCCGTGGGTCACATATGGAGAGGATCTGCCCTCCCACTGATTCTTTATCACGATCTGTCGTGGACTGTGTTCCCTCAGGCTCGCCCTATCAATCCTGTACACCTGTGGTGGTCAGTGACTGTTTCCTGTGGCACTGGGAGTTCACTGGTACAGATTGTCATAGTCATGTTTGGACGTGTCACTCACCAAGTAGGAAGGGGAACAATCCCAATAAGTACAATGGAATACTGTACAGTCTGCTAGCTAGGGAATTCCCAGTAGGTGAGCTATAACCTACCCCTTAGTGGGTTCTCTATGGGAGAAACTGTACGATTATAGCCTTATAATCTAACAGTTCCAGGAGGAGAAGGAAATCAGAAGCCACAAGGGGTAGGTTATAATAATGCAATTCGAACTATAATTAAATGGATAGCAGGGGCGTGTTTAGAGGGGATTCCTGGTGCTGGAATCCCCCCTTTCTGGCTGCTCATGCAGTCTGCTAATTCTACCTCTCCTGGGTGCCATAGACTGTTACATAATTTTGTTACATGTCATGTGAGCTGTGAGTGAGAAGCAGCATGTTGTTTCAAAAATGTATCCAGTCTGCCCTGTGATTGACAGCACCATAACTATCATAATTACAAAACTGTATCAATATTAACCCTGCAGCTGCCTGAGGTGATTGCTGAGCCTGGGTTTATATAAAGTACTTACTGTACTTCCACCCACTGTGATGGAGCTTATTGAGCAGGAATTAAGAAAGGCCTGGATGTGGTAGCGGATAATTAACATTCATTATATATTATATATACACGGAGTGATTGTTCATATTTCATATACGGAATGATAGTTCAATGTGCCCATACATGGTCTAATGTTACAGCTCTTCCCCTACTGTAGTAAGGGAACTGGTAATGGAAATTTTCTGTCATGTCCGATAGGTCCCATACTGACAATATTTAGCAAATTCTGTCAGATCCACCCTCAGTGTCACAGCTCTGACTTTGAAGGACACTAATGATATTGAAGGGCAAAGTGGATTTCCTCGTTAAAAGAGAAATTAGGCTGGGAACAAATGGCCAAATTTTCATCTGTGACATTTACCACTACGAGCAGTCGGCCGGGACAAAGCACTGTTGGTCACAGACAAATGTCTCCTATGGACTGCACAATCTGTGGTGATTTACCGACTTGGTCGCTGCTCGCCGCCGGAAATCCCCTCAGATTTTTTAGACCAACCAACTGATACACATAAAATCGACAGGTTGGGCCGAAAAATCTGCTCGTATTTACCCAGCCTTAATGAAGATACTTTATAACAAAAGTGATATTTGGCTAACTGTAATGATAATTATGGCAAGTACAGAATATATAATATTATATGATGCATATATAATAGAATATATGGATGTATTTGGTCATGAACTTCCTTCTGGGTTTTGTTCGGTGGTAACCCATTCAGGAATCCCCCCCTTGAAAATCCTGCGCTTGCCCCTGGATATAGAAGTCACCATTGGAGTTCCGTGCCTTGTATAAAAAGGTGTTTCGGCTGCGGCCCTCGTGCTTTTTATGGTCGCGGAACTCTTGGTGACTTCTAATCCGTATAATTTACAGTTGGGGGCGCATTATCCACTATATTATGTCATGTGATTCTCTTGTAAGCTGGGGAAGTTTAAGTTAATGTTTCATAATTGATGCAAATAATTGTGCAATCCATAGTTGAACACGCTTCAGATGTGATTAACACACATGTCGTTGGCGAATGCAAAAACCACTTCAATATTTCGTACCCTGTGTAATCCAGAAAGATCAGCCAGTCATCTGAAATATCTGTCCATGTGTACCAGCCTTTGTGCCCATTTCCAATATCTGTTCAGATCTGATCTTGACTGACTGTTCACACAGTTTTTAAATTTTGCTTAAGCTGAGGCCACACTACAATGCACATGAAATTTTTACGTATGTTTAATGTACACTTGCGCTGCAATTCCAGTCCGGTCGCATCAACCCAATAAGGGGACACCAACGCACCTAGTGTGGTCAGACCAATTGGCCACCACTACTGTGTCTTTTTAATGCACAATTGGATCTCTTTATATCTGTGGTACCTCATTTGACTGACTGAATTCCGTGGCTCCATTTCTGTCTTCTCTGTACTCGTTAAATTGGTTCCTGTTTTTCAGCTACCCATCTGGTTTAGTGCCCAGATCTGCCTAGTTTTCTCTATTCTTCTTGAGTATTCCCGACCTCTGCACAAATACTTGCATTCTATATTCTGGAGCTACAATGCCCGGTGAGGCATGCCAAGCATCCCAGCAAATGGGGCATGGTTTATAGTTGAAGAGAACAGTAAAAATTGGGTTATCTGTGTCTTACGTATACTTGGAATTGCAGAGTATTACAAAAGTGCAAAAAGTTTGCTCAATCTGATTATTCATTCAGCTGTCCAAACATGGGACCTGAATAAGATTGAAACCACATATATGCAGAAATCTGCAGTGGTGAAATCGGGTGATGTCAAGCCTTACTACATCAGCTTGATAGTCCCTCTCATTGTTATTAGAAATGAATCCCCTAATGTGGTGTCATCAGCATATTTTAAAAGTTGGTTAGATTCCCCAGTAAGTTGCAGTCGCTGGTGTAAGTCCATATACAATGGACTTAGTTGGACACAGCCTTGGGGGACCCTTCATTTAAAATTCCTAATCTGACACTTCATTCTTGAATTTAACAAATTTGGCCTACCCCAGAAAATCTAAAATCGTTTACATAATCTTGTTGTTACTCCTACTCTAATAATTTACTAATCAATGTATCCAGTAAGGCCGTATTTAAACCTGAACCAAGTCCAAGAACAAAATTCTAGCATATGAATTGTTTCATCCAGATGAGATTAAATAGAAAACATGATTGAGTTTATTGCAATGACTATAGCGAATCTGGTGAAAAATGTCTGAAATTTGTGGTAACTTTTAGTAATCCTTAGAAAGTACACTTTCTGTTTTCTGTTCTTTTCGTATGGAATTAATGTTTTAATTAATCAGTTTCACAATACAGAACTTTAAGCAAAGAACATCCCTGTCTTTTCATGAATCGCCTGAAAGATACTGTACAACAGCTGTTTAAAGGGGAATTGAGGTCGCCATACATGTGACTTA
Organism: Hymenochirus boettgeri; assembly: GCA_019447015.1. Lineage (NCBI taxonomy): Eukaryota > Metazoa > Chordata > Amphibia > Anura > Pipidae > Hymenochirus > Hymenochirus boettgeri. The sequence continues at coordinate 176,363,138 of CM033473.1, forward strand.
TTAAAACGACACACTCCTACTCTTTAAAATGACTCTAGGATCATGCTTCTAGCTGCAATCTTGCAATCTATCCAAAGTTACAGCAGTATAAAAGTTTTTTTTTATTGCTAGAACGTGGAGCACCACTGGTCTGCCCCTAACTTTAAGTTGGAGGATGCCCACTCTGAGACAGAGCATCACCAGCTGCATCAAATGACCCACCCCCAAATTTTATATATCATTTTTTAAGCTAGCTACAAGCCTTAAAAGATTTTTCTCCTCTCCAAGGAGTCTATTGTAGAGGAATGGTCAGAGAATGGTTGCAGGTCTGTAACTAGCTTAGAAAAATAGATTTTTGGGAGTGTGCTTATGACAGCTAATAACATATGCCTGTCAAGAGACACAAAGACAGGGTAGTTGGGGAAGTGTAAATGTACTAGCCTGTTGCCTAAGATCCAGCATCACCCTAGGCTTGTTTTGAAAGATTTGAGAGAGCTTTTTCCAATAGAGGACTTATATGGGGACCACAGTAAAGTGTGTAATCTGATCTGTCAGATTGGAATTAAAGTGGTACCGTAAATATTTTGGTATTTACTATTAAAACAATAGCTGTAAAATACCTATTTTTCCATTTTATTTGCTGAAAAATAGATAAACGTCTAAAGACCAAATTTTACAAGCAACAGTTTTTACCTTCCGGTGTTCCTGTGACTTTCAGTCTGGCTCATTAATTTTGTGCCGGCAGTCATTCTTTGGATGTGCACAAACCTTGTGGGAAACGTCACAAAACATCCGAATAGAAAGTACAGTGGACATTTTTACTCTACTATCCATCTTGTTATTTTAGATTTTTTTCTATAAAATTTATTGCTTTCGTTTAGTTTTTAATGATTTTCAGATGTTTTGTCAAGTTTTGACATGCATACAGATTCTCGTGTATTGGATAGCCTTGTCTGTCTGAAACAAGTTTTTCTTGATATCATTTCTAAACTCTACAATAAACACATTACTAAAGCACTAAAAAGAGCAATATAAAAGAAAAGGGGAAAATGAAATTTTAATAAAGGTTTAGTGCTTTTAAAAAGAAAAAAGATTTTGCTTATTCCACTAACCCTATTATAGCCATACAGTGATTTATCTCTGCATATTAAATGCTTCCAAGCATTGACTACTTGTATTGACTTGACTTGTATATGCATGACCCATGATGGTGTCCATTATGGGCTTGCCCTTGACTGAGACCCTGGGGCGATTTAGTTGCTCAATGATTGACCCTCCCAACAGCCACAGTTATAATAACTGCCATAGAAATAAGCATCTTAGGAAGAAGAAAGATCATTGCAGAACCTGATAAGGCAGCTCACTCCTGACCACTGTTGAACATAGCAAAATACATGAAAACAATTAATTAAAACATGTAGAGAATATGTTAAATATCAAGGTATGTTTATGGTCTAGTGCCTTGAGGTCCTGTGTGTGTTCTGCCTGCTAGACCTTGTTGTCTGCCTTTGAATTATTTTGTGTGCAACCAGTGTTCTACCTCCCCTTTATTTCAAAGGTTTCTATTCCTCACTGCTATTGATTGATTTACTTTAGAACTGTCACTAGGGGGTGGACATGGAATTTAAACTAAAACGTACCAATGGAAAGACATTGGATTGTATACTCTAATGGTTAGTTTTTATTCTACCAAGTAATACAATAAACTGGCAGGTCACTAGAACATGCATAAAAAACATTAAAAATGCATCCAAATAAATATCAAAAAGTTTATATTATATAGTTATAACGTGTGTAAGAGCTACTACTCTCTTTAAGATTTAAAAGTCATATGAGATGAATACAATACTGTACAGTATGTCTATTAAAGGGCATGTCCACCCCAAAACTATAATCTCCCCCACTACTGGCCCCTCTGTGTAGTGTAATAAAATTCTACCTTACATCCCAGCTCCATATGGTTCTCCCTGGAATCCCCCCCCCCCCCCCCAAGTATGAAAAACTGACCACCAGAAATACTGCAGAGTCCATATAGGCTCCTATATGCCTCCTGTCTCTCCTCTGGGAGAATTTGTCCTGCGGTTGCACATCCCTCCCCCTAGGGTAATTCCCCTTTGCCATATAATAGCTATCCTCCCCCAGCTCCAACCGCTAAAAGATTTACAGGAACTCCCCGAACTTTACTTACCTTACCTCTCCCCCGGCATTCTCCACTGCCGGTCCGCCCCCTGCTTGCAGTTCCATGCAAGCAGAGGGCCGATACAGTACGCCGCGGAAAGAGGTAAGGTAGGTAAAGATCGGGGAGTTCCAGTAAAATCTTTTATGTGGTTGGGGCTGGAGGAAAGAAAAGCTACTATTGGGCAAAAGTTTAAAAATGGGTGGACATGCCTTAAAAAACCTATTTGAGTATTGCTGGCAATACCTAGCATAGATGTGTGGTTCACTACAGAAATGTTCTGTATTTACTTACCATCAGAATAGATGTAAAAGCAAATGACACTTATTTTTCTGATGTCCTAGATAGTTTAATTCCTAGATAGTATAAATTTTTATTTTGGTGTTCAGCTGTTCCTTTTATTTATTATTGATTTATTAACAGGCCAGTGAAAAGCTGAAGGCAATGGGGCTGGCCACCTAAGTCCTCTGCACTGCATCCGCTTTTGGGAGTGCAGTTGCATCACCATTTTTTTTGGAGCAATAGTATGCGCTTCCATAGCGCAATATTGGGAAATCGTAAGCGCAACATCGCACAGGAAACGCAAACCCATCGCCCATGTTAACTTGCACAATTGCATGCACGTTCCATGCGTTATAGTGTGGCCTCACCCTAAGGATGGACCAGAATAAAAGTTACAAGGGCAAAACTAACCAGAGTCAACAAATCCTAGGTTGAGACCTATAATCAAGTTAATGGAGCAATTTATGAGAGCCGCTATTGTTAATCTGTTCTGAAAGTTACTATTAGCCAGTGTACAGAGGGGTTATGGTGACCATTGGTAAACACATTTGTAACAGCTTGTTCTCTAAAAAAAAAAAAAAAAAGCAGGTGCAGCTGCCAAAATAATTTGTTATTGAAATTGCAGCAGTTTTTAAATGACACTTTTAATGGCAGCATATAGGTGGATTAAAATTTAGTGGAATTTAACACCAAAATCAGAGAGCTCTAAATATGTGTTTTTTTTAATTGCTGCACAGGGTTGAGGGGTGGGGGACTGGGTAACACTTGTAGCTCTCTGAAACATGTTGGAGATTTAAAGGTAATGAAAATGTTACAAAGAAAAAGTTTGAGAATTACGTCCCTTATGAAGGTAAAATTACTAAGTTGTAAGGTTAGGACCAGCAGAATAAAGCAAACCGTGACGTGGTTGCTGGGCTTAAAATAATTTGGCCAAGTTATTGACTAATTGCTTTAAATATTCACTGGCAGGTTTTAAGTCGCAATTCACTGGTAACGTTAAATGTAAGCAAATTAGATGTGCACTAGGATTCTATTGTTTGTATATATTAAATTGATTTGGTCTCTAGTTGCACTCTGTGTGGATGTATACTTTGTATATATTTTTTAATGAAATATGGATCTGGTAAAAAAAATTAGCAAATACTGGGAGCAATGTACCTGCCTGGCAATGAGCAGGTGAATAGGTTGAAACATGCAAAGGAAACCACAAATAAGCAGCAGAAGAGGAAAAAAAGTTTGCAAAAAGACATAATTTGCAAATTATTTCCACTGTGCACCACAGGAACACTTTGTTGTATATATATATATATATATATATATATATATGTGTGTGTGTGTGTGTATCCCTTATATTCTATAAATATATTTATATCTCCATAGGAGATGCTTTGAGTTTTTAGGAGATACCAATGAGGTGGGGGGTATGGATATTACATATAGTAAAGGTGATATGATGTGTGCACAATCTCACCATTACCATTTAAATGACCATCAGTAAATGTAAATAAGTATAGCACTGACTTATATTAGGTACAACACAAAATATACAAAATACTAAACTTACTTACATAGCTGAGATCCCTATTTCAAATGGAATGTCATATGGGCAGCTTAACCACACCCCTGTGTTTGCTCCATGTGAAAGGAAGTGTAATCCAGAAGAAGTTTCTGTCTGCTACACAGGATGTGATGTGTATTGTATGGACTATACACCAAAGCTCCTTATATACCATCTCCAGCCTGCAGGTGGTGTCAGTGAGTAATAAAAGGCAAGACATCCCTGTTCTCTATGGCTAGGAGGATAGAAGTGAAAGTAGATTGTGGTGTGTGCTTTGGAGAGATATTGACTGCAACACAAGATCCTGTGTGTAAGACCCGTGTGTAAGACCCTGTGTATAAACCATGTGTATAAGATCCTGTTACCACCTGTTGGGAGGACAGATTATGGACAGACAATTATTGGATACCAAATCTGAGATAACAGATAAGGATACACAATATACAGACCTGGTCAATATTCACCATATTCAATATTCACAATGTGCACTATGGTGCACCAAGACAGGACACCCCTGATTACTGCACTGTTATGCGGGGAATCTGTTTATGTGCACTATCTGCTTTGTGACAGACACCAGAGTAACCCACTGTGTGCCATGCTACCCATAATCCTTCCTAAAGCAGTGATCTGGTAAAAATTGGTGGCAGCGGTGCTAGTTAATACCATTTATTCTCCCTGTTTTCTTTGTATGTTTTGTTCTCTGTATTAAGCTATATGGAGGCTGCTACTGATAGTATGATTTAAATTTTCCTGTCCTGGTACCTGCAGATGAAATTCCCAATGAGACTTCGTAGCTCTACAGAGCAATTGCCAAACCTATTTTTAAACTGATCCATTGATGGGGTAACTAGGGAGTGGACTTTGGCTAGAACAATTTGAATTGGCAGCCACTATTAAGTTGGGATGAAGTGCTCGCTTGCAAGTCCTTAGCCTTTTGCTTAGTGGTAAAGCCAGGCAGGTATACCAAGGATTTACTGTAATACTTAAAAAAAGCAGTTATCAAAGTTGTCAATTAGATCTGTATAAAAGTGTATATAAAGGATAAATCCATTCCTTTAGGTAAACAACTGGGAATGAGAACTGTTTGTTTATAGGTTAGATTATTAGGGCAATGCTATTATAATACATGATTCTGTGAGGTACCATCACCCTTGCCGTGGTGATACTGGTAAGTATTACCTAGAAAGTAAATCACCAACAATGGGCTGATCGGCGCACACCATGAGAACTCCACAGGATGCTTAAAATCAGAAATCTTTATTTAACAAATATGCTCACATACATCGGCTCTGGCCTTATGCGTTTGGGGCCCCACTTGGCCCATACTCATAGGCTGAATATATGCTCACGCCTGCACCTGTTTTATAGTTTATAGATCTATTCCTCCAATCATGAACGGAACGAGTCCTCCGTAGGGCGGAGACTCATAGGGCAACGAGGCACTACTAAACACTACACACAATAAAGATAAAAACCTTATAATGCATTAAAAACAAAACAAAGAACAGAATCCACATTATAGGGCATATATACATACTGCACTACACAGAGGGAAAACGTGCAGGTGACCCACTGAATACTTCAGGTGAGTATAATACAAGGCACACACTTCTATTGGAGTAATTAACCCACAGAGGCTCATGGATATGTAGGCTTATGATCCGTATTAAACAATACACTGGAATAAATCCATTTGCATGTCTATATACAGATTAAAAGAAATCTAAGCCCAGTAGGGACAAATAAAAGGGAGAGACTCTTTTATAATTATGTATACAGATCCAATATATGGAACAATGTAATACAAACCAATAAAGTCGAATAGCAGGGAATAAAGCAAATGCAAAATGTATTATGGTGATCCTGGAATGTTCCTAATAAAAGCAGCACAGCACAGATACAAACAATAAACAAACACTATTCATAAAAGTCAAAAGGTATATTGAATCTCCAGCAATAGATACCGGTACATATCTACCTGTCCTAAAAGCTTATGATCACCAGCACAAGCAAGAGCACCAAAACCTCCACAACCTCCACAAGATGCAACATGCCCCCCCCTTATCACCTGTTCTAATGATCCATTTCCCCTATCTTCACTCCTCTGTGACCATTTTCTGTGCTACAGCCCTCTCAGGGTTTGGTTTAATCTTTTTTTATATATGGGTGTAATGATTTGTTGTGTTCCTGAGGTATGGGTTTTTCTGGGTTTATATTTGGTCTATTGTTTATATGAGCCTGTCAGGGTTGCTTTCACTTTATCATTTTCGCACATCCACTAGATTTTATTTACTAATTTAGTTACAATTTTTATGCATAAAATAAAAAAAGCCTTCCAACCACGTCAAGGTAACCCAGTAATGGAAGGTCCTAACAAATTACCTTGGGCCTTTAGCTCAACTACTCTGTCTATTACTCTTGACTTATGAGTTAACTAAACTTGGATCATATCCTCTAGTTCTAAACTTAATAGTTGCTTGTGAAGGTTCTCATTCATCCAGGTCATGGTATATCTGTTGTATTCAATTAGAATCAACTGGACTTGAAATGTAGTTCTTGAAGACGTTTCGCTAGTCTCCGACTGGCTTTCTCAATTCAGAATGACTTGTACAAGAATCTGTGTACAATTATGTACAGTTGCTGTTTGGTCTCCCCCACAGAAGAGCCAATTCCTCGGGTCAGGACTCAGCCGTGTATCTGCATCTTAAGGATAAAGGACATACATTTAAAAATTGTAATGTTAACATACTTGGCGAAGGAACGTGACTGGTTCAAGAGAGGTGTTAAGGAGGCCATTTATGTGAAATAAAGAAACCAAGCTAAATGGAGGTGGGGGGGTTCGACACCCATCTGTCTGCCTGTACAATGCTGTTTTAAACACCTTACTCTGGGCGTTCCTATAACACCTCTAGCCACTATCTATCACACCCTCACCTGGCTGTGATATGCTAATTGGGATTTTCCAGGGTACATAATTGCCACAGATTCTTGTAACAAGTCTTCTGAATTGAGAAAGCCAGTCGGATGACTAGCGAAACGTCTTCAAGAACTACATTTCAAGTCCAGTTGATCTAATTGAATACAACAGATAAACTTAGTAGCCATATTCTCTTAATTGAACTTCTGCCACCCCAGGTTTAGAGTTGTTATTGACAACTCTCATAACTGGGAGAAAATTAACCCCTTCTTCATAGCAAAGGATGGCATCTTTCCGCTGAGAGAATGGTGTCTTTATCTGTTTTTTTTTACTAAATAAAATGGTTTTTAAACGTATTCTACTTGATTAGTCCAAATAGTCTACTTGGTTCGCATTACACCCATTGTTAATTGGATATTTTTTAACAACAAGTTTCTACATTCAGTCCTCTTCAGTTCCCATCCACAGGATAAATGTTTCTAATTCCTCTTCAGTTCCTTCCACAAGATAAAACATCTTCATGTAGAGCCGATATTAATAACAGCTAAGACCAAATGTGTGGTATATATATGTTGTTTTAAATATTCCATATATAGATTGGCGAATGAGGGCCCCACATTTGTTCCCATAGCTGTCCCCAATATTTGCTTATAGTGTTGGTTTCAAATTTAAAATAGTTCTCCCCAACACAAACATTAACAGTCCTATTAAAAACTCCTCAGGGAATCCTTTATAATCCTCCCGGATCAAGGTCTCTTTACGAATTGCAATGTGTATAAGTTACTGGCGTCACAGGTTAGGAGTAACAGTATTGATCAAAACTCTTCAAACTCGTGTAAAATATCCATAAGGTGTTTCCGTCATCTAAATATGGATTGCATCATCCAAACTATCGGTTGAAGGAATGATTGCACATAACTGGATGCCGAACTGAAAATAGAGCCCCTAAAAGCCACTATAGGGTGACCCGGTGAGTTTGTAATGATTTATGAATTTAAAGGACAATTATACTCACCTTCCCTCCCTCCTCTTCTGTGTTCATTAGCTTTTATCCGGGTGAGGCTTCGGGAGGAAGTGGGAGGAAGTTCAAAAAGTTTTTATTCACAGGTAGTTCTGGTCTTGTCCTTCTTGGTGTGCACCCCCCTCTCTGTTGGTTTCCTGATGTGTATATGAAGTGGCCTTCATTCTGGGAGTTGTTTTGGTATGTGTATAGATTTATTTTATTTTGTGTCAATTCTATTTGTTGTTTTATTGTGGGCAAAGTTTTTGTTAATTTCTTTTATTTTGTGGTGTATTTCTGATTAGATTTGTTATATATGGGTTTATTTCCTGGTTGTAGTCAGGTGTTTGGTTTGAGGTTCTAGCAGTTCAAAGTAGAACAAGTTCATGGTCAGACCAAGTGATCTGCCCTATATTGGCTTTTTTTGAAGTTGCCATTTATCTGCAAGACCATTATCTATTCTGGAGTACAAATTACTTCTACTTACTTAGAGTGAAACGTATAATCCCTGTCTTTTATGTTTGGCGCCTGCCACACATCATACAGGCCTTCACTATGTATAAAGGGGTTTAGTTGATTGTTGTTCATAGTATCATAGTTTATCTGCTATTTGGTAAAATCTCTGCAGATGAATAAACATCCTTTTATATTTTTTCTGATTTTTTCATTAGTTTTTGATAAAAGCCTAAGTTTGGTGTGGGGGGGCGTAAAACATTGACCAGAGTACAAACACATTAACTTCACGAATCAAAATAGGTATCCACCATTTACATCTTGAATCAGTCATATAATTTAAAAATGCCACAGAGTTTCTTATTGCTATCACAACTCCATTTTTCTTTTTTGGACCATTAGCCATAAATATATACTCTCATGTTTGTTCCTGAGGGTTGGAAATTCATTCATTTGAAATGGGTTTCTTGGATACAATGATTCCACCTTATTTGGATTCACATCCCTCCAGAACAGAGATCTTTTATATTGGCTTTTGAGTCCCTTACGACATCATTTTAATCCCATTTATAGATATCTTGGTGATAGCTGACGCTGTACATATAGGCATCAAACATTTTGGTTTGAAAGTTATTCTTGGTATCATATTTAATTTTTTATAGGTAACTATTTCACTTGTTTTGTATGTTTAGATTCAACAGTTCTATAGCTCTGTTAAGGAATTGGTATCGTTTCTTATAGTGACTAGGTACGCTTTCATATTAGTATTTACAATCTAAATTAACAATAAAGCACAACATAACGTCTATAAACTTATTTAATTGGTAGAAGTGGCAATTCGAATCCCCAGTGTTCTTCGAGTTATCCCCAGTTAACTCGAAGCTTGTTTTGGGGCAATACATGCGCTACTTTAGGTTTCCATGTGTTGTTTTCAGTAACATTTGAACATTCAAATTTGAGAACATTTGGGGCTTAGGGTCCTGCAGCTTAAAACCGGGACCCCCCTCCATGGTACTTATAAATGCCCTTGCGTCACTTAGAAGTGCCCTAGCGGCACTGACAAGTGCCTTTGTTGGGTGTCCTGCAGCTTAAAACCAGGACCCCCATTGGCTCTTAGAAGAGCCCTTGTGGCATTTTCTTTCTTCACCGGTGACACCAACTCCACTGATGTCGCAACCCCAGGCAATGTCACTTTACCGCCAGTGACATTGCCAATGCTTGCAGTATTGCAAACGTCTTCTTTCTTCCTTTTTATTCTTCTGCCATCCTCAAATGGCAGAAATACCGTGGCTGACATTCAGGGGTCCCGCGGCTCAACTGGGACCCCCTTCCGGGTCCTTATAAGGACCATTGTGGACATAGGAAAGCTACTTTCAGAGAGCAGGAACAGAAGGAAGTAACCCTATTTATATACACTGAATATGGTATATTGGTATATTTTACATCTATCTTTTTTTTTTTTGCCATTTGAAACGGGGGGGAAGGAGACAGATGAACAGTAATTGCAAGGGATAATGGTCACTGATAGCCTGCTGCAGAAGGTGGCAGTGACATCTTTTTTGTTTATACAAAGCCATTGTTTGTTTAGGGTTTGTAAAGTACAGCGACTGTGCTAAGGAAAATCAATTGATGCATTTTCATTACCATTCAATCAAAACTGATCTCAAGCAAAAGGGATCTGAAGCATAAGGTAAAGCGCATTGACTATGGTCCCTCATGTTGATAAAAAGCAGTAACCAAGGATCAGAGTAGCCTGGACAACAACCTGAATGGCTCCATCTTACTAATATTCCTTATGACATTATACATTATTTATTTAGTTCTTAAAAGTAATCCTTGGTTTGAGTCACATAAAACATGTTCTTCCAGTCATCCTAGGGTATCTGGTGTACATAAAGAGAGATAATGATTAAAGGGATCAAGCCTGTAATGTAAACTGGAAATGAATATACGTGGTCAGGTTAGGACAGTGGTAGGTTCACCAAAGTTTGTTACCAGAAAGCCAGAAAGTGTAGCGCCTGTCTGAAGCAGAGAGAGTCACATGCTATAACTCAACTCTACTTGATTCCCTGTTTGGATCTCAAACTCCTTTCTATCTACTGTGTTGGTCTGTGTCTATTTGAGTTGTTTTTTTCTAAATTAAAAACTCTGTATTCAGGTTAAATGATCATGTTGGCACTATGCAATAAAAATGGGATTTTGTGTGCAGTTAGGGCACTCGACCTCCATATTAGAGCCATCACTGGTTTAGGAGCTTCTAATATTAGCAAACTCTGGTTCTTGCCCATGTTCTGTCTCCATATTATATTTATATACAGTATACTAAATGTATGTTTATGAACCACTTGTACTGTATGTACATATATAACAACCTGCAGTGTGCCCCTCCTTTCTTAACCAGCATTAAAGGGTATGTCCATACCCTTGGACATACCCTTTAACCTTTAAAGATCTCTTATGTGAAACGACATATACACACATTGCTTCCAATACTACATCCACCACTTATTAGTATGCAATGTTAATAAATATTGATAAAATCTATAAGGATTTATAGAAAGCTCTGATGTTGTGTACTTTTTATTACCTGCCCCTGTGGGCTTTATTATGTGGTTAAGACTACAACTTCCTTAGGGATCGGATGGCTAAGCACCATTCTTTTATCCGTTTAGCTCTGCCACTGGGGGGGTAGTAAAGGGGATGGACCCTACCAAGGAGAGTAAATATGGGGAACAGTCAGTGGCCTGCCACTTCAGGGAAAGGAAACATTCCCTGGTTACCCTGAGGTGGATGGCCATCAAGTTGATGTGGATTAATCAAATGACCCGCTTGTAAAAGTAATTAAGGTTGGCCAATGTTTACACTGATGTTAGGTCCCTAATCTTCCTTCAGCAATCTGAACATACTATTTAAAAAAAATCTTACTAGACTGGTATCTGGGGGCTTATAAGAACTATCCTGTGTGTTATTTTGTATGGCATTGCCTCGATTATGAGTCACTTAGCACATTGTAGCTTTATGTATTTATATGTATTTAAAAGTATTACAGGCGATGCACCAAGGGGCGCACCGCTCCTGTTTTAGAGGTTAAGTCACACTAACGTGTCATATCGGTTAGCGTGACTCAAACTCCTTCCTTGCGGCTGCTGCGTGGCTAACACGAAAGTAACCTCGCAGAACCGCAAGCGATGTTATATGCAGAAATTAGCATTCTATTGCAGCACTTTAAATGCCAGCTAATAGTTGGAGATCAAAGTGCCGGAATAGCAAAGCACCAGGTAGAGATGTTTGAGTGCTGCTATCGGCATTAACTCCGCCAGCTGTTTGCACCGGGTTCCGATAGTGGCTCTCAGGGTATCGCCCTGTTAGTCTCCAACACAGTCTGTGAATCTGGGAGCTATGGTAGATTGTTAGAAGATAATGTTTTTACAATTTAATTACTTTCACTATGTTTATACGTTTTAACCGAGTTAAGATATTTACACTTTATCAATATTTATAAACATTGCATACTAATAAGTGGGGGATGTAGTATTGGAAGCACTGTGTTATATATGTCGTTTTAAATAAGAGATCTTTAAAGGTTAATGCTGGTTATGAAGGAGGGCACTGGGGATGGGGAGGTTTCATCTATATTATAATTGCACTTGTGTTGTTACATCCTGAGGATGGCTACACATATTAGCCGAAACGTGTAATGTCATAAATAAAGTTTTAAACCTTATTCTAAATAAGGTACTTTACTCATTAGGTTGGGACTGATGCTGGGATACTGCCTTGAAGTAGCGCATTAGCTGACGCAAGTTTGTACAAACTATGTAACCAAATGTATCCATTTTAAATGCAGGTAATTACCCTTCATTGCTTGCATATAGTTTGATCGTGATATCTAATTAATTTATGCTTATATGTAGAGTTGAGTGCTGGAGACTTTGTGTAATGTATAAATTGCCGGTACTCCTTTGCACCGCACCTGAAAGTAATTTAGAATAAAGGTTTGAGCTGCATATCCTTGTATTTGTATATAATAATGGGCAATACGGCTAAGCTCTATTATATGCTTTGCTCCCTGAGTAAATTATTCCCCCCCCCCCTTTAGGCAGTCCAGATAAAAGAAGGTTTAGAAGCTCTGTAAGCTCCCATGATCCCTGGTATAGGTCATACTAAATAAAGAGGGAAGCAGGTATGGTCTTGTTCCCCCAGGGATTGTACTTACTCATTAGGTTAGGACTGATGCTGGGATACTGCCTTGGAGTGGCGCATCAGCTGACGCAAGTTTGTACAAACTATGTAACCAAATTATCTATTTTAAATTTAGTGCAGGTAATTACCCTTCATTGCTTGCATATATGTTTGATCGTGATATCTAATTAATTTATGCTTATATGTATAGTGAGTGCTGGAGACTTTTGTGTAATGTATATTTAATATTTATATATATATAGTCTGAATTGTTCCAGCCGAAACGCGTTGATGTAAGCACGATTGAATAAATAATTGTTTGCTGAATAAGATGAAAATCCCACGAGTGCTCTATCACCTTGGAATTTTATTTATAATATAATATATATATATATATAAATAATATCTATATACAATACAAGGATTTTTGGCTAATTTATAACTACATTTAGTGGAAGTGCTACTGATCTGGTCAAACATTATAAAAACATAGAAAAGATAATCAATGCACATTCCTAGGCCCCATACAATATCATATTATCTGCACCTGGCATACTTTTATAACAAAGGGTTTTAGTATGCATTACTGTGATCACATGAATGAAAAGCCTTCCAACCACGTCAAGGTAACCCCAGTCTGGAAGGTCCTAACTTGTAACTTTGTTTTACTTCAATTACCATTAGCAAACTTTTGCATTTCTCATAGTTGTGCACTGGATCCATATAACAGGCTCTCTCACTTCCCCCAGCCCTTTGGCTTTTTAAAATGAGGGAAGAGGCCATCCATCCAGTGAAATACTACAAAAGATGGGATAGTATACATCCACACAGAGTCGACTAGAGACCAAATCAATTTAAATATATACAACAATAGATCCTAGTGCACATCCAACTAATTTGCTTACATTTAACGTTATCAGTGAATTGTACTTAAAAAGCCTGCCGTGAATTAAAGCATTATTCAATAACTGGCCAAATTATTTTAAGCCCAGCAACCACGTCACGGTTTGCAATCCACCCAGTGCTTATATTAAAGGCATAGGACCTCCCATAAAAGAAGACATGTTGGGGGTGCTATAACCACATGGAGGCTTGACCTGGCTTCCCAATAAATACATACAATACAAGGATTGTGGAAGCACTCCAATTGGCTAATTTACAACTACATTTAGCGGAACTGCTACTGATGTGGTCAAACATTTATACAAACATAGAAAAGATAATCAATGCACATTCCTAGGCCCATAGAATATCATATCTGCACACTGTGCAGATAATATAATATTGTTATGGGGCCTAAAGGCTCTTGATTATCTTTCTATGTTTTGTATATATATATATATATATATATATATATTATATATATATTATATATTATATATATATATACACTGTGACCCCATGAATGAAAGCCTTCCAACCGGTCAAGGTCCTAAGTCCGGAAGTTCGTAACTTTAACCTTTTTTATATCAATTACATATTAAACTTTTGAATTTGTCACACTGCAGACTGGATTAATATAACAGGCTTTCTCACTTCCCCTGCTAACTGGCTTTTTATAGTTAGGGAAGAGGCTGTCATCCAGTGTTTAAAGGCATGGACCCTCCAATTAAGGGTCATGTTGGGGGTGCTATTACACATGGAGCTTGACCATGCTCCTAATCATGAGATCATAGTGATGAATATTACCGTAAAAAAAAACTTTGTTATAATGAATGCCAGTGTACAGATATGATATTGTATGGGGCCCAGGAATGTGCATTGATTATCTTTCCTTTGGATAATTTTTGATCAGATCAGTAACACTTCTGCGCAAAATATATTTGTAATTTAGCTAAAGAAGTGTTTCCACAGTCTTTCTATTGTATATATTTATTAAGAAGCATAGTCAACTTCCATTGGTAATAGCACCCCACAGCTGATTGCATGTATCTTTACTGCATACGCCAATCGCAGGCCCTCTTAAGCAACAGCATTGATACCCTTCTTATATGAATTGATCTGTACAGGGAGGTTATACAATGTCCTATAAACCATTGTATCTTTTTAGAAAGTTCATGTAACTTCTGTAAAAAATTTAGAAATGGATTAATAACTTCATCAAAAACATTGCCATTGCCTTTGTGGCTTATATATTAGGAGACTACAACAAAAATGAAACCACGAATTTCACAAAGAAATCTTTTCTTTCACTTAGACAAACTCATTTACCGGTCCAAAGCACTTTGTAGATAAGGGACATGAGCCCAGTCAATTTTTGGTTCTGGTTTCCCCATGTCTTGAGGGGGGTGAGGGACAGGCAACTTGAACTTAACGGAAGTTAGGTCCAGTGGATCAGGTGCTTACAGCCACTTGGTCTGCAAGGCCGAATAGGGATTATGACTTGTTGCAGGCTTCATCCTCTTGGATATGGCTTCTGGAGCTCCATGATCCATCCCCAGAGATCTTCAGGGAACCTCATCTACACATATTTACTTTTAAAGCCACAGATATCTGCTCAACTAAAGTTGGTTTTACAGTGTACATATCCTTAAAACTACCGCACACTTTGTTCTGTCAGTCTTTTGGGTTCTGTCTCATGGAGCCATGTACCCACTTACGGCAATGCAACAATTCCAAAAATAGTATCCAAGGACATCCTCCGTCTGGTGAAATAATCAATTTATTGTGAAATTCCTCACTCACAATGTTTCGTGTTTTCCTGTCCTGAAATAACAAGGCTATGTTCTCTTTCCTTAAAGGCTATGTCCACCCCTAAATAAATTTTTATATTCTGCTCCCCCATGTCCCCCAGCCCCAACCGCATATTTTTTTTTTCAGAAAGCCCCCCAAACTCTTACTTACCTCCCCTCGATCCTCTGCCGCACTGCCGGCCCTCGCTTGCGAGAATGCAAGCAGAGGGGCGGGACCGGAGTCGCGTCTGTGATTGGCTGAGCGGCAGCCAATCAGGACGCGGCTGCCGGTCATTCAGTGCAGCGGAGGAAAGCGAGAGGTAAGTAAGAGTTTGGGGAGCTTTTAAAAAAAAAAAAACATGCGGTTGGGGCTGGGGGACATGGGGGAGCAGAATATTAAGGGGATTGTGCTAGGGGAGGGATAGTAGAACGGGAGGGAGAGGGAGGGAGAGGGAGGGAGAGGAGGGGGGGAGGGAGGGGGGAGAAGGGCTGCAGACGCATGGCAGGATCTCCGGGAGGCCAGGTAGCAGGCAGTGTCCTATATGGACCGCTAGCCTCCTGGTGGGCAGTTTTTGGAACTTTGGGGGGGGGACTACAGAACCAGATGGAGTTGGATGTGAGGTAAGGATAAACTACACTACATGGTGGGGCCGTAGTTGGGGGGATTATAGTTTTGGGGGTGGACATGCCCTTTACATTTACTTTAAATAGAAATAACACTAAATATCCGTGATTCAATACAAGGAAAAAAGTGAAACCATGTAAACATTGGTTTATTTTTATAAACATGTTATTAACACCCTGTAGAGCCAACATACTTCTATTATGTGTTTCTGCATTGCTGACACTGATTTTTCAATTTAATAAGCAGTCATCTGGCAGTTACTAATTACCTACGTTAGAACAAATAATGTTTTTGTAAAGTGTAGTGCTGTTTTTTTTTAAGGAAGATTTTTTTTAAGGAAACTGAGTGTACACAGTCTTAATCAAAATAATCTTATGTAAACTACTCTTAGTTGTTTTCAGTGGCGTAGCTAGCTCTTTGGGCACATGCCCCAGATAAAATGCATGCCCCTGGTCTGCCAGCTTTGTTCCCAGTTTGCTGTATCAGTATCATTAAGTATTTTAATGTTTTTTATCATTATTTTTATTATTGTGGATTTATATAGCGCCAACAACTTTAGTCTTCTGTGAATGTAACATTCACATCAGGCCCTGCCCCAAAGAGCTGTTTTGAAATAAAGTACACACTTTTAAAAAGACACTGCTCAAAGGATGGAGGAGTGTTTTGCATGCTAGCTTTAGTGACAGTTAGAGGCAGACAGATTTGTTACGCCCCCTTCACAGCATGGCTAATTGAAGGCAAGAGAGAGGCTCGAAATCAGTTAAATAAATGTATGGGAAGGGCTGCATACCATTACTCGTTTTAAAGCAACAAAACAATGCATTGAGCCATACAGTTATCCTTTAACTGTTATTTGCAGCTTCATATGAACAGAGCTTGGGATATAAGCATGTGCAACATTGCCAGCAACCTGAAATATTCTACAAATTATTTTTACACTAAGAGGCTGATTTCAGAAGTGAGAACAAAAGTGGAATATTATCTTTGGAGCTGCCTTGTGATCTTAACCTCCATTATAGAAGTTATTGCTTTTACAAGCATCCACAGCAAAAATAACTTTAAAGGGCAAGACCAGTCAATATTTAAGTTTAACTATAAATGTTATCAACCCCCAAACCTAGCTTTCGCATTACTAATATATTCCAAAGATGCCCCTGAAGTCTCTTACCTGACCTGGTCCCTTGACGCCTAGGTGCTGCCCCCTCTCCTGTTACAATCGCATTGCGAGCATAAAGGAGCAGAGGGCTACTGTGCTGACAGGCATTTCCTTGTTGCAGCTGTCAGTCGATTGGGTGTGACGTCACGCCTTTATTGACAGCCGCAATCAGGAGTGGAGTTGTGGCGAGGGCCCTGGTCATGTAAGAGACTTCTGGGGCCTTTTTGAATATATTAGTAATGCAAAAGCTGGGGGGGGAGGGTGATTAACATTTACAGAGCTTAACTTTATTTTTGACTGGAAATGCCCTTTAATGTATTATTTTTTGGTATTTGCAATTTAGCTTCTGTTTACACATACTTGGCAGCTATCATGCACATAAGACAAAAAACGTATGTTTATTTTCAGGAATCTCCTACTGCTGACTGATAAAACAGATACAGCAGAACGGTTATTTTTGTTGTCATAAAATTGTACAACTCAATGCTTCCAGTTTCTCCAAGATATTATGAGGGTACATCCCCACTAAACTTTTCTCTCTGCTTTACATTTCCCTATACACATAATTTAAATGTGATTGCATGCATTACAGGATTGGAAAGCAATGCACATAGACGTCACTGTGAAGTTAATTACTCCTTGCTTGCAGGGCCGTTTTTAGGCATAGGCCACTAGGACACCTATGTTGATCCGGGGCGCCTATTCTTCTCCCTAGCATCTCCCTGTCAGCTTTTACTTGCTGTGTTAGATCTGCTCTCCTTGTTCTGCTGTATCTTCAACATTGTATCAGTACAGAGCCTGAACTCCACACACTCTAATAGCAACAAATGTTGCAATTTGCAAATGAACTGAAGGTGAAGGAAGGAGGGGGAGGATGAGCTCACTAATAGTACTGAGGAGAACTTTTCTAAAATGCCAGGCAAAAGCTGCTGCAGAATTTATAACAGTATAGCAGCCATGAGATCCCTATCCCTGCCTCTTTTCTCCTTCCACCCAACTCTCCAATTAAATTTAGAGTGAGTGAGAGTGAACAATTCAATGGAGGGACAGAAAGCAGGTACATACTGTATATCAGTCAATACTGCAGCTGGAAGGGTTAAAGGTAAATTCTCTGCTGGCCCTGAAAGTGTTAATGGCAATACTATGGGGAAGTCTGCTGGCACTGAAGGGTTAATGCAATTCTTGGAAAGGTTCTTGCACTGAAAGTATTAATAGTAAAGTCTGCTGGCACTAAAGGGTTAATGGTAATGTTCTGCTGGCACTGAAAGTATTAGTGCCAATATTCTTGGAGAAGCACTGAAAGAGTAAAACACCTCAGATCTCACCAACATTTCCCCCGTTCTGCTTCTGCTCTACCCGGCTAGAAACAATTTCTGGGGGAACACTGGTGCCACATACCGCACATCCAACTGAAACCTATCCTGTCCTTCAATCAGTATTTCATTTGTGGCCAGTGTCGCTGCATTCATACAAAAGTATTATACATGCCTGCCCACCTGGTACAGCGGGCACCTCTTACCAACTAGTGCGGTTACACTATAAAGAACAGTCGCAGTAGACGGGTCAGAAGCAGAAGGAGGAAACCCAGCTGTAGTTTGACAACCAAATTTTTTTTGTGTGTGTGGGTAGGCGCCCAGGGCACTAAAATGGCTAGAAATGGCCCTGCTTGCTTGGTTAATGAATAGGATGCAGATAGTGCTAAGTGGGGTCCACAGGTTCTGTGTTGGGGCCGCTTCTATTTAATCTGTTTATTAAGGATAAGTTATGCTGTAAAACCAAGTTAAGTTTAATTGGAAGCAGCAGCTTTAAAAAAATCTTTTGCCCTTTGTTTTTGTCCCTCTTGAGCCTACCTTTCCTGATGTTAAGTTGCTTCATCTTGTATCTGCATTGTAGCTGTTTAGCTCTGGCCTCAAGATTTCCTCAATCTTCTTCTTCTTTAGCCGCAATGCACTGCCATTGGGTCCATGCATGCGCGTAACGTCACGGAAGTGTGAGCGCGTGATTTATCACGCCACACGTGCACAAGTCAATGGCACGACCCAATGGACAGTGCATTTTGCGTCTAAAGAAGAAAATGATCCAGGAAATCTTGAGGGAAGAGCTAAACAGTCTACAATATATATATATATCTCCAAGAGCAGGGGTATTCACGGGTCTCACGGGTCTTCACACACTAGTTACTTAAAAGTGGTTTAATCATGATCTACGCATTTCAGCCACTCAAACGGCCGTCCTGAGGATCAACTGGTTCAAGTTACTTGCGCCTTCTTAAAGGAAAGGCTTTGTGAGACACAGGTAGGACGGCACTTGCTTTTTAAAAAAAAAAACTTTCACTTTATTTTCATCATCTTAAACAGAGGCTCTTATCGCCCAAACCGCATCATGGCAAATTGTATACACTGGCGACTTGCCAGTGTATACATTTGCCATGATGAGCGTTTTGGGCCGATAAGAGCCTCTGTTTTAAAGATGATGAAAATAAAGTGAAAGTTTTTTTTAAAAAAAGCAGTGGCCTACCTATGTTTGTTGCTGTGGAGGAGTTACTGTGAAGCCCTCGGACGTGCATGGCAGCATTAGTTAAGATCGGGAGAGATAGTGAGTGCCGGCGTAATCCTTCTGTTTGTGAGACACACCCAACTACATAAAAACATCCCTCATAGCTTTAGGTCATTCCTTACATACTTAACACTGTGGATTACAGACATATGTAAGATATATAGATTTGCATTTTGGATTATACAGGGGACAGGGCAGCTTGGATAAAAATATTACTTCCAACTTTAATCAACTATCTGAGCAACTCTATCATCTGTTCAAACATCTAGCTTTCTAGGTGCAATTGTACAGCATATCTAATAATAAGCAGCCATATACCATGACCTGGATGAATGAGACCTTCACAAGCAATAAGCAGGCATATTTCAAACGGTAGCATGGTGGATGACCACGACCATGGACCCACGGGCAGGCAAAATTGCACCCCACCATGACCACCCACCTATACAAACAACCCCTGGATATTCTCTTAAAAAAACATGTTAGCGACAGCATTTCATTCAAGCCCTTGAAGCCAGTGTGTCAATCTTTTAATCCATTGAACTTCACGTGGTAGAATTCATGTAGAATCCAATAGGACTTTCTTAGATTAGCTGACAAAGGGCATGTGATTAAAATTATGTCTGTCAAAATATCTGTCTGTGTGTACCCAGTCTTATTCTTTTATTGCTCTTAAAAAATGCTATTCTGCATTTATAATACAGCATTAGGGTGACATGCTTTGAAGTCTGGAAAGGTGGATGGTGACACATATCCCCATAAACCCCCCCACACACAAACAAACATACTTAGCTCTAAAGTATGTAATTACTTCTGGTAACAGTTTAATTAAGAGGACATGTAAGTAGAATTTGTGTTTGAAACTGTAATATGATGTTGGGTCCAGTTCAGCAATACAAATATAAGCCAAATCTTCACATACACACACATACCCACCTAAATGCCCAAATATCTATATATATACTCATCAGAGTGAGCAGAGTTTAGTGGTGTCGAATGTTTACTTTTCCTCCCCCTCCAAATTTATAATCACTTGCTGTAATTATACAATTAATTTAAGTAATAATAAGTATATGAAAGGTATATAAATATGATAATCATGACAGGACTCACCAACTCCCATACTCCCAACCCATAAAAGATTCAATACCTGTTTTCTCCAGGAGTATAAATAGGAAGGGATGGGAACGGAGTGTATTTCTGCCTAAAGGAAACTGGGTCCCTGTAAAATTTGAACGCTTAATAATATTCAATTTTTTTAGTGGGTAAACTTCCAAATAATGGTGAAAATGTTAAGACAGTTATTATTATTTCTCTCTGTGATAATCTTTATGTACATTATGAAATTCTACCTTCCATCTCCAGCAGCAAGGTAAACTGGATTATAAGAGGTGAGCCCTTCCACTTAGGGACAGATTCCTCACTAGGCCACCTAGGCCGTGGCCTTGGGCACAAAGCTGCTAGGGTAAGGCCATGCCCTGTCTTCTTACAGCAACTGCAGATCTTCCCCAGCATTACCTCATTTGTTGCTGGCCTCTGGTGTATAGACAGCACGGACGCTGCAGCACTTTGATGACATCACATAGCGTGCATGAAAGTGGCAAGTTACTTCTACATACCACTTTCTCCGGCCAAACATACTGCTAGAGGCAGGCAAGAAAAGAAAGCCGTCTGCAAAACTTTCCTAGGCAATCTATCATTCATACTGAGCAATATTGCTAATGGTAACTTGCATTGATGTGCAGCACCAAACTAAACCTGTTTTCCTTCCTCTATATCCATTTCTCTTTATTCACCTGTCCCTGTTACCTGTATTGTTTATTATTCTCCACCTGTCCCTGTTACCTGTATTGTTTATCATTCTCCACCTTTCCCTGTTACCTGTATTGTTTATCATTCTCCACCTGTCCCTGTTATCTGTATTGTTTATTATTCTCCACCTGTCCCTGTTACCTGTATTATTTATTATTCTCCACCTGTCCATGTTACCTGTATTATTTATTATTCTCCACCTGTCCATGTTACCTGTATTATTTATTATTCTCCACCTATCCCTGTTACCTGTATTGTTTATTATTCTCCACCTGTCCCTATTGCCTGTATTGTTATTATTCTCCACCTGTCCTGTTACCTGTTTGTTTATTATCTCCACCTGTCCCTATTGCCTGTATTGTTATATCTCCACCTGTCCCTGTTACCTGTATTGTTTATCATCTCCACCTTTCCCGTGACCTGATTGTTTATCATTCTCCACCTGTCCCTGTTATCTGTATTGTTTATTATCTCCCACTGTCCCTGTTACCTGTATTATTTATTATTCTCCACCTGTCCATGTACTGTATTATTTTATTATCTCCACCTATCCCTGTTACCTGTATTGTTTATTATTCCCACCTTCCCTATTGCCTTGTATGTTTTATTTTCCCTCACCTGTCCCTGTTACCTGTAAAGTTTATTATTATTCTCCACCTGTCCCTGTTACCTGTATTATTTATTATTCTCCACCTGTCCTGTTACCTGTATTGTTTATATTCTCCACCTGTCCCTATTGCCTGTATGTTTATTATTCTCCACCTGTCCCTGTTACCTGTAAGTTTATTATTCTTCCCCTGTCCCTGTTACCTGTATTGTTATTATTTCTCCACCTGTACCTATTACCTGTATTGTTTATTATTCTCCATCCTCCCTATTACCTCTATTGTTTATTATTCCTCCCTGTCCCTGTATCTGTATTGTTTTATTTTTTTTATACCTTCTCTCCCCAAGTCCCATATTATTATTTATTTTGCTTTTCCAGTCCATCTTGAGACTGCAAGATGCCTTCTGTTATAAGAAGGTGTTTCTCTGCTTTTATGCTCAGTGAGGGGCTTTTTGCTTCTTTTGGGCCCCTCTCCCAAGCTTTCTAGCTGCCTTTTCTACTGTACACCCAAGTCCCACCCATAGAGCCATGAATCTGTATCTTGCACTGACGAGATCTAACAAGATTGAAACACGTCGTGTTCTGCAGGTCAGATGATTGGCTCTATATATTAAGCTTTATTGCATGTTATTAGCCAGCGGTTCTGGACACATGCTTAGCTAAGGAGACATAAAGGAGTATTTGCATATCTCTGCCCCTTACCGTGGGAACATGGGGAGTAGAAATTACTTCTTGTTTCTTATGCTTTGTGGGCAATGCTATTAATATAGCATAAGACTGCAAATGCCTTCTGTTATAAAAGGTGTTTCTCTATTTTTAAATTACAAACTTAAAACTAAATAGGTCATCAGAGGAACCTCTTTACATTTTTGGCTCATTTAGAGCTGTGTTCAGCGAGCCTAAATGGCACCTCAAGAGTATCTGACTGTCAAGCTTATAATTCTGCATTCAAACAAATGTATTTTTTTTAAAGTGCCGCAAATTTATTCCTATCTGTATACAGTGTACACACATAATAATCCACAACAATTATAAACTGAAGTACGCTTTTATGCATATATACAGTAAACAAATCTTTCTTCAATGCAAAATGGACTAAGAGTCAAAAAACAACAAAAAAAAAAACAGTCAAGATATTATAAACTAAAGATACAGCAGTGCCTCAACATCCTAGGGAGAACGTTCGGGACGGACATGGTTTCCCACATCTGCAGCCAACTCCCTATACTTTAGGTACATGGGGGTGACGTTGGCTGAGAGAAATTTTCAAACTCAAGGGGAAACTATAGTGCGTATAAATTTTTTTTAAAAAAAAACAGTTAAAATACAAACTACCTGACAGGGAGGTAGGATTGTTGCTTTTTACCTCCCAATATAATTTCTATGAGGAGCAGCAGGACAGCATGTCCCGGCCAAGTTTTATGTGACCAGTGACAATAATTGTCCGCACATAGGAAATGCTAAAGATTATTCGTCATTTGCATGTATTGTCATATGCTTGGGGCGAAGATCAAAGCAGTGAGAGAGATCTCAGAGTCATTTCCTTTGGTCTATAACTAAAAACAAATTTAATGCTATGAGTGCAGTTAAGGATAGTTTTAGGTAGTCTGCAGAAAGCACTTGTCCATGCCTCAATTTTAGTGGAGGGTCTATATCTAATAATTTAAGACAACAAAAACAAGTGGGTTAAAAATGACTGGTCTATGCCAATAGTGGTTATGACCTTTATAGGATAAATAGAGGAATAGAAAGGGAGGAGGAGTTTGTCTTAAAAAATTACATTTAAAGCCTTAAATCAAAGAAGTATCAAGGCACTTAAGGTATCCGATTCAGTATCAGTTAAGGGGACTGTTGTCTCCAAACAATTAAGTTTAATGAAAAGCCTTTAATGAGCCATCAACCACCTTCTATGTGCTCCACAGCCCAAGATATAAATAAATGACTGACCAGAAAGTTAATGGTGGGCGGCTGACATGTGACAAAGGCCTCTCCTGCACAGTGCCGCCAGTGAGCACAGCCTCACACTCCCTCAGTGTGTGAGGGAACAGGAAGTCCCTCCTCCTCTCTGCTGTGTGAAGGACCTTCAGCTGCAGAGAAGGTAAGGGAATCTACAGCCCTTCTCTCTCACTATGTGAAAACAAGAGTCTCACTCTGCCTAAAAGGCTGTTTCCACAGAGTTTTCGGGGGGTAGTGGGGGTCAGAGTGGCCCACAAGCACCTGTGAGCAGGGTTGGGCTTAGGCACCCTGAGTGGGCGGCCTAGGCACCCATGAGTGGGCGGGTCATGGCACCCGTGAGTGGGCGGGCCATGGCACCCGCGAGTGGGCGGGCAGGCACCCGCGAGTGGGCGGGGCCACATGGGGCTGTAAGGGAATGGGCGAAGGGGGCCTGCAACTGGAGGGACCATGGGTCCTGAGTGAGGGACGGGGGGCTGCAAGGGGAGGAGACAGGGCAAAATGACTGACAGGTTTCAGAGCAGGAAGCAGGAAGCAGGAGACCTGGTGATGCTGCTGCCATATCACACACAAAAATGTAAATTCTTCAAAATCATGCAAAATAAACAATGGAAATAAATTGCAAAAACTCTCAGGAGAGCAATTTCCTATCAATTTACCGCAAGTCATTTTTGGACCACAGTTCCTCTTTAACTTTAACTCCTTCTTTTCGCCAGTGCAATGGATTAATATTTGTTTTTAAGATACTGTTAAGTGTGAGAATTAAGTGTGAGAATACTTTCAGGATTTACCCACAGCCGCAAAGCAGATATTGACGGCTTATTTACCCAGAGCCACTGGCAGTTTTATAGAGTTATGGTCGTTTTAGCGCCACTTTAACGCCACCTTAGTGCCACTTTTAGCTACACTTTAAAGGAAACTGTGGTCTCCAACACAATTTAGCAGGCTTTACTTTAAATGAGCCCTAGATCATCTCTGACTGCAGTCTGTGAGAAATGATATGGTGGTGAATGTTAAAATTTCCTCTGCTTCCATGTTGGATGATTGACATCCCCTGACATCTGCCACTCCCCTCTGCCCCAGGTTGAGTTTGAATGCTGTAGAAACAGAAAGTACCTGGTGGAAAATTGACAGTTGAGATGGGGAGCCTTTGAAGCAGACAGAGGCTGGTCACATACTAAGTTGGTCACATGGCTGAAAACAGGAAGTATTTCTAGCATAACCTTGCACAATTTTTCTAGATTTGATTTAGGGTTAATTTTGAAGGAACCATGGAAGGTCATTTTTTATAACCTAACTAGTTTGGAAGAATTGGAGACCACAGTTTCCCTTTAACTCGTTTTGCTCGCCCGATGCACAAGTTTTTTATGTACCTAAATTTTTTTTGTGTGTGTGGGTAGGCGCCCAGGGCACTAAAATGGCTAGAAATGGCCTGCTTGCTTGGTTAATGATGGATGCAGATAGTGCTAAGTGGGGTGCCACAGGGTTCTGTGTTGGGGCCGCTCTATTATACTGTTTATTAAAGGATAAGTATGCTGTAACCAAGTTAAGTTAATTGGAAGCAGCAGCTTTAAAAAAATCTTTTGCCCTTTGTTTTTGTCCCTCTTGAGCCTACCTTTCCTGATGTTAATTGCTTCACTTTGTATCTGCATTGTAGACTGTTTAGCTCTGGCCCTCAAGATTTCCTCAATCTTCTTCTTCTTTAGCCGCAAATGCACTGTCCATTGGGTCCATGCATGCGCGTAACGTCACGGAAGTGTGACGCGTGATGTTATCACGCCACACTGTGCACAAGTCATGGCACGGACCCAATGGACAGTGCATTTGCGTCTAAAGAAGAAAATGATCCAGGAAATCTTGAGGGAAAGAGCTAAACAGTCTACAATATATATATATATCTCCAAGAGCAGGGGTATTCACGGGTCTTCACGGGTCTTCACAACTAGTTACTTAAAAGTGTGTTAATCATGATCTACGCTTTCAGCCACTCAAAGGCCGTCCTGAGGATCAACTGGTTCAAGTTACTTGCGCCTTCTTAAAGGAAAGGCTTTGTGAGACACAGGTAGGACGGCACTTGCTTTTTTAAAAAAAAAAACTTTCACTTTATTTTCATCATCTTTTAAAACAGAGGCTCTTATCGGCCCAAACGCTCATCATGGCAATTGTATACACTGGCGACTTGCCGTGTTACAATTTGCCATGATGAGCGTTTTGGGCCGATAAGAGCCTCTGTTTTAAGATGATGAAAATAAAGTGAAAGTTTTTTTTAAAAAAAGCAAGTGGCCTACCTATGTTTGTTGCTGTGGAGGAGTTACTGTGAAGCCCTCGGACGTGCATGGCAGCATTAGTTGAAGATCGGGAGAGATAGTGAGTGCCGGCGTAATCTTTCTGTTTGTGAGACACACCCAACTACAAAACATCCCTCATAGCTTTAG
Organism: Hymenochirus boettgeri; assembly: GCA_019447015.1. Taxonomy (NCBI): domain Eukaryota; kingdom Metazoa; phylum Chordata; class Amphibia; order Anura; family Pipidae; genus Hymenochirus; species Hymenochirus boettgeri. Next base: position 176,389,504 of record CM033473.1, read on the forward strand.
GTCATTCCTATACATACTTAACACTGTGGATTACAGACATATGTAGATATATAGATTTGCATTTTGGATTATACAGGGGACAGGCAGCTTGGATAAAAAATATTACTTCCAACTTTAATCAACTATCTGAGCAACTTATGCATCTGTTCAAACATCTAGCTTCTAGGTGCAATGGTACAGCATTTTGTGGCCAGTGTCGCTGCATTCATACAAAAGTATGTATACATGCCTGCCTCACCTGGTACAGCGTGCACCTCTTACCAACTAGTAAAGCGGTTACACTATAAAGAACAGTCGCAGTAGACGGTGTCAGAAGCAGAAGGAGGAAACCCAGCTGTAGTTTGACAGACCAAATTTTTTTTGTGTGTGTGGGTAGGCGCCCAGGGCACTAAAATGGCTAGAAATGGCCCTGCTTGCTTGGTTAATGAATAGGATGCAGATAGTGCTAAGTGGGGTGCCACAGGGTTCTGTGTTGGGGCCGCTTCTATTTAATCTGTTTATTAAAGGATAAGTATGCTGTAAAACCAAGTTAAGTTTAATTGGAAGCAGCAGCTTTAAAAAAATCTTTTGCCCTTTGTTTTTGTCCCTCTTGAGCCTACCTTTCCTGATGTTAAGTTGCTTTCATCTTGTATCTGCATTGTAGACTGTTTAGCTCTGGCCCTCAAGATTTCCTCAATCTTCTTCTTCTTTAGCCGCAAAATGCACTGTCCATTGGGTCCATGCATGCGCGTAACGTCACGGAAGTGTGAGCGCGTGATGTTATCACGCCACACTGTGCACAAGTCAATGGCACGGACCCAATGGACAGTGCATTTTGCGTCTAAAGAAGAAAATGATCCAGGAAATCTTGAGGGAAAGAGCTAAACAGTCTACAATATATATATATATCTCCAAGAGCAGGGGTATTCACGGGTCTTCACGGGTCTTCACAACTAGTTACTTAAAAGTGTGTTAATCATGATCTACGCATTTCAGCCACTCAAACGGCCGTCCTGAGGATCAACTTGTTCAAGTTACTTGCGCCTTCTTAAAGGAAAGGCTTGTGAGACACAGGTAGGACGGCACTTGCTTTTTAAAAAAAAAAACTTTCACTTTATTTTCATCATCTTTAAAACAAGGCTCTTATCGGCCCAACCGCTCATCATGGCAAATTGTAATACACTGGCGACTGCCAGTGTATACAATTTGCCATGATGAGCGTTTTGGGCCGATAAGAGCCTCTGTTTTAAAGATGATGAAAATAAAGTGAAAGTTTTTTTTAAAAAAAGCAAGTGGCCTACTATGTTTGTTGCTGTGGAGGAGTTACTGTGAAGCCCTCGGACGTGCATGGCAGCATTAGTTGAAGATCGGGAGAGATAGTGAGTGCCGGCGTAATCCTTCTGTTTGTGAGACACACCCAACTACATAAAAACATCCCTCATAGCTTTAGGTCATTCCTATACATACTTAACACTGTGGATTACAGACATATGTAAGATATATAGATTTGCATTTTGGATTATACAGGGGACAGGGCAGCTTGGATAAAAAATATTACTTCCAACTTTAATCAACTATCTGAGCAACTCTATGCATCTGTTCAAACATCTAGCTTTCTAGGTGCAATTGTACAGCATATCTAAATAATAAGCAGGCATATACCATGACCTGGATGAATGAGAACCTTCACAAGCAATAAGCAGGCATATTTCAAACGGTAGGCATGGTGGATGACCAAAGGACCATGGACCCACGGGCAGGCAAAATTGCACCCCACCATGACCACCCACCTATGCAAACAACCCCTGGGATATTCTCTTAAAAAACATGTTAGCGACAGCATTTCATTCAAGCCCTTTGAAGCCAGTGTGTCCAATCTTTTAATCCATTGAACTTCACGTGGTAGAAATTCATGTAGAATCCAAATAGGACTTTCTTAGATTAGCTGACAAAGGGCATGTGATTAAAATTATGTCTGTCAAAATATCTGTCTGTGTGTACCCAGTCTTATTCTTTTATTGCTCTTAAAAAATGCTATTCTGCATTTATAATACAGCATTAGGGTGACATGCTTTGAAGTCTGGAAAGGTGGATGGGTGACACATATCCACATAAACCCCCCCACACACAAACAAACATACTTAGCTCTAAAGTATGTAATTACTTCTGGTAACAGTTTAATTAAGAGGACATGTAAGTAGAATTTGTGTTTGAAACTGTAATATGATGTTGGGTCCAGTTCAGCAATACAAATATAAGCCAAATCTTCACATACACACACATACCCACCTAAATGCCCAAATATCTATATATATACTCATCAGAGTGAGCAGAGTTTAGTGGTGTCAGAATGTTTACTTTTCCTCCCCCTCCAAATTTATAATCACTTGCTGTAATGTATACAATTAATTTGAAGTAATAATTAAGTATATGAAGGATATATTAAATATGATAATCATGACAGGACTCACCAACTCCCATACTCCCACCCATAAAAAGATTCAATACCTGTTTTCTCCAGGAGTATAAATAGGAAGGGATGGGAACGGAGTGTATTTCTGCCTAAAGGAAACTGGGAGGTACCTGTAAAACTTGTAGACGCTTAATAATATTCAATTTTTTTAGGTGGGTAAACTTCCAAATAATGGTGAAAATGTTAAGACAGTTATTATTATTTCTTCTGTGATAATCTTTATGTACATTATGAAATTCTACCTTCCATCTCCCAGCAGCAAAGGTAAACTGGATTATAAGAGGTGAGCCCTTCCACTTAGGGACAGATTTCTCACTAGGCCACCTAGGCCGTGGCCTTGGGCAGCAAGGCTGCTAGGGTAAGGCCATGCCCTGTCTTCTTACAGCAACTGCAGATCTGCCCCAGCATTACCTCATTTGTTGCTGGCCTCTGGTGTATAGACAGCACGGAGCTGCAGCATTCTTTGATGACATCACATAGCGTGCATGAAAGTGGCAAGTTACATTCTACATACCACTTTCTCGGCCAAACATACTGCTAGAAGGCAGGCAAGAAAAGAAAGCCGTCTGCAAAACTTTCTCTAGGCATCTATCATTCATACTGAGCTAATATTGCTAAATGGTAACTTGCTATTGATGTGCAGCACCAAACTAAACCTGTTTTCCTTCCTCTATATCCATTTCTCTTTATTCACCTGTCCCTGTTACCTGTATTGTTTATTATTCCTCCCCCCCCCAAAAAACCTGTCCCTGTTACCTGTATTGTTTATCATTCCACCTTCCCTGTTACCTGTATTGTTTATCATTCTCCACCTGTCCCTGTTATCTGTATTGTTATTATTCTCCACCTGTCCCTGTTACCTGTATATTTATTATCTCCACTGTCCATGTTACCTGTATTATTTTATTATTCTCCACCTGTCCATGTTACCTGTATTATTTATATTCTCCACCTGTCCTGTTCCTGATTATTTATTATTCTCCACCTTCCTGTACCTGTATTGTTTTATTCTCCACCTGTCCCTATTGCCTGTATTGTATTATCTCCACCTGTCCCTGTTACCTGTATTGTTTATTATTCTCCACCTGTCCCTGTTACCTGTATTATTTATTATTCTCCACCTGTCCCTGTAAACTGTATTATTTATTATTCTCCACCTATCCCTGTTACCTGTATTGTTTATTATTCTCCACCTGTCCCTATTGCCTGTATTGTTTATTATTCTCCACCTGTCCCTGTTACCTGTATTGTTTATCATTCTCCACCTTTCCCTGTTACCTGTATTGTTTATCATTCTCCACCTGTCCCTGTTATCTGTATTGTTTATTATTCTCCACCTGTCCCTGTTACCTGTATTATTTATTATTCTCCACCTGTCCATGTTACCTGTATTATTTATTATTCTCCACCTGTCCATGTTACCTGTATTATTTATTATTCTCCACCTATCCCTGTTACCTGTATTGTTTATTATTCTCCACCTGTCCTGTTACCTGTATTATTATTTTCTCCCCACCTGTCCCTGTTACCTGTATTGTTTATTATTCTCCACCTGTCCCTATTGCCTGTATTGTTTATTATTCTCCACCTGTCCCTGTTACCTGTAAAGTTTATTATTCTTCCCCTGTCCCTGTTACCTGTATTGTTTATTATTCTCCACCTGTACCTATTACCTGTATTGTTTATTATTCTCCACCTGTCCCTATTACCTCTATTGTTTATTATTCCTCCCCTGTCCCTGTTATCTGTATTGTTTTATTTTTTTATACCTTCTCTCCCCAAGTCCAATATTATTATTTATTTTGCTTTTTCCAGTCCATCTTGAGACTGCAAGATGCCTTCTGTTATAAGAAGGTGTTTCTCTGCTTTTATGCTCAGTGAGGGGCTTTTTGCTTCTTTTGGCCCCTCTCTCCCTAAGCTTTCTAGCTGCCTTTTCTACTGTACACCCAAGTCCCACCCCATAGAGCCATGAATCTGTATCTTGCACTGACGAGATCTAACAAGATTGAAACACGTCGTGTCTGCAGGTCAGATGATTGGCTCTATATATTAAGCTTTATTGCATGTTATTAGCCAGCGGTTCTGGACACATGCATTAGCTAAGGGACATAAAGGAGTATTTTGCATATCTCTGCCCCTTACTCTGGGAAACATGGGAGTAAGAAATTACTTCTTGTTTCTTAGGCTTTGTGGGCAATGCTATTAATATAGCATAAGACTGCAAGATGCCTTCTGTTATAAGAAGGTGTTTCTCTATTTTTAAATTACAAACTTAAAACTAAATAGGTCATCAGAGGAACCTCTTTACATTTTTGGCTCATTTAGAGCTGTGTTCAGCGAGCCTAAATGGCACCTCAGAGTATCTGACTGTCAGCATTATAATTCTGCATTCAAACAAATGTATTTTTTTTAAAGTGCCGCAAAATTATTCCTATCTGTATACAGTGTACACACATAAATAATCCACAACAATTATAAACTGAAGTACGCTTTTATGCATATATACAGTAAACAAATCTTTTCTTCAATGCAAAATGGACTAAGAGTCAAAAAACAAACAAAAAAAAAAAAACAGTCAAGATATTATAAACTAAAGATACAGCAGTGCCTCAACATCCTAGGGAGAACGTTCGGGACGGACATGGTTCCCACATCTGCAGCCAACTCCCTATACTTTAGTACATGGGGGTGACTGTGGCTGAGAGAAATTTTCAAACTCAAGGGGAAACTATAGTGCGTATAAAGTTTTTAAAAAAAAAAACAGTTAAAATACAAAACTACCTGAGACAGGGAGGTAGGATTGGTGCTTTTTACCTCCCAATATAATTTCTATGAGGAGCAGCAGGACAAGCATGTCCCGGCCAAGTTTTATGTGACCAGTGACAATAATTGTACGCACATAGGAAATGCTAAAAGATTATTCTGCATTTGCATGTATTGTCATATGCTTGGGGCAAAGCATCAAAGCAGTGAGAGAGATCTCAGAGTCATTTCCTTTGGTCTATAACTAAAAACAAATTTAATGCTATGAGTGCAGTTAAGGATAGTTTTAGGGTAGTCTGCAGAAAGCACTTGTCCTAGGCCTCAATTTTAGTGGAGGGTCTATATTCTAATAATTTAAGACAACAAAAACAAGTGGGGTTAGAAAAATGACTGGTCTATGCCAATAGATGGTTATGACCTTTATAGGATAAATAGAGGAATAGAAAAGGAGGAGGAGTTTGTCTTAAAAAAATTACATTTAAAGCCTTAAATCAAAGAAAGTATCAAGGCACTTAAGGTATCCGATTCAGTATCAGTTAAAGGGGAACTGTGGTCTCCAAACAAGTTAAGTTTAATGAAAAGCCTTTAAAATGAGCCATCAACCACCTCTCTATGTGCTCCACAGCCCAAGATATAAATAAATGACTGACCAGAAAGTTAATGGGTGGGCGGCTGACATGTGACAAAGGCTTCTCCTGCACAGTGCCGCCAGTGAGCACAGCCTCACACTCCCTCAGTGTGTGAGGGAGACAGGAAGTCCCTCCTCCTCTCTGCTGTGTGAAGGACCTTCAGCTGCAGAGAAGGTAAGGGAATCTACAGCCCTTCTCTCTCACTATGTGAAAACAGAGTTCTCACTCTGCCTGAAAAGGCTGTTTCCACAGAGTTTTCGGGGGGGTAGTGGGGGTCAGAGTGGCCCACAGCACCTGTGAGCAGGGTTGGGGCTTAGGCACCCATGAGTGGGCGGGGCCTAGGCACCCATGAGTGGGCGGGGTCATGGCACCCGTGAGTGGGCGGGGCCATGGCACCCGCGAGCGGGCGGGGCCACATGGGGCTGTAAGGGAATGGGCCAAGGGGGGCCTGCAACTGGAGGGACCAAGGGGGCTGCAAAGGGGAGGAGACAGGGCAGATTGACTGACAGGTTTCAGAGCAGGAAGCAGGAAGTGCAGGAGACCTGGTGATGCTGCTGCCATATCACACACAAAAATGTAAATATCTTCAAAACCATGCAAAATAAACAATGGAAATAAATTGCAAAAACTCTCAGGAGAGCAATTCCTATCAATTTACCGCAAGTCATTTTTGGACCACAGTTCCTCTTTAACTTTAACTCCTTCTTTTCGCCAGTGCAATGGATTAATATTTGTTTTTAAGATACTGTTAAGTGTGAGAATTAAGTGTGAGAATACTTTCAGGATTTACCCACAGCCGCAAAGCAGATATTGACAGGCTTATTTACCCAGAGCCACTGGGCAGTTTTATAGAGTTATGGTCGTTTTAGCGCCACTTTAACGCCACCTTAGTGCCACTTTTAGCTACACTTTAAAGGGAAACTGTGGTCTCCAAACAATTTAGCAGGCTTTACTTTAAATGAGCCCTAGATCACATCTCTGACTGCAGTCTGTGAGAAATGATATGGTGGTGAATGTTAAAATTTCCTGCTTCCAGTTGGATGATTGACATCCCCTGACATCTGCCACTCCCCTCTGCCCCAGGTTGAGTTTGAATGCTGTAGAAAACAGAAAGTACCTGGTGGAAAAATTGACAGTTGAGATGGGGAGCCTATTGAAGCAGACAGAGGCTGGTCACATGACTACAAGTTGGTCACATGGCTGAAAACAGGAAGTATTTCTAGCAATAACTTTGCACAAATTTTATCTAGAGATTTGATTTAGGGTTAATTTTGAAGGAACCATGGAAGGTCATTTTTTATAAACCTAACTAGTTTGGAAGAATTGGAGACCACAGTTTCCCTTTAACTCGTTTTGCTCGCCCGATGCACAAGTTTTGCAAAAGACACATCTGCCTCAATTTAATATCACGCTGGATTTAACCACCTATTAGCATGGGATATTTTCTCATAGGAATAACAATTTATTTCAGCCTAAGCAATGTAAATAGTTCTTTGCTGTGAGGGCATAATGTTCAGCCTCCTGAAAATGTTGTTTTGGCCAAATCACTTAATGGAGGTTTAGATGTATTTTTGGGCAGACAGAACAATCAGGGTTATCCTTGGTGACTATATTCATGTGTGGGCATGTGTAATTGGTTGTGTCTATGTTTAGTTTGGTGTACAGGGGGCATGCATTAATTGGAAGGAGGAAACTGGACTTTTTTGTTAGCGTGGCTTGGTGTAACACTCCGGATTCCCAAGTATTCCTTCAATCCGAATACCCCAATCTACAACCACTATCTTCACCAATAGACAAGCCCCCATTTGCCAGGAGGCTAGATACGCCTCACCGAACACGGTTGCCCCCTGGACTTAGAGTGCAAGGTATTCGAACTGAGGCCGGGAATACTGAAGATGTCCGAAGAGAAACCGACAGACAAGGCACAAGGAGAGATACAAAGGTCAGGTACCAAAATACGAGGTACGGACTAGGAGCAGGCAAGAGCAGAGTCAAAAACAGAGCAAGAGGTCAAAACCAGGAATCAGGTCGACAGGCACAGTACAGAGGGTTGAGCAAGAAGCGTAGTCCGGAACGAGCAGAGGTCAGGGCAGGCAGATACGAATCAGGGTAAAAAATCAGGCAAAGGTCAGTAACAGAGAAAATACAAGATAAGCAGACCACGAGCAAGATAGATAAACTAACCGCTATATCGGGCAAGGACCAATGCACTAAGGGGTTTAAAAGGCTAAAGGAACCAATAGGATGACAAACTGTAAGAAGAAGAGAGCGGATTAGATAATGGGAAGATTTTGAATGGAAAAGGCGAACTGTCACTGCGTCCGCAAACACGAGGATCGTTGAATCGGAAGCCGCGAACGAAACGCGAATGCTGGCGAAGACCGAAGAGTGCAGGAAGCTGCCGGAGAAGGCCAAAGGCTCCTGGACATGGAGGTCGCTCCTTTTTTAACTTAATGGACTTTTTTTTTTTAACCCACAATTAAATATGTAAGTATTATTATTAATAGTTTTTGCAATTATTCATTATTTTTATTTTCCCTTCACATGTTTGATAACATTTTGTTTGGTGACAAAAAAAATTTTTAACAATGTTTTAGCCTGATCAACAGAATTATTACACCAACCAATCATCTCAAAATATTACTTATTTTTATGGAATTAAACAAAGTTTTCAGATGTCTACAGTATTCAGAGTGATCAAACCAATTTTTTTATAACCTTTTTCTTAGTTATTAACCAGCCATGATTGCACTTCTGTATAATCCATTTACTTGTAAAGTATCCATGTCCTGATGAACATTTCGCCTATATGGCCATGGTCCCACTGATATTCTAAATCTAGATAATTCTAAATGAATGATGTGGCCTTTATACATGTAAGAGAACATTGTAATGTCAGTTAAAATAGGAAATGATGGTCCAAGTTAGCAGCAGTTTAACAGGCAGTGTTAGCAATCTGTTGAACTGTTTAAGGTGTTCAAAATGATTCTAAGCTACGTATAATAAATCATACCAGTCAGCATGTTGCCTTCTTTTTTATTTGGAGTGTAGATATGATACGATTGACTACTGTTTACATGATGAACTGCAGGGGAAAAAAGATCAATGTCAACTCTGCAAGTACTTGTTGTGTTTGTGAATTAGTAATATCTCACAGCTTGGCATCACACAGCCACAAAAGAAAGTGTGTTTTTCCCTGAACAATTATTTTTTTCATAGCGAGTCCAGACATTGCTCCATATATATATTTTTATATGTTTATTGTTCTGGAAGTCACAACTTAAGATCATTAAAACAATATTTCCAAATAAGAAAGTGTATTTATCTTTAAAGGGGAACTGTGGTCCAAAAATGACTTTTGGTAAAATGATAGGAATTGCTCTCCTGAGAATTTTTGCAATTTATTTTCATTGTTTATTTTGCATAGTTTTGAAGATATTTCAATTTTTGTGTGTGATATGGCAACAGCATCACCAGGTCCCCTGCACTTCCTGCTCTGAAACCATGTCAGTCAATCTGCCCTGTGTCTCCTCCTCCCCTTGCAGCTCCCCTGATCCCTCCCAATCATGGACCCCATGGTCCCTCCAGTTGCAGGCCCCCCTTGGCCCATTTTCTTACAGCCCCACGTGGCCACTCCCATCCGCAGACGCCTAAGCACTGCCCACTCGTGGGTGCATAAGCCCCGCCTACTTGCGGTGAGAACTCTGCCTGTTTTCACATAGTGGGAAGAAGGGCTGTAGATTCCCTTACCTTCTCTGTCAGGAGAGGGAGTCTGAGGCTGTGCTCACCAGCGGCACTGTGCAGGAGAAGCCTTAGGATGTTACATGTCAGCCTCCCACCCATTAACTTTCTGGTCAGTCATTTCTTTATATCTTGGGCTGTGGAGCACATAGAGAGGTGGTTGATGGCTTATTTTAAAGGTAGGAAACTGGCCTTTAATTTAATAGTTCCCCTTTAAAGGGCATGTCCAGCATTTTAAAAAAATTATAGTCATGTTGAGCACCCCCAAACCCCGTTTTCGCATTATGTATAATTGCCAAAAATGCCTGAAGGGACTTGCCTGACCCGGTGCCTTATATGATTCTGATTAGTTACCAATGTGTGTGTAAACTGTGGTAAGAAAGTGTAAATGTGCATTCTCATAACTCTTCCCACTCCTTAGAAGGAATGGTGCTCCAAAGCAGCTTGAGATATTGAGGGGTTTTAACCATAAGACACCACAGTGTTCTCCCCAGAATTTCTTTCTAGCCAGGTTGAATGAAAGTAGCCAGTATATATTGTAACATTTTCAGGTAGTACGGACCATTGTCTCCCAGGAAAGAGAGCCTTTAAGCACAATTTTACACGCAGAAACAGGCAACAGTCTTTGGTTTGATTTTCAAACTGACCTCAGGGCACGGTCACACTGCAACGCAAACGCATGCGATTTCATGTGCGCTTTCGTTGCATTTGCGCATGCGTTTTTTTCATTAACTATTGAAAACCACATGCGATTTCGATTTAAAATGCGAAACGCAAATCACAAACGCAACTCACCTGAAAACGTGCGTTTTTGGAGGGTTGCCACGTTTTAAATGATATGAAAAAAATGCAAGCGCAAACGCAAAAAAAGCACAGCAGTGTGGCCTAGCCCTCAGCCAGGTTTATTTAGGGTATTAGCTCACACAATAAAAAAAATAAATCCTATGCCACACTGGCCTAACAAATACAAAATATGTGTCCCTGAGGGCAAGGCCACACTGCAACACAAACGTAAATGCAATCGCATGCGATTTCATGTGCGAGTTTCGTTGCGTTTGTGCATGCGATTTCTTCAATAGGTATAGGAAAACGCATGCGATTGCGGTTAAAAATGTCTCTCCCTGGAGAATTAGCTGGTTGTACCTCCTACTGGGGTTTACAACTCTGACACTCAGAGGTACTGGTCTGCCTGCTTGCAGACCCACAGGCTCCTTGCCTGATCAAAACTCTCCTCCCAAAACAGGCTACACCTGCCCTTTTAATTAGTGAGCTCCAGCCACAGGGAATTAATTGATCTAAACTGGACTGGACCAGCACTGAAACCATTTACCATTAGTGTCTTGGGCCACATTAAAGCAAACTATATCACAATTTAAACCATTTTATGACTTTCTTACATTTACACCTTTACAATATATATACAATTAGAAAATCACTACTTTGGAATATGTTACATTGATAACCTGGCAATGAATAAGCTCTTTCTTGCACAGTAAAACACATATTGAGCTTACAATCTCCATGTGTATGTGTAGTCGTTCATTTCAAGATGTCGTAATGAGGATTTTCCAAGCTGAGCTACTTGATAAAGTGTTTGTGAGATCCATAGATAACCCTCCTGGATAGAAATTAAATAATAAAAGTTCAAAAGGAAAAAAAAGTTTGTAAAAAAAATTATTTGAGTGGTACGAAAGGGGCAACCTGTAAAATAAGTACCATTATTATTATTATTGTGGATTTATATAGCGCCAACACCTTCCGTAGCACTTTACAATTACATGTACACATTCACATCAGGCCCTGCCCCAAAGAGCTTACAATCTAAGCACATTTATTTGACACATACAACCTATCAGTATGTCTTTATGATTGTGGGGGAAACCAGAGTGGTTTCAAGCACAGGGAGGACATATAAAAACAACTTGCCGACGTGTCCAAGGGTGGAATCGAACTCACTGAAAGACATCAGTGCTCACCACTGAGCCACCATGCTGCCCATTAACCTTATTAATCCAGAGTCACAATCAATCATATCTCCTCTAATATAGCAATTGAGTAAATTCAAATCAGGTTATACCTTACTTGTGACTAACGCGAATCGCCCCCCAAAAAAGAGCCACAAACACTATTTAAACAGCGTGTGTGTGTGTGTGGGGGGGGGTTAAGCCTGTACGCTGCTGTCACAACACCTGCCTATGCTACTTTTACACAAACATCTTTTAGCAGTTTCGTAGCGGAACCTTATGTTCAGCAATAGCGTTCAGTTAACAGTGGCTGCTTAGAAAACATCTGGTAACCAATACGAAACGGCTATACAAGCAAAAACATGCTGCTCATGTAAAAGTAATCCACTGGTTAATAGGTTAGCGTGACTTTAAGACTAGAGTAGGAGTGCTATGGATCTCAGTAAATAAATCCCGATGTTGGTGTCTTAGTAATCAGTGTGGCAAATATGAATCTAAGAATATAAACATTTTGGGGCTGGACTTTAACCCCCGAATCTATTGCTCGCACAGTCTAAACAGGAATTCCTTTCCAATCCGGAACAGGTGAGTGACCCAAAAGTTCAAAACATAAAACAGCAAAATCTGGTGCACTTGCCACTGATGTTCGCAAACTCAGTGCCCCAGGCCCAACACACAAGCCTCCAGTACAAGTAATTAAAGAAGAAGAGCTCTAAGCATTTACCTCCACAAATGATCTAAGCCGTAGGCAGGAAAAAACATTACAGTTTAATAAAACATGCTAAAGAAAAAGACACATCTTTTGTGATTCGTGCCATGAGGCACTTAATCATAGGCTGATGCTTGTGAAAGTTCTCATTCATCCAGGTCATGGTATATCTGTTGTAATCAATTTCTGAATTGAGAAAGGCAGTCGGATGACTAGCGAAACATCTTCAAGAACTAAACTTTAAGTCCAGTTGATCTAACTGAGTACAACAGATATAATTATAGGCTTAAAAATGGAAAGACGAAATGAGGGTTATGTAGCGTCTAAACGGACACACACTAGACCTGTATTAAATCACATACACATATTTTGTAGCAAGTTAATCTCCATGTAACATTTAACTCCAATTAGTTAATAAAGATAGATTCAATCAGGGCGATTTTCCCAGAGCCGCTCACTCTCTGGGTAAATCTCGCAAATTTGATTCAACATCGCATTTGCACAAGTGGGTAAATTCACAATTGCATTAATCAGCACTTAGCAACACAAGCAGAAGTTTTATTCATATTACGATCCTGTCATTAGACAGAAAAGGACCTGGGTAACATCAATCCGATGCAGTTTTCACTTGCCAAAAGGATGGCCCCTGAACAACACTGAGCCTCTTCTATCCAGTGATGTGAATCCTGCACTTTATTTTACAGTTTAAACTTTTAATTAGTTGTGCATTATAAACTCCTTTTTACTATGTCCACAACTTAAAGGAATTGCACACTGAAAATCTCTAAATGAATACATTAATTAGCACTTATTCTGATGTGTTTTTATCTTGCTGCATGACTTGAATCCAGTACTTCAAGCTTAAGGGGCCCATACACGGTGCAATGAAATCGGTTGATTGAATTACAGACCAGATTTAAATTGGAAACGATGCTTGTACAATGGGACATAAACAAACAAGATAAAATTGTTGCTATTGCTGTGTACAATCTGGCTTTAATAGGCAGATATGATTGTGTAAAATGTAAATTGTTGCAGAATAGAATGGTAAGGTTAGAAAGTCACCAATTCACCATATATCGACAGATTTAATCGTTGCCGATAGTGTAATGTGGCAGAAATGCCGAACGTACAAAGCACATTTTGGGGTTGAGGTTTTGAATGGTAATGAAGATGTGTGTTCGTACATCAATTAATGTGCCTGTTGTTGTCATGTGTACCGCAACACACATTGCCATCATGAACAAAATATACACTCTATGGTCTCTCACCTTACAGACTGTGAGCTCTGCTCTTTCCAGGAAGTTGTTTATTTGACACTCCAGGATTGAGTTGGAAGACGTTTTTTGAACGATCATCCATCCATATACATAAACAATTTTGTTGTAGCAGATAAAAGTTTTCTGTCCTGACCGATCACCTCCACATTCAGTCAGATCTTCTCAATTTAATTGCACCAGACTTTATCTATACTATTAACAAAACAATTGATGTACAATAGTGGAGTTTGTACGATGATCGTACAACAAAATTGTACCCTTAAGTCTCCCAGCCCCCTGCCAGACTATCTGACTCTCTGTGAGGACAAGCATGCTCAGAGGGAATTTCCCACCATGCAGTTACTTACCAACTGTTACCATTCCAGCTACAGCAAAACTATACATAACTGAAAAGTATGATACTAAGGCACTTATTTGACAGCTGATATGAAAGATTTTTTAGACAGGCCGTCGAAAGAAATAGGGGAAAGATCAACAAAGAATTCTACAGGAAGAGTTTGGAACTGGTGGTCAAAAAGTCTTAATATATAATGAAGTAATATACACGGGTATACCAAATAAATTGGAATCCTGTGTAGAAAAAGGGAATCTTAAATGGAAAGGGTTCAGAGAATGGTCAAGTTACAATTATGCTTACTAGAGTAAATGCGCTTGTGTGGGGATATGATTACTGTGTATAAATACATTAACGGGCCATAGAATAAACTATCTGGGCTATTGTTCTCCAATAGAACATGTCAGAGGACACGCGGACATCCCTTAAGCCTTGAAGAAAATAAGTTTAGTCTTCAAGTTCAAAAGGGTTTTTTCACAGTGAGAACATTAAAACTAAGTACCTGTCTTCCATTGGATATGGTGGTGATGGCAGGTTCATTCGGTAGTTTTTTTTTAAAAAGCTGGATTAGTTTCTAAAAACAAGGAACATTGCAGGTTATTGGTATCGATACATAAATTTGAAGTTGATCCAGGAATATTTCTGATTGCCGCTTGAAGTTAGGAAGGAATTTTTCCTCTTCTTAATGTTTTTTTTTTTTTTTGCCTTTCTCTGGATCAGCTGTTTGGCAGCAATGTGGATATTGCCGAGTAGGTTGGACTGGATAAACATATGTCCTCAAATATTATGCTATACAATTATGACTGGGTACAGTGAAATGACACGTAGAAGTACAAGTTGGACACCATTAATTATTATTTGAAACTGCAGTGCCAACCTTCCTATATGGTCACTAATGGGTGTGATCTTGGTTAAGTGGCTGATGGTTTCTCCTACAGGAACATAGTAACAAAAGATTACATCATTACCTCTTTGTAATGAAGCCTTAAATTCAATACACCAAATTTATGAAAAAATAGACGGGAAACATGATCTGTTAAATTACAAATACACACATTATAAATATATATATCAATATATATAGCATATATATATATAACAAAATAGAAAATTTGAATGGGAGGTTACCCCAAGTCGATAATTGAGACTGCCAGAACTCGTGTCCAAGAAGGGGGCAACAAGGTGGGACCACTGAACGAAATACAAGTAGGGTACCTTTTGTTACATCCTATGACCCTCTGGGCAAACGGATGAATGGGGTTATCTGTAAGCATTGGCATCTTTTACCTAATTTTCAGGAGTTCTGCTATCCCCCACTAATTTCCTACAAGAAGGGTAGGAATATCGGATTTGAGGGGTCTGATAAAGGCAGCTGGCTGAAAGGCCTTAATAGGGGCATGTTGCCTTGTATGAGCGGGATCTGCTGCAATAAAGTAATTAAAGCCAGGGAATTCACTCACCCCTCTACAGGTGAAACCTTCAAGTTGAAGGGATGTTATACGTGCAATACACGCTATGTGGTCTATGTATTGGTATGCCCATGCAGGCTACTATATGTTGGTGAAACAACGCAAAAAATACAATTAGGGCTAGCACAACATAAATCGTCCATTCAAACGCAACAGGTGAATCTTCCCGTACCTAATCACAATCTGGAATTGGGACACACACCAGACCAAATGAAATTTATGATTCTAGAACAGGTACATATTGATCATCTTAGGGGAGGTGATCGTCAGTTAGAGTTAAAGAAAAGGTAAGTCTGGTGGATAAATAGGCTGGGCACTTTATCTCCTAGGGGATTAAACAAGGATTATGACTTGTATATTTTTTTGTAACTGATTATAGTGTTTTCCCTGGTGTGCCATTGGGTGTCACTGTTTCCATTTGCTCCTGCTAGTATGTTAACTATGACAGAACAAACTTTATGGTAATGATTTCCTGTTATCTCATATTAATGAAATACTTGACGTCCATGTTTGATTTAAGGCTTGTCGGTGGGGCTTGATAAAGGGATGGTTCCCGAAACGTTGCCGTTGTTATTGAAACTCACAAGCTAATAAAGTGTTATGTATTTTTGATATGCTGGACTGATTCATCTTACGTCGATGCTGCTATATTCTACAGTGTTTGCTATTTATTACTTGTACAGCTTTTGCATCATCTACTTGACTAAAGTGCTGCTACCTGTTGTTCGATATATATATATATATATTCTGGATGTGCCAGTTAACTTCTCTGGACAACAATGTAGAATAACTAACAAATAAAGACCATGAACCACTTTTGGTCCTTCCATAGTCATCATAACTTCATCAGCACTCAGCAGTGTTCCCGCCAGAACTTTCTCCCAGCTGAGTGGCGTGAAAAAGTAGCTGGGTGGGCCGCTGGGTAAAAGACGCTAGGAATAACACTGTACTACTTACACTATACTTTAGTACAGAGGGAAATTTTCAGGAAATAAAGACAAACATTCAGTGTTGGCATCAGAAACTGTAGTTTCCCTGGTACTCACAGTACCGAAAAAGGACCAATCCCATTTGCCCTTTATCAGTAATGTGTGTACCCATTAGGAGCAGTACATAACCATCACAGTTAAAGTTTACTGTACCATGGATTGCTTATAACTAAATATTTGGTTTTCAACCAGATGTTTCCAGGGGTCTTTATTAAAATTCAGAGGGTCCCTCAGGCAGAATGCTAACTAAATACAGTAAGGATTGCTGAGCAGTAAGGCACCCATGTGCTTGCTACTCAAAAATATAATTCTCCAATGTGGTTTATTCTTTACATTTTCTGGGTGTTTCTTTTTCATTGTTGTACCTTCTTCCCACATTAGAGATGATTTGCCTATAAAAGCCTTAGGCCTTCCCGTAGGTGACTTGGCAGTATTATGGAATACTAGTTACTTTTACCGATTACTCATTAACACCTCTTACCAGGAAAATGGTAATCCTGGTAATCCCTGTAGGATAATATTTCCTCCAATAGTATGAAAGAAAAAGCAGTAAATATATGTGTATTTCTTCAAAATTCCCTATGTCATTTAACATTCTAACTGGCTATTTTTGTATATATCCTACTATCTGTATACTACCCAGGACTATTCCAGTTCAATACATGGGCGGTCTGCTTAGCAAGGGCTAACTGGTGGATTTCAGGGAAATGTCTGTCAGGAGGATCTCCATTACAAAGTTAAAGTCCGTTGTGTATTCGTTAACGTTAGTTATTGCAGGGCTTTTTGGAGAGGCGGTGTTAACTTATCTAGTGAAATTAACAGCAGTTACATTAACAGATGTTTTTACCCACAATGCAATCTGCTTGCTGACAGCAGAGCGTGCCCCTATGATCCATCTGCTCTTTCTCTGCGTTGTGATGGTAAAAACTATCAGTGATTTTCTTTTAAAATGACAGTTTTACTATTTTAAAACAATTATGGGGTTGGAATAGTGAAGGGCCAGAAGGGTATGGGAGCTGCAATGGTATATTTTCTTATAATAATCACTTAGTGAGATAACAGAGTTCTTATTATAAGAAAATATTCCACTGCTACTCTCATTATAATTTGAGCCTCTTATGTATTATATAGTGGATAATGTACCCCCTACTGTAAATTATAAGGATATTAGAAGTCACCTCAGAGTTCCGTGCCCGGTATAAAAGGCACTCGGCCTGCGGCCTCGTGCTTTTATATGGTCACGGAACTCCTCTGTGACTTTTGATATCCGTATAATTTACAGTAGGGGGTACAATATCCATTATAACCTACCCCTTCACCCTAATACAAAGACTGACCTGTGAGCCTATGGCACACTGGCAATGTAATGGAAGAACCCCCTCCCTCCCCACCTCCATGTGCACTAACTATGACAGGGCACTCTCTCTATGGAAAAGCCACCCCCACCCCCCATCACCCTCCACTAGCCTGTCGCGGCACCCTCCCCCTGCACAGGACTAAATAAAAAAAAACAGCCTCACCCCTTAACTCCTGCTTACGGCTGCCCATGGCTAACACTTACATTTTTAGATGAAGAGGAAGCCGCCATCACCTTTGCTATATAAACCGGAGTTGAGCTGCACCAGTAACTGTAAGTATCCAACCGATAGCCGCATTCTGTCCGGTTTCTCTTCTCGCGCATTAATCTGTGTGATGCGGTCGCGGTCATAGAGGCTGGTGATTAATGCGCGAGAAGAGTGAAACCGGACAGAATGCGGCTATCGGTTGGATACTTACAGTTACTGGTGCAGCTCAACTCCGGTTTATATAGCAAAGGTGATGGCGGCTTCCTCTTCATCTAAAAATGTAAGTGTTAGCCATGGGCAGCCGTGAGCAGGAGTTAAGGGGTGAGGCTGGGGGGTGGTTGTGTTGTACTGCACTTCCTGGTTATAATCGGCGCGCTACTACGTAGTAGCACGCCGATTATAAGGATATTATCGGCTACTTGGGTCCCATAGGGATCCATTAAGGGGGTAGGTTATATAAGGTATAGTTCGACCCTTACAGTGCAATATAAGGATATTACACCACTGAGAAGTTCTCTGACCATATAAAAGCACAAGGCCACAGGCCCTTTTACTGCCCACTATAAATTGTAGTGCTGGTGGTGGACATGCCCTTTTAAAAAAAAATCAACAAAATGTACCGCTTTTGATCAATATTATGCTATAATTTATAATTGAAAGTCGACAATCTTGTAATGTGATTTTATCACATTTCTATATTCAAATTTCATTGCAAAATAATTCTTGAGTGGATAAAAATCAATCCTATCTATTCCTATTTCTGTCTAGTATCTGTCCAAAAGCTTGCTTTTGGTAAACCAGATTTGCTTCATTACTAAATTTGAGAATACACAATTTAACTAAACAACAGGAGGTCTGAATCAGAATAAAAACAACAAGAGTTAAATTAAGGTTGAATGGGGCCCTAGGCAATGTTGTAATGTTTTCTGCTGTGTACATAAACTGGTCATTTATAAAGAGAGTATCTTGGCAACCGTGTTTTTTTCCTTTTTTTTTAGAGCATCAAATAAAACCATTTGAACCGTATTACTGCTTTTTCACCAGATACTGTACCTCCTGGGCCTTAGGGCTGTTACAGGTAGATTTTTTGGCATGGCCGACTGGTTGCTGCAAATGACTAGTTGGCTAGGTCAAAATAGTGTTGTCACAGTCACTTTGGTAGTGAACTATTCCTTAAAGTAAAGGTTACTTATTTATTCATAGATTAAGATGAGACAAAGTCATTTTAACAGTATTTTGTACAGTATAGCTGCCCTTTAAAAAGACAAATTGTTGCATCTTGGGAATTTTTCTGAAATGTGTTTTATTTTGAGCTAAAAATACAAATACATTCATTAAAATTGCACAGGAGAAGTAAAATATTATTTCAAGTAAAGTTATTTACTGATATGCATATAAAAGCCCAAGGGAGTTTTTTGTATTACAAACTTTAAAGCACTTGAAATGTAATTATTTTAATTTACTAAAAATAAAAATCTGAACAGCACAGCATAACTTTTCTTAGAGCTAGAAAATGTTATTAGAAAGGTTTCTATTTGCATAACAAGCTGCATGATGATATAAAAGAATAAACATACAGGAAAATTTCTAAATACTTTCTAGAATTTTAGTCTGCATGTTTTTACAACATAAGAAAAATTAACTGAATAACAATGGGATACAGTAAGCATATATTTTTAGATACCGAGTTAAACAATGGAACAGGCTTTTTTCTTTACATTTAACATCTAAAATGGACACAATTTTTTTTTAACATTGCTATAATAAACTCACTAATTCCAAGGGAGGTAGAAGTCAATACTCCTACCTTCTGTTTTTACCTAAAACCCCCAACTGAATACTAATAACATTGCAGCTCTCCTGCAGCTTACTCCATCCATATGGTAGTAAAAGGAGGGGCTGTGATGGAGGGTGGGCTTATGATCGGAGGAGCTGTCAGAACTGTGATTGCAGCTAACTTGTAGTGTTTGTTTGGGGGTTTCAGTAAAAAACAGTAGGTAGGGTACTGACTACACCCCTGGGAAAGAGTTTTTTTTTTTCTAAAATAACTAATTTGAGAAAAGACTTAAATGAATGTGATCAAAGTAATGTATACTAAAACGCCCTTTTTTATAATGTATGCCAGTGTGCAGATAATAAGATATTGTATGGGGCCCAGAAATGTGCATTTATTATCTTTTCTTTATTTGTATATATTAATATCTAATGACCATTCCAGCTTGATACCAAACTGCAAATCTTAACAACTGCAACATATCAACACAAAGCCAACATTCTCTTTTTTTACCAATTATTACAGGAAGTAGAAAACTCGAGACTTTTATACCCATAAGATTTATTAAATATGGCTGTTTGTACAATACCAAGCTGGCAACCTGGTATTTTGTACAGCTTTTTGTGGCCGATTTGAATACTGAAACAAAATCAATAATGAATAGCTGCAGAAATCCTGTTGTTGTATTGACAATTTCACGGATGAATGAACGATTACACTGGCACAGACTGTGGATTGCCAATTAACACACAAAACGAGATAACGAACAAATTATATTACATTTGCTATTTTTGGATTATAACTCAAATCCAATTTTCAGTGTTTTGTTTTATTATATTGTGTACAAAATAATTTAAGTGATTGTGTATTGTTTGCTCAATAAATTACAGTATATTTTTTACAAATATATTTTTTATTTTATCTTCAGGTTAAAAAGTGTAGCTCTGAAAAAGCATCTGATCCTGGAGAATCTGGTATCCAATTCTGAACAACTAATGCTGACCAACGCGTTTCACTACATTTTATAATTGTAAACTCACAATTATATAACTCACTAGAGAATGTCTTGAGAAAGCTACAATTATAAAAAGTAGCAAAACGCGTTGACTTAATCTGATTTCTGGCCCCTGCAGAGATTCTAAGGGGATCCAACTAATAACTGCACAGTGTTGTTTTTATGGAGTTTTAGGCACTTAGCACTTTATGTATGTGTGAGTGTACTTTAAATAAAGCGGTTTTTCAAACTGTTAAGAACTTTTAAAACAACTTGAGCTTTTTATATTTTATTCTTTTTATGAGCACAACCAAACTTTACTGAAATAAAATGGCAATCCTTTATCAAGTTTACACCAGAAACATGTTGTGAATATTGCACCAATAAACCTGTTTGCAGCTTGAACGCCCAGAGTCTTCGCTCTATATTTTGTGGATGTTGATGGTGTCACGACAGGAGCACTAGGAGACCAAGGGCCCTGCCTTCCTGCCCTCAGGGACTACTACTTTATAAAATGGCAATCCTGCAGCAAGTTATTATAGCAGTGAATCATGTATCATATCCCTGGTTTTAGATAATGTATATGAAATAAATTGATACAGAAAACACGATTCATTAAGGTATACTGTACACGGTAAGCATTCTGGGCTATTTACTGGGAGCCATGTTACCATACCTTTAAGACTGGATTAGTGGAGGCTGCACAGGTTTCGCAAAAAACTATTACATACTTTATCCATACTGACCATGTCAGTTTTTTAATTTGCAGCTGAAAAATAACACAAACAACAACTAATTAATTTGTATCAGTAGTTTACAACCAGATCTTTATTTTAAGGCCTCATTATTAAAGGGCAACTGTGCCCAAAAATACCAACAAAACCCCTTTTAAAATCCTTATCCCAGGAAAGTAGGGAATCCTATTCCTACCTCTCTGGGTGGTTGCATGCCAACAGCTCACTGCATGCTTCAATGTGCATAGTATAGTATTTGAGGTTGAATAAAGACGTACGTCCATCCAGTCCAACCCATCTAGCAATATCCTCATTTCCTGCCTAACTGTTGATCCAGAGGAAGGCAAAAAAAACAACACAAATTTATGAAGGGGGAAAAAATTCCTTCCTGACTCCAAGTGGCAATCGAAATTTCCCTGGATCAACTCTACTTTATGTATCAATACCAGTAACTTGCAACATTCCTTGTTTGCAGAAACTCATCCAGCTTTTTTTTTAAACTAACCAATGAACCTGCCATTACACGTCCACTGAAGACAGTTCCATAGCCTTACCGTTCTCACCAAGTGAAAAACCCTTTCCGAGCTTGACCTAAACCTTTTTTCTTCAATCTTAAGGGATGTCCTCGTGTCCTTGACATGTTCTATTGGTGAACATGCCCCAGATAGTTTATTGTATGGCCCGTTAATGTATTTATCACAGTAATCATATCCCCACGCAAGCGCCTTTTCTCTAGCGTCCATAATTGTAACTTTCCAGTCTCTCTTCATATTCAAGCTCCCCTCCCCTTATTAATTTAGTTGCCCTTCTCTGAACGCTTTCCATTTCAAGATGTCCTTTTTGTACACAGGATTCCAAATTGCACTGCATATTCCAAATGGCCTTACCAATGCTTTGTAAAGAGGGAGAATACATTTTCCTCCCTTGAATCCATACCTCGCTTTATACAAAACAATACCATGCTGGCTCTGGCTGTTGCCGCCTGGCACTGCTTGCTACCTTTAAGTTTGTTATCCACCAAAACTCCAAGATCCCTTTCCAACAGGGATTCACTTAACACAGAGCCATTTATAGTATAAGTAGCACAAGTATTTTTAAGTCCAAAATGCATCACCTTACATTTATCAACATTGAATTTCATCTGCCACTTAGCAGCCCAATGTGATAATCTATCTAGATCCCCTTGCAACGATTGCACATCCTCTGAAGTTTTTAATGGTCGACAAAGTTTTGTGTCGTCAGCAAACACAGAAACCTTGCTGACAATACCCACTTCCAAATCATTAATAAATAGATTAAATAGAAGAGGCCCCAACACAGAACCCTGTGGCACCCCACTTAGCACTTTAGTCCATAATGATGAAGCCCCATTAACAACTACTCTCTGCATCCTATTCTTTAACCAATTTTCTATCCATGTACAAATGTGACTCCCCAGACCAACAGACCTTAGCTTAAGTAAGCATGCCAAAGTTAGAGATAAGGGAGATTATCAATCTGTGCCCATAGTGAGTGGTTAGAAACTGCAAAAGTTGAATCTTGACAGTTCACCACTTGAGCATGTTGCCACCCAGGAAGGTAGGAATTGTATTCAAGGTGGTAGCTACCAGGGAAGCAACTGCAGGGGGCCCGATAGCGCTCGCGATTTTGTGCGCAATTCCTGTGCGTTGCAGTGTGGCCTCAGCCTAAGGGTTTGTGTCTCCAACAGACGTCTTTATATGTAGGTTGCTTCTATTTCTTCATTGGATAAATAAATGGGCCTAGAAACGTCGAATTTATAATATAACTAATCAATAACTATTCTTTAAAAGGTTTCCATTTTGTTTCCTTTATCACAAGACTTACCGCTCAGAGCACGGGCACAGTGCGTCGTATCAGAAGCGTTCACGCAATCACACCCAATTGCACGTGCGATTCCGGTACAATTTCCATGCATTTGCGCATGTGAATTCTCCTTTTGAGATACGAAATCGCAGGCAGTTGCACATAAATTTGGTGATCGCATGCAACTGCGTATCTGAAAAGGACGCGCAATCGCTATGTACCAGAAATCGCACACCTATTACAAAAAAAAAAATCCTAAATATAAAAAAACTCCCATATGTCATAGTTAATTAGCAGAGGAATTCTGCAAACTGCTCTGGACTTTTTATCTACATAGTAAATTTTATTTGTCCAGGTTTAGGAGCATACACTATAAATGAAAGTTATGTACACACACCCTAACACAGAACCAGTAGAGTGTGAAGGATTACCCATGAACACCAGCTATATAGGTGTGACCCACACAACAAATCATCGGAAATCTATTCCCATGAATTCTTTTACCCGATATGCAGGCTTATTATTCCAAGCTATAAAAAATATGGAGTACACAACCATACATGTTAATTCTCTGTATTTCCTATAAAGATTATGCAAAATTCTACAAGTGTACAAATATTCAAATATTTATCATTCGGCAAAACAAATACACATACGGTCTGAATGATTCAAGTACCCATTTGGTTGCTGTTCAGATGGTGAGATTGTGACATCTAGTGGGAATGTACAATGTAAAATTTATAAGCACCAATACAGAAGCAAGAGGTGAACGAGTTACTGAAAAACACAAGCCAGTATAACGAATGAAGATTAAGTGAGCTAAATTAAGATATATTTTAGCATATATTGTAATAAAGGAAGATCATGTTTGTTTGCTGTAAATAAGAATTTTAATGAATATGAAACAGAATTTTAATGCATTGTGCACGGCTGTGTTGAAATAGTTTTTATTAGTCTCCGTCTGCACTTTTTCACCATGTTGCTCACTCAACAACAGCTGGCCTGCACACACTGGATAAAACACACAAATCTGGGTGAATATAGGAAATGTGCCTCCCTTTATGCCCAATGTCTTCTTGGTTAACCCCAACATGTATAAATGTATAGGTAATGTCTGGGATAGGGTGAAGTTGCTCTTTATCCCTTCTTTGAAATACATCTTTACCAGCCTCCTCTTGTTACTGTCCACACCACCAGCTATGGGACCTAAATGGTAAAATACATTATAGGACATTTATAAAGCCATAACATGGAATATACAGTTTATTATTTTCCAATGGTATCTGTCATTTACATTTATCAGGCATTAACACTACGAGTCTTTATTTAACACTAACAAGTGTTAATGATACCAGTTGCCAATGCACATTCACATTGTTAAATCTTAAAATAACAATACCAGTAATTATTTTAGATCAGATTGTAACTTAATAAAATAGAAAAATCAACTTATCAACTTTTTGGAGAGTTTAAGGCAGCAATCTTGCTTGTTGATTTGTAGCTGTATCAAACCCAAAATACTTTCATTTTTCCTTTAACTTAGCTTGTATTGTTATTCTGAGAAAGTGTGCAGATGTGTTAAATCACACTGAAGAGCTTTAAAGCCCAGAACATTTATGTGCTCTAGATGTACTAGTTAAGAACCATTATTGTCTGCAATTTGCACCTGGTGATAGGCTGGAGTGGAGTACTTACACCAAATCCGTGTATGGGAAAGGTCAAAGCCTGCTCTTCCTCTCGACTGAAAACTTAGGGCAAGGCCACACTGCTGCGTTTTTTTTGCGCTTGCGATTTTTCAAAATTATTGAAAACGCGGCAACGCAAAAAAAACGCACGTTTTTCAATGCGATTGCGTTTTGCGTTCTGCATTTTTAATCGCAATCGCATGCGTTTTCCTATACTTATTGAAGAAATCGCAATCGCAAACGCAACGAAAATCGCACATGAAATTGCATGCTATTGCGTTTGCGTTTCAGTGTGGCCTAGCCCTTAGGTCAAAAGGGACCTGCCCACACCAGACTGTGGTAGCCAGTGAAATCTTGTATGTGGTGATCTTGGGGAAACAGTTTGTTGCCTAGCTGGTGCTAGAGAGTTTATGCGGTGCAGTTTGGAATCCTGTGTACAAAAAGGACATCTTGGAGATGAAAAGGGTTCAGATTAGGGAAACTAAATTAATAAGGGGGACTGGGGGAGCTTTAATATGAAGAGAGATTGGATAAGTTACAATTATGTACACTAGAGAAAATGAGGTTAAGACCACGGTGTATAAACACATTAATGGGCCATAAAAAAAAAAATTTAAAAAAAACCACCCTATCTGGGGCATTGTTCACCAATAAAACATGTCAGAGGACACCCTCTGTAAGAAAAGAAGTTAAGTTTTCAATATGGAAAGGGTTTTTCACTGCAAGAACATTAAAACTGCCTTCCATTGGACGTGGTGATGGCAGGTTCATAAGATAGTTAAAAAAAAACAAAAA
The DNA here is from genome assembly GCA_019447015.1 of Hymenochirus boettgeri. Classification (NCBI taxonomy): domain Eukaryota; kingdom Metazoa; phylum Chordata; class Amphibia; order Anura; family Pipidae; genus Hymenochirus; species Hymenochirus boettgeri. The sequence continues at coordinate 176,415,205 of CM033473.1, forward strand.
AACTGCTTGAGTTTCTAAAAACAAAGAATGTTGCATGTTATTGGTACAGAGTTGATTCAGGGCTATTTCTAACTGGCACTTGCAGTTAGGATGAATTTTTTCCCCTTAATAGTTTTTTTTGCCTTCCTCTGGAACAACTGTTAGGCAGGAAATGTGGGTATTGCAGAGTATATCAAGGTCATAAAATACGTCAAGCAGGAACCCACTTTGGTTTGTTGTACCACATGTTCCCATGTATATTCATTTATCATCTTGAGTCTCCGCAAATAGCCACTTCATCTTTCCATCTCCTACATTTTCTTATTATGTACCGTATATACTCGCGTATAAACAGTTTTTCAGGCTGTAAAATCAGCATGAAAACTTGAACTCTGTTTATACTCGAGTCACTACTTACTTTACCACTCCGGCAGCCGCACGATCATTCCCTGTACTGGCGCACCGGCCGATGTCACTGCCCGGCGCCAATTAGTGACGTCAGCCAGCGCGCCAGCACAGGGAATGACCGCGCGGCTCCCAGAATGCTTACCTGATCTTCAATGCTGGCACACAGGCACAAGTCCCAACAGGAAGCCCCAAGTTACTGGATGGAGGAGAGCCCACAGGTACAAACTGAACTGGGTGGGAGGGTGAGGGTGGCATTCAAGATGTTTGGCAACTACAACTAACAGCATGCTTTATTAGCTGGGAGTTGTAGTTTCCAAACATCTTGAATGCCAAGGAAGAAGAATGTAGTGGTCTTTTAAATGAACAGCAGAATTCTCATACAGTAATGTCTATTACTGTATGGGAATTCTGCTGTCTATTTAAAGGGCAACTAACGCCTCAAAACAATCAGAAGGCAGTAGTGGTTAGTACATTTTCTACCCTCGGTTTATACTTGAGTCAACCACTTTGGTGAAATTGGGTACCTCGGTTTATACTCGAGTATATACGGTATATTCCTCCCATGCCAGGAGTGTGATTTGGAGCTAAGAAAGGAGGCACCACGGGAGACTTATTCCACAGGTATATATTTGCGGTTTTGTAGAGTAGGTTGGACTAGATCAGGGATTCTCAAACAGTGTGCCGCCAGATGTTTCAGAACTACAACTACCAGAATTCCTTGTTTGCGCTCTGTAGTCGAGAAATGCTGGGAGGCACACCGTTTTAGAATCCCTGGACTAGATGAACTCATACTATAGTACAGGCAATGCCAATGGACTGAATAAACCAATTAACTTAGCATTAGGTGATAAGATAAGACATCACAGTGGTGTAAGTTATCTGTCATAAACTGGGCACATGATCCCAATCAATCAGTTATTCACCACAACCATCCACATTTAAGTCCTTGGGGAGGCCCCACAATCACTCTGGACTCTCGCTATGCACACTCCTGTGCTGGCAGCTTAAAAGTTAACACTACATCACTCACTCCAGCAAACAAAGGGTTAATCAGCTTCACTTTCCTGCAGAGTTAATTAGCATTTCAACAAGTAAAACTTTCAAACAGGGTTAAAAAGCCACTCAAACCTACATTAACTGTATCAGAGGATACCTAAATTATTTGAGCACCACAGACATTACATTTTAGGATTTAATATTCCAAAAGGTCGACAGTGCATAGAATACAAAAATAACAATATTATGTTACAAATACAGTATAGACATACTATACAGTTTCAAAATAAAGTATACAAATATTACCAGACCCCAATTATTTACTAGAAGTTGTGTGTCTCAGGGTGAGAAAATATCCATACCCCATTCAGAATGGCCCCTTAGTATGAAATTAGTTAGAAGGGAATGCATTGATTTCAGCCCCCGGCTGGAACATCCCACTCCTTAACTATGCATGAGGTGGGAGAGTCCAGTAATGTCAAGATTTACAACTAGTCTCCATGTATTCCATCACAGCCAAGTTTCTTTACCATTAATATAATCCCATAAATCATATTAACAGGTCAATTAAAATTCTTATTGGTAATGGTTTATGGATAACATCGATATGGTCAGGCGAATACAATTCCGTTTTTTGATTCCTTTATAAATCATACGAGGTGCGTGTGTTGTATTTAACACTTACATTGTCCCCAACACTTAAATGCGGTCTATTAGATCCTACCTCACCCAGGAAACGTAATATTTCTAATTTTGATATTAAGCTACCGTATATACTCGAGTATAAATCGTCCCGAGTATAAACCGAGGTACATATTTTTGCCTGAAAAAAGGAATATAAGTGTTGACTCGAGTATAAACCGAGGTGTTCTGCAAACTTTCTAAACCACCCCACCCCTCCACTGTACAGACCTATTAGCCCACCCCTAAACCCCTCATACACAAGAATTCCTTACTGGATATGATGAGGGCAGATTCGGAAGGTACAGAGTCCTCGATCCTCTATATACGTTTGGGATGCGTCAGGAAAAAAGAAGCTACCAGTTGGAGATTGGACCATTCGTGGAGAGCGAGCAGACGGAGACCAGGACCGGAGCAGTTAGAGGTGCAGGCAGTATGCTGATGATGTAATGCGCGGGCACGTAAGTTACGCACGTCCCGCGCATATCACTTACGTCATCAGCATACTGCCTGCACCTCTAACTGCTCCGGTCCTGGTCTCCGGTCTGCTCGCTCCTCACCGAATGGTCCAATCTCCAACTGGTAGGCTTCTTTTTTGTCCGTACAAAACTTAATCTGTGTGTGACCCGAGAATAAACCGAGGTCAGGTTTAAAAAGTATTTTTAAAACCTAAAAACCTTGGTTTATACGGTAAACTCTGGGTGACCTCTTTGGAATTTTCTAATGCCAGAGATTTGGTAGTCACAAATACTAGATAAAGGGACAGTTCAGTGGAAATTATCAATATTTGTTAAATTGTTAGTTTGTGTAATGCCTTCTTAGTTATTCTACATATTCTCTCCCATTTTGGAAAATCAGTTGATTCCATACCCTTTGCTGTTCCCTGCTGTTGACATTAGTGAGCTGACATTTCAGGTTCTAATGGTCCTTCTTCCCAGGATGCACCACTTCCTTGGAATGTTCCCAACAGTAATTTTTACCGATTGGCTGTTGGAGGGGTCAAAGGTGCTCAGATCTGTACTGAGCAACTGAATCAACCCAGGTGCTGGGTCAAGGGCAAGATCATAACGGCCTCTATGCAAACAGGAAGTCAGTATTTCGGTTGCATTTATTTATACTCAGACAAAATGCTGAATTGGCACATTAAAGTCATTAGGATGAAAAAATACTGCTCTTTTTTCTGAAAAGTACATGTATTTGCACTGAACTTCCCCTTTAAGCTCCAGATGGTCTGGCTACAGGAGACCTGTTCCTTGTTTCACTAACTTTAACAAGAACACTTGGGGACTGTTTTTAGGATGAAATGGTCTTTTATAAGTCCTTTGAAAAAACAAATACCTTTGCATCTGTATCTCTAAAATCAGATTTAGAAATTCTTTTTTTATTGTATATGGTAACGTGACCGTAGCATTCTTTGAAGAGTGTGTCCAGGGAGGAAGCAATTAAAGCTTCTGGCCAATCTGCTAAAAAATGATCAGGGAGATTCAATAAAAGTTTTTAAAGGGACATTAAACTCCCATAATTTGGAAAAACAACTATTTTCCATTCGTTTCTATTATTCACAGGAAGGTGAGAACGCTTATTCTCACCTCCCTGTGAATAATAGTACGCTCGGGGGACCTTGAACTTACCTTCGCTCCGCTCGCAGCCACTCCTTCACTGACCGCCGCTCTGTCCCGACCACGCGCCCTATCTTAGGCGCGCGATCGGGAGAGAACAGCTGTTCAGTGAAGAAGCGGATGCGAGCGGAGCGAAGATTCCAGGTCCCCCGAGCGTCCTATTATTCACAGGGAGGTGAGAATAAGCGTCTCACCTCCCTGTGAATAATAGAAACGAATGCCAAATAGTTGGTTATATCGGTTTAGTGTTCCTTTAATGTTTAAAATGGTGCTAATTTTACCCCAACCAATCAGATCTTATTTAACATTTGAAAGCTAACATCTGATTGGTTGGGGCAAAATTAGCACCATTTTAAACAATAAGAACTTTTATTGAATAAACCTGCATGTACTTTATATTAAAACAAGATTACACAAAAGCAAATATTGGTTCTCACACTATTCTTTATTACAATATAAAGTTTGTAAATGCATTAGTTACATACTTTTGGGGCAGAAAAAAAAAAAAAAAATTCATTAAGTGCAGCACGTTTGCTGAAAGAATGTTTATTAACTTTATCTCGGCCCAACTCTGTTCTTAAAAGCTCTCATCGATTTTGCCATCATTGGAGCAATTCCTAATAAAGAGAAAGACAAATATTCAAGCTGTTCATATTTCTATCTCTGTTTAGCTCTAGTCAAGGTAATCATTCTTAGAACTCATAAGAATCTTGATACTTAGAATAGGGACATAACACTTATTAGTGTCAACTTGGCACTTTAAAAAAAAAATATAAAAAAATAGCATTTATAAAATTAGAACGCAATAGGGTTTTGGAAGTAACCCAGTTTTCAGTCCTACCCTCTGGGGTTTAAAGGGTATGTCCACCCAAAAATAAACTTTTTATATGTTCTTTATATAATAGCACCAACCTCAAACGCCATGTTCATTTTTCTCAAAATCATTTGCTTTGCCTGATATTTAATGAGATATATATCAGGCTGCACTTCCTCTCCACTTCCACTTTAGATGACCCTGAGCTGCAGCTTAGAAAAAAAAAAAAATCTTGCCTGTGTTTGTGTGTGTGTCTCTCTCTATCTCTCTCTCTGGGCTGGCTGGCTGCAGCTGTTGATCCTGGATTTCTTCAGTACACATAACTTTACAGCTGTGATTGGTTGAGAGGGAAAATCCAGGGATCCAGGGGTCAGACCATTACTAATGCAACTTCCTCTGTTCTCACTGCTGGATGCTAACAGACATGCTCAAGAACATGAAAAGAACAGAGGCAAGGTAATGTAACCTGTCTCTGTTCATCGCTGTATTGGTCCATGCTGCAGGATTAAGCCAGCTACAAAGGTCTGTAACTTTTGAACCACGTGACCATTTACATGCTGTAAAGTTTGTTTTGGAGCACTTATTTGGGCCAAATAAATATAAAAAGTTAGTTTTGGGGGTGGACTTGCCCTTTAAAGTATAATTGTATAATGTTTTTATCACTGGGATGAGTTTATTCCCTATACAAGTTGAACACTATGGGGGAGATGCAATATATTTTGCTATAGCAACCTACGTGCACTTGTTTCCGCAATGTATTAACCACTTTGCGACCGTTGGAGGCCTTTTCTGCCATGAATCATTCTGAGGTATAAACGACACAAAACTTTGCCAATAAAAGCTACAGATGATGTGCAATTGTTGCAGTCAGATCTAGATTGATTGGGCTGCTAAGTGGCAGATGACATTCAATGTTGATAAATTTAAGGCGATGTACATTTGGGCTTTGAAATCCTGTGATGCTTATACTATAAATGGCTCTACGTTAAGTGAATCTCTATTGGAAAAGGACCTTGGGAGTTTTGATGGATAACAATCTTAAATGTAACAAGCATTGGCCTGGAGAGGCCTCATTTGGAATATGCAGCGCAGTTTTAGAATCCTTTGTACAGGACATAAGTAACTTAAAGGGCATCTATAGTGAAAAAAACACATTGCCCCTTTGCAAAATTAAATTCATGTACTCTGTGCTGCCTTAATCTTATCTCTGTTAGTGACTCTGTTTAACCATGGTGTCAGATCTCTGTGCAGCACTCCCCCCTTCCCCCTCCCCTCTGTTACCTCCTCCATGTCTCAACTCCGGCTAACCGACAAACTTATGTGCAGTAGGAGTTAAAAGTTCAACATCCTGAAAAACACACCCACGCACAGGGGCCAATAGAAAGAGCAAGCTGTCCTGGAGACAGGAAGAAGGAGAACAGTACAGTTTACGATCTCTCACTTTGTGACCCATCATCAATCAGTGAAAGCTATTAAGAAGGGGGGTGAAGTGCATCCTTATTTCTACCATCAAAGCTACCTCTCTCCCCCTGCTAATGCTCTTATCTCTATGTTTATTACAAAGCAGGGAGGGGGGATCACGTCACAGGGATTTGATTGACAGTCCAAGTAGGAGTAGAGGAATGCAATCACTATTCTTCTAACTGGTGTATCTCAGGACAGAGAGGGAATCTGAAAAAAGTGGAAAAAAAAAAAAAAAAGTTCATTTTCCCACTATAGATGCCCTTTAAAGGGGTCTGTGAAGCTTGAACTCTCTGGGGAATTGTTTACCAATAGAACATGTCAGAGGAAACCTAGACATCCCCTAAGAATGGAAGAGAAATAGTTTAGGCTTTACAGGGGTTTTTCACTGTGAGAAAGGTAAAATTATGGAGCCATCTTTCATTGGATATGGTGATGGCTGGTTCATTGGATAGTTTAAAACCCCCCCAAAAAAACAGCTTTATAAAAACAAAGAATGTTACGTGTTACTAGTATTGATACTATCGAAGTTGGTCCATGGATATTTCCAATTGCCACTTGCAGTCAAGAAGGATTTTATGCCCCTTCTGTTTTTTTTGCCTCCCTCTGGATCAACTGTTAAGTTGAAAATGTGGGCACTGCCGAGTAGGTTGGACGTATGTCTATTTAACCTCCAATACAATAGTATACTAACACAGAGGCAAGGCAGAAAAAGGTATCTGTCAATGTAGAATATCAATATTTAATTCCATTTTGCCTGTTCTTAGTAAGGACATTTTTGTACAAATTGAGGTATATATCGGTTGTATTCAGTTAGATAAACTGGATTTAAAGTTTAGTTCTTTCAAGAACTAAACTGATCTAACTGAATAAAACAGATGCACCATGACCTGGATGAATAAGTACCTCAAATTGAGGTACACTTACATAATAAATTGTATATGGATCTATAGTGAGTAGATATTGACATTTGCAAAGAATAGTGGGAAGTTAGATGAAGAAAACTTAAATCATGCTGGTAAAGGCATGGTAATACATTACATACTGTACTCACTCTTCACGGTTTTCCTCGGATCTTGGTTTGGTCCTCCAGTGTGGTTATTGATATCTGTAGAACTAGTTTGTTTGGTTGGTTGCAATGCAAAATCAACTCTTTCCTTATTTTCACTTTTTTGCTGCCTAAAAAATAAGTTACATTTTTAACTGGAGTTTAACATTTTAGAGACCAATGTAATATTATATACAGTTTGTGTGCACCTCTCTATTTATTAACACCGCTATTAGTTGCTTCCTAATCTTTATATGTAATTGGCCCATGTTCAGTGACAGAGGGAATGTCTGGATGGCAATTCAAAGTATTAGGATAACACCTGTAAGGGAGCCCATGATGTGGCTCTAAACATTTTCAGAGAGTCACACTCTCGCTTTTAGGCTCATTATGCCTTGAGCTCTAAAAATTCACCATGGGCAGCTAGTGATGGTAGAGGTAATACATAAAACAAGCCTTTGATATTTAGTGCTATGTAGAAGGAGATAAATGGTATATTAGGACAACAAAAGTTTTAGAAGAAACATTTCCTATTGCAATAAACAGGTTGCATAGCATTTGACTGAAACATTGGCAAGTATAGATTTAGTGATTATAAATTCAACTATGCAATTTCCTTACAAAAAAAATAAATAGGACCTAAAATTAAATATACAGAGCAATTTTAGTTTTCAATACAGTTCTTGGATCTAAATCCAAACAAAAATGATTAAAAGGTAACTGTGGTCCAAAGATAACATTAGGTAAATTGACAGGAAATCAAACTTCATTTCATTATTTCTTTTACAGTTTTGAAGATCTCACATTAAAATGTAAATATGGTAGAAGCATCACCAGATCCCCTGCACTTCCTGCTTCAAAACCATGTGACAGTCCCTTTTACCTATGTTGTCTTCTCTTCATGGGCCTCCAAGGCCCCTCCCCTTGAAACCCCCTGTGGCCCCTCCCACTCCAGTCACTTTAACTCGATCTCTTCCTGGTTTTTCTTTTTTTGCTGCCAGCCACAGAAGAGAAATAGGTACTAGTATTTGTGGCTGCAGATTCAGAACCTCCCACCAACTTTCTGATCCGCGATTTCATCATATCTTGGGCTGTGCAGCACATAGAGAGTGCTTTAGAGTGGTGGATGGCTCATTTTAAGGGTATCTTTACACCAAGATCCCACTGCCAATATCCATTTCTATATATTTAGTGCAGTCAGGAACTTTTCCAGACAGCTCTCAGTGATCCCTGTCACTAGATCGCCTCATGTAATGTTCAGCTCACTTCTAGTTAGTATGCATGTCTCCTCCACATCCCAAAACGGAAGCACAACTAGAGTGTGGAGCATGTGCAGTGTAGATGATCTGTGCCATCCTACGGCTCATAGCATTCACTACATTTCACTAAAACATATTTTGTGTTTTAGTGAAAGTAAAGCTGCTTTGCAATGGGAAGGTAATCAGCACTGGTAGATGTAATCACTGCTTGATTCAAGAAAGATTTTCTTTACAATCTTGTTAATTGGGCCACCTACACCAAAAATGGGTCTGTGCCGTCCCTAAATCTAAAAGTAGATTAAAAAAAACCCAACAGCAAGCAGTGCCAGACAGATACGGCTACAGCTAGCAAGATTTTACTTTTATAAAGGAATAGATTTAAGAAAAATATTTTCCCCCCTCCCCTTTATAAACATTTTTGTATGTGCCAGTTAATATCTGTACAAAAACAGAAAAGGGTAAGCTTTCTGACACAAACTAAATTTGGAAGATTGTCAGATTAAAATAAATTTGCAAGCAGATGCAAATTGCTATATTTAGACAAATGTAAAGATTATGTTCACTTCATTATACTCCCATGCAGCTTTGCACTATGGGCCATATTTAAGAACACGTGGTAATGCAATTTAGCGATACAATGTGGTAATGTACGACCACAGCCGTAAATGTATGGCCGCAGTTGTACATTTACACCAAATTCGATAATTATTCAGTTATAGAATGCCATGTGGTAGTATACTACCACAATGGTATTCTATGGGAATCGGAAATCTACGATCACGTTATCATAGATTTACCATCATTATCGTTTACGATAACGATTGGAAATTAACGATTGTTTAACCAATCGTTAAAGGCATGGTATCGCCAAAAAGTGACACCGTGCCTATATAAATATGGCTCTATGTTTCTATAAGTGTAAGTAATAAAAGAGTATTGCAGATGGAATGAAATCTGGGAGACTAGCAGATGCAATTTTCTGGCAGATTGAAACAATCTGGGAAAATGTGGCAGATTAAAAGCAACCTTGTTGAGTTTGACAGATTGAGCCATAACACATACAATATAAATTTCATGGCTAACAGTTTATTAAATCCATAATGAATGGCTACATTGAAACCAATTTATCCTGCATTATGCTTACAACCAACCTTTCATCAAGTAGATTTTATATGTGTGACTTAAAGGGAAAGGAGACAATTGGGTCACCAGCTCATTTGGTCCAGTAGGGACATACTTAATAAATGTAATTAGCAGGGCTCCACTGATTTCAATTAAAAAACACTAATTTTAATTCATCCATGCTGCATGTGTTTTTAACAGAGGTCACTATATGTTTCACTGATGTGGAATGTAAAGAAAAACAAAACACAGAGATACTATAAGCCACCCAACTAAAGATGGCCATACACAAGCGACTTTATAGAAACAACATAGTACAGAGCTGCAGGGGAAGGATAGTGGATAGGATGAATTGAACCCGATCTTGGCACAGCTCTGTGCAATGCATTTCTCAATAGTGTACCTATCTGACGATAAATGTTGGAGGATATGCATCTGCTCGCAAATTAATTTTAATATGACACATCTCCCAAAACAGTCTTTTTTTTTGTATCTGTTTTAACTAGCACATTTTTGTAAAAATACTATCTAAATTTTTGTAATATCCCAAAAGGTGGACCTAAGGTGAGTAAGCTTTTAAAAAAAAAAACCACACCCATTTTTCTTTTTTGTGATTAAGGGATAATTGTTTTGCTAGATCAGTCCAATATATGTAATACAAAGTAGAGTACTGGGATACTTTATCAACTAAAATAAACCATTGGTCCATAAAAAGTATCACAGTACTCTTCTTAGTACTAAGAAAAAACAAAAAACCTTAATCCTTGCTGCTACATCAAATGACGCCAGCACGAGCTGCCACATGGGTAAGATCACTCCTGACCGTAATCTTACAAAATCATGGGCCTTTAGTTACCAAAATACTTATCCCATCCCTCTTTCACTGTTATTCCAACAGCACTGCATCCATGCTTCTTTGCATACTTTCCTTAATACACTGCTAATCATCTTACCACCCTAATAAACTTTAGGCCTAATCCTGGTTTAGGTCTCTTCAAAAATAAAATTTCCACATTATGTAACTTTTCACATGAATTAAACAAATGTGTGTTGCACACCGCTCATCTTAGTCAAGCCCACGCCTTCCCACTGCTCCGACCGCGCAGCTCAGAAATACTTAAATTTACAAAATAAATGAAGGAAATGGACTCCACAGCAGTACAGCAGTACTGCTAACACACGTTTATTGTGACATGTTTCGGACTTCTCAAGCCAAGGCTTTAGGTTGAATATGTATATAAAGTGATTAGAGTGTAAGCTCTTTGGGAAAAGGGCCTGATATATGTATACATGTAATTGTAAAGCTCTACGGAAGATGTTGGCGCTATATAAATCTGCAATAATAATAATAATAATATACGGGGGGGGGTCTGTGTAAGATGGTTCCAGCAGAGCAAAGGGATTTAAATGAGAAGGATTTTTTTAGAAAATGCGTTGTATAATGGGAAGCCAGATAGTGGTGTGGCACTAGGGAGATTTAAAGGACAACAATATAAAAAAAAACCTCCCCCATTACATGTCCACATTTCCAGCAGCTGAAATCGCTTACTCACATTTACAGCTGTGCTGCCCTCCCTTAGATATCACACAGCAAAGATGAGTGCTAAAAGCCCACCTCCTAGACAGCCCAGGGCCATGATTAACATAACACTTGTCATTGGCTGGTGAGAATGTCTGTTACAACCTCTCTCCTCCTCTGCCGGTTAAACAAATTTGGAATGGCATGTTGCTAGGATACAGCCTACATAATCAAGCTGATCAAGGATGGGTGGAGAAGTGTTTTCTCACATGCTAGCTTTAAGTGACAGTTAGAGGCAGACGCCCCCTTTACAGCATGGCTAATTAAAGGCAGAGAAAGGCTTGAAATCAGGAATAGTTATCCTTTAAGTTCCTGATTATTGGAAAGCGAGACAATACATAGCAGCGGAGTTTAGCATTGACTGAAGGAGAGAAAGATAAGAAGCAGGAAGTTATAATAGTTCAGGCATGATAGGATGAGAGCATGGATATGCATAGCAGTAGTCGGAAGAGAAGAATCTTTGGATTTTCACAATATTACGGGGGGAAAAATGGGTGACTGGTTTTAGCAAGTTACTATAATTATAAAAGGAGAGAGAAGAATACATAATAACTCCTAAGTGCCGACTTAATAGGCTAAATGGGGGTGTTGTCAACAGAAATAGAAAAAGGTGGGATAGGACCAGGTTTAGGTGAGGAAATGATTTGTTCCATTTTAGTAAGGTTTAGTTTAAGGGATTGGTGCGCCATCCATGAGGAGACCCGAGGTGAATCGGAGATGCGCAACTGGATTTTAGGACTTGTGCTGGGATGGAAAAGTAGATTTGTTTATCATCAGCATACAGATAATTAAAGGGCATGTCCACCCCCAAAACTAAAATTTAACCCCTTACTGGCCACATCAAGTAGTTTAAAACAATCCTTACCTTACATTCCTGCTCAAAATAGTTCCCCTGCTGTGCCCCTCCAAAGTCCAGGAAACTGCTGTGTAGGAGCAGTGTGTGACTCATGCTGTGCCTGAGACTTCCTTAACCTCATCAAGGTTGAGGCATGCTCAGTGCAGCTCTCCCTGCCTCTCAGCCAATCACGGACGCGGCTGCCGGTCCCGCCCCCTGCTTTCAATTCCATGCAAGCAGAGGGCCTGAACACTGCAGCAGGGGAGAGAGGGCAGGTAAGTAAGAATCGGGGGACTTTCTAACAATTATATTAATGCGGTTGGGGCTGGGGGAGCATGCCCTACCACATATCAAAAGTTAAATTTTGGGGTGGACATGCCCTTTAATACCAAATGAGCTCTCACAGGGAAATCGTAAAAAGGGAGAAAAAAAAGGGCTCCAAAAAACAGCCCTGTGAAACCCCTACACTTAGAGGAACCAAAGAGGATATTTTACAATCATAAGACAGAGTAGGTTCCGTTGGATAGATCACATCCAGGATCCTGCTTTATTCCGGATACCCAAGGGAGTAGCTTGGTCAATAACCACATAGGATTATGAGCACGAAGATAATTAGAATTAATTAATTAGGGAAGTTTCATTAGCGAACCAGAAAATGGCCAGTTGCTATGGAACCCCCTGTCTCAAGAGAAAGGTCACTTCCATGTTCAATATTCTTTTTACAGTTTTCAGGTCTCACCACTAGGCGTCAACAAGTTCATATTTACAGGCAGTTTCTCTCTAACTGTACTATACGTCTGTATATATATATATATATATATATATATATATATATATATATATATATAAAATCTGATATGCAGTCATTCAAGCATGCAGTGCATTTTACCACGAACTGTACAATCAAAAGAATCTGTCAGACCATTAAAAAAGTTGCATTAATCAATTGATGGGTTAGCCTTCAGTGGAATCTTTAAATGAAAATGTATGTAAACAGATTTGATAACTAGCACAATATTTTTAAGCTTTAGTACTTTCTTACTGTAACCTTCCACAACTATTCAGCGAAGAGGATTACAATAGTGCACTGGTATCAGACAGGGCATGAAGAGCTTTCAAATTCGCCTATCTACCCGAATTGTTTCCCTTCTCGTAAAACAAAAATCACCTAATTTATTGGTCAGGATACATATGTAAAAGTAACCCCCAGACACACAGTTTATCGTTAGGATTGTGGAAGTTGGATTGTAAGCTCTTTAGGCAGTGCCTGATGTTAATGGGTAAGGTTATAGTAAAAGCACTGCATAATATGGTCAGCTCTGTATAAGAAAATTAATACATAAATTATGCTACCCATGCTGCTTTGCAGGAACATAACCCCCTACTATGGCCAAAGGATGGTTCCATAAAACTGTGTAGATGTGTACATAGGAAAATGGGTAGTGTATGTGGGGCACTATGATTACGGCAAGATTTATTTTTCTGGCTCTGAGTATACCAATACAGCTCCATATCAGTTACGGTAAGCCAAGTTAGTTCAGCTATTGGTTATTCTCTCTACAATGTATTAATCATGTCAGACTCATTATGATTTAACTAATGGATATAATTTTAAATTGCTCCAATATCGGAGGTTGGAGAAGCTGTTAAAATATCAGGCACATATTATTGCATTTCAATTTGTAGAATGTTTTTTTTCCCCCTTAACAGCTGCTCAACCTTTCCTGTTCACTTCTCACATGCATAGAGTGTTCACTGCATTACCCAGGATTATTATTAGACTATTGAACACATGGTTCTCATTTTCCATGGCTGGCTAAATCAATACTTCCACTCCTTCCTGAAAAAATACCAGGAGGCTAATGCTGCCTTAAAATTTCTGGTGCTGAAAAACAAGAAAATATAAAAAGTAAAATAAAAGTATGCATCAGACAGATTCACACAGCAAGTTAAAGAAAAAACAAATATATAATAGATCAGCCTAAAGTTTCACTTAAAGTTACTTGTTATCAAGTTTAACTAAACTGCAACCTAAACAGATTAATGCAAAGCACTACCATAAAATGTGGTACTGTATTTTACAAAAATAATAATAATAATAATTTATTCGTTCCCTTTAGTGTAAATCAAAGATTTGGATAGACATTTATAATAGGTTTAGCGTTAGTACCAGATATAAACAGAGGTTTATATGTCTAGCCACCTGCCTATAAAGATTTTTCAATGATCTAACCTACAAACTGAATCACCTGAATTAAGAGGTACTTTTCACTTTATTATTTCATTAAGTGCATCACCAGGAGATACCAGCTAGACTGACAGCAACAGGCAGCCCATGAATTCCCTGACATCTCCAGCTCATGTTCCAGACTTAAATTAGAAACTAAAATAGCTTGTAGTAGATTTCCAAAGTAACAGCACTGCATTTGCTTAAAATTCAGACAGCGGTACAGAAAACATTTTGTGCGCAGTAAGAAATTTGTGATCAGGCAGGGAAACCTTAATTAAATATTAATAAAATATACGTGCTAATAACTATAAAAAGGCAGACAAGTATTGGCTGTTTACAGTGAAAGTGACCTGGATAGATTCTAGTATCCTAATGACCTATATACAGGCATATGATAAAGGCTACCTATACACTAAAAATGTACTTGTTAAAAACTAAAGTACCTGTGGTAGGGAGGTAGGATTATTCCTACCTCCCAATATTGTTTCATTAAGGAGGTACAGTTTTCATTTGCCAGGTTAGTCCTGGACTAATCCTTTATTAAAGATCGTGTTGAAGCCAGGAGGAAGACTGTCAGAATCAGGTTTTCTTTGGGCTGATGCTCCTCACAGAAACAATATTGGGAGGTAGGAATCAACATATCCCTTTCCCAAGTAATTTTCATTTTAACTGTTATACACACACACACACACGATAGTTCTCCTACAGGCTCTGCATGGAGTAATCCACAAAAGAAAATAAATGCTCAGACTGTTTTTATTATATAATTACACGCACAAGTTAAAGCAACTAAGACAGTCTAATCCCGCAAACCCCCTTAACGTTTGCACATGATTCAAATAAAAAAAAAAATTGTATATCGTTTATAAACAGACATGACACACGTAGGGGTAGTACTTATATCGCACAGGGATATGGAAGTTTAGAGCTTAAGCAATCACGGTTAAACTGCAGGATGCCAGTTTGCCTGATATCACAGGGCTGTTAGCTGTAACATTACGACTCAGTACATCAAGAAAGCAGTCATCTCTTAAGTGATGTTTAAGCCTTTTGGTTTGTTTTTTCCTGTATGGCATACAGATTCCTATATCAGGATTTATTTTAAGCTCAGGGCTGCATCAATTCCACCCAGACAATAGCCTAACTAAATAAAACTGTCCCACCCCACTTTTTTGGTTTTTACATGTAAATGCATTATAGTACCATTTAAATTGAAAACTACTGTCAATATCTCTTTATTTAACATTTTACACAAGTCTCACGATTCTAACTTTAACGGACAATAATTACACCTTTCATATATAACAACAGAGTTGTCTCAAGTTGTATTTGACACTGTCTGTTCATTAATCTTGTTACTAAAGATTCGGAGTAAGGATTGGGCTACTACCATGCTATTCATTAAAGTCCATCTTCTCTCCATCACAAATGACTCATTGTGCACAAAATATGGACAAGTATTTAATAGGTAAACTACACCACAATATAAGGACCCATAGGTAGGAACAGTGAACTATGACAGTGCATATTCAGCATAACAGACTTACTTAAGTTTATCTATTGGATGAGGTTGTACAATAGGTCCAGCTGTCCCATTGATCTCTTGTCTTCTGCGAATATTGCGTGGAGGTTTGGCTGTACTATTTATGAAAGCCAATTTAACCTGACGACCTTAAAATGCGAACACAAATAAGACAAGTCACTCTTCACCAATTAGTCTTGTTCACAAGAGATGGCAAACTATTTTTGGAACTTTAAAAATGTCAAGTATAGTTCAAATCCATGAATGTTAGAAATTATTCAAAACTTAATGTAACCATAACCTGTTTAAAAAGTTTTTTATGCTTCACATCCGAGATTACATTTTTCCCAATGTAATTATTTATACTGGTATAAAACTGAAAGTGACCCCTCTCCGTTGTTAGAATATTGAAACAGAATCAATGAAAAATCTAGCACACTGCTTTACAAGAGGCGTTTATCACTTTGCAAAAGCATTGATCCTAGCCTTTGAATTTCCTACAAGGAATTCTCAAATATGATCTCTTGAAGGGTCTATATTTTGTAAAATGAAGAAGTTCAGGCTAAAATGTTTTCCTGATTAAATAGCCCAGGTTTCTGGCTTTACAAATGCAATGTTGCACATTCTCAGTGAATTCTCTAGCCCCAGTCCATCTCCCCACTGGTGGTGTGATCAAGTAACTACTGGATGACAGTCTGACCTCAGGGGTGATCAAGACCGAGCAGTCAGAAAAACAATTGTTATTCAATAGGAAAGGGCGCAGAAATAAGAAAATGGCAGAAACTTGCATCATAGAATCCATTTAGGCTAATTTACATTTTAGCTTTAGTGTTCCTTTAAAGAAGAAACAATCCAACCCAATTTATCCTGATTTATAGTCCAGAAACATTATTATGGATCTAAATAGCGCCTAGATCTTCCAAGGCACTTTACAATTACATGTATACAGTCACACCAGGTCCTGACCCGAAAAGCTTACAATCTAAGCAGATATGACACATCCAATCAATATGTCTTTAGGATTGTGGGGGAAACCGTAGTGCAAGGCATCAGAGCTAATCCCTGAGCCACCGTGCTGCCCTTTTGATTAAAATGGTGCATTACGGACTAGTTCTAGTAATAAAAAAAGATATACCTGTTTTGAATAAGTCAAATCTACTTTTGCTTCAAATTACTTGCATTAAAGGTATGTTAAAAGGAGAGAAAGTAGCTTAGGCAGATTCCCTCTCACTTCTTCCTTAAAGAACACTGAGCCAGTATCTTGGTACACACTTTAAGTTACCATTTTAAAATCTCCCTAACTACCTAACCCCTTCTCTTTCCTTGCTTCAGACCACTTGGATCATACCTCATCTGTGATTTATTTACTCCTCAGTTTATAAGTTATGGGCCTATAAATACAAATTTAAAAAAATACCTTCCATTTTGTAATTCCCACCACTATTCTTTCCCCCAGACTTTAGTGAATTGGACAGAATGTGTGATAAGATTTTTGTTACAATGAAAAGTGTGAGCTGACCAATATAAGCCTATATTCAGATGAATGGATAGATTTTTTGCAACTGTTGCATATGTTGAGTGTGGGAGGCCTTAAAGGGCCTGTCCACCCCCAAAACTATAATCCCCCCCCACTAATGGCCCCCCCTTGTAGAGGACTACAATCCTCACCTCACCTCCCAGGTCCCTCTCGTTCTCCTATAGCCCCCCCCCCAAAGTCCCAAAAACTGCCCAGCAGGAGGATAGCAGAGTCCATATAGGACTATGTCTCGCCTCTGGGAGAAGTTTGGCATGCGTACTGCAGCCCTTCTCCCCCTCCCTCGTCCATATAATAGTATTTCTTCCCCCAGCCCCAACCGCTAAAAAATAATTTTAAGAAAGTCCCCCGAATTCTACTTACCTTCCCTCTCTCCCCCGGCATTCTGAGAAGCCGGCAGCCGCGTCCGTGAGCGACTGCTGGTCCCGCCCCCTGCTTGCACTGTCTTGCAAGCAGAAGGCCGGGCGTCGGAGGAGAGAGGAAAGGTAAGTAAAGATCTAGGCACTTTCTTGAAATTATTTTATAGAGGTTGGGGCTGGGGGAAGGCATACTATTATAGGGGAATTTTTTTTTATAAGGGTGGACATGCCCTTTAAAAGGGACAGATTTACAGAACAAATGGGTGATCATATGTTTTTATTGCATACCTTGCTGTTTTCCAGAATGAGCGGAACTGATATTTTGTGTTATCAACTTTAATTTTTCTTCCCTCTCACTGAGCACTCTCAAGTACAGCTCACGCCAGGTCTCATATTCCAAGAGTTTATGGCTTTTAAAATCTTTAGCACAGTGCTTCTCCCACAAATCTCCTGAATCCTGTATAAAAACCTTAGGGGAGTAGGCACATTATATACTATTTTATAATATTTAATATGTAGGATTTCTATACCCCAACATCTCTGTATAACATACCGGGTTAAATTCTTCAATACGAATTAGCTGAATTGGAGTACAACGTTCAAGGACAGGTTTAAGAATTTCATACGGTACGCCCCCAACCTCTTGAATAGCTGAATAAAAATGGAAAACAACAAAAGATAAAAGTATTTATTAGCCAGAAGGCTACTGTGGACAACTGGAAACTGAATTTACACATAATGTATTTCAAGTCCATTAAAGGACAATTCCCCCCTCATAATAACATTTTAGAAAAAAATAGCCCTTTAAAATAGGCTGAGATATCCTACCTTGTCATCAGAAATATTAGCCTATGCCTGCTATTCTCCTAGATGCCTCATGGAAACTAAGAAGTTTGTATTAATTGCTATATTTTTTCACAACCCCATCAGCAATTTAGTGAGTTGGTTATGAGCTTGAGCATGCTAAGAAGATGCTACTTATGGATTAGCTTTCAGTCATTGGCTGTGACGTGTACTGTGATATCCATGATTGAAAGTTGTTAATTGGAAGAACCAGGAAACAGAAGCAACCAGACTTTGTGCAGCATTTCCGGTTAGTCATATAGTTCAGATTTCTAACTAATGCACTTTTGGGGTTGGGGGGGTGGATTACCTTTGTTCAATTTTTTATTTGAGGACTGGTCTTACCCTTTAACATAAGCAATAAGCAACTGCATTCCATTCTGTTTACAAACAGTTATTGGGAAACTGTTCATGATACTTCTTTGCATAGTTTTTCTGTCACTACATGACGCAGTATATTTGTTGTATTCAGTTAGATCAACTGGACTTAAAAGTTTAGTTCTTATAGACATTTCTCAATTCAGAATGAACTGAATACAACAGATATACCATGACCTGGATGAATGAGAACCTTCACAAGCATACATGATGCAGTAATAACAGACAAACAACTTGTTAAAACTATCCTTACAAAACAAAATGGTAACCTCCCATTTTTATTAGTTATTATCAATAAACCATGCTAATGTATTTTTAAATATTGGGACTCACCGTCTATATTGTTTTGAAGAATTCTTATGCATTGTTCATATAGGGTTAACATTTTTGGAAGATAAATTATTTTTGACCCAGAATAGACCAGCATTTTGGAATTTAACCTGCGTCCAGTAAAGCCTGAAGATTCACATTTCTGTTCATTAAGGGATTCTAAAAGTTTCACTAGAACAAAAGAATACAATATTTAAAACAGAAAAGCGAATGAAAAAGCTCATTAAATTGGTGTAGCAAAGAGTCAGGCTTCCAGAAATCTAGCATAGCAGAGTAACTTAACCCCATGCAGCCTTCAAAGGATGATTTGAGTTAAACCAAATAATACCTGAAGAGGTTACATTTTCTGTGATTATAGAGAAATGTGTAAGTTCAATAACACAAAGAAGCACTTTTGTCAGGGATTTAAAGAGCAACTGTACATGAACAGGCAGTTGGCGCTCTAGTTAACGCAATCAATTAGCCGTTTAGCCTAGTGGTAAGAGCTTTTGCATGTGGAGGATAGAGTTTCCTAGCAAGTCAAATCGCATTGTTAATGCAAACCTAAAAGTTTGTGTTGTGCATATTTTGCATAGTATAGCTAATGTATACAGTACTTCTGTGAAATCTACTCTAGTAAGGCACATTTAATTACAACACAATTCCCAAATAACAGGACAATAGAGTTTAAATTTGCTTACCTTTGCTGTCTGTAGTTTGAGGCGGTGAGGGTAATATCGAGTATTCTGGCAAAAATTTAGGAAGTGGTACATTGAGCAGATCAGATAATGATACAGTTTTTCCCTGAAAACAGAATTTTTAGTTATTTGTTCTTTATTTATGTTAACAATAACCACCAATGTAAGTTTAAAAAAAAGGGGGCAATTATATGCCATCTGTTCCCTCTAGCCCGTTTAAATGTACACCGTAAATACCTAAAATGCCAAATCCTCACCCCTAGGGTTACATTAGATGGCCTGCCCTAATTAGCAGAGGAAGCTATTGAATTAGTAGTTAAGTCCCATCTTCTGCATGTGTTCAGGGCCTAGCCTATGGAAGACTGATGAAGGCAAGCCACGCTTTTTGCTTCATAACCTAGCATAACCACACTTTTGCGATTACAGTGTGGATGCACTATGTATCTAGTAATTTTAGTATTTTGATGCTCAATTAAGTTCTTTTAAGTCATTTCATTTCTACATTGGTTGGGACACTGTGGAATTTAAGACATTGATCTTAATATGATTACTACTACAAGTGCAGTGTGTTATTCATAATGTGCCAATTCATAATTGCACATTTATGGCCAATTTATTGTATCTGGTTTTTGACATATTACATAAGTAATAAACGACACGACATCCCTGCTCTCTATGGCTAGGAGGAGAGAAAATGAAAGTAGACAGAAGTTTGTTTGGCTAGATCCCTTGCACAGTGTGATGACTGCAACACAAGATCCTATGTATAAGATCCTGTTACCACCTGTTGGGAGGACAGATAATTGGACAGACAAGTTACCTTATTGGATACAAACTCGGAGGTAATAGATAAGTGTACACCAATTTACAAGGACACACAATATACAGGAGTGGTCAATATTCAAAGTGGTGCACCATAGACAGGGACACCCCATTACTGCACGTTATGTAGGGAAACTGTTTATGTGCACTGTCTGCTTTGTGCCAGACCACCAGAGTAACCCACTGTGTGCCATGCTACCCGTAATCCTTCCATAAAGCAGTGATCTGTTACAAACTGGTGGCAGCGGTGCTGGTAATACCATTTATTCTCCCTGTTTTCTCTGTATGTTTGTTCACCGTATTAAGCTATGGAGGCTGCTACCGATAGTATTGATTTAAATCCTCCTGTCCTTGTACCTGCAGATAAAATCCCCAATTAGACTCAGTAGCTCTATCAGGCCCAATTGCCAAACCCATATTTAAACCTAGGGAGTGGACCGATTGGCTAGAACAATTGGCAGCCACTATTAATGGTTGGGATGAAGTTGCTCGCTTGCAAGTCCTTAGCCTTTTGCTTAGTGGTAAAGCCAGGCAGGTATACCAAGGATTTACTGTAATACTAAAATAAAAAGCAGTTATCAGAAATTGCTCTAAAGCTATTTTTTTCAATTAGATCTGTATAAAAGAGTATATAAAAGGATAAATCAATTTCTTTAGGTAAACTGGAAAGAGAAATGTTTGTTTATACATTAGATTATTAGGGCAATGCTACTATAATAACATGATGTTGTGAGGTACCTTCTGTTATAATATATGGAGGTACCATCACCACTTGCCATGGTGAATACTAATAAGTATTAGCCTAGCATATTTAGTTTCAACCACACAGTGTGGCAGGGAGGTCCGGCAGGATTATCCTATTTGCTTCCTCTGGAAGCTGGTGACTGAGTAACAGTTTAAAATATACCTGTGTTAAGATTCTATATCCACCATATCCACACATAGCAAAACATACACACACAATTTAGTATGATCTATTCCAGGGACTCATGATGTGAGCTTACAGAGCTTATATACCTTCCTTCAAGGGACGGAGAATACATTTACAGAGGGAGCAAAGCATATAATAGGGCTTTGGCCGCACTGCCCTTAATTAAATATAAATATAGGGATATGCTTCTCAAACTATATATATTTACTATATAATTTCCACTAGTTTGAAGCAGATGTACATAATCATGCTAACACTAGCATTACCAGACCACATATCTGCTGGTGATCACAATTAAATCAACTCACCAACTAATGATTTTATAGGCTTAAAATTACTTGAGCACTTGCTGTAATAGTGCAGATTGTTACAGCAGGAGCATCTAATATCAGAGTATTAAGAGTTTTGAGACTGCACAAGGAAAACCTGAATGACAAAAATCCATAAAACAACTTAAATTTTCCCTATAGGTTTCCAGACAATCTGTTAACATTATTGGGATTGGGGATCAATTGGATATAAAAAAAAAAAATCCACTTGTGGGTGCTTATCTTTAGATTACATCAACATTTGTTGAAGGCCATCTCTGTATGCATTGCATCACTTTGTATCAAGAAGTCATTCAGCAAACTTGGTTTCGGGCCTAGGCACTCTCTTTGTGGCTATTAGCCAATATTTCATAAGGTGTTCCCTTGCCAGGTTTTCTACCAATGACCCCTTAGCTATAGCACAAGCAAAGATTGATGCAAAGGGCACACTTAAAGTATAAGTGAATATTTATTTAAATCACCTCTACATACAACGTTTCCGAGATCACCTTGTCCCTTTTCATGTTCAAGAAGTCATTCACCTATAGTGCTTTTAACACTGAACACATTTAAGAAAAATTGGAATTTGTCAATCATTCTTAAACCTTTTTACTAAAATTGCTAATACTGTATTTTAAATTCAAACAATCTTCTAGGCCTTTAGTAAAGCTTTAAAATGGCATGTCCACTCCTTTATATAAATTTTGCTGTAGTGTAGGGCTCCCCCTCCCACCCCCAACCACCAGAGTTATTTGCAGAAAAACTTAGCCGATCTATACTTGCCTCTTTCCCCCAGCGATCTGACATGGCCCTCTGCTTGCATGAAACTGCAAGCAAGGGGGCGTACCAGCAGCCGCGTCCGTGATTGGCCGAGAGGCAGCCCCTCTTTCTTTAGATATCCAATCTGAAATATCTTACATATCAGCTGTCAATCAAGTGCCTTAGTATCACAAACTCCCACTGCATTGTGGGATATCCCCTCTCCCAATGCTGCCTTACGGAGAAAGCTTACCCTCACATGGGGTAACTGGTCTCCAATTCTTCCAAACTAGTAAGGGTTATATAAAAACCCTTCCATCATACCTTTAAAATAAATCACATCTCTAGATAACATTTGTGAGAAGTTATTGCTGGAGAAGCTCAGCAATATTACTTCCTGGTTGAACAATTCCTGTTTTAAGCCACTTGACCAGCTTGTGGTCATGTGATCAGCCGCTGCCTGCATAAATAGGCTCTTCTTCTCAACTGCCAATTTTCCCCCCTAGGTACTTCCTGATTTCCCCAGCATTAAGTCTTTACTGAGCATGCTTCTCCCCCAGGGCCAAGCAGAGGTAAGGTGATGTCACTTAAGCTACTGGAAGCAGGAAGTTTATCATTTCTCACAGGCTGAAGCCAGAAATGTGATTGTCGGCTCATTATAAAAGAAATACTGCAGGCTTTCATTTAATCCTAACTTGTTTGGAGATCACAGTTTCCTTTTAATGATTGAAATGAAGCAAAGTAATTTTTAGTGTACAATTCCTTTGAAGGATGATTATTTTTACAAGGTATAGCTTTTATGACAGGAACGTTTATAAACAGTAATCGTTTCCAACCACTTCCTGCTTTACTTTATTGCATGTGCGCAATAGTTAAAGGTAAAGTTCAGTGGAAAAATCTAATTTTTAAAATTCTTAGAATAAATAACCATACCAAGTTATTTTTCAAAATGGAAGAAAATATAATTTTTTTTACCCCTTGCTATTCCCTGCTGTTGACATTAGTGAGCTAACAATTCAGGTTCTGTAACAGTCCTTACACTACCTTGGAATGTTCCTAACAGTAATTTCTACAGATTGGCTGTTGAATAGGTCAAACCTTATGGGCTCAATATACCGATTTGGATGATTTAATAATTTTTCGCTAGTTTTTTATTCTGTACCCAACTCTCTCACTGCAAACTTATTATTATATTGATAGCAATCAAACACAGTAACATTTACCCATCCTGCCCCCAAGAGCATCCCACAATTATTAAGTAATGTTTTAGATTGCAGGAAAGGAACTTAAAGCAAGAGGATTAACTAGTAAATCCAGAAAAATAGGGTCCACCAAAGAATGCATAGACCAGTTTATAGGATGCTGGATTATTCTTCCAAATGTGATAAAAAAAAAAAATAAAAAAAAAAACGTAAAAAAAAAACAAAAAACAAAAACACCCCAACTCAGGATTTAAGGACTACTACTTACCTCTTTTATACGACTTTCATTCTCTTCCATGTTTGCATAAATATTGTTGCTTTTGGGGATGGCGGGTGCCTTTTCATTCTTACACAATTCTAAATTGCAGTACTGTTTGCACATTTGAATCTTTCTTGATGGTTCATTTGTGAGGCATGACCTTTTTTTCCTTTTAATTGATACTTGGTCATAATTAAGATATGATTCAAAGGACATAGTAGGGACATCATATTCATCATCAGAATGTGTATTAATTGTTTTGCTCCCTTGATACTGTGCTTTTAGATTTTCATCTTTAGAGGGCTGAGAATTTTTATCATGCTTACGTTTAAGTGAAGTCTTTTTACTATTAGACAAGGAAGAATTGGATTTCTCATGCCTATCTTTTTCAGAATTACTATTAGATTGGCTGTTCAATTTAGAGTTAACGACATTGTGCTCTTTGTTACCGTTATTTCTTTCACACCTTTTTTCTTTAGGCTGCTCTTTCTTGCATATGATACCATCAAAAGTGTTACCAATCTCCTGATTTTTGGTTTTCTTAGCTGCAGAGTCAAGAGCCTTTTCCTGGCACACAGTACTCTTCCTTGAAACAGAATGTGAAGATTTCCCTTTTGCAGCATCTTTATCATGCTTGACTTTTGGTTTCAGGTCACTGGGAAAAAAACATGCCAATCTTTAACAAACACAGACCACTTGAGTTAAGTAGGAATTTAACCAGTCATGGTATGCATTTTTAGTAGGCAAAAACAGCACAGAGTTAGACAAATATTACATTAACTTACTGATCTTTCCCTTCAGGTACTAGTTTTTTCCACTGATTGACTATTGATTTAGCAACCTCCCCCATTTCAGGGTGTTTCCGAAATCCATTCACGGTTTTTCCAATTCCAGTTTCCTGAAAAAAATGTTTTAAATGACTTTACAAACTAAGGAGAAGTAAATTTAAACGAACCCACTATTATACCTATACACAAGTTAAGGTAAATTAATTTTTAAGCTGTAAAGCTCACAAGGTAGCCTCTAATGTAATTTGATTCTTCTGCTTTTAAAACAACAATTACTCACCATTTCCCCGTTCCACACCTGCCAGGGTGAGGCTTAATCCTCACACTTGGGTTACTTACCAATCATCTGAAATACTTAAAGTTTCCCTTAACGCTCTTGTCTGCTTTGCCAGTCAGTTATATTCTGATGTAGTAAATGGGAAGACACTCTTCTTTGCAGTCCGATAAGACATGCATTGCAGAGACAAGCTGGAAGAGAACTGTTCAGTATTCCAGCTGATAGGTGAAGTACCCAGGGTGAGAACATAAACCTTAAAGTCCTCAACCCTGGGGTAAGGGGAGCAAGGGAGAGGGGAGTATAACTGTCCTTCAAAAGGATAGATCTGTTAAACATTTTACTGTTAAACTTATATCAGGGATATTTATCAAAGGCTGGTATCAGTTGGTAATGCTATGTACCAATGGGATACCAGCTGTTGATAGATTGCACTGGGCCTTCTCTTCCCCAACTTACATTTCTTGTCCACTTCACTATTAGGTTATCCCCAACTTACATTTCTTGTCCACTTCACTATTAGGTTATCTCTCCTCTTATTTTATTGCCCACTTTCCTTGGCACCTTTTGCTTTTAACAATTTTTTCCCCCCTTTGTGGTTTTGATTATCTTATTATCTTTTGGAACTGGCTTTTTACTTTGTTAAACCTTTGTTAAAATCAGTACTGCTCTGACCTGATGAAGAGGGTTTAGCACTCGAAAGCTTGTCAACTAAATAAAATGTCAGTCCATAGAAAAAGTATCACAAGTACTCTTATTTTTTAATATCTATATATTGGACTAGTAAGGCACTACAATAATTTTCTGATCTAACCAATTGAAAGATGCGCCTCTTGCAGAGCATTTCTTCTCTCTGGTCTCAAATGGAAGGGGCAGAGGAGACCAGGGCTGCAAGTTAGCCTCAAGGTATGTTTAAAAAGCCGATTGGAAAATTTCCCATAGGTGAAGACTTCTCACACCTATAAAATGCCAAGTTATGCACTAATCCAATGATTAGTAGGATTCCTAGAGATTCCCAGAGACTATTGGTTTTGTAAATCATTGCATGTTGCTTTGTCTTTTTTCAATTCCGTTTTAGATCTATGGCAAATAAAATATGCATTGTCAAACAAGTGTGAAAAGAAATGCGATCATACCCCAATCATCACAGCACACTTTTCAGAGTGCAGTTCTGGGACACAACTTCGGCAGAACCATCATTGGCCAAACAGAAGATACACCTATTAAACTACACAGAGCCCATAGAGCCCTCCGACCTAAAAACGCTGACAAAACATCCCCCAGAGAGGTCATATGCTGCATTCACCATTTTACTATAAAAGACCAAATTCTCTTAAAAGCAAGAGAATGTACAGAGATGGAATTCCAAGGAGCAAAATTATCTCTATTCACAGTTCTCTCACGCCGTACACTGCAACAGAGGAGGGCGATGAAACCCTTACTCACTATATTAAGAGAATTACCTCCAAATGGCTGTTCCCCTTTGCTCTCCAAGCTAAAAAAAAATGCTATCGCTACTCTAAGAGACCCTGAAAATTTACCAAAGTTCATATCCAAATTAGGAATACCTACAATAACTCTCCCCAAATGGGACATTCCAATACTCCACAACCCTCTACCACCAAGGGAACCATGGCACACGATGCTCCCCAAAAAACAGACTCCCCCTTCTCAAGAAGATCAAACCTAAAAGTACAATCTTCTATATTTAGCCATTGTTTCACCTAACTTACCCACTAATACTTGATTCCAGTTTACTGTTCTAAAATATAGCACAGGATGTTTGCATATACCTCTGCTCACAGTTGCAGTTTGTGGTCAGAAAAGATCCTCGCCCCAAGGGACCGGACCACCAAAAGGGGAAGTGTTGGGCAAACACCAAGGACTGGTATAAAAGGTTTAATTTTACAATGTCTTGTTCACAAACAAAATGTTTTAATAATGTTACTGTTAAAAACCTTAAAAGGTAATATATATGCTCTTCTACTTTTCTTCTTGTCCACCCTCCCCCCCATGGGATGGATTTACTCATAAGAATGTTCTATAACCTGTTATATGTGAATGAGAGGTGAGCTTAAGGACTTGCTCGTTTAATGCCAAAGGATTAAATATAGCTTAATGTAGATCCCAAATATTAGAATTTATTAACAAAGAACACATCGACATAATATTCTTCCAAGAAACCCACTTTAGAACCAATGCAGTTCCAAACCTCCATAACAAAAATTACCCCTCACTGGTTCTTTAGCCACAACCTAGAAGCAAAATCTAAAGGAGCGGCCACTGCCATCCACAAATCAGTCCCTTTCCACCTACAAGATACAAAACACGATTCAAATGGCAGATTTCTCCTAATCAAAATTCAAATACAAAACCTAACCATAACACTAGTTAATATCTACTTACCAAATACACAACAAATACCAAATTGCACTTCATACCTATCAAAATTAAGTAATCTCCAAGAAGGACCAATTATTATAGGTGGGGACTAATTTAGCACTAGATCCAACCCTAGACACCTCCTCAGGTATAGCCCACATCTCTCACAAACAACTTAAAACTCTCAAAACGTCATAACTAACAATTGGTTGAAATCTGGAGAACATTACATTCTTCACAAAAAGATTTTTCCTTCTACTCTCCAGTCCATAACACATATAGCCGAATAGATTACTTTCCAATCTCACATACACTACTCTCATGGCAACCTAAGAGGCATTACGGACAAATATTATGGTCCGATCATGCTCCTATTTTTCTTCAACTCTCTCTCCCTCAATCTAGAAAACCAAATTGGACTTGGAAATTAAATGACCAACTACTAAAAAACAAAGATTGTGTCACAGGAAT
This sequence comes from Hymenochirus boettgeri, assembly GCA_019447015.1. Lineage (NCBI taxonomy): Eukaryota > Metazoa > Chordata > Amphibia > Anura > Pipidae > Hymenochirus > Hymenochirus boettgeri. The sequence continues at coordinate 176,443,075 of CM033473.1, forward strand.
CAAATCGGCCATAATGACTTTTGACCCCCCCCCCACCTATACAATGGGAAACTCTTAAATGTAGAATTAGAGGAGTATGCATACAACAAGGCTCTCGTATTAAAAAAGCCTCCCTACAACATATCTCTCAACTACAATCCTCTATCACACTATTAGAAATAACAAACCAACAACCCTACGTGTTTTTGCGGTTTTAATCCTGCATTGAGAGCAAGGTCTCTGTGTTTGCTGATGACACTAAATTATGCAGAGCTTTGGAAACTTCCAATGATGTGCAAGTGCTGCAAGCAGACCTATATAGATTATCAAAATGGGCAGCAGAATGGCAGATGAGATTCAATGTTGATAAATGTAAGGTGATGCATTTGGGATTTAATAATCCCTGTGCCACCTACACCATAAATAACTCTGTGTTAAGTGCATCTGAAATGGAAAAAGATTTGGGGGTTCTGGTAGATAACAGACTTAGCTGTAGCAAACAATGCCAGGTAGCAACAGCTAGAGCTAGCAAGATATTGTCTTGTATAAAGAGGGGAATGGAATCAAGAGAGAAAAATATTATTCTCCCTCTTTACAAGGCACTGGTAAGGCCACATTTGGAATATGCGGTGCAGTTTTGGAATCCCATATACAAAAGGGACATCTTGGAAATTGAGGCAGTTCAGAGAAGGGCAACTAAATTAATAAGGGGAATGGAGGGGCTTTAATATGCAGGCAGATTAGACAAGTTAGTTCTGTTTACATTGGAGAAGCGGCGGTTGCGTGGGGACATGATAACCTTGTACAAATATATTAATGGCCCATACAATGAGCTCTCTGGTGGACACGTGGACATCCTTTAAGGTTGGAAGAAAAGAAGTTTCATCTTCAGGTTAGGAGAGGTTTCTTTACAGTGAGAACGGTGAAACTGTGGAACTGTCTTCCAGCAGATGTGGTAATGGCAAGTTCATTGAATAACTTTAAAAAAGGCCTTGATAAGTTTCTAAAACTAAAAAATATTGAGAATTACTGGTATTAATGCATATAGATCTGGTTGATCCAGGGATACTTTCCGATTGCCGTTTGGAGTCAGGAAGGAATTTTTTTCCCCTTTTTAGCTGGGGTTTTTTGCCTTCCTCTGGATCAACTGTTAGGTAGGGTTAAAAAAAAAAAAAAAAAGTGAATAGGTTGGACTTGATGGACGTATGTCTTTATTCAACCTTAAAGGGTATGTCCACCCAAAAATAAACTTTTTATATGTTCTTTATATAATAGCACCAACCTCAAACGCCATGTTCATTTTTCTCAAAATCATTTGCTTTGCCTGATATTTAATGAGATATATATCAGGCTGCACTTCCTCTCCACTTCCACTTTTCTTGCCTGTGTTTGTGTGTCTCTCTCTCTATCTCTCTCTCTGGGCTGGCTGCAGCTGTTGATCCTGGATTTCTTCAGTACACATAACTTTACAGCTGTGATTGGTTGAGAGGGAAAATCCAGGGATCCAGGGGTCAGACCATTACTGATGCAACTTCCTCTGTTCTCACTGCTGGATGCTAACAGACATGCTCAAGAACATGAAAAGAACAGAGGCAAGGTAATGTAACCTGTCTCTGTTCATCGCTGTATTGGTCCATGTTGCAGGATTAAGCCAGCTACAAAGGTCTGTAACTTTTGAACCACTGGACCGATTGGTTTCTATAAAAAACACTCTTCCTACCCGCCAACATTCCCCTTTAAGAAACTACACACTTTCCACTAATATTGCTGCAGCTGACAGGGAGAGCTAGAGACCTTCACACTACGGGCCATATTTATAAATATAAGGTGTGGTATCACCTCCTTTAGTGATCCTAATGGCGATTGTTAATTTATAATTGCTATCGGAAATCTTGTAAATGTACGATAGTGAACATAAATCTACTACGGCCCATAGAATATCATTACGGTAGTTTATTACCGCATGGTATACTACTGCCACAGTCGTACAGTAACGAAAACCCCGCGGTATCGGCCCTCCAACACTTAAACAATACATTGCAGGTGAAACATACAAACACACAGGACTGTAACTGTGAATAGGTTATTTGCAAAACATGCATTCTACATGTTTCTGGCCCACTTGTCCTTCTTTAAGTGCTTGAGTGGGTCTGTAACATGTAGCACGCATGTTTTGAAATAAACTTGCAATATTCACAGCTACAGACCTGTGTCTTTGTATGTTTCACCTGCAATTTATTGTTTATATATCGGATTTTGTGGAGTGAAAGCCGTAGGTGAGACATACATTATTTCAGATCCGGACACACTAGATACCCAGACCTACAGTGATGTGAAAAACTATTTGCCCCCTTCCTGATTTCTTTTTCTTTTGCATGTTTGTCACACTTGTTTCTGCTCATCAAAAACCGTTAACTTTTAGTCAAAGATAACATAATTGAACACAAAATGCAGTTTTAAATGATGGTTTTTATTATTTAGTGAGAAAAAAAAACTCCAAACCTACATGGCCCTGTGTGAAAAAGAAATTGCCCCCTGAACCTAATAACTGGTTGGGCCACCCTTAGCAGCAATAACTGCAATCAAGCGTTTGCGATAACTTGCAACGAGTCTTTTACAGCGCTCTGGAGGAATTTTGGCCCACTCATCTTTGCAGAATTGTTGTAATTCAGCTTTGAGGGTTTTCTAGCATGAACTGCCTTTTTAAGGTCATGCCACAACATCTCAATAGGATTCAGGTCAGGACTTTGACTAGGCCACTCCAAAGTCTTCATTTTGTTTTTCTTCAGCCATTCAAACGCGTCAGATGGCTCCTCCACCCTCTAGTAATGTGCCATTTAGTGTATGACCGAATTTGTGATGTTTTTAATGGATGAAATAAAATAAGTTGATTTTATATCCGCGAGCGGCCTACTTCTACCTACTATGGATCCAATATGCTACTTTAATTTCATCTTAACTGAAGAAAATAAAAAAACATTTGCCTGATTAAATATAACAGGTAAATATTGTTGATGCAAGGAATTAATAATCATATTTAACTGTAATCTAACCATGTGAAGTTGCCATTTTGAAAGAACTACCTGGCAGAAAACTTACCACAAGAACATCCAATGAAATGTTAAGCTCTTGCAATCTTCTGAGAGTTTTAGAAATCTAGAATAAGAAATGTTTAACATTAAGAAAAGACACATTAAATATAAATAAATTGCAACTTAACACCCGTTTTTTTTTACAAGATTGCTTCTACATCTTCATACTTCATTTTATTTTTCCACTCTAATGCACCCCTTGCAGTGCAATATAAGAATAGGAGTTCCTAGACCACAAAGGAGTTCCCAGACCATATAAAAGCATAAAAGCACAAGGTCGCAGGCAGTGTGCTTATATACAGGGCAGGAAACTAAGTTGTCGTAAAATCCTTATATTACATACGTTTTAAATTCCTCCTATTCCTCCGTCACTGCATGGCCAATTAATTCAGCATTAAGATCAGGAAGAAGAATAAGTATTATCTGTTTCTCTGTGCAGATAACACCCAATCCTGCAGTTATCTACAGTCTGTGCTACTGAAGTCCAAACTGTACCTAAAGAAACAACAGTTTCACTTTCACTATAACAAAATTACTGGGTGAATGCTATTGGTTGCAGGGGAGGGGGCACAGATCATCCCAACTGCAGATGCTCCACACTCTAACTGTGCCTCAGTTTTGGGAGGGGGTGGATATATAGAGAGGAGACATGCATACTAACTAGGAGTGAGCTGAACAGGACAAGAGGAGATCTGGTAACAGGGAGCACTGAAAGCAAAAAGGGATCAAGTTCCTAACAGCACTAAAAATATAGAAATGGATAAAAGGCAAGTCTCCCTTTAGTCTCCCTTTAAAAAAATCCTTAACCTTACACCTCTGCTCCTTATGGTTCTCCTGCAGTGCTTGTCCAAAGTCCAGAAAAGTGAAGAGTAGGAGCTGTCTTCCTGTCCAAAAGGTTTCTGCCTTCTACTTGTCCTCCGAGGGGACAGTGGCAAGTGAAGCAGAGACCCCCCGCCCCCATCCGGATCCTTCCACCTAGCGTAAATTCGATATAATGTAGGTTACCCCTGCCCACCCCCAACCGCTATATTAGTTTTGTAAAAAAAGATTTAGAACTGTACTTGCAAACCTTTGTTCTAGTGGCGTTTTCCATTGATGGCAACCGCATCTGTAATTGGCTGGCTCTCAGCCAATCAGACACGTCTGCCGGTCCGGCCCCTTGCTTGCAGTTCTGGCAAACAGTAAGCCGGATCAGAGCGCTGGGAGAATGAAGGCATGCAAGTACAGTTCTAAAAAGTTGCCTCATTATCTTCAGGTTTTGGTAGGTATGGAGATTTAAAATTGGGAATACGAGCATCAAGGGTAACTGATGCCAATGAAGGGCTAAGAGACCATAATGGTCACCCTCAGGGACGGATTTACCATTTGGCACACGTCTAGGGGCACCTGTGGTTGGAGGGGCAGCTGTCAATCTCCCCCTATCAACCCAACCCCTTTATAGGGATGGGGCTAAGAGCACCAGGCTCTTTGGGCTTACAGGCTCCTGAGGTGCAAATCCAGGCCTGGTCAACCTCAATAATTGTAAGATAAAAGTCCACAACTGTTTTGTGCAAACCATTTGAACCAGTATAGCATTTCTAGATCATTCAAAAAGGTACACCATTAGACGAGAAGCTGTTCGTCGAGTTACTTGAAAATAACACCCAGTTATAGGATCCTATGCCCTAGAAGTATAGAATTTATTTGCAATATTTGATTTTTTACTTAATTTCTCTTGATGAAATTAAATATGGAAATCCACCCAGCGACCTCAATTCTAATTACATGTAGCACTGTCTAAACTGTGGCTAGATTCCAGGCTCAATGTGGGGGCACAGCCAATGACTGGAACTTTACAGGAAGTGAGAAACTAGCAGTTTAGGTCCTCTTCCTGAAAACATAGGAGGGGTGAAGAATGGTTACAGTTCTTACAGTATAGTTGTCCTTTAAATAGAAGTGGATAGCAAATCATATTAAAAGCATGGAGACCCATCTCTGTTAGGCAGAGATCATGTTGCAACAGATCCTGCCTTCTGTTTATACCCCAAACAGATTTCTGTGCAATTGTGTTTGAAACACCCACATATTCCTTTCGATCTCATGTAAAAAAAAAAAAAAAAAAAAAAGTCATGAGCTGTGGGTTTCTAAAAATAGACCATTGTACCGCCAACCCACCAGAGACAAAAGGTACATTTGGAAACTTGATGTGGAGGCTTTATATAAAAAATACTTTTTAAAATATTGTCAGAATAAAAATCTCAGCAATCTTCCATCTATACACTTTCCCTTCTTACTACCAGATTCTGATTTCCCACTTGACAATTATTATAGATACAAGATGATGAATTTTTTGCCAGACAACATAAGGCTAGGTACACACACACAACTTAAGATGCTTCATCTCGACCAGGACAAAGGACTCTCTAACGGCAAAATTACCAGGTGAAATGTCGTTTGAGCCACATTTTTGGATGGTGTGTAGCCAGCGCAACACTTTATATAAGAAAAGCCCATTACAAATAAATACAGTTTTTTTTAGTAAAACGTAATGTGTCAATTTTCATATGAACAAATACATAGGAAAATTATAAATAATCACTCAGTGTTCTCCCTAGGGTCTTTTAGCCGGGCGGCCCACCCGGCTACTTTTTCATGCCACCCGGCTGGAAAAAAATTCTTGAGAGAACACTTGTGATTTAAAAGAATTTAGAAGTAGGTTTAATAGGTGTGCCAATAGGTCAGTAAAAACTCCCGCCAGAACTGCTCAGTCCTGACCCCTTTTTTACGCCTGAAAGAATATTTTAGCACGTTAACTAGCTTTTCCAAGATCTCTAAGGCCACAAAAGGGTGTCACATGTGCTTGTGCTGCTATGTTACATGGGTTACCTGCAGATGTTGACGAACTACAACTCCCTGCATTCTACAACCATGGAATGCTGGGAGTTATAGTTTTCAAACATCTAGTGGGACAGAAGTTAGACATCCCTGACCTATATAATGAGCATGCTGCAGTGCACATTTTCCCTTACCACCAAATTTCCCCGTCCTACACCACCCGGCTACTTTTTCATGCCACCCGGCTACTTTTTCATGCCACCCGGCAGGAAAAAAATTCTGGGGAGAACACTGAATCACTGACCCAAGTGTATTCGATACAGAATAGCAGTGAACAAAACTTTTTTTGCTAAATCATTTGCAACCCTTCAAAATTAGCAATAGTTTTCAGATGTTTACATTTTAAAGGAAAGAAAGCCTATTACCATTTATTCAAAATAGAACTTAGTCTTATGTTTTAATATAGACATAATGTATATTTAATAAGATCATAACCACATTTTAGCTAGCAAAAGAAGACCACGTTACTGTTAATTTCATTAACCTATTCATCATAGTTTATAACCCAGTGCTGGTTTGCTAGCAAGAAATATATTAAAGTGCAACAGGTAATACTGTATTATTATATACAAGTATTGTCTTGAAAGTGCATTTAATTGCTACTGAGGGGGGGGGGGGGGGGATAATATGTCTAAATAATACAATTGATTGCAGATTTTAATAAGCATTTATAAAAGGCCAATTATAATTAATTGGTAACTTCCTGGCTAGAGGTAAATCTGAATAGCCATTTATGGGAAGGCCTCTCTTATCTAGGAAGCTTAGAAAGGCTGAGTGTGCAGTGAGCTCAGTAGCTATGTATGGGAATTAAAGGTTCAGCTTACAGTGGGCTATAAATGGGCAATGCAAATGTCATTATATCCACAAGTTAAAACAGGCTGACCTCACAAACTGAAACATGACTGAATGGAAGACATTTAAACACTAGCATCCAGAGATCTGGTAATGTTTATTATAATACACTGCCAACAACATGCATTACACGATCCAGTACATAAGCAAAACAAGTTTCAGCTAAATCAACATTACCACACAACAAGAAACATTTTAAAAAACATTTAAAAAAAAAAAAAAAACATGCTAAAAATTTGGGGCTTACAAATTACTTGACCCTGAAGCAAAATTGTAAGCCAGTGAATACAGTAAAACATATGAAAAGCAAAATGTATGAATGTATGGAATGCACTGAATGTATGGACCAATCCCTAAATTTTTTTTTTTTTAAACTAAATTTAGAAGGAAACTTTAAATTCTGATGTGCATTAGAAGACAAACATCTGTCACTTGCTGGAGACTACCGGTACCTCTGCTTTGACAGCTTACTGATGATAGTCCCAGTGTACGATTGTAATTTTACATCTGCACAGCTATTCTTGTGCTGCACAAGAATGTGGAAGATTATACTTAGCAGGTAGAAGAGTTGTAAGGCCTGGTACACACAGATGTTGAGGACCTAATATTCCTGCCAAAAGACTTGTTAGGAATTTATAGAGCATGTCCACCTCCCCAAACTAATATTTTCCCCACTGTGTAGTGTTGAATTTTTTTTTACCTTGAGTATAAGTTGATCCGAGTATAAGCCATACTTGGTACTATTTTTACCTGAAATATGAGTAAAGATGGATTGACTCAAGTATAAGCCGAGGGTAGAAATTATCATCACTACTGCCTTCTGATTCTGTATGGTTTTGCGGCTTCAGTTGCCCTTTAAATGCAACAGCAGAATTACCATACAGCAATTGCCAAACCTCCCAGTGGCTGGGAGTTGTAGTTTCCATACATATGCAGTGGCAAGGAATTGGGGTTACCGATACTGGATTTGGTTATTACTGTATGGGAATTCTGCTGTTCATTTAAAAAGGCAACTAAAGCCTCAAAACAATACAGAATCAGAAGGCAAACAATAGACACCATCATCCTTCTGATTCTGTATTGTGGCATTAGTTTCCCTTTAAATGGCCAGTAATCCCATACAGTAACCCCCAATTCCTTGGCACTACAGATATTTGGAAACTACAACTCCCAGCATGCTTTCGTTGCTGGGAGTTGTAGTTTCTAAACATGTGGAATGGCAAAGTTCAATAAACTTTTAATTAAGCTTACCATCATTACCAATTCTCCTGGCCACCTCTAAGCCCATAAACCCCAAACACACGCATGTTACTTCCTACCGATTATAAGCCAAGGTTAGGTTTTCAGGCTAATTTTAAAACCTGAAAACTTTGGCTTATACTCGAGTATATACATTACCTTACTCCCTCTGCTCCTGCAGTGGCTTATCAAAATCCAGATAACTGAAGAGTAGGAGCCTCTCGGTGTGTGATAAGGTATCTACCACTTTACTGTCCTCCTGGAGGACTCTGGCATGAAGCGGAGGGAACAAGCTGGTAAATACATATCTGGGCACTTTTAATATAGCGATCAGGGTTGGGGGCCAGCCAATCACAGACTCGAATGCCGGTCCGGCCCCCTGCTTGCATTTTCGCGCAAGCAGAGGGCCTGGCAGTGCGGCGGAGGAAAGAGGGAAGGTAAGTAACTATCGGGGCACTTTCTGTCTATACAAATATAGTGGTTGGGGCTGGGGGAGCAAGGAGAACATTATGTCAAATGTTATTAGGAAGGGTGGACATGCCCTTTAAAGAACTCAGAATCAACTGTGATTAAAGAACAACTATAATCATCCACTTCCTCTACCAGGGAGAGGACCTAAACTAAATTTTCATTTGCCATTCCAAGTCCAACTCCAAGGTTAGGACCTAGTCATTTAGGTCTTCACACATGGTTATTTTAAATACGATAAGAGATAGGGAGTGGGCAATGTAAATATAAATTGTCCTTTAATAGTCATGCCTGATCACTCACATCAATAAATTGTGACTAATATCTAGTTGGGAGCAGTTTTACAGCCAATATTTCAGTGCAATCTAACATAATCAATAGCCAGTAATAATTACCAAAACCTGAGGAACTAGGAAAGGAATGACCAACCAAACCTAACATTTTTCCATCAAGACAGAGATTTCACTTACATACAGGATGTTGGGTATGGCAATTATTTGACTACTTAAGAGACATTTCCTATATAATAAAATAAGTCAATTTGGTTAATCTGCAAACTTAAGGAAAAGGGTCTTAAGCGATGTGCGATCGCCGGGGCCCCGACCCACGATGTGCCAGTTTTGGGCAACTATCAGTAAGAGTATGGACGCTTCATCGGGTATTGTTGAGGATTCACCGAAAGTATGTCTGATTAAACGGCAGACAAGTGCCTATATACTTAACAATAGTCTGCGTGTCACGGGTGCACTGGACCAAGAGAAAGCCACCCTTTAAAAATAATAGCTGTGGGGGGGCGGAGTCTGACCGGAGATGTGAACGGCTGCACTACAAACTAGCTCCCGTGTGGAACATTAATAATAAGCAATAAAAAGACCTGAAACCACACAAAAACTTACAGCAACTGACCTCCAGCACCGTTAAAAACCTACCATGGGTCCTAAAAACAAAGGAAACCAAACAAAAGGTGAAATGACCGACTTCTTTGCCTCAAGAACGGACACCCCACGAGGCAGCCAAGATGGCGCCAAACCGGACCCAAAAGCTTCCTGCACTAAACAAGACTTAGAGGATCTATATCTCAACATACAAAAGTCGATTAACACCTCCCAACTCCAGATAATAGCTTAAGTCAAACAGGAAATCTCCAACCTGGGGGACCGCGTGGCCTCGTTGGAACAGACAGCCGAACATAGCTCCCAGCATACACAGCAGTTGGAACAGGAGATACGAGAAATCAGACAAGATATATTCCTCCTCCAGGACCACCAGGAGGAGGCTGAGAACAGGGCAAGACGGGGAAACCTAAGAATTAGAGGTATCCCGGAGAGAATGACAAATATTGAGGAGTTCCTGATCCGTCTATTTAGCAGACTGCTCCCGGAGGAACCGACCTCAAACTTCATTATGGACAGAGCCCACCGGGCATTAAGACCCAAACCTCTGGACACCGAACCCCCCAGAGACATCATATGTAAGCCACACTACTTCCAAACAAAAGAAAAAATTATGCAAACAGCAAGGAACTTGGACAAAATAATGATAGACGACATACAGGTACAATTCTATCAAGATTTATCCCCAGCGACACTCGCCCGTCGGAGGGAATTCAAACCCATAATCGAAATCCTAGCAAAATACAATCTAAGATACAGATGGGGATTTCCATTTAAAATAACGGTCCTAAAAAATGGACGCCAATTCTCCATCTCGCACATGGACGAAGGGGAAGATCTCCTAAAGAGACTGGGGATCTCCGACCAACAATCATCCACCAGAGCGGGTCGGCAAAGACACTCACCCAAGAAAACCCAAGAGCCAGACAGGAGCCTAACCCGAGAGCAGACCGGGATCGACAACCAGGCCCGAACACAACCCGCCTGGCGACAGGAACCTCGACAATCGGATTACAAATATCTCGGTAGTGCCACTACCGGCACGAAACGGCACCTTAACTCTTTATGGAACACCGACAGAAGGTCCCTAGCACAAACCAAAGGTTTAATGATTATACAGGCCAACAGCCTTTATTTTCAGGCATAGCTAAAAGGTCTTCCAGCATCCCACTTAACCTCCCCGCCAAGACCCGAAGGGAGACACACACTGAGGAAACGTCTACCCACCAACGAACAACCACAGACGAACAAGCAAAGGATCACCTTAAAGCTAAGCCCAATGTTTGAAGTTATACAAAAGTTTAATATAAGTCTCTTTTCTAAAAACATTTATGTAAACGGCTCAAGCTCCTCTATACAGTAATTCCCTCCTCTACATCCATAGAGGCCCACACCAAAATCAAAAACCAGACGATAAGGTTCTGGACAATAATTTAACTATATGTCTCATTGGGAAACCTCTCGACCACCCACCCGTTTCCCCTGCTAAGACCCGAACGGAGGCACAAACGGTACAAACAACCGACCCCCCAGCAACAACCACGGACGACCTAGTACCGAGTCATCTTACTGTTGGGCTTACTGTTAAGAGTGTTATACATGACTCGCTAGCTTAAAAATTTTTGATGTAATGTTGGAATTACAGTTTTTTGTTATACAGTTTAACAGAATGTGTTAACTATAGGTGTCTTAAATCCAAAAAGAGGATCATAAATTACCGGCCCAACAGCCTATATTACTCCTTTATTACAAGAAGTAATAGGGAAAATTCAGGTTGAACCCCAGGTTATAGATATAAATTTCTCAGAACACAGGATAGACCATTTAGCAAATTATGGGTCCATTAGCAAACCCCCATGAACATAGCCTAAATAGAAGGTATTTTATCAAGAAACCTGCAACAACTCTCTGTGGACAGTAAAATAACCCACACTATAAACACACTTGAACATAGCCAACAGTCTCTCTAATACCCCTCAGAGTCCAAAATAACTTAAGGAAGAAACACCATACCTCACCACAGAGATATAGCTGTAAACAACTAAGCTTCCATCACTAGCAAATCTTATGACCCTTCTTACGTTCCCACCCAGCTTGGGACCACAATAAGACAAAACACCTTCCAATACAAACAAAAGGGGCAAATACCTAAAGAAAGTTAAATGATGAAATCATCTTTCTCTCAACTAATACTGCTCAGTAAGAGATACAGATATTTCTGATAACAACCTAGGTATATAGCCACCTATCACTGCATAGCTGATCCCAACCCAGAAGGTTACCAACGATTTCAGCAATCAGGAGACAAAATACAGCTCCGACTTTTCAATATGCCCCAGACCTTTCCAATAACATGCAGGAGAAGAATTTAGTCCCATCCAAGGTCAGACAAAACAATTGGCTTCCACCGGGAGCAAAAAAGAAAACCAAAACTTATATCTCGCACTTGGATAAGTGAAAGATACCCCCCCTAAACAGTCAGGTCCAACCTGACACAGATAAAACACCAAAGTGAGGAGCGGTTAATCCTCACCCCGGAGATCTATACAGTAATAGTCTCCAAAAATACTCTACCTCTGCAGTTTACAAGTTGAACTATCGATTTCATTTTATTGCATATATTTATTAAGGTCTTTCTTTTGTGTTTTTTTTTTTTTTCATATATATTGTCTCCACAATTTACTGTTTCAGCTTAACTAACTTAAAATTTACTGAACTTTACCTATCCAGAATAACAGACGAACTTCACCTTTGAGGAGTTCTTCGCCTCTTTGGCCCGGGGCCCCCGCTTCCGCACGCCTCCGTGTAGGGCCCAGCCCACTCCACCCGTTCTCAAATAGGACTTCTACCACAAATCAGGTAACCCCAAATATCTCTATACTAATGGCTACACCTCTGCATCAAATCTCATACAACGCAAAAGGCCTCAACACACCACGGAAACGCAAGATAGCTTTACAATACCACAAAAAATCGAATCCAGATATACTAATGTTCCAGGAAACACATTTCAAAAGGGGAAGAGAAATCAAATACTGGAACAACACTTACAAAACCCAGTACTACTCCTCCTCTGCATCAGGCAAGGCAGGTATAGCGGTTCTGATCCACAAAAATCTCTTATGGGTGGAAGAATCCCATTACAGCGACCCAAAAGGACACTACTTAATATTAAATGGGTCAATTCACAATTTCAAACTAACAATAATCTCGGTATACGCACCAACCTCTAATCAAAAAACGTTCTATCAAGAACTTCTAAACAGGATTGTCGCCACTGCTTCTGGACCCATCATCATGATGGGGGACTTTAATGTTACCTTGAACTCTAAACTAGACAAACCCCACAAATTACAGGAGTATCTTCATGCAAACAACTAACCACACTTCTTAAGGAATGTAATCTGTTCGACGCTTGGAGAATAACTTACCCACAAAACAGAGAGTTTACCTTCTACTCTCCAGTACATAAATCATTCTCCAGGATAGACTACTCATTTGTCTCCCCCATACTTTTACCACAGCTGCAGAACCCTCAAATATCCGAAATCTCATGGTCGGACCATGCATATATCACTATACAATTCAAAGACATAATTAAGGCCAGACCCACTTTCCATTGGAGGCTTAATGAAGCACTACTAGCAAAAGAAACTAATACCAATGATCTCCAACACACCCTTGAAAACTATTTTGAGGAAAATACCTGACCGGAAATATCACAAGCGACCTTATGGACAGCACATAAAGAAGTAATTAGGGGGAAACTCATTCAATTAGCAGCGAGAGAAAAACGTACCAGAAACGAAAAGATAAACTCACTCACCAGATCAATAAAGGCCCAACAACAGATAACGAGTAAATCCCATTCAGAAGACCACCTCGTTAAACTAGAAACACTAAAACAAGAGTTAGCCTCAATACTAAACACAAAAGCGGAAATGGCACTTAGAATAAATAACCAATATTTTTACACAAAAGCGAACAAACCGGATACTTATTTAGCCCGAAAGCTGAATAATAAATAACCCAGAACAGATATCTTCCCTTGAGAGACACCAACGGGACCCTGCACTATGACCCAAAATATATAGCTAACAAATTTGCAGACTATTACCAAGAATTATATAGCGGACAAACAGTAGACAAATCTAAAATAAAAGACATGCAGATAACCAATTTTTTAGAAAACCTACACCTACCGGAACTTACAGAAAAGCAGCAACACACACTCCAGGAAATAAAGGAGGTAATCTCCAGCTTTCAAACACAAAAATCCCCCGGCCCAGATGGATTTCCCAACCTATACTACAAAAAATTCAGTAAGGTCCTTACCCCGCAGATATGTAAATTAATCAACGATGTAGCTCAAAACAAAGAATCACTCCCACAGGAAATGTTAGAAGCCCACTAAACGGGTATAGGTGGGGGAGCAAGTGGTCCATAAAGTAAACCATTATCTCATCTAGTTTTCTCAACATATCCCATGTCAAGAACATATGAACTGTAAAGGAAAGGATGTAAAATTTTGTTTACATATGTTCTGTCAGTCCCCTAATCCTGGATCTTGGGTATTATATAAAAAGTATGAATCACTGGGTCCCTTACAAATAAGCAAGAAAGAGAGATGTTCTCTATCATCTCATTGCAAAAGGCAGTTTCAAAAAATACCTTTAAATCCTATTTTACCTTTTTTTTTTTTTTTATAGGGGTCCATATCTGCATTAAAAAACTGCTTTGTTGATATTGTCCACAAGTGCAAGTGCGCTTTGGGGTTTTTATTTCCCCTTTTATTTAATTTTGGTTAAATTGGTTCTTTATTCCAGCACTGTCCAAAATACATAGCACAGGTCTGTGATTGTGCTCCCACTCCCAGTATACTATTTTACTTAAATAAAGTGGAACCAAATACTGCTGACTTGCATTCGACCTCTCATACATTCATATGACTAAAATAAACTTTATGCTATAGTGATCCATTAAGTTTTATTGTTAATTTGATTTTGAACGGGCATATGCAGCAGATATTTTTGTCCCATTGAAGATATTGTCAAGTATCTAACAATATCCCCAAACTCTAGTACATAAGGAAAGTGTACAATGCATATGACACACCCTTTCTAAATTGAAGATGCTCAAGAAACAAATGGAAAAGTAGAAATATAGAAAAAGATATTAAAAAGTTAGGAACGGTGAAATAGCGGTATTATAATAACTATCGTACCATTCTGCTCTGAGTACTCAGCCTTTCGTCCAATTGATTGCACTGATGTTACAAAGTAATAGAAAATATACTCAATGTTTCTAAGTACAAATTACAAATTGAACTCTATTGATCTGTAGAGTAGGTGAGTGTTCTTACCAATTGATATGACGCATGATATCTCCACACAGAAAAACATATCATGAACCAAGTCTGTCAGGAGTTAGGTCATCTTGACCTTATTAGTTATCCTTTTATACATGATTGGAGTTTATCTTGCCTTTCTAACAGAATTCCCCATATTTAACATTTACTGTGAAACTTCTGCCAGAAATCAGATATTTCTGTCTGTGAAACCAGACAATATTTCAGCCTAATCAATCCTGCATTAACAGGCTGTAATGCACCGACATAAGAAATCTCATTCGATCACGTGGTCAATCTGACCAAGATATTGGGCCAGAGAATTATCGGCTGGATTGAGTTATTGGCCTGTGCATACCAGCACAATCATAAAAGATCCTTTCCCCCTCTTCTCTGGGACCCTGCTGCTGGAACCAGTGCGCTCTGTGGGCCGCTTCTCAAGTCTTTGAAATGAGAGGAGGAAAACAGTATCACTTTACTGCACAATCTTTTCAATATAGAGAAGAAAGTTAGTGGGTCAAGATTGTATGGAAACATTTATACATATCCATAAAAGGTTGGACCACTCAAGGAGACACAGGTAAGAAGTTCTTAAGAGATATGAAAACTCATGTCCATCCCCATGTTTCCAGTATCTTTACGAAACAAACAGTATTTGATTTTGTTACCTCTTCTCATCAAAACAGATTGGACTATTCATGCAAGTGGCACACCATTACATTCAGCTGGTACAGTAAGCCAGTTACTGTTTCATTAGAGAGGCCTTTACATGCCCTCACACTTGAAGCAGTCCTTCAGTTTATTGATTTTAAGTGCCTTAGGGAATTTTAGTATAATTATGTTATCCTCTCTTTTTATGGCATCTCTTCAGAGTCTCTTCATTTCAGGGTTATGTTGGACATACCTCTTAACACTCTCAGGACACAAATACGGTAAAACTAAATAAAGGATGTGATTGACATTTCTTTTATTCCAAATTGCCCTCCAATTTTAAGTCCAAGTTTATTACCCTTAGAAACAAAAGTAGACAGAACAAACATCCCGTCTCATGTTGTTTTTTATGGTAGGGGTTAAAAACATATACTGTAAAACTGAAACTATGGCTTTGCAAGCCACAGTACTCCTTACTGGCAGGGGTGAAACAGATCATACTCAGTGTACAATATTAGGGATACACATTTACTAAGGGGCACGGATACATTCATTTAAACTGTTTCCCATATTTCTACAGGTTAATGAATATATTTGAGGTTCTGTACATTAGCAGGGACAGATTTATACTTTGTTCTCCCTTAGGCCAACTAGCTTGGTGCCTTGTGACACCACCAATTATGTCCCAATACAGTAATTAAATATACAATTATTATTATTATATACAATTACTGTAACAATGAGGTGCAAGGTAAGTTCAGTCACAGCTTTTCCTTTTTCTACATTAGGAGGTGAATGAGTTCTCTCTAGTTCTTTTCATTTCTTCTATTTTCTTCTTCTTTACTTTTTGGACTTTATCTACTTTAAAAGTTTTTGAAATTCAGTACAGACATGTGGGGCACATATTTCTTTTTAGCTTAGGAATCCATAAAAGCATTCTGAATTGAGATATTCAGATATTGCTGTGATATGCTAATTGGGACTTTCCAGGGTACATAATTGCCAACAGATTCTTGTACAAGTCATTCTGAATTGAGGGTCAGTCGGGTGACTAACGAAACGTCTTGAAGAACTAAACATCAACTCTAGTTAATCTAACTGAATACCCCAGATAATCCATAAAAGTGTTTCTGAGTTATCAGCAAGTGTACAAACATTGTTGCACATATACTTTAACCCTTTCACTGCCAGGAGAATTTCATTTTTTTTTGCGTTAACTGCCAGAAGAATTTTCAGGATTTTGCCCTTAATCGACTAATTTTACAGTAGTAGACCTTGCAGTAAATCAGGAATATTATACATTGTTTTTTCCAGCACAAAGTGTACTTTAACACGGTAACAGAATTTTGTAACTTTTCTGGAAATTTTACTGGAATTATGGGTAAAATATGTAAACAAAATGAAAAATTTGCAAATTTTCAAGGATTTTCCCCATTTTTATTTATAGTTATCTTAAGGTTAGGCACAAGAATCTTACTGTTTCTAAAAGCTCTGATACTCCCGAGTACAACGATACCAGATATATGTAGGTACCCCACTTTTCCTGTACAGGAGACCCCCCCAAACTAAAACTGCACCTTTCAAGAATATTACACCAAATTGTAATGTATAACCACTACTGACAGTTAACATAGAATATCTTCCAAATTAACTAAAATATCCCCACAAGTGAGATATTTTTAGAAACTACACACCCGCAGGATTTTACGAGTGAGGAACGTTTCGATCAAAATGCAGATACCTGGGCGCAGCACTTCGTCCAATTGTAAGTTATTTTCTCACATTTTCCTTTTTTTTCCTCAAGTGTAAAATCAGAGACAAAATCAAATAGCGAATTTCAGCTAAAAACTGTAGAGGAAAGTTCAAACGCATCTTAAATATGAAAGCCTAACCCCTCCCGAATAAAACGGTATGCCACATTCATGGGTGTACCCAGAGACATGGCTACCAACTAACCCAGAGCGTGACCAGTGCCAAATGTCAGTAGCAGCAAAAAAAAAATTAGCCTGTTTTGTATTTGAACAGTCTGCAGTTTTTCCACAAAACACCCCCCCAACTCAGAAATACCCCCCACAAACTATATATTCCTGAAATCTACACACCTTCAGCTATGTCTTTAGTTGTCTTTAAAATGGACAGCAGAATTCTCATACAGTAATAACAGTTATTACTGTATGGGAAATCTGCTGTCCATTTAAAGGGCAAATAAAAACTCAAAACAATACAGATCAAGAAAGCAGTAGTGATAATAATTTCTACCCTCGGTTTATACTCGGGTCAGTCATTTTTACTAGTTTTTCAGGTGAAATTTGGTACCTCGGTTTATACTCGGGACGGTTTATACTCGAGTATATACAGTAATTATTGTCCCCATTCTGGCAGAGTAAGCTGGCCCCTCCCTCCATGCAGTCAATCAAGGCTGGGACTGCTGACATCACAACCAGTGATTGACTGGTGTTTCACCTGCTGCCTCCTCTGCACATGTTCAAGCTTATAAAAAGCTCATTGAGCACAGGGAGGAGACAGATACCTTTACCAGAATGGAATAGAACTCATTATTAATTATCTGGTTACAAATACATGTAATAAACTGGTAATAATAGCAGTTGGGGTTGTGGGTAGATGACGGACAAGTCACCAGTTTTATGTTTTAAGGGTGGACATGCCCTTTAAGGACACTCTATTCGGTATATGGGATTTTTTAATCTTTATCCCACTATGAGTGCAATATATGGAAACGGAGGATACTGAGAGAGATGGACCCTGACTACTGGTCTTTTGTCCAGGGGCAGCAACATGCGTGAAAAGCATGCACACATAGGTGCCCATTTCATGTGCGTGACCATTCATGTGTGCTGTGATACGCACGATTTTATGGAATCGAAGTGCAGGCGATTTGCAAAAAAATGCTGACTGCATGCGCTCCAATAGTGGATCACAGCACAACGCGTGCAATGTGGCCACCCACATTATTATGCATTGCGCTGAGATTCTCACACGCTAACGGATCACAAGCGTGTGAAAAATTTTATTACTGTGGCCTAGCCTTAACTCATGGTTCGGTTTAAAAATCGTTTTATTGATTGTTAAAGGCGCGGTATCACTAAAAAGCGATACCGCTCCTTTATAAATGCAGCCCATAGTAACATAGTATTGGAGGTTGTATAAAGACATACGTCTATCTACTCCAACCTTTATACCCTACCCATAATGTCTGTATAACAGTTACATAGTAACATAGTATTGGAGGTTTATCTGTTGTATTCAATTAGATCAACTGGACTTGAAATGTAGTTCTTGAAGACATTTCGCTAGTCATCCGACTGGCTTTCTCAATTCAGAATGACTTGTACAAGAATCTGTGGCAATTATGTACCCTGGAAAATCCCAATTAGCATATCACAGCCAGGTGTTAAGGGTGTGATTAGATAGTGGCTAAGAGGTGTTATAGGAACGCCCAGAGTAAGGTGTTAAAACAGCATTGTACATGGCAGACAGTTGGTGTCGAACCCCCCCACCTCTATTTAGGCTTGGTTTCTTTATTTTCACATAAATGGCCTCCTTAACACCTCTCTTGAACCAGTCACGTTCCTTCGCCAGTATGTTAACATTACAATCTTCAAAGGCATGTCCTTTATCCTTAAGATGCAGATACACGGCTGAGTCCTGACCCGAGGAATTGGCTCTTCTGTGCTGGGCCATACGTTGATGCAGTTGCTGTTTGGTCTCCCCCACATACAAATCAGAGCATTCTTCACTGCACTGCACTGCATATATGATGTCGCTTTTCTTGTGTTTTGGTATTGGGTCTTTCGGATGTACCAATTGCTGCCTCAGTGTGTTGTTCGGTTTAAAGCAGACAGGGATACGATGTTTTTTGAAAATTCTTCTTAATTTCTCGGAGACCCCTGCTACATATGGGATGACCATGTTCTTCCTCCTGTCTTGCTTTTCCCCTTCACTGTTGGTATTCGTGTTCTTTTCTTTCCTTCTACTTCTTTTGACAAAGGCCCAGTCTGGATATCCACAAGTTTTAAGGGCTCCTCTGAGATGTTTCATTTCTTTAGCCTTCGCCTCTGTGCTAGTGGGGATGTTCTCGGCTCTGTGTTGCAGGGTTCTGATGACCCCCAGCTTGTGATCTAAAGGGTGGTGGGAGTCAAACATCAAATACTGATCTGTGTGTGTTGGTTTTCTGTAAACCTCTACTTCCAGTTTACCATTTTCCTTAACTTCTACCAAGCAGTCCAAGAAAGCCAGTTTGTTGTTTTGTACCTCTTCCCTTGTGAATTTAATGTTTTGGTCCACCGCATTAATGTGTTCTGTGAAAGCTTGTACTTCCTTCTGGTGGATTTTAACCCAGGTGTCATCAACATATCTGAACCAGTGGCTGGGTGCTATGCCCTTAAAGGTATTAAGCGCCTGTGTTTCTACCTCCTCCATGTAAAGGTTGGCCACAATAGGTGAAACTGGAGATCCCATAGCACATCCATGTTTTTGCTTATAGAACTTATCCCTGTATTTGAAATAGGTGGTATTCAGGCACAAGTCCAACAAGGAACACACCTGTTCTGGGTTGAGATCAGTTCTGCTGGTAAGAGTGCTGTCTTGGCCCAGCCGTTTTCTCACCATGTCAACAGCCTCCTTGGTGGGTATACAAGTGAAGAGAGATGTCACATCATAGGACACCATAGTTTCTTCTACACCGAGTACTATATCTTCAATCTTGTTGGTGAAATCCTGAGAGTTCTGGATGTGATGCTTAGAACTTCCCACCAAAGGTCCTAAGATGTTAGCTAGATATTTTGCCACCTTGTATGTTACCGAGTTGATGCTGCTGACTATAGGTCTTAGTGGGGCCCCTTCCTTATGTATCTTGGGGAGTCCATATATGCATGGATGTGCCTCACCAGGGTAGAGGCGATGATACATTGCTCGGTCAATGGCTTTATCCTTTTGAAGCTGTTGTAGTAAGTCTATGACTCTTTTTTTGTAACGGCTGGTGGGATCCCTTGTTAAAGCCTCATATGTGTTGTTATCGGCCAGGAGCATGGTCACCTTATCATGGTAGTCTGAGGTGTTGAGTATCACTGTGCATCTTCCTTTATCTGCCGGTAGAATGGTGATACTGGAATCTTTCTTGAGGGATGTTAAGGCTCTTCTTTCCTGTGTAGTCAGGTTAGATGAAGGAGTTTTAGCACTGGCTAAGGCTGCAGATACCTTAAGGTGAAGTTGTTCTGCCTCACTCTGTGATACCTTATTACTGTGGATAGAGGCTTCTGTGGCTGCTATAATATCCACCACAGGGATGGCTTTAGGGGTGATGGCAAAATTCAAGCCCTTACCAAGGACTTCCATTTCTGGCTGGGTCAGGGTCCTGTTAGACAAGTTTCTCACCCATTCCTCCTTGTTTGATGAAGTGACACTTCCCTCCTTTTGTATCCAAGGTAGTTGTTCTCCTTTGGGGCTGTTCTGGGATGACAGAATAGAGAACTTGTTCTGTTGCCTTTGTTTGCCCTTACAGTGCTGAGAAAGCTGTGCTTGTTTGGTGAACTCCATCACTCTTTCCCAGATGGACACAGGTAGCTGTGAGGCCAGGTTCTGTTCTAGTTGACTAATGTTGTGCATTAAAGCATCGACTGTAAAATGTGTCTGTCGTACCCGTTCACTTAGGAGCTGTGTTTGAGCCTTTTGCAGTATCTGTTTGGCTCTGATGCCTTTAACCGTGGAATCCAGACGTATACTGCATGGTACTAGCCTTTGTTGTCTGCATCGGAGGTTAAATCGCAGGTGGTTTCTGTAGTCTGCCAATTTCCTTGCTGTCTTTTCATATTGCCGTACAAGTTTGAGGGTTTTCTTCCCAAAATGATTAGAAATATGCTTGTGAAGGTTCTCATTCATCCAGGTCATGGTATATCTGTTGTATTCAATTAGATCAACTGGACTTGAAATGTAGTTCTTGAAGACGTTTCGCTAGTCATCCGACTGGCTTTCTCAATTCAGAATGACTTGTACAAGAATCTGTGGCAATTATGTACCCTGGAAAATCCCAATTAGCATATCACAGCCAGGTGTTAAGGGTGTGATTAGACAGTGGCTAAGAGGTGTTATAGGAACGCCCAGAGTAAGGTGTTAAAACAGCATTGTACACTAATGGAGGTTGAATAAAGATTACGTCTCATTCCTAGTCCCATTCTTTATATTCAGCAAAAGTTCCGTGTACAATGGCACACTGCTGTCGGCTGGTTAGCCAGAACAAGTTTGTAGGTTCTTTATATACTCTGTATCAATCCCCCCTACTTTTCCAGGGCACACAATGCAAGTGGGATATAGAGTATAGGAATCACAACTTACTTAGTGAAACTGTCATTTATTGGTGCAAAAACATAACGGTAACAATGTTACAGTACAGACCACAAACAACTGTGTAGTAGTTGTGCTGCTCTAACTCTATATCCCACTTCCATTGTTTTTTTTTTTTTTCCCCTACACTCATTAACGCCTACTAACAAACTGTTGATCCAGAGAAAGGACAAACACAATGAATATGTATCAAGGAAATAAATTTTCCTCAATGCAGATGTTCTAATAAGTAAACTTATACCTTGACTGCAACAAGCACTATAATACAAGACCCTGAGTGTAAGTCCTATTTAAAAACGCCGTAACAAGATCACTGAACGCTTATGTAAGCACAGAACAACATATTAATTCAACCCCGTCCATAATCATTCTTTTTTTTTTTTCTCCTTCCCCGCCTTAATAACAACTGCACATTCCGATTTTAACTGAAAATTAATTGATTATGAGCGATGGGTTTTTTTTTTTCATGCCAAGCATTTTTTTAATTATGTGGTCCCTGTCAAGCATATAACAAAACTCCTTAATATAACACAATAACGCCTCAATCAGCGCCTATGTTTAAACCCTAAATTATAAGCATTACTCACGCGGAGTTGTTCACAACTCCTCCGCGCCTCTGATTTATGACTTGGAGTTTATTCTATGCAAATTTCCTTCCCCTCCCCATGGCTTTCTAAATAAGGAGGAGAAGAGATAAAAGAAGCATTGAATATTTTATAAGTTTTTCTCTTCCCAATTTACCTTAAAATTTTGAATTATGAGGCTGAATATGTAAGTGGAAAAATAATTGCCTGTTACTAAAATCTTTCATATGGTTTTCCTCTTTGAGGGCTCCTATCTAGCATATGACAGAGGTCCTGAAAACTGTTTACCAACCAACCCCCCCCGTAACCATCATCTATGTCAATAGAACATCAGATGAGCTGACTACTTTGCAATTTCATCAGGTGAAACGCGGAGAGAAATCTCCTTTAAATACTGAGCCACGGAATTACAAGTTTAGTTTAGTGTATAGGCCGGGAACCGCTTGGGGCGTAATCTTTTTAAAGGGGTTTGGTGGTCCCAACATAAAGGCATTTAAAAGGAAAGATGTATTTTATAAAAAAATTAACCCTGTTTGTAATCCCAATAAACTATAGAAATATTTCTTAAAAAAAAAAGCATTTCAAGGGACTTGTCATGAATAAATATTAACTGTTTTTTTGCATATGATCACCCCCCTCGCAATAAATAGTTTTATAATTTAAAGAATAAAACATTTAATAAAAAAAAATAATAATTTAAAAAATAAAAAGTAAAAAATTTTTTTTTTTTTATATTTTATTAATTAAATTATAAAAAATCCACCAAATCTTTACAGGCATAACTATTATGAATTTCCTGTAAAAATCCCTTTTGCCGATGTCTAATTCTCTATATTTAGTGTTAGTTTTGGTTACCCATAATATAAAGTAAAACAATGCTCCATATTATTTGAACCCCAGATGCAGTTGGCTAAAAACAAATCTTAAAGTTCACACTAACCTATTTAATATAGATAAAGAAAGGGTTTTGCAGCAAACTGCTACAAAAAAATTGGTTTTTTTAAAAATAAGAATTAAATCATTGGGGGGCGCTCCTGTAATTCGGCCCACAAAGTTTTAATTGCAAAGAAGAGCCCATCAGGCCAAAGGAACGTGAACGGTTTCTCAAGAGAGGTGTTAGAGGGCATATTGTGAAAATAAAGAAACCAACCTATGGAGTGGGGGGGTTCGAACCAACATCTGTTCTGCCTGTACAATGCTTGTTTTAACACCCTTACTCTGGGCGTTCCTATAACACCTCTTAGCCACTATCTAATCACACCCTTAACACCAATGGCTTGTTAAATGCTATTGGGATTTTCCAGGTACATAATTGCCACAGATTCTTGTACAGTCATTCTGAATTGGAAAGAGCCAGTCGGAGTGACTAGCGAAAGTCTTCAAGAACTAATTTCAAGTCCAGTTGATCTAATTGATACAACACATATATACTATAACTTATACATAACTATACTGTACTGCACTAATAACTATACTATCTTACTGTATTGTACTTACTTACTGTACGTATTTACTATGTACTATATACTATATACTGTACGTGTATGACAATACTATACTATACTTATTACTATACGATACTTTACTGTACTGTACGTAATGTCTATTTAACATTACTATACGTTATTAGATACATATTACTATACTTTATGTACTGGTACTAACTTAACTATACTATATGATATTACTATACTTACTAACTACTACTGTACTAGTACATTTACTATACAGTATGTATACTTTACTATATACTTACTGTATTGTAACTATACCTTACTACTATACTGATACTATACTTACTATACTGGTTCTGTAGCTATAGACTATACTATAACTTACGTATTACTGTACTCTACTCTGACTAGTCGATATGACTATACATTATTACTGTGCCTATAACTATTGCTTATGAGACTGTACTATTACATTACTATACTATATACTGTACTGTACTATACATACATACTTATACTGTATCTACTATACTATACTATACTATACTGTAGTACTATAATACGTTTGAACATGTTATTAACTGTACTGTACTATACAGACATACTATCACTGTATGACTATACATTACTTACTTTATACTGTTTACTTACTATACTATACTATCCTGTACTACTAATACTATACTAGACTGTAACTATACTGTTTTGTACTGTCCTATCAAAATACCATAAACTAATAAACATGACTAGACTGTACTGTATTTTAACACAACTGTACTATAAACCGATACTATTAGACTATACTATAGCTGTACATAACTAGTTATAATATGTAAATTAAACACCCCCCTGCCCATACCTAAACCACCAACCAAGTTTATTTTTCGTAAAAACAATCAGAACTCTACTTAACAAGCCCATTGTTCCCACACAGCACCTCTCCATTGGACAGCAGCAGCCGTCCTTTGGCTCCTGCATCTCAAGCCAAATCACATATTTGTCTCTTTCTGCTTGTAAGTTCCAGCAAGCAGGGAAAACGGAATCATGGCACCGTGGGAGCAAAGTGCTTTCAGTACATTTTCTCAATATTATTTAAAAGGAGAACTAAACCCAATGGTTATAGCTCCCAGAATCGCTGAAAAACAACACCCCCCTAAAAACACCAATACGCATATAAGAATACCACTTCAGTAAATTGTATTAAGTAATGTCAAAGCTGATGAAGTTATCTGTGGGTATGTGCAGTGTCCAGAAGACAGACACAAAAACCGAGTCCTGACCTCAGTCCAGCTTCCTTGCTTTATTGTTTCTGTCAAAAGGGATTGGCTAGAAATTATTAATATAGGGTGTTGGAACCAACTGTAACAGTTTGTTGGTGGAACAACCATTTTTGTGCATAGAAAAGCTAAGGACTGAGCAATGTGCAGTGAACATATTGGTCGTTGACGCCAAAACTGTGTTGTATAGAATGCTGTGACGTGCAGCCACAAACCATCATGTTATTTGGTTAATTTCTTCAGTGCCTGTATCAAATGAGAGGTAAGAGGAGACACAGATTACTGGTTTTTGGTCATCAAGGTGTTCTCTGGCCTTCTGTTCATGGTTTGTTCGTGTTCTTTTTAGGTTGCCCTTTAAGAATTAACAACATGCCAATGTTGGGGGTGCAGGGGGGGTATCTACCGATATTAAAGAAATATTTAAAGGGCATGTCACCACAAACAAACATTTAATTTAAATATCCCATACTGGCCCCACTCTGTAGTTTTAATAAAAAAAATCCTTCACCTCACATTTCTGCTCCAAATGGTTCCCCTGCTATGTCTTCCTCCAAAGTCCAGGAAACTTCAGTGGTAGATCTCGTCCTCCCCCCTTCTCCCTCCCTTTTGCCTGTCCCTCCCCACCTGCCTCTAACCCCTTGTGTCAAAAATTGTAAGTATTGTCCCCCAGCCCCAACCACTATAATATAATTTTAGAGAGAGAGTCCCCGATAAGTTACTCACTGTCCTTACCACTGCGCTCGGACCCGGCGTTCTGAGCACCGTCAACCAAGCCGCGTCCCTGATCCCCGCCCCTGTGCCGGTCCTGCCCCCCTAGGCTTGCAGTTCTCAATGCAAGCAGGGGCCGGGGAAGAGTGTGGTGGATGAGAGAGGTTAAGGTAAGTAAAAATCCGTGGCACTTTTTCCAAAAAGGTCTATTACGGCGGTTGGACTGGGGGACAATACCTACCTTTTATAGAAAATACAAAAAAAGGGTGGACATGCCCTTTAAAAAAGGTGAAAAAACTTTTATTCAACTTCTTAAATCCAAACAAACATCAAGTTAATAACTACCGAGACCATGTCCAAGTACAGAGAGAGGGAGGATAGAAGCTAGGGGAACACATCGGCTTGGGCGAGGAGTCGGGCAGGAGATTACAGAGATTTTGTCTCATGTCACTGTAAATGTTAAAAAACAAAAACATACCGGGGTTATTCCATAAAAGTTCTTATCCTTAAAAATGGTGCTAAATTTTGCCCGGCCCAAACAATCGGATGTAGCTTACAAATGTTGAATAAGATCTGAGTGGGTTGGGGCAAAATTAGTCACCATTTTAAAAAAAAACGATAAGAACTTTATTTGAATCTCCTGATAGTATCCAAAACTTATAACACCCTAATTATACCAATTAAACCCCTAATATACAAAATTGCCTAAAGCACAGCTTCTTCTGTGATTAAATACAACAAAACTACTCCAAAGGAAAAGTATTCCAAATGTTTGTTTGACTTTTAGAAATCTCTATTTTCATATATGCACTTTTTATTTTCTTTAGGCGAGTGACAGAAGGCTTATTCCATGAACGTGATTACATTTTCTTCTAAGTCTGTGCCATTTACCTGTTGCTAAAATTGTATTAAAAACTTTTGTTTTCTTCTTCTTTTTGCATGTGTGATTTTCCCCCACAGCCGAGCCAGGCACTAATTTTATGAAGTGAAACAGTGTGAAAAAGTAGGGGCAGAATCCGTGAGCAATGGGTAGACGAGACGGAAAATTCACTGTCTCCGAGCTTCGGGGGGGGAGGGACTCTCCGATGAGCCAAATCTTATAGGCCCTTTGGGCTATAAGCCACAACCATATTCGGAAAGTCAGAAAACCTCACATAAAATTAATCTGAACAATATTGGTTGGATCTTTGGAATGGTTTACTACAGTTGGCTGAGGCTCGAGTCAATAGCTTCAACTGAATCGTGCAAACAACCCCGTGGGGGGACGTTTGTAATAAACGCACCGGCGTTTATAATTGCTGGCAGAGTGAGATTACTTTTGGTAATGTGAGTCTATTGCGTAAAACCAACTGTCGAGATTTTCAAACTGTATTTGTGCTATCAAGTAGTATTCTGATCCAAGTATGATTATTATGTTTTAGTCATGGGAAGGGTTCAAAATAGTTCTCCTGTCTTTGACATCATAGTAGAGTATGTGACAAAATCAGGGGCTGTGTTATGGCTGTGAAGACGGTGTCCCTAATATGAATGTTAGTTGGATTTTTACATGGACCAGCACCCAACTATAACAAATCAATCGTCTCTCTTCATTTTCCGAATCCAGGCGACACCTCAATGTGAATAAATCCTCATGTACAATCCACACATTAACAACCGCAATTTAATGGCAATTACCAAGGACAAACATGTCTCATTAAAGGGGTTGTTGAATGAGTGGACAGATCCAATTTTGCTTTTTTACTTCTACCGACCTTGAGCGGATATCCACTCAGACTCACATTGTTATATACAACAATTCATTTGGAATTTCAGTACGTTTCTAATCTAACATTTAAAGCTGCAGTTGGGGTAGTGTATAATAAATGCACTTACTTAATTCAAAAAACCAGTCAACTGCTCTGGCTGATTTGCATTGACCAATCAGATGTAATTCTGAATTTTATAGTCGCCAATTATTATTTATACCAATTTACCCATTTTCCCTAGCATTAAAAAGAATCATTCAATTAAATACTCAATAGCCAGAGCTCCAGATTTGTATTTAAGATACTGGTAGGAAATCATATTTGGTAAATCAGATTTGTTGGTCATTTTGTAGCGGCTATATGTATTATTATGGCTAGGTACAGTGGAAGAACAATGTTTGTTCCGCGTGAAACATTATTGTGCCTCTTGTCTTATGTTCCTCCCCGTGATCTCCCTAAGGATAATACCAGATGAAGACTTTGACAGGGGGTCAGTTCACGTCACTATGTTTAAGGTACGGAGGATTCGTAGAATTGGTTGGCCTCAAGATGATAAGCACTGACCAAAACCATTTAAACTCTGTTACTTTGCTACTGGGGGACCAATTCCACCGCCGTTGCCAATAGAAGACAGCAAGAGAACCTAAACAAACGCAACCAATTTAAATGATTTTTATTTAGTGTGGCCGGGGGTTACAAAGGGCTTTTATTCTTTCTCCTCTCCCGCCGCCAGGGGTGCCCCGCTTCTTCCTGAAATCTTTATTAATTGGCCTCCGATGGTCCGTAAGGCCCAAAGGTGGCATTTAACTTTTGAGAGGTATGGAAAAAACCGCCCCAAATGGTTGTAGTGTGTAAGAATTCTTACATACAGTGTGTGATCAGTTGGATCAAAAGGCTTCAATCACACTCATCCGGTTGGGTGGTGTGACTGAGTAAACAAGAACATGGCCCTGGATTGGGAAGAAAAGGACAGGTAAAACCTGACCGTTAGGTTTTGTCAAGTAATGTGTACACTATAGGGGGAGGGTGCTCTTATTAAACCATTTAGTCTCTCACAACTCTATGACAGAAAACCTTAAGGCCCCTGTCAAGGTGTCCGCCGGACCAAAGAGCATTAAAAGACTAGGGGATGTGCAGAGATGTGTCCTGGATGAACTGAGGCATGGAACATAAGGGATCTGCCCCATGTGATAAAACTGTCCACCGTCCATCAAGAATAGGAATTGCCTGCCTCGTTTTATATATCATAATAGGACAGTTCTTCTGGGACTTATAATCGAAAATAAAAAACCGAATACGGGTACTCTAGTAGAGATGTACTAGATCTCTACCTCGAAACCCGAGATTGAGCCAAACTTAATTATCAGTAAACTATCCCGGACCCCGGAAGGGCGGATTATTTGGGTAATTATATCGAAATGTTCTGAATCGTTTATGGGTAATTATCAAATTATCAATTGATTTATGGATTTTAATCGAAGTGTTTCGATCGTTTATTATATTGATTGGAAAATTCATCGACACAATCCGACACTGAGCCTCTAACGTAGGCACGCTTGAGAATAAGTAGATTTTTTCATTTTTCGAGTCACCGGGTTGGATATTTGGAACATGTTTCCCAGCCATATTTCCTTCCTCCAGGTCCCACCACAGCCATTTTACATTAAGTGTACCATTGGATATTTTAATTGTATTAATTAGAACAAACATTTTCAACTAATTCAAACATTGACTCACAGCTTGACTTTTATGGGTCTGTTTTTGAACTTGTACTTTCTCATATAGTTTGAAACATTCGAAAACGGAGCCGAACTTGGATAAAAGATTCAAAAAAACGCAGGTGTCAATCTGCTTATTGGCAGTTTATCAGAAAGGCTGGTTAAGGCATTCGACACCTATATGGAACGTTTTTAATATTTTATAATAATAGCCCATGTTCCCCCAGCCCCCCAACTGCTATTATTATATCTCAGAAAGGTCCCTCGATCATTAACCTCACCTTAAACCTCTCCCTCGCATGCATGCAACGCCCCTGCTTGCATGGAACTGCAAGCAGGGCGGGACCCGGCAGCCGCGCCTGTGATTGGCTGAGAGGTAATGATCGGGGGTATTACTTTGAGAATATAATTATAGCATTGGGCTGGGGAGCCTTGGGATAATATACTTAAGGGCTTTTACAGCTAGGGGAGGGAATCAAAGTGGGGGGAGGGGAGAAGAGGGAGGGGGAGGGCCTGCAGTACGCATGCAAACTTCTCCCGAAGGGAGAGACAGGAGGCAGAGTCCTATATGGACTCTGCTATCCTCCTGGTGGGCAGTTTTTTGGGACTTTGGGGGGGATTACGCGAGAAACCTTGAGCTGGGAGATGTTAAAGGTAAGGATTAACCACTACATTATGGGGCCAAGTAGTTGGGGGGATTATAGTTTTGGGGTTGGACAATGCCCTTTAAAGACTGTGTGGATTACTAACTCCTGAAACCTTTTGGGTGCTGTTATATTTCAGGAATTTTTATTAATGTGTTTGTTAATAATGCCTGCAACATATTTCGGTAAGACCGTTGCGTCAAAAGACAGGCCTATAGTATGTCACCCGTAGAAGAGCGGCCGCTGCCAAGCCAGCGAACACGGGGACCACTTGGGTGTGCCTCCAGGTGGCTAAATCCGCTAACAGATATAAAAGAACTTTCCTGGTCCTTCAAACAACTTTACTGAGCACCATACATGTCTAAAAACATGACAAGCAAGCAAAGCATCATCTGACGCATTTCGGGACTGCCCCTTATCATAGATGATCATCTAAAACGTTGCTTGCCGTGTTTTTTTTAACACGTGTATGGTGCTCAATAAAGTAAAAAATTCAAAGTAATAGCCTGAAAATTGCAATTAGAATACATACAAACAACCCCTATTTTTTTTTTTTTTTTTTTTTTTGTTTTTTTTTTTTTTTTTTTTTGTTTTTTTTTTCTTTTTTCTTTTTTTTTTTTTTTTTTCTTTTTTTTTTTTTTTTTTTTTTTTTTCGGATTCCCCCGGATCTTGGGAAAATCCAAAATTCGAAATCGAAACTACCCCGGAACCAATTTTTCAATAATGTTCTAAATACACAGGTTTAAATTGTTTATTTCTTTACACCCTTTTCCTTTCCCCCTCGCAACCATTGGTCCCACTAAAACTCAGTAGTACCCTTGACTAAGGGTAAAGCATCAAACGGGTGTAAACTGGAAGGCTTGATGTATTGAAAGAGTTTGCTAAACCTCATGTTAAACTCTCGGAAACCTTAAGATAAAAAAGAAATGACGGTTCAGCCTCTTATTGAAATGCAAAAATAAAGAACTTGGCTATGTGTCATGCGTCCAGCTGTCTACTTTTTGACATGTTAGACTTTTTCCTCTTCCTCCTGAAATTGTATTTGCATGGGGGACAGTACATACAAGTTTTAATAATAGGCTCCGCATAGATGCAGAATGCAAAGGCATCAAAAAGCTTTTACACTTGACATTTCTGGTTCTGGGTTCTCTGCCGTGACATAAAGCAAAATGCCCTAATTTCCTCTTCGAAATGGAGCGAGACAAACAGGGCCGGACGGAGTTCCCCATATGTCACTTTACCTATGAACTATGATCGGGGAGACTTAAACTTGAGGGCTGGCCATTTTGGTATATTAAAATGCAATCTCTTAAAAAAAAAAAAAAAAAGGCTGATGAAATGAATTTGTATTACAGTATATATTGTACATTTCCTGCCTGGTCGTATAAATTATTAACATTAATTAATTGTCTCCACAAACTGCACTTAACCCACTGTAAAAATCCGGTTTGAATTGTGGGTTTGCTCTCATTTTATGGGGGCCCCTGCACAACCAATACTGTACGGTTTTTTTTGATTTCCCGATCCCGACCTATCTAGCCCCGTAATCCTCACTGCAAACGTGCCCTAACTCCTTTCCTTCCAAGACGTAAACTAGGCACTGTGCAACTGTTATAAGTTATTTCTATTGGCCGCTAGAAGGGAGATGAGGACAAATGGACTTTTCCAAATGAAATATCTCTTCAGGGGCACCATGGAGTAAGGTAAATTATCGTCGAAGTACGGGTTTGGGGGGACCCCTGGGTGGTTAGGGTAGAAAATTTGTCAGGGTGGTGGAATACTATTTTTAAAAAAAGAATCATGATGACCCACAAGTTTTTTGTTAAAACCCCACAGGGGTACGACCCAATCAGAAATTATGCTGAGACGCCAAGTCAATATTAATTAGACAGGAGCTTGGGCATCTAAAGTTTTATATGAAGGTGCACCAACCCTGCAGGCACATTGTAGAAATCCCTTTATTGTGACAGCTCCATAACACATGTTTCAACATTACCCATCTCAGGTGTGATGAACATTTTAAAAGAACCCTAGTCGTTTAAATCCCGCGGTTTTCTTTCCTTATTAATATAGCATGGTTAGTATCATCGTTATTAGCGATAATAATGGACCCTGCCAACAATAGCCTCTTGTGGTATTGAGCCGTCTTTATAAAATCCATAATCAGACCACCATTTCACCAGCAGAGACAATACCCCAAGATTAAGAGAATTCTCAATTAGGTGGAATCCTTTGTGGTTTCAAATCACAAAGGAATTATGGCATGCCGCTCCTGCTCTGGACCATTGATCACAAGTAGAGGCTCTCGTTTCCGGCGATTTAGAGAGAAGTCGCTCTGACAAGGACGCTGACAAGCTTTAATATTTTTTTCTAATATGTCATGAGATTTTTCGGCTCCGGTAAATAAAGCTTTACCTGCAAACTTAATGTCTTAACAAAGCCAAACCCAACCT
The DNA here is from genome assembly GCA_019447015.1 of Hymenochirus boettgeri. NCBI lineage: Eukaryota > Metazoa > Chordata > Amphibia > Anura > Pipidae > Hymenochirus > Hymenochirus boettgeri. Next base: position 176,475,413 of record CM033473.1, read on the forward strand.
TTCTTTCTTTTCTCCGAAGACCCCCTTCTCTAATTCTCTTTTAAAAAATTGTTATTATTGCTGAACTGAAATCAAGTGCTGCCCCGAGTATAAGGATTACAAGCTTTCATGGTGAATAACCTTTAAATTTTACTTTTCAGCCATTCTTTCTACGTCCTCCGGGAGATATGAATGATCAATCCAGAGGATGAATAGATATGCCGAGTCCCAGTGACCGGTCTATTCAGTATCATGGACGTTAGGCTGAGACAAGGAATAAAATATTAACCGTTCTAAACACGGCGGTCAAATCATTTGTCCAAATACCGACTGTAACCCGAAAGTTAGACTTGATTTGATGTATATTACATATTGTGCATTTTCTGTGTCAATGCATGTTACAGACGGGGATTAGAACAAAAAAATGTTTTTTATATTCAACTATAAAAGGGAAAGTGTTTAACGAAGAAACTTTAAAAGAGTGGATGAAAGGATGCAATATAAAGGATCTGTGTCTGCTGAGGACTTTTTGCAAGAAAAAATCAGTTTTTATAACTCTCACACTCTCTACTTTCCAGCTCTCGCTATAAATAATTCTATCTCTTTTACCCACCTTTACTACTTTACTCGCGTATTGGTATATAGAACATTTTAACAAACTCACCATATTCATTAACAAACATCGAATAATTTTACCTTCGTGTATCGGTATAAATCTAAAAATTTTACCCCTTCGGCCGTATTCGATTCGAATATTTACTACCTCACGTATAGGTATAATAGACATTTTAAAACACTCGCGATTTCGATATTCGATATTTTAACCTCGCGTATAGGATAACTTAGACATTTTACTCACAGATTCGATTCTTTTAACCCTCGCGTAGGGTATAATAGACATTTGACCCTCGCGGGATGCATTAATCGATATTTACTTTGTGTATTGGTATAATGACATTTAACTCGCAGTATTCGATATTCGATATTTACCTCTCGCGTAATTTGTATATATAGACAATTTTCTCATGGATTCGATATTCGATATTACTCACATATTGGGTATAAAATAGACATTTTACACTCGCATATTTCATACAAGTATTTACTTGTGTCCTTGGTAATAGATAGACATTTTTTACTCGCGAGTATGGGAGTGGCAGACTTCGATATTCAATATTTACTTACTCACGTATAGGATAGTAGGGACATTTTACTCATGGATTCGATATTCGTATTTTTACTCTCGTGCGTAATAGGTATAATAGAACATTTTACTCATGGATTCGATATTTCAATTTTACTCGCGTATAGGTATAATAGACATTTTAACTGCGCTATCATTAAATCGATATTTTTACTTACCTCGCTATTGGTGAATAGACAGTTTACTCATAGGACTCGATATCCCGATATTTTTGTTTTACTCGCGCGTAATAAGTATCATCGACATTTTAAAACTCCCGCATATTCATTAAAATGATATTTACACCTCCGTGTAATTGTTATAAGACATTTTACTTCGCGTATTCGATATCGATAATTTACATCGTGTATTGGTATAATAGACTTTTCTCCATGGATTCGATTCCGGTATTTCCTCTGCGTATAGGTATCATGACATTTACCTTAACTCAATGATTTCGATATTCTGATATTTACTTAACTACTTACTCGCGTATAGGTATAATAGACATTTTATACTCATGGATTCGATATTCGAATTTACTACACTTACACTTTTACCTTTTACCTCGCGTAGAGTATAATAGACATTTTTACTAACAACACTACAATATACTCTACACTCGCATATTCATTAATCGATATTTACTCCGCGTATTGGTATATAGCCCTTTTACTCATTGGATTCGATATTTAGCAAACTCGTGTATAGGTATAAAAATAGAAGACATTTTAACTACCTTACACACACCTTTACCTACCAACATTACCCACTCATTTTAACTTCCTCGACTACAACTTTACACACACTCGCGTATTTTCCGATATTCGATAGTTACTACACTCCCGTAATGGTTAAATAGACATTTTACTCTGGATTCGATAATTCAATATTTTACTCGCGTATAGGTATATAGAACAATTTTACTCGCGCATATTTCATTAAAAATCGATATTTACAACTTACTTACTCGCGTATTGTATAATAGACATTTTCCTCCCTCTTCGCATGATTCGATATCCGATTATTTTAACTTCACGTATAGGTAGAAGAGGACATTTTACTCCGCATATATTCATATATTCGATATTGCACCTCGCGTATTGGTATATAGACATTTTACCTCGCATATCATTAAATTCGATACTTACTTCGCGTATGTATAGATAGACATTTACTCACAGATTCGAATTCGATATTTTACCACCACTCGCGTATAGGGATAATGAATTTTTACTATTGCATATTCATAAATCGATATTTACTTCACAGTATTGGTTATATTAGAACACATTTTTACTACATCCCATATTCATTAAATCGATATTAACCTTCCGCTTATTGTATAATAGACATTTTAACTCGCATATTCATTAATTCGATATTACGACCACTCACGTCTTGGTACACATAAGACATTTTAACCAATATCATTAAAAATCGATATTGTACCTCACTATTGGTTAAATAGATATTTTACTCTCGCATATTCATTAATATCATTATTTTACGATCGCGTATTGGTATATATAGACATTTTAACAAACTCTCATGGATTCGATATTCGATATTTTACTTGCGTATTAGGTATAAATCGACATTTTATAACTCGCATATTCATAAATCGATATTTACTTACAACCTAACTACACCACTTACACTCTCCGTATAGGTATAAATGACATTTTACCAAATACTCGCGGATTCGATATTCGATATTTTACTTCCCGTATAGTTATAACTGACATTTATTTTACTACTTACTATACTAACTCGCATATTCAATTAATTTCGATATTTACCTACCACTCGCGTATTGGTATATAGAACTTTTACTCTCTCGCATATTTATTTTCATTAAATCGATATTTACCTCGCGTATTGGTATAAATAGACATTTTACAACCATACCCTCGGATATTTCATTAACAAGTTTTCGATATTTACTCACGTATTGGTATAATAGACATTTACACTCGCATAGTCATTAAAATTTGATATTTAACCTCTCCTCGCATTTTGGTTATAATAGACATTTTACGATTAACACTTCGCATTCTTCATTTAATCGTATTTACTATTTAACTCAGCGTATTGGTATAGGACATTTTCCCTACTACACCACACTCGCTATTTCGCACTCCTCGACTGTTCGAAACATTTCGAAATTCTACGAAAGTCGCAGAAATAATCGAAAGTCCCGAGAAATCTGGTCGGATAGTTCGAGAGTCCTGGGTCTGTTCGAACTCGGAGAGTTTGGCCTGAACTCAGGTTCGAGTTCTTAGTCCATCTCGACTGGCCATAAGAACAACCAGCCTTTTTCATACGCCATCTCCCTCATTGGACTAAGTTGGCCACGGAACTTCAAAGGATCGAGCACACCGAAAAAAAACTTTGGGGTGGTTGAATCTAGAGTTAGTAAGTGAACCCAGGTGAGGATTGTGCATTTAGAGGTCCTCCCCTGGGTACTTTTCTCCAACGGTTTGGGATGGAGTGACAATTGTTCTTTAAATTAGCCTTAAACAGTATTTACGTCCAGGGAAGCAACATTTTACTAATATTTTCATCATTTTATTTGTATGGAAATATATTACTACCGTAAATATCTGTATGTGAGTGTGCAGATTTCAATTCAAAAAATACAATGAAATTGTTCATAATAGATCACACCATTAGCCCTCTATTAATTTACAAAGTCAAGGGCCCACCCGTTTAGTTTTCTCTATTGCTGTATTGCTCTTTTTCCCCTGGTACTAGAAGGTCTAAACAATTATTCAGTTTGGCCTTTATCTGTGTTGTGTTTAATATTCCTTTTTACCTACGAACAGTGCAGCTGTTTTAAATACAAAGCAGCCTATTTATCTTTATTATATGCGGAAGCATCTTGTGTTACATTTCTCCCCTATGTAAATGTCTGGAGTATTAAAAGCTATGGCGTTTGGTTTATTTTTTTAAATTTCCGCATCTTAAAAAAGGGCATAAATATCCTGTGTTTTACTGCTTTTGAATTCCCTCCTGAATGGTGTCTTCTACAAAACCAACTAGACCCATAGGCCAGGCCCGCCTTGGTTATTTCAATGTAACACTTGAATTTGAAATGAAGTCAGTTCACAACCCCGACCCAAAAAAACAACAACAAAACAAACACGATATAGCCTTTTATATATTTGTCTAATTTTTATTTTTCTTTTAATGTTTGCAATATGATAAGTCCTTTAGCCGTAGAATATGTTGATATTTTTTCTGTTATTGTGTCGTGTAAAAATTTCGATTTACTTGGATGGGGAAAGTCTCATATTTTTCCCAATAAAAATAAAACATAATTTCAAACGTCAGCCGCGAACGTTATCAGTAATAAAAAGCTGCTAAGGGCAATGATTTCATGGTCCCTGAGCTCCATGGTAAACCACCAAGCATTAGCTTGGCTATAACTAACTCACGCATGCAACTGCTGATTACTCTCGCAGACAGATACAATTTGGGGGGCCCCCCTAACACATACAGTACATAGTTTTACTGCTAATTTATTTGAAAATTCTAAAAACGGACCCTTAGAAGTCAAATGAATCAAAGTAGTGTTTACTTGTTTTAGGGACTAAAAAATAGTCAACAAAACATAATATAAAAAAAACAACTTTCTTCACGTGCAAAGCTATTTTTTAGAGTTTTTCCCACATCACACATTCGCTCATATTTAATATAGTATAGTATTATAGTATTAGTACAGTATATAAGTATGTATAGTTAGTATGTATAGTATAGTAAATATGTTAGAAGTAGTACAGTATAGGTTGGTAATGCTAGTATAGTAATGAGATAGCAGTATGACAGTATAGTAAGTAAGGCTAGTAATCATTATATAGTATTGTAGTAGGTATAGCTATGTAAAGCAGTAATGATTGTAAGTAATATAGTAATACTAGTTATAGTAAGTAGTATAGTATATGTACATATAGTATAGTAATGATGTATAGTTGGTATAGGTGTATTATGTACAGTATAGTACGTAATATATAGTATAGTATGACAGATATAGGTCAGAGTATGTAACTAGTATATTTTAAGTTAACTAGTAAGATCAGTATAGTACAGTATAGTAATAAATATTAGTATAGTAATGTATTAGTACGTAGTTTAGTATAGATATATGTACGTATTAATAGCCTAGTAAGTATAAGTAATTATAGTACAATAAGTTACAGTACGTATTATAGTACAATAAAGTATAGTTGAGTATAGTATAGTACAAGTCACAGTATAGTTAGTAATGTATAGTACAATAGTAAAGTATAGTAGGAGTTAGTACTACAGTAACGTATAGTATAGTAATGACAGCTACATACTATCATAGTACATACAGTATAAGTAACCGTATTAGTAAACAGTATAGTAGTAAGTCATAGAACAGTATAGTAATAATGTATAGTATTAAGTGAAAGTATAGTAATTAGAGTACAAACAGTAATAGTATAGTACATACAGTACAGTACAGTAATGTATAGTAAAGTACATATAGTTATAGTATAGTAACTTACTAAGTTTTACATCGCCTATAAGCATAGTAATAGTATAGGTACGTACAGTTAGACAGTAATGATAGTACAACGTAGTATAGAGTAAAATTTATAGGTAACAAGTACAGTAGTATTAATGTATAGTAGTAATATAGTACAATACGATTAGTAATAGTAATAGTTATAGACACATAAAGCTAGTATGTATAGTACAGAATATTACAAGTTAATCGTTATAGTACATAATACATAATATAAAGTATATATGTACAATAAGTATAGTATAGTAACGTATAGTATACACATCATAAGAGTATAGTATAGTATAGTACATAAGAACGTATAGTAAGCATAGTACAGTACGTAAGATAGTATCAAGTAAAAGTACAGTATAGTATAGTACAATAAGTACCGTACATGTAGGATAGTATAGTACAGTACAGTAATATGTAAGGCAGTACAGTATAGGATAGTAAGATAGTAACAGTATAGTAAAAAGTTACGTAGTATATCTACAGAAGTTATAGTATAGTATATACAATGCAGTAAAAGATAGTTATATATAGCTCACATACAGTAAAGTAAGTATATATGTACAAAGTATCAGTTAGTAATATAGTACAAGTACAGTAACAGTATCAGTATAGTATAGACAATTACAGAAATATAGTATAAAATTATATGTACAGTAATAGTATAGTAATAAAGTACAGTATAGTCTAGTAAAAGCAGAACCAAAATTCTAGTATAGGTACATAAACAACAGAGGCTAGTATAGTAACAGTAAGTAACGTAAGTCATCGTTTATAATATAGTACAGTATGTCTAGTAAGCAGAGTAATAGTTAGCAGTATAGTAAACAGTACAGTATATTCAGATAGTACAGTAAGTCTAGTAAAAGTTATGGTAATAGTACAGTACTGTATGTGTAGTACAGTATAGTATAGTATAAGAATAGTGCGGTCTTGTAAGAATATTAGTGTAGTATACTTTAGTAATAGTATAGTACAGCACAGTATAGATAGGTATAGTATGGGTAGCAGTAAAGTGCAGTATAGTAACAAGACAGTATAGTTAGTAATAGTACAGTACATATAGTATAGTACAGTAACATTACGTATAGTACGTATCGTATAGTACCGTACAGTGGTATAGGTTGTATAAATACATACGTCCATCTAGTCCAACCTTTTATACCCTACCCATAATGTCTGTATAACAGTTACATAGTAACATAGTATTGGAGGTTGTATAAAGACATACGTCCATCTAGTCCAACCTTTATACCCACCCTACCTAATGTCTTATAACATTTACATAGTAACATAGTATTGGAGGTTGTATAAGACATACGTCCATCTAGTCCAAACCTTATACCCCTACCCTAATGTCTGTCTAACAGTTAATAGTAACATAGTATTGGAGGTTGTATAAAGACATACGTCCATCTCGTCCACCTTTATACCCTACCCATAATGTCTGTATAACAGTTTACAACGTAACATAGTATTGGAGGTTAAAAAGACATACATCCATCTAGTCCACCTTTATACCCTACCATAATGTCTGTATAACAGTTAATGAAACATAGTATTGTGAGGTTGTATAAAGACATACGTCCATCTAGTCCAACTTTATACCCTACCCATAATGTCTGTATAACAGTTACACAGTAACATAGTATTGGAGGTTAAATAGACCATACGTCTAATCACTCCAACCTTTTATACCCTACACCATAATGTCTGTATAACAGTTACATAGTAACATAGTATTGGAGGTTGTATAAAGACATACGTCCATCTAGTCCAGTCTTTATACCCTACCCATAATGTCTGTATAACAGTTACATAGTAACATAGTATTGGAGGTTGTATAAAGACATACGTCCATCTAGTCCAACCTTTATACCCTACCCATAATGTCTGTATAACAGTTACTATATAACATAGTATTGGAGGTTGTATAAAGACATACGTCCATCTAGTCCAACATTTATACCCTACCCATAATGTCTGTATACAGTTACATAGTACATAGTATTGAGGTTGTATAAAGCATACGTCCATCTAGTCCTACCTTTATACCCTACCCATAATGTCTGTTAACAGTTACATAGTAACATAGTATTGGAGGTTGTAATAAAGACATACATCCATCTAGTCCAACCTTTATATCCTACCCATAATGTCTGTATAAACATTACATAGTAACATAGTATTGGAGGTTGTATAAAGACATACGTCCATCTAGTCCAACCTTTATACCCACCCATAATGTCTGTATAACAGTTACATAGTAACTAGTATTGGAGGTTGTATAAGACAATAACGTCCATCTAGTCCAACCTTTATACCCTACCCATACATGTCTGTATAACAGTTTACACAGTAAACATAGTATTGGAGGTTAAATAAAGACATACGTCTATCTACTCTCCAACCTTTATACCACCCTACCCATAATGTCTGTATACAATTACATAGTAACATAGTATTGGAGGTTGTTAAGACATACGTCCTCTAGTCCATCTTTATACCCTACCCATAATGTCTGTCAATAGTTACATAGGAACATAGTTTGGAGTTGTATAAAGATATACTTCCATCTAGTCCAACCTTTATAACCTACCCATAATGTCTGTATAACATTTACATAGTAACATAGTATTGGAAGTTATATAAGACATACATCCATCTAGTCCAACCTTTATACCCTACCCATAATGTCTGTATAACAGTTACTTATTAACATAGTATTTGGAGGTTGTATAAAGACATACTCCATCTAGTCCAACCTTTATACCCTACCCATAATGTCTGTATAACAGTTACATAGTAACATAGTATTGGAGGTTGTATAAAGACATACTCCATCTAGTCCAACATTATATCCTACCCATAATGTCTGTATAACAGTTACATAGTAACATAGTATTGGAGGTTGTATAAAGACATACATCCCATCTAGTCCAAACCTTTATACCCCTACCCATAATGTCTGTATAACATTACATAGTAACATAGTATTGGAGGTTGTAAAAGACATAGGTCCATCTAGTCCAACCTTTATACCCTACCCATAATGTCTGTATAACGTTACATAGTAACATAGTATTGGAGGTTGTATAAAGACATACATCCATCTAGTCCAACCTTTATACCCTACCCATATGTCTGTATACCAGTTACATAGTAACATAGTATTGGAGGTTGTAATAAAGACATACGTCCATCTAGTCCAACTTTTATACCCTACCCATAATGTCTGTATAACAGTTACATAGTAACATAGTATTGGAGGTTGATAAAGACATACGTCCATCTAGTCCTACTACCTTTATACCCTACCCATAATGTCTGTATAACATTTACATAGTAACATAGTATTGGAGGTTGTATAAAGACATACGTCCATCTAGTCCAACATTTATACCCTACCCATAATGTCTGTATAACAGTTACATAGTAACATAGTATTGGAGGTTGTATAAAGACATACGTCCATCTAGTCCAACCTTTATACCCTACCCATAATGTCTGTATAACAGTTACATAGTAACATAGTATTGAGGTTATAAAGACATACGTCCATCTAGTCCACCTTTATATCCTACCCATAATGTCTGTATAACAGTTACATAGTAACTAGTATTGGAGGTTGTAAAAGACATACTTCCATCTAGTCCAACCTTTATATCCTACCCATATGTCTGTATAACATTACATAGAACATAGTATTGGAGGTTGTATAAAGACATACGTCCACTAGTCCTACCTTTATACCCTACCCATAATGTCTGTATAACAGTTTACATAGTACATAGTATTGGAGGTTGTATAAAGACATACGTCCTCTAGTCCAAACCTTTATACCCTACCCATAACGTCTGTATAACAGTTCACATAGTAACATAGTATTGGAGGTTGTATAAAGACATACGTCCATCAGTCCTAACCTTTATACCCTACCCATAATGTCTGTATAACAGTTACATATTAACATAGTATTGGAGGTTGTATAAAGACATACATCTGTCTAGTCCAACCTTTATACCCTACCCTATGTCTGTATAAACTTACATAGTAACATAGTATTGGAGGTTGTATAAGACATACGTCCATCTAGTCCACCTTTATACGCTACCCATAATGTCTGTATACCAGTTACATATACATAGTAATTGGAGGTTGTATAAGACATACGTCCATCTAGTCCTACCTTTATACCCTACCCATAATGTCTGTATAACAGTTACATAGTAACATAGTATTGGAGGTTGTATAAAGACATACGTCACATCTAGTCCAACCTTTATACCCTAACCCATAATGTCTGTATAACGTTACATAGTACATAGTAATGGAGGTTGTATAAAGACATACGTCCATCTAGTCCAACTTTATACCCTACCATAATGTCTGTATAACAGTTACACAGTAATATAGTATTGGAGGTTGTATAAAGACATACGTCCATCTAGTCCTACCTTTATACCCTACCCATAATGTCTGTATAACAGTTACATAGGAACATAGTATTGGAGGTTGTATAAAGATATACGTCCATCTAGTCCAACCTTTATAACCTACCCATAATGTCTGTATAACAGTTACATAGTAACATAGTATTGGAAGTTATATAAAGACATACATCCATCTAGTCCAACCTTTATACCCTACCCATAATGTCTTTATAACAGTTACACAGTAACATAGTATTGGAGGTTAAATAGAGACATACGTCTATCTACTCCAACCTTTATACCCTACCCATAATGTCTGTATAACATTTACATAACATAAGTATGGAGGTTGTATAAAGACATCGTCCATCTAGTCCACTTTATACCCTACCCTAATGTCTTATAACAGTTCATGAACATAGTATTGGAGGTTGTATAAAGACATACGTCCATCTAGTCCAACCTTTATACCCTACCCATATGTCTGTATAACAGTTCATAGTAACATAGTATGGAGGTGTATAAAGACATACGTCCATCTGTCCAACCTTTAATCCTACCCATAATGTCTTATAACAGTACTAGTACATAGTATTGGAGGTTGTATAAAGACATAGTTCCATCTAGTCCAACCTTTATACCCTACCCATATGTCTGTATAACAGTTACATATAACTATATTGGAGGTTTATAAAGACATACATCCATCTAGTCAACATTTATAAAATACTCCATCTTCACCTTTATAACCTACCCATAATGTCTGTATAACAGTTACATAGTAACATAGTATTGGAAGTTATATAAAGACATACATCCATTCTAGTCCAACCTTTATACCCTACCCATAAATGTCTGTATAACAGTTACTTAGTCACATAGTATTGGAGGTTGTATAAAGACATACGTCCATCTAGTCCAACTTTATACCCTACCCATAATGTCTGTATAACAGTTACATAGTAACATAGTATTGGAGGTTGTATAAAGACATACATCCTCTAGTCCAACATTTTATCCTACACATAATGTCTGTATAACAGTTACATAGTCATAGTATTGGAGGTTGTATAAAGACATACGTCCATCTAGTCCAACCTTTATACCCTACCCATAATGCTGTATAACCTTTACATAGTAACATAGTATTGGAGGTTGTATAAAGACATACATCCATCTGATCCAACCTTTATACCCTACCCATATGTCTGTATAACAGTTAATAGTAACATAGTATTGGAGGTTGTATAAAGACATCGTCCATCTAGTCCAACCTTTATACCCTACCCATAATGTCTGTATAACAGTTACCAGAGTAAGGTGTTAAACAGCATTGTACATGGCAGACACTGTCTGCCATGTACAATGCTGTTTTAACACCTTACTCTGGGCGTTCCTAAACACCTCTAGCCTATCTAATCACAAAACACACACTTAACACCTGCCTGTGATATGCTAATTGGGATTTTCCAGGGTACATAATTGCCATAGATTCTGTACAAGTCATCTGAATTTGAGAAAGCCAGTCGGATGACTAGCGAAACTCTTCAAGAACTACATTTCAAGTCCATTTGATCTAATTGAATACAACAGATATACCATGACCTGGATGAATTGAAAACCTTCACAAGCAGTATTGGAGGTTGTATAAATACATACGTCCATCTAGTCCACCCTTATACCCTACCCATAATGTCTGTAATAACATTTACATAGTAACATAGTATTGGAGGTTGTATAAAGACATACATCCATCTAGTCCAACATTTATAAGATATACGTCCATCTAGTCCAACCTTTATAACCTACCCATAATGTCTGTATAACAGTTACATAGTAACATAGTATTGGAGTATATAAAGACATACATCCATCTAGTCCAACCTTTATACCCTACCCATAATTTCTGTATAACAGTTACTTAGTAACATAGTATTGGAGGTTTTATAAAGACATACGTCCATCTAGTCCAACTTTATACCCTACCCATAATGTCGTATAACAGTTACATAGTAACATAGTATTGGAGGTTGTATAAAGACTACATCCATCTAGTCCACATTTATATCCTACCCACAATGTCTGTATAACAGTTCATAGTAACATAGTATTGGAGGTTGTATAAAGACATACGTCCATCTAGTCCAACCTTTATACCCTACCCATAATGTCTGTATAACAGTTACATAGTAACATAGTATTGGAGGTTGTATAAAGACATACGTCCATCTAGTCCAACCTTATACCCTACCCATAATTTCTGTATAACAGTTAACATAAACATAGTATTGGAGGTTGTATAAAGACATACTCCCATCTAGTCCAACCTTTATACCCTACCCATATGTCTGTCTAACGTTATATAGTAACATAGTATGGGTTTATAAAGACATAACTCCATCTAGTCCAACCTTTATTCCCCACCCATAATGTCTGTACTAAACATTACACAGTACCATAGTATTGGAGGTTGTATAAACATACGTCCATCTAGTCCAACCTTATCCCTACCCATAATGTCTGTATAACAGTTACATAGTAACATAGTATTGGAGGTTGTATAAAGACATACGTCCATCTAGTCCAACCTTTATACCCTACCCATAATGTCTGTATAACAGTTTACACAGTAACATAGTATTAGGAGGTTGTATAAGACAATACGTCTCATCTATCCAACCTTATACCCTACCATAATGTCTGTAACATTTACATAGTAACTAGTATGGAGGTTGTATAAAGAACATCACGTCCATCTAGTCCACCTTTATACCCTACCATAATGTCTGTATAACAGTTACACAGTAACAGATAGTATTGGGGGTGGTATAAAGACATACGTCCATCTAGTCCAACCTTTATACCCTACCCATAATGTCTGTATAACATTACATAGTATAGTATTGGAGGTTGTATAAAGACATACGTCCATCTAGTCCAACCTTTATACCCTACCATAATGTCTGTATAACAGTTACACAGTAATATTATTGGAGTTGTAAATAAAGACATACGTCATCTAGCTCACAACTTATATACCCTACCCATAATGTCTGTATAACAGTTACATAGTAACATAGTATTGGAGTTGTAAAAGAATACGTCCATCTAGTCCACCTTTTAACCTCCCCATAATGTCTGTTAACAGTTACATAGTAACATAGTATTGGAGGTTGTATAAAGACATACTCCATCTAGTCCAACCTTATATACCCTACCCATAATGTCTGTATAACAGTTACTAGTACCATAGTATTGGAGGTTGTATAAAGACATACGTCCATCTAGTCCAACCTTTATACCCTACCCATAATGTCTGTATAACAGTTACAAGTAAATAGTATTGGAGGTTGTATAAAGACATACTCCATCTAGATCCAACATTTATAAAGTATGAAACGTCCATCTAGTCCAACCTTTATAACCTACCCATAATGTCTGTATACAGTTACAGTAACATAGTATTGGAAGTTAATAAAGACATACATCCATCTAGTCCAACCTTTATACCCTACCCATATGTCTGTATCAGTTACTTAGTAACATAGTATTGGAGTTGTATAAAGACATACGTCCATCTAGTCCAACCTTTATACCTACCCATAATGTCTGTATAACAGTTACATAGTACATAGTATTGGAGGTTTGTATAAGACATACATCCATCTAGTCCAACATTTCTATACCCTGCCCATAAGTCTGTATAACAGTTACATAGTAACTAGTATTGGAGGTTATAAAGACATACTCCATCTAGTCCAACCTTTAACCCTAACCACCATAATGTCTGTATAACAGTTACATGTAACATAGTATTGGAGGTTGTATAAAGACATACTCCATCTAGTCCAACCTTTATACCCTAACCCATAATGTCTGTATAACAGTTATGCTAAACATATATTGGAGGTTGTATAAAGACATATCCATCTAGTCCAACATTTATAACCCACCCATAATGTCTGTATAACAGTTACCAGAGTAACATATAGAGTATTGTTAAAACAGCATTGTCATGCAACACGGTCGGCCCTGTACATGCTGTTTTAACACCTTACTCTGGGCGTCCTATACACCTCTTAGCCACTATCTAATCACACCGTAACACCTGGCTGTGATATGCTTTGGGATTTTCCAGGGTACATAATTGCCAAGATTCTTGTACAGTCATCTGAATTGAGAAAGCCGTCGGAGGACTAGCGAAACGTCTTCAAGAACTACATTTCAAGTCCAGTTGATCTAATTGAATACAACAGATATACCATGACCTGATAATGAGAACCTTCACAACAGTATTGGAGGTTGTATAAATACATACGTCCATCTAGTCCAACCTTATACCCTACCCATAATGTCTGTATAACAGTTTCATAGTAACATGTATTGGAGGTTGTATAAAGACTACTTCCATCTAGCCAACCTTATACCTACCCATAATGTCTGTATAACAGTTACATAGTAACATAGTATTGGAGGTTGTATAAAGACATACGTCCATCTAGTCCAACCTTTATACCCTACCCATAATGTCTGTCTAACAGTTATATAGTAACATAGTATTAGGAGTTGTATAAAGACATACGTCCATCTAGTCCACCTTTATACCCTACCCATAATGTATGTTAACAGTTACAACAGTAACATAGCATTGGAGGTTGTATAAAGACATACTCCATCTAGTCCAACCTTTATAACCCTACCCATATGTCTGTATAACATTTACATAGTAACATAGTATTGGAGGTTGTATAAAGACATACTGTCCATCTAGTCCACCTTTATACCCTACCCATAAGGTCTGTCTAACAGTTACATAGTAACATAGTATTGGAGTTTGTATAAAGACATACATCCATCTAGTCCACCTTTATACCCTACCCAGAATGTCTTGTCTAACATTTACATAGTAACATAGTATTGGAGGTTGTATAAAGACATACGTCCATCTAGTCCAACCTTTATACCCTACCCATAATGTCTGTATAACAGTTACACATAACATAGTATTGGAGGTATAATAGAGACATACGTCATCTATCTACTCCAACACTTCTTTATACCCTACCCATAATGTCTGTATACATTTACATAGTAACATAGTATTGGAGGTTGTATAAAGACATACGTCCACTAGTCCACCTTTATACCCTACCCATATGTCTGTATACGGTACAACAGTAAATATAGTATTGGAGGTTGTATAAAGACATACGTCCATCTAGTCCAACTTTATACCCTACCCATAATGTCTGTATAACATTACATAGTAACATAGTATTGGAGGTTGTATAAAGACATACGTCCATCTAGTCCACTACCTTTAATCCTCTACCCATATGTCTGTATAACAGTTACATAGTAACATATATTGAGGTGTATAAAGACATACATCCTCTAGTCCAACCTTATATCCTACCCATAATGTCTGTATAACATTACATAGAACATAGTATTGGAGTTGTATAAGACATACGTCCATCTACTCCAACCTTTATACCCTACCCTAATGTCTGTATAACAATTACATAGTAACATAGTATTGGAGGTTGTATAAAGACATACTCCATCTAGTCCACGCTTTAAACCCTACCCATAATGTCTGTCTAATAGTTACTTAGAACATAGTATGGAGGTTGTAAAGATATCGTCATCTAGTCCAACCTTTATACCTACCCATAATGTCTGTATAAACAGTTACATAGTAACTAGTATTGGAAGTTATATAAAGACATACATCCATCTAGTCCAACCTTTATACCCTACCCATAATGTCTGTATAACAGTTACTTAAGTAACATAGAATTGGAGGTTGTATAAGACATACGTCCATCTAGTCCAACTTTATACCCTACCCTAATGTCTGTATAACAGTTACTAGTAACATAGTATTGGGAGGTTGTATAAAGACATACATCCATCTAGTCCAACTTTATACCTACCCATAATGTCTGTATAACAGTTACATAGAACATAGTATTGGAGGTTGTATAAAGACATACGTCCATCTAGTCCACTTTTATACCCACCCATAATGTCTGTATAACAGTTTACTATAGTACATAGTATTGGAGGTGTATAAAGACATACGTCCATCTAGTCCTACCTTTATACCCTACCCATAAGTCTGTATAACAGTTACTATACATAGTATTGGGAGGTTGTATAAGAACATAGGTCCATCTAGTCCAACTTTATACCCTACCCATAATGTCTGTATAACAGTTACATAGTAACATAGTATTGGAGGTTTTATAAAGACATACATCCATCTAGTCCAACCTTTATACCCTACCCATAATGTCTGTATAACATTACATAGTAACATAGTATGGAGGTTGTATAAAGACATACGTCCATCTAGTCCAACTTTTATACCCTACCCATAATGTCTGTATAACATTCATAGTAACATAGTATTGGAGTTGTAATAGACATAACGTCCACTATCCACCTTTATACCCTACCCATAATGCTGTATAACATTTACATAGTACATAGTATTGGAGGTTGTATAAAGACATACTTCCATCTAGTCCAACTTATACCTACCCATAATGTCTGTATAACAGTTACATAGTAACATAGTTGGATTTTGTATAAAACATACGTCCATCTAGTCCTACCTTTATACCCTACCCATAATGTCTGTATAACAGTTTACAAAGTACATAATTGGAGGTTGTTAAAACATACATCTGTCTAGTCCAACCTTTATACCCTACCCATAATGTCTGTAAAACATTTACATAGTAACATAGTATTGGAGGTTGTATAAAACCTACGTCCATCTAGTCCTACCTTTATACCCTACCCATAATGTCTGTATAACGTTACATAGTACATAGTATTGGAGGTTGTATAAAGACATACGTCATCTAGTCCAACCTTAACCCACCATAAGTCTGTATACAGTTTACACAGTAAAAGTATTTGAGGTTGTATAAAGACATACTCCATCTAGTCCAACCTTATAACCTACCCATATGTCTGTATACAGTACATAGTATTGGAGGTTGTATAAAGACATACGTCCATCTAGTCCAATCTTAATACCCTACCCATAATGTCTGTATAACAGTACATAGTACATAGTATTGGAGGTTGTATAAAGACATACGTCCATCTAGTCCAACCTTTATACCCTACCCAATGCTGTAAACAGTTACATATTATTGGAGGTTGTAAAGAATACGTCCATCTAGTCCAACCTTTAACCCTACCCATAAGGTCTGTATAACGTTACATAGTACATAGTATTGGAGGTTGTAATAAAGACATACCGTCCATCTAGTCCAACCTTTATACCCTACCCATAATGCCTGTAACAGTTACATAGTATTGGAGGGTGTATAAAGACATCCGTCCATCTAGTCCAACCTTTATACCCTACCCTAATGTCTGTCTAACATTTACATAGTAACATAGTATTGAGGTTGTATAAAGACATACGTCCATCTAGTCCAACTTTATACCCTACCACATAATGCCTGTATAACAGTTACATAGTAACATAGTAGTGGAGGTTGTATAAAGACTACGTCAATCTAGTCCAATCTTTATACCCTAACCATAATGTCGTATAACAGTTACATAGTAACATAGGATGGAGGTTGTATAAAGACATACTACATCTAGTCCAACCTTTATACCCTACCCCATATGTCTGTATAACAGTTACATAGTAACACTTGTAATTGGAGGATGTATAAAGACATCGTCCATCTGTCCAACCTTTATACCCTACCCATAATGTCTGTATAACAGTTAAATAGTACAAGTATTGGAGGTTGTAATAAAGACATACATCCATCTAGTCCAATCTTTACCCCTACCCATAATGTCTGTATAACAGTTACATAGGGTCATATTTTAAAGCCAAGGTATCGCTTTTTAGCGATACCTCGGTTAGTTAATTTACGTTCACAGTAGTAAATGTGTGATCGTACCTTTACGACCGACTGTTCATTAATAACAATGTTCGATCGTAGAAACCATGTGGTAGTAAACTACAGCATGGTATTCATTGGGATCGTAAACTACCATAATCATAGATCATATCGAAATTTACGATCGGTATCATAATCTACTCTTGTTAAACCGATCAAGTCTGCAACACTTGCAAAGTATAAATAACAAGAAGTGGTAAATTCCATAAACCGGGTGATAAGGAGCATTGCAAATTTATAGAATGTCCCTGTTATAGGCTGATACACACAGGGATATGTCCTAACCAAGCGTTTATACTAGTGCTAGTGCTACTAGTGAGCAAATGGCTGGCAGTCACGGCCCGCATTCCTCGCGCCCAATCGTGGCCATTGCATAGGACCGCACAATCAGCCTTGATGTTACCTACGGGCCGTCGGCCCGATCCGGTTTGCCAGTCCAGCCCGCACTACACAGGTTAAGCATATTTTCGGCAAACCGACCGACTACCGCACTATCTGTCGGTACTTTACCCGCGTGTACCCAGCCGAAAGAGCATATTCTAGCATTCCGGTTAGATGATGGGTGTGAGATCTTTATTTGCAGACACACAATAGTGGAATTCCCTTCAGTTGTTTGTTTGTATTGTTCTGGATTTATTTTCTTATTTTTCCTCAGGTGTAAAAAGTAATATTGCAAGTTCAACACAACTGTAAATAGTGCAATTATTAACCCATCTAAGGCCCGCAGTCCTTACTCACACGTAATCCACAGTAATGTTTTCAGTATCTATTCTTTCCTTTTCACTGTCTATAATCTTTATATATACAATTGTCGTTATTCCTTCAGTCAGCCCCCCTTAAGATAGGCGACCATACACTGAGACAGTGTTAATGGCGCAGCCCGTCGGTACTCACAATTGTGAAACTTTTACAGAATCACTGATCCACTTGTCACCTGGCACTACGATTATTACTCTTCCGAATCTGCCAAAGTTGTGCTAGTACTGGAGCAGATGAACAAGCCCCACTTCATTAACAATGTGGCCTGGTATAGAATCATAATATTGTTTTTTATGTTTTTTTTGCTTCCTTCCCCTTCAATTTGATTTATCTATTATAGAATCCCTGTTTAATGTATAAATAGTTAATACTGTTTCCTATTGAAAAGTAGAATAGGACCTGAACATTTGTCTGGCAAGATAAACGGGATTCCTATTAAATTTAATACAGAGGGGAGGGACAGTGGAGGGGGCATTGGATACAGGAGTCACTCGTGACATCACCGAGTGACTACTATAGATATCTCGCCACTGCACCTTCCCATTGAAATGGAAAGCCTTATTTTTATTACTATATTACAGTAAGGTTCTATGAATATTTTTTGCTTATCACTTTATTTCCCCTATAGGTTTTTTCTAGGACCATGGACAGCGTTACGGCCCTCCACTACTACAGACACAAGCCCTGCCATTATTCCCCAATCACAATAAACTTAGATCTTCTGGTAGTGTTCATGATACAATGTTCCAACGCTCTATACCTATGACTAGTAGAAGAGAAGATGCTGGACCCATCTGGACAGTTTCAGCTACTAACATAGCCCGCTAAATAACCGGGCGCTAGAATACAGAGTAACCTCCTTAGTGTCCCAAGGCCAGAGTCCCCCCTCCTGTCCAGGCCGGTGCCCCTCTGGGTCCCCAATCCGAGGCCCACTCTGTCCCAAATCCAGCCCCCCCCCCTCTGTACCAAATCCAGGCCCCCCTCTGTGCCAAATCCCAGGGGGCCCCTCCTGTCCCAAATACAGGGGCCCCCCGTTTGTCCCAAATACCTGGGCCCCTGTCCCAAGCACCATTACCTGCTTCTCGTTTTATTGCTGTTTCTCCCCCGTTTTTCCTGTGTTTTTCTCCCTCTAGTTGTGAAGGAGATAGGAACTGCAGACTACTCTCCTCTCTAGTGTGAGTCAATAGGAACTGCGAGTAGCTCTCCCTCTAGTGGTGTGAGTCATAGGGAACTGCAGAGACTCTCCCTCTAGTGGCGTGAGTCCAGAGGAACCTGCAGTGACACCACACACGTGACACAGGGACGCACAACTTAGGGTTTTATTATATATAGAGTTGCAGAAATTTTTTATGTTTTTTTATAAATTGACATGTCACATCTATGGGATGGTGAAAGTGTCTGTGCTGTACACACTACACCCACATGTGTTGGATTGGTTGCTCAGGGAGCACCACATCAAAGCGGGAATTTGTTTGGGGAGCAAGACAAATACCACTAAAATTTCCATCGGTACTGCCACATACAACGTGATAGGAAAATTTAAGTGCAATTTCAGGATGGGCTTGTCCTGTTTTATCGCTTTGTTATGACATGACTTTTTATTAAGGACATTAAAGAAGGAACATTTAAATCATCTGATGGTTGTATGGGTCTGTTTGAAAAGTTTGAAAATAAGTGATTGTTTGAGCTGGATAGTGTGCGTGATAGAACGATAAGTTACAGTATATAAATCTCTCTTCGCAGTTAAAGGGTGAGTTGAAGTCAGTTTTAGTTGCACTGGGGGGTTTTCTAATTCAATATTGACCTAGTTGATTAAGGTTAAAAAGTGTTTTTTGTTCCTACCTCTGTCTCCTTGCACTGATCTGGAGAGGTGGCTGGGGTCAATTATATAATAGAATTCACATTAGTTGGACCAGTGGTTGCACCTGACAAAAGTCAATTCCTGTGAGTGGAGAATGAACCAAGAATAAAGCGGTTAAAACCCTTTGTAAACATGGAACTTTTTTTAAGGACATTAAACAGTAGGCGGCAATAAAAAAGGGGTTGGTATTAGAAGGGAGTTGGATACCATGCAATTGCCCGGCCACATGTAAGGAAACCTGGAGCAGAGAATTCCCGAGGGACCTATTTCCTGTTTAGGTGGAATGGATGCCGTTTTGGAATCTGAGTGGAAGGGGGAAACTTGCAGCATTTCAGGGATTAGCAACGGAGGGGACAGCATGTACTGTCTGGGCCAGGGAAGGTGGGGGATGAAGTTGGCAAGGGAGGTTGAGGGGGGAGGTTAGTTTTGTAAGGCTTACAAGAAGTTAGGGAACGAAGGGTGAGGTTCCTACTTCTTCCCAATCTTGACCCCCCTCCAGATTTGCGTAATTCAGCATCATTAAGTGGAGGAGGACAGCTCGATTAGCGTGTATGGCGCATGTTATTCCCTTGAGCGCCTAGGGACCGCAATCTCTAATAACAGGGAGGAAGAACATGGGTCCGAAGCTAGGACAGAGTTGGTTGGCTAGGGCTCCATTATTAGAAAGGTGGATAGGGTCATCCCTGCCACCTTTCTGGTGGCTAGGTTCAGCGTGTGGTGCATTGAGTAGACAATTAATTGGGGTGGGGCTTGGTGTGACCCAGCGGAAATCCTACCGCAGAGCCGTGCTAAAACGTCTATGGAGAAGCGTGAGCTTAGGAGTATTAATGCTGGCTAAGAGGTTGTCGTAAGGAAGGGGTTTGGGTTTTTTGGAACTGGCAGACATTTCTGTCGCTAGAGGCTCTGACCTGCACTGATGGCATTGCATCGGTTTTTAGGGAGAGATGGCTAAAGGGCTGGGGAGATGTTAAACTAGGTTTTGGGGGGGGAAGGTGACATTAGTCTCACTGGGATAAAGCCCAAGGGTAAGCAGGGGGGGGGGGGGGGGGGGGGGGGGGGGGGGGGGGGGGGGGGGGGGGGGGGGGGGGGGGGGGGGGGTGGGGGTGGGGGGGGGGGTGCAGGGGTTTGGTAGATTGTTCTGTGTAGTGGACAGTGGTAGGATCTAGCATATATGGGCAATGGATGCATGTGTATTAAAGAGTATAAAGAAATTACATATCATAATATACAAAGTATGTTTGCAAATGCGAGAAGTCCTGCTGACAATGGTAGAATAGAAAATGCGATATTGACATGTATGATGTATAGGTATCGCAAAACATGGGGTTACACTTCTCATGACTGGACATGGTTTCTTATTCTGATGGAAAGAGTGAAATGGAAAGGCATAAATTGGACATTAACATTGATGATAGGGATGCAGAGTATTTGTTTAATTTGGCTTCAATATGTGACTAAAGTGCTAAAGTGCAGGGTTCTGTGTTGGGGTCTCTTCTATTTAAAGGACTTTCCACCCCTCTTTCCAAAAACTAATATAATGTATGATAACCCCCCAAAACCTTAACTTCGTTTTTAGTCCCATTTAGAATCTGCTCCACACAGAGATATTTACCCACTAAGCTCCTCGCTCACCACCGCCGCTTCCGGTTCTTCGCCCAGTCCTCCCCTGTGGCTGCTCTGTTCTTTTTGGTGTTCTTAAGCAGCCGCATGGAGACGCTCCGGGAAAGGCAGTCAGTGATTGGCCGTTGGGGACTATACTATGGCTGTAAAAATCCAGTACCGATGAAAGAAAATTGACAGGGCTGGCAATCTGGACCTTTAGGCACTTCAAGACCGACCGGTAGAAACCTTAGCAGTCTATATAGAACTCATTCCCTGAACGAGCCAATCAATGTATCTTGCCATAATCCGGGTGTCAACTTTGGCAGATGACGTTTACATGGCGGCCAAGCAGTAGGATTGACCGATGATGGTATGCCCCCTTCCTTAGTGATGGAGGATGTCAATAGCCCTGCCATCAAAATTGAGGTCGTTGAAAGATCTGGGTGGAAAAATGGACCTTGAGAAATGAAGTCTAGGCGAGGAGAAGGCCACGGTTCGTCCTGTGACATCTTCATAAGATCCGGGCTATGAATATAGTCGTGGTTCTTCCTGTTTGCCCTTTTTTAGTATGCACAGAATCATGCTATTGGAGGAGGCATACACTAACTGGAACCGCCATGGAACCACCATGCATCTATGAGTGCCGGCCAGAGGATCTCTTTTCCTGCACAGAAGAGGGGCACCTTTAGTTTGGAGAGTGATGTCATGATAGGGAGAATGGATTTGTTGCTGGGAATGTCGAACACATTCCCAAAAATGTCTGCGAGGACTTGGTATGAAAGATGACTTCCAAGGGTTGATGATCCAACCAAGGAAGGTTAGGATTTTCAGGCAAGTTATTATATGAGCTGCCAGAGCGAGGGATTAGCTTTTATCAGTAGATTTCTAGGTAGGCCTGCCGATGGGAACGTGGATGTAGGTGTCCGTATGGTTCGAGGTACACTAGGAAATCTCTCAGTTCTATGGCTAGAATTACTGCCCGTATGATTTCCCAAAATCTTGAAATGGATCTTCCTGACATACCATGGTTTAATTCCTTGAGTCTAGGACTGGGCGGAAAGTTCTGTCCTTTCTTGGAACCCAGGAAGAGTTTTTGGATTAACCTGGAAACCTGTTCGAATTAGGAACCGGAACCAGGGTTATTGCACTTGGTTAGGGCCTGCTGTTTGGATGGGCACTTTGGCAGGTTTTGGACAGATAAAAGCATCTCGTTGGACGAGAGTGAAATCTAATCGATACCCGTGAAGAGATAACTTCCCAGAGTCCATGGTCTGTGGAAAGGGTGGTTACGCATGCCTCTGGAAAAATTTAAGCTCCTTCCACCCAAGATGAGGGGGATAGTCATGAGATTGGTAGGGCCTTTTTTGAAGCCGCATGGGTTCCCAGGCTTTCAACCTTCAGCCCTTTGTTTCGCCGTTACTGAGGCAGAAGCTCGAAACGATTAGCGGCTGGATTTCTAAGCTGCGTCCGTTCAATGTCAACTGCCTTCAATGTAAATCCTGAATTATAATCTAACAGATGGGACTTGGTTGGATCTGGGCAAGAGTTCTTGGTATCATTTATTGAGCCATACTTCCAAAGCTTTTGTCATCCAGAGGAGGCAAAGGTGGGTCTTATAACAGACCCTGAGGCTGCAAAGGAAGTTTTTTAGTAGCGCTTCAAATGTGTCAAAATCGTTTTGGTCTTTAACAGGTCGCCGCTTTTTGGAACGGGGGATGTGGTGCTTCTAGAGAGTCGAGCCACTGGAGGGTCAACTATGGGAGGGGAGTCCCATTGACTATTCCTTGCCTTGGGAAGGGGGACATAGTGTTAAAGAGCCGGGACTGACGGTCGGCGCTCTGGCCAGACCATTCTTGTAGAACGTTCTGTCTAGTTGTTCGTAAGAAATTGACGGAGCTTTTTTTAACTCTATAGAGAATGTTTTTGGAGGTCCTCTTGGGCAATTCTGAGGCCCTAAAAATGTTAAGGGATTCCATCCCCAAACTAATATTTTACCAGTACTGCCCACCTGTGATGTTTTAAAAAGCGTTCTACCTTGACTCTGAATTCCTTTGTGGCAGCTACGGATGTCCGCATAGAAAGTTTTTATATAAAAGTGGACACTAGGCGGCTGATTACCTATTTTGTATCTTTCCCCCTCCGTCTGTCCTCCCGGAGATTTTGTAGTAAGCCGCACCTCGCCAACCCGACGCCTTGGCTCCCCTCCCTTTCAGTAACGCGTCTCTGTACAAAAACAAACGGATTTGGGATCTCTAATGCTGCTTACCCTGAAATCGTCAATCGCTCAATCAGCACTGTCTCAGCCAATGGCAGCATAGAATATTCTCTGCTTACTCACCAATCCGTATGGGGTTCAGATCCATTGGTAACATTTGTTTTTGATTTCGCAGGGAAGCGCTCCTGGTCTACAGCCATTATTTGTAATATAAGTTGAGACGCGCTGTATCATAAGACACCTACCCGCGAGGTGCTAAATGTTAAGACTGTGCACACCTGCAGGTATCACCGTGTATTTTGTTGTTGTGTGCGGCCGGTGACATATACTGTGGGCGGAGCTCAGTAAATGATACTCCGAGGGCCGTCCGGTACAAGTGCGAGTCTAAGAGCATGCACAGCGTGATTGCGTCACGCGATTGACAGCTCCTGGACACAGAGACGGCCTTAGGCATTCCAAGATTACCAGAGTCAGAACTTTTGATCCTAATCGTTTTGATAAAACACATGGCGTTTCAGTAGGGCACCTCAATACTGAATTATGAGAAACTATAACATGGCATCCTCAGGTAGGCACCTCATACGACTTATGAGAAAACTACCATGTGGCGTTTCAGGTAGGGTCACCTCAATACTAACATTATGAGAAAACTAACATGGCGTTTTCACCAGGTAGGGCAAACGCTCAATACTACATTATTAGAAACTAACATGGCGTTTCAGTAGGGCAATCCTCAATACACTAAGAGAAAACTACAAGGCCGTTTCAGGTAGGCACCTCATACACATAAGGAGAAACTAACACAGGCGTTTCATTCAGGTAGGGCACCTCAATCCTACATTAAGAGAAAACTAACAAGCTTTTTCCAGGTAAGGCACCTCAATCTACTACAGTATGAAAAAATTCCTTTTGGGGTTGGACATGCCCTTTTAAGAACAGTAAGGGATTACCGTCCCCACTGTTCCTATACAATGTCTTGATAGAAAGGAGAGTAGTCCAACTCCTTAGCGGGACACTTGAAAACTGAATCAGGCTGCTGATGCTGCATGAAATATAAGTAAGGGGAGCACCAGAGCCTATGCAAAACTTTCAATTATTCAGTGTTCCGCTCCTGGGTGGAATACTTAACCCCTGCTGTGCCTGGTCCCTCAAAGCTGAAGAGAATGTAATCTCCCTCTTTACACTTTACAACTTTGGTAAGGCCTCCCTAGAATCTACGTACAGTTTTTGGATCCTGTGTACAAAACGAACATTTGGAATGCACGGGTTAGAGAAGGGCACTAAATAATAATGGGAATGGGGGAGCTTGAATATGAAGAGATACTGGATAAAGTAGAGTTTGGGAAAGGTTTTTCACTGTGAGAACGGTAAAGCTATGGTAACTGTCCGGTACCAAGTGGACGTTGTTATGGCAGGTTCATTGGTCGTTTAATAAAAGCTGGATGCGTTTTTCTACAAACAAGGATGTTACAAGTTACTGGTTTGATACATAAAGTCGAGTTTGGGAAAGGGTTGGTCCACTTGTGAGAACGGTAAGCTATGACTGTCTCCCGTAACGTTGTTATGGCAGGTTCATTGTCAGTTTAATAAAAAGCTGGAGAGTTTTCTTCTACAAACAAGGATGTTTCAGTTCCTGGTATGATACATACAGTAGAGTTGATCCAGGGAAATTTCCATTGCCACTTGGAGTCAGGAAGGAATTTTTTTCCCCAGTTCATAAATTTGGTGGGGTTTTTTTTGCCTTCCGCTTGATCAACAGTTAGGAAGGAAATGGAGGATATTGCTGGAATGGGTTTGGACTGGATGGACTATGTCTTTATTCACCTCAAATACTGTACAACCATGCTTAAAGGGTATTCCCCCTCCCACAAAAAATTTAATATGTGTCATGAAATGAGCACAAACTTCCGACCTTGTGAGGTTTATATAATTAAAGCTCTCCCCAAACTTTATTTACGCACCTTCGTTCTCTTGCTGCTCGCTTGCCTTTCGTGCTTGCTTCCGTCTCACAAACAGCAGAAGGGCTCCACCCCGGCATCCGCGTCCTGTGATTTGGCCGAGTTCACCATGAAGTTACATTGCTGAAGCTTTTGCAGAATAACTTCTCCACA
Source organism: Hymenochirus boettgeri (assembly GCA_019447015.1). Classification (NCBI taxonomy): domain Eukaryota; kingdom Metazoa; phylum Chordata; class Amphibia; order Anura; family Pipidae; genus Hymenochirus; species Hymenochirus boettgeri. The sequence continues at coordinate 176,502,048 of CM033473.1, forward strand.
AAATTTTATCTAGAGATGTGGATTTAGTTTATTTTGAAGGTGTGATGGAAGGATTTAATATAATTCTTACTAGTTTTGGAAGAATTTGAGAGCCACAGTTACCCGTTAAAAGCCATCGTTTATAACAAAGAACTGAAAGCCGTCCTACCATGCTGTGTACTACTGGTGCCCATCTAGTGGTCAATTCATGTCAATACTGCTTTACATGGAAACTGATATATAGGGGGAGATTTACCCAGAGCCCACTCTGGATCAATCTCAACTTTGTCTCCCCGTCCCAAATTAACATTGTGCTCGTGCACGAGAAAATCCCAAAAGAGATGATTAGCCGACATTAAACCTTGCTCTTCAATCCCAATTGAATATCCTTGATTCGGATTTATCATCCAGCAGACACTCCAGAGCATCCAGGATACTTGGACTAAAAATCTCAATAAAAAACCTACACTTGATTTTGGTGTTAATATCCCCCATTCTTAATGAAACACTTTGGCATTTTACAAAACATAAAACTTATTATTAATATGTGATATATATGAGTAGATTTCGTTATATATTTATATATTAAAATACTTGAATATAGAAACCATTTGGGAGGAGTGTATAGTCCAGTCGGTCTGTCCAGAATCTGAATCCCTTTATTTATAACTGCGTATGTTTGGTCGCCCACCAGTTCCTTCGTCTTGATAATATGCATTGGGCCCTGTATTATACCACAGCAATACGAGATTATCAACGGTTTCTTCATTGGGAAATCACTTGTAATATACAAGTGCCATAAATAACCTGGTAAATGAATACTTATACATGGTTTTAATCTATTCTATACATTTTAATCCTGTGTGTATTACAGCCCTAATGCCTTTGGTTTTAATTTTCTGGAACTCTTTAGTGACTTTCTATACTTAATCTTTTACAATAGAAGGGTGCATTATTTAATATATTTTATAGAGCCATGCCTGCCTGTTTCAGTTACTTAATCACATAATTATCCGTATAAGCTTTGTTATCCGTGTCCCGTTACTCTCCAAACGTGTCTATTATAGGAAATATTGGCAACCTCTACTTCCAGGGGCCTCCGCTTCTACTCTTTCTAGACAGGGAGTCTCCTTGTAAATTCCGGTTTCCTTACATTTTCTAATAGTCAATTGTAATTAATTAATCATGATATCAATGTTTTACTTTCCCCCAATAATGAGACTTAAAAGGGAACTAACGAAAATCGATTTTCATTAACAAAGAATAAATAAATGGGAGGACCTTACAGTGAATACATATTTAAGGGCATTCCCCCTTCTTTATAAAATTTTTTCATATACTATTTCTCCGTCCCCCCACCCAACTCACTATAGTTTTTAAGTTCAGAAGTGCCCAACTATTCTTACCTTCCCGGCTTTACCTCCGGCCGTCTGCCAGGCCCTCTGCTTGCGAGAACATCAGCGAAGGGGCGGGACCGGCTCACTCTGGATTGGCTAAGCGGCAGCAATCACGCCTTTGTCTGCTGGAGTTTCAGTGGTGGCGGAGGAAAGAGGGAAGGTTCTATTTGGGGCATTTTCTGACTTAAAACTATAGCGTTGGGATGGGGGACAGGGGGAATGTTATAGAAAATATTTTAAGCTAGGGGAGGGAATCTTAAATCGGCGGGAGAAGGAGGGAAAAAAAGGGAGGGGGCGAAGGCCTACAGTTGCACATGCCAAAACTTCTCCAGAGGGGAGACAGGATGCAGAGTCCTATATGGACTCGGCAAGTACTCCTGGTGGGCGTTTTTTGGGACTTTTATGGGGGATAGCAGAAGAAACCAGATGGATCTGGGGATGTTAAGGTAAGGATTAAACTACACTCCATGGGGCCCAGTAGTGGGGGATTATAGTTTTGGGGGTGGACAATGCCCTTTAAGTGTGAGTTTTCAGTACGTAAATTAATATAAGTCTACACATTTTTTAAAATAAATAGAAAACACCCCACTACGTTGGTTTCCCCTTTTTACATTCTACTTCGTTGAACAACTACTTTCCCTTGCCCATCCTAAATTTGTGGGGGGGGCCTGCAACTGAGGGACCACAGGGTCCCATGAGTGGGAGTACCAGGGTGGCTGCAAAGGGAGGAGGAGACACAGGACATGATGTTACTGCAGTTTCAGAGCAGGATCAACAGGGTACCTGGTGATTCTGCTGCCATATCACAACCAATGTAAATATCTTCAAAACTATGTAACAAAACAATGGAAATACAGTGCAAAATTCTCATGGGAACATTCCTATCGATTTAACCTCAATTTACCTAAAGTCATTTTGGACCAAGTTCCCCTTAAAAGTGTGATTTCAGTAGTAAAACTAATATACTTTACATTTTTAAATAAATAGGAAAAAAAACTACTACTTTGTTTTCCTCCCCTTTACATTCTGCTTCGTTGGAGACACCAACTGTCCCATTGCCCAGTCCTAAATTTGGATTTTTTTTTCATGTTTAAAAATTATAAAAAACAAAAAAAAAAAAAAGCCAAAAGGTTTAAAACGTAAAACTACCGACACCCCCAGAGCATCTTTATATTCTGCTTCTCTTTGGGTGACCGACATTGCTTCCATCACATGGATCTTTATCAACAGAATGGGATGGTGTTAAGGGTCTCTCCCATCCCCAATCATAAATTCCTATAAGGTAAGGCAACACCACCCCTCCCTTACAACTCTAAATGCTCTGTTTAAGAAAACGCTTAAATTGGCCCCTAATGTACTTACCACCTTCGTTCTCCTTCTCTCGTTCACCATCTTTTAACACTACACAGTGTGGACATTTTAATGCAGGGGGAGATGCATGTTCAACGCAGAATAGAGATGTATACTTGACCTTGCTTCCTCCTCATAGATCATTATAGGTTACTACTCACGCTCATCCGTGGTCATTGAGTCCATAATCTTAAATCTACTTTCCCTTTCCCCACCACAAGAATTAGAAAAAAAAAAAACACCTGTGAAGCAGGAATCTGTTCCTGCCTGTCCTTGCTGATTGGCAGCAGTGCGTAACTGACATCACAAGCCACTGGCGGCTGCACCATCTCTGTAAATGCTTTCTGAGTCTACAGAAAGGCAGGACCAGGGAGGAACAGGTTGTGACGGGGTATTAATGGGCTGCAGGACCGAGGGGTGGAAGGTAACTATAAATCTCAGGGTTGGGGAGGTACTGGTAATTACAGATTTTATTGTGTGGGCTGTAGAGAGGGCCTGTAAACATGTGCTGAAAGACTTGGTTATCTGCTAGTTACAAACTTTTACAATCATTCAACTGTCTTGTACTTTATCCTTTAGTTCTCCTTTACATGTTCATATATTGTGAATAAAAAGAATGTATCAGACTTAATATTTTTAACCTACTTTTGTAGTGATTGAATGACTGGAAACATCTCGTGTTCAAAGCTGCTGTAAATCTGCATCTGCTTTCTCTGGATGCCTTTAATAAATAAAGAGGACTACAATTGTGTTTTTTCATAGCTCCCTACATAAATAAAATTAATCTGGCCATACGCTACCTGGACATTATAACCATTTGGACATTCATCGGAGATCATATAGAATGAATTTCGAGGGGAGCGCATTTTTCCTGTCCGGCATTCCCCTGCCAAGATTATATTACAATTGAAGTATTGACGCCTAATAATCGGGCCAGGGTGATTGCCAAATGTTGCAGGATACAGAGAGGTTGGTAGTGTATGGCCAGCTTTAGAGCCTATAGGAACAATATTAGCCTTTTTAAAGGAAAACGATTTCAGAGGTAAACTTTGCAGATGACTTGCTAGTTAATATCGCATTTAGATTGGTTATACTAGTAATAGTTTCTGCAGTTAATCATCTTTATGTGGTCTACAAATATTACCAGGAATAAATCAATATCAAAATATTTTTTGTCTTGGTCTAAAACAAAAATCCATTTAGAAATTGTTTCATTGTTGTAGTTGAACTGGATTTGCAAACACGTACATAGATATAGGATGATAAGTCATTATTAATAAAAGTAAAACTTCGCTCCACAGCTACTCACTTTAGTGATTTCTTCTATCTGCTTGGTTGTTTTAGCCGGAATAACGCTCTGTTGGATTGTCTGTAGGTTGAATACAATGTGTTTCAAAAAAGCTTCAACTGGGCCATGGTGATTTTCCCCCCCCCCCCCCCCTCCCTCCAGAAAAAGTACTAGCCTGTGGGCAAAGGAACCGTGGCATTGTCGAACACTTGTTGGCATCCCATGATTTTTGCTATTGAATTACATTTATTATGCACTATTTTAAAGTTTCTCAAATTTTTTTTTTCGATGGGGCGTCATTGGTATGCCAAATTTTTCTCGAGGCACACGTGTCCTTAATGGTGAATTAAAAGATTACCTATTTTATGCACTTACAGTGTATATTGTTTCAAATCAATGTAGCTACACTACCTGGCTTGTATTGATAAGTTTATCCTACCGGTAGATATATTTTACAGTACAACATATCAATTTAAAGTTATACTGGTGCGTTATACAGACAATACCATGCTGGCTCCTGGCTGTTGCCCTGGCACTGCTTCTACCTTAGTGTTGGCATCCACCAAAACTCCAGATCCCCTTTCCAAAGGGATTCACTTAACCAGACCTTTATGTATAAAGTAGCACAAGGATTTTTATGTCCAAAATGCATCACCTTACATTTATCAACATTGAATCTCGCTGCCACTTAGCAGCCAATGCACAATCTATCTAGATACCTTTCAAACGCTTGCACATCCTCTGAAGTTTTTAATGTCGACAAAGTTTTTGGTGTCGTCATCACACACAGAAACCTTGCTGTCTATACCACTTCCAAATCGTTATAAATAGATTAAATAGAACGCTCCACACCAGACCTGTGCCCACCCCACTTAGCACATTAGTCCAATTATGAAGCCCCATTTAACAACTACTCTCTGCATCCTATTCATTAACCAATTTTCTATCCATGTCAATGTGACTCCCCGGACCAACAGACCTTAAGCTTACATTATCGCCTATGGGGCTGTATCAAAAGCCTTGGCAAATCCAGTAAACTACAATCTCCCTAGGGCCAAGTCTAAATTTTCCTACTTACTTTCCTCATAAAAGTCCAGCAATTACTTTGACACTATCTTTCCTTCTAAATCTATGCTGGTTACTACTTATAATGTCGTCCTTGAAACACACTCTAGACATGTTTCCTATTAACTTTCCAGGATCTTCCCCGCCACTGTGAAGTTTAAAACTTACAGGCCTGTAATTACCACCCGGCTGTGAACGACGACCCTTTTTGGAATATTGTAATAACATCAGCCTTTTTCCAACCAGAAGCAACACCACCGTACATGAGGAATCAGCAAAAATAGAAACCATGGCCTAGATAAAAATGAACTTAGCTCCTTAGTCCGAGGATGTATTTTATCCGGTCCGGAGATTTATTATATTGAACCTTAATTTAGTTCATTCTGTACCATATCCTCGGTTAACCAAGTGCACTTGGAATCTTTTATACCATTATTGCTACTATACCTATGAATACTGTACTTAGAGCTTCTATAGTGTATATAGAGGGAACAAAAATAATCAAGACATTTGCTACTCCCATCCTTCGTAACTAACTTATCCCAATTATGAATGGTGCCCACATCTCAAGTCCTCATCTTCTTACGCTTATATCTGTTGTATTCAATTAGATCAAACTGGACTGAAATGTAGTTCTGAAGACGTTTCGCTAGTCATCCGACTGGCTTTCTCAATTCAGAATGGACTTGTACAAGAATCGTGGCAATTATGTACCCTGAAAAATCCTTAGCAATATCCCAGATTTTTAGCCATTTATGTGAAAATAAAGAACCGCCTAAAAATAAGAAAAAAAAAGTTGGGGGGTTCGACACCAACTGTCCTGCTTGTACAATGCTGTTTTAAACCTACTCTACTCTGGGCGTTCCTATAACACCTCTTAGCCACTATCTAATCACACCCTAACACCTGGCTGTGATATGCTAATTGGGATTTCCCAGGGTACAATGACTTTCTTGTACAAGTCATTCTGAATTGAGAAACGCAGTCGATGACTAGCGAAACGTCTTCAAGAACACATTTCAAGTCCAGTTGATCTAATTGAATACAACAGATATACCATGACCTGGATGAATGAAACCTTCACAAGCATTCTAGCCCATTATACTAACTTAAAAAAATTTTAGGCTTAGGATGCTTGTCGTTCAGCTAATCCAAACTTCATTATTAATTTGTTGCTAGTTTTGGGATTGCTTTCTTACACTCCTTGTTACACGTTTTTTTTATAATCCTAAAGCCCTCCTTCCGTTCCCTCGTGCCTTAAAAGGTTTATAAATGCCTTTTTTCCTTCCGTTACATTTGGCCTCTTACATCAGAAATCACCACAATGGCGCGATTTAATTTTTTTTATTTATTTCCCAAGTGTAAAATTTAGAATGTAACTGCGTTAAAACCCCTTGTAACACAGTCCACTTACTTTCAGTCAACCTTTCCTAGTAATTCACATTATCCCAGTTGACCATCTGCCATGATACCCAATTTCTGTAGATTTGGCCCGTCCTCAGTGAAGTAGTTTTGTAGCTGTTTTCCTTCATGGGAAGCTATGAGCCGGAAGGGAAAGGCCATTGTAGTTTACTTTGTGTTGGTTTAAAATCCTCATCCGAGGGTTTTAGGGTTTTCCGTCTCCGCTAGGGTTCGAGGAGCCAGATCTGAATATTGTATTGGTGTAGTCATCCCATTTTAAATAGGCCCGGAATCTGTAATCTTAAGATGCTTTCCTTTAACTTGAAATAGTGACGCCCTCACTATTACGTCTCTGGCTGCATCATCTTGTGTTGAGGGTGGTCTAATGGCCTGTGGGCTCGATCCTCAGGAACTGTGCTTCGTGAGAATCTGGGGCCGTCAGAAAAGGCCCTCAGAGCGGGGTAAGGTCTGAAGATCTTTACGGGGATCCCCTGGATTCGCAAATTGTACAGTGGGGATCGCTTTTTTTTTTTTTTTTTTAATCCCTTTTGGAAATTCCCTTTTTTTTGCAATCTTCCTGGGAGTCGGAAGTAGCTGGAGTTGGGCCTTAATTTTCAGTGATGCGGCCTCAAACCTGTCCCACATTAATCGAGCTGTGGTGCTCGTGGTTGGCCTCTATTCGAGACCCATTCCTCCCCAGGGCTGAAACCTCTACTTCACCCGTCCTTTTGGTGTGTGGGGAGGTTATTACTTTTTTTTCAATGTTTTGAACAAATCTTTCTGAGTCCTTCCTCATTACTTGTCGACTTGTTTGCTTCTTGTAGTCTCAGACCAGGTTGTGTTTTGCTGGCCTGGTCGCCGTGGAGGACAAAGCTCCCCAGGATCCTGCGGGTATCTGTTTTGGGGTCCTTGAGGGGTTCCTGGGTCCAATGCCTTTTGTAGGTTTGGGGGCACCTGGGGTCTCTATTTATATAATACAAATAAAAAAAGATCATGCCACCTTTAACAAGATAACGAGCACTGAAGATCAGTGTTGCATATCCAAAGTTTCTGGGTGCCTCCAGACATTGCAAAATGCCGGTAGTAAAATGAAAAAATAAAGAAGCTGGGCACACCATTCTTACATCACTACAGTGTGTGTTTTATTCGTGACGTTTCGGCACACGTCCTGTGCTTCCTCAGACAAAATATTCTGAGGAAGATCCCTGCCGTGATTGTTTAGAGCCTTGGCTTCAACGGAGCTCCTCTACCACAACGTCCAGCTTGGTGTGCAGTTCAAGCTCCGCCCCCCGCACCTTTTTTATTTTTAATGCAGCCAGCACTCTGACATTGCTAAAAGCATTTTTCAATGTTATGCTCTAAATAAGTTACTAAAACCCTGTTATTTTACGATGTGCACAGGTACTGGAATACTATATGGAGACCCACGGAGTTTGAATTGATCCTCTTTCTCAGTAAAAAAAAAAAACACCAGTTATGGCAAAAAGAGACTTCGAGAAAGCAACTCCGTGGAAAGAAAAGAACACTTTTATTGCGCATAAGAAGTACTCTTGCAATACTCTATCAACACAGTAACCGTCGTCACTAGCAGAAGGACGGAGACCGAACAGCGAAGTCCCTCAGTTTATATACACCTTAGGTATTAGATAACCATCACAATAGATGTGGTAATTTCTTACTTAAAACATGGGACACACAGTAAGACATTCCGATACAGAAATAAAATTAGAAATATTAGAAATAATTGGTTATAAGTACAGTTAAAATGAGTAAAAATGGACTCTCCACAGTCCAATGCTACAGTAACGCATCAGTTGCCATCTCAGATACATGGCCCTTAATCTACGTGTCATCCGGATCATTAATGAATGGTGAATAATGATCCTTTCATATTTCCTACAGCCAGACTTTTAAACACTCTGGTCATAACTTTTTCAATTAACAGCAGAATTATCTTTTCAGTTTATCTAAAGTCCTACAGCACCTTCCTGGTCACGATTTCATTATAGCTTTCCTTATACAATTTCCTGTAACCCTTTCCTTCTAAAGGAACTGGAGAGAACCTTTGTATACATTTTTGTAAATACATTTCCCTTACAATCCACACAAACCTTATTTACTGATTGGCACTAATGCAACTACAATGGAACCTCAGTAATTATGTATGTATATTGTATTTATACAGCGCACTTGTTTGCGTATTAAGCTCGTCCACCCTTCAATCGGCCACTGACGAGGCATAACTCCTTGAGCCATACGCAGCCAGAATGGCATTCGGCCAGGCTCGATAATATGTGCCCCGGGAATCGTGCCACAAGCCAAAATCGAACAACCCGACGCGGGTCAGCTTCCACATGTGTATGAAACCGTTAGAGACTTTAAATGAATAGTTCACTGTGGCGCCGGAACAAGGATAGAAAACAAAAATTGCTTTTTCAATGATTTCGACCGCTTTCCTGGTGGCTGACTTACTATAGTTTGTTTCAGCTAGCTATAGTAAACCGTAACCAGGAAGCGTCAAACCTGTCATTGTGCCAAGCGAGGATCGCGCAAAAGGGAACTTCTTCTGTCTTTGGTTCTGGCTCCACAGGCATTGATTTAAGAACAGAAGGTAAGGCATAGCTGCCTTATCCTCCCGGTCTTCAATCAATGCATTTAAGGGATATTTTCACTTTTGCATTGAAAATATTCCTTTAATATCCTATTAACAGCATGAATACCAGAATTATTGGCTTGCTAACCAAGTATCATTATTATTAGAATTCAATGTTTTGCCCTCACTTACTATCTTGAATGTGTACACCAATCTTTAAAGATGACAGACGGATATGGCATTGAGTATACAGATTTTTGCCATATATAGTATAGTTTTTGGTGACTGCCAAATACGTAACTATTGTGCTGACTCTCTATACTTTAGTACAGGGGCGAACCACTCCCGAGGAAAATTTTACGTCCGTATCCCATTCTAAGTATTGGCATCGTAAATGGTCATAACAACACATTACCGAAAAAGGAATGGACCTGTCGGTACCAATGTGATTGACTATTATCCATCCTGCGTGTAGCCAGCTTTAAAGGGGAGGCCATAGGAGTATACCTACTGTCTACTTCACCACCTACGTATTGTGACTTCCCCACCTACACATACCGTCTACTCCCCACCTACACATACCGTAAACTTCCCCACCTACAATACCGTATACTTCCCCCACCTCACAACCGTATACTTCCCCCACCTACAACATACCGTATACTTCCCCCCTACACATACCGTATAACTTCCCCACCTACACATACCGTATATCTTTCCCCACCTACACATACCGTATACTTCCCCACCTACACATACCTATACGTCCTTATACTTTCCCACCTACACATAACCGTATCCTTGCCCCACCTACACATACCGTGTACTTCCCCACCTAATACACCTACCGTATACTTCCCCACCTACACGATACCGTATACTTTCCCCACCTACGTATTGTGACTTCTCCACCTACAATACCGTATACTTCCCCACCTACACATACGTATTACTTCCCCACCTCGTATTGTGTACTCTCACCTACACCTAACCGTATACGTCCCCACTACACATACCGTATACTTTCCCCACCTACACATACTGGATACTTCCCCACCTACACATACCGTATACTTCCCCACCTACACATACCGTATACTTCCCACCTACACCTATCCGTATACTTCACCACCTACGTATTGTGTACTTCTTACTTCTCCACCTACACATACCGTATACTTCACACCTACACAATACCGTATACTTCCCACCTACACATAACCTGTTACTTCCCACCTACAACATATACGTATACTTCCCAGCCTAGCCCTAACCGTATACTTCCCCCACCTTACACATACCGTATACTTCCCCACCTACACAACCGTATACTTCCCCCACCTACACATAAACCGTCTACTTCCCCACCTACCTATATAACCGTTTACTTCACAACCTACACATCACGTATACTTCCCCACCTACACATACGTAATACTTTCCCCACCTACACATAACCGTATACTTTCCCCACCTAAACATACCGTATACTTCCATACTTCCGCCCCTACACATAACCGTATACTTCCCCACCTACACATAACCGTATACTTCCCCACCTACACATACGTATACTTTCCCCACCTACACATACCGTATACGTCCTCCCCACCTACACATACCGTATACTTCACCCCACCTACACATACCGTTTACTCTTTCCCCACCTACACATACCGTTTACTTCCCCACCTACACATACCGTTATACTTCCCCACCTACACAACGTATCCTTCCCCCCCTACCTACCTATAATTCCCCACCTACACATACCGTATACTTCCCCACCTACACATACCGTATACTTCCCACCTACACATACCTCATACTCCTTCCCCCCCTAAACACATACCGTATACTTCCCCACCTACAATACCGTATACTTCCCACCTACACTACCAGTAATACTTTCCCCACCTCCACATACCGTTACTTTCCCCCACCTACACACCTACCGTATACTTCACTACCAGATTTTTAAATTAAAAACCATGGCTAGTCACATAAAACATAGTCCAACAGTTCTTTCCTGAATAGGTAGACAAAGGGCTTTTAAAGGATAAGTGCCTCAAAAATCAAATTCAGTTTTAAATTAAATCTGTATCTTTAACTACCTCCCCCCCCCCTTTTTGTAGGGGTACCATCAGAGCCTACCTGTGCCCCAGTAAAGTGGCTGGCCATCAAGTTCATGTCGGCATCAGTACTCCCGCCCCCGCGAGACTTGCTGGACCTCGTGTGTGTCTAAAAAGCCGTAGGCAGTTAGCTCCATGCATGCGTTTTGCGAGAAGTCATCGCTCTGCTAAAGTCCGCGGCGTGATGACTTCACACATGCGCACGTAGCTAACTGCGATTGGCGTTTTTTAGACACAGACAGCAACGATCTGGTCCTATGTGGATCAAATATTTATATTGTTTTCGGTTTCCTAGGCACTGTTGTGGGGTCATGTCTTGTGGGCTTTAAAAGAATAATAATGTAGCATACAGATTACATAAATAATAATTAAAAAAAACGACATTTACATTAATTTGCATCAATCATTGAAGCAGATCACTATTCCTTAATTTCTTGTGACCTACGTCTCCCTGTCAGCATTACTTCTGAAATAATCGCTCTTATAAAGCACAGGGTAAGGTTTAGGCGGCGCCATCAAGCTGAACAATTTCTAGTTCTCTCTACCTGAGTGTCCGTAATGAGCTCTACCAAGGGAACCATGTGGATTTTCGAGAGCCTTTGGGTTTATGAAGTTTCCAGAACAGCATCTTCCCCTAGAACAGGGACAGGATAGTTTCGACAACAAAATAAAGGTTATAGAGGTCCATAGCGAGAAAGTTATTTTCACCCACGGATTACCTTTTATTCAGGAGTATTTTATGATGTACCTATGGATCAGTATCTAATGCACTGAGTGTCCGTACTCCCTTCCTTAAAGTGAATTTTACTTACTGCACATCACCAAGGATTTATTATTATTTTGTGTGGTTTCACATTAAAATCCACAGGGAGCACCCACTACCATCTCTGTGCTGTCCAGAGGGACCTACAGAAAATAAATAAAATAAATGACAGGCTGCTGGTTTAAATAAAGAAAAGAAAAAAGTTTTGCAGCTGACATTTGTCCCCAAGCGTTCATGTTGCCCCTTGAATACCAAGTGATGTGGCAAAAATGTATACTCTACATGTCATACGGATAGCAGGGTTGCCAGATTTTGTGCACCAGTGGGAGGGTGCAATGGTGGTGCCATCACAGGAGGGTGGCAGAACTAGGCACGCGGCAGAGACGGGGTTAGTGCATAAAGAGGTGCCGTGTCCTTTGTTGACACATTCCAGCCCTTACTCTGTGGGAATCCCATGTGCTCACAATCAGTAGACAGAGCATCCAATGTATTGGTAAATTGCCTATACTTCCTTCAGTAAATTGTTTTTCTGTTTTCCTACGTGAAAGGTAATGTTTCTCCCAGGATCTTTCACCCTCAAGGATCTCGTTCTGTCTGTGGGCTTCCCTGATACTGCCAGTGGACTCAATACCTCTGTTTTGGAAGTGTTGGCATCTTGTGATTTATGGAGAAGCAATTCTGAAGGGTCACCTAAAAAGGCAAAGATAATGATGTTTACAGGATTATTCCATCAGTCCTTACACACAAATACTCGAGTTAAAGGGAATGTATCACTTGCCTATATCATGATTTCTTTAAAACAATATACATTATGCAATCAACAGCAATAATATCGCTTTCAACATTACATGGCAACTGTGGTCCAACAAGTTGGGTTTAAATTAAGCCTGCAGTCTTTCCTTTAAAAGGAAACCTAGATCCCATCTCTGCTGGGCCTGTGAAAATGATGTTGTAATGAATGTTCAAGTTCCTCTTCAGTTTTTGATTGTCATAACCTGAACCTCTGTCCCCCGGGGGAGAAAGCTGCTCAAGTTACGACTTAATGCTAAATAAACAGGAAGTACCTGAACAGAATAAAAAAAATTAGGCTGGTCAAAGGCGAAACAGGGGTTTGACAGGAAGTAAATAGCGAGTTTATCGTAATAACCTTTTTCAGCAATAACTTCTATAATTTTTTCTAAATATAAGCTGAATTTTACCAATAATGTGATTTAGGGATAATTTGTTGCATGACTGAAGACTTTTTTTTAACCTAACGAGTTTGTCAAAAAATGGAGATTGCAGTTACCTTTATAGTACAAAACAACCTCCCCATCTCAGAGAGCATAACGCAGAAGAGGGGACCAGATAGTAGGGGGCTTTGTCTATTAAGAAAATGGGGCCCCCCGCTGTATATCTGTAAATAATGATATAAATTCAAGTAATATATCCATACAAAGCAAATTTCTGGGTTGCAATATGGGAAAATTTTTCTTGCTTACCCTTTAAAGAATAAAAAGGCATATTTATATACTGCACTGATTATACTTCTGATACTCGGATACTGGCACCAGGAAATGTTTTAAGGAGTTTTGTACCAAGTTCAACTCCTCCGATGTCCTGGCTGTCGGAATGATCTGAAAGAATTCATAGTTTTTTAGCCACACTGGATATTTAACCTCAGGGACACTGGTTAATCCATAAACACTCAGGTCAGACTTATGGCTTGTTAACACTTGGGTAATCCTTTTTCAAACAGATTGCAATGGATTTGAATGTTAATAGGTCTCGATACTACTTTGGCTTGACATGATTTAATCTTTTTTTCACATTTGTAATGTGCGATTGGAATGTCTCTGTAACCTTCTAGATCAAGGAAATCAGCGTACAAACAAGTTGAAAACGGAGACAGTGGCTGTGAAGGAAATCGGTTGTTTTCTTGAAAGAGATACATTAGAAGTTTTGTGACCTTTATTTATTTTTTTGTTTTGCTGATGATAACCCTGAAATAACGGTAAGGATCCATTTGGAAGGAAATGAAAGCATCATCTGTAGTAAGGCTAAGCAGTCCGAGTCTCTGTTAACAGGTCTCTTCGCTAGGGATACTTTGTTCTTTAACTCTGGCAATTCAAGAAGCTTGAAATAGAACACAATTATGTTTATTATACATAAGTGTTATAATAATAGGGAAACAGAGTGATTATTTTCTTTGCCGCTTAACTTCTCAAATGAACGCTATGACAAGAAAATAAAATGTCACAAGCCAATGGGAACCATTCACCAAAACAAAATGTTAACAAGTAAAATAAAGAACATTCTCACAATGAGCCAAAACTATTTATTAATAGGAAACTTTTAACTTTGCAGAAAATGTTTTTTTAAAAAGGCGACTGTTTTATTAAAAACTTAAGGGGTATTTCACCCTAAAATTTTTAATATAAGATCCCCCCTGGGCTCCATCCCCAACCGCTAATAATTTTTTTTTTTTTTAGAAAGCCCCCCAACTCACTTACCACCTCCCCTCTTTCTCCGCCTCGCTACCGCCCTCGGCTTGCAAGAAATGCAAGCAGAGGGGCGGGATCCGTCAGCCACGTCGGTACTTGGCTGAGGCGCAGCCAATCACAGATGCGCTGGCGCCGCTCACTATCACCGGAGGAAAGCGAGAGTAAGTAAAGTTTGGAGCTTTCTAAAAATAAAAATATGCGGTTGGGCTGGAGAGCCCCGGGGGAATACTGTACTGAGAAGGCTTTTATGCTAGGGGGAGGGAGAGTAGAACGGGAGGGGGAGGGAGGGGGGAGAAAAGGGCTGCAGGTATGCTTACAAATCGACCTGAGGCAGGTGCAGGCAGTGTCCTATATGGACCTGCTATCCTCCTGGGGGGCAGTTTTTTTGACTTTGGGGGGGACTACAGGAGACCCTATGGAGCTGGGTGTGAGGTAAGGATTACACTACCTACATGATGGGGCCAGTAATTGGGGGTGATTATAGTTTTGGTGGAGGACATGCCCTTTAAAACTATAGAAAAGAACTAACAATTAACGGTAGATTCAATAAATGTTCTTATCGTTTTAATGTGCGAATTTTGCCCCAACCAATCAGATCTTATTAACATTTGAAAGCTAACATCTGATTGGTTGGGGCAAACTTAGCACCATTTTAAAGTTAATAACTTTTATTGAAATAACCCTGTAAGCCTGTTACATTAACTGGTGCTAGAAGCCCAGAGACCTCCCTCAGTGTCGCAGGCCAGACTCCCCCCCCCATTGACTCCAAAGGCAGAGTCCCCCCCCTCGGCCCCAAAAGGGGGGCAGAGCCCCCCCCTCGGCCCCAAAAGGGCAGAGCCCTCCCCCCCTCGGCCCCAAAAGGCAGAGCCCCTCCCCCTCGGCCCCAAAAGGCCGAGGCCTCCCCCCTCCGTCCCCAAAGGCAGAGCCCTCCCCGCCCCCGTCGGCCCCAAAAGGCAGAGCCTCCCCCCCTCGGCCCTCAAAAGGCAGCTCCTCCCCCCCTCTCCTCTAAAGCCTAGCCCTCCCCCCTCTGCCCTAAAAAGCAGATTCCCGGGAATGTATATAGCACTTATAGGTTAAAGCAACACAATTTTTAATTAGTGTTCAATATTTCAAAAAATTGCTGTAAATCCATTTAAAGGGGAAGTTCAGTGCAATACAGTTTAAAAAAAAATTCCATCCCAATTACCTTATCCGCCCATCTGAATTTTGCTGTGTATAAATAAATGATTACAAAATAACTGACTCCCCTGTTTGCAGGATGCCTAATAGAGACCCTATGGTCTGTCCCTTGACCACATACCTGGGTTGACTCAGTAAAGGGCTAGGCCACACTAGCGTGTTTTTTGCGCGCCTTTGCGCACTTTCGCACTCCTGCGAAAATGGAAATCGCGGGAACGTGAAAGTTAACACAATTTCCGATGCGCAATTGAAACGTTCGTTTTCGCGTTTTGCAACGCATGCGTTTCCCTATTTTTTGTGCATGTAACGCATGCTTTTCCATAAAACGCAAAATGGTTGGCAAGTGTGGCTCACCATACTCAGTAAGATCTGATCAGTTAAAAAGGTACCTTTAGGAAACATTCCAGAAGTGGTGCATCCTGGGAAGAAGGACCAATTACGAACCTCTGAATTGGCAGCTACCATAATAAATATATAAATTAAATTATGTGTATACACAGTGTTATATTGCTATAGACAATATAGGAGTCAGGACACAGGAACCAACTACAGGGGTTGACAGTAGATTAATAAGATTCCCTAGGTGATGTCAGTGCTCCCACACAGAGTAAGGTTTAAGGAGCAGTGTGAGGAAAACACTGGATCTACGTAGCCCGCGATAACTCCGTACCCTTTACTACAGTCAGCCCATTTTTTGCATACAGGAGGGCACAATTTAAGGAATATCCTAGTGGAAGACGGATTTTATCTCATCCAGCCCCGAAACCCCAACAAGCTCTTAACGTGGCTCAATCACAGAAGAGGGGTGGTCATAGACGCACCGGGCATCAAGGCCTGTAGCTACATATTCCGGGGAGTGCCTTCCCCCACATCCATCATCGGACGCGGTTTAAGATATGGCCTAATTGTCATGCCTTGTATGGATGCGGTTTACATCATAACATTCCCTTGCGGCTGTACTATGTAGGGAAACCACCACCTCCCTAGGACCGATGGCCAACCATCCGTCATCCACTCCGAGCCGCTTTGACTAAGAAAGAGTCGAATAAACGCCTCGATCCCTCTAAGGATCATAAATATGGTGAACAGTCTTGGCCAAACATTTAAAGAAAGAGCTCACTCTTTAGCTACGTTTTAAAGGATGGCCACTTGACCATTATCGTGAATATCTCTAGTGCCTCAGAGGAGGCGACAGTTGTTACAACGAGAAGCATTTTGGATTAAAGAAGTTAGGCCTTTAGCCCTACGGCCTTAACGAGCAGCCTCTCCCTTCGGTTTCCTTTAGAGTACCGTTCAATAACTATAAGGGCCATCTTTGTACATTCTCCCTTAACTATATGGGTTGTTAGGGAACCTACTTTTTAGATGTTTCCCGGATTTACTACTAGAACTAAATGATAAGGGGTTTATATTTAGGGTACCCAGCTGTGGAAGTTTGCCAAGATTTTTTAGTAACCCTTAATTGGTATCTGTAACTTATGTATTTAATTCATTAACTGTTTTTATATTGTCAAAGTTTATTAACCTCCCGATTGGAACAGATATACCATGACCTGGATGAATGAGAACCTTCACAAGCATATTCAAGCCCAGTTGATCTAACTTAACATAGATATACCATGACCTGGATGAATGAAAACCTTCACAAGTTGGAGGGTATGCATACTTGTTCCATAAACTGGATGCAACAGGAGGGCTGCCTGTGGGGATTTGCATAAACAAAATCACACTTTATATCCTTCAATCCGAGTTGCCAGATCATCTGATCTGACAGGGCTGCACTGATCGCAATTAAACAATATTAATTCTAGCTCAGGCACGATATATGTAGGTGTCCCTACATGTTTCACTAATCGGACAACCCTGTCTTTGATAATCGCCTTAAAATAGGTACACTATTAAGAAATAGTGTTTACTTCATTATCACACAGACACCCCCACAGCTCTGCAATGTTGTTTCTTTAAGTGTACCTTTTAAAGTGGTATTGTTCTTTTAGAATTTGTTCTCCTTTAATTGATGCTTGGCTAGGTCATGATTCACATGACCGTATTGGTTTATGGACTATCCTAGGTGATGAGAAGAACACCTAGAGAGGAAGAAAGGGATTTATTTTTTCAAAAATTACTAGTACTGGGGTACACCACTGCATGCATAAAAACAGGAAATATGCACAACCGCCCCTTTCACAAAAATTGAATATGTTAAGGAGCACCCCCCCAAAACCCCAGTTGAATCATACAAACACTTTTTAATAATCCTCCCAGGCTGAGAAATTAAACTTACAACTCCATACTCTACCGCCACGGCTCCCTTCGACTTCCTGGTAAGGCAGTCAGTGACGTCACATCGAATGGCTGAACGAGCCTCCATTGCTGCTGCTCGTGAACTGAAAGGTTACGTTGCAGCATTAAAGGGACAGTTCAGTGGAAATCTATACTAATAAAAGGCAAAGCCCTCACTCACTCACTCATCACTAACTCATCACTAATTCTCCAACTTGCCGTGGAGGCAGACAGCTTAATTTTGGCAGGCTCCTTCATTGCACCTTACTTACAAAGGTTAAGAAGGTTTCGTTTCGAAAAGGCAAAGCCCTCACTCACTCACTCATCACTTATTCTTCAACTTGCCGTGGAGGCAGACGGCTTAAATTTGGCAGGCTCATTCATTGCACCTTACTTACAAAAGTTAAGCAGGTTTCGTTTCGAAATTCCACCTGTAACAGTGAGTATCTGACATTGCACCTGTAACGGTGAGTATCTGACATTGCACAGACTGGTTGGTCCGATTTCAACCAAATTTTGTATGCATATACTCCTTTACCAGTAAAAGGTTAACTAAATATTTTTTTAGGGTGGGGGTGAATGGGGGGGGGGAATAGAATTTTGAACTCCTGCACACTAACGGCTGGACCAATTTTTACCAAAAATTCAGGGTGTGTGCGGGGACTGGCTGAGGTGTAAGGGGAAGGGTTTGGAGGGTGGACAGAGAGGAATAGTGTGGGGTATTAGGGGCGGACGGGGAGGGGTGGTGGGGGTTATTTTCACCAAAATTTCATAGTTGAATAAAAAATATATTAAATTAAAGTTAATGAGTGTTGCATTATCCTAAAGCTTATTGAATTGTCTCTCTTTAATATATCAAGTGCCGAGTGATTACAGCAATCTTGATACTTTATTGCTTTCTTACTAAAAACGTTATTTCAATACATCTCCGCTGCGAAGCGCGGGTATTTTGCTAGTTATCAATATTTGTTAAATTGTTAGTTTGTGTAATGCCTTTTTAGTTATTCTACATATTCTCTTCCATTTTGGAAAATCAGTTGAATTTATACCCTTTGCTATTCCCTGCTGTTGATATTAGTGAGCTGACATTTCAGATTCTAACTATCCTTCTTCTTCCAAGAATGCGCCACTACCTTGGAATGTTCCTAACAGTAATTTCTACTGATTGGCTGTTGGATGGGTCAAAGATGCTCAGATCTCTACTGAGCAACTGAATCAATCCAGGCGCTGGGTCAAGGACAAGACCATAACGGTCTCTATTAGGGATCCTGCAAACAGGAAATCAGTATTTTGGCTGCATTTATTTATACAGGGACACAATGCTGAATGGGCAGGTTAAGGTCATTGGGATAGGAAAATACTAATCTTTTTTCTGAAAAGCATATGTATTTGCACTGAACTTCCCCTTTAAAGGAAAAAGACCGAGCGGCAGTGATCGTGGCGTTGCAAATATAATTTTCCATCCTGGGGGCATTACTGAAAAATAAAAGTATTTTTATTAAAACAACTGGGGTTTTGGAAGCATGCTCCACAACATCTAAAATTTTTGTAGAAGGGGTGGACATACCCTTTAATATAAGGATATTAATATCCTTTTTACCAAGAGCCATTTTCCCTTTCAGCTGTTCTAATTATTATGATTCATTAAAAGAACAGATTATGTAAAGATAGCTTAGAAAGGATCTTAAAAGAGGGTTTTTCTGCAGTCCTGACGTGCCTGCAGCAATGCAAAAAAGTTTTGTGGGTTTAAAACAAAATTTGCAGTATGTGAAAATCAGAAAATCTGCAAAGCAATGTAACAAAAGGCAGAAACTGTATGAATTATTTTCAAGCCATGCACATTAGAAGGGGAATTTACTGGGGGTTTAAGCATTTTCAGCTCAGGGTAAACACAGATCAGTGGTTTTTCTGGCATTCACATCAAAAAGTCCCAGTCCCACAGCATCATCACAAGGTAAACCGCATGTCAATAATCAGTTATAGGAGCGCATGCAATCTGCACAAAAAATGGGGATCGATGCATAGCGCACTGGTATGTGATTCTAACGCACCAACAGATTGTAGAATGGATTACAGGGGCCTAGAGTCCCCCTTTCCGTTTGTTTATAGCTACCTGCAGTTCTAGCACCTTGAGGTCATCGTAAAGTGCAAGGGGTGTCTGAAAGGGGATCTCCACTGGTATTAAAAAAATTGCCATTAAGTTTTATTGAAGAACGGGAGGTAAAGGAGCTGCGTCTTACTTCCTGTTCTTCAATAAAACAGGAGCCAGGAGAGAAGGTACAGAACTCACACCCCCGGCATGAAGTCTGACAGGTCCTGACGGAATTTAAGATACACTTAAAATAATAAGAGCCAAGATGAAGCTAAGTGTTACTTGTTTGGGGACAGGTGTCACATAGATCACAGACAGTGACAAATGCCACACAAAGGCACAGATGGCCTATGCTGATTCCTTATACTTTTCTTTGGTCATGAAACTCTCAATAATAATATTTAATAACCGTATAAATTATAATAAAATGGACCATTCACCATGCAGCAAAATAAGGATAAGAAAACTAAAATGAAGATATACTTTAACATAGGAGCTGCCTTTTATAGAGAATGTGGCTAAAATGTTGACAGTGCAATGAGCTTTCCTCTGTCTGTGATAAGCCAATAAGGAATCGCTGGTAAGTGTGAACAGGGGTCGTGATGCACTCCAGGAAATACGACATACATCTACTCCATAGAATTAAAAACAGCATTTATTTAGGAACTACTAACCATATATTCCACTGACCGGCAGCTTTCTTGGAGTGCATCACAACCCCTGTTTACACTTACCTGTATCTGGAATCGAGCGAGGGGTTTGGGGCCGGAGGCACCTGGACCATTATTCAGGAGCGGCGAGTCCTACACCTGTTAATGCTAATTTATATGAAAGTGGATTGTTTTAACAACAGGCTCAGGGCTAAAGCACCTGAGCCCCAACAATAAAAAGTTTTTTAGGGGGTGTTATTTGTAATCAGCTACACCACTTTGTTATATATATATTGAGTAAGGAATTGCTCCCTTAAAAATCCTGCTTTTTCCCCTGGCATGGATGACTTTTACAAAACCTATGCTGCTCCCACAATTCCCCTTTTAAAGTCATGCTGTAATTGGGTTACCATTTTATCTGCTGACTAGAGAATGCTCTTAAAGGATATGTCCCCTCTAATCAAACACCCCCCCCCCCCCCATAACCTAAACCTTGCATGGTCTAACACTTCAATTAGGCCTCCAAATATATTTACAAGACCTCGTTCCCACGGCTTCCACCTTCTTGTAACTTTTCCGTTTCTGGAAACAAGCAGAAGGGGCCGGGACGCGATGTCTCAGCGAATCTTCGAATGTTTTGGAGGATAAAGTACATACACATGGGCCGATTATTGCCCGAAACGTTCGTTCATATCATGCGTCGCTGGTCGGGACCTGCAATCGCCTTAAAACTTGAATAGGAATGGAATATGGGTCACTAGGTAATTACTACATCAGGACATTTGGGTGCAGGACAGAGGCTCAATGCCAATATTGGTGGGTAAACAGGGGCAAATCGGAAAAAAAACCAAAACGCAGTCCATATGCTTTACAGGGGTGGTAGTGCGCAGATAAATACCCCCCACTAAACCAACACAAATAGATCATTACCTGGGAAGCCATTTTCATTCCAATACTTGTACCAACCCTGTATTGAATAAACCTACTGCCAGTTCCCATGTGTGTGGGGCCAAACAGGCCAACTGCCCAGGGTCCCAGCCTAAATGGCCTCCACACAATGGGCTTAATATGGACAAGGGGAGGAAGAGGGCCCCACAGGGTTTAGCTAGGGCCCACTAATGGAAGGAAAGAGAACCTACAATGCAAATAACCCCTAACTGACCGAGTGTCTCAGTCCCACACTCAGCCTGTCAGTCAGGGTTATTGGCCTCGGGTTTATAAACTAGAACGATGCAGCTGCACAGGGGATCGGTACCTTGTAAGCATCTTGAGAGTGACAAAGTCGATCTTTAAGCCGCCGAACTGTCTGCACCAACACTAGCGCCTCCATCTCTATTACAGACCGGCCCCCACGTAGGTGTCACGCGCAAGGCGCAGCCCACGTTACTTGTAACTGAAACAGCGCCACCAAGTGGTTCCTTATATAGCCGTGTTTGTGTCCGTGCTGTCCGTGCTACACAGAGCTGGTAGCGACATGACTTCACTGGGGTGGTATATTTAATGGCAAGTGATGGACTTCTATTTCACCTTCAACACTCAAGTTCTGCCTGCCATGTGTGGGTGCAATGTGTTATTAGTTGTAACATCCACTTCACACAATGTCCACACAGGGGCAACATGTATGTACATGTAAACAGGTCCGGATTTACACCTGTAGGCCCAAAGAGCCTGGCACCCACCCCTTAACACAGACCACTCCCTTAAACCACACCCATTTTCTCTTTTTGGGGGAAGAAAATAGAATATAATAAAACCCTAACTGTGTGTGTGTGTGTATTTTGTCATGTGCACATGTGCGTGAGCATCACTGAACTTCCACATGCACAGACCTAAACGGGATCGGAAATGGCAGCACATCATTGCAATAAGAAGCTCGGCGAGGAAGAGGAGTCTAGCGCCTGCTTATATAACAGGCTTAGTACACCAACAAATATAGAGGACCCTACAAATATGTATGGGCCCCCCCAAAAGTACACTATATGGGGCACACGCACTGTTTCACTGCAAAATTGAAAAATTTATTATTCCAACACCATACACAATATACCATATGCAATACATAATTTACTCGTAAAATACACACCTAAAAATACAAATACATAATATGGGGTGTCCCTCAAACCAACAGGTAAAAAGATCAATAGTTCTGAATCCCCCTCTCTGCCATCTCCCCTCTTCGCAGTATCTAAATGTCCCGGATTCCTATAGAACAAAGTGAATGCTTGCTGGGAATAAATAAATGAATGAAAGTACTCCTATACTCACGTCCCCCGGGTTTACGGCCGTACTGGTCGGGACTTCTCTTTTATGCAGCGTTCACAGTCTACCTCTCCCGTCCGTACGGCCTATCCCGCACAGGGGTCGGTATAGGTATCCTAGCGAGTGTCCGATCCTAATTACTGCTACTGGGTCGATCCTTAGGGACGGATGTGGGGAGATGGCAGAGAGGGGGATTCAGAACTATTGATCTTTTTACCTGTTGGTTTGGGGGACGCCCCATATTATGTATTTGTATTTTTAGGTGTGTATTTTACGAGTAAATTATGTATTGCATATGGTATATTGTGTATGGTGTTGGAATAATAAATTTTTCAATTTTGCAGTGAAACAGTGCGTGTGCCCCATATAGTGTACTTTTGGGGGGGCCCATACATATTTGTAGGGTCCTCTATATTTGTTGGTGTACTTAGAATGTTTATACACTGGGAGCACCACCGCAAAGGTGTTGCACAACTGCATTAGTCAGTAGTGGTGCAGGTAGGATACCTTGTTGTGTTATATAACAGGCTTAACTGTCTAGTAGACTATAAAGGGGTTGGATTGGTGGGAGGAGATTTACAGCCGACCCTACAACCTCAGGTGCCCCTAGGCGTGTGCCTACCGTGCCTAATGGTAAATCCGGCCCTGCCTGGACCAGTAGTGAGTTTAGGAGGGGGTGGGGTGGTGAGATAACTGGTGCCCGGAATTCCCCACTTCTGCTTGTTTAGTACAGTCTGCTCCACTTCTCCTGGTGCCCATAGGTTGTTATATACATTGATCCATAGATTGTTCCATTGTGGTTACAGGAGGAAGGACGCAGAGTAGAAATGATGAGCGGACATTCCTATTACCACTGGAATTTCTAATGAGATGATCGCTACCTATCATGCTGATTTGAACCCTCTGTGAGTACATCATGACTCTTTTTTTAAAAGGGTGCCCGGATTGTTGTTGAGGTAACTCGAAGAAGATTAGGACAGATTGCATGCCCTAACGAGAGTGCCCTATCACTGAACAACACTAATACCAATGTGTGAAGGACAACATGCTTATTTAGGTGCCAATCAGTGGTGCGGCACTTCTTAGTGGAGAAAGGAAACATTAGAGAAATGTATCTCTTGAAAATGTAATGTTTGGAAAGTATAAGAACATGATTGCAAAAATTTCAAACCTGGGGAAAATACCCATAATCCTGGTTTTCCTACATTTATATTTCACTGGGTAGTTTTCCTATATTAGCTACCAGCTAAATGTTCTGTTGGATTGAATTATGAACCAAACAAAAGCCCTAAATGAAAGGATCATAATGAGGCATGAATAAATGTAGATGTACATAAAAAAGACTCTTAAGGCTAGGCCACACTGAAACGCAAACGCAATAGCATGCGATTTCATGTGCGATTTTCGTTGCGTTTGCGATTTCTTCAATAAGTATAGGAAAACGCATGCGATTGCGATTAAAAATGCAAAACGCAATCGCAATCGCACCGAAAAACGCGCGTTTTTTTTGCGTTGCCGCGTTTTCAATAATTTTGGAAAATCACAAGCGCAATCGCAAACGCAAGCGCAAACGCAAAAAAAACGCAGCAGTGTGGCCTAGCCCTTAAAGAGTTCTAATTCTAGTTTGACTAATATAGAAGTCACGTTTGGGGTGGATTACAGTCATGGCAATGTGTATAAAATAAATATCTTAACAAATGCCATTAAAAATGATCATGTATTCATATCTTTCAAAAAACCCTGTCTACTGTTTTCTAACTTGGTTTGGCTTAAAGGGTATGTACACTGGGAAATAGATTTTTTTTTTTAAAAATCCCCTAATGAAGGAGGTATTGTTTATTTAATTACTACACATTATTTATAATTTATCATAACATTTGTATAATAAGGATGTCAATCTTAGCAATTCAGAATTATTTGTCTGCGTTTGATTTCAACATAACACTTTTACATAGTTTGTGTGGTCAATATAAACATTTTAAAACATTTGAAAGCATTTTAGAGCACTTATTTCTTTAATGCCTTTGTATTATTACCGGTTTGGGATGCTTGTGGTGGATTTACTCTTGGGCTGTTCTAACCTTTGGTTCTTCCCTCGTGTATACCTCATTCTCTTAGTTATTACATGTGTGATGGGAGGATTCCCAATGGCTCCATATTTTTTCATATTTGGTTGGACAGCCCCTCTGTTGGTAGATTAGTTTTTTGTGAGGTAGGACTGTTACACTTGCTTTCCATTCCCCTAGCTCTGGGAGTAAAGGTAGGATCCATTTTTGTGCTATCAGCTATCAGAATATTTTGTGGAATTTGTCCACTTGTATATGACTTATTATACTAACAATACACATTTTGTGTATGTGATCGTGGAGAAAGGTCAGGACTTGTGACCAGGAAATGGATTTTTTTTAAATTGTCCATTAATGGAAAGTAGAATTCTTTCCAACTATCACTGTACATTTTTTTGTTGATTTGTCCTCTATTTCGGCTGTCAATCAAGTGCCTTATTATCATGAACTCTTCTGTTATGTATAATTTTTCTGTAGCTGAAATGGTGACAGTTGGTACTTGAACTGCATGGTGGGAATTTCCCTCTCCCAATGCTGCCTCAGGGATTTCTGAGCATGCTTGGCCTCACAGAGAGTCATATAGTCTAGCAGGGGCCTGGGGGACCGAACTTAAACAAAAATATAAGTACTGGATTGAATTTATGCAGCAACACAAACACATAAGATTAAGTGCTGCTTACATGTATTCATTTATAGATTAAAATGAGGCAAAGTCATTTTTTAGTGTAAAATTCCTTTAACCATCTGGAGTTCACTGGTTTCTGTACACAACTTGATTTTTGGGGGGGCCCGTGACTGCACTTCTGAACGATTACACATTCATCTTTTGCTTGAAAGTTTAGATCTTTTGGCTCATTGTCAGTTTGCAAAAAAGGTAAATTAGCTCTGCAGTAATGGCCATTTACATATGTTTTGCTTCACAGGGGGCTAAAAAACCCATTTGGACAAAACACCATGCACTTCATGTATTACCTTATGATGAAAGGAAGAAACCTTTATGATGCTTTGCTCAACTTGTGTAAAGTATGGTATAAACAAAAAAAGGAAAGGATCCTCCATAAGTTAGCAGTTATCGGACTTTATTAGAACAATGCTATACACACACAAATGGGACGAGAGTTGTCCGCCCCTTTCTCAGGTGACATTGTGTGTTTATGACGTGTTTAAACATTTGATCACAGCTGAGCACTTGGGGGACACTGGTTACTAGATCTTTACATGTTACACACAGTCTAGACCAGTGATATTGGTTATGATTAATAACCCACCACATACCATGTGCCTGCCTGTACTAGTGCAAGTCCAACCCCAAAATGTTTTTTAAGTATATAAATGGTAAAAAGATGAGGACTGAGAATGTGGGACCATTAAATTATGGAGCTGAGGTGGTTGTAGAGGATGCCGAAAAGGCTAATCTGCTTAACCGTTTTTTTACATCGGTTTTTACTGTTGAGAATCCTTGTCCTTACAGTAGGGATTGTAGCAATATGCAGGGAAGAAATGAAGAGTTTTCACATTGGATAACGGAGGATATGGTACGGAAACAATTAGACAAAGTTAATATCAATAAAGCGCCAGGACCAGATGGATTGCATCCTAGGATTTTAAAAGAGATTAGTTCAGTTCTAGCTAGACCACTGTTTCTCATATTTTCAGATTCGCTTTTGTCTGGGGATGTGCCGCTGGATTGGAAAAAAGACAATGTAATACCAATATTCAAAAAAGGTAGTCGTTCACAGCCTGGTAACTATAGACCTGTAAGCCTAACATCAGTGGTAGGGAAGGTGATGGAAACTTTGTTAAGGGATCATATCCTTGACTTTGTCTCCAGAGATCATCTTATTATTAGTAGTCAGCATGGATTTATGAGAAATAGATCATGCCAGACAAATTTAATTGGTTTTTATGAGGAAGTGAGTAGTAGAAGTTGGACTCAGGCACAGCAGTGGATGTGGTATATTTGGATTTTGCAAAAGCTTTTGATACTGTGCCACATAGGCGACTAATGTATAAACTGAGGACTGTTGGCCTTGAAGAAAACATTTGTTCATGGATAGAGAACTGGTTATTGGACCGCAAACAGAGAGTGGTGGTTAATGGAGCTACATCTATGTGGGCTAAAGTTCTAAGCGGAGTGCCTCAGGGTTCTGTACTGGGGCCGCTTCTGTTTAATCTGTTTATAAATGACTTAGAAGGGGGCATTGAGAGCAAGGTCTCTGTGTTTGCTGATGACATTACATTATGCAGAGCTTTGGAAACTTCCAATGTGTGCAAGTGTGCAAGCAGACCTAGATAGATTATCAAAATGGGAGCAGAATGGCAGATGAGATTCAATGTAGATAAATGTAAGGTGAGCATTTGGGATTTAATAATCCCTGTGCCATCTACACCATAAATAACTCTGTGTTAGTTCATCTGTAATGGAAAAAGATTTGGGGGTTCTGGTAGATAACAGACTTAGCTGTAGCAAACAATGCCAGGTAGCAACAGCTAGAGCTAGCAAGATATTGTCTTGTATAAAAAGGGGAATAGATTCAAGAGAGAAAATATTATTCTCCCTCTTTACAAGGCACTGGTAAGGCCTGATTTGGAATATGCTGCGGTGCAGTTTTGGAATCCCATATACAAAAGGGACATCTTGGAAATTGAGGCAGTTCAGAGAAGGGCAACTAAATTAATAAGGGGAATGGAGGGGCTTTATATGCAGGCAGATTAGACAAATTTTCTGTTTACATTGGAGAAGCGGCGGTTGCGTGGGGACATGATAACCTTGTACAAATATATTAATGGCCCATACAATGAGCTCTCTGGTGGACACGTGGACATCCTTTAAGGTTGGAAGAAAAGAAGTTTCATCTTCAGGTTAGGAGAGGTTTCTTTACAGTGAGAACGGTGAAACTGTGGAACTGTTTCCAGCAGAGTGGTAATGGCAAGTTCATTGAATAACTTTAAAAAAGGCCTTGATAAGTTTCAAAACTAAAAAATATTGAGAATTACTGGTATTAATGCATATAGATCTGGTTGATCCAGGGATACTTTCCGATTGCCGTTTGGAGTCAGGAAGGAATTTTTTTCCCCTTTTTAGCTGGGGTTTTTGCTCCTCTGGATCAACTGTTAGGTAGGGTTAAAAAAAAAAAAAAAAAGTGAATAGGTTGGACTTGATGGACGTATGTCTTTATTCAACCTTAAAGGGTATGTCCACCCAAAAATAAACTTTTTATATGTTCTTTATATAATAGCACCAACCTAAACGCCATGTTCATTTTTCTCAAAATCATTTGCTTTGCCTGATATTTAATGAGATATATATCAGGCTGCACTTCCTCTCCACTTCCACTTTTCTTGCCTGTGTTTGGTGTCTCTCTCTCTATCTCTCTCTCTGGGCTGGCTGCAGCTGTTGATCCTGGATTTCTTCAGTACACATAACTTTACAGCTGTGATTGGTTGAGAGGGAAAATCCAGGGATCCAGGGGTCAGACCATTACTGATGCAACTTCCTCTGTTCTCACTGCTGGATGCTAACAGACATGCTCAAGAACATGAAAAGAACAGAGGCAAGGTAATGTAACCTGTCTCTTTCATCGCGTATTGGTCCATGTGCAGGATTAAGCCAGCTACAAAGGTCTGTAACTTTTGAACCACTGGACCGATTCACATGCTGTAAAGTTTGTTTTGGAGCACTTATTTGGGCCAAATAAATAAAATAAGTTTTGGGGGTGGACTTGCCCTTTAATTACCTTTAATTAATGTTACTATGTTACTATGTAGTGAGTGCAGTGCACATTACCAAATGCTTCCACTGCCTACCCTGTTATAGTGAGTGGATTGCAGTGCACATGGGTAGGTAATTAGCCCCATTAGGCTTTTACCTACCCCATGTGCAGTGCAATCCTCTTACTATATCAGGGCAGGCAATGGAATCATTTGGTAATGTGCACTAGGGCAGGCAGACACTTCTACAGCCTGTAAAGTGCATATAGTCTTGTCAGTAGCTGGTTATTTGCAACCACTATGTAATTAAATTCCCAGTTTTCTACCACTATGTAATGAAATTTCCAGTTTGCTATCATTGTGTAATGAAATTTCCATTTTGCTATCTCTATGTAATGAAATTCCCAGTTTGCTGCCCCTATATAATGAAATTCCCAGTTTGCTACCACTATGTAATGAAATTCCCAGTTTTGCTACCCCTATCTAATGAAATTCCCAGTTTGCTACCATTATGTAGTGAAATTCCCAGTTTTCTACCACTATGTAGTGAAATTCCCAGTTTGCTATCACTATGTAATGAAATTCCCAGTTTCTACCACAATGTAATAAAATTCCCAGTTTGCTACCACTATGTAATAAAATTCCCAGTTTTCTACCACTATGTAAAGAAATTCCCAGTTTGCTACCCCTATCTAATGAAATTCCAAGTTTGTTACCCCTATCTAATGAAATTCCCAGTTTGTTACCACTATATAATGAAATTCCCAGTTTGCTACCACTATGTAATGACATTCCATTTGCTACCACTATATAATGAAATTCACAGTTTGCTACCACTATGTAATGCCAGCCCCAGTATTCACCAGTAATGTAAATGAAATTCCCAGTTTGCTACCAGTATGCAATGAAATTCACAGTAGATTTACGATCCCCATAGAATACCATTGTGGTAGTTTACTACCGCACGGTATTCTACGTTCAACGTTCGTTAATTAACGAACATTCGGTCATAAATGTACGATCGCGATCGTACATTTATGACCGAATGTTTGTTAATTACCGCAATTGTAAATTAACTAAGCTAAAAAGTGATACAGCAGCTTTATAAATATGGCCCTCAGTGTCATTAGTTTGTGTATCTCTATCTACCTCCTATCTCTGTCTTTCTATCTATCTATTTATCACTATCTAGCTGTGTATCTATATGTATCTATGTCACTGCCTGTGTTTATCTGGCTGTCTACCTCTGTTAAGTACCGAGTGGGTGTGGCATAATTGGGATGGGGCCTAACATTTTTGAGCCGCGCTACACGTGAAACAGTTCCCAGAAGTGCCCCTGATCTTCTTAGACCCTAGAGATGCCTCTGCTTTATATCCTACCTATGAAAATAAGAGAGGTACACAGCACATGTCTTTAATCAGTCAGTAGTGGTGAATAGTGGGTTAACCTGCTATTTACTTGTATTGGAAAAAAGATACATTGCCTGGCTGTTCACGTAGCAGGGATTATCACGTGACAGGTCGCCAGTACTAAATCCTTAAGTCATCACTGGAAATGAAGGAAACTGGCGAGTTTTGTTCCGACAACAGTTCTGCGGAACTTATTGAAGTTTTGAAAATCCCAAAACTTCTTTTGCATTTTCAGTAGCATTTTCCAATTTTTAATAGAAATGTTAAAATTTTTCAAAAATGGAATTTCGGAATTTGAAAGTTTAGTCAGATTAGTCAGATCCACGGATTTTTGAAATCTGCCAGTGTGGAATGGAAAATAGCTTCATTTTGAAACAGGAATTCATCACTAGTCATAACCCCTGTGTTTGCAATAGATTGCAGAATATACTTAAAGGGCAAGTCCAGCCCTAAAATGAAAATTTACATACAGGTAAATCACTTCCCAAAACCCTAAACGGTAATAGTTTGAAATCTGAAATATATAAGTCTAACCTGAAATCCTGCACAATGTCCTATTTCCAGTTTCTGCTTCCTGGTTCTTCCAGTTAGTAACTGACAGTTATGGATTTGACAGTTGACATCACAGCCAATGACTGAATGTTAATCCCCTATCTGCCCCTTCTGAGCATGTCCAGGCTCAGTACCTGCTCAGTACAGGTTTCTAAATTGCTCAGTTTCCATGAGGCCTCCAGAAGCATAGCAGGCATACATTAATGAATTTATAGGACAAAGTATGATATATCAACATATTTTAAAGAGGCCATTCTTTCTAAAAGATGTCATTATGAGGGTAGAGTTGTCCTTTAAGCTGCACTCAATATGTTAATAGCCATAATAAAAGGGTTCCTATTACAGAAATCTGGGAAATGGAATCATACTTATGGCCAAACAAAAATAATTCATAACCTCTAACCATCATGTTTGTTGGTTAGTGGACTGGTTGGAAGGCTGGTTGGAAGGCCGACTCCTGGACTATATAAATTCAGACATAAGAACAATAATAAATTAACACTGCTGTCTGGCATGTAATTGTCATGCAGGATATTATGGTATTGAAGAAACCAGAAACCTATTGTTTTGTAATTTTTTTATTTTTAGAAAAATTGACATTAGCGATGGAGCACTTTACAATAGTAGAATACAAAGTTATACAAGGGGGACAAGAAACAAATAAATGTACAAATAATTATTACTTATTATACAAGTGCTTGAATCTTAAAGGACAATTATGGCCCCCCACTTTCCCACCCTCTCCCACTGAGTACCTAAACTGCTAGGTCCTCATCCTAAAGGGCATGTCCACCCTCCCCAACTAAAATTTGTGTAGTCTGTATCGTCATCTTTCTGGTCCTATGAGAGGCTTGGGGCATGCCCAGTGGAGCAATCCCCCCTCCCTCCGGTTCCCCTTTAGTACAGCATTGCATCTCAGCCACACACAAAAAATGTTCTGTGCGAAATAAAAGCAGAAGAGGCTGTGAATGAGGTAACGAAGGCTGGTAAGTACCTTAAGGGGCTAATTTGGGTAATTTAAACCTAGCAAGGTCTAGGTTAGGGGAATTTCCTGCAACTTA
The DNA here is from genome assembly GCA_019447015.1 of Hymenochirus boettgeri. Taxonomy (NCBI): domain Eukaryota; kingdom Metazoa; phylum Chordata; class Amphibia; order Anura; family Pipidae; genus Hymenochirus; species Hymenochirus boettgeri. Next base: position 176,533,762 of record CM033473.1, read on the forward strand.
TTAATTCTGGACCCGTCCCTCCACATCCCGGTTTAAAACCAATGTAGCCATAGTCGGGGAGCTATGAAAGCAGCATCACAATTACACAATCATTAGCACTTTTTTTTACATGAATGCTATTAAATATTCAGTTAATAAACCATCAAGATTGGCAATCTTTTCTTCCAGATGGGCCATCTTCTCCTGCACAAACAGACACCATTCACAGCCAGAATAACAATGTTTCTTTGGCTCTGGTTTCGGTCCTTGAACAGTTTTTTCTTCTGGTTCTTCATCCTTAACTACTAGTGATGAGTTTAAGAACGCGGATGATGTCCGTCTGATGGGTATTAATTCTTCATCTGAGCTTTCCGATTCATCTACAATTTAAAAGATACAGGATCCATATTGTTAGTTTTTAAAGCTAATTAATCGAATAAAAATATTTTACTAAGAAAGGAATATGTTACCTAATTTAATATTTAAACCTGATTTTATATATATATTTTCTATTACTATTAATAAATCCTTATTATATCAATGTTATTATTTCTATAAAGGAAAAAATCCCTTAATTTTCTCACCTTCAAAGGAATTCAGGCCTTCGATAAGTAGTTTTAATTGGGATTTGGCCTGGTTCGTCTTTGGCTGCTCTACAAGGAATCTGTGGTTTAGCAGGTCTTCACTTGATGGACGGTCCAGCGGATTTTTAGTAAGACATGACATTATGAGGTCCCTTAATTCCTCTGACATGTAGAAACACAGCATCCTATATCAATCTTTACTTGACATTGGCATGTTTATTTGGCAAAATACAATGTTAATGTAATGTTAGTATTTGTGACAGCGGGCTTATATCCATTACATCATTCCAAAAAGCATAATCCTTATCATTCAGTTCTTGGATACAATGAATAAAAACCAAGATAAAAAACAAGTCAAATGAATTAATAAGAGTCGCACTCCTCTAATCCAAAAGGCATTTTCTAGTCAAATATGTTCTCCCCAGTCATAACAATTTCATGTTCAGTGCAATGTTATTTATAATTGTAAAATAAGTCAGAGACTTACCATTTATTAAATCTCAGACATAGTGGATCTTTTTCTACCATTAGGACCTTTTTGCATATTTTGGAATATTTGGTGATAGCTGAAGGTTCTAAAAACAAAATGTGAGAAAATATAATAATATACTGTAAATAAACCTTTTTAAGAATATGGAGCACAATGGGCCAAGCCAGCTCTTGTTAAAATACTTTAAATAAATACCCCAGTTTTACTTAATATAGTATGTCATATAAATATATTTTAAAATCTTTCTGAAAACGTACATGAAGCATATAGATGATTTATTACTTACGTGTTTTTAGTTTTGCCATCTCGATTATTGTCATTCCAAAAGACCAGACGTCACACTGGAAAATAGAAATTGAAAGAACATTCGATAAACTGCTACAGGGAGAGAAGAGGTTCATAACTTGTACAGATAAAAATGAATTTCACATTTTTATTGAATTAGATGGCAAGTAGCTAGTCAAGGCTGCCACCTCCGGTATTATCTATTGTTAAAAGTCATGCTAAAATACAACACAACAAATTCTGTGCCTATGTAAATAGGCTAGCCTGACATTACCATAGGAATTCTAGTGCTGTCATGCTTGGAAAAATTAAATAATTTTGCCACAGCAGAAAGAGTAGTTTTATTTATATAGCAATATTTACTGTATCTTACCATTAATAATAAAAGGGGATATTAAGAGATTACCATACTTTCTACAGGTTGTTGAAATAATTGAAATATATTAAAGATGGATATTCACCTTTCCTATTCAATAATACTACCAGTGAAAATGATTAATAGAAAAGGTAAATGCACTATCTAGGTCATATAAATATACCTTGGTATCGTATCCTTCGTTACTAGTACCATAATAACAGGCAACAGCTTCTGGTGCAGCCCAAGCTAAAGTGCCACAATGGTTGTCAACCTTGTCTTCAGGCCCCTTGAGCTGAACAGCTAGTCCAAAATCAACTGAAAGTGAAAATTGTAAATATCAATCACTGAATCATAGGAAAGATTACAATTATGTCATTACAGCTTTAAATAATGAATTTTCCTTACCGATTTTAACTTCAGCTGTGTCTGTTAGGACGATGTTTTGCGATTTGATATCCCGGTGGACAATATGTTTCTTGTGGAGGTAGGAAAGGCCCTTAAATGTAAGTAAAAATAATTAGTACTTCCTTTCTTACATTTTACCAACATATTAAACAAGCCATGATGATTTATTACCAAAACATAGACTTTGGTTTATTAGTTTTACTACTATTGAATATTTATATCTCATCTCAGCAGATGAAATCACTTTATTCTTTTTGATTTGACTTTTAAATTTAAAAAAATGTTAACATTAACGTGACACATTCAAAATAAAAGTTCTTATGGTTAAAAATGGTACTAATTTTGCTCCAACCAATCAAATATAAGCTACCATTTGAAAGCTAACATCTGGTTGGTTGGGGCAAAATTAGCACCATTTTTAACTATAAGAACTTTTATTACATAGGCCTGATTATTGTCTTGTAGGTGATCAAAAACCTTTACATGGGGTCAGTTTAAAAAAAATTCTTGATGAACACACTGTATATTTTAGTCAACTTTTCTTTTACTATACAATAAGAATTCTTAGTATTTAAATGAATTTTAAAATCTTAGAATATTACCTAAATAAGTAAAAAGGAACTTACCTGTAATACCTCTTTGGCTACATATTTAATCCAGTATTCCGGAAAGTGGCAATTGGGGGTATGATCAATGGCATCATACAGGGAGCCTCCTCCACAGAACTCCATTGCAAACTATCATATAATGAAAATAGGCACAATATATTATAGACATGTGGATAATACGGATAAATATTAATTATAAGCCTTGTGAAAATATACTGTAACACGTGTTATTTCTTAATACATTTCTTAAAATAGAAGGTAACATGTCAAATCTATACTATTTCTCAAAGTCTTTTAGCAATAAGTTATTTTACAATCAATTATTAAGTTATTAAAGGGCAAAAATATCCTACTTAATAACCCTCCCTTCCCTAATAGTATCCTAAACCACAAGGTCCTCACAAAACTTTTTTTTTTTATTTTCTCTAATAATTTTCTCTGGACTGTCTAATTTTCTCTGGACTGTCCAATAGAAAAGCATGCTCCTTGCTCCATGTTCCCATTGGTTTCTTTTTTGGGGGGAGAAAAAAAACAAGCAAAGCAAGACCAGCACTAGAAGCCAGTCTTTTAATACTTAGATAACCCAAGAGCTGGGTTGGCTGCAAGTGTGATTCTACTTTAAAAAAGGGATTGCCAAATAATATATATTAATATTACTTGTCCAATGTAAGGACAAAAACTCCACTCCAACCCTAATATGCCCCAGTACTCATAAAAAAGCTATTGGGTTAAAAAAAGGTCCTAGAACAGGACTGAAAGTTGCCTTTTACAAACTCTTAATAAAATTGTTTATTTAAGACCCAAAAGTGCACAAATACCTTTTGATAGGATATATATATGTATCAGTTCTTATTAAAGCATATTTATACAGCTAAAAATGGCAATATCAATTAAGAACAATGTAAAGCATCTTACCCATAGCCTGTAGAATTGTCTCACCCTGGTTTTCCTTTCAAAAAAGTAGTCCACAATGGAAACAATGTTCCTATGCTGGCAGTGTTGTAATACATCAATCTCCTTCAATTCGTCACTCCAATCGTCCTGATTACAAAGAACAAGAAACAATTTAGTGTTTAGCATTATATAAAATGAACAGCATCCCAAGCAAAAACTGTCTGAACACAGTCAAGTTTAGGGCAAACTGTAAGAAAGAATCTTGTTTATTAGATAAGTGTAAGTATATAGGGCAAACTGTAAGAAAGAATCTTGTTTATTAGATAAGTGTAAATATATTTCTATTGTATTTGATTAAAGGATAGCTGCCACATTCATACAACTAAACCACAAGATAAACACATAAACACATTAAACACATAAAAACATTAGAGGAAACGGAATGAATCCATTTTCCCATTTTTAGAGATGTTCCATTAACTTAATGTTACTATATAAAAATAGGATAAATTACCATATAAAGGTCCACAACCTTCACTGCCAGGTCCATGGTCTCACCTCTCCTGCGGGTCTGTAATAAAGAAATGTAAGGTTGGCATGAATGAAGTAGAGACCGACTCATCATTCTAGATACAAAATAAACCAGGTGAAATGTATTGGATTTTATGGGAGGTGAGATGTCATGACTAACTTATGTTCTTTCAAATCAATATAATAGCCTTGTATTAGTAGCTGGAATATGGTGCCCTGAAATCAACAAGATAAACCATCTGCCATCTCCAATATTACGGTGATGGTTGGATCACAAAATACTTACAAAATAAACAACTACTGACATTCAGGATCTACAATAAGATTTTATTTTATTTTATGAATTAGCTCTAACAAGGTATTAAAGGAATAGCAGACACATTTTTTTAAAAAAAAATTGCACACTATAAAGTTGTTTATCACTCTCTCTTACGCAATTTGATTTTATAGAACTATATCGTATACATTACCTTATAGACTTTGCCAAAATTTCCTTGTCCGATGAAGTTCAATTTCTCAAATTCAACGGATGGCACCTAAAAAATATAACAGAACCATTGTTCAGAAATAATATAATGTAAATGTTCTTGGTTACTTGATATGGTGGGTATGGCTGGGGGTACAGGGATCTATAGACATGTCTAATTGGACAAGTAAAATCCCATCCAATGATAAAGGACTAGGGAAATAAATGGTAAAATAGATGCATCTTGTAAACAAATTAGGATTAATTACATATGTAAATGTGTTAATCCTAAAATATCTTGCCAATTGCTTATTAAAACTTTAATTCAATAAAGGTTTTTCTACTTACTTTTATCAAGTTGTGGAATTCCTTAAAAATTAAAAAAAGATAAGTTTAGTATATTTCAGAACCAAATCCTGCATTTATCGAGCCAATAAAAATAAAACCCATTTTATCTTTCTATTTGACAGACCATATCATCATGGGATTGGCACAACAAAATAAACAAAAGAACATGGTATTGGTCTTAAAGTGTCTAAAGACGATATTATTGGCTGATAACAGATATTGGGTGATTATCATGCTGTGGGTATTGTCCGACTTGACAGAATTGTTACCGGGCTGGACAGAATTTTTTCCTGATCAATATCATAAGCCGCGATTGGACAATAATATAGATTCATGTATGGCCACCATTAGGGCTCGTACATGTAGGCCAATCCCAGACTGATATTTTTTACTTCTTATTAAATTCATTTATTAGCCTATAGAGAAAGGAATAACGAATTATAATCCAAAGAAATACATTCTAAAGGTTTTAAACTGAAAATTCATAAGAAATTAAATGGCTTATAGTGAATTTATATTTTCTTTTTTACTTACACCTTCCTCTGATGACCCTGATTCCATGTCCTGAAAAAAAAAAATCTTTTAATTCACCTTTAGCATAGGTGCCCGCATTTGGCCCGTTAAAAAAAAATTGCAGCCCATGGGTTCATCTGGTGTGCAGGACTATAGGTGGGGCATGGGAGGGTGGCAAACAGCAAATTTATAATATTTGCTTTCTACTTACGGATTCTTTTGATGATTCTGATTCCGTGTCCTTAAATAAAAAAAATATTTATTTTAATACATTATAAATAATAAAATGGTTGCCCAACCCTCAACCCACATGTGTCCTGTTCAAAAAAATGTACAGCCTGTGGGTTTGCCTGGTGGGAGCTACATGTGGGACCTGGGTGGTTATCAATATAGATTCACAGTCCCCACTACACACCCAAAAGAAAAATGTATCTTAAATAAAGAGCAATACTTGGAAAAGTATTTTTTGTTTTGTATTATATATTTTTATATATTTTTTATTGAGATATACTTACTATCTTTCTGGGTTCTTCGATCAACATGCATTTTACACTGTTAGGTTTTGCATCAATGTTTTGCTTAAGGAAAAGAAACAAAGAACAATTGACATTTTCCATATTTTTTGAGTGTATTAACATTATCCAAATTAGGTTTAATAGAGAAACAATTATTCATCAAATAAGAGCAGAGTGTTCATTTTCAAATTATAATAACTATTATAATAGCAACTGGTATGGGCAGAAATAGAAATATTAATGAGCTCTAGAGGTGATTGTTCTGGGTAATTTGATTGGTTGATGCAGAATTAGAGTTTATACAATCAATTAAAAAAACCTCCATCCTTATCTTACCGGAGAGATGTTTCCATCTTCGATCCGCATAACACTCGGACAAACTTCAGTGTAATCCTATAAACAGATAGTTTAGAAGAAAATTATAAGAAATGTAGTGCATGGGTATCTTAAAGTGCATGTCCACCCCCAAAACTATAACCCCCCCACTACTGGCCCCAATCTGTAGTGCATAAAAATCCTTACCTTCCATCCCAAATCCAAATGGTTGCCCTGTAATCCCTCCCCAAAGTACCAAAAACTGGCCACCAGGAGTACTGCAGAGTCCATATAGGACTCTGCCTCCTGTCTCCCCTCCGGGAGAATTTTGCCATATGCAGAAGAGCCCTCCCTCTCCCTCTCCCTCCCAATTTGGTCTCCCTCCCCCTAGCATTAAACCCCTTTGCCATAATATAGTTATTGTTCCACCAGCCCCAACCGCATTACTATTATAGCAAGAAAGTCCCCCGATCTTTTCTTTCCTCTCTCCTTCGCCGTTCTACACTACCAGCAGCCGCGTCCGTGATTGGCTGCCTCTCAGCCAATCACAGACGCGTCTGCCGGTCCCGCACCCTGCTTGCAGTTCTATGCAAGCAGAGGGCCGGGATTGTGCGGTGAAGGAGAGAGGTAAGGTAAGTAAAGATCAGGGGACTTTCTTACTATAATAGTAATGTGGTTAGGGCTGGGGGACCAATAACTATAATATGGCACAAAGTTAGATTAAAGGGTGGACATACCCTTTAAGAGGACAGAGAAAGAGTAATATATAAAGGTACAGTAGGTACAGTAAGTACACTACAATATTTAATGTTCCTTGTCCCAATACTATAATCTGCAGTGTTTTATTTATTATCACTTTTACTTACATTGGTCATTGAAGACTTTGCCTCAACAGTTTCCTTTGTCAAAGAAAAAAATAATGTTAGTTGGATTTTATATGAAAGAATCACCAGTCACCATAAATATAAATTCAAGGTTAGGAAACTAAATATGGTTCGTTCTACTCACGTTAATGTCACAATAATAATGGCTATAGATAGCAATGAGCTATAAAGAAGAGAGGCTGCTGGGATTTTTATTATTAGACAGAACATTGTATGAAGGTAATCAACTAAAATATGCGGGGAGGGGTAGTTAACATTACACTTGATTTAGTGTAATTTGGCCATGACTGTGGAAGTCGGAGAATAAAAGAAGAAGAAAATATAGAAAATAGGAGCATTTCTTGAGTATATTACCAGACAGGTGTATCCACTGTCAATCTGATCAGCGTCGGGAATGTCTTCAGTAGAGTTCTGAAATAAGAGGTTGGAACAATATTATTATAATATTATATCATATATTATATGATAATTGCTCTCCATCATAAATATTTTGTGTTTATAAAAAGAAACAAGAATAAGGGCTGTGCTATAAAAACACTACAAAGTACCGCACATAGAGAAATCATGCGGACAGGAAATATCCCTTTTTTAGGCTCCTCGTGAAGTGCATGGTTAGGCAACAGTTTATATCTACTAATCCTAATAGACACACATAACGTTACATTAAAAAGCAGTCTTACCTTCGCTAGATATTTCCTGAAGATATTAAAACGATTTAATAGTTGGCGAATTCTTTTGGTTCCTAAGATAAGATAAAACAAATTTAGATTTTTTTCGAGCCCGGTATTCTTCTCAATAAAACTGTTTAACAACACCCCAATTAAAGGAAGGGTTAACTGCAAAAGGGAACTATCCCTTTAATGCATTGATTGAAGCCCGGGAGGTTAAGGAGCTATTTTTTATGGAAACCCATTTTTATATTAGATTACCTTTTTTCTTTTCAGCTACCTCGCATTCTTCAGATGAATTCTGAAAAAAGGCAAGTTAAAACAAAATTTAAATACATACACTGATGGATATTAATGATATAAATATAAACAAATATGAAAACAAGGATAGGTATATCTCTTGAATTTCTCATAATAGTCAGATCTTTTGCATGATGAAGAATTAACAATTGGAATAAGGGAAACTACCAGGATGTGTTTCAATCCTTTGCTTGTTACCAAAAACACTGTACAAATTCCAATGCTGGGTTTATTGTGGTTTTGCTGTTCCCCTATTAGGGGAGGGCACTGGCTTAACTACCGACCCTGCCACCGGGGGAGTTTCCGGATGGTAGTAGGGCCTGCCACAAGCCCACTCTGCCGCAATCAGCTGTTTTTATAAAGCTGATCACATGTATAAATGAAACATGATCGTGAGCTGTTTAAAAGACTGGACCCGAATTTCCGTAACAGAAACAGAAGTTCAGTCCGGTCTTTTAAACAGCTGATCGTGCATGTGTTTCATTAATACAGGTTTAAAAACAGGTGATGGTGTAGGAGGAAGGGGCCCGGCCTCCAATCATGCGGGGGGGGCTGGGCCCCTGCAGTTTAGGGCAGAATAATTGCTCTTTAATTAGAGATATTTTTCCTTAGATTAAAGTAAATTGTTTATAATACAGCAATATGTTAAAAAATGTAATAATTAAAATCTCTTAAAAGGCAAGTACACTGAAAACATGGAGGATTTTTTTTAAATCCCAATGTGTTTTTGTAGGCTGTTAAAAAGCAAAATGTTTGTAAAAACATTACCTGATTGATGCATCCTCTAAAGATGTGAAAGCGACTGAGAAATCTCAGGTGTTTTGGAGCCATTTTTTCTAATAGAGAATTAAACAGAAACAGATTCAATTTGGTTCGAGCCCAGTATTGGTTTCTTTCCATTTTAGATGCTTTCTACACAATGAAATGTGTCAAATCTCTCTACCTCTAGCACACACAGGCATATCTTATTTTAGAAAGCACTTACATACAAGGGACAAACTTAATCAGTATCTATCCTTGTACTTGGTATGGGTAAAAAGATAATTCTATTTAAATTCAAATTAATATTTTTAATATCAAAGTGCTCCTGTTTATGAGTGAAAATGCTAAAATCAGAGAGACCATAAAATGTGCACTCACCTCTTCTGGGCTAAAACAATTGTGTTTACTTTCTAGCACTGCTGGAGCTTTTATGTTAATGACTTAATGGCATCACAATAAAAAACTTTATTATGCCATATATGCAAATTTTACATACAGAGACATGTGATGTGTGTTGCCATGGAAACCATTATGCAGCAGTGATGTTGGCAACAATGTGATCTGCTGAAATATTACCTATTGATATTTAATCATACGCTTTTCTTTTAATTAATTTGGCTTGACAGAGACAAATTACTGTTTATTTCTTCCCTTTTATTCTTCCTATTTTTTGGGGCTCTATCTTCCACAGTTTTCGAGTTAAAGACACAAAAATGCTATTTGTGGATGTCCACGTAATCCCCAAATATTAGGTAATTTTTCCAATTGATTATAATGGATGCAATCCTCATACACGAACATTCTGAGGTTTCATTGTCATGTGATCATATCCAAACTATCATTTTCTTAATAAAACTAGTCGGTTAAGCCCGTTAACATAAAGGGAGCTAGATATCTCTCTCTCTCTCTCTCTCGTGTCCGGGTCATGTACCTTGTCTTCTAACCGGTTTGGTTTCCAGATTTCTGTTCGCGCATACCCGAAAGACATGCACACTAACAAAAAGCCACATACAGATTCACGGACACACATTAGGGCTTTTATTATATAGGATGCACCTGACTCTTGAGTGTATATTTATGTATGAAATTGTCTATGCCATCATGTATGATACAGGCCAAGCCCCCCTGCTTTTGTTGTTACAAAAATAAACATTTGTGTTAGGCATATGAAAAATATAAATAATAACTGATTTAATTGTTTTCCAGAACTATTTTAACAATAGAAGAATACACCTACAGTAGGAAAAAAAACAATCCTTGTCCATCAATTGGTTGTGACATAATTTATTTCCACGTCAATAAGAATTTTCTTTCTTGCTAACTTATCACCCAGAAACTACAGGTTAAAATATTCTAAACAGATACAACTGTGTAAAGTTTGCTAACTCCTTCTTTATAGAGATAACCTGCAAAAAATGTTGGTTCCAAATGTACTGGATAAAAGATCTCCAAGGATGTGGCTGGTTAAAAAAATTTAGCAAAAAAGCTGTATTAAATCGGTTTGCACTGGATGCACATGTAACTTACAGAAGCCCCCAAACCACTGATAATCATTTCTTAAGGTCAGGCTGTTTGTGAATTGGTTTAGTTTGTAAGAAATTAATTTTTAATTGGGGCTCTTAGTAAATGATACTGAATGAGTGCATATTAGCAATAAAGTGTGAGGGAGACAGGAAGACTGGATAGTGTCATTGTTTAAATGATCTGACTTATGGCAACATGAAGCTGATGCCAGACCTAAGAATTAATTAAGATTTAAAGGGCATCTTAAGTGAAAAAAAACACATTGCCCCATTGCAAAGTTAAATTCATGTACTCTGTGCTGCCTTTCTGCTATCTCTGTCAGTGACTTTGTTTTTCCATGGTGTCAGATCTCTGTGCAGCACCCCCCCTTCCCCCTGCCGTTACCTCCTCCATGTCTTAACACCAGCTGCCCAACAAGCTTATCATGTGCAGCAGGAGTTAAAATTTCAACATCCTAAAAAAACACACCCATGCACAGTGGCCAATAGAAAGCAAGCTGTCCTGGAGACACGGATCTCTCCGTGTCCTGATCTCTCTCTTTGTGACCCATCATCAATCAGTGAAGTCTATCAAGAAGGGGGGTCAAGTGCAGCCTTATCTCTGCAGTCAAAGCTACCTCTCTCCCCCTGCTAATGCTAAGGGATAAGTACTGTAGGATGAGGTGATACCTTTTTATTATGGACTAACAGTTCATTTTTACAGACAAGCTTTCGAGAGATACACTTTTCTCTTCCTCAGGTCAAGCAGTACTAAGAAACACCGGGTACATCACATCTTTAAAGTTGATAGAGTTTCAACCTTTTGCGTGTTATTAAGCCAGCGGTTCTGGACGCATGCATAAGCTAATTGACATAAAGTAGTATTTTGTACATCTCTGCCCTTTACTCTGGGAAACCTGGGAGTAAGAAATCTTTCTTAGGTTTTGTGGGCAATACTATTCATATAGCATGAGACTGCAAGATTCCTCCTGTTATAAGAATGTGTTTCTCCAAAAAAAGGTTACAAAATATGGCTACAACCATTTTATCCCCTGCTAATGCTCAGATCTCTATGTTTGTAACAGAGCAGGGAGGAGGGAGGGACTTGAGCAGGGAAGAGGATCATATCACAGATTTTATTAACAGTACAAGTTGGAGTACAGGAATGCAATCATGTATTCTTCTAACTTGTGTATCTCAGGAAAGAGAGGGAAACTGAACAAGTGAAAACACTCTGGGGGCTGGGGAGAATTATAAAACACATGGAAGGAAAGAAAAAAAGTTCATTTTCCCACTATAGATGCCCTTTAAGCATTTATTTTATTGTATTAAAAAGGTTGGTTCATATATTTGTACCATTTCGAACTTACCTTTAGGCACAAAAACTTTCATATGATGCAGACTGTGTCCAGGCTTTCCCACTGGGGTGTCCATTTTCCTTCATTAATTTTAAAACATAAATTATTGATCCTCGTGCATACTTCCTCTGGCATTTCTACTATGTATATCTCCGTAAAGGGGTTATATATACAGTATATATAATATATATCTTTATGAACTTTACCACAAGTTACAGGATTGATTTTCCCAAACTTTTATGTCGTTCACTCTTGAAGCTCTGCTTTAAGAAAAGAGGTCTGATAGTAATCACAAAAGTGTAGGATACCTAAAGAACTGATCCCTATACAGTAATATAAGGAGGTCAATCAGAGCTGTGTGTTGCAATATTGCCACAAATTACAGAGATATTCCTTTAAAATCTGCCCACAAAAATATGCAACTGTATTGCATCTTAAGACACCTTTCCCACTCAAGCAGGGCGATGCAAAACCTGAAACAACGCAGCTTTAAGAAGACTTTACTGTAATTTTTGATAAACATAGGGGTTTTGCATTGGGTGTGCAGAACAATTTACGAAAAGTATTGGAAATCGCATACGCCCCATAAAGTGAGTGCAAAACCCACGTTAACCTGATAATCCTTGGATAGCATGGGTTTTACACTGAATCACAATTATCCTCTGGTAAGGCCAAGGTGCTTGAGACAGACAGTGTAATGAACCCATTCTCAATTTTCCTCTTGGTTATAGAGGCTTATGCAACACAGTGTTATGTTTGCCCTCAGTGCTACTGAATACATTGCTAATGTAGACAATTTTTTTCATTCATTCATTCATTAATTACGCTGTTAGCCTGTAAACATATTAGTCACCATTTAGTGTCAGTCCATAGGAATTCCTTGTTATATAATACTTAGCTGTATATGCAGCAATCTAACTCATTTTGCATAGTATAATTTACTAGATGCAAGGGGCTGATGGGGTACAGTTAGCACTCAGTGATCCCGAGAACCCACTGTTGATCCATTTTAATATTTAAAATGGACTAAATAAAGGGGGTGAGCACAACCCCCTTTTTAATAGTTCATTGCTTTTATTGTTTTAATTGTAAAATTCTTGCAAAAACAAAAAGTGACATACTGCATAGTATTAAGAATACCTCCCAGGAGGTGGTGTCCACACAGCAAAGGCGGAGTTAGACTTAAGCTTCAGTTCAGACAAGCTTTGGCCTCTTTGTAATAGGAAAGGAGAGACTCATAGCAGAGATCTACAGTAACAGGTGCCTTTATTTGACTGAAACATTGGTGAACTTTTTATATGATTATCTATTCAAACCTTTGAAAGCAGCTCTGTTGTGTGCACCAAGATTAGATATTGGAACAACTATTGACATCATAGGGTAAGAAACATAATGTCCCATATATGTTCTATGTAATAAAATACATTTGTCAGATAGTAAGTCGCTTGTGTCTTTAGAGACTTTTTATAAAGTGACATTATAATACTGACTTACAAGTTGTTGTTTTGGGTTTTTTTACAAACAAAATAGTGTATATAATTATGTTACATTAATATGGGCATCTTCTATTGGATTTTGTCACAGTAAGTTAAGGTTCTTTACCTTGGGTGTTAAAGGGGGGGCACCTTAGTTATTACAAATAATTACTTTAAATGATGTTATTAATGTTACTCTCTGTGCAATCATTCTTAACTAATACAAGAAACAGTCAATTTGCAGCCTCTAATTTCTTGTGAACTATAATCTCCTTCTACCCAAGAAAGACAAGATAAGAAACTGTCAGGATATGTGCTGTGTGGGTATGGTGGGAGATGTAGTACCAAATAGCTGCCCATCATAATTTTTTTTAATGTATTATTATTGTATTGGTTGGATCCACTAAATTGGACTCTTTCAACTTATTTTGAACATATCTGTGACTAGGTTGTTTTCTATTTAATGTGAAATATACATATTTATACAAAGCATGCAGTCACATGCATATAAAAAAAATGGGTGAATGGGTGCTAGGAGATGAACTCCTATTGGTCTATTGGTGAACATCCCTTTACATTGCAAGTAGATTTTTACAAAGGTAATCAATTAATCTCTAGCGAACTACATTCTATATTTCCTCTACCAACACTTAAACAGTTTCAGAGGCTCAAACATATGCTGTGATACAAAAGAGTATTCGGAATGTATCCCATCTGAGAGACACTGAGATGGCCGCTATCTTTGGATGTGCCCACTGTGAGCACTTTGTGTTTCTATTTGTGGACCTGACTGTGATTCCCTGTAACAGATGCAGTCCCTGGAATTTAAAGTGTGTGTGTAAGGGGGAGCCAGGGGGGTTGGAACAGATTGGGCAGAGCTTGGGAGGCTGGGCAAACAAGCTGGCAGCAGCTGATTTCTAGTTTTGCCCCAGTGACGCACAGAGTTTCAGCACAAGTGGGCCTCTCTTAAACCTTGCTTGCTGGCACTGAATGGGAAAGAAGCAGCTACAAAAGATCCACATTTCTTTTTAAAATTCCTAATTCACAGGTATTGTTCTGCATGCCAAATATATAACAAATAAGAAAAAAACATAGGTTACTTTTTTTTTTTAAAGTCCTATTTAAAATTTTATTTAAAAGGATGCTACATGTATATATAGTCAGTACTACACCACTTATTGTAAATGAAAGGGATATTTAGAGTCACCAAGGAGTTCTGTTACTGTATAAAACCACAAGGCCTCAAGTTATTTTATACTGGTTATAAAATCTAAGGTGGCTTTTAATAGACTTATTGTTTACAATAGTAGGTGTGTTACTTCTCATTATATGCAAGTTTCATGTGACTATATATATTTTTTTTAATATGTGTGTGTGTGTGCGTATATATTTGTGTATATTATTTAATACATAAAGCTATAAAATTCCTTTAAATAGTATCAAATAATATCCTTAAGAATAGTGCTTATTTATGTTATGAGTGCCCCCTGAGACATGTGCACTAAGAAAATTCTATAAGATATATATCCATTATATAAGATTGTTTACATTCACCTACTCAGAGTTCCATGAACAATTTAATAGGCCTCTGGCCTCATATTTTGTATGGTCATGGATCTCCTTGGTATTGTAATATTCTTACATTTTAAGAGCATTATCCACTATATACATACCCCCCCCCCCTCTACATAGCATAGGTGTGTATGCATGTATGTATTTTAATTATTATATATAGTGCTACATACAGTAAGTTAATATACCATGGTCTTTCTAGACATGCCACACTTACAGATGTTCTGAACAACATCTCCCAGCATTCTCAACATGCAAGAAAGCAATTTGTAGGTCTGTAAAATTGTTATGGCCTTTGAAGGAAGGCTTGGAAAGAAATAACTTTACTCTAGTGCCATAAGCTTTTAATGGAAAGACTAAAATGGGATCATGCAAGCTCTAATGATTTGGCTTTGAGTCACTGCCTTCCATGTAACAAAAAGGTCAGATGATATATAAAGTTAATACAAATGTCTGGTTCAGTAATGTATTCTGCAGAGTATTCTAATCTACACAAAGATGCAATGAAAACTTACAAGGAGATTCAATAAAAGTGTTTATCGTTAAAAATGGTGCTAATTTTGCCCCAACCAATCAGATATTATTTAACATTTGAAAGCTAACATCTGATTGGTTGGGACAAAAATAGCACCATTGAATAATCCTGTTAGTGCTGAATTATATATGGATTTCTGTGGTTTTGTTGTTGGATTAACCTATTGTTTGCTCATTTGTTCTGGTATAAAATATGTCTAGACATTAATGGGAACAATGTTAAAATACCGACTGATATTTGTTTATAACTATTTTATAAACACTTCACTTCCTCCAAAAATCTTCTAAAGGTGCATGGAACAAACAATAGAATCCCAACTCCCCTAGGCTGTAATGGGTTTTTTGGGGGGTTTTTTTTGCTGTCACGTTTCTGTCAGATGATTTTCATCACATCTATCACTGGAGAATTGAAAAAAACTTACAAAAGGGCTGTTAAATATTAATATTTTCACACAATAGTGTTCTGATAATTATTTTATAAACGCACAAAAGCCAAACCACCTGATAAAACCAGAGGTGTAACTAAAATGGGAGCAGCACCTGCAACTGCAGAGGGGCCCTAAAATTACACTTCTTTTGACAAACATAGCCTCCCCCCAGACAACCACTGTAAATGAATCAGAGAGATGGGTCCATTATAGTTTTGCTGAGAGGCCCAGTGATTTTTAATGTCACTGGCCACTGGGTAAAATGTATCACTTTTGATGAAGCATATAGGCATATGCCAGGAACAGCTGCTTACCTGTTAGAACAACCCACTGTGATTTTGGTGATAAAAGTCACCTGGGCCCATCTATATTTTAGGTTAAGGTCCCTAAGGGGCTTATTTAATAAGAGGGCAATATTTTGCCTGTGTAATTAATCTACAGCAACCAATCAGATGTTATCAACAGTTTAATAACTGCAGCAGATCAGAACAATCTGATTGATTGCTGCAAATTAACAGGACAAGCAAATGTCTGTCATCTTTGACAGATGGAAGTATACACAGTCACAATTGTTCTCCCTATATAAAGAACGTTCGTGACTGCCATACTCCCTACGATCGCAGGCGACTCATTATACTTTAGTACAGGGGGGCGGGCCCTTGGGAAATTGCAGTTGCAGGAGCTGCTGACCATTTCCAATGCCATTTCCAAATACCAAACCTTCATCAGCATCGGAAACATTTGTTTCAGCCGTACACACATTTGCAAAATAGAGCTAATCCCGTCAGTACCGGCAGGATCAGCCCTATATCGTTAATATGTGTACCTATCTTTATACATAAATCCAATTTGTAATTAATAGGCCTTGACTCAAACATTATTTTCGCAAAGCCTCCACAGTTGCCCATAGGGGCATATGTTTAAACCTGCAGAATTATTCATTGCCATATGTTTTAATTGGCTGTTTTATAGTTTTATGATGCTGCAATAAATGACTAAATGTGATGTCCGTATTGTTATTTTTGACATAAAATTTTGATTGCAGTTATAAAATTTCAATCCAGACAGTAAAAAATGCAACAGCCACCTATGGTAAAATACCAATACTATGCAGAGTTTTTTGATAGTGTGGTATCAGTTGGTATTTTACAAATGCAGTGCAAACAGGCGTGGTATTGTCCCAGTGTGCAGTCTGGGTTGCACGTTAGGAAAAAAAAAATCATTAAGCCAATGGATAGCATTAACTCTGCTTTATGCTACTCATGGTCTGTTTATAAAGACTTACATTTGCACTTTTGACATCAGGCCTTTATTGCAAGGTTCCTGCAGGTATAAAAAGAATTCCAATGGAACAGACTGTAATTGCAGTACAAATGCACATGTACAGTAAATTATATGGGTTATTTAAGGCTGCAGTCTCTTCTAATGCTGTTACATGCATGCACTGCACTTCAGTAAATTTTATAATTTGTGGATGGTTGAGCATATAACAAAAAAGAGAAATTTGGCTTTGAATTTGTCTTGAAAGGACAGATTTTGGAAGGTAACACACCATGGTTGCACAAAGCTCTATTATTATGTGTCTAGCTATACATTTTTTATTATGCTTCCATTTTGTAATTTTAAGGCTACGTTCACACCTTGTGATTTTTTTTAAATGCAGCAGAACATTGCATTTGGGATTTAAGTCGATGTTCCACTGCATTAATGCACAGCGGTGGCCATTAAATTCATTGGCAATGCTATGCATTAACGCACTAAACTGCTGCATGCACCAGTGCATTTACATTGCACATGCTTTTTGGTGTGATTGATGACAGCATCAAAAAGCAGCATGGTGTGAACGAAGCCTAAAACGTTTATTTTCATATTGTGCATGTGAATGTGTGTTAGAGAGACACAATGTAAGTTAAGCCTCATACACATGTCTGATGTGATGGACAAGGCATGACACCTGAGCACGTGCACACGAACACCAAATGGGCGTTTTGGACAAAAATCACGTGTAAATGCATTTCTTTGGGAGTCATTCAGCAATCAGCCAGGGTGGATCAACAAACAACGCCTGAGCAAATGTATACAAACACACAACTATTGGCCGAAACGCCCATTCATCGCGGCTGTATTTTCCGCTTCACGGTCGTGCCTGGTCCATCACATTAGATGTGTGTACAAATCTTAAGATTACCCTATGATCAGCTGTATCTAATTAAGAGTATTTAAGAGAGGTAATCAGCCTTGATTCCATCTGTGAACACAGGTGAATGTATTTAAGAGAGGTAATCAACCTTGATTCCATCTGTAAACACAGGTGAATGTATTTAAGAGAGGTAATCAACCTTGATTCCATCTGTAAACACAGTTGAATGCATTTAATAGAGGTAATCAGCCTTGATTCCATCTGTGAACACAGGTGAATGTATTTAAAAGAGGTACAGCCTTGATTCCATCTGTGAACACAGGTGAATGTATTTAAGAGAGGTAATCAGCCTTGATCCCATCTGTGAACACAGGTGAAAGAGAGGTAATCAGCCTTGATTCCATCTGTGAACACAGGTGAATGTATTTAAGAGAGGTAATCAGCCTTGATCCCATCTGTGAACACAGGTGAAAGAGAGGTAATCAGCCTTGATTCCATCTGTGAACACAGGTGAATGTATTTAAGAGAGGTAATCAGCCTTGATTCCATCTGTGAACACAGGTGAATGTATTTAAGAGAGGTAATCAGCCTTGATTACATCTGTGAACACAGGTGAATGCATTTAAGAGAGGTAATTAGCCTTGATTCCATCTGTGAACACATGTGAATGTATTTAAGAGAGGTAATTGGCCTTGATTCCGTCTGTGAACACAGGTGAATGTATTTAAGAGAAGTAATTGGCCTTGAATATTTCTGGTAACAATATCATAAAAAAATGATTAGACAAAGCAAACCAGAGGAAACAGAAAATGAAGTATTTCTAAACAACCGAGAAACTTCAGTTACCTCCTCTTGGGATCCATTTACCCAATCTACCATTTTGCATTCCATTAACAATTGCAAGGTATTGTTAAGATGACAAGTCAATTGCCAATAATAATATTTTTTCTTGTACAGTTCCTTACATAGAATGCACTGAAACAAAACCCCAGGTGTCAAAACACCATATGTGACTTTATACTACTTCCCAACACCCATAAATAGCAAATGTTTCTTTTTACTGGAGAACCAAAATAACTATTTATCAAACCTCACTGTAGGGGCCAATGACCAATAAATTCAACAGAACTAAACCAAAAAAACAAAAATATTAAGTTCTGGACAGCAATTTGCGGCAGCAATTCAGCATTATGGATTGCTCCCCATCTTTTTCTCACCATTAAAAGGGCCCAGAGTGAGAACCTAAACCACTAGGTCTTCACCCCTTGGTTTAGTCTGCATTAGCTGTTTACTTTACTTTCTCTTGCTTTTCTGTCCTTCATCAGCTGGTACCTGGCCAATGGGAAGACATGCTTCTAGCTAAGTTTGATTTCCCATAGGTCACGTTCCCGAAAGATTGAAGAACACAGCTGGGCCTGACCAGTAAGGAAAAGCTAAATTTAACAGCTATCAAGACAAAATCTAGGGATGAGGAACAAACAGTTAAGGCCCTCATCCTGGTATTTTTTTTAAGGAGAGATAAGGGAGTGGGGGTAGGCAGGCAGACATACTAATGGGCAGGCGGGGGATTGGGAGAGTATAGTTCTTAAAACTTTTAACAAGTGAATTTTTTTAAAGTTACTAACCTTCCTTTCTTGCATAAGGTGACATGCATGACCTCCTCTGGCTGGTGACCTGCTATCTATCCTGGGCAAGCGATGTTCATGTTTATGCATATTTAAAAAAAAGACCTAAATGCTTTATTTAGAACTATAATAATGCTAACACTTACCTAAAAATAATGCTACTCCCTTTTCCTAAGATCCTCCACTACTGTTAACACCTTCTGGGCGTTCAACCTTAACATCTGACATCAACAACTACAGAGATCAATAGCAAACAAGAAGAGAGGCATTATCAGTGACCAAATAGCTTTTAAGGTATGTTATATAATTTAGAAATATATTTTTTAAAAAATCCTCAAAAACATGTTTGATTAGATCACATTAAAATATTATTGTTTTCAAAATTCATAATTGATCAGCATATGAAACAATATTTCTTGTCAGTGAAATTAACCAGGTAAAAGACATAATCTTAAAAATTGTAATGCTTCTAGTACAAACAGTAAAAAATACAGATGGATGGAGTTTTGTGGCTAAACTTTGTGCCTGCCCAGACTATACAAATTGCTGCACTCACTTCCAGCAGCCATTTTGTATTAGGGAGAGCTGACAGCTGCAGAAAGAAGAGACTGAGAATGCTGTATATTGTTCTTGTGTTTGAATTCCAATAGCTAGCCTGCCAATCAGTCCACTAGTCATCTAGGCAATATTGCCTGCCTGTCAGTCTATATAGATAAATGTGTATTTATAATGATTGCTACCAAAGTATGCAGTAACCAACAAAATTGTCTTGGTTAATATATATATATATATATATATATATACAAATACAAGGATATGCAGCTCAAACCTTTATTTTAAATTACTTTCAGGTGCGGTGCAAAGGAGTACCAGCAATTTATACATTACATTTGTGTAATATATATATATATATATAGATAGATAGATAGATAGATAGATATATAATTTATTGTATATACATATATATATATTTCACTGAACTGGAATTTTTACACTTATTCCACTGGTAAAATGAATAAAATAAGAACAGATGGTCTACTCACTGTGGGGAGCTGCACCGCAGGTGTTCACTCTGTCGTTGCAATCTCAATAAGCTCCTAGGTCGGTCCAACCTGTTCCGAAAAACTGTATATCAAGTCTATAGGGCAAATAGATGCATCCAAGACAAGGAACACCTTAGGCTCCACTAGGCAGCGCACAAGAATCACGCAATGTGGTGCAATCACAATGTTGTGCGTTTCGTGTGCGCTACCCTGCGCATGCGCTGCAATTCCTTAGATGTAACCCTGTGGCGGCACATACAATGCGCACCAAAAATGGTGATCTCATGCAAAGCGGACAGGCTAACAAAGCGCGTCTAGTGGGGTCTAGCCCTAAGAGACAATGATTCTCTGCTTCTTCTTAGCATGAAGCTGATGTCATTGAACCTTAGGCTGGGTACACAGCATACAATATTTTCAGGACTGTGTATTGGTGTGGGTGGGGGCTGCCGCAACCAAGCTTGGTCGCTTGTTTGTCTGGATCGGTCGAACGGACTTTCCGCCTTGCCTAATTTTTTGGATAGACTGATATTGCCTATCAGTCTATCGGAAACATGGGAAACTGTCGTCGATATTTAGATCTATTTAATCAAATTTGACAAATTGATCAGTATATTGATTCCATGTATGTGTCCCTTTTGTAATAAACTTTACATGACGCAAAAAGTTAATTCTTTTACAAAACCTTTTACTATGTCAGCAGCACTGCTGTTTGCACTCACTCTTTCTAGCAAGCTTCAGTTCATATAAACTATATAAGGCAAATATAGGATTTTTTAGGTTTATTTTTGTAATATGGTTTTGTTATTCTTTATAGAAAGGTCTTGGCTGTGATTCCTCATTGCAGTCATGGCACCAAAGAAGAAGAATGTGAAAAAAAATAAGGCAGACATCAATGAGATGACCATTATTGTTGAAGACAGCCCTCTAAGCAAACTCAATGGCTTAAGTGGTCTAATTGACGGAAGCAATGGTTTTAGTTACATCTCCACAGAGGTTACAGACTCTTCCTATGGCTCCTCCCTTATGGAAGGTCTGAGCAGAATGAGACAGGACAGCTTCCTTTGTGATCTAACTGTTGGCACCAAAACAAAATCTTTCATGGTTCACAAAGTTGTCATGGCATCTTGCAGTGAATTCTTCTATAACATTCTCAAGAAGGATTCTTCAACTCAGAGAGTTGATCTTAATGATATATCTCCTTTAGGATTAGCCACGGTAATAACATATGCTTACACTGGAAAGATCACCCTCTCTTTATATACCATAGGTAGTACCATATCTTCAGCAATTTATCTGCAGATCAATCCTCTTGTTAACATGTGTTGTGACTTTCTGATACAAGAAATTAATGTGGAAAATTGCATGTATGTTGCAAACATTGCAGAAACATATGGACTTAAAAGTACAAAAGAAGCAGCACAAAAATTTATCAGAGAGAACTTCATTGAATTTTCTGAAACTGATCAGTTTCTAAAATTAACCTTTGATCAAATAAATGAACTGCTGATTGATGATGATTTACAGCTCCCTTCTGAAATTACTGCATTCCAGATTGCAATGAAGTGGTTAGACTATGATGAAAAGAGAATAAAATATGCTTCCGGTCTTATAAGCAATATACGATTTGGCACAATCTCAGCCCAAGACCTTGTCAACTATGTGCAGTCAGTGCCCCGAATGATGCAAGATACAGACTGTCATAGGCTTTTGGTGGAAGCTATGAATTATCATCTCCTTCCATATCATCAAAACACATTGCAGTCTAGAAGAACAAAGATACGTGGTGGATCAAGAGTACTGGTTACTGTTGGTGGCCGTCCTGCTTTAACAGAAAAGTCACTTAGCAGGGAAATTCTATACCGAGATCCTGAAGGTGGATGGAAAAGACTATCAGAACTTCCAGCTAAGAGTTTTAATCAGTGTGTGACTGTGATGGATGGATTTCTTTACATTGCTGGTGGTGAAGATCAGAATGATGCCCGAAATCAAGCAAAACATGCTGTCAGCAATTTTTGCAGGTAACTGGAATTTGAGATAGCTATTGATAGAGCAGGATTATCCACAAGGAAACTCAAAGGGGGGCAGATAGTGTTTTATGGCTTATAAATGTGGATATAGCAAAGAAGGGTCCCTATTTGATCTTATTATTAGCATTATTATAGTTGCCCCCTCTAAATGCAGGCAATGAAAGTACCCTGGATGAGAACCTAGCAGTTTAGGGGGGGGGTTTATTGACCTTTGTTATGGCCATTTCGCAAAACCCTTGTACTTAACATAAATCATGATATGATTGTAGCTCTCGTCCCTTCGATCACATTCCTGACAAAATCACCATTCATTACTTTGAGGCTGGACAGTGGGTGCAGAAGAAAGATACATAGAAAAATGCAGAAGATAAAATGAGCCATTTATTGAAATTGTAGCTGTAGCTGTTCAGTTTAATAAGAAATGTCAAAGTCTTTAGTGCGTATTTGTCCTTTAATGTATTTTAATAGAGATGTCTGAACTTCGCAAAATCCGGTCCGCTCGAGGATCCGCAAATTTTCGAAAAAAATTTGTAAATTCGAAAATCTGCGAGCGGACCCATTAAAATGAAAAAATCCTCGAAAATACGAGAAATCCTTGTAATTTTGAAAAATTTCGAAAATACGTATTTTCCCACATTTTCGAAAATACATAAAATCCTCGTAATTTAGAAATTTTTCGAAAACGCGGTTCGGAAAAGTTTGGAAGGCGGAAAACCGGAAAATTAACGATATCCGTCATTCGCGAACGAGGTAAATCCGCCGCAGATTCGGATCCGTGAACTGGGTCATCACTACATTTTAATAGCTTTAAGTTATCTCTAAGCTTTTCAGTACATTTATTGACAAACTGTATGTACAGATTATACCTTCTTTTGTCCCCTATTTTAGAAAATGTTGCTTTTATGTTATATAATTTTGTTTTTGTTTTTCCAGATATGACCCTCGTTTTAACACTTGGATTCACCTTGCAAGCATGAACCAGAAACGTACACATTTTAGTATGAATGTATTCAATGGTCTTATTTTTGCAATTGGGGGTCGTAATTCTGAGGGATGTCTGGCTTCAGTTGAGTGCTATGTGCCTTCAACTAACCAGTGGCAATTAAAAGCTCCACTGGAAGTGGCAAGGTGCTGTCATTCTAGCTCTATCATAGATGGAAAAATCTTGGTCATAGGCGGATATATAAATAATGCATACTCTCGATCTGTATGCATGTATGATCCATCTAGTGATAGTTGGCAAGATAAGTCAAGCCTCAGTACCCCCAGAGGATGGCATTGTTCTGTATCTCTGGGTGACAGGGTGTATGTTATGGGTGGCAGTCAACTTGGTGGTCGTGGTGAGAGAGTTGATGTCCTGCCTGTTGAATGCTACAATCCCCATACAGGCCAATGGTGTTATGTTGCTCCTCTTCAGAATGGAGTGAGTACAGCTGGAGCTTCAACTCTCAATGGAAAAATCTATCTGGTTGGTGGCTGGAATGAAGTAGAAAAGAAATATAAGAAATGTATTCAGAGCTACAACCCTGATATTAATGAATGGACTGAAGAAGATGAATTACCTGAAGCAACCGTGGGTGTTTCCTGTTGTACCATCACAATGCCTAATTTTAAAACCCGAGAATCCAGGGCAAGCTCAGTATCTTCTGTTCCAGTTAGCATATAAACCAAAATTATGTAAAACTGCTGCTATTTAAAAGATCTGTTAAAACGGAAATCTACAAAATTCTATGTTTAAAGTGCTAAATCAGATTAGAGAAATAAATACATTGCTTCATGCCTGAAGAACTGAGATTAGACCTGAATATTAAAATGAAGTTAGAAATAACACTTCACCACTTAACCACTTTTAATGTAAAAAGAAGTTTAGGTCTTAAGTAATGCTATGATATGGCCCTGGATAGAAATATACATATCTATAGGCTTTTCCCTAAAGAAAAATAAGCAATAAAATAAATAATTTTTATGTGCACAAAATAGCATTATTCAAAGACAATAGCAGCATTTTATTTATAAAGCGCAAGACTAAATTCCCTGCATTAGAATTTACATCTCAGTAGATTTTCATTCTGTTTGAATTTTTATTTAGAGATGCAGAACACTGTGTATGGATATATACATAAGGAAAGACAATACAAATTGTTGTATTGTTAAAGAAATCTATTTATCACACACAGGAAATAAACAGGATCTAGTCGGTTGTTATTTGGTATAGTTCAATGTTCAAAAGATTTATGTAAAATGACAGCATTTGGCTATTAATTATATATTTACATGTTCTAACTTTACTGAGTATAATAAAATAGTGTTAATTTGGGCACATCTCATAACTCATTTTATTGTTGCTAATTTGAAAGATAGGGATTAAATGAAGTATAATGTAACTATAACTGATATTCCCCGTTACGCCTGGTATGCACCATTAGATCCATTGTCCTAACAACGAAGGACTGTCGGTTGTGGCAAAAGTAGGTTCAGCCGACAGTACGCCGTGATCAATCGTGCAATCCACAGGGGCGCATGATTAGCCAATTCAGACAAACGAGTGAACAGTTGGATGTTGATCGCGGAGCGTTGATAAGCCATGCAATTTTTTTTGCCCCGATCGACTGATACACTGAACTGTCGGGATGAAAACTTGCTTGGTGTGTACACAGCCTTTAAGAAACATTTTAAAGTTCAACAGGGGAATTCAATAAAAGTTCTTATTGCTAAAAATGGTGATAATTTTGCCCCAACCAATCAGATCTTAATTAACATTTGAACGCTTACATCTGATTGGTTGGAGCAAAATGAGCACCATTTTTAATGATAAGAACTTTTATTGAATATTCCTGTATATGTATTAGTTCTTCCACAAGGTGGCATTGCAGTGCTGTATTTGTAAAGTGTTTCATAAATTTGAATGATCGTGTCACTTAAGAAATTTGCAGTACAAAAGTTAACTTTGTTTAAATCTTTCAAACTAAGTACATGGCACTGCACAACACACTATATCTGTGCTGGGTGCTATGTTATAAAGATTTTGTCTAAAAAAAAAAAAAAAAGGTTTATTTAATTAGAACTGTGAAATATTGTTGCTATTTAATCCAGTGGATCAATTTTATATAATGAGCCCTATATCTACATTAAAAGTGTATATGTCTGAAATTTTACAAGAAAGGTAAATAAATATAACTTGCACGAATTTTAGAGTAGAATTCAGCATTTTTCTGTGTTTAGTGTTCTAGATTCAGTCTATGTTGAAAAATTAAGGTCTAAAAAAGGTAATCACATGTAGTAAGGACATAACTCTTACTTGTATATAATTTCACAAATAATATAATTTACATTAAAATGTATTTGATTATGAGAGCTGCTTTTCCTAATTATCCTAAACTCCTATGCTGCAGGTAACACTCTCCAATAAGCCATATCTTTATTTGGTTCCATCCCTATAGACTTAGTTAGAGTTTGCATCACCAGTCAATCTTGGTCAGATTGAGGTCAACAAATAATTTGCATTGCTAGTAAAACAATGCAAATAATAAAACTATATTAATACTCCATGAAAAGTGGGTCACCTGAAGTTATTATTAGACTTTTGTTCTTTAATAGCAAAATGGCTTTCCCATTCTTAGACTGTCTGGCAAAGGACTATAGGATATTTTTATGTGAATGATGTGGGATGAATAACTTTTTGGATACTATAATTTCCCACTAAAGCTATAGCAATAAATTCCACAAACTATTTCTTTAGTGAGAGTGCCTCTTAAATGAGAGTTATATAGGGTCAGCTGTATCACATTAATATACATCTATTATGAAATTGATTATAACAAACTAATTAAAATAGATAATCTGTTTTAGGTCTTATAATCAGTGGTAATAGGCTCTGCGGTTGTAATAGTCCTTTGCCACTGTTGATGGACTTTGTAGTCTGAACAAGAAACTATAAAAAGCTTTTTAAAAAAAAGGGTAGGAATAGTGCTGTTTTGATGCATTTATGGAACCATTGAACACATGTAGAATTTTGCCTGGCACAGTGCTTTTCTGATTTTATGTAAACATTTATTATCTCTATATAATATTGCACAACAATTCTTCCCATTTAAATGTGAATGGATCCTATTTTCATTTAGTCCACACACAGTTAAAAAAACAAAACATTTATGTTTCCCTCTAGTGGCTTCCAGGGGTGAAATTGAAATTTTATTATGGATATTTATGGTCTAGTTTAAGGCAACACTTGCTGTTTGGCTGAAAATCTAACACTGGCTGAATATGTTGGAATTGCATAGTCTCAATATCTCTTATTTAATTTTATTTTCTGCTCTTGAAAATTGAGTTTGAAGGTTTAGAATGTTATGACAGAAAAGGCTGTGTGTTCTTCAGTTGTTAGCTGTTGTGGTTCCCTTGATATTTAAGGGTGTATGTCTATATGCCAAGTCTGAGTTTTTACTAGAGAAGAGGGCATTAGGGTGTAGATTACTGTGTGGTGTATGTTCTTGTTTTGCTTAGCAACCATGGCACCTATTTGAAAAAAGGAGACAGGCCATGATAATCTGTAACGTCACACAGTGCGAATAAAGCTCTACACTCAGTATTCTAAGAATAAAACTGGATAGGTCACTTTGATAGGTGAAGTTTAAGATATTCACGGAGGTTATAAGAATGTTAATAGATATGGTAACATTAAAATTGTGCTTCTGAAACTTGTGTTCCAACACCTGGCTTTTGGAGGCTGCTGTGATTTGGCCATAAAGTCAACCAGTAGATGAAGAATAACATTACCTACTATCATCTTTTACAAACAGTTTTATAGGTAATCATACTTGACCTTAAAGACAAGATTACATTTTAATCTGTATGAAATCCATATACACAGATAATTGGTATTTTTCTATGATTAATAGATCCAGCCATTTTAATTTTTAATTATTTTAATGTATTGTATAGTTTGATGATATCAGATTGGCCACTGGGTGGTGTGTTCAGCAGCAACATCCTGCATTCAATTATTAGATTTCCCCTATACAAGTTTACTGTGTTCAATTTCTCAAATTTTGTTTAAATTCATGTTTTCTGTAACTTTTATTCAGTGAATAATTAACAACCAGGGAACACAAAACTTATTTATTTTAAAAAGAAAAAAAACCATTCATAATTATTTACATTGATGTTTTATGGAGCGATACAAAAATAATAAAAATTAAACCTGTAATTTAATGATGTATGTACTGGTTGTGTAAGAACAAATGCTGACAAATTCCAGTAACACCTTGGAGATATTCAAATAATACTCAGGAAAAAATGGTATGGGAGGGTTTATAATTCTCAAAGAAAAGGTTGCATTAAAGAAACACCCACAACAATCTCAGTCTCTTCCCATTTATGTTATTGGAAATTCTGTAAAAAAAAAAAAAAAAAAAAAAAAAACAACACACATTTTGGGCAGTCAACAGTACAGTGATTAGCGATTTTGTTTTTTTATTTTTAAGGAAAATCATGTCCATCCCACCCCTCTCCATCTCTACACACACACACCAATTGGTTTAAAGTGATAGTTAAGGTAAATGTTTTGTTATAAAATAACTGCTTGCGTACAATGTTTGTACAGAAAAGATTTTCAGATTATATAGTACCTCATTACAGGCTGCACTATGGCAACATTGATATAAGATATACTGTTATAAATGGATGTATTTCATCAAAATAAAAACTTTCAGTACATAGCTGCATTTGGTTATCTTTTCCATGAAGAAATATAATAATCTGAATGTTGATTCTGTTATATATGTTGGAATATTAACCCACCTTCTCTACTGGTAAAAAATAAATAAATCACAAAATATCATCACAACAATACAACAAATGCTAAATAGAAAAACTATTATACGTAGCATCCAAGGTCGAATTAATACTTATTTCTCCCCTAGGCCAGCTTGACTCTTATCTAGTTTTCACATGAGCGGCATGTTTTTGCTTGGTAACTTTTTCTTAGCGTTTACCAGGAGTTTTTTGAAGTGGTCACTATTGACATAACGCTACACATAGCGTGTTTCTGATGATAAACATCTGGATCCGCACAGAGAACATTAGAATGTCCTCCAAATCCAATCCCCGGTCTGGTAACCCTAGGCTGGGGGTGTATCTTTGAGTTTGTTGGGCTGCTTAGTGGGACTGTGACACTGGTCACTGCCACTTTGCTTCTTTCTCAGTACAGTCTGATGGTGTGTCACACCTCCAATGTAATAGGCTCATTCGCTGTCAAACATTTGAGTGGCCATAAAGCCATCTATTAGCTGGCAGTAAAAAGCTTCTGTTATTCTCTCTTTTGAGATATCTGTGCAGCCACCGCATCTTAAATTAATGCCAACTTTTTTTATTAGAAGTTGTATTTAGCGTAGGAGCCAGCAGTGCATTTCCCTGCAAGTAGCTTTTGTATAGTGCACTTTAAATGGGATTGTAACCTCGTGTCTAAAGGCCATGCTTGTCTTAAGGTACGTTAAACGGCACATAGTGCAAAATTTTGTCCAGCACCATCTCTCACAAACTCTGTTGGTGTTGTCCAATAACAAACATGACCATTTTGGGAGGCAGGGAGAATCAGGGTCACTTTCCCTACCTATTCACTGTAACACAGATAGATTCTATTAAATATTGAGCACCAGGGCCGCTATTAGACATAGGCCACTTAGGCAAAGTGCTAGGGCTCCTATGTTTAACCAAGGCACCCAGTGTTCTCCCTAACATCTCCCTGACAGCTTTTACTTGCTGTGTTAGAGCTGTTCTCCTTGTTCTGCTGTAATTTGCAACATTGTAGTGAGTACAGAGCTTCAACTTAGCTCACTCTACTTGGAAACAATGTTGCGAATGAACTGAAGGCGAAGGAAGGAGGGGAGGATGAGCTCAGCTAAAAGAACTGAGGAGCCTCTGTGACTATCAGCCATGAGATCCCTAACCTGCGTCTTTCTTCCTTCCATCCAACTCTCCAATAAGAACTAGAAGGATTAATGTCAATACTCTGGGAAAGTGCTGGCACTAGAAGTGTAATTGCCAATACTCTTGGAGGGCTAGGTCCAGGGATGCATCTCTAATGAGGCAGGGTGAAGCACATTACAGAGCAGCACTATGTAGGGGGACAGCTATTTTGATGCCAGGAAAAAAAAAATTCTGGCACCATGTGAACATGATTTTTTTATGTGCCTGGGTCCCAGATGCCAGGGCCCTCCGTATATGCCGTTTGTAAAAACCATACATTTTCAGGAGGTACTGTCACTTTAATTAGCAGGGGAAGCCGTGACTTACATTGCACAGAACATAGCTCTAAACTCTCTACCCTACACACATTTCCTTTCATGTGTAAAAAGCCCCTCCCATTACTGGACAAGCCACACTCCACTTATGGACAAAGCACCACCCACTTTCAATTATAAAACCACACCCCTTCCAGCTGCTAGGCGAGGGTGGGGGCAGCATTTGGGGGAAAAAATTCAGGTGACAAAAAGTCTAGAGACGGCCCTGGTTAGGTCAGAGCAATGAATAGGTGTAATATTTATGCAAAATGAATTATTATAGTTCAGACCCAACTATCCACTATATGGGATTGTATTAAAATCAATTAAAGGGCATGTCCACCCCCAAAACTATAATCCCCCCAACTACTGGCCCCATCATGTAGTGTAGTGTAATCCTTACCTCACATCCCAGCTCCACAGGGTTCTCCTGCAGCCCCCCCCCCAAAGTCCCAAAAACTGCCCACCAGGAGGCTAGCAGGTCCATATAGGACACTGCCTGCTAGCTGGCCTCAGGTAGATTTTTGCCATGCGTACTGCAGCCCTTCACCCCCCTCCCTCCCCCTCCCTCTCCCTCCCGTTCTACTATCCCTCCCCCTAGCATAAAAGCCCTTCAGTACAGTATTCCCCCATGTCTCCCAGCCCCAACCGCATATTTTTTATTTTTAGAAAGCTCCCCAAACTCTTACTTACCTCTCCTCTTTCCTCCGGCGAAGTGAGCTGCTGGCAGCCGCGTCTGTGATTGGCTGCCGCTCAGCCAATCACAGACGCGGCTGCCGGTCCCGCCCCTCTGCTTGCATTTCCTTGCAAGCAGAGGGCCGGGAGCGCAGCGGAGGAAAGAGGGGAGGTAAGTAGAGTTTGGGGGGCTTTCTAAAAAAAAATATATGCGGTTGGGGCTGGGAGCCCAGGGGGAATCTTATATTAAAAATTCAATTTTAGGGTGGACATACCCTTAACCATGACCAGTGGCATAACTAGGACTCACTGGGCCCCCCAGCAACTATGTGCTCCCATGGTAGTTACACCCCAGACAATGTCCCAATGCAATAAATAAGTCCCCACCCTAAAGTTCTGTATCAGTGAAATACGAAGCAGGTCCACTTAATGCTTTCCTTCTTTGTACATTAGGAGGTGACAGTGTAACTAGTTGGAAGATTAGTTACTGTTGTTTCTTTTTCGATCCCTTGGCAGGTTCAGTCTTCACCAGTTGTTACATTTTACCGCTCTGCTTTTTCTTAGCTGGCTGTCCAGATTTAGGAGATACATGAAGAGATACGATGTATCTCTACTATTACTGCAGTAGACCATGATTTAGTAAAAACAGAGGACTTTAGACAAGCCACCCCTACAGGCCCTGAAGTCTTATGGGAAATCCAGCCCTGGTTGCATCTCTGCAAAGTACAGTATTCATTCTTAGTTCCAGTTAGAGCTTAGATGCAATTAGAGATGCAATAAAATCCTCTTCACAAAGCACTGGTAAGGATTAATTTGGAATATTCCGCACAGTTTGGAATCCCATATACAAAAGGGAGTGTACATAGAAGAGAAAGGAGGACTCCTTCTAACGTTGGATAAAATATAAGTTTTATTTCAGCATAAAACTATAGCACATCACACATAGGGGGAGAGCCTATCAGCTATTTAAAAACAGCTGATCGCTGTCCCTCTTACCTTCCGGGCCCCCCCGAGTTCGGGAGTGTGGGTAAAGTAAGTATAGATTTTAAAGCTTGACATCTCTGCAGTTCCTTCTCTGTCCTTCACACGTATGGTAAAGTATATTTATCTCATTGTTACAGTAACGATTTTTGTCAGTTCTATGTGAGGAGGTGCAAAGAAGGGACTGAAAAGGACAGTAAGGGACTGTAAAGAAGCTAAAGTGATCTAAGCAGCTTCATTTATTTTTATTACCAAGTTATTTTCGACAGGAACTTTAACAGGCTGTGTCTTGCAGAGACAAAATCTAATATAACGGATAGAATTTTAAGTGATACATCACTGTTTTTTGCTTAACATCAACAAAGTGCTATTCACGGTTTTGTTTTTTTAACAACTGATAATGTTTGTTAAACTTTTTATCCTTGTGGAACCCTTGAAACAAATTCAACATGTCAACATTATAGCTATACTGTGCCTTAAAGGAAATATGAAGGCAGAAAAAAAACTTTTCAGCGTGCATGGTCAATGCACTTAGAACAGACCATTTTCAGACACTACGTCTCCTTTAACAAAAGATTTGTATAGAGGAATTAAAACTACTCTTCTTTTTATTAGCCACTCACTATACCAGCTGGTATCTTCTCAGGCATTCCCATCGCCTGAATACACTGTTTACTTGCTTTTAAATCATCTGAAATAATCACTCATAAATCCCTGTCCTTTGTAGTTTTAATCAGTGATGTGTAACAAATACCAGGCCTGAGGATATGTCCCAAGAGCATTGTTTTGTATTTAACAGTATTAAATCTTTGTTCAGTCCATCCATCTGATGATAAAGTCGTTTAGAACTTTACTATTAGCATTTGAATAATTACAGTATTACAATGAGGAATTGCATGAAAAAAATTCAAAAATAAACATATTCTTCAGCAACAGTTACTTAGTTACGGTATGATACCGGTAATTCTACTTCTAAATATGACAATATTGGTAAATCAGAGGATTACTGTAGGTTCATAATCTAGTTAAACTGAATTTCATGCAAAATTTTGATGGCTGTGAATTATGTTGCAAAATAACCCAGAAACTGCAAAATTTCAAAAAACCCCATTAATGTTGGATGTTAAGGAAAACTAAGAAAATAGAAAAATTAAACCCTACACGGTTATTCTATAAATTTCATTTTTTCATTTCCCTTATCTAGAGAAAATAACAGGCTGATTACCTAATAATGTAGATTCTGTTAAATGATCCTGTTATATAAAATATTCACTTTTGTAAAGTACAAGGCAACATCCTGTGTTTCGTATTTTACTCAAAAGTTAACTCAAGTTTACTCAAGGTACAGTATCTACTTTGTTGTTACTAGTTCAGCTTGCCTCTTTGCTGAGTTATGTGTATGTATTTAATTCCTTATATAGCGCTACATTGCTTTATTTATTATTTAATCCATTCACATCGGGCTCTGTCCAGAATCATTTACAATTTAATCACTTCATCTCGCTTATACACAACATATCAGTATGGAGGAAACACAGAGAGAACATTCAAACTTCCATGATGTGTCCAATGGAGGAATCAAACCCTGAAATGCACTGCCCAAGAGAGAGGACCTGGAGGAGTTGTAAGTGCCACTGATCTAAAAATTAAGCAATAGGTTAAAAAGAGTCAACATGTATTTTAGTTTTTTCCTTTCTACCTTATTACTTTTCTTTATTTTTACCTTTTAAGAGCTATACAGAAATATACACTAATGTGGCTCTAGCAATGATCTTCATGTGTTTGTTGTATGGTGGCCATACACATGCGATTTCCATCACAATGTGCCAACCAACGAATATTTTCCATCTTTCCTGACCAACCATAATGGTGACTACAGTCTTGCATCGGGGATTGTGGTTGGTCGGGAACAACCCACACACACTGACGATAATGGGTAAATCCTGTTTTTCCTTAAGAAGATCAGTCTAATGCAGTTTGATGAATCAAAAGAATGCATAGAAGATCAATCAATATACCACCTTGCAGGGCCACCTAGGCAAAGAGCCAGTGCGCCTATGTTGTGCTAAGGCGCCCAGTGTTCTCCCTGGTATCTATCTCCCTGTCAACTTTTACTTGCTGTGTTAGAACTGCTCTCCTTATTCCGCTGTAATTTGCAATATTGTACTGAGTAGAGATCCTGAACACAGCTACCTCTACTTGGAAACAATGTTGTAAATGAACTGGAGGTGAAGGATGGAGGGGGGATGATGAGCTCAGCTAATAGTACTGAGGAGAGCAGTTCTAAAATGCCAGTTAAAACCTGCTGTAAACTTTATAACAGTGGCCCTTGAGATCACTATCCCTGCCTCTTTATTCCTTCCACCCAACTCTCTCACTGTATTGACCAGATATAAATGCTGGCAGCTGAAAGGGTTAAAGGTAATACTCTGCTGATACTGAAAGTGTTAACGGCTATACTCCGGGAAAGTGTTGGCACAGAAGGGTTAATTGTAATACTCTGGGAAAGTGCTGGCAATAAAAGTATTAATCGCAAAGTCTGTTGGTGCTGAAAGTATTAATAGGTCTGCTGTCACTGAAGAGTTAATGTTAATACTCTGTTGGCACTGAAAGTGTTAATGTCATTACTCTTGGAGTGCTAAGCCACACTACTGCACTTTTAAGCCTGATGGGACTGCGGTGGCTAGAAACGGCCCTACCACCTTGGTCTAGGCAAGCTTGAGAAGAAAACATTTTAAATATATTAAGGTACAGTGTGCACAGTTCTATAAACGGCCTGTGTTATTCGATAAACGGATGGTGCTAAAGTAAATAAAGATCTCATCAAACAAAATGGGGATAGCCCCTAGTACCTATAAAGCACTCGCACACTTGTGGGCAAAATTATAAATGCTTTTAATTTGTGCAGAATAATATGATCACCAAGTAACTCACCTAGTGTAGTAACAAAGTGCATAGTGCTAAATAAACAGAATGGCAAACAGTCACCAGTATAAAATCGGGCGTCCCTGATACACCCTATATTAATACAATAAAAATACGTATCAAAAAAGCCCCCAGAATATAGGTGGATACCGGTACGTAGTATTGTCCGATCAGTAGTTGATAAGTTTGTAACAAGTGTTCCAGATAATCTGTTATGTATGGAACAGAGTGAATAATGACAGCCACAAAGGATATTCTGGAGGATAAAAAGAGTGTTTGGTAAGAATATATCAAACAGCAATAATTCTCAGTCCAATAAATTCATGCAAAGTTAAAGGAGTGGTCTGTTAGTATGGTGGCCATACACATGCGATTTCCATCCCAATGTGCCGACCAACAGATATTTTCCATCTTTCCTGACCAACCATAATTCCGACTACAGTCTTTTGTGGGGGACTGCGGTTGGTCGGTAACAACCCATACACACTGACGATAATGGGTAAATCCCATTTTTCCTTAAGAAGATCAGTCTAATGCAGTTTGATGAATCAAAAGTATGCAGGGCCACCTAGGCAAAGAGCCCAGTGTTCTCCCTAGCATCTCCCTGTCAACTTTTACTTGCTAATTTAAAACTGCTCTCCTTGAATAAGATGATCACCAAGTAACTCACCTAGTGTAGTAACAAAGTGAATAGTGCTAAATAAACAGCATGTCAAACACAGTCACCAGTATAAAATCAGGCTTCCCTGGTACACCCTATATTAATACAATAAAAATATGTATCAAAAAAGCCCCCAGCATATAGGTGGATACGTAGTATTGTCCAATCAGAAGTTGATAAGTTTGTAACAAGCGGTCTGTTAGTATGCAGGGTAAGCCAGTTAATAAATGTAATGTAGAGATCTGGAACCTCCCGCAACAAACACGGGCATGTTCGAGACCCTGAAGAAGCCTGACGTCACAGGCGAAACGCACGTCGGTCCGTTTGGTCCGTTGCCCCAGCATACAGGTGTTCGGAGGAACAAGCTGACTTGGAGTTCTCAGCCTTTTAAAGTACGGGGGAGGAGTGTTGTTCCATTGAGCAGAGGAGTTTGGAGGAGCAAGATAGTGGCATTTGGGAAAGAGCCATTGGATTCACCTGAGACACGTGAGTGGGTCAGAGCCGACATGCCCATGTTTGTTGCAGGAGGTTCCGGATCCCTACATTGTATTCATTAACTGGCTTACCCTGCATACTAACAGACCGCTCCTTTAACTTTGCATAGCTTTATTGGACTGAGACTTATTGCTGCTCGATATATTCTTACCAAACACTCTTATTATCCTCCAGAATACCCTTTGTGGCTGTCATTATTCACTCCGTTCCATACATAACAGATTATCTGGAATGCTTGTAACAAACTTATCAACTACTGATCGGACAATACTACGTACCGGTATCCACCTATATTCTGGGGGCTTTTTTGATACATATTTTTATTGTATTAATATAGGGTGTATCAGGGACGCCCGATTTTATACTGGTGACTGTTTGCCATTCTGTTTATTTAGCACTATGCACTTTGTTACTACACTAGATGAGTTACTTGGTGATCATATTATTCTGCACAAATTAAAAGCATTTATAATTATTTGGCCACAAGTGTGCGAGCGCTTTATAGGTACTAGGGGCTATCCCCATTTTGTTGATGTGAAGAAAACATTTTGTATAGAAAGTAATTTATGATCATGTGGTTGTGGCAAATAAAGGTTTAGTTTAATTATAGTTTAGACTACTATGACTGTTCTAAAAGTGTTTACCACAATTTTAAAACAATAAAGCTTGTTACTCTGCATCCCCAGCATCCAGCTTGTTTATCGTCCTTAGTAAAAAGTGCAGATTAATGAGCAATAATACTTAATCCATTGCCCTCCTTTTAGTATACCCAAGGTAAGGATGTAAAATGCTACATCCTCATCCCCTGGTGAATGCAATTTATAACAGAAGAATAGTTTGAACTTATATTCTGGCTATCCTCTTCCTACAGGAAGACACTTACAGTGTGGTGCACAAATACTCGCTTGTGATATAAACTATTCTGAATGAAAAACATTACCATGACATTTGGTAGACTTGCTGCTGCAACTGATTAAGAGATAGATGTGATAAATAGAAAGTTGCTAGACCCCTCTATTGCTTTATTGCATTGCAAACCTGATTGCACTTGAGAGCAATTGCTCCTTCTCTCATATGCCTTGTTTTTCATATGCCATGCACTGGAGTGGGTGGGTATGGACCCCATACTCTATTGTATCTTACCTGCATTTGTTCCCACATTGAATAAACTACTACATACTGTAGCAAGTGTGGTAAGTTGCTTTGCTATCTGTTTCTAGGCTTTTTTACTTTGATTTTAAAAATGTTAAAGAGTTAATGCCAGCACTACTACTAGCCCAATAGTATGTCAAATAGTGTAGGTTTTACACTTGTTTAGTGGATAGAAATTTTTATTGCACCTTCCCAAAGAGGTTATAGTAACATTAGAGAGATACTGGAACAGAATGCATAGTTCCCCACAGAATACTTTGTCAGGTCCAGAGATTGTAGACAAC
Source organism: Hymenochirus boettgeri (assembly GCA_019447015.1). NCBI lineage: Eukaryota > Metazoa > Chordata > Amphibia > Anura > Pipidae > Hymenochirus > Hymenochirus boettgeri. The sequence goes on from CM033473.1 coordinate 176,570,821, forward strand.
TTGTCAGGGAATCTTCATGCCTGGAAAACACTGTGGAATGTGGTGTTTGCACGCTATATAACTTTTTATCTATTCTGGTTAGGGGAGGGGAGGTTTTAACCACATATAAATGAAAGAAGTAAATGTGTTCAAAATCATATCGAACATATTTAATAGATATAAAAAAGGTGCTTTTTGCAATGCAGTATTCCCAGCTGCTTTCTATATGACGATAAGATAATATAATAGAGTTTATAATTTTAGAATGTAGTTCAAGGGTTTACTTGTCTTTACCCCTTTCAAATAAAAGTTTAATAAAGTGAACTGCACATCTCTTTTTAATACTGAACCTTTCAGGCTAAACATGAATTAATTCAAATACATATGATGCATTCTCTACAATAGAATTATGTTCTTCCTCAGATATGATAGGTCAATAATGGGTTAAATTTCTGGTCATAACATCCTTAAAGGGGAACTACAGTGGAAAAATAATCTTTAAGCTTGAAGGCTAGAAATGCTGCACTTTACACAGAAACTAGAATTTCATAGTGACAATATATCCTTCTGAAGTTTTCGAAGTTAAACAGTTGGAGGCCTCCATTTTTCAGCTATAAACTTGATCAGTAGCTCTGAATTTCCAATGTTGTTCAGTTCCTTGGGGACCGTGAAACCTTTTCAACCCTTTCCCCATATTTGCAACTTTTCTAATGAATGTTGCATTGGCTTTAATACAAGTGTCTAGCTTAAAGGACAACTATACTCACCTCACCCTCGCTCCTCTTCCTCCATAGCTGCATAGAACCCAGGGTGAGGACCTAAAATCGCTAAGTCTCACCCTGGGTATTTCCCTAACTCCTGCATACTTACCCCAAATCTGCTTCGCGATGCTCCATTCCTCCGCTTTCCTGCTTCAATGACAGTCGCGAGGCAGCCAATAGGAAGATACGCTCTGAAGGAGGCGGTGTCTTCCAATTGGCTGCCTGCGACTGTCACTGACAGTAGGAGAGAGGGTGGAACAGTGTGGATCGCCGAAGCAGATTTGCGGTAAGAGTGCAGGAGTTAGGGAAAGTACCCAGGGTGAGGACTTAGCGATTTTAGGTCCTCACCCTGGGTACTATGCTGCAGTGGATCGGGGAAAAGGTGAGTATAATTGTCCTTTAAATTGATTAAATTCACCCAAAAGGGAGCTGCACAGACTACAACTTTTAATACAATTATATAATATTAGTCAGTTTCAAAGATGCCTATATTTGTACAATCTTTCAATTCAATGTTAATTAAAACATCAACCTTAAATGCATACCCTTTAAAGGGCATGTCCACCCCAAAAATCATTTTTCAACACACAGTTCTGCATAACATGCAGACCCTAATTGCATGGTCCCAAAAAAGTTTTTATGTCTAAGTTCTAACTCCCATTACCTGCTACCTCGCTTCCTTCTCCTTCTGTCAATCAATCTCCTGACCCTTGCGCGTCACACACAATACAGCTCCGTGTACTATGTATTTACTTATGCTCTGTGCAGTACATTTGAATCCAGTGCCGAGAATACTGAGCTTCCATTGGTTTGTGAATGCTGCTTCCTGATTGGTTGAAAATCTGACTGTCCGGATTGGCTGAGGAGAGAAATACTGATTTCTTGCTTCCTGTAAGGGAGGGCACGCATCACTCGAAACAGGCTCGATACAAAGCAGGAGGGAATTGTATTAGCAGTTACGTCATTCCCCTCCTACCCAACTCTCCAATTAGAACTTGTAGGTGAGGAGTGAACAATTCAATAGAGGAGACATGGAAAGCAGGTACATACTGTATTGACCTGATATCAATGCTGGCAGCTGATAGGGTTAAAGGTAATACTCTGCTGGCACTGAAAGTGTTAACAGCAATACTCCGGGAAAGTTTTGGCACAGAAGGGTTAATTGCAATACTCTGGGAAAGTGCTGGCAATAAAAGTATTAATCGGAAAGTCTGCTGGTGCTGAAAGTATTAATAGGTCTGCTGTCACTGAAGAGTTAATGTTAATACTCTGTTGGCACTGAAAGTGTTAATGGCAATACTCTGAGGCAATCTGCTGGCACTGAAAGGTTAATTGCAATATTCTGGGGAAGTGCTAGCACTGAAAGTGTTAATGCCATTACTCTTGGAGTGCTAGGCCACACTACTGCACTTTTAAGCCTGATGGGATTGCGGTGGATAGAAATGGCCCTACCACCTTGGTCTAGGCAAGCTTGAGAAGAAAACATTTTAAATATATTAAGGTACAGTGTGCACAGTCCTATAAACGGCCTGTGTTATTAGTAGGTATGCATAACAAAATAAATTATTGCCCCTTTAATCAGGTGGTAAGGAATAATGGGACCCATAGTCAGCCATTTGGCAAAAAACATTTTTTACTTATTAAAAACTTTTTCTTGTAAACTATGCTGGGATTAGTATTTCAATATCAACTAAGTTCATTTTACTCATGTGCCGTTGTTACATGATCATTGCTGCCTAAAATATGCAGTTTTTATATCACTTAAGTAGAATTTTAAAATTGTCCCTGTTGGTGGTTAAACTATCTGGGTTATTCAATAAAAGTTCTTATTTAAAATGGTGTTAATTTTGCCCCAACCAATCAGATGTTAGCTTTCAAATGTTAAATAATATCTGATTGGTTGGGGCAAAATTAGCACCGTTTTAAATGATAAGAACTTTTAATGAATCACCCTGTATATTGGCTTTGTGTTTAAGGTCGTTGTCCTGCTGGAAGGTGAACCTCAGCCCCAGTCTCAAGTCTTTTGCTGACTCCAAGAGGTTTTCTTCCAAGATTGCCCTGTATTTGGCTCCATCCATCTTCCCATCAACTCTGACCAGCTTCCCTGTCCCTGCTGAAGAGAAGCACCCCCAGAGCATGATGCTGTCATCACCATATTTGACATTGGGGATGATGTGCAGTGTTCATTTTTCGCCACACATAGCGTTTTGCATTTTGGTCTCATCTGACCATAGCACCTTCTTCCACATGTTTGCTGTGTCCCCCACATGGCTTGTGGCAAATTGCAAAGGGACTTCTTATGCTTTTCTGTTAACAATGGCTTTTTTCTTGCCACTCTTTCATAAAGGGCAACTTTGTGCAGTGCACGACTAATAGTTGTCCTATGGACAGATTCCCTCACCTGAGCTGTAGATCTCTGCAGCTTGTCCAGAGTCACCATGGGCCTCTTGACTGCATTTCTGATCAGCGCTCTCCTTGTTCAGCCTGTGAGGCTTACACACAGGTGCACACTATTTAGTCATAAGCACTCATCAGGCAATGTCTATGAGCAACTGAATGCAGTCAGACCAAAGGGGGCTGAATAATTACGCACACCCCACTTTGCAGTTATTGATTTGTTAAAAATGTTTGGAATCATGTATGATTTTCATTCCACTCACGTGTACACCACTTTGTATTGGTCTTTCACGTGGAAAATTGATTCATGTTTGTGGCAATAATGTGACAAAATGTGGAAAACTTCAAGGGGGCCGAATACTTTTTGCAAACCACTGTATAACCACTTCTGACAGTTAAAGGGCATGTCCACCCTTATAATAAATTTCCCCCATATTATTCTATTTAACATAGAATATCTTCCTAATTAACTAAAATATCAACAAGTTTGATATTTTTAGAAGCTACATACCCGCAGGATTTTATGAGTGAGGTAAGTTTGGATCACAATGCAGATACCTGGCGCAGCTCTTCGTCGAATTGTAAATTATTTTTTCACATTTTCCTTTTTTTTCCAACTGTAAAATCAGAGACAAAACAAATGCAAATTTCAGCTAAAAACTGTAGAGGAAAGTTCAAAAGCATCTCAAATATGAAAGCCTAACCTCTCCTGAATAAAATGGCATGGCACATTCATGGGTGTACCCAGAGACATGGCCACCAACTAACCCAAAGGGGAACCAATGTCAAATGGCAGTAACAGTAAAAAAAACTAGTAAGCTCTGTAGTTGAAAAGTCTGCAGTTTTTTACACTAAATACCTCTGTAACTCATAAATACCCCCACAAACTATATATTTTTGAAATGTAAACACATTCAGCTACGTAACACTGTGATTCTTTCATTCATACCAGCGATGGTGTGGGTGTAGTTTTTTGTAGAAATTTGCACTTTTAGCAGATTTTTGGAAACAATTAACATAAAAACTCTTTAAAAAAAAAAAAGTTGACAAACATCAATTTCCCAAATGTCCTGAATCAAATGGTATGCCATATGCATGGTTACACACCTGGACATGAAAGTAACTAGCCATGAAGTGAGACAATGCACAATGGCTCAAAAACAGCGAAAATATTTAGGGCTCGTTCACACTAGGAACGGACAAAAACGCAACTTAAAAACAGTGTGTTTAGTGATGTTTTAACACATTTTTGTATCCATTGCAAACAGTATGCAGAGTGTTGCCTTGCTCTCATACTAATAGCAGCGACAACCAGAGGTACTGGGGGCATCCCCTGCTGGAGTAGCGCCAGGAGAAAGGGCAGTTTTGGGTGCTGTACGAGGACCTTAGGCACATCCAGAGAAGTTCTTTAACTACACTCCGATGTCTATTGAAAGGTAAGACTAGTTTTTAATAAATGTTTCATGTATGTGTTATGCACACACTATACTGTACTGATGTAGCTTTCAGTCTTCAAATGGTGTCTCTCCACATGTTTGGAAACTACAACTCTGACTGCAAAACCAGACAGCAAGCAACAAGATGCTGCCAGTTTTCATTTTCATACATAGAGAAGGACACAGGTTGGAGGTTCCTGTCCAGTGGTAATTGAATTAATGTTCTATAGCGATATGTCCTTCAGAAAAAATAAACCCTATTACCAAATAAAACTTTATTTAGTAAACACTGAGGAGAGCTGTGCAAACACACATTATATACCACAAATATCAAAGTGCTTTCCAAAAATAAAAGTGCAAACATCTTTGCAATGTGCAAGCATACAGCAAATATGTATTCAATCATCCCATTGCAAATAGCATTATTCTAAGAATATTTTAAAACACTTCCACAAACATACATTGCAAAGACCACAGTTGCCCTGGCACCAACTATTTCTTATTTCAGAATAACAAGATTGCATAAAGGGGTGCACCTCACACTTAAATATAATTGCAAAAGGAAAGAAACACAGAAAGTGGAATAATGAGGGCACACCCAAGTAAATTCATTAGAAAAAATCCTTTATTTACCCACGGGCTATCCACACTTGAATAAATAAAGTGTTTTTTTTATAACTAATGAATTTACTTGGGTGTGCCCTTATAATTCCACTTTCTGTGTTTCTTTTCTTTTGCTCAAACATACATTATTCAAATATTTAAAAGTGCTTGTACATTATTATAACATTATTATCCCCGGCAATAACTAATATTAAATTATTTTTATATAAATCTTCTTAGAACTTAGCATGTAAGCAGCATCCCTCAAAACCCACATGTCTTTGGTCCTGTTCTTCCGGGAGCAACTGTGAGTCATGGCGGCAATGCTAGCCGTGACTGAAAGCTATTCCAGGACACACCTCCTATGTGGGATATGCTTGTGAAGGTTCTCATTCATCCAGGTCATGGTATATCTGTTGTATTCAGTTAGATCAAATGGACTTAAAGTTAGTTTGCTAGTCATCCGACTATCCGTCTGTCAATTCAGACACAAGTACAAGAATCTGTTGCCAATTATGTACCCAGGAAAGTCCCGATTAGCATATTACAGCTAGGTGACCTTCTGAATTCAAGGCGTGATTGCATTGTGGCTAAGAGGTATTATAGGAACTGCCCAGGGTATGGTGTCAAAACAGCATTGTACATGGCAGACAGTTGGTGTCAAAAAAAACCCCCACACCTCTATTCAGGCTTGGTTTCTTTATTTTCACATAAATGGCCTCCTTGACACCTCTCTTGAACCAGTCATGTTCCTTTGCCAATATGTTTACATTACAATCTACAAAGGTATGACCTTTTTCCTTAAGATGCAGGTACACGGCTGAGTCCTGACCCGAGGAATTGGCTCTTCTTTGCTGGTCCATACATTGAGGCAGTTACTGTTTGGTCTCCCCCACCTACAAATCAGAGCACTCTTCCCTGCACTGCACATATGATGTTGCTTTTCTGGTGTTTCGGTAATGAGTCTTTAGGATGTACCAATTGCTGCTTGGAAGAAGTCAGGGAGAATGGTAAACTGGAAGCAGAGGTTTATAGAAAACCAACCCACACAGATCAGTATTTGATGTTTGACTCCCACCACCCTTTAGATCACAAGCTGGGTATCATCAGAACCCTGCAACACAGAGCTGAGAACATCCCCACCAGCACAGAGGCGAAGGCTAAAGAAATAAAACATCTCAGAGGATCCCTTAAAACTTGTGTATATACAGACTGGGCCTTTGTCAAAAGAAGTTGAAGGAAAGAAAAGAACACGAATACCAACAGTAAAGGGGTTAAGCAAGACAGGAGAAAGAACATGGTCATCCCATATGTAGCAGGGGTCTCCACAAAAAATTAAGAAGAATTTTCAAAAAATACCATATCCCTGTCTGCTTTAAACCAAGCAACACACTGAGGCAGCAATTGGTACATCCAAAAGATCCAATACCAAAACACAAGAAAAGTGACATCATATACGACGTGCAGTGCAATTAAAGGGCAATTAAAAAAGGTTTGTACATCACTGTGCTGGTGTTGTGTATTATAAGGGACAGTTTTGTCGGTACCATGCAATGTGCATCCTACCACATGTATAGGAGCCTGGAGCAGACGTTCCAGGGGACCTATGTCTGTGCCAGGTGTGAGTGGGTTGCCCATTTGGAAGCTGAGGTGGAGAGTCTAAGGGGCCATTTTGCAGCATTGCAGGGATTAGCAAATCTGGGGGGGACAGCAGGCATGGCTGTGGCCAGTATAGAGGTGGGTGGAAGTGGGAGAGGGAAGGTTGAGGGGGGAGGTAGTTTTGTTAGGGTAACCAGGGGAAGTAGGGTTGCTTCTTCCCAGATTGCCCATCCCAACTGATTTGCTGCCTTAGCTGAGGTGGAGGAGGACAGCTCGGAATTAGCATATATGGAGGGGGCTAGTTTCTTGAGCACCCAGGGGACTGCCATCTTTGATACAAGGGAGGAGGAACTTAGGATCAGGAATGCTAGGCAGGTGGTAGTGGTAGGGGACTCCATTATAAGGAAGGTAGATAGGGTAATCTGCTGCCAAGACCCTACATGCCAAACTGTGTGTTTCCTGCCTGGTGCTAGGGTTCAGCATGTGGTGGATCGTGTAGACAGATTATTGGGTGGGGCTGGGTGTGACACGGCGGTCTTGGTTCACATTGGTGCCAATGACAAAGTTAGAGGAGAAGGGAAGTTCCTTAAACATGATTTCCGAGAGCTAGGGGCCAAGTTAAAAGCAAGGACTTCCAGGGTAGTGTTTTCAGAAATACTACAGGGTTTGGGTATATAGAGAACTGGGAAGACTTTGCTGCCGGCTACAGGCTCTTTAGTAGGGATGGGTTGCACCTCAATGATAGCGGTGCAGCTTTTTAAGGTGAGAAGATGGCTAGAGGGTTGGAGGAGATTTTTAACTAGGTTTGGGGGGGAGGGTATTAGCAGTCCCACTGGCATAGTGGCCCAGGAGGAAAGCAGAGTATAGATAGGCCAGTGGTGTGTGGAAAGGGGGGTGGGGCTAGCATAGGGGATAGGGAGGCAAAGTGTATGAATAAATTACAGGATCATAATCTAAAATGTATGTTTGCAAATACGAGAAGCCTGCCTGACAAAATGGGTGAATTGGAAATTATGGAGTTCAATGAAAAGTATGATAGGTATAGCAGAAACGTGGTTGAACAGTCCTCATGATTGGGCTGTAAATTTAGAAGGATACGCCTTGTTTAGGCTGGGCAGAGAAAAAAGGAAAGGGGGAGGAGTATGTGTTTATGTTAAAAAACAATTGAAGCCAAATTTAAAAGAAGAGATAATGGATGTTAAAATGGAGGATATATAGGTGGAATTAGGCAACAGGAAAAGGGTAATGTCATTGTTGGTGTCTGCTATAGGCAGACACCATACCTTACCTATGATTAAGTATCGTCCAGATACGAAACACGTCAGGTGTTTCGGTCCTGGGGTGTTCCTAATGGTTTTACCTATTTCTGAATAAAATTGTTTTTTAACTTACCTGGAGTTGTGGTTCTGCTGTTTGGTGTGCATGTAATACGGAGCTGTGGCAACGGGCTCGGGGCTTGCTGCACCCATGCCATCCTCCAAGTTTGGTGAGTGTGTCTTTGCTACTCTATGGTTACTTTGTGATTTGCAGCCATGGATGCTTATTGCTCTGTTTCAAAGGAGGTTTACTTTCAGCGACGGGCCCGGGGCAACCGCACCCGGACCAACTTTACCACCCTGTGAGTGATAATTGATTTCTTTCACTCACGCTGTCTCTAACTTTTACTTTTTACTATGCAAAATCTCCTTTAGTACGAAAGGGGTGGTCAAAATGTAGCAAGGCACTTATCTTGGTTGTGTGGTTACTTAGACACACCTACATGTTGCTCTATTGTTGTTTGTAATTATCTGCTATAAGCCGCCAAATGCTAGCAGAGAGGAAATGAGTCAGCTTCATATGCAGTTGGCAAGGGCTGCAAGTTTGGGAATGTGCTCATTATGGGGGAATTTAATTACCCTGACATTGATTGGTGTAGTGGAACTGCCATCTCAGAAAAAGGCGATGAGTTCCTAAATTTGCTGCAGGATAATTTTTTCTCACAGGTGGTTGAAATTCCTACTAGAAAAGGAGCTCTGTTGGATCTGGTAATATCTAACATCGTGGCGTGCATTTTAGATCTGAAGGCTTAGGGAATACTGACCATGAAATAGTGTAGTTTGGACTATGTTATCGAAAGGAATCGTGCGCTGGGTTAACAAAGACTTTTAATTTCGGGAAGGCAAATTTAAGTCAGAGGGTAGGGATTATAAAAACTGTAACAAGGAGTGTAAGAAAGCAATCAAACTAGCTAAAATTAATAATAAAGTTATTATAGCTGAACAAAGCATCACTAAGACTTATTTTTTTAAAAAGTATATTAATAGTAAGAAGATGAGGACTGAGAATGTGGCACCATTTATTAATGGGGATAAGTTAGTTATGGAGGATGGCAATAAAGCAAATGTCTTGAATTTTTTTCCCCCTCTGTATATACTATAGAAGATCCAAGTACAGATATCATAGAGTATAGTAGCAATAATGGTATAAAAGATTTAAGTGCACTTTGGTTAACCTAGCATATGGTACAGAAATAAATAAGGTTAATCTCCTGGACCAAATAAAATGTATCCTCGGGTACTTAGGGAGCTAAGTTCACTTTTATCTAGGCCATTGTTTCTTATTTTTGCAGATTCCCTCATGTCCGGAGGTGTGCCTCTGGATTGGAAAAAGGCTGATGTTATTCCAATATTCAAAAAGGGTAGTCATTCAGAGCCATGTAATTACAGGCCTGTAAGTTTAACTTCAGTGTTGGGGAAGATACTGGAAAGTTTAAAAAGGGAACATGTTCTAGAGTATGTTTCAAGGACTGACATTATAAGTAGTAACCAGCATGGATTTAGGAGGAATAGATATTGTCAAACTAACTTGCTTAGCTTTTATAAGGGAGTAAGTAGAAATTTAGACTCTAGCATAGCAGTAGATGTAGTTTACTAGGATCTTGCAAAGGCTTTTGATATAGTTCCCCATAGGCAACTAATGTATAAGCTGAGGTCTGTTGGTCTGGGGAGTCACATTTGTACATGGATAGAAAATTGGTTAATGAATAGGATGCAGAGAGTAGTTGTTAATTGGGCTTCATCATTATGGACTAAAGTGCTAAGTGGGGTGCCACAGGGTTCTGTGTTGGGGCCGCTTCTATTTAATCTATTTATTAATGATTTGGAAGTGGGTATTGTGAGCAAGGTTTTGTGTTTGCTGACGACACAAAAATTTGTCGATCATTAAAAACTTCAGAGGATGTGCAATCATTGCAGGGTGATCTAGATAGATTGTCACATTGGGCTAAGTGGCAGATGAGATTCAATGTTGAAAAATTTAAGGTGATGTATTTTGGACTTAAAAATCCCTGTGCTGCTTATACTATAAATGGCTCAGCCAGAGCCAGAATGGTATTGTCTTGTATAAAGAGAGGTATGGATTCAAGGGAGGAAAATGTTATTCTTCCTCTTTACAAAGCATTGGTAAGGCCTCATTTGGAATATGCAGTGCAATTTTGCAATCCTGTGTACAAAAAGGACATCTTTGGAATGGAAAGGGTTCAGAGAAGGGTAACTAAATTAATAAGGGGATGGGGGGACTTGAATATGAAGAGAGACTGGAAAAGTTACTATTATGTACGCTGGAGAAAAGGCGCTTGCGTGGGGATATGATTACTGTGTATAAGTACATACAAATAATACATACAATAAACTATCTGGGGCATTGTTCACCAATAGAACATTTCAGAGGACCCGTAGCCATCCCTTAAGACTTGAAAAAAGGTTTCAAGTTCGGAAAGGGTTTTTCACTGTGAGAACGGTAAAGATATGAAACTGTCTTCCAGTGGACGTGGCTATGGCAGGTTCATTCGTCAGTTTAAAAAAAAAACTGGATGAGTTTCTGCAAACAAGGAATGTTGGTATTGATACATAAAGTACATAAAGTAGAGTTGATCCAGGGAAATTTCCGATTGCCACTTGGAGTCAGGAAGGAATTTTTTTCCCCTTCATAAATTTGGTCTTTTTTTTTTTTTGCCTTCCTCTGGATCAACAGTTAGGCAGGAAATGAGGATATTGCTAGATGGGTTGGACTGGATGGACATATGTCTTTATTCAACCTCAAATACTATACAAATACTATACAGTGCAGTAAAGAGTGCTCTGATTTGTATGTGGGGGAGACCAAACAGCAACTGCCTCAACGTATGCACAGAAGAGACAATTCCTTGTGTCAGGACTCAGCCGTGTACCTGTACCTTTGAAGATTGTAATGTTTTTTTGGTTTTTTTTAAACTGCTTGTGAAGGTTCTCATTCATCCAGGTCATGGTATATCTGTTGTATTCAATTAGATCAACTGGACTTGAAATGTAGTTCTTGAAGGCGTTTCGCTAGTCACCGACTGGCTTCTCAATTCAGAATGACTTGTACAAGAATCTGTGGCAATTATGTACCCTGGAAAATCCCAATTAGCATATCACAGCCAGGTGTTAAGGGTGTGAAGATAGTGGCTAAGAGGTGTTATAGGAACGCCCCGAGTAAGTGTTTAAACAGCATTGTACATGGCAGACAGTTGGTGTCGAACCCCCCCACCTCTATTTAGGCTTGGTTTCTTTATTTTCACATAATGGCCTCCTAAAATGGCAAAATATCTAGCTAACATCTTAGGACCTTTGGTGGGAAGTTCTAAGCATCACATCCAGAACTCTCAGGATTTCACCAACAAGATTGAAGATATAGTACTCGGGTGTAAGAAGAAACTATGGTGTCCTATGATGTGACATCTCTCTTCACTTGTATACCCACCAAGGAGGTGTTGACATGGTGAGAAAACGGCTGGGCTAAGACAGCACTCTTACCAGCAGAAACTGATCTCAACCAAACGGTGTGTTCCTTGTGGACTTGTGCCTGAATACCACCTATTTCAAATACAGGGATAAGTTCTATAAGCAAAAACATGGATGTGCTATGGGATCTCCAGTTTCACCTATTGTGGCCAACCTACATGGAGGAGGTAGAAACACCAGGCGCTTAATACCTTAAGGGCATAGCACCCAGCCACTGGTTCAGATAGTTGATGACACCTGGGTTAAAATCCACCAGAAGGAAGTACAAGCTTCACAGAACACATTAATGCGGTGGACCAAAACATTAAATTCACAAGGGAAGAGGTACAAAACAACAAACTGGCTTTCTTGGACTGCTTGGTAGATTTAGGAAAATGGTTAAACTGGAAGTAGAGGTTTACAGAAAACCAAACACACACAGATCAGTATTGATGTTTGACTCCCACCACCCTTTAGATCACAAGCTGGGGGTCATCAGAACCCTGCAACACAGAGCCGAGAACATCCCCACTAGCACAGAGGCGAAGGCTAAAGAATGAAACATCCAGAGGAGCCCTTAAAACTTGGGATATCCAGACTGGGCCTTGTCAAAAGAAGTAGAGGAAAGAAAAGAACACGAATACCAACAGTGAAGGGGAAAAGCAAGACAGGAGGAAGAACATGGTCATCCATATGTAGCAGGGGTCTCCGAGAAATTAAGAAGAATTTTCAAAAAAACATCGTATCCCTGTCTGCTTTAAACCGAACAACACACTGAGGCAGCAATTGGTACATCCGAAAAGCCACATACCAAAACACAAGAAAAGCGACATCATATATGCAGTGCAGTGCAGTGAAGAATGCTCTGATTTGTATGTGGGGGAGACCAAACAGCAACTGCATCAACGTATGGCCCAGCACAGAAGAGCCAATTCTCGGGTCAGGACTCAGCCGTGTATCTGCATCTTAAGGATAAAGGACATACCTTTGAAGATTGTAATGTTAACATACTGGCGAAGGAACGGACTGGTTCAAGAGAGGTGTAGGAGGCCATTATGTGAAAATAAAGAAACCCGCCTAAATAGAGGTGGGGGGGTTCGACACCCAACTGTCTGCCATGTACAATGCTGTTTTAACACCTTACTCTGGGCGTTCCTATAACACCTTTAGCCACTACTAAATCACACCCTTAACACCTGGCTGTGATATGCTAATGGGATTTTCAGGGTACATATTTGCCACAGATTCTTGTACAAGTCATTCTGAATTGAGAAAGAGAGCAGTCGGATGACTAGCGAAACGTCTTCAAGAACTACATTTCAAGTCCAGTTGATCTAATTGAATACAACAGATATTTTTTTTAAACTGTTTATTAAAGAAATAAACAAAAAAACAATAAATAACAATATAACAACTGTGTCAGTGTCATTTCAATGAATACAAAGATTATACAAAATAGAGCAATTTGTAATACTGTATTGCCTCCCTTGGATAAGGGGGGAACCAACCAGTTGCAATAGGGTAAGGGTATCTAATTGTCAGGTCCCTGTCTCAAATAGCTTCCTCCAGAGTACAAACACTCTATACACTAGGTTTTACATCTGTTGTATTCAATTAGATCAACTGGACATGAAATGTAGTTCTTGAAGACGTTTCGCTAGTCATCCGACTGGCTTTCTCAATTCAGAATGACTTGTACAAGAATCTGTGGCAATTATGTACCCTGGAAAATCCCAATTAGCATATCACAGCCAGTGTTAAGGGTGTGATTAGATAGTGGCTAAGAGGTGTTATAGGAACGCCCAGAGTAAGGTGTTAAACGCATTGTACATGGCAGACAGTTGGTGTCGAACCCCCCACCTCTATTAGGCTTGGGTTCTTTATTTCACATAAATGCCTCCTTAACAACCTCTCTTGAACCAGTCACGTTCCTTCGCCAGTATGTTAACATTACAATATTCAAAGGTATGTCCTTTATCCTTAAGATGCAGATACACGGCTGAGTCCTGACCCGAGGAATTGGCTCTTCTGTGCTGGGCCATACGTTGATGCAGTTGCTGTTTGGTCTCCCCCACATACAAATCAGAGCATTCTTCACTGCACTGCACTGCATATATGATGTCGCTTTTTGTGTTTAGGTTGGGGTCTTTCGGATGTACCAATTGTTGCCTCAGTGTGTTGTTCGGTTTAAAGCAGACAGGGATACGATGTTTTTTGAAAATTCTTCTTAATTTCTCGGAGACCCCTGCTACATATGGGATGACCATGTTCTTTCTCCTGTCTGCTTTTCCAGACAGAGGAGAAAGAACATGGTCATCCCATATGTAGCAGGGGTCTCGAGAAATTAAGAAGAATTTTCAAAAAACATCGTACCCCTGTCTGCTTTAAACGAACAACACACTGAGGCAACAATTGGTACATCCGAAAGACCCAATACACTAAACACAAGAAAAGCGACATCATATATGCAGTGCAGTGCAGTGAAGAATGCTCTGATTTGTATGTGGGGGAGACCAAACAGCAACTGCATCAACGTATGGCCCAGCACAGAAGAGCCAATTCCTCGGGTCAGGACTCAGCCGTGTATCTGCATCTTAAGGATAAAGGACATACCTTTGAAGATTGTAATGTTAACATACTGGCGAAGGAACGTGACTGGTTCAAGAGAGGTGTTAAGGAGGCCATTTATGTGAAAATAAAGAAACCAAGCCTAAATAGAGGTGGGGGGTTCGACACCAACTGTCTGCCATGTACAATGCTGTTTTAACACCTACTCTGGGCGTTCCATAACACTCTAGCCACTATCTAATCACACCTTAAACACCTGGCTGTGATGTATGCTGGGATTTTCCGGGTACATAATTGCCACAGATTTCTGTACAAGTCATCTGAATTGAGAAAGCCAGTCGGATGACTAGCGAAACGTTCTTCAAGAACTACATTAAGTCCGTGATCAATGAATACAACAGATATTTTTTTTAAACTGTTTATTAAAGAAATAAACAAAAAAACAATAAATAACAATATAACAACTGTGTCAGTGTCATTTCAATGAATACAAAGATTATACAAAATAGAGCAATTTGTAATACTGTATTGCCTCCCTGGATACGGGGGGAACCAACCAGTTGCAATAGGGTAAGGGTATCTAATTGTCAGGTCCCTGTCTCAAATAGCTTCCTCCGAGTACAACACTTATACACTAGGTTTTACATCTGTTGTATTCAATTAGATCAACTGGACATGAAATGTAGTTCTGAAGACGTTTCGCTAGTCATCCGACTGGCTTTCTCAATTCAGAATGACTTGTACAAGAATCTGTGGCAATTATGTACCCTGGAAAATCCCAATTAGCATATCACAGCCAGGTTGTTAAGGGTGTGATTAGATAGTGGCTAAGAGGTGTTATAGGAACGCCCAGAGTAAGGTGTTAAAACAGCATTGTACAGGCAGACAGTTGGTGTCGAACCCCCCACCTCTATTTAGGCTTGGTTTCTTTTTTCAATAAATGGCCTCCAACACCTCTCTTGAACCAGTCACGTTCCTTCGCCAGTATTAACATACAATCTTCAAAGGTATGTCCTTTATCTTAAGATGCAGATACACGGCTGAGTCCTGACCCGAGGAATTGGCTCTTCTGTGTGGGCCATACGTTGATGCAGTTGCTGTTTGGTCTCCCCACATACAAATCAGAGCATCTTCACTGCACTGCACTGCATATATGATGTCGCTTTTCTTGTGTTTAGGTATGGGTCTTTCGGATGTACCAATTGTTGCTCAGTGTGTTGTTCGGTTTAAAGCAGACAGGGATACGATGTTTTTGAAAATTTTCTTAATTTCTGGAGACCCCTGCTACATATGGGATGACCATGTTCTTTCTCCGTCTGCTTTTCCAGACAGGAGAAAGAACATGGTCATCCCATATGTAGCAGGGCGGTCTCCGAGAAATTAAGAAGAAATTTTCAAAAACATCGTATCCCTGTCTGCTTTAAACCGAAAACACACTGAGGCAAAAATTGGTACATCCGGAAAGACCCAATACCTAAACACAAGAAAAGCGACATCATATATGCAGTGCAGTGCAGTGCGTGAAGAATGCTCTGATTTGTATGTGGGGGAGACCAAACAGCAACGCTCATCAACGTATGGCCCAGCACAGAAGAGCCAATTCCTCGGGTCAGGACTCAGCCGTGTATCGCATCTTAAGGATAAAGGACAACCTTGAAGATTGTAATGTTAACATACTGGCGAAGGAACGTGACTGGTTCAAGGAGGTGTTAAGGAGGCCATTTATGTGAAAATAAAGAAACCAGCCTAAATAAAGTTGGGGGGGTTCGACACCAACTGTCTGCCATGTACAATGCGTTTTAACAACTTACTCTGGGCGTTCTATAACACCTCTTAGCCACTATCTAATCACACCCTTAACACTGGCTGTGTGATATGCTAATTGGGATTTTCAGGGTACATAATTGCCACAGATTCTTGTACAAGTCATTCTGAATTGAGAAAGCCAGTCGGTATGACTAGCGAAACGTCTTCAAGAACTCATTTCATGTCCAGTTGATCTAATTGAAATACAACAGATACCATGACTGGATGAATGAGAACCTCACAAGCACTAAGGTTTTACAATATGCCCTCTCCCGAGGGTAACATGGTCAACCTGGGTATGTATCAGTGTTTTCCTAATATTTATCGAGGTCGATTGTCAGGCATAAAGCCGATCTGGTCCTTATGTTTAATTTGATTGAACTTTTTGCTAAGACCTTTGCCAGTATTATAGTCGGTATTAGGAGGGAAATTGGTCGGTATGACCCACATCTAATGGATCCTTTCCTTGTTTGAGTAGTAGGACGACATGTGCCTCACACATGGAAAGAGGGATGGATCCAGTTTGAAACGCTGTTTGGAAAGTGTTTATATAAGTGTGGGAGGGGATATTATCCATATCTCTTAATATTTCACTGGGATGCCGTCGGGCCCGGAGATTTCCCAGGGGTCATACTGGCAAACTGCAGCTTGGAGTTCTAGCAAGGTTATTTCAGCGTCCAGACTGGAGACTCTTGGTGTGTAAGGGTTGGGAAGATTGTGTTGATTAGAGGTGTTGAGCAGGGGCACTGGAACGGCAGTTGTGACTTACAGATTAGCGTAGTAAGAGGAGAAAAAATTGAGGAGTCAGGGGTGTTTGTTAGTATTTTTATATATTATCTTTAATTTGCATGATTGTGTTTTGATCAGAGGGGCGTGTGCTAAACAGGCAAAGTAGTCTGGCGGACTGATGGCCAAACTCGAAATATTTTTTTTTTGAAAGATGTATTTTCTGGAATATTTTTCAGCTAGCAGAGTCGTACAGGTATTGTGGCAACTGCCAGGCAGACTTGGGTGGTGGTGAAGGGTTTGAAGGTGTAAGCTGCTTCCGCATCTTGGAACACTTTTATTAGTTGGTCCTCCTTTAGGGACGAAGTTTTTTAATATGGTGATATAGTATTTTTGTAGGTTTCCCCTCAGTACTGCTTAAAGGCGTCCCATACTACTTCTATGCTACAGTTTCTGTATTATCCTCAAAGAATGTTGATTCTGGCTGGGGAATGGGATTGTGGTCTGGGAACAGGGTTAACCAGAAGGGGTGGTGTATAGCCAAGGTGTGTTCCTGGTTGTGTGGTCTGCAATTTGAGTAGGATAGGTGAATGATCCGAAAGGTTTTCTGGGAGAGTATTATTTCTTTAGACGTCTATTCGTGAATATAGTCGATACGGACAAGGTATTATGTGTTTTGGAGTGGCATAATACTCCTTCAGATATGGATGGCGAAGTTCCAAAAATCTACCCATTGAAGATCAGTAATTATTTTTGTAGTGAAGTTGGAGATTGTGGAGATCTGGCTGGGGTTGGGAGTATGTGTAATTTATCAATATGGTGTTCATCAGGGAGTTAAAATCACCAGGCATAATACAGAGGCCTGAGGGGATTTAAGTATGAAGGGGATAGTTTCCCTCAGAGGGATTGGGATGCCCGGGGGGTGTGTGTGTCATAGATTCCTATTATTACATACAGGGTACCCTAAATATTGAGAGCTATACATAAATACTTTCCATTTCTATCTGATTTAACCTCAATAATGGAGTACCCTTAGTTGTAGCGCAACAGCACTGAGACTCCTCTAGAAAAGGAAGAGTATGTCTGTGCGCTGTCCAACCTATCCATGGCTTTGGAGGTATTGAATAGTTGAGGGGAGAAAGAGAAGATGAGACTCTGAAGGCATATTATATCAGGTTGATAGGCTTGGATTTGGAAAAAAATAGCTAGTCTTTTGGGGGTCATTCAAACCCCACACATTCCATGATATTACCCTAATCATATATTAAAAATGAGTAGATTAGTAGGAAGGTTGATGCACCTGAGAGGTTGGGAGGTATGAGCTCAAAGATAAAAAATATATGGGGGGGGGGGGGTTGCTTAGCAATTATTAACATAATATAGGTGAATGACACTTTAAAGGACAACTCCACCCTTATAAGAACATCTTTTAGAAAGAATGGCCTCTTTTAAAATATGTTGATATATCATAGTTTGTCCTATGAATTCATTACGTATGCCTGCTATGCTTCTGGATACCTCATGGATACTGAGCAATTTAGAAACCTGTACTGAGCCTGGGCATGTCAGAAGGGTAGACAGAAATTAACATTCAGTATTGGCTGTGATGTCAACTGTCAAATCCATATCTGACAGTTATTAACTGGAAGAACCAGGAAGCAGAAACAGGGGGAAACAGGACATTGTGCAGGATTTCAGGTTAGACTATAATATATTTCACATTTCAAACTATTACCGTTTGGGTTTGAGAGGTGATTTACCTGTATGTAAGTTTTCATTTTGGGGCTGGACTTGCCCCTTTAAACAACAGAATAACAGTAATGATATATTTTACCAGAATTGTAGTTGACAGACAATGTCTAATAGAACATATTCTAACTATACTGGGAAAACAAATTGTTCCCAAATAAGTTAGAACTAGATTGTGGGGATGCACAGAGTGCAGTGTTCTGTAAAGAGAGCAGAAGCGGCATTGGTTTTTTGCTTCCCTGAACAGCATATTAACATTATAGATATCCAGAGAAAATGAAACAAAACAACTTTACCTATAAAATGATACACCTGTTTATAACCATTTACTAAATATCTAGCCCCTTCTGCTAGGTCCACCAATCACGGGGGGGATAGGCCACAGCCAATTCAGCTCTACGAAACAACACAGGGTGTTAAGCACTAGTTGGGGTATGATTACTCCCTCCCACCCACCTAATATAGGGGTCCACTTCACACAAAGTAGATGGTCACAGTTGCCGGATTCGCCTTAGTAGTGATGTAGTGGAGTAGTGCCCCATTTGAAGAGTGAGTCGTGCTCAGCTTGTAGTAAATCTATCAATTTGGCGATCAATCTCCTCACACCTCAACCAGAGCCCAGCCGACAATAACACCCGATTCACACAAACAAATTGGGAACAATTTAGGCCACTTATAAAATCTATGGGCTCCCCTCTCAGGTCAGTTATACCAGCATGGGACTCGGGGACCCAGCCCACACCTTTTTCCCGTTCCAGTAGCCCGGGGAAGCAGGCCGCCCAACCAGGCGGATCATGACAATGAAAGGGCCAAAGGTTGTGTTTGCTGGTTGTAGTTAAACTCTCTTTCCCCCTTAGTGGAGGGGCTTGCCTTCTATAGGTCATTCGACCATATTATATTAAATTGGGTCATGTGAGTTTACGGCTCAAAGGCGCTGTAGTGGAGGGAACACCGGAAAGTTGAATCAGGAAAGCCAATGCCTGATCGTGTTCAATCAGACCACTACTGGTCAGCTACTTCCCCAGACATGATCCATAATCCAACAGCCCAATATCAATCCTAAAAACAGCATAATTGCTACACACAAAACCATAGGGTAGGTGGGGGGGGGGGAGAGAGAAAGAAGACAGAAAGAGGAGAGGGGGGAAAAAAAGTGGGGGGGAAGAGTATGTTGAACGCCAACAAGATATAAAGGAACAAATCAAAGTAGTAATTGGTGGAAGCATCAGTTAATACCAGTTATGACCTGAGACTCCCAATCACAGATTATTATAATCATCATTATATATATCGGGGGTGGAGGGATAGGCAGTCCCGGGGGGGGGGGGGGGGGGGTTCGAGGGACCTTCAGTACAATTAGGAGATCTAGGGTGTTGAATGGTATTTGGTGGGTCCGTGGTAGCAGATATGACATAAGTGGCCCTAAAACCTCGGCCACCAAGTGTGAGTAACAGGTTCCAGAGTCTCAGTCCTAGTTCAAGCGGTGGGCTGGTGAGTATCCCCCATAGGAATGGATGGTTGTATGTCACGGTCACCATCATGGCTGACCAGTATCAAACGTGCCGCCACAGAAAGGGGGGGGAAGGGGGAAGGGCAGGGGCATCTATCAGCGTGCCCAGTTGTTACTCACCAAGACCCTGTGTGCGGGTAGCGGAGGCCTTTCAATAACAGGTAAATAAAAAAAAATTTCTGTTGGGCCCCCATTCAAGGAAAATGGAAGGGGTCCAGTGGCAGGAGAAAAGCATCCAACAAGCGCATAGGGACAGTTTCCCTCAAATAGGAGGCAGCAGACGCCAGGTCCTCTTGCTTTAGCGGGAATCAGCCAGTTGCAGGCCTAGGCAGCAGTTTTGAGAATCTGACCCTGCCCTCCGATTGCATGTTTGTATGTTCTCCCTGTGCTTGGGTGGGTTTTCCTCGGGCACTCGGTTTCCCCCAGAATCACAAAGACATATTGATAGGTTGGTGTTCAAATAAATGTGCTTAGATTGTAAGCTTTTGGAGCAGGGCCTGATGTGAATGTGTGTAATTGTAAAGTGCTACAGAAATGTTGGCGCTATAAATCCACAATAATAAAAATATATGTTTCCTCATATTATACAACTATCTGTGCATACCCTGACACCCTACATATTACCATAACCATGTTCTCTATAGATCTCTGATGCCTGGCTCATTCATTTCTCTTTCGCTTCTCTAATGCCTCTCCTCTCTGTCAGTCCCTTCACTGGTTGCCCATCATGCAAAGGATCTAGTTCAAACTGCTTACCTTATCCTATAAAGACTATCCAATACAGCTCCTCCATATCTCAGAGCTTATCCACCAATATCGTCCAGGCGCAACCTCCGACAAACAAATTATCTCCTCCTCTCATCCACCCTGGTCACCTCTTCCCATGCTTGCATTCCGGACTTTACCTCTTCTCTGGAACTCCCTTCCTCCGTCTGTCCGTCACTCACCATTCCCCTAACACCCTCCAACGTAACCTTAAAACCCACCTCTTTAGGTAAGCATATAACCTGGTCTAAACATTACCTCTTACTACCCAATATGATCCAACCCGCCTTCACACTTCACTGCCACTATAGTCAGCCTACCGATTCCGCAACCTTATGTCTCACCCCATATCCTCTAGTCGTAAGCTTGGGCAGGGTCCTCTTTCCTATTGATCACGGTATTGCTGTAAAACTCCACAGTTTACTATATTATGTATACTGTGTATGTAATATGTATTAACTTGTAAAGTTAGCAATAGTAGATATGTTATAAAAATTGCCATCCAAAAAATATATACACTTAATTGTATGTAATATGTATAACTTTGTATAAGTTAGCAAATAGATAGATATGTTATAAAAATGCCATCCAAAAATAATATATCATTAATTGTATGTAATATGTATAAATTTGTATAAGGTAGCAAATAGATAGATATGTTAAAAAATGCCATCCAAAAAATATATATCACTTAATTGTATCTTACAGTTATCATAGACATAAAAAAGAAAAAAAAAAAAAAAAAAAAAAAAGATGGCAATAGAATCGTTGTACAAAAGAGGTAAAAAATATATAGTTGGGGGCCCCAACCAGGGAGTATCTCAATGATCTCTCCCATCTTAGATAGTTTAACCATTTATGACAGTGTAGATATTTGACAACTATATATAAATCCCAATGTCCTCCAATATGGCAAGCTCCATTGTCCAATATTTGGGATGATACATTTCTCCTAAATTTGCTACATATCTTATTTTGGAAATGCGGTCAAAAGACAACATTCCAGAAGTTCTAATCCAGGGGAATTTCACTTTAAATCCAGAAGCATAATCAGAATATTAGCTCTGATGTAGAGAAAGTGGCGTACTCTATCCAGTTCTTTTTGTTGCAAATGTAGACATCGCAGAAAAATCCTTAAAGGGCATGTCCACCCCCAAAACTATAATCCCCCAACACTGGCCCCATCAGTAGTGTAGTTTAATCCTTACCTCACATCCCAGCTCCAAGGGTTCTCCTGTAGTCCCCCCCCCCCCTCCTGGACACTGCCCTGTACCTGGCCTCCCGGCCCTCCCTCCCCCTCCCCTCCCTCCGTTGTGCTATCCCTCCCCCTAGCATAAAACCCCTTTTATACTGTATTCCCCATGTCTCCCAGCCCCAACCGCATATTTTATATTTTTAGAAAGCTCCCCAATCTTTTACTTACCTCTCTGCTTTCCTACGCGGAAGTGAGCTGCCGGCAGCCGCCGTCCGTGATTGGCTGCCGCTAGCCAATCACAGACGCGGCTGCGGTCCCGCCCTCTGCTGCATTTCCTCGCAAGCAGAGGGCCGGAGCGCGACGCAGGAAAGAGGGGAGGTAAGTAGAGTTTGGGGGGCTTATCTAAAAAAAATAATAATGCGGTTGGGGCTGGGAGCCCAGGGGGGATCAATCATAATAAAAAAAACGATTTAGGGTGGACATACCCTTTAACTCCACTGAAGCTCCAAATGTCAAAGTGAAGTATAGACTCCGATATAATCTATTAGAATAGATAGGATCCTGTATTTAAAGTAATAATAATGCAATTAGATAAATACAGTCCAATCCAAATCCTCGTTAATCCCCTTGGTGCACAGATATTAAGAAGGATATCCATCTGACCCTTTTGTAGAAGTCTTTTTTGTGTATCCCCACCTCTAAATTACAAGATATTCTTCCAGACCAATACATTTAAGTCTATCAGTTGAACCACCATTTACATTCAGGAAATTCGGTACAGACGTGCGGGGCATATAGGAGAAGTGTGCTATCTTTTAGCTAAGGTATCCGCGGAAGCGTTACGGCGTTATCTGCGAATTTCCAGGCATTTTTCCCATAGACTATAATGGTAACAATCCTCAAATGTGGATATTTCAAAACAGTTTTTTTTCATGGTTATAAATACAAATGGTGATACCCCCAACCCCCCACACAGACCCAGGTACACCCACCTACTGACCTACCTTTCCATTCCCATGGAAGCCATATTCAATGGTAAGTAAAAAAAAACTAATTTAGATTTATTTCTCAATAAAAGATAGTTGTATGATTGTAAACACAAAAAAGACATACCCCCTCAACCAGACCCAGGTACACACACCTACTGATCTACTTATCCATTACTCGTGGCAGCCATATTTAAAGGGAAACTAAAGTCAAAAAAAAAAATTTTGATTTATCCAATAAAAGATAGTTTTATGGTTGTTAAACACAAAAAAGACATTACCCCTCAACCAGACCCAGGTACACACACCACTGATCTACTTATCCATTACAGTGGCAGCCATACTTAAAGGGTAACAAAGAAAAAAAACTAATTTTGACCAATCATCAAAGAAGGTTTTTTTTTAACTCTCAACCCGACACGGGTACACACACCTACTGATCACTTATCCATTAATATGGCAGCCATAGTTTAGGGTAACTAAAGTAAAAAAAAAACTCATTTTGACCAAAAAGTAAGTATTTTATTCCCCAACCTGATATGAATACACACACACCAACTGACCTACCTTTAATGCAGTGTGACATTTAAAGGGTAAGTAAAAAACAACAATGTCCTCTTCATTGACATTATTGAGTTTTAAAATCTGCAGCACAAAACACACAATTCCTTCCAAATGCAGTCTTTCAAGCCAAATGCAAAGTTTATACTTAAACTTTCCCTTTTAGTTGAATCTAATCTGCCACCAGCAGCCCAATGTGACCATCTATCTAATCCCTGCACAATTGCACATCCTCTGAAGTTTTTCATGGTGAACAAAGTTTTGTG
Source organism: Hymenochirus boettgeri (assembly GCA_019447015.1). Lineage (NCBI taxonomy): Eukaryota > Metazoa > Chordata > Amphibia > Anura > Pipidae > Hymenochirus > Hymenochirus boettgeri. Next base: position 176,594,509 of record CM033473.1, read on the forward strand.
TCGTCAGCAAACACAGAAACCTTGCTGATAATATCCGCTTCCAAAATCATTAATAAATAGATTAAATAGAAGCGGCCCCAAAACAGAACCCGTGGCACACCCCACTTAGCACTTATAGTCCATAATGAATAAGCCCCATTAACAACTTCACTGCATCCTATTCATTAACCAATTTTCTAGCATGTACAAATGTGCCTCCCCAGACAACAGACCAGAGTCTAAATTTCTACTCAATTCCTCTATAAAAGCCAGTAAGTTAGTTTGAAAAGATCTATTCCTCCTAAATCCATGTGGTTACTACTTATAATGTCAGTCCTAAAACATACTTTGAATATGTCCCATTATTAAACCAGTATCTTCCCCACCACTGAAGTTAAACTTACAGGCCTGTAATTACCCGGTGTGAACGACTACCCTTTTTGAATATTGGAATAACATCAGCCTTTTCCAATCAGAGGCACACCACCGGACATGAGGGAACCTGCAAAAATAAGAAACAATGGCCTAGATAAAACTGAACTTAGATCCCTAAGACCCGAGGATGTATTTTATCCGGTCCAGGAAATTTATTAATATAAAGGGTATGTCCACCCAAAAAATAAACCTTTTAATGTTCTTTATATAATAGCACCAACCTCAAACGCCATGTTATATTATAAAACAATTATTTTATTTTTCTAAAAATCAATTGCTTTGCCCGATATTTAATGAGATATAATCAGGCTGCACTTCCGCTCGACTTCCCTCTTAGCTGGACCCCGCCACTGCAGCATAGAAAAAAAAAAGATTCTTCCTTGCCAGACGCCAATCAGAACCCAGCGTGTGTGTGTGCGTGCGTGTGTCGAAGCCGTCTGGGCTGCAACATGTTAATCCCGATTTCCACCGTATACATAACTTTACAGCTGCGATTGGTTGATTGGGAAAAGAGGGCGGGATCCAGGGGTCAGATCATTACTGATGTAACTTCCTCTGTGCTCACTGCTGGATGTTAACAGACATGCGCGAGAACATGAAAAGAAACAGTCCATGCTGCAGGATTGCTGCCAGCTGCAAAGATCTGTAATTTAGAACCACTGGACCGATTTACATGCTATAAAGTTTGTTTTGGAGCACTTATTTGGGCCAAATAAATATAGAAAGTTAGTTTGGGGGGTGGACATGCCCTTTATCCTTATTTAGTTCTTTCTGTACCATATCCTTGGTAACCAAAGTGCACTTGAATCTTTTATACTATTATTTGTAAAAAATAACTGAGCCAAAGCCTAGCTGCACTGCATAGTTAACCAGTGGTGCGGCTACTCAATACGTGATCTATGCACATACGTCATTACGCATATGCACTCTACTACATGATCGCAGTGACGCGGTCACGTGATCTAGAGAGGGGCGTGATTTGTCCTTTGCTTGGGCCTATATAACATGGTTGGCGGAAACCGGGGCTTGCACCTTTGAAAACGCCTGGAGAGTACTCAGAGCAGCTTCTCTGAGTACAGCAGGGCCTGCACCTTAACTTCCATGGATTGTACCTTCTTTAGTGTTGAGCCATGCATAGGGACAGATAAGTATACACTGTGTTACTACTGTAGTTAACCTTGATATTAGACAGTGCTAATCACGGATTAGAGTCTGACTTTATATTTATGCTCTGCAACTTTATACCATCCCGCTGCTCTACCTTAAATGCTGCAAGTGTATATAGTATATTTTAAGTTTTTAATTAGTTGTTTGCACATTACCAATCCCTAATATGTGATGTGTCTACACTTTAAAAAAGGAATGTATATAATGTCACACTAAATAAGTTGTGTGCTGCAGATTTTCTTGCTCTTTATATTTGTTTATATCTCATTTTCATCTGTTCAGCACCTCCCCACTATACTCAGATACCTTGGGGTTAACTAGTGCCATACCTAACTTTGACTTTTGTTAATATTAGATATTACATCACCAAGGAGTTCACTAGTAGGATGCGAAAGGCGAGAATTCCTATTACTTATTATACCATTATCAATAGTAAAACAGGGTCTCTCTAAAGAAAAAAATTGATAGCAACTCGAATTTAACATGTTAAAGTCAACAGTGTCAAGAGAATTTTTTTAGTAGCAAATGCTTTAATGAGTATAATGATAGACAACAAATCTAGTCCCAATGGGGAATGCTAAATATCTTTGCCTGTTAAAGTATCTCCACCCACAAATATACATTTTCTGTAGTGTAGAGGTGCTGCAAGAGAAGGGGCCAAGGGGGGCCTGCAAGGGGAAAGGCAAAGGGAGCTGTAAGGAAATGGCCAAGGGGGCTTCAGGGTATGGTCCAAGGGGGCTACAAGGGAAGTGGCCAAAAGGGGGCCTGCAGCAATTTTAAATGTATGGTCTGATTCTGCCTCTACCTGAAAAGTTTGCCCCAGAGCGGGAGGGCCACGGGGGGAGGGGGGGCGCTGCAAGTGGAGGGGCTACAGGGGGCTGCAAAGGAAAGGGCCAAGGGGGCTGTATGGGAATGGTCCAAGGGGGGGCTACAAGGAAGGGACCAAGAGGGACCTGCAAGGGGAGTGGCCACAGAGCCCCAAGAGAGGAGTGGGAAGGGCAAGGGGGGCATTATGGGAGGCAATTAAAAAAAGACAGTGCCTTCAGTCACATAACTTAATCTCTTTCTGGTTTTTTTCTGCTCTATCCTGCATTAGCATGTGCCCACCGCAAAAATAGAAGGAGGGACTAGTATTTGTGACTGCACGATTCCCCCTAACTTCTGATCAGTGATTTCTTCTTATTTGGATGTGCAGCTTGTAGAGAAGTGGTTGATGGCTCATTTTAAAGGTAGGAACCTGGCCTTTCAATTAAAATCAACTTGTTGTGGAGACCACAAATACAAGGATGTATTTCATCCAGTCCTGGGGCTTTATTGATTTAACTTTGTCTAATTGTTTTTGAGCCATACCCTCTGTCAGCCAGAGGAAAAAAACAGGTTTAGCACAGTGTTTCTCAACCAGGGGTCCGGGGACCCCTAGGGGTCCCAGAGAGGTGCATGGGGGTCCCCAAGAGATGTGACAGAAACGTAGTATCCACATTGTAATGAATAAAGATTATTTTTTCTATATATTTACCAATGTTCTTGTATAAATTATGTGTTTGGTGTGTTGATGTCTGAAAGACAAATAAAAAGTAAAGTTTTTAGTAAGGGTCCCCACCCTGCAATGAATTTGAGTGCATTTCTTTTCAATAGAGATTATTTATAGATCTATCATTTATATTTGTATAAATTATGTATTTTGATGATTGATGACTGAGAAAGAAAAAGATAAATAATAATATATAATTATAATTTTATGTAGGGGTTCCCCAGACACTAAAATAGTTTCAAGGGTTCCCCACAGAAAAAAGGTTGAGAAACACTGATGTAAACATTTATTTACTGTATTCTGATGGCAGTTACAAACTGTCATAGACATATTAAATCGGTCTAGTCAGGACACCACAGTTCTCCTTTAGGTTATTCATTTATGTTGCCATTTATGTTGCCATTAAAAACTTAAAAAAAGAGTCTATTGACTTCGTTGATATACAATTAGAGAATTTTTATTAGCCTACATCTGTTTGGTAGACTTGTCTGAAAAGGTGAATAACAGGTGATAACACAAACAATTTGTGTTCTTGTTCCCTCTCATAGTCCCTCTAACGAATCAAAAATTATTTAATTGTTAAATGAGGGGTCCCCAAAGTGTTGATCTTCAGGGTTTTATAGGACTATGCATGCGGTCAAAAGGGGCCATTGCACTGCAGATGTAAAAGAGAACAATACTGCCAGATTAAATTATTTAAATTAACTGTTTTTCTCACTGGAGAACTACAGTGTAAATATATTTTTTTAAATAAAAAAGAAATAAAAACTACTGTACATATACTTAGTATAAGTCGATCCAAGTATAAGTCGTAGGTACCTATTTTTACCCAAAAAATTAGTAAAACATGATTGACTCAAGTATAAGTAGAGGGGTAGAAATTATGACACTACTACTTTGATTCTATATTGTTTTGAGGCTTTAGTTGCCCTTCAAATGGACAGCAGATTTCCCATACAGTAGTCCATACAGTAATAGCCAAATCCAGTATGGCTATTACTGGATGGGATTCTGCTGTCCATTTAAAGGGCAACTAAAGCTCAAAACAATACAGAATCAGAGGCAATATTTAACAATAGATACCATCTTCCTGATTCTGTAGTTTTAAAGCATTAGTTACCCTTTAATAAAGAGTTATCACACACAGTAACCTCCAATCCATGCCGCTCCAGATGTTTTGGAAACTACAACTCCCAGCATGCTTACTTGCTGGGAGTTGTAGTCCCAACAGATGCAGTGGCAGCACTGCACTCCCCCAGAGCCCTTCCAGTTCAGTGGACTTGCCTTTGCGTAATAACCAGCACCTCTGGCAGGTCAGTGCTGGTTCCAGCATGGCCCTGTATTTGGCCTCTGACCTTGCTACTGCAGCAACTCTTCTGGTGCCTGATGTCCAGTAATCGGCCGGCCACTTGCATCCGCCAAAATCCTCTGTGCGTGGGGGTGACGTCACAACTCGGTGCTGGGAAGAGGACCAGCCGCGAGTAGTGATGTCACCCACCAGAGGAGTTAATATGGAAGCAAGTGGGCCCGGCCGATTACTGGACTTCAAATGTGAGTGACCCGAGTATAACTCGAGGTTCGATTTTAGGTATTTTTATAGCCTAAAAACCTCGACTTATACTCAAGTATATACGGTACCTGGGACAGAGGTGGTGTGGGTTGATATTCTTACCTACCAATAACATTTTGCTGAGGAGCACCAGAGTATTCCCTCTAAGCAGTGTGCGTTGCACGCGCACACAACTATACAGCTCTGTGCCACACAGGTGAAGTGGTGCCACACACAGAAATCTTGCGCCCATAATTTCCGTCCTAAAATGGATGTCTGTCTTCACTATCAGGACAATTATTAAATTATGAAACATTTTGCATTGTCTTAAAGGGGAAGTTCAGTGCAAATATAAATTTGCTTTGAAGAAAAAAAAGAGCAGTAATTTTCCCTCCTAATGACCATAACCTGCCCATCAGCATTGGTCGGTGTATTAAAAAAAAAATACTTACAAAATACTGAATCCTGTTAGCAGGACCCTAATAGAAACCATTATGGTTTGCCCATGACCCAGCGCTGGGTTGGTTCAGTTGTCAGTAGAGATCTGTGGTGTTTGACCCATCCAACAGCCAATCAGTAGGAAATTACTGTTGGGAACATTCCAAGGTAGTGCATTCTGGGAAGAAGGAGGACCATTACAGAACCTGAAAATGTCAAGCCCACTAATGCCAACAGCGGAAATACAGAATCCCACACTGCTGTTTTAGGCTTCCGGGGCAGGGTGGAAAGGGGGGTGTGTGGCGAGGCGGCATGACATTATGCAAGTGTTGTGGCTAGTGCCCCAGGGGGGGTGGAGGGAGGCGGGTTATGGGGCGCACCAGGGCGTGGTTGGGAGAAAAGGGGCGTGACTAAGGCGGGAAACTAAAGTCTTGTTTCAGTCGCGGGGGGCCGTGGTGGTCTTGCGGGAGACCACCCCAGAATGAGGGGGGACTCCCGGACAATGTGGGAGAGTGGGATACCTGGAAATAGCAAGGGGTATAAATTCAAATGATTTTTCAAAATAACTAGGATACAATTATAACACTAAGAATTGTATGATATTTTTTCACTCTCTTGAACCAGTCACGTTCCTTCGCCAGTATGTTAACATTACAATATTCAAAGGTATGTCCTTTATCCTTAAGATGCAGATACACGGCTGAGTCCTGACCCGAGGAATTGGCTCTTCTGTGCTGGGCCATACGTTGATGCAGTTGCTGTTTGGTCTCCCCCACATACAAATCAGAGCATTCTTCACTGCACTGCACTGCATATATGATGTCGCTTTTCTTGTGTTTAGGTATTGGGTCTTTCGGATGTACCTTGAATCATCTTATTTTATTTTTCACAAATCCTCCTAAAAACACGGACTTCTTTGGATCAGTGGGTCTGGAATTCTTCATGTAGTGAAAGCATGGCTCGTAACGTAGCTGAAGGTGTGTAGATTCCAAAAATATATAGTTTGTGGGGGGAATTTCCATGTTTCGGGACTGTTTCCTTAGAAAAAGGTAGGCTGTTCAAATTAACGAGCACTTTGATTCTTTCTTGTAATTGCATTTGTGCATGGTTCCCATTTGAGCTAGTTGGTGGCCACGTCTCTGTGTTCATCCACGCATATGGCATAATGTTTGATTCAGAACATGTGGGAGATTGATATTTAGTGGGGGGTTTATTTGTGGGGGCATTTCCAAGTTTTGGGGCTGTTTGAAATTACAGAGCACTTTGATTTTTTTCTTGTAATTACACTGTGCATGCGTCCGATTTGAGCTAGTTGGTGGCCACATCTCTGTGTACATCCACGCATATGGCATACTGTTTGATTCAGAACATGTGGGAGAGTGTAATTTAGTAGGGGGGTTTATTTGTGGGGGGCATTTCCAAGTTTTGGGCTGTTTGAAATTACAGACAACTTTGATTTTTTTCTTGTAATTACACTTCTGCATTTGTCCCATTTGAGCTAGTTGGTGGCCATCTCTGTGTGCACCTACACATATGGCATACGTTTGATGCAGGATATGTGGGAGATTGACATTTAGTGGGTTTTTTTGCTTGTCAAGTTGGTTTAGGTAGGATTTCAATCCTTGAATCACTATTTTATTTTTTTTCACAAAAAAACACAGAGTTCTTTGGATCACTGGGTCTGGAATTCTTCTGTATGTATGAAAGCATGGCATCGTACGTAGCTGAAGATGTGTAGATTCCAAAAATATATAGTTTGTAAGGGGATTTTCCATGTTTGGACTGTTTCCTTAGAAAAAGTGTAGGCTGTTCAAATTCAGAGCACTTTGATTCTTTCTTGTAATTGCATTTGTCATGCGTCCCATTTGAGCTAGTTGGTGGCCACGTCTCTGTGTTCATCCACGCATATGGCATTGATTGATAATTGACAAATTGATAATTGACAAGTTTTTTTTTCATGACATGAAATTTGCCATGATTTTTAACTTTGAATTGTATTTTATAAATTTTTCCTGAAAATCTGGTAAAAAAGCGAAATTTTAAATGAAACTGCGCCCACACCATTGGTGGTATGCATAAAGAATCACACCATTGTGTAGCTGAAGGTGTGTAGATTCCAAGAATATAGTTTTGGGGGGGTATTTCTAATATAGAGGGGTGTTTAGTCTGACAATCTGAAAATTTGCTGAAATTGGGCCATTGTTCATTGGCTCACTTGTGGCTAGTTGATTCCAAGTTTGCGTGTGTAACCATACATAGGGCATACCGTTTGATTCAGGACATTTGGGAGATTGATATTTGGTAACTTTTTTTTACATACTGGGGATTTTGGCATGATTTCCACCTTTTTTTTCAAATTTTTTAGAAAATCTGCTAAAACTGTGAACTTCTACAAAGAACTGCGCCCACACCATTGATGGTACGAATGAACAAACTACAGAATTTCGTAGATAAAGGTTGTGGATTCGAGAAATATGGTTTGTGGGGGTTGTTTTGTGGGGAAAGATTGCAGACTGTTCAAATTCAGATTTGGCTGAATATTTTTGCTGTTTGGAGCCATTGTGCATTGTTTCACTTTGTGGCTTTTGGCTTCCACGTCCACGTGTTTACCACACATATGGCATACCGTTTTAATCAGGACATTTGGGAGATTGATATTTAGTAACTTTTTTTTAGATTCCATGAGGTTTTGGCATGATTTCTACCTTTTAGTTGTTTTTTGTTCATTTTTTCAGTCAAATGCGAATTTTCTACGAAGAACTGCGCCCACACCATTGATGGTATGAATGAACAAACTACAGTTTACATAGCTGAAGGTGTGTAAATTTCAGGAATATATAGTTTGTGGGGGGTTATTTCTAAGTTTCGGGGGGTGTTTTTGTGGAAAAAACTGCAGACAGTCTAAATTCAGAGTTGGCTAATATTTTTGCCGTTTCTGAGCCATCGTCATTGTCTCACTTTGTGGCTTTTGGCTTTCTCGTCCACGTGCGTAACCACACATATGGCATACCGTTTGATTCAGGGCATTTGGGAGATTGATATTTATAACTTTTTTTTTGATTCCATGAGGTTTTGGCATATTTTCTACCTTTTGAAGTTTTTTTTGTTCATTTTTTTCAGACAAATGCGAATTTCCACGAAGAACTGCGCCCACACCATTGATGGTATGAATGAACAAACTACAGTGTCACATAGCTGAGGTGTGTAAATTCAGGAATATATAGTTTGTGGGGGTTATTTCTAAGTTACAGGGGTGTTTGTGGAAAAAACTGCAGACTGTCCAAATTCGGATTGGCTAAATATTTTCGCTGTTTCTGAGCCATCGTGCATTATCTCACTTTGTGGCTTTTCGATTCCACCCCCGCGTGTGTAACCACACATATGGCATACCGTTTTAATCAGGACATTGGGGAGATTGATATTTAGTAACTTTTTTTTAGATTCCATGAGGTTTTGGCATGATTTCTACCTTTTTGAAGTTGTTTTTGTTCATTTTTTCAGTCAAATGCGAATTTCTACGAAGACTGCCGCCCACACCATTGATGGTATGAATGAACAAACTACAGTGTCACATAGCTGAAGGTGTGTTTTCAGGTATATAGTTTGTGGGGGTTTTTCTCGTTTAGGGTGTTTTGTGGAAAAAACTGCAGACTGTCCAAATTCGGAGTTGGCTAAATATTTCGCTGTTTCTGAGCCAACGTGCATTGTCTCACTTTGTGGCTTTTCGATTCCACGTCCGCGGGTGTAACTACACATAGGGCATACCGTTTTATCAGGACATTTGGGAGATTGATATTTAGTAACTTTTTTTAGATTCCATGAGGTTTTGGCATGATTTCTACCTTTTGAAGTTGTTTTTGTTCATTTTTTCAGACAAATGCGAATTTCTACGAAGAAACTGCGCCCACACCATTGATGGTATGAATGAACAAACTACAGTGTACATAGCTGAAGGTGTGTAAATTTCAGGAATATAGTTTGTGGGGGTTTTTCTAAGTTATGGGGTGTGTTTTGTGGAAAAAACTGCAGACTGTCCAAATTCGGAGTTGGCTAAATATTTTCGCTGTTTCTGAGCCATCGTGCATTATCTCACTTTGTGGCTTTTCGCTTCCACGTCCGCGTGTGTAACCACACATATGGCATACCGTTTGATTCAGGACATTTGGGAGATTGATATTTGGTAACTTTTTTTTACATTCCATGGGTTTTTGGCATGATTCTAATTTTGAATGTGTGTTTGAGGTTAATTTTTTTGGAAAATCTGGTAAAAGTGCAAACTTCTAAGAAGAACTGCGCCCACACCATTGATGGTATGAATGAATGAACTACAGCGTTACATAACTAAGGTGTGAATTTCAGGAAAATAGTTTGTGGGGGGTGTGGGGTTAGGGGTGGGGGGTGGGTTGTGGCGTTTTTTTATTTTTTCTTGTAATTGCCATTGCGCATGGATCCCATTTGAGCTAGTTGGTGGCCCCGTCTCTGTTTGCACCCACCATTATAGCATACCGTTTGATTCAGGACATGTGGGAGATTGCCGTTTAGTGGGTTTTTTTACTTGCAAAGTGGGTTTAGGTAGGATTTCAACCATTGAGTCCTCTTATTTTATTTTTTCACAAAATCTCCTAAAAGCACGGACTTCTTTGGATCAGTGGGTCTGGAATTCTTCATGTATGTATGAAAGCATGGCATCGTAACGTAGCTGAAGGTGTGTAGCTTCCAAAAATATATAGTTTGTGGGGGGTATTTCCAAGTTGATTAGGCTGTTCAAATTACAGAACACTTTGATTTTTTTCTTGTAATTGGACTTGTGCATGCGTCCCATTTGAGCTAGTTGGTGGCCACGTCTCTGTGTGCACCCACACATATGGCATACCGTTTGATGCAGGATATGTGGGAGATTGACATTTAGTGGGTTTTTTGCTTGTCAAAAGGGTTTAGGTAGGATTTCAACCCTTGAATCATCTTATTTTATTTTTCACAAATCCTCCTAAAAACACGGACTTCTTTGGATCAGTGGGTCTGGAATTCTTCATGTATGTATGAAAGCATGGCATCGTAACGTAGCTGAAGGTGTGTAGATTCCAAAAATATATAGTTTGTGGGGGGAATTTCCATGTTTCGGGACTGTTTCCTTAGAAAAAGTGTAGGCTGTTCAAATTACAGAGCACTTTGATTCTTTCTTGTAATTGCATTTGTGCATGCGTCCCATTTGAGCTAGTTGGTGGCCACGTCTCTGTGTTCATCCACGCATATGGCATAATGTTTGATTCAGAACATGTGGGAGATTGATATTTAGTGGGGGGTTTTATTTGTGGGGGGCATTTCCAAGTTTTGGGGCTGTTTGAAATTACAAAACCCCCCACTAAATATCAATCTCCCACATGTTCTGAATCAAACATTATGCCATATGCGTGGATGAACACAGAGACGTGGCCACCAACTAGCTCAAATGGGACGCATGCACAAATGCAATTACAAGAAAGAATCAAAGTGCTCTGTAATTTGAACAGCCTCACTTTTTCTAAGGAAACGTCCCGAAACATGGAAATTCCCCCCAACTATATATTTTTGGAATCTACACACCTTCAGCTACGTTACGGCCATGCTTTCATACATACATGAAGAATTCCAGACCCACTGATCCAAAGAAGTCCGTGTTTTTAGGAGGATTTGTGAAAAATAAAATAAGATGATTCAAGGGTTGAAATCCTACCTAAACCCTTTTGACAAGCAAAAAACCCACTAAATGTCAATCTCCACATATCCTGCATCAAAAGGTATGCCAATGTGTGGGTGCACACAGAGACGTGGCCACAACATAGCTCAAATGGGAAGCATGCACAAGTCCAATTACAAGAAAAAAATCAAAGTGTTCTGTAATTTGAACAGCCTAATCAACTTGGAAATACCCCCCACAAACTATATATTTTTGGAAGCTACACACCTTCAGCTACGTTACGATGCCATGCTTTCATACATACATGAAGAATTCCAGACCCACTGATCCAAAGAAGTCGTGTTTAGGAGATTTTGTGAAAAAATAAAATAAGAGGACTCAATGGTTGAAATCCTACCTAAAACCCACTTTGCAAGTAAAAAAACCCACTAAACGGCAATCTCCCACATGTCCTGAATCAAACGGTATGCTATAATGGTGGGTGCAAACAGAGACGGGCCACCAACTAGCTCAAATGGGATCCATGCGCAATGGCATTACAAGAAAAAATAAAAAAAACGCCACAACCCACCCCCACCCTATCCCCACTCCCCCTTAGTGGTATTTTAGGAAAAGCAGTTAGTACGGAGAGTCCACAAGTTTTTGCACACTTTTACTGATCCTAAAAATTAAATCTGGTCTTTTTTTGGTACCTCTGCAAAATTCCCTACTAAAATAGGCTGCTTAGTTTCCCTAAAAAATCGAAAAAAATAATGATCTGCGTTTACTTAGCGATATCACCAGGGACATTGGGAAGCTTGGGAAAGACAATTTTTTTTGCTAATTTATAGTTTTTAGGTTAAAAAAAAAAAGGTGTGGTGTATCACATTAAGATTTTATTTTGTGTGCCTTTCCCTTTTTTGGGGGGATCATTCCCAAAGTGATCATCAAATCATCTTAGGGAATGATACCGAACTTGGAATACGGGCATAAATGCCCGTTTTCCAATTCGAAATCCGATTAGAAAAATCAATTCCGGAAATCATTTTCCAGGAAGTGTTTTTTACATTGGCAAAGATCAATAATTGGTGATCAGAAGTGATCACCAAATTTTGACCTCTGTCCCCCCTTTTTTTCTAAGTCTTGGCTAGTAGCAAGACTTAGAAAAAATCTATTTGTGAATGGAACTTTGAGTTCCATTCACAAAATGTATAGTACAGCTGTCAGCATGACAGCTTGTGCTATACAAGTACTGCAGCATGATCTGAATGCAGATCACGCTGCAGTACCTCAACTAAACTACCAGGGGCAGCATCTTACACATTAAAGGGAAGACCCCGGTGAAGGAGGAAGCTCCGTGACGTCACCGGGGTCTCCCTTTCTGCTTCCTGAACATACTCCACATGGGACCGGCTGCACTAGCGGGACCCGGCTAAAGGTAGGCATATCTTCCGATCCCCCCTCGGATTTGGACGAAACCGAGGGGGGATCGAGGGGGCTAGGGGGGCAGTTGAATGCTGCCCCCCGATCGCCCCTAGCGGGGGCCAAATTGTTGCCGGCAGTGGGGAAGCCACAGACAGGTGAATATACAATCGTGGCAGCAGTGAAAGGGTTAAAGGGTATGTCCACCCTTCAGAATTTTTTTTTAGCAAACATTGCCCCTGTCCCCCCAGCCCCAACCGCTATGTTTGTAATATCAGAAAATGCCCAGAACTTTACTTACCTTCCCTCTTGCCTCCGCCGCGCTGCCGGCCCTTACTTGCGAGAAAATGCAAGCAGAGGGGCGGGACCGGCAGTCGCGTCTGTGATTGGCTGAGCGGCAAAAAAACGCGTTTTTCGGTGTGATTGTGTTTTGCGTTCTGCATTTTTAATTGCAATCGCATGCGTTTTTCTATACTTATTGAAGAAATCGCAAATGCAACGAAAATCGCACATGAAATCGCATGCTATTGCGTTTGCGTTGCAGTGTGGCTTGCAGTTGATCCAGAGGAAGGCAAAAAAAAAACCAGAAAAAAAAAAAAGGGGGAAAATTCCTTCCTTACTCCAAACTGCAATCGAAACTATCCCTGGATCAACCAGATCTATATGTATTAATATATATGGCCTTTCTTTCACAAAATTACAAAAATATGAGGAATTCACAGAACCCACAACTCATTCAGAACTAGTTCCTACAAACAGGGGTGTTCGTAGTTTTGACACCTGAAACAACTTTAAATGCCGCCTATCAGCAGACAGGGGCGATACGTGAAGTAGGGATCATGAGGAACATAGGCGTGGCTGGTGGAGGTGGGTATGGTGGGCTGACTTAGACTGACTGGTGAACTGAAGGGCTGAATAAACACTGATTGGTGGTCTGGTACTGAAATGCAGTATTGCAGGAAGGAGGAATTTTTTTAACTGCCACCTTATAAGTGTTCCACAGGGGTCGCGCCCTGAGCAAATGTTTCAGTTTGCTTCATGGTAGGTGACCCCTGCCTACAAAGATTCAAAGAACAAAAGCACAAACATTTGGAATAGGCAGTGCAGCTTTGGAATCTTATATGCAAAAGGGTCATCTTGACTCTTACTGGCTATACACAACCCTGTACTGGCAGCTAAATCACTCACTCCAGCAACCAAAGGGTTAATCGGCTTCACACATTTACATTTCCCTGCCCGCAGGGATAGAGTTAATTACCTTTTCATAAGCAAAACCTTCAATAGTCTTAAAGGAGAACTAAACTTAAAATTTTTAAACCTAATGTGAAAGTTTTTCTCCCCAGAACACCTATACATTGTAAGATTCTTCTCTAGTAAGTTGCATTTAGTACATGTAAGAAATAGATTCTGTAAATAAATAGGCTTCCATATTGTTGCCAGTACAACCCACAGCATGAAGTCATCAAAGAACCACGCCCCCTGACCCAGTATTCACTGTCCTATGGATAGAGTGTTTTCTATACAGATGTTTATACACAATATGGAAGTCCCTAAAAGACTTTGAAAGCTGATTGTTACCATAATCTATTAACCATTCAGTGTGACTTTCGGAAAATAAAAACTGTAGGGTAACAAGCAGCTTTCAAAGTCTTATCGGAACCCATATTCCATTTTCTATAGGAATTGTTTAGCAAAAAAAAAAAAAAAAAAGCTTCCAAATGTACTGGAGTACTTTGCTTGTTTAGTGGTGCGCATCGGGTAAGGCTCAGGTTTAAAATACAACAATTCAGAAGGTACAAGTTCAATACCCCAGACTTCTTTTTTTTTTTGTTTCTATTATGTCCCCAGCAAAAGACGAGGCTCCTAAATGTACCAAAGTGTTCAGCTTACTCAGTCATGGCTCACCTTGTAAGATGCCAGTTATAGAAACACACAGTCCAGAAAGTTGCAAGTTCTAATCCCCATAGTTTCTTTATTTTGTTTCCATTATGTTCATAGTAAAAGATTCTACATGTACCAGCTATCTACTAATTATCTCCATTAGCTAGAGGTAAGAGCTCTGCTTTTAGCAAGACAGAGTAAATGTACAAGTTGCAGGTTCTATTCCCCAGACTTACATTTATTTCTTTTATTTTTGCTGAAATGTTAGTATTCCATTTCTTACATCCATGCTATCTATGAAATACACTGTAAAGATTACTTATTTTTGTATGAAAAGTAAAGTATTAAATCATTGTTAGGACAGGAGCATTGAATGTGTTTGAAAACAAACAACTGAAATCTCTGTTCTGTGTCATGAGAAGGGAGGATCTCTGTGATGTACTGTGATTGGCTGTAAGCTTCTAGAGGGCAAGGTGTTTTGTACAGGCACATGCTCTGTAGTACTAACAAAAAAAAATTGTTTTGATCTGTTGAGTACTACAGAGCATGTGCCTGTACACAGACACTTAGATGGGGGTTTACCCAGCTAAGGTGGATTGTGGGAGCTGACCCTGTACTCACAGGTGTTTTATAAATCACCCAATGGCCACAGCAAAGGGAGAGTGAGACACAGCTTGTGTATGTTGTTGAATGTGCTCTGTCTATTGGGACAATGTTGTCTGGAGACTTTAGTTTCTTTTTAAAGACTATACAACACATGCAACTCAGAGGTAACTTAGTTCTTTTAGACAAAATTTCAAACCTAAATTTTACGTTTAATATTCCAAAAGTGGACAGTGCTATAATACAAATAATAGAAAAGGTTGTTATGAATAAAGCAACATCACACTATCAAACAGTTTTTTGTTTTTAAAATAAATAGGATAATATACACAGAACTTACAAAATTCTGGGTTCCAGAGGCAGGAAGAAATGTACACACCCCAACCAGGTTGGACCTCAGACCTTAGAAAGTTCCCCATCTTTAAAGGTCTCCTAATAGAATTTGCCCTCCCATCTGCGTGGGTGGGAGTACAACCTTTCATTGATCCTCAATTTACACAGACCCCCTATAACATTAAAGGGAAACTACCTTTAGAACGAGCCCTCAACCACCTCTCTAAGTCAGCCACCTCTCTATGTGCTGCACAGCCCAAGATATGAAGAATACACTAATCAGAAAGCTAAGGGGTGGGAGGTTCTGAATCTGCAGTCACAAATAGTAGTTCCACCTTTTAATCTGTGGTTCGCACATGCTCAGTGCAGGAGAAAGCAGAAGAAACAAGGAAGAGATCGAGCTACAGTGACTGAAGGGGGACTGAAAGGAAGGAGTGGGAGAACAGCACAGCCACAGCAGGAGTGTGTAAGGTGGAGGCTTATTTTAATGCCTCCAACACATGGACTGACTGTAACATGGTTTCAGAGCAGGGTGCTCTGAAAACCAGGGTATCAGGGTATCTGCTGATGCTGCTACTACATCACACATAAAAATGTAAATACAGTATCTTCAAAACTATGTAAAGAAAACTATCAAAAGTAAATTGCAAAAATACTCAGGTAAGTAATTCTTGTCAATTTACCTTAAGTCATTTTGGATGACAGTTACCCTTTAAATCTATACATTGTGATATCTCAACAACCTGATATTCTTTTCTACATGATTTATCCAAACAATCAACCAAACATGACTGGCCTCAGACACATATTAACAGGCATATTAATGTCTCTCAAGTGCTATATAAGACCATCATGTCTAGTATTGATTTAATGGGCCTTATCCTCTTTATAAAGGTATATATAAATCAAATTTTTTCCCTCCAGACCATCCTCCCTGACGTTTACCATGCCCAGGGTTTGGTTTGGGAAAGGTTATAACCTTTTTTTTTGAAATGGCTAGGGTCAATTAGCTTGGCTTCTAAGGTTCTGTAAGAGGTGGAATGTGGCTGCAAGAGTTCTGGAAGAGCAGTCCCTAACTATTAATGACCATACAGGTACCCAACTGTTAATCCTTCCCTGCCTTACCACAGTATGTGGCTTAAACATTACCCTGTCATGACAGAGGGTCTTGACTATACAGGCAGATTAGAAAGTTAGAGCTGTTTACACTGGAAAATGATTACCGTATACACTCGAGTATAAGTCGACCAGAGTATAAGTCGAGGTAGCTATTTTTACCTGCAAAAGGAGTAAAACACGATTGACTCGAGTATAAGTCGGAGGTAGAAAATAGGACCACAGCTACTTCCTGATTCTGTATTGTTTTGAGGCTTTAGTTGCCCTTAAAATGAACAGCAGAATTCCCATAGACTATTACTGTATGGGAATTCTGCTGTCCATTTAAAGGGCAACTAAAGCCTCAAACAATACGAATCAGAAGGAAACAATAGATACCATTTTCCTTATTCTGTATTGTTTTAAGGCATTAGTTGCCCTTAAATGGAGGTTTTTTTTAAACACTAACCCCTAATTCCTTACCACTCCAGATGTTTGGAAACTACAACTCTCAGCATGCTTTAGTTGCTGGGAGTTGTAGTTTCAAACATCTTCTGTGGCAAGCATGCACCTATCCCCCATCCCACCCAGGCCAGAGCTCCCCCAGTGGAGGAGAGGTCCTGCTTTAAGTTAATCTGTCTGCATCTATCTAAAATCACTAACTGAAATCCTGCAGCTGCATGCTCTCTCTCTCTTCCGCATCCACAGTCCAGGAGCCTGACGTTACTACTCACGACGGTAAGACCGGCGCAGAGTACTGACGTCAGACATAGCACACCGTGGGATGCGGAAGAGAGAGGAAGTGATCGACTGAAGCATTTCAAGTTAGTGGACTCGAGTATAAGTCGAGGTAGTATTTTTAAGCTTTTTTTAAAGCCTAAAAACCTCAACTATACTCGAGTATATACGGTACTTGAATCATCTCATTTTATTTTTCACAAAATCTCGTAAAAACACAGAGTTCTTTGGATACTGGGTCTGGAATTCTACATGTATGTATGAAAGCATGGCATCGTAACGTAGCTGAAGGTGTGTAGATTCCAAAAATATATAGTTTGTGGGAGAATTTCCATGTTCGGGACTGTTTCCTTAGAAAAGGGGTAGGCTGTTCAAATTACAGAGCACTTTGATTTTTTCTTGTAATTGCATTTGTGCATGTGTCCCATTTGAGCTAGTTGGTGGCCACGTCTCTGTGTGCATCCACGCATATGGCATACCGTTTGATTCAGAACATGTGGGAGATTGATATTTAGTTGGGGGTCTATTTGTGGGGGGCATTTCCAAGTTTTGGGGCTGTTTGAAATTACAGAGCACTTTGATTTTTTTTTTGTAATTAACACTGTTGCATGCGTCCCATTTGAGCTAGTTGGTGGCCAGTCTCAGTGTGCACCCACACATATGGCATACCATTTGATGCAGGATATGTGGGAGATTGACATTTAGTGGGTTTTTTTGCTTGTCAAGTGGGTTTAGGTAGGATTTCAATCTTTGAATCATCTTATTTTATTTTTCACAAAACCTCCTAAAAACATTTTCTTTGGATCACTTGGTCTGTAATTCTTCATGTATGTATGAAAGCATGGCACCGTAACATAGCTGAAGGTGTGTAGATTCCAAAAATATATAGTTTGTGGGGGGAATTTCCATGTTTTGGAACTGTTTCCTTAGAAAAAGGGTAGGCTGTTCAAATTACAGAGCACATTTTTTTCTTGTAATTACACTGTGCATGCGTCCATTTGAGCTAGTTGGTGGCCACGTCCCTGTGTGCATCCACGCATATGGCATTACCGTTTTATTCAGGGCATTTGGAAGATTGATAAAAAGTTTTTTTTACATGACATGGAAATTTGCCATGATTTTTAACTTTGAATTGTATTTTTATAAATTTTTCCTGAAAATCTGGTAAAAAGCGAAAATTGACATGAAACTGCGCCAACACCATTGGTGGTATGCATAAAAGAATTACACCATTGTGTGGCTGAAGTGTGTGTAGAGTCCAAGAATATATAGTTTTGGGGTGGTATTTCTAATATAGAGGGGTGTTTAGTCTGACAAATTGAAAAGTTGCTGTAATTGGGCCACTGTTCATTGGCTCACTTGTGGCTAGGTGATTCCACGTCTGCGTGTGTAACCATACATAGGGCATACCGTTTGATTCAGAACATTTGGGAGATTGATATTTGTTAACTTTTTTACATTACTTGGGATTTGGCATGATTTACCTTTGAGAGTGTTTTTTTTCAAATTTTTAGACAATTTGCTAAAACTGTGAACTTCTATGAAGAACTACGCCCACGCCATTGATGGTATGAATGAACAAACTACAGAATTACGTAGATAAAGGTGTGTGAGATTCGAGAAATATATGGTTTGTGGGGGTTGTTTTTGGGGAAAAACTGCAGACTGTTCGAATTCAGATTTGGCTGAAAATTTTTGCTGTTTCTGAGCCATTGTGCATTGTCTCACTTCTTGGCCATCTCTGCCACGTCCGCGTGTGTAACCACACATATGGCATACGTTTGATTCAGGACATTTGGGAGATTGATATTTAGTAACTTTTTTTTAGATTCAAGAGGTTTTGGCACGATTTCTACCTTTGAAATTGTTTTTGTTCATTTTTTCAGACAAATGGCGAACTTCTACGAAGAACTGCGCCCACACCATTGATGGTATGAATGAAAAAATACAGTGTTACTAGCTGAAAGTGTGTAGATTTCAGGAATATATAGTTTGTGGGGTTAGTTTACTTTCTTAGTTACGTGGGTGTTTGTGGAAAAAAATGCAGACTGTCCAAATTCGGAGTTGGCTAATATTTTCGCCGTTTCTGAACCATCGTGCATTGTCTCACTTGTGGCTTTTGCTTCACGTCCGCGTGTGTAACCACACAATGGCATACCGTTTGATTCAGGACATTTGGGAGAGGGAGATTGATATTTGGTAACCAATTTTTTACATTCCATGGGGTTTTGGCACGATTTCTACCGTTTTGAATGTTGTTGATGTTAATTTTTTTAAAATCTGGTAAAGTGCAAACTTCTACACAAGAACTGCACCCACGCCATTGATGGTATTAATTAACGACACTCGTGTTACATAGCTGAAGGTGTGTAGATTTCAGGAATATATAGTTTGTGGAGGGTTATTCTGAGTTGGAGGGGGGTTTTGTGGAAAAACTACAGACTGTTCAAATACAAAACTGGCTATTTTTTTTTGCTGCTACTGACATTTGGCATTGGTCACGCTCTGGGTTAGTTGGTAGCATGTCTCTGGTACACCCATAATGTGGCATACCGTTTTATTCGGGAGGGGTTAGGCTTCTATTTGAGATGCATTTGAACTTTCCTCCACAGTTTTAGTCTGAAATTCGCATTTGATTTTGTCTCTGATTCTACAGTTGAGGAAAAAAAGGAAAATGTGAGAAATAACTTACAATTGGATGAAGAGCTGCGTCGGGTATCTGCATTTTGATCGAACTTACCTCACTCGTAAAATCCTGCGGGTGTGTAGTTTCTAAAATATTATTTTAGTTAATTTGGAAGATATTCTATGTAACGGTCAAGTAGTGTTATACATTTCAATTTGGTGTAATATTCTTGAAGGTGCAGTTTTAGTTTGGGGGGGTCTCCTGTACAGGAAAAGTCGGGTACCTCCATATATCTGGTATCTTTGTACTCGGGAGGATCTGACTTTAGAAACAGTAAGATTTTTGTGCGTAACCTTAGGTAACTATAAATAAAAATGGGAAAATCCATGAAAATTTGCAAATTTTTCATTTTTTTTACATATTTTACCCATAATTCCAGTAAAATTTCCAGAAAATTGAAGTTACAAAATTCTGTTACTATGTAAAGTAGACTTTGTGCTGAAAAAAACAAGTATTATATTCCTGATTTACTGCAAGGTTTCCTACTGTAAAATTAGTCTAAAGCGATTAAGGGCAAAATCCTGAAAATTCTTCTGGCAGTTAACGCAAAAAAAAAAAAAATGAAATTTTCTGGCACTCAAAGGGTTAAAGGATCTCCATCCTAAAATCATTAATTTGATGTGTGTAGCTTCCTCCATCCCAACCTTAACCCCTAAACGCATGTGTATTTTTTTTTTAAAACTTTCTCCCTCGCTCACTTAGTCAGGTGACATCCTTTAAAGTGTGCAGTTTTAGGTTTAATTGTAATCCTTTTTCTGTAGTGTATCTTCCCTCCTCCCAACCCTGGTGTATATTTAAAAAAAAGTCGAAGAAAACTTACTTACCAGTCCGAGTTCCCTCGTCTTCAGCCAGTAATGCAACTTCCAGGAATTGAGTTGCATAGAGTCAGCCAATCACAGATGCAGTTGCCGGCTATTGATTTAGCTAAGAGACTCGTGGTAAGTAGTTCTTCTGATTTTTTTTTACAAATAACCAGGGTTGGGAGGAGGAAGCTACACTACAGAAAAGATAGCTCCTACTCTTCACTTTCCTGGAATTAGATAGGCACTGCAAAAAAAACTATTTGGAGCAGAGAGAATGGTATGGATTTTTTTAACACTACATTTTTCAGATAAATGTGAACTTCTACGAAGAACTGCGCCCACACCATTATTTTTTACACGCCACAATATCAATTATTATAATTTAAAAATAATTGTATTCTTACCTTTGTATGAAACTTTATTTAGTTTTATTTCTATGTATAACTGCTTGATCTAATTGAGGCTTGATAAAGGGAGAGGATAGTCCCGAAACGTACTAGTTGTAACACAATGTAACTGTGCACAATCGGACTATTTTTCTCTTGGAGTTTGATGACTGCAGGTGGGCCTAACTGTGCATGCACCTTGTACACACCCTGATATTTGTGGAGTGCTATTGGTTAATCTTTTTTTTCTAAAATAATACATACATACATCCTTAAAACTGAAGGAAAAGGTTTCATTTCAGGTTAGGAAAAGTTTCTTTCAGTGATAACGGTTGAAACTGTGGAACTGTCTTCCAGCATGGTTAAGTGGTATGGCAAGTTCACTGAATAGCTTTTAAAAGTGGGCTAGATAAGTTTCTAAAACTAAAAAATATTTAGAATCACTGGTAATTAATGTAATTCTGGTTGGTTCAGGGATAATTTCCAAATGCTTTTTGGTATCTTGGAGGATCCCCCTTCAACTGAGGTTAACGAGTAGGATATAAACCCAACTGCAAATCTACCACCATTTAATGATCGTTTAAAGGGCATAGTCCACCCTTTAATGCATCTTTTAGATGTGATAGGCAATGCTTCCCCAGCCCAAATGCTATAATATTATTGCCAGAAAGTCCCCCGATCATTACTTACCTTACCTCTTTCCTTCCCGCACAATCCCGGCCTCTGCTTGCATGGTACTGCAAGCAGGGGGCGGGACACGGCAGCCGCGTCTGTGATTGCCGACAATTCGAAATGGCGAAGGAGAGGGTAAGGTAAGTAATGATCGGGGGAATTCTGGCATTATATTATGCGGTTGGGGCTGGGAAGCATTGCCTAAAAGGGGGAGGGGGGAGAGGAGGCGAGAGGGAGGGAGGCCTACAGTGGCCATGCCAAACTTCTCCGGAGGGAGACAGGAGGCAGAGTCTATATGGACGGTTATCCTCCTGGTGGCCACTTTTTGGACTTTGGGGGGGGATTGTAGGAGAACCATTTGGAGATGGGATGTAAGGTAAGGATTTTACTTACACTAAAGAGTGGGGCCAGTAGTGGGGGGAATTATGTTTTGGGGGGGGACATGCCTTTTAGAAGCGGTATTGCAATTAGTGATAACACCCTTTTATAAATACCAATGTGGGTATTGCGCAGTACTTTGGACTGGATGGACATATGTCTTCATCCATTTATTCAAACCACAAAAATACTATGAGAAGTGAATGAGGTTTGGTGATTGTCGCAATAATGCTAAAGCATTAACCATTGGCGGACAATTAAAGAAGGCCGAAACTCACTATTTCTCGTCCGTTTCGGATTCCTGGATCTCAGGAAAATCCCGAAGATCCGAAACAATTTTCGAAGTATGGGGGTTATTTTCGTAATTTTCTAAAATAGCCTTGAAGTTCGAAATACGATCGGAGACCATTTTGAGTTTTCAATCGTTATTTTCGAAGATTTTCGAATGTTTGAGGCTTTTTAGAGAAATTTTCAAAAATAGCCTTGGAAAATAGCCCCGATTTAGAAAAATGATCAAAAATCAGAAACTCAAAATGATCTCCTATCGTATTGCGAAACTTTTCGAACGTTCAGGGTTATTTTAAATTTTTTCGAAAATAGCCGCTTACATTCCAAAATTATCGAAAATATCTTCCTGAATGCCCGGTTTTGTGTGGATCTTTTTCGGATTTCAGAACCGAGGGGTTTCCTCCGTGTCGAATCCAGATCCCATCTTAGCGACAATATTATAATATAGAAAGTACACCTTACAGTATTATCACCTACACTAATATGTGTATTCCCCCCCCCTCCTTTTGCCTTCCTGTGCTCTTGTGGCGTTACACATGGTAGAGAATTTTCTGTGCGAGGTGGCATGTCCGAGCACGATCGGTAACACAAACTGGCAGCTGTGGCTTCTATTGTCCATGACGGACAGTCCATTTGTACCCAAACAAATGCTCGCTAGTATCAACGCTCAGCGGACAATAATTTCCCCCGTGTGTATGCCTTTGGCACAGAGCCATCATAGCTGGACCCACACAAGCTGATAAGATTGAAATCTGGGAATTGCAGGCCAAGCCAACATCTTAAACTTGTTGTTGTGCTACCGCACATAGATACCACCCTAGAAACTATTTGCATTTGTGGGGGGCATTTCCAAGTTTTGGGGCTGTTTGAAATTACAGAGCACTTTGATTTTTTTCTTGTAATTACACTTGTGCATGCGTCCGATTTGAGCTAGTTGGTGGCCACATCTCTGTGTACATCCACGCATATGGCATACTGTTTGATTCAGAACATGTGGGAGAGTGATATTTAGTAGGGGGGTTTATTTGTGGGGGGCATTTCCAAGTTTTGGGGCTGTTTGAAATTACAGACAACTTTGATTTTTTTCTTGTAATTACACTTCTGCATTTGTCCCATTTGAGCTAGTTGGTGGCCACGTCTCTGTGTGCACCTACACATATGGCATACTGTTTGATGCAGGATATGTGGGAGATTGACATTTAGTGGGTTTTTTTGCTTGTCAAGTTGGTTTAGGTAGGATTTCAATCCTTGAATCATCTTATTTTATTTTTCACAAAAAAACACAGAGTTCTTTGGATCACTGGGTCTGGAATTCTTCATGTATGTATGAAAGCATGGCATCGTAACGTAGCTGAAGATGTGTAGATTCCAAAAATATATAGTTTGTAAGGGGAATTTCCATGTTTCGGGACTGTTTCCTTAGAAAAAGTGTAGGCTGTTCAAATTACAGAGCACTTTGATTCTTTCTTGTAATTGCATTTGTGCATGCGTCCCATTTGAGCTAGTTGGTGGCCACGTCTCTGTGTTCATCCACGCATATGGCATTGATTGATAATTGACAAGATTGATAATTGACAAGTTTTTTTTACATGACATGGAAATTTGCCATGATTTTTAACTTTGAATTGTATTTTATAAATTTTTCCTGAAAATCTGGTAAAAAAGCGAAATTTTAAATGAAACTGCGCCCACACCATTGGTGGTATGCATAAAGGAATCACACCATTGTGTAGCTGAAGGTGTGTAGATTCCAAGAATATATAGTTTGGGGGGGTATTTCTAATATAGAGGGGTGTTTAGTCTGACAAATCTGAAAAGTTGCTGAAATTGGGCCATTGTTCATTGGCTCACTTTGTGGCTAGTTGATTCCAAGTTTGCGTGTGTAACCATACATAGGGCATACCGTTTGATTCAGGACATTTGGGAGATTGATATTTGGTAACTTTTTTTTACATTACTTGGGATTTTGGCATGATTTCCACCTTTTTTTTCAAATTTTTTAGAAAATCTGCTAAAACTGTGAACTTCTACAAAGAACTGCGCCCACACCATTGATGGTACGAATGAACAAACTACAGAATTTCGTAGATAAAGGTGTGTGGATTCGAGAAATATATGGTTTGTGGGGGTTGTTTTGTGGGGAAAGATTGCAGACTGTTCAAATTCAGATTTGGCTGAATATTTTTGCTGTTTCTGAGCCATTGTGCATTGTTTCACTTTGTGGCTTTTGGCTTCCACGTCCACGTGTTTAACCACACATATGGCATACCGTTTTAATCAGGACATTTGGGAGATTGATATTTAGTAACTTTTTTTTAGATTCCATGAGGTTTTGGCATGATTTCTACCTTTTGAAGTTGTTTTTGTTCATTTTTTCAGTCAAATGCGAATTTCTACGAAGAACTGCGCCCACACCATTGATGGTATGAATGAACAAACTACAGTTTACATAGCTGAAGGTGTGTAAATTTCAGGAATATATAGTTTGTGGGGGTTATTTCTAAGTTTCGGGGGTGTTTTGTGGAAAAAACTGCAGACAGTCTAAATTCAGAGTTGGCTAAATATTTTTGCCGTTTCTGAGCCATCGTGCATTGTCTCACTTTGTGGCTTTTGGCTTTCTCGTCCACGTGCGTAACCACACATATGGCATACCGTTTGATTCAGGGCATTTGGGAGATTGATATTTAATAACTTTTTTTTAGATTCCATGAGGTTTTGGCATGATTTCTACCTTTTGAAGTTGTTTTTGTTCATTTTTTCAGACAAATGCGAATTTCCACGAAGAACTGCGCCCACACCATTGATGGTATGAATGAACAAACTACCTGTCCAAATTCGGAGTTGGCTAAATATTTTCGCTGTTTCTGAGCCAACGTGCATTGTCTCACTTTGTGGCTTTTCGATTCCACGTCCGCGTGTGTAACTACACATATGGCATACCGTTTTAATCAGGACATTTGGGAGATTGATATTTAGTAACTTTTTTTTAGATTCCATGAGGTTTTGGCATGATTTCTACCTTTTGAAGTTGTTTTTGTTCATTTTTTCAGTCAAATGCGAATTTCTACGAAGAACTGCGCCCACACCATTGATGGTATGAATGAACAAACTACAGTGTCACATAGCTGAAGGTGTGTAAATTTCAGGAATATATAGTTTGTGGGGGTTATTTCTAAGTTACAGGGGTGTTTTGTGGAAAAAACTGCAGACTGTCCAAATTCGGAGTTGGCTAAATATTTTCGCTGTTTCTGAGCCACCCCCCCCCTCCCCCCCCCCCCTCTCGCCCCTCCCCTCCCACCATCCAGATCCATCCTTGGTCCCCTGCATCCTAGGGTGACAGATGCCCCCGCCCAGACCTAAACGCCATGTTATTTTTTTTTTTTTTTAAATAATCCTAACTATACTTACAGCCCTTCGTTCCGACGGCGCTTCTATGACATCAGACGCGCCTGTGATTGCCATAGACGCGGCTGACATCATGAGAAAGAGCCGCGGGAACGAAGGGCAGTAAGTATAGGTAGGATTATATTTTTAGCTGGGCATGATCCTATTATTAATAATTAAAAACCTCTTTTAAGAGATTCAGTCAGAGACAGATTCTAATAGTAGTAGTGCTAGATCTTACTATTTGATGTAGACTGGCTCTTCATGTTAATTAACTTTGTCATACACGTGGCATTTTATTAACCAGCCAAATTTGAATGAAAAGGCTTCCCAGTTAGAGCCAGTGGAGCAATAAAGTTGGGGTATCTACACAGTAAGACACTTCTCCCAGGCATACAACAAAAAGTGTTCTGGAGTGACAATGGGGTGAGCAGCATTTGACCTGGATTGCACTGGATGGGCCTTAGTATAAAATTTAATTACCAGGAAGGCTGGATGATAGGTATGTTGCCTTAAAGGGTATCATCATTTGAAATCACAGAATTTACAGTGAAAGAAGTCACTCCAGAAACAGAAATTATAATATGTTCCCATCACTGACCTCTTATTAGGATCTTTGGCTGCCTGCCAGCACACTTTCAGCAACATTTTAGAAAATCAGCAGAGAAAAGAAGCATGAGGGAGGAGGGGAGGGAGTGGGAGATGTGTAAGCAAAGCAGTGTCCATGGTAAGGCTGTGCAGAGAAAAAAATGGTGACTTGTTAGTTATCTTCCCACAACCCCACTGTTATTCAATTGTATGTCCAATTTAAGTGTTAAGGCTCCTTCACCTTTATACACAGATATTGATGCAGATTCAGTTGTCATTATGACCTCATTCTCAGGTGCATCTACTTGTAGTAAGGCCTCAGGCCAAAAGTTATTTATAGAGCCAATTCAAAGGGCAAAAAAAGAGATTATATTTAAAGGAATAGTTCACACAAAAGTTAACTATTCCTTTAAAGTAGTGATTGAAGACCGGAAGACCTATTCCTACCTTCCGTTCTTTAATCACTTCACCAGGATCCAGACCGAAGGAGAGTATATTTACCTCGGGCATGATCTACCGAGGCTTCATTGACAACTGTCAACTGCTTCTGGTTTAGTTTACTATAGCGCGCAATACCGCTGTGCGCTTTCTGAAACTAGACCAGGAAGCTCACTTTTGTGTGAACTATTCTTTAAACTAAACAATAATATAAAAACTTTGTTCCATCATCATGCGATCTGTAGGGGTGTATTTATAAAGTATGTCACTGTAATGTAAAGCTGTAAAATTGGCCCATCGTTTCTTAGGTTATTTAAATGTTACTTGAACATTTTATTGAGAACGGGAGATAAGAGATAGCTTCATTACCTCCCGTTCTTCAATAAAACTGAATACCAAAAATGTTTTGACTAGTGGAGTACCCTTTAAATATTGGATTTTTTATATGTATATATTTATACTTGTATGGAGACCACAGTTCTCCTTTAAGAGCACTATTGACAGCAAAGCACAAATGGAGTGCAAAACGCAGAAAAAACACACCACTGTGGCCTAGCTCTCAATACTTTTAAGGACATGTCATCTCATCATAACATAATCCTATTCTTAAAATAACTGGCTGTCACATTTTCCTGGGGCAGCCATAAAGATTACAGACAGATACCATATAGATACAAACAGATACCAAAATTCCGAACTGTAAAACCTACATACGTGTATGTACCAGATATTGCATTATGTTGTTCATTAAGTCAGGGTTGTAGCTGCCAGGGTTGCAGGAGGTGCAACTTCACTGGGCCCTAACTTTATGTCCTCCTTCTGTAGATGCCAATGCACACACACAAAAAAGGGGGGCACCATTTATTTATGCCCCTGATGGGGGGATATTATTTAAGTGTGAAATCAAGTTTTTGTGGAAATAATGCATTTCTAGGGGACTTTCTTGCCTGCACAATATTTTTCTTAATTCAATCTTTGCTTAAATGTTTTCCATGGTGTGTTCCTATGTATATAATTAAATATAAGTGTCTTAGGTGTTCCATATGTTTGGCAAAACAAAAAAAAAGGTGTTAAAACAATGGAGCAGATAGCATTCTTTTATAAACATGTCCCTTGTCAATGGCATTGACATTATATGTTAAAAGTTTAAGCTACACTTGCAGATGATTAGCGACAGCGCACTCTGCAAAATCATTCCATGGACGTCCAAACGTAGGTATAATAAAAACTTCTTTATTGTATAGAAAGTACATACAATACAACATAAAACACTCCCTGACACGTTTCAGGCTATCTCCAGCCCTTCGTCATAGGCACGAGGTCGCTCCCTCCCCGTAATAGTTATAGCATCTTCGCTCCCTCCCCTTAAAGGGATGATAATTGATCTTATTGACCAATTCAGGGAAAAAACATACTACATAATAAGAGCAATTATTAATTAGAGCATACATTCCTATATAGGTATATACACATTTGTCTACAAAGGAATGTACAAAATACTTTCTTTTTACTAGATTCTAAGATACTTTTCTCTGTATTACTCAAACTAAACAGAATATAGATGGATAGCATATAGAAATCACTATGTTATTTAATATTTGAACTTTAATACTGCCACATAACATAGATTAAAGGGGATCTCCACTGCCTAAACTTGGACATTTTATTTTAATCGAAGAACGGGAGGTAAAGGAGCTATCTCGCATGTGCATCGAACGAGTACAAACTCCTTTGGGACCTGTCAGGAGAGTTCCTTACCTTGTCTCCTGGCTTCTGTAGGTTTAATGAGGAACGGCAGGTAAGAGATAGCACTTCACCTCCCGTTCTTCAATTAAACTGAAATTCCCAAACTTAGTTTAGGTAGTGGAGATAACCTTCAAATTAAATTAATTTAAATTAAAGTGGAACTGTGGTCCAAAAATGACTTTAGGTAAATTGATAGGAATTACTCTCCTGAGAGTTTTTGCAATATTCCCATTGTTTATTTACATAGTTTTGAAGATATTACATTTTTGTGTGTGATATGGCAGCAGCATCACCAGGTCCCCTGCACTTCCTACTCTGAAACCGTCAGTCAATCTGCCCTGTGTCTCCTCCCTTTGCAACCCTCTGGTCCCCCACTCATGGACCCCATGGTCCCTCCAGTTGCAGGCCCCCCTTGGCCATTCCCTTACAGCTCCATGTGGCCCCGCGCACACGCGGGTTGTACTGGCCCACCTACTGGGGTGCCTAAGCCCTGCCCACTCACAGGTGTCATGGTCCTGCCCACTCGCGAGTGCCTAAGCCCCGCCCACTCGCGGGTGCCTAAGGCCCCCCCGTCACAGGTGCTGTGGGCCACTCTGACATCCCCCTACCCCCGAAAACTCTGTGGAAACAGACTTTTCAGGCAAAGTGAGAACTCTGCCTGAAAAGGCTGTTTTCACACAGTGAGGAGAGAAGGGCTGTAGATTCCCTTATCTTCTCTGCAGCTGCAGGTCCTTCACACTGCAGAGAGGAGGAGGGACTTCCTGTCTTCCTCACACAATGAGGGAGTCTGAGGCTGTGCTCGCCGGCGGCACTGTGCAGGAGAAGCCTTAGGAATGTCAATGTCAGCCTCCCACCCATTAACTTTGGTCAGTCTTCTATATATCTTGGGCTGTGGAGCACGTACAGAGGTGGTTGATGGCTCATTTTAAAGGTAGTAAACTGGCCTTTCAGCTTGTTTGGAGACCACAGTTCCCTTTAAATATGACAGATCATATTCATTTGTCTCGTCTTTCAATAAAGATTTTTTTCTTTCTTTTTTCCCTAATATCCTTTTTTGACTATCTAAACCCCTGTATATGGAGTTTGGGTGTGTTCTATTACTGATGTGTGGAAATGTCTTCCCACTGGACTCCTATCTTTATTATTAGAAATAACCTGATATGTTTCCTAGTTCTTGTTTTAGGGACCGCATCCATATGTTTGATCTCACAAATCTTGCATATCAATAGATATACTATACATAGAACAACTATATGCCATTGATATTTTCTTATATTACAACTTTTTCCTGTTACACAACTGTTTCCAAGTTACAACGTTGGACATTTATTAGACCCACACATGTGCCTATGGTACTTCAAATGTTCTGACCCCTTTTTGTCTCTTGTTGTATTATACTAGCACTCAAAAAAAGAAAATGCTCTCTTGGGCACAAATTTACAGTTATCCATCACTTATCTATCAATACCTTCATCCCTATCAAGATGCCCATATGCCTCTTGATGAATTTAACTACATTTCTAAATTGAGGACTATAAGGTGTGTATAGAAAACGTGATTTTTTTTCCCCCTTTGTTTTCTATATTACAATTTTATGTTTATAACTCAGGGTGATCTTTCTTTTAGACCCCTCTCCTTGCTTGTTGAAGGTCTGCTGTCCTTTCTTTCTTCAGTCTATCTTTTAAAATATAAGCAGCAGCATTAAATTCCCATTCTGTACTGAAATTCCTTCTCATTCATACCCTCTGACCATGGGGATGCCCTTAATTCAATGTGGGGATGACATGAGTCTGCTCTTAATACCATTTGAATTCTTTATAATATATGCTTCTCCTCAAATTCTTTGTATCTGCTATGATAGTTAGGTCCAAAACATTGAATAATGTTTAGCTATATCCCAAGTGAATCTTAAATCCACTCATTGTTATTTATAACACTATCAGCTTATGTGAAGTATATTCTGCCACATCCAATAATATTGTATCTACTGTCTTCCAGTAAATTCGGTAGATGGTGGGCAAGTCTCTGCATTTCCTATTGATCACCACTAGAGGGAGAGTCTCTGCATTTCCTATTGACTCACCACTAGAGGGAGAGTGTCTGCAGTTCCTATTGACTCACCACTAGAGGGAGAAACACAGGAAACACAGGAGGGAGAACAGCAATTAAACAGACTGCAGGTAAGGTTGCTTGGGACAGGGGCCCCTGGATTTGGGACAGAGGGGGGCCTGGATTTGGGACAGACGGGGGGCCCTTGGATTTGGGACAGAGGGGGCCCCTTGATTTGGACAGATGGGGGGGCTGGATTTGTGACAGAGGGGGGGGCCTTGGATTTGGTACAGAGGGGAAGCCCTGGATTTGGACAGAGGGGGGGCTGGATTTGGGACAGGGGGGGGGCTGGATTTGGGACAGAGGGGGGCCCTGGATTTGGGACAGAGGGGGCCCTGGCCTTGGACAGAGGGGGGACTCTGGCCTTGGGACACAAAGAGGGTACTCGGCCTTGGGACATGGAGGAGGACTATGGCCTTGGGACACTAAGGGGGCACTCTGTGCTTTCTAGCGCCGTTATTGTAGCGGGCTTAATGTCTAGTAGTATATATAATGATACCACATGTACAGTTAACAGGCTGGCTTGATACTTTAAATATTGTTTGTGTATTGTATATGAAGTCTGCCTGGTAACCAGAGGTTATATCATTCTCATTTACTGCCACATGAACTATGGGGTAGGTAATTTCAATACATCTGTCTCATACGCTCTGCATTATATAAAGAAAATTCACTGTGCCGAAGGTATAAAACCCCAGCCCACTCTAACACAGAGCAGCATGCAAAGCTGCTACACATTCACAGCACTATGCAAAGCACTATACAACCACAGAGCACCTTGCACACCAACACAAATACATGCTCTCAAAGAGAAATACCGGTATGCCTGTGTACTCACACAGTAGAAACGTGCATAATTTATTCCATTGAATTACATAGTTTACTCCATTTACAATGTGGAAACTTGATCATTCATGACACCTCCTATTGCACAGGAATCCTAACCGCCAGTGCTTCAAGGGTAACATGTTATTGAGCTATTTAATGGACAAGGCAGCTATATAGCTTAAAGAGTGCAGTGTTACAACCTCTATGTTTATTAACCTTGATAATTACACTAAGTTAGGACAACCTCCATATATAATTAGTACAAACAAATAATAATGTATTTACAGTATTCTGATTTTGAAGACCAGTAACAGGACAGGTGTTTTTGTTTGAAATGTATAGACTCATAGACAAAGTACAAGATAACCCAAGTAAAAAGTTTGTGTAACCCATGAGACTCAATGTCACCCACGTGTGTATTCATTCCTGTACAGTTGATGATGATAGAGTTAGATCATTTAGATTTAGGCTCCACTTGATCTTTAATTGCTAGTAGCAATATACCTGCAAAAAGCTGCGAAAATTCCTAAAACGACATGTTGGGAGAGACTGTTAATGGCACGCTGAGGGCTTCGGGCTAGAAATACCTGTTTTACCACTGGTATAGTTGATATTCTACTGGTCTCCATGTTAAAGATGTCTGGGGATGCTGGAAAATTACAGAGGCAGCAGCATGAGAAACCCTAATGCAAATACCTAAACATCAATCAAACCAGAAGGAAAATAAGTCAGTTTATACTATGTGAGTGCTGGGGCAATTCATGTCTTGGGAGTGCAGTGGCTCAAGGCAATTACACTTTCTGAACCTTCCAATAAGAAGGGATGGCAGCAATGTTGGCATTGATATACCAATAAGGTATACTGGGTTCATCTCTCACTGTTACTTATCAACACAATATTGGGTTATTCCAATATCCTATAAGCTCTGGGTGCCATGTGTTCCTTTGGCACTAAATTCTAGAAACCCACCTTTAACAACGATTCGGATCTCTTGCAGTATTTTTCTTATAAATGGGTAAACACGTTCGCATTTGTGCAACATTTTGTACTTTCCCTGGAATGTTGTCTTGTTGGTATTACTTATTAACCTTCTAGAATTACGTAAGTGGTGAATAAGCTGAAACATCATTGTGGCAAACACATGTGTTTACCCAGTGCTTTGGCCTTGGATTTGGACATAACTGATAGCAGAAGCAGTCAAGCTCCATCCTAATCCTCCCCCCTCCAAATTCCCTCCCAATAAGGGCAGAGCTCTCAGTAGCTTCAGTGAGAGTGAATATATCCTTTCAGGCCAGTGCACGCAAGTGAGGGAACAGAGAGGGGAAGCCGGGACAGTCAGACTGGGAACAGGACTACCGTATTGCTTGTGGTGATATCTCCAGTTATCATTACCAATACCCACCATGTCTGACAGTGCAAGAGAAGGGCAACGGGAACCGGCGAGGAGGTTGAGGCAAAACCCGCAGAGAGCCCATGTTCTGAACTTAAATGCCATGGAAAAATGGTGAGTGACCTACATCTCAGCTTACAGGGCGGATATGCAGCTGGGGCTGTATTTATATGGAAGAGATCATTGTAATTTAATGGAATAAAAACTCTCTACTATATAATCCTTTCTAAATTCTTATATTGGTACTTTTATTTAATTTATTTAATCACAGCTGTAATTTGGCTGTGCTCTGTGGCATTTATGGAACAAGTGTCCGCTATAGTGGTAGACTGACCAGAATGGCCAACAGTGGTCTCAATTAGCTTGACCATAATAGTCATGGAGAAAAGACAAACTATGCAGAAAAACTTATCACTTTTGCAGATTGGGGGTAAATTCCTCTTCAGACTTTAAGTGGGTGTCAATAATATTCAATTATGCTTGTGGCTGCGTTAGTTTTGTGAAGCCCTCACAGTCGCTGCAATTCCCTTCAATCCATTAGTGCATTGTGGCTATCCAGATATCTCCCTGAGGGCTAGGCCACACTGTGTGTGGCATGCGTTTGCGCTTGCGTTTTCTTTCAGATCAATGAAAACGCGGCAAAACACTGAAAACGTGCATTTCGAGTGCGTTGCGATTGCGATCTGCATTCCGCATTTTTAATCGCAATCGATGCGTTTTCCTATAACCTAATGAAGCAAATGCAATGAAATCGCACATGAAATCGCATGCGATTCCTTGTGCGATTGCGTTTGCGGCACAGTGTGGCCGTGCCCTGACAGTCTTTTCCATATGAGGTCTGACCCATTATTTGTTATTGGAGCCATACACTGTGTATATGAACCAATAAAATGAAAGTCACTATAGTCCAACCCAACTGAATACTACACATTCCATTTCTTTAAATGAGAGAAAGGAAATTAAGTGAAAAGTGTTATAGTTATACACACATAATGTTACTTATATGAAGAAATGTTTGTGAGTAATGGATATACGCACATACACACTTAAGGTATTTAAAGGACACTAAACCCACTTATCTATTTTTTAAAGTATATGCCATCCGTTTCTATTATTCGCAGGGAGGTGAGAACGCTTTCCCACCTCCCTGTGAATAATAGTTTGGGGGACCTGGAACTTACCTTACCGCACTCCTCTCGCAAGCCGCTCCTGCACAGAAACAGCTGTTCTGTTCCGATCACACGCCCTGTCTTAGGCGCATGCACGCCAATACAAAAGATTGGGCGCGCGGTCAGGACAGAGCGGTTGTCAGTGAAGGAGCGGTGTTAAGGTAGAGTCCAGGTCCCCACGTACCCCCCTCCCCGTACTATTATTCACAGGAGGTGGGAATAAGCGTTCTGACCTCCCTGTGAATAATGAGAAACGAATGGCATATACGTCAAAAAATAGATTTAGTGTTCCTTTAAATAAAAGAAATATCACACATAGTGTTATTTATAGAGAAGAAATATCTGTAAGCATTTTGTCAGAAAGACTGAGTTAGAAATGAACCTGGGATCATGAATAGTTTCCAAATAAACAATCTGTAGACCATTTCTTCTTGGCTATAAAAATTCCTCTTAAAATGGCCCCCTTAAGGGAAACTATAGTGCGTATTGAGTTTTGTCAAAAACAGTTAAAATAAAAAGTAGGCAGGGAGGTAGGATTGGTGCTTTTTCCCTCCCAATATAATTTCTATGAGGAGCGCAGGACAAAGAAAAACTGCTTTTTCCAGTCTTCCTGAATGCTTCAGCACTTTAATATATAACCTGGCAAATGAAAACTGAAAGTGCTGTAGCTCCTCAACAAAACAATATTGGGAGATGGGAATAATCAATCCTATCTCCTTGCCCCAGGTGCTTTTCATTTTTAAAAAGTAAATTTTTACAGTATAGTTGTCCTTTAAGGACAGGTCTAATGTTTAAAGGATAATTTCACTTGGCCAAGAGGAAAGAAGCATTTATTCTCATTGGCCTGATCATGAACGCGGAAGTTGGAGCGGAGCACTGAAGGAAATTTTAGGTGAGTAAATCTACAGTTAGGAAGTGAACCCAGGGATGAGGACAGTGAGGTTTAGGTCTCACCCTTGGTAATACAAATGGCAGGAGAGGGGTCTAAGTAAGTATAATTTTAATTTAATTAGGAAAGTTGGTAAGCTGGAATAACATGGGGGTAAATTGGGTCTGCTGCACTTATTGTACATTAAAATTACATTTGGTATAAAAGAAACCAGTATCTATTATACCTTAAATAATAAAAAACACGGGAATTACCCAGAAGTCTCTATTCCTTATTTTCACATGAGAAAAGGGAGCTCTAAAGCCTTAAACTCTCCTTATCTTATTTGATTCTTTGGTGACCTAGAAAATAAACAATTAAGTTGTAAGTGTTACGTAGCAAGTGTCCTCGGGCACTCTGGGTGAAATCCAAGACATGTGACACAGGATTTAGGTTCAGCAACACTCAGTAATATTCAGAGCCACTGCTATTTTAAACGTTATGCTGATTGTATGAAACATGAGATTCCACTTTGAATCCAGCAGTGACAATATGGAACCTTAGGTTCCCCAGCTGTTGCTGATATACAACAGAAATGGCACAAGGAAGTTGCTGGGATTTGTAGTTTTGTAAGGTGAGGGACACAAACATTCCCTTCCATGATTTAAAGGGTATGTCCACCCTTTAAATAAAATTTTACCTAACATTCCCTCTGTCCCCCCAGCCCCAACCGCTCTTTTAGATCATCAGAAAATGCCCAAAACATTACTTAACTTTCCTCTTCCTCCGCCGCGCTGCCAGGCCCTCTGCTTCCGAGAAATGCAAGCAGAGGGCGTGACCGGCAGTCGCATCTGTGATTGGCTGAGCAGCAGCCAATCAAGGATGCAGCTGCCAGGCGTTCAGTGCGGCGGAGGAAGGAGGAAAGAGGAAGGTAAGTAATGTTTTGGGCATTTTCTGATGATACTAATAGAGCGTTGGGGCTGGGGGGACAGGGGGAAATGATATCAAAAGGGTTTATGTAGGGGGAGGGAATCCTAATGGGAGGGAGACGGAGGGGGAGGGGGAGGGGAGGGAGAAGGGCTGCAGTACACATGCCAAACTTCTCCGGAGGACAGATAGGAGGCAGAGTCCTATATGGACTCTGCTATCCCCCTGGTGGGCAGTTTTGGGACATTGGGGGGGGGGGGGGGAATATAGGAGAACCATATGGAGCTGGGATGTGAGGTAAGGTTTATTACACTACACAATGGGGCCATTACTGGGGGGGATTATAGTTTATGGGGTGGACATGCCATTTAATGTAATAGACCTTAGAAAGAAGAATCCAGCCCTGTGGTGTCTGGTTAAACTTTTATGCTGATGCGTATTTGTGAATCCTCACAAGTAAGTAATGTATAATAGACGTGTGTAGATACTGTATATATTATATATGGAATCTGTGCAGGTGAATTTATAATGGACTATGGAGATATTATATTATATATGATCTGTGCAGGTGAATTTATAATGGACGTGGGGAGATACTGTATATATAATATATGGAATCTGTGCAGGGAACTTATAATGGACATTTGGAGATACTGTATATATAATATATGGGATCTGTGCGGTGAATATATAATGAACGTGTGGAGATACTATATATATGGAATCTGTGCAGGTGAATTATAATGGAGTGTGGGGAGATACTGTATATATAATATGGAATCTGTGCAGTGAATCTATAATGGACGTGTGGAGATACTGTATATATAATAATGGAATCTATGCAGGTGAATCAGTGAATCTATGATGGACGTGTGGAGATACTGTATATATAATATATGGGATCTGTGCAGGTGAAACATAATGGACGTGTGGAGATACTGTATAAATAAAATATGAATCCGTGCAGGTAAATCTATAATGAACGTGTGGAGATAATGTATATTTAATATAGGAATCTGTGCAGGTGATCTATAATGGACGTGTGGAGATACTGTATAAATATATATGGAATCTGTGAGGTGAATCTAAAATGGACGGTGGGGAGATACTGATATATATAGGATATGGGATCTGGCAGGTGAATTTATAATGACGTGTGTGGAGATACTGTATATAAATACCGTATATACTCGAGTATAAGCCGACCCGAGTATAAGCCGACCCGAAGTATAAGCCGAGGTACCCATTTTTGCCGCCAAAATTGAAAAACCATGATTGACTCGAGTATAAGCCCAGGGTGTATACAGTAACCCTAATACCTTTCCACTGTAGATGTTTGGAAACTACAACTCCCAGATGCTTGGTTGCGGGAGTTGTAGTTTCCAACCACCTATAGTAGAAAGGTATTGGGGGTTACTGTATGGCATACTGTCCCCCACCCTAATACCTTTCCATGTAGATGTTGGAACTACAAAACCAGCATGCTTGGTTGCTGGGAGTTGTAGTTTCAACCACCTATAGTAGAAAGGTATTAGGGGTTACTGCATGGAATACTATATGAATCTGTGCAGGTGAATCTAAATGGACGTGTGGAGATACTGTATATATAGATATGGGATCTGTGAGGTGAATTTAAATGGACGTGTGTGAGATACTGTATATATAATATATGGAATCTGTGCAGGTGAATATATAATGGACATGTGGAGATGTGTATATATATATATGGAATCTGTGCAGTTGAATATATAATGGACGTGTGGTGTACTGTATATATAATATGGAATCTGTGCAGGGGAATTTAAAATGGACGTGTGGAGTACTGTATATATAATATATGGAATCTGTGCAGGTGAATATATAATGGACATGTGGAGATGCTTGTATATATAATATATGGAATGTGCAGGTGAATATAATGGACTGTGGTGATACTGTATATATAATATATGGAATCTGTGCAGGTGAATATAATGGATGTGTGGAGATACTGTATATAAAATATGGAATCTGTGCAGGTGAATATTATAATGGACGTGTGGTGATACTGTATATAATATATGGAATCTGTGCAGGTGAATTAAATGGACGTGGTGGAGATCTGTATATATAATATATGGAATCTGTGCAGGTGAATATATAATGGACGTGTGGAGATAATGTATATATATGGAATCTGTGCAGGTGAATCTATAATGGACGTGTGGAGATACTGTATATATAATATGGAATCTGTGCAGGTAAATACATAATGGATGTGTGGAGATACTGTATATATAATAAATGGAATCTATGCAGGTGAATTAGTGAATCTATGATGGTTGAATATATAATGGACGTGTGGTGATACTGTATATATAATATATGGAATCTGTGCAGGTGAATTTATAATGGACGTGTGGAGATACTGTATATATAAAATATGGAATCTGTGCAGGTGAATATATAATGGACGGTGTGGTGTGTGTGGTATATATAATATGGAATCTGTGCAGGTGAATTTATAATGGACGTGTGTGGAGATACTGTATATATAATATATGGAATCTGTGCAGGTGAATATATAATGGACATGTGGAGATGCTGTATATATAATATATGGAATCTGTGCAGGTGAATATATAATGGACGTGTGGTGATACTGTATATATAATATATGGAATCTGTGCAGGTGAATTTATAGTGGACGTGTGTGGAGATACTGTATATATAATATATGGAATCTGTGCAGGTGAATTTATAATGGATGTGTGGAGATACTGTATATATAATATATGGAATCTGTGCAGGTGAATTTATAATGGACGTGTGGAGATTCTGTATATATAATATATGGGATCTGTGCAGGTGATTTTATAATGGACGTGTGGCGATGCTGTATATATAATATATGGAATCTGTGCAGGTGATTTTATATGGACGTGACTGTGACGATGCTGTATATATAAATATGGGATCTGTGCAGGTGATTTTATAATGGACGGTGTGGCGATGCTGTATATATATATATGGGATCTGTGTAGGTGATTTTTAATGGACGTGTGTGGAGATACTGTATATATAATATATGGAATCTGTGCAGGTGAATATATAATGGAATGTGGAGATGCTGTATATATAATATATGGAATCTGTGCAGGTGAATATAAATGGACGTGTGGTGATACTGTATATTAATATATGGAATCTGTGCAGTGATTTATAGTGGACGTGTGTGGAGATAATGTTATAATAATATATGGAATCTGTGCAGGTGAATTTAAATGGATGTGTGGAGATACTGTATATATAATATATGGAATCTGTGCAGGTGATTTATAATGGACGTGTGGAGATTCTGTATATATAATATATGGGATCTGTGCAGGTGATTTTATAATGGACGTGTGGCGATGCTGTATATATAATATATGGAATCTGTGCAGGTGATTTTATAATGGACGTGTGACGATGCTGTATATATAATATATGGGATCTTATATGGAATCTGTGCAGGTGAATCTAAAATGGACGTGTGGAGATACTGTATATATAGTATATGGGATCTGTGCAGGTGAATTTATAATGGACGTGTGTGGAGATACTGTATATATAATATATGGAATCTGGGCAGGTGAATTAAAATGGACGTGTGGAGATACTGTATAATATAGTATATGGGATCTGTGCAGTGAATTTATAATGGACGTGTGTGGAGATACTGTATATATAATACCGTATATACTCGAGTATAAGCCGACCCGAGTATAAGCCGACCCGAGTATAAGCCGAGGTACCCATTTTTGCCGCCAAAATTAGAAAACCATGATTGACTCGAGTATAAGCCAAGGGTATACAGTAACCCTAATACCTTTCCACTGTAGATGTTTGGAAACTACAACTCCCAGTCCCAGCATGCTTGTTGCTGGGAGTTGTAGTTTCCAACCACCTATAGTAGAAAGGTATTGGGGGTTACTGTATGGCATACTGTCCCCCCACCCTAATACTTTCCACTGTAGATGTTTGGAAACTACAACTCCCAGCATGCTTGGTTGCTGGGAGTTGTAGTTTCCAACCACCTATAGTAGAAAGGTATTAGGGGTTACTGCATGGCATACTATATGGAATCTGTGCAGGTGAATCTAAAATGGACGTGTGGAGATACTGTATATATAGTATATGGGATCTGTGCAGGTGAATTTATAATGGACGTGTGTGGAGATACTGTATATATAATATATGGAATCTGTGCAGGTGAATATATAATGGACATGTGGAGATGCTGTATATATAATATATGGAATCTGTGCAGTTGAATATATAATGGACGTGTGGTGATACTGTATATATAATATATGGAATCTGTGCAGGTGAATTTAAAATGGACGTGTGGAGATACTGTATATATTATATGGAATCTGTGCAGGTGAATATTAATGGACATGTGGAGATGTATATATATATATGGAATCTGTGCAGGTGAATATATAATGGACATGTGGTGATACGTATATATAATTATGGAATCTGTGCAGGTGAATATATATGGATGTGTGGAGATACTGTATAATAAAATATGGAATCTGTGCAGTGAATATATAATGGACGTGTGGTGATACTGTATATATATATATGGAATCTGTGCAGGTGAATTTAATATGGACTGTGTGTGAGATACTGTATATATAATATATGGAATCTGTGCAGGTGAATATATAATGGACGTGTGGAGATAATGTATATATATGGAATCTTGTCAGGTGAATCTATAATGGACGTGTGGAGATACTGTATATATAATATGGAATCTGTGCAGGTAATACATAATGGATGTGTGAGATACTGTATATATAATAATGGAACTTATGCAGTGAATTAGTGATCTATGATGGTTGAATATATAATGGACGTGTGGTGATACTGTATATATAATATATGGAATCTGTGCAGTGAATTTATAATGGACGTGTGGAGATACTGTATATATAAAATATGGAATCTGTGCGGTGGGTGTAAATATAAGGACGTGTGGTGAATACTGTAATATAATATATGGAATCTGTGCAGGTGAATTTATAATGGACGTGTGTGAGATACTGTATATATAATATATGGAATCTGTGCAGTGAATATATAATGGACATGTGGAGATGCTGTATATATAATATATGGAATCTGTGCAGGTGAATATTATGGACGTGTGGTATACTGTATATTAATATATGGAATCTGTGGCAGGTTGAATTATATGGACGGTGTGTGAGATCTGTATATTATAAATATGGAATCTGTGCAGGTGAATTTATAATGGATGTGTGGAGATACTGTATATATAATATATGGAATCTGTGCAGGTGAATTTATAATGGACGTGTGGAGATTCTGATATATAATATATGGATCTGTGCAGGTGATTTTATAATGGACGTGTGGCGATGCTGTATATATAATATATGGAATCTGTGCAGGTGATTTATATGGACGTGTGACGATGCTGTATATATAATATATGGGATCTGTGCAGGTGATTTTATAATGGACGTGTGGCGATGCTGTATATAATATATGGGATCTGTGTGGTGATTTTTAATGGACGTGTGTGGAGATACTGTATATATATATATGGAATCTGGCAGGTGAATATATAATGGACATGTGGAGATGCTGTATATATAATATATGGAATCTGTGCAGGTGAATATATAATGGACGTGTGGTGATACTGTATATATAATATATGGAATCTGTGCAGGTGAATTATAGTGGACGTGTGTGGAGATACTGTATATATAAATAGGGATCTGTGCAGGTGAATTTATAATGATGTGTGGAGATACTGTATATATATATATGGAATCTGTGCAGGTGAATTTATAATGGACGTGTGGAATTCTGTATATATAATATATGGATCTGTGCAGGTGATTTTATAATGGACGTGTGGCGATGCTGTATATATAATATATGGAATCTGTGCAGGTGATTTTATAATGGACGTGTGACGATCTGTATATATAATATATGGATCTGTGCAGGTGATTTTATAATGGACGTGTGGCGATGCTGTATATATATATATGGGCTGTGTAGGTGATTTTTAATGGACGTGTGGGAGATACTGTAATATAATATAGGAATCTTGCAGGTGAATATATAAGGGACATGTGGATATGCTGTATATATAATATATGGAATCTGTGCAGGTGAATATATAATGAGTGTGGGTGATACTGTATATATAATATATGGAATCTGTGCAGGTGAATTATATGGACGTGTGGGAGATACTGTATATAATATATGAATGCTGTGCAGTTGAATTTATATGGATGTGTGGAGATCTGTATATATAATTATGGATCTGTGCAGGTGAATTTTATAGGACGGTGGCGATGCTGTATATTAATATATGGGATCTGTGCAGGTGATTTTAAATGGACGTGTGGCGATGCTGTATATATAATATATGGATCTTGTAGGTGATTTTTAACGGACGTGTGGAATACTGTATATATAATATATGGGATCTGTGCAGGTGATTTTATAATGGACGTGTGGCGAGCTATATATATAATAATCTGTGCAGGTGAAAAGTCAAATGATGAGCACTGCACTAATTATTATTCTAGCAGGTTTTTTTGCATGTCTTCTGTTGTAATCTCTGTTCATAACTTTGCAGAATTGTGTATTGAGCAAAAATATGATATACTGCTTTTTATATATATATGCATTTATAGATATAATTACAGATGTTTATAATTTGTCAATAATTACATATGTTTTAATCATTTATCATAAATCCCCACCACAGCCAGAACATTTCCTAGCACTTGACATTGAGAAATCCCAATGACCAATTGAAGCAAAGAGGGAACTTGCTTAAAGGGCATGTCCACCCTTAACTATATTATAACTATATTACTAACCAGATTATTAGCATTATTATTGTCCCCATTCTGGCAGAGTAAGCTGGCCCCTCCCTCCATGCAGTCAATCTAGGCTGTAACAAGTGACATCACAGCCAAAAATTTACTGCTGTTTCAGCTGCTGCCTCCGATACAATGCTCAAGCTCTCATTGAGGGAGGAGGCAGAGCCAGAAAAGAATAGAACTTTAAATACCAGGTTACAAATACATGACATAAATAAATAATAACAATAAAATAGAAGTTGTGGTTGCATTTCAGATAACTGACAAGTCACTAGTTTCTGTGATAAATGTGTTTTTTTATAAAGAACTAAATACACTTTACTATTGTCTCAACATTTTTTTGGACATCCATAAACATATAATTGATTATTTCAGAACAGTCAGGCTCTTTGTTTAACAAAATGGATGACATTGCTCCTATTTAGAAATATTTATAGGTGTCCAAGTATTGCTGTACAGTGATACAGCGTCTAATT
This sequence comes from Hymenochirus boettgeri, assembly GCA_019447015.1. Taxonomy (NCBI): domain Eukaryota; kingdom Metazoa; phylum Chordata; class Amphibia; order Anura; family Pipidae; genus Hymenochirus; species Hymenochirus boettgeri. The sequence continues at coordinate 176,637,380 of CM033473.1, forward strand.
TACGATCGCTATCTTAAATCTACAATAGCATTCATAAATGTCTGATAGCGTAAATGTAATCGCGGACATACATTTATGGCCCCGGTCATACAAAACGAAAATCTGCTGTATTGCAAACCAGGGGTTTATAAATATGGGCCCAAGAGTGGTGGGAAAAGTTTTATGTTGCGCTCAAAACAAGGTTAATTAGGTGCATATTTTCAGCAAGCTTGTAAAGAATTATTTAAAAAAAAACCACAGTGCTTATTTTTGCTGCTGTTTACAGTACACTGATCCTGTTAATGCCTAGGCCTAGTGTCACGTTTTGTTTTACCTGGATCGTTGCACAGGAAGCATTGCCTTGTTGCTCAGCATTTTCTGCAAAACTAAAAGTCAGTTCAGTTATATCAGGGGTGGGCAAGTACATTTCACAGGGGGGCACATGAGGAACTTGGACTGACGTGAAGGGGTGAATCAATAGGTTCAACTCATTTCTCATTATATTTTAGATCCATTCCATTAAATAAATAATCTTTTTTTTATATAAAATAAAATATAAACTTAATTATAAAATATTAAAAATAAATCAATTATCCATTTATTATTGAATGATTTAACAGGCCACATGTGCTTGGGCCTTACTTTACCCAGGTCTGAGTTATATGCAGCACAGAGGTTAGCAACTAGAAAGTATAAACTTTAAATTTGTCTTAAAAGTCATACATTGTAAGGCCATATTTACACAAAGCTCTTCTAAGTTAAAGGGTCTATCAGGCATTTGCAGAAAGGAGCTCTGGAGCTCGCATTTTCCCGTTCGTATGGCCTATTGATTTGTGTCTACTTTGTCCATGCGCTTTCATATTGTGTTTAAGTGCGATTTTGACAGATATGGACCAAAAAATGTTGATATGCATTATAAAATCAGAATGGATCGCAACATCCCAACCTGCCAAAACTCATTTCAGGGAGGATACCCACACATTTCAGGAGGGGTGCCCACCCATGCATACAGACACACACATGCATGCAGGTCATGACATCATTGAGTGCTTGTGAAGGTTCTCATTCATCCAGGTCATGGTATATCTGTTGTATTCAATTAGATCAACTGGACTTGAAATGTAGTTCTTGAAGACGTTTTCGCTAGTCATCCAACTGGCTTTCTCAATTCAGAATGACTTGTACAAGAACTCTGGCAATTATGTACCCTGGAAAATCCCAATTAGCATATCACAGCCAGATGTTAAGGGTGTGATTGGATAGTGGCTAAGAGGTGTTATAGGAACGCCCAGAGTAAGGTGTTAAAAAGCATTGTACATGGCAGACAGTTGGTGTCGAACCCCCCCACCTCTTAGGCTTGGTTTCTTTATTTTCACATAAATGGCCTCCTTAACACCTCTCTTGAACCAGTCCGTTCCTTCGCCAATATGTTTACATTACAATCTTCAAAGGTATGTCCTTTATCCTTAAGTGCAGGTACACGGCTGAGTCCTGACCCCGAGGAATTGGCTCTTCTGTGCTGGGCCATACGTTGATGCAGTTGCTGTTTGGTCTCCCCCACATACAAATCAGAGCATTCTTCACTGCACTGCACTGCGTATATGATGTCCTTTTCTTGTGTTTGGTATTGGGTCTTTCGGATGTACCAATTGCTGCCTCAGTGTGTTGTTCGTTTAAAGCAGACAGGGATACGATGTTTTTTGAAAATCTTCTTAATTTCGGAGACCCCTGCTACATATGGGATGACCATGTTCTTCCTCCTGTCTTGCTTTTCCCTTCACATGTTGGTATTCTGTTCTTTCTTTCCTTCTACTTCTTTTGACAAAGGCCCAGTCTGGATATCCACAAGTTTTAAGGGCTCCTCTGAGATGTTTCATTTCTTTAGCCTTCGCCTCTGTGCTAGTGGGGATGTTCTCGGCTCTGTGTTGCAGGGTTCTGATGACACCCAGCTTGTGATCTAAAGGGTGGTGGGAGTCAAACATCAAATAACTGATCTGTGTGTGTTGGTTTTCTGTAACCCACTTCCAGTTACCATTTTCCTTAACTTCTACCAAGCAGTCCAAGAAAGCCAGTTGTTGTTGTTTGTACCTCTTCCCTGTGATTGTAGTTGTACATATTCCCCTTGAAATTGTAATGTAAACATATTGGCGAAGGAACGTGACTGGTTCAAGAGAGTTGTTAAGGAGGCCATTTCTGTGAAAATAAAGAAACCAAGCCTAAATAGAGGTGGGGGGGTTCGACACCAACTGTCTGCCATGTACAATGCTGTTTTACACCTTACTTGGGCGTTCCTTAACCCCTCTTAGCCACTATCCAATCACACCCTTAACACCTGTGTGGTATGCTAATTGGGATTTTCCAGGGTACATAATGCCACGATTCCTGTACAAGTCATCTGAATTGAGAAAGCCAGTCGGATGACTAGCGAAACGTCTTCAAGACTCCATTTCAAGTCCAGTTAACTAATTGAATACAACAGAGACATCTTAAGTGTTTCTCACTTGTCACCTCTAAAAAACCTCTGACATCATTGTGCCCCCCACTCTAATTAAAAATAATACATTTTAGGGAGATTGTATATTATTTCGGGGAGACAGGGAGCTGCTGTTGATTCCAGGGAGACTCCCTGAACTTCAGGGAGAGGCAGGATGCCTGGGATTGCATCGCACATAGGGGGGCTGGCATTAAATACTTAAGTCTGGTTGAGATTCCCCGAGCCATGCAGCCTCTGGTAAATCCTACTGGGAGATTTACCCAGAGCGTGTGTGGCTCTGTGTGTATCTATCTGTATGTGTGCTGTGGGTTTTAAAACTCAATATCAATTCTATCATTTCACACTTTATTTTGAGTAAATACATGTATTTTTATTATGGCGTATTTATTTTGTAATTTTAGGACTCTTATTTTGAAATAGCATGTGGTGCATGTGTCAGATCATAGTAGTACACCCTCGCATTAATAAAGAAAGTGGCAGGTGGGCAGAAGTCCATTCAAAGTGAATTGGTAAACGAGCAGATAACTTTGGAATGCATCAACAGATTCATTGACTAGAAAATAAGTTGTAAACACTTCCCTGATGTCCCGTATGTTGTCCAAAGTCAGGCCAAACATGGAACTGTCAATTGTGTTCCTAGCCTTATTTCTAACCCATCTATTAGCTTGGGATCACTAAATAAATGATCTGATCCTTCAATGTCTGAATATAATTGTTGAGATAAAACAAGTGAAGAGCAAATCAATCCATCAGACAAGGATCCACACGTACGCTTATAGGTAATAAGAAATAACTAAATTTATTGCAAAGGCACAGTACAACACCCGTAATGGCTTACAAGGTGAACCGCCTGATGCGTTTCGGGCGAATCTCTGCCCTTAGTCATGAATATAATAGTTCAATTTTATGCGATGGACGGATAAAACCCAACCTTCCCTTTAAACCATTAAGGATATCTATGCAAATTAACTGTTTAAAAATGGAAAGTACCTGGGGCAGGGAGGTTGGATTGATTATCCTACCTCAACAATATTATTTATTGAGGAGCTACAGCACTACAGTTTTCATTTGCAGGGCTATTCCTGTATTAAAGATAGTGCTGAAGCCAGGAGGAAGACTGGCAGAATCAGTTTTTTTTGGGCAGTGTTCCACACAGAAACAATACGGGAGTTAGGAATAATCAATCCATCCCTGTCCCATGTACTTTTCAGTTTAACTGTTTTTTTAATAAACTTTATACACGATAGTTATCCTTTAACTGGTCTTATTAGCAAATAGTCTTAACCTTTCCTGAATCCCATAAAGCAAATTTACTATAACTAAAGGCAATTAAGGCAACTACCCAGATGTGTACACCATCAGTGCAGAGCTCGTTTAATTTGAAAGTAAGAATCTATAGTGACAGCTGTGATCTGAGACCTCCAAAGGTAACATTAGCAGACTCCCAATGACACTCATATAGTAGCTGTAACACTAGGTTTACTCATATACAGTAGATGGGAACATGAAATCTATTTTAAGTTTAGTTAGAAGACATGGCAATAAAGCATTTTGATTACTGTTCTGACAATTGCAGTAAATCCAAGTTAAATGTAATATATATTACAGAGGAAGATTCCTTACATAAGAGTTCATGTCCTGAAGGTCTCATGCAGGACGCCTATGTTATAATGTCTATATATATATATATATATATATTGTTGTGGTGTAGTTTTAGGATCACATATCATTGTACTAAAAATCACCAGAATTTTAATGAGTGGCCTTGTGCTTTTAAATGGTCACGGAACTCCTCTGTACATCTAATTTACAGTACATTATCTCTATATTACTTCGCCCTTCGGGGTTTAGTCGGGTCACATTTATTTTTAGGGATCCAAGCTCTAACACAGCAAGAACAACAGCTGACCATTGATGCCATGTGTTAGTAAAATAACTAAATGACAACCTATGGCTGGTAATTACAGTAAGTGGCACCTGAGTGGCAATCACAGGCAGCCATTTTGGTGTGGTCATTGTCAAATCTAATACAGTGCACATCTGTTTCTAGTCTAAAGTAGAAAAGGCTGCTCAATTTACCATAAAATAGGGACCTAAATTGATATAATTTAGGCTGGGTACACCCCATAAGATATTTGCGACCGATAGTGACATTAGCAGTTGGTAGTCGGAAAATATCTCATAATGTGGGGCAGCCGGCCGCGAACGAGCATTATTGGATTCGTTTGTGGTTGCTACTTCCTCTTCCTCTGACACACCTCCATTGCTTGTAACACCATTTTGATAAAAGAGAGCAATCGTTTTTTAAAAATGGTCAGGAGCATGACTGTCCGTTTTAGTTTTCTGCTCCAACCTGAGTTCCTCCTGTATTGTGCATTTGGGGCATATGCACAGAAAAGGGAAAAGCCAGAAACGGTCAGCTTCTAACACTCGGTCGGTGGGCTTGATTTTGTCAATGGGCGTGGCTAAATGTTAAAAAATTTAACTTCCTATCACTAGGTATTTAAACAGTTCCTCAGACAGTCAATTAGCAATAATGTAAATTACTAAAAGCAGATATTACTCCCTTTCTCAAAGAGTTTGTGTTGGCACTACCATATTGCTCCTTCCAGGTATTTGTTGCTTAAATCAAAATAGCTAATTTTTAGCTGTTATACATGTTGGTTCAACGTTACAGTGCTTACAATCTAATCACTCACTGGAGTGCCCAGAGGAAACCCACGCAAGCACGGGGAGAACATACAAACTCCTTGCAGATGTGGAATCAAACTCAGGACCTCAGGGCTGCAAGGCATCAGTGCTAACCACTAAGCCACCGTGCTATAAAAGATTTTAGCCAAAAGATTTGTAAGTCTGCCGCCACCTCAAGGTAGACTCTTTCAGCAGGGCCTAACTAACCCAACTAGTCTAACCTAGCCTAACAAAACGTAACTAAAGCTAACCTAACCATATAAAATATTTTTCATAACATACTATCGTTACTAGGGAAAATAGTTTTTTTTTCTTGACCAGTCAAGGAAAAAAAATTCTCAACCACTGCCTGCCTGCCGACTTACTTCTTCAGTGCAGGGTGCAGCCTGAGATGGATGTTTCGCTTTGCCTCATGGTAGATGTGACCATGGATTTATCTAGTAATGTTTAAAATAAGTACAGTAGATAATTCAAGAGAGGTGTTAAGGAGGCCATTTATGTGAAAATAAAGAAACCAAGCCTAAATAGAGGTGGGGGGGGTTCGACACCAAATGTCTGCCATGTACAATGCTGTTTTAACACCTTACTCTGGGCGTTCCTATAACACCTCTTAGCCACTATCTAATCACACCCTTAACACCTGGCTGTGATATGCTAATTGGGATTTTCCAGGGTACATAATTGCCACAGATTCTTGTACAAGTCATTCTGAATTGAGAAAGCCAGTCGGATGACTAGCGAAACGTCTTCAAGAACTACATTTCATGTCCAGTTGATCTAATTGAATACAACAGATATACCATGACCTGGATGAATGAGAACCTTCACAAGCACTAGGTTTTACAATATGCCCTCTCCCGAGGTAACATGGTCAACCTGGGTATGTATCAGTGTTTTCCTAATATTTATCGAGGTCGACTTGTCAGGCATAAAGCCGATCTGGTCCTTATGTTTAATTTGATTGATAACTTTTTGCTAAGACCTTTGCCAGTATTTTATAGTCGGTATTAAGGAGGGAAATTGGTCGGTATGACCCACATTCTAATGGATCCTTTCCTTGTTTGAGTAGTAGGACGACATGTGCCTCACACATGGAAAGAGGGATGGATCCAGTTTGAAACGCTGTTTGGAAAGTGTTTAATAAGTGTGGGAGGGCATATTCTCCATATCTCTTATATATTTCAACTGGGATGCCGTCGGGCCCTGGAGATTTCCCAGGGGTCATACTGGCAACTGCAGCTTGGAGTTCTAGCAAGGTTATTTCAGCGTCCAGACTGGAGACCTCTTGGTGTGTAAGGGTTGGGAAGATTGTGTTGATTAGAGGTGTTTGAGCAGGGGCACTGGATACAGGCAGTTGTGACTTATACAGATTAGCGTAGTAAGAGGAGAAACAATTGAGGATGTCAGGGGTGTTTGTTAGTATTTTGTTATTATTATCTTTAATTTGCATGATTGTGTTTTGATCAGAGGGGCCGTGTGCTAAACAGGCAAGTAGTCTGGCGGACTGATGGCCAAACTCGAAATATTTTTTTTTTTGAAAGATGTATTTTCTGGAATATTTTTCAGCTAGCAGAGTCGTACAGGTATTGTGGCAACTGCCAGGCAGACTTGGTGTGTGGTGAAGGGTTTGAAGTGTAAGCTGCTTCCGCATCTTGGAACACTTTTATTAGTTGGTCCTCCTTTAGGGACGAAGTTTTTTTAATATGTGATATAGTATTTTGTAGGTTTCCCCTCAGTACTGCTTTAAAGGCGTCCCATACTACTTCTATTGCTACAGTTTCTGTATTATCCTCAAAGAATTGTTGATTCTGGCTGGGAATGGGATTGTGGTCTGGGAACAGGGTTAACCAGAAGGGGTGTATAAGCCAAGGTGGTGTTCCTGGTGTGTGGTCTGCAATTTGAGTAGGATAGGTGAATGATCCGAAAGGTTTCTTGGGAGATGTATTATTTCTTTAGACGTCTATTCGTGAATATATAGTCGATACGGACAAGGTATTATGTGTTTTGGAGTGGCATGTAAACTCCTTCAGATATGGATGGCGAAGTCTCCAAACATCTACCCATTGAAGATCAGTAATTATTTGTTGTAGTGAAGTTGGAGATTGTGGAGATCTGGCTGGGGTTGGGAGTATGTGTAATTTATCAATATTGGTGTTCATCAAGGAGTTAAAATCACCCAGGCATAATACAGAGGCCTGAGGGTATTTAAGTATGAAGGGGATAGTTTCCCTCAGAGGGCATTGGGATGCCCGGGGGGTGTGTGTGTCATAGATTCCTATTATTACATACAGGGTACCCTAAATATTGAGAGCTATACATAAATACTTTCCATTTCTATCTGATTTAACCTCAATAATGGAGTACCTTAGTTGTTAGCGCAACAGCACTGAGACTCCTCTAGAAAAGGAAGAGTATGTCCTGTGCGCTGTCCAACCTATCCATGGCTTTTGGAGGTATTGAATAGTTGAGGGGAGAAGATGAGACTCCTGAAGGCATATTATATCAGGTTGATAGGCTTGGATTTGGAAAAAAATAGCTAGTCTTTTTGGGGGTCATTCAAACCCCACACATTCCATGATATTACCCTAATCATATATTAAAAATGAGTAGATTAGTAGGAAGGTTGATGCACCTGAGAAGGTTGGGAGGTATGAGCTCAAAGATAAAAAATATATGGGGGGGGGGGGTTTGCTTAGCAATTATTATACATAATATAGGTGAATGACACTTTAAAGGACAACTCCACCCTTATAAGAACATCTTTTAGAAAGAATGGCCTCTTTAAAATATGTTGATATATCATAGTTTGTCCTATGAATTCATTACTGTATGCCTGCTATGCTTCTGGATACCTCATGGATACTGAGCAATTTAGAAACCTGTACTGAGCCTGGGCATGCTCAGAAGTGGTAGACAGATAATTAACATTCAGTCATTGGCTGTGATGTCAACTGTCAAATCCATATCTGACAGTTATTAACTGGAAGAACCAGGAAGCAGAAACAGGGGAAACAGGACATTGTGCAGGATTTCAGGTTAGACTAATATATTTCACATTTCAAACTATTACCGTTTAGGGTTTTGAGAGGTGATTTACCTGTATGTAAGTTTTCATTTTGGGGCTGGACTTGCCCTTTAACAACAGAATAACAGTAATGATATATTTTACCAGAATTTGTAGTTGACAGACACATGTCTAATAGTAACATATTCTAACTATAACTGGAAAACAAATTGTTCCAAAATAAGTTAGAACTAGATTGTGGGGATGCACAGAGTGCAGTTTCTGTAAAGAGAGCAGAAGCGGCATTGGTTTTTTGCTTCCCTGAACAGCATAGTTAACATTATAGATATCCAGAGAAAATGAAACAAAACAACTTTACTCCTAAATTATTGATACCACCTGTTTATAACCATTTAACTAAATATCTAGCCCCTTCTGCTAGGTCCCACCAATCACTGGGGGGGATAGGCCACCAGCCAATTCAGCTCTACGAACAACACAGGGTGTTAAGCACTAGTTGGGGTATGATTACTCCCTCCCACCCACCTAATATAGGGGTCCACTTCACACAAAGTAGATGGTCACAGTTGCCGGATTCGCCTTAGTAGTGAGGTAGTAGTGCCCCATTTGAGAGTGAGTCGTGCTCAGCTTGTAGTAAATCTATCAATTTGGCGATCAATCTCCCTCACACCTCAACCAGAGCCCAGCCGACAATAACCACCCGATTCACACAAACAAAATTGGGAACAATTTCAGGCCACTTATAAAAATCTATGGGCTCCCCTCTCAGGTCAGTTATACCAGCATGGGAACTCCGGGGACCCAGCCCACACCTATTTTCCCGTTCCCAGTAGCCCGGGGAAGCAGGCCGCCCAACCAGGCGGATCATGACAATGAACGGGCCAAAGGTTTGTTTTGCTGGTTGTAGTTAACCTCTCTTTCCCCCTTAGTGGAGGGGCTTGCCTTCTATAGGTCATTCGACCATATTATATTAAATTGGGGTCATGTGAGTTTACGGCTCAAAGGCGCTGTAGTGGAGGGACACCGGCAAAGTTGAATCAGGAAAGCCAATGCCTGATCGTGTTCAATCAGACCACTACTGGTCAGCCTACTTCCCCAGACATGATCCATAATCCAACAGCAGCCACATATCAATCCTAAACACAGCATAATTGCTACACACAAACTCATAGGGTAGGTGGGGGAGGGGGAGAGAGAAAGAAGACAGAAAGAGGAGAGGGGGGAAAAAAAGTGGGGGGAAGAGTATGTTGAACGCCAACAAGATATAAAGGACATAATCAAAAGTACGTAATTTGGAAGCATCAGTTAATACCAGTTCTGACCTTGAGCATCCCAATCACAGATTATTATAATCATCATTATATATATCGAGGGGGTGGAAGGGATAGGCATTGTCCCGGGGGGGGGGGGGGTTCGAGTGGACTCTCAGTACAATTAGGAGATCTAGGGTGTTGAATGGTATTTGGTGGGTCCGTGGTAGCAGAATATCCGACATAAGTGGCCTAAAACCTCGGCCACCAAGTGTGAGTAACAGGTTCCAGAGTCTCAGTCCTAAGTTCAAGCGGTGGGCTGGTGAGTATCCCCCCATAGGAATGGATGGTTGTATGTCACGGTCACCATCATGGCTGACCAGTATCAAACGTGCCGCCACAGAAAGGGGGGAGGAAGGGGGGAAGGGCAGGGGCATCTATCAGCGTGCCCAGTTGTACTCACCAAGACCCTGTGTGCGGGTAGCGGAGGCCTTTCAATAACAGGTAAATAAAAAAAATTTCTGTTGGGCCCCCATTCAAGGAAAATGGAAGGGGTCCAGTGGCAGGAAAAGCATCCAACAAGCGGCATAGGGACAGTTTCCCTCAAATAGGGAGTTCAGCAGACGCCAGGTCCTCTTGCTTCTAGCGGGAATCCAGCCAGTTGCAGGCCTAGGCAGCAGTTTTGAAGAATCTGACCCTGCCCTCCGATTGCATGTTTGTATGTTCTCCCTGTGCTTGGGTGGGTTTCCTCCGGGCACTCCGGTTTCCCCCAGAATCACAAAGACATATTGATAGGTTGTATGTTCAAATAAATGTGCTTAGATTGTAAGCTCTTTGGAGCAGGGCCTGATGTGAATGTGTGTAATTGTAAAGTGCTACAGAAATGTTGGCGCTATATAAATCCACAATAATAAAAATATATGTATTCCTCATATTATACAACTATCTGTGCATACCCTGACACCCTACATATTACCATAACCATGTTCTCTATAGATCTCTGATGCCTGGCTCATTCATTTCTCTTCTCGCTTCTCTAATGCCTCTCCTCTCTGTCAGTCCCTTCACTGGTTGCCCATCATGCAAAGGATCTAGTTCAAACTGCTTACCTTATCCTATAAAGCACTATCCAATACAGCTCCTCCATATCTCAGAGCTTATCCACCAATATCGTCCCAGGCGCAACCTCCGACAAACAAATTATCTCCTCCTCTCATCCACCCTGGTCACCTCTTCCCATGCTTGCATTCAGGACTTTACCCTCTTCTCTGGAACTCCCTTCCTCCGTCTGTCCGTCACTCACCATCCCCTAACACCTTCAAACGTAACCTTAAAACCCACCTCTTTAGGTAAGCATATAACCTGGTCTAAACATTACCCTCTTACTACCCAATATGATCCAACCCGCCTTTCACACTTCACTGCCACTATATTTACAGCCTACCGATTCCGCAACCTTATGTCTCACCCCCATATCCTCTAGTCTGTAAGCTCTTTGGGCAGGGTCCTCTTTCCTATTGTATCACGGTATTGCTGTAAAACTCCACAGTTTACTTATATTATGTATTACCTGTGTATGTAATATGTATAACTTTGTATAAGTTAGCAAATAGATAGATATGTTATAAAAATGCCATCCAAAAAATATATATCACTTAATTGTATGTAATATGTATAACTTTGTATAAGTTAGCAAATAGATAGATATGTTATAAAAATGCCATCCAAAAAATATATATCACTTAATTGTATCTTACAGTTATCATAGACATAAAAAAGAAAAAAAAAAAAAAAAAAAAAAAAGATGTGCAATAGAATCGTTGTACAAAAGAGGTAAAAAATATATAGTTGGGGGCCCCCAACCAGGGAGTATCTCAATGATCTCTCCCATCTTAGATAGTTTAACCATTTATGACAGTGTAGATATTTGCAACATATATATAATCCCAATGTCCTCCATAATATGGCAAGCTCCATTGTCCAATATTTGGGATGATACATTTCTCCTAAATTTGCTACATATCTTATATTTGGAAATGCGGTCAAAAGACAACATTCCAGAAGTTCTAATCCAGGGGAATTTCACTTTAAATCCAGAAGCATAATCAGAATATTAGCTCTGATGTAGAGAAAGTGGCTGTACTTCTATCCAGTTCTTTTGTTGCAAAGTGTAGACATCGCAGAAAATCCTTAAAGGGCATGTCCACCCCCAAAACTATAATCCCCCAACTACTGGCCCCATCATGTAGTGTAGTTTAATCCTTACCTCACATCCCAGCTCCATAGGGTTCTCCTGTAGTCCCCCCCCCCCCTCCTGTAGACACTGCCTGCTACCTGGCCTCCCGGCCCTCCCTCCCCCTCCCTCTCCCTCCCGTTGTGCTATCCCTCCCCCCTAGCATAAAACCCCTTTTATACTGTATTCCCCCATGTCTCCCAGCCCCAACCGCATATTTTATATTTTTAGAAAGCTCCCCAATCTTTTACTTACCTCTCTGCTTTCCTACGCGGAAGTGAGCTGCCGGCAGCCGCGTCCGTGATTGGCTGCCGCTCAGCCAATCACAGACGCGGCTGTCGGTCCCGCCCCTCTGCTTGCATTTCCTCGCAAGCAGAGGGCCGGGAGCGCGACGCAGGAAAGAGGGGAGGTAAGTAGAGTTTGGGGGGCTATCTAAAAAAAATAATAATGCGGTTGGGGCTGGGAGCCCAGGGGGGATCATATATAAAAAAAACGATTTTAGGGTGGACATACCCTTTAACTCCACTGAAGCTCCAAATGTCAAAGTGAAGTATAGACTCCCGATATAATCTATTAGAATAGATAGGATCCTGTATTTAAAGTAATAATAATGCAAATTTAGATAAATACAGTCCAATCCAAATCCTCGTTAATCCCCTTTGGTGCACATGTATTAAGAAGGAATATCCATCTTGACTCCTTTTGTAGAAGTCTTTTTTGTGTATCCCCACCTCTAATATTACAAGATATTCTTTCCAGACCAATACATTTAAGTCTATCAGTTGAACCACCATTTACATTCAGGAAATTCGGTACAGACGTGCGGGGCATATAGGAGAAGTGTGCTATCTTTTAGCTAAGGTATCCGCGGAAGCGTTACGGCGTTATCTGCGAATTTCCAGGCATTTTTCCCATAGACTATAATGGTAACAATCCTCAAATGTGGATATTTCAAAACAGTTTTTTTCATGGTTATAAATACAAATGGTGATACCCCCAACCCCCCACACAGACCCAGGTACACCCACCTACTGACCTACCTTTCCATTCCCATGGAAGCCATATTCAATGGCTAAAGTAAAAAAAAACTAATTTAGATTTATTCTCAATAAAAGATAGTTGTATGATTGTAAACACAAAAAAGACATACCCCCTCAACCAGACCCAGGTACACACACCTACTGATCTACTTATCCATTACGGTGGCAGCCATATTTAAAGGGAAACTAAAGTCAAAAAAACAAATTTAGATTTATCCTCAATAAAAGATAGTTTTATGGTTGTAAACACAAAAAAGACATACCCCCTCAACCAGACCCAGGTACACACACCTACTGATCTACTTATCCATTACAGTGGCAGCCATACTTAAAGGGTAACTAAAGTAAAAAAAACTAATTTTGACCAATCATCAAAGAAGGTTTTTTTTTAACTCTCAACCCGACACGGGTACACACACCTACTGATCTACTTATCCATTACTATGGCAGCCATACGTTTAGGGTAACTAAAGTAAAAAAAAACTCATTTTGACCAAAAAAGTAAGTATTTTATTCCCCAACCTGATATGAATACACACACACCAACTGACCTACCTTTAATGCATGTGACATTTAAAGGGTAAGTAAAAAACAACAATGTCCTCTTCATTGACATTATTGAGTTTTAAAATCTGCAGCACAAACACACAAATTCCCTTCCAAAATGCAGTCTTTCAAGCCAAATGCAAAGTTTATACTTAAACTTTCCCTTTCTAGTTGAATCTAATCTGCCACCTAGCAGCCCAATGTGACCATCTATCTAAATCCCCCTGCAACAATTGCACATCCTCTGAAGTTTTTCATGGTGAACAAAGTTTTGTGTCGTCAGCAAACACAGAAACCTTGCTGATAATATCCGCTTCCAAATCATTAATAAATAGATTAAATAGAAGCGGCCCCAACACAGAACCCTGTGGCACCCCACTTAGCACTTTAGTCCATAATGATGAAGCCCCATTAACAACTTCTCACTGCATCCTATTCATTAACCAATTTTCTATCCATGTACAAATGTGCCTCCCCAGACCAACAGACCAGAGTCTAAATTTCTACTCAATTCCTCATAAAAGCCAAGTAAGTTAGTTTGAAAAGATCTATTCCTCCTAAATCCATGCTGGTTACTACTTATAATGTCAGTCCTTGAAACATACTTTAGAATATGTCCCATTATTAAACCAGTATCTTCCCCACCACTGAAGTTAAACTTACAGGCCTGTAATTACCCGGCTGTGAACGACTACCCTTTTTGAATATTGGAATAACATCAGCCTTTTTCCAATCCAGAGGCACACCACCGGACATGAGGGAACCTGCAAAAATAAGAAACAATGGCCTAGATAAAACTGAACTTAGATCCCTAAGGACCCGAGGATGTATTTTATCCGGTCCAGGAAATTTATTAATATTAAAGGGTATGTCCACCCAAAAAATAAACCTTTTATATGTTCTTTATATAATAGCACCAACCTCAAACGCCATGTTTATTATTATAAACATATATATTTTATTTTTCTAAAAATCAATTGCTTTGCCCGATATTTAATGAGATATATATCAGGCTGCACTTCCGCTCGACTTCCTCTTTAGCTGACCCCGCACTGCAGCATAGAAAAAAAAAAAGATTCTTCCTTGCCAGACGCCAATCAGAACCCAGCGTGTGTGTGTGCGTGCGTGTGTCGAAGCCGTCTGGCTGCAACATGTTAATCCTCGATTTCCACCGTATACATAACTTTACAGCTGCGATTGGTTGATTGGGAAAAGAGGGCGGGATCCAGGGGTCAGATCATTACTGATGTAACTTCCTCTGTGCTCACTGCTGGATGTTAACAGACATGCGCGAGAACATGAAAAGAACAGTCCATGCTGCAGGATTGCTGCCAGCTGCAAAGATCTGTAACTTTAGAACCACTGGACCGATTTACATGCTATAAAGTTTGTTTTGGAGCACTTATTTGGGCCAAATAAATATAGAAAGTTAGTTTTGGGGGTGGACATGCCCTTTATCCTTATTTAGTTCTTTCTGTACCATATCCTTGGTTAACCAAAGTGCACTTGAATCTTTTATACTATTATTGTAAAAAATAACTGAGCCAAGACCTAGCTGCCACTGCAATAGTTAACAGTGGTGCGGCTACTCAATACGTGATCTATGCACATACGTCATTACGCATATGCACTCTACTACATGATACGCAGTGACGCGGTCACGTGATCTAGAGAGGGGCGTGATTTGTCCTTTGCTTGGGCCTATATAACATGGTTGGCGGAAACCGGGGCTTGCACCTTTGAAAACGCCTGGAGTACTCAGAGCAGCTTCTCTGAGTACAGCAGTGCCTGCACCTTAACTTCCATGGATTGTACCTTCTTTATGTGTTGAGCCATGCATAGGGACAGATAAGTATACACTGTGTTACTACTGTAGTTAACCTTGATATTTAGACATGTGCTAATCACTGGATTAGAGTCTGACTTTATATTTATGCTCTGCACTTTATACCATCCCGCTGCTCTACCTTAATGCTGCTAAGTGTATATAGTATATTTTAATGTTTTTAATTAGTTGTTTGCACATTACCAATCCCTAATATGTATGTGTCTACATACTTAAAAAAAGGAATGTATATAATGTCACACTAAATAAGTTGTGTGCTGCAGATTTTCTTTGCTCTTTATATTTGTTTATATCTCATTTCTCATCTGTTCAGCACCTCCCCACTATACTCAGATACCTTGGGGTTAACTAGTGCCATACCTAACTTTGACTTTTTGTTTAATATTAGATATTACATCACCAAGGAGTTCACTAGTAGGATGCGAAAGGCCGAGAATTCCTATTACTTATTATACCATTATCAATAGTAAAACAGGGTCTCTCTAAAAGAAAAAAATTGATAGCAACTCGAATTTAACATGTTAAAGATCAACAGTGTCAAGAGAATTTTTTTTAGTAGCAAATGCTTTTAATGAGTATAATGATAGACAACATAATCTAGTCCCAATGGGGAATGCTAAATATCTTTTGCCTGTTAAAGTATCTCCACCCACAAATATACATTTTTCTGTAGTGTAGAGGTGCTGCAAGAGAAGGGGCCAAGGGGGGCCTGCAAGGGGAAAGGCAACAGGGAGCTGTAAGGGAAATGGCCAAGGGGGCTTCATGGGTATGGTCCAAGGGGGCTACAAGGGAAGTGGCCAAAAGGGGGCCTGCAGCAATTTTAAATGTATGGTCTGATTCTGCCTCTACCTGAAAAGTTTGCCCCATGAGCGGGAGAGGCCACGGGGGGAGGGGGGCTGCTGCAAGTGGAGGGGCTACAGGGGGCTGCAAAGGAAAGGGCCAAGGGGGCTGTATGGGAATGGTCCAAGGGGGCTACAAGGAAAGGGACCAAGAGGGACCTGCAAGGGGAGTGGCCACAGAGCCCCAAGAGAGGAGTGGGAAGGGCCAAGGGGGGCATTAAGTGGGAGGCATTAAAAAAAAGACAGTCAGCCTTCAGTCACTATAACTTAATCTCTTTCTGGTTTCTTCTGCTCTATCCTGCATTGAGCATGTGCCCACCGCAAAATAGAAGGAGGGACTAGTATTTGTGACTGCAGATTCCCCCTAACTTTCTGATCAGTGATTTCTTCTTATCTTGGACTGTGCAGCTTGTAGAGAAGTGGTTGATGGCTCATTTTAAAGGTAGGAACCTGGCCTTTCACTTAAAATCAACTTGTTTGGAGACCACAAATACAAGGATGTATTTCATCCAGTCCTGGGGCTTTATTGATATTAACTTTGTCTAATTGTTTTTGAGCCATACCCTCTGTCAGCCAGAGGAAAAAAACAGTTTAGCACAGTGTTTCTCAACCAGGGGTCCGGGGACCCCTAGGGGTCCCAGAGAGGTTGCATGGGGGTCCCCAAGAGATTGACAGAAACTGTATGTATCCACCATTGTAATGAATAAAGATTTATTTTTCTATATATTTACCAATGTTCTGTATAAATTATGTGTTTGGTGTGTTGATGTCTGAAAGACAAATAAAAAGTAAAGTTTTTATGTAAGGGTCCCCACCCTGCAATGAATTTGAGTGCATTTCTTTTCAATAGAGATATATTTATAGATCTATCATTTATATTTGTATAAATTATGTATTTTGATGATTTGATGACTGAGAAAGAAAAAGATAAATAATAATATATAATTATAATTTTATGTAGGGGTTCCCCGAGACACTAAAATAGTTTCAAGGGTTCCCCACAGATAAAAAGGTTGAGAAACACTGATGTAAACATTTTATTTTACCTGTATTCTGATGGCAGTTACAAACTGTCATAGACTATTAAAATCGGCTAGTCAGGACACCACAGTTCTCCTTTAGGTTATTCATTTATGTTGCCATTTATGTTGCCATTAAAAACTTAAAAAAAGAGTCTATTGACTCTGCTTGATATACAATTAGAGAATTTTTATTAGCCTACATCTGTTTCTGGTAGACTTGTCTGAAAAGGTGAATAACAAGGTGATAAACTAAACAATTTGTTTCTTGTTCCCTCTCATAGTCCCTCTAACGAATCAAAAATTATTTAATTGTTTAACTGAGGGGTCCCCAAAGTGTTGATCTTCAGGGTTTTATAGGACTATGCATGCGGTCAAAAGGGGTCCATTGCACTGCAGATGTAAAAGAGAACAATACTGCCAGATTAAATTATTTAAATTAACTGTTTTTCTCACTTGGAGAACTACAGTGTAAATATATTTTTTTAAATAACAAGAAATAAAAACTACTGTACATACTTGAATATAAGTCGATCCAAGTATAAGTCGAGGTACCTATTTTTACCCAAAAAATTAGTAAAACATGATTGACTCAAGTATAAGTAGAGGGTAGAAATTATGACCACTACTGACTTCTGATTCTATATTGTTTTGAGGCTTTAGTTGCCCTTCAAATGGACAGCAGATTTCCCATACAGTAGTTCCATACAGTAATAGCCAAATCCAGTATGGCTATTACTGTATGGGAATTCTGCTGTCCATTTAAAGGGCAACTAAAGCCTCAAAACAATACAGAATCAGAAGGCAATATTTAACAATAGATACCATCTTCCTGATTCTGTAGTTTTAAAGCATTAGTTACCCTTTAAATAAAGAGTTATCACACACAGTAACCTCCAATTCCATGCCGCTCCAGATGTTTTGGAAACTACAACTCCCAGCATGCTTTACTTGCTGGGAGTTGTAGTTCCCAAACATATGCAGTGGCAAGCACTGCACTCCCCCCAGAGCCCTTCCAGTTCAGTGGACTTGCCTTTGCGTAATAACCAGCACCTCTGGCAGGTCAGTGCTGGTTCCAGCATGGCCCTGTATTTTGGCCTCTGACCTTGCTACTGCAGCAACTCTTCTGGTGCCTGATGTCCAGTAATCGGCCGGCCACTTGCATCCGCATTAAATCCTCTGGTGGGTGACGTCACAACTCGGTGCTGGGAAGAGACCAGCGCCGAGTAGTGATGTCACCCACCAGAGGAGTTAATATGGAAGCAAGTGGCCGGCCGATTACTGGACTTCAAATGTGAGTGACCCGAGTATAACTCGAGGTTCGATTTTTAGGCTATTTTTATAGCCTAAAAACCTCGACTTATACTCAAGTATATACGGTACCTGGGACAGAGGTGTTGGGTTGATTATTCTTACCTACCAATACAATTTTGCTGAGGAGCACCAGCAGTATTCCCTCTAAGCAGTGTGCTTGTGCACGCGCACACAACTATACAGCTCTGTGCACACAGGTTGAAGTGGTGCACACACAGAAATCTTGCGCCCATAATTTCCGCTAAAATGGATGTCTGTCTTCACCTATCAGGACAATTATTAAATTATAAACATTTTGCATTGTCTTAAAGGGGAAGTTCAGTGCAAATAAATTTGCTTTGAAGAAAAAAAAAGAGCAGTAATTTTCCATCCTAATGACCATAACCTGCCCATTCAGCATTGTCGGTGTATAAAAAAAATACTTACAAAATACTGACTTCCTGTTAGCAGGACCCCTAATAGAAACCATTATGGTCTTGCCCATGACCCAGCGCCTGGGTTGGTTCAGTTGTTCAGTAGAGATCTGTGGATGTTTGACCCATCCAACAGCCAATCAGTAGAAATTACTGTTGGGAACATTCCAAGGTAGTGTGCATTCTGGGAAGAAGGAGTACCATTACAGAACCTGAAATGTCAGCCCACTAATGCCAACAGCAGGAAATACAGACATCCCACACTGCTGTTTTAGGCTTCCGGGCAGGGTGGGAAAGGGGTGTGTGGCGAGGCGGCATGACATCATGCAAGTGTGTGGCTAGTGCCCCAGGGTTGGAGGGAGGCGGGTTATGGGGGCGCACCCAGGGCGTGGTTGGAGAAAAGGGGCGTGACTAAGGCGGAAACTAAAGTCTTGTTTCAGTCGCGGGGGCCTGTGGTGGTCTTGCGGGAGACCACCCCAGAATGAGGGGGACTCCCGGACAATGTGGGAGAGGTGGGATACCTGGAAATAGCAAGGGGTATAAATTCAAATGATTTTTCAAAATAACTAGGTATACATTATATACACTAAGAATTGTATTGATATTTTTCACTGGACTTTCCCTTTAATAGCATTAACTGCTGCAACAATGCGCTGAGTCAGAGTGAGTGCAGTTACTTGCAGAACATGTATAAAAGCTGTGTCCGCCAATCATTTCCTACCCTGGATATAATCCTACAAAAATAAGAACTGGCTACTGCAAAATCCTTTCTATGCCAACAAACAAAAGTGCTTTCTCATTGTCGTTAAAGGGGAAGAAAAGAAATAGTGCCGAGTCACGGCACCGGTGACGTCAGGAAGGAAGCGACAGCTCGCGAACTTTCACGCGCTTATCTCGCGCTGTGTGTACAGAGTGAAAAGCGTGACAGGTCGGATCACGTGATCTCAGCGCTGGCCCTTTCACACGAGGGGGGTGGAACATTGTGACATACCGGCGGGACAGGGAAGCAGTGGATGCACTCTATTCAGTAAGCTGCTGTTTAAAAGTCTCTCCCAGTCTTTGCGGAGTACAACCGGGTGTACTACTGTGTGTCTTTTACTTGTGTCAGAGACATCTTCCCTCAGCTTCTAACACAGAAACGAAGGCACCATGGGATTGCTCTCTCAGGGGTCCCCTCTTAGCTGGGTAGAGACCAAGAAGTATGGCGATCATGTGAGGCAGCACGGTATCATCCAGTTCCTGCACATCTACCACAAGGTGAAAGAGCGGCAAAAGGATGTGTTAAAATGGGGAGACGAGGTGAGTTATCATATCCCTTGGCTGTAAACACTGTGTACCTATGCAGGGACACATATACCTGTATTGAATGGTGTACTTTATGGGACCTGTATATACGGTAGTATAGTACATTTCATATAGCCTGTATAGTATACCGTAGTATGCATTAAAGGGCAAGTTCACCCAAAAAAAATTTCCTTTAAATTGTTTAAACACCCCCCCCCCCCCCCCCAACTGGGTTTCGTAATAATTTTAAGTTTCAAAGATTCTTTTGTAAGGACTTACCTGACCGGTCCCTCAACGCCCCCTGCTCCTGTTTCAAGCAAAAACAGGAGCAGAGGGTTTCTGTGCTGTGATTGGGCATGACATCACATAGTGCCCAGGAAGTGGAGCGGCTGTCAGCAGTAGGAGCTAGATACCTGCGCGGGTCTAATTTTCCAGACCCACACCCAACCTGACCCGATAAATACGCACGCTTTTCTATCTGCTTCATACCTGTGACCCAACCCGCAAGTTTCGGACCTGAAACTTGAACCAACTCGCTTTTTCTTTTTCTTCAGGGAATTGAAAAAAACCCAAAAAACTAAGGGCTTGTTAACACAAGAGAGCAGCGGAACATCGGGATTGCGTGCTTTGTTCCTCTGCGTTAGCGCACGCCATTATTTTCAATGGCAACAATGTGCATTAATGCACCAAATGCTGCATGCAGTGCGTTGCACACAACACACTACATTGCAGTGCTTTAATGTGAACAGCACCATTGTTTTCTATGAGCACTGCTTTTTGGTGCGATGTAAAATGCACCAAATGTGCTCTAGTGTGAACGAGCCCTAAAAGTTAAAATAAAGGTTTTATTCATAACCAAAAATGTTCATAGAAACAAACCTATCATACCACTAAAATATATAAATCAGGGGTCTTGACTGAAAACTACAGCTCCCAGCATTCCCTGGATGCCTCCTGATATTGTAAGTGCTGTAGTGGAATGCTGGGAGTTATAGTTTTCAAATATGTAGGCCCACAGGCAAGACATCCCTCGTATAGAGTACAATGTACACTTTATATAATATATCCCTACTGTCCACAACTACCTACCCATGGGCCTCAGCTCATTTTAAATCTTTATTTGCAAATATTTTCATGTTGATCTGTGACAGGGATAGGTAACCAGTAGTTATCCAGATGGTTTAAAATCTACAACTCCCAGTATTCACTCTATAGATACGCAATACTAGGAGTTATAGTTTTAAAACATCTGGAGAACTACTGGTTACTCTATGATTTTATAACTGTGTCCTGCAGAATATACATTTTAATATCCACCAACTGTGTAAATTTGCATTATGGGAGACAGTAAAGTTACGAGCAGGTACCATAACAGAGGATTATGGGTAGGGAGCAGGTGGAGCTACAGTGAAATATCTACACCCTTATATGGATGTAGATATTCATGCTGTTTTGAAAACTACAACTACCAGCATTCCCTGTCTGCACTCTGCTGTTGTACAATGCTTGGGAGTTTTAAATGTCAATAATCTGAAGGTCCCCATACCTGCTGTAGTTCTAGCTGAACCTCATCACATGGTAGATTATTATCTTCACTAGAATAGACTATTATGGCCAGAAGGATTTATAAAGACCAATGAAATCACATGTCATCTGTTTCCATGAAGACACTTGCTCTGGTCTTATGCATAGGTGCATTTGCAGATAGAAGTTTACTTTGTTGTTTTGGAGATTTTTACTTTACTGGCTCTGACTTCTGCTAGTAAAACCTGTCAGAAGTTAACCCATGCCTTTCTAGTCACTCCAGCATTAACTGCTTTTTTACCCAGTGGTCTCTGCAAAACCTACCCAGGCACTACAAGAGTTAAAGTTCAACATAGCTGTCTGTATTTCTATCCACAATGGCATCCTGTATAAGATTCTATGTACATTAGAGCCGTTGATAACTCAATTATTTAGCCTGCCAAAAACATAGTAAGAGGCTGGGACATTTTGGGTCTAGCCCTTTATCTGCCATAATGTGATTTAGTGTAAGGTGCTATGCCCATTGCACATTGTCTTGGATTGAAAACAATGTATTACTTAGTTCCAGTTATTATAGAAAAAAAAAAAAAAGTTGTTTTTTTAAAAAATGACTGGAATTCTTCTACCTGACCCAAACCCGACACACTGTTCTTTTTACCTGAACCCTACCCGCAACCAATTCAAATTCAAGAAGGGTTATCCAGATCGCAAATTGGTTAACCTGCAGGTACCTGACCCAAAACAGGAGTGACAAGTGACTGGGTCAGGTAAGGAAGTTCAGGGGCATCTTTGACACTTAAAAATATTAAAAACCTAGGTTTGGGGGGGACATTAAATATTATTTTAAAAAAAATATTTTGGGGTGGACATACATACAGTAGCTGCTAAAGATGCCCTTATATCTCATACTGTACTGCAGGAATGTCAAACTTGTAGCACTCTAAATGTTTGAAAACCACAACTCTCAGTATTCTGCAGTCAGGGCATTAAGCCAGGCTGAAGTGGACCTAATTTTTAGGGGGGCATGTCCACCCCCCTACCCACCACCAACCGCTGGCATATTTCTTTTAAAAAGTCCCCGAATTCTACTTACACTGCCTTCTCTTTTGCGGGGATACAATCTGGCCTTCTGCTTGCAAGCAGGGGCCGGACCTCAGCCGCATCTGTGATTGGCTAAGAGGCAGCCAATCACAGACGCGGCTGACGTCACTTGAAACACCGTGGGAGAGAAGGCTCTGTAAGTACGGAGCAGTTAGGTGCGGGCAGGGTTTACTTACCTTCCCTCCAAAGGAATTCACACTAGGTGCAACGATGGCTGAGGATGGATCCGGATGGTGGGGTTGGGGGGGGGGGGGTATTGCGCATGCTCCAGACCTTGATGAGGATGAGGAATCGGCGTGGATCAGAATCCTCACAGACAGCTTACAGTCTTCAGTTTGCTGGACTTTGAAAAGGAATATCTTGGGAACCATAAGGAGCAGAGATGTAAGATTTTAAACTGCAGAGTGGGGCCAGTTGTAGGTTTAATTGTAGTTTTTGGGGTGGACATGCCCTTTAACACTTGTTCCCTATAGGTATAAATTAAAAAATGTAATAGTTTAATACTTTAAAAGCCATCCATCCTTACCTAAGAATAAATCCCTTTAGTCTACGAGCAGGACTGATTCCTTTAACAGCATACAATTGGCTTTAAAAGTTAACCCAGTGCACTTTTGCTTTTTTCAACCTATATTAAATGACTATATCATGGTCACTAATCTCTAAGCTTCCCATTACCTGCATCCCTAAAATGAGCTCAGGGTTATTAGATATAACCAGATCCAACAACACATCCTCTCTAGTTGAACCATCTACAATCTGTGAAAAACAATGCTCATATAGAAATTTTAAGCTTCTGGGGTGCTTGACAGTTCCCTTACACCAATCGATGTAATTGCTGTAGAATACAGGTGTGCATGCTCAAGTCAGGGACTTAAGGTTAATGTCAAAGCTCACTGTGTAATCAGAGAGCGCCACCCTATACTGCTGTAAGTTGGCTGCAGCTAGAAGCTTGATCATAGAAGCATGATCATGGAATAATTTTAAAGTTAGGAGTGTGTAATCTTTAGCATTTGTATGTAGACCATATTTTCCTTTTAAATGATTTATTTGTTATTAGTTTTTAAATAAATTCTTCATGTACAAAATACTCTCTGGTAAAATCGTACAGGTTTTATCTTTCCCAATGTTTATTTACATACTTTTAATAGTATTTATATTTTTATTTCAATACAGTGGGTTATGTAATAATATGAGGGAGACATTTCATGATCTAGTTACCTAGCAATCAGTTTTAAAGAATCTCATGGTTAGAATATTAAATGCAAATGTTAATTTGGAAAAGCAATAAGAGATTAAATATAAAATATGCAGTATCAAAGGGCACATGCCTCCCTTGTCAATGATTTACTTATTAAAAGATGATTTTCTCTCTGAATAATAACTTTCTGCTTCTAACCCCAAATATCTATATCTCCCTCTTCATCTCTAACGTGTGCACTCAGCGCAGGCTGTCGGTACTGCAAGTTTAACATTTTCTTTTTGGCACTATATGTTTTTACTGTGGCAAATTGTATTTTTCTCTCTATAATACATTGTAATGCCTTGCCCAGGTTGAATATATGC
Source organism: Hymenochirus boettgeri (assembly GCA_019447015.1). Classification (NCBI taxonomy): domain Eukaryota; kingdom Metazoa; phylum Chordata; class Amphibia; order Anura; family Pipidae; genus Hymenochirus; species Hymenochirus boettgeri. The sequence continues at coordinate 176,661,541 of CM033473.1, forward strand.
TGGTATCATTTGATCATATTAACAAGAAAGTTCGTTTGCTGCTTAAAGGAGGTGAAATCCTGGACATGCTCCAAGGAAGTGGGGAAAAGGTGAACCCAAAGTAAGTAACATTTTTTTTGTCCCTGCCAGTGCATTGTAAATTTTCACACTATATAATGATCATATATGTTCTGATGGCCAACAATCAATCAAGAAAATTGGTCCGATTTTGTATTTGACTTGGGAGGAAATTTTCATTATTAAAAATATAAAGGGTAGGATCACTAGATCTGATGATATTTTTGTTTGTATGAGCTCCAAATTGATTGCTCATTTTTTGTCTTTTTATCTTTTAAATTAAATTTAACAACTGCTTTTGCCTTTTTTATTGTTTTTTCAAAATGACCCATAATCTTAAAAAGCTTCTCTTTTTGATTATCCAATGTTTTTCTCTAGCTTATTCCTTTTCTTTTTTCTTTGTCTTTTTAGCTGACTTCTTATCTGTTTTAAATACAGCAACTGGACAAAAGCAGTTGTAAAAGTGATAATTCTTCACACATGTTGTCCAATGGAAAAGGCTGTTTTTCTGTTAAATATTTTCTTTATGTTATCATTTACATTGTAAGCCACAGACTTTCCAGTTTAATTTAAAATGAGATATAAACGCTGAAAACCTTTTTTTTGGAGTGTTTTGTCCATGTTTAGCAGAATCAAATTGTGTGCCACTTTATATTCAATGTGGATGCTAAAATACAGAAACCCAATAAAAGACAAATCCCGTTGGATTAGACAGGATTTGCTTTTTTGTCCACGTGTGTCGAAAAATCACCGTCCATTTGCCGACAAACAAGCATTGTCTAATGGGTTTCACAAACAGTTTGGACTAAAATGTTTTTTATAAATTGTTGTGTCCACCAGCCAACAAGCAACATTGATCAATTCATTAAAAGCATCAAAAGCAAAGACCGAAATACTCGCCTTTGTTCCCATGGTCTCAGAAGCAATTTATTCCTCCCGATCTCTGCCGGTCCTCTTTGTATGCTGGTCCTCCTTCCTCATAGCAGCCAGTGATGTCACAGCCACTTACTTACTGCTGCATGTATTATTATTAAAGAGCTTTTTGAGCATACTGAGGAGATGTAAAACTGTCACCAGAGGAATAATTTGCTTCAGGGACTGCATAACAAAGGTGAGTATCTTGGGGTTTGGGGTCTCCTTAAAATTATTAATGAGACTTGGGTGCTGGGGTGCTGGTCCAGTAGCATTCAGTGTGGTAAGTTACAACATTACTGTGGTACAATAGGATGGAGGGCCCTGCCTGAGAGCTTACAGTCTAGAGGAGCTGGGGATGAGAGATAAAGTGAAGCAGATCAGTAGCTGTAACTAAGTTGTCAGTGGGTTATAACTAGCAGGTCTGCAATGGGTCAGTAAGAGGGGTACAAGTGTCTAGGCCCAGATTGTAACCTTGCCTGAAGAGGTGAAGCAGATGTGAAGCAGTAAAGGGTGATCCACTGTATCAAAGGCTGAAGACAGGTCAAGCAGAATAAGTAGGGAATAGTGGCCTTTAGATTTAGCATTAAGCAGATCATTAGCAACTTTGGTGAGAGACGTTTCAGTGGAGTGATTGGGGCGGAAGCCAGACTGTTGATGATCAAAGAGGGAGTTGTCAGAAAAGTGATTTTGTTACAGTTTTAGTTTCTAGCCCCAAAGAAACAGACGTGTGCTTCTCCTGCTAATTTTTGATTTACTGATTTTGAAAGGTTGTTATGCTGTTGAATTCAGCTGAATATGGGCAATACACAAAAAGCATACATTTTAGTGTTTACTCCTTTAAAGGACATGTCCACCCCCCCAAACTATAATTTAACTCACCACTGGCGCCACTATGTAAAAATCCTTACCTCACATCCCAGCTCCAAATGGTTCTCCTGTAGCCCCCCCCACCCCCAAAGTCCCAAAAACTGGCCACCAGGAGTACTGCAGTCCATATAGGACTCTGCCTCCTGTCTCCCCTCCGGGAAAAGGTTGGCATGCGCACTGCAGCCATTCTTCCCCCCCCCCCCCTCCTGGTTTTGTCTCCCTCCCCCTTGCTCCAAACCCTTTTGAGATAATGTACTGCTCCCAGCCCCAGCCACATTACTATTATTCACAGAAAGTGCCCCGATCTTTACTTACCATGCCTCTCTCCTTTGCCGGTCTAAACTCCCAGCAGCCGCGTCCGTGATTGGCTGCCGGTCCCCCCTCCTGCTTGCATTTCCGTGCAAGCAGAGGGCCAGGCAGTGCGGCGAAGGAGAGAGGCATGGTAAGTAAAGACCGGGGCACTTTCTGTGAATAATAGTAATGCGGTTGGGGCTGGGTAAGGGAGCAGTACATTATCTTAAAAGTTCATCAGAAGGGTGGACATGCCCTTTAAAGGGCATGTCCACCCTCTAAATAACTTTACCTTTTCAGATAATGTTATTTAGAAGGTGGCCCTTTAAATTGACCCCTGTAGCAGTGGTTCTATATGAATATGGAGTCTTTTTAAACTAGCTATAATGCCTTTATAATATACCATATGTTCCATATGTTCTGTGTTAAAGGTGTAAAATATTTACACAAATGTACAAATTTAATTGATTATTCCTCAATTCTTTGTTTCCAAATTAAGTCACCCAACACTCTGGAGACCAGAGTATGGAAGCTACATGATTGAGGGAACACCAGGGCAGCCTTATGGGGGAACCATGTCTGAATTCAATACAGTTGAAGACAATATGAGGAAAAGACGCCAAGAAGCTTCATCATTGCTGTCTGAAAATGAATCTGTGTGCACAGTTACTTCTTTCCCTAGGTAATACATGTAACCACAGTTCTCATTACTGGAATTGTATTGAGTGAAAAGTTATCTTTTGTGACATGCTAAATTGATTTGGTGTTAATGAACTCATTGTGCCATATATCACTATAATTAATTTAAGTAGTTCTCATGTGACAGTTGTTGGATCTGGTTTACCGGTAGATCCATCCTGCCTAAATCATTGAACAAAGAGAGAGCGTGCAAAATTGAAAACCTATAATGCATTTCTGTTAATTCTTGAATGGGGGACCACTTCCCTGCTTGTTGAAAGCCAGTAGTCAGAGAAAAAATTAAAGCCTGTACTAATCCAATGCAAGGTCATGGAGGAAACATGCAAACAAACACATTTTAGGATATTCCATGGGGTTGAATGTACATTGATTATTTATTTTTTGCTTTTGTATTTTTTTTTATTATTGACAGTAAATAAAACTACTTGTACAGTGATGCTTGAACATTTGAGAACCCCTTTAAGTTTTCTTTGTATATGAGTGTGACCTAAAATATTATCTGTCCTAAAAGAAGGTGAACAGAATTTAGATAAAAAATTTGAACAAACCGATATTTGAATGTTAACCATTAGAAAAAATTATGCAATGATCTAAGTATCTGCTTGTGGCAAAAGTAAATCAATTCTTAGGATTATCATATCATTTGAAACTGAATTGTGATGGTTTTTAAACAATAGGATGATAATCCGGTATGAGTAAGGTACTGTTTTATTTAAAGGACAGCATACTCACTTTTATAGATAGATAGATAACCCATTTGATAAAATGTATTATAGCTTAAATTAAATGACATGTCTTACAACCTCAGAAGATTCGAATTTTGTACAGATTGGAAATATTCAAGACCAATGTTGGTCGACCACTTCTGGGTAGTCTATCAAAGATAACTCCCAACAGAAAGGCGTGTAAAAGTCCATAAGTCTACAATGGAACCAAGGATATCTCTTCTCAACTGAAGGCCTGTCTCACATTGGAGAATGTTGCTTTTCATGAGTCCACTGACAGGTGACAAGCAAAGGTGGTTATGGCAAGGTAGCAAAGGGAGAGACCCCAAAATGTGTATTTTTTTGCCAAAGATTTGGATAATTTGAATGTGGATAAACCAGATGGATTGTTTTTAGGATGGTTGAAGCCAAAATAGAACGAACCATAGAAGAGTGTTTTATTTAGAGTAAAAAAACACTGTTTCTCCTTAAGCAAGTCAGGGGGACCCAGGACACGCAGGGGGTATGTGAGCCACCTCCAGGAGCAGACACTTAGTGGTTAAAAAGATGTTCTGGTGTTCCTCCCTTCTTCCTTATATACCAGTGCACCAGAAGCACGTTCAGAGTTACGATCGGACGTACGTCCTGCAACTGTTAACTGGCACGAGTGAGAATTTCACTACTCGTAACTGTGGATGGGGTCTGTGTATAGCGTTGTAACAGCTACTTTACATGAAACCCCCCCCCCCTCCATTTTTAGGAACCCAGCTACTCAGCCTGGCTTCTTGCACTGCAGAGGCCAGTCTGGATCCTCATTGGCTGGTGGGGATGGGACTTCCTCCTTCTTCTTCCCTCAAGGTTTTCTGGCAGCCATTTCCTCGCCACTTTCACCCTGCAGGTGGGCGAGGAACATGGGTTAAGCACCATTCTCCAAGAGCGGTCACTTAAAAATTGGAAGGAAGTGAGGCTCTAGTGCTCCTCCCCTTAAGTATACATCTCTGAGCACCAGAAGCCTCCCAGCTTTAAAGTGTCAGCTTCAGGAGAATGACAGTAGCAGATGACATCAGCAGGAGCTGGTGGTTTCTGGCTCCCTACGTTGGATGGGCATTCAACAGCAGCCAGGCCACTTGCTAATGCCGCAGAGGGTGGCTGCACTTAATGTCCCTCGCGACTAAAATGTGCAGACCCCCCCCCCCCCCTCCCTCTGCTAGCGGGTAACCAGCAGCCCAGACGCTGCTTCCCATGACCTGATCGGTTAGACCATCTGGGATTGGCCAGGGGGCAGGACTTCCTCCCTCTATCTCCTGTGCTGCTTACTCAGGGGTGGGGCTTCTGGCTCCTCGGATCTCCTCTGGCGCCTTTTTTCCTGCAACACTTCTGCTCAGCTATAAGCTTCTTTCTCAGTGCCTCATTTTTTCCTCTCTGTTAGGGCAGGCTTATGTTTTTTTGGGGACCTCCTTTCCACAAGGGAAAGTTTCCTTACATCCTGCGCCCATTTTTTTTTTTTAAATGAATATTCGCATCTTTTCCTCTTCTTCCGAAACTGGTCTTCTGTCATGACAAACAAGGTTAAATTCCTGTCTTGCTCTTAAGCAGCCAAACTTGCCCTTGCCATATTTTGTCTGTGCCTTATGCCAGACTAAAGTTGCCAGCCGGTCACTCTGGGCCATTCTGGGAGCCATGCTGTTCTAACTAAGACCTCCAGCCTGTGCAAACTGCTCATGGAACCAGAGTGGGCTAGAAACCCCCCCAGGAATCCATTGATTCATTAGAGAATCCTCCTTTGGGGCCAGTCTTGCCCCCAGAACCTCTGGGGGTTCCCCCTCAAGAGTCTGAACCAGCCTGGGCAAAATCATTAACGAACTCTGCCTGTTTTATCCGTTTCTGTTTCCCAGGTCCTGCAGTCAATGACTACAGGAGGAATGGAACCCAGGGTTTATAGACCAAGCAGACTTATGAAGACCCCCTTTTCACTCCTTCCTTCTATGAAAGACGGGGAGAACTCTGAAGAAGGAGAACTGGACTTTGTCTCTTCCGAAACATGAGATCCAAACCACCTTCACACCGGAGACAATCAACAATCTTGTCAAGGCAGTGTTACAAGTCCTTAATATTGAAGAACCAGAGGATCCATCCAAACCCTTCTTTAGACATCCTAAGAAGGCAACCACAACTTTTCCCTCTTAGGACCAATTAGACCAGATCGTTTTAGAAGAATGGGCCTCTCTGGAGAAGAAATTCCATCAATCCAGAAATTTTCAGGCAATGTTTCCATTTTCATAATCAAATATGGACAGGTGGTTGGTTTACCCCAGCTGTAGACCCTCCAGTGTCGAGGCTTTCCAGGGCCATAGCCATCCCTCTGTCGGAGGCAGCCACCTTCAAAGACCTGACAGATAAACCAGTAGAAGGACTTTTGAGAACTTCATTCTTGGCCTCTGGGGCAGCCTTACGACCCACCTTTGCTTCGGCCTGGCTGGCCAAGGCCATGGAAGCTTGGCTAGATCAATTATATCAGGAGGTAACCAAGGAACACTCAAACACCCATCTGGTAGATATCATCCAACAGCTGTCAGATGCAGCTAAATACATCGGGGACGAGGCACTTGAGTCCAGTTATCTCATTGCTGATCTTCAGCAGCAGCCTCTACAGACAAAAGATCGTTATGGCTCAAAGCCTGGGTGGCTGATCCAGCCTCTAAAAAGGCTCTCCTTAACCACCCCTTCCAGGGACGTCTCCTCTTTGGTCCAGAATTAGAGAAGATTATCACCCAGGCCACGTGCCCCAAAATCAAGCTTGACGTTTTCATCCTTTCGGCAATCTTTGTCCTTTCGTCCCCCAAGAGCTTCCCCCCCAATCCGAATGCAGTCCGATGCTTCCAATATTCCCTCTCCAACACGTCGGGGACAAAGACCTTTTCGGCTCTTGGTCAAACAAGAGGGGAGGTTGCAAACCAGGTGGAGATAAGCCAAACAAGCATGACTATCCTCGGCTACATTGTGCTGGAGGTCACCTTCAGCTCTTTTTGTAGTAGTGTCCATAGACGTCTGGACCCTATATGTTCTTTCCTGTGGCTACAGGATAGAATTCTCACACACACCCCTCCTTCCTCCATGTTTCTCAAATTCCAAGGTGTCCAACGCACTGAAGCTCTCCACTCTTGTGTGCAATCCCTACTTTAGGCAGGGGTCATATCCCTGGTTACAATCGATCAAAGATTTCAGGGTTTCTATATAAATCTCTTCCTTGTTCGAAATAAAGACTGATCATTCCATTTTTTTCTTGGACCTTAAAGCTCTCAATACCTATGTCCAAAAATTCCGCTTCAAGATGGAATCCTTACGCTTGGTGATTTTAGTCATTGAGCAAGGAGATTTCCTCGCCTCCGTGGATACAGGACACAATTTCCCATACATTCCCATCTGGGCCGACAACCATCTGAGATTTGCCATAGGTACTAGCATTTCCAGTTCATGGCCCTACCTTTTGGCCTAGCCTCAGCGCCACGGGTGTTTACAAAGGATATGGCCTGTCAGGCTGCCTTTGTCTGACTTCAGGGAATATTCTTCCTTCTTTATTTAGATGAGCTGTTGATAATTATCCGCTTCCCTGGACCTAGCAAAGCAACCGGTATCTTTGAGTCTTCCATTATTCCTTTGCGCCAAATTATCTTTCTAGGATTGCTGTTCGACACAGCCATATATAAGATTCTGCTCCCCCAGGGCAAGGTTTTCGCACTGAAAATTCTAGCCTTGAAGGCCAAGGCCTCCAAAAAGTTATCCATTCGTCAGGCAATGTGTCTGGTAGAGAAGAAGGATGGATGCTTTGGTGGATGCGATTTCCTTATGCACTGTTCCATCTGCTCCCTCTCCAGAGATACCTTCTTCGCTTTTGGGACAAATCCCAGCAGTCTCTAGACTCGCTAATTTACCTAACTAATTTCTCTAACTTGGTGGACATCGAGACCAACCTGTGGAAAAGGTAAACATCTGTGCCTGTCTACTTGTACAGTGGTGACAACCGATGCCAGCCTTTCGGGGATGGGGAGCAGTGTGCAGTTCTATGAAAGCCCAGGGCCTGTGTTCCAGGGAAGAAGCTCTACTAACAATCAATTTCCTTAAATTGTGGACCGTCTGGTACCTTGGCAGTTCTATCTGGTTTACATCTTTCCACCAATAGCTATGATACCCAGAGTCTGGAGAAGTTACCTGTGATCTTCATTGCCCTTCAGGGCCCAGGAGAGCTCGGTTTTTGGATCTCGTCTCCACAACAGTTGGGGAACCGTAGATTTTCCCTCTACAACCAGACCTTCTTTCACAAGAGCCTTCTCGACATCAAAACCTTCAGCACCTTAATTTAACAGCGTGGCGGTTTGGCCTGCAAAAGTTCTTCCTTTTTCAAGACAGCTCAATCCCCGAGGACACTGGCGCTCCAGGCGATGAGTGTCTCTAACATATCAGTGCGACAAGGGATGCGACTGGTGGGCAAGTTGGTCTCTTCAGCAGAGGCCATTCCCTACAGGATCTTTTGCCTTTGTCACCTTCAAGTCCATCACAGGACTCACGACTCATTAGAGAAGATTATTCTCTTTCCACTGCACATTTGGAAGTTCCTGTCTTGGTGATTTACCCTGCCTTCCTCCCTGGCTGGGGTGCAGTGTTCGACTCCAATCAGGCCCATAGAAGCCAGCCTGCCCATCAGTGTTTTGGAGCTCAGAGCTCTCTCCTTTTGGAAACCCCTGCTTTCCAGAAATTGTTTGAATCCAGTCAGACGACACGCTGTGGTCTATCTGAACCACCAAGGGGGCAAGATGGCCATGGCGAAGGTTCATTTGATTCTCTCCTGGGCAGAACAACATTTTACCAGCCCTCTAAGAAATTTATATCCTGGGACTCATGAACGACAATGCTGACTTTCTCAGTCGACATTATCTGGACCCCGGAGCTTGGGCCCTGCCCAGGATGTCTTCAAGTACTCCGGAGCTTGGGCCCTGCCCAGGATGTCTTCAAGGAGCTGATTCTCAAGTTGGGAATGCCAGACATAGACATAATGGCGTCTCAGAACAATCGCAATCAGACCTTCTTTTCCAAATCGAGGGATCCGCAGGCACTACTGATAGATGCCCTAGTGGTCCTTTGCCTGGTCTACTCTACGCATTTCTCCCATTAGCCATGATTCCAAGAATGAAGATGGAGGGCATCCCAGTCATCTTTGTAGCTCTCCGGTGGCCGTGTCGCTCATGGTACACTGACCATCTTGGCTTGGCGTTGGGACCCCCCTTTGTCCGCTACACCTGTGCCCAGACCTTCTATCACAAGGGCCTCTCCATCATCCTGAGTTTCAACGTATCAATTTAGCGGCGTGGTTTTTGAATCTCTAGATTAAGGACTGTCCCTCAGTTCTTTCAAGGTTCAGGTATATTCTCAGTCTCATTTCTTTTAGTCTGTAGTTTGGCTTGTTGCCACAATGTTCAAAGGTTTGGAGTTTGTTGTTATTATTATTATTATCTGTTACTCCTTCGCTTCCCCTTTGGGACAAACCTGGAGGAGGCTTATGGCGCCCAGATACTTATATCCAGGGGGCAGGACTGGAGCCTAAGTATAAAAATTCTCTTATTTAGTTTTAATTGGGGGTGTTGCATTTAAAGAAATGTAAACAATGGTGTGTTCCTTCTGTGAAACATGGTGGTGGGAGTGTTTTGGTTTGGGTCTGTTTTGCTGTATCTGGGCCTAAATGGCTTTCCATCATTGATGGAAGAATTCTGTACAATTTTTTTTTAAGTATCCCAAATCCACTGCCACTACCCACTTATGCCCTACCAGTAGATAACTTATTGCCAGCATTTCTGTTCTGACTAATGAGTTGGGTATGATAAAACTGTCATGTCATGTATTAGGGTCTGTAGAAATATTATGACATATATAAGTGCCTGTTCCTTTTACTTTTTATTTCTGTAGGTTGGGATGTCCAGGGTTTACTTTCCCTGAATTCCTGCCAACTCCTGTGGAAGAAGGAGCCTCCAGATCCCTTTTCTTTCCAGATCAGGCTATCAATAAACATCCAAGGTTTAGGTAAGTTTATAATGAAGAATCTCTTTCTGCTAGATTATTGTTGTTGATGTTAATATTGGAACATGCCTACCGTATAAATGCGAATATAAGTTGAACCGAGTGCCTATTTTTACCTGAAAAAATAGTAAAACCTGATTGATACTAATTAAGTCTGGTAGAAAATATGACCACTACTGCCTTCTGATTCTATATTGTTTGAGGCTTTAGTTGCCCTTTAAATGGACAGCAGAATTCCCATACAGTAGTCCCATTCAGCATGTCTATTACTGTATGGGACTACTGTATTTGAATTATGCCTGTCCATTTAAATGGCAACTAAAGCCTCAAAACAATACAGAATCAGAAGACAATCTTTTTAACAATAGATACCATCCTCCTGATTCTGTATTGTTTTGAGACATTAGTTGCTCTTTAAATGTACATTAATTCTTCTCTGGCCCAAATACTGTATAAGTCGTGGTTTGTTTTTCAGGCTATTTTTAAAGCCTAAAAACCATGACTTATTCTCAAGAATATGCGGTAATTTATTTTTTAATGTTTTTTTTATTTCTTTGCAGTACTTTGACTAGAAACATCAGGCACAGACGAGGCGAAAAAGTTGCTATTAATGTACCAAGTACGTAAACCCTAAACGGGAACTAAAGAGAAAATGACCACCCCCCTCCTTTAAGATGTTCCCAGGGTTAGGACCTAAAAATCTAGATTCCCCATCCCTGCAGGTACAGCTTGTAGTTGGAGTACTTACCTTCCAGGTTCCACACTGCTTTTCTCAAAACCCTCCCTGCTGATTCATCCCATGAACTGCCAATGGAAGGACACTCTTCTTGCCCATTGATTGAAATCTCCAGCTTGTAAAGAGCAAATAAGAACGGGGCAGCAAATGCAGCTGTACCCCCAGCTTAGTGGAGGGGGTTATTTTCACTTTCCATTATTTATTAATATTTTTTAATAATAAATGTTCCATTTATGTCTCTCTTTATACAGTTTTTAGAGACCAAAACACACCATCACCGTTTATTGAACAGTTTACCAATGATAAGGCCAATGAGGCAGTTGCGTCTAAACCAGATCATATATATATGGATGCTATGGGATTTGGCATGGGAAACTGCTGCCTTCAGGTAAAATGTGCTTTTAATTACAAGATTTGCATTATTGTTTCTTGTCGTATTTGGAAATTACAGTTATAGTAGACATGAGGTGATGGCATAACCAAGAATTAGGTTTTTGGATAATTAATTGTTAGCCTTGTGGGAAACTAAACATTTTTATGTCAATTTATAAACTTTTTAAAATATTGGAAATGTCTGTCTGTCTGATCTAGATCTTAGTCTGAAATATTCTTTCAATCTACCGCTCTACATAGGTAACATTCCAAGCCTGTAGCATTTCTGAAGCCAGATATCTTTATGACCAGCTAGCTACAATATGCCCAATTGTGGTAAGTAAATCCCTTGCCTGTATATGTATTCAATACAATCTCTGATTATTTGAAAAATTATTTTGCACTCTATATATTTAACACCAGCTATATACAGGCGTTTAAAGTGCCCCAATAGAATGCCGCTTTATAATATCGATTGCGGCGGTTGTTAAAGGGCATGTCCGCCCTAAAATAATTTTTTTTTTATATAAGATTCCCCCTGCCAGCCCAGTCCCAACCGCTATATTTATATGTTTAGAAGCTCCCAAACTCTACTTACCTCCCTCTTCCTCCGCCACCTCCCGGCCCCTGCTTGCGAAAAATGCAAGCAGAGGGGCGGGACCGGCAGCCGCGTCTGTGATGGCTGAGCGGCAGCCAATCACGGACGCGGCTGCCGAGTTCATTTCGGCGGGGGAAAGAGGGAAGGTAGTAAAGTTTGGGGAGCTTTCTAAGAATAAAAATGGCGCGGTTGGGCTGGGGGACAGGAGAATCATATATATTAAGGGGAGGGAATCCTGAGAGGGAGGGAGGGAAAAGGGCGTCAGTACCATGCCAACTTCTCCTGGAGGCCAGGTAGGAGGCAGAGTCCTATATGGATTCTGCTATCCTCCTGGTGGGCAGTTTTTGGGACTTTGGGGGGGGACTACAGTAAAACCTTATGGAGCTGGGATGTGAGATAAATTAAACTACACTACACAATGCCAGTAGTGGGGGGATTATAGTTTTGGGGTGGACATCCCCTTTAACTGTTTAAGGCATATGTAGGTGCACATATACATACAGCATAATATTTGTCTTCAGTGATTTTTAAGTTTTTTTCTTTTAAAAGATGGCTTTAAGTGCTGCAGCACCATTTTACAGAGATACGTCTGATATTGATTGCCGTTGGGGTGTCATCTCTGCATCAGTTGATGATCGAACTAAGAAGAAAGGGGCTTAGAGGTGACCACTAAGCAACATTTTTTAGCATTTAAAGTTAAAGTTTCAATGTGTGCCAACTTGTTTATATTCTATCTTTTTATTTTTAGCCCCTGAAATAACAAATATCGAATAAATAAATCTCGGTATGATTCCATAGACAGCTATTTGTCTAGTTGGTGAAAAATACAATGAATTGAGTTAACTATTGATAAAGAAATCTACAGTCAGTTAACAAAAGAAGGTAAGATTACCATGCTTAGTTCTATTGGTAATATATAATTTAATAATACTCTTTTTGATTGACCTTTCAGTTCTCTGTAAGCAGTTATAAAAATAAAATCATTTGATGGTGGTAAGGGAGAATATGGGTCTTTGAAGAAATGGGTGTTTGTCTTATATTTCTACTTCCCAAAGCAAGTAGGAAAAATCCTTTGAATATAATTTGAGTTAAAATGGTAAGTAGTAGCCCAGGTGGCTAATTAAATAAACTTGATTAACCGATGGCGACAAATTCCATAATACAAAGTTTTGTCAGTTTGCTGCGTTGACCCCAAATGATTCCAAACAAACCAGCAAATTTGCAACAGAATGGATAAAAAGAACTGTTTGAAATGGAAACTGAAAAAATGACTTTGCCTCCTCTAAATCTATATATTAATACATAAACTTTCTTTAAAGGCTCGTACACACGTACAATGTTGCACCCGACAGACGGACGTGCTCGGAGGCAACATCGTAGGTGTGTACGAGGCTTAGTGTGTGTTGCTGTATGGCTCAGTAATCAATAAACTGAACGTATAAAGATAATCAATGCACATTCCTAGGCCCCATATAATATCCTATTATCTGAAAACTTGCATACATTATTAACAAAGGGTTTTTTGTATACATTACTGTGATCACATGAATAAAAAGCCTTCTAACCACGTCAAAGGCTGGAAGATCCTAACTTCTAACCTTTATCTTTTCTATGTTTGTATAAACACTTCTGCAAAATGTAATTGTAATTTAGCCTAAGGAGTGCTCTTACAGTCCTTCTATTGTATGTATTAATTAGGATTAGGAAGCATTATCAAGCGTCCATGTGGTAGTAGCACACTGGATAGACTCACTTCCCTCACTATAAAAAGCCAGTGGGCAGGGGGGAGGACTGAGAGTCTGATTATTCAGTTAGATCAACTGGATTTGAAGACGTTTCCCTAGTCATCCGGCTTTGCTAAAAGTAATTAAAGTAAAGGTTAAAAGTTTGGACCTTCCAGACTGGGGTTACCTTGACGTGGTTAGAAGGGTTTTCATTCAAGTGATCACAGTAATGTATACTAAAACCCCTTTGTTTATAATGTCTGCAAGTTTGCAGATAATGATATTATATAATATTGTATAATAATGATATCATTAACCAGATCAGTAGCAGTTCTGCAAAATTTTATTGTAATTTAGCCTAAGGAGTGCTCTTTTGTCCCTTCTATTGTATAAACTGAATAATCGGACAAGTGGTGAAGGCAAGCATGCTTGGTAATCACTATGAGGCAGCACAGGGAGAGCAAATTTCCCTACATGCAATCCACACATACCAACTGTCGCCATACCATTTACAGCAAAACTGCACATAACAACTATTAAGGAACTTAATTGACAGATGAAATGTAGTTGTTTTGGTCTGCTATCTAAAGAAATAGGGGACAGATCAACAAAATTGTATAGTGTAAAAGAACTTTCCAGTAATAGAAAAATATATATCCAGTATATAATATTATATATGTACGTATGTATATTTGTGTATTTGAAACATTCTCTAGTATAAAAGAAGCGTCCAGTTTTCTTCATGTTTAACATCACCATTTGTGTGTTTTTGTTTAAGGTATTGATCATTTGTTAGCTCAGCACATTGCACATCTCTTTATTAGAGATCCTCTGACATTGTTTGAGGAGAAGATTAACCTAGATGATGCCAATGAATCTGACCATTTTGAAGTAAGAAAGATCTATTTATTAGTAGAAAATGTTAACATTGTTTTAATCATCTCCTAGTGGGCTGCATGAAAGTAATATCCAGTGATATTTGCTAGTATTAAAGCCATTGGTTGGCTTAAGGTACATTTTTTGTTAAGCTGGGTTCACACATGAAAGACCTTTTAAAACATTTTCTAAAGATCCCTCCACACACAGTCCCGAGTGTTCTCCCTGTGTGAAGCATAGGGAGAATACTCTGGACTGAAACTTATCTTCAGTCGTGGCCGACTTTTAAGTACAAGGAGACTAACACGGCCAAGGGAAATTTCCGTTGGCCTTAGATATTCACTGCACAGACTAACGATAAAGGAACAATAACGTGGGATCTGACGGTATCATCCCTTTTAACTTTATTGTGTGCACCCACCTTTTTAGTATTTTAAAAAACATGGCACTAGAGCAGCCGATCTGGATCAATTCCTTGTATGAGGCGTCTAACAGTTGATATACGTATACGTATTTGCAAGTTTGCAAAGGTATACCAATAGAAACTGACATGAATTTGCAAAGAAAGTCGCATGTTTACGAGCACCCTAACCCTATTGAATTAGACTTAACTTTGCTTCCGCTAAATGTAATTGTTTTTCCTATTATCTAATGTTGAACAATGCATCAGAGAGTTCAAACATCAGAGCCTTAAGGATCGTACATATGTGTGATCTTGGCACCGACCTCCAACCATTATGCACACCTGCAGCAAACTGCCGTTTTGGCCTATAATCACACATGTATGCATTGTCAGAACCATGGCAGATCAATGAACGACACCCAACTGAATGCATACACACATGTGATTATTGGCCGAAACAGCCGTTCGCCACGCGCGTGAACACACTCGATCGGTGCAATGATATTATCTGCCCATGTATGGCTAGCTTTAGACGCATATCATAGGAAGGGTAACAAATAAACCTTTGTTACTCTGGTGTGGAATAATGCACAGTGACAAAGCTAATCTACCTGTATTGCATAGCACAAGAAAACAATTGAGTTTTAGAAACATTTCCAGTTAGATTTAATATTTTCTGCACTGCTCCTCGTACCTTCTGGGTTCTCGCGATGCATTATTCACATAGGCTGATTTACTGCATTGTGGAAACCCAGAAGGTAAGGTGCTCCAGGGTAATGCCTTTATTAAAAAGGCATTCGTATTTTGCATCGGATTAATGGAAACTGCGCAGGCTCCGTAAAGTAGGAGTTAAGCCTACACTAACCTAATATAACATTGAAAAGCTTGGGGTTTTAACTAAAAGTAGCTAATATTACAAAATATAATTTGTGTGCAGCAGTATCTGGATTTCTTCACAGAAAATTATTACCAGGATTTTAGTGACACATTATTGAAATCAGATCAGGTTTTGCATAGTCAGCAGGTTTTGGGCTAGACATTTAATGTTACACATTTACAGCCAGATGTAACATTACCTAGTATCTGTTAAACCCTCGCTTCCCAGTGTAATATCACTTTAACGCTAGTTTTCTGGGACCTGCTCTGTTTTGCAGTAGTGGCACATGTGAAAGATAACACCTTACCATCCAGGTTCCCGTGATGCAGTATTTACTTACAGCATTGCGGTAACCCAGAAAGTGTGGCACGCAAAATATTACATCTCCTTGTTAAAGAAAAATGTATTTATTTTTTTAATTAGCAAGGTTAAGTTATGAATTGTACAATTTAAAATAATGCATAAGGCTTTTATAAAAATCACTTTAATAAAGTTGTATACTTAATGACTTACTAAGAATTTTTTCCCCCTACCTGACACCTAAAAGAATATTCAGTCAACTAACTGGCAGACCATGAGATTTAAACCTCCACCACCAAATTCCGATATTGGCTGGAGAGTAGAATTTCGTCCAATGGAGGTATGTTATTACTTGTTAAATGCTGGTATATTGTAGAGATCCTCGTACACTCCAGTATAACAGTAGTTCCTTCAGGGTAAAATAAAACATATTCTTTTTTTCACCTCCATATATGGCATATAAAGCATAGCACAAACGTTAAACGCCTTCTTAGTAGATGTAAATGTTTTTTTCACATAATTGCCCTTAATCTGCCTGCTAATTCAATAATAGTAAGGTAGGTAGGGTAACTCTTCCTAACTTCCTATGTGCTTTTGCATTAGGAGAATGAATCTTAAATGTTTGCAAGTATGATTAGACTGACAATGTGCATGCTCTTTCTTCAATTATTGCATGTACACACATTTGAGAATGAAGAATGGGAAGAGTGATGGTTATTTTGTATACATTTTCTTTAAGCTGAACTGTAAACAATTTATCTCATCCCAAATAATTGTCTGCATGCAATTATGCAACTGTCTATTTTAAGGTCATTGGGTTTTAGTGTTTATATCAAAAAGAAAGCACTAAAAACCTAAGTGCACCTAAGATGTTGAAATATATAGACCTGCTCAAACTATTGTTCCAATTAGATATCTTGCCCAACGATATATCATATATTTATAGGGTTGTGCCACAGTCTGCACCCTTAATGACCTATAGGCACCGTAACATCATTCTGACATTTTCTAATAACTGTTTAACCTATAATAGCCTAGCTATTATCACACCTGTTCTTCCCATTATGGCACACAACAAACTGGTCAAAAACCTTGTAGTATCCCTATCTCTCTCCCACACTACAGTAAGTGCACCAAACCACAAACACATAAACTGGAGGAAAATCAACATGATTTATTCATACTGCGCACCATTCATATAATAAAGCCAGAATTACTGGGACATATACATAAATGACAATATCGTTATGCTGGTTGGATCCACTACATCGCACAATCCCAGTATCGCTTATCTTATGCACTGAATTGTCCCCAAACCCATGTATATATACGATACTGCCTTAGTCCAGAATCTACTCAGTTTTAAACAAGTCGCGGTCCGGATAGTTACAAACGGCAAAGGTGCCCGTGTCCTCAGACGCGCTCCTGTGTCACGTGATCTCCACTGATGCCGGCGTACGTTTAGTCACTTACGTGACTTCGTCAGGGCGTAGTCACATAAGTGATGAAACGTCACTGAGTTTAGGTGGACGGCCTTGTCTTAGTAGGTTTACAGTTGTGCCATACTCCTTCCATTTCTGAATGATTACTTGAACAGTGCTTTGGAAATCTTTTTTAGCCTAAGCCTGCTCTAAATTTCTCAATAACTTTATCCCTGACCTGTCTTGTGTGTTCTTTAGACTTCATGGTGTTGTTGCTCCCAAGATTCTCTTAGACAACCTCTGAGGCCGCCACAGAGCAGCTGTATTTATACTGACTGCACTCTATTTAGTCATTAGCACTCATCAGTCAATGTCTATTGGCAACTGACTGCACTCAGACCAAAGGGGGCTGAATAATTACGCATACCCCACTTTGCAGTTATTGATTTGTTAAAAAAGTTTGGAATCATGTATGATTTTCGTTCCACTTCTCACGTGTACACCACTTTGTATTGGTCTTTCACTTGGAATTCCAATAAAATTGATTCATGTTTGTGGCAGTAATGTGACAAAATGTGGAAAACTTCAAGCCGACCACTGTATGATATCTCGTTGGGTAAGATATCTGATCTGACGACAATTGGAACAATAGTTTGAGCAGGTATATATATTTCTACATTGGGTTTAGTGTGCCTGAAAAGATTATTTTATATCTGGCAAACAAATCTGTCTTGCCCGTGTACCAGACTACGATCTGTCCTTGCCATTGGCAGTCTATTTACTTCCAAATGAGGAATGAAGTCCTTTCAGGTAGCAGTTTTTTTTTTTAATGTTGTTAACTGACTAACCCAAGAAATGGAACTTCCTTTAAACTTCCTTTGATAACAAAAGTAATGGAAAAATATATCATATTTTAACACTTGCTACTAACATCTTCTAAAATCTTGATGGTTATAGGGTAAAGTTTACACAACACATAGAAATTGTGTGTTCTAGTACATTTGTTTATTGGATCCGATATCTCACTGCTTGTTGTGTGACTTTACCATAAGGCTGTATTATAAATAATTTTATTATTGTAATTCTTAAATATGTGTTCTGGTAAACATGTATGCAAAATTGTAATCCTCTTATTTTTATTTTTAGGTCCAGTTAACAGACTTTGAAAACTCTGCTTATGTTGTATTTGTCGTGTTGTTGACCAGAGTAATTCTTTCCTACAAGCTAAATTTCCTTATCCCTTTATCAAAGGTATATACAAGTCAAAATTATTTGTAGTATCTTCATTTTAATTTGCTAATTACTAAGGGACAGCAAAGGGGCTTGCTAAAGTCTGATTTGTGAAGACAGTTCTGGCACTGCCCACCGCAACCCAATACTTGATCAACAGAAAGGCACATTCTGCAAGTAGTGTCCTATTGGTCAGTCTAGTCATAGTCTGGAAGAATGACCGGGCAGCTGGACAAATCTAACTTCTGAAGGCTAGCCTTCTGAATTAGGCAAGTAGTCTAGGTCCTCATCCTGGCTACTTTTATGTAAGAGATGGGGGGGGGTGATTTATAATTGTCCTTAATTGCTCCTGACAAAAACACAGCCTATGGCTGCCATTTTGGTTTGCACCCTTGTGTTGTTATCTAAGTGTCTTTTAAGTTTTACTTGGCTGTGTGTAATGCTATTATGTGTAGTGCCTAGCCATGGAAGTGCCCCAAGCATGATTTCCCAGGTGGTGGCCCTAACTACCACCAACCTTTACTAGTCCATTAAATGTGTGCTGTATAGCTAGACTGAAACTATTGCATCACACATCCGGCTTCTAATGCTCCCATTTAAGCACAATCATGTATGTGTTTTGGAAACCGGTCAAATTCCATTGGTCGTCTATACATGTTCATAATTTTACAGGAGCAAGTCCAGGAGCAAATCAACCCACAAGAATAAAAAAAAAAACCTTAAACCCCCCCTGCACGAGAAGTGTTTTCTAGGTAACCTGCTAAGAAGGGGCCCTTACTACTGTCAGAATCTTTGAAACAAATAGAAAAGGTTTATACTGACACGCACTAGTGGCTGTCACAAATGGAGACAGAAACGTACATGCATTTTATTTCTAAATTTTTGAAATATAAATTTCAAAACTTTTCCTTCTGTCATCATTTATTAGTGTTTTTTATTTAATTCTACTAATTCAGTCAAATAGATACCATCATACAAAGTTCATACCTTTTATATGCAAGAAGGGAAAACAGACCTGCATAGTGTAACAACCCTTCTCTTGATCTCTGACCCACACTTTTTCTTATCTGGCAATGGTCTTGTCTTATTATTTTAGTATGGACCTTCACAAAAATAACACAGAATATTATCCTCATAGGTAGAAAGTTTATAGTAGTTTGACAAGGCAGGAGTGATAAAGGGCTTCAGGGCTGATAGACAATATGAAAGCTGTGGCAAGAGTTAGGGGGGTGGTATTATAGTGTTTATCAACTCCCATTGGTGTACTGACTCCACTTTATTAAGTCTTCATTGTTCAGTCGATATTGAATATCTTGCAGTGAAATGTCGACCACGTTATTTGCCTAGAGAGTTCACCTGTGTCATTTTTATTTCAGTGTATATTCCCCCCCGATGCAAACTCTGGCATGGCTTTAAGATTACTCAGTGATTATATTGACAGGACTCAGGTTAAGCATCCGGAAGGTATGGTTATAGTAGCGGGTGATTTCAATCAAACCAGGCTAAAGGATGTGCAGCCCTGTTTTTACCAGCACGTCACCATACCTACCCGATCACAGAACACCCTTGATCATGTAAACACTAGAATTAAGGGGGTGTATCACGCCACCGCTAAACCTCATCTAGGGTGGTCCGACCACCTGACCTTGTTGTTAAGCCCGAGGTATTGTCCAAAAGCAAGAACAGAACCCCAGGGAAAAAAAAGTGAAAGCGTGGCTACCAAACGCTATTGATAACTCAAAATTGAAGTTCCAACAAATCGATTGGCAGCACTTTACTAGTGCAACAGTTGGGTCCAGTGGAGGGGAAATAAATCATCTTACAACACTTGTAATAGATTATAGTAAAATGCATAAGTGAAGTTACAGTTTATAAAGAATTTAAAGTTTATGCAAATCAAAAAAAGTGGCTAAACAGAGAAGTAAAATTGTTATTAAAAGCGAGGAAAGCTGCCTTTAAATCCGGTGATGCAATTGCATACCGAATAGCCAGAAGGGAGCTACAAGCTACAAAAAGGCATAAAGAAAGCTAAATCTGAATTTAAACAGGAGGTCGAGGAAAGGTTTTAAAATTCAGACTCAAAAAATTGGTGGAAAGGGCTAAAAATGTTGACCAATCAGAATAGCAGCGGTGCTAAAACCGGTCCCACTGATCCTCTGTTCTGTGAACATCTTAATGCCTATTACTCAAGGTTCGAAGTAAATGCCGTGGCGCCATTAAGGGAGCCTTTACGGGTTGAACCACCTGATATTACGGCTAGAATCAGTAAGATTCTGAGGAAGAGGTACTGGCCTGTTTCAGGAAGGTTGAGGCAGGAAAAGCCGCAGGGCCGTATAAAATACCAGGAAGTGTACTGCGGCTCTGCGCTTCTCCCAACCTCCCTGACCCAGGTACTTTCCATTTTTAAACAGTTAATATATAGAGTATAGATATCCTTTAATGAAGTACAGGTTATCTGTTTAGTGTTCCTGCTTTCAGTTTGTTGAGGGGCGTCACCTGACCATCTGGTCCTCCCTTCCACCCCAGGGAAGAAGTATGCTCAGTTAAGACTTGCTAGGGGGAAAAGGAAGTTCCAGCACAGACATAATAAAAAAATGACAGTATAGAAGGGGAGACAAGCAGGAAGTAATATTGTGTTAACCTCTACTCCCTTTTGTTTCTTGTTGCTTGCACTTTATTTGCGCAAGATGCGTTTTTAAAAAACATCCCTTAATATTTTAAACAGTACATTTTTTTGTAGTTCACAAATTTCATCCCTTTGTTTTGATACTAAATGTATTTTCCTCTAGGCAAAGACTAATTATCCAAAACTATATTCTGAGTTTCTTACTGATTCTAGCCTTTAAGCATGTCTGTGATCAAATGCTTAAAAAAAAAATACTGTTGTTTACAGTCAGCTTTTATACTCTGGTAATATATGGTTGTCTTAAATAATTTTCTTTGATTACCGTATATACTCGAATATAAGTCGATCCGAGTATACCCAAGGTACCTATTTTTACCTGAAAATGAGTAAAACCTGATTCACTAGAGTATAACTCGGGTAGAAAATATGACCACTACTGCCTTCTGATTCAATATTGTTTTGAGGCTTTAGTTGCCCTTTAAATCGACAGCAGAATTCCCATATAGTAGTCCCATACAGTAATAGCCAAATCCAGTATGGCTATTACTGGATGGGACTACTGTATGGGAATTCTGCTGTCCATAAAGGGCAACTAAAGCCTCAAAACAATACAGAATCAGAAGGCAATCTTTTTAACAATAGATACCATCCTCCTGATTCTGTATTGTTTTGAAGCATTAGTTGCCCTTTAAATGGAGAGTAATCCCACACAGTAACCCCAATTCCTTGCCACACCAGATGTTTGGAAACTACAACTCCTAGCATGCTTTAGTAGCTTGGAGTTGTAGTTTCCAAATCCCTCTCCCTGACAGAGTAGGGATTTCAGCTTTTTGTTTTCAAACACATTCCATGCTCCTGTCCTAACAATGATATAATCCTTTCATACAAAATAAGTCCTCTTTGCAGTGTATTATTTAGATTTTGTTTGCCTGTTACGCCAGATGGCATAGGGTTCATTTGAATATTTAAATTTATGTTAATAGATGGTCTTATGTAAAAAGAAAACAATTTAAAGGAATTGGTTTCATTTACTGTAAAAATAAAAAATAAATACATTTTATTTATAGGTGGATGAAAATATGAAGGTTGCCCAGAAGCGAGATGCAGTGCGACAAGGAATGTTTTACTTCCGGAAGGATATATCCAAAGGTATAATAAAGATTAATTTTGTTGCAAGTGCTGTTTGATAAATTTGCACAAGAAAACGTATATGATTTGCAATAAAAATTGTCTCAAAAATGGGACTTGATTCAGTTTATATTTGGTTGTTGTAACAGAAAAGTTTTTTTTTTACTCAACACAATGTGTTTTTTTGTTTCTATTAATTTAGCTGGTATAGCAGCTGTTGATGGCTGTTCTACGCAAAATGGCATGGATTCGGACCCTGAGGAATACATTTTGATGAGCATTAATACCATAATAAATGGAAAGGTGATTAATATGCACTAAATTATAGCCTGAGGTTGTACAATTCCATTTTAAATGGTACACTTAAACAAAACAGGGCAGAACTGCAGGGTTAGGGGAAATGAAAGTGAACATGATGTTAGAATAGTGTCTCTCTGTACATCTCCCTGAAAGTTTCTAAATGTACTTGTTTTCTTTGTTGGCTCCCCCCCAACACACACACACTAACCCAATGCAGGGTTAAAGTTAACCTGCTTCCTATTCTCTGCACATGAGGACAGATAGAAAGCAGGATAGCGCAACTGTTCAGAAACCTCAAGCAGGGCACAGAAGTTTAACCCTGCATTGTATGAGTTTTATTGTTCACATTAGGGTAGAAATAGCTATTCTAACTCTGATTTATAGATCAATCTGGCAGCTATTATAAATTTAGTGTCCCTGTAATTTCTTTCAGCGCTTGATAGGAAATAAAGGATTACTTGTTTTTTGTATGAAATGCAAAGGAATGGGGGGGGGGGTTGAGATGTTTTTAAAAACTGCTGTAAAATCTCTTGTTCTGTGTATGAGAGAGTATCTGCTTAACAATGACGGTTTTCTGTTCAGTAATATGAACGGCTGTCCGCTTTTAGGGGGAAGGCTTCAGCTTCCTCTTTTTGATCTGCTGTGCAACAGCTAGCATGTGAAGTGTTCTGCGTACACTTAGACTTCCACCAAAACAAAGAGGTGGATTATAAGAGCTGACCTATAGTACCCACATATTGATTCCATAAATCAACCAACATCCACAGCAAAGGGAGAAGTGACACACAACTTTGTTAATCTTCTCTCTATTGGAACAATGTTGTCTGGTGACTTTATTTCCCATTTAAATAGTTTCTCGCTTCAAATTGGATGTATAGCACTTGACAAAGGATCTAAGGCCAAAACATGAAAATAAACAATGGTTATCTATATTATAAATCCCTTTTTTTTTTTTTTTAAAGGAAGGAGTTTTCCCTGGTTTAATTCCGATTCTTAACTCTTACCTTGAAAATATGGAGGTGGATGTTGATACACGTTGTTCCATCTTGAATTACCTTAAACTTATTAAGAAAAGGGCCTCAGGTAGGATTCTTCATTTGATTGTTTTATTGTTTTATTGTGTTGAACTGTATCTTATAGCACTAATGTTATATATTTGTGTTATCTGTAGAAATACATTTCCAATGGGAATGCAATATGGTGTAGCCAAATGCAAAATGTAGATTTTTCCATAATTTTCCCCCCCTCTTTCCTAGGAGAATATATGACTGCTGCAAGATGGATGAGAGAATTTGTTTTTAGCCACCCAGACTACAAAAGAGACAGTGTAATTACTGACAGAATTAATTATGATCTCATGGTAAAATGCAACCAGATTGCAAATGATCTGACTACTTGTCCAGAGCTGCTTGGTGTTACTGGCAGTAAGTTAAAGCCAAGTGGAAGTAAAACTATTTCTTTATGATGTGTATTGCAGGCCATGTTAATGTAGTTTGTAAAATGAATGTGTTGACCAAATTGGTTATTCTACACAAAAGAATGGGCCTTTATGCCCTCATGCAGTAGTAGTGGTAATAGTGAATTTACAAGCCTGTTCTAATTGTTAAAGTTTATACAATATATTTGTATATAGTAAAATATTTTTATGACTAACATTGTATATCCTAATAACGTTGGACCAGGTTACCATGAAAATCAACTTTTAATGTTAAATTGCTGATAGCACAGTACACTGTTCCTGTATGCAGTATGTACTTTTAAGCTTTTTATTTGTGTAATAGGTTGATTGATACTAATGTATGTATACTGTACCTAATATATACAGTGCCAATTTCCTCAACTACCAGTATACTTGATTAATAGAAATAAGAAGCTGTATTTACATTTGCCAGTATCTGTAATGAACCAAATGGTACATTCAGCTGAAAAGTAGATGTAAGCAAGTTTTCCCCCTCAGGAACTCCTGTTAGATAAATTGCTTAATCTGCATTCCAATTATTCTCAATTATTCGATTTTTTTGTTGTTGTTTTTTATTGTAGTTGTGATTTTTATTTTTGTTTAATCACATTCCATATTGTAAAATACTGTTTTAGAATATATATATACATCCATAGGCTACACAAAAGCATAAACGTGCACTCAAGGGACTTACCAATAAATTCAATTAATAATTTTATTAATGTCTCAATAAAATTATAAATTGAATTTATTGGTAAGTCCCTTGAGTGCACGCTTACGCTCAATTTTATAAAAAAAAAAAAAAAATGTGTGTGTGTACCGTATATACTCGAGTATAAACCGAGGTTTTCAGGCTTTAAAAAAAGCCTAAAAATCTTACCTCGGTTTATACTCGAGTCAGTCTTTCTCCTACCTTGTCCGGCGGCCGAGCGATCCGCATCTTCAGTGCGCTTCCGGATGACGTCACTACCCGGCGCCTCTCACTTTGCGGCACCGAGTAGTGACATCATCCTGAAGCGCAGAGGATGTGGAGCGAGGAGCGAGCGGCCGCTGGACAAGGTAGGAGAATACAACAGGGACACCAGGGCACACAATAGTTACAAATAGAGTTAAACCTTCTTTATTTCTGCATACTGTATGCACAAATAAAAGAGGATTTACCCCAATTTGCAAGTATTTGCCACTTAAGATGTTTGAAAACTACAAGTCCCAGCAATAAAGCATGCTGGGAGTTGTAGTTTCCAAACATCTTAAGTGGCAAATACTAGTAGTGGTTACTTTCTCGGTTTATACTCGAGTCAGTCTATTTTTTCCCCTTTTTTTAGGTAAAACTAGGTACCTCAGTTTATACTCGGGACGGTTTATACTCGAGTATATACGGTATATCTGTGTGTGTATATATATGTAACTCGGAGAACGGAGCACTCCTGGGTCTTGTCAAAAAGCTTTTAATCTGTGACAAACGGGTCAAAGCGTTTCTGCCGTGGATTCGGCCTTTCTCAAGACAATGTGTCATGTGTACTAACAAACTTAAATGCAACTAAAACAGAAGTGCACACCCCCCTCCCACCCAATCTCTCCCCCCGATGACATCCCTAACTCTGTGTCAGGTCTCCGCGCTCCGTCCGTCGAGTCCATATAAGTTCAATCAGCTTGTCATTTCTTACAGCAGCAGTTCAAAAGCTTCATATGCGATCCCCAAGGAGTCCATTTATTGTGAGGATTACAGTCCCGAGTCACAGGTGAGATGAACAGGTAGGTATCCCCCCCCCCCCCCCGTGGGAATAAAGGGCAACATTGTAACAAAGAATGTGCAACACTTTCAGTAAAACCACCTAGTGAGTCAATTGTAACAATAACAAGTCCATTCTGTGAATTAAAAAGATAAGAATACATTTTAAGACATTATATATATATATATATATATATATATATATTTAAGATATTACAATATATTAAAAAAGTGTTTAATACTGTGAGTTTTAAAAAAATAGTTATAATTAAATTTCATTGGAAAAGATGTTCATTAAATTACAGATAATCATAGATAGTTAAGATGGTTGGGCAATCCTAATCCTTCCGGTTGGTCCACTTAAAAAGGAATGGGGTATAAAAGGGAAATTGGGTTGCTTCCCTTGTATGGGATGTCAAACATGTCACTATGTAATTTCCGAATCAGATTTCCCCTATCCACACAAGGGTCATAGGGTTAGGATCCACCGCAAACTATCCTGTCTTAGCAAATTTGTGGTGTATATCATCACGTGCCCTTGAGGCTTTTATTATGTGGGTAAAACCACTACCACATTGAGAGAAACAATGGCCAATCATAGGAAAGCTATTCGGTCAGCTATACAGGAGGACAAGTCCACAGGTACAGGGACAAACTATGGGGAGCAATCAGTGGCCCGACATTTCGGGGAGGCCAAACATTCTTTTAATGAAATTTAATTATAACTTTATTTTTTTAAAACTCATAGTATTAAACACTTTTTTAATATATAGTAATATCTTAAATATATATATATGTCTTAAAATGTATTCTTATCTTTTTAATTCACAGCATGGACTTGTTATTGTTACAATTGACTCACTAGGTGGTTTTAGTGAAAGTGTAGCACTTTTATTTGTTACAATGTTGCACTTTATTCCCATGGGAGGGAATACCTACCTGTTCATCTCATCTGAGACTCTGGACTGTAATCCTCACAATAAATGGACTCCTTGGGGATCGCATATGAAGGTTTTGAACTGCTGCTCTAAGAAATTACAAGCTGATTGTACTTATATGGACTGAGTCGACGTACGGAGGACGGAGACCCGACACAGAGTTAGGGATGTCATCGGGGGGAGGAATTGGGAATGGGTGGGAGGGGGTGTGCACTTCCGTTTTAGTTGCATTTAAGTTTGTTAGTACACATGATACATTGTCTTGAGAACGTCCGAATCCGCGGCTGAAATGCCTTGACCTGTTTGTCACAGATTAAAACTTTTTCACAAGACCCAGGAGTGCTCCGTTCTCTGAATTACCTATATATTTTCACGTGGTAAGCACCCGGGCAGTTGTTGTTGCAGACATGCCTCCCAATCGAGTGCACCTTTTATCATTCATACTTACCTATTCTTCAGGAAGAACCCGGGTGGCTGACTACTGTAAGCTGTTCTTCTGAAAACCTCACTGGCCTTAAATAGTTGCACAGAATGTAAGTGCTGCTTGGATTGTGTGTCAGTTTGTAAATATTGTGTAATGTCTTTTTCATGTTTAAAACAAATACAGAGAAAGGCAACCTCCAAAGTGTAATTTTGGGGCTAATTGCATGGTGATCATAGAGTAGCCACTTAAATAGGGTTATTAAATAAAGTTCCTATCGTTAAAAATGGTGCTAATTTTGCCCCAATTAATCAGATGTTAGCTTTCAAATGTTATATAATATCTGATTGTTTGGGGCAAAATTAACACCATTTTTAACAATAAAAACTTTTATTGAATCTCCTTGATTGTTTGTGAAGCTGGTTTAAAAATATTTTATTACAAAGGGTAAAAGTTTCCTTAAGTTTTCAAGGGACCAGATATAGCCTTAAAACACCTGTTATTGTGTAGGCAAAAAAATTATATAAACATCCATACTTGCTTCCCCCCACTCTGTAAGTTCATCTGAACAGGTGGTGGCTTTAGGCTGAGGCCACACTGCAATGCACAGGAATCGTGCACAAAATTGTGAGCTTTATCACACGCGATTGTGTGCGTGATTCTTGTGCGTTTTGCGCATGCGTTTTTGCTGTTTTGGAAATGCACGCGTTACCAAACCATGAATGGACGTGCAATCGCATGCGCAACGGAAATCGCGGGAATTTTCACGTTCCCACGATTTCCATTTTAGCGGAAATCACGAGCGCAAAAAGGAGGCGCACAGGGAGGTGAGTAACTATAATGATCTCAGTGGTGTGTAAGGGGGTGGTGGTGGAATGTTTAACTATATTAAGCTGGTGAATATCCCTAATTTGAGGCTCCTAGTTGTTTTTTTTAAAGGTTGTGAATAATACGGTATGTTTGAGACATTATTAGGCATTTACTTGCTGTGACTTCTTTGGTCAATGCATCTACTGTGGATTAAGATAAACGGATTAATCGTTTTTATATGAAGTGTAATGTGCAGGTATACCGGTGATACCGTTTTGTGTGGTATTTAAAGATTAAGGACATGGTTCTAGACCATCCACAGTTAATTTGGATGTAAATTTAAACAATGTGACTGGCACCCACTGTTTGGGAGCAAAAACAATTGAATAAATTAAGTTTTTCAAACTACGTTCTGTTTCTTTTGACTTGAAAATTTCTCTTTGTACTTCATCATACTCTTCAAAAAATAAATTATACAACATGTTGATTCTAAAACAACGTAAATTCAGGTAAAGCTGGAAGGACTTCAGACAGTTGGTTAGTAATTGCACAGTGCTTTGTTGGTTAAGAGGACTGGTTAATAACTGTTCAATTATTATTAAACATTGTCTAAAGACCGTTTTGCTCTTACCTTTGTTATATTCCTGTGCTGAAAAGCTAACAGTTTTACTGGAGGCCCATTAATTGATTAGCATCCTGGTTAGCATTTAGATATGAAAAACAAGTCATATAGATGTCTTTTTAATCACAATTGGCCATCATTTACCAGCATGTCTGACCATCTATTTGTCCAATCCAGACAAACGGGTGACCGACAAAAACACTCTTTTGGCCAGAAATATTTCATATTAACTCATTAGGCATTAACAGACAGCTTTGGGAAATTTAGTAAGAATATTTCATTTGTGCCCCTATGAGAATTACTAGAATAGCTACTGTTGGCAACTGCGTTTTACAGTAAGAGAAAAGAGTACTTGACATCAGGACAATATTAAAACATAACTTTTAACCAAAGATTTAACCTTAAATCGTTCACCATAGAAATCACTGCAGCTACTGTTTTCTCCTCTAGCTCACTGAGTTTTCAAAAAAAGAATACTTAGGTTCATTAACTTTTCGACGATTTTATGCCCAAATTTGGACTTAGCGCAATTTAGAAAGCAAACTTGGTTGTCGGGCATAGGCACTCTCTTTTGTGGCTATTAGCCAATGTTTCATAAGGTGCTCCCTTGCTAGGTCCTATACCAATGACCCTTCGCTATAGCTCAAGCAAAATGGATGCAAGGGGCACACTTAAAGTGTAAGTAAATTTTTATTAAATCACATCAAGCTACAACGTTTCAGGGATCACCTTGTCCCTTTCATCAGATATAACCCAAATACCAACCCAACCTCCTTTTATAACACACATTGTGGTAGGCCCCTCCTCCATTTTCCAAGGGGGAATGGTCAATATACAAACCAAGTGTAACAATCAAACGTGCTGATTAATAATAATATATAAGTCTTTTATAGTCTATATTGGTCATAGAAAGATATACATTCATGAGTCCAAAAAATTAAGTGTTCAATTGGAAAAAGTCCTTATTTATAGTGTTCTCATTTTTCTTTTGGTGTTGGGAGAGATCCTGTGAAGTTCAGAAAAAACAATCAACCTATTGCTTTATGGACAAATTGCCTAAACAATGTAAAAGTGTTGTCTAAAATATTTATAACAAAATGAATAAAAAGATATTTAAACACTTTAATGTGTCATTATTTTTACGACCATAAGATGGCAGTATACCTCACTCCATTTTGATCAACATTGTATTCATATGGTTACTATATCACCTTTAAACTTTACTTTTGTAACAATCTTATACTTATTAACCTTTGGTTACCTTTTTATTGAGACGGTTCTAACATCCTTATAAGAAGCTGCTCAGACCAGATTCTTCGTATAACCTGGATGACCAAACTGCCACAGATCTTGAATACACGATCTGTGGCTTCCCCACTGCAGCTTTACTATACATTTTGTGAATGGAACTCATTCCATTCACAAATAGGATTTTTTCTAAGTCTTTGCTACGTAGCTTAATGGGGACAGAGATCAAAATTTGGTGATCACTTCTAATCACCAAATTATTGATCTTTGCCAATGAATGAAAAATCACTTCCCGAAAGTGATTTTTCCGATCGGATTTCGAATTGGAAAACAGGCATTTATGCCTATACGAAAGCATGATATATATACGAAAGCATGATACCATCACGCAGCTGAAGGTGTGTAGCTTTCAAAAATATATAGTTTGTGTGGGGTATTTCCAAGTTGATTAGGCTGTTCAAATTACAGGACACTTTGATTTTTTTCTTGTAATTACACTTGTGCATGCTTCCCATTTGACCAGCTAGTTGGTGGCCACGTCCCTGTGTGCATCCACGCATATGGCATACCGTTTGATTCAGGGCATTTGGAAGATTGATAATTGACAAGTTTTTTTTACATGACATGGAAATTTGCCATGATTTTTAACTTTGAATTGTATTTTAATAAATTTTTCCTGAAAATCTGGTAAAAAAGTGAAATTTTACATGAAACTGCGCCCACACCATTGGTGGTATGCATAAAGGAATCACACCATTGTGTAGCTGATGGTGTGTAGATTCCAAGAATATATAGTTTTGGGGGGTATTTCTAATATAGAGGGGTGTTTAGTCTGACAAATCTGAAAAGTTGCTGTAATTGGGCTCACTTTGTGGCTAGTTGATTCCACGTTTGCATGTGTAACCATACATAGGGCATACCGTTTGATTCAGGACATTTAGGAGATTGATATTTGGTAACTTGTTTTTACATTACTTGGGATTTTGGCATGATTTCTACCTTTTTTTTTCAATTTTTTTAGAAAATCTGCTAAAACTGCAAACTTCTACGAAGAACTGCCCCCACACCATTGATGGTATGAATGAACAAACTACAGAAATTCGTAGATAAAGGTGTGTGGATTTGAGAAATATATGGTTTGTGGGGGTTGTTTTGTGTGGAAAAATTGCAGACTGTTCAAATTCAGATTTGGCTGAATATTTTTGCTGTTTTTGTGCCGTTGTGCATTGTTTCACTTTGTGGCTTTTGGCTTCCATGTCTGTAACCACACATATGGCATACCGTTTGATTCAGGACATTTGGGAGATTGATATTTAGTAACTTTTTTTTTTTTACATTCCATGGGGTTTTTGCATGATTTCTACCTTTTGAAGTTGTTTTTTGTTCATTTTTTTCAGACAAATGCGAACTTCTACAAAGAACTGCGCCCACACCATTGATGGTATGAATGTACAAACTACAGTGTTACATAGCTGAAGGTGTGTAAATTTCAGGAATATATAGTTTGTGGGGGTTATTTCTAAGTTATGGGGGTGTTTTGTGGGAAAAACTGCAGACTGTCCAAATTCGGAGTTGGCTAAATATTTTCGATGTTTCTGAACCATCGTGCATTGTCTCACTTTGTGGCTTTTCGCTTCCACGTCCGCATGTGTAACCACACATATGGCATACCGTTTGATTCAGGACATTTGGGAGATTAATATTTAGTAACTTTTTTTTAAATTCCATGAGGTTTTGGCATGATTTCTACCTTTTTAAATGTTGTTTGAAGTTAATTTTTTTGGAAATTCTGGTAAAAGTGCAAACTTCTACGAAGAACTGCACCCACACCATTGATGGTATGAATGAACGAATAACAGCGTTACATAACTGAAGGTGTGTAGATTTCAGGAATATATAGTTGGGGGTTATTTCTGAGTTGGGGGGGTGTTTTGTGGAAAAACTGCAGACTGTTCAAATACAAAACTGGCTAATTTTTTTTTTTTTTGCTGCTGCTGACATTTGGCACTGGTCACGCTCTGGGTTAGTTGGTAGCCATGTCTCTGGGTACACCCATGAATGTGGCATACCGTTTTATTCGGGAGGGGTTAGGCTTTCATATTTGAGATGCGTTTGAACTTTCCTCCACAGTTTTTAGCTGAAATTCGCATTTGATTTTGTCTCTGATTTTACAGTTGAGGAAAAAAAGGAAAATGTGAGAAAATAACTTACAATTGGACGAAGAGCTGCGTCCGGGTATCTGCATTTTGATCGAAACTAACCTCAATCATAAAATCTTGTGGGTGTGTAGTTTCTAAAAATATCTCACTTGTGGGGATATTTTAGTTAATTTGGTAGATATTCTATGTTAACTGTCAGTAGTGGTTATACATTTGGTGTAATATTCTAGAAGGTGCAGTTTTAGTTTGGGGGGGGTCTCCTGTACAGGAAAAGTCAGGTACCTACATATATCTGGTATCATTGTACTCGGGAGTATCAGAGCTTTTAGAAATAGTAAG
Source organism: Hymenochirus boettgeri (assembly GCA_019447015.1). NCBI lineage: Eukaryota > Metazoa > Chordata > Amphibia > Anura > Pipidae > Hymenochirus > Hymenochirus boettgeri. The sequence continues at coordinate 176,693,462 of CM033473.1, forward strand.
ATTTTTGTGTGTAACCTTAAGATTACTATAAGTAAAAATGGGAAAAATCCATGAAAATTTGCAAATTTTGCATTTTTTTTTACATATTTTACCCATAATTCCAGTAAAATTTCAAGAAAAGTTACAAAATTCTGTTACCATGTTAAAGTACACTTTGTGCTGAAAAAAACAGTGCATAATATTCCTGATTTACTGCAAGGTTTCCTACTGTAAAATTAGTCTAAAGCAATTAAAGGACAATTATACTCCCCTTCCCTCCGCTCCAGATCTTCATGTAGTAACTTTTACCCAGGGTGAGGACCTGAACCGCTAGGTCCTCACCCCGGGATTCACGAAACCTTCAGCAGTGTGTTGCAGCAACGCTGCTCTTGTCTGGAGCGGAGGGAAGGTGAGTATAATTGTCCTTTAAGGGCAAAATCCTGAAAATTCTTCTGGCACTCGAAGGGTTAAACCCCATGGATTTAAAGTATTGAGTTTGTCAATCCACCTTGCTTCCTGTTTTAGTAACATTTTATTTGAGTCACCTCTACTATGATCTTTTACTACTTCAAGTGTCTGCCATTTCAATTGGCTGACTTGGTGTTTGCATTCAAAGAAGTGTCTACTAATGGGTGTTTCATACCTTGAACTGGTGCCATTGTAGTTTTTAACAACCCTTTTATGTTCGCTGATCCTGGATTTTATCTTTCTTTTAGTCTTGACCACATATCCCTTTCCACATGGGCACTTAAGTAAGTATATGACCCCTTTGGTGTTACATGTGGCAAAATCCTTTAATTCTATTTCGTTACCTTTACTCGGATGGTATACATAGTTACCTCTTATTATTGAATTGCAATTGCCACAGTTCAAACAGGGAAACATCCCTTTCTGACGGGTTCCTAAGAACGTTTGCTTATTTTTCATAGGGGGCGTTAAATCTGCCCTTACTAAAAGATTCCCCAGGATCTCGGCTCTCTTATATGAAAAGAGGGGTGGATTTATGAACAGTTTACCATATTCTTTATCTTCTTGCCGTATTCTCCAATATTTTTTATATATTAGCTATATTTCCTATCTGTTTGGAGTGTATATTGTATGTGGTTACGAATGGAATTCTTTCACCTGATGTTTGCGTTCGTGTAGTGCGTTCTGCTAATAAATCCTGTCTCTCTATCTGCATTACCTTTTCACAATGATTCCAGTTCACCCTTTTTGTAACCTCTTGCTATAAACTTATCACACATTTCTTTCAACCTTTTTTCACAAAGTTCGTTCTTATTCACTTAAGGGACAAGGTGATCCCTGAAACGTTGTAGCTTGATGTGATTTAATAAATATTTACTTACACTTTAAGTGTGCCCCTTGCATCCATTTTGCTTGTGCAATTTAGAAAGCGCCCGTTACCACTCGATCACATTTAGAAAGCGACAATAAGAGGTTTGTGGTGCTTTAATATATCAATCCTACCAATCAAATTAAAATATCTTTGGTCGGTAGCTGCACGGAACTCAGAAATCATCGGGATGTTGAAGAAGATACAAGACCCCCAAGATCAAGAACTCGGCGGCACTTGCGCTGCGACCAACACAATTTTGTGCAATTGGCACATGCAGTTCACAAAAAATCGGGATCCCATGTGCATTACAGCGCATGCAATGAGGTAACCTTCATTGACACACTGCTCCAAGTTTCTCACAAGCAAACAAAATGCTAAACGCGATCTGAAGCGTGTGAGAAACTAACTAAAACCTCTATGATTCCAGGACTTCTTTGCAGACCTATCCCCTCTAATTGTTATGCAACAAAGTGAACTAAAAGCTACAGATAGCTATCACTGCAATCCTCCGACAAAATATTTCATACATTTTGCTTTTTATTTTTACCTTTTAATCTTTGTTAACATTGAATTTTGTTTTTTTTTCTAATATATTCTCTTAAAGGAGAACAAACATACATTTTTAAATCCTAATGGAAACGCTTTTCTCCCCAGAACACCTATACATTGAAAGATTCTTCTATAGTAAGTGTCATTTAGTAAATGTAAGTAATATATTCTGTAACAAAGAAGGCTTCCTTATTGTTTCCAGTACAACTCATAGCCTATGTTGGCTTTAAAGAGCCACGCCCCCTGACCTCAGGATTCACTGTCCCTATGCAGAGATTCTAGCAAAAGATAGTCTATACAAAGTTCAAATCCCCTAGTTTAATTATGAAGCAATACAACATAGTCTACTAACATAGTTTATTGCATTTTTTTGTTTGTTTTCTTCATGTTTTTAGAAAAATATAAAGTTTCTACATATGAAAAAACTGTAATGCAGCATTTTTTTATTTACTAACCAGCGTGAATTGCTAACAGCCTTCCTAGAGCAATAAAAAATAGTGCATCTGCAGTGGTGGCGCGCTGCTAAAGTGCTGGTTTTGGAAATAAACAGACCATTGGGACATAGGTTCAGTTCCCCCGGCTTCCTTTTTTTTTTGTTTCTATTATGTTTCTAGCAAAATATAGAGATTCTACATGTACTGATATTCCACCTAGTAGCCCTTGTGGCATAGAGGTAAAAAGCTTTTTTTGGGGACCGTGTAGAAGGTTGCAGGTTCAATTCTCCATACTTATTTTCGTTTTTACTGAAATGTTAATACTCTGTTTTTTTCATCCATGCTAGTAAAGAAATAAGCTGCAAAGATTACGTTTTGCATGAAAAGCAAAAGATGTATCATTGTTAGGGACAGGAGCATTTGAAGTGTGTTTGCACAAAAACTGCACTGAAATCTGTGTTCTGTGTCAGAAGGAAGGATGATCTCTGAGCTGTAACATGACTGTCTGTCAGCTTTCTGTGAAGTGTACTGGGTGTTCCCAGCTAAGGTGAATTATGGGAGCTGACTTCTAGTACCCACAGGTTATTTTCATAAATCTCTAGCACAAGAAAGATATGGGGGAGCACACTAATCAGGTGAATTCACAACTATTTATTGTAACCACACATACAATGTTTCAATACAATACTTTCTGGCCCTTGGAGTGGAAGGCGAGGGGCACTGCACCTATCTACTTGTCTGGCATACAGCCAACAACGGTGTGCTGGAGTGTTCCTTGGACTGTATTTTCATAAATCACCCAGCATCTACAGCAAAGGGAGAGGTGAGACACAGCTTTTTATATCTTTGTGAATGTGCTCTTTATATTGGGGCAATGTTGTATGGAGACTTTAATTCCCCCTTTAATAATAGTAATGTAAAAATGTTTAATAATTCAACACCATTGCTGTTATATTCCTGTATATATCTTAATAATTCTCTTATTGTCTGTTGTTATGAAACCAATATTCAAAGATCTAATGTTTTTTAATATTAACTTTTTTTAATGGTTTTGGACCTAACAAAAAGAGTGGAAACGAATTACAGTGGAAGTGTCCTTTGTTCTTAAGGACATAGAAAAAGGACATTTAATCATTTGATGGTTGTATGGTTTGTGTGAAAATTTGAAAATAAGGATTGTTTGTGCTGATAGTGTGCTGTGTTAAGGAATGTGTGTGCAGTTAGCAGATTAATCTTTCTTTCTTCCAGTTAAAGTGTTGTACTGGACTTTTATATTCTAGTATTGCACCTGCTGTAATCGCAAACGGGTTGTGAAAGGGTTAATAAGTGCTCTTGCACTAATTGGTGTGGGGGCTGGGACCAATTAGTTAAATAGGATTCACATTGGTTGGAACTGTGGTTTGGACCTAACAAAAAGAAGTTTCCTGTGAGTGGAAACGAACTAGAGTGGACGTGTCCATTGTTCTAAAGGACCTTGGTCTTAAGGACATAGAAAAAGGACATTGAAACAAGAAGGGCAATTAAAGAAGGTTTGTGTGTCTGTGCTATTGTTGTTTATTACATGTATAGGAACCTGAAGCAGACGCTCCAGGGGAGCAATGTCTGTGTCAGTTGTGAGTGGGTTGGCCATTTGGAAGCTGAGGTGGAGAGTCTAAGGGGGCAGAACTAATTGATTAAGAGACAGGTCATGTACATGTGAATATACACACATGCGACAGAAGTTCCCTGACCGACTGATCTTTGTGACTGTCGGTGTGAGTTGCCAGGACAGGGAGTTTCCCTGACCGACTGATCTTTGTGACTGTCAGTGTGAGTGGCCAGGACAGGTAATTTCCCTGACCAACTGATCTTTGTGACTGTCGGTGTGAGTGGCCAGGACAGGGAGTTTCCCTGAACGACTGATCTTTGTGACTTTCGGTGTGAGTGGCCAGGACAGGGAATTTCCCCCGACCGACTGATCTTTGTGACTGTCGGTGCGAGTGGTGGTCCTGAGGAGTGGTGAAGCTGTGTGCAAAGTACCACGACGTGCCTAGACCTGAGTATCTAAGGTGTCTCTGTTCACTGTAAGATCGCGTCCGAGATATTCCCACCAGACTTGGGAGGATATGTCATGTGTTGATTGTGTATGTGGTTTACTGTTTGGAATTAGTCCACAAGGTTGAAGACTTATAAAAAGAAGGAGACATTCAAAAGGCTATCCCTCATCATATCAGGGCTACAAACCTGTACTGTGGGCGTTTCCCCAATTTCTGTGTTATCGACTTAATGCCCATTTTTAAGTGGAATCAGATTGTATTGGTTTAAAATTCCAACAGGTGTGCGAACTGTCTCAGGCAAGGACAGGAACAGAGCCCATTTTCTGTAATTGTAGACCCCCACCGAAGGTTTAGCCAAAGTAGAATAAATTGCAGTTTAGATTTAATTGGAAACGGCTAAAATAGGTCAGAATAAAAGTAAGATGAGAGAGGAAGACCTTGAGGGTGTCACTGCATTTGAACTGCAAGGATTGGCAAATCTGCAGGGACAGCAGGCACTGGCTGGGACCAGTATAGAGGTGGGTTGAAGTGGGACAGGGAAGGTTGAGGGGGGAGGTAGTTTTGTTAGGGTTACTAGGGGAAGTGGGGGACAGAAGGGTAGGGTTGCTTCTTCCCAGATTGCCCATCCCAAGAGATTTGCCACCTTAGGTGATGAAGTGGAGGAGGACAGCTCTGAATTAGCTTGTATGGAGGGGGCTAGTCCCTTGAGCACCCATGGGACTGCCATCTCTAGTACAAAGGAGGATGAACTTAGGATCAGGAATGCTAGGCAGGTGGTAGTGGTAGGGGACTCCATTATAAGGAAGGTAGATAGGGTAATCTGCCGCCAAGACCCTACATGCCGAACTTTGTGTTGTCTGCCTGGTGCTAGGGTTCGGCATGTGGTGGATCATGTAGACAGATTATTGGGTGGGGCCGGGTGTGACCCGTCGGTCTTGGTTCGCATTGGTGCCAATGACAAAGTTAGAGGGGGAGAAGAGGTCCTTAAACATGATTTCCGAGAGCTAGGGACCAAATTAAAAGCAAGGACCTCCAGGGTAGTGTTTTCAGAAATACTACTGCCACGTGCTACACTAGGGAGACAGCAGGAGCTTAGAAACATTAATGCGTGGCTAAGAGGGTGGTGTAAGGAAGAAGGGTTTGGGTTTAAACTGGGCAGTCTTTGCTGTCGGCTACATGCTCGTTAGTAGGGATGGGTTTCACCTCACTGATGGCGGTGCAGCTGTTTTAGGGGAGTAGATGGCCAGAGGGTTGGAGGAGATTTTTAACTAGGTTTGGAGGGGGGGGGGGCTATTAGCAGTCTCACTGGGATAGATAGCCCAGGAGGAAAGCAGGGTGTAGCTAGGCCAGTGGTGGGTGGAGCTAGCATAGGGGGTAGGGAGGCATGTTTATTAAAGTGTAGGAATAAATTACAGGATCATAATCTAAAATGTATGTTTGCAAATGCGAGAAGCCTGGCTGACAAAATGGGTGAATTGGAGATAATGGCATTGAATGAAAAGTATGATGTAATAGGTATAGCCGAAACGTGGTTGAACAGTTCTCACGAGTGGGCTGTACATATAGAAGGATATGCCTTGTTTAGGCAAGACAGAAAAAAGGAAAGGGGGAGGAGTTATGTGTTTGTTAAAAAAGAATTAAAGCCAAATTTAAAAGAAGAGATAATAGGTGATATGGATGTTAAAGCAGAGGCAATATAGGGGGAATTAAGCAACAGGAAAGGTGGTAATGTCATTGTTGGTATCTGCTAAAAGCCGCCAAATGCTAGCAGGGAGGAAGTGAGTCCGCATCATATGCAGTTAGCAAGGGCTGCAAGTTTGGGGAGTGTGCTCATTATGGGGGACTTTAATTACCCTGACATTGATTGGTGTAGTGGAACTGCCATCACAGAAAAAGGCGATGAGTTCCTGAATTTGCTGCAGGATTATTTTCTCTCACAGGTGGTTGAGGTTCCTACTAGAAAAGGAACTCTGTTGGATCTGGTAATATATAATATCATGAAGCGTATTATAGATATAAAGGTAACTGGAGGCTTAGGGAATAGTGACCATGAAATAAATATTGTCGTTTGTAATATGTTATCGAAAGGAAAAGTGCCGGGGTTAACAAATATCTTTTCATTTCAGGAAAGCAAATTTTTCCAGGTTAAAAGTAGCTATTTAGAATGCAAACTGGGATAAGGTATTATCAGGTACTGAACAGAAGTGGACTGTGTTTAAGACGATTTTAAGCCGTTTCACATCTAGATTTATACCCTTGGGAAATAAATGTAAAGAGGCAAATGGAAAGGAAGAAAAATGCATTTGAAACCTTGAACCTTTAAGTCAGAGGGAACGGAAAGGGCCTTTAGGAATTATAAAAACTGTAACAATGAGTGTAAGAAAGCAATCAAACTAGCTAAAATTAATAATGTAGTTAGGATAGCTGAACAAAGCATCACTAAGCCTAAACTTTTTAAAGTATATTAATAGTAAGAAGATGAGGACTGAAATGTGGCACCGTTAATTAATGGGGATAAGTTAGTTACGGGGGATGGCGATAAAGCAAATGTCTTAAATATTTTTTTCCCTCTGTATACACTATAGAAGATCCAAGTACAGATATCATAGAGTATAGTAGCAATAATGGTATAAAAGATTTAAGTGCACTTTGGTTAACCGAGGATATGGTACAGAAACAACTAAATAAGGTTAATATTAATAAATCTCCTGGACCAGATATAATACATCTTCGGGCCCTTAGGGAGCTAAGTTCAGTTTTATCTAGGCCATTGTTTCTTATTTTTGCAGATTCCCTCATGTCCGGATTTGTGCTTCTGGATTGGAAAAAGGCTGATGTTGTTCCAATATTCAAAAAGGGTAGTTGCTCACAGCCAGGTAATTACAGGCCTGTAAGTTTAACTACAGTGTTGGGGAAGATACTCGAAAGTTTAATAAGGAAACATATTCTAGAGTATGTTTCAAGGACTAACATTATAAGTAGTAACCAGCATGGATTTAGGAGGAATAGATCTTTTCAAACTAACTGGCATAGCAGTAGATCTAGAATCAAACTAACTGGCATAGCAGTAGATGTAGTATACTTGGATTTTGCAAAGGCTTTTGAAACACTGGTTTCTAAGTACAACAAATATGTAGCAAAAATATTTGTTGCTTTATTTTTTAAATACTTGTTACAATTTTATTCAGGACATATAGAAGATTTATTTTTAGTAGCATTTTCTGCTTCATATGAGGAGCAGGGTGAGAATGCTAATTTTCCTGAAAGAAGATAGTTTACCATCTTTCTTATTTAATCCACCGAGTTAGAAATGGGATCCGAGTTCGACATGGAACCCCTCTGTTTTGAATTCCGAACGTTCCATTCGAAACCGGGTGGATCGTTTGGGACTTTGGAATGTTACAGAATGTACAAGATTATTTTCGGTAACCCTTGAACGTTCAACAACTCTCGAAAAAATGATCGGAAACTCAAAAGTAGTTTCTGATCATATTTTTGAGGGTTATCGAACATTCGAGATTATTTTTGAGGGTTACCTAAAATAACCACGTACATTCGGTAACCCTCGAAAATGCATTTCGAACCCTCAAAAGTACATTCCGTTTTCGGATCTTGGGGTTTTTCCTGAGATTCATAAATAAGATTTACCGGTACCAGTTTTGGCCATCTCTAGTAGCCATCAGTCACGGCCATGACTGTTGCATCACAACAAATGACTGAGGATGTCTACATAAGCTGTTTTATTTATAGCTGTGCAAGCTTGCAAAGTGCTCATAAAGCCATAGAAGGAGGCACACAGTGCGTCTGGTAAATATCTCCTTTCTGGAACGCTGGGGAGCAAGGAAAGTATTACAAAAGTAGGGTCTTGTGTCAGTGTCTCAATGTCTACATATGTAAGTTGGGTAGCATTTTATTCAGGACACGTGGGAGATATAGAGGGGGAACAGATTTCAAGAAAACTGAATGTGCATGTATGTATGAGAGAACTGCACTGTTACATAGCTGAATATAGTAGTCTAGATCACACAATGTTCCACTTTCCAATGTTTGGCTGAATATGTTTAGGTTCTAAATTATATACAGTAGTTTCCAAGGTGAACAGGTGTTTAGACCCAATAAAGAAGAAGAAACAAAAAGACTGAAAAAAACTTACAGTAAATATGCTAGCATATAGCTTTTTTTCTACTGAAATTAAATAGGTACTTCATTAGTAGAATATTTGACTTAAGCATGGTATGTCAAATATCTTAACAAAAATCCCAAGAATGGGTGTTGTCGGTAATCTCTAAAAGACAATGCCAGACTACTAATTATAAAGTAATGCAGACAAAAGATGAAGACTACAAGAAACTAGAAACAATGTGGAATCTACAGGCTTTGTAGCCTAAAGGCTCGAACAACTGTTTCGCCCGATTAAAGCGCCTACACACAGGCTGATTACGTCAGAAACACTTGTTCGTACGTATCATGCGTCGCGGGTCGGGACCCACGATCGCACGTGTGTACGAGCCTTAATCCTACAAAACTGGGAAGACCCAAATGAATGCAGGACTATGCAAAATATCTCGGTATCCATAAATCAGATGCACTAATAGGGTTATTCAATAAAAGTTCTTATCTTTAAAAATGATGCTAATTTTGCCCCAACCATTCAGATGTTAGATTTCAAATGTTAAATAAGATCTAATTAGTTGGGGCAAAATTAGCGCCATTTTTAATAAGAACTTTTATTGAATCTTCCTGAAAGTTTCCTAATCAATAAATGTTATTATAATATGTGGTGTTCATATAAAGGCAGCAACAAAGTCTTCTACATGTAGCTGTCCAGGAGGCATAGTTATATATAAACCGTGTTTATTTGCACTTTAACAATATGGAGTAACCAGTACACATGATGTCATTCATGTGGGTGGGGCTAAGGTTTTAAATATTGGAACACATGGTTTATTGTTTGTAGATGGCTTGAGAAAGGTTCCTAGAAGTGAACCAAAACGTTGCCTGCACTATGGAGTTTCAATGAAAAAAAATTCTAAGACCTAGAGTGCACCATCTTCTCAATTTGGAATTATATATTTTATATTATATAAATATATGTATATCTTCATAGGAGATTGCATTGAGTTTTTAGGAGCTACCAATTACCAATGAGGTGGAGGGTACAGGATATTACATGTATTGTATATGTATGTGTGTACTGTCTCACTATTACCATTTAAATGACCACCAATACATGTATATAAAGTACAGCAATGACTTATATTAGGTATAAGACAAAATATACAACTTATACAAAATATATACACAATATAAACAAAATATATTCAGTTACTTACAGAGCTGAGATTCCTGTTTTAATATGGGATAGTCAATATGGGAGGTTAAACCACACCTCTGTGACACAAGGGGTCTCCATGTGAATACTGAAAGGAAGTGCTAATATCCAATGATGTGCTGTTTGTAAGACATGTTACAGTTTTAGCCAATCAAGAAAAAACTTTATGCTATACAGGAAGTGATGCGTATGTAGTAAAGAGGACATAAAGGATGCTACTTTGCATGTTTCTTTAGGTAACCTGGAAATGAGAAATATGTGTTTATATGTTGCATTATTAGGGCAATGCTATTATAATAACATGAGGCTATGAGATACCTTCTGTTATAAGAAGGCTCTATTTCATTTTATACTCTATGGGGTGCTTTTAGCTCCTTTAGCCCCCACCTTTCCCTAACCTATAAAGCTAATCAGTACCCTGTGCTCCCAAGTCCTAACCCCATAGTGACTGTAAATCTGGAACGTGCTATGGTAAATACTAAGTATGAATCCAGTATGTTAATCTGGATCCTGTATAGGGTCTTGGGTTTCCCAATGGTGCTGGTTAGTTTGAACTGCACATTGTGGCAGGATTGTCTAGGTCTTCTCAGATCTGCAGGTTTATTCCACATAGACCCTCTAGATTCTAACTGGCAGGCCGTTAGAATAGGTAAGAGAGGGCATGTGTGTGTTTGTTCACATATTGTGGTGGGATTGCCTGGGTCCTTTTTAGGCTTATCTTATTCAGGTCCAACCTAGATAACTGGGAGCAGAAAGGGAGGACAAGTGCTCTTTAGGTTGAACTACACATTGTGGCAGGATTGCCTGGGTCTATTCTCAGACCTGCAGGTTCCCCTGGAAGTTGATGTCTGAATAACCGTGTATAAAGATTTTATAGACACTGTATCTAAACATAGCAAAACACACACACACATAATTTCCACTGTGCACCAACGGGCACACATTTGCTAGTATATATATTTATATATTATATGTATTCACCTGAGTGATTGTTCCATATTTTCTTTAAACAGAACGATTGTTCAGTGTGCCCATACATGGGCTGATGTTATCTACTTCCTCTACTGCATTAAAGAGGTCTGCCTTGCACGATAGATCCCAATACTGACAAAATCCTGCAAATTCTGTCAGATCAACTGTCATTGTCACAGCTCTGACTTTAAAAGACACAAATGGTAATGTAGTGCAAATGAGGATTTCTCAGTAAAACAGAACGTTGGGCTGGGTACACACTGCTTAATTTTCGAACATTTACTGCTGTAGAGTAGTCTGCTATGGCAAATGTCTCCTATAGATGACATGATTGCAGACGATTACCGGCATGTCAAATTGCTCATTCATCTGATCCAGGCAAACAGTGACGGACAGTGTTCATCACAGCCACTGAAACCACCTCGGATTTTCTGTCCCGTCCGATACACGGTTGGCCTAAAAAATCTGTTTGTGATTTGTTGAAATATGTTTATTATTATATGACCCATATGTAATAGAACGCATGAATGTGTTCAATCATGGGCCTCCTTCTGGGCTTGTGCAGTGGTTACCCATTTAGGAAACCCCCACCCCCCCTTGAAAATCCTGCGCTTGCCACTCTATAGATGAGATGATCTTGATTATTTTATGACAAGCCCAGTTAAGACTGGGCTAGTGTGTTTGACCTTCCTGGCCATGTGCATTATTTTCGTTCTTTCCAACTAGTCTTGTTCAGCTAGCTTCTCCTGTTTATGTACATTGCATGTTAATTTTTTCCTAAGGGGATGTAAAGAAAGGTGTTATGTCTAAAGCTAGGTACACACACTACTGATGAAGCCCCAATACCTGCCCTCTTTCAAAAATCTGCACTGTTTGTACCCAGCTTTATAATTGTAATTCAATGAATTTCAAGAGGAAATAAAAACTTTAAATAAAATTTACAGTGGTTTAGTGGTTAGCCCTGATGGCTTGGGTTCATTTCCACAAGCCACACCTGTAAAATGAGTGTGGGTGTTTTTTTGGTTTTTTTTATTATGGAGTGGGTTAGGCCTCCTGGTTTTCCTCACAACGATAAAGAAATAGTGATACTGTGTCTGAGATAAAATGCTTGTTACTGCTTCATTTACATGACAATTACATACTGTTACATGCCGATCTGTACCTTTGGTATGTATACATACATACAAAATGCAAATAAACACTTTAAAGGAATAATATTTCATAATTACCTTCCCCATCCCCTGAAACCCCAAGATTGTTATACCATAAGGTATCTTTCCCCACAATGCTTCTTCCCCACGGCCTTTGACTCCTCAGTAGTTTAAGGAGATTTTTCAGAGGAGACGGGCAGGTCTACAGAGGTGTAGCCGAATGCAGTCCATTATTGGCCATGATGTCACTGTCACAGCTGTAACACACTTCTGCATACCGGAAATAAGCTTCCATCTCACACAAATGCCGGCTTTCTTGCAGAGGGAAACCGTATATGGGGACAGAGGGGAAGTGAGTAAATATAATTATCTTGTTGTTTGGGTTAGTGAGGTAAGTATGAAATATTATTCTGAGGGTAGACATGCCCTTTAAAAGCTAGCTCATGTTTCTCAGTCTTTTCCATCATCCTTTGGTGCTAGTGATTTTATCCTCATTTAGATTAGTGCAAAACAAAGAACCAGACTGGATGTAATCAGCTGCAAAACAGGATTGGTAAAAGAACAAGGACTGGGGGGGAGGTGTTCAGTCTGGTAAGGTGGGTGGTTGCAATGTAGAAGAGATCACTGCGTACAGGGTTGCAAAATCCCTGAAAAATCAGATGGAGGACTGCGGGAAAACACAATCAAGAGTAGGCCAAGTATACATGCAGGTCTTTCATGTGTTTTGTTTTTGTTTAATGATCTTTTGCAAAATACTTTTTTTTGAAAATAGCATGAAAAGATCAATTATTGATTAGACAGGAAAAAAGTAATGGAACATGAAGAAGACTTCGAAAAACTTTAAAACATCCCTTAATGCTTTCTAAATGCTGCAACAAATCCAATATTCTGCAGAAACATACCCTCTAACAAATGTACATTAAAGGCTAGGCCAAACTAGGGTGATTTTTGTGCAATTGCACTCGCATTTGCGCATGTGGTTTTTAAATTCTTTTCAAATGGAAGCAATGCTCCAAAACAATGCAATTTTGGGTGCTTTGCGATTGCGCATCCATTTGCAGTTTGGTAATGCATGTGATCCACTTTTTTTTGCACAATTGCATGCATTCCATATCTCAAAAGGTAAAATTGCAAGCACACCACCATTGTGTAGGCGGCGCAGTGTGACCTTGCCCTTATAGAAACCATATGGTAAACAAAAATAAAAAAAGGAAGGGGACACCACGCAGAAATAATTTGCAAAACGTAACCCTGATTTATTGCATTTTTAGTGCAATAAATCAACATTGAGCAATCGCGTGCGCATCGATTGCTCAATGCTGCGTAATCTGAGCGCATGCGGTTATGAAAAAATGTGAATAGCATACGCTACATTTAACCAATCGCATATGCAGCACACTGCAACGCACACCAGCACACTAGTGTGGCCACATCAATTAGTCACACTAGTGTCCACTGTTAAAAACATGATCGGATCACCCTTGAAAGTGCACTAGCGTGACCTAGCCCTAAAGGGATGTTGGAGGGTATTCAGAAATCTGCTTCTTTTTGATGCGTTTGCGCCTTTTTCTTTAGAGATAGGGAAATGCATGCGATTGCGCATAAAAATGCAGATCGCAGGCATTTGCGATTCGCAAACGGATGTGCAATCGCAATGCACCTGAAACCGTGCGATTGCCGAGACTGCAGTGTTTGAAAATAATCACATGAGAAATCGCGCAAAAGCGCCAAAATCGCGATAGTGTGGCCTAGCCCTTAGAGCAGGAATAAATATGTCCCTACAACACTTTTGATGGTTGAAATACACCTCCCAGCATCCCTTACTGAACAGTTACTTAAGTGTTACCAAACATAGAAAAGATAATCAATGCACATTCCTAGGCCCCATACAATATCATATTATCTGCACACTGGCATACTTTATAAACAAAGGGGTTTTAGTATACATTACTGTAATCACATGAATGAAAAGCTTTCCAACCATGTCAAGGTAACCCCAGTCTGGAAGGTCCTAACGTCTAACCTTTTTACATTTCTTTTACTTCAATTCCGATTAGCAAACTTTTGCATTTCTCATTCTTACACACTGGATCCATATAACAGGCTCTCTCCCTTCCCCCTCAGCCCTTTGGCTTTTTAAAGTGAGGGAAGAGGCCATCCAGTGCTATATATTAAAGGCATAGGACCTCCCATAAAAGGGCCATGTTGGGGGTGCTATAAACACACGGAAGCTTGTCCAGGCTTCACAATAAATACATACAATACAAGGATTGTGGAAGCACTCCAACTAGGCTAATTTACAACTACATTTAGCGGAAGTGCTACTGATCTGGTCAAACATTTATAAAAACATAGAAAAGATAATCAATGCACATTCCTAGGTCCCATACAATATCATATTATCTGCACACTGGCATACTTTATAAACAAAGGGGTTTTAGTATACATTACTGTGATCACATGAATGAAAAGCTTTCCAACCATGTCAAGGTAACCCCAGTCTGGTTAAAATTTCTTTTACTTCAATTATGATTAGCAAACTTTTGCATTTCTCATACTTGTGCACAGGATTAATATAGCAGGCTTTCTCACTCCCCCTCAGCACTTTGGCTTTTAAAATGAGGGAAGAGGCCATCCATCCAGTGCTTTACATTAAAGGCATAGGACATCCCATTACAGCGGTCTGTTGGGGGTGCTATTACCTCATGGAAGCTTGATAAATACCTAATAAATAAATAAAATAGAAGGATTGTGGAAGCACTCCTTATGCTAAATTACAACTACATTTTGCGGAAGTGTTACTGATCTGGTCAAATATTTATACAAACAGAAAGGATAATCAATGCACATTCCTAGGCCCCATACAATATCATATTATCTGCACACTGGCATACTTTATTAACAAAAGGGTTATATGCAAAAGTTTGCTAATAGTAATTAAAGTAAAAAAGATTAGAAGTTAGGACCTTCCAGACTGGGGTTACCTTGACGTGTTTGGAAGGCATTTTATTCATGTGATCACAGTAATGTATACTAAAACCCCCTTCGTTTATAAAGTATGTACACTAGTGATGGACTAGCCACACTAGGTGCGTTGCTTTGCGCTGCGATCCGCAATTTTTTGTGCAATCTATTGCTCTCTGATTGCGCAACATTACACAATCGCATTGATCACCAATTCGCAGTGGAAACCGGACTCATAATTGCGTGCACGTTTCCGGAAGGGATTGGACGCGCTACAGTGTGGCCTCAGCATTAAAGGGCATGTCCTCCCCCAAAACTAAAATTTCCCCCGCTGTGTATTATTAAAAAATTCTTATATTACTACCTCAATTTTATATGGTTGTCCTGCAGTGTCTGTCCAAAGTTCAGGAAACTGAAGAATAGAATCCTGTCTGCGTGTGAAATGTTGCTGCCCCTTCCCTGTCCTCCCAGAAGACTGTGACGTGCAGGGGAGCCCTTTTGCCCCCCTCCCTCCCACCCTTCGGATCCCTCTACAGCTGCCTCACCCCCTACCTTCAAATTATATTTCTGTAGTGTAGGGCACCATTGCCCTACACTATACAGTTAAAAATATGGTTAAAGTATTGAAAATGTTTCATGGTCCTTAGGGAATTAAGCACCATGGGAAATCCAGAGCTACAGAGCAACATACTTTCAGGTAGATCTCCCGTGGCAGATTTACCAGAGGCTGCACGACAGGGCAAACCTCGCCCACACTTAAGTATTTAAAGACAGCTATCTGTTGGAATTAAATATTTGCGTGCGAACAGCCATGCAGCCTCTGTTAAATAGGCTTGCGACGGCTGCCTGAGTGCCTCCTCCGCTATACGCTCCACAACGTTAGATATTAACAGATCTGCTCTTATAGTAGGAGCTTCTACCACCACCTGTGAGATAAAATGATCATGCAGAAAATTCAGGAACTCCTCACCCTTTACTTTATTGTGTTGGCAGTTCTACTACTCCAATTAATATCTGGGTAATTAAAGGAATAGTTCACTGGGAAATTGAACTATTCCTTTAATGCATTATTTGA
The DNA here is from genome assembly GCA_019447015.1 of Hymenochirus boettgeri. Classification (NCBI taxonomy): domain Eukaryota; kingdom Metazoa; phylum Chordata; class Amphibia; order Anura; family Pipidae; genus Hymenochirus; species Hymenochirus boettgeri. The sequence continues at coordinate 176,709,293 of CM033473.1, forward strand.
AGAACGGGAGGTAAAGGAGCTAAGCCTATAATGCCTTACCTCCAGTTCTTCAATTAATTTTACAGGAGCAAAGCTTTTGAAATTTACCTTGTGCGCAATCGGTTTCACTTAAGTTAACTTTAAGGCTACCTTAAAATGAGGAATTTCTAACTAAAGAATTGCCTAAGGCCTGCTTAAAATTCCACACACACACCACCTGACATAGTGATCACTAAACCTGTTAAACCCATTACAATCTGTGATTTACCAGCAGGACCAATCTGCTGAAACAAGATTTTACGGTTGTAACTGATTGTTTAACTGCTAGGTTTATATGTTATTATGAACAGGCATTATCTATTCTTTTAGCTATTAACAAGCCAATATCTCCATATTCAGGGTATTAGCAATTTGACCTGACCAGCTGATATTTCGGTCAACCATCAGAGCATGGTCAGTCTCTTCAAAATATTTGCCGTGGCTATTTTCAGCTGTATTTTGAATTGACTTTCCAATCTGTCATGGCATCTGGTTGAATGGGTCAAAATAGTTGTAGTCATCCTAAAGAATACTGCTTACCATAAATTAATTTTGGGGGGGATTTTTGCAACTGATTCGTTTGTAGCCAAAATGTTCTTTTTGTATACAAAATAAACTGGGGCAAAAAAAGCATACTTTGTAATATACTGGGGAATAAGCATCCAGACAATGTCTATTTTTTAATTGATTTTTTATTTTGTATGCAAACCACACTCTTTGATTTGACTATTAAGAGTTGCAGTTCCTATCTGCTATCCATCCAGTTTTTAGAAGATTTGAATATATCTGCCACGCCAGTAATTTAATCCCACTACCACAAGTATACTGTGGGTGTATATGCGTATTTTAGAAAGGGACTTAAAATACAGGAAACCAACACATTTTGCTGCAAGTGCATTTTACATTCACCTTAATTTGCTATAATGGAAAATATATTCATTATGAGATTTAGGAGAAGGCACTTACAGTAATTCTGTTAACATCTAAAAGCACAGGGCTGCAGGCTAAAGATGAGTACACACGTGGGTGATAATATAATTATCATGTCTATACACATGGACTATCGACCATGTGTATGGTGGGAAATCAATCAACGGTGTGGTCAGCTGCATATTTAGCCACTTGTGGCAGAAATGTTTCATCATCACTATCGGCCATCTATACAGATAGTGACCTCAGCTTGTGTGGCAACCTGAAAAAGCCTCCCTATACATACTGTCTGATACACACACATTCCAATACAATAACAAAACACACACATATTCTGAAACAGATAAACACATAATTACTCTATTACCTCCCTCCCACAAAACTGGGTTTACAATTCTACCCATGCTGCTTCTCTCTGTTCCTCCCATTCACTTGAAAATCAGAAAGTCATCCTCTTACCAACTCTATTGGTAGCTGGACAAGTCTCTGCATTTCCTGCATAGCTTCAGCTGCCACAAAAATACTGGACAAATAGTGGCAAGATAGAAATTTCTTCCGGATGCCAGGCTTATATCTGAAAAAGAGGACAACTACGGGGAAATCCAATTACCTGGGGACCCTATTAAAGGCAAAGTAAAGAAATGCAATAACTGCAGAATCAGAGCCTTTAACGCAATTCCACAATCCCAGCTTTGACGATTCCCTACAAGGGGGTGAAACACTGCAACATACCAACTGGACAGTTGCACATTCTATCCAATAAGCTGCTGCTGTGAAGTCCCTTATTTTGCTGTGTACATCCTGATAGCACGGGCAGGCAGAACCACCATTTTACCAGCTTTTGTGGTTAATTTCTTTGCCTGTTCATTTTTTTTTTTTGTCAGACACATCTCCCCTCAGCTTTTAATCTTCAAACAAACGCGTCATGGGATTGCTCTCTCAGGGGTCCCCTCTTAGCTGGGAAGAGACCAAGAAGTATGGCGATCATGTGAGGCAGCACGGTATCATCCAGTTCCTGCACATCTACCACAAGGTGAAAGAGCGGCAAAAGGATGTGTTAAAATGGGGGGACGAGGTGAGTTTTCAGATTCACTTTTATCCATGTATATTTTAAACGTTTAGTTAGTAACCATTTAGAGAAGGGGTATATGATAGATTCTCGGCAATTGTATAGAAAGCATTTAAGAGCTAGGCCACACTCGCGCATTTTAACATGCGATCCATTCGCAATCCAATTGTGTGTTAAAAAGTGCATGTCAATTGGCCTGGCCACACTATGTGCGTTGTGCTGCGATCCACTTTTCACCATTTTTTTGCACAATCGCATGCACTCCAACAGCGCAACATTGGTAAATCAAATGCGCGTAACAACATGCAAGTTTGCACTGGGAATGTGCATGCAGTCGTTTCTGGTGCGTTGCAGTGGGCCTTGCCCTTAGACCTTACTCGACTAGATAAAACACAAAGAGTGACTCCTAAGAGAGTTGACTTATATCTATACAGTGATGTATATACCTGTATTGTATGTTATACTGCATGAGGTGGCTCAGTGGTTAGCACTGATACCTTGCAGCGCTGAAGTCCTGAGTTTGAATCTACCTTTGGACACATCTGCAAGGAGTTTGTATGTTCTCCCCATGCTTGCATGGGTTTCTGGGCACTCTGGTTTCCCCCACAATCATAAAGACATACAGATCTGTACTGATGTGTCAAATAAATGTGCATAGATTTTAAAATGTATACATGTAATTGTAAAGCTCTACGGAAGATATATATAAAGTTATAAATTATATATATAATTATAAAGCTCTATATAAAGCCATAATAATGAGGCAGTTAACTTTCTCAGGTACAATAGATAAATCTAAACCTTTTTATCTTTGCGCAATTCTAGCATCAATTTTTCTGTCTCTGGGATACCCTGAATAAAAAAATAATTACATATATTATTTATCTCTTCCTTTCTCAGTCATCAATTCATTATTATGCATAATTCATACAAACACAACAGATATATCAATAAGTATATCTAAATTAAAAAATGTAATTTTAATGGATCACAAGGGTGGATCTGTACTATTCCTGTCACAATCTCTTGAGGAACCCCCCAGCAACTTACAGGGAACCCTACACATCTTTAAACCCCTAGTTGGAAAACACTGCAACAGCTCATAAAGAGATAGACATTTTTGTGCCCTTACACACATCCCATGCTCTTCTCTGCCTTATACTGTATTTGTCAACTGGTCACGTGGGTAGATCATCCATGTAGGTGACAGCAATAATGGCCAACTTTCCTGGGATTGTCTCTTTGTGGATTCACTTAGTGGTGGCCTTTAAGGCAGTCTTAAGCGCATTCTTCCTAAATTGCCCAGAATTTACTGATGAAAATCACTATCTAAAAGCCTGCGTGTGTAAAGTTTGTTTAAAAAACAGAAGCCTTATAGCCCTATTCATGAGAGGCCTGCAATCACTCTCCCTGGGTGAATCTCCACATATGTCTTTGCAATAACAATATAAATAATGAAACAAGTGCAAATCAAGTCAAGCAATGAAAGCTTCCTCCAGGCAACATCTAATAAATATCTTTCATTGTTTGACTTGTTTGACCCGGCAATGGAGTCTGTAGGTGGGGAATTTCAGTACAGTGAATTGTTTTCACTGAGGAATAAAAAATGAAAACACATTTTATTACAGTTTGACACCTGGAATGTGAGTTTTTGTTTTCTGGAGAAATATAAAATACCAAATCAATTATAAAATAACTCAATTTTATTTTACATGTTTATCATATTTCTGCTTTTTGTTTGTTTTTCATTTAAAGTTGTTGCTATCTTCCTTCCTTACATTAATATATGTGGAATTGTTACTTTTCTGATCCATACAACATGGGTGGGTGGTTGAGTAACTACTTGAGGGAGATTTTACATAGTGTAGATACCTAGGAGACATTTTTTATTTAATTTTTGATTGTTGTATTCAAATGTTAATTTGGAATGTGTTAGTTTGCCCATGTAGCTACAATTTTAAATGAATGTGCAGAGACTAATATGGTAATGATTGAATGTTTAGTGTAGACTGCAAGGCAAGCCCCCTATCAAGGGCTTTTAACTGTATGACATCAAAGGTCTTTCATTTGTGTGTCCATGCACACCAGTGTGTCGTGAGAAAGTCAATGGTGTGCCACTAAATTACATTTTTCCCACATCTTAGTCTAAATATGTAATTCATTTTAAACATAAGAAGTTAGGGAACTTAATAATACATAAATTCTATTCAAATTCTATGAAAATATATTGTACACTCTAATGTTTATAAAATAATTATTACTAAACAGTCCAGCATTAAAAACACAAAGTTGGTATCACCCAGCATGCCTCAATCTAAGAAAATTTGAGAAAAGCAATAAACAATTTAATCTGCATGGTGAATATGGGATTGTATTAATACCGCTTGGCACAGAGTATTATAAAAGTGACTCAGAAACAGGTGGAATGAGTTGGGCATGCAGTTCCTGTCTGTTTTAGACAAGTGGGACTAGTTGTAAAGCTAGTTCTCTTTATATTTTAAATTCCAATGTAAAAGCTTTTTTTTCCCCTCAGAACACTTATGCATTGTAAGACACTTATCAAGTAAGTTGTATTTATGTACATGTAAGAAGTAGATTCTGTAACTAAAAGGGTTCCATGTTGCCAGTACAATTCCCACCCCATGTATAGCATGTGCACCTATTGGCCACGCCCTTGACATCCACTATTTACTGTCTCTATGCACATATTTGCAATACAGATGTCACCAAAGCAGGGCTTGTTTTTAAATTAAGATTTAATAGTGTTGGACTGGGCTGTTGGGGCCCACCATGAAATCTTAGATCAGGGGCCCACCTAACTTTTTACATCTCTATTATCACTTATTTACATATCTATCTTGATCCTACTGACTCATGTTTTGTATTTGCTGTGGCAAATTATATACATTCTTGCTTTAATACATTTTAATGTCTTGCCCAGATTGAATATATGCTGGTGTCATTTGATCATGTTAATAAGAAAGCTAATCTGCTGCTTAAAGGAAATGAAATCTTTGACACCCTCCAAGGAAGAGGTGAAAAAATAAACCCAAAGTAAGTAAGATAGTAATTAGTAAATTACTTTTCAGATTTGTTTGGCACCTAGACAAAAGCAGTTCTAAAGGTGGGTACACACAATGGGACTTTTCATCCAGAGCGAGCGTTTGCTACTAGCGAGTGATCGGCCGGGACAAATGACTGTCGGATATGGCAATAGTGGCCAAGGCAGACGTGACCAATCGTTCGGCGGTATATTCGTACGTGTATAAAAGGTTTAAGGGTGATACAATAGGTCTTCAGGCAGGTTGTCTAAAGAGAAAAGGGTATTATTTTATTAGATGGGAAAGTCACCAGAAAATAATGTCCCAACATACAAAGCACATTCATGATGATCCTTATAGCTATTGCGCTGCAATAACATAGAGGCTATATTAACCATTTTTTAAAAATTTGAATGCTGTTTTTACATACCAAATATAAAGAACGAGAGGTAAAGCAGCTGTGTCTTACCTCCCATTCTCTACAAAACAATCAGGAGCCAGGAGAGAAGGTAAATAACTTACCCACTCGCTCGCTTGATCGCGCATGCACATAGAAGACAGAGTCCATAGGGACCTGAAGAGATACCCTTTCAGTATTGTATATATTATATAACTGATAATTATACTGTGATGTTCTTTTTCTCCAAATTAAGCCACCCAACACTCTGGAGACCAGAGTATGGTAGGTACATGATTGAGGGAACACCAGGGCAGCCTTATGGGGGAACCATGTCTGAATTCAATACAGTTGAAGACAATATGAGGAAAAGACGCCAAGAAGCTTCATCATTGCTGTCTGAAAATGAATCTGTCTGCACAGTTACTTCTTTCCCTAGGTAATACATGTAACCACAGTTCTCATTCCTGGAGATGTTTTTTCTTGTGATATGCTGAGTTTATTGGTAATACTGAACTGGATTATGTCATATGTCAAGTGTGCAAATTTGCCAGTACTATGGGTAGCATTAACAAATTGTGTAGTTTTATTCATGTATACAAGGAATACATATAAGGTAATCTTTTGCAAAATAAATTTTATTGAAAAATAATTGTCTGTCTGCTATCTCCTACCAACCTTTGCTGGTTGGACTCATATACTTACATGCAAATTAAGCTGGGTGCTCACATTAGCGATAAAGGGCCAATCCTGTTGGTACTTAGGGGATAGGCCCTTTATTGGCAATGTGTGTATACACTGCTTGTTACGGATGAGAAATTTCCCTTGGTCACGGTCGGTCCCCTGTACTAAAGTATAGTGAGTTGCCTGTGATTGGCAGGAGTATAGCAGTCACATGTTACATGTCAGTTATCTGCCTTCAACCCCAACTGCTATTTTTCCCTGTTTATTACATGCATTTGTAACCCAATATCTAGTGATAAGCACTATTCATGATGTCTCAGTGGTTAGCACTGATGCCTTGTAGAGCTGAAGTCCTCCGTTCAAATCCACCCTTGGACACATCTGCAAGGAGTTTGTATGTTCTCTCCATGCTTGCGTGGGTTTCCTCCGGGCACTCCGGTTTCCCCCACAATTACAAAGACATGCTGATAAGTTGTATATGTCAAATAAATGTGCATGTGTAGAGGAGGCAGCAGATAAAACACTGGTTGTTATGTCAGTTGTCATGGCTTTGATTGACTGGTGGGAGGAGCCAGCATACTCTGCAAGAATGATGACTAATTATCCTTAAATATTTGGTTAGTAATGCAGGTAATGAAGTGCAAAATATATCAGTTGGGACAGGTAACTGACATTTGACCCGTTTTTGTTTTAGGGGAACATACCCTTTAAACAAAGAGATCAAAGGGCAATGCTGTAAACCTGTAAGGGGTCTTATATTAAATTACCTTTTCTAATGTAAACTACAGTAGCATTATATGCATGGGGATGTGTGAATATACATATTACTAACCATAGAATAAATCAACTTGATGTTTTATGCTATGTCACATCATTATAAATAAAAGGATAGACAGACTGGGGTGTAATCTTTTAGTTTTTGTTTCTTCTTTAAATACAATTGTTATTTTTGTCCAAGTCATTTTTTTAGATTCCAAGAATCAAACTAAAGTTTTTAACAACATACCGTATATTCCAATTTCATGGAAAATATGCTGCTTTTGGCTACACCAAAGACTAACTATAATTTTTATTTCTGTAGGTTGGGATGTCCAGGGTTTACCTTCCCTGAATTTTCACCAACTCCTGTGGAAGAAGGAGCCTCCAGATCCCTTTTCTTTCCAGATCAGGCTATCAATACACATCCAAGGTTTAGGTTGGTTTCTTTTTAAGAATGCTCTTGGGCTGTTATTATTGCACTATATTATTATTGTTGTTTTTCTTCTTGGCAGTACTGTGACTAGACATATCAGGCAAAGACGAGGAGAAAAGGTTTCTATTAATGTACCGAGTGAGTAAACCTTATTTACTGATATTTTTGTGTTTGTAATAATATTTTTGTTATTTTGTAATTTTATTGTTTCTTCTATTCAAATAGTTTTTAGAGACCAAAACACACCATCACCATTTATTGAAAGATTTACCAATGATAGTGCCAATGATGAATCCCAACCTGATCATATATATATGGATTCTGTGGGATTTGGAATGGGAAACTGCTGCCTTCAGGTAATAGAATTTGCTTCTTATTTTGTGTTTATCCCCTTCTCCCCATTCATAATCTTAGTAATGTTGTTTCTGTCATATTTAGGAATCAGGATAACAATTGAAGTAAAACACCATAACTCTGACGCACTCTCAGCGAGATATAAAATCACTATTGCCCGCTATTTAGACCACGTTCCCATGATGCAGTAATTATTACATATAGAAATAGAGAAGGATGGTGCACAGCTTCGTATTTGATGTGGAACACTGCAGTACAGTGGTGCTCAAAGGGATTAAAAATATTAAAGTAATAAATCGAGAAAAGAGACAGGATAAGGGGATAGTAAGTCCCCTATTCCCAAGACCCCTTAATATGGCACAATCACTAAAAAAAACGGTTTATTGGTTGCACATAACATAAAACAAAGGCCCCTCCGTTATTAACAAACAACGTCCCCAAATCACCGGATCCCTTCCAATTAGCTGTATCCACCAGATGTCACTCAACCTACTGGCAGCAGGAAGTTTGAACATTCACCTTGATATCATTTCTCACAGGGTGAGACCAGAGATGTGATTGTCGGCTCATTATAAAGAAAATACTGCAGGCTTTCATTTAACCCTAACTTGTTTGGAGACTACAGTTGCCCTTTAAAGGCATTTTATTAGTGAAAAAAAACTGAATACTTTGAAATACATCTCATTAATATAACAATAATTTAAGTGTTATAACAAGTGGATTATAAAAAAAACATGAAAAATGCATCTCTTTGTTGAGAAAGGGTGCCCATGTTCTTAACCTGTGGATCCATAGCAATTCACGCTGGAGGATAAGTTTCTCTAAGTTTCCCCCGCATATGCCTACCAATACCACCTTGAGCCACATAGACCATTTAATGACCTGTCCCTTATGGGACTTGATTATATGTTTAGCAACAGCTGATCTTTCACGGTCACCATTTTTTATGGCCCAATTATGCTCCTTCATTCTTGTTGTGAGAGAACATAGGGTTTTACCCTCATTCTTAATGGCGCAGACACATTGAATCAAGTAGACCACCGCTTTGGTATGGCACGAAATATACTGATTGATTGTATATTCTTTTCCACATTCAACCATTATTTTGTTACTCTCGCACATTAAGGGACACATCATGCATTTACTACATTTTTTATTTCCTTTCCATCTTAAATTATTCAACCAATTGGTTTCTATTTTCGTATCGACAAAATGACTTGGGGAGAATTTGTCCCTTAGACTTGAGTCTCTCTCTGCTGTTAAAGATGGAAACTTGTCTATAACTTCTCCCAAGTCTTTGTCCTCAGATAATAAAAAACAATGTTTATTAAGAATGGTTCTTACTTTAGTCCATTCTTGGTTGAATTTAGTAATAAATTGGATTTTGGGGTTATTTGGACACTCTATCATATATTTTCTCTTGAGTAAAGTTTGTCTGCTCACTCTATTAGCTTTATTCCAGCCTCTGTTAATGACTTTGTCCTTATAACCCCTGTGATGAAACCTCTCTTGCCTGTAAACAAAAAGTTTAGATTAGAATTAGATTTAGATAGGGACAAGCGTTTGTGTGTTGTAAAATTTACTTGACGAATATCTAGATGGTGATGATAAGTAGAGTGATGATGAAACTAAGATCTCATCTGGTTTAAAGATCAAATCTACTTGGTACCCTTTGATAAGTGCTTTACCTAATGTAGATCTGTTTGTCAGAATGGTGACTAGAGATATTGAGAACTTACAAGAAAAATCTGTTAGCAACCCTAATCTCATAATGGGAGAATTGAAAGCGCTACATTTAAAAAAAAAAAGTGACAATCTCGAGATTCGGGCTGCAGTCAAAGGAGGTAATGTTGTGATTATGACCAAACAACAGTATAAAATTGAAGCTTTTAGGCTACTTATGGATAAGCAACAATATGAGGTTTTACCCGTGAACCCAATGGGTGATCTTTATAGAAAAGTATGGGTCCTATTAAATCAGGGCTTTACTGACAAAGTGATATCTAAAAAAGAATATGATTTTATGTGGAAGAAATTCCCTAGGTTCCTCACATTCTACCTCCGGAAGAGGCACTCGCGCAGCCGTCGCAAAGCAATTTACCAGAGGCTACGTGGGTCTAGCCTGTTAAATACTTACGTGCGGGTGAGATTCACCCAGAGCCGCACAGCCTCTGGTATGGGAGATTTGCCCAAATCATTAGAGGCTCTGAGTGAATCTCCTTGTCTGCATTTTTAGACTTTCTACTTTTCAGTATTCTATTGTTTGATTAGATGGGGTTGTAGGGGTACTTTTGTTTTACGCTATGTGCGACCAATAAACCGTTTTCGTACCTTTTTTCCCCGTTTAATTATTGCATGACTGAACTGCATAGCGGCCATAGGTCAGGTAAGTAGAGGCTTTTTTAACACCACCATTCATGCCTGGCACAGTTAACAAAAACAACTGGATATTACATCGCCTGGCGAAGGTTTTCCACGGATTTGGGTGATTTTGCCTGGTGTTACATTTCCCTGCCTGCCTTTTATGTAGGGTTTATAAACCTAGAAAAAACCTATAATAAACCTTTCGCCCCTTTGCATGCATGGATTAGTCTCAGGTATTGTTTTTATCCAATCTCTTTACATAGGTAACATTCCAAGCCTGTTGCATTTCTGAAGCCAGATATCTTTATGACCAGCTAGCTACATTATGCCCAATTATGGTAAGTAAACCCCATGTCAATACATGATTTACTGTAGCAATAAAATAACACAATGGGGTGAATTCAAAAGACTAGGGCTGTTACTAGTTACTATGGTACTTAACATTTTTTAGAACATATTAAAACATATACTGTGAGTAATAAGCCCAAATATGCCAGTATACCATTTAATGGTATTTCTGCTAAAGCCTAGTTTTTACTGTAAACACTCATTATGAATCCTGTATTACCATTCTACAGCTTTATATCTCAGTCATATGTAACAATTTAAGGGTATCTCCACTTGTATTTTCAACATTTGGGAATCCAGTTCTATTGAAGAACAGGAGGTAAAGGAGCTGTGCCTTACCTTCCGTTCTTCAATAGAACAAACAGGAGCCAGGAGAGACGGTAAGAAACTTACCCACTCGCTCGCTCCCCCGGCGCTTAGTCTGACAGGTCCCAACGGACCTTGTCTTCTATGCGCATAGATCGTTCATGCGCATAGAAGACAAAGTCCGTCGGGACCTGTCAGACTACACGCCGGGTAAGCGAGCGAGCCGGTTAAGTTTCTTACCCTCTCTCCTGGCTCCTGTTTGTTCTATTGAAGAACGGAAGGTAAGGCACAGCTCCTTTACCTCCCGTTCTTCAATAGAACTGGATTCCCAAATGTTGAAAATACGAGTGGAGATACCCTTTAAAAATTATTACAAATTGCATAAATTAATAAATGCTTCCAATGCCATAACTGATCTATATACGGCAGTCTAAAGCCCGTACAGTGAGAAAATGTATGCTGTACAAAGGCATTGTAAATACAATCAGGACAAAGCACAGATAGTCGCTATTACTCTCTGATGCAATAGGTGTTGTGATGCAATAAGGAAACAGCAGTTCTAGGTTGACAGTGGCTTTCATTTAAAGTAAATCTTGCATCATTTTAGTGTTTGTTAAACACTATCAAGGTGATAGTGCTTTAGTTTATTACATCTTTCTCTTGATTTAATAATTTTTTTGAGATTGTTAATTGTGCAATTGTTCCCTCGTTATAGTAACCACTTTGCGACTGTTATTGCATTGTGTGAATGCAAACGATAAGTTGTGATCTTTTGCACTGCTTTGAAGCCACAATTAAAAAGGCTTTCATTTTGGTGCAAACAATTAGTGCAATAACCATCGCTAAACATATTGCATCGCTTGCACTGTGCTATTTCCAAAGGGCTTTGGGATTGGGAAGGGCAATGCAAAAAAACCCTAGCTAACACAATATTACATCAGTTAGCATGGATTTTGCACGTATTTTTTCTCTTAGCCTGGGATACTTACCTGTAAACACCTGGGAGGAGATGCAATAAATTTCCCCATCGCAACTTACCTGCACTTGTTAGATAAAGTAACCACTTTGCAAATTTTGGTGCACAAATCATTGTTAAATTTATTACTTGCACTGTGCTATTTTACAAAAATTTGTACAAAACCCACACTAACACTAGTGCATCTGCATCCCCCTGCTGGAAGGCAAAGTTCAACATCACTAACATATACAGCAAAATGTACTACTTGCCCTCTGTGTTCCTCTTTCTTCTGGGTTCCCACAATGCTGTAATCACTTTATTTACTGCATTGTGGGAGCCCAGTAGGTAAGTAGTGTGGAGGTAACGCCTCAATATAAAAACTGTTTATTTTGCGCTACTATGTTGCACAAAAACAAATGCAGAGGTGCCTGTGCTGCTATTTTACATCGCTAAGCATCAGTTTAACTCCATTTTACCTTATAATGTTTGTTTTCAATATATTTTTTTTTGTTCTGAAGATGGCTTTAAGTGCTGCAGCACCATTTTACAGAGGATACGTGTCTGATATTGATTGCCGTTGGGGTGTCATCTCTGCATCAGTTGATGATCGAACTAAAGAAGAAAGGGGCTTAGAGGTGACCACTAAGCAACATTTTTAGCATTTAAAGTTATAGTTTCAATGTGTGCCAACTTGTTTATATTTTTATCTTTTTATTTTTAGCCCCTGAAAAATAACAAATATCGAATAAATAAATCTCGGTATGATTCCATAGACAGCTATTTGTCTAGTTGTGGTGAAAAATACAATGACATTGAGTTAACTATCGATAAAGAAATCTACAGTCAGTTAACAAAAGAAGGTACTATTACCATGCATAGTTCTATTGGTAATATATTGTACTAGTAATACCTGCACTCTCCCAGTAGTTAAAATTGTGTGGTGGTGGCGGTAGGGGGGGAAAAGGGTTGTAGAAGCTGTTGGTGCCTGTCTCTTTTTTTTTTCTGCCTCTTAAATCAAGTTCACAAATCTCTTTTGAAAAATAATCATATTTACCTCTTTGAACATGAGCCAAACTTTTTAACGCTGCCCCTTTTATCTTCCTGTGGTGGGAGAAGCTGACATAACAGTGGCTGCTGGTGAAATGAAGGGCTGACCTAACAGTGGCTGCTGAACCCTCCAGTTCAGCAGACACTGTAAGGTCAGACCTCCAGTTCTGCAGACATTGTTAGATCAGCCCTCCATTTCACCACACACTGTTAGCTCAGCCCTCCAGTTCACCAGCCAGTGAAGCTAAAAGGCAAGACAGGTGAAAGAACATGGTCATCCCATATGTAGATGGGGTCTCAAAAATTAAGAAGAATGTTCAAGAGACATTATATCTCTTGTCTGCTTTAAACCCAGCATCACGCAAAGGCAGCAACCGGTGCATGCAAAAAAACCAATACTGAAACACAAGTTAAGAGCTACATCATATACACATTGCAGTGCAGAGAAAATTGCTCTGATTTGTATGTTGGGGAGACTAAACAGTAACTGCACCAATGTATGCGCCAGCATAGGAAGGCCAATTCCTCAGGTCAGGACCTAGCTGTGTATCTATATCTTAAGGAAAAACGTCAACATGTTGGACAGAAAACACAACTGGCATAAAAGGGTTGTCAAGGAGGTTGTTTATGTAAAAATAAAGAAATAAAGTCTGAATCGAGGGGAAAGAAGGATGGGGGTTGACTCTAATTGGCTGACATTTACAATGCTGTTTTGCTTCTTAAAGGGCAGCTAAAGTAAAAAAACAACTTTGACTAGAAACAATGTGTGTATACTGCATGGTACATAATGCACCTGCTCAGTGTGACATTAGCCCAATAACACTGAAAATACATTCTTTTAAAGTTGTCCCATGGTGGCTGCCATCTTTGTTCCTTCATCTGTGCCCACTGGGTATCGCACATGCTCAATATCCATTACTTAAGGAATAACTAAAGTAACCATTTTCTGGGAAACTTTAACATCTAAGGCACTTGTTTTGTGTGTCCATGGGTAAAACATACCCTCCAATATTACCGTTAAAATGTACTGTAATTAGTGTATTTCCTCTCTTTAAATGGTATTTCAGGATAGTAAAGATTTTAGCTTACAATGCACAGCACATTGTTTAGTTTTCAGGGGATGTTAATGTGTTTGTTAAAGATTAAATTGTCAGATTAATGTCACATATTCTGCAAGATATTCAATATTGTGCAGAAACATATCCTCCAACATTTCTGTCCAAAAGGTACATGTGTAGAAACAACATGGTGCAGAGTTGCAGGGGGAGAGTAATGCAGGGAAACCAATCTTAGCACAGCTCTGTGCAATGCATTTCTCACCAGTGTACCTTATTAAAGGGAAAGTTGGAGGATATTTCGAAATTTGCTTCTTTGTGTGACTCCTTTTTGTTACCAGTTTATTGTTTGCCTTATCCTTTTACATTTAACCATCTCTTGTAATTTGGGCATAAGGCCCATTTAATTAATTGTTTAATAAACTTTTAAGGTGGAATTAATATGTCCCTACATGGCTTTTTTTATTGTCCTGGTTGATGGTTGAACTACACCTTCCAGCATGATTTACGGACAGAAAGGGCTGTGCACAGAGAACTGATGTTGCTCTCTATTTATCTATTTATCGTCTCTTTAGGCAATGCAAAGTTGCTCGATAGTTGCTCTCTGTGCATTGAGAATGGGGTTTATCCATTCCAAATCTTTAACGCCAGCTATCTGCTGGCATAAAAGATTCCATCTTAAAGAGGTGGTATAGGCGTAGTACATTGGTTGCGGCGATTGCGCAACCAAGTTTATGGACAACTCCGCAACAGCCGTTGTGCTTTAAAGCCATGTTAACCCTTGGAACATCGGTTAATGCTAAGACACAAATAGCTGAAACTGTCTCTCCGTATATAGCCCAAGAGTGTTTTAGGCTGAGGCCATACTACAACGCTGTGCATTTTTGTGCACTTTTGTCATGTGCTTGTGTCTGCTTGTATCTTAAAAAAATCGCATGGCCTATGGATTTGTGTCTGCTTTTATCATGCACTGCCATAGACTAAAGTGATTTACATTATAAATTAAATGTAATTGCGTATCACAATGCCCAAACAAAACACAAAATGCGGCAAAAACAAGCTAGTGTGGCCTACCCCCCAAGTGTTACTAAAATTGCATCTTTCAGGGCAGCAATTAATATGTTATGAGAACACTACTGGAGAGATTTATAAGTCAAAAACCAACGCAACCCAATATAATATGTGGGTTAATATGGGTTTTAGAGTTATTTTAGGGTACTATGATATTTCCAATGCACCACTCCCTATACATTTCCCCTTAAGTTTATTTTGGCGCTACTTTGAAGCACAAAAATTAACAGGCATTGTATGGGGGATGTAATACCGAATGTAATTGCATTGCAGGATTGCCAAATGGTAGGATGTGCAGCAATATTAAATATGTGTGTATATATATTGTGTAAGGAATGCTGTGAAGTGTAGTTTAACCATCAACCAAGATCATTTTAATAAATGCAAACAAGTAATCCACACCACAGGTTAAGGCAGGTGAGTTACTGCAGTCTATATGCATCCATTCAATATGTACAAAGTAGATCCAGTATAATTAAGTAAACAAGGTAACAAAAGAGGCAAAAGGCAGATTAATGGCTAATGGCAACTTTTACTCCATTCATGACATGTTTTGGCCTCATGGACCCTTTCTCAAGTGGGAGACCCTTTAGAAAGGGTCCATGAAAACATTTAAACCATATTCATTGCTGCCCCCAAATTAAGCAGTTTTTATATCGCTTAAATTACTTCATTAAATAATTCTGGTTGGTAGAGTTCAGCCATTAACCAGGGTAATTTTAGCTATGCATTGTTTGACGTTCATTGCTGCTCTGAATGATGCAGGTTGTATATCACATGATGATGCAGTTTTTTTTTTAAACAGCTGATCGCGATTTATGTGAAGATACACGCGATCAGCTGGGTACCTGACCTGCAGCTGTTTAAAACAGATGATTGCACGCACCTTTACTACTATACATGGGGGCTATAGTTTGATGTAGGAACATGTTCTAGAGTATGTTTTCAGGACTAACCTTATAAGTAGTAACCAGCATGGATTTAGGAGTAACAGGTCTTGTCAAACTAACTTGCTTGGCTTTTATGAGGAAGTGAGTAGAAATTTAGACTCTGGCATAGCAGTAGATGTAGTTTATTTGGATTTTGCTAAGGCTTTTGATAAAGGAAACATGTGTAAGTTAAGGTCTGTTGGGTTGGGGTGGCACATTTGTTCATTGATAGAAAATTATTTGGTGGATCAGATGTAGAGAGCAGTTGTTAATGGGTCTTCGTCCATATGTAATAAATATATCTAAGTGGGGTGCCACAGGGTGCTCCAATACAGTAGAAAAAAATATGTACCATAACAAACATTTCCACTAATATAGATAATCAGCAAAGTAGTATATGGTGCTAATAAATATATGGAATACATTCAATCTTTCCGAATTTTTCTTGGATCTAATTTCATATCTGGCATGATTTTGCTTAATTTAAGGTGCTGATAATATGTAAGTTAATAACATTTTCATTTGTGTGTTTTTCTTAAAGGGATTGATCATTTGTTAGCTCAGCATATTGCTCATCTCTTTATTAGAGATCCTCTGGTTTTGTTTGAGGAGAAGATAAACCTGGATGATGCTAATGATTCTGATCATTTTGAAGTAAGTTTCATTGTAGCAAAAAAAAAAGTTGCCTTTAATTTTTTCCCTGAGGGCCACATGAAGGCAATATCCAGTGATATTCAGTAGGCCCAGGCCCCTGCAATTATACCCCTGTTCAAATATCTAAAAACCTATCAAATATCTAAATACAGTGTTTGCTGGCTGGCAGTGAACGCTGGTACCTGTAATCCAGGAGCTCGGTAGGTCGATGTATGGGGCCAGTGTACACACGCCTGCAACAATTACCGTCTCCCATGCGGTCGTAGTCCAAAATCCAAATAGCAATCAGGCTGGCAACTTCAGTCCCATTGGGTATGATAAAAACTTTATTAATTCCTTGTTATAAAAACATAAGTCCCATAACAAATAGATAACGGAGAGCACAGGAAACACCGCCCTACTTTCCTATGTTCCTTATCTGGCCCATTTATTTTGTGATTGCAAGTAAAAACGATGGAAGGTCAAGTTATAATGTGCATCTTTATCCTACTGACAGGGTAAGTCTCAAACTTAACATCAGAACTAGAGGGGAATAAATATATAAGGAATGTGGAGTAATGCATACATAAAACAATGTAATATGCATAGCAAAATGGGAAAACTATTTTTCCTTCAGTGTATAGCACAGAAAAATAGAATTGTATTTTAGAAGAATTTTGAATTTTGTTTGGCAGTTCTATATCATGGCATAAAACATGTTTCAGCTCTTCAGAGAGCATTACCAGTAGAGATGGCCGAACTTCATAAAGTTTGTTCCGTTTTCGAATTTTCGAACTTTTTTAGAAGTTTGAAAGTATGAAAACAGACACATTAAAGTCAATGGGGAGTAAATATTTCGAAAAGTTTGGGGGAACTTTCCAAGTTTCCAAGTAAACTTACCGTACAGGCCTCTGGAACCTGGAAGATGGTCTGGGGTGCACGTCCGTGCGCGGGTAACAGCAGAAAAACTCGACTCCTACTTCCGGTTTCTGCAGACTGCTTTCGAAAGTCGAACGTTCGAGGATTTTAGAAAGTTCGGTAAAATTCAACCGGTGATTCCAAAAATCGGGCAGCTCGAAACCAGGAGCCCCTCCTGGGTCCTTACAAGGGCCATTGTGGCCCTGATAAAGCCCTTTAGGGCTTAAGGGGTCCCGCAGCTTGAAACCAGGACCCCCCTCCCCGGCACTTTTAAGTGCCCTTGTGGCCCTGACAAGGGCCCTTTGGGGATTAAGGGGTCCTGCAGCTCGAACCAGGACCCCCCTCTCCGACACTTATAAGTGCCTTTGCGGCACTAGAAGTGCCTTTGTGGCCCTAAAAATGGCCCTTTGGGGCTTAAGGGGTCCCGCAGCTAGAACTGGGACCTCCCTTCCCCGGGACTTATAAGTGTCCTTGCGGCACTGACAAGTGCCTTTGTGGGGGCAGGACCCCCTAGTACTAAAAAGGACCTTTTCAGGTCTTGGCTTCTTCTTGTCGGTGACACCAACTCTGCTGTTGTTGTCAACCCCGGCAGATGTCACTGTGGCCTCCAGTGACAAAGGCACTTGTCAGTCCCGCAAGGGCACTTATTGGTGCCGAGGAAGGGGGGTCCTGGTTCGAGCTGTGGGACCCCTTAAGCCCCAAAGGGCTCTTGCTACGGCCACAAGGGCACTTCTTAGTGCTGCAAAAGTGCCGGGGAGGGGGGGTCCCCGGTTCGAGCTGCAGGACCCCTTAAGCCCCAAAGGGCCCTTGTCAGGACCACAATGGTCCTTGTAAGGACCCAGGAGGGGGTCCCCTGAACGTCTGGCCACGGGATTGTCGGCTGTTCGGCAATCCGTGACGGCCGTTCTCGGGAATCCCCCTTCGGGGTTTTTCAGGAAGCAGCCGTTCGAGGTTTGTCGAACGTTTGAAAGATATTCGAAAATAATCCTGCGAGTCTGGAAAATAGAACTAGTTTGAGTATGAACTAGTTTGAACAATTCGTGTTTGTCCGAACTCATAAAGTTTGGCTTAAACTCAGGTTCGAGTTCGGTTTTGTGGCCATCTCTAATTACCAGGATAGTAACATCACACCAGTTATTACTTTACAAGTATTTATTTATAGATTAAGATGAGGCAAAGTCGTGTTTACAATATAGTTGTCCTGTAAATTGTTCATATTTAGCAGTTTCAGGGCTAGATCTTAAAAACCTATTTTAACCTAAAGTTTTTCTTTTACTGCTACCCTTTTATTACATTATTTAGAAACTTAGGACTGGTACACATGGTTCAAAATGTATGCCTAATGGACTGCTTGGCCATTTTGGTTGATCACACCAAAAAATGGTCCATAATTTCAGATACCCGTTTTGATCTATTTTAGAGATCAGACGTTTTGGAATTTTCAATCAACGGGCAACAATATTAGTTGGGATGAAATTTTTGAGGTATCATTTTCCTTTTGGCTGACATACTGTTGTTCGGCCAATCATTTGGCTGAAATGATTGGCCGAAGTTTGTGCCTTACTTATCTCCCAATATAGTTTATGCGGGGAACACTAACACAAAAAAAAACTGCTTCTGCTAGCCTTCTGGCTTCAGCACTATCTTGACTACATGAAGGCCCAGGACACAAATCTTGCAGATGAAAACTAGATGTGTTGATGCTCCTTAGCAAAATTATATTGGGAGGTAGGAATGATCAACCTAACTCTCTACCCCAGGTACTTAAAAAAAAGTTAATTATTACAGTGTATTTGTCCTTTAATGTCTTACTAATATGTTTTTATCTCCACTGCACACCTGAAAGAATATTCAGTCAATGAACTGGCAGACCATGAGATTCAAACCTCCCCCAGCAAATTCTGATATTGGCTGGAGGGTAGAATTTCGTCCGATGGAGGTATGTTATCAATTAAAAAGTAAAAAGTTAAAGTATGGATCTTTTCTTTTAAAAGGTACCTCTACCACCTAAAAAAATGTTAATTCTTACCAGGATCACCCAAACCTAAATTTCACCTTCTCTGCTGCTTAGTGAAATCATAAATGGTCTAACAGCCATTTTTTTTGGAGAAGGTTGGTTTTGAGTCAATTAGGCCACCAACCAAATTGGCCAAAGTAAGCAATGGCTATGAGAGTAATATAACCAAAAATTACTCCAGCACACTGCTGATGGCTCTTTGCCAGACAATCAGTAGGTGCAATCATCCAGCCATCTACTCAGGGCCCAGGCAATCCAGATATGGAACAAACGAGGAGGCGTACAAACATTTATTGTGTAAACAACATACAACGTTTTGGGAACTACCTGAGGAAGGGACAAGGTGTTCCCGAAACGTTGTTTACACAATAAATCTTTGAATCACAGTTGTAGTGTGCTCCTTCTTGTTTCTTCCAACTTCCATATCTGGATGGTTATGAGAGAATGGGAAATTAGCCCATGAAGGGGGAATATACTTTTTCCATCATCTCTTTAATGGTAGTTTGGGGCTTCGTTTATTCTTTGTTCACCCCAGCATGCACTAGAAATAGTGTATATATTTCCCCTTATAATTTCCACTAGTGTTATCCGTATCCTCCTTTGTAAGAGGGGTTATATATCCTGTATACATTTTGGAATGTCTGAGCAGGATTGTTTTATGTGTTTTATTAGTTATGAAGCCTATTTTACAGTATTTTGTTTTTGTGTGTCTGAAAAAGATTTCATTATCTGTTAACCATTTTGTATATCACAAAAACAGAGATGGGTGTACACTATGCACTAATGTGTGCGTCAAACCTTTTTTCGTGGTACTGGTTCATATATGTCTGTCCATCCTTCTATAAAGCAAAGCATAAACCTGAGGAGGAACCACACATGTACTCAGAAAAGACAATGTTTCAAGAGGGACAAAGGCGTCTTTCATCAGGCTGAAGTATCCATTAGTGTAGCTTAATACACAGGAAGAAGTTATTCTCGATCGGATTTCCAAAACGAGGGCAACAATTGGAAATCCGATCAGAAGAACCGCTCAAAGTTTCCCACCTTTAGGCTCTGATCTTTCCACAGATTTCCCCTTGATATCTGTAGCGAGATGGAGACTGAAGATGGTGTCGGTGGAAAATTTTCTGCCTGGCCGATCTTCAATTTTGATCAAATTTGAGCAAATTTATCAGATCGCTCAAAATATCGATCGGGGGTATGTTGTGCTTTAGACATATACAGGAAAAGGCATAACTAGAAATCACCAGGCTCTCAAGCAAAATGTAATTATGCCCCCCTCCCTGCTTCATCTACAGTGATTGCCTGGGGAACTGTTTCCGTGGAAGGCTGAGTAAAACGTTGCTTCTCTCATAGCTACACCTTGGTATACAGACATGGATTTGTAAGAACAAACCTCTGGTTTAAGCTGAAGCCACACTGGAACGCATAGGAATCCCGCATAATTGTGTGCACGTTTCTTGTGCGTTTTGCGCATGCGATTTTGCCTTTTTCCAATCTGGAAACACATGTGTTAACGCACCAAAAACGGTGAACGCATGCGTTACCAGAACGCAAAAGGATGCGCAAACGCATGCGCATTGGAAATCGCGGACGCAATCGCAAAACGCGAGTGCAAATGCGCGAAAAATGCGCTAGGGTGGCCTAGCCCTTAGTAAATGTAAGCATATGTGTAACTGGATGTTTCTTTTAGTTCTGTCTATTTATCTCTTTGGTTACTGACATTTCCCAAGCATTTGTTTCATGTTGCAATCAAGAACAATTATAAAAGCATAATAAAATGTTGACCTTTACATATAGCTACAGAATGTTTCAATGTTATATATAGCTACAAATGTTTTTATGTAAATTCTACAAAAGTTTACAAATTGTATAGGAAGCTGTGAAATTGCAATATGCAATACCAAGTTAAACAGTTTGATAACCCCCCCCCCCACACACACACACATATACAATAAAGTTACCTTTACCAATATTCCCAGGAGTGCTCTTACATTCAAGTTATCACTATATTACTCATGGAGAGGAAGCACCTGGGTCGTTGCGCTATTGGGCAAATGCGAGTGCCGCACAAATACCCAGTTCCAAAGAAGTATACAACCTGTGTGCTCTCTCTCTCTCTCTCTGTCTCTGTCTCTGTCTCTGTCTCTGTCTCTGTCTCTCTCTCTCTCTCTCTGTCTCTCTCTCTCTCTCTCTCTGTCTCTCTCTCTCTCTCTCTGTCTCTCTCTCTCTCTCTCTCTGTCTCTCTCTCTCTCTCTCTCTCTCTCTCTCTCTCTCTCTCTCTCTCTCTGTCTCTCTCTGTCTCTCTCTCTCTCTCTCTCTGTCTCTCTTTCTATTTAATGGACTGGCTGGCAAGCTGACTGGATGACTGGGTGGCAGTTTACTGTTGTAACAATTCCCTAATATATTTTCTTATTTTTATTTTAGGTCCAGTTAACAGACTTTGAAAACTCTGCTTATGTTGTGTTTGTCATTTTGCTGACCAGAGTAATTCTTTCTTACAAGCTAGATTTCCTTATCCCTTTATCAAAGGTATATACAAGTTTCTACTGGCTAATATCTTGGAAGTAAAAGTTTATTGGTTAGGGAGCAATGCACACCCAGCTATTAATGGTGCTCCATTAAGTACAGTGATGCAGGTCTCTTAACATCTGGCCATGTCTTTAACTGTATAGTAGTATGCAGGAATAACACCACAACACCACAATTGGTGCCAAAGGGTCTTTAGCCACTTTATTGTTGCATACTAGGTAGTAGCAATTTTGGCATTGTTGACTTTACTTTGTGATTTATTTGTAAAAGTGGCCAGACACATTTTCCAGCATGTACAAAGATATACATGAGGTTAATTTGTCTTTTGGGAAAATACAATAAAATCAATTTATTAGTTTCATTTAAAAAAAAAAAAACACATTCTTTATTTACAGGTGGATGAAAATATGAAGGTTGCCCAGAAGCGAGATGCAGTGCGACAAGGAATGTTTTACTTCCGGAAGGATATATCCAAAGGTATAATAAAGATTAATTTTCCAGTGCAAGTACTATTGAGGGGCATTTATAAACAGGTTAAAAAGAATTGTCCCCAGTACAGAACCCTAAGGCACCCCACAAAGATGTTGCTTCATTGACCATTACTCTCTTTACATGATCCAACATCCAATTCTCTCTCCATGTACAAATGTTTTTTTCTGGGCCAACAGATCTCCGTTTATACATATCGTAAGTCGCCAGTAAGTATCAAAAGCTTAATCAAAATCCAAGTAGACTACATCCACTGCTATTCCTGAATCTACATTCTTAGTCACCTCCTAATAAAAACCAAGCAAGTTAGTCTGACAAGATCTATGTCTCATAAATTCATGCTGACTACCACTTTTAAGATTGGCTCTGGAGACAAAGTCCAAAATATGATCCTGTAACAAAGTTTCCAGTATCCACTGATGTTTCATGTACAGGTCTATAGTTACCAGGCTGTGAACAACTACCCTTTTAGAATACCCTTTTAGAATTGGTATTACGTTGGCTTTTTTTGAATCCAAAATCACATCAATAGGGATGGACCCGAACAAAAATCTAAACCCGAATTCAGGTCGAACTTTATCCCAACTATTCAAACTATGAGTTTTTCAAACTCGTGGACTTATTTTGATAATTTTTGAAAATTTGATTTCCATTTTGGTAACCCTCGAATGTATTGATCGATTTCTATAACCCTTGAATGTCGCCTTTGATTTTGGTAACCCTCGAATGTAGGCTTCAATTTTGGTATCCTTTGAATGTATCATTTGATTTCGGTAACCCTCGAATTTAGCATTCGGTAGCCCTTGAATTGGCCATGACCCTCGAATGTAGCATGCAAAAACCCGAAAACTGCCAGATCATGGGGAAAGGTAGTGTTTAAACAAGCTTTGTTGATATGGACATGCTCCCCAGACCATTTCCCAGGTGCCACAGCCATTTACAATATGTTACCATTGCTATTTTATCTGTATTTTATCTGAACTTTTCAAACTATTTCTCCCCATTGACTTTTTTATGGGTTAGTTTCCTTATTTCTACCCTATTATTACAGTCCCTGCTATAATGATTCTGTATACTGTATATAGAGGAAAAAATATATATAAATAACATATATAAATAACAATCTTACCCCCATTATTTTATTGGTCCTACATTCTCTGTCCTCATCTTTTTATTATTAATACTTAAAAACTTTTGGGATTGGTCTTGCTTTGTTCAGCTATCCGTATTTCATTTTCTTTTTTAGCTCATTTAACTATTTTCTTGCACTCCTTATTACAGTTTTTATACCACATGTAGAATTGTTTTGTTCACTCTGATTTCCAAATTCTAAAAGCCATTTTCTTTCTTTCCATTTCCCTTTTTACCTGAGCATTAATCCAAGCAGGAATGGACCTGATTTTTTTTACACTTGTTCCCTAAAGGTATACATTCAAAAATTTAATAGTTTAATACCACTTTAAAGGCAGTTAACTTCTGTTCATTTCTTACCCAAGAACATATTCCCCCAGTCTATAAGCAGGAGTGGTTTTTTAAACAACACAAAATTAGCTTTCCTAAAGTTAAAAGTTTTGTTAACCCATGGCATTTTTGCTTTTTGCAACCTATATTAAATGATATATCAGGATCACTATTCCCTAAGCTTTCCATTACCTGCATCTCCCCAATAATCGTAGGGTTATTAGATATTACTAAATCCAACAACACATCCTTTCTAGTAGGAACTTCTACCTACTTTAAAAGAAAATGCAAATACAGCAAATTTAGGAACTTGATACCTGGTGCTGGGACTTCCTTTACTCCAATCTGTCAGGGAATTGAAATCCATCATGACTAGAACATGCTCCATACCTGCAGCATTTGCCAGCTGCAAATGGGGGTGAATTTTCTCACTTCTCACTGGCATTTGGTGGCTTATAACAGATCCCCACAATCATTTACCCACCTTCTTGATTCCCGTACACAGCTCCACCCATATTGTTTCCAACCTATGGTTTATCCCCCATCTTTAAAATTTTCCTTCAATTCTTATTTAACATACAAACATACCCCCCACCCCCATTTCTATTATTTACTCTATAATGTCTAAACAAGGAGTATCCTTCTAAATTCACTACCCAGTCATGTTAATGATTTAGCCATGATTCTGCTATAGTGATCACACCATACTTTTCTTTCAAAGCTATTAGTTCTAGTTCCCAGTTTTCAAAGCCAGACTTCTTACATTTGTAAACATACATTTTTGTTTACAATTTAAAGGAGAAATAAACCCCCTAAAAATCAAAGTTTAAGTTAGAAAGTACTTGCCTCAACATCCTTCTCAGCATGGAAGATTCCATTCAGGGGCCTTTTCTTTACCTCAGTGAGCTCATTTTAGGTTCAGTTTGTTCCCCAAATCTGAAGCTGACATTTTCTCTTGCCTGCCAGTACTTTTGCCTTGATTACATTTTCAGCACCTGTGTGATTTCCACTCCCACCTCTTAACCCCTATGATGTAGGAATATATGAAATCATCAATATTCAAATTGGTGGTGCAGAGAGTTTCACGGATTAGCATTTTCCTAGTAGCAGTGTTGTAGTGTGATGTATATAGATCTGGGTATCTAGGGTGTCCAGATCTGAAATAATGTATGTCTCACCTACGGCTTTCACTCCACCGAATCCGATACATAAACAATTAATTGCAGGTGAAACATACAAAGACACAGGTCTGTAGCTGTGAATATTGCAAGTTTATTGCAAAACATGTGTGCTACATGTTTCAGACCCACTCAAGCACTTGAGGAAGGACAAGTGAGTCCGATACATGTAGCACACATGTTTTGTAATAAACCTGCACTATTCACAGTTACAGACCTGTGTCTTTGTATGTTTCACCTGCAATGTATTTTTTAAGTGTTGAAGGGCCATATTTTAAAACTTGCAATACCGCAGGTTTTCGTTACTGTACGACCGTGGCAGTGGTATACCATGCTGTAAACTACCGTAATGATATTCTATTTCAGGCGATTGCGATATTTCAATTGTATTAAAAATGCAGCAACGCACCAAAATCATGCAATTTCGGGTATGTTGTGATTCGCACATGCGTCAGCAATTTGGTAACGCAGCCGTTTTTTGTGCAATCGCATGCATTTTTATAATGAAAATGGACGAATCGCAAATGCAAACGCATATTAATCGCGTGCGATTCAGGTGCGTTGCAGTGTGGCCATGCCCTAAATGTACATTGCAGCAATACACACACTAATATAAATGGTAGAGTGCAAAAATAAACACATAAAAACACATAGTCTTGCAGAAATGCACACAAATAGAGTGGGGGAAGGTGTTAACCCTTTTCATATGTATTTAGAAAGCAACCCTTTATGTTTGGGCAGGAAAATCTGCTAATAATATTCACTGCTATCTCTGATGATTGGCTGGGAGACACTGGCAGGTGGGAACTCTGAATTCAACTCTTACATGCAGCTTAGCATAGGGGGAGTGGGAATGAACACAAGGTAGCTAGTTCACCTGTGCAGAAGGGATTTTGTGTCCAGGACCACCAGGAGGAGGCAACACTGGAAGCCACCCATGACATCATAGATTGCCAGTACTCAGAAATCTTATATAAATGATTTCTACACTAAGAGGCTGAATTCAGAGGTGAGAAACAAATGGTTTTATCAAGTGACAGTTGTAGAGTCTGTGGAGCTGCCTTTGTATTTTGGGGTTAGTTCTCCTTTAATTAATTGCCAACCCTATCCTCTGTGCTCCCTCCTACCCCCTCTCCTCCCTCCATTATCTTATTATCCCTGATCTATGTGTTTAATATTAAAGTTATATTTACTTCTGAAAAATATTCTAGAATTTATTTCTTTTTTCCAATCAACTGGTATTGCAGATGTTGATGGCTGCTGTGGTACACAAAATCGCATGGCTTTGGACCAGGAGGAATATACTTTAATGAGCATTGATACCATAATCAATGGAAAGGTAAGCAATGTGCCCTGAATTACATAGTGCAGTTGTGTAGGATGTGATATACAGTAGGGCAAAAATCAGGAAACAAAACTTTTTAGGGTTGGGTCAAAATAGTCTTTGACAGTAGGGCCTTTTTATGTAATGGTCCTGTTCCATTTTCTCTAGAGGCAGGTAAAAGAGAGTTAGGTCAAAATGTGAAAGAAAAAAATTATTGCTTTTATTCTTTGGTATTTATAAAAGTATATTGCTTAATGATATAATACATAGAAAACACAGTATCTGTGTAAATTGATGTCATACTGTATGCTATGCTAAGCTTAGCTTTCCTATGGCAATTGGAGCACGTGCAGAATGTGAAACCAAAAATGGTGTATTGTGAAAATACCCGGTGAACAACTTGATATCCATGAATTTTCACTGTCATAGAGCTGTTGTGGCTTTGAGATTGATTCTATATTCTGTACCTTGCACCCTAGTTTCATCCTGTGTTTGGAATAGTGGATGTTATGAACCACAGGGGGAAATTTATATTGGCACTAGCAAGACTGGCTATTAAGAATAAGAGAACATTTGACTTATTGGTTAAGCATACCAATGGGATGGCTGTCGACAGGTTGAATAAATTAGACCTTGCTGCTAGCTGGGCTTTCTATGGTATAAATAACTTGTTAATTTTTTTTAAAGGAAGGAGTTTTCCCTGGTTTAATTCCAATTCTTAACTCTTACCTTGAAAATATGGAGGTGGATGTTGATACACGTTGTTCCATCTTGAATTACCTTAAACTTATTAAGAAAAGGGCCTCAGGTAGGATTCTTCATTTGATTGTTTTATTGTTTTATTGTGTTGAACTGTATCTTATAGCACTAATGTTATATATTTGTGTAATCTGTAGAAATACATTTCCAATCTGGGAATGCAATATGGTGTAGCAAAATGCAAAATGTAGATTATTCCATAGATTTTTTTCTTCTTTTATAGGAGAGTATATGACTGCTGCAAGATGGATGAGAGAATTTGTTTTTAGCCACCCAGACTACAAAAGAGACAGTGTAATTACTGACAGAATTAATTATGATCTCATGGTAAAATGCAACCAGATTGCAAATGATCTGACTACTTGTCCAGAGCTGCTTGGTGTTACTGGCAGTAAGTTAAAGCCAAGTGGAAGTAAAACGATGTCTTCATGATGTGTATTGCAGGCCCATGTTAAAGGGACAGTTCAGAGGAAATGATCAATATTTGTTATATTGTTAGTTTGTGTAATGCCTTCTTAGTTATTCTACATATTCTCTCCCATTTTGAAAAATCAGTTGATTTCATACCCTTTGCTGTTCCCTTCTGTTGACATTAGTGAGCTGACATTTCAAGTTCTAACGGTCCTACTTCTTCCCAGGATGCACCACTTCCTTGGAATGTTCCTAACAGTAATTTCTACTGATTGGCTGTTGGATGGGTCAAAGATGCTCAGATCTCTACTGAGCAACCGAATCAACCCAGGCGCTGGGTCAAGAGCAAGACCATAATGGTCTCTATTAGGGATATTATATTAGGGATATTATAAGTCAGTATTTTGGTTGAATTTATTTACATACAGACACAATGCTGATTGGCAGATTAAGGTCATTGGGATGAAAAAATGCTGCTCTTTTTCTGATAAGCATATGTATTTGCACTGAACTTCTCCTTTAATGTAAAATTAATGTGTTCTGATCTGTTGGCCACATTGGTAGTTTACATTATGCCTTCATGAGGAGTACTAGTAGAAGCAATCCTGTCAATAATAAAGAAATGGGTCAGCTAAAAAGTTATCAGAACTTGTGAATGTTACTGTTAAACAGAACTTTACAACCTAAACCATAACCAAGAAATTAAAATTATTCTAAAAATAAAGGTAAAAAAAAATTGAAAATTACTGAAAAATGACATTTGCCTTATCTTAATCTATAAATAAATGCAAGAAGTACTTAAGCTGGCCATTCACTGCCTTGGCAGTACACCAATTTGACCATTGATCAAAGATGAATGTTGAATTGACTGTAATGGTGGGTGGAGCAGCAGTTTTTCCTGCTAAGGTTCCCATAATTCTTATATGGATCAGGTTTGCAATCATAATTATGATCCTAATATCAAGTGCAGTGGTCGGGAGGTAACTTTATAGTGTATGGTCAGCTTGTTGTATTGCCTTCTGTGTGTTGTTGCAATGCATTCAGTGGTGTAACAACCACCCCCACCCGGACGGTAAGAGGGCCTGCCACAACCTCAGCAGTAAGCTGTTTTTAAACAGCTGATCTCTCGTATAAAGGAACAATAAGCACGATCAGCTGTTTAAAAGACTGGGCACAAACTTCTGGAAGCAAATTCCTTCATTCGCACGATCAGCTGTTTAAAAACAGCCTCCTGCACTGAGCATGTGCCAACCGAAAGAGGAACTAGTATTTGTGACCGCAATTCAGAACCTCCTACCCCCTAACTTTCTGATCAGTGATTTCTTCATATCTTGGGCTTTGCAGCAGGTAGAGTAGGGGTTGATTGCTTATTTTAAAGGTAGCAACATGGTCTTTCATTTAAAATCAACTTTTTTGGAGACCACAGTTCCTCTTTAATAATATAATATATATATATATATATATATACATATATAGAGAGAGAGATTTTTTGTTGATCTGCCCCCTATTTCTTTAGATAACCAATCTAAAACAGCAAACTTTCTGCTGTCAATCTTGCATTGCTCTTATACACTATTCTTCTTTAAGCAGTTTTGCTGTAGTTGTAATGGTGACAGAGTTTTTACAGTTGGAATGCTGTATGCTGTGTGTAGTTTTGACGGTTGGTTGTGGGTAAAAAACTGCTCCTGAACGAAACATGTGCTGGATTGGAAGGCATGCAGCAACACACACTCCTCAGAGTAAGTGCTACGTACACTTATTTATTTATTGATTAAGATGAGGAAAAGTCATTAGTGTCCCCTTTAAATCCTTGTATGTTTTGGGGCTAATTGCTTGGTGATCATTGGGAAGATACATGAAGGTGGTTTAAAAATGTCTTTTGCTATACAATGGTTTTCAGTTTTTCATGATTTCCAGAGATGAGATATGGGCATTAAACACGTTATTGTGTCTTTGAAAATTGTAGTTAAAATATCTTAAGCTGGTGAATCTTAATTCTTCCTGGTTACCGCAATACAATAACTGTTGCAAAGTGGTTACTGCATTGTTGAAACCAGGAAGATAAGAAGAAATGCGCTTCTTTTTGCATCTCCCCATTTAATATGTTATCAATACAATATCTTTCGCATCTTTTGATCTTGTCATGTGCAGGTATAATGGTAATACTGGTTTGTGTGTTTTTTTTTTAAAAAACAACTAAAAATATGACTGGTAGCCACTGGGAACAAAAAGAATGAAATAAATTCAGGTTAAATTGTTTTTTGAGAATTTAACCCTGTTTTCTTATCTCTGTTTTTAAAATACTCTTTTAACAACCAAGTTTTTTTTTGTAACAAATGTGTTTTTCTTTCCTAAAGCAGAGACAGACATACAGTGGGGATGTATTAAAGAAACAGCTTAGCAACTAAAAATTTAACAATGGCTATCTATTATCAAAATATGGAGTCAGTTCAACATACTCCCTAAAAATAATCTGATTAAACAATCTAAGGTTAATTCAGGTAGAGCTGGAACAACTTCAGGCAATAGATTAGTAATTGCACAGTGCTTTATTGGTGGGAAGGACTTACCAATCACTGCCTGAATTTACCATTGTTTAATATGTTCCTGTTCATGGCTTTTAGTCCATTTGGATCAAGGTTGACACTTCAATATAAGATATGTCTTGTGTCCCAAACAGACTATTATGTTGTTTGTGAAGGTTCTCATTCATCCAGGTCATGGTATATCTGTTGTATTCAATTAGATCAACTGGACTTGAAATGTAGTTCTTGAAGACTTTTCGCTAGTCATCCGACTGGCTTTCTCAATTCAGAATGACTTGTACAAGAATCTGTGGCAATTATGTACCCTGGAAAATCCAATTAGCATAACACAGCCAGGTGTTAAGAGGTGTGATTGGATAGTGGCTAAGAGGTGTTATAGGAACGCCCAGAGTAAGGTGTTAAAACAGCATTGTACATGGCAGACAGTTGGTGTCGAACCCCCCCACATCTATTTAGGCTTGGTTTCTTTATTTTCACATAAATGGCCTCCTTAACACCTCTCTTGAACCAGTCATGTTCCTTGCCAGTATGTTAACATTACTCTTCAAGGTATGTCCTTTATCCTTAAGATGCAGATACGGCTGAGTCCTGACCCGAGGAATTGGCTCTTCTGTGCTGGGCCTTACATTGATGCAGTTGCTGTTTGGTCTCTCCCACATACAAATCAGAGCATTCTTCACTGCACTGCACTGCATATATGATGTCGCTTTTCTTGTGTTTAGGTATTGGGTCTTTCGGATGTACCAATTGCTGCCTCAGTGTGTTGTTTGGTTTAAAGCAGACAGGGATACGATGTTTTTTGAAAAACATTGTGTATATGGTTCACAGAATAAATGGAGAAATCCATGTTGTAAGAGTGCATCTCAGTTTATTTTTTTTTTATTTTTGCTTGTGCTATAGCTATTGGTCTTAAAGGGTACGTACACTGGAGAATTTGTTTTTGAAAATTGCCCATTAGTGGAAACCAATACCACTGAACCATTTTTTTTGTTGTTGTTAATCTGCCCCCTATTTCATTACATATCCATTCTGAAACATCTTACGTTTTAGCATTACTGTAAGCAGTTTGGCTTTAGCTGGAATGGTTTGACAGTTGGTATATGGTAAAATAGTCAGGTCAGTGGTCAGAGCCTGAGCAAAACAAGTATTGTATTAAAGGCATACAGCAATATTCACACCTCAGAGTAAGTGCTACTTACATGTATTTATTGATAGATTAAAATGACACAAAGTCATTTTTTTAGGATACATTCACTTTAAAGGGACACTATACTGAAAAAATGACTTTGCCACATCTTAATCTATAATTCAATACATGTAAGTAGCACTTACTCTGATTTGCGTGTGTTGCTGCATGCCTCCAATCCAGCACACATTTTGTTTAGTAGCAGTATCCCCCCTCCCTCTTTTAACCACTCCCACTTCCATCAGACTTGACTTTTGTTCCCACAAACCAACTGTCAAGCCTGCGCACAGCATACAGCATTCCAACTGTCAAATCTCTGTCACCATTCCAGCTACAGTAAAACTACTCACAGAAAAATGATACAGTGGTGGTTGGGAAGAATATAGTTTCCAGTTATGGTAAATTAAAAAAAACAAACCTATTTTTCGGTATAGATGCCCTTTAAGGTAGAGGACTACGTCTGAGGGAGCGCCTTTAAAGACACAGGCAAATTGCCAAAGGAGTGTGCCTGGGCCCAAAATTGCATTTTTAACCCCCACAG
This sequence comes from Hymenochirus boettgeri, assembly GCA_019447015.1. Taxonomy (NCBI): domain Eukaryota; kingdom Metazoa; phylum Chordata; class Amphibia; order Anura; family Pipidae; genus Hymenochirus; species Hymenochirus boettgeri. Next base: position 176,741,051 of record CM033473.1, read on the forward strand.
ACCTCAATCCAGCCCTGCCCATATGTATAAAGAGAAGAAATGTTGGCTTTTGGACTTGCCTAAAAGCTGACTGGACTAATTCTTCTGCAACTCTTGCGGAATATTCCTGAAACTCAATCATCTGGATCCAATAATGGTGGTAAACCACCATTGACAGCCTAGGCTCATTGATGTACATGGGGAGGCTTGCCCATTTTGTCTGACCCAATAGAGCAATAGAAGAGCTACTTTAACTTAAATGCATGAAGATGTTACTTTGACATGTACAGGCTACTTAAAGGGCATATCCACCCCCAAAACTAAAATTGAACCCGCTACTGGCTCCACTGTGTAGTATAAAAAAATACTTACCTTACATTCCTACTCCTAATGGTTCTCTTACAGTGCTTGTCCAAAGTCCAGGAAACTGAAGGACTGTCTTCCTGCCAAAATGTCTCTGCCTCTTCTGTAGCCTCCAGGAGGTAGTGTGGCATGTGCAAGGTAGCCCTTTTCTCGCCCTCCATCCCACCGGATCCATCCATTGCTGCCATTCCACCTAGCGTTAATTCCTTTTTATATACTATAGATGCCCCCTGCCCACCCCTAACCGCTACAATATGTAAAAAAGTTATTTTTAGAGGGTGGACATGTGCTTTAAATTGTTGAGCGTCAAATACATTCATGGATAAAATATTCTCAAATGGAAGTGGCCTTTTTAGCAGGATAGTGTGCCCTGCCACACTGCAAATATGTTTCAAGGGTGGTATAAGGAGCACAACAACAAGTTTAAGATGTTGGCTTGGCCTGCAAATTCTCCAGATTTCAATCTTATCAAGCTTGTGTGGGTCCAGCTATGATGGCTCTGTGCCAAAGGCATACACACGGGGGAAATTATTTGTCCCGACTGAGCGTTTGATACTAGCGAGCATTTGTTGGGTACAAATGACTGTCTGTCATGGCAATAGAAGCCACAGCTGACAGTTTGTGTGACCGATCGTGCTCGGACATGGCCACCTCGCACAGAAAATTTCTTACCATGTGTACCCAGCCAAAGAGCACAGGAAGGCAAAAGGAGGGGGTGGGAATACACAATATTAGTTAGGTGATAATACTGTAAGGTGTAATTTCTAGTTTATAATATTGTCGCTAGAGATGGGATCTGGATTCGACACGGAACCCCTCGGTTCTGAAATCCGAAAAAGATCCACACAAAACCGGGACTTCAGAAGATATTTTCGATAATTTTGGAATGTACAGGGCTATTTTCGAAAAAATTTTAAAATAACCCTGAACGTTCGAAAAGTTTCGCAAATACGATAGGAGATCATTTTTGAGTTTCTGATTTTTGATCATATTTTCTAAATCGGGGCTATTTTCCAAGGCTATTTTTGAAAATTTTCTAAAATAGCCTCAAACATTCGAAAATCTTCGAAAATACGATTGAAAACTCAAAAATGGTCTCCGATCGTATTTTCGAACATTCAAGGCTATTTTAGAAAATTATCGAAAATACCCCCATACATTCGAAAATTTGTTTCGGATCTTCGGGATTTTCCTGAGATCCAGGAATCCGAAAACGGAACGAAACTAGTGAGTTTCGGCCTTCTTTAATTGTCGCCAATGGTTAATAGCTTTAGCATTATTGCTGACATCACCAAAACCTCAATTCACTTCTCATAGTATTTTTTGTGGTTGAATAAATGGATGAAGACATATGTCCATCCAGTCCAAAGTACTGCGCAATACCCACATTGGTATTTATAAAAGGGTGTTATCACTATATTGCAATACCGCTTCTGAAAGGGCATGTCCACCCCCAAAACTATAATTCCCCCCACTACTGGCCCCACTCTGTAGTGTAGTAAAATCCTTACCTTACATCCCATCTCCAAATGGTTCTCCTACAATCCCCCCCCAAAGTCCAAAAAAGTGGCCACCAGGAGGATAACCGTCCATATAGGACTCTGCCTCCTGTCTCCCCTCCGGGAGAAGTTTGGCATGCGCACTGTAGGCCTCCCTCCCTCTCGCCTCCTCTCCCCCCTCCCCCTTTTAGGCAATGCTTCCCCAGCCCCAACCGCTATAATATTAATGCCAGAAAGTCCCCCGATCATTACTTACCTTACCTCTCTCCTTCGCCATTCTGAATTGTCGGCAATCACAGACGCGGCTGCCTGTCCCGCCCCCTGCTTGCAGTACCATGCAAGCAGAGGGCCGGGATTGTGCGGTGAAGGAAAGAGGTAAGGTAAGTAATGATCGGGGGACTTTCTGGCAATAATATTATAGCATTTGGGGCTGGGGAAGCATTGCCTATCACATACTAAAAGATGCATTAAAGGGTGGACATGCCCTTTAAACGATCATTAAATGGTGGTAGATTTGCAGTTGGGTTTATATCCTACTCGTTAACCTTACAGTTGAAGGGGGGATCCTCCAAGATACCAAAAAGCATTTGGAAATTATCCCTGAACCAACCAGAATTACATTAATTACCAGTGATTCTAAATATTTTTTAGTTTTAGAAACTTATCTAGCCCACTTTTAAAAGCTATTCAGTGAACTTGCCATTACCACATTACCATGCTGGAAGACAGTTCCACAGTTTCACCGTTATCACTGTAAAGAAACTTTTCCTAACCTGAAGATGAAACCTTTTTCCTTCTAGTTTTAAAGGATGTATGTATGTATTATTTTAGAAAAAAAAAGATTAACCAATAGCACTCCACAAATATCAGGGTGTGTACAAGGTGCATGCACAGGTTAGGCCCACCTGCAGTCATCAAACTCCAAAGAGAAAAATAGTCCAGATTGTGCAACACAGTTACATTGTGTTACACTAGGTAACGTTTCGGGACTATCCTCTCCCTTTATCAAGCCTCAATTAATGATCAAGCAGTTATACATAGAAATAAAACTAAATAAAGTTTCATACAAAGGTTAAGAATACAATTATTTAAATTATCAATAAATTGATATTTGTGGCGTGTAAAAAATAATGGTGTGGGCGCAGTTCTTCGTAGAAGTTCACATTTATCTGAAAAAATGTAGTGTTAAAAAAATCCATACCATTCTCCTCTGCTCCAAATAGTTTTTTTGCAGTGCCTATCTAAATTCCAGGAAAGTGAAGAGTAGGAGCTATCTTTTCTGTAGTGTAGCTTACCTCCTCCCAACCCTGGTGTATTTGTAAAAAAAAATCAGAAGAACTTACTTACCAGAGTCTCTTAGCTAAATCAATAGCCGGCAACTGCATCTGTGATTGGCTGACTCTAATGCAACTCAATTCCTGGAAGTTGCATTACTGGCTGAAGACGAGGGAACTCGGACTGGTAAGTAAGTTTCTTCTGACTTTTTTTTAAATATACACCAGGGTTGGGAGGAGGGAAGATACACTACAGAAAAAGGATTACAATTAAACCTAAAACTGCACACTTTAAAGGATGTCACCTGACTAAGTGAGCGAGGGAGAAAGTTTTAAAAAAAAAAATACACCATGCGTTTAGGGGTTAAGGTTGGGATGGAGGAAGCTACACTACATCAAATTAATGATTTTAGGATGGAGATCCTTTAACCCTTTGAGTGCCAGAAGAATTTCATTTTTTTTTTTTTTGCGTTAACTGCCAGAAGAATTTTCAGGATTTTGCCCTTAATCGCTTTAGACTAATTTTACAGTAGGAAACCTTGCAGTAAATCAGGAATATTATACATTGTTTTTTTCAGCACAAAGTCTACTTTAACATAGTAACAGAATTTTGTAACTTTTCTGGAAATTTTACTGGAATTATGGGTAAAATATGTAAAAAAAAATGAAAAATTTGCAAATTTTCATGGATTTTCCCCATTTTTATTTATAGTTATCCTAAGGTTACGCACAAAAATCTTACTGTTTCTAAAAGCTCAGATACTCCCGAGTACAAAGATACCAGATATATGGAGGTACCCGACTTTTCCTGTACAGGAGACCCCCCCAAACTAAAACTGCACCTTCAAGAATATTACACCAAATTGAAATGTATAACCACTACTGACCGTTAACATAGAATATCTTCCAAATTAACTAAAATAATATTTTTAGAAACTACACACCCGCAGGATTTTACGAGTGAGGTAAGTTTCGATCAAAATGCAGATACCCGGACGCAGCTCTTCATCCAATTGTAAGTTATATTCTCACATTTTCCTTTTTTTCCTCAACTGTAGAATCAGAGACAAAATCAAATGCGAATTTCAGCTAAAAACTGTGGAGGAAAGTTCAAATGCATCTCAAATATGAAAGCCTAACCCCTCCCGAATAAAACGGTATGCCACATTCATGGGTGTACCCAGAGACATGGCTACCAACTAACCCAGAGCGTGACCAATGCCAAATGTCAGTAGCAGCAAAAAAAAATTAGCCAGTTTTGTATTTGAACAGTCTGTAGTTTTTCCACAAAACACCCCTCCAACTCAGAAATACCCTCCACAAACTATATATTCCTGAAATCTACACACCTTCAGCTATGTAACACAGTAGTTCGTTAATTCATACCATCAATGGCGTGGGTGCAGTTCTTTGTAGAAGTTTGCACTTTTACCAGATTTTTAAAAAAAAATTAACATCAAACAACATTCAAAACGGTAGAAATCGTGCCAAAACCCCATGGAATGTAAAAAATTGGTTACCAAATATCAATCTCCCTCTCCCAAATGTCCTGAATCAAACGGTATGCCATATGTGTGGTTACACACGCGGACGTGGAAGCAAAAAGCCACAAAGTGAGACAATGCACGATGGTTCAGAAACGGCGAAAATATTTAGCCAACTCCGAATTTGGACAGTCTGCATTTTTTTCCACAAAACACCCACGTAACTTAGAAATAACCCCCACAAACTATATATTCCTGAAATCTACACACTTTCAGCTATGTAACACTGTAGTTTGTTCATTCATACCATCAATGGTGTGGGCGCAGTTCTTCGTAGAAGTTCGCATTTGTCTGAAAAAATGAACAAAAAACAATTTCAAAAGGTAGAAATCGTGCCAAAACCTCTTGGAATCTAAAAAAAAGTTACTAAATATCAATCTCCCAAATGTCCTGAATCAAACGGTATGCCATATGTGTGGTTACACACGCGGACGTGGAAGCGAATGGCCATGAAGTGAGACAATGCACAATGGCTCAGAAACAGCAAAAATTTTCAGCCAAATCTGAATTCGAACAGTCTGCAGTTTTTCCCCACAAAACAACCCCCACAAACCATATATTTCTCGAATCTACACACCTTTATCTACGTAATTCTGTAGTTTGTTCATTCATACCATCAATGGCGTGGGCGTAGTTCTTCATAGAAGTTCACAGTTTTAGCAAATTGTCTAAAAAATTTGAAAAAAAACACTCTCAAAGGTAGAAATCATGCCAAAATCCCAAGTAATGTAAAAAAAAGTTAACAAATATCAATCTCCCAAATGTTCTGAATCAAACGGTATGCCCTATGTATGGTTACACACGCAGACGTGGAATCACCTAGCCACAAAGTGAGCCAATGAACAGTGGCCCAATTACAGCAACTTTTCAGATTTGTCAGACTAAACACCCCTCTATATTAGAAATACCCCCCAAAACTATATATTCTTGGACTCTACACACCTTCAGCCACACAATGGTGTAATTCTTTTATGCATACCACCAATGGTGTTGGCGCAGTTTCATGTACAATTTCGCTTTCTTACCAGATTTTCAGGAAAAATTTATAAAAATACAATTCAAAGTTAAAAATCATGGCAAATTTCCATGTCATGTAAAAAAAACTTTTTATCAATCTTCCAAATGCCCTGAATAAAACGGTATGCCATATGCGTGGATGCACACAGGGACGTGGCCACCAACTAGCTCAAATGGGACGCATGCACAAGTGTAATTACAAGAAAAAAATGTGCTCTGTAATTTGAACAGCCTACCCTTTTTCTAAGGAAACAGTTCCAAAACATGGAAATTCCCCCCACAAACTATATATTTTTGGAATCTACACACCTTCAGCTATGTTACGGTGCCATGCTTTCATACATACATGAAGAATTACAGACCAAGTGATCCAAAGAAAATGTTTTTAGGAGGTTTTGTGAAAAATAAAATAAGATGATTCAAAGATTGAAATCCTACCTAAACCCACTTGACAAGCAAAAAAACCCACTAAATGTCAATCTCCCACATATCCTGCATCAAATGGTATGCCATATGTGTGGGTGCACACTGAGACATGGCCACCAACTAGCTCAAATGGGACGCATGCACAAGTGTAATTACAAAAAAAAAATCAAAGTGCTCTGTAATTTCAAACAGCCCCAAAACTTGGAAATGCCCCCCACAAATAAGACCCCCAACTAAATATCAATCTCCCACATGTTCTGAATCAAACGGTATGCCATATGCGTGGATGCACACAGAGACGTGGCCACCAACTAGCTCAAATGGGACACATGCACAAATGCAATTACAAGAAAAAATCAAAGTGCTCTGTAATTTGAACAGCCTACCCCTTTTCTAAGGAAACAGTCCCGAAACATGGAAATTCCTCCCACAAACTATATATTTTTGGAATCTACACACCTTCAGCTACGTTACGATGCCATGCTTTCATACATACATGTAGAATTCCAGACCCAGTGATCCAAAGAACTCTGTGTTTTTACGAGATTTTGTGAAAAATAAAATGAGATGATTCAAGTACCGTATATACTCGAGTATAAGTTGAGGTTTTTAGGCTTTAAAAAAAGCTTAAAAATACTACCTCGACTTATACTCGAGTCACTAACTTGAAATGCTTCAGTCGATCACTTCCTCTCTCTTCCGCATCCCACGGTGCTATGTCTGACGTCAGTACTCTGCGCCGGTCTTACCCGTCGTGGAGTAGTAACGTCAGGCTCCTGGACTGTGGATGCGGAAGAGAGAAGAAGCATGCAGCTGCAGGATTTCAGGTTAGTGATTTTAGATAGATGCAGACAGATTAACTTAAAGCAGGACCTCTCCTCCACTGGGGGAGCTCTGGCCTGGGTGGGATGGGGGATAGGTGCAGTGCTTGCCACAGAAGATGTTTGGAAACTACAACTCCCAGCAACTAAAGCATGCTGAGAGTTGTAGTTTCCAAACATCTGGAGTGGTAAGGAATTAGGGGTTAGTGTTTAAAAAAAACCTCCATTTAAAGGGCAACTAATGCCTTAAAACAATACAGAATAAGGAAAATGGTATCTATTGTTTCCTTCTGATTCTGTATTGTTTGAGGCTTTAGTTGCCCTTTAAATGGACAGCAGAATTCCCATACAGTAATAGTCTATGGGAATTCTGCTGTTCATTTTAAGGGCAACTAAAGCCTCAAAACAATACAGAATCAGGAAGTAGCTGTGGTCCTATTTTCTACCCTCGACTTATACTCGAGTCAATCGTGTTTTACTCCTTTTGCAGGTAAAAATAGCTACCTCGACTTATACTCTGGTCGACTTATACTCGAGTGTATACGGTAATCATTTTCCAGTGTAAACAGCTCTAACTTTTCTAATCTGCCTGTATAGTCAAGACCCTCTGTCATGACAGGGTAATGTTTAAGCCACATACTGTGGTAAGGCAGGGAAGGATTAACAGTTGGGTACCTGTATGGTCATTAATAGTTAGGGACTGCTCTTCCAGAACTCTTGCAGCCACATTCCACCTCTTACAGAACCTTAGAAGCCAAGCTAATTGACCCTAGCCATTTCAAAAAAAAAGGTTATAACCTTTCCCCAAACCAAACCCTGGGCATGGTAAACGTCAGGGAGGATGGTCTGGAGGGAAGAAAATTTGATTTATATATACCTTTATAAAGAGGATAAGGCCCATTAAATCAATACTAGACATGATGGTCTTATTATAGCACTGTGAGAGACATTAATATGCCTGTTAATATGTGTCTGAGGCCAGTCATGTTTGGTTGATTGTTTGGATAAATCATGTAGAATAAGAATATCAGGTTGTTGAGATATCACAATGTATAGATTTAAAGGGTAACTGTCATCCAAAAATGACTTAAGGTAAATTGACAAGAATTACTTACCTGAGTATTTTTGCAATTTACTTTTGATAGTTTTCTTTACATAGTTTTGAAGATACTGTATTTACATTTTTATGTGTGATGTAGTAGCAGCATCAGCAGATACCCTGATACCCTGGTTTTCAGAGCACCCTGCTCTGAAACCATGTTACAGTCAGTCCATGTGTTGGAGGCATTAAAATAAGCCTCCACCTTACACACTCCCTGCTGTGGGCTGTGCTGTTCTCCCACTCCTTCCTTTCAGTCCCCCTTCAGTCACTGTAGCTCGATCTCTTCCTTGTTTCTTCTGCTTTCTCCTGCACTGAGCATGTGCGAACCACAGATTAAAAGGTGGAACTACTATTTGTGACTGCAGATTCAGAACCTCCCACCCCTTAGCTTTCTGATTAGTGATTTCTTCATATCTTGGGCTGTGCAGCACATAGAGAGGTGGCTGACTTAGAGAGGTGGTTGATGGCTCGTTCTAAAGGTAGTTTCCCTTTAATGTTATAGGGGGTCTGTGTAAATTGAGGATCAATGAAAGGTTGTACTCCCACCCACAGGCAGATGGGAGGGGCAAATTCTATTAGGAGACCTTTAAAGATGGGGAACTTTCTAAGGTCTGAGGTCCAACCTGGTTGGGGTGTGTACATTTCTTCCTGCCTCTGGAACCCAGAATTTTGTAAGTTCTGTGTATATTATCCTATTTATTTTAAAAACAAAAAACTGTTTGATAGTGTATGTTGCTTTATTCATAACAACCTTTTCTATTATTTTGTATTATATGCACTGTCCACTTTTTGGAATATTAAACGTAAAATTTAGGTTTGAAATTTTGTCTAAAAGAACTCAAGTTACCTCTGAGTTGCATGTGTTTGTATAGTCTTTAAAGGAGAACTAAAGTCTCCAGACAACATTGTCCCAATAGACAGAGCACATTCACAAACATACAACAAGCTGTGTCTCACCTCTCCCTTTGCTGTGGCCATTGGGTGATTTATGAAAACAACCTGTGAGTACTAGGGGTCAGCTCCCACAATCCACCTTAGCTGGGTAAACCCCCATCTAAGTGTCTGTGTACAGGCACATGCTCTGTAGTACTCAACAGATCAAAACAATTTATTTTTTTGTTGAGTACTACAGAGCATGTGCCTGTACAAAACACCTTGCCTCCTAGAAGCTTACAGCCAATCACAGTACATCACAGAGATCCTCCCTCTCCATGACACAGAACAGAGATTTCAGTTGTTTGTTTTCAAACACATTCAATGCTCCTGTCCTAACAATGATTTAATACTTTACTTTTCATACAAAAATAAGTAATCTTTACAGTGTATTTCATAGATAGCATGGATGTAAGAAATGGAATACTAACATTTCAGCAAAAATAAAAGAAATAAATGTAAGTCTGGGGAATAGAACCTGCAACTTGTACATTTACTCTGTCTTGCTAAAAGCAGAGCTCTTACCTCTAGGCTAATGGAGATAATTAGTAGATAGCTGGTACATGTAGAATCTTTTACTATGAACATAATGGAAACAAAAATAAAGGAAACTATGGGGATTAGAACTTGCAACTTTCTGGACTGTGTGTTTCTATAACTGGCATCTTACAAGGTGAGCCATGACTGAGTAAGCTGAACACTTTGGTACATTTAGGAGCCTCGTCTTTTGCTGGGGACATAATAGAAACAAAAAAAAAAAAAGAAGTCTGGGGTATTGAACTTGTGACCTTCTGAATTGTGTATTTTAAACCTGGAGCCTTACCCGATGCGCCACCACTAAACAAGCAAAGTACTCCAGTACATTTGGAAGCTTTTTTTTTTTTTTTTTTGCTAAACAATTCCTATAGAAAATGGAATATGGAAGTTCCTGATAAGACTTTGAAAGCTGCTTGTTACCCTACAGTTTATTTTCCAGAAAGTCACACTGAATGGTTAATAGATTATGGTAACAATCAGCTTTCAAAGTCTTTTTAGGGACTTCCATATTTGTGTATAAACATCTGTATAGAAAACACTCTATCCATAGAGACAGTGAATACTGGGGTCAGGGGGCGTGGTTCTTTGATGACTTCATGAGCTGTGGGTTGTACTGGCAACAATATGGAAGCCTATTTATTTACAGAATCTATTTCTTACATGTACTAAATGCAACTTACTAGAGAAGAATCTTACAATGTATAGGTGTTCTGGGGAGAAAAACTTTCACATTAGGTTTTAAAAATTTTAAGTTTAGTTCTCCTTTAAGACTATTGAAGGTTTTGCTTATGAAAAGGTAATTAACTCTATCCCTGCGGGCAGGGAAATGTAAATGTGTGAAGCCGATTAACCCTTTGGTTGCTGGAGTGAGTGATTTAGCTGCCAGTACAGGGTTGTGTATAGCCAGTAAGAGTCAAGATGACCCTTTTGCATATAAGATTCCAAAGCTGCACTGCCTATTCCAAATGTTTGTGCTTTTGTTCTTTGAATCTTTGTAGGCAGGGGTGCACCTACCATGAAGCAAACTGAAACATTTGCTCAGGGCGCGACCCCTGTGGAACACTTATAAGGTGGCAGTTAAAAAAATTCCTCCTTCCTGCAATACTGCATTTCAGTACCAGACCACCAATCAGTGTTTATTCAGCCCTTCAGTTCACCAGTCAGTCTAAGTCAGCCCACCATACCCACCTCCACCAGCCACGCCTATGTTCCTCTATGATCCCTACTTCACGTATCGCCCCCTGTCTGCTGATAGGCGGCATTTAAAAGTTGTTTCAGGTGTCAAAAACTCTACGAACACCCCTGTTTGTAGGAACTAGTTCTGAATGAGTTGTGGGGTTCTGTGAATTCCTCATATTTTTGTAATTTCTGTGAAAGAAAGGCCATATATATTAATACATATAGATCTGGTTGATCCAGGGATAGTTTCAGATTGCAGTTTGGAGTAAGGAAGGAATTTTCCCCCTTTTTTTTTTTTCTGGTTTTTTTTTGCCTTCCTCTGGATCAACTGCAAGGCCACACTGCAACGCAAACGCAATAGCATGCGATTTCATGTGCGATTTTCGTTGCATTTGCGATTTCTTCAATAAGTATAGAAAAACGCATGCGATTGCAATTAAAAATGCAGAACGCAAAACACAATCACACCGAAAAACGCGTTTTTTTGCCGCTCAGCCAATCACAGACGCGACTGCCGGTCCCGCCCCTCTGCTTGCATTTTCTCGCAAGTAGAGGGCCGGCAGCGCGGCGGAGGCAAGAGGGAAGGTAAGTAAAGTTCTGGGCATTTTCTGATATTACAAACATAGCGGTTGGGGCTGGGGGGACAGGGGCAATGTTTGCTAAAAAAAAATTCTGAAGGGTGGACATACCCTTTAACCCTTTCACTGCTGCCACAGATTGTATATTCACCTGTCTGTGGCTTCCCCACTGCCGGCAACAATTTGGCCCCCGCTAGGGGCGATCGGGGGGCAGCATTCAACTGCCCCCCTAGCCCCCTCGATCCCCCCTCGGTTTCGTCCAAATCCGAGGGGGGGATCGGAAGATATGCCTACCTTTAGCCGGGTCCCGCTATGTGCAGCCGGTCCCATGTGGAGTATGTTCAGGAAGCAGAAAGGGAGACCCCGGTGACGTCACGGAGCTTCCTCCTTCACCGGGGTCTTCCCTTTAATGTGTAAGATGCTGCCCCTGGTAGTTTAGTTGAGGTACTGCAGCGTGATCTGCATTCAGATCATGCTGCAGTACTTGTATAGCACAAGCTGTCATGCTGACAGCTGTACTATACATTTTGTGAATGGAACTCAAAGTTCCATTCACAAATAGGATTTTTTCTAAGTCTTTGCTACTTAGCCAAGACTTAGAAAAAAAAGGGGGACAGAGGTCAAAATTTGGTGATCACTTCTGATCACCAAATTATTGATCTTTGCCAATGAATGAAAAATCACTTCCTGGAAAATGATTTCCGGGAATTGATTTTTCTAATCGGATTTCGAATTGGAAAACGGGCATTTATGCCCGTATTCCAAGTTCGGTATCATTCCCTAAGATGATTTGATGATCATCTTTGGGAATGATCCCCCCAAAAAAGGGGAAATGCACACAAAATAAAATCTTAATGTGATACACACACCTTTTTTTTTTTTAACCTAAAAACTATAAATTAGCAAAAAAAATTGTCTTCTCCAAGCTTCCCAATGTCCCTGGTGATATCGCTAAAGTAAACGCAGATCATTATTTGTTCGATTTTTAGGGAAACTAAGCCTATTTTAGTAGGGAATTTTGCAGAGGTACCAAAAAAAGACCAGATTTAATTTTTAGGATCAGTAAAAGTGTGCAAAAACTTGTGGGACTCTCCGTACTAACTGCTTTTCACTAAAATACCACTAAAAGGGGGAGTGGGGATAGGGGTGGGGGGTGGGTTGTGGCGTTTTTTTATTTTTTCTTGTAATTGCCATTGCGCATGGATCCCATTTGAGCTAGTTGGTGGCCCCGTCTCTGTTTGCACCCACCATTATAGCATACCGTTTGATTCAGGACATGTGGGAGATTGCCGTTTAGTGGGTTTTTTTACTTGCAAAGTGGGTTTAGGTAGGATTTCAACCATTGAGTCCTCTTATTTTATTTTTTCACAAAATCTCCTAAAAGCACGGACTTCTTTGGATCAGTGGGTCTGGAATTCTTCATGTATGTATGAAAGCATGGCATCGTAACGTAGCTGAAGGTGTGTAGCTTCCAAAAATATATAGTTTGTGGGGGGTATTTCCAAGTTGATTAGGCTGTTCAAATTACAGAACACTTTGATTTTTTTCTTGTAATTGGACTTGTGCATGCGTCCCATTTGAGCTAGTTGGTGGCCACGTCTCTGTGTGCACCCACACATATGGCATACCGTTTGATGCAGGATATGTGGGAGATTGACATTTAGTGGGTTTTTTGCTTGTCAAAAGGGTTTAGGTAGGATTTCAACCCTTGAATAGGGGGTCTGTGTAAATTGAGGATCAATGAAAGGTTGTACTCCCACCCACAGGCAGATGGGAGGGGCAAATTCTATTAGGAGACCTTTAAAGATGGGGAACTTTCTAAGGTTGAGGTCCAACTGGTTGGGGTGTGTACATTTCTTCCTGCCTCTGGAACCCAGAATTTGTAAGTTCTGTGTATATTATCCTATTTATTTTAAAAACAAAAAACTGTTTGATAGTGTATGTTGCTTTATTCATAACAACCTTTTCTATTATTTTGTATTATATGCACTGTCCACTTTTTGGAATAATTATTAAACGTAAAATTTAGGTTTGAAATTTTGTCTAAAAGAACTCAAGTGTACCTTGAGTTGCATGTGTTGTATAGTCTTTAAAGGAGAACTAAAGTCTCCAGACAACAATTGTCCCAATAGACAGAGACACATTCAAAACATACAACAAGCTGTGTCTCACCTCTCCCTTTGCTGTGGCCATTGGGTGATTATGAAAAAACCTGTGAGTACTAGGGGTCAGCTCCCACAATCCACCTTAGCTGGGTAAACCCCCATCTAAGTGTCTGTGTACAGGCACATGCTCTGTAGTACTCAACAGATCAAAACAATTTATTTTTGTTGAGTACTACAGAGCATGTGCCTGTACAAAACACCTTGCCTCTCTAGAGAAGCTTACAGCCAATCACAGTACATCACAGAGATCCTCCCTCTCCATGACACAGAACAGAGATTTCAGTTGTTTGTTTTCAAACACATTCAATGCTCCTGTCCTAACAATGATTTAATACTTTACTTTTCATACAAAAATAAGTAATCTTTACAGTGTATTTCATAGATAGCAGGATGTAAGAAATGGAATACTAACATTTCAGCAAAAAATAAAGAAATAATGTAAGTCTGGGGAATAGAAACTGCAACTTGTACATTACTCTGTCTTGCTAAAAGCAGAGCTCTTACCTCTAGGCTAATGGAGAAATTAGTAGATAGCTGGTACATGTAGAATCTTTTACTATGAACATAATGGAAACAAAAATAAAGGAAACTATGGGGATTAGAACATTGCAACTTTTGGGCGTGTGTGTTTCTATAACTGGCATCTTACAAGGTGAGCCATGACTGAGTAAGCTGAACACTTTGGTACATTTAGGAGCCTCGTCTTTTGCTGGGGACATAATAGAAACAAAAAAAAAAAAAGAAGTCTGGGGTATGAAACTTGTGACCTTCTGAATTGTGTATTTTAAACCTGGAGCCTTACCCGATGCGCCACCACTAAACAAGCAAAGTACTCCAGTACATTTGGAAGCTTTTTTTTTTTTTTTTTTGCTAAACAATTCCTATAGAAAATGGAATATGGAAGTTCCGATAAGACTTTGAAAGCTGCTTGTTACCTACAGTTTATTTTCCAGAAAGTCACACTGATGGTTAATAGATTATGGTAACAATCAGCTTTCAAAGTCTTTTTAGGGACTTCCATATTGTGTATAAACATCTGTATAGAAAACACTCTATCCATGAGACAGTGAATACTGGGGTCAGGGGGCGTGGTTCTTTGATGACTTCATGAGCTGTGGGTTGTACTGGCAACAATATGGAAGCCTATTTATTTACAGAATCTATTTCTTACATGTACTAAATGCAACTTACTAGAGAAGAATCTTACATGTATAGGTGTTCTGGGGAAGAAAACTTTCACATTAGGTTTTAAAATTTTAAGTTTAGTTCTCCTTAAGACTATTGAAGGTTTTGCTTATGAAAGGTAATTAACTCTATCCCTGCGGGCAGGGAAATGTAAATGTGTGAAGCCGATAACCCTTTGGTTGCTGGAGTGAGTGATTTAGCTGCCAGTACAGGGTTGTGTATAGCCAGTAAGAGTCAAGATGACCCTTTTGCATATAAGATTCCAAAGCTGCAATGCCTATTCCAAATGTTTGTGCTTTTGTTCTTTGAATCTTTGTAGGCAGGGGTGCACCTACCATGAAGCAAACTGAAACATTTGCTCAGGGCGGACCCTGTGGAACACTTATAAGGTGGCAGTTAAAAAAATTCCTCCTTCCTGCAATACTGCATTCAGTACCAGACCACCCAATCAGTGTTTATTCAGCCCTTCAGTTCACCAGTCAGTCTAAGTCAGCCCACCATACCCACCTCCACCAGCCACGCCTATGTTCCTCTATGATCCCTACTTCACGTATCGCCCCTGTTGCTGATAGGCGGCATTTAAAAGTTGTTTCAGGTGTCAAAAACTTACGAACACCCCTGTTTGTAGGAACTAGTTCTGAATGAGTTGGGGGTTCTGTGAATTCCTCATATTTTGTAATTTCTGTGAAAGAAGGCCATATATATTAATACATATAGATCTGGTTGATCCAGGGATAGTTTAGATTGCAGTTTGGAGTAAGGAAGGAATTTCCCCCTTTTTTTTTTCTGGTTTTTTTTTTGCCTTCCTCTGGATCAACTGCAAGGCCACACTGCAACGCAAACGCAATAGCATGCGATTTCATGTGCGATTTCTGTTGCATTTGCGATTTCTTCAATAAGTATAGAAAAACGCATGCGATTGCAATTAAAAATGCAGAACGCAAAACACAATCACACCGAAAAAACGCGTTTTTTTTGCCGCTCAGCCAATCACAGACAGCGGACGCCGGTCCCGCCCCTCTGCTTGCATTTTCTCGCAAGTAGAGGGCGGCAGCGCGGCGGAGGCAAGAGGAAGGTAAGTAAAGTTCTGGGCATTTTCTGATATTACAAACATAGCGGTTGGGGCTGGGGGGACGGGCAATGTTTGCTAAAAAAAAATTCTGAAGGGTGGAATACCCTTTAACCCTTTCACTGCTGCACAGATTGTATATTCACCTGTCTGTGGCTTCCCCACTGCCGGCAACAATTTGGCCCCCGCTAGGGCGATCGGGGGGCAGCATTCAACTGCCCCCCTAGCCCCCTCGATCCCCCTCGGTTCGTCCAAATCCGAGGGGGGATCGGAAGATATGCCTACCTTTAGCCGGGTCCCGCTATGTGCAGCCGGTCCATGTGGAGGAGGTTCAGGAAGCAGAAAGGGAGACCCCGGTGACGTCACGGAGCTTCCTCTTCACCGGGGTCTTCCCTTTAATGTGTAAGATGCTGCCCCTGGTAGTTTAGTTGAGGTACTGCAGCGTGATCTGCATTCAGATCATGCTGCAGTACTTGTATAGCACAGCTGTCATGCTGACAGCTGTACTATACATTTTGTGAATGGAACTCAAAGTTCCATTCACAAATAGGATTTTTTCTAAGTCTTTGCTAATTAGCCAAGACTTAGAAAAAAAAAGGGGGACAGAGGTCAAATTGGTGATCACTTTGATCACCAAATTATTGATCTTTGCCAATGAATGAAAAATCACTTCCTGGAAAATGATTTCCGGGAATTGATTTTTCTAATCGGATTTCGAATTGGAAAAACGGGCATTTATGCCCGTATTCCAAGTTCGGTATCATTCCCTAAGATGATTTGATGATCATCTTTGGGAATGATCCCCCCAAAAAAGGGGAAATGCACACAAAATAAAATCTAATGTGATACACACACCTTTTTTTTTTTAACCTAAAAACTATAAATTAGCAAAAAAAATTGTCTTCTCCAAGCTTCCCAATGTCCCTGGTGATATCGCTAAAGTAAACGCAGATCATTATTTTGTCGATTTTTAGGGAAACTAAGCCTATTTTAGTAGGGAATTTTGCAGAGGTACCAAAAAAAGACCAGATTTAATTTTTAGGATCAGTAAAAGTGTGCAAAAACTTTGTGGGACTCTCCGTACTAACTGCTTTTCACTAAAATACCACAAAAGGGGGAGTGGGGATAGGGGTGGGGGGTGGGTTGTGGCGTTTTTTTTATTTTTCTTGTAATTGCCATTGCGCATGGATCCATTTGAGCTAGTTGGTGGCCCCGTCTCTGTTTGCACCCACATATAGCATACCGTTTGATTCAGGACATGTGGGAGATTGCCGTTTAGTGGGTTTTTTTTACTTGCAAAGTGGGTTTAGGTGGATTTCAACCATTGAGTCCTCTTATTTTATTTTTTCACAAAATCTCCTAAAAGCACGGACTCTTTGGATCAGTGGGTCTGGAATTCTTCATGTATGTATGAAAGCATGGCATCGTAACGTAGCTGAAGGTGTGTAGCTTCCAAAAATATATAGTTTGTGGGGGGGTATTTCCAAGTTGATTAGGCTGTTCAAATTACAGAACACTTTGATTTTTTTCTTGTAATTGGACTTGTGCATGGTCCCATTTGAGCTAGTAGTTGGTGGCCACGTCTCTGTGTGCACCCACACATATGGCATAACGTTTGATGCAGGATAGGGGAGATTGACATTTAGTGGGTTTTTTGTTGTCAAAAGGGTTTAGGTAGGATTTCAACCTTGAATCATCTTATTTATTTTTCACAAATCCTCCTAAAAACACGGACTTCTTGGATCAGTGGGTCTGGAATTCTTCATGTATGTATGAAAGCATGCATCGTAACGTAGCTGAAGGTGTGTAGATTCCAAAAATATATAGTTTTGTGGGGGAATTTCCATGTTTCGGGACTGTTTCCTTAGAAAAAGTGTAGGCTGTTCAAATTACAGAGACTTTGATTCTTTCTTGTAATTGCATTGTGCATGCGTCCCATTTGAGCTAGTTGGTGGCCACGTCTCTGTGTTCATCCACGCATATGGCAGTTTGATTCAGAACATGTGGGAGATTGATATTTAGTGGGGGGTTTTATTTGTGGGGGGCATTTCCAAGTTTTGGGGCTGTTTGAAATTACAGAGCACTTTGATTTTTTTTTTCTTAATTACCTTGTGCATGCGTCCGATTGAGCTAGTTGGTGGCCACATCTCTGTGTACATCCACGATATGGCATACTGTTTGATTCAGAACATGTGGGAGAGTGATATTTAGTAGGGGGGTTTATTTGTGGGCATTTCCAAGTTTGGGGGTGTTTGAAATTACAGACAACTTTGATTTTTTTCTTGTAATTACACTTCTGCATTTGTCCCATTTGAGCTAGTTGGTGGCCACGTCTCTGTGTGCACCTACACATATGGCATACTGTTTGATGCAGGATATGGGGGAGATTGACATTTGTGGGTTTTTTTGCTTGTCAAGTTGGTTTAGGTAGGATTTCAATCCTTGAATCACTTATTTTATTTTTACAAAAAAACACAGAGTTCTTTGGATCACTGGGTCTGGAATTCTTCTGTATGTATGAAAGCATGGCATCGTAACGTAGCTGAAGATGTAGATTCCAAAAAATATATAGTTTGTAAGGGGAATTTCCATGTTTCGGGACTGTTTCCTTAGAAAAAGTGTAGGCTGTTCAAATTACAGAGCACTTGATTCTTTCTTGTAATTGCATTTGTGCTGGTCCCATTTGAGCTAGTTGGTGGCCACGTCTCTGTGTTCATCACGCATATGGCATTGATTGATAATTGACAAGATTGATATGACAAGTTTTTTTTTACATGACATGGAAATTTGCCATGATTTTTAACTTTGAATTGTATTTTATAAATTTTTCCTGAAAATCTGGTAAAAAAGCGAAATTTTAAATGAAACTGCGCCCCACACCATTGGTGGTATGCATAAAGGAATCACACACATTGTGTAGCTGAAGGTGTGTAGATTCCAAGAATTATAGTTTGGGGGGGTATTTCTAATATAGAGGGGTGTGTTAGTCTGACAAATCTGAAAAGTTGCTGAAATTGGGCCATTGTTCATTGGCTCACTTGTGGGCTAGTTGATTCCAAGTTGCGTGTGTAACCATACATAGGGCATACCGTTTGATTCAGGACATTGGGGAGATTGATTTGGTAACTTTTTTTACATTACTTGGGATTTTGGCATGATTTCCACCTTTTTTTTCAAATTTTTTAGAAAATCTGCTAAAACTGTGAACTTCTACAAAGAACTGCGCCCACACCATTGATGGTACGAATGAACAAACTACAGAATTCGTAGAAAGGTGTGTGGATTCGAGAAATATATGGTTTGTGGGGGTTGTTTTGTGGGGAAAGATTGCAGACTGTTCAAATTCAGATTTGGCTGAATATTTTTGCTGTTTCTGAGCATTGTGCATTGTTTCACTTTGTGGCTTTTGGCTTCCACGTCCACGTGTTTAACCACACATATGGCATACGTTTTAATCAGGACATTTGGGAGATTGATATTTAGTAACTTTTTTTTAGATTCCATGAGGTTTTGGCATGATTCTACCTTTTGAGTTGTTTTTTTCATTTTTTCAGTCAAATGCGAATTCTACGAAGAAACTGCGCCCACACCATTGATGGTATGAATGAACAAACTACAGTTTACATAGCTGAAGGTGTGTAAATTTCAGGAATATATAGTTTTTGGGGGTTATTTCTAAGTTTCGGGGGTGTTTTGTGGAAAAAACTGCAGACAGTCTAAATTCAGAGTGGCTAAAATTTTTGCCGTTTCTGAGCCATCGTGCATTGTCTCACTTTGTGGCTTTTGGCTTTCTCGTCCACGTGCGTAACCACACATATGGCATACCGTTTGATTCAGGGCATTTGGGAGGTGATATTTATAACTTTTTTTAGATTCCATGAGGTTTTGGCATGATTTCTACCTTTTGAAGTTGTTTTGTTCATTTTTTCAGACAATGCGAATTTCCACGAGAGAACTGCGCCCACACCATTGATGGTATGAATGAACAAAACTACAGTGTCACATAGCTGAAGGTGTGTAAATTTCAGGAATATATAGTTTGTGGGGGTTATTTCTAAGTTACAAGGGGTGTTTTGTGGAAAAAAACTGCAGACTGTCCAAATTCGGAGTTGGCTAAATATTTTCGCTGTTTCTGAGCCATCGTGCATTATCTCAATTTGTGGCTTTTCGATCCACATCCGCGTGTGTAACCACACATATGGCATACCGTTTTAATCAGGACATTTGGGAGATTGATATTTAGTAACTTTTTTAGATTCCATGAGGTTTTGGCATGATTTCTACCTTTTTGAAGTTGTTTTGTTCATTTTTTCAGTCAAATGCGAATTTACGAAGAAACTGCGCCACACCATTGATGGTATGAATGAACAAAACTACAGTGTCACATAGCTGAAGGTGTGTAATTTCAGGAATATATAGTTTGTGGGGGTTATTTCTTAGTTCAGGGGTGTTTTGTGGAAAAAACTGCAGACTGTCCAAATTCGGGTTGGCTAAATATTTTCGCTGTTTTGAGCCAACGTGCATTGTCTCACTTTGTGGCTTTTCGATTCCACGTCCGCGTGTGTAACTACACATATGGCATACCGTTTTAATCAGGACATTTGGGGAGATGATATTTAGTAACTTTTTTTAGATTCCATGAGGTTTGGCATGATTTCTACCTTTTGAAGTTGTTTTTGTTCATTTTTTCAGAACAAATGCGAATTTCTACGAAGAAACTGCGCCCACACCATTGATGGGATGAATGAACAAACTACAGTGTTACATAGCTGAAGGTGTGTAATTTCAGGAATATATAGTTTGTGGGGGTATTTCTAAGTTATGGGGTGTTTTGTGGAAAAAACTGCAGACTGTCCAAATTCGGAGTTGGCTAAATATTTCGCTGTTTCTGAGCCATCGTGCATTATCTCACTTTGTGGCTTTTCGCTTCCACGTCCGCGTGTGTAACCACACATAGGCATACCGTTTGATTCAGGACATTTGGGAGATTGATATTTGGTAACTTTTTTTTAATTCCATGGGGTTTTGGCATGATTTCAATTTTTGAATGTTTGTTTGAGGTTAATTTTTTTGGAAAATCTGGTAAAGTGCAAACTTTAAGAAGAACTGCGCCCACACATTGATGGTATGAATGAATGAACTACAGCGTTACATAACTGAGGTGTGTAGATTTCAGGAATATATAGGTTGTGGGGGGTATTTCTGAGTTGGGGGGGCGTTTTGCGGAAAAACTGCAGACTGTTCAAATACAAAACTGGCTAATTTTTTTTTGCTGCTACTGACATTTGGCACTGGTCACGCTCTGGGTTAGTTGGCAGCCATGTCTCTGAGTACACCCATGAATGTGGCATACCGTTTTATTCGGGAGGGGTTGGGCTTTCATATTTGAGATGCGTTTGAACTTTCCTCCACAGTTTTTAGCTGAAATTCACATTTGATTTTGTCTCTGATTTTACAGTTGAGGAATAAAAGGAAAATGTGAGAAAATAACTTACAATTGGATGAAGAGCTGCATCCGGGTTAATTTGGTAGATATTCTATGTTAACTGTCAGTAGTGGTTATACATTTTAATTTGGTGTAATATTCTAGAAGGTGCAGTTTTAGTTTGGGGGGGTCTCCTGTACAGGAAAAGTCGGGTACCTACATATATCTGGTATCGTTGTACTCGGGAGTATCAGAGCTTTTAGAAACAGTAAGATTTTTGTGTGTAACCTTAAGATAACTATAAGTAAAAATGGGAAAAATCCATGAAAATTTGCAAATTTCAATTTTTTTTTACATATTTTACCTATAATTCCAGTACAATTTCCAGAAAAGTTACAAAATTCTGTTACCATGTTAAAGTACACTTTGTGCTGAAAAAAACAATGTATAATATTCCTGATTTACTGCAAGGTTTCCTACTGTAAAATTAGTCTAAAGCGATTGAGGGCAAAATCCTGAAAATTCTTCTGGCAGTTAATGCAAAAAAAATGAAATTCTCCTGGCAGTGAAAGGGTTAAAGCTTGTCTTCTATTTTATTTTGTTTATATATTTAAATAAACACATGGTCCTATGGTTAGGGGCCCTGCCTTTTTGCCAAATAACCAGTGTCTCGTGTCCTTCTTGTAGTTAAATAAAGGGATGGGAAAATGGTAAGCCATTTAGGGCTTATTAACCTGTGGATGCTGTGGAATACCACCAATAAAATCAACCCTCTCTAGTGCTCCCATTGTGTATGTTGACATGTCTAGCAAATGCTACACGGGAGTAGCAGATCAAATCCTGGAAAGATTCTTTTGCTGCAAATAAGAGACAAAGAAAAATGTCAAAACTGTTTATTTACTATTGGGATTACAGAGTAAACATTAAAAAAATAAAACTCAGGTTTGTCCTGCTACCTTTTCTGTTTTGAATACACTGGATAGACTTAGGTACTTAATGGGCCATA
Source organism: Hymenochirus boettgeri (assembly GCA_019447015.1). Lineage (NCBI taxonomy): Eukaryota > Metazoa > Chordata > Amphibia > Anura > Pipidae > Hymenochirus > Hymenochirus boettgeri. The sequence continues at coordinate 176,763,153 of CM033473.1, forward strand.
GCAAGTGGACTGTCTATAACCTCACCACAAATCAACAGAACTGCTGTGATCAACTCAGTTACACATACTTAAAGGGCAACTAAAGTGAGAAAAATTGGGCTTGTTATGCATAATTGTATTTAATGCGCCTACTCAGAGTGACCTCAGCCCAATGACAGTGAAGATACATGGTTTTAAAGTTGTCCTGTGGGGGCTGCCATCTTGGCTGCTCCTCCTGTACCCACTGGGTATGCCACATGTTCAATAGAACAGACGTGGAGGAGCACACTATAGACGTGCTCCTCCATGTCTGTTCTAGTTGGAGTTACCTAGCCCTTGGAGTAGATGGCAGGAGGATAGCACCTATCTATTTGTCTGGCAAACAAGCCAACAGCGGTGTGCTGGAGTGTCTGTGGGTTGTATTTCCACATGCTCAGTAGCCATGCCTTTAGGGACTAAGGATACATATCCATTTTCCATGTATACGTTTTAATTAATACTGCAACAATTACCTTTAAAATGAAATGTATGTAGCCTTGTTATTAGTTTATTTCCTCTTATAAAATGGTATTTTAAGAGAGTAATAGGCCTATGTATTAAAAGTTCTTATTGTTAAAAATGGTGCTAATTTTTCCCCAACCAATCAGACTTTAGCTTTCAAATGGTCGATAACATCTGATTGGTTGGGGCAAAATTAGCACCATTTTTAACAATAAGAACTTTTCTTACATAGGCCTGTAAATATTTTATACAGACCCCCCACAGTTTTTAGGGGGGTATTGATGTGTAGGTTAAAGAATAAATTGTGTCAGATTAATATCCCATGTTGCAACATAGTCAATATTGTGCAGAATTACATATTCTCCAATATTCCCGAATTTAAAAAGCACATTTATATAAACAACATGTTTCAGAGCCACAGGGGAGAGTAATAAAGTGAACCAGATCTGAGAACAGCTCTGTGCAATGCATTTCTCATTAGTATATGTTATTAAAGGGAATTCTGAAGGGTATTCAGAAATCTGCTTCTTTGTGTGACTCCATTTTTAACCAGTTTATTTATTATTTGCTTTATCCTTTTAAATGTAATGTTCTCTATTGTAATTTGGTCAGAAGACTCATTTAATTACTTGTTTAATAAGCATTTAGGACAGGAATTAATATGTACCAACAACACTTTTTCAGTGTCCTTGATGATAGTTGAACTACAACTCCCAGCATGCCTTACTGGACAGAGTTACTTACCAAATATGCATCCTTCAGGGTGGCAATAAATCTGTTATGGGAACACTATGTCTGGTTATGAATGCTGGAAACTGTAGTTTAACCATCAACCAAGACAATTTTAATCATGTGTAGTTGGGATATAAAAACTGCATATTTGGGGCAGCAATGAATATATCTCTTTAATGACTTTGTTCTTTAAGGGCCAGGCCACACTGGCATGATTCTTTCGTGCTTCCAACTGCGTGATTCCTTAGCTCGATAGAATTTGCATGCTAGTACATTTCAATTTGTGTAGCCACTCTATGCTATCCTTTTACAGATCACTATTTTCAAATGTGCTCCGATAACCAATTATTGCAAAAATTGCAGCACAGGTGAAGCTGTACTGTAATTTCGCTTTTTATGTGCACTAATTTCCATTGATAGTGTGCCTAAGAGAGGATTGGAGACTTAGTTCAACCATCAACCTGTGGTTGAACTAATATATCCCTTTAAAAGTGTTTTTCTTTAAAAAAAAAAAAATGCAATCTGCGCAGTTCCCTTGAACATTGCATTGAAAGGGCAACCTCTATGCCAAATAATGAATCAGGGTTCAAATGAATGCCACCTCTGACTCTGCACAGGGGGGCAGAGTTGTCCAATTCAGGGGCACTTCTAGGGTTTTTGGCATCCGAGTCAAAAGTTGGAAAAAGGCGCTTCCTGCCGTGGTGAGGTGGGTGTGGCTTCTGGTTGTGCTCATGGCTTCTGGTTGTGAGTGTGGCTTCCGGTTGTGGCTATGGCTAAACACTTATTCAAACTTTACAAGGGCGTGGGGGCACAAGTAGGCAAATAGATAGAGAGCAAGAAAGATCTAGCTAGATAGATAGATAATCCCATTGATAAATATGCTGATAGAAAGCAGATAACTGGGAAGCTGGTGGTTAACAGTCAAATGAACAGTTGAATAACCAGGAGAGACGCTGGTGGTTAATGGGGAAAGTAAAGAAGAAGAGAATTTTTATAGAAATGGCCCCACATTAAACAAGTTCCCCTACACATAAAATGGTAAAATAAGTGTCCACCTGGTTAAGTTTACTTAACTACCTCTGTAATGTCAAATTAATTTACATAGCAAATACTTCATATCAAAAAAATGTAATTCCTCACACAAAATCACAATCCTTCTTTAAACATTTTGGTATTGCTTTTTATGAGAATTTTCGGAACCAATTCTGTCCCCAGTGTTTTTGTCAGGTGAAATGTTAAGTAAGGCTCAGTTTACCATGAAGTGTATGTATCGCTTTAAGATTTTTTTTTAACTGTGATTAACCTTAAATTTTTTTTTTTTACCATTCCCAAAGATGATCATCTTTGAGGATGATAATGAACTTAGAATATGGGCATCATTGCATGTTTACAAAGTGGAAATCCATGATGTCAAAGGACTTCCTCTGATGCAGGAGACCTTCCCCGGACTTCACCCTCCCACCTGAAACATGGAGTCAGATATTTATAAATAAAATAAAATCAACACCCTCATACATGAAAATAACTTTAAAGTACTGCATAAATGCTATGTCACACCTGTGTGGAGCTTCGCAAAATCTTTCCAACCACCTCGCCACCATGTTTCCGAGATTGTGGCGCTCAGGCTGGTATGTTCCGTTGTTGGTGGGACTGTCCATAGATGGGAAAGGTCTGGAATAACTGCTAATCCATAAACAATCATTATAACAATCATTATAAGAAGGGTACAAACTTGGGGTTTTTCATGTTTTCAATTTCACTTTAAGGTTATATTGTTTGCCAGTAAATGAAGGTAACTACGGTATGTAAAATAAATAAAGCTGCATCATCAATATGAAAGATGCAATGATATGTAGCTTATTCTAGCAACATTTTGTTGAATCAACATTTAAAAATGCTGCAATAGTCTTAAAATGATAAATTGTTCTTAAATTAAAATTCAGCAAATACTTAAATAAATATGTAGCATATTTCCATAGCAGACTACTATGCAAGCAAGTGGGGGTTAAAAGTACTTAAAAGTACTCTTAAAATGATCAAATGATTAAGTATAATGAAATAGTTACTTCACCTAAAGGATGCTCTTTAAAATGTTGACTGACCAACCTACAGAAAAGTTATAGATATGTTAAAAGGTATTCGTACCCTATACCAAGAGCTGGTAGGACTACTGCAGTACATTAGGCCATATTGTTTGAGCATTTGATCATGTCTGAAAAGTTGTGGGAAGGTTGCGTACTCAACCATAGTACAAGCATTTTCTATAGTTCAACCTTGTTTGGATTGCAAGTCATGTTCTACAAGATTCATTCATTCTGACCTGAGCTACTTTGCTAGGAAATCAGACTGCAGGTTCTTGGGATTGGCGTGTTAAATTAAAATCTGTAGTTAATCAATAGTATCTGTATATTGTATCTTATAGGGCAATAATCATTATTGTACAATAATCCCTTTGTGTATGGTGTCAGTTGAGAAAATTGATACTTATATTGGCCATGCTTTATTAATGTAGCAAATAGTAACGGACCAATATTGCTCAGAGAATTCTACTCTACTCTGTGATGAGGAGGTGACTCTTATTCCTGTTCTTCTTAAAGCCGAGCTTGAAGGAATAGGTAATTGCAAAACTGAACTATTCCTTTAATCCTCCATTGATCAAAGACCAGGAGGTTAAGGAACTATGCCTTACCTTCCGTTCTTCAATCAATGCCTGTGGAGCCAGGAAAGAAGATAGAAGAAACTTTCACGCGATGCACTGCGGCAATTTACAGGTCCCGACTGCTTCCTGGTTCTGATTAACTATATAGCGCGCATTACCACAGATGACCAGATACAAGCAGTCAGGAATTTCAGTGTGACAGCGTAGAATCGGTAAAAGGTAAGTGTGTTCTATCCTTGTTCCTAGCTCCACAGGCATTCCAGATTTTAAGGAATAGCTCTTAACCTCCAGGTCTTCAATCAATGCATTAAAGGAATAGTTCACTTTTGCAGTGAATGATTCCTTTAAAGCTGATTTAACTCAATATCCCACAAGCCTTATAAAGTGCCTCAGTATTCAATGAAATTATCATGAAACAATAAAATGCTTTTAGTACAGAAACTGGTCTAGTTGCTTCTTCTTTTTTTTTTAAACTCTAACTCTTCTCCATTTAAAGCAGACATATTTGATGCCTTTAAACCAATTGTAATCATCAGTAACAAGAAAAGGATCTACAAAGCCTGCCTCTGTCTCCCCATAAGAAGGTGGATCCAGATATGCAAGTAAAAAGTACCAGAATGCTTGCTGTAATGGAAGGACATTATGAATTTGCATATTTGCAAGCAAAGCACTTTGGAAGACTAATGAAAATGTGTTATACTTAGCATTTTGTCTATAAATGGTGGAAAAAATGCTTTAGTCTGTAGTTCTCCTTTAATATGCAATTTATACTTTATGAGAGAACATCTAGGGTTTTTAGTTACACCTGAACATTGTGTTTTCTGCTAGGTCTAGCAAAGGACAGTACTTCCTCTTCATCAAGAACTATAAATAATAATTGCAGCTGGACTTGAAGGTTATTGTGGATCAGTAACAAAGCAAAATAATATGTTGCTAATGCAGTTTGTGCTAAAGTTCATCCTAGGGGTCCAGGGTTTTATCCAATGTTGTATTTAATGTAAGGCACACAAAAAGAACAAAGTCTAAGACTATAAAAATAATCTAAGCAATTGTAAACCTGGTATAAGATGTAAGCACTGCGATAAAAAAACAGAAAAACAGAACGTGACTGGTGTTCAACCTGCAGTAAGGCTGAAATAGTGTTGCCAAGTGCCAGAAAGACTTGGCAACACTATTTCAGCCTTACTGCAGGTTGAACACTAGTTGGGGCAGCATGGTGGCTTAGAAGTTAGCACTGATGCTTTGCAGGGCTGAAGTCCTGAGGTCAAATTCACCCTTGGACACATCTGCAAGAAATCTGTATGTTCTCCCTGTGCTTTCATGGGTTTTGTCCAGGCACTCCGGTTTCCCCCACAATCAAAAAGACATACTGATAGGTTGTATGTGTTAAATACATTTGCTTAGACTGTAATCTCTTCGGGGGAGGACATGTAATTGAAAAGTGCTATGGAAGATGTTGGCGCTATATAAATCCACAATAATAATAATAATTTAGCAGGATAGCATTTAATAAAGGACCACCAAACTTGTTATTTTAAAGTTTATTTCAATAAATTATTATTCTTTGAGAGGTAGGATCAAGTACTCCTTCTTCCCATTTTACACACAATCCGTAAACATAGCTGCTTATGCAGTATCTTTGAACTCCTTCTTACAACATTGACCCTTTTTTTTCAACAATCAGACCTATCTCTATAGTAGGCTCACATGCACCTATGTTATAAAAGATGGGGAAAAGGGTAGTGGCAGGGGAAGAACTGTAAGCCGCTGCAGAAGTTGCCATTTTTGACAGCTGACAAGAGGGCTTATAAGTAATAATAGAAGGTAAATGTACCTCTCAGGGATTTCTAGAATTTATTTTTTTATTTAAAAACAATATCTCAAATTAGATATTCTTTAAAGGACCACTTTATGGAATTTGAACATTTTTAGATATGAATCCGCTACTTAAAAGGGAGGTAGAAGCACTCACAAATAAAGCTCATTCACTTCCATCTTTTTTTTTGGTTTGCATGTGCAGATAAGTAAATAAGCGAGGAAACAGGGACTGTCAACTGGAAGTGCACAATTACTAAAACTGAAACTAAAAATAAAAAAAAAAAAGAATAACTTCATGTCTAAAAAAAATAGCTCTCATTATCAGTTAGACCTTGATTTTTAATAAACAAAGATTACATACTGGCATTTATATCACACAATAAAAGGAACTATAATGAAAGTTTAGTTTTTTTAAATTAAAGTACTTTTCCCAAGGAGGCAGGAAAGTCTACTCCTACCTTCCTGGGCAGTGGTAGCCACTTGTGCAGGGGCTGACAGCTCACCATTCATGTGCAGAGGAAGGAGCAGTGCAATGGCAGAAATGGCAACAATTCTGAGTGTTAAAACATTCAGAATATATTTCTGTATAAAATAGTCTAATAAACCTTCTGGCAAATTTTTAACAAAGTCTCTGCGTACGTTCCTGCATTTAAATTAATAAAGAACATTTTGTGGCATTTTTTTATCTGTTAAAAAAAAAATTACACTTTCCTTTTTTAAAAAAACCCTATAATACTATCAGGGAGATTCAATAAAAGTTCTTATGATTTAAAATGTTGCTAATTTTGCCCCAACCAATCAGAACTTATTTAACATTTGAAAGCTAACATCTGATTGATTGGGGCAAAATTAGCACCATTTTTAACGATAAGACCTTTTATTGAATAACCCTGTTAATATATATATATACAATTATATTACTGTATACTACTATATTATAATTTGCGCATATAAGTTGCGCTAGAAATATAAGTAAATAACTTAAAAATATATTATGTTCACACGTGGTTATGGAGATACTGTCATCGGAATGTTGCATCATGTGATATTTTGTGTAAGGTAGTGATGGTGCAGAAAACAAGTTTTATTTTATTTTTTTCATTGACCTGTTACTGTTTCTACATGCTTTCTTACACTAAATAGCAGTTATAAGATCAGAATCAGTATAATAAGGTAAGATTAAAGATCCTTAAAGGGACACTATACTGAAAAAATGACTGCCTCATCTTAATCTATAAATGAATACATGTAAGTAGCACTTACTCTGGTTGGTGTGTTGCTGCATGCCTTCAATCCAGCACACATTTTGTTTAGGAGCAGTTTTCCCCCCTCCCTCTTTTAACCAATCCCACTTCCATCAGACTTGACTTTTGTTCCCACAAACCAACAGTCAAGCATTCACACAGCATTCCAACTGTGTGATTTAGCTGCAATCGTGCTTGTGATTTCGCCTTTTGAGATATGGAATCACATGCGATCACATGCAATTCCATATCAAAAATGGACAAGTAATCGCAACGCATCTGAAATTGACTGATTTCGGTGCACTGCTGAGATTTTCACAGAGTTGAAAAATCGCAAGCGCAATTGCGCTAGTGTGGTCTAGCCATAACAAGCTTGTGAAAGTGATAAAAATGGAACCCACACTTTTAAAATCTGTATTTTTTATAGTATTTTGTTGACTAGACATTTCTGAGGAACGTGATTATAAATCATTTTTAAAAAAGAAAGACCTGGCACTGCAAGGGTTAACTGTATGAACCAAAATTGCTCAATAAGTGTATAGAACAATATACTTCTATAATAAAACTCCAAATGTTTGAAGAAACATTAAAACCCAAATCCATTGCATGAGTGTCTCAGTTTTTTATTTAATTTTTAATGTTTATTTTCCACATGCTTGTTTTGTTTATTTATAAAAGTATGTTATATACACACTTGAAGCCACTGTTTTTTGTTGTTGTTTGTAAACACAACCAGAGGCTTTTCCCACGTTGCAACTGATTTTAACCGTTTTAATGACAGCCAGTTTTCCCACTTTCCGTCCATTGCAACCTTTTGTATTTTGTGCATTTCAGATTTGATTGTATTTTTGGTTGAAATATGTTTCAAAATGCTGTTGTTGTTTTTGTGTTTTTACCCTTTTACAAACAAACACACAAGGCTCAACATCTGGTGGTTTGGGTGGAAAAATTACTGGGGGTGGGCTGAGCATGACCCAAATGTGTTATCCATATTAGTACTAATCTGCAAGGAGCGTGATTCCCATTGGTTGGCTTTCAGAAACTGGCTTCTTGAGAGATCTTTCCCAGTGATTGCTCATGATATTAAATTGCACAGTGCAAGATGCCACCGCTTTACAAACAATGTTCCCTCTAATTGAAACAATTCTGTGTGCATATATATATATATATATATATATATATATATATATATATATATACACAATTCCAAAATGTAGCAGCACACCTTTAATTTGGTTAAATACACATTGGTGCAAATCTCCAAAGTGGGGAGCTGAATCCCCAATTTTTATCCAAAACAACAAGAAAGAAGCAGCAATCAAATTTTTGCAATGTTAATTATATTTCGTATAATCAAATATTCTCATAGTAGCAACGTTTCGGGTCCATTTTACCCTTCATCAGGCTTGAGAACAAAAGAATAATTGGCCAACAAGGCCCATACTATTTATAGATCATAGACAGGATATGACATCACACATTATTACATTATTATAGTGGCCATCTTAATCCCTTAATATATCTTAATATATATATATAGTAGTCTTTTGCTGAGCATACAAAATGCCTGTGTGCACTACATAAAGCAGTGCTTATATTCCATCAGATTTTTTTGTGTGCACACAACTTTAACCTCTGTGCACATGTCTGCAGGGTTTTGTGCGCGTGCACAACTTACAAACAGACTTACAAACTGCTTACAAACAGACATAAATAGACTTGGGGATTGGACTAGAAAATGCAAAATTAAGTTTATTGTTGATAAATGCAAAGTTATTCATTTGGGCAAAAACAAAATGAACACTAGTTATATTCTTAATGGAACAGTGTTTGGAATTGACTCAGTAGGACTTGGGAGACAATATTCTTGGGGGACGATGCAATAATTTCGTCCGACGCAGCCCACCTTCCCGAGCTCCCGCGATGTAAAAATCCCTGTGCAAGATTTTGTACATTGCGGGATCTTTGACATTTAAGTGCGCCGGCTAGTGCCTCCTATTCAATGGCATAAAGTTTTGCGCTACATAATAGTGCAAAACTTTACTTTACAATTGGATGTTGGATTGGGGAGGCCGGTTGTTGAATTAAAAGACTATTGCCTGGTTTCAAGACAATATGAACTATGGAACTATGTAGCTACTGTACCTGAATAAAATGGTATGCCACATCCATGGGTAAACACAAAGAAATGGCCAGTAATTATTCAATTGTTAAACTGAGGCAATGCAAAAGTGCAAGTTCAGCAAGTAAATTCAACCAGCTCTGTACATGAAAAATGTAACATTTAAAAAAAAAATGTAAATGCAAAAACTTCCTTTGTTTTATCCAGAATTTGGGTGCCAATATTTCTAGAAATGCATTTTCGAAACAATACAAGAAAAAACACAATTCAATGTGTAAAAAAAAAATCCCCACTAGTATAAATCTCCTACAGAGAGATGGCCCCAAATGGGGTCAATGAATAAGGGCAATTATAGCAAGAAAATTTTAGCTAGCTCTGTTAAGTTTTTGAATCTAAACACAAATTATTTTAATTTTGGAACCTTTACACCTGAACAAGCGATTGGTAGAACAGGGAGTACAGTATTGGCTGGGGAAATTTTGTGGGATCTGTGATGATAAGAGGAACTCTAGAAAGAAAACTGATGGAGAACTTTATAGAGAGGTGAGATTAACTTGGGGAACTAAAGCATTTGCTGGGGAGAGTTTGTATTTTATTGTCACTGAGGGACTGCTCTGATTTTCATTTTCACTACTATTATTTTTTATGGTTAGTAATTAGCTGATATAGTGGAAATGCTTAAGAGCAATAACAGCAAATAAATTCAGCCAGCTCTGTAGCTATTTCATACATTTATATGTTTCCAACCTACACTGTTCTGTAATGGTGCCATTCTTTTATACAGGCATGCAAAATTCCAAAAATTGCCAACTCTTGCCAACATAATAAAACTTAACCCAGGACAGGTGTGTTCCCTACTGGACTGAGTATCTGAATGCTACCTATTTTAAGTATAAGGATCTCCAAGCAAAAACACTGATGAACTAAATGTCCAGTTTCACTCATTATGGCAACCCTTTACATTGAGGAAGTCAAATCAAAGGGCCCTATTTGTAAACGCAATTTAGCAGTACCACGCTTTATCGATAATGTACAACCGCGGCCTTACAGTTACGGCTGCGGTCATACATTTATGTCAAGCTTTTGTTAATTAACGGACATTTGATCATAGAATACCATACAGTAGTAAATGGTATTCTATGGGGATCGTAAATCTATCGCGTTATTTATCGGAATCTGTAATTTAATTAATTAACAATAATGAGTGGTAAATTAATGATCACTAAACGGATCGGAAAATTAACGAAAGGGGCAGTACCGGAAAAAAGCAATACTGACCACGCCCTTACAAATAGGGCCCAAAGGCTCTTAATACCTCCAATGGCATTGCACCTAGCCAGTGGTTTGGATACATAGATGACACCTGAGTTAAATTCACACACACAAAAAAGAATAAGCCTTCACAAGCCAACACATTAATGCTGTGGACCAAAGTATCAGACAAGGTATGCAGGGGCACTTCTATGGTTTTTGCTTCCTGAGCCAAAGTTTTAAATGCCGCCCTTGATTATTCCCAGGTACGGCGCAAAGTGCGCCACCGCTGTGTTAAAGTGGGTGTGGCTTGGTCAGTGAGCATGGTTTTGTCAATGGGCGTGGCTAAAATTTTATGATTTTGAACTTCCTTTCTCATAGGTATTTAAACAGTTCCTCAGTCAATTAGCAATAATGTAATTAAACTGACATTACATCCCTTTCTCAAAAAGCTTGTGTTGCCACTACCATATTGCTCCTTTTAGGTTTTTGTTGCTCAAATCAAAATAACTTATTTATAACTTATAATAAATATAAACTTATAATAAACTATTATTATTTATGGTGTAGTTGGTACAGGGATTATTAAATCCCAAATGCATCACCTTTTATCAACATTGAATCTCATCTGCCATTCTGCTGCCCATTTTGATAATCTATCTAGGTCTGCTTGCAACACTTGTACATCATTGGAAGTTTCCAAAGCTCTGCATAGTTTAGTGTCATCAGCAAACACTGAGACCTTGCTCTCAATGCCCTCTTCTAAGTCATTTATAAACAGATTACAAAGATGTGGCCCCAGTACAGAACCCTGAGGCACTCCGCTTAGAACCTTAGCCCACATAGCTGTAGCTCCATTGACCACCACTCTCTGTTTGCGATCAATAACCAATTCTCTATCCATGAACAAATGCTTTCTTCTAGGCCAACAGTCCTCAGTTTATACATTAGTCGCCTATGTGGCACAGTATCAAAAGCTTTCTCAAAATCCAAGTATATCGACAAATGAGCTTGGATGTGCGGAGATGCCTTAAAGCTTATGTTGAGCGAACAAGTCTGTTACAGAGAGCCTGAAGAAGGGTAACTGGCATCCATGGTCACAATAAGAAGATGGATGGTTAAGGCAATGAAGAAAGCCTATACCGTACAGGAAAAAGCACATCCCCAGGTAGTTTGGGTTACCGCGCCTTTAACGATCGTGAAACCAATTGTTAATTTCAGATCGGTAATCTCAGATTGTGATTTAACGGTACCGATCGTAAATCTACGATAATGAAATTATTGATTTACGATCCCCATAGAATACCATCAGACACAAACCAGTAATTCTGGTAAAAATGCACAAAAATGGTTTTGCATTGAGTTGGTGTCCATTTTTTGCGCTCCCACAGATTTTTATTGCTGCGTGGACACAAATGGACCAAAAATGGTGAACGCATGCCTTATAACAACGGATCGGAATGCAAGGCACATAGTGGGGCATAGCTGTGGTTTATTAAAAACGAGGTGTCATTGCATGTAGTTAAAAGCTAACGGATCGCAAACCCCAGCAAAAACATGTTAGTGGGGCCTAGCCCTTAAATTGTTCATGATCAAGTACACCTTGAGTTTAAAGACGATATTATTTATGCTTTGAACACTGCATAGATCAGGAACATTGTATGGGTTATATAAAATTTCACACAGTCTGCCTTAATGTCATACATTGTCTAGAACAGAGCAATTTCATTCCAGACAAGACAGGACGTACCTTTTTCAACCACTGTGCTCAGCAAATATAGATAGTTAACCTGACCCAATGGGAATTTAGTTTCTTCACGGCTTGAGTAATAAGAAGTACAAAAGGTTAAATTACTCTGAAGCAGCCAACCAGATGTTAATATGTAACTGCAGTAGACCAATAAAAAGCTAACATCCGATTTTTTGTTGCAGATTAATAGCACAGGCCAACTTTTGCACCTGCCATGTCATTTATCTGACAATTTTGGTCTTTATGACCTACCACATGACAAAGTTCATTAAGATATATCGCATTTCTGTCACATTACCTGATCTTTTTGACTGGAACCTGTTACTATTGAATACTAGTTGATATGGATACAAAACAATCACACAAAAAACGCTCCACTGCGCTGGATATAACACACAACATGACTTCGGGGGCCTATGTGATAAGAGATGCAAAATAATATATGTAGCAATCAATCAGATGTTAGCATGTTGTTTTTTTACTGTTTTATCAGGGGAGGACTGGGACCTTTTGGCCAGGGGGGAAAATACAACCAAATGGACCTTTCACAGTAGAGCACAAAATGTTTGACTATACCCACTTTGCTAAGGTAACACACACTTTGTTTAAGTTACGCCCATTTTTAAGACTACTGTTCTCATTTTATATGGTTACCTGCAACATTTTCAAGTGCATGATGTGGTTAAGATAACTAACAGACTTATAAACTAGAGGGCTGACTGACTAATGATCTAGAGAGCATATAACACTAGCTAATGATCTGAACACTGGATAATGATCTGGAGGGCTGATAACACTGGGTAACAATCTGGAGGGTTGATAACACTAGATAATGATCTGGAGGGCTGAAAACACTGGGGAATAATTTGTAGGGCTAATAACACTGGCTAATGATCTGGAGGGCTGATAACACTAGCTAATGATCTGGAGGGCTGAAAACACTGGGTAATAATTTGGACGGCTGATAACACTAGGTAATGATCTGGAGGGCTAATAACATTGGCTAATGATTTGGAGAGCTGATAACAGTGGCTAATGATCTGGAGGTCTGATTCTGTTCCTTGCCCATGTTGAAGCAATAGGCGTGCTTTGTGCTGTTTAGCCGCATAACTTACTAATAGCTTCTGTGGCAGCCCAAATTTTTTGTTGGAAACTATGGGCCAGTCCTCCCGTGTTTTATTGTAGTAAAATAATATTTGCAGGGAGCTAAGGGTATGTATCACCTATAACCAGGAGAGGTGCTAACAGGATCATATATATATGGAGTAAATGGATCTATATGTTAAAAAGTCTTGGGTTTAAATAAAGAGTTAAATCTCAATGCATTTATCTGATCTCTATCCAATGTTTTGTTATAGACTCTGACAGATATGGCTTCAAATGTATGATTCTGATTCTTCGAGTATACTTTGCAACACTGTTTCTTTCTTCAACTGGCTCCTTGCTTGCTGTCGAATGAAACTATTGACTGAGATGTTCCCATGGATTACAAGACTATCTTCTGCAATATGCATCAGAAGAGCGCTCCACCCTTTAATTGGTAGAAGTTGTGGTTCACTAGGATAACAGCAAATTTGGATGCAATACAAGAGGCTTCAATCTTTATTCAAAGAATTGAGGATATGTGAACTGTTATGAGTAAACTCTGTGAACTTTGTTTCGGCACTTTTGAACATTTTGGCCAAATTGGCATCACTAGTAACTTTGGGGTTCTCCCCCCAACCACCCCCTTCATGCATACAATCCTTATTGTGCGTGTGCATTTAATTTGTGTGTGTATATATATATATATATATATATATATATATATAAACCAAAAAAAAAAGTAAGAGGTTCCGAGCACTCCTTCTCACACGAAAAGTTTTATTAACGTTTCATCAGAACAATGTGGCACACAGTGCTTCAAACTTATATACACAAAACACACTCTTAGTGCCGCCCCTTCAGTGTAACCATGTGACTGAATGTTTAACCCATTGTATATTCATCTCCGTTTGACTGTCTCACAATTGTGCATCCATGCTTCAAAGTGCTGTTAGTGCAATCCATTTTCAATGTATTATGATACAATCTCTTTCATAAAAATTACATCATATAATATACACTTAAATATTAAAAGACAAATATTTGTGATAAATATTCATAAAAATCATTGTGACTGTTATTGTGACCTTATTGTGCGTGTGCATGTATATGTGTGTGGTGTAGATATAATATATAAATATAAATTATATATAATATATATATCATACCACCACACATCTTGGATTTGTGGAACTCAACTACCGTATATTTATGTCCTTAATTTTAATGTTGGAGACGCTTTTTAACTTTTGGTGATGTCACCGCCTACTTGTGTGTATGGTACTTGCTTAGTTTGTGATACTGTATGGGACTGATATGGCTTAGGATGCTCTGCAACAATCTCAGACAGTTCCAGTATTTAAGCGTTCCAATGCTGGACCGAATGATCTTAGACTGTTCTGGTATTTAAGTGTTCCACGCTGGACCGGAATCTCCCCTTTCTGCTTGCTCAGTGCAGTCTGCTGTTCTACTTCTTCTGGTGTCCATAGACTGTTACACAGATTGTTATCTGTCAGACGCAATACTTCTGACCATAGAAATTGGTTGGGGAGCACGGCCAATGGGTGTGTGAGATGCCTGGGGTGCCATACATGTCGCTATGTGATTGCAGGAAAGGACTTCCCTCATTCTCATACAGGGAAGAAATTTAAAATCCATTTCAGACTTACATGCACATCCAATTTTGTGATCTACGTGATCATGTGCCCATGTGGCCATCTTAGATCTTTTGGCCCAACCGAACGATACACAGAAATATTGGTCAGTTGGGCCAACAAATCTGCTCATATGTGCCCAGCTTTATTAAATATACTTTATAACTAAAGTAAAGGTTATATCTGTATTGGCTATCATGATAATTACGGCAATTAGAGAATATATCATATGATTATAAGATCTGTTTATAATAGAATATATGGATGTATTTGGCCATGAACTTCCTACTGGGTTTGTTCCGTGGTGACCCATTCAGGAATCCCCCTAGAATATCCTGCGCTTGGCCCTGTTACCTGTCATACACTTATCAATGGATTTACCTTTCATTACCATGTATGTATAGCCCTACAAACCTGCAATACAAGGATACGCCTACTTACCTGCAATACAAGGATAGACCCACTTACCTGCAATACAAGGATAGACCCACTCACCTGCAATACAAGGATAGACCTACTTACCTGCAATACAAGGATAGACCTACTTACCTCTACAATACAAGGATAGACCTACTTACCTACAATACAAGGATGGGCATACTTACCTGCAACACAAGGATAGACCTACTTACCTACAAGGATAGACCTACTTACCTGCAATACAAAGATAGTCCTACTTACCTGCCAGCCATGTGTGTTAGCTAACATTGATCACTCAGTGTATTGTAGTCATTGTGCACATGGTTTGTATATGTATACATGCAAACTCTTGGAGTTCAATCAGTTCCCATTTAGTCTCTCTGTGTATTTCCCACCACTCCCCACTGTACCTATCATTATGTCACCACACTAGGGTCCCCCTCCCCGAGTCTCCATCAGCCAACCCCTCCCATCATATTTCTTCACATCATCATCAGGCGAGCCTCCTCACGCGTCCCCTGTCCCCGGCCGTGTGTGGCTGGAAACAAGTAGGCCCCTCCCCTGGGCGTGGTCATGTTCAGACACACTGCCTGACCGGGCTTGAGAGGGAGGAGGCGGAGCAGAAAGATCATCACGGCCTCAGTCAGTAGGAGGAGGAGGAACACGCTGCTGTCTGCGCTGCTACAAGATCTAACGGTGCCTGGACTACAGCTGCTGCACTGTAACTACCTGTGGGGTGGTAACTTTAGGTGATGTTCATATCGGGGATGGGGGGCAGATACAAACTTGTACGGGGGTTGGGGTGGTTATTGATGTGCAGTGTGGGGTCCCTAGCACATTGACAACGTTGGGAAGTCCCCGTTTTAATGTTTAGCTATGGGACTGCACCCCAGCAGGAGGATAACGGTTAGGAAGTTGTTTGTGAGCGGACAGGTTACTGGCCGTGATAGGGCCATGGTCTGTTGCCACCACACTCCCCGCACAGGTTGGCACATGTCTGAAACACTTTGGGTCTTTCCGTGTTCCATGTGACGTTAGTGACACGGTCTGTGCTCTGCTCTCTCTATATGGCTACTAGTCCAATCACTGCTATTTCACTGCCAATTCAGGGATCACTCCCTCAGTACACCGCTCCCTTCCTGTCACACGTTCCCCTCTTGTCACCCCTGTGTGATTGTTATAGTTCTCTATGGCAGGCTGTCCTCTTCCTCCTTCACTTACCCTGGTTCTGCTAATCTGAGTGACACTGATTTTCCTCCTCCCACCCATTCTATCACTGTCTAGACAACTGGCTTTTAGCCCTTTTGCAATACACACACATATATTTTTATTTAAAACTACAATTCCCAGCATTCATGCAGCCAAGTCATTTTGTGAGTTTTTTATTACTGTCGGCAGGGATTGCTGGTAGTTGGTTTAACATTGTAGACTGTTATTTAATGTTGCTTTGCTCAAGCATGCTAAAAACTAGCGAAGTTGCTTTATTAAAAAACCTGTACTGATTTGGTGTTTGTCAGAAATGATTATTTTTAGTAAAAGTTTGTATACAATGCATAGCATGTGCATCATGAGCAAACGCATTGATTCATTCATTGTATCTTTAGGTTTTCAAAATGGAAGTTTTGGATAAAGTATTGAACAGGCATATCGATCAATGGCTTGGGCCCAGGGGTAAGTTGTGCAGGCTCAGAAGTTACTGTAGTAGGTTAGGGCGTCCATGTACCAGAAGCGAAAATATCACATTGGCTACACTCTTCCAGTCTCCACCACCCTGGATAGCATCTCAGAAAGACCAAATATATGGAGTTGCATACAACGGCACAGAACTGTAGCTGTGTAAAAAAAAACTTTATTAGGGCTAGGCCACACTAGCATGGTTTTCGCACGTTTTGCAATGGAAATCGCGGGAACGCAAAAATTACAGCAACTTCCAATGCGCATCCGATTGCGCATACAATTCCATTTTTGGTGCATTAACGCATGCGTTTCCATAATGAAAATTGAAAAATTGCATGTGCAAAACGCGCACGAAACGCACACAATCGATTGTGGGCGAGATTTGGTGCGTTCTAGTGTGGCCTCAGCCTAAGTGAGGAAACATGGATGCTACATGTTTCGGATCCAAAACATGTAGAACACGTTACCTCACTAATCAAGCTTTTTACACAGCTTCAGTTCTGTGCCGTTGTATGCTACACCAAATATTTGGTCTTTCTGAGGTTATGAAATTAGTGAGGAATTTCTGATGACCGATTTAACAGTCGTATACACTCAACTGTGATTTGTCGGCATTACCGGCCTTAGAATTGTATTTATTTAATTTGCAGGGGAAAATCCGAATGGAAATTATCAATAACTATGACTTAGACAAATTTTCTTTTTGAGATTGACATAGTGAGAAAAATTTAGTAGCCAATCTGGGTATCCAGTTCCATAGTAATTAATGAAAAACCCTAGTTAGTCATCCAATGTAAATTTCTGGGTGTTTTAGCTCCTGGAAATTACTCGGCCCTGGCGCAGTCTATGCCAATTTTCTCTGAGTCAAACTAACAAAATAATGATGGACCTAATGGTCTTTTAATGCAAGCCCAAAGCTGGCCATACACTTTTGATTGCTGAAAAATGATGCAGCTAATCTGTACTTCCCAGATGAAATTCACCATTGTGCTTCCCACTTCTGCTTGATGGATGTCTGATGTTGCCAGGCAGTCTGTCAAACAGGTCATACATGGGTTGATCTTTCTATCAGAATAAACAACCCATTTATACATATCTACATCCAATGATTATTATGTTAAATAAAGTGTACTAAGAATAATAAAGTATACCGGCTTATGTATGTTAATCAATGCAAACTTATACCTGTAATCAAGTATAGCACTTGTGCTTTTTCCCCAAAAAAAGTGTAGCAATTGAAATATAACTGGGAAAAGGTAAGGTAACAATAAGTTCCAAATGCTTTATATAAAGGTCCAGACAGGATTTTTTCTTTATCCTGGTGTTTACTAACTCATGACAGTCACACCGGGGAATTACTTTTAATTATAGAACAGGGAAATTCAATCACAATTAAAATGAAAGGTTTGTGTGTCAGTTAATATATAATTTTAACAAGTTACACTTGTGTTTTGTTTTGTTTTTAGCTATTGAAAAAAAAGCAAACATGTTTTTAAGGATTGTTACAAAGTTCACCAGTAATGCAATACTGTTGCATTCAGGTGCTTCCTTTGACTTATTTGGTTATTATGTACACTATTAGCCGTTTGCTCTGATAAACTGATGGAAACTATATTGATTAATATAAGCAATCTGTTTGTATAGCCCATTGACACAATTTTGGCCATACACTGCAGATTTTGCACCAACTATACAGCACTCAGTCACTTTAAGGCATGCACAACCAAGTTGTTGACTAATTTATGTCCAGCATGATTTAGAGTTAGTTTTATTCTACAGTTTTTACACCACCAATACAACATTTTTGAAAATAAATACAGGTACTAAGGATTTAAACTAACTTTACATAATTGAATAGTGTGAACTGCTAATATTGTAATTTTTTTTGCACATTTCAGATCCTAGAGTAAAGGGTTGGCTTCTGCTGGATAACTACGTCCCTACCCTTTTCTTCACTCTTCTGTATTTATTTATTGTGTGGCGAGGACCAAAGTATATGCAGAATAGACAGCCAATTTCATGTAGGAGCATTTTGGTAGTTTATAACTTGGGACTCACCCTCCTCTCCCTATACATGTTCTATGAGGTTAGTGTATGATTTTTTATATGATTTTTATTTTGTTGTTTTTTTTTAAATATTGACTTCTCTTTTCTGAAAGACAGAGACAAATGTATTTTAAAAAGGTTATAGTAAAGTGAAAAAAATGAAAGTGGAAGCAACTTGCACCTGAAATAGATAAAGCAGTTTGGTCCTATGTATTACATATAGCAATATATTCAAGCTGTGGACATCTGTGTCATTTTGTTATAAATTGGTAAAAACGTTACAAAACGATGTGCTAATAGTAATGAACGGCACCGGTCACACTATTGAGCTGCGATACAGTGCACTGCATACAGCAGTTTTGTGCGTTTAATGCACAGCAGTGCCATTCGAAACGATGACTGCCACTATGTGTTAACACAGCGGGACTTCACACTACATCGCAAGCGCAATGTTCCGCTGCATTAAAAAAACTGCATAGTGTGAATGTAGCCCAATTGTTATTATAAATGTGGTTTTGTAATCTCTGTTTTAATATGACTTCCAGTCTAGTATATTTTAGGGGAATACTCTCAGATAACTACATATTGCTTGATATTGATGGCTTTCAATTTGATTAATAAATAACAATTCCTTTAGCTTATGCCACTAGCTTCCTCAACTAATTCAATTTATGGTATATTTAATGTCAAAAGCAGTAAACCTTCATATGAAGCCTTTTCTCAAAATGTGAACATCTTATGGCAGCAGCATGATACATTGTGACCCTTGAGATTTAAACTGTAGATATTGCAGCATGTGGATTAGTTGTGCTTTTAATAACCTTCTTGGTGTGATGGATGCTCTATGGAGGATAGTTATTTGAGTATATAATTATCTTAAGATGCATGATGTTTTCTAGTAATGATAACGCCTTAAACTCTTTTTACTTGCTATTATATATCTTAAGAGTGAATGAAGAATGTGATTGGGGTTTTAGCATGAACTTGATGTTCAATTAGGGACTGGGCTTATTCAAACAAAGGTGATTAATTCAGTAAGCAGTGGGACCTCAAAAAAACTGCATTATGACCTAAAAACAATGCCTTAGGGCTAGGCCACACCGATGCGCTTTTAAGCGTGATCAGATTAAGTTTTTAAAAGCACACATTAGTGTGGCCCAGTTGAAGTGATGTGACCACACTAATGCGCTGCACGTATTGGAAAATTGCAAGGCACGCAGAAGAACATTGTAGTGTGGCCTAAGTGTAATTTACCATTTTTTCACAATCGGAATAAAAATTCCACTGTGAGGTTCTGAGATTTCAAAAATCGCGATTCCAGTGCGGTTTTTAAGCGTTTGCGCTTTTTTCTTTAGCAATAACGCATGTGATTGCTCATAAAAATGCAGATCGCGTGTGTGCAATTCACAAATGGATGCGCAATCGCATTGCACACGAAAACACACATTTTCGGTGCATTGCCGCAATTGCAATGTTTGGGGGGGGGATTGCATGCGCAAACACATCAAAATCGAGCTAGTGTGGCCTGGGCTTAAAATAATTTGCCCACTTATTGAACTAATTGCTTTTATTTATCCAGGGTTTAGCAGGCTGTTTGTAAAAGCAACCTTATGGAGGTAGCCAATATGCAATTAGAATTGTTTGTGCACTAGAATTCTATTTTTTGTATGTATTATATTTTTGATCTATTGTTGCACTTTAATATGGATGTACAACAGCCCAACTTTCTATATATCTAGTGTGGCCTAGCCCCGAATCATGCGTTAAAAGAAGTTTTTTCAGCTCAGTTTTCTAACTTTTTTTGCATAATTATTTGTAGAAAACGTTTATGCAGAAACATCTAACAATGATACCAGATATGCGTAGGTACTTTTCCTGTACAGGAGGCCCCCCCTTTTTTTTTCTTTTTCTCCAAAAATAACAAAGATAAAATCAAAGGTGAATTTCACACAAAAATTGTAGCAAAATTTTTGAATTTTGAATTGAACACAAATGTAAAACACTAACCTCTCCTAAATAAAACGGTATGCTCTATATTTTGAACAGCCTCAACTTTTTTGGAATCTACTTTCAGCTACGTAATGGCCATTTCTCATGCATACATGCAGATTTCTTGACACAGTTCTTCATAGGTCTTCATGCTTTTAGGAGATTTTGTGAAAGGAAAAGAAAAAGATTCAAAGTTACCTACATGACAAAAAATCCACTAACTATTAATCTCACACATGTCCTCAATCAAATGGTATGCTACATGCGTGGACATACAAAGAAACATGGACACCAACTAACTCCAAATGCGACATATGTATAAGTGCAATTACAAGAAAAAAAATCATAGTACTCTGTATTTTGGACAGACTTGAAAATAGCCTTAACCCCAAGGCTGTGCTTTTAGTGCATACTTCCATTTTCTTTTGACATAACCCCCCTTTCCTGGGAAACTAAATATATTTGGAATCTTCATACCCTCAGCTATGTAACAGCAACATTCTTTTCTTTCATACATGCAGAATTGTAGACAGAGTTGCCCAAAGAATTTCACACTTTTAGAAGATTGTAGGGAACTTACCCTTTTCCCTGCTCCTCCGCCGCTCCGTTGTAATTTTCTGGATCAATGAATGCATGCGTCATGTCATGTCAGTGCGGCACAAAGGTTTAAAAATGCCACTGTCCTTCCCCAGGATGCCTGCTTGTAGCTATCGCTACCCCTGGCTCCCCTTTTTTTTTGTTTGCTATTTCCTACCTCAGTATCAGCTCTGTTCCAATACCCAGCCTACAGCCACTTATCTGCATTCAGTACCAGCTACTTACCTTTCTGCCTGTTCCAGTATCCAGCCTCTCACCTGCAACCAGTACCCAGCTGCTTACCTTTTCACCCTGTTCTAGTTACCAGACACTTTTTGCAACCAGTATCCATTTACTGACCTTCTACCAGGATCCAGTTTCTCACCTGCAACCCGTATCCAGTTACACACCAACAACCCAAATCCAGTTATTCTTCTACATCCAGAATCAATTTCCAAACTTCCATCTTCCTGTGTCCTTTTCGGACTATTCCTGTTCCAATCCATACTTTATTTTTTCAGGCTAAACCTGGTTTACCTGGTAAACAATCCCAAAAACTTTGTATTATTTGAATTTACATTTCTTCGTAGACTTTTACGCTTTTAGGAGATTTTAAGTGTAAAAAAAAAAAAAAAATGATTCACAAAGCTAGAACTTTTGCCAACCTTCATGATGAGTACGAAAATATCACTAAATACCAATCTGCCTCATGTCCTTAATCAAACAGTATGCTACATGTGTAGATGTGCCCAGAAACACAGCCACTAAGTAACCCTGAAGGGGTTGAAAAATTTCAAAGAAATCTTCAGCTTCATGATGTTTTAATTCTTTCAGACTTCCCTTCAGAATTCTGCACACATATCTTTTTTAGAAATTTGGACTTACTGCAGATTTTCAGGGGGGAAAAGTGGTGAAGAAGGTTTAACCTTCGAAATCTTGACCAAATCGCCAGTAGAAATAAAAAAAAGCCCTCTAAATATTGTTCTCCCACATGTCCCACAGTACCCTATTTGCATCAATGTATGTTGAGAACCTCCTAGCAAACATACTCAAAAGGAGCCAATGTATATTTTTGGGGGCTCCCTTCAAGCTTTAACAATCAATTTTGCTTACTAAAGCACCTTTTTTAAAATATAAGAGCGTTAAAGTGTTTGATAGCAAATAAACCAATAAAAGCAATAAAAAAAAAGTTGGGTAGATATGTCATTCTTCACAAAGAACCCAATCCATCGCTATAGATTTTAGTATTGGTTTATGAGAATGTCCGTTTTTCTCATTGTTTTTTGTGGGTAAAATCTGGTAATAAAACAAGCCCCCCTTTTTAGTGCTATTCAGTGAATCAATGGTATTGAGAGACGCATAGGTTTTTGAACACTTACTGATCCTAAAAATTCAATTCTCTCTATTTTTGGACCTGTGCAAAATTTCCTAATTGAGGCTTAGTTTTTCCTTGAAATTGCTGGAGTAATAATCAGCGTTTACTTTGCTGATTCCCCTGGGACATTTTGGCAGCTTGGAGAAGACCACAATTTTCACTAATTCTGTGTGTGTATCACATTAAGATTGTTTGTGTGTGTTTCCTTGGAATGTGGGCATAAATGCCTATTTTCCAATCCAAAATCCAATCTAAAAAATTACTTCCTGGAAAGCGAAGTGATTTTCTTTATTGATTATGATCAGTATAAATGATCAGTTCTGATCTGATCTGTGCCCTCAGTAGCAAAAACATAGAACATTGTCTACTCGGTGTCATTAATACATTAATATTTTTGTTTTTAAAGTGGAAGAGGTGCAACCATAACAAATGAATAAATTAATAGTCAAAAAGCATCATGTTTCCTTAGAATTTTTAAATGCTCTGTGATTGGTTTAAAGGAGAACTAAACTTACATTTTTTTTAATGTGAAGGTTTTTCTCCCCAGAACACCTATACATTGTAAGTTACATTTAGCACATGTGAGAAATAGATTCTGTAAATAAGAAAGCTTCCGTGTTGTTGCTAGTACAACCCACAGCCCATGAAGTCATCAAAGAACCACACCCCCTGGCTCCAGTATTCCCTGTCTCTATGCACAGAGTGTTTTCTATACACCAATATGGAAGACTTTTAAAGCTGCTTGTTACCCAGCAATTTATTTACCAGTCAGTGTGATTTGCTGGTAAATAAACTGCAGGGTAACAAGCAGCTTTTAAAGTCTTATCAGGGACTTCCATATTCCATCTTTTGCTAGCAAAAGATAAAGCTTCCAATTCTCTGCTTATACAGTGTTGTCGCCCCGGGTAAGGCACCAGGTTTAAGAACACACAGTTCTGAACGTCACAAGTTCAAATCCCCAGACTTACCTTTATTTTTTGTTTCCATTATGTTCCTAGTAAAAGATACTACATGTACCAGTGTTCTAGATAGTATCTCTGTTATCCTAGAGGTAAGAGCTCTGCTTTTAGCTAGACAGAGTAAATGTACAATTTGTAGGTTCTATTCCCCAGACTTACTTTTATTTTTTTTAATTTTTGCTGAAATGTTAGTATTCCGTTTCTGTCTATGAAATACACTGCAAAGATTACTTTTCTTTTTGTATCAAAGTAAAGGATTATATCATTGTTAGGACAACTGAAATCCCTGTTCTGTGTTATGTGATTGGCTGTCAGCTTCTAGGAAGCAAGGCTTCAACTTCCTTGTTATGATCTGTTGAGCACTACAGAGCATGTACCTGTACGCAGACACTTAGCTGGGGGTTTGTGGGAGTTGACCCCCTATTACTCACTGGTTATTTTCATAAATCATCCAATGGCCACAGCAAAGGGAGAGGTGAGACACTGCTTGTTGTATGTTTGTGAATGTGCCCTGTCTATTGGGACAATGTTGTCTGGAGACTTTAGTTCTCCTTTAATACTGAAAACCTATCCAACATTTTTTTATGTGGACTTGAATCCCCTAAACCACCCTACTCCCATTAAAAGTACTCAGCATGGGCACCTAGGTCTTTACCCCCTGTGTTAAACTTAGATCAGCAGTAATACTTACCTAACCTTTAGAAATTAGCTCTGTCTCCTCTGTTATGAAGAGGGTGGAGATTTGAGCAAGAGACCTATAACAGGAGAACAAAGGCCAGCACACCCCATCATAGTTTAGAAATATAGCAAGGCTTATCACCTAATAATGTCAGTGAGTGCCTGTATTATTTAGTGTGTGTACAAGACTTGAGGGTAGTAATCAACGTACTAAAGCAGGTCTAATGTTTTATATATTGAGAGTACAACTTGTAATCTGTTAAATATATTTTTATTTGACTAGTTTTAAAGTGTATACAAAATAAAAATAATATTGGGAGACAAATTAATATGCAAGAGGATAACGTGTTATAAAACATTAAAAAAACATAGATATGCCCCGCCAAAGAAAATATATGTATGTAAATATATATACCATCCATAAGGGAAGCACTCACAAGGGACTTAATTAAATCTTGTACAAAATGCCTTTATTGCAGTTCAACGCGTTTCCACCCACAGGGCCGTCGTCAGGAACAAAGAATAATCAAATACCATACACATTATATACCACATGATCCTAAAACTCCACCCCCCTCACATGTGACCAAGATTAACCCCTTCATAGAGTAAAAGACCTCTTTTATTCTATGAAAGGGTTAATCGAAAAGGAGAACTAAACTTAAATTTTTTTAAACCTAATGTGAAAGTTTTTCTCCCCAGAACACCTCTACATTGTAAGTTGCATTTAGTTCATGTAAGAAATAGATTCTGTAAATAAGAAAGCTTCCTTGTTGTTGCAAGTACAACCCACAGCCCATAGTCTATGTGAGACCTTGAAAACTTAAATTTTATACAAATAATTATAAAAATTTTAGACCAGCAATTTCTTAATGTCTACAGATGAAGAGTTAATAAATCTGGGTCCAAATCACTGGTATGTGAACTCCCTATAAAATACATTTGAAATTACAGTATTGTCTAGGACAAACACTTTGTTTCTTTGTTCTGAAAATCCTGAGTATCATGACACTTAATCGGTTTAAAAGTGTATTACCACAGTCAGTCTTATAGTATTATCTCAAATTCTTAAAGGAATAGTTCACTGCAATAGTGACTATCCCTTTTCTATATTGATTGAAGCCATTCAAAAAAAAAAAAAAAACTATCCCTTTTCTACATTGATTGAAGCCATTCCCGACTGCTTCCTGCTTCTGTTACACTATAACGCACATTATCGGGCATGGGCGTTATAGCGTAACAGAAACAGGAAGCAGTCGGGAACTGTCAGAGCGGCCCCGCTGGATCGCAGGAAAGGTAAGATCTTCTGGAGTTCGTTCCTGGCTATCTAAACATTGATTGAAGAACAGGAGGTAAGGGATAGCTCCTTAACCTCCCGGGCTTCAATCAATGTAGAAAAGGAATAGTTCACTATTGAAGTGAACCATTCCTTTAAGCAGAATTGTGTAAGTTCTAGCTCAACTGCTGCATTTAACAACCAACTATGTCATAGTTAAAAATATTTTTAAACATTTCTAGGGACACTTTTTTGGGATTCAAACAAAAATGTGAACACTGGGTATCGTATTCTAAGCCACACTCACAACAGACCACACCTAGCAGCACACATATAAGCAATCCCCAATGGAACCATGAGGACTTCCAATATCTGTATCTCTTCAAGTAATTACCAATCAAACAATAAGATTACTAAGTAAAGGCACCACAGAATGAGAGCAGTGACACAAAGTGAGAACAGACCGTAAAGGGTCTCAAAGTAAGGACAGTAAAGGTTCTATACAGTGAGAACATAAAATGGCTTATGTAGTGAGGACATACAGTAAAGGTCCCATACAACAAAAAAAGACATTAAAAGTCCCCATACAGTAAGAACAAAAAATTCCCATACAGTGTGAACAAACAGAAATTGTTGTTCATATACAGTCAACAGACAATACAAGGCCCCATACAGCAAGAACAGACAGTTAAAGGTCCCATTCAGTAAAGCTTTGTACACACATTAGATAATTGTCGCCAAGATATAGCCAATGAATGACATATCGCACAATTATAATGCAATAAAACAAGTACAATGACCGTAATAGAGATGACATTATACTGCTGTTGAACTGGTAAATATAAATGCCCACAACACAGACTGGTAAATATAAGATGCTCTGCCCACACAGACTTGTAAATATAAGATGCCCTCGTGCCCAGTCCTAACTTATTGATACATAAAAGATGCCCTTGTGCCCAGGCCCAGCTCACACAGACGGTTAAATATAAGATGCCCACATGCCCAACTCACACAGATTGGTACATATAAGATGTCCTCATGCCCAGGTAAAAGAGATTAGTACATATAAAATGCCCTTGTGCCTATCCCACACAGATTAGTACATATAAGATGCTCTTTTGCCTATCCCACACAGATAAGTACATATAAGATGCCCGTATGCCAAGCCTATACAGACCGGTACATATAACATGCTCTCATTCCCAGCTCACACAGACTGCTACATATAAGATGCCCTTATTGCCAACTCACACAGACCAAGTTGTAAATAACATGTGCCAAGCACTGCCCACACAGACAGTCACTTATCAGCCTATGATGAGCAGAGCAGGCCCCAAGTGGCTACGTGAACTCACTACAAATGTGGAAGTTAGTGCAAACCCACACTGCCACCTTTCTAGTGGACCACAGGAGTCATAAGCAAATGTTTTACATTTCTTAATGGAAGCGACGCCTCTGAATAGGCCCCCTGCAGTAAAGAACAGAACGTAAAACGGCCCACGGACGCAGAAGCTGGAGAGCCACGTCATGTGCTCCAATGTCTTGTGAAGTCTGTGTATATATATATATATATATATATATATATATAGCAACAAAGTTCCAATAGGTTAATAGTTTATACATTTCTTCCTGTTTCCCCTTTCAGTGGGTAATCCCTGTCTGATATATGAGGTTATAAAAGAAAAAATTGTAAATTTTATTACTGTTTATGCCATCCTCTTTGCCAATAGCTTTACCCTATTTACAGTTTCAAGTCAAACTATACAACTTTAAAGGGTATCTTTAATACCCCCTCCACTTTTTAAAACCGTCACTGTAACATTTTTTTTCCTTTAGATATCCAGTCATTCAGGTGCCTTATTATTCTTCTCCTCTGTACAGTTTTGCTGTAGCTGGAATGGTACCAACTTGTATATGTGAATTGCATACTGGGAAATTCCCCCTCCCAGTGCTGCCTCATAGCGATACTTTTTTCAAAGCAAAACAAGTCCCCGATTAAAGGAACAGCACACTCGAAAAGGGAACTATTCTTTTAATGTATAGATTGAAGTCCAGGAGGTTAAGAAGCTTTGTCTTACCTTCCATTCTTCAATCAATTGAGCAGGAGCCAGGGACGAAAGGTAAGTGTATTTACCTTTCACACAATACACCGTTGCAGAAATGAAATTCTCCAACTGCTTCCTGATTCTAATCCACTATAGCGCATATGCGCGATATTGTATGTTATAGTGGATTAAAACCAGGAAGTGGTCAGAGATTTTCATCTCTGCAGCGGTGGATCTCGCGAAAGGTAAATATACTTACCTTCGTCCCTGGATCCTGCTCAATTGAACGGGAGGTAAGGCATAGCTTTTTAACCTCCTGGGCTTCAATCAATACATTAAAGGAATAGTTCACTTTTCGAGTGAACTATTCCTTTAAAGTCCTGCAACAACACACACCTTAAAAGTAGGTGCTGCTTACATGTATTCATTCATAGATTTAGAGAAGTTAATGATAAACCCACACCCTCCACTATTATCCCTTTAATATGTACGCTTAAAGAAAAAAAAAAGAATTCAGAGTTGCAGGGGGAGGAATATCCAGTGAATTTAGCACAGCTCTGTGCAATGCATTTCTCATCACTGTATCTACTTATAGGTGAATGTTGAAGAGTACGGTATGTAATTCATAATATTGTCTTTTTAAAACTGTACTGCATAATTCTACAGCATTAGCTGCTATGGCCCACGTTAGAACATCCTTTAGACAGATACACAATATATAGAAAATTGGGCTGTTGTACATCCATATTAAAGTGCAACTAGAGACCAAAAATATAATACATACAAAAAACAGAAAGTGCACAACAATTCTAATTGCATATTGGCTACCTCCATAAGGTTGCTACTACAAACAGTCTGCTAAACCCTGGATAAATAAAAGCAATTAGTTCAATAAGTTGGCCAAATTATTTTAAGCCCAGTCACCACGTCAAGGTTGTTTTCTTTAACTGGGTCCTAACCTACTGGTACTTGCCTATTTGGCTACATGAGCTGACAGCTTCTTCTGTGTGGCCTGGATGCTTGAAGCTGACTCTCTAGTTTAAAGTACTTTGCTCAACGAGCACATGACCTAACTCTGGGTGGAGTACAATTACCCAGAAGGCTTGGTCAAACCTTCAATGTAACACACAATATATAGAAAATTGGGCTGTTGTACATCCATATTAAAGTGCAACTAGAGACCAAAAATATAATACATACAAAAAACAGAATTCTAGTTCACAAACCCTGGATAAATTAAAGCAATTAGTTCAATAAATTGGCCAAATTTAGGTCCTATGCTCGTTGAGCAAAGTACTTTAAACTAGAGTCAGCTCATGTAGCCAAAAAGTCAAGTACCAGTAGGTTAGGACCCAGTTAAAGAAAGCAACCTTGACGTGGTGACTGGGCTTAAAATAATTTGGCCAACTTATTGAACTAATTGCTTTTATTTATCCAGTGTTTAGCAGACTGTTTGTAGTAGCAACCTTATGGAGGTAGCCAATATGCAATTAGAATTGTTTGTGCACTAGAATTCTGTTTTTTGTATGTATCCTATAGACAGATCTTCTACTTAAATACAGTTTGCCCAGGGATTCAGTGTCGGACTGGACTGTTGGGGTTCACCAGGAAATCTGAGACCAGGGGACTACCTTTCATATCTCTATTATCACCCATTCACATTTCTATCATACTCCTACTGACTCCTATTGTTTATTAAAATATATTTCTTACTGTCACTTCTGTGTTTAGATTTTATCACTTTTCTTGTTTAAATGTCCTGTGGGCCCACTGGGAGATTTCCCTGTAGCCCTGTGGGCCAGTCCGACACTGCAAGTATTTAATATATGACCGCAAAAATCCCAAAGATTGCCATTATAGCCTTTTGATCTTTTCCTTACTTAGTGGATTTGTCTGTGGGGACTTTCATGCTTAGATACATTTCAGGTGGTGTTGTCATTCAGTAAGCTCACCTTACAGTGTGTCACTTATTCACATGCTGGATTAAGATATTACAAGAATGGGAGGTAAAGGAACTATGGGCCATATTTATAAAGGTGTGGCTTTGCCTAGCGATACTTAGCGATACTGCGCCTTTAATGATCACTATCTCAATAGTAATACGGGGGATCATAGATTTACGATCCACCACAGAATAACATTGCGCTAGTTTACTACCGCATGGCATTCTATGATAGAGTGGTCGTACATTTTTTACCACTTTCTGTAAATGTCTGATTAGTCCTAAATGTACGGCCGTGGTCATACAATAACAAAAACCTGTGGTATTGCAAACTTAATAGTGCTCCTTCGACTGCTTCCAGCGTATATTATACTGATAGCAGTTGTACCCGGCGTTGCCTGTGTACACATGTGGGTATAGTATTTTTTATGTGCAGGTGTCTGTTTGGCTTAGATGGAAGAGAGGGAAAAAGTGCACAGTTGGTAATGTACGTCATGTATTTTATAGTTATGAGTTGAGGAGGTGACATTGTTTGAGGGACGTATAGCACATATGTTTATAGCAAAACCTAATATACAACATTATCAGTTTTTCAACATATGTAAATATACATATGTTGTGGTGAAACTGCTACATAAAATTTGCTGTAGGGCAAACATGTTGATTGCAACCGAAATTTCGCAGCACTTGAGTGACTGATGGGCGTCAGTGTCTTTGAAGCATGTGACGTGCGTCTCTTTGTCTGTGTTGTTAAAGTCCATTCTGTTGCGCTGTCGGAGCCCTATGTGTATTTATTAAGCGTGCTCTATTTTTTGCACATTAGTTAGCAGTATGTCACTTTGTTTACACTTTAACACTTTATACCGTATATACTCGACTATAAACCGAGTTTTTTAGGCTGTAAAATCAGCCTGAAAAATCGAACTCGGTTTATGAGTCAGTAACTTACATGAGAAATCCGGAAGTCACTCCCACGCTCCCTATTCTGGCGCGCCGGCTGACGTCACTGCATGGTGCCGAGTAGTGACGTCAACCGGCGATTCAGTATATATATGGCCTTTTTCTCCTCACAGCGGTGTCCCATCACCAAAGGAGATAATAACTCTCAGGACAAGATTTACTGCAGAAAGATTCAAGAAAGGTATGCCACAGAAGGTACCCACTGAACTGGGTGGGAGGGTAAGGGTTCAGATGTTTGAAAACTACAACTCCCAGCTACTAAAGCATGCTGGAGGTTGTAGTCTCCAAACATCTGGAGGCTTTAGTAGTCTTTTAAATGGACAGCAGAATTCTCATACAGTAATAGCCATATCCAGTGTGGCTATTACTGTATGGGAAATCTGCTGTCCATTTAAAGGGCAACTAAAAAGTAAAACAGAATCAGAAGGAAAATGTTGTCTATTGTTGCCTTCTGATTCTGTATTATTTTGAGGCTTTAGTCTGATTTTAGATTGTTTTGAGGCTTTAGTTGCCATTTAAATGGACAGCAGTAGTCCCATAATGTAGTCCCATATTGTAATAGCCATACTGGATTTGGCTATTACTGTATGGGACTACTGTATGGAAATTCTGCTGTCCATTTAAATGGCAACTAAAGCCTCAAAACAATCTAAAATCAGAAGGCAGTAGTGGTCATAATATCTACCCTCGACTTATACTCAAGTCAATCACTTTTATTATTTTTTTTCTGGTGAAAATAGGTACCTTGGTCTATATTCAGGTTGCTTTATACTCGAGTATATACGGTACTTGCTCAAGGACCACTTTATATTGACTATTAGATCCCAACCAATAAAGTTACTTTCTGGTCCGAATTGAAAGTGCGATGATGTCTTTATCTGATGTATTGAATTAGATCAACTGGACTTGAAGTTTAGTTCTTGAAGACGTTTCGCTAGTCATCCGACTGGATTTCTCAATTCAGAAGGTGAATATATATATTGATATACCATGACCTGGATGAATGAGAACCTTCACAAGCCATGATGTCTGTGTTCTTTTAGTTGTAACTATCTGTGAAGTGTGTGACGTGGGCATGTCTGCGGTGGGCGGGGGCATGGCATTCTAGTGTGTGTATGGTCTGGGGGCATGTCTGTGATGTTGTGGTGTCCAGGTGGCTTGGTGGTTGTGATATTTGTGGGCATGGGGGTGGTTTTGGGGGGTGTGCCTGTTATGTTTGGAGGCATGGACAGGATGTTTGTGGATGTGGGTGTGATTCTGGGATGTACCTGTGATGTTTGGGGGCATGGCCATGATGAATGAGGGCTTTTTTGGGGGGGTGACCACAATATCTGGTGGCATGCTTGCAACATTTGGGGGCACTGCTGCGATGTTTGGGGGCGTGGCCTTGATGGTTGGGGTATGAGCATAGCTGTGATATTTGGGGGTGTGGCGCTTTAAATTTCTTAGCATGACAATGATCCCTTTCATAGGGCGTAGCCGTTATATGGATGCATTCAGAGGTGTGGCTGTGAGGTGAGCACATACATACATACATACATACATACATACATACATACATACATACAAGATTTCTACTTTATAGTAGATAGCGTGCATGCCCTCAAATTATTAAATGATCTGGTAATATGGTTACTAATTTGTTAATATAATTTTCTTATAATATTTTTTAAAAAACAAGCACGCTTTTCATAGTACATTTGTCAGAAAAGGTTGGTGCCCAATAATAAAGCAGACCTAAATTACATGCATCATGGGATTTGTACTGTGACAGCATTGAAGATGTAATTGAATATTCAGTTCCACCTGGCTGTGCTATTAAACACACCTTAGCAGAGCTGCACTGTTAAATGATATGACAAATAGGCAACTGGTAATTTTTCATTTATAATCATACATGTATGATTTAGTATATTTTTTATAGGAAAATGTACATTATGTTTTATAATAATGGAAGAAAAATATGTATGGTAATGTATTCATTAGTATCTTGAGGTGCAATAGCTCATACCCTCCTTTAAATAGGTTAAATAGGTACACTATTTAGAAACAATTGACCAAAATATTACATTGGCCAGTCATTCGTCCCTAAAATTTAGTCCCCTGTGTATCTGGCCTAAAAGTAGAACTACTTGAAAGATCCACCCTGAATGTTCTGTTAACAGTAGCATAAGAATATTAGAACGATCATGTATCCAATATTAAGTGCAGACAGCTAATTTCTACATAGTGGCTGCTTAGAAGCAAATAAAAGCAATTATTCACCTGTCGTCTGTTTGTACATAATGCTGACATGCCCTGTGTTTTTTTTTTTTTTTTTTTTTTGATTACAACTGTCAATTTGCCACACATTTCACATATTGTAACTTTACATTTTAAAGGTTATTAAGGGAATCTTTGGGCTTTAATACATTTTTCTGATTTATATAACAGAAACTGCTGATTAAAATGATGCCTTGTTTGCCTTTCCAAATATTTCTAAAATGCAGCATTATAAAGTGTAGCAATCTAACCAGAAAACAAAGCCCCTGGTGTTTTCTTCTTTCCCTGTTTTACAGCTTGGTATACTCATCCAGTATGCCTGGTAGAGAGAGAGATGAATTCTCTATAATCAGCTACTTTATCTCGCTATGGGTAGAGGGGATTAAAAAGATGATTGTTAATGCTAGTCAAAGATTTCCATGTCTTTATTAACTTGCCCATACATGGGCAGATGCTTTTCAGAAATCCAATTAGAAGAACCGATCGCAGTTTCCCACTAGAAATAGACCCAAACCCGGTTCTAAAGCGTATTTCACAGATCAGCTGGATTCTGTTTTTTCCAAATCGCAGAACTGTTTTCGAAAATCCTTAGACATTCGAAAATGTTTAAATGTAAAAATCCAGAATTTCCGAAATTTAGAATTGACAAAATCGAAAAGTTTCAAAAATTTCTAGAAATCTCTAAAACACTTTGTGGAATGCCAAAACAGGAAGCGCATGAAGTTTCCGGTACTAGGACATTTGCCCATTGGTACATATTCCCCAGACCATTTCCCAGGTCCCTGAGCCATTTACAGTAAGTTACCATTACTATTTATACCTTTAAGCAGAACTTTAGGATTTTTTTGACTCTCATTCGGTCTACTCCCATTTTGGATTTTGTTTTTTTTAAAAATCTGCAAGTGGAACAGATTTCAACAAATTCGGCCATGTCTATTCCCCACCTTTCACCTCCAATGTTCTGCTGAATTTACCTTTAAAATTTTCCCTCTGAACCGATCTTTGTGATCCACCCAATATTGTCCAGCGATCAATCAGAAAAATGGAAAACCAATATCAATATTTTGAGCTATTCAACTTTCCTGAATTGCTTGAAATATCAATGCAGTGTTTGGGGTTTAAGGCTGAGGCCACAATGTAGCGCTTACGATCACTCCGGAAACAGGCACACAATTGTGTGATTGCGCATGCGTTTCCAGCACGCAACCACATGTGCGCTGCAATTTACGGATCGCAATTCAAACACACAAGTGTGGCCACCACAACTGGGCCACGCTAGTGTGCACCTGTTAACATGGATCGCATTGCGTCTGAACAAAACACGCTGGTGTGGCTTAGCCCTAATGATGTATTTTTGTAAAGCGATCACTAAAAGACAAAGGAGATGTTCCAATTAGCAGTTCTGGCTAAACTCTTTAGTTGCTGACATCTTGAATGTGATGTGAAGACTGTTTAGCTCCTCTCCTCTGAAACTTGCTTGATCCCTTTCTTCATAAGCCTCCAAAAGCAGAGATCGTGTGGTGTGTGCGCTCACCGCGTGCGTGATGTCACGGTGCATATGACGTGATGTCAGCATGTGCCCAGACGTGACGTCATCGGGCCGCGCTTGTACAGCGCGACGCGTCTGTGTGCGCACACGGACCACACGATCCCTGCTTTTGGAGGCTTATGATGAAGGGGATCCAGCAGAGGGGAGGAGCTAAACAGTCTTCACATCCAAGATGTCAGCAAAGGTAGGCTCAGGAGGGACCTAGGGGAAAAAAGGGGGGGAAAGATTTTAAACAGCTGCTGCTTCCAATTTAACTTAACTTGCTATTACAGTGTACTTATCCTTTCACAGGGTGATGTTACAATGACTGCTAACCGGACAAATTAGTTTAAAACTCACACTATCCGATATATCGGGTTTTGCGTGGGTTTAACACTAATTTTCACTTTTTTAAAAATAGCTCTGTTTAGTTTATGTAGAAAAGGCTAAGTTAAGTTTTGCGCAAACATTTTTCACGGAACTTAACACCTTTTCTATGGAAGTGTTAAACGCACGTCTCACCTGACCGTCTCAATCCCGCAATGCAGTAAGTCTTGCAACGGAGTGTACAGCGTTACTAGATTGCAGTCAGCTGAAAAGCGTGGTTTTGATTTATGCATTGGCCTGTAAATATTTTTTCTAACTATATCTATTAAAATGTAAAAAATTGATCGCCAGGGTGGATATTTACTGCTCCGGAAATTATTCAGTAGGCTTACCAAATGTTTTATCTTGTATTCTATCTTTTAGAGCACACGTGGGGAAAAGTTATAATAAAAAGGAACATATGTTATATTAATACTGCCATACATAACATGTTAGTGGGGTTTTTTTTTGGTTTTGTGTACCTATTTATAAACTGGTGAATTTTCACTGCATTGTGTTGTTGCTGGCAAAAATGATCTAAAATGCATGGCAACATTAATTTAGTAACACAGCAAGGCTGTAATTGGTAGAGAAGATAGATTTCTGTATTTATGATAAATAGTCTAACACCTCCGTGGTAAATTTTACACAATCATTCTATAATTACACCTTCCAGTAAGTAAAGCAAATGAGATATTTAGCTAACATTTCACTAAAGCTAGGTACACACAGTACCGATAAAGCCCCAATACTGTCGGATCCAACAGTATCTGTACTGTGTGTACCTAGCTTCTTCGAAAGAGCGTGTGCCCGCCGAACGTGCAGGTTGGCCGATCGCTTGTTCGGAAAAGAGTGAAAATTTCCCTCGGCTGCGGTAGACTCCCTATAGGAGAATGCTTCTATATGTGTGTATGCAGATCTTTGAAAAATGATTTTTTCACTATAGTGTCCCTATAAGTATAAATAGGCATCTTTTATTGTACTTAATTTGCTGTTAAGGACACAAGGAATTTATATATTGTACAAGACTCCAGGGATGGGTCATGGATGGAAGATACATATCTCCTATTTTTGGTCTTGTTTCCTTTTAATGCCAGTACATTGGGGGTTAACCTGCTGCAGGAAGGAATGTCTGCAAGGAGCTCTGGGAAAGGGGAGTGTGTGATTGCCTGAGCAGGTGTATTGCTGATGAGCTGTGCAGGCTGGAGGGTGTGTGGATCAGAGCTCCTGGCTGGATTTCCCAGTGTTACAAGGAAGGTAACCTTCTTGCTAAAAGAAACACTGAAGTGTGTCAGTAAATCAACTGTGTTTTATTTGCAAAGTCTTTAAAGTTTGGGCTGCTGAAGAAAGCTGGACTTTTTCCTTTGTGTTGGATTACAAAGTGAACTGCATAATTTGAATTGCTGAGTGAAGCTGCATTTCCTTTTTTCCTGTTTGACTGTTTTTCTGCAGATGCCAAATTTATGTTGCAAATAAACAAAACCATTATTTTGAACTTTGAGGCTGCCTAAACTGTGTGAACTTGATCCCAGATCCCCCTGAATATTACAATATATATATGGCTAGCACTGAAAAACAGTGATGTTTGTTTTCCTATAAACCTATGAGGTATCTATGAGAATTGGAAGAAATCACTTGCTTTGTAATGTCTAAATGTTAGTTGTATGGTTTAAAATTAACAGAGTAACACCACAAAGCGCTAGTGCTTTTCCCTACACACTTATTTGTTTAGGGATCAAAAGTACAACGGCAATGCTTTCGTCTTTCAATAAGCCAGAAATGTTTATTTTAACATTAACATTTTGTCTTAAATTTATAAACACTGTTGGTGTTTATAAGCACATCTCTGGTTCAGTGCGAGCTAAAGGTGCCCATACATAGAACTCGCCTCCTGACCAATCCCGTGACATTCAAGCAGTTGTACAGGAACCGCCTAGCACAATCCTTTTTTGTGACGGGTCAGTTTGGGAACAGGGATTTTAAAGTAAAGAAATAAGAAAGGAAAATAGGTGTAGAAGCCACTTTCCCTATATTTCTAAAAACTAATTACGCTCAAGTTTTAAAAAATGTGCACCTCGTGTAATTTTCCTTTAATGTCAGAGCACAATGACTCTTAGAATGCTTAGAGAATTCTGCAATAATTTCCTTCTCAGTTGCAAGCAATGGTTACGGTTCTAAGGAGCAAATTACAGCAGACAATTTTGTAAATATTCTCTTATTGTCGACTTTTGTAACTTGTCTACAACAATGTTAAAATTACACTTTATATAGGGGCCGATACAAAAAAAGATTTATAAATCTGGAGCGACAAATCAGATGTTGTCTACCAACAGTAACACAGTAAAAAGCTAAGTTCTGATTGGTCACTACACATAAATAGCTCAGGCAACCTTTATGCACATTTTATTCCATCTGCCCCATAGTGTTTGCAGAGTTTCTGCATGATTTTCTTATCAACTACACATAGTTGGTGTTTAAAGCTAGGTACACACACTACAGATTTCTGAAAGATGACAGACAGGATCTGCAAGATCTGTGTTCCCTTGGCCGCAGACAACTCCCCTATAGGGAGTCTACCGCGGCTGAGGGAAATTTTCCTTCTTTTCCGAATGAGCGTCCGGCCGACCCAATCGTTCGGCAACCGCATGCTCGTTAGGAAAAGTAAGGTACTGTGTGTACCCAGCTTTAGTCATGCAAGGGAATAAGACTTAATATTTCCATAGATCTCTGTAAATGTTCCCCACAAGTCATAACATTAATTTAACCCACTTGCAAGTGTTAATGCCATATGAAAACTCTCATTAGCTACATGTATAACTATTAACTTCTTTTCTAGTTGGTGACAGGAGTTTGGGAAGGAGGGTACAATTTTTTCTGTCAAGATACCCACAGTGGAGGGGAGGCCGACATGAAGGTAACTTTTCATTTGTCTGCATGCATGTAAATTTTACATTGTACCCAAAGCTGTGTATTGTCATTGATTGTCAAGATATACTCGCCCGCTCACTGATTGGCTATATCTTTGCATATTTGTCACTGAATAGTGTCTGATCTGTAAACAAACTTGAATATAAAAAAAAGAGGGTAAACACCAAACAGTTTTTAAATTGTCACCTAAACTTAAAGGGATGCTGCACTCAAACAAAAGCCCCCCTCTGTAAGCGCACACACATGTATTCTCAGCTCGTCATCAATTTATATAATAAATATAAAATCACTACTTTAAATGTATACAGTGTTTGGTATTTTTAATGTAAGTAAATCTGGAACTTACTTCCATTTGGATATTTCACTATATATATAGGTCCTGACATATGGTACACAAAAGGAGTTTATTTACAGATGTCTTTGACAAACAACTATGATATTCCAGTCAGAGAACCACAGAAACTGTACATGGTAAATGATACATGTAGGCCAAAGTTAAAGGGTTAGTCCATCCCCATAGTGAGATTTTCCTGATAAGGTATGTCTGATTACCCCAAATGGTATAGCTTTATGTGTAAAAATATTAAAGGGCATGTCCACCCTCAAAACTATAATCCCCCCCACTACTGGCCCCATCATGTAGTGTAGTTTAATCCTTACCTCACATCCCAGCTCCATATGGTTATCCTGTAGCCCCCCCCCCCCCAAAGTCCCAAAAACTGCCCACCAGGAGGATAGCAGAGTCCATATAGGACACTGCCTCCTACCTGGCCTCCGGGAGAAGTTTGGCATGCGTACTGCAGCCCTTCTCCCCCTCCCTCTCCCTCCCGATTTGGATTCCCTCCCCCTAGTAAAAAAACCCTTTTTAGCAAACAATGCCCCTGTCCCCCCAGCCAGAGGCAAGAGGGAAGGTAAGTAAAGTTCTGGGCATTTTCTGATATTACAAACATAGCGGTTGGGGCTGGGGGGACAGGGGCAATGTTTGCTAAAAAATTTTTCTGAAGGGTGGACATACCCTTTAATACTAAGCTTCTATTCCACCCTAAATGCAGTCCCCACTCCATTCAATGGAAGCCTCTTCCTGGTAGAAGCAGTAAGTCATGTCAATGACAGTAACCGACTGGTTTGCCCCGAACTGCCTCCTCTGTGCATGTGAAAGCTCATAAAGTTGTCAGACAAGATCGCAACCTTTAAACAGGAAAGCAGCTGTAAATTATATCTGTTATATTCAATTAGATCAACTGGACTTGAAATGTAGTTCTTGAAGACGTTTCGCTAGTCATCCGACTGGCTTTCTCAATTGACTTGTACAAGAATCTGTGGCAATTATGTACCCTGGAAAATCCCAATTAGCATATCACAGCCAGGTGTTAAGGGTGTGATTAGATAGTGGCTAAGAGGTGTTATAGGAACGCCCAGAGTAAGGTGTTAAAACAGCATTGTACATGGCAGACAGTTGGTGTCGAACCCCCCCACCTCTATTTAGGCTTGGTTTCTTTATTTTCACATAAATGGGCGTTCCTATAACACCTCTTAGCCACTATCTAATCACACCCTTAACACCTGGCTGTGATATGCTAATTGGGATTTTCCAGGGTACATAATTGCCACAGATTCTTGTACAAGTCATTCTGAATTGAGAAAGCCAGTCGGATGACTAGCGAAACGTCTTCAAGAACTACATTTCAAGTCCAGTTGATCTAATTGAATACAACAGATATACCATGACCTGGATGAATGAGAACCTTCACAAGCAGCTGTAAATTAGTTTTTTTTTACTTTTTTTTTACACATTTAATTATGTTGTTGGGGTCATCAGGGGATACCTTAACTACTGTATATACACATTTAGATTATGGTGGTGGACATAATTTTAAATTTGATTTAAACTGAAGCATAAAAAACTGTTTGGTACAATTTATTAAATGCCTGTTAAATAGTTTTTACAGCGGTGAACAAGCCAGTCAAACATTTTTATCCCAGCACACTGGTGAATGTGATCCCTTCTTTTTCATTCATTTCACACCACACACTGAGTATGTTGTGTCACGTTCAAAATAAATGATTACGTGACACCAAAGTTTTTTGCATACCATGTTGTAATTGATTACAGATTATAACTGTTAATCTTAATAAAATGCTTGAGTGGTATGCAGACTCATTTAAAGTCCCTAAAATCAAAAGCCTGCAATATGAGGTGATTAAATGTTGCATAGTTGTGTTCATGTTGTACTGAAATTCTATATAGACACCCAGGCAGCAGGTATTCAAATGGGTTCAAGAGGCTCAGAATTGTGCGTAGGGGGTTCACCACTCTCCCAAAAACATGAGCCAAAAAGCGGTGGGAATTTGCACCTGAGGAAAGACCACACTGGTCTGAAACGTGTAGTGCTGTTTTCTCCAATAAATAACTGTGAGCACCGCTCGTTGGCTCTTGTGTGAATCCAGTTCTTGTTTGCTGTACTGAAATTTTGTTGGTCAAGGGAGGGGGAGGATTAAAGTAGAGTGGCAGTTTGGATGGAAGTAATGGTAATCTGCTGTACCATCGTGGGTGAGGCCCTAACATTTTACATCTTGATCCTGGGTACAGAAAAAGGGAGCAGGGTTAATTTACAAGTTTACCGTATAATGTAATGGTTTGATGAATTGAAGCTAATCCTTAAATAAATTGTTTTAACTAATTGTATGTTTATACTATCAGGGAGATTCAATAAAAGTTCTTATTGTTTAAAATGGTGCTAATTTTGCCCCAACCAATCAGAACTTGTGTAACATTTGTAAGCTAACATCTGATTGGTTTGGGTAAAATTAGCACCATTTTAACCGATAAGAACTTTTATTGGATTGCTACAAGTGCAGAATGCATGATATGATGTTTTTACTGTGTTTTTGCTTTATGTCAGACATAATAGGGTCACCAGTTTTGCCTTGTGTGGTCCTAAAAGTCTAAAGGTGGCCTTACATCAGTGCGATATTACTTACCCGACCGAGCGCTCATGTTCCTGCTATCCTGCCGAAACCACCTCTCCCGATCCTTTATTCGACCGATATGCGATAGCAAAATGAATGGGATTTTGCGATCGCATGTCGGACGGATATAAGATCGGGAGAGACAGTTCCGGCAGAATCGATGAACGTCGCGTGAACGCTCGGTCGGGTAAGTAATATCGCACTGATGTATGGCAACCTTTAATCGTGTTACAATATCTTGCAACTGACAGGTCTCAGTTAAACTTTCGTCCAAACAAAACAGTAAATGGCACTTTTGTCACTGGCACACTACCAATCGGTTTGATTAATCTGTAGTCTGTCAGTCTGAAAGACTGAATTGGGCCATGTGCACCACAAATTTGAGGCAAGTATTGGTGGTGCTTTTGTTACCATTGTTTTTTTTTCCAACTTTCTCATTTATTCAATATTTGCATTTGAA
Organism: Hymenochirus boettgeri; assembly: GCA_019447015.1. Classification (NCBI taxonomy): domain Eukaryota; kingdom Metazoa; phylum Chordata; class Amphibia; order Anura; family Pipidae; genus Hymenochirus; species Hymenochirus boettgeri. The sequence continues at coordinate 176,804,407 of CM033473.1, forward strand.
ATGTTGACTGTAATTATGGTTGCAAACATTATTTGGCTGGGAAATGTTGTAGGAATCCCAGCAGGTAAAACTGCTGATCCACAGAACATTACAATCTATTTAACATCCATCTTGAATTGTATGTCAACTCTGTGTATTGTCAAGGTATTATATAGCCAGCTTTAGTAGTAAAGTAGACAGATCCTGTGAAATATATTTAGCTGGTACAGCTGGTAATATCAGATAGTTAATGGCAATTTGCAAAATGGTTCATTTAGACAGTGGCAAACACCTATCGCTGATTTGGGTAGAGGTTATGACTAGAGACATTCGAAAACTGGAGTTTCATTCTGAAATCCGATTTTTGGAAAGTTCCGAAAGTTCTATAATCTGAAAACGAACCTAATAGAAGTCAATGGGAACCAAAGTTCTGAAAGTTTAAAAAATAAACACTGTTTAATTTCTTGCCTAATATCAATTTTAACTGTGTTCTGATTACATTGGGACCAGGCAAATGGCCTGGGGAACATGTGTAAAATAGTTTAAATACATGAAAAATTCAATTTCTCACAAGCAGCTCTTATACGATTGTTTTGTGTGTTTGATATCGAATTTTCAAAGTTTGATATTGATTTTTTGAGGACTCAGTTGGATAATCGAATATTTAAAGGATATGTACACTCAAAAAATAGCCTAATGTTATTAGATAGCTGGGACTGTATTCTCTCTGACCAACTTGTTTGAATTGACAAGCCAGATCTCGGGGGGGGGGTGGTCCTAGGAGCCACATTACAAACACTGAAGGTGGGGGGTATAGGCAAAAAAAAGGAACACACATCTAGGGTTCTTACACGCTCAATATGCGCCCAAGCCACGACCCCTGACTCCAACGGCTACACACAATGAACAACCGCTTCGGCCGAGAATAGTCCGTATGCCGTAGTCGATGTGCTGGGCGGATAAACTAACGATCCCCGACCAAATGCATACACATGGATGATTCTCGCCCGAAACGGCCATTTGTCACATATAGCCTTCGGGGCTCGGGACACACATCATGTGTGTGTGCGAGCAACTAGATTACATCCCCAGCTGTCTAATAACATTAGGTTACTTTTTCAGTGTACATATCCTTTAAAGATATCAACATTTGGAACCTCAACCAATTTAAATTCTATGAACTATCAGCAAAACTCAAAACAAACCTGAAACCCATCCCTAGTTGGGGAAAATTTGTGTTTTGCAGTGTACTGCACATCCATGCTGGCAATTGAGAGACATTTTTTTTTGTTTTTGAATATAAGTGTTAACCTATGTGTGATATTTTCAATTTAAAGAGTTCAAATAAAGATGTAGTGGCAACTGATTTTTTAGGATAAGGATATTTGGGTTTGAATGCAGACATAATGGACAATGTAACAAAGTTTACAACTATAAAAATGCAATATATGGAGATAATCAGTGTTCCTCTTCCAGATTATTCGAGTCCTTTGGTGGTATTACTTTTCTAAGCTCATTGAATTCATGGACACATTTTTCTTCATTCTTCGAAAGAACAACCATCAAATCACAGTCCTGCATGTCTACCACCACGCATCTATGCTCAGCATTTGGTGGTTTGTTATGAACTGGGTTCCTTGTGGACACTGTAAGTAAATAAGAAAGTAATACTTTCATCAAACTGACCACCTGATCTTAAGCGATATAGGGGCAAAACCTGATGTTTAATAGTGCTATTTGTTGACAGCCATCATATGTATACCAAAAGAAATGTATTAACGGTTTGTAATCATCATATTCAAGTTGAACGTAAGGTCTTTATGATTGATATATACCAAAAAGTCCCATGGCTAGTTGTTTTAACTACTTTCTAAGCAAACCACATCATACAGCTTCTCCTGTTAGCATGGTGCTTGGGGTTTAAATAATAATTACACAAATTCTACTTTTTGAGTGTTATCAAGGGATAATATGGCTTAAGTGCAAGCATTCTTTTTGTCCTCATTTAAAGCTAGACCTGTATTTATACTGTGCTATTTTGTTAATTAACTTCAAATCATACTTGTTTTGGAAGTTCTTGTGTTCTGTTGCTTGTATTTATTTGTTTTCTTCCCTTTCAGCCTACTTCGGTGCCACCCTAAACAGCTTTATTCATGTATTGATGTACTCCTACTATGGACTTTCTGCTATTCCAGCCATGCGCCCATATCTATGGTGGAAAAAATATATCACACAGTGCCAGTTGGTAGGTCTTCCATTGACCACACTTTCTGTCATCAAATAGAATGTATTTATAAAGGCACAGTACGAATATTTTGCAACAATGTGGCTTTAATGTTCACAACTGTGATCGTGCATTTACGATCGCCAACATAAAGTTATGATCACGGTCATACAATTATTGTAATAATTGTGCCATTGCCTTAAAATACAATTGCAGTAGTCCAGGGATTCTTAAAGGAGCCCATTACAGGAAAGAGATTAAACAAAGGGTTACAATAAAAAGAAACCAAAAACTAAAAAGCCCCTTTAGCTTCGTACACACTCACAAAGAATCGTGCCAGGGCGCTTTGTAGGCCAGGGTGAATCGGTCAAAGAGGCTTGACCAATCGTCCGTTTGTCCGACAAAGCACCCACAAATGGCACACTAGTTGAGTAAGAGGGGGGAAGTAAGGGTGTGGTGTCTGTGCTCTTGGGTGGGGTGTGATGGCAAGCGGGGCAGTGAGGGTATGGTGTCTGTGCTGGGGGGTTATGGCATGGGGAGGGTATGGTGTCTTTGTTGGGGGGGTTATAATGGCAAAAGGGGAAGTAAGGGTATGGCGTCTGCTGGGGGGTTGTGATGGCAAGGGGGCAATGAGGGAAAGATGGACTTTGCTTGGAGTGTGTGATGAGATGATTGCAGTGAGGGTGTGGTGTTTGTGCTGTGTTGGGGATTTCAAGGGGGCAGTAAGCGTATGGTGTCTGCTTTGGGGGAGTTTGATGGCAAGGGGGGGCAGTGAGGGTATGGTGTCTGTGCATGGGGGGGTTGTGATGGCAAAGGGGGCAGTAAGGGTATGGTGTCTGGCACTGGAGTGTGTGAAGGTAAGGGGGGGACATTAAGGGTGGGGTGGTGTGTGCTTGGGGGGGTGGGTTTGTTCTGCAGGGGGGATTTCAAGGGGGCAGTGAGCGTATGGTGTCTGCTGGGGGGAGTTTGATGGCAAGGGCGGCAGAGAGGGTATGTTGTCTGTGCATGGGGGAGTTGTGATTGCAAGGGTCGGCAGTGAGGGTATGGTGTCTGTTCAGGGGGTGATGGCAAGAGGAGGGGATGGTGTCTTTTTTGGCTAACACGGTACAATTCTCTACTACTCTCTTTTGCTTATAAGACTTCCTCGCAAGTCCCTCAGGGCTCGGTTTTAGGACCCTTGGCGTTATAATCTCTCATCTTGACTAATGTAACATTCTACTACTTGCACTCCTGGCCTGTCATCTCTCTCCTCTCCAGTCTATCTTAAAAGCGACAGCTCGGATCATCTCACTCTCCTCCAAAAGAGCACCTGCAACCAGAAACAACCCCAATACTTCAGTCCATAGGGTGGCTTCCCATCAAACTAAGAATCATATTTAATACCCTTCTTTTAACCTTTAAATCCCTTTGCTCTACTGCACCTCCCTATTTATCTTCTCTCTTGGTCGCTTATGTTCCTGGCCGTGCACTGCTTCCTCCTGTCTTAAACCATTCTCTCTTGCTGCTCCCTACCTTTGGAACTCTCTCCTACTCTCATTTCGCCTGGTTACATCCATTAATACTTTCCAATCTAGACTGTTATCCTATCTTTCTGAGCACCAGCACAAAAAATGATTGATAGCCATCTCAAGCACTTTGTACCCATCCCCCCACTTGTATCTGTATGTTGCCCCGCCCACTTAGATTGTAAGCTCTTTGGGGCAGGGATCTCATTCCTAATGAGTCATGGCATGCTGCACTTCTATCAATTTATTCATAACTTATATATACATGTGTTCTAACTGATGTATGAAATTGTATTTAATTTTTATTTATATTATAGCTGCTTGTACTTATCCCCTTGTTTGATATTCTGTATTTTATAATGTTCATCGCTGCGTACCCAAGTGGCGCTTTATAAATAAAATTATACATGCATACATTATATTCACACTATACCTCTATGCTGGCAGTGGGTGGGAACACACTTCCTGTCTGGGGGGCTGATTGAGCCCATTTTATGTGCTGTCCGAGCCCTAGGATGTAGTGTGGAAATGAAGAATGATGGGAGCTGTGGTCAGGGGAGAAATCTGTTTAGTTAAAGGGTATGTTCACCCCCCAAACAAACATTTGCATGCTGACTTATTTCCCCCAAAATACCGACCTTGCAAGGTTTACAACTCTGAAATATGCTCCTAAATGTACTATTTACAAGTGCTACTCAAATATCAACAGGTCCCTCCCCCTCAAACTGTAACATCCCATGAGATACCATATGTGTCTAAAGTGTCAAGTGCTATTAATTTATACATGTTACATATACAATTTGAGGGTTTCAATTTGATACTAACTGTATTGATCACATAAGTTGACATTTAATGACTGGACCCATTATATTCAATAGGAATAAAATTTCTCTAAATGCGGTAACGCTTCCATGAATTCATTAGCTAGGTAAAAGCACACCTTCTAAGAGACCCTCATGTCTGTACCGAATTTCATGTCTTTAGCTCAAACGGTAAGCAGAGATACAGTCCATAAAAGTCGAAAAAAAAGGGAAGAAGAAGAAATAGAAAGAACAGGAATTTGGCTCTTAATAAATATTACACAATTACAATAAGAGCCAGAGCTCAGTAAATTCTTTGGGTTAGTCATGTCCAGCAATGAAATAAAATTTTATCTTTAGGTACCGTTTACCACACTAAAAATGTAAAGAGGTGAGTAGTTGTAGGCAGATCCAGAAACGAGGAGACTCCTAAGATATCTCAATTCAGCAATATTTATTCACACATGACATGTTTCGGACCTGGGGTCCTTTCTCAAATGTGTGGAAAACAGTGAATACACCAATATATATATATACCTAGAAACAGGAAGTGACAATCCCACTTCCTGTTGGCACACAAACCCCTCCTCCTTTCCATAGAAAAGACCAATATGGTAAGTGTCCATAAAACGTGAGTCCAGCAAGGTCCCATAAAGGGATGTGGTGAAGAGAGGGAAGTCCATAGTCCAAAGTGGGAGATACAGAAACCACAAGACCTTTGCTCCTGTGGTAGGTACATTAGGAAAAAAACACTCAAAAACAAAATATATTCAAAAATGTCCAGCCCTGTGGTATTGCAACAAATCGCCTACCAATTCAAAGAGCTACCAGCAATGCCAATAATGGCCTACTATAAAACAGAGTAGGATGCTATATCCAAAACATGTACTAAACAGTTCTGCCCTGAGTAAACTCTAGCATTAACGATAGCCATACCTTGTCGAGATGCTATAAGCGACTATGTGTGTATACGAGCAGATGGTTATCTGTAAAGGAACTACAAAATCAAAGTGTTAGAATATTGTCACAGATAACATTTAAGAATCCAAGATTCATTTAAACCAAGTGGTACAAGGGTTTCTAGGGACCTAATCCAATGGCATTCTCTTGGTAATAGTAGTTTAACAATATTACCTCCTCTCTTGGGGGTTTGGATTGTCTCAAATACAGTCCATCTGAGTTGGCTATGTGTGTGTTTCAAATCATGAAAATGCCTGGACACTGTTGTGTCATAACCGGTACCTTGTTTGTAGTTTCTAATGTCCCTTTTGTGTTCTTTGATACGTTCTTTAACCTCCCTTGATGTTTGTCCCACATAGCAGGTTCCACAGGGGCACTTTAAGAGATATACCACCTGTTTAGTATTACAGGTGGCGTAGTCCCTGAGTTTAATGCGATTACCTTTTAAAGGATGAGTTATGTAATCGTCTTTAATAATAGAGGCGCAACATATACAATTTAAGCAAGGGAACGTTCCTTTCTTAGGGGTACCCTTAAACATGTTAATTGTATCAGATATATCTGCTGGGCATAAGCTGTCCCTCAGTGTTCTGCCTCTTTGGTAGCTGAACAAAGGTTTATCCTTAAACAGTCCACCGAGATTCTTATCTTTTTGGATTAAGGGCCAGTATTGGTTAACAGTTTTTTCTATGCGGTTACTCTGTGAGCTAAACCTTGATACAAATGGGATCCGTTTTTGTATTAAAGTACCCTTTCCCTTATATTTCAATAATGTTTCTCTTTTTAATGTTTTTAACCGCTTTTTCAGTTCTAGCCAAAACCCGGGGTGCAATACCACAGGGCTGAACATTTTTGTATATTTTGTTTTTGAGTGTGTTTTTTTCCTAATGTACCTACCACAGGAGCAAAGGTCTTGTGGTTTCTGTATCTCCCACTTTGGACTATGGACTTCCCTCTCTTCACCACATCCCTTTATGGGACCTTGCTGGACTCACATTTTATGGACACTTACCATATTGGTCTTTTCTATGGAAACAGGAAGTGGGATTGTCACTTCCTGTTTCTAGGTATATATATATTGGTGTATTCACTGTTTTCCACACATTTGAGAAAGGACCCCAGGTCCGAAATATGTCATGTGTGAATAAATATTGCTGAATTGAGATATCTTAGGAGTCTCCTCATTTCTGGATCTGCCTACAACTACTCACCTCTTTACATTTTTAGGTATTGGGACAGTTCACTGCAGATATCCGGACGCATCTCGAAGGTTCACTAGGTTGCAGGACTGAGTTTTTACCATTTACCACACCCCCCAATCCCATTTTTGCTTTACTTACCTTCCCCAAAGATGCCCCTGAAGAGACTGGTCCCTTGCCACTTAGGTCCTGCCTCCTGCTGCTGTTGTGAGCTTGTCACAAGCAGCAGCAGTGAGACGCTTCTTGGTCGCGGCTGTCAGGTATTGGGCTTGATGTAATCGGCACGCCTTTGACTGACGGCTGTGACCAGGAAGAGGTATAATGCGGTAGATCACGAGGGACCCGGTCTGGTACGTCTCTTCAGGAGCATTTTTGGGTAAGGTAAGTAAGTAAAAATGGGGTTTAGGGGATGCTAATCCTAAAGATAAAATTTTATTTCATGGCTGGACCTGCCCTGAAAGAAAAAAAAAAAAATACTTGTATAGAAATATATATAAAACTATATATACCCATTCCAGTACATTTAAAGTTTTCAATTCATATAGTGAAAAATGCACTACCTACTGTACACCCCCAGCACAGACACCATACCCTCAATCCCCCACCCCCTTTGCCATCACATCCCATCCAGCACAGACACTATAACTCCATACCCTTACTGCCCAACTTTCCCATCACAACCCCCCAGCACAGACACCATATCCTAACTCCACCCCCCACACACACCCCTATCGCCATCACAACTTTCCGATACCGTGTGTTAATTAATTTGGCCAATTGTTGTTTGTATTTGTTCCCAATATATAACTACAGTATATAACTAGTTAATTTTCAGATTCAGATTCACAGACAACTCTTGGTGTCTGTGAACTGCAATAAATATTGGATTGCTTTTCTACTGACTAGAACTAGAGTTTTTGCTTTCTAGTTGAAATTAAATAATCCTTGAAAATGCTTTTGTTAGTTTAGCCCTAGATTCTGAGACATCCGCAGAGATATGCGAGTTCATTATTGTAAACCAAGTACCTGAATAATTCTTACTTTTTATGTGTAGACATTAAAAATAAACATTTTGTCTCCATTAATATCATTTGTAAAATGAAAACCCCTCTGTATAAATACTTTGGGATCTAATGATTGCAGCTAGAATACTAAAAGGAAATGTTAATAAAATACAAGTTTCCTCAGCTGTGAATCGGTCCCTTAAGGTTTGTACACTCGTGCGATCACAGGTGCCGACGATAATTGGCCCGTGTATGGGCAATTTATCTGCCGAAATGGTCATTCATTCGGGGATCGTTGCCCGATCCGCCGGGCGTATTTCCGGACAAGTGGCCATTTTGCCCAGGCCAATTATCAGCCGAAACGGCCATTCGTACACATCTTGCGTCGTGTGTACATTACTGTAAACATGTAACAAATGTTACTCATTTACACTGTTTCTTGTCGGAATGAGTATGCCCCATTACACCAAACACACACGCAAACAATGTTATACGCACCTATATATAAACATATATGGTTTGCTGTTTTAAAAAAGAAAATCATACTTGAACAGCAAGTTTAAAAATGAGCTGCTGCTTGACTTTTGTTTAAAGTCTTCTGTTGCACATTGGAAGTGTTAAAAGTATTTTTAAAACTGAACAAGAACATGCTTGATTCTGTCGATTATATTATATGGGGTATGTCTTTCCTATAAGCAAATGACATCATAAAGCTTTGCCTGGATGCGAGTATAATAAGAGCTCAGAGGGGCAGTACACTTGTTGGTTGTAAACAAGTATTTTTAGCCATTGAAAAAGCAGCTTCATAGCACTTTGGCATAAGTCAGTTGCTTTAAATTAACTCCTTGGCCCACTGTAAAGATTACCGTGTCTGTTTTCAGCAATAGACCTAAAGTTGGTTGTGCATTTGCTACTAAATATTACTTCTATGCTAACAGTATTATTTTCTGTGATCTAGACTCAGTTTGTCCTTACCATGACTCAGACTACATGTGCGATGATTTGGCCTTGTAAATTCCCCTTTGGTTGGCTTTATTTCCAGAACTGTTACATGATCTCTCTTATCATTCTGTTTGCTAATTTCTACATTAAGGTAAATATGAAAAAAAAGTTTTGGGGTAAATGTTTGATCTTTTTTTAAATTATAGTTATGAAAACTTAAATGAAATACTTACCTGGAAAATTAACTGTTAGCAGGGCACTCCCCAATGATACCATGATGATCCTTTGCATCCAAACAAATCCACTGATATAACCCACGTGCAAAGTATCATGGGGGAGGTTTTGCACCTACAGATCATTTTACAGGAATGTGCTTTTGTTTAATGGTGTCTCTTGGGGGGATTGAGGTAAAAGTAAAGGCAGGAAACTTAAGTTCTCCTTTAAAATAAATCTTCAGGCACTGTAGATGCAAGCAGATTTTTATCCAATATTGCACTTGGACTGATCAATATGATCTTTCCAGCAGCAGTCAATAAATTAATACGGAAATAACGAACTTGGAATACGGGCATAAATTACGTTTTCCAACTCTAAATCCGATCAGAAAAATCACCTCCTAGAACAAATTTTACAGGAAGAGATTTTTCATTTATTGGCAAAGATCAATAATTAGGTAATAAAACTGATCACCTAACATTGACCTCTGCCTCCATTTTTTTCTAAGTCTTTGCTGACAGCTTTCTATAGCTTGTACTGCACTGCGATCTGAATGGAGATGACAGTACAGTACCTCTAGTAGACCACCCCACAGCATGGGGGAAGTCTAAGGGAAGACAATAGTGAAGAAGGAAGTCCTGTGACGTCACCCGGGTCTCCCTTATCGCGTTACTCCACTTCGTGGGACCAGCTTCCATTATGCAGTCACGGCTTCTATGGCTGTTAGCTCCCGATCCCCACATCGAATTTGGACTAAACCGATGGGGGATTGAGGGGGCTAGGGGGGCACTTGAATGCTGCCAACCCCCCCCCCCCCCCCCCCCCCCCCCGATTGGGCCCCTAGCTGCCTTAAAGGGGTAGTATGCAGCAAAAGTGCTGTGACTTGAGTATAAGCTGAGGTTAGCTTTTCAGGTTCATTTTAAAAAATAAAAACCTTGAGTATATACGGTAGATTGTATCACTTTTTCCAGGCATACTTTGTTATATAGTAAGATGCCTCACACACTGGATTTTAGTCAGATCTCATTCTAGCGAAGTCAGTGTGTCCGTGCTTGATTGGGGCATTAACACAAATTTGAAGCCAGATTGATATGCTGTGAAGGTTCAATTCACCTTACATTGCACCTTACAAGAAATACCTTGCACAGAGCTGTGCTAAGATCAGGTTTACTTCATTAGCCTCCTGATGCAGCTCTGTACTGTATAACTATTAAACGAGGTAATGTTGAAGGGTAAGACTGAGCCTAAACATATACAAAATCTACATATTACAAGGCTATGTAGCAATTCATTTTGACATGATGTATGGCACATTGAAACTAATGCAGCCTTCTTCATGTTTCTATTGTAAATACCAACCATCCTTTCTGCATGTAGATCTTACAGTATATGTGTTTGTGTCTTCAAGGGAAAGGGGACAACTAGGTTGGCAGATCATATGGTCTAATAAACACATAATAAACACAGTTAGTAGTAAACAACATTAATTCAGCCATACTGCATGTGTTTTTAATATATGTTCCTACATGTCTTGTATGAACTACTACATAGGTATGTAATATGTAGGATAATGAAGTGAACCCTGGGCAGCTTCGTTAACACCTCTTGCAATCAACACCTTGCATTCAGAAGGTCGCTAACACCTTGCTGTTATATGCGGATGGGACTTTCCATGGAATTTATTGCCAAAAGATCCTTGTACAAGTCATTCTACTGAGAAAGTTGGTTGGATGACTAGCAAAACATCTTCAAGAACTGATTTAACTGAATACAACAAATATACCATGATGAATGAGAACCTTCATGATCATTGATTAATTGTCCATTAATTTAAAAATGCATTTAATACATTTTTTAAGGTCAGTTTCTGGCCTGTAAGTTAGGGGAAAATGTTAGGGTGAACATTTCCTTTAATGTATTTGAATGTATAACTGAAATTCTAAGTGATAAACATATTTATTAATATTTCTGATTCTTTTGATAAGACATACAACAAGAAGACATCTTCCAAAAGGAAAGAATACCAGAACGGCTCTGCTAATGCAGCGAACGGCCACACAAACAGCTTTTATTCCTTGGAGGACAATGTGAAACAGGGAAAACAAAGAAGGGATTGAGGACCAAACAAAGTCACAATTTCAGTACAGAAGAAAAACGTCAATAGTTCTAATGTACAGAAAGAAGAATCTGTGCCCTGACACCCACACAGCTACTGTAACTTTCCTTAATAAAAACAATGTGATTAATGTAGGTATTATAAAGTTCCAGCAGTTATGTAAAGTATAATATCCACATTAAAATAGCTTACCAAAAAAAGCAGTTAATGTTTAGGAGATTTCTATTTAGCCATAGTAAATCTACATTTAGTATTATGGCCGAATTTTAAACCACCAGCAAAATGTATTTCATTCCTCTCAAAATCCATTGCAGTTTTTTTTAAATGTAAATTTTGATATTAGTCTTTTGTTTTAAACTTACTTGCTGCGTTAGGCAGATGCAATAATATTTTTATGATAATTTAAAAAAATGTCTCTGCATTCTGCTTAAGCCCAAAACACTGCAAAGAATGTTCCATTACAGACCTCCCCAACTGTACCAATTTAAGCAGAAACGCACTTACTCTAGTACTTTGTACTAAAAGCATCCAACTTCACATCAAATATGGAGCTTAATCATTCCTGGATGGAGAACCAATGGTTGCTGAGTTCTACCCCAGTATTGGTAGCTATACTATTCTATTGCTTCTTCTTTTTTTTTTTTTCTCTGAGAACAAGGACAACCCTGAATAATGTTAGGATTTAAAATTAATAATAATATTTTTGGAGGAAATATTCTCTATCATGGCATCAGTGGTTTATACTGGAGTGGAGCACACATTTTACTGAAATGAGTCTGGATGAAGTCTATCTTGCTGATATTAACTGCAATATAAGGGTATGGTATAGCTGCATTATAGTAATTAATATGTCATTTATTAAGTCGTTGGTTTTAAGTCTAGTTCCCAGGTTTTGCCATACTACAACTCCTATGCATTTACTCTTAATTTTATGTCAAAGAATGCTGGGAGCTGAAGTCTGTGAATCACTAGGAACCCTAGTTTGCACAACGCTTTGTTATTCTTAGATCTTAAAAAACAGTTTCTGTTTCTCCCTTCCCCTTAGGGCCAGACAGGTCAGCAACATGAAGAAATGCAGAACCCAGTGAATGGGCCATTGGTTGAGTCATTGTAAATTCATGTTGTTCCTGCTATAGGCAGTGTATAAAAGTATTAATTTAGTTTATAATATTACTGTTGCCTTACTGGTTTATTATAGGTGCTGAATAGCAATGTATGGTTTATACGCAGGTTATCCTTGCATTTTAGCTATTATTTCTCAAATAAACATGCCTTAACAATTCAACATGTTCGAAATCAGGGCCAATTGCACAGGCTTAAAAAACACCATTGGCAGATTACCCTTCATATGAAGTTGCAGAGTATTATCAGTCCAGCTAAATACAGGCTTACTTGAAATAACTTTTATGTACTTAAAAGGTATCTCCACTCATATAAACACATTTTTGGAATTCAGTTTTATTGAAGAACAGGAGGTAAAGGAGCTGTGTCTTACCTCCCGTTCTTCAATAAAACAATCAGGAGAGAAGGTAAAGAACTTACCCGTTCGCTTGCTCCCCCGGCACGTAGTCTGACAGGTCCTGACTAACTCTTGTCTTCTATGCGCATGGATCACGCATGCGCATTGAAAACAGAGTCCGTTGGGACCGGTCAGACTACGTGCCGGGGGAGCAAGTGGTTAAGTTCTTTACACAGCTCCTGAAGACACAACTCCTTTACCTCCCATTCTTCAATAAAACAGAATGGAGATACCCTTTAAAACACTTTACTGTCAAGTACTTGCATTCAAGGAAATCTAAATCAGTTAGCAGATTGTTAATGGGATGCAGTGACAAAATCCATAACATGTTCACATTCTGGTTTATTCTGTTATACCAATGTTGAACTGGCATATCAACAAATCACCATGGGGTAACAGAGGATTACAACAAAAACAACTTCTAAAGTTTGGCAGACCACCAACATCAGGACTGCCACCTCAAGGTTAATAAAGCCCCCTGCAACATTCTCTATTTTGGTGTAAATGTGTGATTGCGTTTATTTAAATCCTTTTCCACTGCTGCATTTGCCATCAAGACTTTCTTTGTACAGTAATATTGTATTCTGTCCTCTTATCAGTTTTTTTTATTGTCAAAGAAACATGCCACAGTCCCTGTGCTAAGAGTCTGTTTTACTGAAGCCAAGGATACATTTGTATGTTTTTTATTTTCCTGAGCTGCCTTGTATTCCACAGGCAAATAATTTATATTGCACATAGAAAATTCGTCTGTTAATATATTAAAAAAATAACAAAAAATTACATTATATAAAAGTGATTGTGTTTTTTCAAACTTACTAGAGTCTTTCTAAAATTTAGCACTGTATAATGGCAGAGAGAAAATCCAAACAAGCATCCCTTCTCTGCAGCATAAGGCCAACACAGCGTGTTTCCACAGGGGTACCTGATTTAGCATTTACACAAAGCACCTATGACAATCATTCAAATGCCTCATTAGCATTTGGAATGCTGCACAATGCTTCACGTTCCAAATGCTCTTGTGCGGCCTTCGCCATATACTGCTAGTCAACGCAAGTTCAATATTTTTTAGCACAAATAGCATATTTTAATTGCTGTTGTGCGTTAAAGGAGCTTTACAGTGAGAAGAAAAAAAATGCTGATTTTTCATTATAATTGGAATTTTACTCTCATTGCATATGCAAAGGTAGTTTTATGGGGTAACAGAGGATTACAACAAAAAGAAAAAATGGGATTTAAAAAAAAAATTAAGAGAAAATAAAGCACCAGACAACTTGATGACAATGTGGCTTATTTATTTACACTGCTGTGTCCCCTATTCAGGTTTAGGTCTTTTTGCTTCCCTCTGTGGTGGTGGGTGTAACCTAGTCCCATAATACCCTATAAAGGGTGTGTATGTGTGTGTGCGCTCAACTCAGCTAACAATTTAAAATATGCACACAGTAAATACTATACTATGTGGTTCGAAACATTGTTGTGATAAAAAAGCACAAAGAAAATATCCTTGTGAGTCTGTGATGTCTGGTACAGCCCATTACTTTTTCCTCTGTTAAATCCGGTATTGCATATAAAATGTACATATAGTTTATACAATCTTTGAGGAACATCACTAGGTACTTAGTACAAACAAATAGTTTTCTCCTTTGTGTAAGGTAAGAATGTACTAGAAAACAGAAGAGCTAGCTTTGGGAAATTTAATCACAAGCATTAAATAAAGCCAATCCAAATCTAAAATATATGGGGAGTCACTTCTCTAAAAATTCTAAATATATGAAAAATGTTAGTGTACTGTACTCAATTGTGCTATGTTAATCCTGGAAAGAAACAAAAGAGCAGAAAGCCTGTTTGAATTCAAACATGATTTCACATTGCTTACATTATTGCTAAACCTTTTCCACCCAACAATAGATTTGATTAAAAATAAATCAAGTAATAAACAAGTCAAAAATATATGAAAGACAGTTAAAGTGGAACTGTGGTCAATTTATGAGCCACTTTTAAATAAAAGACCCCTTTAATGTCTTTTGAATAAATCCCCTTTTCCTTCAAATTCCACCGCAAGTAGCCTTTAAAGCAGGTATCTTAAAACTAGCCCTCCAGTTGTTTGAAAACTACAACTTCAACATTTCCTGGATTCCAGGTTATAGTTTTCAAACATCTGGAAGACCATAGTTTGAAGATTCCCTACATGACCACAGCACCACCTACAGTACTATTTCTGCTATGCACCGGCCACTGTTGATTGGTGCAGGCATGAGCAAATCAAGCTGTTGTAAATGAACTATGCAGTCTCCAGCATGATAGCCTGATGATGCACATCAAAATTTGCATGTTTTATGGCTGATCCTTAATCCTCATACTGCATTTTGGAGTGCTCCAACCAATTGTTGAAAAAAAATGATTTCAGATTCTTTTTAGATTGTTGTATCAAAAGATCAATTACACCTCACCATCCTATCATCCTCTTTCCAGTAAAAGTACACTGGGTTTACTGGCAATCAGCTATTTTACCTACCTTAAGGTTCCCTCTCCAATGCAGTCAACATTTGACTTCTTTATCTGTATGAAACCTGGCCCATAAGTTTTGTCTCCTATAGATTGAGTGGTGGGACTGGCAATGGAGACTTGGCTGATTGCCAGTAAATCCAGTAACCAGTGGCGTAACTACTGGGTCTGCGACAGCGGTGGGAGGTAAGAGGGCATGCGATTCCCTTCCACAGTCTCCACAATCAGCTGTTTTTAAACAGCTGAACATGCGTATGCAGTAAATTTAGATTTAAAGGGCATGCCCACCCCCAAAACTATAATTCCCCCCACTATTGGCCCCACTGTGCAGTAAATATAATTCCCCCCACTATTGGTCCCACTGTGTAGTAAATAAAAATCATTACCTTACATAACAGCTCCAAATGGTTCTCCTGTAATCCCCCCCCAAAGTAAAAAAAAGGACGACTCTGGACTCAGCTTCCTGTCTCTCCTCCGGGAGAATTTTAGCATGGGCAGTTCAGCCCTCCCCCCTCTCCCTCCCTCTCTCTCTCTCCCTTCCATTTTGGTCTCCCTCCCCCTAGCTCCAAACCACATTGCTACATGATAGGGCTCCTTCCCCCAGCCCTAACTGCATTATTAGATTTTCCAGAGACTCCTCCGATAGTTACTTAACTTACCTCTTTCCACCTGCGTTCTGAACTGCTGGCAGCCTTGTCAGTGATTGGCTACCTCTCAGCCAATCAGGGACATGGCTGCCGCTCCCGCCCCCTGCTTGCAGTTCCGTGCAAGCAGAGGGCCGGGACTGTGCGGCGGGTGAAAGAGGTAAGGTAAGTAACTATCGGGGAACTTTCTGGAAAATCTAATAATGCGGTTGGGACTGGGGGAAGGTGCCCTACCACATATAAAAAACATTTTAAAAGGGTGGACATGCTCTTTAAGTGTTTTGACATCCAAATAATAAATGAGAAAAATAGTTAAAATTTTACTTTTTCCCACTTTTTTTATATGGTGACCGTTACCAAAAACCGAGGAAGATTCCATATGACTGAAGGTAAGCTCAGAGGTGAGAGAGGGTGGTGTATACATTTTTATGCAGTACAGTTAGTGTTCTCTTTAAACTGTGCGCACACACGCACAACTCTGCAGGCCTCCAAACACAGTTTACACATACAAAACTCTGCAGGCCTGCAAACACAGGTTACACACACAAAAAATGCTGGAATATAAGGACTGCAGTATGTGGTACATACAATATAATTTTGTACGAGCACAAAAAAAATGGGGATAATAAAAGGAGGTTCAAAAATGTGCCCATGCTATTGCTGAAACCAATGATATGTTAGCTTTTCACTGGGTTATTGCTGAATAATTGCATGGGAAAACCTTTGCACCTCTTATTGCATCAACCCCTACATATTTGCATACACAGCCGATTTCAAATTAGAGCAAACATTGGACCCTATTTGTAAAGGCACGGTATCGCTTTTTAGCGCTACCGCACCTTTAACAGTCGGTCGAACGATCGTTAATTTCCAAATGGTTTAGCAATCATTTATTTACAATCGTTATCGTAAAACTGATAATGATCGTAAATCTACCATAATGCGATCGTAGATTTACGATCTCTGTAGAATACCATTGCGGTAGATTACAAACGCATGGTATTCTATAACCGAACGTTCATTAATTAATAAACGTTCGGTGTATATGTACAACCGCATTTACAAATAGGGTCCTTTGATACAGTTGCCCTTTAAGTGCACCCTATGATTTAAAGGTCAAATATACTCAGATCTCTACTAAGCAAATGAGTTAACCCAGGCGCTGGGTCAATGGCAACTTGGCAAGACCATAACAGGAAGTCAGTATTTCGGAAGCATTTATTTATACACAGACAAAATGCTGAATGGGCAGGTTAAGGTCATTAGGATGGAAAAATACTGCTCTTTTTTTCTTAAAAGTATATGTATTTGCACTGAACTTCCCTTTAAATAACTTGTAGAACCACCTTTAGCAGCAATTGTATTTTGATTGTATCAATCTCTCATATTGTTGTGAAGGAATTTTGGCACAATTATTACTGATCAAGTTGAAACACAACTTGAAAAGCTCTTTCCAAGACCTAACAACATTCTTTTGTTAAGTTATCAGCATGTTATTCTAAACAAATGTTACTTTTTGGAAAGCGTGTGTTTCAACTTGATCAGTAATCATTGTTCTTACCCTGTTGGCCACCCTGCACCTCAAACTATTGTTCTAAAGAATCTCTGCTAACCTTTGCCTATTTGAAGAATTTGTGGCCATTCTTTCCAACATTGCTTTGGTTAAATTTTGTTTGTTGGCATTTGTTTGGCACTAAATGTAATTTTTTTTACTCCTAATGTAAAACCTCAGGACACCCATTGATTGTAAGATTCTACTCCAGTAAGTTGCATTTAGATACAGAAGTGGATTCTGTAAATAAGGTGTTTTCCTTGTTGCTTACAGTAAATCTCTCAGCCCATGCTGTTTCCAAACAGCCTTGTGAGCATGTGCACCTATTGGCTGCACCCACTGAGCTCACTATTTACTGACCAGAACAATGCTAAATAGTCAGCTGCTTTTACGGTCTTATTTTTTTTTTTATCAAATTTTTAGTAAAATTAGATCGCTTTTGTACTTTTAGGACCGTGATATTAATTTGTATCACAGCCTTTATAAAGTATTTAAAAAGTAAAAATTATTTAAGCAGGAGAATTCTTAAATAAGGAGCGTTAAATAATATTACCAATTGATAAATAACACTACTCATTCCTAAATAATGATACATAAATCCTGATCTTTAAATAAGGATGCCACTAAGGATATTGCTCCTTAAAGGATATGGCCACCCCCAAACTAAAATTTACCCCAATGTGTAGTGTTATAAAATCCTTACCTTTCTCCTCTGCTCCTTATGGTTGTCCTGCAGTGCCTTCAGAAATTCCAGGAAACTGAAGAGTAGCAGCCTCTCTGTATGTAAAAAGGTATCTGCCCCTGCCTTGTCCTCCTGAAGGACTCTGGCGTGTGCTGTGGAACTCTCTTAAATAAGGATACTACTTCTTAAATAAAAATATCCTTCTGGTGCCTTAAAGAAAAATATCCCTGTTTAAATAAGAACACCTCTACCTAAATAAGAATACCTTTCTTTAAAGGGCATGTCTACCCTTAAAAAAAAGGGCAATTGCTAGTAACCTGCCCCCAACCCCAACTGATATATTCAGCACATTATTACCTGCATTACTAACTAGATATTTAAGGATATTTATTATCCCCATTGTGGCCCCTCCCTCCATGCAGTCAATCATGGCTTTGACAATTGACATCACAGCCAATGATTGACTGCTGTTTCACCTTCTGCCTCCTCTGCACATGATCAAGTTTATAAAAAGCTCATTGAGCAGAGGGAGGAGGCAGATACATTTGTCAAAAGGAATAGAACTGATCATTAAAGGGGAAGTTCAGTGGAAATACATATGCTTTTAAAAAAAGAGCAGTATTTTTCCATCCCAATGACCTTACCCTGCCCATTCAGCATTTTGCCTGTGTATAAATAAATACTTCAGAAATACTAACTTCCTGTTTTTAGGACCATTCTGGTTTTGCCATTGACCCAGCGCCTGGGTTGATTCAGTTGCTCAGTACAGATCTGAGCATGTTTTACCCATCACCAACAGCCAATCAGTAGAAATTACTTTTAGGAACATTCCATGGAAGTGGTGCATCCTGGGAAGAAGAAGGACCTTAAATGGCAGCTCACGAATGTCAACAGCAGGAAATCGCAAGGGGTAGAAATTCAACTGATTTTTCAAAATGGGAGCGAATATGTAGAATAACTAATAATAAGAAAACTAATAATTTTTAAAATATTGATATTTTCCACTGAACATTCCCTTTAAATATCTGGTTACAAATGCAAATGATAAACTGGTTGGGGTTGCAGGCTGGTAACTGACCAAACAGTTTTTGTTTTAAATAGTCACCCTTGAATATGAATACTTGGCCATATTTATTAAAGCATTGTATTGTTATTTGGTGATAAGGGGGCATATTAAGTAACCCACAGTATCAGAAACCTCTTAGTTAGTATAAAAGTCCGGGCACAATGGTTTCGTATAGGCAACCGTACAATTATGATGGCAATCATTAATGTGCGATTACAATTTTACGATAGCAATCGTAATTGTATGATCGTGATAAATACCGTCCATTAAAGGTGCAGGATTGAAAAATCTTTTGCAGTTTATTTCCAACTAGCATGAATGGTGGAAAATACATTTTAAAAGTCTGGGGATTTATCCCTGTAACTGCATGAATTATATCTTTATAATAGTAAAGCATTAGTCCACTAACCCATTAGAGCATTGGGAAATATTTATTGCCAAATTGCAATACTGCGCTTTGTAAATATGACCCTAGGGGCCCTATTTATAAAAGATCGGTATCGTTATCGTAAAATACCGATCGTTATCGTAAAATAACGACCGGGTTTTTATTACCTATTCTGCCACTATTATTACGGATAAACTACCCGTTATTTACCCGATATCGTTAAATACCGGTCGTTATCGGTAAATAACGACCAGTATTTACCGTTAACGACCGGTATTTAACGATATCGGTAAATAACGGCCGTTATCGGTAAATAACGGTCGTTATCGGTAAAACCCCGGTCGTTATTTTACGATAACGATCGGTATTTTACGATAACGATACCGATCTTTTATAAATAGGGCCCTATGTATCAATACCAGTAACATGCAGCATTTTTTATTTTTAGAAACTCATCCAGCTTTTTAAACTATCCAATGAACCTGCCTTCACCACATCCAATGGAATAGTTCCATAGGATTTCCTGAGGACAGCTGTTGTAAACATAAGAGACCCCAGCACTCAACTACACAGACATAAATTACCCTTCATTGCTGTTTAACTATCTAGTTAATCACTTGCACTGAGGTTAAAATGGATACACTTAGTTAGTTTTTGTTTCTACAAACATGCTTAAGCTAATGCACCCCTCCAAGGCAGTATCCGAGCGTCAGTCCTAATCTAGGGAAAATATACCATCCCTGAGAGGAACAAGACCATACCTGCTTCTGTCTTTATTAAGTATGACCTCTTCCAGGGAACCATGCAAGCTTACAAACCATACTTCTGGCTGCACTGCCCTTAAAGGGGTGGGGAATTTAAACAGGGAGCAGGAATATAATGAGCTTAGCTGTTTTTGCCCTTAAATATATACAAATACAAGGATGTGCAGCTCAGACCTTTATTCTAAATTACTTTTAGGTGTGGTGCAAAGGAGGACCAGCAATTTATACATTACATAAGAGACTCCAGCACTCAACTACACAAGCAAAAATGATTTAGAGTTAAACATATATGCAAGCAATGAAGGGTAATCATTTGCACTGAGGTTAAAATGGATACCTTTAGTTACATTGTTTGTACAAACATGCTTAAGCTAACATGCCCCATTAAGGCAGTATCCGAGCGTCATTCCTAATCTAGGGAAAATATACAATCCCCGGGGGGAAGAAGACCATACCTGCTTCTCTCTTTATTTAGTATGATCTCCTCCAGGGAACCATGCGAGCTTACATAAGAGACCCCAGCACTACACAAGCAAAAATGTTTAGATATAAGAGTTAAACATATATGCAAGCAATGAAGGGTAATCACTTGCATTGAGGTTAAAATGGATACTTTAAGTTACTGTGTATATATATATATATTACAATATTACATAACATATTAAAAGCTAGACTGGTAGAAACAGTTGCCCCTAGTTAAGTCAATGTAGCATAGTAGCATAGTACATAGTATAGTATAATTTAGTTTACTATAAAATATAGTAATGTACATGCTATTTACCTAGTTTGCCAAGAAACTGTAATGCCGACATCCTGCTGAATGAAGGAACGCATTAGCATGTTTATCCTTGTGGAAATGCTGTTTTGAGAAAGATATGTGCCCGTGCTCCTTAAACTAGCAAATCACTTGCTAGGCCAGCTATGTTGGCATGATGATTAATGTCATTGTTGTGTTGTGTACTTATATTTCTCTGAAACTTGCAGCTGTGTTTTTCTCCTTTTATCTTTACTTTTGCAAACAGTTTATCAAACAAGTTTTTCTGGCAAAACAAGGTGTTTTTTGCCTTTAAACTTTCTTGTTTGTGTCACTTAAGTTAAGGAAGAGACTTCCTTGTCAAAACTGCTTGGAGGTGGTCAAATCCTGCTTTACTATCGCAGTACAAGTCACATTCTCACAGAATGCTGAGGATTTCTTTTGATACTGCCATGGAGAGGGAATGTTCTGGTACTGAAAGCAAAGGGATAAATTGGGACATTAATGATATGAAGCTTCCACAGGTATAGTAGGCCACTTAGAAAATATTTGTTTGGTAATTGTTCCCATTAAAAGCTTACCTGACATAGAGGTTTTACAGAAAGACTGATCACTGTCAAAATACTGTCAACATGTTCAGTTGCGAGATAGGTACATCACATTGGCAGGAAGCTCCTTTCAAAGCCTTTTAATGGTTGTATTTCTAATTTCTACAAACTCTTGAACATATATACTATTAGCCAGTTTAAAGTATTTAACTCATGTTTGTTATTCTCAGTTATCCATTTCTATAAAATAAACAGAAGGAAAAACACTAAAGCTAAGAGTGCAGGTGAGAATTAATGTCAGTATGTAGGTCTCTGTATATTACATTCTACAATTCACATTGGTTGTTAATCAGTTGGAATAAATTGACTATATATTAAACAGTAATGAAAGGGTAAGCAAATTTAAAAATAAGTATTATTAATATATATTCTCGGTAATATTTTAAAGGGTACAAATATATATTTATATTAATCATTTGCAAAATTGTCATTATCCATTTGTTAAATTAAATTACTGATTGATTTATATCTAAATTATTTAATGGAGTTATTTAAGGAAGAGTTTAGACTTTGGTACATGTTCCCTTTGCCATTTCCATGCTTTAGTTTTGAGCCTTATCAGGGGTATTTTAGTTGAAAAAAACCAAGGGGCTTATTTAGTAAGAGGTGCAAACCTCTACAGAAAACATTTGACAACATCTAATTGGTTGTTGCAGATTGAGAGCACAGGAAACAATTGCATCTCTTATTAAATAAGCCCCTTTGGTCTTCTATATGTTCTGCTTGTGGGTTTTAGCCAAACTTATTGTAAAACCAACAGGCAATCCAAACTCTACGTGATTCCTCATGTTATGACGATGTTATCTGCTGTGTCTTTTGTTTTTTTTTTTAAATGCTAACAAAAACCTTAACTCCATTCTAATCCTTGATGCTCCCTTTAATCATGTTCCCCAGTCCTACAGTTCTTTGTTGCTGGTGTTGTAAGCCTAATTCCAGTCTATGGGGCCAAGTAAAAATCAGCCTTACAGGGAGGTGCTATTAGGAGCAGATACGTTCGGGAGGAAGGGGAGGAGCAGCACTTGCAAAGGCATCATGTTTTAGGCAACTGATAACATTTATAAGGTTAAAATATAGCAATCTAGGCCATATTTATAAACCCACTGTATTGGAAACATCTGATACCCCAGGTTATCGTATTGTTTGTACAATACCAACAAAATATTGCAATGGTATTGTGTTGGCGATCAAAGAACTACAACCGTGATTGTAAATCTACAATACAGTGCCTTTAGAAATATGACCCTCTGGGTGCTCGTAGAATTGGCAATCCAACTATACCGCCTGCTAATTTGAATACTCCTTTTTTAAAGATGGCTGCAGGAGACTATACCTTTTAGAAAATAGGTAGAAATACTCAATCCTATCTCCCCTAAACATGGAGGATTATTGTAAGCTTTAAAATCACTAAAGCTGCCTTTTAAATTGTGAGACTTTTCCTTTAACAAATTGCACACAGATTACATTTTTTAGCTTGTATCATGAGGCAACATAGCTCAGTATTGCTGAATTCAGACCCCCTGGTTAGCTGTTTGTGTTTGATTTCTGTTCTATGCTAAACATCTGTAATTACCTTGTTATATATCCATAAACATTATTATGAAAGGTTTTCCTTCTGATAGGGGGATTAATACACCAGCTCATTCAGTGTTTTAGTACCAATTAACTTAACATTTCTGGTATTTGACAAAAGCATGTTCTTTTACAAAGATAATAAAACACACAACCCTGAGCATTCTCCTTATACACAGCATAGGGAGAACCTTACGGACTGTGTGTTTCCCTCAACTGCTGACAACTCCGAGGGAAATTTTCAGTCTTTCCCAAACGACTGCAAGTCTGACCAGTTTGGCAGCAGCAAGCTCATTCAGGAAGTCGCTAAACACACTGTTGATAAAGCCCCAATACTGTCGGATCTGATGGTATCTGGGGCTTATCGCTAGTGTGTGTACCTAGCTTAAGATTCCTGCAAAATGGCTTCATCCTAATCTATAAATGAATATGTAAATCTGAGGTATGTGTGTGTTGCTGCATATCTTCAATCCAGTTCTTGTTTTGATCAGGTTAGGTATCCCCCTTCCTGACTAATATGACTAAGGGAAAACATGCTCAGTAATCACTATAAAGCAGCACTGGGACAGAGATTTCCCCCAATTAATCCACATGTAGCAACTCCACCTTTCCTGATATAGCAAAACTGCATACAGCAGAAGAATTTATGATAATAAGGCACTTGAATGGCAGCTGAAATTTAAAATGTTTCAGAATGGATAGCTGAAGAAAAAGGGGGAAGATCAAAAATGGTACAAAGAAAGAATTGCAGTTTCCAGTAATGGGCAATTAAAAAAAAAAAAAAAAAGTTGTAATGCACCCTTATGTTATACAATAACAAAGATTGTTTAATTAATTCAATGTGTCCTGTTCTCACCAGTGTGTTGGGTAGCGATAAAAAACAATTGCACCACTAGGGGGAGCAGTTACAGGAGCATTTTCCTCCAGTGCCCCTTACAATAGAAGTCAATGGGGGCCTGATCCCGCGATCTGGAAAGCATCGCCATTGACTTGAATTGAGAAGTGACCTAACCTCCATGAAGCAGGGTGAAAATAACACACAGCTGCATGCGTTGCAGAGACTAACCAACACCAACACAAGTCAATGGGATTGAGGAAGAAAATTGTACAATAATGCTTATGTTTCCTCTATTGCTAGCTTGTGGTTTTTGCTTGTGGTTTTTGCAAACAGCAACGCATAGAAAAATGCACAAAAACTCACAACAATTTATGATAACACTTATTATTTCAATAGTGTAAACGAAGCCTAAAAGGCCCTACATCAGGCATGGTCACCTCCATCAATCAAACCAACCACTAGCACCTATTACATGTGCTGCAGGTGCAAGTAATAAAATAGCAACATGCACACATACCTGGGCTAAGGGCTAGGCCGCACTATCGCGCTTTTTGTGCGTTTTCGCATGCAATTTCAATTTTGTGCGCAATTTTAACTTAACTTCACAGCGTTGCGCTCGCGTCTCTGATTTTCTTAAGCATGCGATCACCATTTTTTCGCAACTTTATCAAAAGCGCGTCTAATGAAAGTCTATGGGTGCGCTTTTTTAATGCATACAATTTGAAAAAGCGCGCGTGATTGCGAACAGCACTTCTGATGTCACATCCTGTTTATTTTCTGTGGGTTGTAGTGAGGCATCGAGTGAGGAGTTGGAGGTTTGAGCTAGTCCTATATTAGCTTCAGCATTTGGATTGTGCAGGGAAAGGCTAGGAATCATTTCCTCGTGATCTATAATTGTGCAGGAAATTGTCCCTTCAGTGATTGCATATAAAGCACTATACACATGTTGCAGTGGACGAAAACAGCACATATATACATACATACTTAAAAAATGTAACAAGTTAATTATAGTCATTTTTGTATTGTCTTTAGAAATGGAAATGTTGCAGTGTTATTAACGCCCATCTGTACTAATGGTACCTGTGTCCTACTGCAGCTAGGGAATGCTGGGAGTTGTAGTTTTGAAAACATCTGAAGGGCCGTAGGTTTGACATCCCTGCTATAACTGTTTGCTAATGGCAGCATAGAGGTTAAAAAAATCCCCCACCCATGTCTTGTTAGACTTGGTTTCATTCCACACAAAACAAGTACAACTTGTTTTTTTATTATATTCATCATGGTCCAGCAAGTCCTTAAAGGAAGTCAATATCTGGTTTGTAATGCAAAGTTTCAACTTTAAAGGAAATTTTGGCTAAAATAGACTTTTACCCCTGTATAATAACCCAGAAATTGAAATCAGTGCATCACTGATTTCGAACAGCCCGACTGGCTGGGCAGATCTCCGAACGAGCGACACTCACATTGTGTGTGGTGGGTCGGCACCCACGATCGCATGTGTGTACGAACCATAAGAAGCTGCATTATCAGTTCTATGCAATAAATACCAATATCACTCCCTTTTCACTGCATTAATATTTTACAACCATGTTAAAAAAAAATCAAGGCATTGGAGTCTTATCACATGGTTACAAAATCACATGGTTACAAAATTTCAGAACTACAGTATATGTATTAAAACCAGTAATTCTCAATATTATATATAGTATCTCTGTACCAACCAGAAATACAGTATATGTATTAATACCAGTAATTCTCAATATTATACTGTAGTTCTGGTTGGTACGGGAATACTATATAATATTGAGAATTACTGGTATTAATACATATCCTGTAGTTCTGGTTGGTACGGGAATATTATATGTATTAATACCAGTAATTCTCAATATTATATAGTATCCCTGTACCAACCAGAACTACAGTATATGTATTAATACCAGTAATTCTCAATATTTTTTAGGTTAAGAAACTTATCTAGCCTACTTATAAAGCTATTTAATGAACTTTCCATTACCACATCTGCTGGAAGACAGTTCCACAGTTTCACCATTCTCACTGTAAAGAAACCTTTCCTAACCTGAAGATTAAACTTTTCTTCTAATCTTAAAGGATGTCCACGAGTCCTCTGATATGACTTAGTTGGTGAACAATGCATCAGGGAGTTTATTGTATGGCCCATTAATATATTTGTATAAAGTTATCATATCCCCACGCAAATGTCACTTCTCCAATGTTAACAGCCCTATCTTGTCTAATCTGCATGCATAGTCATGCCCCCCCATTCCCCTTATTATTTTAGTTACCCTTTTCTGAACTGCTTCCATTTCCAAGAGGTTCCTTTTGTTTATGGGATTCCAAAACTGCACCGCATATTTCAAATGAGGTCTTACCAGCTTCTTGTAGAGAGGGAGAATAATAGTTTTTTCTCTTGAATCTATTCCCCTTTTTATACAAGACAATGTCTTGCTAGCTCTAGCTGTTGCTACAACTTAGTCTGTTATCTACCAGAACCCTCACATTTTTTCCATTATAGATTCACTTAACACAGAGTTATTTATGGTGTAGGTGGCACAAGGATGGTTAAACCCCAAATGCATCACTTTACATTTATCAACATTGAATCTCCTATGCCACTCTGCTGCCCACTTTGATAATCTATCTAGGTCTGCTTGTAGCAATTGCTCATCATTTGAAGTTTCCAAAGCTCTGCATAATTTAGTGTCATCAGGAAACACAGAGATCTTGCTCTCAATGCCCCTTCTAAGTCATTTATAAGCAGATTAAACAGAAGTGGCCCCAGTACAGAACCCTGAGGCACTCCGCTTAGAACCTTAGCCCACATACTGTAGATGAGAGTGACCACCACTCTTTGTTTGCGATTCAATAACCAATTCTCTACCCATATACAAATGTTTTTTTCTAGGCCAATAGTCCTCAGTTTATACGTCGGTTGCCTATGTGGCACAGTATCAAAAGCTTTAGCAAAATCCAAGTATACCACATCTACTGCTATGACTGAATCTAAATTCTTACTCACTTCTTCATAAAAAACAAGCAAATTTGTCTGGCACAATCTATTTCTCATAAATTCATGCTGAGTACTACTAATAAGATCAGTTCTGGAGACAAAGGCAAGGATATGATCCGGTAACAAAGTTCTAAGGGCTCTGAGTGAAACATTAGCTGGCTATTTTGCAATACAGTGTCTTTAATAATTATTTTGCAATCATAATTGTATGATCCCCTAAACAACACCATAGCGGTATTGTTCTACTGCTTGGTATTTCTATGCTATGGTTATAAATGTATGACCATGGCCGTAAATGTGTGGCCATACTTTTAAGATTGCCCACAGTATTGGAACTTTCCAATACCGTGGGTTTATAAATTCACCCCTATGAGCTTAATGGCATAAGTAAGAACCATCAGGCTATGTGGCAGGATATCTTTGCTCATAGCTGTTGCTGTTAAAACAAGATTATTAGATATGTGGGAGTTGAACTACTAAATAAACAAGGAGCATTTCTACCAATCGTTGTTTTTGAGTGAATTTAGGGTAAATGACCCATTGCATTCATAGATCTACTTGCTTACATAGATTTATGTACAGTATGTATAAAGCATACTTCTATTTTTAATCTAAATTTATTGTATTCAGGATCCCGAAAACATGGACTGGTTTCAGGAGTGGCCTGACTCCTACGTGAAGCACATTTATAGCTCTACCGACAGAAATGCACAAAGACATTTAAGCGGCTGGGCAATGCGCAACACCAATAACCACAATTCTCGGATTCTGAAAAAGTCTTGTCTTGGTGTTCTTGTGTGCAGCAATGACTGTACAGTTTCTGATGGAAGAAAGATTTATCTGAGGCCTGCTATATGTGACAAGGCACGACAAAAGCAGCAAAGTATGTATTTGCAATGGGTTTTTTAAATTTTACTTCTATTGTGTGTTGATTTTGGGCACTTCAGGTATTTCCTTGTGGATGAAATTTTAAGATAAACCTATTTAATTCTATAATGTTGCTACTAGGGCCTGCTTAATTCTTTAGGCTAAATCACAATTTTACCTCCATAAACTGAAAATTGATGATTAAATGATTGTACAGTGTTACTTGTTTTTCTATAAAAAATTTTAAAAGCCAAAAATATAAGATTATCAAGCCAAAAATATACCTTCTCAGGGATACTAGGTGAAACACACCAAGTATGCAAAACAGGGTCAGACACCATGGGTTTGATCTACTACGCAGAAAGATACATTTATAACACTATATGGACTTTGGGCTATGGACTTTGAATGGGGAGGTGCAGTGGAATATATCCTTATAAAAACCTCTTAAAGAGGAACTGTGGTCCAAAAATGACTTTAGGTAAATTGGGGTAAATTGATAGGAATTGCTCTCCTGAGAGTTTTTGCAATTTATTTCCATTGTTTATTTAACATAGTTTTGAAGATATTTACATTTGTGTGTGTGATATGGCAGCAGCATCACCAGGTTCCCTGCACTTCCTGCTCTGAAACCTGTCAGTCAATCTGCCCTGTGTCTCCTCCCCTTTGCAGCCCCCCATGTCCCTCCCACTCATGGACCCCATGGTCCCTCCAGTTGCAGGCCCCCCATGGCCCATTCCCTTACAGCCCCATGTGGCTGTAAGGGAATATATATATCTTGGGCTGTGGAGCACATAGAGAGGTGGTTGATGGCTAGTTTTAAAGGCAGGAAACTGGCCTTCCATTTAAACTCAACTTGTTTGGAGACCACAGTTCCCCTTTAACTACATAGCTAAGAGGTTTTTAATAAGAATATATACCACTGCACCTCCCTATTGAAAGCCTGTCACCTTAACAATAAAGGATTTCAATCGTTTCTGCGAAAAAACCTAGACAAAGGCACAGACCTGAACCGTAGAAATCCTTTCAAGCAGCATTAAATTTCCATCAAGTAAGTTAAACCTCTGTATCAATGATAACTCATCCTCAGTACAGCCAGGGAGGCTGAACCCATCCTATGACTCTTAGGTAGCACATCCAGGTCTCCCGGAAATGATTCAATTCCTTTATTGTTAATGTTACTCCTCGTGGCGTAATATGCTTATATTACACTGATAGGGGTGCATTATTCCTTTTATAATACATAAGTGATCTGGAATATAATGGGAGCAATGGTATATATTTCCCTATAAAGATCACTCACAGCTATGTAGCTGAGTGATTTTTATTACAAAATATTCCACTGTTGCTCCCATACACTTCCCATGTGTACTAACTATCTAAAATGTTCTTTACTGTCTATTTTTAATATAAAGCAGTAAAATGAAACTGACCCAGTTAATGTCCATAACTGAAAGTTACTATTAATGAATCCTTCGTAACTCAAAATATCCAATATCAGCTGCTAGATGCAGTGAGCACAGAGAGCGGCTTTATACTTTATATATGGTCATGAAATTCCTAGGTGATTAATATTTTTATCTTACAATGTAAGAGGCGCATTAACCCTTCCATACGCTATTTTTCTATAAAGCAGCAATATGTGGATTTTAAATATGGAAAATATATATAACCCGAAAGATACATTCTTGGTCCCTTTTTTATTTGTTATATTTGTAAGTATAACATTGTCAATAAATAGGTACCAATATGAAAAGTTTCATTTTGTTTTTGTCAACTTACTTGCTGACTTTTTTGAGACCAAATTTTAAGGTAAACTAAGGGATAACAATAAACCTTTTAATTAGTTATATTAACTGAGATTAGGAGACCCATAAATATGATATACGGTACCTTGCATATTCGTAACAATATCAAGACAGGTAAGTAAAATGGAAAGAAAACTATTTTAGCTGTTATGATTGATACATTAGGTATCTTGCACTAGGGTAACTATATATCTTCTTAAATATTGACTAAGCTTGGCATTCCTCAATTTTATTATACAATTAGCATTTATTATCAGTGGAACAGTATTCCTTAAAGGGCATGTCCACCCCCCTAACCCAACTTTGGGGGTAAGGTAAGTAACCCTTACCCACCCCCCACAATATTTATTTTAAAAAGTCCCCCGAATTCTACTTACACAGCCTTCTCTCCTGCGGCGATCCGATCTGCTGATAAGCAGCCAATCACAGACGCGGCTGACTTCAATAGAAACGCTGCGGGAGAGAAGTCTCTGTAAGTACGGATCGGGGGGATGTTTTTAAATATATTGTGGCGGTTTGGTGTGGGTAGTGGTTACTTACCTTCCCCCCCAAAGGAATTCACGCTAGGTGCAACGATGGCTGAGGATGGATCTGGATGGTGTGGGGGGGGGGTTACTGCGCATGCAATGAGGACGAGGAATCAGCGTGGATCAGAAGCCTTACAGACAGCTTGGACTCAGTTTGCTGGACTTTGAAAAGAATTATCTTGGGAACCATAAAGGTAAGGTTAATTTTAAACTGCAGAGTGGGGCCAGTAGCGGGTTAAATTATAGTTTTTGGGGTGGACATGCCCTTTAACGGTCAATTGCTGCTAGGAAAATGCAGCCTGTAACAGTGGCATAACTAGGGATCACTGTGGTTTTATGGGAGGAGGCAGTATTTGTCATAAGGAAAGTAAGATGCCCCACACCCTGGCTTGGTTTTGTCCTGATGCTCCTCACCAGGAGTTAGAAGTTCTGCTCATCTTCACTGTCAGCTCCCTTCCTGAGTCCAGTGCCTTTCCACTGAGGGAGGGCACTGAGGAAGGGTTTGGGGCCTCACAGAGGAAACAAGCGGAACTTCAAGTTACTAATAAGGGGGAATCAAGGACTGAATGGTTTAGGTCCTTACCCTGGGTACTTTTAAGGGGATGGTAGAAGGTTTTTAAAAGGATGAATTGCCCTTTAATTAAAACTTATTCAATTTATTTGTTAGGAAAATTTTCCTTTATGCAGGCTGTCACAGAACCATTGATTCGGTTTCTGTAACAAGATTGTTACAAATTGTAGCTATGAGTGACTATAATAACTATATATTTCACTGTTGGCCCCATTATAATTTCAATCATTACTATATTATATAGTGGATAATGCACCCCTTACAGTGTAATATAATATTATTACACGGCTGAGCAGTTCCCTGACCATATAGAAGCATAAAGCCAAAGGGAACTCCAAGATGTGGTAATATCCTTATATTATATTGAGATGGGGCACATTATTTCTTATCATACATACGTTTTTGATTCCTTCCCCCCCAATTGCATTTTAAATTCTACCCTTGTCCCTATTTCCACCTAAATTAAACCCCCCCTACAAACTACCTACTAACTTATAACCAGTAGAAAGGAACATCCAGGAGTTCCTGTTAGTGAAGTTAAACACTAGAAAAACAGCTGAGTCTTTGTTCAGGCATGAACACTGGAATGGGAGGGACAGTGGGATATAAGAAATGAGTCATCAGTGATAGCTAAGTGATTTTTATAAGAATTAATACCACTGCACCCATTATAAAATATCACACTTCTGTATAATATAGTGGATTATCTAACCCTATTGTAAATTATAAGGGTATTAGTAGTGACTAAGGACCAAATAAAAGCAAATGGTCACAGAACTCTGAGGTGTCTTTCAATAGTCTTGTTATTTATAGTAAGTGGATACTGTACATTATCAATTATAAACCACAATCCCACAAGTTTATAATATGGACTGCAGACTTTACCCCCTCCTCCTGCATAATCTAACACTGCAATTTTACATAACATGCTCTCTCCTTCCAATCTTTGACACAAAGTTTCTGTTCCTTCCCAGATTTTCCTCAGTTGATGGGCTTCACTCAGTAAAACTATAGCAGCCTGTGTGTTGGGTGTGTAAGAACTGACACTTAGTGACACAAAATAGCAGTGAGAATTGGCAGTAGCTGTGCTTGTGTTTAGTCAGGTGCAGATGTTTTGGCATTTTAGAAAGAGTCTTTATACCACTTCACATTACAAATGAACAAATTCTATGTGTCCATCTGTTAAAACATTTGCAGAACAACAAACAAACAACAAAAAAATAGACGGAACACAAAGTAACATCTTTTGCCAGATGGAAACATTATTCTGTAGTCAGAATAACACCAGAATGGACATAATTATTGAGAATGAACACTTCAAATGAAAGCTGTGTAAAGGTAATTTCATTTAAGATTGTTGTTTTACAGCAACAATTATCTAGGCCAGATGCAATTCAAACCTTTTTGGAATGTGCTCCTAGCCATATTTACTAAATGCAGATTAATGAAAGAATACTGTATGACCTGAGGTGGTATGTCACACCTGTCAAGCTTAGTCAGTTAAAAGTGAATTCAATTGCTGCCTTAGCAAATAAGAAATCCAATGTAGTTCAATTACTTTCCGTCTATCAGGGATTTTCACGCCGTTAAAATCCAATCCACTATGACTCTTAATCTCCTTCAGGTAAACGTTGCCCAAACTGCGGTGGATCATTGAAACTAATTTCTTGTCGAGGTCATGGTGGATTTCCAGTCACCAATTTCTGGCGACATGAAGGACCATTCATATATTTTCAGGTGGGTTGAAACCCTGTGACCTTATAGACTCATAGTTCCACATGATGTATACGATACTCCCTGTGAATATTTAAGTAGCAAAAACATGCTTAAAGGGCCTAAAAATCCACTCATCTACTATACATATTTATTAGGAATTTGGAGGTCAGGGTAGAGTAGATACAGTATTGAATGCATTGAAGGACTATATCTAGTCTCTCATTTAACATGAAAAGTTCTGCTACCCATTAGTGGCATGGGATGGTATTTATACAATTTTGCTAATGTAATGTTATTTTACAAGGCGACTGTTATTTTACACAGCTTTCTTTTTAATTTATGGGGTTAATAAATTCCAGCATTAAAAGTAACCAGCAGTACATATTTCATACTATAAAGGAAAGTACATTGCTATTTTATGACGCTGTGTAAAATAATGATCCCTGTGTAAAATAACAATAGTATTGTTCGAGATGCCATATTATTGTTTTATATTAATAAAGTTTGAAAAATAACCTCCATGATTCCTCTAAATCGGTTAAATGAATTTGCAGAGTGATAATGCCACAAATGGACCAGCAGTGGAAAATTTAATTTATCTTACTACTAACCAACCCTCAATACCACAAGGATGATCTATTTTACAGAATTCCATTTATTGCTCTTCTAACATAAACAGGAATATTTTTATAGAATTGTGGGGCTTATTTGTAAAGGTGGAGTATGGGTAATACTGCCCTTCTCTGAGGCCATCAAATGACTGCATGGCATATGAATTGTGTGGCACTGTCATAAAGTACCCAACGGTGTCAGATGTGGTATCATTATTTACCAATATGTCTCTCAGTTTGTTACAATCACATCAGCTGCCCTGTTTTCTATCTGTAAAATAAAGTTAAATAAATGCTAAAGCATATACATATATATTGTTTACATTGCAACAGTGTCTGTATAAATGTAAACCTGTATAGACTAATTCAAGTTACTGTATTTTACATAGCAATTATCATATACTAGTTTCATCAACACTAGTAGTGCAATTCCTTTGTGATCACTATTAGGTTAACAATCCTTGCACTGCCAACAGAAAAAAAGTAATATACAATCATTTTTTGTTGTAAAAAAAACAATTATTCAAATTAATCAAATTAAAAATGCAGTTTTTCAGGCACAATAGAAACGTTTACCTTGTAATGTACCTATTCTAATTATGTTGTCTGAAATAAACTCATTTATTTTAAAGACAAAAGGAGTTCATGACCACCCAAAACCAGAAACAAAACTTGAGTCAGAAAGTAGAAAAACTGGACATAAGAAGCGGACAGCAGTTGTCTCCAGCTCACTTGGACTAAAAAGAAGCAGAAATGGCCAGGTATAGTTACAAATTTAAATCCTATCCATTTAATAGATAAAAAAGTAATTTTCCCTTTGTGTATTTCCCATATTAAGTTGAATCTGGTGGTGTATTCCTTGCCTTTATATTCCATAAACTTCTAAAGAAACAGTATCCTCATTGTATCCTCTTATAAAGTCCTCAACCAGAGGGTTAATATATGTATTCAGGGAAGTGTAAAAAGAAAATGAAATGTAGGGAAAGATTTTACTTAAAGGAATTGTATACTGAAAAAATGCTTAATTTCAATCTATAAATGAATACCTGTAAGCAGCACTTACTCTGAAATAAATGTTTCTGTTGCTGCATAACTCAATTCCAGTACTTGTTTTGCCCAAGCTCAGTTCCTAAGTTATCTTAGCTACAGCACAACTATACATAACAGAGTAAATAACATTTATGATACTAAGGCACTTGATTGACAGTTGAAATCTAAGATGTTTCAGACAGGGTATCTAAAGAAATAGGGGACAGATCATTATGAAAATGGTACAGTGATAGTTGGGAAGAAATATAGTTTCCAGTAATGGGCTATCTAAAAAAAACCCACAAGTTTCCCAGTGTACATACCCTTAAAAATATATATATTTTTTTTTTCCAGTTAGAAACCATGTCAGAGCAAACAAGGAATAGCTTACTTGAAAAGTAAATGTATTGAATGAAGACCGGGAGGTTAAGGAGCTATGCTTTACCTCCCGTTCTTCAATCAATTAAGATATTTACCTTACACACGATCCTCCGCTGCAGCAGATAAAATTCTTGACCGCTTCCTGTTCAGGGTAACTATAGCGTGCACTGCCGTCAGGGGAGGACTGTCCCAGTAGGCTGAGGGGCAAATGCCCCCCGGGCTGGTCTCCAATGAAAGATTTGGGCTGCCACAGAAGCTATTAGTAAGTTACATGCTTGAAAGGCAGAGAACATGCCTCTAGCTCTAACATGGGGAACAAGAAACCCCTCCTCATAGTTCAGATCATTAGCCAGTGTAAGTCAGCCTTCCAGTTCATTAGCCAGTATCATCAGCTCTCCAGTTCATTAGCCATTATTGTCAGTCCTCCTGTTCATTAGCCAGTGTTGTCAGCCCTTCAAATCATTAGACAGTGCTGTCAGTCCTTCAGATCATTAGCCAGTGTTGTCAGCCCTCCAGTTCATTATTCAGTGTTATCAGCCCCCCAGTTTATTATTCAGTGTTTGTCAACCCTCCAGTATATTAGTTAGTCATCCCTCCATTTCATTAGGAACAAAGGAAACTTAGTATAATTTGTCCTACAAAGTGTACCCAGGGGTGAGAACTTAGGGGGAGATTCAATATGGGCCTTTTCCGTCTAAAACCCACGTTAACCCAAAGAAATTTTGGGTTATCGTGGGTTTTTAGATGGATTTTAGAGCACAGCGCCATTTCCAAATGTTTTTGGAAATAGCGCCGTGCTACAGATGCAAAACCCCTACCGTTAAGTTTTGCGCGACACTTAACGGCACTGGGTGGGATGCGTTAAACCTACGCTCTTACCTTAGTCCGATCCCGCGATGCAATAGCGATGCAATAATAAGGCAGATTAGACAAGTTAGGGCTGTTTACATTGGAGAAGCGACGTTTGCGTGGGGACATGATAACCTTATACAAATATATTAATGGCCCATACAATGAGCTCTCTGGTGCATTGTTCACTAATAGGTCATATCAGAGGACACGTGGACATCCTTTAAGGTTGGAAGAAAAGAAGTTTCATGTTCAGGTTAGGAAAGGTTTCTTTACAGTGAGAACGGTGAAACTGTGGAACTGTCTTCCAGCAGATGTGGTAATGGCAAGTTCATTGAATAACTTTAAAAAAGGCCTGGATAAGTTTCTAAAACTAAAAAATATTGAGAATTACTGGTATTAATGCATATAGATCTGGTTGATCCAGGGATACTTTCCGATTGCCGTTTGGAGTCAGGAAGGAATTTTTTCCCCCTTTTTAGCTGGGTTTTTTTGCCTTCCTCTGGATCAACTGTTAGGTAGGGTTAAAAAAAAAGTGAATAGGTTGGACTTGATGGACGTATGTCTTTATTCAACCTTAATTACTATGTAACCATGTAACTGACGTAATTTCGTTTACGTCAGTTATTGTATCACAGGATCGGGTAAAGGTAAGTAACGTGGCGCCCGGAATTGGATCTCCCCCTTAGTGATTCAGGTCCTCACCCTGGGTACTTATAAGGGGGAGGGGGGAGATTTTATAATTATAATTGTCCTTTAACCACATCCTACACTTGATGGGAGTAGTGGTCTAAAAAATGGGTGTAACCTTAACAAAGTGGGCATGGTCAAAAATGTTGCGACCTACCATGAAAGGGCCACTTGGCCATATTTGCCCCCCAGGCCAAAAGGTCCCAGTAGTCCCCTGACTTTGTGGGTGGACATTCCCTTTAAAGGAATAGTTCACTTTTCTAGTGAACTATTCCTTTAAGGACACACACACTGGCAAACAGACGCATAAGGTATACATTGGTTAACCAGCATGGATAATGTATTATGTGTTAGCTGCTAATACATCATGTGCAGAGAGAAACTGAAAGATCCACTGTGGAGACATGATATTATATGCACGCGTTTTTGGTATTTATTCATCTGAACTGCCCTTTGTTACTGTAGTTTGGTCTTTTTACAGGTAAAATTAATTTGCTACAAAATCCATCACATATATTTCATATAGTGTACCACAAAGAAACAAATTAGTAGAAATGACAGAGAGGACATGTGTGAGTTTTTACAATTTTGAAGGTATTTATGGGTTGAACATGCAATAATATATATATATATATATATATATATATATTGCATTATTAAAGAATTATTTTTTATTACATTATCAAACAGAACTTCCTGCATTCCATCTGTAAGACAGAGCATACATTTACTACTGGTTGGATCTGTATTAGCAGCTTTATGATCAGCTATTGTACTTTTCCACCCACTGATGTCAACAGGTTCAAGACATATACACATCTTAATAGAGATCTTATCCTAAGGGCAATGTAATCTTACTTAACTGCATTCCAAAAAGTAAATAAACAAGCTATTTACATAAGAAGAGTAATCACTAACCTTCTCCAGTGGAACTCATACATCACAGTGCTGTAAACGGTATGACATATTGGACGTATCAATTACCATTGCAGCATTGTGGCTAATATTTTAATTTTGAAACAATAAAAATAGTCATTCACTTTCAGGACCAAACAGACACACACTGTACATTATATTATGTAAATAGACTAATAGACTTTACTAACCCCAAAGAAAATAATGTCATGTACGCAGATATGGCACAAGACAAAATGCAAGCAGTGGTTTTGGTACAATTTGCTCCCCAAAAATTATAAAACACTCCAGACATTTTTCTCTTTTAGTAAAAGAAATTTAAAGGGCATGCCCAACCCCAAATAACTAAGTAGGAAGCCTCTCACTGTTTAATCCATTTCTACCTTTTCCTGCACCTCTGACAGGTTTGTAGCATGGGGAGTGGTGTTCTCTCCCCTCCCTCCCTTTTGCTGCTGCATCGCTTCTCTGTGAAAAGCAAAAATTAGAAATAGGTAGAAAATCCCCCAAACCTAGATGCTATAAAGGCAATTACCAGCACTCGTTCCCTCGGCTGCCTTCTGCTGCACTTCCACATGAAAGCAGCAAAAGGAGATTGGTGCCAGTGATTGGCTTAGCTAATCACAGATGCAGCTGCCGATGCAGCCTCTTCTGCTGTTCTGTGCACAGAAGCAGTAGAAAGAGGTGGGAATTAAGGCTGGTAAGTACCTGTAGAAGCCAATTTGGAGGTTTTAAACCAAGCGGGGTCCAGGTTTTGGGGGATTTCCTACCTCTTCTTATTTTTTAGGATGGAATTACCCTTTAAAAAAATCCATGGAACAAAAAACTATTTATCACTTCTACAATGTTCTTGATCTATAAAACATTATTATTATTATTACTATTATTATTAATGAAAGTGTTAGCCTGCTGCCGAAAAACAGAACATATTCCAATTGGGGGAGAAAATAATTTCTAATGCACAGCACATTACCATAAGCTCACAGTGCTAGCAGATAAAAACACCTTCTATACTGCTGTAACTTTGTATAGACTGCAGCTAGAAGCATGATCCTCAAATAATTTTAAAGGTAGGAGTGTGCCCTTTTTAATAAAGGCCACTTCTAAGGTGACCACAGTTCCCCATTAATCATTTTATCCATAACCCTACTTGAAGAAGTAATCCTTTTTGTCCCTACTAGCAACCAGTGGGGAAACTGCAGAGGCAACCCCCCCCCCCCCCCCCCCCCCCCCCCGAAGCTTTTGTGCCAGGTACCGGACCGGCAGTAGTTTAAAACAGCTAATCGTGGTGAGATTGGTGAGCCCTCTTAGTCCTCATCCCCAAACCCCACAATGCCCCCCCACCCCCGCACATCATCATAGGGGCTGTAGTAACACCAGTGCCAGCAAACAAGATCTAAAAACAATGTAATCTTTCCCAGGCAAAATCAACTTTGTCACACACATGATTCAACATGCTTTGACAAACATAGATATTTCCCTGCTGTAAATCCGGAATATCCTGCACACAGAGCACATATGTAGACTAGCAACCTTCTTTATAAGATGCTTAGAACAGAGCATTAAACATTGCATGGCTAAATCCACAGTTTTGGGGATACCTAATCATCTCATTGCAAACTTGGTCATTTTATTATTATTATGGTTCTGAAGGTTCGCCTTCATCCAGGTCATGGTATATCTTAACTGAATACAACAGATATTATTCTGGTTGTTCTGGTTAAAATTGTGAATTCACTAATCAATTATTTTTCTCTCAGGTCTCTATAGAAGAGAACTCAGATCTGGATAACATATCCTGCATGCCCTTAGGGCAGGAAAGTTTACTTCCTCTGTATGATTTTAATGACATGGACATGGAACCCTCAGCAAGGGACAATGTTCTGAACAACTGCTTTTCCCAGACCAAATGCTACAATTCTGCAAAAGATTCAGATCACCTTCAAAACTTAAGCGACATAGAATTGAGTGTAAACCTCCAGAAAGACAACCAAAATGACAGCAGCAAAATCAATGGTGTTGACTTTATAAGCTCAACTATGGAGTTTGATATTGATAACGAAGACCAGCAAACGTGGAACAGAGCTTTCTTTGCAAAGAGCCCAAATGTGCAACCACTTGAGAATTTGTCCTGGGAAAAATCAACTTTGCACAATTTCCTTGACTTGAATAGCCAACAGATCTCTAATACTCAGCCTACAATAAGGGGAAACCTACTAAGCTTAAATCTAGTAGATGACGTACACCAAGGAATACTGCATGTAAGCAATAGCAACAATGCATCTTCAGCAGCTGTCTATCGCATTTGCCAGGAGGAGTCCTATCTATTTAGATGCAATCCAAGTCACTTTTCTCCAATTCTATAAAATAAACTTACAGCAGGTGGTTTAACATAACAAAGACTGTAGAACAACAAGAGTTGCCGATTAAATAATAATTAAAGAAGTCCAAGTAACAATTCTTCCTTATTCTAAAAAAATATTTTAATTTTAAAACATATTTTATAACTCATTGATCCAGTGGTATGATTTGTATGAATCTTCTTAAAGGGGAACTGTGGTCCAAAAATGACTTTAGGTAAATTGATAGGAATTGCTCTCCTGAGAATTTTTGCAATTTATTTTCATTGTTTATTTTGCATAGTTTTGAAGATATTTACATTTTTGTGTGTGATGTGGCAGCAGCATCACCAGGACCCCTCCACTTCCTGCTTCCTGCTCTGAAACCATGTCAGTCAATCTGCCCTGTGTCTTATGCCCCCCTTGTCCCTCCCACTCAGGACTCCATGGTCCCTCCAGATGTAGGCCCCCCTTGACCCACCTACCCATGGGTGTCGTGGTCCCGCCCACTCACAGGTGCAAAGCCCCGCCCACTCTTGGGGGCGCACAAACCCTGCCCACTCGTGGGTGCACAAGTCCCGCCCACTCGTGGGTGCACAAGTCCCGCCCACTCGCGGGTGCACAAGCCCTGTCCACTCGCGGGTGCCATGTGCCACTCAGACCCCCCCCTACAGAAAACTCTGTGGGGGTGAGAACTCTGCCTGAAAAGGCTGTTTTCAAATAGAGGGAGAGAAGGTCTGTAGATTCCCTTTCCTACTCTGTCAGGACTTCACACAGCAGAGAGGAGGAGGGACTTCCTGTCTCCCTCACACACTGAGGGAGTCTGAGGCTGTGCTCACAGGCAGCATTGTGCAGGAGAAGCCTTAGGAATGTCACATGTCAGCCTCCCACCCATTAACTTTCTGGTCAGACATTTCTTTATATCTTGGGCTGTGAAGCACGTAGCGAGGAGACCAAACTTGTTTGGAGACCACAGTTCACAGTTCCTCTTTAAGCTCCAGTAAGTTAAGTTAGTTAACTTAGACATGCCCTTTAAAGGGTAACTGTGTTCCAAAAATTACTTTAGGTAGATTGACAGGAATTTTTGCAATCTACTCAAAATTTATGTATGATATGGAAGCAGGGTTGCCAGGCCTCCAAATTTGGGCGTGATTTTCCCCACTGCAGGAACAAATTTCTGAGTCCCACAGTCAGGGCTGAAATCCCGTCCAAATACGGGCCCTGGAAACCTGCCATGTTACGTCCACTCCCCACCCCTAACTCCTCCCTCGACCATAGCTCAGTCTCCAGTCCCACCTTAGCTGCGCCCTGCCCCACATACTGTGATGTCGCTGTGACTTCACGGCCCTGTCTTCTGTGAGGATGGGGCTGTGACTATAGCAAACTTGTATGGAAGCAGCATCACCAGATCCTCTGCACTTCCTGCTTCCTGATCTAAAACCATGAGACAGTAGCAATCTGTTCTTGTTCTCAAGTTTCTGGTACTGGGGTAATGTATTATTCTCAGCCCCCGTGGGGCTCCTTCACTGTGTGCCCCAAAACCTCATGAATAGACAGAGCTCCTTCCTCTCATGGGCCCCCTCCCCCCAGTGCTCCCCTCCATGACCCCACAGGATCCATCCTTCCTCGTGGGCCCCCGGGGTCCCTCCCACATGTGCACCCTCTCTATGGTCTCCCCTCATGGGCCCGTGCAGCCCCTACCCCACTTGCAACTCAAACCCCCACGCACACACAGAAAACTATGCGGGAAAAAAACGCCTGTTTCAGGCAGATGCAGAATCAGCTATATTAAGCTTTCTGGCTCTTCCTGAAACAGATGTTTTCACATAGTTTTTCTGTAGGGGGGGGCTGAGGTGCAAGTAGGGGAGGGGTCACAGGGGCCTGAGAGCGGGAGGGGCCATGGGGCCCCACAAGGGGGAGG
Organism: Hymenochirus boettgeri; assembly: GCA_019447015.1. Taxonomy (NCBI): domain Eukaryota; kingdom Metazoa; phylum Chordata; class Amphibia; order Anura; family Pipidae; genus Hymenochirus; species Hymenochirus boettgeri. The sequence continues at coordinate 176,845,484 of CM033473.1, forward strand.
GGTCATGGGGGCCTGCCAGGGGGAGGGACTATGGGGGCCCATGAGGGGGAGGGACCATGTGGCGGAAGGGACTTTAGATCAACTTACCAAAATTCTCCTTTTTTTGCAGCATTGCAGATTTGTTTCCCAGCTGTCATACACTTCCTGGACACTTCTGCTTCACTGAGAATGTGCAGAACTGTAAAAAAGTAGGCAAAACTGACCTACCACCAGCTTTATTTTTGCTGTTTGCTGGCATGCTGTAGAGGCTGTAAACAACACAGGAGGGACATTTATGGCTCTTTTAAAGGAACAGAAATGGCAGATAACATGAACACGTTGTGCTGTAACCACAGTTCCCCTATAAATAGCATAATTTGAAAGGAAAGTAATTAAACATTTTCTGTTATCAGGTGAAGCAAGTAAAGAGAAGCAGGTCTACTTTTTACCATATATGCACACACATTAGGCTATTTAATGAACCTCTGCTTTAGATTTACATATACCCTAATCAGAGCTAGGTAGCTATAGAGAACATATTCACTCTGGCACTTGGCCCAGTGGCAGCCTCCTGCAACTTTACATTAACATCAAAGGATTGCAGAATTTTAAAATAATGTCACTCCCTAGTACTAATCTTATCTGTAAAGTATACAGCTATGGCTATTACAGGGTACTGTTAAATGTAGAGTGCATTTGTGTATAAATGTATAATTTGCATCCTACTAAAAGATTTTGTCTAGAAAAAAAAAAGTTCAACTTTGTTGTCAACATGCTGATATTTGTATACAAAACGTATGTTTCTTTTAGCCCCAGTTCATTTTGCTCAAAAAGAATAAATTTGCCATAATTCTGTTAGTGCCCATACATTCTATATACTAAATGTATACCTTCTTTATTCGGGTACAAATTCATGGAGTTGTTAAGGGCATGTCCACCCCATTTTTAAAATTTTTGCTATAGTGTAGGGCTCCCTCCCTCACCCCCAACCACTATAGTAGTTTGTCCAGAAACTCTCCCGAACATTACTTACATTTCCTCCTTTCACCGGCGATCTGTCACAGCCCTCTGCTTGCATGAATCTGCAAGCAAGAGGCGAGACCGGCAGCCGCATCCATGATTGGCTGAGAGGCAGCCAATCACGGACGTGGCTACCGGCAGTGGAGAACACCGGGGGAAACAGTACTGTTCGGGGGAGTTCCTGGACAAAGTACTATAGCGGTTGGGGCTGGGGGAGGGAGCCCTACACTGCAGCTAAAGGATGTTACACTAGGGGCAGAGGAAATCTAACATGTATTGGGAGGGAGGGCTGCACTGAGCATGTGCAAATTCTACTGAAGGAGAGACAGGAGGCAGAGTCCTATATGGACTCGGCCAGGCTCCTGGTGGGCTGTATGTAAGGTAAGGATTTTTACACACTACTTAGTGGGGCCAGTAGTGGGGGAGAATTTGGTTTTGGGGGTGGACATGCCCTTTAATAAAGGTGCGGTATCAAAATTTTGTGGTGTAAAATACCATGTTGTGTTATCATGAATATTGCAGTCTTCAATGACCACAGTGGTATTTTCCTTGCTGTAAACTATTGATATTGGTTGGTAATTTGCCCTCATGGCTATTGTGAACCTGCAGGATCAGTTACGGTTTAAGGATACCTTTTATAAATAGGTCTCTAAGTCTACAAATGAAAATATTGTATTTCTTATACAAAATATGGAAGGAGATTGTCCTCCAGTGGATCTCATGTACGTTAAATGCACTTTGTGTAAAAGAAGCAGATTTAGGGACATGCAATGCAATCTCCAATCATAACTTACCGACACTTGTTCCTGAGATATACTGTCCTAACAAGACAACTTTGAGACTGTTGATACATCACAGAAATATTTGAGGTAAGTTAATTGTCAATTTTCACAGTTTATATTAAGGTAACGTGGGATTTACACTTATATTTACAGGGCATAGCAAAATATATTGCATCTCCCCATTATGTATAGAAAAAGGACTTTGTTAACAAAAATTTATTAAAAAAGAAACTAATGTTAGCTAAAGTACATTTTATATACAAGAATTCATCTCCAATACTTTAGGTTAGAAAGAAGTTCACAAAAATATAAATAAATTAAAAATTTGTAATCGGTTTTAAACGAAAGTCACACAAAAAGTCATTTAAATATGTGCAAAAATCAGTTTTGTGCACAAAAAGTTGTTGTAATACAACAGTTGTTATAAACCCTCCTTCCCATGTAGCTTTTCACAATCTTTCATTTTAAAGGAGAACGAACCCCAAAATACAAAGGCAGCTTCACAGACTCTATAATTGTCACTTACTAAAGAGACCATTTGTCTCTCACCTCTAAATTAAAGGACAATTATACTCACCTTCCCTCCGCTCCACATCTTTGTTCATTAGCTTTTACCCAGGGTGAGGACCTGAACCGCTAGGTCCTCACCCCTGGGTTCGCGTAACTTGCAGCATAGTAGCCTTACTGACACGCTGCTCCGGTAGGCACTTTGCACTTTGTGTTACTTGCACTACCCTTGTAAGTAACATGTATGTTTTCCTTATGTATTTTAATGCAACTGTAAAGCGACACGGAAGATGTTGGCACTATATAAACCCACAATAATAATAATAATAATAATAAAATGCTTAAGCACAGGAAAAGAAAATTAGGGTAAGAATAAATTAATTTTCCTTTTTACGCAGAGGTTGTCAATTACCGATGTGGTAAAATACTGCACAGTAACAGTATTTTTTTATTTTATGAATGTGGAAAGAAAAGATGCTATTGCTATTTTATTCGTTTGTAAATACAGCCCTATCTACTGGCAGTTACTGTCTTAGAATAGTGGTGGCAGATATGCATTAGATACTAACAGATTAGTGCCACATGGGAGTATCCCCATGTGTTTTAATACATGTATAGATATATGACTAGCCATTGAGCAACCTAATTAAATACAATTTACTGTGACCACAAAATACTAGTGGAAATTTGATTTTATATTCTTGCTCAAATATTTTTTTTCTTCTGTGCTCTATTCTCTAAATTCACTTGACAAATAACAGGTACAGCTGCCAAATTAATTTTTTGTGCTTAAAGGGCATGCTCCCCCCTCTGATTATGTTTTACTTACTTACATTCAAGATGAAAGATTCAATTTATTTGTCACAGTACTAAGCATTGTACAAAGTCTGTGAAAATTACAATAATAAAAAGTTACAAGTTTGTTTACTCCATACAAAGATAAAAACAAAGTAGGATACCAGGGGACACCTGTTCCCTTTTTAGTTTCCTCAATAAATACAGGCGCTGCTGGGCTTCCCCAATCAACTCCCTTGTCAGAGCTAAGGTAACCCCCTAAAAATTTAAAGTCCTTAACCTGTTCCACATTTGAAGAAAAGATTTGAATGGGATTATGAGCTGCTGATTTACATGATTTGCGGAAATCAACAATTAATTCCTTGGCTTTGCTGATATTAATGTAGAGGTATTCCCATATTTATTTGTGCTTGCTTTGTTATTAAATGATTAATGTTTTGTGAGTGCTCCTAACTGCCCCCACCCTCCCTTACTCACTGCCTCCTTGTAGTGTCTGCGACACTTATAAGTTCTACACAGCCTCACCATAGACACTGCTCTGCTTACACATCTCCCTCTCTCCCCCCTGCCTTCTTTTCTCTGCTGATTCTCTTAATTGTTGCAGAAAGTGTGCTGGCAGGCAGCCAAAGATCCTAGTAAGAGGGTCAGAAATATAGCACATATTACAATTTCTGCTCCTGGAGTGACAGGTCTTTTCCTGTAAATGCTGTGATTAAAATGATTATTTCTCAAGATCTAGAGCTCAGATTTAAAGTCTGAAAAAAGTTTTGAAGTAGCGGGATCTTGCTGTATCTGTATATCTAAAGGTATAATTTTTGAAAAATCAGTTTTTTAGAGTATAGATAACCCTTTAATCTGAAGTAAATGAAGGATGAAAGACAGCTTGTTCAAATAAAGGGGGTCAAGTCCCTTTGGTGCCATGGTTTTCAAATGATAAATCCATTTTACTTCTCTTTGAAGTAATTTTTTGGTTATGTCACCTCCTCTTAAATTGACATATACCTTTTCCAAGCCAAGTACCTGCAAGTTACTTATGGAGCCATTGTGATGTGTCAAAAAGTGTTTTGCCAATGGTGTCTTATTATCATTTTTGTCTCTCTGTGCTAACCTTATAGAAGATAGATGTTTAGAGAGTCTATTACGTGGTTGTTGTTCTGTTTTGCCTATACACATCATTTTACAGGGGCAAGTTATGCAGTAGATGACATTAGAACTTTTACAGTTAATATACTGTTTTAATTTAAACTTCTTAACTTGATCACTGCCATAAATTAGGTCCCTCTTGTCAATGAATTTGCAAAAAGAATAGTCCCCACATGGATGCGTATCAGTAAGTTTAAGTCCTCTGCCTAAACTGATCTTGGGTCGTTCAAAATGACTTCTCCTGAGAACGTTGGATAGACTTCAAGATTGTCTTGCGATCAGTGCTGGTTTGTCTGAAACATATAGTGTGAGAATAGAGTCATTTGTCAATATGTGCCAGTTCTTATTTAAAGCAGTTTTAAGCTTGTTCCACCTTATATTATAGTTAGTAATAAACCTTACTTTGTCATCGCTTGGTCTCTGTTTGGGGATTAGAAGTTCCCTTTGTTTAAAGCCTGATGCAAACTGTTTGTGTTGCTTCAGAAGTTTTCTTGGATACCCTGTTTCTGAACCTCTGTTCCAGATCCAAGGCATTTTTCTGGTATTCAGAGTCATCTGTGCAATTTCTTCTCTCCCTCAGGAACTGCCCCTTGGGAATGCCCCAAAGCAGTCCCTGAGGGTGTAAGCTGTCAAAATGCAGCAGAGAGTTAGTCTGTTTTTTTTTACGAAAGAGCCTCATCTGCAAGTGGCCCTCCCTGATGTATACTTCTACATCAAAGAAACTGACTGTTTCCTTAGATATTTCTCTAGTGAGAAAGATGTTTAACAGGTTGTTATTAGGATTATCCAGGAATTCATTCAGCAAGCCATCGGTTCCTTGCCATAAGAGAAATATATCATCTATGTAACATAACCATAATAAAATTTGGCTTGTGTATATATCAATATGTTACGCCATAAACAGATTGGCGTAAGAGGGAGCACACCTGGCCCCCATGGCTGTACCTCTGACCTGTAAATAGCTTCCATTAAAGACGAAAAAGTTAGATTTAAGAATAAATTCTAACAGTGCAACAATAAATTCCATCCTTAGGAGATCTCTAAAGTTATTAGCTAAGGTAAAGTACCTGACTGCATTGATCCCGTGTGTACGATTGATTTGTGTACTGCGATTCTACGTCACAGGTAGCCATCCAGCATTCTGTATCCAAACGGATATTGGCAATCTTGGAGGTAAAATCTCCCATATCTCTGATATATGATGCTAGACTGGTAACATATTGCTGTAAATAAAAATCAATCAGGTTACAAGATGGTTCTATGAGACTACCAATCCCTGCAATGATCGGTCTCCCAGGTGGATTGTCCAATCCTGTTGTACCTAAGGTAACATGTAATACGTTGCTGTAACGGGCTCACTAACAAAGGTAGGCAGCTTCCTTCTTAGTTATGATAGCCTCTTCTAGGGCAGTGTCAATCAGATTTTTTGAGTCTCTTCAGAAATACTGTATTTTGGTAGGGTCTGTAGGGAGTTTGATCACCACATCTTCCCACATCTTCCCATTGTTTAATTTCTTCTAATGCCATATGTTCTTCTGTACATAAGTAATTGATTTCTTAATATCCAATTTCTCAATTTCTTTTTCCATACATTTTTGGAAGACATGGAGACCTGGAATGTCAGAAAAAGTGGGGGTGAACACAGATTTGGGTCTAAACTGACTCTTACCTTGTTGCGCTTCAGGGTTCTCACTCCTTGTAACTTCCATCTTACCAAAAAAGGTTTTAAGTGCTATTTTTCTACAGAGGAGACTTTCATAGCTCTTGCCAATTTATCATTTTTGGTTTTTAATAATATTGTCTTCTAATTTCTTAAGGTCAGCTTTCAGAGTTTCAAAAGTCAAAAAATCAGCCCTAGCAAGGTTATGCTCATTTGTAGCTAGAAGTCCCTCTATTTCCTTATCAGGGACCCACACCAGTATGGGTCCCTGATAAGACTTTGAAAGCTGCTCGTTACCCTGCAGTTTATTTACCAGCCAGTGTGAATTAAATACAGCTTTCCTGTGGTAATAAAAAAAGTGTCAGCTCATTTTAGTGACATTTCTTTTTTATTATTCTGTTCATTAACATAAAGCTTCTTAATATGCCTGCATTTGCATCCGCAGTGGTGGCTCACCTGGTAGAATGCATGATTTAGAAACAAACACTCCAAGTGTCACAGGTTCAATACCCCAAACTTCCTTTTTTTTTTGTTTCATTATACACATAGAATCTGTTAGGAGTAAGAGCTCTACTTTTAATAACGCAGGCTCCATAAAACTCCCCAGACTTCCTTTTAACTGAAATGTTAATATTTCGTTTCTTATGTTAGGTTTTTATATATTCTGTATAATCACTTAGCCTAATAGCAGCCATTTTGTTTTCCGACTCCATTTTGTGCCCATATTACTTAGTCTGTTTTTCTCAAAATATACCAAGCTGTACCTAGCCTAAGCTGTTTCTCATGGCCATAGATAATACGTTATCTCAAGGTCTTCTGCCTCCTACATGTCAACTTGTCTCTATCCTCGCATTCCAAGACATGTTTTATTATATTATTTGCAGACATAAAGTCTGGTAAAGCCCCTTTTCGTCTTGCAAAGTTTTTCCTTTGTTTCATATATGCCAATGTATGAACTAAATAAACTGAGATAGTTTTCAGTACATGCCCTGTGTGTGTCTCAATTCTATCTTCCGCAGCTGTGAGGCTTTTTCAATGTTCTAAGACTAGGCATCAAGTAATGGTTGGACCAGTGTATTTCTTACATCTTACATCCATCATGGTAGCTAAGATATGCAACGTGGAAACCTGTGCAGTTGGCTGTCAACTTCTAGATCTGTTGAACACTACAGAGCATGTGCATGTACTGCATACATTTAGCTGGGTTTACCCAGTGAAGGTAGATTGTGGGAGCTGACCCTAGTACCAACAGGTTAATTTCCTTAATCACCCAGCATCCACAGTAAAATGAGAGGTGAGACAGAGCTTGTTGTATGTTTGTGAATGTGCTCTATTGGGACAAGCTCCTATATACTTTTTTTTAAGAAGTCTAGAAGGATTAAGCTCTTTCAACTTAACAGAATGGAGGTTTTGATGCTGAGCAAAATTTTGTGAGGAAGACATAGCAACTGTTCCTTGCTTGTAAAAATTAATTACCTAGGTATATCGGGTTTTTACTCACATACATCCTTGAAGGAGGAAAACCTTCCCCCTATTAAATGGAGGACTAACGTATTTTCACAAGCCTTGACATATGGTCCCTAATTCTGGGCAGTACAAAAGTGATTTGGGCTCTAATTCCTAGAGGTAACTGGTTTACCTGGCCTATATTTTTTAACCTCCTTCTGGGCTTTCATGTCTTGGGAAGCAGTCTTCTTTGAGTTGACATTTAGTCATAATGACCTTAATGTCTAGGCAAAAAGATACGCTGATTCACATGGCAGACTAGAGATGCAGTTCTTTGGTCCGGATCTGGATCCAAGGATGCTTCAGCAATAAAGTTGTTACCACAAGGTGTTCGCATTCTTATGCAAAGCTTCTTATTTCCTCCCAGGAAAAAAATATGACAGTGGCCCCAGACCGTACAAGGTTTTAAAAGATTTATCCCATTTTCTATTCTCAAGAGTAGATGAGTTGCATGTCTGGCAATTTGGCTTTAAAGCCAGGTACAATAGAGAATCTCTTATAATTTTTTTTGTTATTTATTTCTTCATACTTTTTATCTTAAAGGGTATATACACTGAAAAAAATACTCTCATTTCAATCAATAAAAATACATTTAAGTAGCACTTACACTGTGGCGTTTGTACTGCTGCATGACTTCATCCAGTTTTGCTCAGGCTCAGTCCCTCTGCCTCCCAGCCTAGCTGTGAGGGCAATCATGCTCAGTAATCCCTATGAGGGAACATTGGGAGGGGGGGGGGGGGGATTTCCCACCAGGCAGTTCATGTACTAAGTCACCATTCCAGTGACAGCAAAACTGCATATAACAGAAGAGTTTATAATAAAGTGTTTGACTGACAGCTATAATGTATAGGATAGTTAAAAAAATAGGGGCAGATCAATCAAAAATGGTACACTGATAATTTGGAAAAATGTTAGTTTTCAGTAATGGGCAATTAAAAAAAAAAAAAAGCAAATTTCCCAGTGTACATGCCCTTTAAATCAGTGAAGCCCAAACCCGTGGCCCAGCTGCAATTTCTTGCAGCCTGTGCGGACCTGCAGGTCGATGTGAAAGGTGTGTCGTAGGCATGTTGGGGTGGGGCTATGCCCACAGCACAGCCAGAGCATTGGGTGCTGAGTATGGGCCAGGTTGGACACCCCTGTTTTAATGTAATTTTGGCAATTTGGCCAATTCTAGTAGTGGTGGGCATCCAATACACATACCCATAAATGCAATTCACAGCAATCCAAATGGAACTACAATTGAACTAGCCATTTTAACATCGGCTTTATTAGAACAGAATTATGTTTAGTAGCATTAAAACCAATTTTTATTTTGGTATGAAAATACCTTGTACTTAGATGTGCAGCATTTAAAACTAGGAGATAAAAAGATGTGCATAGATATTTGGACTAAGAGTAATAAACTTATTTTGCATTAGCAATGATATCTGGTAATATAATAAACGCAAAGGACAAACAAATCCACACTGCTGGACAACATTTATTGCAGATTTAATAGGTCAGTCATACTCATAACAAATAAAACAGGTTTCAAATAGGATTATTGACACATTTAGCACAAAACATAGTTGATTCTTCGGCCTAGTGCACAAAGGCCATTTTTTCTGCCCGATTGACTACCTGCTGGCCCAATATTTTGGTCAGGTTGGGTGTGACTTTTAGGCATGACCGATTATTCCCAAACAATTTTGCTCAACAAAGGGCCATTTTTGTAAATCACAGCTGATTGTTGGTGATAATTAAAGTGTACCAGTTGATGTTTCGGGCCTCTGATCATGCTCCTTATTTAAGATTTAACAGACTACCAATGGGTAGATCTGTAGGGATGGGGGGAGGGAATATCAGGCTAAAGTTAGCATGTGTGCCAGGCCTTACTTTGGTTTGTTTTTTAAACAGACATACAACAGAAAAACAGCCTCTACCAGAATGAAAGCCTTGTAATTAAATTAGAAAAGAAATTATTATTACTAGCAAACTGATCACAAACAAAATAATTCTGAAAGTAAAAGACATTATTAATACCATTTTCTTGCTTGGGGTACAGGACATAACTTTGCAAGAAAAGTCCATAAAATTGCAGTTGAAATTTTATCACATTCGCAAAAAATTATTTATGCCACCATTCAGATTTAGTTTTTTAAATGAGTACATTTGGTAAGGAATGTATTTATACTTCTTACCAAATAAATGTTAACGGCATTCACTGAATCACAAGTAATAGTAATCGATTGATAGTTCCCCTGTTCCCTATAAGACACAAGACAATCAAATCAGTTAAATTGTAAAGAACGAAAACCCCTTAAGGTTGGTATACACACACTTAAGATGATTCTGTCATTTTTTAAAGATCACACTGCACACAGTGCTAAGTATTCTCCCTATATAATGTATAGGGAGAACGTTCAGGACTGCACATTTTCTTCAAACATGGCCTACTCCCTATACTTTAGGGAATGGTGAATGTTCGTCAGACTACAGTAGACACTTTAATGATAAAGGGGTGATTCCATTGGATCCGAAGTGTGCAACCAAGCTTACCTTCAGAAACATAGCACTGACTTTGTCAAAGGCCCCTTTGAGTTAGTATATTAGCGCTGCACTATACTTAAAGGGCAATTATAGTGAAAAAAAAAAAAACTTTGTCTATATACAATGTACTTAGCATAAGCTGCCTTACTTTCATCTTGCTGTGTGGCTTCATTTCTTCACACTGGCAGAAGTTCGTACCATGCTGTGTAGTCCCCCTCAAGCAGAAAACGACTGTATGCAAAGTCCTGGCATGCACAGTTGAAAGTACTTGAAATGCTGACATAATTTTGACCACACTGAACACACCCCCTCCCTTCCAGAGCTAGACTGCAAGCAAGCAAAGTATGGAAGAAAGTAGCAAGTGTGCTGAAGGGAGGGAAGAGAGGAGGACAAGTGGTGCTGAGATTCTTTACAAGTAAGTTACTGAGCTCTGCCTGCTATCTAAGTTTGCTAATTCTTATTTATTTTTGTACCTAAAATTCATATCTCTCTCCCTGCTTAGCTGAGATCATAAATCACTGAAGATAGAGGCAGTGTAGCAGCAGCTGTAGAGACCTTCACAAACACTAATACATTTCAGTTTGCTTTATTCTATATATTTCATCTTGTTTGGTATATCTGTTGTATTAGTGTGTAGCAGCTCCTACAAATCACAGCATATTCAAAGGTTTATATCTCTGGGACTATGAAGAATTTAAAGAAACGAAAGGTACCCTGGTGGTTGGGATGACTTATAAAACACATTAGAATGAATAAAAAAAAAAAAAATTCTCACTATAATTGCCCTTTAATAAATAGTGGATGTAATGTAGCTCCTCATTTTTACTTAATGTTTTTAGCAATTTGATACTAAATATATACTGTAGAATTAAGGAAAGTTAAAAAGAATTTGTAAAGCCTACAGTATTTTACTTAGTTAAGTTAATTAGCAAAGTATACAGTTCTGGACAAACCTGCTACTTGGTAGTAAGCAGTGGTCCTATTTTCAGACACCCCCCCCCCCTAAACTGTAACTGTAATTTTTTTTGTCTGAGCCAGTACTTCCTGTCTTTACATGCATTAAGTTTTAAGTGAGCATGCTCCTCTCTTGGGGAGAGGGGTGGTGAAGAGGATACGGATGTCACTCAGGCTACTGGCTCAAGACTCATTTTAATGGAAAGACGGCAGGCTTTTATGTAACCCTAACTTGTTGGGATACCACTGTTATATCCATAAATGTTGGTGATTGTTTTCAAATACCAGAGAAAAAGATTGATTTGCCTAAATGAAGTCCTGAAACTAAAAAAGTTGATAACAGGAAAATGGTAAGCAAATGGTGTTCATTTACGGTCGTACATCCTGAATCCAACAACTTAAATGTTATACATTGAAAAAACACGAACAAATGTAACACAATGTAAATCTACTATGGAAACCATTACAACGGAAAATCCCTGCTTTACCGTGCTAGCTTATGTCCAACATTTGTTGAACTAGAAGGCCTGGTAAACAAGGCTGATTTTTTTTTTTAACTGTATTCTAGGGATTACACATACAGATGTGCCTTATAAAGTACCTATAATCGTGTACTAAATTGAAAGTCCGGCTCAATTAAATCTACACCTTAACCTCAGCATCAATAATTTAATAGTCTAATATTAAAGTAAAGCTTAAAGTTAAAACAATAGTTTAATTTAAATTAAAGGCCACAAACCTCCTCTCTACTAACATCAAGAGTGTGTTTTAGGCTTACCTTTTTTTACCAATCTATGACAGTTGTGCAAAAATGTGATTTCATAGGACAAAAAGTTAGTTAGATAAAAGTTTACTGCAAACTATACATTAGGTAACTGTTTTTACCTCCCAAATTAAAATATTTGTAGTTATTTGAAGTAAAGCATAAAACAAACAATTTAGAAAATCCCCACTTTCATTTCTTTTTTTTTTATTATACATGCAAAAATTAAAGAGGCCTGTCGGATACAGCAGTGAAGCTTTTCACACGAGCGAAGAACAGCGGTGTGTACATCTTGTCAATGTCAAATGCTGTGACAGCTGTCTCTCCTGTTGATCTGGAGTAAAAAATATGTAAACACATTTTTACAGTAGGAATATGTAGAAGAAAAGGGGTGAATAACCAGTTTTCATTTAGTGTAAATATTAAATTTAAGTGACCTAAGAAAGGCACAATATTTAAAATACTAAAATTCTTATTTACGTAAATATTGGGTACAGACGCATGTATCAGAGCTAAAAATTGAGAAAGAACAGATATTTAAAGTACATGTATAAAAAATATTTATGGGTTACTTTCTGTACCCTGAAGGCACCCTGGATCAGTGCCTCTAACCTTTCTCAAATGGTGTGCCTCCAGATGACAGATTGACAAATACTTGTCAATAGACAAAGTTCGTTTACAGACCAAATCATATCTCAATAAACATACTTGTAAGTAATGTGACAAGAATGATGAATCCAAACAAGTTTATTAAACTTATTACGACCACTGGAACACAGTTGAAGCCCCACATGAAAGCTACGATCTGTTTCCTGCATTTGAGGACGACGGAAATATCGATACCTCTGATAGTCACTTTGCTTCTGTAGGCAAAAACAAAAATAAATCTGGTAAATTTCTTGCCAAATGAATTCTACCAATAGTCCATGGTTTCTTCTATAAGTTGCAATCAGGAATATGGTGCGACTGGAAGTTTCATAGCTTGACATTCTTAACTTCATTGCAGTTTTAACCCTTTTTTCTTATAAAAGTCAATAAGATTTATTTTTTCAGTATTCTACCTTTATTGTTTTGGCATACAATGAATATGGATACTGGTAAAAATAAACCTGGTCAACTTTACTACCTTAGGATTAAGAAAATCCATTTGAATCATATTAAAACTATATTTTAACAGTGGTTACTGCTTTATAGTTTAGTCCCTTGTTTCTCCATCCCAATCATAGTACCTAGTACCCAGGGTGAGGACCTAAACTGCTAGGTGCTTACCCTTGGTTTGCCTTATTTCAGCAGTACCGGTCTTTAAAAATTGTGCATGTAGTCCCGGTTCAACCCTGGAGTCCAAGGCTACGCAAATCGGAAGACATGCTTCTCGTAGAGCACGTCCTCCCATTAATCATGCCCAGCATACCAGAAGGGAGGGGGGGGGGGGGGGGGGGGGAACCAGGGCCATGATTGCAAGTTTGGTGGACCTGCAAAGCTGAAAAGGTAAACCCAGGGGTGAAGACCAAGCAGTTTAAGCCTAATATTTACGCACACCATTATAAACAACTCTGAAACAACACCTTTATCATTAGACACATATAATTCATCCACCAAGTATCAAGGTTAAAAGGGTTTAAAGTTGGTATAACAGTTATTACACAACACAGCAGTAGCTTGCAGGCAGAAAAAGATCAGGAAAGTTCATTGATCAAACAAACTTCTTAAACCTGCAATTTCTAAAAAGTTTTTTTGTAAAACAAAATGTATTCTATTTCCATTGGAATTTCCAGTGTAATTTCCATCGAGTTCCCTTCAATGAAACATGTACATGTATACTAACCTCCTCTTTCTTGTTGGTTATTACTGCAAATACTTTGGTTTGGTTGTCTGTATCTTGTGACAGACGGTAATGGCCAAGCAACATTGCATCAGTTCTGCAAGAAAAAAAACAAAAACAGTAACAACATTTGTGTTTAAAAAAAACAAATACTTAAAATCTTTCAGATGAACAAAGGCTTTGACTAAATCCAACAATTCTGCACACTGGGTAGCTACCTTATTCTAATTTTTATTAAATAGGAATATCCACCCTTAAAACAAAAAACTGGTCATTTGTCAGTTATCTGCCCCCAAACCGGATATATTTAGCACTTTATTAGACGTATTACTAACCAGATATTTAATGACTATTATTGCCTCCACTCTGGAAGAGTAAGCCGACTCCTCCCTGTATGCAATCAATCAAGGCTGTGACTGCTGACATCATAGTCAATGATCGACTGCTGTCTCCTCTGCATTTGCTCAAGTTCCTAAAAGCTCACCGAGCAGGGGGAGGAGGCAGATACCTTTACCAGAATAGAAAAGAACTTTGGATTAAATATCTGGTTACAAATGCATGTAAAAAAAACTGGTAAAATTTGCAGTTGGCGTTGCAGACAGAACTGAAAAGCCACCAGTTTTTGTTTAAAGGGCAGACATGCCCTTTAATTACCAAAAATGCTTAAAGTGTGAACAGGTCAGAAATACTAATAACATTCAGTGAGATTCAATAAAAGTTCTTAAAAAATGGTGCTACTTTTGCCCCAATCAATCAGATCTTATTTAACATTTGAAAGCTAACATCCGATTGGTTGGGGCAAAATTAGCACCATTTTAAACGATAAGAACTTTTATTGAATAACCCTGTAAATGTTTATCTCTTAAAGGGCCTTTCCAGCTTCTAAACAACATTGATTTTAAGAAAGGGCCTTTTAAAATAAGGTAAATCCTCTTACCTCAACTTCTAGATTCTAAATATAACTGCCATACCATCCATGTGCATTTCTGCGTTTTAACTGATTAGAAGGGGAATGATGTCACCACAAACACATTCCCCTCCTCGTCTGGGAGGAACTGATTCCTGCCTTGACCCCATGCAGAAAGCCTTCAGCCAATTGAGATTTTAAAATTTAGACCAATAGGAAGGCTTATATTGGCAACCAATAAAAATGCATGAATCTCAGCATGTAGAGAACTCCTCAGAGCATACAGTATACTGCTTAGTTCAGAGCTGGACATTTTTGTTGGTATGCAAATTTATATTTTGGATTCAGTTCTGTTTGGATTACAATTTTACAAACAGGTATATGTAATAAAGTTTATTTTTAAATCGAACGGTACATTAAATTCATTGAGTGCTTCCATAGTTACTAAAACCAGATGGCTACTAAAAAATATTGGCATGTGATCAGGTGCACCACTAATGAAGTGATGATGTGATTGTTAGTTTGTAGGAGCCAACAGCTGTGGAAGGAGGGGGGATAATTGACCTCGGAAGATGGAGAGACGAAGGTGCATATTGGGAGGCATATCTCAATGGTAATAAGTTTTTCAAATGTTCTAATGCTTGAGGTCACCAAGAGGAAGGGAACACATTGTGAAAAGTTTATTTTTTGGCTGGGCATGCCCTTTAAACAGCCTGTCATGCAGAATGAGCAACAGTCACATTCCACCAAAACAAGAAGTGAAGATAGTGCACTCACCTTGCACTAGCATTTGCCTTTGCGATTCTTGTGGTGCTGGATGTCCCGACATTCTGCCATATCTTAAGAGTGAATCCAATAAAAAGTAGGAACCGAACACACACACTTTAGCAAGAAAGGGTCCTTAACTCATTTATTTCAGTAAATTCACGTGATTACGAAGGGTGGCTGTGTTCCACCGAAAATTAATGACGTGGATTCACTGAAATATATGGGTTAAGGACACGTTCTTTGCTAAAGTGTGTGTACATTACACCGAAAACCAGGCACATACACTAACCCGACCGACCAATCTCCTTACAGAATATGAGTGGTCAGCCAAGGGGTGCCAAGGGACCCCTTAAGTTACAAAACGGTGAAACACTCAGTCATTGTGTCTACCCTCATCACATAGTAGGGTACATTTCATTTTTAAGGAGTGGCTTTTTTAGACAAAAATATGTCATTTCCATAAAACAACAGTATCAAATGAAATCTAGGGCACATCAGCTATTATTTTTACAAAGATAAGCTAGTTCATTTTAATATTATGGCTAGAGTAATGAAGAAAAATAAAATGTTTTGAACACAAACATTTTATTATTCTTTAAAAACACCCATTTCCACTCTGTTGGCAATCCTTTAAAGGAGAACTTTGGTCTCCAGACTTCTGGCCGTAGCTTCAAAATGAACCCTTAATCACATCTCTAGATAAAATTTGTGGGAAATTATTGCTAAAAAGGTTCAGCAATATTACTTCCTGAACACTTCCTGTTGCACATGACCAGCCTCTGCCTGCATTAATAACCCCCTCTCGCAACGGTGAATTAATTTTTTTAATGTCTGTGTTGGTACATCATGTCTTTTCCAAAGATTCAGATAATGTCACTCAAGCTACTAGAAGCAGAAAGTTTGAACATTCTCTGCAATATAGAGATCATTTAAGCACACAATAAAAAGAAAAAAATTAAATTATACCACGGTTATCTTAAAACATGCACACAGCAAATTCACAGACATTTTTTTAGAAAAACAAAGCATTTTGGGAAAAATAACAACCTTGCATTTTTAGTCTTTAAACGTGGCACAATTGTTTGTGGCTCCTCAGGTGTCGTCAACATAATAACATGCCCATCTGGAAAGAACCTCATATACCTAAATTAAAAATAAATAAATATATGATGATTTGACATAGATAAAGGCTTTTCAATATACCCGTATATACTTGAATATAAGCCGACCCGAGGTACCAATTTTTACCTAAAAAAAAAATCACTAAAACATGATTGACCAGAATATAAGTCGAGGGTAGATAATATAACCACTACTGCCTTCTGATTCTGTATTGTTTTAAAGCTTAAGTTGCTCTTTAAATGGACAGCAAAATTCCCATACAGTAATAGCCAAATCCAGTATGACTATCACTGTATGGGAATTTGATTCTGTATTGTTTTGAGGCTTAAGTTGCCCTTTAAATGGACAGCAGAATTCCCATACAGTGATAGTCATTACTGGGCTATTACTGTATGGGAATTTTGCTGTCCATTTAAAGGGCAACTTAAGCCTCAAAACAATACAGAATCAGAAGAAAATATTTTCAACAATACATACCATTCTTCTGAATCTATAGTGTTTTATGGCATTAGTTGCCCTATAAATGGTGAGGAATCCCACACACTAACCCCCCAATTCCTTGCCACTGAAGATCTTTGGAAACTACAACTCCCAGCATGCTTTAGTTGCTGGGAGTTGTAGTTTCCAAACATCTTTAGTGGCAAGCACTGCACCTACCACCCCCCACCCCCCAGTGAAGGAGAGGACTTGCCTTAACAAAAAAACATGTCTCAATCCGAGCCAGCGTATATTTGCGTGTTCAGAGAAATCCGGCAGCCGCACGCTTCCTCCTTCTTCCACATCCAATGTTCAGGCGTCTGACGTCACTACTCAGCGCCGGGTAATACCGGCACCGAATAGTAACGTCAGATGCCTGAGAATTGGATGTGGAAGAGGGATCAAGTGTGCGGCTGCCGCATTTGGTTAGTGACTCGAGTATAAGTCAATGTAGGATTTTTAGGATTTTTTTAAAGCCTAAAAACCTCGACTTATACTCGAGTATATGCAGGCAAAAAGTACAAAAATATGATAATGGTGCAATATTTGAAAAGCTGATTATCAGTCACAACGACCATTTAAAAAACTTTAGAAGGGGAGTTTAAACCACTTGGCTTTTAAAATCTGAAACAAAAATACTCCACTAAACTTGTACAATGAAACAGTGATTTTCAATCACTTTCTCCAGTTTCCTCTTATATTTTATTACTTATGAGTAACCATAATGACAAAGGGTATCTATACCCTAAAAATTTTAATTTTCAAAAAAAAAATTCAGCAAGATCCCACTACTTTTTTCAGATTTTAAATCTGGGTTGTAGATCTGAGAAATTATCATTTTAATTACAGCATTTACAGGGAAAGACCTGTAACTCCAGGAGCAGAGATTGTAATATGTGTAATTAATGACCTCTAACAAGGATCTTAAGCTGCCTGCCAGCACACTTTCTGCAACAATTATGAGAATCAGCAGAGAAAAGCAGGCAGGGGGGGAGGGAGGGGGAGATGTGTAAGCAGAGCAGTGTCTATGGTGAGGTTGTGCAGAACTTATAAGTGTCGCAGACACTATAACGAGGCAGTGAGTAAGGGAGCGTGGGGGCAATTAGGAGCACTCACTGAGGGCTAGGCAATCGCATGCGTTTTTCAATAGTTAATGAAAAAACGCATGCGCAAACGCAACCAAATCGCAAATAAAATCGCAATGGGATTGCATTGCGGCCGTGCCCTAAACATTAATAATTTAATGACAAAGCAAGCACAGATAAATATGTGAGTACCGCCATTTTACTTCTCTCAAATTGTAGTTTCATTTAATGTAAAGTTGTTTGAGTGTGTATAGTGAGCCTTTAAAATTTTTCCACTTTAATTGAAGAACGGGAGGTAAAGGAGCTTTGTCTTACCTACCATTCTTCAATTATTGAGGCAGGGAAGACATAGAATCTACCAGTGATTGCACTCTAGCGTTGCTTCCTCTGACGCGCCTTTACAATGTATGTGCATATATTGTAAAGGCGCATCAGGACCTGTCAGAGGAAGCAGAGCTATATTGTAAAGGCGCATCAGGACCTGTCAGAGGAAGCAGAGCTAGAGTGCGATCGTGGGTAAGTTCTGAGTCTTCCCTGCCTGCTCCAGTCTAAAAAAATTGAAGAACGGGAGCTAAGAAAGCTCCTTTACCTCATTTCTTCATCTCGCTTAATTTCCCCCTTCAGAATCCTGATAAATATCACACTATTGATTTGTAGTAACCAACAAACTTTTGCACCTCTTACTACACAAGCCTTTACTCAGAATGCCTTTACCAAGCCATATTTCTCTTGTGAAATACAGAAAAGTGCTTTTTAAAACACTTTGTTTTTAAAAAAAGGATATCATAGAAGAATAATAAACCACTAATAAAAACAAAAATGCTAAACAAGTAAACAAACGAATGGCATCTACATGATATGTAAATAAATAGTTTAAAAAAGTCTATTAAATGATAATGAATTAAGTTCTAAGTCAACATTTCAATTTCATTTGAAAAACATCTTGACCTATAATATTCGACTTGATGCCAGGCACGATAAAATCCATCCAGAGATTGTTCTCCTTGGCGTATATATGTGGTCTTGCTGATGTAAACTCCTGCACCAAAAGATTAAACTGCTCATTAGGAAAATTGAATATTTTTGCAAAATGCTTGTTTAGCCAACAAATTTATTTGTGTTAATAATGGTCAAACTGTAGTCCGGAGACTACACATTTTACAATATGGCATCCTGTCAGACACCAGAGGTCAGAAATATGCAGTTACATGGAACCAACTTTTCCTACCATTCATTTGTGAGCCAACAAATCAAATGATTTGGCCTTTCAATTGAGCCTATTACTGAGCTACTACATCTAAAATTCTGGTGTAGTTTGTAAAAATGTATATTTGACCAGGTGTATAATAGCAATGAGTTCCATTAATTAATGTTTTTGCATTAAGCAGTATCTATGAAATGCAGGTATTTTTGTACCCCTGCTTTTTCTACCATCAAGATTATTTTTTTTTTGTGTGTGCAATAAAGCACAACAATGCTTTTAAATGTAAATATGATAACTGCAGCAGAACGTTAATGGATAGGTTTACTAAAGGATAGGTAAAACTTATCCATGATCACGCTCCTTCACTGACTCCTCTGACAGTTACCGACTGCCTCTGTGTTATAGTATACCACGCATGTGCACTATTGTATAGTATAACCCAGAAGCAGTCTGGAGCTTTGGGTTCCTGTTAGATTAATTAAAGAATGTGGGATAAAAAAAAAAAAAAAAAATATCTTCTTTACCCCCTGTTCTTCAATTCATGAAAAATGGGATAGTCACTTTTTTTTAGATTACATACCATCAAAACGGACACGTGGCCTTTCCAGAAACATTTGCCTCCAAGTTGTATATGGAAGTATTTTCACACAGTTTCTGCCCCATACTTTTAAGCATGCCAGACGCCAAATCTCTGGGTCTCTGAAACAGTACAGAGGGGAAAAAATGATGGTTCTAATAAAATAGAAACTATATTTACTAAAACCTTAATTTGTCTATTTATTTGCACATTGTTATAAATACTTTGAAGAAAGAATTCTCCTCTTACGGCGGCCATCCAGGTGGTGATTTGTGGCTGAAAACTATTCACCGTTCTACATTCAGAAATTGAAACCTTTATTCCACTTGATCTTGATCAGATTTTAGCAGAATATTGATAAAGAATTTCTCAAACCGCTCCCCATTTGACCATTCATTCCCCCCCCCACAAAAAAAAACCCAGAATGGTTTATTTCCTGTCGTACCTGACCACCTTCGTTTTATAAGCTGCACTAAAATAACAGGAAGTTTATGGATTTACAAAAGGGAGGGGAATGTAATTGCAGGTGTCCTGCACGGTTTCTGAAAAGTTTAGGAAATGACACAGCGACAGCAAAAAGAGTAAAAATACATGCTAACATGATATTACATTGTGTAGCTTGCGATTTTTAGTCATTTGAGCAATAACACTGCATGTACCCCATTGTATTTTATAAACAAAAAGGTACAACTCCAAAAGGTTAATGATTTAAACTTATATAAAGCTGATAACAGGATTAAGCATATATTTGATCTTTATTTTAATACAATTCCTGAAAGGTTACTATAATATTACAAAGATCTTGTTCTATTAATATTTTATACTTTGTCAAAGGATCAAAGGATTTTTGCATGTAAAAGAGTAAGCATTTATTACAACCTAATTATCTAGGGTGCCACAACTGTACATGATTATAGCAAGAAAAGACTCCATAAATAAATAAATGTAAACCTCAGACTTGTAGTTTTATTTGATGGTTAAAGGCATCTATAGTGAAAAAAAACACATTGCCCCTTTGCAGAGTTAAATTCATGTATCTCTATGTTTATTACAAAGCAGGGAGGGGGGATCGCGTCACAGGGATTTGACAGTCCAAGTAGGAGTAGAGGAATGCAATCACGTATTCTTCTAACTGGTGTATCTCAGGACAGAGAGGGAATCTAAAAAAAGTGAACACACTCTGGGGGTTGTGGGGAATTATAGAACACATGGAAGGAAAGAAAAAAAAAAGTTCATTTTCCCACTATAGATGCCCTTTAAGTGTGTGGTATTAAAAAAAAGCATGCCTAGATCAAAAGAAACAAGGCTTAAGGGCTAGGCAACACTATCAATCTTTTTTTTTTTTTTTGCGATTGCGCATGCAATTTTTTTTCTAACACGGTAATTGCAGCAAAGCATGCAATTGCATTTCAGTTTGCGATACACAATCGCATGCGACCACAAATTTAAAGCGCAATCGCAGCGGAAGAGATATGCAGCGGAATCGCATGTAGCTGTTGCCATTGCTAAATTTAGACTTCCCACAAAAGGTCTGCATAGGAGGTTTTTTTTTTGTTGTTCAGCAATATTTGGACACAACTGATCTAAGAGTTCATTTAAAAACAAAAAGCTTAAATCACAGTGTAAATTTTTGTTTATATTTTGTGCAAAAATCCCAAAAACTTTGGTTAGAAAAGCCTCTCAAACATTGCCGAAGCTAAAAAAAAAAAAAAAACTACCTAAATGTATATATATGACGGGGGAAGTGAAACAGGATGTGCTACTCATGTAAGTAGATAAAACTTCATTCTTTATTCAAACATGGTTAGAATCATGGATCAGAAAACATCAAAAATAGATACCCTATAGGGGGGTCACCTGCCTTGTGCGTTTTGTGGGTGTCCTACTTCCACAGAGGCAGGACTGGGGAAAACTTTCTACTAATTTCTTGATAAATGCAGACATCCCACCCTGCCGAACCTGGCTTCCAGGCAGGGTGGGGAGGAGGCGTGGCCAAGTGATGTGACATCACTAAAGGGGTGTAGTCAGGGGAGGGCCAGTTACACCCCTAGCCACATCTCTAACGTGACGTAAATTATGTCACTTTAGAGGCATGGCTAGGGGCGTAACTGGCCCGTGTGACGTAATTTACGTCACATAGGAGGCGTGGCCAGAAGAAAGATGGCGTTCCGGAGGCGGACTCTCCGGTAGGTTTGGGTCGCGGGAGTTTGGGGTGGTCTCGCGGGTGTGCAGGAGACCACCCCAAAATCCGGGAGACTCACGCGACTCCCCGGAGGGGTGGGATGCCTGTTATTGTTCAATTACATTGTTGCGTAGGGATGCAATTTATTAAAAATCCAAAACCAGACAAAGTTACAAAAACTTTATTAAAGGCTCAATGTTTTGGTGCTGCACAGAGCATTTTCATCAGTACTTTTATATTGAAAAATGAAAATTTTCAAATGAAAAAATGTAATTCATGTAATGAAATTTAATGTGCATTATTATTTTCCCAAAATTAATGCAGCTTATTTGCAACACACAGTTAAAGGGTCACCAAAGCCAAAAAAGGATATTTTTTTACTTACCATAAAATCTTTTTCTCTGAAGCCGAAGGGGGACCCAGGCACAGCAGGGGTTAAGTACTCCACCTACAGGAGTGGACACTTGAAACATTGAATTTAACACAGGCTCAGGTGCTCCTCCCCTTACCTTATAATCTACAGCACCAGCAGTCTGCTTCAGTTTTGTCCCAAAGAGGGAGCGAAGGAGTTCTATTAACTAACCTAAAACTTTGGTAACAAAACACACAATATTGAAGAATAACTGATAGAAACACTCAGTCAACTTTGTCTAACTAGCTTCAAACTTTTAACTAAGGGAGGGTAGTGCCTGGGTCCCCCTTCGGCTTCAGAGAAAAAGATTTTACGGCAAGTATAAAAATCTTTTCTCTTTCAGCCTTGGGGGACCCAGGCACAGCAGGGGACGTCCCAAAGTAACATAAAGGGTGGGCAGAAGAATTAATCCTCTGCTGCTTGCAGCACAGTCTCTGCTAAAACACGTTCAATCTGTAAAATCTAATGAACGTGTTAATAGATGACCAGGTGGCTGCTTTGCAAATCTGGTCAATGGAGGCCCCCGGCTAGCTGCCCATGAAGCCCCTAGTGCTCTGGTAGAATGAGTTGCAACCTGCAAGGGAGGAGCAGCCCCGATTTATGCATAACAATGTAAGATGATACTGCGAATCCATCTCGCCAGGGTCTAAGGTCAGGAGACGCTCTTAAGCCCTTGTGAGGACCCGCCAGGAGGATGAACAGAGTTTTAATGAGCGAATTGATTTTGTTCTGTATATGTACACACTCATAGCTCTGACGAAATCCAGTGTGCAATCACTTTTCCTTTGGAGAGGACGGCCGAGGGCATAGGGCTGATCCGACAATTTCCTGGTTCAGGTAATAGGAAGATACGACCTTGGGTAGGAATGAAGGGTGAGGACGAAGAAGTGCCTTGTCCTTGTGGAAGGAGAGACACGATGGGTCTACCGATAGAGCTGCCAGCTCCGACGCTCTGCGGCTTAAAGAAATAGATAGCAGGAAAAGAGTTTTCCAAGAGAGGAGAGGGAGCGCAATTGAATTTAAAGGTTCAAAGGGGGACCCTTGAAGAACTCGTAGGACCAAGGAGAGGTCCCATTGTTGCTAACATCGTGGGAATGACTGACGAGGGAATGCCCCTATTCTTCAGGATGGAGGATTCAATCGCCATGCCATCAAATTTAGACGTCGAAGATCTGGATGGAAGAATGGGCCCTGAGAGATGAGGTCTGGGCGGAGAGGTAGGGGCCAGGGCTTGTCTTGTGACATCCTTAGGAGATCCGTGATACAAACCCATCTCGGCCACCTGGGAGCTATGAATATTGTTGTGGTTCCTTCCTGCTTGATCATCTTCAGTACACAACTGACAAAACAGTTTGTCAGTTGTTCTGTCCATTGACAGAGTGCTAAATATATGGCCCGTAGTTCCTGACATTGATTGTAAGAAGCGATTCCTCCATTGACCACATACCTTGAGTTGTCTGGGATCCGAAGACTGCCCCCCATCCTGACAATTTCTTTTGGAGCTTGAGGTCTTTTTTCCACCATACTAGGGACCTTTTGATTGGATGGGGTTGGTGAATCATGGAGTCTAGGGAGTCCAGTGATTTGTTCCAGACCATCAACATGTGACGTTTGAGAGGGCGGAGATGAAACTTGGCATATGGAACCGCGTGTATGGTAGATCTTCTCCACCAAGCGCATGATTTGACGAACCGGTATTAGAGGACCAGTACTGGAGTAAGTGCAGAAAGTCTATGCCGAAGTTAGAAAAAACGGAAGTCCCGCCCACGAATGGAAAGCGCAGCAAGTAAAAGCACGCTGATGGGAATGCCAGTGGGGAGGAGCTCCCATCCGTCTCGTAGGACCCTGGGGGTCTTACCTGTAAGGCGTCTGAAGAATGCCTGATCGTCCTGGAGTTCAACAGAGGGTGGCAGCTGCTGTTGAATGCCGGAGACGTATCTGCTAAGACTGGTCCAGCCGCTGCACATGGCTCAGTCATAGGCAATGTTCCCCAGAAGTGGGGGGAGCTGCCCAAGTGAGTAAGGATTTTTAAGGAAACGCTAGAAGGGGTTACCTTTCAGCTGTTCCATGAGTCAACATTTTTTAAAGCAGAGGTGGGTGATAGTCCAAATCTGTGTATTGGTCTGTGGGGGAAACACTGGAAGGGGTTTCCCTCCAGCTGTTCCCTTGGTTCCTTGTAGGACGATAGAGGAGAGTAGTCCAATTCCTGAGCAGACACTTGAAAAACTGAAGCAGGCTGCTGTAGATTATAAGGTAAGGGGAGGAGCACCTGAGCCTGTGTAAAATTCAATGTTTTTTACACAGGAGGTGGAGTACTTAACTCCTGCTGTGCCTGGGTCCCCCAAGGCTGAAAGAGAAATAAACTTCAGTTCGGTTGACTGCCCACCTTATAGGGATCTCAAAAACTACATTTAAAAATCTACAACAAACATACATAACAGTCTAATTGTGCATGTGGCCCCTTTTCTTCTCCTCAGAACTTGGCTGAAGTGTATTCCTTACCATGCTACTTGTGCCAACTTGCGACAGGATTAGGGGCCGATAGCATGCTTTAAAATGTTTTGTGCTAACGCTCAGTCGGGACAAATAGTGCACTCGTGTGTACCCAGCCTAATGCATCAGGTACACTGCATTATCTCCAAAAAGAGATATTACACTCATTTTAACAATAGCATGAGATATTGCATCTTCCTCAATATATTTTAGTCTATTTTAATTGAAATACAATAGCACAACACCATATAATTTTTTTATTTTACAAAAACTCTTATAAAGAAATAATACAACTGTATCCGTATGAAAAAAACTGCTTCAGCAAAATGAATACCTTGCACATATATAAAAGCCCTTGCAGACCAAGGAAAGTTGCTCCAGAGCTCGGAGGTCAAGGTCACTGGAAACCACCCAGCGAAACACATACATAAGCACTTCCATTGGGAGCACTAGAAATAAAAAGAAAATATTGCAAATACAAAGCACCACAACCTTTTCAACGGAATAAAAACTGCAAAGCTGACAAGCATTGTTGTCACAATGGTAGGGGCGGTTAAGTACTAAGCAGCTCATTACAGTTTGTGCAGTAAACTGAGCGGTTGCTTTTTTGGACAAGCTCATGCTTCTCCATTTCTAGAAATACTTATTTTGGAATAGAAAACAATAGTTTATGCAGTGTTTAATAAAGTCATTTTCAGGGTTTTACACATAAGCCTAATATGTCCTAATTCTGGATTGCTGATTATTAAGTGCAAAACAGCTATATACCACATAAGTAAAAATAGGATAAACACTATTTTCAAATATCCCATGAAGCAAAAATGTACAACATACTGGATTGCACAAATAAAATGGGAAATATTTATACAGGCGTTTCTTTTATTGTGACCATCCCTGTAACAGGCCATAAAGTGGTCAATGCGAGACTGTAAGGCTGGCTTCATACAATGCTGTGGGGGGAGCATTGTACGATATTGTGCGACGTTCCCCAGCGTTATCGCACAATGGTGTTCATTAATTTCAATAGAAGCGCTATGCGACAACGCAGCAAACAATGTTTGTCAGCAACACACTGTATCTCAGCTGGTAGGTGTGAACGGTACCATTTACTCCTACAGTCAAAGCATTTCAGTGCTATGTCAACGTTTGACATAGCACAAAAAAGTTCCCTAGTGTGAATGACCCCTTAAAGGGGAACTGCAGAGTTAATTCAAGTCCCCTCCTATATGCTGTAGCCAGGACGAGGGTCTAAAATGCTAGGATCACAGCCCTGGAAATAAAGCAGAATACTTACTGCAACTACCAATCCAGTCCCGTGCCATCCCCTGGGCAAGAGATTTTGGGTATGCAAAAAGCATGTCTTTCCATAGGTGGACCCACATACCTGGTAAAGGGGGTATAGTCAGAGAAGGACTTTTGCAGTAAGTATGCTCCAACTGCTGTACTTCCAAGGACAAGGATGTTGTATTGTACTTCACGTAGTAAGTTTAAACACTTATTTTCCTTTACTTAATATTAGGAAATTAAACTTTTACCCCATGAAAATATTAAAGGGCAACCGTGGTCTCCAAACAAGTAGACAATCACATCTCTGGCTTCACCCTGTGAGAAATGATATTGAGGTGAATGTTCAATTTCCTGCTTCCAGTAGGTTGAATGACATCATCTGACCTCTGCTCACCCCTCTGCCCCGGGGGAGAAGCATGCTCAGTAAAGTCTTAGAGCTAGGCCACACTGCAGGGTTTTTTTTTGCGTTTGCGTTTTTTTCAGATCATTGAAAATGCAGCAACGCACCAAAAACCCGTCATTGGGTGCGTTGCGAATTGCATTCCGCATTTTAAATCGCAATCACATGCGTTTTTCAATACAATAATGAAATAGCATGCGCAAACGCACCAAAATCACACATGAAATTGCATGCGATTGCGTTACAATGTGGCCGTGCCCTTAATGCTGGGGAAAACAGGAAGTATCTGGGGGAAAAATTGACAGTTGAGAAGGGGAGCCTATTAATGCAGACAGGCTAGTCACATGACTACAAGCTGGTAACATGGCTGAAAACAGGAAGTGTCCAAACAGGTAATTAATATTGCTGAACCTTATAGCAATGTGATTTAGGTTTTATTTTGAAGGTACGATGGAAGGCTTTTTATATAATTCTTACTATATTTTTGGATAAAAATATCTGCTGGTGTGTACCCAGCCTAAGGGACTGAGCTTAAGCAAATCAAGTCATGCAGCAACTCAAACACATCACAGTATGTGATGCTTACATGTATTTATTTGTAGACTGAAATGAGGCAAAGTAATTTTTTCAGTGTACAATTCCTTAAAGGGAATGTTCGCACCCACACACAAATCACCCCCCTCCCTTATCCTGTTTTGACAATACTTACCTTTCTTCTTGAACTCCTCCAGTCTCTCAATGCACTCTCCCCTTTAAGTGAGCTTAAGCAGCTGTAAATCAGGGAAACAGTGAAGCCTTCATAAGTCATTAGCCGTTACTGTCACATCCTTGACCGATGACCTTAACGTGGAAGTGTGTCGGAGAGCAGTGAGGGACCAGAGAAGTTCAAGAGTGATTACTCTATTTACAAAAGTTTTGTCCTTTTAAGAAGTCCTACTCTCTAGTATGTGAGATTTTGTCAAATTTAGATAGTGTGATGAATGCTAATCTGTGTACCGTATATACTTGAGTATAAGTCGAATTTTTCAGGCTTTAAAATTAGCCTGAAAACCTAACCTCGACTTATACTCGAGTCAAGTCCTAATTTAGATCCAAATTCTGCAATTACAGATAGTAACCAGTAGGTGGCGCTGTGTTAACCTGTATAGAAAGTTACAGGAGCTGATCTGCCTTTACACTTCCTGCTTCCTGTATTCTGCCTGCTGGACTCACTCAGCACTGTTACTGGATGCTGTAAATCTAAAGGGTCTCCTCAGTTTGGGGCAAAAAACAGCTGCTAGTACAGTGCAAATGACAGCTTGAAACTACAACTCTCAGGTGACATTTGAAACTATTGGGGTCAGAGAATCCTTTACTATATGGGGATCAGAGTTCGCTTTACTAAATGGGGTTCAGAGGGCCCTTTACTATATGGGGTTCAGGAGAATTGTAAATGATGGTAAGCTTAATTAAAAGTTTACTGAACCTTGCCACTCCACATGTTTAGAAACAAACTCCCAGCAACAAAGCATGCTGGGAGTTGTAGTTTCCAAACATCTGGAGTGCCAAGGAATTGGATGTTACTGGTACTGGATTTGGCTATTACTGTATGGGATTCATGTATGGGAATTCTGCTGTCCATTTAAAGGGCAACTAAAGCCTAAAAACAACACAGAATCAGAAGGCAGTAGTGGTGATAATTTCTACCCTCGACTTATACTCGAGTCAATCAGTTTTTACAAATTTTTCAGGTAAAAATAGGTACCTCGACTTATACTCGGATCGACTTATACTCGAGTATATACGGTATATACAATTGTTAGTTTGTGAGCTTATATCAGTTTTGCAGATGTATAGTATATATTTAATAAAAATATTTTTGTCTAATACATAAAAAAAGTTATCCAGGGTTTATTCAACATGTTAGCCAGGTTTAAATGACAACTGAAATGTTTTTGCTCTGCCTCCTTTTGGCCCAAGGCCTAACCAAAGGGATAAATGCTTCTTGCCATTGGATAGATCCCAGACAGGTGGGAGCAGAGCATTGTCATTGGTCCTTTAAATGGGAACTATAGTCTCCATACAAGTGACCTTTTTAAATAGAGCACTCTCCTAACTTTAAAATGACTTCAGGATCATGCTTTTAACTTCAGTCCATCCAATGTCACAGCAGTACAAAGGGTGTTTTTCCCCTACTAGACAGCTGCATCACAAGTCCTTCCCCGAACTTCTAAATTTTTAAAGCTAGCCACAAGCCTTTTTTTTCTCACCCTAAGGTGTCCATAAGTATAGAAAAAGTACAGAAAACGATTTAGGTCTGTAACCAGCTTTAGAAAAGATTGATTTTGGGGGCGGGTTTTTTTTGGGGAGAGGGGGTGCCTGTCAGACAAGGAACTGCAATTTTACAAGCCTATAACTTAAAGGATAACTATGTGTATAAAGTTTTTTATACTCCAGAATCTGAAAACAACCCCCCTAAAAACACCAATAAGCTATAAAATCCCACTTCAGTAAACTTTATTAAAGTTAATGTGATCCTGTTAAGAACTGGATGAAGTATCTGTGTGTATGTGCAGTGTCAGACCACACCTCCTGACCTCAGTCACATGCTTCCTTGCTTTATCTGTCCTGTAAAACGAATGGCTAGAGATAATCAATGGGTGTGACCAACTGTAACAAGTTTCTGCCATAGCTAAGGACTGAGCATGTGCAGAACATAATGGTCATTGACCAAACTGTGTGATACTAGCTAGAATGCTGTGAAGTAAAGCACAAACAATATGTTATTTAAGTAAATTTCCCAGCACCAGTATCAAAATGAGAGGTAAGAAACAGATTACTGGTTTTATATCAAGGTGTTCTGCCTTCTTGTTCAGTGTTGTTTTGTGGCTTTAGTTGTCCTTTAATGAAATGACATTGTATGGTAGGAATAATCAATCCTACCTCCCTGCCCTGGTACTTTCCATTTTTAAACAATTAAAAGTTAAATATAGTTATCCTTTAAGATCCAGAAGCTAGAGACATCATACTTGGCTCGTTTGAAAGGTATGAGAGAGCTCTTTTCAACAGAGTTCTCTTTATTAAAAACACAAATTTTTTACAACATACCGTAATTTCTGTTTCTTGTTACCTTCCATGGCAGCATTCACCAGCCAGGGATATCCCATTCTGGTGAATTGCTGCCACTGGGGTGACAGAGAAATAGAGACCACAGTTAACGTTTAATTCAACAAACATTTAAAAAAAATCCAACAATATAATATAGCACAGAAGGTAATTTACCAGAAATATGAGTTTGAGTGACATCATATTCCGGCTGGCACAATTTAAGAGAAGGCTCTTGAAATGTAAGCTGATGCTGGAAGTAAGATAACAGGTCAGCCATCTTGCCGTCATCATTTGCATCATCCATGCTGCAAATGTAATAACATATTTACCACAAATGGCAGATTTTGTAAGTTGCAGACGTATACAAGGAGAACTAAAGTTTATAAACTAAACTTTTGGAGAACACAAGGTAGCAATCCAGCAACCTGGATCTATGCATTATTCTTGTCAAATAACACTATATTATAAGATATGTGCCTCTAAAATAACACTTTTCTGGGGAGCAGATGCAGCCCCATAAGTATTCTTACAGGAAGAGAAACATGAGTAGTCCATCTCCTCCTGTTGTATGTTGCAATCGGAGCAGAAGCAAGACACTGGCAACAGGGATGTGTTATATTTCATACCTGCGGGGGCTGCATGGATGATTTTTGTGAGATCCACAAAGCCTCATGCAAAGCCTGTGCTGAAGTCACACTAACTAATTTTAAATAACCATGAATTTAACATGGAATGTTTTTGACCTGCGCTCCTCTGTAACTTCCCCTATGCATTTTTTGTAACTAGAAGAATTAAAATTTAAATGGACATACAAGTTTTTTCCTACTCCATCTCCATCAGGAGACCAGGTGTAACTTATTTTAAACTCAATATCTGGCACGAGTTGCATTGCTTGCCGATAAAACTTGATAGCTGTAAAACAAAAGCAAAAGGCAGAAATTTTAGACATTAGCATAAAACACCATAAAGCAGTGACATAACATTATTGGTTACATTTTTTTACAGTGTTGAAAAATATCTAGCTTAGTTAAATTATTTGATAAACAAAATAAAATGTATTTTTCATGGCCACAATAGAAAACTATAAACCTATATAAAATTGGTGTTGTGCTGCCATAAATAGTGACCAACAAAGATTAAATTAAAACAGTATTGACAGTTTTGTACTTATTTACCCAGTTATCCTAGTGTTAAAAAACCAGTAGGGGTGACCCCAGAGAAAGAAAGAGAGGAAAAGGGCAGGAGAAAGACATTAGAAAGCAAAAAAATTATGTAACAAAAGATACAGGACACACAAGCAATATTGTTTTAAAGCAGTGGCACACACGGCAAACTCCACAAAAAAAAAAAATTAAAGTTTTCAAAACCCCATTATATTTTGAAAATCAAAAAGGAGTGTTTACCTTCATAGAGAGCTCCATTTTGTTCTTGCTCCACTGCCTTAAGAAAAAGTTCTTTTGCCTGCATAATACAAAAATATTAAATTGGAAAGTTGATACACTGAAAATGTAATGCAGTTTGTTACAGTAAGCAAAAGGGCATGTGCATTAAAGGAACAGTTCAATGCTTTATACAACTTAGCCTTGATAGAAAACAAAATTTTCAGTGCTTCCATACCTCTTTGCAGCTCCTCAATCTGAAAAGCAGTCCCCCAGCAATCTCCCCCGAAAGAAGGACCCCCCTTCTGCATGCTGATAAGTTAACTCGGCCTCCACCGACATTTGCGACCGTCCAGGCTGCTTCGCGCATGCGCAATGCACAGCTGATGCAGTCGCAAATCTGTGACTCCAGTGAGAGTGCCGGCAGCTAATGAATTAGGAGGATAGCGTAACTATGTTCGTGCGCATGTATTGCTATTACCAACTTAAAGAGCTGCATGTGCTCCTATACGAAATATACCATTGCCGCCTATACCTATAGTTAAAGAGTTTAAATATCTTGGTGTTATTATAACTAAATCAGCAAACAATTTCTTTAACCTTAATACAGCACCACTGCTAAAATGTATTAAAGCCAAGCTATTGCACTGGAAAGCTCTCCCATTGAACCTGATAGGTAGGGTTAATATGATTAAAAGATTTATACTGCCCAAAGTGCTATAACACTCCATGATATACATCCCAAAAAAATTCTTTACAACCATAAATGCAGGATTAGCCCTACCAGATTTTCAGTTATATTACTGGGCAGGTCAGCTTCGCTATGAGGGGATGGTTGAATCCAGAAGAAGAACTAACACAGTCTGTCCTTATGATGCAATATTATGTTATATTAATATTATGTATTTATCATACATTACGGATCCGGATAACCATATGACAGGATCGGGTACCATTGACGCAAACCAAAAGGCAACAGGCAACTGGATCGGCAAAAAAACTAGAACAATTTGCCTGGAAAGGCCCAGCCGACGCTCAGACCACCATGCCGCCACCACCACGCAAAGAAACCTCTACCAACAACTCCAAGCACAAAAGAGATGACCAAGCTGAGCTCCGGCGACTCACCTCCTTCCCAGGAACCCACCCTGACCGACCTCCGACAACAATTGATTGGCGCCATACAGAGTCGCAGCGCTCACTGGCAACTAGATCGAAGAAACGAGGTCGGATATCTCACTCCTCCGGCACGATCTTCAAAAGATGAGACGAGAGTCGGAGAGGCCGAGACCCGGATTTCAACCCTGAGGCACCATCCAACCATTCCCCCAAAAAATCTCCCGCCTGCAGCTAGATCTCAAGCCACGAGGAGCCGCATCGATGACCTGGAGACAGATCACGTCGCCAAAACCTCAGGTTCCTGGGATTTGCCGAAGGTGCCGAGCTCAATCGCCTGCCCCTTTCCTGGAGACTGGATCCGCAACAAATTTGGAATGGACGGTCTATCCAACCACTTCGCAATAGAACGGGCCCACAGGATTCCAGCTAAGGCCCCTATCCCTGGAGCTCCACCTAGGCCCCTAATTGCGTGCCTACTTAACTCACCGACAGGCTGGATACTCCGTCGGCCCGTACCACCAGGACCTAACCTACGGGAACTCCAGATACACATCTTCCCGGATTACTCCCTGGATCTTCAACTCGAAGAAGCACCTTCACAGAAGTTAAGAAAGGCTCCTGGGCGGCTGGACTTACTTACTCCATGGCCTACCCGGCCCGCTCCCGCATTGCAGTCGACGGCAAGGTCCGATTCTTTGACACACCCTCCGCTGCCTCTGCCGTGGTTAGATACCCTCTGAATCAGGTAACACCCTTAACCCCATTTAAGTCCCCCTCTGGAACTACCCATTCCCAGGATACCCACCACCCCCCCATGCCTGATCACCTGTATACGCCCCCTTTTGAGACAGGGAGACACCAAATTGCAAACAACGTCCCCAGAACGCTCCCACCGACTGGGTGCTCTCTCTGCTGAAGGTCTTCTCGCGGGGGAAGCGATGGCCTCGGGACCGCTGATCAAGCATCCAACCAGATCCCCAGCAACCATAGAAACACCCAGCAGAAACCCGCTACCGCCGCCCCCCCCCCCCCGAATTGTATTTCTTCTTACTAACCCCAGGGCAACCACACCCCACCCTCTATGGCTAGACCCCAAACTGAACCCCTGGGCAAAGCTACAACCCAACCCAGACAACCGATGTCCTGCCCCTGGTCGAGACCAAACATAAAACACTCACTGAACTACCAACCCTAACCCCATAAAAAAACTGGAATATCTCCCCCCCGCCCCCCCTTACTAAGTTTACCACCCCCCCCTTCCCCCTCTTTGCCAACAACCACAGACCCTCCGCATTCATCAAACAAAACGAGCATCGATGAAACTCTTTCGCAACTGGGAACCTAAACACTCTACGTAAAACACTGCACTGTTGAGTCCGTGCCACAAGGAACCTAAACACCCCACCGCCGTGAGGAGAGCCCACATCACTATCTCTCTACCTTGCGAAAACTGTACTGATGTGCAACCCGTTAAATTACCAGATTGCTGGTATTTATGTTATATTAAGGTTAGGTCTACGTTTGGACCTTTGTTTTCACAGTTAATGTTTCTCTCCCTCCCTCCCTCCTTCCTTCCTTCCCTCCATGAGTCTGTGGCGCCCCCACCCCCCCATAAGCAAACTGCACCCAGATCATCAAACATCACAATGCACCCACAACTTAAAGCTGTTTCCTGGAATGTTAGGGGTCTCAACGACACCAAAAAAGATTGGAGGGTGTTCTCTCACCTGGGTCCCTCAAACCCAATATAATATGTCTACAAGAAACCACACCTCCTACAACTCCACAATACATTACCACAAAAGCCATGGTTGGATGGACTGCCCATAGCACCACTCCTCATACTCGAGCGGGGTCTCCATCCTCCTTAGTAACAAACAGATACACTATTCTTGAAGTTCACTCGGACAGACGGGGACAAATTATTATGTGTGGCCCTCACAATTGACTCACCCAATATGTAATAGTTGGAATCTATGATCCCCCACCCGCATCTTTAAGACCAATTCGAGAGTCAACTTCCATTCATCCTCAAATACCCTTTGCTCATCTACTTTGTATGGGAGACTTTAATGCACTTCTAAACCTGGACATCGACAATTCACCCCACAAATAACGTACCCTCCCTCCCCACAACCCACCCCTCTTCGGAAAATAATATCTGAGTTAGGATGGATTGATGCATGGAGATTCAAATTTCCCTACCCCAAGGAATACACCTGCCACTCCAAGACACATAGTACCCTATCGAGAATAGACTACGCATTTGTCAATAAAAACGCCAACACCACAATCCAAAGCATAAACCCACCTTCCACAGCTACTTCCGACCACTCACCCATCCACATTACTATCAACAGCCCCTCGACCACCCGACTCCGGAAATCCTGAGCTTCCACCCTTCTGGCTAACCTTCCCCCAACAAGACCTCGTCCTCGAACATATCAAACTATACATAACACAGACCAACCCAGTCCCAATGAATACCCAATGGGACGCACTAAAAGCAGTCATGAGAGGCCATCTACAAAACGCCATCTCATCCATCAAACAATCAGCCAACCAAGACGAACATAAACTGACCCAGACGTTACAGGAGGATGGGCTGCATATGTAAACTCCCCGTCCCCACAAACAAAAAACACTTGGCAAATTACCAGGCCCTATATGATAAAATGCTTATCCAAAAAAACGCAAGAAAATCCTTCTTTAATAAACAAAAGTACTTTGAACACGGACACCAATCTGCCAAACTCCTTGCACGATTAGCACATGGCCATCAGACCAAAATATCATCCTACAACTCCTGACCACATAAAGGACCAATAACCAACACCACTGACATCCTCCAGCACATGGCACAATATTATATCAGCACCTATCAAACACAAGCCACATAAACCCACACTACATTAGAAAAATACCTAGACACGGTTAACTTTACGAAACTCCCACAGACAGACACCCAACTACTTGAGGCAGACATATCATTATCGAACTGCAACAAGCTCTATCACAAATGGCCATAAACAAAACGCGGCCAGACGGAATCCCAGCTGAAATCTACCGAAAATATGCCGAATCCCTCCTCCCCTTTCTCCACAAAACTCTAAACCATGCCTTTAAACACAACAAACTCCCCAGTCCATGTATGAAGCCTACATAGCTAATTCTAAGAAAGGCAAGGACCCCCGAGACTGTGGCTCGTACAGACCCATCTCACTTCTCAACCTGGACTATAAACTTCTGGCCAAAGTACTTGCCAACAGACTCAAAAAGATTATCACACCCTCATTACCCTGACCAAACGGGCTTTATGCCCCGAAAATCCACCTTATCAACATACGCAAAACGCTAATTCACTCCCAAGTCGATCACGATAACTCTGGAACGAGAATTATGCTTTCACTAGATGCACGGAAGGCCTTCGACTCTATCGAGTGGCCCTACCTCTGGTCCTGCCTAGCCCATTTCGGATTTGGCCCTAAATTCAGAAAATGGATCAGACTCTCATACTCCCAACCCCAAGCTACAATTAGAGCAAAGGCGACACCTCCCAACCATTCTCCCTCGAAGAGGAACCAGACAAGGATGCCCACTATCCCATACCTCTTTGCGCTAGCCTTAGAACCCCTAGCCATTCAACTTCGCTCCTCGCCACACATCACTGGACTCAGGCTGGGATCCCACCAATCACTCCTAAGCCTCTACGCTGATGATATGATATTATACCTTGCGGATCCCAACCTATCTCTCACAACCAGCCACAACATAATTTCACAATTTGCCCCACTCTCTGGATTACATATTAATTGGGAAAAATCAGCACTCTTCCCTATAGACCCAAACTCAATTTTCCCCAATTCGCCAGAACCCTAGTCCCAATAGTGGGACAACTTCCGATACCTGGGATACAGATAACCAGATCACCTCAAGACTTCCACTCTGCAACCTCGCCCCGATCTCGAACTGGCCCGCTCCAAGGCTGAGCTATGGAAAGACCTCCCCATCAATCTAATAGGAGAATCAATTTAATAAAAAGTTCGTATTACCAAAATCCTCTATACACTCCACACAGCCTAATCTTTATACCCGAAGTCCTTCTTTACCAAACTACAGGGCCTACTTCTCACTCTCCTCTGGGCTCCGGAAGGTCCAGAGTACGCCTTAAAACCCTACAGAGCCCAAAAAATAAGCGGGATAGCGATGCCAAATTCCTGCTCTACTACCTAGCTGCCCAGCTGAAATACTACAAAACCTGGTGCATCCCGGACCCTACTGACCCAAACAATCCCAATATCAAACCCCTATATGATGCTGAAAAATTCCTACAGGCCTACCTCTCATCCACCCCCTGGTCTTTTTAGACTCCCGAACAAACACCTTACCCGCGGAGGCACACCCCCCACAAACAACGTACATGGCTGGAAATTAACCAACCCAGACCCTGAAACTCACTGGAACCCTTAAACACACCCCCATTTGGTATAACCCATCACACCCCTCCTTTGCTTCACTCCCGCAGCTAAATTCTGGATCGACAAAGGAGTCACCCTTTTCTCACTATCATACAAAACGACAAACTGACCCCTTTCCAAGAAACTCAAAGACAAATATAACCTCCCAACTCATCCTGGTTCCAATACCTACAACTACGATACTGTCTCCTGTCAGACTTCCATAGTGACACCATAAAACTACAAACCCACCCTATAATACATATACTTAACTCCGGAGAGGAAAATCCTCAATATCCAAATTATACGCATGTCTCCTGAATGCTACTCTGGAAGCAAACTCTACCGAAATTCTCAACAAATGGGTGGTAAATACATCCCCACCTTGAACATAGAGGACTGGGAGGACCTGGCCGAGAGTCATATGTGGTGTCCCCGTCTGCACCGAACAAACTAATGCAATTTTATATACTGCCCCAAGCCTACCTTCCCCACACCGACTCACACGCATCTCCCCCTCATACTCC
Organism: Hymenochirus boettgeri; assembly: GCA_019447015.1. Taxonomy (NCBI): domain Eukaryota; kingdom Metazoa; phylum Chordata; class Amphibia; order Anura; family Pipidae; genus Hymenochirus; species Hymenochirus boettgeri. The sequence continues at coordinate 176,882,427 of CM033473.1, forward strand.
CCAACTGCCCCAAATGTCACCAAACCCCAGCGGACTTTGGCCACGCTGTGGATATGCCCAAAGATAGCCAGATTTTGGCATAAGGTCACGACCCACCTATCATCCACCAACTACCATACCCAGTACCTTAGACCCGAAACTATGCACACTAGGAATTATAGAAACCGAACCATGGAATAAATACGAACTGATATTCCTCCGGAAAAACTGTTCTACGCAAGACGTACAATAATACTCTCCTGGATGGCCCCCACTGCCCCAAAACTTACAATCTGGAAGCCATTGATCTCACAAATGATCCACTTCTAAGAAATTATCTACATACATAGAGGATGCCGCCACCAAATTTGATAGAATCTGGTCCCACTGGAACACAGATCCCTCCTAGACAACTAATTGAACTACTCCCAAATCTCCACCTGGTTCCCCCAGGTTACCTCAATCTAAATCCCCATACGCCACAGGCTCGTGGAAACCCCCCCCCCTTTTTTTTTTTTTTTTTTTTTCCTGTTAATAAATTGAAGAAAATAGGTATTAGCTGGCTCATAAGAGCAAATGTTATCACAACTCTAATACAACGATATGACCACATAATATGTTAGATATCTACTGTATATGTACTATAAACTGCCTGTCTGATGCCTTTAAAAAATAAAACAAGTTAAAAAAAAAAAAAATTTATTGGTTGCTTTCCAGATTTTGACATCTGTTTGTGAATTTCATCTGGTCGTGAGTCACCGGAGGAGTGTGTGTTGGTGGTTTTGCTGGTGCTGTTAGGCAGTATTATCCTCGGATTATTAGGTTAGCGCCGGAGGAGAGAAGAAACACGTCTTACTTCATGGAGTCTCTAGCTCCGCCCCCCAAGCAACCAATAAATTACTAAAATCCAATAATTTATCAACCGAAACTCCTCTGTGGTACAATAATTCTTATCCACAACTGGCCAACAAGTGGGCGTCATATGGAATAGCCACATAAACAATAATAATGAGCTTAAATCATCAATCAGGTTGATTCAAACCTATACAATCAACCAAGCTTATCTTACTCCAAAACAACTTAAACATGTGCAACGTCTGCAACACGAACTCTGTCCGAAATGCAGGCAAAGTGGAGCAGACTTTTGGCATCTTATCTGGCAGTGTCCACATATACAAAGTTTTGGTACGAGGTGTGCCGTTTTATAAGACAACACTTAAATATACTTAAACAACCCAACCCTGAAAACTGTGCGATAGGGATATTGGACAATGAAGAATGGTCAAAATTTCAATATATTTTACTCACGCAGATCCTCTTTTATGCTCGAAAGGTTATAGTACTTAAATGGATGGCAGCTGAATCACCCTCAATCAAAATGTGGCTTAAGCTTACTAACAAGGATCTTCTGTTCCACCGTATTATCTACAAACATAGGAACTGCTCAGTTAAATATGAGAAAATATGGGGGGTTTGGTACTCCTCCACAACCACCACCACAGGCTACTTACTATAACCGGGAGAGACAAAATACTAACCAAGGTATAATTGCAATATGGGCCTCAGTCCTGAATTATGAGTGCGTAATGTAGTGGGGGGGTGTCCCGTGTGGCTATATTAAAATGTTAAAATATATTAGACCTCACTAATTATAGTAAACACAGAAACTATTATACTTGTAAGGTATAATCAGTTGTATTGGAACATACCGGTAACTAAAAGATGCAATAAACCAGGAGGCACAATAAATATAGAAGGTAATAAATTTATTATATAGTAATTAATATATGGTTGACAGTTAATAAGTTAACTGAAAATTAATTTTATAAACACTTAATTTATTCAAATATATATTTTATGTATAAGAAATACAATATATATTTTATGTACAAATAAGTGAAAGATGTATTTCATGATATGGCATAAATATCACAAATAAAAAGATTTTTTTTTTAAAAAAGAGCTGCATGTATCTTAGATACAGAGAAATCTGCATTAAATCTGCTTTCTATTCACACAGTGTGATCTGATCTGCACAATTTGATCATTGGGTAAATCTCTTCAGCTAAGTTTCTCTTCCTAAATTCTCTTCCTCCAGGTGCAGTATGGACTGTCACATTAACCCAATTTACTATTCCTAGGTAAGGCAGACTGTGATGTGTGATTATAAAGTTCATTATGAGCCAAGGAAGAAAATGTGTTATGTCCTTTCAACTGAAAGCGATGCACAGGCACTATGGGAAGGGGAAAGGGCTGTGCATCATGAATGACTGTCTCTCCTACCTACATTACTTTTTCACACTGGAAGCGATGCACAGGCACTATGGGAAGGGGAAAGGCTGTGCATCATGGATTGACACCTCTCTTGGACCAATCATGTTCTTTTGCCAAGATGTTGACATTACAATGTTCAAAGGTATGTCCTTTTTCCTTAAAGGGCATGCCCACCCCCCAAAATAAAATGTAACCCCATATTAGCCCCATTGTACAGTTTAAAAAAATCCTTACCTTACAATGCTGCTCCTTATGGTTCTCCTGCAATCCATGTCCAAAGTCCAGGAAAGTGTAGAGTAGTGGCTGTCTTCCCGCCCAAACGTTGCTGCCTTCTGTCTCTTCCCCTGGAAGGGATGGTGACATGTGCACAGGAGCCCTTCCACCCCCCTCCCTCACGCTCTTCAAATATCTAAAAGCTTAATATCTAAATAGCTTTTATACATATTGTAGGGAAAACCCTCCCACCCCCAACCGCTAGGTTAAAAGTTTAAAAATCTTTTCCAAAAACTGTAGTTACAGCTCCCGGCTGCCAGCGTCTTCTCCAGTGCTGGCAGGCGTGGTTTTGATTGGCTGCCTCTCAGCCAATCACAGTTAGGAATCTATTTTTGCCCTTTTAACGTAGCGGTTGGGGGTGGGAGGGTATGCCCTACAATCTAAATAAATGTTACTATGGGGGATGGAGATGCCCTTTAAGATGCCGGTACAAGGCTGAGTCCTGACACGAGGAATTGGCTCTTCTGTGCTGGGCCATACTTTGGTGCAGTTGCTGTTTGGTCTCCCACACATTCTAATCAACTACAGGGTTTTTGTTTTTCTTTTTGAAGAACTAGAATATTTTGGACCACTGTAATAAGGGAAAAAATACAGAAGGCACATTCAAAAGGATAGACTTGCCCAATAGACCCTGTAATCACAGACATCTTCTCTCAGGATGGGTCCTAGAGGTAACCATTATGGGGGAGCTTTAAACCATGAGAAGCCAGAAACAACTTGGAAATGGATAACAAGGTAGCTATAGCGTTCCCGGTTGTCTCCTGAGCAGGAAAAAAGGATGAGGTTTACAGAGGAGACAGATTTTTTTATCCTGTTTCCTGTCTTATTTAAGGAAGGAGTGAAGTAATGCCAAAGTGATGGGGGAAATTTTAATATAATGATTTTTTTGATACAGTAAAAAGTGAATTGTTTATGATCTTGAATAATCCATGTGAGTTTGACAGCCATACAGTTGGTGTATTCATACCACAACCATACAGTTTTATGCAATACCCTTTTATAATTTGCGTAAAACCTGCTTTTTTTTTTATATCCCTAGAAAAAGGCAAAATGATGCCAGCAAATAAGAATATTGATTTACCTTTTCCTCTTTAGCAAAGTCTTGCTTTGCTTTAAATTCTGAGACTTTTCCCAATTGCCCTCTTGCTGCTGTTTTCCAAAGCCAAGTATCAGCCACTCCAGTACTCACACTAGGTGCAAGTTCAGACATCCATTGAGCTCTAAACATCTGTAGCTCTTCCTGAAAGAAAATGTATACAGTGTAATTAATTAAACGCATAAGGGATACAGCTGAATTTCTTCTGTGAAACAATGTGTGACAATTTCCAATGTGATAAGATGCCTTCCACTAAAGGAAGAATAAACCTAAGAGTCATTCTGTAATATTTCTTGCAGGTTTTGAGGCTTTGACAGATGCAAAAGTCACCCACCCAAAATTAAGTAAAGTGATGAGCTAATGTAGACTCAAGAAGAGACGAGAATGTCAAACTGTATTTACTACATCATCAGCTTCACTGGAATGCAGGATAGTGTGTTAAGCTAGGTACACACCTAGCGATTTTTCCTCCTGACCGACCGTTCGATACTTTCGACCGGTCGGCCAGGAGGAAGGACTGTCGGTCGCGGCAAAAGCAGCCGCGTCCGAAAGTTACAGAGCCCGATCGTGCAGTCCATAGAGGACTGCGCGATCGGATGAGGTTTTCCACCATGTCCGATCGTCCTTTCGTCCAATTCGGATGAACGGTCGGTCATGGGAGCATTTGGATGTGATAATTTCAGTCCGATCGACCAATACACTGAACTATCGGTCGATCGGACCGAAATATCTCATCGTGTGTACCCAGCTTTAGAATTCTTTTAGAAAAGCTAGTTGATCCACCAAACTGGCATTATCGGCGTGCATGTAAACACATGCGCTCTGGTAAGCAGTATCGAGATCATATCGCATGTTAAAATGGGCTGGTGTGGCCTAGCCATAAATAATTTTTTGAAGCGCTCATGAAAAGAATTAGCTATCTATATCACATAGATTAACTGTAATGAGATTAAATTAAAATACTGCCTTATCATGCACCCACAATTAACCAGTAGACTATGACTCTTGCATTCTAATCAATAGTTGCCATATAGATAAAATTTATAAAGATCAAATAAACCAATTAAAATTCAAAAGGATCAGAAGAAATTGAATAGAAATTGATTATTAAAGTGCAAAAAAGGCAAAGAGGACCCCAAAACACCAGTTTCGCATTAAAAATATATGCCAAATGTGCCACTGAAGGGACGTACCTGACCCGTTTCCTCGCTGCTCTGTAGCTGACAGCCCCTCTACTTCCTTGTTGTGGCTGTCAGTTAAGGCGCCACGCGATCTCAGGAAGTAGAGCGGCTGTCAGTGCAGAGGCCCTCTGCTCCTGTTTTTGCTTGAAACAAAAGGGGTGGCACCTTGGGACCAGGTCATGTAAGTCCCTTTAGGGGCATATTTGGCATATATTTATAATGGGAAACTGGGGTTTATAGCAAAAGGTTTGTTTTTGACTGAACATGCCCCTTAAAGAAAGGCTACAATGAGAAAAAGCTAACCTAAAGGATCTATAATATAGAGGAAAGGTAGATATACAAGCATTGGGCTTTTCTAAAGCACAGTGAAATAGTCACAAATAAATAAACCAATTTTTACACTCAAGATCTAAAGCAACATTTTGCGCAAAGCCTCTTAACCAGTGCCCGGGACCAGACCAATGCTCTGAAGGAAGCGCATCTTTCTATTGGCCAGGTCTCAGAATGAAGGAGGGGTGGAACTAGACCACTCCAGTAATCACAACTAGGTAATGGGGCCCATAAACTAACAAATTCCGGTTGTAAGATCGATAAACCACTTTTTGCTCTTAGCGCTCCGTCACTAGATATCGTGTCCAATTCAACTCACACCTAGTTAGTATGCATTTTTTCTCACTCGGTGCCCACCCCAAAAAGGCTGTTCATCGCCCAAGTTAGTCGTGGCCAGGAGTTGTGGGTCTGCAGGAATATTGTACATCTGTACAAAGTTTTACTGTGGGATTAGTTGGAAAATGATTTGGCACCATTTACATTTCCTTTAAAGGGTATCTCTACTCGTTTTTATAAGTTTTGATAATCCAGTTCTATTGAAGAACGGGAGGTAAAGGAGCTGTGCCTTACCTTCCGTTCTTCAATAGAACACACAGGAGCCAGGAGAGAAGGTAAGAAACTTACCCGCTCGCTCGCTCCCCCAGTGCGTAGTCTGACAGGTCCCGACGGACCTTGTCTTCTATGCGCATGCGCGTTCTATGCACATAGAAGACAAGGTCCATCGGGACCTGTCAGACTACGCGCCGGGGGAGCGAGCGGGTAAGTTTCTTACCTTGTCTCCTGGCTCCTGTGTGTTCTATTGAAGAACGGAAGGTAAGGCACAGCTCCTTTACCTCCTGTTCTTCAATAGAACTGGATTACCAAAACTTATAAAAATGAGTGGAGATACCCTTAAGTTGCTAAATCAATAGAAAGGGCAGAAAAGCTCTGTAATGAAGGCTTTATTAAAATCAAAATCATTTACCTGAAGATTTGTTTCTCCAGGTCTTCCATTTTCATCAGACTCTAAGCTGGCAGGGTAATAATCCTCATCACCTTCAGCCTGTCATTACAAATAACAGACATAAAAATAAAAACGTTAAAAACTTTTAGTACCAGAAATGTATCTTTATAGTTAAAAAATCTTAACACAGTTCTATAACATACAAAGTATCAAGAAAAATGAATAGATACAGGTAACAAGTTTGTAACAAAATTATCAAGTGTCCTTTACTTAACAATTGCCAGGAGGATTTGAACATAGGATCAATGGAACATTTCCTGCTAGGCCTGATCATTATTGTTATTTTGAGCAATTCAATCGGATTAAGCAGAGTAGGGGCACCTTTAGTGCAGAAATGTATTCTGAATGTTTGACATTTTATTAACTTATAATAAAATGCTATGCTACCTAATTAAAGGAAGTGTATAACTGTTTTTCCCTACTCACCTTAGGTCTTTCAGCTAACCTCAAAGATTTAATGTAAATAGTAGATTTTATCACTTTTTCCAGGCTTGCTTCCTAATATAGTAAAGAGTTTACACACTGGATTTCAGTCAGATCACATTCTAGCCCTCATTTTAGACGGTCAGCATGTCAGTGTTTAATTGGTGTATTAACAAAAATGTGGAGCCGGATAAATCTGCTCTAAAGGTTTTTCAGCTTAAGATGGTGAAGGTTTCATTTAATTTCAGATAGGTACGGTACACTATTAAGAAATGCATGCACAGAGCTGTGCTAATATCAAGTTCACTTTATTATCCACCCTCTGCTGCTCAGTACTATGTTGTTTCTATAAGTAGAACTATTAAAGGGCATGTCCACCCTTCTAAAAAAAATTTTATATAATATTCTCCCTGTCCTTCCAGCCCCAACCACTATAGTTTTAAGTTCAGAAAGTGCCCCAAATATTACTTACCTTCCCTCTTTCCTCCGCTGCACTGCCAGGCCCTCTGCTTGCGAGAAAATGCAATCAGAGGGGCGAGACCGGCAGTCACTTCTGTGATTGGCTGAGCAGCAGCCAAACATGGACGTGGCTGCCGGGAGTTCAGTGTGGCTGAGGAAAGAGGGAAGGTAAGTAATATTTGGGGCACTTTCTGAACTTAAAACTATAGCGGTTGGGGATGGGGGGACAGGGAGAATATTATATATAAAGGATTTTACGCTAGGGGGAGGGAATCCTAATCGGGAGGGAGAGGGAGGGGAAGGGAGGGGGAGAAGGGCTGCAGTGTGCATGCCAAACTTCTCCCGGAGGGGAGACAGGAGGCAGAGTCCTATATGGACTCTGCAGTACTCCTGGTGGGCGTTTTTTTGGACTTTAGGGGGGATAGCAGAAGAACCAGATGGAGCTGGGATGTAAGGTAAGGATTAAACTACACTACACAATGGGGCCAGTAGTGGAGGGGAGTATAGTTTTGGGGGTGGACATGCCCTTTAAAAGGGTAATATTAAAGGGTATGCAAATTGAATGCAATCTTCCAGAGACTGTGTGACTGAGCGTGCCTGCCAAACACCATTCTCCTACAGTCACAGAAACTCTTTCACATACATACCAAATGCTTTAGAAAATGTAAGCAGTTTGTGGGGAGGCGAGTAAAATTGTCCTATAACAGAAACACTTGAAACACATACATACACACTTTAAAACAGACACATACTAACGCACATTTTAAGCATACACATACAGTAAATCCAGGCACACTTTAAACACTCATTGTAACAGTGACACATTTTAACTAGCACATTATTGTTGAGACAAGCACAGTATTGTGCACCTCGCTTTTGGTGCATGTTATACTGTGTGTGTATATATCCTCAGGACAGCTTGTTTCTGGGCCGAAACGCGTTGATAGTGTGTTTTTAAATATGTTTCAATAAAAATCTACTTTTATTAAGACCCGTGAGTGCGCTCTATTGGATTGTTTGGAGGGCACCAGGGGATTGTTAATATTGGGAATGGAGTGCTGACCACTGATCTACATTCTATATATATTTTTTGGAAATGGCGCAGCCACTACAAAATAAATGTAAAACCCAAACTATTAGCCGTTAGCCAATCCTTTTATGGGACAGATTAGGTAAGGGAGAATGTGACTGAGGTCAGGGGTGTGGTTACTTTAACCACCCCTAAAAACAAAAATGGAGAAGGAAATCCCCCCCAAACATTCTGCTGCTCTTCCAAATTGAAAAGCCAAAGGGACCGGACCAGCAGCCGCATCTTGTGATTCACTGAGACTCAGCCAATCATTGATGCGGCTGACGGTCCGGGCCCTTCTAAGATCAGCAGAAGTCAGCTGAGGGAAAGAGGGCTAGTAAGTAGCTTTAGGGGCCAATTTGGAGATTTTAACCATGACATCTAAGGGAGCTTTCCTTCTTCATTTTCTTTTTGGCCGAGATGCAATGCTTTATCAAAAGGGAACCGCACAGAGGGGGTGGGGGGGCTCCACTTCATATGCCACAAATCTCTCAAAGGCACAGAAGAGGCAGAAACGGATTACACACAGAGAGGCTTCCTACTCTTCAGTTTCTTGTACTTTCTTCAGGCCCTGCAGCACAACCATATGCCTTTAAGATAGTTGCAGTCACGAAACACGTCAGGCTGTGACCTACTGTACCCCCCTTGGTGTCCTCCCTCTCCTCCCCTCTTCCATATATAGTAAGTGAACGCAAGTTTGCGATCAGATGTTTTTACTTTTCAGAATAAAAGTCAAGTTATTCTACTTTCAGCCAGCATGATGCCTATTCTTTGTTACTTATCTGCAGGACAACCATATGCAGCAGAAGAAAAACACTACTCAACAGTGGGAGCAAAATGTATTTTTTTTTGGGGGGGGGGGGTTGGACAAGCCCTTTTTATGCCATTTATTGGTGTTTTGGGTTTAGTTCTCATTTAACACTAATCTAGTCGGTTAGCAGCCAATATTGTATCGTCCCCTTAGTAGCTCAGAACACTTGCCCCACTATAAGCATAGACAAACTAATGATTTCCTAAGACAACTCCCGGCATTGTCCATTCCCAAAATTGACATTTTTAACACTGTCATTGGAAACCAGGGACAGCTAATCAATCGTTAAACCATAAAAATGCCATTTTCTTAAAACGATGCCACTTACAGGCGTCAAAAATGTAATTCTGTAATTTCCATTTGAACTTGCCCACAGCTGTGTAGGTTTTTTTTTTATTGCTTTTTACCCCCTATTTTTCTTACAACACAACTGTCACAAGTACTGTTTAAGAGCATCTTTACTTTAAAAAAAAATGTATTTATAGATGACCATTACTGGAACTTATTATTGTTCCCAAACACCACTGTAAAAATTTTTTTGTTGATCTGCCCCCTATTTCTTTAGATATCCAATCTGAAGCATCTTGCATTTCAGCTGTCAATCAAGTAATCAAACTTTTCTGCCTTAAAGGAGAAGTTCAGTGCTATTACACATGCTTTTCAAAAAAAACAGCAAAGGGTATGAAATCAACTGATTTTTTTTTAAATGGGAGAGAATATGTAGAATAACTAAGAAGGAATTACACAAACTAACAATTTAACAAATATTGAATATTTTCACTGAACTGTCCCTTTAAACAATTTTGCTGTAGCTGGAATGGTGGACTGAGTTTTGACAGTTGATATCCTGTAAGCAGTTTTGACAGTTAGGTTAGTATGCTTGATTTCAGTTAGGTCAGGTGGAAGTGGTTAAAAAAGAGAGGGGGATACTTACTCCAAGCAAAACATGTACTGGATTAAAAACATACAGCATCACACACCTCAGAGTAAGTGCTACTTACATGTATTCAATTATAGCTCAAGATGAGGTAAAGTCATTTTTCCTAGTATTGCCCTTTAAACTGAACTAGAAAGCGAGCAGGAGCAGGTGGGCCATGTAAGTGCAAGTGAGCTTATTTTCGCAGTTGTGATTGGAGAGTCAGTCACACGTGACTTTGTATTTCTGCCAATGATGGATTACACAATCATGCTAAACTAAAGCTTCACTAGTGAGACTATTTTCATTAGCGCTCAGTCACGGCCACCTAGCTACACAGATCACAGCAGACATGAGTGGTAAATGGGATAGTTACCATGCTGGGCGGGACAGGGGTTCGAAGAGGTTCAGCAGAGTTCTCGGTCAGAAAAACGCAGGACGCAGCGAGAGTCGGAACGGGACCTGCGGACTGCTGCCATGACTGGAGGACGAGACGCTGGCTACCACTTTACAAGCCGACCGCAACGGGAGAGTGCCCAGTACTACAAGCAAATATGGAGATACCGGAACCAGAGAGTTGACGTTCAGGATAGGAACAGGAACCAGACAAGTTTTAGCGAGCGGATAACGGAGGCGGGCCAGAGAAGGAAGGGAAGCTGTGATTAGTTACCAGAATGTAAACAACAGGAAGTAAAGGGAAAAACCGGAACTGAAAGAGATCAACAGAATGAGTGTTCCCATTGTGACTTTTCTAATGAGGAAGAGATGGCCGGCTTAATGTAAATATTTTTCACATATTCCATAGGATATATCTCCATGTAAATATGTATGATTTAAGAACAATGAAGGAAGTAGGCTGGGTAAGTTCAGTCATTCTCCTTTTAATATTCCAAAGCCTATGAAACTTACTATTAGATTTAATTACATATATGAAGTACTAAAACGTTTTTCAGCTTGCAGGAAGTAGAGGAAGAGGGGGATTTATTTACAAACAAACTTTAGTCTTGCATTTTATTAGTCCTTCTTTAAAACTCTAATAATAATTATAGAGTTGTTTGCAGAAGTTTATAGTGTCTTTCTACCTGTTTGCTTTGAAAAAGGGTGCACACTTTTAAACTGGAATTTCTCATACAAAATTCTTTAGAACCAACATTTTTTTTTAAAATTTGAGTGTCAATTTAAATTTATGTATGGCACTCTCAAATAGCAACATTTAACCCTTTCACTGCCAGGAGATTTTCAATTTTTTTTGCGTTAACTGCCAGAAGAATTTTCAGGATTTTGCCCTTAATCGCTTTAGACTAATTTTACAGTAGGAAACCTTGCAGTAAATCAGGAATATTATACATTTTTTTTTTCAGCACAAAGTGTACTTTAATATGGTAACAAAATTTTGTAACTTTTCTGGAAATTTTACTGGAATTATAGGTAAAATATGTAAAAAAAATGAAAAATTTGCAAATTTTCATGGATTTTTCCCATTTTTACTTATAGTTATCTTAAGGTTACGCACAAAAATCTTACGGTTTCTAAAAGCTCAGATACTCCCGAGTACAACGATACCAGATATATGTAGGTACCCGACTTTTCCTATACAGGAGACCCCCCCAAACTAAAACTGCACCTTCAAGAATATTACACCAAATTAAAATGTATAACCACTACTGACAGTTAACATAGAATATCTACCAAATTAACTAAAATATCCCCACAAGTGAGATATTTTTAGAAACTACACACCCACAGGATTTTATGAGTGAGGTAAGTTTCGATCAAAATGCAGATACCCGGACGCAGCTCTTCGTCAAATTGTAAGTTATTTTCTCACATTTTCCTTTTTTTCCTCAACTGTAAAATCAGAGACAAAATCAAATGCGAATTTCAGCTAAAAACTGTGGAGGAAAGTTCAAACGCATCTCAAATATGAAAGCCTAACCCCTCCCGAATAAAACGGTATGCCACATTCATGGGTGTACCCAGAGACATGGCTACCAACTAACCCAGAGCGTGACCAGTGCCAAATGTCAGTAGCAGCAAAACAATTTTTTTTTGGGCCCAAGTTTTTTTTTTTGATTTGAACAGTCTGCAGTTTTTCCATTTCCACAAAACAACCCCCAACTCAGAAATACCCCCCACAAACTATATATTCCTGAAATCTACACACCTTCAGCTATGTAACGCTGTAGTTTCGTTCATCTCATACCATCAATGGTGTGGGTGCAGTTCTTCGTAGAAATTTGCACTTTTAACCAGATTTTCCAAAAAAATGAACATCAAACAACATTGAAAAAGGTAGAAATCATGCCAAACACCCCATGTAATGTAAAAAAAAGTTACCAAATATCAATCTCCCAAATGTCCTGAATCAAACGGTATGCCATATGTGCGATTACAACACCAGACGTGAAGCGAAAAGCCACAAAGTAGACAATGCCATTGCTAGAAAACGGCAAAAATATTTAGCCACCTCCGAATTTGGACAGTCTGCAGTTTTTTCAACACAAAACACCTCCGTAACCTTAGAAATAACCCCCACAACCTATATATTCCTGAAATTTACACACCTACAGCTATGTACACCTGTAGTTTGTTCATACATACCATCAATGGTGTGGGGCGCAGTTCTTCGTAGAAGTTCGCATTTGTCTGAAAAATGAACAAAAAACAACTTCAAAAGGTAGACAATCATGCCAAAACCCTCATGGAATGAAAAAAAAGTTACTAATATCAATCTCCCAATGTCCTGAATCAAACGGTATGCCATATGTGTGGTTACGCATGCGGACTTGGAAGCGAAAGGCACAAAGTGAGACAATGCACGATGGCTCAGAAACAGCGAAAATATTTAGCCAATTCCGAATTTGGACAGTCTGCAGTTTTTTTCCACAAATACCACCCCTAACTTAGAAATAACCCCAACAGACTATATATTCCTGAAATCTACACACCTTCACTATGTAACACTGTAGTTGTTTCATTCACCCATCAATTGTGTGTGCGCAGTTCTTTGTAGAAGTTCGCATTTTGTCTGAAAAAATGAACAAAAAACACTTCAAAAGGTAGAAATCATGTCAAACCTCATGGAATGTAAAAGTTACTAATAATCAATCTCCCAAATGTCCTGAATCAAACGGTATGCCATATTGTGTGGTTACACCGCAGACGTGGAGAGCGAAAAGCCACAAAGTGAGACAATGCATGTTGGCTCAGAACACGAAAATATTTAGCCCACTCGAATTTTGGACAGTCCTACAGTTTTTTTTTCACAAAACACACACCCCCGTAACTTAGAAATAACCCCCACAAACTATAATATTCCTGAAATTTACACACCTTCAGCTATGTAACACTGTAGTTTGTTCATTCATACCATCATGGTGTGGGCGCAGTTCTTCGTAGAAGTTTGCATTTGTCTGAAAAAATGAACAAAAAACAACTTCAAAGGAGAAATCATGCCACAACCTCATGGATGTAAAAAAAAGTTACTAAATATCACTCTCCCAAATGTCCTGAATCAACCGGTATGCCTATGTGTGGTTACACATTGGGACGTGGAAGCGAATAGCCACGAAGTGAGACAATGCACATGGCTCAATAAACAAAATATTTAGCCAACTCTGAATTTGAACAGTCTGCATTTTTTTCCACAGAACCCCCCATAGCTTAGCAATAACCCCCACAAACTATATATTCCTGAAATTTACACACCTTCAGCTATGTAACACTGTAGTTTGTTCATTCATACCATCAATGGTGTAGGGGTGCAATTCTTCGTAGAAAGTTTGGCACTTTACCGGAGATGGGGGGTTTCCCACAAAAACATGAACATCAAGACAAAAAAGAACATTGAAAAAGGTGAAATCAGGCAAACCACCATTGTATATGTCAAAAAGAAGTTACCGGAAGTATCAATCTCGCCAATGTCCATGGACATTGCAAAACTTAATGCCATTGGTGCGATTACACACCAACGTGTGAAGGCTAAAGCCACAAGTGTAGACAAATGCCGATGGCTCATAACAACGGAAAAATGTTTATCCAACTCCCGAATTTGGGACAGTCTTGCGATTTTTTTTCAAAAACGAGGGCGCTCCGTGGTAGAGGACCTTAACTTAAGAAATAACCTAACCCCCCACAAACGTTATATGGTTCCTGAAATTTACAACAACTACAGCAGCTATGTCACAACTTGTAGTTTTGTTCAGAATATCGATACCATCAATGTGTGTGCGCTGCGAGTGCTTGCTGAGAAGTTTCGCATTTGTGTGTCTGAAAAAATGGAACAAAAAAAACAACTATCAAAAGGTGAAGAATCCACAATTATGCCTAAAAAAAGGCCCTCAAAGTGGAATGTAAAAAAATTTACTAAATATCGGGAATCTACCCAATGTCCTGAATCAAACGGTAAATGCCATATGTGTGGTTACAGCATGCGGAACTTGGAAGCGAAAAGGCACAAAGTGAGACAATGCACGATGGCTCAGAAACAGGCGAAAATATAAGGAGCCAATTCCCGAATTTGGACAGTCTGCAGGTTTTTTTTCACAAATAACCACCCCCGTAACTTAGAAATACCCCACAGACTATATATTCCTTCCGAAATCTACACAACCTTCAGCTATGTAACACTGTATGTTTGTTCATTCATACCATCATGTGTTGTGCGCAGTTCTTTGTAGAAGTTCGCATTTGTCTGAAAAAATGAACTAAAAAAACAATTCAAAAGGTAGGAAAAAATCATGTCAAAAAACCAACTCATGGAATGTAAAAAAGGTAATACTATAATCAACATCTCCCAAATTCCTGAATCAAACGGTAATGCCATATGTGTGGTTACACACGCGACGATGGAAGCGAAAGCCACAAGTGAAAAAGCCAAAGTGACTGCACGTTGGCAATCAGAAACGGAGCGAAATATTGCCAACTCCAGATTGGACGTCCTATCAACAGTTTTTTTTTCCAAAACACACCCCCATAAGCTTAGAAATAAAACCCAACGACCACAAACTAATTCTAGGTCCTGATAATCACGCCAAAAACCACAACATTTTACAGAACGCAACTTCAGCTATGTACGATCGTGTGGGTGTTGTGTCAGTCATTCAGGGTACCAATCATGTGGTCTAGGCGCGCAGTTCCTTTGTATAAATTCCGCATTTGTCAAATGAAAAAATGAACAAAAACACTTCATTCAAAGATGTACGAAAACTTTCAAAACCTCATGAGACAATTGTAAAAAAAAGTTACTAAATGATCAATCTCCCCTCAAATGTCCGATCAAGGAGGTATGCGAATGGCCATAGTTAGATGTGTTACACACACGCAGACGTAGAAGCGAAAAGGCCACAAAGTGAGACAATGCATGTTGGCTCAGAAACAACAGCGAAAATGTTAGCAACTACGGAATTTGGACAAGTCGTACAGTCTAATTAAGTTTTTCCACAAAACAAGCAACACCACACACCGCCTGTAACATTAGAAATAAACGCCTGCCACAACCACTACTAGATATTCCTTAAATTTACAACGCCAACCTTCAGCTATGTAACACTTGTCCGTTTTTGTTCATTGCATAACCATCAATTGTGTGTGGGCGCAGTTTCTTCGTTAGAAGTTTGCCTTTGGTGTAACTGAAAAAATGAAACAAAAAAACAACTTCAAAAACGGTAGAAATCAGTATGCGCAAAAAAAACCTCATGGAGATGACAAAAAGAAAGTTACTAATATATCAGACTGGGCCAAATGTCCTGCATCGAAACGGTAATGAAATGGCCTATGTTGTGGTTACACATTGAGGGACGGGAAAGCGAATGAGAACCAAACGAAATGAGACAATGCCAATGGCTCCCATAAGGACAAAAATATTTATCACAACAGGCAATACTGTCAGGTTTTGACGCGCTGGCTGCATTTTTTTTTATTCCCAGAACACAGTCAACACCCCCAGAGAGCTTCATACAATAACCACACCCCACCACAACTATATCATTCTAGAAGCTCACAACCACATGCGCTACAGACTAATATACAGACTGAGTTTTGTTTTGCATATCATCCAGATGGTGGTGGTAGCCACAGGTTTCTTCATAGAAGTTCGCATTTGCTGAAAAAATGAACAAAAAAAAACATTCAGAAAGGTAAACATCATGCCAAAACGAACAGTGAATGAGGGGGGGGGGGAAAAAAAATGTAAAATAATTTCACGACTAGAGATAATCAATCTCCCACATCCTGAACAAACGGTATTTGCCATAGGGGTGGTGTGGTTACACAACGCGGGGGGACGTGGAACGCGAGAATAAAAGTGCCATAAAGTAACGTTGAGAAACAATGCACATGACTCAGAAACATCCAAATTTTCGAGCCAAATCTTCATTTGATACAGTACTTCGGAACAGTTTGATTTGTTTGGGAGGAGGGGCGGATCGCCACAAAACAAAGGAGAAAAAGAAGAAGGTCGACCAAAAAAAAAAAAAAACAGAAAAAAGAGAAGCCAACTGACAGAAGCGAGAGAGGGGGGCGGGAAAAAAGGGGAGAGGGAAAGGGGGGGGGGGGGGAAGAAAAAGCCAAAAAGCAACAAAGGAAGAAGAGGGCACAGAGCAAGAAAACGGGCGAAGTCAACGCCGCCAGGCGGAAAAGATCGGGGAAAGCCCCGAAAAAAAAGGCGCCAAACTGCCTCGAGCCCCAAAGAGACCAAACCAACCAAGACGGGAACGCGACATCCACGGGGCCAAGAGAAGGCGCACCCCGGAGGCAAGAAAAATTCCCGCCGCGCGGGGCAGGCGCTAACTGCGAAGAGGGTTCGGAACGAAAGCGCGCGCCTGGCGGAGCGGCCGCCGGGGCGAGGCGACGCGCCGGGTGGCCGAACACAAAGCGTCAGCAGGACGGCTGCCGCCAAAGAAGGGCCCCAACACACCCGGAGCCCCTCCGTACAAGAAACAGCTAAACAGAGGAACAAAAAGACCAGGCCAGAAGAAAATGCACACGACAAAAAACCGCCCCCCGAAGGCGGCGCCCCGGCAAGTGAAAAGCCAAAAAACACAAGGATCACACCAAATCCTGAATAGAAAACAGTCGCCATTCCCACAAAGAAAACCCAAAACGTATATTCCTACCGAATCTACAACACCTTTATCTACGTAATTCTGTAGTTTGTTCATTCGTCCATCAATGGTTGGGTCGCAGTTCTTCGTAGAAGTTCATAGTTTTAGCAGATTTTCAAAAAATTAGAAAAAAAAAACACTCTCAAAAGGTAGTGAAATCATGCCAAAATCCCAAGGTAAAGTAAAAAAGAATACCAAATATCAATCTCCCAAATGTCCTGAATCAAACGGTATGCCCTATGTTTGGTTCACATGCAGACGTGGAATCAACTAGCCACAAAAGTGAGCCAATGAACAGTGGCCCAATTACAGCAACTTTCAGATGTGTCAGACAAACAAACCCTCTATATTAGAAATACCCCCCAAAACTATAAATTCTTGGACTCTACACACCTTCAGCTACACAATGGTGTGATATCTTTTATGCATACCACCATGATGTGGCGCAGCTTCGTGTACAATTTTGCGTTTCTAATAGATTTTCAGGAAAAATGTATAAAAATACAATTCAACTTAAAAATCATGGCAAATTTCCATGGCATGTTAAAAAAAACTTTTTATCAATGCTTCCAATCAATCTCCAAATGCCCTAATCAACGGTTATGCCATATGTGTGGGTGCACACAGAGACGTGGCCAACCAACTAGCTCAAATGGGATGCATGCACATGTAATTACGAAAAAAATCAAAGTGCTCTGTAATTTCAACAGCCCCAAAATTGGAAATGCCCCCCCCGAAATAAAACCCCACCACTAATATCAACTCCCACATGTTCGATCAAACGGTATGCCAATGTGTGGATGTCCACAGAGATGTGGCCACCAACTACCTCAAATGGGACACATGCACAAATGAAATTACAAGAAAATTCAAAGTGCTCTGTAATTTGAACAGCCTACCCTAATTCTAAGGAACCCGCCCCGAAACTTGGAAATTTCCCCCACAAACTATATATTTTTGGGAATCTACACACCTTCAGCTATGTTACGGTACCATGCTTTTCATCATACATATGAAGAATTCCAGACCCAGTGATCCAAAAACTCTGTGTTTTTAGGAGGTTTTGTGAAAAATAAAATAAGATGATTCAAGGGTTGAAATCCTACCTAAACCCACTTGACAAGCAAAAAACCCACTAAATGCAACTCTTCCACATATCCTGCTCAAACGGTATGCTATATGTGTGGGTGCACACAGAGACGTGGCCACCAACTAGCTCAAATGGGACACATGCAAAATGCAATTACAAGAAAAAATCAAAAGTGCTCTGTTTTTTGAACAGCCTACCCTTTTCAAAGGAAACATCCTTAAACTTGGAAATACCACCCCAACCTATATATTTTGGAATTTATGCCACACTTCAGCTACGTTACGGTACCATGCTTTCATACATACATGAAGAATTCCAGACCCAGTGATCCAAAGAACTCTGTGTTTTTAGGAGTTTTTGTGAAAAATAAAATAGAATGATCTCAAGGTTGAAATCCTACCTAAACCCCCTTGACAAGCAAAAACCCACTAAATAGCAAATCTCCCACATATCCTCATCAAACGGTATGCTATTGTGGGTGCACACAGAGACGTGGCCACCAACTATCCAAATGGGACGCATGCAAAAGTGTATTACAAGAAAAAAATCAAAGTGCTCTGTAATTTCAAACAGCCCCAAAACTTGGAAATGCCCCCCCACAAATAGCCCCCCCACTAAATATCAATCTCCCCATGTCCTGAATCAAACGGTATCCATATGCGTGGATGCACACAGAGACGTGGCCACCAACTGCTCAAATGGGACACATGCACAAATGCAATTACAAGAAAAAATCAAAGTGCTCTGTAATTTGAACAGCCTACCCTACTTCTAAGGAAACAGCCCCGAAACTTGGAAATTCCCCCCACAAACTATATTTTTTGGAATCTACACACCTTCAGCTACGTTACGGGGCCATGCTTTCATACATACATGAAGAATTCCAGACCCAGTGATCCAAAGAACTCCGTGTTTTTAGGATTTTTGTGAAAATAAAATAAGATGATTAAAGGTTGAAATCCTACCTAAACCCCTGACAAGCAAAAAAACCCACTAAATGTCAATCTCCCACATGTCCTGAATCAAAACGTATGCCATATGCGTGGATGCAAACAGAGACTAGGCCACCAACTAGCCCAAATGGGACGCATGTAGAAGTGCAGTTACAAGAAAAAAAACACCACAACCCCCCACACACACACTCCCATCTCTCCCCCTTTTAGTGGTATTTTAGTGAAAACCGGTTAGTATGGAGAGTCACACACGTTTTTACACACTTTACTGATCCTAAAAATTTAGCCCGTGTTTTTTTGGTACCCTCTGCAAAATTTCCTTATAAATAGGCTTAGTTTCCCGTGGCATACAACAAATAAGTATCTGCGTTTACTTTACCGATATAACCGGGTGACATTGGGAAGCTGGGAGAAGACAAGTTTTTGCTAATTTATAGTTTTAGGTAAAAAAAAAAAAGGTGTGTGTATCACTTTAAGATTTTTTAATGTGCATTCCCCTTTTTTTTTTTTTTTGATCATTCCCAAGGAGATGATCATAAATCATCTTTGGAATGATAACGAACTTGGAATGGCGGGCATAATGCCCGTTTTCCAATTTGAAATCCGATCGGAAAAAAAAAAATCATTCCCGGAAATCATTTTCCAGGAAGTGATTTTTCATTCATTGGCAAAGATCAATAATTATGTGATCAGAAGTGATCACCAATTTGTGATCTCTGTCCCCATTTTTTTCCTAAGGTCTTCGCTAAGTAGCAAAGACTTAGAAAAAATCCTATTTGTGAATGGAACTTTGGATTCCTTCACAAAATGTATAAAAGACTGTCAGCTTGACAGCTTGTGCTATACTCAGGTACTGCAGCATGATCTGGAGATCACAGTGCAGTACCATCAACTAGACCACCAGGGGAGAACCAGGGAAGCTTAAGGGAAGACCCTAGTGAAGGCAGAAACCATGGTGACTCACACGGGGGTTTCCCTTATCGCATGGACCTGCTCTCCTTCTGCTGCCGGCTGCTTCTCCTGGCTCCTTCAAAAGTAAGGTTATCCCCGATCCCCCACATCGGTGTTTGAACAAAACTTATGGGGGATCGAGGGGGCTAGGGGGGGAGTTGAATTCTGCCCCCTGACGCCCTAGTGCAGGCATATTTTTTTTTTTAAAGGGAAGAGGGAGGGGATCGTATATTCACGATCTGTGGCAGTTAAAAGCATTCTCTGCACAATCGTGAATATACGATCTGTGGCAGGAGAAAGGTAAATTAAAAATTAATAATCAGAGAATAACTATCCTGGTGATGTAAGTGCAGTTAACAATTTCATTAGCAATAAAATACGTGTGTATAATATATATATATATATATATATATATAATATATAAAATTAAAAATATTATAATAATACTATATAATATATCACTATCAACAATAAAGCATGTATAGTGCATATATAAATATATGGTGGTGGAAGAGGCAAAGGCAAATACAAAATATAGAAAGAAGATAGGACAGCAGGAGAGATCCAGAATGATTTTTGTATCTCAATATAATAATCTTTGTCTAAAAATAACCAGAATTTAAAAAATACTGGTACATATTTAGAGAAGGTTGTCTTGGTGTTCTAGAATTTGCTAGTTTCACAATGATGTAACATAGTACAAGTAGTAACATAGTAATTAGGTTGAATAAGACATTCTGTCCATCAAGTCCAACCTATTCACTTTTTTTTTTTTTTTTTATTTATTTTTTTTAACCCTACCTAACAGTAGGGTTACTGTCCTATAAATGAGATAAAATAATTGGTACCTGTGTGTCACACGAACCAGAAGTAAGGTTATCCCTAATTACATACAATACAAGTATTGTGGAAGCAATCTAATTAGGCTAATTTACAACTACATTTAGCGGAAGTGCTACTGATCTGGTCAAACATTTATACAAACATAGAAAAGATAATCAATGCACATTACTGAGGCCCATACATATCATATTATCTTCAACACTGGCATACTTTATAAACAAAGGGGTTTAGTATACATACTGTGATCACATGAATGAAAAGCCTTCCAACCATGTCAAGGTAACCCCAGTCTGAAGGTCCTAACTCCTAACCTTTTTAAATTTTTTACTTCATTGCGTTAGCAAACTTTGCATTTCCATTCTTACACACTGGATCATATAACATGTCTTCCTCACTTCCCCCCCAGCCCTTTGGCTTTTTAAATGAGGGAAAGCCATCCAGTGCTTTATTTAAAGGAAAAGGAACATGGCCCATAAGAAAGGGTTGGGTGTTGGGTGCTATACCACATGGATGGCTTACAGCCTCCCCATAAATACATCACACATTCATGTATCACATGTTTATACTAAAACCCATTGTTTTATAATTTATGCCAGTGTGCAGATAATATGATATGTAGGGGCTAGGAAGGTGCATTGTTAATCATTCTATGTTTGGTATAAATGTATTACCCTAATTACAAAAAAGCACGGATTTGGAGGCTAGGAAAGCAAAACATCACGAGGAGACTCACCACCTTAGGATTCTTTATATATCCAGATGTCCCACTTTACACCACACAGGTAAGGCTCAGGAGGGACCGGTGAGGGAAATAAAAAGGGAAAGTTTTTTTAAAGTTAACGCCTCTTACTATTAAACTAGAAACTTGATTTTACAGTGCCTTATCTTTTCTCTTAGCAGTATTGTGCTTTTTTAACGTTACAAATTAACTGCGTCCTCTTCATAAGGTATACAATTGGCAAATATACATCACATCCTACCCTACCCCACCCCTTTTTTAAGATGGTAGGTGGCACTGATATCACACAGTATACTTCTTAATTTTTATTATACATGTTCTAAATATAAATGTACATTCTGGAATTAAGTACCAGAAACCCCAGCATGACTTTTAACACCAGCTATTAGTGCAAATGTCTTTAGTGAGTACCTTGTGGTGGCTGTGGAGGTGCCTTTTGTGATACCCACCCAGTCAGCGCAAATGAGTGGTTGATCTCATGTTCACCCGTTTAATAGTGGATAGCACAAATTTAACCCCTCATTTTAAAACAGCACCTGGTGGTAAATAAGGCTATACATTTTTCTAGTGTGTGTGTGTGGATAGTGTTATAGTTATAGCAATTAGCTGTACGAAAAGCACTTGTATGAAGACCACATTTACAAGAAAACCATTGTGTTTTTAGTAGGATTAATTGGTTTACAAATAGAAAGTAGAAGTTGCACATAGCCATTACGTAACATATACTGTCTGGCGCTTACACAGTATACTTGCATTAGGACTTGCATTTAAATTTAAACTTAAAGGGTATGTCCACCCCTTTTACAAAAATTTAGCACACAAGAGAACAACTCCCAAAAGCTAAGTTCCGTTTTACCTACATGTAACAAAGATTCTCCCAGATACTTCCTGGAAATGGCCGTGACATCACGGCCAATGGCTGATGGCCATTACCGAACAACCCTCTGCTACTACTGCTGGTGCACGTAAAGGGCATGTGCAGCAGTAGCGGAGGGGTGGACTAAGTGGCACTGGATCAAGGGTTTGTAAGGATCCTTTACAAACCTGGGAGCATCTTTGCTAATGTAAGCAAAACGGAAACTAGATTTTAGGGGGGTTTTCCGTTACGTGCTATATTTTTGTAAGGGGGGGGGAGAATGTCCTTTCAATGATGTTTCCAGGCAAAGAGGGATGAATAGCGTTCAAGGCTGTTTCTAGCCATCTTGGTACCCTAGCGTGATCAGATCGCAATCCCATCTTGCTTAAAATCGCAGTAGAGTGGCCCTCCAAGAGTATTGGACTCAACACTTTCAGTGCCAGCATTTTCCCTTCAGAGTATTACCATTAACCCTTCAGTGCCAGCAGACTTTCTTACTAAAAATTTCAGTACCAGCACTTTGCCAGAGTATTGCAATTAACCCTTCAGCGCCAGCACTTTCTCAAAGTATTGGCATTAAAGGGACACTTGACTTTTAATGCCAAAATTAAAAAAGAACTATTTGCCATTTTGTTGAATTATTCACAGGGAGGTCAGTACGCTTATTCTCCAACCTCCCTGTGAATAATATTATGCTCGGGGGACCTGGAACTTACCTTTCAGCCGAATAAACGTTCTCACCTCCCTGTGAATAATACAACTGAATGGCAAATAGTTCTTTATTTGGCTTTAGTGTTCCTTTAACACTTTCAGGGCCAGCAGAGTATTACTTTTAACCCTTTCAGCTGCCAGCAGTGACATGATATACAGTATGTACCTGCTTTTCATATCTCCTCCATTTAATTTTTCAGTCCTCATCTACACTTAGTTCTAATTGGAAAGTTGGGTGGAAGGAAGAAAGAGGCAGGGATAGGGATCTCATGGCTGCTAGTCACAGGGCCACTGTTATAAAGTCTGCAACAGCTTTTACCTGGCATTTTAGAACTGTTCTCCTCAGTTCTTTTAGCTGAGCTCATCATCCCCCCCCTCCTTCTTTCACTTTAGTTCATTTGCAACATTGTTTCCAAATAGAGGGTGCTGTGTTCAGGCTCTCTACTCACTACAATGTTGCAAATTACATCAGCAGAACAAGGAGAGAAGTTCTAACACAGCAAGAAATAGCTGACAGGGAGATGCTAGGGAGATTACTGGGCGCCTTGGTTTAACATAGACATCCTAGCACTTTGCCTAGGTGGCCTATGCCTAAAAACGGCCCTGATAGCGTTCCTTAAGCAAGAAGAAAGAGAGAAGGGAGTGGGAGGCAGTTTTAGTTTGTGAAGACTGAATGAAAGGGCTTATCCAAGAACCAAACTAGAGCATCCTGGCATTTTTTTAGAGCTGCTTTTAAATAAGGGAAACAAAGAGACAGTTTAGTTTGTTTACCTACAACGTGTGCATTTGTTGGCAGGTATACTGGGTTTTGTTTATTTTGTACTAACCTTAATCTAATGATGTTTATTGTAAGTCCAAATTCTGTTGCTAAGGGCCCTATTTATAAAAGATCGGTATCGTTATCGTAAAATACCGATCGTTATCGTAAAATAACGACCGGGTTTTTACCGATAACGAGCGTTATTTACCGATAACGACCGTTATTTACCGATATCGTTAAATACCGGTCGTTATCGGTAAATACCGGTCGTTATTTACCGATAACGACCGTTATTTACTAATAACGGTAAATAACGGTCGTTATCGGTAAATAACGACTGTTATCGGTAAATAACGGTCGTTATCGGTAAAACCCGGTCGTTATTTTACGATAACGATCGGTATTTTACGATAACGATAACGATTTTTTATAAATAGGGCCCTAAGTGAGAGAACAAGTATTCAACTGATATTCAGGTAGAAGATAAAGATATATATTCAAAGTGATTTTAAAGACACAAATAAGTAGTTATACAAATCTGTTTTTTTTTATGTAAATTTTTTAGTTTGTACTAGTCCCTAAAACTGGGCCGTTTTTAGGTATAGGCCACCTAGGCAAAGAGCTATGGTGCCTATGTGAAACCAGGGTGCCCAGTGTTCTACCTAGCACAGGGGTGGGCAATTAAATTTCAAAGGGGGCCGCTTAAGAAACTAGGATTGTAAAAATATTAAATTAATGTCCCTGGTTCATTTAATGTTTTTTTTTTTTATTATTATAAATTGCAATTTGTTATAGAAGGTGTGATATTTTAGATCTATTCCATCAAATTCAATTAATCAATTGATCAGTTCATCATTTTATTTATAAAATATACATAATGCAAATAAATAAATTATCCAGCCTAAGACAATCTATTAATATTAAGATTTTTTTTCCGGATACAGGTTTAGTATGGAGGGGCCAGTCAGGGGCAGCCAAAGGGCCAGGCCCCCTGGGCCTTACTTTGCCTACTTTGCCTACTTTCCCTGTCAGTTTTTACTTGCTGTGTTAGAACTGCTCTCCTTGTTATGCTGTAATTTGTAAAATTGTAGTGAGTAGAGAGCCTGAACTCTGCTAACTCTACTGGAAGACAATGTTGCAAATGAACTGAAGTTGAAGGAAGAAGAGCGGAGGATGAACTCGGCTAATAGTGATACTGAGAAGAACAGTTCTAAAACTGCAAGTAAAAGATTTTGCAGACTTTGACAGTGGCCTCTGTGATGCCATGAGATCCGAATCCCTGCATCTCTTTTCTTCCTTTCTTTCTTCCATATAAGATCTATCTTATATCACCTTATATTAGGGTGGAAATACCCTTTAATGGCAATACTCTGGGAAAGTGGTTTAAAGTATCCACTGCTGGGTGTTTCAGCAATTAAGTTACCCTTCTCTATGCATCCACCCATACGAATATTTTACTTTATAATATTTCAAAGTAAGTGAGGGCGTAACAGACAAGGCTGAAGCAGAATAATAGTGTTGAAGTTACTCACAATAAACAGTCATTTGCAGTTATTTTGCTTGAGACTTGTCTGTTACCCCCTTACCTACTCTGGGAAAGTGCTGGCACTGAAGGGTTAATAGCAATACTCTGGGAAAGTGCTGGCACTGAAATTATTAATAGGAAAGTCTGCTGGCACTTAAGGGTTAATGGTAATACTCTGCTGGCACTGAAAGTGGTAATGGCAATACTCTGGGAAAGTGCTGGCACTGAAAGTATTACTCTTGTAGGGCTAGGCCACACTACTGTGCTTTTTTGCGTCATCTGATCACGATAGGGCACCAAGATAGCTAGAAACAGCCCTGCCCTGAAACTTGTTGTTGGAAAATGTATTTTCATAAAAAAAAAAAAAAACACTTGAGTTTAAAATCTTTGCAATGCTGTACATTTTTCAGGATATTTTTACAAAAGTTCAGTGTATAAAATGGATAATGTGCATCTTACATTAGTAGGATATTGGAACTCCCACATGAGTTTTATAATGACATGCATCTTTTACCATGTTGAGGAATTTTAAGTTAACCTTTGATGTACTTTGCATTTAGTGGGGTAAAAAATTGTAATGGCAAAATCAGATATACTGTTTGTAACAGCATATAAATTGTGTATTATAACAGTCCCTGTACTTACGGTACACTCTGGCTTGTGTTGGTTTATAATGCTGGCCGTATACTGTGCCAATATTAGAGGAATTTTATACAAAACATTAAGTTGATCTGAATAATGGGCCACTGTTGGTTAAAAGTAAGGTGCTTGTGAAGATTTTCATTCATATATATACCGTATACATATATCTGTGGTATTCAGAATAGTGAAACCATTAAACCACTTCAAGAACTAAACACACATCAAATGGATCTAACTGAATACCACAGATATAACTGGAAGGTGCAAATAGCCGGCAATGTTATATGCCGATAGTGGCGCAAGAACATCGCTACCTGGCGCTGTTCTATTCCAGCGCTGGTGCTGAAAGTGCCGCAATAAAATGCCGATTTCAGCATATAACATCGCAAGGAAGGAGTTTAAACTTTAAAACAGGAGCAGTGTGCCCGTTGTGCATCGCCCTGTTTGTGGTTAAGTGCAATTTTCTGCTGAATTAACGCACAGCAGCAGGCATTATTTTCAATGGCAACAATGTGTATTAACTTACCAAACTGCTGCATGCAGTGCGTTTTTTTACTATGGTGCTGTTCACTTCCATTGCACTTGCTTTTTGGTGCAATGAAAATGCAGAATAGGTTGAACGAAGCCCAAGTGGTTGCTTGTACTGCTGAGGTGCAATGGGGAAACTGGCTGTATGCACTGCTAGATGAGAAAGTAGGTAACTGGCTGTACTGCCGAGGAGCAAATTGAAGTAACTGACTGCTGCTGAGGTGGAAAAGCATAACTTGATGTACTTCTGAGGTGGAAGGGAATAACAGGCTGATTGCACTGCTGCGGTTGAAGGGGGTATTTGGCTGTTTGTACTGTTAGGATAGAATGGGGTAACTTTCTGTACTGCTGTTGTGGTAGAGGGTTACTGTCTTTTTGAACTGTTAGGGGAGCAGGGGGTAACTATACTGCTGAGGTGGAAACTGGTAACTGTCTGTTTGCACTTTTAGGGTTGAAGGGTGTATTAAGACTTTTATTAGTGCTTTTTTTAAGGCTTTTATTAATGTTTTTGTAAAAAGATGGTTGGAACTCATTAACCATGATGACAGTTTCAATTTATTAAAGATTAAAGGAAAAGTTATGTTAAGCAACATCTACCAGTACTTCATAAAGGTGATGAACTTCAATATTTTAATCCCTGAGTTCTTTGATAGCAATCTCAACATTACCTTAGACATATCTAAAACATTGTGGAACTCGATGGCTCCAGCAAATGCATTACATGCAAACATATTAATGTGGGGAACCACTTTTAAGAGCAGTGAGATATTTAAAGGGGCTGGACAAATCATCCATTATTTAGGAGCCAGTTCCAAAAAGTTAAGAGCCAGCAACTACATCCAGTCACCTTTAGCCCCACCCACAAATACTACTAAGGAATTGTACATTGAAAGTTACCAATCCAGCTACAGCACAACTATACATTACAGAAGAATTTATGATGCTAAGGAACTTCATTGACAGCTGGAATGTTAAGCCACCCTATACACGCGATTGTCATTTTGAGTGATCCAATAAATTAGATTTACAAAATATTGATCCCGTGTATGTTGTTTTTCTGATAGATC
The DNA here is from genome assembly GCA_019447015.1 of Hymenochirus boettgeri. Classification (NCBI taxonomy): domain Eukaryota; kingdom Metazoa; phylum Chordata; class Amphibia; order Anura; family Pipidae; genus Hymenochirus; species Hymenochirus boettgeri. The sequence goes on from CM033473.1 coordinate 176,910,009, forward strand.
TCTTGTATGGATATACAAATGTATACAATTCCGCCATACGCATTTCGTCTAATGACTTATTCGTTGGCCAACGAATAAGTCAGTAGACGAAACGCGTATGGCGGATTTGGATACCCGAAGTACCCTTTAGATACAAGCAATACTCTGATGGTATTGTATGCAGCCCTTGCTATATATTATGCTAATATTGCTCCAATTTTGGATAGAGATAAATATGCTGTGCATATATAAGCATTGATACATGTCTAATACTAATTGTATACATTTGTATATCCATACTAATGTGGAATTGTGTGCTACTTATACCTGAAATGTTATACTAGCTAGTTTAGGGTGCCTATATTTGTTTTTAAGTATGTTTTATGTGATTTCCCATAGTCAATAAAGGAATTTTATGCAGTGCTATAGGTCTTTTTTTTTTTTGTTATTTGTATTGATGTCTTTACCTATTTAAACACTTGGCCAAACTTTTGGTATATATACTGTCGCTAGTGCCGGATCTAACTTTTAATTTTGGTCATAGATTAGATGTACATCTTACATCTTGGTAGTGTATGGGCACCTTTATACTTTTAGTGCCAGCAGGCTTTTCCATTCCTGTTAACTTTCCCATTGCCAGCAAACTTTCCCATTGCCAGCAAACTTTCCCATTGCCAGCAAACTTTCCCATTGCCAGCAAACTTTCCCATTACCATTAACTTTCCCAGTACCATTAACTTTCCCAGTGCCAGCAGACTTTCCCAGTACCATTAACTTTCCCAGTGCCAGCAGACTTTCCCATTACCATTAACTTTCCCCCATTGTCATCATAATAAAGTGGATAGGGATCTCAGAGCTGCTTGTTAAAGAGGCTGCTTGTTGTGTTAAAAATTGGGTAGTAGCTTTTATTTCCTTGTTAGAACTACTCTCCTGTAGAGTCCTGCATCGGGTTGGGTACCTGTGGGTTCCCCGATTTACGGGTCAGGTCAGGTAGAAGAATTCCAAAAAAAACCAAACTTTTTCCCCGTCTGTCCTGTCAACAGCTCTAATGTACTTAGAATGTTGTACATGATGCTGTTGTGGATAGAAATGCAGACAGCTATGTTGAACTTCAAAGGTGGCCATACACTAGAAAGAGTTTACTTACCCAACCAAGTGATCCCATGACATCCCATTCTGCCGGAACTGCCTTTCCCGTTCCTCTTTGCGACCGACATGCGATCGCAAATCCCATTCATTTTGCGATCACATGTCGGTTGCAAAGAAGAACGGGAAAGGCGATTCCAGCAGGATTGGTCTAATGTCGTGGGATCGCTTGGTTGGGTAAGTCAAATCTTTCAAGTGTATGGCCACCTTTAGGGCTAGGTCCCACTATCCCGCACAGCGGCACATGCAGGATTTTTGCAATACGCTGCTGTGCGTGATACTTCGTGTGCGATGTGTTCCGGGCCATATAATGTTATTGGCACGCATGCGATCTGCACGAAAATTCGTGCACTCATGCAAACCAAAAACATACCGGACCGCAGCGCACAAGGTGGGAACTACCTGGTAGCATTGCACTGGCAATGCAACCCGGAAGCGTGAATGGAGAGCAAATCGCATGGAAACAGATGACGTGATTTCATTGGTCTTTGTAAATCCTTCTGGCCATAATGATCTATGGGATGTTGATAGATCATGGTTACCTATCCTTGTCACAGATCAACAAGAAAATAGTTGAAGATAAAGATTTAAAATTATCTGAGGCCCATGGGTAGTTAGAAGTTGTGGACAGTAGAGGCCCATGGGTAGGTAGTAGAGGACAGTAGAGGCCCATAGTTATGTAGTTGGGGTCAGTAGGGACATATTATATAAAGTGTTCATTGTACTCTATGCCAGGAATCTCCTACCTGTGGGCCTAAATTTGTTTGAAAAATATAACATTCCACTACAGCACAATATCAGAAGGCATCCAGGGAATGCTGGGAATTGTAGACATTTGGATGCCTGCAAGTTGAAGACTCCTGCTATATATTTTAGTGGTATTGTAGATGTGTTTCTAAGAACATATTTGGTTATGAATAAAACATTTATTTTAACTTTTAGGGTTGGGTGCAGGTCTGGAAAATTAGACCCGCGCAGGACTCTACTCTCGCTCCTGTTACTCCTCTCTTCACCTTCTTCTGTTTGCAACATTGTTGCAGGGTAGGGAACAATGAAATCTGTTAAGTCTATTCAACAAAATAATTGTTGCAAATGTTCAACGTACAGAACACAGTGAACGGGGGAGGGAATAGAAGCTCAGCTAAACCGAACAGGGGCTCTACACAGGTAAAGTAAAGCTGCTGCCCGATTTTTAACACCCGGTCGCCAGTAAACGTCCCATGGCAACCGGGATATGTCCAGGCCTGGGGTAACTATGGTCTCCAATACTTCTAAACTTGTTAGGGTTATGTAAAAAGCCTCCCTTCGTACCAAGTAAAACCTAAATGTATGTATGTATGTATTTTGTTTCTTGTAAAACTCTGCAGAATATGTAGAGCTATATAATTATTTACTCAATTTACATCAGGCCCTGCCCCAAAGAGCTTACAATCTAATATCAATAGGTAAAAAATTTTAAAAGTTATTGCTGGAAAGCAATATTACTATTACTGCTTTAACACTTCCTGTAACACTATACAGGAATAGCCTCCTCTTCTTAACTGTCTATTTTCCCAAGCATTAAGGACTAACCCTCACTAGCTAACCTTCACCAATAGAAGCGGATGGGGGAGCAAAACATTCTGGATTGAAAGCATGCAGAAACACACACACCTCAGAGGAAGTCCTACTTACACATATTTCTAGATTAAGGAAAAAGTAATTATTTCAGTATAGTGTCCCTTTAATATTAAATAATTCGGCAATCAAGGAGGAAGTCCCATGCCAAATTTATTAAAATCTGAAGGCAAATTGGTGTTTATTTAAACACCCTTAAAGGACTATTGTACTTGCCTCCCCCTTGTTCCTCTTCTCCATTCCTGAACAGTACCCAGGGTGAGGACATAAAACGCTCACCTCACCTCTGGGTACTTTACAGAAGTCATCCAATAGTCTCCATCGGGGCTCCGGTCAGATCCTCCCCAACTGGGACTGTCAGTGACAGTCCACGAGGAAGCCAATGGGAAGACACGCCTCCATGCAGAGCATGTCTTCTCATTAGTTCACTCGCAAACTGTCACTCACAGTGGCAGAAAGTGCCAATGGAGTACTTTTTTTTTGGGGGGGGGGGTGAAGGTGAGTATAAATATCCTTTAACATGTTAAATAAAAGTGTTTGATAACTCTGGTTTTGTTGGGGATTGGAGCCTTGTTGTAAAGATTTTTTGCTAAAGTAAGTCATTTAACTGCATGTATTTTGTATTTGTACTTTAGTGTTATGTCCATTTTTTTGTTTCTTTTTATTTCTTACCCTCCTAGACCATTGCTGACACTATAATGTATGGCTTTGATGTGTATCATTGTTGGTCTCAATTTCATGTTTTTTATAATATTTTACAGTCCAATATGACAATTTATTTTTTTAAATCAAGTTATTACATTATTACCCTTTTAAAAGGGTCCTTAATGCTTGGGAAAATAGACAGTTAAGAAGAGGAGGCTATTCCTGTATAGTGTTACAGGAAGTGTTAAAGCAGTAATAGTAATATTGCAAAATTATATATATAAATCACCCTTCAACCCAAAAGTAGTTCAAAAGCTGACATGTAGATCCAAACTGTTATACTGCAAAATGTTCTCTGCCTCTCAAAATGTTTCTACCTTCTGTCCACACTCTTACAAGCACATGCACAGAGGAGACAGCTAGGGGAATGGCAGTCAGTCATTGGCTGTAATGTAAACTGTCACATCCATAGCATCCATAGCTGCTAACCAGAACTACTGGAAAACAGAAAGAAGTCTAATAAAATATCAGGCAGCATTTCAGGTTAGTCTCATTTCTCTCCACTTTCTAACTTGCAGTATTACGGTTTGGCATGTGATTTACTTGTACTACTTGTAATGGATAGATATAGCCTCATTGGTGGAATACACACACAGTTACATGAACATATAATTTTAGAGCAGAGCAAAATTGGCCAATTGTGCATAAATTGCAGCTAGTTGGAGGGTTAACATGAAGTATTTGTTTGTTTAATTAAAATGTTTTTACTGTGTGGAAGAAAATAACTGAATATTTTTAATATTTGCTAGGTTTATTTCTCTTTGGATGACTATATGCACCAGGATCTTTGCTAGGACATCTGCAGTTTGATCTATTTTTATACTTTAGTTTTATCTGCTGGAACATTAGGTTGACAGAAGGTCATCCCCTTTTTTGGCAATGGTCTTCCTTTTTTGTATTCATCATTATGAATCGGTATACAACAATCAAACAGCTTGGGGATGGCACATATGGCTCTGTCATTCTTGGGAGGAGTGTCGAATCTGGAGAGCTAGTGGCAATTAAAAAGTAAGTTTACACATTTATAGTTTATATGCTATGTATTAATGGGCTTGGACAGAAATGTTTTGGAAATGGCTAAGGCTCCACTGCAACGCACAAACCAGTGTCCACTTTTATGTGCCTGTGTTTCATAGGGATAAAAAAAATCGCATGTCCTATTGATTGGATCTACTTTTTCATGCACTTCCATACATAAATGAACCAAAAAAGGTGATCACGTGTGGATTGTATCACACCCAGTGGGGCCTACTTCTCACAATTTATATTTAAAAGAAAATGTCATAGTGAATTGCAAAGTGCAAAATGTGACAAAATTGCGGCAGTGGGGCCTAGGCCTTACTGGTAATAAGAGGAAGATGGTCATACACATGTGAAACTTCGAGGCTATTCTCCCATGATATGAACATTGTAATAACTTCTGTGAGTACTATGCCTCACAGATATTTTATAGGACAAAACTTAATAAAGAAATAATAAAGCATTTTAAGTAACTATGCTTTGTTATATAAAAATGTGGGATGTGCTTTTGATTAAATAATTTTAAAAGGTATTGCGACTCACAATTATACTTTTTTCAGTTTATTGAAGAACGGGAGGTAAGTAATCTCTGTTCGCTCCTAGCTATTTAATTAAAGAACAGGAGGTAAGACATAGCTTATTTACCTCTCGTTCTTCAATTAAACTGAAAAAGGTAAGCATACATTTTGAGTGGAGATACCCTTAAGGCTTTATGAATAGCATATAATCTCTTATTGACATCAAAATCACTCCAAAACTTTGTGAATATAAGTAAATATCTTTGCATATAAATACCTGGCTTTTGGTAATTATTCAGATCTGTGCTACAGGACACATTTGGTTTATTGATGTTGTATTGCTGTTTAATATTTGATAAAGTTTTTTCCCCAGTAATTAACTCTGTAATTTTAATATTGCGTTTTTGTTTTTCCTAAATAATAGAATGAAAAGGAAATTCTACTCCTGGGATGAATGCATGAATCTTCGAGAAGTGAAGGTAAATTCTTCATTATTGCCAAATAGAACACAATCGTCCAAAAACACTTTACTGCTCTTGTGAGGGGAAAAAAATTACTTTTGTTAATTTTCCACAGCAAATAATCAGACTTTTGTTTTTGATTAGGGCTTTGGCAGTAAAATCACACCAATTTTGTAAAAATTCTCTTTAATTATGTTATAGGTGGTAAGGACGTTGTATTTTCTGCCAATGAGGGATTACACAATCATCTAAACTAAGCTTCACTATGAGACCTATTTTCATTAAAGCGCTCATTCCCGCCACCTAGCTACACAATCACAGCAACATGAGTGGTAAATTTGGGATAGTTACCATCTGGGCGGACAGGGGGTCGAATAGGTTCAGCAGAGTTCTCGGTGCAGAAAAAAAGACGCAGGACGCAGCGAAGTCGGAACGGGACCTGCGGACTGCTGCCATGACTCGAGACGGAGACGCTGGCACCACTTTACAAGCCGACCGCACCGGGAGAGTGCCCAGTACTACAAGCAAATATGGAGATCCAGAAACCAGAGAGTTGCGTTCAGGATGGAACATGAACCAGACAAGTTTTTAGCGAGCGGAAATAACGGAGGCGGGCAGAGAAGGAAGGGAAGCTGTGAGTAGTTACCAGAATTTAACAACAGGAATTAAAGGGAAAAACCGAACTGAAAGATATCAACAGAATGAGTGTTCCCATTGTGACTTTTCTAATGAGGAAGAGAGGCCGGCTTAATGGTAAATTTTTTTCACATATTCCATAGGCTATATCTCCTGTAATAATGTATGATTTAAGTAACAATGAAGGAAGTAGCCTTGGTACGTTCAGTCATTCCTCCTTTTAATTTCCCAGCCTAGAAACTTACTATTAGATTTAATTACATATATGAAGTACTAAAAACGTTTTTTCACTTGCAGGAAGTAGAGGAAGAGGGGGATTTAGTTACCAAAACAAACTTTAGTCTTGCATTTTTTAAGTCCTTCTGTAAACTCTAATAATATTATGAGTTGTTTGCAGAAGTTTATATTGTCTTTCTACACTGTTTGCTTTGAAAAGGGTTGCACACTTTTAAACTGGAATTCTCCTACAAAAATTCTTAGAACCAACATTTTTTTTTAAAATTTGATTGTCAATTAAATTTATGTATGGCACTCTCATCGCAACCATTTAACCATACCCTTTCACTCCAGAGCCTTTTCAATTTTTTTTTTTGCGTGTAACTGCCAAAGAGAGAATTTTCAGGATTTTGCCCTTATCGCTTTAGACTAATTTTACATTCAGGAACCCTTGCAGTAAATCTGGAATATTATACTTTTTTTTTTTTCATATGCACAAATTGTACTTTAATATTGTAACAAAATTTTGTCAACTTTTCTGGAAATTTTACTGGAATTATGGGTAAAATATGTAAAAAAATGAAAAAAAATTTGCAAATTTTTTATGTTATGGATTTTTCCCATTTTTTTAACTTATAGTTACTAAGGTTCCGCACAAAAATCTTAGGTTTCTAAAAGCGTCAGATACTCCCGAGTACAACGATACCAAGATATATGTAGGTACCCGACTTTTTCCTATACATGAGACCCCCCCAAACTAAAAACTGCACTTTCAAGAATATTACACCAAATTAACAGTATAACCACTACTGAACAGTTAACATAGAATATCTACCGAATTAACTAAAAAATTCCCCACCGTGGAGATATTTTTAGAAACTACACCACCCACAGGATTTTATGAGTGAGGTAAGTTTCGATCAAAATGCAGATTACCCGGACGCAGCCTCTTCGTCAAATTGTAAGTTATTTTTCTCACATTTACTTTTTTTCCTCAACGTTAAAATCAGAGACACAATCAATGCGAATTTTCAGCTAAAAACTGTGGAGGAACGTCAAACGCATCTCAAATTGAAAGCCGAACCCCTCCCGAATAAACGGTATGCCCCATTCATGTGTGTACCCCGAGACATGGCTCCCAACTACCAAGCGTGACGGCAGTGCCAAATGTCAGTAGCATGCAAAACACTTTTGCCATTTTTTGTATTTGAACAGTCTGCGTTTTTTTCCACAAAACCCCCCCAACTCAGAATACCCCCCACAAACTAGTATTCCTGAAATCTACCCACCTTCCAAGCTATGTCCCGCTGTAGTTTCGTTCATTCATACCATCATGTTGTGGGTGCAGTTCTTCCGTGAAATTGCCTTTTCACAGATTTTTTCCAAAAAAATGAACATCAAACAACATTGAAAAAGGTAGAAATCATTCCAAAAACCCATGTAATGTAAAAAAAGTTCCAAATAATCATCTCCCAAATGTGCCTGATCAACGGTAGCCATAGTGCGATTACACCACGCGACGTGGACGCGAAAATCCAAGTGAGACAAATGCCGTGGGCCTCAGACTGCAAAATATTTAGCCAACTCCGAATTGGACAGTCTTCAGTTTTTTCAAAAACACCTCCGTAACTAGAAATCACCCCCCACAAACTTATATATTCCTGAAATTTGACACACCTACAAACCGCTATTAACCCTGTAGTTTTGTTCAGTCATACCAATCAATGGTGTGGCGCATTTCTTCGAGAAGTTCGCCTTTTTCTGAAAAATAACAAAAACCCAACTTCAAAGGTAGAAATCATGCCAAAACCTCATTGAATTGTAAAAAAAATTACTAACTATCAATCTCCTCCCAAATGTCCTGAAATCAAACGGTATGCCATACTGTGTGGTTACAAACATGCGGACTTGGAAAGCGACAAAGGCACAAATTGAGACAATGCAAACGATGCTCAGAAACATCGAAAATATTAGGCCATTCCGAATTGGACAGTCTTGCAGTTTTTTTTTTTTCGCCCAACTACCATAACCCCCCCGTAACTTAGAAATAACCCCAACAGACTATATATTCCTGAAATCTCAACATACAACACTTCATATGTAACCACGGTATTTTGTTTCATTCATCCCATCAATTGTGTGGTGCGCAGTTCTTTGTAGAAGTTCGCATTTGTCTGAAAAAAATGAACAAAAAACAAATTCAAAAGTGTAGAAATCATTCAAAACCTTCATGGATGTAACAAAAAGTTTACTAAATATCATCTCCCAAATAATCCCTGAATCAACGGTATGCCATATTGTGGTTACACCACGCGGACGTGGACAAAAGCCCAAGTGAGACAATGCACTTGGCTCAGAAACAACGAAAATATTTAGCCAACTCCGAATTTGGACAGTCCTACTACAGTTTTTTCCACAACTACACCCCCATACCTTAGAAATCCCCCACAAACTATATATTCCGGAAATTTACCCACCTTCAGCTTATGTAACACTGTAGTTGGTTTCTTCATACCAGCAATGGTGTGGGCCAGTTTCTTTGTAGAAGTTCGCATTTGTCTGAAAAAAATGAACAAAAACAACTTCAAAAGGTAGAATCATGTCAAAACCTCATGGAATTGTAAAAAAAAGTTACTAAATGATCAATCTCCCCAAATTTCCCCTGAATCAAACGGTATGCCATATGTGGTGGGTTCACACGCAGACTTGGAAGGCGAAAAGCCACAAAGTAAGACTGCATGTTGTGGCTCAGAACAGCGAAAATATTTAGCCAACACCCCCCCTCCAACTCGGAATTTTTGTACAGTCCTAACAGTTTTTTTCCCACAAACCCCCCTGTAACTTAGAAATAACCCCCACAACTATTATTCTGAAATTTACAACACCTTCAGCTATGTAACACTGTTAGTTTTGTTTCATTCATACCATCATTGGTGTGTGGCGCGTTCTTCCCGTAGAAGTTTGCAGTTTGTCTGAAAAAATGAACAAAAAAACAAACTTCAAAGGCTAAGAAATCATGCCAAAACTTCATGGAACTGTAAAAAAAAGTTTAACTAAATCATCAATCTGCAAATGTCCTTAAAAACGGTAATGCCCTAGGTGTTGTTACACATTGGGACGTGGATGCGAATGCCACGAAGGAGACAATGCCACAATGGCTCACAATACACAAAATATATCCAACTCTGAATTTGAACAGTCTAGCTTTTTTCCACAGAACACCCCCATATCTAGCAATAAACCCCCACAAACTATATATATTTCGAAGGAGCTACACACCTTCAGCTATGTAACACTGTAGTTGTTTTATTCATACCATCAATTGTGTGGGGCCCCAGTCTTCATAGAAGTTCGCATTTGACTTGAAAAAATGAACAAAAAACAACTTCAAAAGGTAGAACTCATGCAAAAACAACAATGGAATGTAAAAAAAGTTACGAATATCATCTCCCACATTCCTGAATCAAACGGTAATGCCATATTGTGTGGTTACCCACCCCGCGGGAAGTGGAAGCGATGGGCCATTAGTGAGACAATGCACAAGAACTCAAGCAACATCAAAAATTTTCAGCCAAATCTGAATTTGAACAGTCCTGCAGTTTTTTCCCACAACACACCCCCCCCCAAACCATATATTTCTCGATCTACACAGCTTGACACCTTTATCTACGTAATTCTGTAGTTTGTTTACATTCGTACCATATGGTGTGGGCGCCCCGTCTCACTATCGTCTTAAAAAAAAAAAAAGAAGGTCATAGTTTTAGCAGATTTTCTAAAAATAGAAAAAAAAACACCTCAAAAGGTAGAAATCATGCCAAAACCCAAGTAATGTAAAAAAAACGTTACCAAATATCAAATCTCCCAAATGTCCTGAATCAAACGGTATTCCCTATGTTTGGGTACACATGCAGACGTGGAATCAACTAGCCACAACGTGAAGCCAAATGAACAGTTGGCCCAATTACCGCAACTTTTCATTGTCAGACTAAACACCCTCTATGATTAGAAATACCACCAACCCCCCGAACTATAAATTTCTTGGGACTCTACAAGCTCTACACTACACACCTTCAGCTACACAATGTGTGGTGATTCGTTATGCATACGGACCATGATGTTGGGCGCAGCTTGTGTGACAATTTTGCTTTCTTAATAGATTTCAGGAAAAATGTATAAAAATACAATTCAAGCTTAAAAATCAGGCAAATTTTCCATGGCATCGTAAAAAAAGACTTTTTTCATCTTCCAAATGCCTGAATCAAAACCGGTATTGCCATATGTGTGTGGTTCACACGAGACGGGCACCAACTAGCTCCAATGTGGGATGCATGCACAAGTGTAATTACCAAGAAAGAATCAAGTGCTCTGTAATTCAAACAGCCCCAAACTTGGAAATTCCCCCCCGAAACTAAAACCCCCCACTAAATATCATCTCCCCTCCCCCCACATGTTCTGATCAAACGGTATCATGTGTGGGATGTACACAGAGTGTGGCCACCAACCTACCTCAAATGGTGACACATGCACAAATGAAATTACAATAAAATCAAAGGTGCTCTTTAATTTTGAACCAGCCTAACCTACCCTAATTCTCGGAACCCGCCCCGAACTTGGCATTTGTCCCCCACAAAACTATATTTTTTTGGAATCTACACAAACCCTCACTATGTTACGGTAACCATGCGCTTTCATACATCCATGAAGAATTCCTACGCCATTGATCCAAAGGACGCTCTGTGTTTTAGATGTTTTGTGAAAAATAAATAGATGATTCAGGGTTGTAATCTACCTAAACCCACTTTGACAAGCAAAAAAACCCCTAAATAGCACTCTTCCACATACCTAAGCATCAACCGGGTATGCTATATGTTGTGGGTGGCACACGAGGACGTGTCCACCAACTGCTCAAATGGGACACATGCACAAATGCCATACAATAAAAAACAAGTGCTCTGTTTTTTTGAACAGCCTACCCTTTTTCAAAGGAAACAGCCTTAAACTTGAAATACACCCACAAACTATAATATTTTTGGAATTTTATGCACCTTCAGCTACGTTACGGTACCGCTGCTTTCATACATACCTGACAATCCGACCCAGTGATCCAAACGAAATCTGTGTTTTTTTAGGAGGTTTTTTGGGTGAAAAATAAAATAAGATGATTCAAAGGTTGAAATCCTACCTAAACCCACTTGACACGCAAAAAACCCACTATTAGCAATTCCTCCCACATATCCTGCATCACGGTATGCTATATGTGTGGGTGCACCACAGAGACGTGGCGCACCAACTAGCCTCAAAACAAATGGGACGCATGCAAAAGTGAATTACAATAAAAAAATCAAGTGCTCGGTAATTTCAAACAGCCCCAAAAAACGTGGAAATGCCCCCCCGACAATAAAGCCCACCCACTAAATATCAATCTCCCACAGTCCTAATCAAACGGTAAATGCCATATGCGTGGATGCACACAGAGACTTGGCCACCAACTATCTCAATGGACACATGCACAAATGCAATTAACAAGAAAAAATCAAAGTGCTCTGTAATTTGACAGCTAACCCTCACTTCCTAGGAACAGCCCCGAAAATTGGAAATTCCCCACAACTATATATTTTTGGAATCTACACCCTTCAGCTACGTTAACGGGCCAGGCTTCCCATCATACGTGAAGAATTCCAGACCCGTGATCCAAGAACTCCGTGTTTTTAGGAGTTTTGTGAAAAATAAAATAAGATGAGTCAAGGTTGAAATCCTACCTCAAAACCACTGACAAGCAAAAAAACACCACTAAATGTCAATTCTCCCACATGTCCTGAATCAAACGGTATGCCATATGCGTAGGATCAAACAGAGACTAGGCCACCACTAGCCAAATGGGACGCATGTAGAAGTGCAGTTACAAACAAGAAAAACACCACCAAAACCCCCCCCACACACACCTCTCCCCTTTAGTGGTATTTTAGGTTGAAACCCCGGTTGTATGGAGAGTCACACACAACCGTTATTTTAACAACCACTTTAACTACTGATCCTAAAAATTTAGCCCGGTCTTTTTTTTTTTGGTACTTCTGCAACATTTCCTTATAAAATAGGTTAGTTTCCCCCGTGAATTCATACAAATAAGTATCTCGCGTTTACTTTATACCGAATATAACCCGGTGACATTGGAAGCTGGAGAAGACAATTTTTTTGCTAATTTTATAGTTTTAGGTAACAAAAAAAAAGGTGTGTGTGTACACTTTAAGAGTTTTTTCATGTGCATTGTCCCTTTTTTTTTTTTTTTGATCATTCCAAAGATGATCATCAAATCATCGTTTGGGATGATTTTAACGAACTTGGAATCTGGCATAAATGCCCGTTTTCCAATTTGAAATCCGATCTAAAAATTCACTTCCTGACACGTTCCCGGAACCTCTTTTCCAGGAAGTGATTTTTCATTCATTGCAAAGAATCCCTAATTTATTGATCAGATGATCACCCATTTTGATCTCTGTCCCCATTTTTTTTTCCTAGAAGTCTTCGCTACGTTAGCAAAGACTTAGAACACTCCTATTTGTGAATGAACTTTGAGTTCCATTCACAAAATGTATAGTAAAACCTGTCAGCTTTGACAGCTTTGCTATCCGAGGTAACTTTACTAGCAGCATGATCTGGAGATCACAGTGCAGTGATCTCAACTAGAACCACCAGGGGATACCAGGGGAAGCTTAAGGAAGACCCTAGTTGAAGCAGGAAACCATGTGATCTCACTGGGGTTTCCCTTATCTCATGGACCCCTGCTCTTCCTTTCTGCTGCCGGCTGCTCTGCTGCTCCTGGCTCCTTCAATAAAGGTAAGTTATCTCCCGATCCCCACATCGGTTTTGAACAAAACTTATGGGGATCGAGGGGGCTAGGGGGTGATTTGAATTCTGCCCCTGATCGCCCCTAGTGCAGGCAATTTTTTTTTTTTAAAATTTTTTTTTTTTTAAAGGGGAAAGCACGATCGTATATTCACGATCTGACTGGCAGTAAAAGCATTCTCTGCACAGATCGTGAAATAGACGATCTTTGCAGGGAAAGGGTTTCAATTAATAATCGAGAATACATCCCTGTGTAAAGTGCAGTAACAATTTCATAAGCATAAATACTGTGTATATATATAATATATATTTATATAAGATAATATATATATATATATATATATATATATCATATATTCACACTATCACAATAAGCATGTATATGCAGATTAACATATATGGTGGGTTGGAATAGGCAAGGCAGTACAAGATTAGAAAGAAGATCGGACAGCAGGAGAGATCCAGAATGATTTTTGTATCTCAAGATACTATCTTTGTCTAAAAATACCAGAATTTAAAAAATACTGGTACATATTTTAGAGAAGGTTGTCCTTGGTGTTCTAGGAATTGCTAGTTTCACAATTATGTAACATAGTATACATAGTACATAGTAATAAGGTTTTGAATAGACAGTCGTCCATCAGTCCAACCTTGATTCACTTTTTTTTTTTTTTTTTTTTTTATTAATTTTTTTTAACCCTACCTAACAGTAGGGTTACTGTCCCCTATAAATGAGATAAAAATAATTGCTAACCAAAGTGTGTGTCACACGAACCAGAAGTCAGGTTATCCCTAATTAATACCATACAAGTATTGTGCAGCAATCTAATTAGGCTAATTACACCTACATTTGAGCGAAGTGCTACTGATCTGGCACCATTTTATACAAACATAGAACAGATAATCAATGGCCATTACTAGGTACTAGGCCCCATACAATATCATACTTATCTGCACACTGTCAATCTTATAAACAAAGGGGTTTTTAGATATACATTTAACTGTGATCACATGAATGACACAGCCTTTCCAACCATGTCAAGGTAACCCCAGTCTGGAAGGTCCTAACTTCTAAACCTTTTTTAAATTTCTTTTACTTCAATTGCGATTAGCAAACTTTGCATTTCTCATTCTTACACAACTGGTGAATCCATATAACATGCCTCTCAATTCCCCCCGCCCTTTGGCGTTTTAAAATTGAGGAAGAGGCCATCCATGCTTTATAGTTAAAGGCATAGGAACCTTCCCATAAAAAGGGTGGGTTGGGGTGCTATTACCACATGGAGGCTTGACAGCCTCCCCATAAATACATACAATACATTCATGTGATCACAGTAATGTATACAAACCCAGTTTTTATAATGTATACCCCCCCAGTGTGCAGATAATATGATATTTGTAGGGGCTTAGGAATGTGCATTGATTCAAAATCTATGTTGTATAAAATGTTATCCCTAATTAGCCTATGACATCACAAGCACGGTTTGGGGCTAAGGGAAAGAGCAAAACAACTCACTGAGGGAGGATCTCACCGCCTTATTCTTTATATCCAAGATGTCACCCACCTTTACAGAGCCACACAGGTGGCTCAGAGGGCCTAGGTGAAATAAAAAGGGAAAGTTTTTTTAAAGCGCCATCTTACTATAAACGAAACGTGATTTACAAGCTGCACTTATCTTCCTTACAATATTGATTTTTAACGTTACAAATTAACTGCGTCCTCTTCTAAGGTATACATGGGCAAATATAAATCACATCCTACCCTACCCCACCCCTTTTTTAGTGTAGGTTGGCACTGATATCACACAGTATATCTTAATTTTATTATACATGTTCTAAATATATGTACATTCTGGAATTAAGTCCAGAAACCCCAGCATGACTTTTAAAAAACACCCCAACCAACTATTAGGCAAATGTCTTTAGTGATACCCCATTGGTGGTGGCTGTGGAAAAGGTGCCTTTTGTGATACCCACCCAGTCAACGCAAATGAGTGTTGATCTCATGTCCCCCGTTTAATAAGTGGATAGCACAATTTAAACCCCTCATTTTAAAACAGCACCTGTGGTAAATCGTCTATACATTTCTAGTTGTGTGTGTGGATAGTGTTCTAGTTATAGGCAATTACGCGTACGAAAAGCACTGTAGAAGAACCACATTTACAGAAAACCATTGTGTTTTAGTAGGTAATATACTGTTACAAATAGGAAAGTAGAAGGTTCACATAGCAATTACTGAAACATATACTGTGCTGGCCGCTTACACAGTATACTTGCATTAGGACTTGCATTTAAATTTAAACTTAAAGGTATGTCCACCCCTTTTACAAAAATTGAGCACACAGGAACAACTCCCAAAAGCTAATTTCCGTTTTAACCATACCTGTAACAAGATTCTCCCAGATACTTCCTGAAATGGCCGTGACTCACGGCCATGGCTGATGGGCCTTACCTTACCAGGAACAACCCCTGCTACACTGCTGGTGCACGTAAAGGCATGTGCCAGCAGTGCGGATGGGGTGTACTCAGTGGCACTGGACAGGGTTTGTAAGGAGACCTTTCCAAACCTGGGAGCATCTTTGCTAAAGTAAAGCAAACGGAAACTAGATTTTAGGGGGGTTTTCCGTACGTGCTATTTTTTGTAAGGGGGGGAGAATGTCCTTTCAAATGATTTTTCCAGGCAAAGGAGGGATGAATAGCGTTCAAGGCTGTTTCCTTCTGCCATCTTGGTACCACTAGCTGATCATTGATCGCAATCCCATCTTGCTTAAAATCGCAGTAGATGGCCCTCCAAGAGTTTGGACTCAACCCTTTCAGTGCCACATTTCCCTTCAGAGTATTACATTAACGCCTTCAGTGCCGCCAGACTTTTTACTAAAAAATTTCATACACCAGCACCCTTTGTCCAGAGTATTGCTTAACCCTTCAGCCGCCACACTTTCTCAAAGATTGGCATTAAAGGGATCACGTGACTTTTATGCCAAAATACAAAAAGAACTATTGCCATTGTTTTTATTATCACAGGGGAGGGCACGTACGCTTATTCCTCACTCCCTGCTGAATATCATTATGCTCGGGGACCGGAACTTACCTTTCAGCCGAATAAAACCGTGCTCACCTCCCTGTGAATAATACAACTGAAGGAATAGTTTTTTTTTCTTTTGATTTTGGCTTTTATTGTTCTTTAACACTTTCAGCAGGCCAGCATGATATTCTTTAACCCTTTCAGCTGCCAGCATTGACATTCTACAGTAAGTACCTGCTTTTCTATCTCACTCCATTTAATTTTTCAGTTCTCATCTACCTTAGTTCCTAATTGGAAAGTTGGGGGAAGGAAGAAAGTAAGGCAGGGATAGGATCTCATGCTGCTAGTCCAGGGCCACTGTTATAAAGTCTGCAACAGCTTTTACCTGGCATTTTAGAACTGTTTCCCTCAGTTCTTTTTAGCTGAGCCATCATCATCCCCCCCCTCCTTCTTTCATCTTTAGTTCTTTGCAACATTTTTTCCAAATAGAGGGTGCTGTGTTTCAGGCCTTACTCCCTAACATGTTTGCAAATTACATCAGCAGAACAAGGAAGAAGTTTCCAACACAGCAAGAAATGCTGACAGGGCGATGCCTAGGGAGATTTACTGGGCGCCTTGGTCTTTAACCTAGACCATCCAAGGCACTTTGCCTAGAGTGCCTATGCCTAAAAACAGGCCCCTGATAGCGTTCCTTAAGCCAAGAAGACGCGAGTAGAAGAGTAGTGGAAGTGCAGTTTTAGTTTGTTTGAAGACTGAATGAAAGGCTTATCCAAATCCAAACTCGAGCATCCGTGCATTTTTTTAGAGCTGCTTTTTAAATAAGGGAAACAAAGAGACAGTTTAGTTTGTTTTACCTACAACTGTGCAATTTGTTTGGCAGTATCGGGTGTTTTGTTTATTGTTACTAACCTAATCTAAGGATGTTTATTGTTAATCCCATTCCTGTTGCTAAGAGGGCCCTATTTATAAAAGAATCGGTATCTTATCGTAAAATACCGATCGTTATCGAAATAACGACCGGGTTTTTACCGTACGAGCGTATTTACGATAACGACGTTATTACCGATATCTTAAATACCGGTCGTTATCGTTAAAATACCGGTCGTTTATGTCCGTAACGACCGTTTTTTTTTTACTAATAACGCAGGTAAATAAAGGTCGTATCGGTAAATAACGACTGTTATCGGTAAATAACGGTCGTTATCGTAAACCCTGTCGTTATTTACGATAAACGCTGCGGTACTTATTAGATAACATAACGATTTTTTATAAATCGGGCCCTAAAGTGAGAGAACAGGAATTCAACTGAATTCAGTAGAAGATAAAGATATATATTCAAAGTGATTTTAAAGACACAAATAAGTAGTTATAATTACAATCTGTTTTTTTTGTATGTAAATTTTTTAGTTGGTACTCAGTCCTAAAATGGGCCCCGTTTTTAGGTAATAAGGCCCACCCTAGGCAAATAGCTTGGTGCCTATGTAAACCAGGGTGCCAGTGTTTTCCTACCTGCCAGGGGTGGGCAATTAAAATTTTCAAAGGGGGGGCCGCTTAATAAATACAGGATTTTAAAAATTTAAATTAATGTCCCTGGTTCATTTAAATGTTTTTTTTTTTTTATTATTATAAATTGCAATTTGTTTATCGAAGGTTGTGATTTTTAGATCTTTCCACCCAATTCAATTATCAATGGATCAGTTTGCATCATTTTATTTATAAAATATACATAATGCAATAAATAAATTCTTCCGCCTAAGACATTCTCTTAAATTATCGATTTTGTGTTTTTTTCCGATCCAGGTGTATATGGAGGGGCCAGTCAGGGCGCCCCAAGGGCCCAGGCCCCTGGGCCTTACTTTGCTACTTTGCCCTACTTCCCTGTCAGTTTTTTACTTGCTGTGTTTAGAACTGCTTCGCTTGTTATGCTGTAATTTGTAAAATTGTATTGAGTAGAGAGCCTGACGTCTGCTAACTGCTACTGGTAAGACAATGTTGCAAATGACTGAGTTGAAGGAGAGAGCGGAGGATGAACTCTCGGTCTATGTGATACTGAGAAGAAACAGTTCTAAAAAAACTGCAAGTAAAAAGATTTTGCAGGACTTTGACAGTGGCCTCTGTGATGCCATGAGATCCGATCCCTTGCATCTCTTTCTCCATTTCTTTCTCTTCATATAAGATCTATCTTATATACCTTATATTAGGGTGAAGAAATACCCTTTAATGGCAATACTCCCTGGGGAAAGTGGTTTAAGTATCCACCCTGCTGGGTGTTCATCAGCAATACGTTTACACCTTCCTCTATGCATCCACCCTACGATATTTACTTTATAATATTTCAACAGTAATGAGGGCGTAACAGACAAGGCTGAAGCACGAATAATTGGTTGAATAGTTACTCACAATCAACAGTCATTTGCAGTTATTTTGTTGCTTGAGATGTCTGTTAACCCCCTTACCTACTCTGGGAACAGTGCTGGGCACTGAAGGGTTAATAGCAAATACTCTGGGAAAGTGCTGGCACTGTAAATTATTCATAGGAAAGTCTGCTGGCACTTAAGGGTTAATGGTAATACTCTGCTGCACTGAAAAGTGGTAATGGCAATACTTGGAAAGTGCTGGGCACTGAAAGTTACTCTTGTAGGGCTAGGCACCCTACTGTGCTTTTTTGCGTCATCTGATCACGTATAGTGGCACCAAGATAGCCTAGAAACAGCCCTGCCCTGAAAACTTGTGTTGTGGAAAATGTATTTTCATAAAAAAAAAAAAAAACACGTTGATTTAAAATCTTTGCAATGCTGTACATTTTCAGGATATTTTTTACAAAAGTTCAGTGTATAAAATGGATAATGTGCATCTTACATTAGTAGGATATTGGAACTCCCACATGAGTTTTTAATGACATCATCTTTACCATGTTGAGGAATTTTAAGTTAACCTTTGATGTAATTTGATTTAGTGGGTAAAAAATTGTAATGGCAAAATCAGATATACTGTTTGTAAACAGCATATAAATTGTGTATTATAACAGTCCCTGTACTTACGGTACACTCTGCTTGTGTGTTGTTTATAATGCGGCCGTATTATACTGTGGCCATATTAGAGGAATTTATACAAAACATTAAGTTGATCTGAATAATGGGCCACTGTTGTTAAAAGTAAGGTGCTGTGAAGATTTTCATTCATATATATACCGTAATACATATATCTGTGGTATTCAGAATAGTGAAACCATTAAAACCACTTCAAGAACTAAACACACATCAAATGGATCTAACTGAATACCACAGATATAACTGGAAGGTGCAAATAGCCGGCAATGTTTATATGCCGATAGTGGCGCAAGAACATCGCTACCCTGGCGCTGTTCTATTCCAGCGCTGGTGCTGAAAGTGCCGCAATAAAAGCCCGTTTCAGCATAAACATCGCAAGGAGGAGTTTAAACTTTAAAACAGGAGCAGTGTGCCGTTGTGCATCGCCCTGTTTGTGGTTAAGTGCAATTTCTGCTGAATTAACGCACAGCAGCAGGCATTATTTTCAATGGCAACAATGTGTATTAACTTAACAACTGACTGCATGCAGTGCGTTTTTTTACTATGGTGCTGTTCACTTCCTTCCTTGCTTTTGGTGCAATGAAAATGGCAGAATGGTTGAACGAAGCCCAAGTGTGCTTGTACTGCTGAGGTGCAATGGGGAAACTGGCTGTATGCACTGCTAGATGTAGAAAAGTAGGTAACTGGCTGTACTGACGAGGAGCAAATTGAAGTATAACTGACTGCGCTGCTGAGTGTGGAAAAGCATAATTGATGTACTTCTGAGTGGAGACGTGAAAACAGGCTGATTGCAACTGCTGCGGTTTTAAGGGGGTATTTGGCTGTTTGTACTGTTAGGAATAGAATGGGACCTAACTTTCTGATACTGCTGTTGTGGTAGAGGGTTACTGTCTTTTTGAACTGTGAGGGGAGCAGGGGGGTAACTATACTGCTGAGGTGGAAACTGGTAACTGTCTGTTTGCACTTTAGGGTGAAGGGTGTATTAAGACTTTTATTAGTGCTTTTTTAAGGCTTTTATTAATGTTTTTGTAAAAAAGATGGTTGGAACTCATAACCATGATGACAATTTCAATTTATTAAAGATTAAAGGAAAAGTTATGTTAAGCAACATCTACCAGTACTTCATAAGGTGATGAACTTCAATATTTTAATCCCTGAGTTCTTGATAGCAATCTCAACATTACCTTAGACATATCTAAAACATTGTGGAACTCGATGGCTCCAGGCAAATGCCTTAATGCAAACATATTAATGTGGAACCACTTTTAAGAGCAGTGAGATATTTAAAGGGGCTGGACAATCATCCATTATTTAGGAGCAGTTCCAAAAAGTAAGAGCCAGCAACTTCATCCAGTCACCTTTAGCCCCACCCCAAAATACTACTAAGGAATTGTACATTGAAAGTTACCAATCCAGCTACAGCACAACATACATTACAGAAGAATTTATGATGCAAGGAACTTCATTGACAGCTGGAATGTTAAGCCACCCTATACCGCGATTGTCATTTGAGTGATCCAATAAATTAGGATTTACAAAATATTGATCCCTGTATGTTGTTTTCTGATAGATCTCTTGTATGGATATACAAATGTATACAATTCCGCATACGCATTTCGTCTAATGACTATTCGTTGGCAACGAATAAGTCAGTAGACGAAACGCGTATGGCGGATTTGGATACCCGAAGTACCCTTTAGAATACAAGCAATACTCTGATGGTATTGTATGCAGCCCTTGCTATATATTATGCTAATATTGCTCCAATTTGGATAGAGTAAATATCTGTGCATATATAAGCATTGATACATGTCTAATACTAAATTGTACATTGTATATCCATACTAATGTGGAATTGTTAGTGCTACTTTACCTGAAATGTTATACTAGACTAGTTTGGGTGCCTATATTTGTTTTTAAGTATGTTTTATGTGATTTCCCATAGTCAATAAAGGAATTTTATGCAGTGCATAGGTCTTTTTTTTTTTGTTATTTGTATTGATTGTCTTTACCTATTTAAACACTTGGCCAAAACTTTGGTATATATACTGTCGCTAGTGCCGGATCTAACTTTTATTTTTGTCATAGATTAGATGTACATCTTACACTTGTAGTGTATGGGCACCTTTATTACTTTTAGTGCCAGCAGGCTTTTCCATTGCCTGTTAACTTTCCCATTGCCAGCAAACTTTCCCATTGCCAGCAAACTTTCCCATTGCCAGCAAACTTCCATTGCAGCAAACTTTCCCATTACATTAACTGTCCCAGTCCATTAACTTTCCAGTGCCAGCAGACTTTCCCAGTACCATTACTTCCAGTGCCAGCGACTTTCCATTACCATTAACTTTCCCCATTTCATCATAATAAAGTGGATAGGGATCTCAGAGCTGCTTGTTAAAGAGGCTGCTGTTGTGTTAAAATTGGGTAAGTACTTTTATTCCTTGTTAGAACTAACTCTCCTCGTAAGCTCCGCATCGGGTGTGGGTACCTGTGGTTCCCGATTTACGGGTCAAGGTCAGGTAGAAGATTCCAAAAAAAACCAAAACTTTTTCCCGTCTGTCCTGTCAACAGCTCTAATGTCTTAGAATGTTGTACATGATGCTGTTGTGGATAGAAATGGTCAGACAGCTATGTTGAACTTCAAAGGTGGCCATACACTAGAAAGAGTTTACTTACCAACCAAGTGATCCCATGACATCCCATTCTGCCGGAACTGCCTTTCCCGTTCCTCTTTGGCGACCAGACATGCGATCGCAAATCCCATTCATTTTGCGATCACATGTCGGTTGCAAAAAGAACGGGAAAAGGCGATTCCAGCAGGATTGGTCTAATGTAGTGGTGATCGCTTGGTTTGGGTAATCAAATCTTTCAAGTGATGGCCACCTTAGGGCTAGGTCCCACTATCCCGCACAGCGGCACATGCAGGATTTTTGCAATACGCTGCTGTGCGTGATACTTCGTGTGCGATGTGTTCCGGGCCATATATGTTATTGGCACGCATGCGATCTGCACGAAAATTCGTGCACTCATGCAAACCAAAAAACATACCGGACGCAGCGCACAAGGTGGGAACTACCTGGTAGCATTGCACTGGCAATCTGCAAACCCGGAAGCGTGAATGGAGAGCAAATCGCATGGAAACAGATGACGTGATTTCATTGGTCTTTGTAATCCTTCTGGCATAATGATCTATGGTGATGTTGATAGATCATGGTTACCTATCCTTGTCACAGATCAACAAAAAATAGTTTGAAGATAAAGATTTAAAATTATCTGAGGCCCATGGGTATTAGAAGTTGTGGACAGTAGAGGCCCATGGGTAGGTAGTAGAGGACAGTAGAGGCCCATAGTTGTAGTTGGGGTCCTAGGGACATTTATATAAGTGTTCATTGTACTCTTGCCAGGAATCTCCTACCTGTGGGCCAAATTTGTTTGAAAAATATAACATTCCACTACAGCACAATATCAGAAGGCATTCCTCAGGGAATGCTGGGAATTGTAGACATTGGATGCCTGCAAGTTGAAGACTCCTGCTTATATATTTAGTGGTATTGTAGAGTGTGTTTCTAAGAACATATTGGTTATGAATAAAACATTAGTTTTAACTTTAGGTGGGTGCAGGTCCTGGAAAATTAGACCCGCGCAGGACTCTACTCTCGCTCCTGTTACTCTCCTCTCTTCACCTTCCTTCTGTTTGCAAACATTGTTGCAGGTAGGGAACAATGAAATCTGTTAAGTCTATTCAACAAAATAATTGTTGCAATGTTCAACGTTCAGAACACAGTGAACGGGGGGGAATAGAAGGCTCAGCTAAACCGAACAGGGGCTCTCACCACGGTAAAGTAAAGCTGTGCCTTGCGCCCGATTTTTAAACACCCGTCGCCAGTAAACTCCCATGGCAACCGGGATATGTCCAGCCTGGGGTAACTATGGTCTCCAATACTTCTAAACTTGTTTAGGGTTATGTAAAAAGCCTCCCTTCGTACCAAGTAAACCCGTAAAGGTATGTATGTATGTATTTGTTTCTTGTAAACTCTGCAGAATATGTAGAGCTATATAATTATTTACTCATTTACATCCAGGCCCGCCCAAAAGCTTACAATCTAATATCAATAGGTAAAAAATTTAAAAGTTATTGCTGGAAAGCAATATTACTATTACTGCTTTAACACTTCCTGTAACACTATACAGGAATAGCCTCCTCTTCTTAACTGTCTATTTTCCCAAGCATTAAGGACTAACCCCACTAGCTAACCTTCACCAATAGAAGCGGATGGGGACAGCAAAACATTCTGGATGAAACATGCAGAAACACACACACCTCAGAGGAAGTCTACCTTACACATATTTCTAGATTAAGAAAACAGTAATTATTTCAGTATAGTGTCCCTTTATAATATTAAATAATTCGGCAATCAAGGAGAGTCCCATGCCAAATTTATTAAAATCTGAAGGCAAATTGGTGTTTTTTTAACACCCTTAAAGGACTATTGTACTTGCCTCCCCCTTTTTCCTCTTCTCCATTCCTGAACAGTACCCAGGTGAGGACATAAACGCTCACCTCAACCTCTGGGTACTTTCCAGAAAGTCTCCAATAGTCTCCATCGGGGCTCCGGTCTGATCCTCCCCAACGGGGACTGTCAGTGACAGTCCACGAGGAAGCCAATGGGAAGACACGCCTCAATGCAGAGCTGTCTTCTCATTAGTTCACTCGCAAACTGCACTCACAGTGGCCAGAAAGTGCCAATGGAGTACTTTTTTTTGGGGGGGGGGGTGAAGTGAGTATAAATATCCTTTAACATGTTAAATAAAGTGTTTGATAACTCTGGTTTGTTGGGGATTGGAGCCTTGTTGTAAGATTTTTTGCTAAATTAAGGTCATTTAACGCATGTATTTTGTATTTGTACTTTAGTGTTTATGTCCATTTTTGTTGTTTCTTTTTATTTCTCTACCCTCTAGCCATTGCGACACTATAATGTATGGCTTGATGTGTATCATTGTTGGTCCAATTCATGTTTTTTATATATTTATACAGTCCAATAGGACAATTTATTTTTTTAAATCAAGTTATTACATTATTACCCTTTAAAAGGGTCCTTAATGCTTGGGAAATAGACAGTTAAGAAGAGTGAGGGCTATTTCCTGTATATGTTAACAGAAGTGTTAAAGCAGTAATAGTAATTGCAAAATTATATATAAATCACCCTTCACCCAAAAGTAGTTCAAAAGCTGACATGTAGATCCAAACTGTTATACTGCAAAATGTTCTCATGCTCTCAATGTTTCTACCATTCTGTCCACACTCTTACCAGCACATGCACAGGAGACACGCTAGGGGAATGCAGTCAGTCATGGCTGTAAGTGATAACTGTCACATCCATAGCATCCATAGCTGCAACCAGACTACTGGAAAACAGAAAGAAGTCTAATAAAATATCAGGCGCATTTCGGTTAGTCTCATTTCTCTCCACTTTCTAACTTGCAGTATTACGTTTTGGCATGTGATTACTTGTACTACTTTGTAATGGATTGAATAGCCTCATTGGTGGAATACACACACAGTTACATGAACATATAATTTTAGAGCAGAGCAAAATTGGCCAATTGTGCATAAATTGCAGCTAGTTGGAGGGTTAACATGAAGTATTTGTTTGTTTAATTAAATGTTTTTACTGTGTGGAGAAAATAACTGAATATTTTTAATATTTGCTAGGTTTATTTCTCTTTGGATGACTATATGCACCAGGATCTTTGCTAGGACATCTGCAGTTTGATCTATTTTTATACTTTAGTTTTATCTGCTGGAACATTAGGTTGACAGAAGGTCTCCCCTTTTTTGGCAATGGTCTTCCTTTTTTTGATTCATCATTATGAATCGGTATCACAATTCAAACAGCTTGGGGATGGCACATATGGCCTCTGTCATTCTTGGGAGGAGTGTCGAATCTGGAGAGCTAGTGGAAATTAAAAATAAGTTTACACATTTATAGTTTTATATGCTATGTAT
This sequence comes from Hymenochirus boettgeri, assembly GCA_019447015.1. Taxonomy (NCBI): domain Eukaryota; kingdom Metazoa; phylum Chordata; class Amphibia; order Anura; family Pipidae; genus Hymenochirus; species Hymenochirus boettgeri. Next base: position 176,935,232 of record CM033473.1, read on the forward strand.
TAATGGGCTTGGACAGCAATGTTTTGGAAATGGCTAAGGCTCCACTGCAACGCACAAACCAGTGTCCACTTTATGTGCCTTGTTTCATAGGATAAAAAAAATCGCATGTCCTATATTGGATCTACTTTTTCATGCACTTCCATACATAATGAACCAAAAAAGGTGATCACGTGTGGATTGTATCACACCCAGTGGGGCCTACTTCTCACAATTTATTTTAAAAGAAAATGTCATAGTGAATTGCAAAGTGCAAAATGTGACAAAATTGCGGAGTGGGGCCTAGGCCTTACTGGTAATAAGAGGAAGATGGGTCATACACATGTGAACTTCGAGGCTATTCTCCCATGATATGAACATTGTAATAACTTCTGTGAGTACTATGCCTCACAGATATTTTATAGGACAAAACTTAATAAAGAAATAATAAAGCATTTTAAGTACTATGCTTTGTTATATAAAAATGTGGGATGTGCTTTTTTGATTAAATAATTTTAAAGGTATGCGACTCACAATTATACTTTTTTCAGTTTATTGAAGAACGGAGGGTAAGTAATCTCTGTTCGCTCCTAGCTATTTAATTAAAGAACAGGAGGTAAGACATAGCTTATTTCCCTCGTTCTTCAATTAAACTGAAAAAGGTAAGCATACATTTGAGTGAGATACCCTAAGGCTTTATGAATAGCATATAATCTCTTATGACATCAAAATCACTCCAAAACTTTGTGAATATAAGTAAATATCTTTGCATTAAATACCCTGCTTTGGTAATTATTCAGATCTGTGCTACAGGACACATTTGGTTTATTGATGTTGTATGCTGTTTAATATTTGATAAAGTTTTTTCCCCAGTAATAACTCTGTAATTTTAATATTGCGTTTTTGTTTTTCCTAAATAATATAGAATGAAAAGGAAATTCTACTCTGGGATGAATGCATGAATCTTCGAGAGTGAAGGTAAATTCTTCATTATTGCCAAATAGAACACAATCGTCCAAAAACACTTTACTGCTCTTGTGAGGGAAAAAAATTACTTTTGTTAATTTTCCCAGCACAATAATCAGACTTTTGTTTTTCATTAGGGCTTTGGCAGTAAAATCACACCAATTTTGTAAAAATTCTCTTTAATTATGTTATAGGTGGTAAGTTCTGTACCCTATTGATATCTAGACAATTTACAGCCTTTGAAATTCCGTTGTTGGGCAGCTTCTATTATCAAGGCTCTGATATAAATATATTAATATAAATATTAAAATACTTTGCATATGCTTTGAATAGACTGACCTTTTGATAACACCAATTGTATGATTAGCATTTTACATTTAGTGTGTTGAGATTCCACATGTGTAGTTTACTTACAGGTTTAATGGATAAAACAGGGTTTTGACTTAATGGTATGCTTGTGAAGGTTCTCATTCATCCAGGTCATGGTATATCTGTTGTATTCATTAGATCAACTGGACTTGAAGTTTAGTTCTTGAAGACATTTCGCTAGTCATCCGACTGGCTTTCTCAATTCAGAATGACTTGTACAAGAATCTGTGGCAATTATGTACCCTGGAAAATCCCAATTATCATATCACGCCAGGTGTTAAGGGCATGATTGCTTAGTGGCTAAGATGTGTTATAGGAACGCCCAGGATAAGTGTCAAAACAGCATTGTACATGGCAGAGAGTTGGTGTCGTCAAGGAGGCATTTATGTTAAAATAAGAAAGAAGCCTAAATAGAGGTGGGGGGGTTCAACACCAACGGTCTGCCATGTAACACCTCTTAGCCACTATCCAATCACAACCCTTAACAACTTGGCTGTGCCTGTAAATTGTCTAGATATCAATAGGGTACAGAACTTACCACCTATAAATATATCTGTTGTATTCAATTAGATCAACTGGACTTGAAATGTAGTTCTTGAAGACGTTTCGCTAGTCATCCGACTGGCTTTCTCAATTCAGAATGACTTGTACAAGAATCTGTGGCAATTATGTATCCTGGAAAATCCCAATTAGCATATCACAGCCAAGTTGTTAAGGGTGTGATTGGATAGTGGCTAAGAGGTGTTACATGGCAGACAGTTGGTGTTGAACCCCCCCACCTCTATTTAGGCTTTCTTTCTTTATTTTAACATAAATGGCCTCCTTGACGACACCAACTCTCTGCCATGTACAATGCTGTTTTGACACCTTATCCTGGGCGTTCCTATAACACATCTTAGCCACTAAGCAATCATGCCCTTAACACCTGTGAGTAAGTTCTGTACCCATTGATGATCTAGACAATTTACAAGCCTTTGAAATTCCGTTGTTGGGCAGCTTCTATTATCAAGGCTCTGATATAATATATATATAAATATTAAAATACTTTGCATATGCTTTGAATAGACTGACCTTTTGATAACACCAATTGTATGATTAGACTTTTACATTTAGTGTGTTGAGATTCCACATGTGTAGTTTACTTACAGGTTTAATGGATAAAAACAGGGTTTTGACTTAATGGTATGCTTGTGAAGGTTCTCATTCATCCAGGTCATGGTATATCTGTTGTATTCATTAGTCAAAGGACTGAGTTTAGTTCTTGAAGACATTTCGCTAGTCATCCGACTGGCTTTCTCAATTCAGAATGACTTGTACAAGAATCTGTGGCAATTATGTACCCTGGAAAATCCCAATTATCATATCACAGCCAGGTGTTAAGGGCATGATTGCTTAGTGGCTAAGATGTGTTATAGGAACGCCCAGGATAAGGTGTCAAAACAGCATTGTACATGGCAGAGAGTTGGTGTCGTCAAGGAGGCCATTTATGTTAAAATAAAGAAAGAAAGCCTAAATAGAGGTGGGGGGGTTCAACACCAAACTGTCTGCCATGTAACACCTCTTAGCCACTATCCAATCACACCCTTAACAACTTGGCTGTGATATGCTAATTGGGATTTTCCAGGATACATAATTGCCACAGATTCTTATTCTGAATTGAGAAAGCCACTCGGATGACTAGCGAAACGTCTTCAAGAACTAAACTTAGAGTCTAGTTGATCTAATGAATAAAACAGATATATAACTTAATGGTATAATTGTCTTATTTTTTCTCAGAGCAAGTCAGTCAAATACTTTCATACATACTTTAACTTTATCCTCATAACATATGTAATTGCTGACTAGCTAAAGGGGTTTAAAGGTAGCCATACACCTGCAATTTGCACGTGTTTGAAAACCACAATTCCCAGCATTCTCTGTTTTGCAGTAAGTTTTTTCTTAATATCCTGTAGCTAAGGCATCTGTCTAGAACTTATACAGCCTAAGCTACCTTCACATGTTTGAAAACTACAAATCCCAGCATTCTCTATTTTTGCAGTTATTTTCTTCTTAATTAACTCACATGTTTAAACTACAACTCCCAGCATTCCTGACTGCATAGAATTCTGGAATATTTAGTTTATATTCATACTTGGAATAAAGACATTTTCCTGACTTCCAGACATTAAAAGCTTTCGTGCTTTAACAATTCCTAGCCAGGGTTTGAACATGCAAGTTATTCACTGCCCTTCTCTTACATCCATCGCTATTAGACTATTGGATTAGGGAAGCATTATATGTGTCGATCAGTTGGGTGCCGTTAAGGATCGCTTTTGTGGCAGCAAAGTACGGAGAGGCACTCGTGCGGTCGTTGCGAAGTAATTTACAGAGGTTGCGGGTCCTCTTTACGCACTTATGTGCGGGTGAGATTCACCTTACCATATTTGCTCTCACGTCCAAATACCACCTACCTGGCAGTTATAATCCATGAAGTCGAAAGGTTCGTACACACGTGCGATCGTAGGTGCTGAAGCACGACGGGTGATGAACGGCTGTTTTGGGCGATAATTGTGCCGTGTATCGTCACAGAACGGCCATTTCGGCTGATAAAGTGCCCATACATGGCACGATTATCGGCCATGTACACATCGTGCGTCACGGGTTGGCACCCCTGATCGCCGTGGGTACAGCTAAGGCTGTGTAACACCAGTAACCAAACCGATAGTGCCATGGATCAGTCGGCTGGAAATATCTAATGGTGTGGGGCGGGCCAGCCGCAACCGAGTTTAGTTGCCCATATTAGACAAACGGGTCAGTTAGTAATCACGGCCGATATGCAGTTCCCTATGGGACCACATGATCGGTCTGTCACCTGCACTGCTGCCACAGCCACTGTTATTGGAACACCAATTTTGTAAAAATTCTCTTTAATTATGTTATAGGTGGTAAGCTTGTGAAGGTTCTCATTCATCCAGGTCATGGTATATCTGTTGTATTCAATTAGATCAACTGGACTTGAAATGTAGTTCTATAGGTGGTAAGTTCTGTACCCTATTGATATCTAGACAATTTACAGTCTTTGAAATTCCGTTGTTGGGCAGCTTCTATTATCAAGGCTCTGATAACACAAACGGAATTCAAAGGCTGTAAATTGTTAGAGATCAATAGGGTACAGAACTTACCACCTATAACATAATAAAGAGAATTTTTACAAATTGGTGTGATTTTATGCCAAAGCCCTAATGAAAAACAAAAGTCTGATTATTGTGTGGGAAAATTAACAAAAGTAATTTTTTCCCTCACAAGAGCAGTAAAGTGTTTTTGGACGATTGTGTTCTATTTGGCAATAATGAAGAATTTACCTTCACTCTCGAAGATCATGCATTCATCCCAGAGTAGAATTTCCTTTTCATTCTATATTATTAGGAAAAACAAAAACGCAATATTAAAATTACAGAGTTAATTACTGGGGAAAAAACTTTATCAAATATTAAACAGCAACAACATGCAATAAACCAAACTGTGTCCTGTGCACAGATCTGAATAATTACCCAAACAGGGTATTTAATGCAAGATATTTACTTATATTTCACAAGTTTTGGAGTGATTGAGTGTCATAAGAGATTATATGCTATTCATAAAGCCTTAAGGGTATCTACACTCAAATGTATGCTTACCTTTTTCAGTTTAATTGAAGAACGAGGGGAAATAAGCTATGTCTTACCTCCTGTTCTTTAATTAAATAGCTAGGAGCGAACAGAGATTACTTACCCTCCGTTCTTCAATAAACTGAAAAAAGTATAATTGTGAGTCGCATACCTTTAAAATTATTTAATCAAAAAAAGCACATCCCACATTTTTATATAACAAAGCATAGTACTTAAAATGCTTTATTATTTCTTTATTAAGTTTGTCCTATAAAATATCGTGAGGCATAGTACTCACAGAAGTTATTACAATGTTCATATCATGGGAGAATAGCCTCGAAGTTTCACATGGTGTATGACCCATCTTCCTCTTATTACCAGTAAGGCCAGGCCCCACTCCGCAATTTTGTCACATTTTGCACTTTGCAATTCACTATGACTTTTTTTTAAATAAATTGTGAGAAGTAGGCCCCACTGGGTGTGATACAATCCAACGTGTCACCTTTTTTGGTTCATTATGTATGGAAGTGCATGAAAAAGTAGATCCAATATAGGACATGCGATTTTTTTTATCCTATGAAACAAAGGCCACATAAAAGTGGACACTGGTTTGTGCGTTGCCAGTGGAGCCTTAGCCATTTCAAAACATTGCTGTCCAAGCCCATTAATACATAGCATATAAATACTAAAATGTGTAAACTTACTTTTTAATTTCCACTAGCTTTCCAGATTCGACACTCTCTCCCAAGAATGACAGAGGCCATATGTGCCATCCCCAACTGTTTGAATTGTTATACCGATTCATAATGATGAATCAAAAAAAGGAAGACCATTGCCAAAAAAGGGGAGACCTTCTGTCAACCTAATGTTCCAGCAGATAAAACTAAAGTATAAAAATAGATCAAACTGCAGATGTCCTAGCAAAGATCCTGGTGCATATAGTCATCCAAAGAGAAATAAACCTAGCAAATATTAAAAAATATCAGTTATTTTTCACACAGTAAAAACATTTAATTAAACAAACAAATACTTCATGTTAACCCTCCAACTAGCTGCAATTTATGCACAATTGGCCAATTTGCTCTGCTCTAAAATATATATGTTCATGTAACTGTGTGTGTATTCACCAATGAGGCTATTCAACCATTACAAAGTAGTACAAGTAAATCACATGCCAAAACGTAATACTGCAAGTTAGAAAGTGGAGAGAATGAGACTAACCGAAATGCCGCCTGATATTTTATTAGACTTCTTTATGTTTTCCAGTAGTCTGGTTAGCAGCTATGGATGCTATGGATGTGACAGTTCACTTACAGCCAATGACTGACTGCATTCCCTAGCTGTCTCCTGTGCATGTGCTGGTAAGAGTGTGGACAGAATGGTAGAAACATTGAGAGGCATGAGAACATTTGCAGTATAACAGTTTGGATCTACATGTCAGCTTTTGAACTACTTTTGGGTGAAGGGTTGATTTATATATATATTTTGCAATTACTATTACTGGCTTTAACACTTCTGTTAACATATACAGGAAAAGCCTCATTCTTCTTAACTGTCTATTTTCCCAAGCATTAAGGACCCTTTTAAAGGGTAATAATGTAATAACTTGATTTAAAAAAATAAATTGTCCTATTGGACTGTATAAATATATAAAAAAACATGAAATTGGACCAACAATGATACACATCAAGCCATAATTAGTAGTTGTCAGCAATGGGCTAGGAGGGGTAAGAGAAATAAAAAGAAACAAAAAAATGGACATAAACACTAAAGTACAAATACAAAAATACAGCCGTTAAATGACTCTTATTAGCAAAAATCTTACAACAAGGCTCCAATCCCCAACAAACCAGAGTTATCAAACACTTTATTTAACATGTTAAAGGATATTTATACTCACTTCACCCCCCCCCCCAAAAAAAAAGTACTCCATTGGCACTTTCTGGCCACTGTGAGTGCAGTTTGCGAGTGAACTAATGAGAAGACAGCTCGCATTGAGGCGTGTCTTCCCATTGGCTTCCTCGTTGGACTGTCACTGACAGTCCCCGTTGGGGAGGATCAGACCGGAGCCCCGATGGAGACTATTGGAGACTTTCTGAAAGTACCCAGGGTGAGGTGAGCGTTTATGTCCTCACCTGGGTACTGTTCAGGAATGGAGAAGAGGAAAAAGGGGGGAGGCAAGTACAATAGTCCTTTAAGGGTGTTTTTAATAAAAACACCAATTTGCCTTCAGATTTTAATAAATTGGCATGGGACTCTCCTTGATTGCCGAATTATTAATATTTAAGGGACACTATACTGAAATAATTACTGTTTTCCTTAATCTAGAAATATGTGTAAGGTAGACTTCCTCTGAGGTGTGTGTGTTTCTGCATGTTTCAATCCAGAATGTTTTGCTTGTCCCCATCCGCTTCTATTGGTGAAGGTTAGCTAGTGGGGTTAGTCCTTAATGCTTGGGAAAATAGACAGTTAAGAAGAGGAGGCTATTCTGTATAGTGTTACGGAGTGTTAAAGCAGTAATAGTAATATTGCTTTCCAGCAATAACTTTTTAAAATTTTTTACCTATTGATATTAGATTGTAAGCTTTTGGGCGGGCCTGGGATGTAAATGAGTAAATAATTATATAGCTCTACATATTCTGCAGAGTTTACAAGAAAAAAATACATACATACATACCTTTACGGGTTTACTTGGTACGAAGGGAGGCTTTTTACATAACCCTAAACAAGTTTAGAAGTATTGGAGACCATAGTTTACCCAGGCTGGACATATCCCGGTTGCCATGGGAAGTTTACTGGCGACGGGTGTTTAAAAATCGGGGCGCAAGGCACAGCTTTACTTACCTGTGGTAGAGCCCCTGTTCGGTTTAGCTGAGCTTCTATTCCCCCCCGTTCACTGTGTTCTGACGTTGAACATTTGCAACAATTATTTGTTGAATAGACTTAACAGATTTCATTGTTCCCTACCTGCAACAATGTTGCAAACAGGAAGGAAGAGTGAAGAGAGGAGTAGTAACAGGAGCGAGAGTAGAGTCCTGCGCGGGTCTAATTTTCCAGGACCTGCACCCACCTAAAGTTAAAATAATGTTTTATTCATAACCAAATATGTTCTTAGAAACACATCTCTACAATACCACTAAATATATAAGCAGGAGTCTTCAACTTGCAGGCATCCAAATGTCTACAATTCCCAGCATTCCCTGGAGGATGCCTTCTGATGATATTGTGCTGTAGTGGAATGTTATATTTTTCAAACAAATTTGGCCCACAGGTAGAGATTCCTGGATAAGAGTACAATGAACACTTATATAAATGTCCCTAGACCCAACTACAACTATGGGCCTCTACTGTCCTCTTACTACCTACCCATGGGCCTCTACTGTCCACAACTTCTAATACCCATGGGCCTCAGATAATTTTAAATCTTTATCTTCAAACTATTTTTTGTTGATCTGTGACAAGGATAGGTAACCATGATCTATCAACATCACATAGATCATTATGCCAGAAGGATTACAAAGACCAATGAAATCACGTCATCTGTTTCCATTGCGATTTGCTCTCCCTTCACGCTTCCGTGTGTTGCGTTGCCGTGCAATGCCTACCAGGTAGTTCTCCACCTTGTGCGCGCGTCCGGTAGTTTTTTGGTTTGCATGAGTGCACGTAATTTCGTGCAGTCGCTATGCGTGCCAATAAACATATTTATGGCCCGGAACACATCGCGAACTACGAAGTATCCGCAAGCAGCGTATTGCAAAAAGTCTGCATGTGCCGCTTGAGGGATATGGGAACCTAGCCCTAAGGTGGCCATCACTGTGAAAATCTTTGACTACCCAACCAGCGATCCACCACGGTACATTAGACCAAATCCTGCTGGAATCGCCTTCCCCTTTCTTTTTGCAACCGACATGTGATCGCAAATGAATGGGAATTTGCGATCGCATGTCGGTCCAAAGAGGAACGGGAAAGGGCAGTTTACCGGCAGAATGGGATGTCATGGGATCACTTGGTTGGTAAGTAAAACTCTTTCTAGTGTTGGCCCCCTTTGAAGTTCAAACATAGCTGTTCTGACCTTTCTATCCACAACAGACATCATGTACAACATTCTAAGACATTAGAGTGTTGCCAGGACAGACGGGGAAAAAGTTTGGTTTTTTTGGAATCTTCACCTTCACCTGACTGACCCGTAAATCGGGAACCACAGGTACCGACGACCACGATGCGGACGCATACCAGGAGAGAGTATTCATAACAAGGAATAAAAGTACTCCTACCCAATTTTAACACACAACAAGCCTCTCTTAACAAGCAGCTCTGAGAGTCCCTATCCACTTTATTAGATGAAAATGGGGAAAGTTAATGTAATGGAAAGGTCGCTGGCACTGCGAAAGTAATGGGTACTGGGAAAGTCTGCATGGCCACTGGAAATTATATGGACTGGACAGGGTAAGATATGGGAAAGTTTGCTGTGCAATGGAAGTTTGCTGGCAATGGGAAAGTTTGCTGGCAATGGGAAAGTTTGCTGGACAATGGGAAAGTTAACAGGAAATGGAACGACGAGTGGCACTTAAAGTGATAAAGGTTGCCCATTACACTACCAAATGTAAGATTGTACATCTAATCTATGACACAATAATAAAAGTTAGATCGGCGCATAGCGCAGTATATATACCAAAAAGTTTTGGCCAGTGTTTTTTAATAGGTAAAAGACAATCAATACAATAAACAAAAAAAAAAAGACCTATCAGCACTGCATAAAATTCTTTATTGACTATGGGAAATCACATAAAAAATACTTAAAAACAAAATATAGGCACCCGAAACTAGCTAGATATAACCAGTTCAGTGAAGTAGCACTAGAACAATTCCACATTATTGATATACAAATGTAACATTTGTATTAGACATTATGCAATGTTATATATGCACAGTCATTTAATCTCTATTCCAAAATTGGAGCAATTTGACATAATATATAGCAAGGGCTGCATACAATCCCATCAGAGTATTGCTTGTATTCTAAAGGGTACTTCGGGTATCCAAATCCGCCATACGCGTTCGTCTACGACTTATTTCGTTGCCAACGAATAGTCTTAGGACGAAAGTGCGTATTATGCGGAATTGTATACATGTTGTAATCCATACAAGAGATCTATCAGAAAAAACAACATACAGCGGATCAATATTTTGTAAATCTTCAATTTATTGGATCACTTCAAATGACAATCGCGTGTATAGGGTGGCTTAAACATCAGCTGTCAATGAAGTTCCTTAGCCATCATAATTCTTCTGTAATGATGATTGTGCTGTAAGCTGGATTGGTAACTTTCAATTACATTCCTTAGTATATTTTGGTGTGGGCTAAAGGTGAATGGATGTAGTTGCTGGCTCTTACTTTTTGGAACTGGCTCCTAAATAATGGAATGATGTTGCCAGCCCCTTAAATATCTCACTGCTCTTAAAAGTGGTTCCACATTAATAGTTTGCATAAGCATTTGCTTGAGCCATCGAGTTCCACAATGTTTTAGATATGGTCTAAGGTAAGGTGAGATTGCTATCAAAGAACTCAGGGATCTAAAATATGAAGTCATCACCTTTGATAGTAATGGTCGATGTTGCTAACACTAACTTTTCCTTTATCGTTTAATAAATTGAAATGTCATCATGGTTATGAGTTTCCAACCATCTTTTTACAAAAACATTAATTAAAAGCCTTAAAAAAAGCACTAATAAAAGTTCTTATATACACCCTTCACCCTTAAACAGTGCAAAACGACGTTACCAGTTTCCACCTCAGCAGTATAGGTTCCCCTGCTCCCCTAACAACAGTTCAAAAAGACGTAACCCTCCTCCACAACAGCAGTATCAGTATAGTTAGGTCCATTATCCTATCCTAACAGTACAAACAGCGGAGCAAATACCCCCTTCAAAACACGCAGCAGTTGCAATCAGCCTGTTCTTCCGCTTCCACTCAGAAGTACATCAAGTTATGCGTTCCCACTCAGCAGCGCAGTCAGTTATACTTCAATTTGCTCCACGTCAGTCAGCCAGTTACCTACTTTCTCTCTAGCAGTGATACAGCCAAGGTTTCCCCATGCACCTCAGCATACAACAACACACTTGGGCTTCGTTCCACCTATTCTGCCATTGTTCCATTGCAACAAAAATCAAGGAATGAAGTGAACAGCCCCATAGTAAAAAAACGCACGGCAATGCATCAGTTTGTAATTAATACCACATTGTTGCAATTGAAAATAATGCCTTGTGCTGTGCGTAATTCAGCCGAAATTGCACTTTAAACCACAAACAGGGCGATTGCACAACCGGCACACTGCTCCTGTTTTAAAGTTTAACTCCTTCCTGCGATGTTACTATGCTGAAGGGCTTTTATGCGGCACTTTCAGCACCCAGCGCTGGAATAGAACAGTCGCAGGTAACGATGTTCTTGCGCCAATACGGCATACTAAACATTGCACGGCTATTTGCACCTTCAGTTATATCGTGGTTCATGTTGATCCATTTGATGTGTGTTTAGTTCTTGAAGTGGGTTATAATGGTTTCACTATCTGATACCACAGATATATGTTTACGGTATATATATGAATGACAATTCTTCACGCACCGTACTTTTAACAAACATGGCCCATATTCAGAATCAAACTTAATGTTTTGTTATAAATTCCTCTAATATGGCCACAGCTTAATAACGGCCAGCATTATAAACACACAAGCCGAGTGTACCGTAAGTTACACGGGACTTTTAATATACACAATTTATATGCTGTTTACAAACAGAATATCTGATTTTGCATTACAAATTGTTTCCACCCACTAAATGCAAAGTTACACAAAGGTTAAACTAAAATTCACTCAACATGGTAACAGATGACTGTCTTAAAAACTCAATTGGGGTTCCAATATCCTACTAAGTAAGATGGACATTACTCCATTAATTACATGGAACTTTTGTAAAAAATATCCTGAAAAGTACAGCATTGCAAAGATTTTAAACTCTCAACGTGTTTTTTTTTTTTTTATATGAAAATACATTTTCCACACACAAGTTTTTCAGGGCAGGGCTCGTTTCTAGGCTATCTTGGATGCCTATAGCGTGATAGATGAACGCAAAAAAGCACCGTAGTTGGCCTAGCCCTACCAAAGTAGACTTTCAGTGCCACGTCACTTTCCCAGTAGTTATTGCCATCTACCACGTTTCAGTGCCAGCAAGAGTATACCATTAACCCTAAGTGCCAGCAGAACTTCCTATGAAAATTTCACATGTGCCAGCACTTTCCAGAGTATTGCTATAACCCTTCAGTGCCCAGCACGTTCCCAGAGTAGGTAAGGGGAGGTAACAGACAATCTCAAGCACAAAATAACTGCAAATGACTGTTGATTGTGAGTAATATTCAACCTAATTATTCGCTTCAGCCTTGTCTGTTACGCCCTCACTTACTTTGAAATATTATAAAGTAAATATTCGTAGGGTGGAGCATAGAGAAGGTGTAACTCATTGCTGATGAAACCCAGCAGGGATGGATACTTTAAACCACTTTCCCAGGGAGTATTGCCATTAAAGGGATTTTCACCCTAATATAAGCGATATAAGAAGATCTTATATGGAAGAAAGGAAAGAAGAACAAGAGATGCAGGGATTCGGATCTCATGGCATCACAGAGGCCACTGTAAAGTCTGCAAAATCTTTTTACTTGCAGTTTTTTAGAACTGTTTCTTCTCAGATCACTACTACCGAGAGTTTCATCTCCGCTCTCTCCTTCGACTGCATCATTTGCAACATTGTCTCCAGAAGTTAGCAGAGTCAGGCTCTCTACTCAATACAATTTTACAAATTACAGCATAACAAGCGAAGCAGTTCTAAACACAGCAAGTAAAAAACTGACAGGGAAGTAGGGCAAAGTAGCAAAGTAAGGCCCAGGGGCCTGGGCCCTTGGGGCGCCCTGACTGGCCCCTCCATATACACCTGGATCGGAAAAAAACACAAAATCGATAATTTAAGAGAATGTCTTAGGCGGAAGAATTTATTTATTGCATTATGTATATTTTATAAATAAAATGATGCAAACTGATCCATTGATAATTGAATTGGGTGGAAAGATCTAAAAATCACAACCTTCGATAAACAAATTGCAATTTATAATAATAAAAAAAAAAAAACATTTAAATGAACCAGGGACATTAATTTAAATTTTTAAAATCCTGTATTTATTAAGCGGCCCCCCCTTTGAAAATTTTAATTGCCCACCCCTGGCAGGTAGGAAAACACTGGCACCCTGGTTTACATAGGCACCAAGCTATTTGCCTAGGGTGGGCCTTATTACCTAAAAACGGGGCCCATTTTAGGACTGAGTACCAACTAAAAAATTTACATACAAAAAAAACAGATTGTAATTATAACTACTTATTTGTGTCTTTAAAATCACTTTGAATATATATCTTTATCTTCTACTGAATTCAGTTGAATTCCTGTTCTCTCACTTTAGGGCCCGATTTATAAAAAATCGTTATGTTATCTAATAAGTACCGCAGCGTTTATCGTAAATAACGACAGGGTTTACGATAACGACCGTTATTTACCGATAACAGTCGTTATTTACCGATACGACCTTTATTTACCTGCGTTATTAGTAAAAAAAAAACGGTCGTTACGGACATAAACGACCGGTATTTTAACGATAACGACCGGTATTTAAGATATCGGTAATAACGTCGTTATCGTAAATACGCTCGTACGGTAAAAACCCGGTCGTTATTTCGATAACGATCGGTATTTTACGATAAGATACCGATTCTTTTATAAATAGGGCCCTCTTAGCAACAGGAATGGGATTAACAATAAACATCCTTAGATTAGGTTAGTAACAATAAACAAAACACCCGATACTGCCAAACAAATTGCACAGTTGTAGGTAAAACAAACTAAACTGTCTCTTTGTTTCCCTTATTTAAAAAGCAGCTCTAAAAAAATGCACGGATGCTCGAGTTTGGATTTGGATAAGCCTTTCATTCAGTCTTCAAACAAACTAAAACTGCACTTCCACTACTCTTCTACTCGCGTCTTCTTGGCTTAAGGAACGCTATCAGGGGCCTGTTTTTAGGCATAGGCACTCTAGGCAAAGTGCCTTGGATGGTCTAGGTTAAAGACCAAGGCGCCCAGTAAATCTCCCTAGGCATCGCCCTGTCAGCATTTCTTGCTGTGTTGGAAACTTCTTCCTTGTTCTGCTGATGTAATTTGCAAACATGTTAGGGAGTAAGGCCTGAAACACAGCACCCTCTATTTGGAAAAAATGTTGCAAAGAACTAAAGATGAAAGAAGGAGGGGGGGGATGATGATGGCTCAGCTAAAAAGAACTGAGGGAAACAGTTCTAAAATGCCAGGTAAAAGCTGTTGCAGACTTTATAACAGTGGCCCTGGACTAGCAGCATGAGATCCTATCCCTGCCTTACTTTCTTCCTTCCCCCAACTTTCCAATTAGGAACTAAGGTAGATGAGAACTGAAAAATTAAATGGAGTGAGATAGAAAAGCAGGTACTTACTGTAGAATGTCAATGCTGGCAGCTGAAAGGGTTAAAGAATATCATGCTGGCCTGCTGAAAGTGTTAAAGAACAATAAAAGCCAAAATCAAAAGAAAAAAAAACTATTCCTTCAGTTGTATTATTCACAGGGAGGTGAGCACGGTTTTATTCGGCTGAAAGGTAAGTTCCGGTCCCCGAGCATAATGATATTCAGCAGGGAGTGAGGAATAAGCGTACGTGCCCTCCCCTGTGATAATAAAAACAATGGCAATAGTTCTTTTTGTATTTTGGCATAAAAGTCACGTGATCCCTTTAATGCCAATCTTTGAGAAAGTGTGGCGGCTGAAGGGTTAAGCAATACTCTGGACAAAGGGTGCTGGTGTATGAAATTTTTTAGTAAAAAGTCTGGCGGCACTGAAGGCGTTAATGTAATACTCTGAAGGGAAATGTGGCACTGAAAGGGTTGAGTCCAAACTCTTGGAGGGCCATCTACTGCGATTTTAAGCAAGATGGGATTGCGATCAATGATCAGCTAGTGGTACCAAGATGGCAGAAGGAAACAGCCTTGAACGCTATTCATCCCTCCTTTGCCTGGAAAAATCATTTGAAAGGACATTCTCCCCCCCTTACAAAAAATAGCACGTACGGAAAACCCCCCTAAAATCTAGTTTCCGTTTGCTTTACTTTAGCAAAGATGCTCCCAGGTTTGGAAAGGTCTCCTTACAAACCCTGTCCAGTGCCACTGAGTACACCCCATCCGCACTGCTGGCACATGCCTTTACGTGCACCAGCAGTGTAGCAGGGGTTGTTCCTGGTAAGGTAAGGCCCATCAGCCATGGCCGTGAGTCACGGCCATTTCAGGAAGTATCTGGGAGAATCTTGTTACAGGTATGGTTAAAACGGAAATTAGCTTTTGGGAGTTGTTCCTGTGTGCTCAATTTTTGTAAAAGGGGTGGACATACCTTTAAGTTTAAATTTAAATGCAAGTCCTAATGCAAGTATACTGTGTAAGCGGCCAGCACAGTATATGTTTCAGTAATTGCTATGTGAACCTTCTACTTTCCTATTTGTAACAGTATATTACCTACTAAAACACAATGGTTTTCTGTAAATGTGGTTCTTCTACAGTGCTTTTCGTACGCGTAATTGCCTATAACTAGAACACTATCCACACACACAACTAGAAATGTATAGACGATTTACCACAGGTGCTGTTTTAAAATGAGGGGTTTAAATTGTGCTATCCACTTATTAAACGGGGGACATGAGATCAACACTCATTTGCGTTGACTGGGTGGGTATCACAAAAGGCACCTTTTCCACAGCCACCACCAATGGGGTATCACTAAAGACATTTGCCTAATAGTTGGTTGGGGTGTTTTTTAAAAGTCATGCTGGGGTTTCTGGACTTAATTCCAGAATGTACATATATTTAGAACATGTATAATAAAATTAAGATATACTGTGTGATATCAGTGCCAACCTACACTAAAAAAGGGGTGGGGTAGGGTAGGATGTGATTTATATTTGCCCATGTATACCTTAGAAGAGGACGCAGTTAATTTGTAACGTTAAAAATCAATATTGTAAGGAAGATAAGTGCAGCTTGTAAATCACGTTTCGTTTATAGTAAGATGGCGCTTTAAAAAAACTTTCCCTTTTTATTTCACCTAGGCCCTCTGAGCCACCTGTGTGGCTCTGTAAAGGTGGGTGACATCTTGGATATAAAGAATAAGGCGGTGAGATCCTCCCTCAGTGAGTTGTTTTGCTCTTTCCCTTAGCCCCAAACCGTGCTTGTGATGTCATAGGCTAATTAGGGATAACATTTTATACAACATAGATTTTGAATCAATGCACATTCCTAAGCCCCTACAAATATCATATTATCTGCACACTGGGGGGGTATACATTATAAAAACTGGGTTTGTATACATTACTGTGATCACATGAATGTATTGTATGTATTTATGGGGAGGCTGTCAAGCCTCCATGTGGTAATAGCACCCCAACCCACCCTTTTTATGGGAAGGTTCCTATGCCTTTAACTATAAAGCATGGATGGCCTCTTCCTCAATTTTAAAACGCCAAAGGGCGGGGGGAATTGAGAGGCATGTTATATGGATTCACCAGTTGTGTAAGAATGAGAAATGCAAAGTTTGCTAATCGCAATTGAAGTAAAAGAAATTTAAAAAAGGTTTAGAAGTTAGGACCTTCCAGACTGGGGTTACCTTGACATGGTTGGAAAGGCTGTGTCATTCATGTGATCACAGTTAAATGTATATCTAAAAACCCCTTTGTTTATAAGATTGACAGTGTGCAGATAAGTATGATATTGTATGGGGCCTAGTACCTAGTAATGGCCATTGATTATCTGTTCTATGTTTGTATAAAATGGTGCCAGATCAGTAGCACTTCGCTCAAATGTAGGTGTAATTAGCCTAATTAGATTGCTGCACAATACTTGTATGGTATTAATTAGGGATAACCTGACTTCTGGTTCGTGTGACACACACTTTGGTTAGCAATTATTTTTATCTCATTTATAGGGGACAGTAACCCTACTGTTAGGTAGGGTTAAAAAAAATTAATAAAAAAAAAAAAAAAAAAAAAAGTGAATCAAGGTTGGACTGATGGACGACTGTCTATTCAAAACCTTATTACTATGTACTATGTATACTATGTTACATAATTGTGAAACTAGCAATTCCTAGAACACCAAGGACAACCTTCTCTAAAATATGTACCAGTATTTTTTAAATTCTGGTATTTTTAGACAAAGATAGTATCTTGAGATACAAAAATCATTCTGGATCTCTCCTGCTGTCCGATCTTCTTTCTAATCTTGTACTGCCTTGCCTATTCCAACCCACCATATATGTTAATCTGCATATACATGCTTATTGTGATAGTGTGAATATATGATATATATATATATATATATATATATATTATCTTATATAAATATATATTATATATATACACAGTATTTATGCTTATGAAATTGTTACTGCACTTTACACAGGGATGTATTCTCGATTATTAATTGAAACCCTTTCCCTGCAAAGATCGTCTATTTCACGATCTGTGCAGAGAATGCTTTTACTGCCAGTCAGATCGTGAATATACGATCGTGCTTTCCCCTTTAAAAAAAAAAAAATTTTAAAAAAAAAAAATTGCCTGCACTAGGGGCGATCAGGGGCAGAATTCAAATCACCCCCTAGCCCCCTCGATCCCCATAAGTTTTGTTCAAAACCGATGTGGGGATCGGGAGATAACTTACCTTTATTGAAGGAGCCAGGAGCAGCAGAGCAGCCGGCAGCAGAAAGGAAGAGCAGGGGTCCATGAGATAAGGGAAACCCCAGTGAGATCACATGGTTTCCTGCTTCAACTAGGGTCTTCCTTAAGCTTCCCCTGGTATCCCCTGGTGGTTCTAGTTGAGATCACTGCACTGTGATCTCCAGATCATGCTGCTAGTAAAGTTACCTCGGATAGCAAAGCTGTCAAAGCTGACAGGTTTTACTATACATTTTGTGAATGGAACTCAAAGTTCATTCACAAATAGGAGTGTTCTAAGTCTTTGCTAACGTAGCGAAGACTTCTAGGAAAAAAAAATGGGGACAGAGATCAAAATGGGTGATCATCTGATCAATAAATTAGGGATTCTTTGCAATGAATGAAAAATCACTTCCTGGAAAAGAGGTTCCGGGAACGTGTCAGGAAGTGAATTTTTAGATCGGATTTCAAATTGGAAAACGGGCATTTATGCCAGATTCCAAGTTCGTTAAAATCATCCCAAACGATGATTTGATGATCATCTTTGGAATGATCAAAAAAAAAAAAAAAGGGACAATGCACATGAAAAAACTCTTAAAGTGTACACACACACCTTTTTTTTTGTTACCTAAAACTATAAAATTAGCAAAAAAATTGTCTTCTCCAGCTTCCAATGTCACCGGGTTATATTCGGTATAAAGTAAACGCGAGATACTTATTTGTATGAATTCACGGGGGAAACTAACCTATTTTATAAGGAAATGTTGCAGAAGTACCAAAAAAAAAAAGACCGGGCTAAATTTTTAGGATCAGTAGTTAAAGTGGTTGTTAAAATAACGGTTGTGTGTGACTCTCCATACAACCGGGGTTTCAACCTAAAATACCACTAAAGGGGAGAGGTGTGTGTGGGGGGGGTTTTGGTGGTGTTTTTCTTGTTTGTAACTGCACTTCTACATGCGTCCCATTTGGCTAGTGGTGGCCTAGTCTCTGTTTGATCCTACGCATATGGCATACCGTTTGATTCAGGACATGTGGGAGAATTGACATTTAGTGGTGTTTTTTTGCTTGTCAGTGGTTTTGAGGTAGGATTTCAACCTTGACTCATCTTATTTTATTTTTCACAAAACTCCTAAAAACACGGAGTTCTTGGATCACGGGTCTGGAATTCTTCACGTATGATGGGAAGCCTGGCCCGTTAACGTAGCTGAAGGGTGTAGATTCCAAAAATATATAGTTGTGGGGAATTTCCAATTTTCGGGGCTGTTCCTAGGAAGTGAGGGTTAGCTGTCAAATTACAGAGCACTTTGATTTTTTCTTGTTAATTGCATTTGTGCATGTGTCCATTGAGATAGTTGGTGGCCAAGTCTCTGTGTGCATCCACGCATATGGCATTTACCGTTTGATTAGGACTGTGGGAGATTGATATTTAGTGGGTGGGCTTTATTGTCGGGGGGGCATTTCCACGTTTTTTGGGGCTGTTTGAAATTACCGAGCACTTGATTTTTTTATTGTAATTCACTTTTGCATGCGTCCCATTTGTTTTGAGGCTAGTTGGTGCGCCACGTCTCTGTGGTGCACCCACACATATAGCATACCGTGATGCAGGATATGTGGGAGGAATTGCTAATAGTGGGTTTTTTGCGTGTCAAGTGGGTTTAGGTAGGATTTCAACCTTTGAATCATCTTATTTTATTTTTCACCCAAAAAACCTCCTAAAAAAACACAGATTTCGTTTGGATCACTGGGTCGGATTGTCAGGTATGTATGAAAGCAGCGGTACCGTAACGTAGCTGAAGGTGCATAAAATTCCAAAAATATTATAGTTTGTGGGTGTATTTCAAGTTTAAGGCTGTTTCCTTTGAAAAAGGGTAGGCTGTTCAAAAAAACAGAGCACTTGTTTTTTATTGTATGGCATTTGTGCATGTGTCCCATTTGAGCAGTTGGTGGACACGTCCTCGTGTGCCACCCACAACATATAGCATACCCGGTTGATGCTTAGGTATGTGGAAGAGTGCTATTTAGGGGTTTTTTTGCTTGTCAAAGTGGGTTTAGGTAGATTACAACCCTGAATCATCTATTTATTTTTCACAAAACATCTAAAACACAGAGCGTCCTTTGGATCAATGGCGTAGGAATTCTTCATGGATGTATGAAAGCGCATGGTTACCGTAACATAGTGAGGGTTTGTGTAGATTCCAAAAAAATATAGTTTTGTGGGGGACAAATGCCAAGTTCGGGGCGGGTTCCGAGAATTAGGGTAGGTTAGGCTGGTTCAAAATTAAAGAGCACCTTTGATTTTATTGTAATTTCATTTGTGCATGTGTCACCATTTGAGGTAGGTTGGTGGCCACACTCTGTGTACATCCCACACATGATACCGTTTGATCAGAACATGTGGGGGGAGGGGAGATGATATTTAGTGGGGGGTTTTAGTTTCGGGGGGGAATTTCCAAGTTTGGGGCTGTTTGAATTACAGAGCACTTGATTCTTTCTTGGTAATTACACTTGTGCATGCATCCCACATTGGAGCTAGTTGGTGCCCGTCTCGTGTGAACCACACACATATGGCAATACCGGTTTTGATTCAGGCATTTGGAAGATGAAAAAAGTCTTTTTTTACGATGCCATGGAAAATTTGCCTGATTTTTAAGCTTGAATTGTATTTTTATACATTTTTCCTGAAATCTATTAAGAAAGCAAAATTGTCACACAAGCTGCGCCCAACATCATGGTCCGTATGCATAACGAATCACCACACATTGTGTAGCTGAAGGTGTGTAGTGTAGAGCTTGTAGAGTCCCAAGAAATTTATAGTTCGGGGGGTTGGTGGTATTTCTAATCATAGAGGGTGTTTAGTCTGACAATGAAAAGTTGCGGTAATTGGGCCAACTGTTCATTTGGCTTCACGTTGTGGCTAGTTGATTCCACGTCTGCATGTGTACCCAAACATAGGGAATACCGTTTGATTCAGGACATTTGGGAGATTTGATATTTGGTAACGTTTTTTTTACATTACTTGGGTTTTGGCATGATTTCTACCTTTTGAGGTGTTTTTTTTTCTATTTTTAGAAAATCTGCTAAAACTATGACCTTCTTTTTTTTTTTTTAAGACGATAGTGAGACGGGGCGCCCACACCATATGGTACGAATGTAAACAAACTACAGAATTACGTAGATAAAGGTGTCAAGCTGTGTAGATCGAGAAATATATGGTTTGGGGGGGGGTGTGTTGTGGGAAAAAACTGCAGGACTGTTCAAATTCAGATTTGGCTGAAAATTTTTGATGTTGCTTGAGTTCTTGTGCATTGTCTCACTAATGGCCCATCGCTTCCACTTCCCGCGGGGTGGGTAACCACACAATATGGCATTACCGTTTGATTCAGGAATGTGGGAGATGATATTCGTAACTTTTTTTACATTCCATTGTTGTTTTTGCATGAGTTCTACCTTTTGAAGTTGTTTTTTGTTCATTTTTTCAAGTCAAATGCGAACTTCTATGAAGACTGGGGCCCCACACAATTGATGGTATGAATAAAACAACTACAGTGTTACATAGCTGAAGGTGTGTAGCTCCTTCGAAATATATATAGTTTGTGGGGGTTTATTGCTAGATATGGGGGTGTTCTGTGGAAAAAAGCTAGACTGTTCAAATTCAGAGTTGGATATATTTTGTGTATTGTGAGCCATTGTGGCATTGTCTCCTTCGTGGCATTCGCATCCACGTCCCAATGTGTAACAACACCTAGGGCATTACCGTTTTTAAGGACATTTGCAGATTGATGATTTAGTTAAACTTTTTTTTACAGTTCCATGAAGTTTTGGCATGATTTCTTAGCCTTTGAAGTTTGTTTTTTTGTTCATTTTTTCAGACAAACTGCAAACTTCTACGGGAAGAACGCGCCACACACCAATGATGGTATGAATGAAACAAAACTAACAGTGTTACATAGCTGAAGGTGTTGTAAATTTCAGAATAATAGTTGTGGGGGTTATTTCTAAGTTACAGGGGGGTTTGTGGGAAAAAAACTGTTAGGACTGTACAAAAATTCCGAGTTGGAGGGGGGGTGTTGGCTAAATATTTTCGCTGTTCTGAGCCACAACATGCAGTCTTACTTTGTGGCTTTTCGCCTTCCAAGTCTGCGTGTGAACCCACCACATATGGCATACCGTTTGATTCAGGGGAAATTTGGGGAGATTGATCATTTAGTAACTTTTTTTTACAATTCCATGAGGTTTTGACATGATTCTACCTTTTGAAGTTGTTTTTGTTCATTTTTTTCAGACAAATGCGAACTTCTACAAAGAAACTGGCCCACACCATTGCTGGTATGAAGAAACCAACTACAGTGTTACATAAGCTGAAGGTGGGTAAATTTCCGGAATATATAGTTTGTGGGGGATTTCTAAGGTATGGGGGTGTAGTTGTGGAAAAAACTGTAGTAGGACTGTCCAAATTCGGAGTTGGCTAAATATTTTCGTTGTTTCTGAGCCAAGTGCATTGTCTCACTTGGGCTTTTGTCCACGTCCGCGTGGTGTAACCACAATATGGCATACCGTTGATTCAGGGATTATTTGGGAGATGATATTTAGTAAACTTTTTGTTACATCCATGAAGGTTTTGAATGATTTCTACACTTTTGAATTTGTTTTTTGTTCATTTTTTTCAGACAAATGCGAACTTCTACAAAGAACTGCGCACCACACAATTGATGGGATGAATGAAACAAAATACCGTGGTTACATATGAAGTGTTGTATGTTGAGATTTCAGGAATATATAGTCTGTTGGGGTTATTTCTAAGTTACGGGGGGGTTATGGTAGTTGGGCGAAAAAAAAAAAACTGCAAGACTGTCCAATTCGGAATGGCCTAATATTTTCGATGTTTCTGAGCATCGTTTGCATTGTCTCAATTTGTGCCTTTGTCGCTTTCCAAGTCCGCATGTTTGTAACCACACAGTATGGCATACCGTTTGATTTCAGGACATTTGGGAGGAGATTGATAGTTAGTAATTTTTTTTACAATTCAATGAGGTTTTGGCATGATTTCTACCTTTGAAGTTGGGTTTTTGTTATTTTTCAGAAAAAGGCGAACTTCTCGAAGAAATGCGCCACACCATTGATTGGTATGACTGAACAAAACTACAGGGTTAATAGCGGTTTGTAGGTGTGTCAAATTTCAGGAATATATAAGTTTGTGGGGGGTGATTTCTAGTTACGGAGGTGTTTTTGAAAAAACTGAAGACTGTCCAATTCGGAGTTGGCTAAATATTTTGCAGTCTGAGGCCCACGGCATTTGTCTCACTTGGATTTTCGCGTCCACGTCGCGTGGTGTAATCGCACTATGGCTACCGTTGATCAGGCACATTTGGGAGATGATTATTTGGAACTTTTTTTACATTACATGGGTTTTTGGAATGATTTCTACCTTTTTCAATGTTGTTTGATGTTCATTTTTTTGGAAAAAATCTGTGAAAAGGCAATTTCACGGAAGAACTGCACCCACAACATGATGGTATGAATGAACGAAACTACAGCGGGACATAGCTTGGAAGGTGGGTAGATTTCAGGAATACTAGTTTGTGGGGGGTATTCTGAGTTGGGGGGGTTTTGTGGAAAAAAACGCAGACTGTTCAAATACAAAAAATGGCAAAAGTGTTTTGCATGCTACTGACATTTGGCACTGCCGTCACGCTTGGTAGTTGGGAGCCATGTCTCGGGGTACACACATGAATGGGGCATACCGTTTATTCGGGAGGGGTTCGGCTTTCAATTTGAGATGCGTTTGACGTTCCTCCACAGTTTTTAGCTGAAAATTCGCATTGATTGTGTCTCTGATTTTAACGTTGAGGAAAAAAAGTAAATGTGAGAAAAATAACTTACAATTTGACGAAGAGGCTGCGTCCGGGTAATCTGCATTTTGATCGAAACTTACCTCACTCATAAAATCCTGTGGGTGGTGTAGTTTCTAAAAATATCTCCACGGTGGGGAATTTTTTAGTTAATTCGGTAGATATTCTATGTTAACTGTTCAGTAGTGGTTATACTGTTAATTTGGTGTAATATTCTTGAAAGTGCAGTTTTTAGTTTGGGGGGGTCTCATGTATAGGAAAAAGTCGGGTACCTACATATATCTTGGTATCGTTGTACTCGGGAGTATCTGACGCTTTTAGAAACCTAAGATTTTTGTGCGGAACCTTAGTAACTATAAGTTAAAAAAATGGGAAAAATCCATAACATAAAAAATTTGCAAATTTTTTTTCATTTTTTTACATATTTTACCCATAATTCCAGTAAAATTTCCAGAAAAGTTGACAAAATTTTGTTACAATATTAAAGTACAATTTGTGCATATGAAAAAAAAAAAAGTATAATATTCCAGATTTACTGCAAGGGTTCCTGAATGTAAAATTAGTCTAAAGCGATAAGGGCAAAATCCTGAAAATTCTCTCTTTGGCAGTTACACGCAAAAAAAAAAATTGAAAAGGCTCTGGAGTGAAAGGGTATGGTTAAATGGTTGCGATGAGAGTGCCATACATAAATTTAATTGACAATCAAATTTTAAAAAAAAATGTTGGTTCTAAGAATTTTTGTAGGAGAATTCCAGTTTAAAAGTGTGCAACCCTTTTCAAAGCAAACAGTGTAGAAAGACAATATAAACTTCTGCAAACAACTCATAATATTATTAGAGTTTACAGAAGGACTTAAAAAATGCAAGACTAAAGTTTGTTTTGGTAACTAAATCCCCCTCTTCCTCTACTTCCTGCAAGTGAAAAAACGTTTTTAGTACTTCATATATGTAATTAAATCTAATAGTAAGTTTCTAGGCTGGGAAATTAAAAGGAGGAATGACTGAACGTACCAAGGCTACTTCCTTCATTGTTACTTAAATCATACATTATTACAGGAGATATAGCCTATGGAATATGTGAAAAAAATTTACCATTAAGCCGGCCTCTCTTCCTCATTAGAAAAGTCACAATGGGAACACTCATTCTGTTGATATCTTTCAGTTCGGTTTTTCCCTTTAATTCCTGTTGTTAAATTCTGGTAACTACTCACAGCTTCCCTTCCTTCTCTGCCCGCCTCCGTTATTTCCGCTCGCTAAAAACTTGTCTGGTTCATGTTCCATCCTGAACGCAACTCTCTGGTTTCTGGATCTCCATATTTGCTTGTAGTACTGGGCACTCTCCCGGTGCGGTCGGCTTGTAAAGTGGTGCCAGCGTCTCCGTCTCGAGTCATGGCAGCAGTCCGCAGGTCCCGTTCCGACTTCGCTGCGTCCTGCGTCTTTTTTTCTGCACCGAGAACTCTGCTGAACCTATTCGACCCCCTGTCCGCCCAGATGGTAACTATCCCAAATTTACCACTCATGTTGCTGTGATTGTGTAGCTAGGTGGCGGGAATGAGCGCTTTAATGAAAATAGGTCTCATAGTGAAGCTTAGTTTAGATGATTGTGTAATCCCTCATTGGCAGAAAATACAACGTCCTTTGAAATTCCGTTGTTGGGCAGCTTCTATTATCAAGGCTCTGATATAAATATATTAATATAAATATTAAAATACTTTGCATATGCTTTGAATAGACTGACCTTTTGATAACACCAATTGTATGATTAGCATTTTACATTTAGTGTGTTGAGATTCCACATGTGTAGTTTACTTACAGGTTTAATGGATAAAAACAGGGTTTTGACTTAATGGTATGCTTGTGAAGGTTCTCATTCATCCAGGTCATGGTATATCTGTTGTATTCAATTAGATCAACTGGACTTGAAGTTTAGTTCTTGAAGACATTTCGCTAGTCATCCGACTGGCTTTCTCAATTCAGAATGACTTGTACAAGAATCTGTGGCAATTATGTACCCTGGAAAATCCCAATTATCATATCACAGCCAGGTGTTAAGGGGCATGATTGCTTAGTGGCTAATAGTGTTATAGGACGCCCAGGATAAGTTGTCAAAACAGCATTGTACATGGCAGAGAGTTGTTCGTCAAGAGCTTTATGTTAAATAAAGAAAGAAAGCCTAAAGAGGTGGGGGGGTTCAACACCAAACTGTCTGCCATGACACCTCTTAGCCACTATCCAATCACAACCCTTAACAACTTGGCTGTTATATGCTAATGGATTTTCCAGGATACATAATTGCCACAGATTCTTATTCTGAATTGAGAAGCCACTCGAGACTAGCGAAACGTCTTCAAGAACTAAACTTAGAGTCTAGTTGATCTAATTGAATAAACAGATATATAACTTAATGGTATAATGTCTTATTTTTCTTCTCAGAGCAAGTCAGTCAAATACTTTCATACATACTTTACCTTTATCCTCATACATATGTTATTGCTGCTAGCTAAAGGGGTCTAAAGGTAGCCATACCCCTGCAATTTGCACGTGTTTGAAAACCACAATTCCCATTCTCTGTTTTGCAGTAAGTTTTTTTTCTTAATATCCTGTAGCTAGGCATCTGTCTAGAACTTATACAGCCTAAGCCTTGTTACCTTTCACATGTTTGAAAACTACAAATCCCAGCATTCTCTTTTGCAGTTATTTCTTCTAATAACTCTCACATGTTTAAAAACACAACTCCCAGCATTCCTACTGCATAGAATTCTGGAATATTTAGTTTCATACATCCTGGAATAAGACATTTTCCTGACTTCCGACATTAAAAGCTTTCGTGCTTTAACACTTCCTAGCCAGGGTTCTGAACATGCAAGTTATCATCTGCCCTTCTCTTACATCCATCGCTATTAGACTATTGGATTAGGGACATTATATGTGTCGATCAGTTGGCGTGCCTTAAGGATCGCTTTTGTGGCAGCACAGTACCGGAGAGGCACTCGTGCGGTCGTTGCGAAGTAATAATTTACAGAGGTTGCGGGCCTCTTTACGCACTTATGTGCGGGGTGAGATTCACCTTCCATATTTGCTCTCACGTCCAAATACCACCTACCTGCAGTTATAATCCATGAAGTCGAAAGGTTCGTACACACGTGCGATCGTAGCTAAAGCACGACGTGTTGAACGTCTGTTTTGGGCGATAATGTGTTGCCGTGTATCAGTCAAACGGCCATTTCGCTGATAAAGTGCCCATACATGGCACGATTATCGGCCATTCGTACACATCGTGCGTCACGGGTTGGCAACCCCTGATCGCCGTGGGTACGAGCCTTAAGGCTGTGTAAACACCAGTAACCACCGATAGTGCCATGGATCAGTCGGCTGGAAATATCTAATGGTGTGGGGCGGCCACGCAACCGAGTTTAGTTGCCCATATAGACAAACGGGTCAGTTAGTAATCACGGCCGATCATGCAGGTTCCCTATGGGACCACATGATCGGTCTGTCATGCACTGCTGACCACAGCCACTGTTATTGTGACCAACAATCATTTGTCCTGGCAGAGCTTTCACTCAAAGCAATGCTCAGTTGGAACACTAATAGTGTTATATGATAACCAGCCTTAATGGTATTAATCTGCAGATCTGAACAGATCCAGGCAATCCTGCCACAATGTGCAATTCATTGAACAGCACCATTGGTCATCCTGAGACCCTATACAGATCCAGAATAAACATCTAGGTTCATACTTATGGTATTTACACAGAAGTTCCAATTTACTCACTATGGGGTTTTTTCTTGGAAACACAGGATTCTGATTAGCTTACAGTTAGGGAGAGGTTTGGATAAGCTCCCCACAGTGTAAAATGAAGTAGAGCCTTCTTGTGTAAGCAGAACGTACCCCAACGCTTCACAGTATTTTAATATCAATAGTGGAAGAAAAGGGAAAACTGTCCATTTCTCTAAGAATGCTGGTAGTTTTCGAAGACAGCAAAGTCATTTAATCATTTACAGACATCACTTCCTGTCTAGCAAAAACTGGATTTTCTCATTACTTTCTAGGGAGAGGGGAGGGGGAGTAAATGTGAGTCTGAAGAATTTCTAATTGGCTAAGACTGTCACATGTTTTACAAACGGCACATACAGGAAGTGTAAGGAAGTTCCGGTATTACACCCAGTCTTTGTCATGTACAGTGCCTTTTTGATTGCTAACATGTAAGATAGAACCTCTCATTGGATGTTAGTAAAATGCCCACTTCCTTTTAGTGTCTACATGGAGACCCTGTAGAAATCCTGGAGTGTTTGTCTTAACCTATCATTTTGAGTTTTCCATTCAAACTTAGGGGTGTCCGAAAAGTAAGTTTACACATATTTCACTTGTTTTGTAATTCAGTAGTAGGTAGTAGTACTATACTTTGTATATTGTTATTTCTTATGTGATTTTAATTAAATAGTAATAGTTAAACACATACATATAGACCCTTCCTACGTGATATGTTATTATACCCCCACCTAATTAGTTGCTCCTAAAACTCAATGCAATCTCCGTAAAAATATACATTTATTTATATAATATAAGGGATATATATAATGAGATGCTGATACAGGATTAAAATGTATTTTATTTTCTTTCTATCCTGTTTTTTCATTCTTTAAGTCACTGAAGAAACTAATCATGCCAATGTTATTAAACTAAAGGAAGTAATCAGAGAAAATGATCACTGTACTTTGTATTTGAATACATGAAGGAAAACCTCTACCAGCTAATGAAAGATCGGTATGTAAGATTTCTAGCACTATATGTTTATTTCATAGCTTGCCATTTGAAGTCAGGAAGGAATTTTCCCCCTCTGTTTAGCTGGGGGTTTTTTTTGCCTTCCTCTGGATCAACCCATTAGGTAGGGTTAAAAAGGAGGTTGAAAATGGTGGACGGATGGACGTTATATCTCTATTCAACCTCAATTACTATGTTACCTATGTGTGTATTTTCAGGTCCAATTCAAAAACGGACCTCCTAACACCTCCTTACCAGACAAATGGGCTCATTTACAGCTGCAGTGGTAAAAGCGAAGCCTTAATGTCATGATAACTTACAATAAGTGTTAAAAAAAACATCTGATCAGTTGGGGGAAAATTAGAAGCATTTTTAATAAGAAGATTACATAGGCCTGATAGGGCAGAATTGCATGGGGAGGACAACGAATTAACTTGAAATCTGTACAGAATGTACAATGCAATTCTCAATGTGTTCCAGTTAATAGGTAAATGTCAGCGGGGCTCTGTAATTAGCAGAGCGGCACTGATTTTCTACCCCCAACTTTACCTTTTAATCTGTGACACGAGAAATGCATTGCAACAAACGTGCTAAGATCAGGTTTACTTCATTATCCTCTCCCTACAGCTCTGCACCATGTTGTTTCTGAGGAGGGGCCCAGTGTCCCGAAACGTTGTAGTCGTTTTTGCCTACTAAATAAAGACGTTTTCACTGAGTAGTGTGCTCCTCTACTTTAACCTTGCTTGTTTATGGAGCCCTGGAAGTAGGGCTGAGAGGATTGCACCTACTAACTTGTCGTCTAACCCCCAACAGCAGTGTGCCACAGTACATTTGGATCTTTTGTTTCTGTATAACACAATAACAAAAACCACTTTCCACCCTCAAACATTTCCCTTTAAAAAGGTACACTTTCCACTAATTTGCTGCAGCTAACAGGGAAAGCTAGAGATTCTCACTCTACAACACGCTACTAGGAAGTGTTTAATCAGTGTAACTCTCTGCACTACCCCGACATTCTGCTATTTGAATATTGATTTAATATTTCTTACACTATAGGGGTTAAGAGGTGGGAGTAAAAAATCGCACTTACGCAGATAATGTAATGAGGCAAAAGTAACTGGCAAGCAAGGGGAAATGGAATGGAATCTTCATGCTGAGAAAGTTGCTGAGGCAAAACTTTCTAACTCAAACTTTGAGTGTGTGTGGGGGGGGGTGAGTTCATTCTCCTTTAATTTAATTTTTCTGCAGGTGTGGATTCCCCCCCCCCCCCCATCCCCTTAGGTTGCTACCATATATTTAAAACACAGAACATCTGAGAGGTGCATAGAGCCTTCACTATTTTGCACAGTAGCCCTACTATCATTTTAGTGTTCAGAGTGGCAATGTGCACAGATCTGTGCAGCATTCCTCGTTTAAATAAAAGAATGTTGGAGGGTAGGAACTTATAACAAACAACAGAGCTGTAGGGATATGGAAATGACATGAAGCTGTGCGGTGGGGAGGGAATGTGGTGTACATATTAACACTTGTCACACGTAATTAGGTAGTCTTACCATCTGGCCCATATTTTACTATGATCAGTGTACATACATTTTGTGTTTCCATACATTTCGTTTCTGTTGGGTAAATAAAAGGATTGTAGCTTGCACCACATTCTAACTATCTATTTATTTGCTAGTTATAAATTCAGTTAAAATATCCTATGATTTATCCACTAGCAGGTGTTCAACTATGGTAAGTAAACAAACTTTAGTCGGGCCCATTGGTTTGTCCATATGGTCATACAAGAATGTAAAAATGTGTTGCCAGTTACCCTAAATATGTGTGCAGGCCTATTTCATATTGGCAGAAAGTACCGACGAGGATTGTTGGCATTTTGGTCAAAGAGAGCTGTGTTCAGGTTTGTAATTTGGCAACCTGTATTGGGGTCAAATATGCTCTGTCACAACAAATATTTGTGTTAATCGTCCGAGACTTTAGGGGAAACCAGTTGGCATGACTCTAGGGCTTCAGACCATTACTCCTCATTCATGGGGACAACTTCCATTGCCCAAGATTGCCAATTGCATAGTGTTTCAGAGTACACCTGGGGCAATAAGAGCTAGGTACAGCCTGGAAATTAATGTGCTGAACAGCTATTTCTGCATGGTGGGTATTGGGTTAATTCACCAGAAGTACTCTCGGAATTGGGTCGAACAGTGTGTCTAAGCTGTTATATCTCAAAAAACATATCATTGGGAGTTTGTAGTCCTGGCGGATTTGCCATATGTTTTAAATTTGTTTTCATCAAGTAAATAGGAAGTTCTAGTTACCCCATATAACCATTGTTAAGAGCTGAATAGGGAAAAATTCTGGGAGATTGGGGTTAGGGGTATTTGCTGTATTGGGGAGCGGCACCTAGTTTAAGAAGTCTAGTTTTTTTAGACCTTTTAAAGGCCTGTTAGAAGCGGTGTGTTAAGGGGGGGCAACTTAATCCTCCTTGGCACCGGAAGTAAGTGAAAGTCAGGTTATTTTGTGAGTGTCGGGGATTTGTAGCATTGTTAGTATCAATTGTATGAAAGGTTTCATGTTAGTGTGGGGTAATCATGAAGGAATCTTATGATTCTTACATTTGATCTCACTAGTTTAATGAAAGGGCTGTGGAACTGTTCTAGTTACACTAAAACTGTTGATTGGGAGAATTTGCGACTGAGACCAGTTTATGGCCAACCAGAGTAGTTTACCTATTCATTTATGATGTTAGAGCTCGGTCCAAGGATGCCCTTCGGTTTGCCAGGTACAAGAGCATATTATCGGCATGCAACTAATTACCTCTGTCTGGATAAGTCCTGCTATAAGTGGTCTGCTCTCAATTTGATCACCAGGGGTTCTACCACTAAAGGCAATCAGCCAGGGCGAAAATGTCAGGTGGCCAATCATTTGCCATGACCTTCACCATTGGTTTGGAATATAATATCTGTAGTTTATCTTATAGTTTGACCAAATCCATAATTGCACAGTACCCCTTATAGAAAGACACCCGACCAAACCTAAAGACAGGATATCTAAACTAACTATACATCTGGTCTGTATTTCTGTATGCTGAGCCTGTAGACTTAAAGGGGAACTGTTGATTTTAAATGAAAGATCAGGTTCCTACCTTTATAGGAGCCATCAACAACCTCTCTACGCTGCCACAGCCCAAGATATGAAGAGAAAGTTAGGAGGTGGGGGTTCTGAACTGTGGTCACAAATACTAGTTCCTTCTTCTAATTGGTTGCTGCACATGCTCAGTGCAGAAGTAAGCAGGAATGATCAAGTTCAGTGATTGAAGGAGGAGTGGGAGGGGCCACAGGGGTTTCAAGGGGACTGCAAAGGGAGGGCTATGGGGGCCCATGAGAGGAGGAGAGAACACTGAAGAGAACTCTTGGAAGAGAGACATGGTTTTAGAGAAGGAAACAGGAAATGCAGGGGATCTGTGATGCTGCTACCATATCACACATAAAAAGGAGCTAGGAAATCTGTCTGCACAAGTAAGGCAATGAGATCCTCCCTGGTTTTGATATGAGAACTATTAATGGCGCTGACATAGAGGGAGGCAGTTACCTGTGGAAAACATGGTGTTGTATAGATCTTGTAAGTAGGGAAATATGGAATCGATACATTCAATTGGTGGGTCATTGTACCGGGCACTTATGTTTGTGGAGATGTAGTATAGTTTAAGTTTCAAGTTCGGTGATGGAGCTTTTAGTTAGTAGTTTGGTGTGCTGTGAGGATAGGTGAGGAAATTCAAATATTGAGCTAGTCACAAATAGTCAGTGGAGTGTTGAAAGGCATAAGGTTTTAAATATTCTGAAAAAAACTGAGCTTCCTGTGGGGGGGGTTGTCATAATGTGTTGTATGGGGTTAAGGAGATAACTACTGGAGCCTTATGTTCTAATTGGCTAGTTAAGCCAAAGTTTCCTGCATTTTCTCCCATGTTCAAAAATGGCTATTTGTAAGTGTAGCTTTCGCGCTATCAGGATTTGTCTGTGAATTAGGCTTGGAACTTCATCGCCGTAGACTTTTGTGTGCTTGTATAGAAGCATGTTCTGTAACCGCTGAATGTTCTTGCCTGGGTTATAGTGCGGGATAAGGTAATCTGGGCGTGTCCCTAAACTTTTCCCTGAATAATATTGACATATTCCCATTCTTCAGTTTATGTTAATATCTTCAAGGATAAGGTGCTGCCAAAATGGTTCAACCTCCAGTGTAGAGGGGGGGATAGGCACTTTGCCCCGTCACCACTAACTTTTAGATAAGCCTGTGAAGTCAGAAGACGCTTTTTTACTTCTCAGTAGTGTGATCTTGATTTATTTTTGCACTTATATTGATTTAAAGTAAACTATAATAAATGGAATACTGCTTTTTAAGATTTTTTGTTACTTTATTGTATTTACATACAATAATCTTCTTCTGTACTTAATTACAAATTAATGAATTTTTGACTGATCGTAAAAATAAAATATTTCATGTAATATTTTGAATGCTATATCTGATATATATGTTTTAAGAGTGCCGGGTTGTGGGTCCTCCCTGTGAGAGTCTTTACACAACCAGATATAGCAACCTTAACATTTACAAATATCAGCGTTAACAGGTAGTTGCTTTATAAATACCTTTGCAAAAGGTTAACAGTTTTCTCCTACTCGCATGACACACTCTCCAATAAGCTGATCCTATCCTGCGCTCTCTGAGGGCAGTGTTGTAAACTGTTACATGCAGGTTAGCATAAGGTTAAATGGTGATACATAAAAAGGACATGATATTAAGAACAGACTACACTAGAAAGCAGCACTGACATCATAATTTTTACAAATATTAACAAATCATTTCTACACTAAAAGCTGAATTCAGAGGTAAGAGACATATGGTTTTAGGGCAAGCCACACTAACGCACCAAATTGCGCATGCGATTTGGTTAAAATGGACATCCAGGAAGACGACAAAATTCCCACGATTTCCATTGTGTTTTGCGTACACCCATTTTATTACGCATTTTTATCATTTAAATTACAAAAACGCATGCGAAAAACATGGAACAAGGCGCAACGAAATTTTCAGGGAGATCAATAAAAGTTCTATCGTAAAATAGTGCTAATTCTGCCCCACCAATCAAATCTTATTTAACATTTGAAAGCTCACATCTGATTGGCTGGGGCAAAATTAGCACCATTTTAAACAATAAGGACTTTAATTGAATACACCCTGTGTTGTGCGTTATAGTGGGGCCTCAGGCCTTACTAAGTGGAAAATTATAGGATCTGTGAGCTACCATTGTATTATAGGTTTCTAAAAGGTGTAAAACCTGCATTTCGAATGCAATGATATCACAATGTTAAAATCAGCACGATAATCTTAATCCAGATTTATAAATATGTTGGTGAGTAGTACATGAATAGAATCATTGTGCTTATCCAATTCAAATCACATGCATGCTATTTCCATAGTGAACAAACCAATCAAGCAAGCTGTTACACGCAATCATTTCCTTCATACAAAACTACAGAGTGTAAGCCCATTTAAAAACTGCATAATGGGTGAAAATTTCCACATCTGATCCACTTTTCTGCCTATTTTGGAAAAAAAAAAAAAATCAAACCCCAAATTAAACCATCTATACCATCCCCTTCTTTTAAAAAAATTATTATTTTGTTCATATTTTTTTTGAACAAATGATTACATTGTCCATTATTATTTCAAGAATTAAAAAGATTTTTTGGAGAATAACCTTGTCTTTTTTTTTGTCATATTTACAATGATTTTTAATTTGGACATTTTGTAATCACCCAAATTGTAACTGAAAAACCAGACTAATAATAATGTGCGAGCATCCAGATTAAAGAACAATATTATAATAATTACAATATGGTTTTAGGAATAGTTATTTGAATTATGGCTTGTGCAATTTCCACATATACCACTGCACTTATTATATTCTCTGTTTCTTTCTAGAGAACAATTATTCCTGAATCTACTATAAGGAATATCATGTACCAGATACTTCAAGGGCTTGCATATAAATAATACGGTACGTCTTTGTAATGATGTTTTTATCAACTAAATTTTGCTATAATATTTTTTAAACACCATTATTGTAATGTTATATCGAGACAGCTGTAAATAAGCATGGAAGAAAACTATTGCACTGCAGACTTCATTAAAGGGGCATGTCCACCCCAAAAATCATATAACTCCCCCCACTACTACTGGCCCCCCACCATGTAGTTGTAGTTTATCCTTACCTCACATCCAGCTCCATAGGGCTCCTGTGTCCCCCCCAAAGTCCCAAAAAATGACTACCAGGAGGGGCTAGCAGGTCCATATAGGGAACACTGCCTGCTAGCTGGCCTCAGGTAGATTTTTGCCATGCGTACTGCAGCCCTTCCCCCTCCCCCCCCTCCCTGCTCCTCCCTTCTACTATCCCTCCCCCTAGCATAAAACCCATTTAACATCCTGCTCCCCCATTCCCCACCCCAACGGGTATTTTTATTTTAGAAGCTCCCAAACTCTTACTTACCTCTCCTTTCCTCCGGAGTGAGCTGCCGGCAGCCGCGTCTGTGATT
Organism: Hymenochirus boettgeri; assembly: GCA_019447015.1. Taxonomy (NCBI): domain Eukaryota; kingdom Metazoa; phylum Chordata; class Amphibia; order Anura; family Pipidae; genus Hymenochirus; species Hymenochirus boettgeri. Next base: position 176,970,174 of record CM033473.1, read on the forward strand.
GGCTGCCGCTCAGCCAACACAGACGCCGGCTGCCGGTCCCGCCCCTCTGCTTGCATTCCTTGCAAGCAGAGGGCCGGAGCGCGGCGGAGGATCGAGGGAGGTAAGTAGAGTTTTGGGGGCTTCTAAAAAAAAAATTAGCGGTTGGGGCTGGGACCCAGGGGGACCTTATATAAAAAAATTTTATAGGGTGACATAGCCTTTAAATAATTAGGTTTATTAAGTAACTCTGTGGTGTAACAGCACATTCCTCCGACAGATATAGGTACAAAGCAACTATTTTCTTTTATATATCTAGTTCTACTCTGAACCACAAACAAAAAAGTGAAAATAAAATGACCACAAAAAGCAGTTTTGTAGTACATATTTTGTACTGAGGTGCTGCACCACATATGTAAAAAATTCTTGAACATGGTAGAATTTCTTTTAATGCCAATCGGTTTTATATTTTATTTGTTTCAACTTTTCTTTAGCATACCAGTTTTAAAGGGTATGTCCACCTCCAAAACTCTAATCCCCCCCACTACTGGCCCATTGTGTAGTGTAGGTTTAATCCTACCTACATCCCAGCTCCATCGGTTCTCTTCTATCCACCCCCTAAAGTCCCAAAATGCCCACCAGAGTACTGCAGAGTCTATATAGGACTCGCCTCCTGTCTCCCCCCGGAGAAGTTTGGCATGCGCACTGCGCCCTTCTCTCCCTCCCGATTTAGATTCCCTCCCTCTAGCGTAAAAACATTTTATATAATATTCTCCCTGTCCCCCCATCCCCAACGCTATAGTTTTAGTTTCAGAAAGTGCCCCAAATATTCTTACCTTCCTCTTTCCTCCCGCCCACTGAACTCCCGGCACCGCGTCGTGATTGGCTGCCGCTCAGCCAATCACAGACGGCGACTGCCGGTCCCCCCGCCACCCCTGCTTGCATTTTCTCGCAAGCAGTGGCCTGGCAGTGCGGCGGAGGAAAGAGGGAAGTAAAGTATATATTGGGGCACTTCTGAACTTAAAACTATAGTGTGGGGCTTGGGGACAGGGAAATATATATAAAAAAAATTTAAGAAGGGTGGACATTGCCCTTTAAATCCTCAAGAGACCTGCAGTAGTTTTAAAGGATGTGTAACCCATTTCTATTTTAGCCTCAGGGGGACCCAGGCACACTGGGCTTGATGTTCCTCCCCAAGGAGCGGACACTTTAAATTCTTAAGAAATGAGGCTCCAGCCTTGCCCATAAGCACCTGGGCACCGGAAACCTCCTCCAGTTTAGGTGTTCGCTCAGGAGCACGATCACCAGGGCACCTCTGTGCACATGAAAGGGTTGTTACGTGACCATGGAGAGGTTGCCTAACACTGCGCAAGGTGACAGGAGCTCTCCCCTCTCTGCAAAAGGTAACATGCCCCACCGTGCCCCTGTTAACCAGAGCTGCTTGACCAGCTGGCAAAAACGGGGCAGAGCTTATTCTACGCTCCACGTGGGCGGTGGCCATTTTGGAACAGCTCATGTAGAGAAAAACACAAATTTTCAGCCCACAATGATCTGATCATCAGAGCTAACCTTCCACCACTCAGCTAGAAGCTGTTATCTATTAGTGGAGGAGGGAGTATCAGAGGGAAGCGAAATAGACCCGACACTATAGCCGATGGTTTCCAATCATCCATAGATACGGATGCCCTTATTAAGGGAAGTATAGAGATCTTAAATATTTCTGCTACAGACCCACAGCAGGAACCCACAGCACTTCTCTTCTCCGATGAGAAAAAAAATGTTACATGTTTTCCGTCTCAGAGCAACTCGAGAAGTGGATCGTTTCTGACGAGTGGTCAGTTACAGAAAAAACATTAAAACTTAATCAGAAGTTCCACAACTATTTTCCATTTCCTAAATCAAATGTGAATCATTGGTCTTGCCTGCCCATAGTCGACTCTCAGTGGCTAGGCTATCAAGACGACAACTGTCCCACTTTGGAGGCAGTGACCTCTAAAGATACTTTAGACCCGCTCCGAGGTTTTTTTAAAACCTCTTTTACTTCGCAGGGAACAGCATTGAGGATGGTTTTCGCCTTAGCATGGGTGGCAAAAAGCTCAGATTCTGGTTTCAAGACCTTACTTTTGAATGCCAACAAGACCCATCAAAGATCCATTTAATCGCTAACAGACAGCTTAGGATGCTGTAACATATATTGGGGATTCGCACTAGAATTGGTCAGATTAATAACCTGCACTACTGCAACAGTCACTGCTACGAGAAGGGTCGTTGGCTTAAGGGCTTGGGCGGAAGATGCGGCCTCTAAGAAGGCCATAATAATTTACCATTTGCAGGACCCTCCTGTTGGCCAGAAAGGACAGTATTATTGCCCAGGTAACTGGTCTTGTTTCTTCAAAACAAACCAGATGTCTCGGTCCTTTTCCCTTTGGACATCCAGACCATGCCACGACCCCCCTCCATGTCTGCCCTCAAGACCTAGGGGTTCATGAACTTATGGAAAAGGAATTCAGGGGATCTGGAACACAATCTAAACAATCCTTACTATCACCCAGCTCAGGTGGGAGGATGCCGCAATTTTTCTTACACAATGGATACACCTGACGATATGTCCTGGACTTAACGTGTGTTAGAACACATTCAGGATCGAAGTTAGCACCAGACCGCCACCTCATTTTCTTTCCTCAGGTTCCCAAGGTGTCCCATAAAAAGAAAACCTCAGACCAGGCGATTTTCTTCTAGCGGCACAAGGATTGCCCCCATTCCACAACCTCAGAGATTCTGCGGGTTTACCAAACCTGTTCCTAGTGCCAAAGAAGGAAGAGCTCTGTTCAGACTAGTACTGGATAAAACTGCTACGTTCAGAAGTTCCACTTTAAAAGAGTCACTTTGGTTGGTCATTCTGACTTAAGAAAGGAGACTTTCCTAGCTTACGGATATCAAAGATGCATATCTCCATATCCCCATTTGGCCAGGCCATCCAAATTTCTCCCATTTGGTCTAGCATCAGCGCCTTGGTATTACCAAAATCATGGCATGCCAGGCAGCATTCATACGCCTCCAGAACTTCATCTTCATGCCCATGCCTGGACGACATCCTGATCAAGCCCCTTCTCACACGCTGCGCAAACCCAGGTAGCAAGTGCTCAACATCCTAACAATTCAGATGGATCCTCAATTTATCAAAACCTCTTCCTCTACCATCTCAGAGGATGTCCTTCTTCCGCAGATAAAGCGATAAACTCCAGACGATGGCAGGCATGCCATGTCCAGTAATCAAGCCATGAGACGTATAGGCAAGATGGTGTCCTTCGGCAGAACGATCCCATGTAGGAAATTCCACCTATGGCCTCTAAAGAGACTCGTCTTGAGATACTGGACAAGTTCCCTCCTCTCCTGGACTTTCCCTTGCTCCTTCGTACACAGCAGCATCACAGTACTGGTGGACTCACCAGTCACAGCCTTCTACAGGGCAAGGGATTTTTGTCTCCCGTCCTGGAGGGTAGTCACCACAGGGGGGCCCAATAGAGTGGGCAAGACACAGGGCAGCGATCGCCCGAGGAGACTACACTACCCATCAACATCCTGTAGCTCCAAACCATTCGCAATGCCCGGCTCTTTTGGGCCACCTTCCGAATAGGAAAGTATGTCCAAATTCATCGACATGCCACGCAGTGCATACCTAAACCACCCAAAAGGAAAGCATGCGCAGCAACATGGCCATGGAAGAGACGCAACAGATATTTCCTGCTTGGAAAAGACAGAGATAGGGATACAAATAGACAAACCCCTTTAAGGTAATTAATATATAAACCCCTTATTGTGCAAATAGGGAGAGGTGATACATATAAAGGTAACTAGTAGATTACTGGATATCCTAAAGAGTAGTGAGTAATGAGTAGTTAATTGGTATATATATATAATATATATATATATATATATATATATAGTTCAACCAAATGGTAGGCACACAGTAAAAACAGGTATAAAGGGATTAGACACCCTGGTGCTACTGAGAATTAATACAGTCCATATGAAGCTTAGTGCACTCTGTAATTTTCCAAAGATTTTATTGTGCAAATAGCTAACAGCAACGTTTCGGCTCTTTTCTAGAGTCTTTTCAAGCCAGTCTTGAAAAGGGCTCTAGAAAGAGCCGAACGTTGCGGTTATGCTATTTGCACAATAAATAATCTTTGGAAACTTAACCCTGAGTGCACTAAGCTTCATAGACTTGTGTATATATATATATATATATATATATATATATATTATATATATGTGTGTGTGTATATATATATTTATATATACATACCGTATTAGCTCGAGTATAAGCGACTCGAGTATAAGCCGAGGTACCCATTTTGCCTCCAAAAAGTTAAAAAACATGATTGACTCGAGTATAAGCCAAGGTATACAGTACCCTCAATCTTTCCACTGTAGATGTTTGGAAACTAACAACTCCCAGCATGCTTGGTTGTGGGAGTTTAGTTTCCAACCACCTAATAGTAGAAGATATTGCCTCATGGCATACTTTCCCCCCAGTCCCCCCCCAGCTCACTTACGCGTACCTGGTCTTCAGTCTTCATCTCTCTGCCGGCTGCCGAATCAAAGCACGCGAGTCAGGCCGGCAGTCCCAGTACTGCTTCGCGGCTGCGCGATGACGTCATCCGCCCACCGTGCGCGATGACATCATCGCGCAACTGTGAAGAACTTCTGGGAACTGCCGCCTGACTCGCGGCTGCTTCTGGATTGAAGGGTAAGTGTCTATTGACTCGAGTATAAGCCGAGGCAAGGGGTTTTTAGGTTGATTTGTTTAAACCTAAAAACCTCGGCTTCATACTCGAGTATATACGGATATATAATATTATATATCATCTCCCAAACACGCACTCAGCGGGTCTTGAAATCAGAATACTTTATCTGAACGTCTACGCGTTTCAACCCACCAGGTCGTCGTCAGGACTAAATATAAGTATTATATATATGAAAAGTGGAAGAATCGGGGCACTCCACAGGACTGGTTCGAATAAAAACGTTGAAGCCGTGATTACGGCGAAACGTGCGTCGGTTGGACGCAAGTGCTGAGTAGCGGGACCATCGGACGTTGAGGAGATCGTGGGGACAAGTTTTCAACCAAGGGGACTGCCAAATGGAATAAGAGATCAACACTGACGATAGGAATATATTCGGGTGAAGCGGCAACACATTTTCCATAACCAATTCGGCTGAGTGGAGCAAGTTATACAGTATATTCGTATTCAGTACATTTATGACTGTGATATCAATGTCAAGTGTTTGCCAATAAGTCCCGATACATATTTCTCTGTAAGCCAGAATATCCACTACTGCTATACATGTCTTATCAGGATATCGGAAAGCTTTTTGTGACGTTAGAGCTGCGATTTATGACATCTAGCAAGAACTCGGTCCAAAGACATTACAAGTAGTTCACCTTGGTTGTACATACTGTTTCCCTCTCACAAACGGAATACAATTCTAATACAGCTACCAAGATGGGTGTGGTGTATACACATGGGACAATAGCGGTGGGTCCCTATACTCAGCATTGTGGTTGGATATAAGTCCAGTCAGAGCGGGACGCCCGATTTTTTTAGTTTTAGTCATGGTGATTTTGGTATATTAAATTTATATGGTAAAAAGAAGTTTTTTTAGATATATTGATCCGTTCTTTCCTTTCACACTCGCACACCAGTGAGTATGTGACTGATGGTCAAAGATTATTGGGATTTCAAGGGATGGATTCGTATTGTTGGGGGGTTCTTTGTAGTCTATTCCCTATATTTTATAGTAACGTAACTTTTATTAAGTACGATCAATTGGGTCAATGCCATTTCGGCTACAACCTAGCCGTCATATATAAAGTCAACATGGATAGGTAGGACACAAATACATACCCAGATCAGTTTAGTAGATAATGCGACGGCAGGGAGCAAATTAAAATCAGGCCTGCTAGACGTGGTAGCGTTCGGTAAACGGACCTTCGTCCGTCGCAAATTGAAAGGAAGATCTTGTCCTGGGCAGAGGCTTTCATTCCATCCCTCTCGTGATCTCTATCACCCGGGGGGGCCCTGAACGATTAAGCAGACTTTTCTTAGGCCGTACATTTTAGATCCGTGCGAAGGGCCCTTCACCAGAAGTTCTTTAATCAACTGGTAGAATCAGGGGCCTCCAGGAAATAGATCTTTGCATCCAGACCCAACCTTATCCTCTCCATGTCAGTGACCCGCCTAGCTCGGGGATGGGATGTGTTGTGTGATGGTGTGTGTGGGCATGTGTGTGCGAAGGTGATGCCCTGGTTCTCCCTGGATATTGGTCTAATTTATGCCCTTTCCACCATGTTGCCCAGTTACTGAAGAGTCCAGATGGAGGTAGCCCCCCACCATCTTTCAGTGCCCCTTTTTGGACCACAGAACCTGGATTTGGATCTCCTAGGCATGGCATCAAACAGCCTGCAGCGTCTACGTATGACCAGAGACTTCCTGTCACAGGTTCCCTCTGTTCATCACAGACTACCAGTGTCCTCACCTGAGGGTGTGAAAACTGAATCCGAAAAACGCTGAGTTCAGAGACATCCCTCGGCACGTCATTCCAACCATGCTTGCAGCCAGAACGCCGCCTCCTCAGAAGGTCTATTTCCAGAAGTCTGCAAGGATTGCTCCTGGTGCAAGGAACTTAAGCTGTCCTGTGTTTGTGGCTTTTAGATTCCCGTTTCTTGCCAATCAGGTGTAAACAAGGAATCTCGCTTTAAAATTTCCTAAACCTGAATAGTCCTTAGGGGCCCCCCAGCCACGGGTACTGTCTTGCTGAGGCGCTCCTTCCACGGTGGTTGCAGCCAATTGTAATAGAGCCATTGGTGCTTCATGGGCACTTTTCTATGATTTATCCTCCTGACTCATCCTCTATGCTTACGAAATAAGTCAATAATTCCCTCCTTATGCGTATATATTTTTTGGCATGAAGTGGCATCCTGGTTTCTACCCTATCCTCTGACGAACTTACCCGTACTATGCTAGCAATACCTCTTCTCCGGTCCTCTTGGTCGTGGGGTCCCCAGCGGTCTGTTCGTTTGACCCTTATTGTTTTCCTAACACTATTTCCTTGGGGAGATGTTATACCATCTTTTGGCTTCAAATACATTATATGCAATCGATACACAAATCACTTGTCCACCCCTACGCTAACTCCTGACTCCAATCACGCGTGTCTCTGACTTCTAAACACTGAACTGATAGTTTTTTCCACCATAAACCTGGTCATGTCCGCTCTTCTCATCTCTGTTTGACAATACCCCATTCCCCCTATCCAATCGGCACTTTGCCTCAGGGGTAATTTTGACTTCCTCACTCTCTCTTTTCGAACACCAGTTAACTATGGCGGCGAAAACCTGCCGCTTCTTCCTTCGCAATATAGCCAAAATCCGCAGTTTCTTTTCGATCACCACAGCTATACTTTGCCATGCTCTCATCTTTTCGCGCTGGAACTATTGACCTACTACTTTTCTGTCTTGTGCTTCCCCCTCTCTCTCGTTCCTACAGAAGAGAGAGGAGAGGCGTCCCGAAAGCGTGTTGTATGTTGTGTTTAAATAAACAATTTTTGGATCCCTGATTAGTGTCTCCCCCATCATTTTTCTTGGCTATAGAACTATTGGCCCTTGGAGTGGGGGCAGGGGGGATGCACCTACTATTTTGTCTGGCATACAGCGAACACGTGTGCTGAGTGTACTCGAACAGTGCGCTTCCCAACCTCTCTCCCTTCATAGTCTAACTATAACTCTGCCAGTTCCTCATACACGACAACAACCTGGCTTCCACCGTAAACAGCGCAATTGCATACAAAATCCTTCTCCTACCATTTAAATCCCTTCGCTCTGCTGCTCCTCCTTACATTTCCTCTCTATCTCCCCCATATGTCCTGTGCCCGTACTCCGCTCGTCCGCAGAACAAGACTCCTTACAGACCCCCCACTCACACTGCTTCTTTCGCCTTAAACCTTTCTCTCTTGTAAAGCCGTTTCCCATCCATTCCATTGGTATCTGTTGTGTTAACCCCACCTAACTAGATTTAAGCTCTAACGGGCGGGACCTTAGTTACTAGTGCCAAGCCGTTAGCACTTCTATTTATTAAGTTATATATTTATGTACGAACTATCTATGTATTATTCCCCTGGTGACTTTATTGTATTTAAACTGTCACACACTGCGTCCCAAGTGCGCATATACTACATACATACATACATAATGGGCTTGCCAGCAGGGGGGCCTCGGTGGAATCAGATCTGTCAGGCCGGCAAATTGGTTTTCTGTTACACGTTTAAAGATTTTATAGACTGTGTCTTTGCAGAATGTCTATTTCCCTCCCTTGTGCTTACGGGGGCTTTGGGATGTCCCCAGTGTGCCGGGGTCCCCTTGAGGCTGAAAAGAACAGAGAGTTTTTATACTTAGTAAAATGCTTTTCTCTGAAAGCCGAAGGGGTGACCCAGACAACCCTCCTGGCAGTGTGCCGCTCTCAGCAATTTGTTTCTGTAGTTGGGGCTTGTTACCATAAGTTACATGTTTTGGGAGTTTTTCCACATTGTTTGTATTCATTATTACACCATTCGCTCCCTCTTGGAAACAACACTGGGGAGGGCTCTCCGGCGCCCGGTGTTGCTTTGGCCAAAGACGGATTTTAAAAATTGGTTCATGGGTCCCCCCTTGCGCTTCAGAGACAAGGCATTTTCTATAAGTATAAAAATTCTCTTATTTACAATATACAAACAAAACTAAAAAGGAAATAACAAATTTAAAGTAGGACTCCAAGGTGATAACAAATATACACGTTACACATCCTTTAAATAAGAGTCTGTAAGATGTGACATTGTGTAATAACATAATACAAAAAGCAGTATTTCTAAAGTACTTTACGTTAACAGTTTAATCCAACCTATAGTGTGCTGGGTTCACTGATTTTGAACTTAACTAACTGCAATGCTTGATTTAGTTTACCCAGACTGCAATTGTTTTCTTAGATGAATTTGCCTTCTGCTTTTGAAAAGGGTAGTTTTTCCCTTTAAATCACATTGTATGTGTGGGTGGTTCTTAGTGCTTTTTTGCCCTGACGTTATAAAAAATTAAACTCCTAGATTACTCATACAGTAAAATCTTACAATATTTGATAATGTCTGATCCAGGTGGATATTTTAAAGGGACTATCTACAAGTATAAACATTTAAGATATACAAAATTGTACTTATACTACCAGGTTAAGTACTTGTATACAGGTTCATGGAACAGCTTAAAGACAACTAAGCCACAGAACAACACGGACCAGAAGGCAGAACACCTTGATATAATGCCAGTATCAGTGTCTACATCTCAATGTGATATGGGTGCCGAGGAAATTGTACCCTAAAATAAATATGGCTTTTGCTTAATATCACCAGCATTCTAATATCACACATGTCCTGGTCAACGACCATTATGTTCTGCCCAGCTCTGTCTCTAGCTATGGTAGAAAATAGGTGAAAGTGTAGGTGGCACAACCCATTATAATCTCTATCTAATCCTTTTACAGACAGATACAAGCAGGAAGCATGTGACGAGTAGTAGGGGTGGTCTTACACTGCACTACACACAGATACTTAATTCAGTTCTTTAACAGAGGCTTAGTTTATCTGTATACAATTGACCTACTGAGTCATATATATAGCTTATTGGTAGTTTAGGGGGTTGTTTTCAGATTCTGGAGTCTAAAAACTGGTTTAGTTCTCCTTTAAAACTTCTAATACTATATTCAATGTAATAAACAAGAAGGACTGATTATCTTATTCGTAATAAAGAGTGTGACCACTGATAACCCCGATTGCCATCGATTATACTGATTTACTGGTTAGTCTGTAAAATTTGTTGTTTCAAAACCTTCTGATTGCATTGTACACAAAACTAATGAACTCTTGACAGTCAATTGGTTGGTGTCAACTGTTACAACTAACCCAGTCGGTTACCACTCCCCTAGTTATTACAAAAGAAAAGCCTGCCTTATAAGCTGATAATTGAAAGGTTATTAAACAGCAGTGTATATTTTGTTATATTTAAGCACATGTTTAAGTCCTTACTTAACCACAAGAGGGTACTGATATTTGGCATTTCTTACTGTTTTTTTTTTTGTGTGTCTGTTGTGTAATTTGCCTTGAACATAAGTGAGATTTTCACACATATCTTTATCATTGAGATCTTATGCAATTGTTATTATCCAACTGACTTTTGGCGCAACAACAGTAGTGTCTTAGCTTGGAGTCTACAATCATGAATTTAGTGACAGAGGGCATGGCAAAGTTTATGATATGGTTTGTTGTGCCATAAAATGAATTTAGAAATGTTAGGTTATGTTTGACCAGAAAAACTATTGATCCCCTTCTTTGATGCTTTAATTTCCATTTCAGAGGTTTTTTCACAGGGATTTAAAACCTGAAATCTCCTTTGCTCATTGGGACCAGAACTTGTAAAAATTCGCAGATTGTGGTTAGTCGTGAACAAGATCAAGGCCACCATATGACAGAATGATGTGTCAAGCCAGATGTAAACCTAGTTTTGGTTCTTAGTTGAAAGTAAGGAGGTTGTAACTAGGCTAATAGGATCTGCAAAAACATATAATCTGAAGTACTTTAATTTGAACGTAAGGCAGGAATGATTAAGTGGGCTTGTCCACCCCCCAACCCCCTCCTCCCTATATACTTAACGGTCAATAAAAAATTTAAAAAAAATCCGTGGGAGCTAGAAATAAAGTGCAAGTTGGACATTTGCACTTGCTCCAGGGTGAACATCCCTAATAAAGGTGAGATACATGGATTTAAAGTCACTTGACCATGGAGCTGACATTTTTGCTCCTGTACCACTTAGGTACATCCAACAGGCCGAGTGGCCTCGATATGGGAAATAGGAAAAAAAATATAACTGTTGTAAAGGATATACTATAACATTAAAGTGAAACATTTTTAACAAAAAGAGATATTTTAAAACACTATGACTGACAAGCAAAACATTAAATCCTTTTTGTCAAAATCTATATTGTTTTTAACAGAGAGTTATACTAGGGCAGCTGCACATTTAGGCCGCGGCACAGACCTACCCCAAGGAAGGTACTTTAGCATTTTTAATATTTTATGTGGAATATAGGTTTCCTGTTAAAATTTTATCTTGTTCTAGATAGTTTACTGTGTAAGTTGCTTAATCCTTCAGCTAGTGTATGTGGATGTGAGTGTTCTAGCACTGTACTGTGGTTTTTGCATATATAGTTTTTTAAAGAGGTAATATTTTTGGGGGGATCAGATAAACCGATATGCAAACTTCTTATTTGTTTAAAAATAATTTGGCTTGCACACTAAAGGTATTTATGATTTGGATGATCACAAAACTTGTATATCTGTTAATGTTGGTGGACTGTTTTAACGTCCAAATAATTCAAATAATTTGTACAGTACAAGGAACCTGAGGTTATACTAGATCAACCCACCTATAACTCTCCTCATTGATATTTGGCTGTTGGCTGTATAATGGCTGACAGTTTATACGACTTAGGAACCGCTTTTTTTTCCAGGCTCTATGTGAAATGACCTACGTATTCAAAATCTGTCACAGGCTGGGACCCTAACGAAGGTATTTAAGTGTACACAACACCAAGTGGATCTTTTTCTTTTCACGCTCCTATGTGATGCCTTAGGAGATAGATACAAATAAAAATATTTTCCTTTATATCAACAATGGTAGTGTAAAGGTTTTCACTGCAGTCCTCTGTCTAATCTTCTAACGGCTGCAAAAAAAAATCATGAAGTTAGGAAAAAGCAGCACGCTATCTAATTTAATAAAAACTTTTAACAATATTTAAAAAAACAATATACCAATCAAGAGAAGGAGCATCCACACACCTAATGCGTTTTGGACCACTGCCCGTTCTAATTGATAGGGACACTAGGTAGACCAGGACTCTTAATACCCATAATCTTACATCAACTACTAATGCAGTACAAAGGACCAAAAAAAATCACGCAAAGAGAGAATATTAGTTGAAAACTAACAAATCCATTTATAAAATCTGATTATCTGAAGTGAATAAATTTCTTTCTTGCAATGCGAACAGCCCGGCGCACCCATCTGCTATAGAGATAGGTGGTGTTTTTGCCAACTGTAGGCCAGCTTGACCTGTCAACGCTGAACAGTTTTAAAACATCTGTATGACAAAACACTTAAGATTAGTGGAGTGGGAAGTTCCAACTAAACTTTGTCTTCAACTAATTAAACCCCCCAAACTTGAACCTTGGCATGTTTTAAATGTATGTGCGAGCTTGTAAGTAGACTTACCACCCCGCGTTCCCGCCCTTGGTTTCTTTTGCTGCTCTCTGTGGCACGACATCAGCCGAAGGAGCCATTGCGGCAGCTGCATCAGTGTTAGTGTTAGGAGTTCTTTTCCATTCGGCCCCATCAGGGACTGATGTGACAGTAAGATAGAGGAGAGCGGCCGCAGTCTTTTGTGAAGGAATCGCTTCATTATTACTGATGATCTTTTACGCGTTTTAAGGTCCCATCCTGGGTACTCTTAGTGGGGATCGGAGGTAAGGTAGTATATGTCCTTAAATATTTTACAAAGTTTAGAAGCCAACGCAAATTGCGTGAATAAGGTTATATGAATGTAGAAATCTGTTGAATTTGCATGCGGTATACAAAAGAGTACTATTCATCTTGCTTGAAAAAAATTACTAAAGTAGGCACTGCTCACAGAAGAGATCCATCAGCCACCACAAGCTCTATAATATTGGCTTGCCTTTTTTCAATTGGCATTTTCTTCAGTGGACTTGCAGTGACTGGCATTAACGTGTAAAATAATCCCTTTTGGGGATTGCGCAGAGCTGCAAATCCGTTATTGGAATACCGAAAGGGAAGCTACCCAGTGTGATATCCATCCATCATCTACAGCCTTTGAAAATGTAATTGCTAAAAGCTTAGCCCTTCCTATTTCCTAGAGTTTGCCATGACATTTATTCCGCTACTGCTCCTTTCTTGTACCCAGTCAAAAAAAGGGGAAATTTCCTTCCGACTCTAGGTGCAATCGGAAGTATCCCTGGACAACCATAACTAACCCCTAAACAGTATATGTATTTAAAGGAAATGTCTTAAGTTTCTAAAATTTTCATTTTCCCCATCCTACAGGAATAAGGCATAATCGCTTTAAATAGACAGATATGAGCTTTTTACTTTATGTAGCTACGTATTTTAGCTTTTACGATTATTGTTCTTATAAATTTCTGATGACACGCATCTCCAGTGGAATGCTCTCTGGGTAACTTCCATGTCGTGCTCTAGCCCAAGCACATTTCTGTCTAGCAGCACCTTCCTTCTTAATGATACCAATTTGGGAAGCCACAGTGGTGAAAGTGCTGGGTTAAATCCTCTGGACACAAATCTTCAACATCTCCCTGTTCTTTCATGTGGGTCCTCTGGGGTAATTTCGCTTACAATCCTAGACTCCTGATATCGGCTGTATGTTGTAAAATGAACTGCGGACTCAATAAAGTTGTGCCTGTGTTCTTAAAGGGCATGTCCACTCCCCAACTAATTCACACACTACTGGTCCCCACTCCCGAAGTTTAAAATATCCCTTACCTACACCTCCGCTCTGTGGTTCTCCTGCAGTGCTTGTCCAATGTCCAGGAAACTGAGATAGGAGCTGTCCTTCCTGTCCTCAAACAGTTTTTTTTGCCTCTGATCTCCTCTTAGTTGTTTTCTGACATGCGGAGGGAGCCCTTTACTCCCTCCCTCCCGCCATCCAGATCAATCTGCGCCCGCCATTGTAGTGAAATCCCTTTTAATATAAGAAAGTAGCTCCCCCCTGTCCAGCCCCAAAAACTAATCTGAACTCATACTGACACCCTTCCTCCCGCACGCGCTCAATTGCCGGCACCACGTGTCTGATTGATCTAAGGACCAATACCTGCCCTTGTTTGCAACTTCCTGCCACAGAGCCAAGTAGAGCGCCGCGGGATTGAGGTGCTGTAAGTATGATTTGGTTTAGTTTTTTTTAAATACAACAGCGTTTTGGTCTGGCAGGGGGAATTATCTATATTAAATTTTATCGTTAGAGTTGAGTGGACATGCGCCTTTAATAATAAATCGCTCCACCAATCAGATGTAATCAAAAATTTTCCTAATGGTAATTAGACCAATAAAAGGTAAACATCTGTTTGGAAGCCACAAAAAATAAATGGCAGAAAAACCTGTTGACTTTTGCAGATTCACACTTATAGAAAATCTATTGCCTTGGAACATCTGTATAGAAATATGTACAGGAGACAGTGAATAGAAGGTTGGGCGTGGCCAAGGTGCACATGCTCACAAGGCTCTTTGAAGAGTCCTGGGCTTGAGTTGTGCTTTTTGGGCAACAACCGCCTTCTTAGTTACAGAATATACCTCTTACAAAGAATGCCACCTTAGAGAAGTATCTTACAATGTTTATAGTTTTTTTAAGATCAGTTGTCACATTCGGATTGTACAATTACGTTTAGTTCTCCTTAAAAAGTTTAAGCTGTACGGTTAATACCAAAAAGTGCGCCACTACAGATCTACAGTAACTACAATCTACAGTGTTAAAGTCTGCTAAAAACTGCTAGTTTGGTTAAAATTGCGGATAGCCCACCTTTAAACTATTTCTTTTCTCATTTTTCTGCTTGCAATAACAATACCATCCAGGAGCAAGTATTGTGTTTTGCTTTGTCAATGCTGGTTATTCGTTTTTCGTTTCTTTTTTTTTAGACTGACTGATTGAGGCTACCAGCGTTGCAAGTGCATGAATTTCCGCTGCCTCAGTGGTGTACCAAACAACTTGAAAACTTTAATTCCAACTCTTCTGGAGAAGGTCTTCAGATCATGAAGGGACATATTCATGGATCCCAAAAAAAAGGACCATAGCAACCAAGTGAGTAGTAGGCGCTACTTAATCTAATGCGGCCATACTATTACATTAGTAACAATGGTGAGGTGCACTCTGTCCACTATGGGTGGCCAGACGCCCTCGTGAGGTTCTTTCCTTGAACCAACACTTCGCAGGAAAAGACAATTGGAGGGTCGCACTCTCCAAAAGATTAGAAACTTTAATTGTGATCCACACATTCACACGTCACACTTTTTCGGGGGATTTCCCCCTTCTTCAGGTGATAAAGTGCACTGTGCTAGGGGGGAAAATTTAAAGACTGTGTACTCCATTTGTCCCACCCACCAATCTGGTGAACTCAATAGCAGATGTCTGGTACAATCAATTACGTTTTGTGTCATAAATACTTTGACTTAAAACCATATATTAGCATCTCAAGTGTCATAATGTTACAATAAAAACAATCCTTTCAGTATACAACGTCTATGTAAGTGCTAAATGACTAAAAAAAATAAATATAATCTTATATATTACAAAATCCTAGGTACCACTGTGTATAAAGTGCTAACAAGTGCTATAAGTGCTAATTCGAAACCCTGTCTTCCCATCCTATCTTACAATAATCTGTGATATAAAAATCTGTGAAGAAGAATAAACGAGTAAGTCTATACAATATTTGGGCCTGTGCTATACTATCATTTCACAAAATGTAATTTTCTTATCTCTTAATGCGAGAACACATATTTCAATCCATCCGCAAGATGCGCAGTGTCCACAGAATCTTCATCTAAAAGAAATTATCATATTTCTAAGAGGAGAATAGAAGAAGCTTTAGTTCTAGTGAAAAGACCTATCCTTAGTGCTTAATCATACAAGAAGAGACAAATTAAACTCTCATTAAGAACCAGGAGGCCAAGGTTTCCAACCTTGGTCTATCCACCTATTTTCTTTTTTAATATTTTTCTATTGAATCCGCCTCCCCCCTCCTGTCTTTTTTAACGACCTCCAGTACCTCCATTACGTTGAGCCGCCCTGTGCTTTTTTTCTAAGAAGTGCCTGCGTAATGGGGGTCCTCATATTTCTTATTTGTCCCATCAAAGTGGAAACATCCCGTTTTGTTCGCATATTCTATGCTCCCTTCTCTCTGGAATTTTGCCAACATAGGCCCATCCACATGGACCTTTAAGCATGTAGATGATGCCTCCGTCCTTCCTGTGGCATACTGCTTAAGCTTAATCTCAAAACCGTCCTGGGATGATTAACCACACTTCTCCTGATGATGGGCATTACAAACTGAGCAGTTACGGCAGGGGAAACGTACTTTAATTTCTCACTTAAGTATGTCGTCGAAGGCCCTATCTCAGTTAACCTATCCGTCCGTATTAGTTTCGTCTTCAAAATTTTTTGATCTCTTTAGAGAAAAGGTGGGGGATTGGTAACACAAGAAGACCTAATGTTGGTCCTGGTAGGATATCAATTTTTCTTAATTATCCTGTGAATATTATTATCATTGGCTTATATGTGATACGATGTAACCTTCACATTCTTTTTTCTGGTTGGGATATTTTTTAAAAGGTCCTTCCGTTTCTAGGTGAAGGGCTTTGTCTGCTCTCTCCTAGATTCTTTTTATTAAACCCTCTGGTGACAATTTGGTTATTAGTTTCACATATCATTCTTTGTCTACATGGGTCCCATCCGCTATAATTCTCCTGATTCTTACAAATTGGCTATAGGGTAATCTTCTAACCTCTTAGGCTAAAGCTACTGCTAGTAATAGATTATTCCTATCTGTACTCTTAAACCAAATAAGTCTGTCAAAAAGTTGTACCCTCATAGCTTCATTACCCAATTCCTCTAGATGTTAATCTTATAGAAGTCATAGTAAGATAAATTTCAAGGGTAAGTTGTAACGAATTACCGTAATTACCAAATTCTAATCAGACCAGCCCTCGTCTCCTCCCAAATTAGCAAAGCACCTCATCCTACAAATCTTACGTACTGTTGACCATGCCGTCAGAAAATATCATAATTATATTAAGTTGCATTTTTTCTCAAAATAAGCAACAAATAAATTAGCGTACTCAGCGCGCAAAATTTGCGCCATACTGTCCGTTCCCTTGCCCTTTGTAGTACCAGTCCCCTTAATTGACACGGAAAAAATTGTTTCTCATACAGATAGTCATGAGTTTCATCATAAAAGAAAACAATTTGGGGTTTCATAACCAAATTCAAGGAGGAATTCCTCCATTTATAGTCATACCTTCATCATGCGGATGGACGTGTATAATGATTCAATGTCCTAATATGTGCACAGAATTTAGTTTTCATTGAAATCTGTAATACTGTCCCGCAGTTTAGATGAGTAGTAATCGTCTTAAACACGTCTTATACATTTCATCAACCATGGCTGCAGGAAAGAACAATATAAATTCCCAGGGTTGAAGTTAAAGATGCCACCCCTACACGATTGGCCCGCCCTGGAGATTTGTTAAGTTTCTATGGATTTAGGTAGGATTATAATACCGCGGGATCGAGATTTCAGCACTATACGGAATTCTTGTGTTAAAGCCTTGCTCCTTGGGTATATGAATCATCCAAATAAGGTGTCCGATTTCCTTTTTAATGCGTCAGTGGGATCTGTTTGTAACTTAAAGGTGTGGTGTAATTCACATTTAGTTTCTGTTCCATTCCTCCATATATAGCTCCTGCTCCTTGTCCATAACCACCACTCGCCCCCTCCTTTATCTGCTTTTTAATAAACAACATTTTTGTTCTTTTTAATGTTTGGAAAGTGCCTGTATTCGTCTTTCGATAGGTTATAAGCGGGATCGGGGATTTTTCCAAGGAGCGCATTAACCTTGAGTTACAAACGTTTGTTAAAGTCTCTAGTGAAGCATTTATTAATTCCGGGGTGAAATTACGATTGTTTCCTAAACCACAGATGGAGGGCCAGTATTCCAAATGCATTCTTATTAATGTTACGGGTAAATCTGAAACCATCTTTTCTAAATTCCAACATGTTCCCTTTGTAGTGGTACAAATCCAGTCCCTTTATTAATTAGAGCTTCCTGTCTTTGGTGAGATGAGGTTTGAAGAAATATTCACTACCAAAACTATCTCAAACTGTCCTTTGTGGGTTAAGTGCAACAGATTGGTACATTAGTGTCATTAATAGCAATCAAGGGAAGGGTAACAGGACCGGTTGCTCTATCTCCTCCCTGTGGTCGCTTCTTTACTACTTTGGTACCGCTTCTTCGTTTCCTTCCTGACCTCTGCGTCCTTCTTGTCTTAACGATCTTTCTTGGGAGCCATCCGTTGGTGAGCGGGCGTGCTGTCCTCCTAAAAATCATCCTTGAGCGTCCCCCGAGTTCGTTGCAGGCTTGACCTCCTCCTCGCTTTCAGTTGTGCAAGTGCGGCGTCCTCTCTGCGTTCCTGCAGAGCGCGTGGTCTTCTCCATTGGAACCCGGCTCGCTCCTCCTCTCCCGCACCACCAGGATTCCATGCGTCTCTCCGTGGCCCAGTATAAACGCTTTTTATTCATAACCTTAGTATCCCCTCTCGGAATTTGTGTAGTTTTTTTTCGAATAGGATCGATTTTGATACATCCTCAATGGGTTGAGGAGATCTGCTGTTTTGATGGTATCCATTCTTCACTTTTAATTTGAGTTTTCATTCTTGTACAAATGGCAAGATGTCCTGCCTTACTTTCTGTAAAGCCCCGGTTTGCAGCAGATGTTCCAATAGTTAAGTATATTAAATCAATGCCTGCAATTTGTTTGAGAATCATGTACCATTTCTCTTTATATTCCGTATCGTCCTGGCAGAATGAGTTGAAGATTAACCCCTTACCCTCTGGATCCGCCAGCAATGGCAGATTCTTGTGGAACGTAGTGCTGTTTACTGAGATGAAGCGCTTCGGGCGTAGAGTGCTAGGGGGGGGGGGTGATACGCCCTGTCGGTGTAAGGGGGAATTGCAGTCTCGTCGGTTATATAGCCCCAGGATGCTTTCTGTTGCAGGCAATCGGCGGAAGGCCAAAGGGAGCCGTTTCGTGGGGGGGGGGGGCAATATCAGAGAACGACATAAGGTCTGTTGGGGGGTGGTGGTTGCACCGAGGACGCGAGAATTAGATCTAAACGGAAGGGGGAATAAGCATGGGAGGGGGGGAAAGGAGGGTGGGGACAGACGGAGGGGGGGGAAAGGACAGAGAAGAACTATCTATCGACTAAGCCGGAGCGTTCAGCCGAAGAGCGAAACGGGAGGACACGAGAGGCCAAGGGGGTGAAGAAGCAGGAGAAGGAGAGGAGGAGGGACCCGAGGGAGACAAAGAAGGGGAGAAGAACGAAGACCAAAAGGGGGCACCAAGGATATAATAAAAAGAATCTAGAGAGAGAGCAGACAAAGCCCTTTCACCTAGAACCGGAGCCTTTCTGTGGCAATTATGTACCCTGGAAAATCCCAATTATCATATCACAGCTAGGTGTTAAGGGCATGATTGCTTAGTGGCTAAGATGTGTTATAGGAAACACCTGGCTGTGATATGATATTGGGTTTTCCAGGGTACATAATTGCCACAGATTCTTGTACAAGTCATTCTGAATTGAGAAAGCCAGTCGGATGACTAGCGAAATGTCTTCAAGAACTAAACTTCAAGTCCAGTTGATCTAATGAATACAACGATATACCATGACCTGGATGAATGAGAACCTTCAACAAGCACCATTAAGTCAAAACCCTGTTTTTATCCATTAAACCTGTAAGTAAACTACACATGTTGATCTCAACACACTAAATGTAAAATGCTAATCATACAATTGGTGTTATCAAAAGGTCAGTCTATTCAAAGCATATGCAAGTATTTTAATATTTATATTAAATATATTTATATCAGAGCCTTGATAATAGAAGCTGCCCAACAACGGAATTTCAAAGGCTGTTTAAATTGTCTAGAATCAATCGGGTACAGAACTTACCACCCTATACATAATAAAGAGAATTTACAAAATTGGTGTGATTTTACTGCCAAAGCCCTAATGAAAAACAAAAGTCTGATTATTTGCTGTGGAAAATTAACAAAAGTAATTTTTTTCCCTCACAAGAGCAGTAAAGTGTTTTTTGGACGATTGTGTTCTATTGGCATAATGAAGAATTTACCTTCACTTCTCGAAGATTCATGCATTCATCCGGAGTAGAATTTCCTTTTCATTCTATTATTTAGGAAAAACAAAAACGCAATATTAAATTACAGAGTTATTACGGGGAAAAAACTTTATCAAATATAAACAGCAACAACATCAATAAACCAAATGTGTCCTGTAGCACAGATCTGAATAATTAACAAAAGCCAGGTATTTATAGCAAGATATTTACTTATATTCACAAAGTTTTTGGAGTGATTTTGATGTCAATAAGAGATTATATGCTATTCATAAAGCCTAGGGTATCTCCACTCAAAATGTATGCTTACCTTTTTCAGTTTAATTGAAGAACGAGAGGTAAATAAGCTATGTCTTACCTCCTGTTCTTTAATTAAATAGCTAGAGCGAACAGAGATTACTTACCTCCCGTTCTTCAATAAACTGAAAAAAGTATAATTGTGAGTCGCATACCTTTTAAAATTATTAATCAAAAAGCACATCCCACATTTTATATAAACAAAGCATATTACTTAAAATGCTTTATTATTTTTTATTAAGTTTTTGTCCTATAAAATATCTGTGAGGCATAGTACTCACAGAAGTTATTACAATGTTCATATCATGGGAGAATAGCCTCGAAGTTTCACATGTGTATGACCCATCTTCCTCTTATTACCAGTAAGGCCTAGGCCCCACTGCCGCAATTTTGTCACATTTTGCACTTTGCAATTCACTATGACATTTTCTTTTAAATATAATTGTGAGAAAGTAGGCCCCACTGGGGTGTGATACAATCCACACGTGATCACCCTTTTTTGGTTCATTTATGTATGGAGTGCATGAAAAGTAGATCCAATCATAGGACATGCGATTTTTTTTATCCTATGAAACACAGGCACATAAAGTGGACACTGGTTTGTGCGTTGCAGTGGAGCCTTAGCCATTTCCAAAACATTCTGTCCAAGCCCATTAATACATAGCATATAAAACTATAAATGTGTAAACTTACTTTTAATTGCCACTAGCTTCCAGATTCGACACTCCTCCCAAGAATGACAGACGCCATATGTGCCATCCCCAGCGTGTTTGATGTTGTATACCGATCATAATGATTGAATACAAAAAAGGAAGCCATTGCCAAGAAAGGGGATGACCTTCTGTCACCTAATGTTCCAGCAGATAAAACTAAAGTATAAAAATAGATCAAACTGCAGAGTTCCTAGCAAGATCTGGTGCATATAGTCATCCAAAGAGAAATAAACCTAGCAAATATTAAAAATATTCAGTTATTTTCTTCCACACAGTAAAAACATTTAATTAAACAAACAAATACTTCATGTAACCCTCCAACTAGCTGCAATTTATGCACAATTGGCCAATTTGCTCTGCTCTAAAATTATATGTTTCATGTAACTGGTGTGTATTCCACCAATGAGGCTAATCTATCCATTACAAGTAGTACAAGTAAACAACATGCCAAACCGTAATACTGCAAGTTAGAAAGTGGAGAGAAATGAGACTAACCTGAAATGCTGCCTGATTTTATTAGACTTCTTTCTGTTTTCCAGTAGTTCTGGTTAGCAGCTATGGATGCTATGGATGTGACAGTTACTTACAGCCATGACTGACTGCCATTCCCCTAGCTGTTCCTCTGTGCATGTGCTTGTAAGAGTGTGGACAGAAGGTAGAAACATTTGAGGGCAGAGAACATTTTGCAGATAAACAGTTTGGATCTACATGTCAGCTTTTGAACTACTTTTGGGTTGAAGGGTTGATTATATATATATATTTTGCATTATTACTATTACTGCTTTAACACTTCCGTGTAACACTATACAGGATAGCCCATCTCTTCTTAACTGTCTATTTTCCCAAGCATTAAGGACCCTTTTAAGGGTAATAATGTAATAACTTGATTTAAAAAAATAAATTGTCCATATTGGACTGTATAAATATTATAAAAAACATGAATTGAGTACCAACAAAGATACACATCAAAGCCATACATTAAGTTGTCGCAATGGTCTAGGAGGGTAAGAAATAAAAAGAAACAAAAAAATGGACATAACACAAAGTACAAATACAAATACCTGCGTTAAATGACTTACTTTAGCAAAAATCTTTACAACAAGGCTCCAATCCCCAACAAACAGAGTTATCAAACACTTGTATTAACATGTTAAAGGATATTTATACTCCCACTTCACCCCCCCCCCAAAAAAAAGTACTCCATTGGCACTTTCTGGCACTGTGAGTGCAGTTGCGAGTGAACTAATGAGAAGACATTGCTCTGCATGAGGCGTGTTTCCCATTGGCTTCCTCGTGGACTGTCACTGACAGTCCCGTGGGGAGGATCAGACCGGAGCCCCGATGGAGACTATTGGATGACTTTCTGTAAAGTACCCAGAGGTGAGGTGAGCGTTTATGTCCTCACCTGGGTTACTGTTCAGGAATGGAGAAGAGGAACAAGGGGTGAGGCAAGTACAATAGTCCTTTAAGGGTGTTAAAAAACACCAATTTGCCTTCAGATTTTAATAAATTTGCATGGGACTTCTCCTTGATTGCCGAATTATTAATATTAAAGGGACACTATACTGAAATAATTACTGTCTTAATCTAGAAATATGTGTAAGTGACTTCCTCTGAGGGTGTGTGTTTTGCATGCTTTCATCCAGAATGTTTTGCTCCCCATCCGCTTCTATTGGTGAAGGTTAGCTAGTGAGGGTTAGTCCTTAATGCTTGGGAAAATAGACAGTTAAGAAGAGGAGGCTATTCCTGTATAGTGTTACGGAGTGTTAAAGCAGTATAGTAATATTGGCTTTCCAGCAATAATTTTTAAATTTTTTACCTTGATATTAGATTGTAAGCTCTTTGGGCGGGCCTGAGTGTAAATTGAGTAAATAATTATATAGCTCTACATATTCTGCAGAGTTTTACCAGAAAAAAATACATACATACATACATTTAGGTTTTACTGTGTACGAAGGGAGGCTTTTTACATAACCCTAACAAGTTTAGAAGTATTGGAGACCATAGTTACCCAGGCTGGACATATCCCGGGTTGCCATGGGACGTTTACTGGCGACGGGTGTTAAAAATCGGGGCAGGCCAGCCTTTACTTTACCTGTGGTAGAGCCCCTGTTCCGTTTAGCTGAGCCTTCTATTCCCTCCCCCGTTCACTGTGTTCTGTAACGTTGAACATTGCACAATTATTTTGTTGAATAGACTTAACAGATTTCATTGTTCCCTACCTGCAACAATGTTGCAAACAAAGTAGAAAGGTGAAGAGAGGAAGTAACAGGAGAGGAGCGTAGAGTCCTGCGGGGGTCTAATTTTCCAGACCTGCACCACCCTAAAAGTTAAAATAAATGTTTTATTCATAACCAATATGTTCTTAGAAACACATCCTACAATACCACTAAAATATATAGACAGGAGTCTTCAACTTGCAGGCATCCAATGTCTACAATTCCCAGCATCCCTGGATGCCTTCTGATATTGTGCTGTAGTGGAATGTTTATTTTCAAACAAATTTAGGCCCACAGGTAGAGATTCCTGGCATAGAGTACAATGAACACTTATATAATATGTCCCTACGACCCCAACTAACATAACTATGGCCTCTACTGTCCTCTACTACCTACCCATGGGCCTCTACTGTCCACAACTTCTAACTACCCATGGGCCTCAGATAATTTTAAATCTTTATCTTCAAACTATTTTCTTGTTGATCTGTGACAAGGATAGGTAACCATGATCTATCAACATCCCATAGATCATTATGCCAGAAGGATTACAAAGACCACATCGGGAAATCAAGTCAATCTCGTCGCACCCCCACGCCCGCATTTTTTGCTCCGACCTTCATCCGCCTTTCCCGCGGGCCACTTATCTGCACCCTTCATTGCACGTCGCAATGCACCAGCGACGCTGGAACCACCCCTTCCCCCCCTCCCGATGCCCTTCGATGCCGGTTCCCCTTTTCAGGTACCCACTGATTGTATGGTGTTTGACCACTGCTCTCGCTTGACAAACCCCCGCCATATGTTTTCCTCCCCAGGGTCAGACAGCATCGGTGCCAACTCAAACATGGTACCTATCCCCGCGCCCACGGAAAACACTAATCGCACAAGAACGTATCACACGCCCACACGTTCACCGCGTCCCCCTTCGCCATAACATCCCTGCCGTGCCCGCCTCTGCCTTATGCCCGGCCGCACTCTTGTCTGCGGGACCTCCAGCCTACAAGGCGGTACCATCACCCCACCTTCTGAAAGATCTTGACCTTCACACCACCCACTCACAGCCCGACTCCACACCTACACCTAGTTATCACAACACTATTGAGTCTGTAATCCCGCGCCACTTCGACAAAATGTTGATTGGGAGAATTTGCGACTGAGACCAGTTTATGGCCAGACCAGAGTAGTTTACCTATTCATTTATGATGTTAAGAGCTCGGTCCAAGGATGCCCTTCGGTTTGCCAGGTACAAGAGCATATTATCGGCATGCAAACTAATTACCTCTGTCTGGATTAGTCCTGCTATAAGTAGGTCTGCTCTCAATTTGATCGCCAGGGGTTTCTACCACTAAAAGGCATACAGCCAGGGCGAAAATGTCAGGTGGCCAATCATTTGCCATGACCTTCACCATTGGTTTGGAATATAATATCTGTAGTTATCTTATAGTTTGGACCAAATCCATAATTGCACAGTACCCGCTAAAGAAACAGACACCTGACCAAACCTAAAGCACAGGATACATCTAAACTAACTATACATCTGGTCTTGTATTCTGTATGCTGAGCCTGTAGACTTAAAGGGGAACTGTTGATTTTAAATGAAAGGTCATGTTCCTACCTTTAATAGGAGCCATCAACCACCTCTCTACGTGCTGCACAGCCAAGATATGAAGGAAAGTTAGGAGGTGGGAGGTTCTGAATCTGTGGTCACAAATACTAGTTCCTTCTTCTAATTTGTGGCTGGCACATGCTCAGTGCAGAAGTAAGCAGGAATAGATCAAGTTACAGTGATTGAAGGAGGAGTGGGAGGGGCCACAGGGGGTTTCAAGGGGACTGCAAAGGGAGGGGCTATGGGGGGGCCCATGAGGAGGAGGAGGAGACACTGGGAGAGACTGTCACGTTTCAGAGAAGGAAACAGGAAATGCGGGGATCTGGTGATGCTGCTACCATATCACACATAAAAAGAGCTAGGAAATCTGTCTGCACAAGTAAGGCAAAATGAGATCCTTCCCTGGTTTTGATATGAGAACTATTAATGCCGCTGACATAGAGGGAGGCAGTGTACCTGTGGAAAACATGGTGTTGTATAGATCTTGTAAGTAGGGAAGTATGGAATCGATACAATTCAATTGGTGGGTCATTTGTACCGGGCAACTTATGTTTTGTGAGATGTATAGTTTGTAAGATTTCAAGTTCGGTGATGGGAGCTTTTAGTTAGTAGTTGGTGGTGCTGTGAGGATAGGTGAGGGAAATTCAAAATATTGAGCTAGTCACAAATAGTCAGTGGAGTGTTGTAAAGGCATAAAGGTTTTAAATATTCTGAAAAAACCGAGCTTCCTGTGGGGGGTTGGTCATAATGGTGTTGTATGGGGTTAAAGGGACATAACTACTGGAGCCTTATGTTCATAATTGGCTAGTTAAGCCAAAGTTTCCTGCATTTTCTCCCATGTTCATAAAACATGGCTATTGTAAGTGTAGCTTTGCCTTCGCTATCAGGATTTGGTCTGTGAATTACCGTATATACTCGAGTATAAACGCGAGGTTTTCAGGCTTCAAAAAAGCCTGAAAATCTTACCTCGGTTTATACTCGAGTCAATGTTTCCCTTACCTTGTCCCGGCCGTGCGATCCGCATCCTCGCTCCACAGCCTCTGCGCATCCGGATCATGTCCTACCCGCGCCGCAAAGTGAGAGGCGCCGGGTAGTGACATCATCCGGATGCGCAGAGGCTGTGGAGAAGGATGCGGATCGCGGCCGCCGGACAAGGCAAGGAACCATTTACTTTATTTACCCAGGGACCACTAAAGTAGAAAATACATACAAATAGGAGTAAAACCTTCTTTATTTGTGCATACTGTATGCACAAATATGGAGGATTTACCCTATTTGCAAGTATTTGCCACTTAAGATGTTTGAATCTACAACTCCCAGCATGCTTTTTGGTGGGAGTTGTAGTTTTCAAACATCTTAAGTGGCAAATACTTGCAATAGGGGTAAATCCTCCTATATTTGTGCATACAGTAGCACATAAAGAAGGTTTTACTCTTATTTGAAGTATTGCAACTTAAGATGTTGAAAACTACAACTCCAGCAATAAAGCATGCTGGGGATTGTAGTTTCCAAACATCTTTAGTGGCAAATATACCCCCTCGGTTTTATACTCGGGTCAGTGTGTTTTCCTACTTTTTTCCCTAAAACTAGGTACCTCGGTTTATACTCGGACGGTTTATACTCGAGATAACGGTAGGCTTGGCATTAATCGCCGTAGACTTTTGTGTGCTTGTATAGACATGTTCTGTAACCGCTGAATGTTTCTTGACCTGGGTTATAGTGCGGGATAAGGTCATCTGGGCGTGTTACCTAAACTTTTCCCAGAATATATTGACAATGTGTCCCATTCTTCAGTTATTTATATCTTCAAGGATAAGGTGCTGCCAAAATGGTTTCAACCTCCAGTGTAGAGGGGGGGATAGGCACTGCCCCGTCACCACTAACTTTTAAGATTAGCCTGTGAAGTCAGAAGATGCTTTTTTACTTCACAGTACTTGATGATCTTGATTTATTTTTGCACTTTAATTGATTTAAAGTATATATATATAAATGGGAATACTGCTTTTTAAGATTTTTTGTTACTGTATTGTATTTACTATACAATAATCTTCTTCTGTACTTAATTACAAATTATGAATTTTTGACTGATTGTAAAAATAAAATATTTCATGTATATTTTGAATGCTATATCTGATATATATTGTTTTAAGAGTGCCGGGGTTGTGGGTCTCCCCTGTGAGAGTCTTTACACAACCAGATATAGCAAACCTTGAACATTTACAAATATACAGCGTTAACGGTAGTTGCTTTATAAATACCTTTGCAAAGGTTAACAGTTTTCTCCTACTCTGCATGAGCACACTCTCCTATATAAGCTGATCCTATTCACTGCTCTCTCTGATTGGCAGGTGTGTAAACTGTTACATGCAGGTTAGCATAGGTTAAATGGTGATACATAAAAAAGGAACATAGATATTAAGAACAGACTACACTAGAAAGCAGCACTGACATCACAATTTTCACAAATATTATACAAATCATTTCTACACTAAAAGGCTGAGGTAAGAGACATATGGTTTTAGGGCAAGGCCACGCTAACGCACACAATTGCGGCATGCGATTTTGGTTAAAATGACATCGCAGGAACGACAAAATTCCACGATTTCCATTGTGTTTTGCGTACACCATTTTATTACGCATTTTTATTATTTTAAATTACAAAAACGCATGCGAAAAAACATGGAACAAGGCGCGACAAGAAATTTTCAGGAGATTCAATAAGAGTTCTTATCGTTTAAAATAGTGCTAATTTTGCCCCAACCAACCAAATCTTATTTAACATTTGAAAGCTCACATCTGATTGGTTGGGGCAAAATTGCACCATTTTAAACAATAAGGACTTTAATTGAATAACCCTGTTTGTGCGTTATGTGGGGCCTCAGCCTTACTAAGTGAAAATTATAGGATCTGTGGAGCTGCCATTGTTTATAGGTTTCTTTAAAAGGTGTAAAACCTCATTCGAATGCAATGAATATCATAATGTTAAAATCAGCACGATAATCTTAAATCCAGATTTATCAATATGTTGGTGAGTAGTACATGAAATAGAATCATTGTGCTATCCAATTCAAATCACATGCATGCTATATTTCCATTAGTGAACAAAGCCATCAAGTCAATGTCTTTGTACACGCAAGATCATTTTCCTATCATACGCACTACAGATTGTTAAGCCCATTTAAAACTACATAATTGGGTGAAAATTTCCACATCTGATCCACTTTTCTGCCTATTTGGTAAAAAAATTGGCAGAATAATTTTTGAGCAAAAAAAAAAAATCAACCCCAAATTAAACCCATCTATACCATCCCCTTCTTTTCTAAAAAAATTAAATTATTTGTTCATATTTTTTTTGAACAAATGATTACATTTCCATTATTATTTCACGAAATTAAAAAGATTTTTTTGGAGTAATAACCTTGTCTTTTTTTTGTCATATTTACAATGATTTTTTTTGGAAATTTTGTAATCACCAAATTGTAACTGAAAAACAACAGACTAATAATAAGTGCGAGCATCATAGTTTAAGAAACAATATTATAATAAAATTACAATATGGTTTTAGAATAGTTATTGAATTATGGCTTGTGCAATTTCCACATATACCACTGCACTTATTAATATTTCTCTGTTCTTTCTAGGAACAAATTATTTCCTGAATCTACTATAAGGAATATCATGTACCAGATACTTCAAGGGCTTGCATATATACATAAATACGGTACGTCTTTGTAATGATGTTTTTATCAACTAAATTTTGCTATATTTTTTAAACACCATTATTGTAATGTTATATTCTAGACAGCTGTAAATAAGCATGGAAGAAAACTATTGCACTGCAGACTTTCATTAAATTAATTAGGTTTATTAAAGTAACATCTTGGTGTAACAGCACATTCCTCCGACAGATATATAGGTACAAAGCAACTATTTTCTTTTATAATCTAGTTCTACCTAACCACAACAAAAAGTGAAAATAAAATGACCACAAAAGCAGTTATTGTAGTACATATTTTGTACTGAGGTGCTGCACCACATATGTACAAAATTCTTGAACATGTTGAGAATTTCTTTTAATGCCATCGGTTTTATATTTATTTGTTTCAAATTTTTCTTTAGCATACCAGTTTTAAAGGGTATGTCCACCTCCAACATAATCCCCCCCACTACTGGCCCCATTGTGTAGTGTAGTTTAATCCTTACCTTACATCCCAGCTCCATCTGGTTCTTCTTCTATCCACCCCTAAAGTCCCAAAATGCCCACCAGGAGTACTGCAGAGTCTATATAGGACTCTGCCTCCTGTCTCCCCTCCGGGAAAGTTTGGCATGCGCACTGCAGCCCTTCTCTCCCTCCCGATTTAGATTCCCTCCCTCTAGCGTAAAACATTTTTTATATATTCTCCCTGTCCCCCATCCCCAACCGCTATAGTTTTAAGTTCAGAAGTGCCCCAAATATTACTTACCTCCCTCTTCCTCCCCGCACTGACTCCCGGCAGCCGCGTCCGTGATTGGCTGCCGCTCAGCCAATCACAGACGCGACTGCCGGTCCCGCCCCCCTGCTTGCATTTTCTCGCAAGCAGTGGGCCTGGCAGTGGCGGCGGAAGAAGAGGGAAGGTAAGTAATATTTGGGCACTTTCTGAACTTAAAACTATAGCGGTTGGGGCTTGGGGACAGGGAGATATTATATAAAAAAAATTTAAGAAGGGTGGACATGCCCTTTAAATCCTCAAGAGACCATGCAGTAGGTTTAAGGATGTGTACACCCATTTCTATTTTAGCCTCAGGGGACCCAGGCACACTGGGCTTATGTTCCTACCCCAAGGAGTGGACACTTTAAATTCTTAAGAAATGAGGCTCCAGCCTTGCCCATAGCACCTGGGAACCGGAAGCCGCCTCCAGTTTAGGTGTTCGCTCAGGAGCACGATCACCAGGGCACCTCTGTGCACATGAAAAGGGTTGTACGTGACCATGGAGAGGTTGCCTAACACTGCGCAAGGTGACAGGAGGCTCCCCCTCTCTGCAAAAGGGTAACATGCCACCACCGTGCCCCTGTTAACCAGAGCTGCTTGACCAGCTGGCAAAAAGGGGGCGAGCTTTATCTTACAGCTCCACATGGCGTGGCCATTTTGGAGACAGCTCATGTAGAGAAAACACAAATTTTCAGCCCACAATGATCTGATCGTCAGAGCTAACCTTCCACCACTCAGCTAGAAGCTGTTAATCTATTAGTGGAGGAGGAGTATATCAGAGGAAAGCGAAATAGACCCAGACACTATAGCCGATGGTTTCCAATCATCCATAGATACGGATGCCCTTATTAAGGAAGTTATAGAGATCTTAAATATTCTGCTACAGACCCACAGCAGGAACCCACAGCACTTCTCTTCTCCAGATGGAAAAAAAATGTTACATGTTTTCCGCTCATGAGCAACTCGAGAAGTGGATCGTTTCTGACGAGTGGTCAGTTACAGAAAAACATTAAAACTTAATCAGGAGTTCCACAACTATTTTCCATTTCCTAATCAAATGTGAATCATTGGTCTTGCCTGCCCATAGTCGACTCTCCAGTGGCTAGGCTATCAAGAGCGCAACTGTCCCACTTTTGGAGGCAGTGACCTCTAAAGATACTTTAGACCGCCGCTCTGAGGTTTTTTTAAAAACCTCTTTTACTTCAGCAGGAACAGCATTGAGTGATGTTTTCGCCTTAGCATGGTGGCAAAAAGCTCAGATGTCTGGTTTCAAGACCTTACTTTTGAATGCCAACAAGACCCATCAAAGATCCATTTAATCGCTAACACAGCTTAGAGATGCTGTAACATATATTGGGGATGCCGCACTAGAATTGGTCATTAATAACCTGCACTACTGCAACAGTCACTGCACGAGAAGGGTCCTTGGCTTAAGGCTTGGGCGGTAGATGCGGCCTCTAAGAAGGCCATAATTAATTTACCATTTGCAGGACACCTCCTGTTTGGCCCAGAAATGGACAGTATTATTGCCCGGTAACTGGTCTTGTTTCTTCAAAACAAGACCAGTTGTCTCGGTCCTTTTGTCCCTTTTGGACATCCAGACCATGCCACGACCCCCCCTCCATGTCTGCCCTCAAGACCTAGGGGTTCATGAACTTATGGAAAAGAACATTCAGGGGACTGGAACACAATCTAAACAATCCTTACTATCCCCCAGCTCAGGTGGGAGGATGCCTGCACTTTTTCCTACACAATGGTACACCTGACTATGGATGCCTGGACTTAACGTGTGTTAGAACACAGTTACAGGATCGAGTTTAGCACCAGACCGCCACCTCATTTTCTTTCCTCCAGGTTCCCAAGGTGTCCCATAAAAGAAAAGCGCTAGACCAGGCGATTTTCCCTTCTAGCGGCACAAGGGATTGCCCCCATTCCACAACCTCAGAGATCTGGGGTTTTACTCAAACCTGTTCCTAGTGCCCAAGAAGGAAGGACTCTTCAGACTAGTACTGGATTAAACTGCCACGTTCAGAAGTTCCACTTTAAAATGGAGTCACTTTGGTGGTCATTCTGACTTAAGAAAGAGGAGACTTTCCTAGCATTACTGGATATCAAAGATGCATATCTCCATATCCCCATTTGGCCAGGCCATCACAAATTTCTCCCATTTGGTCTAGCATCAGCGCCTTGTTATTTACCAAATCATGGCATGCCAGGCAGCATTCATACGCCTCCAGAACTTCATCTTCATGCCATGCCTGGACGACATCCTGATCAAGGCCCCTTCTCACACGCTTGCGCAAACCCAGGTAGCCAAGTCATCAACATCCTAACCCATTCAGATGGATCCTCAATTTATCAAAATCCTCTCTCCTACCATCTCAAGGATGTCCTTCTTCCGCAAGATAAAGCGATAAACTTCCAGACGATGGCAGGACATGCCATGTCCAGTAATCAAGCCATGAGACGTATAGGCAAGATGGTGTCTTCGGCAGAAGCGATCCCATGTGGAAATTCCACCTATGGCTCTAAAGAGACTCGTCTTGAGATCTGGGACAATTCCCTCCCTCTCTGGACTTTCCCTTGCTCCTTCCGTTACACATCAGGCAGTCACAGTACTGGTGGACTCACCAGTCACAGCACCTTCTACAGGGCAAGGGATTTTGTCTCCCGTCCTGGAGGTAGTCACCACAGGGGGGCCCTATAAAGGTGGGCAGACACAGGGTCAGCGATCGCCCGAGGAGACTACACTACCCATCAACATCCTGTAGCTCCAAACCACGCAATGCCCGCGCTCTTTGGGCCACCTTCCGAATGGAAAGTATTCCAAATTCATCGGACAATGCCCACAGTGGCATACCTAAACCACCAAGGAAGCATGCGCAGCAACATGGCCATGGAAGAGACGCAACAGATTTGTCCTGCTTAGGGAAAAGAGACAGAGATAGGGATACAAATAGACAAACCCCTTTAAGGTAATTAATATATAAAACCCCTTTATGTGCAAATAGGGAGAGGTAGATACTATAAAGGTAACTAGTAATATACTGGTATATCCTAAAGTAGTAGTGAGTAATTGAGTAGTTAATTTGTGTATATATATATATATATATATATATATTATATATATATATTATATATATTATATTATATTATATATTATATATATAGTTCAGACCAAATGGTAGGCACACAGTAAAACAGGAATAAAGGGATTAGACACCCTGGTGCTACTAGAGATAATTAATCAGTCCATATGAAGCTTAGTGCACTCGGTAATTTTCCAAAGATTATTTATTGTGCAAATAGCATAACAGCAATGTTGCGCTCTTTTCTAGAGCCTTTTCAAGCCAGTCTTGAAAGGGCTCTAGAAAAGAGCCGAAACGTTGCTGTATGCTATTTGCACAATAAATAATCTTTGGAAAATTACCCTGAGTGCACTAAGCTTCATATGGACTGTGTATGTTGTATTATATTATATATAATATATATATATATATATAATATATATATAATATATTATATAATGTGTGTGTGTGTATATATATATATTATGTAACATACCGTATATACTCGAGTAAGCCGACTCGGGTATAAGCCGAGGTACCCATTTTGCCTCCAAAATTAGAAAAACATGATTGACTCGAGTATAAGCCAAGGGTATACAGTAACCCTAATACCTTCCACTGTAGATGTTTTGAAACTACAACTCCCAGCATGCTTGGTTGCTGGGAGTTGTAGTTTCCAACCACCTATAGAGAAAGGTATGGGGGTTACTGTATGGCATACTGTCCCCACCCTAATACCTTTCCACTGTAGATGTTTGAACTACACTCCCAGCATGCTTGGTTGCTGGGAGTTGTATTTCCAACCACCTATAGTAGAAAGGTATTGCTGCATGGCATACTGTCCCCCCAGTCCCCCCCCGCTCACTTACCGTACCTGGTCTTCAGTCTTCATCTCTCTGCGGCTGCCGCAATCCAGAAGCAGCCGCGAGTCAGGCCGGCAGTTCCCAGTTACTGCTTCGCGGCTGCGCGATGACGTCATCCCGCCACCGTGCGCGATGACATCATCGCACTGTGAAGAACTACTGGGAACTGCCGGCCTGACTCGCGGCTGCTTCTGGATTGAAGGTAAGTGTCTATTGACTCGAGTATAAGCCGAGGCAAGGGGTTTTTAGGTTGATTTTTAACTAAAACCTCGGCTTATACTCGAGTATATACGGTATATATAATATTAATATCATCTCCCAACACAAGCACTCAGCGGGTCTTGAAATCAGAATACTTTTCAGAACTTCTACGCGTTTCAACCCACCAGGGTCGTCGTCAGGACTAATATAGTATATATATATATAGAAACCCGATTCTTCCACTTTTCATATATATATATATACTTATATTTAGTCCTGACGACGACCCTGGTGGGTTGAAACGCGTAGACGTTCTGAATAAAGTATTCTGATTTCAAGACCCGCTGAGTGCTTGTGTTTGGGAGATGATATATATATATTATATATACCGTATATACTCGAGTATAAGCCGAGGTTTTTAGGTTTAAAAATCAACCTAAAAACCCCTTGCCTCGGCTTATACTCGAGTCAATAGACACTTACCTTCAATCCAGAAGCAGCCGCGAGTCAGGCCGGCAGTTCCCAGTACTGCTTCGCGGCTGCGCGATGACGTCATCCCGCCACCGTGCGCGATGACATCATTGCGCAACTGTGAAGAACTACTGGGAACTGCCGGCCTGACTCGAGGCGCTTCTGGTTGCGGCAGCCGGCAGGAGATGAAGACTGAAGACCAGGTACGGTAAGTGAGCTGGGGGACTGGGGGGAGGGACTGGGGGGAAGTATGCCATGCAGCAATACCTTTCTAACTATAGAGTGGTTGGAAACTACAACTCCAGCAACCAAGCATGCTGCGGGTTTGTAGTTTCCAAACATCTACAGTGGAAAGGTATTAGGGTTACTGTATACCCTTGGCTTATACTCGAGTCAATCATGGTTTTCTAATTTTGGCGGCAAAAATGGGTACCTCGGCTTATACTCGGGTCGGCTTATACTCGGGTCGGCTTATACTCGAGTATATACGGTATTATATATAATATATATATAATACCACACACATTATATATATATATATATATATATATATATATATATATATTATACACACACAGTCCATATGAGCTTAGTGCACTCAGGGTAATTTCCAAAGATTATTTATTGTGCAAATAGCATAACGCAACGTTTCGGCTCTTTTCAGAGCCCTTTCAAGACTGCTTGAAAGACTCTAGAAAAGAGCCGAAACTGCTGTTATGCTATTTGCACAATAAATAATCTTTGGAAAATTACAGAGTGCACTAAGCTTCATATGGACTGTATTAATTATCTCTAGTAGCACCAGGGTGTCTAATCCCTTTATACCTGTTTTTACTGTGTGCCTACCATTTGGTCGAACTATATATATATATATATATCTATATATATATATATATACACAATTAACTACTCAATTACTCACTACTACTTTAGGATATACCAGTATATCTACTAGTTACCTTTATATGTATCTACCTCTCCCTATTTGCACAATAAAGGGGTTTTATATATTAATTACCTTAAAGGGGTTTGTCTATTTGTATCCCTATCTCTGTCTCTTTTCCCTAAGCAGGACAATATCTGTTGCGTCTCTTCCATGGCCATGTTGCTGCGCATGCTTCCTTGGTGGTTTAGGTATGCCACTGCTGTGGCATTGTCCGATGAATTTGGACATACTTTCCTATTCGGAAGGTGGCCCAAAAGAGCCGGGCATTGCGAATGGTTTGGAGCTACAGGATGTTGATGGGTAGTGTAGTCTCCTCGGGCGATCGCTGACCCTGTGTCTTGCCCACCTCTTATAGGGCCCCCCTGTGGTGACTACCCTCCAGGACGGGAGACAAAATCCCTTGCCCTGTAGAAGGTGCTGTGACTGGTGAGTCCACCAGTACTGTGACTGCCTGATGTGTAACGGAAGGAGCAAGGGAAAGTCCAGAGAGGGAGGGAACTTGTCCCAGTATCTCAAGACGAGTCTCTTTAGAGGCCATAGGTGGAATTTCCTACATGGGATCGCTTCTGCCGAAGACACCATCTTGCCTATACGTCTCATGGCTTGATTACTGGACATGGCATGTCCTGCCATCGTCTGGAAGTTTATCGCTTTATCTTGCGGAAGAAGGACATCCTCTGAGATGGTAGGAGAGAGGATTTTGATAAATTGAGGATCCATCTGAATTGGGTTAGGATGTTGATGCACTTGGCTACCTGGGTTTGCGCAAGCGTGTGAGAAGGGGCCTTGATCAGGATGTCGTCCAGGCATGGCATGAAGATGAAGTTCTGGAGGCGTATGAATGCTGCCTGGCATGCCATGATTTTGGTAAATAACCAAGGCGCTGATGCTAGACCAAATGGGAGAAATTTGTGATGGCCTGGCCAAATGGGGATATGGAGATATGCATCTTTGATATCCAGTAATGCTAGGAAAGTCTCCTCTTTCTTAAGTCAGAATGACCAACCAAAGTGACTCCATTTTAAAGTGGAACTTCTGAACGTGGCAGTTTAATCCAGTACTAGTCTGAAGAGTCCTTCCTTCTTGGGCACTAGGAACAGGTTTGAGTAAAACCCGCAGAATCTCTGAGGTTGTGGAATGGGGGCAATCCCTTGTGCCGCTAGAAGGGAAAATCGCCTGGTCTAGCGCTTTTCTTTTTATGGGACACCTTGGGAACCTGGAGGAAAGAAAATGAGGTGGCGGTCTGGTGCTAAACTCGATCCTGTAACTGTGTTCTAACACACGTTAAGTCCAGGCATCCATAGTCAGGTGTATCCATTGTGTAAGGAAAAAGTGCAGGCATCCTCCCACCTGAGCTGGGTGATAGTAAGGATTGTTTAGATTGTGTTCCAGATCCCCTGAATGTTCCTTTTCCATAAGTTCATGAACCCCTAGGTCTTGAGGGCAGACATGGAGGGGGGGTCGTGGCATGGTCTGGATGTCCAAAAGGGACAAAAGGACCGAGACAATCTGGTCTTGTTTTGAAGAAACAAGACCAGTTACCTGGGCAATAATACTGTCCATTTCTGGGCCAAACAGGAGGTGTCCTGCAAATGGTAAATTAATTATGGCCTTCTTAGAGGCCGCATCTTCCGCCCAAGCCTTAAGCCAAGGACCCTTCTCGTAGCAGTGACTGTTGCAGTAGTGCAGGTTATTAATCTGACCAATTCTAGTGCGGCATCCCCAATATATGTTACAGCATCTCTAAGCTGTCTGTTAGCGATTAAATGGATCTTTGATGGGTCTTGTTGGCATTCAAAAGTAAGGTCTTGAAACCAGACATCTGAGCTTTTTGCCACCCATGCTAAGGCGAAAACCATCCTCAATGCTGTTCCTGCTGAAGTAAAAGAGGTTTTTAAAAAAACCTCAGAGCGGCGGTCTAAAGTATCTTTAGAGGTCACTGCCTCCAAAAGTGGGACAGTTGTCGCTCTTGATAGCCTAGCCACTGGAGAGTCGACTATGGGCAGGCAAGACCAATGATTCACATTTGATTTAGGAAATGGAAAATAGTTGTGGAACTCCTGATTAAGTTTTAATGTTTTTTCTGTAACTGACCACTCGTCAGAAACGATCCACTTCTCGAGTTGCTCATGAGACGGAAAACATGTAACATTTTTTTTCCATCTGGAGAAGAGAAGTGCTGTGGGTTCCTGCTGTGGGTCTGTAGCAGAAATATTTAAGATCTCTATAACTTCCTTAATAAGGGCATCCGTATCTATGGATGATTGGAAACCATCGGCTATAGTGTCTGGGTCTATTTCGCTTTCCTCTGAATACTCCTCCTCCACTAATAGATTAACAGCTTCTAGCTGAGTGGTGGAAGGTTAGCTCTGATGATCAGATCATTGTGGGCTGAAAATTTGTGTTTTCTCTACATGAGCTGTCTCCAAAATGGCCACCGCCATGTGGAGCTGTAAGATATAAGCTCTGCCCCCTTTTTGCCAGCTGGTCAAGCAGCTCTGGTTAACAGGGGCACGGTGGTGGCATGT
Source organism: Hymenochirus boettgeri (assembly GCA_019447015.1). NCBI lineage: Eukaryota > Metazoa > Chordata > Amphibia > Anura > Pipidae > Hymenochirus > Hymenochirus boettgeri. The sequence continues at coordinate 177,007,598 of CM033473.1, forward strand.
TACCCTTTTGCAGAGAGGGGAGAGCCTCCTGTCACCTTGCGCAGTGTTAGGCAACCTCTCCATGGTCACGTACAACCCTTTTCATGTGCACAGAGGTGCCCTGGTGATCGTGCTCCTGAGCGAACACCTAAACTGGAGGCGGCTTCCGGTGCCCAGGTGCTTATGGGCAAGGCTGGAGCCTCATTTCTTAAGAATTTAAAGTGTCCACTCCTTGGGGTAGGAACATAAGCCCAGTGTGCCTGGGTCCCCCTGAGGCTAAAATAGAAATGGGTGTACACATCCTTTAAACCTACTGCATGGTCTCTTGAGGATTTAAAGGGCATGTCCACCCTTCTTAAATTTTTTTTATATAATATTCTCCCTGTCCCCCAAGCCCCAACCGCTATAGTTTTAAGTTCAGAAAGTGCCCCAAATATTACTTACCTTCCCTCTTTCCTCCGCCGCACTGCCAGGCCCACTGCTTGCGAGAAAATGCAAGCAGGGGGGCGGGACCGGCAGTCGCGTCTGTGATTGGCTGAGCGGCAGCCAATCACGGACGCGGCTGCCGGGAGTTCAGTGCGGCGGAGGAAAGAGGGAAGGTAAGTAATATTTGGGGCACTTTCTGAACTTAAAACTATAGCGGTTGGGGATGGGGGGACAGGGAGAATATTATATAAAAATGTTTTTACGCTAGAGGGAGGGAATCTAAATCGGGAGGGAGAGAAGGGCTGCAGTGCGCATGCCAAACTTCTCCCGGAGGGGAGACAGGAGGCAGAGTCCTATATAGACTCTGCAGTACTCCTGGTGGGCATTTTGGGACTTTAGGGGTGGATAGAAGAAGAACCAGATGGAGCTGGGATGTAAGGTAAGGATTAAACTACACTACACAATGGGGCCAGTAGTGGGGGGGATTATAGTTTTGGAGGTGGACATACCCTTTAAAACTGGTATGCTAAAGAAAAATTTGAAACAAATAAAATATAAAACCGATTGGCATTAAAAGAAATTCTCAACATGTTCAAGAATTTTGTACATATGTGGTGCAGCACCTCAGTACAAAATATGTACTACAATAACTGCTTTTGTGGTCATTTTATTTTCACTTTTTTGTTGTGGTTCAGGTAGAACTAGATATATAAAAGAAAATAGTTGCTTTGTACCTATATATCTGTCGGAGGAATGTGCTGTTACACCAAGATGTTACTTTAATAAACCTAATTAATTTAATGAAAGTCTGCAGTGCAATAGTTTTCTTCCATGCTTATTTACAGCTGTCTAGAATATAACATTACAATAATGGTGTTTAAAAAATATATAGCAAAATTTAGTTGATAAAAACATCATTACAAAGACGTACCGTATTTATGTATATATGCAAGCCCTTGAAGTATCTGGTACATGATATTCCTTATAGTAGATTCAGGAAATAATTTGTTCCTAGAAAGAAACAGAGAAATATTAATAAGTGCAGTGGTATATGTGGAAATTGCACAAGCCATAATTCAAATAACTATTCCTAAAACCATATTGTAATTTTATTATAATATTGTTTCTTAAACTATGATGCTCGCACATTATTATTAGTCTGTTGTTTTTCAGTTACAATTTGGGTGATTACAAAATTTCCAAATTAAAAATCATTGTAAATATGACAAAAAAAAGACAAGGTTATTACTCCAAAAAAATCTTTTTAATTTCGTGAAATAATAATGGAAATGTAATCATTTGTTCAAAAAAAATATGAACAAATAATTTAATTTTTTTTAGAAAAGAAGGGGATGGTATAGATGGGTTTAAATTTGGGGTTGATTTTTTTTTTTTTGCTCAAAAATTATTCTGCCAATTTTTTTACCAAAATAGGCAGAAAAGTGGATCAGATGTGGAAATTTTCACCCAATTATGTAGTTTTTAAATGGGCTTAACAATCTGTAGTGCGTATGATAGGAAAATGATCTTGCGTGTACAAAGACATTGACTTGATTGGCTTTGTTCACTAATGGAAATATAGCATGCATGTGATTTGAATTGGATAGCACAATGATTCTATTTCATGTACTACTCACCAACATATTTATAAATCTGGATTTAAGATTATCGTGCTGATTTTAACATTGTGATATTCATTGCATTCGAAATGCAGGTTTTACACCTTTTAAAGAAACCTATAATACAATGGCAGCTCCACAGATCCTATAATTTTCACTTAGTAAGGCTGAGGCCCCACTATAACGCACAAACAGGGTTATTCAATTAAAGTCCTTATTGTTTAAAATGGTGCTAATTTTGCCCCAACCAATCAGATGTGAGCTTTCAAATGTTAAATAAGATTTGGTTGGTTGGGGCAAAATTAGCACTATTTTAAACGATAAGAACTCTTATTGAATCTCCCTGAAAATTTCTTGTCGCGCCTTGTTCCATGTTTTTTCGCATGCGTTTTTGTAATTTAAAATAATAAAAATGCGTAATAAAATGGTGTACGCAAAACACAATGGAAATCGTGGGAATTTTGTCGTTCCTGCGATGTCCATTTTAACCAAAATCGCATGCGCAATTGTGTGCGTTAGCGTGGCCTTGCCCTAAAACCATATGTCTCTTACCTCAGCCTTTTAGTGTAGAAATGATTTGTATAATATTTGTGAAAATTGTGATGTCAGTGCTGCTTTCTAGTGTAGTCTGTTCTTAATATCTATGTTCCTTTTTTATGTATCACCATTTAACCTTATGCTAACCTGCATGTAACAGTTTACACACCTGCCAATCAGAGAGAGCAGTGAATAGGATCAGCTTATATAGGAGAGTGTGCTCATGCAGAGTAGGAGAAAACTGTTAACCTTTTGCAAAGGTATTTATAAAGCAACTACCTGTTAACGCTGTATATTTGTAAATGTTCAAGGTTTGCTATATCTGGTTGTGTAAAGACTCTCACAGGGGAGACCCACAACCCCGGCACTCTTAAAACAATATATATCAGATATAGCATTCAAAAATATACATGAAATATTTTATTTTTACGATCAGTCAAAAATTCATAATTTGTAATTAAGTACAGAAGAAGATTATTGTATAGTAAATACAATAAAGTAACAAAAAATCTTAAAAAGCAGTATTCCCATTTATATATAGTTATACTTTAAATCAATATAAAGTGCAAAAATAAATCAAGATCATCAAGTACTGTGAAGTAAAAAAGCGTCTTCTGACTTCACAGGCTTATCTTAAAAGTTAGTGGTGACGGGGCACAGTGCCTATCCCCCCCTCTACACTGGAGGTTGAAACCATTTTGGCAGCACCTTATCCTTGAAGATATTAACATAACTGAAGAATGGGACACATTGTCAATATTATTCAGGGAAAAGTTTAGGTAACACGCCCAGATGACCTTATCCCGCACTATAACCCAGGTCAAGAACCATTCAGCGGTTACAGAACATGCTTCTATACAAGCACACAAAAGTCTACGGCGATGAAGTTCCAAGCCTAATTCACAGACCAAATCCTGATAGCGAAGGCAAAGCTACACTTACAAATAGCCATGTTTTATGAACATGGGAGAAAATGCAGGAAACTTTTGGCTTAACTAGCCAATTATGAACATAAGGCTCCAGTAGTTATCTCCCTTTAACCCCATACAACACCATTATGACCACCCCCCCCACAGGAAGCTCAGTTTTTTTCAGAATATTTAAAACCTTTATGCCTTTACAACACTCCACTGACTATTTGTGACTAGCTCAATATTTTGAATTTCCCTCACCTATCCTCACAGCACCACCAACTACTAACTAAAAGCTCCCATCACCGAACTTGAAATCTTACAAACTATACTACATCTCCACAAACATAAGTTGCCCGGTACAAATGACCCACCAATTGAATTGTATCGATCCATACTTCCCTACTTACAAGATCTATACAACACCATGTTTTCCACAGGTACACTGCCTCCCTCTATGTCAGCGGCATTAATAGTTCTCATATCAAAACCAGGGAAGGATCTCATTTTGCCTTACTTGTGCAGACAGATTTCCTAGCTCCTTTTTATGTGTGATATGGTAGCAGCAATCACAGATCCCCTGCATTTCCTGTTTCCTTCTCTGAAACCATGTGACAGTCTCTCTTCCCAGTGTCTCCTCCTCCTCCTCATGGGCCCCCCATAGCCCCTCCCTTTGCAGTCCCCTTGAAACCCCCTGTGGCCCCTCCCACTCCTCCTTCAATCACTGTAACTTGATCTATTCCTGCTTACTTCTGCACTGAGCATGTGCCAGCCACAAATTAGAAGAAGGAACTAGTATTTGTGACCACAGATTCAGAACCTCCCACCTCCTAACTTTCTCTTCATATCTTGGCCTGTGCAGCACGTAGAGAGGTGGTTGATGGCTCCTATTAAAGGTAGGAACATGATCTTTCATTTAAAATCAACAGTTCCCCTTTAAGTCTACAGGCTCAGCATACAGAAATACAGACCAGATGTATAGTTAGTTTAGATGTATCCTGTGCTTTAGGTTTGGTCGGGTGTCTGTTTCTATAGCGGGTACTGTGCAATTATGGATTTGGTCCAAACTATAAGATAACTACAGATATTATATTCCAAACCAATGGTGAAGGTCATGGCAAATGATTGGCCACCTGACATTTTCGCCCTGGCTGTATGCCTTTTAGTGGTAGAACCCCTGGTGATCAAATTGAGAGCAGACCTACTTATAGCAGGACTTAATCCAGACAGAGGTAATTAGTTTGCATGCCGATAATATGCTCTTGTACCTGGCAAACCGAAGGGCATCCTTGGACCGAGCTCTTAACATCATAAATGAATAGGTAAACTACTCTGGTCTGGCCATAAACTGGTCTCAGTCGCAAATTCTCCCAATCAACAGTTTTCCGTGTAACTAGAACAGTTCCCACAGCCCTTTCATTATAACTAGTGAGATCAAATGTCTAAGAATCATAAGATTCCTTCATGATTACCCCACACCTAACATGAAACCTTTCATACAATTGATCTAACAATGCTACAAATCCCCGACACTCACAAATAACCTGACTTCACTTACTTCCCGGTGCCAAGGAGGATTAAGTTTGCCCCCCTTAACACACCCGCTTCTAACCCAGGCCTTTAAAAGGTCTAAAAAACTAGACTTCTTAAACTAGGTGCCGCTCCCCAATACAAGCAAATACCCCTAACCCCAATCTCCCAGAATTTTTCCCTATTCCAGCTCCTTAACAATGGTATTAATATGGGGTAACTAGAACTTCCTATTTACTTGATGAAAACAAATTTAAAACATATGAGCAAATCCGCCAGGACTACAAACTCCCTAATGATATGTTTTTGAGATATATACAGCTTAGACACACTGTTCAGACCCAATTCCGAGAGTACTTCTTGGAATTAACCCAATACCCACCATGCTCAGAAATAGCTCTTCAGCCACATTAATTTCCAGGCTGTACCTAGCTCTTATTGCCCCATGGGTGTAGTCTGAAACACTATGCAATTGGCAATCTTAGGCAATGGAAGTTGTCCCCATGAATGAGGAGTAATGGTCTGAAGCCCTAGAGTCATGCAAACTGGTTTCCCCTAAAGCCTCGGACAGATTAACACAAATATTTGTTGTGACAGAGCATATTTGACCCCAATACAGGTTGCCAAATACAAACCTGAACACAGCTCTCTTTGACCAAAATGCCAACAATCCTCGGGTACTTTCTGCCAATATGAAATAGGCCTGCACACATATTTAGGGTAACTGGCAACACATTTTTACATTCTTGTATGACCATATGGACTAACCAATGGGCCCTGACCCTAAAGTTTGTTTACTTACCATAGTTGAACACCTGCTAGTGGATAAATTCCATAGGATATTTATAACTGAATTTATAACTAGCAAATAAATAGATAGTTAGAATGTGGATGCAAGCTACAATCCTTTTATTTACCCAACAGAAACAGAAATGTATGGAAACACAAAATGTATGTACACTGATCATAGTAAAATATGGGCCAGATGGTAAGACTACCTAATTACGTGTGACAAGTGCTTAATATGTTACACCACATTCCCTCCCCCACCGCCAGCTTCATTGTCATTTCCATATCCCTACAGCTCTGTTGTTTGTATAAGTTCCTACCCTCCAACATTTACTTTTATTTAAACGAGAAATGCATTGCACAGATCTGTGCACATTGCACTCTGCAACACTAAAATGATAGTAGGGCTACTGTGCAAAATAGTGAAGGCTCTATGCACCTCTCAGCATGTTCTGTGTTTTAATATATGGTAGCAACCTAAGGGGATGGGGGGGGAATCCCACACCTGCAGAATATTAAATTAAAGGAGAATGAACTCACCCCCCCCCCCACACACATTGAAGTTTGAGTTAGAAAGTATTTGCCTCAGCAACTTTCTCAGCATTGAAGATTCCATTCCATTTCCCCTTGCTTGCCAGTACTTTTGCCTTCATTACATTATCTGCGTAAGTGCGATTTTTTACTCCCACCTCTTAACCCCTATGATGTAAGAATATATTAAATCATTAATATTCAAATAGCAGAATTGTCGGGGTAGTGCAGAGAGATTCACTGATTAACACTTTCCTAGTAGCAGTGTTGTAGAGTGAAGATCTCTAGCTTTCCCTGTTAGCTGCAGCAAAATTAGTGGAAAGTGTACCTTTTTAAAGGGAAATGTTGAAGGGTAGGAAGAGTGTGTTTTTGTTTATTGTGTATATACAGAAACAAAAAGATCCAAATGTACTGTGGCACACTGCTGTTGGCTGGTTAGCCAGACAAGTTAGTAGGTGCAATCCTCTCAGCCCCTACTTCCAGGGCTCCATAAACCAAGCAAGGTATAAAGTAGAGGAGCACACTACTTCAGTGAAAACGTCTTTATTTTAGTGCAAAAACGGCATACAACGTTTCGGGACACTGGGCCCCTTCCTCAGAAACAACATGGTGCAGAGCTGTAGGGAGAGGATAATGAAGTAAACCTGATCTTAGCACAGTTCTGTGCAATGCATTTCTCAATAGTGTACAGATTAAAAGGTAATGTTGGAGGGTAGAAAATCAGTGCAGCTCTGCTAATTACAGAGCCCCTGACCATTTACCTATTAACTGGAACACTATTGAGAATTGCATTGTACATTCTGTACAGATTTCAAGTTAATTCGTTGTCCTCCCCATGCAATTCTGCCCTATCAGGCCTATGTAATCTTCTTATTAAAAATGCTTCTAATTTTCCCCCAACTGATCAGATGTTTTTTTTAACACTTATTGTAAGTTATCATGACATTAAGGCTTCTGTTTACCACTGCAGCTGTAAATGAGCCCATTTGTCTGGTAAAGGATGTTAGGAGGTCCTTTTTTGAATTGGACCTGAAAATACACAACATAGTAACATAGTAATTGAGGTTGAATAGAGATATACGTCCATCAAGTCCACCATTTTCACCCTCCTTTTTAACCCTACCTAATGGTTGATCCAGAGGAAGGCAAAAAAAAAACCCAGCTAAACAGAGGGGGAAAATTCCTTCCTGACTTCAAATGGCAAGCTATGAAATAAACAATATAGTGCTAGAAATCTTACATACCGATCTTTCATTAGCTGGTAGAGGTTTTCCTTCATGTATTCAAATACAAAGTACAAGTGATCATTTTCTCTGATTACTTCCTTTAGTTTAATAACATTGGCATGATTTAGTTTCTTCAGTGACTTAAAAGAATGAAAAAACAGTATAAGAAAGAAAATAAAATACATTTTAATCCTGTATCAGCATTCTATTATATATATATCCCTTATATTATATAAATAAATGTATATTTTTACGGAGATTGCATTGAGTTTTTAGGAGCAACTAATTAGGTGGGGGTATATAACACTATTACACGTAGGAAGGGTCTATATGTATGTGTTTAACTATTACTATTTAATTAAAATCACCATAAGAAATAACAATATACAAAGTATAGTACTACTACCTACTACTGAATTACAAAACAAGTGATATACTGTGATAAACTTACTTTTCTGGACACCCCTAAGTTTGAATGGAAAACTCAAAATGATAGGTTAAGACACACCTCCAGGATTTCTACAGGGTCTCCATGTAGACACTAAAAGGAAGTGGCATTTTACTAACATCCAATGAGAGGTTCTGATCTTACACTGTTAGCAAATCAAAAAAGGCACTGTACATGACAAGACTGGGTGTAATACAGGAACTTCCTTACACTTCCTGTTATGTGCCGTTTGTAAAACATGTGACAGTCTTAGCCAATTAGAAAATTCTTCAGACTCACATTTACTCCCCCCTCCCCTCTCCATAGAAAGTAATGAGAAAATCCAGTTTTTGCTAGACAGGAAGTGATGTCTGTAAATGATTAAATGACTTTGCATGTCTCTGAAACTACCCAGCATTCTTAGAGAAATGGACAGTTTTCCCTTTTCTTCCACTATTGATATAATAATAACTGTGAAGCTGTGGGGTACGTTCTGTTACAAGAAGGCTCTACTTCATTTTATACACTGTGGGGAGCTTTATCCAAACCTCTCCCTAACTTGTAAAGCTAATCAGAATCCTGTGTTTCCAAGTAAAAACCCCATAGTGAGTAAATTTGGAACTTCTGGTAAATACCAATAAGTATGAACCTAGCATGTTATTCTGGATCCTGTATAGGGTCTCAGGATGACCAATGGTGCTGTTCAGATTGAATTGCACATTGTGGCAGGATTGCCTGGATCTGTTTTCAGATCTGCAGATTAATACCATTAAGGCTGGTTACATATAACACTATTAGTGTCCCAACTGAGCATCTGCTTTGAGTGAAAGCTCTGCCAGGACAAATGATTGTTGGTCACAATAACAGTGGCTGTGGTCAGCAGTGCATGTGACAGACCGATCATGTGGTCCCATAGGGAACTGCATGATCGGCCGTGATTTACTAACTGACCCGTTTGTCTAATATGGGCAACTAAACTCGGTTGCGGCTGGCCGCCCCACACCATTAGATATTTCCAGCCGACTGATCCATGGCACTATCGGTTGGTTACTGGTGTTTACACAGCCTTAAGGCTCGTACCCACGTGCGATCAGGGGTGCCAACCCGTGACGCACGATGTGTACGAATGGCCGATAATCGTGCCATGTATGGGCACTTTATCAGCCGAAATGGCCGTTCTGACGATACACGGCACAATTATCGCCCAAAACAGCCGTTCATACACGTCGTGCTTCAGCACCTACGATCGCACGTGTGTACGAACCTTTCGACTTCATGGATTATAACTGCCAGGTAGGTGGTATTTGGACGTGAGAGCAAATATGGTAAGGTGAATCTCACCCGCACATAAGTGCGTAAAGAGGCCCGCAACCTCTGGTAAATTACTTCGCAACGACCGCACGAGTGCCTCTTCCGGTACTTGTGCTGCCACAAAAGCGATCCTTAACGGCACGCCAACTGATCGACACATATAATGCTTCCCTAATCCAATAGTCTAATAGCGATGGATGTAAGAGAAGGGCAGATGAATAACTTGCATGTTCAAACCCTTGGCTAGGAAGTGTTAAAGCACGAAAGCTTTTAATGTCTGGAAGTCAGGAAAATGTCTTTATTCCAGGATGTATGAAAACTAAATATTCCAGAATTCTATGCAGTCAGGGAATGCTGGGAGTTGTAGTTTTTAAACATGTGAAGAGTTAATTAAGAAGAAAATAACTGCAAAATAGAGAATGCTGGGATTTGTAGTTTTCAAACATGTGAAAGGTCACAAGCTTAGGCTGTATTAGATCTAGACAGATGCCTTAGCTACAGGATATTAAGAAAAAACTTACTGCAAAACAGAGAATGCTGGGAATTGTGGTTTTCAAACACGTGCAAATTGCAGGTGTATGGCTACCTTTAGACCCCTTTAGCTAGTCAGCAATTAACATATGTATGAGGATAAAGTTAAAGTATGTATGAAAGTATTTGACTGACTTGCTCTGAGAAGAAAAATAAGACAATTATACCATTAAGTTATATATCTGTTTTATTCAATTAGATCAACTAGACTCTAAGTTTAGTTCTTGAAGACGTTTCGCTAGTCATCCGAGTGGCTTTCTCAATTCAGAATAAGAATCTGTGGCAATTATGTATCCTGGAAAATCCCAATTAGCATATGGACTAAATATAAGTATATATATATATATGAAAAGTGGAAGAATCGGGGCACTCCACAGGACTGGTTCGAATTAAACGTTGAAGCCGTGATTACGGCGAAACGTGCGTCGGTTGACGCAAGTGCTGAGTAGCGGGACCATCGGACGTTGGAGGAGATCGTGGGGACAAGTTTTCAACCAAGGGGACTGCAAATGAATAGAGATCAACACTGACGATAAGGAATTATTCGGGTGAAGCGGCAACACATTTTCCAGTAACCAATTTCGGCTGAGTGGCAAGTATATCAGCTATATTCGGTATCCGTACATTTATGACTGTGATATCAAGTGTCTAAGTGTTTGCCAATAAGTCCCGATACATATTATTCTGTAAGCCAAAGATATCCACTACTGCTATACATGTCTTATCAGGATATCGGAAATGCTTTTGTGACCGTTAGAGCTGCGATTTATGACATCTAGCAAGAACTCGGTCCAAAGGACATTACAAGTAGTTCACCTTGGTTGTACATACTGTTTCTCCTCTCACAAACGGAATACAATTCTTAATACAGCTACCAAGATGGGTGTTTGTATACACATGGGACAATAGCGGTGGGTCCCTATACTCAGCATTTGTGGTTGGATATAAGTCCAGTCAGAGATCGGGGACGCCCGATTTTTTTAGTTTTAGTCATGGTGTATTTTGGTATATTAATATTTATATGGTAATAAAGAAGTTTTTTTAGATATATTGATCCGTTCTTTCCTTTCACACTCGCACACAGTGATTATGTGACTGATGGTCAAAGATTATTGGGATTTCAAGGGATTGAGTGCTGTATTGTTGGGGGTTCTATTTTTAGGTCTATCCCTATATATTTATAGTAAACGTAACTTTTATTAATAACGATTCAAATGTGTCAATGCATTTCGGCTACACCTAGCCGTCATATATAAAGTCAACATGGATTAGGTAGGACACAAATACATTACCCAGATACCAGTTTAGTAGATAATGCGAAGGCAGGAGCAAATTAAAATCAGACTGCTAGACGTGTATCGTTCGGTAATCCGGACTTCGTCCGTAGCAAATTGAAAGGAAGATCTTGTCCTGGGCAGAGGCTTTCATTCCAGCCCTCTCAGTGATCTCTATCCCGGGGGGGGCCTGAACGATTAAGCAGACTTTCTTAGCCGCTACATTTTAGATCCGGGCGAATGGGCCCTTCACCCAGAAGTCTTTAATCAACTGGTAGATCACTGGGGCCTCCCAGACATAGATCTTTTGGCATCCAGACCCAACCTTCTGCTCCATTGTCAGTGACCCCCTAGCATTCGGGGTGGATGCCCTGGTTCTTCCCTGGATATTGTCTATTCTATGCCTTTCCACCATTTGCCCAGGTTACTGAAGGTCCAGATGGAGGTAGCCCCCCACCATCTTTCATGCCCCTTTTTGGCCCCACAGAACCTGGATCTCCTAGGCATGGCATCAAACAGCCTGCAGCTTCTAGAATGACCAGACCTCCTGTCACAAGGTCCTCTGTTCCATCAAGACTACCAGTGTCTCCACCTGAGGGTGTGAAAACTGAATCCGAAACGCTGAGTTTCAGAGGCATTCCCTCGGCAGTCATTCCAACCATGCTTGCAGCCAGAAAGCCCTCCTCAGCAAGGATCTATTTCAGAGTCTGGCAAGGATATGCTTCCTGGTGCAAGGAACTTAGCTTCCATTGTTTGTGCTTTCTAGAATTCTCCGTTTCTTGCAATCAGGGGTAGACAAGGATCTCGCTTTAAATGTCCTAAACCTGAATTAGTCCTTAGGGCCCCCAAGCCCCGGGTTACTGTCTTGCTGAGGCTGCTCCTTCCAGGTGGGTTGCAGCCAATTGTACTAGAGCCATTGGTGCTTCATGGGCACTTTTCTATTCTTATCCTCCTTGACCTCTCCTCTGCTTACGACATAGTCAATCATTCCCTCCTTATGCGTATATATTTTTTGGAATGAAGTGGCATCCTGGTTTCTATCCTATCTCTCTGACAGAACTTACTCTGTATCTTATGCTAGCAATACCTCTTCTCCGGTTCCTCTTGGACCCTTATTGTTCTCCCTCTACACTATTTCCTTGGGAGATGTTATTACCTCTTTTGGCTTCAAATATCATTTATATGCAGACGATACACAAATCTACTTGTCCACCCCTACGCTAACTCCTGACATCCAATCACGTGTCTCTGACTTTCTAAAACTGAACTGATAGTTTTTCCACCTAAACCTGGTCCTGTCCCATCTTTCTCCATCTCTGTTGACAATACCCCCATTTCCCCTATCCAATCGGCACTTTGCCTAGGGGTAATTATTGACTCCTCACTCTCTCTTTTTCGAACCACATTAACTATGTTGCGAAAACCTGCCGCTTCTTCCTTCGCAATATAGCCAAAATCCGCAGGTTCCTTTCTCGCTCGACCACCGCTATGCTTATGCATGCTCTCATCTTTTCGCGCCTGGACTATTGCAACCTACTACTTTCTGGTCTTGCTGCTTCCCACCTCTCTCTCTTCCTCAAGGAAGAGAGGAAGGGAGAGTGCGTCCCGAAACGTTGTGTATGTTGTTTTAAATAAACACATTTTTGGATTCACCTGATTAGTGTGCTCCCCCATCATTTTTCTTGTGCTATAGAACTATTTGGCCCTTGGAGTGGAGGGCTAGGGGGATAGCACCTACTTATTTGTCTGGCATACAGCGAACATCGGTGTGCTGGAGTGTACTCTGAACAGTGCTGTTCCCACCTCTCTCCCCTTCAGTCTATACTTAACTCTGCCACGTCTCCTCAGTACCAGACAACAACCTGGCTCCCCGTTAAACAGCGCATTGCATACAAAATCCTTCTCCTACCATTTAAATCCCTTCGCTCTGCTGCTCCTCCTTACATTTCCTCTCTAGTCTCCCCATATGTTCCTGCCCGTACCCTCCGCTCTCCGCAGAACCAGCTCCTGTACAGACCCCCCACTCAGACTGCTTCCTTTCGCCTTAAACCTTTCTCTCTTGTAGCTCCCATCCATTCCATTGTATCTGTGTGTTACCCACCTAACTAGATTGTAAGCTCTACGGGGCAGGGACCTTATTACCTAGTGCAAAGCCTTAGCACTTCTATTTATTAAGTTATATATTTATGTACTGAACTATCTATGTATTTATTCCCCTTGGTTGACTTTATTGTATTTTAATACTGTACAGCACTGCGTCCCCAAGTGGCGCTATATACATACATACATACATACATACATGGGCTTGCCAGCAAGGGGGCCTCGGTGGATCAGATCTGTCAGGCGGCAAATTGGTTTTCTGTTACGACGTTAAAGATTCTATAGACCTGTGTCTTTGCAGAAGTGTCTATTTCCCTCCCTTGTGCTACGGGGGCTTTGGGATGTCCCCAGTGTGCCTGGGTCCCCTTGAGGCTGAAAGAGAAAAGAGAGTTTTTATACTTATGTAAAATGCTTTTCTCTGAAGCCGAAGGGGGACCCAGGCACAACCCTCCTGGGCAGTGTCGCCGCCTCAGCAATTTGTTTCTGTAGTTTGGCTTGTTACCATAAGTTTAATGTTTGGAGTTTTTCACATTTTTTGTATAATTATTACTCCTTCGCTCCCTCTTTGGAACAAACTGGAGGAGGCTTCCGGCGCCCGGGTGCTTATGGCCAAAGACGGATTTTAAAGAATTGTGCCTGGGTCCCCCTTCGGCTTCAGAGACAAGCATTTTACATAAGTATAAAAATTCTCTTATTTACAAATGATACAGAAAAAACTAAAAAGGGAAATAAAAACTTTAAAGTTAGGAGACTCAAGGTGAGTAAAAATATACACGTATACACATCCTTTAAATAAGAGTCTGTAAGATGTTGGACATCTGTGTAATAACATAATAAAATAAAGCAGTATTTTATAAAGTACTTTAGCTTAACAGTTTATCCACAATATAGTTGCTGGGTTCACTGATTTTTAACTTAACTAACTGCAATGGCTTGATTTCAGGTTACCCAGCTGCAATGTTTCTTAGATGAATTTGCCCTTCTGCTTTTGAAAAGGGTATGTTTTCCCTTTAAATCACATTGTATGTGTGGTGTTCTTAGTGCTTTCTTTTGCCTGACGTTATAAAATACATCCTAGCTTACTCATACAGTATAAATCTTACAATATTTTGATAATGTCTGATCCATGTTGGATATTTTAAAGTGGAATATCTACAAGTATAAACATTTAAGAATATACAAAATTGTACTTAATACTACCAGGTTAAGTACTTTTATACAGGTCATGGAACAGCTTAAAGGACAACTAAAGCCACAGAACAACACTGAACCAGAAGGCAGAACACCTTGATATAAAGCCAGTAATCAGTGTCTTACATCTCATTTTGATATGGGTGCCGGGAAATTTACCTAAATAATATATGGCTTTTGCTTAATATCACAGCATTCTAATATCACACAGTCTGGTCAACGACCATTATGTTCTGCCCATGCTCTGTCCTTAGCTATGGTAGAAATTGTTACAGTTGGTCACACCCATTAATAATCTCTAGCTAATCCTTTTACAGGACAGATAAAGCAAGGAAGCATGTGACTGAGGTTAGGAGGTGTGGTCTGACACTGCACATACACACAGATACTTAATTCAGTTCTTAACAGGCTTACGTTTATCTTAATACAATTTACTGAAGTCATATTATATAGCTTATTGGTGTTTTTAGGGGGGTTGTTTTCAGATTCTGGAGTATAAAAAAATGGATTTAGTTCTCCTTTAATAACTTCTAATACTTATTATTCATGTAATAAACAAGCGAGTCGTGACACTGATAACCCCATTGCCATCGATTATAACTGATACTGGTTAGTCTGTAAAATTTAGTTGGTCAAAACTTCTGATTGCATTTGTACACAAAACTAATGAACTCTTGACAGTTCAGATTTGGTGTCAACTGTTACAACTAAACCCAGTCGGTTACCACATCCCTATTTATTACAAAAGAAAAGCACTGCTTATAAGGCTATAATTTGAAAGGTTATTAACAGCTATTGTATATTTTGTTATATTTAAGCACATGTTTAAAGTCCTTTACTTAACAGCAAGATGTACTGATCATGTTGGCATATCTGTACTTTTTTTTTTTTTTTTGTGTGTCTGTTTTGTAAATTTGCCTTGACAGTGAGATTTTCACACTATCTTTATCATTTGAGATATTATGCAATTTGTTATTATCCAACTGACTTTTTGGCTCAACAACAGTAGTTGTCTTAGCTTGGAGTCTACAATCATGAATTTAGTGATCAGAGGGCATGCATAATTTTATGATATGGTTTGTTGTGCCATAAAATAATTTTAGAAATTTAGGTTATTTTGACCAGAAACTATTTGATCCTTCTTTGATGCTTTAATTTCCATTTCAGGGTTTTTTCACAGGGATTTAAAACCTGAAAATCTCCTTTGCATGGGACCAGAACTTGTAAAAATTGCAGATTTTGGATTAGCTCGTGAAACAAGATCAAGGCCACCATATACAGATTATGTGTCAACCAGATGGTAAACCTAGTTTTGTTCTTAGTAAAATGTAAGGAGGATGGTACTATGCTAATAGGTATGCAAAAACATATCTAATGTACTTTATATTTGAACGGTAAGCAGGAATTAATGGGCTTGTCCACCCCCCAACCCCCTCTCCCTGATATACTTAACGGGGCAATAAAAAATTTAAAAAAAATCTTGGGCTAGAAATAAAGTGCATAGTGTACATTATGCACCTGCTCAGGGTGACATCTGCCTAATAATAGTGAAGATACATGGATTTAAAGTTGTCCCATGGGAGCTGACATTTTTGCTCCTGTACCCACTAGGTACATCAAACATGCCGAGTGGCCTCGATATGGGAATATAGGAAAAAATTAACTGTTGTAAAGGATTATAATAAACATTAAAGTGAAACATTTTTACAAAAGAGATATTTAAAACACTATGACTGACAAAGCAAAACATTAAATCCTTTTTTGTCAAAAATCTATATTTTTTAAAGAGAGTTATACTCTGGGCACATTGCACATTTCAGGCCGCTGCACAAGTCCTACCTCCCAAGGAAAGGTACTTTAGAATTTTTAAATTTTATTTTGGGAATTAGTTGCTGTTTAAAATTTTATCTTGTTCTAGATAGTTTACTATGTAAGTTTTAATCCTTAGCAAGCTATTGTATGTGGATGTGAGTTTTCTAGCACTTACTGTGTTTTTGCATATATAGTTTTTTAAATGCAGGTAATATTTTTGAGGGGCAGATAAACAGATATGCAAACTTATATTTTTGTTTTAAGAAATAATTGCTCTGCACATAAATGTATTTATTATTTGGATGATCACAAATTGTATATACTGTTAATGTTGGTGGACATTGTTTTAACGTAAATAATTCAAATAATTTTTTAACAGGTACAGAGCACCTGAGGTTATACTTAGATCAACCACCTATAACTCTCCCATTGATATTTGGGCTGTTGGCTGTATAATGGCTGAAGTTTATACGCTTAGACCGCTTTTTCCAGGCTCTAGTGAAATTGATACTGTATTCAAAATCTGTCAAGTGCTGGGGACCCCTAAGAAGGTATTAAGTGTCCACACAAAGCTGGATCTTTTTCTTTTTCACGCTCCTCTGTGATGCCTTAGGAGTAGATACATATATTTTCCTTATATAAATAATGGTAGTGTAAAGGTTTTCACTGGCAGTCCTCTGTCTATATACTTCTAACGTGCTGCAAAAAAAAAATCATGAAGTTAGGGAAAAAGCAGCTATTCTAATTTGAATAAAAACTTTAACAATATTTAAAAACAATATACCAAGTCAAGAAGAAGGTAGCATCCACACACCTGATGCGTTTTGGACCATGCCCCTGTTCGTATTTGATAGGGACACTAGGTAGACCATGGACTTTAATACCCATATCTTACATCAACTACTAATAGCTATTACAAAAAAAATCAGCAAAGAGAATATTATGTTGAAACTACAAAATCCATTTATAAAATCTGATATCTGAAGTGAATAAATTTCTTTTCTTGCAATGCGAACAGCCCGGCGCCACATCTCTATAGAGATAGGTGAGTGTTTTTGACACTGTAGCAGCTTGACTGTCAGCGCTGCAAGTTTAACAATCTGTATGACAAAAATTAAGTATGTAGTGGAGGTGGGAGTCCAAACTAAAATTTGTCTTCAACCTAATTACCCCCCAAAACTTGACCTTGCATGGTTTAAATGTATGTGCGAGGCTTGTAAGTATACTTACCAACCCTCGTTCCCTTGGTTGTCTTTTGCTGCTGCTCTGTGCACGGCAGCAGCAGAAGGAGCCAGATCGGCAGCTGCATCAGTGTTTAGTTTAGGAGTGCCTTTCCATTGGCCCCATCAGGGACTGATGGTGACAGAAAGATAGAGGAGAAGCGGACCAGTTTGTGGAAGGATCGCTTCAAGTATTACTGAGGATCTGTTAAGCGGTTTAGGTCCTCATCCTGGGTACTCTTTAGGTGGGGATCGGAGGTAAGGTGAGTATAATTGTCCTTAAATATTTTACAAAGTTAGAAGCCAACGCAAATTGCGTGAATAGGTTAGTATGAATGTAGAAATCTGTGAATTTGCATGCGGTATACAAGTAAGAGTACTATTCATCTGCTTGAAAAAATTACTAAAGTGGCGGCTGCTCACAGAAGAGATCCATGCAGCCACCACAAGCTATATAATATTGGGCTTGCCTTTTTTTCATTGCATTTTCTTCAGTGACTTGCAGTGAGCTGGCATTAAAGTTGTAAAATCCCTTTTGGGGATTGCGCAGAGCTGCAAATCCGGTATTGAATACCGAAAGGGAGAGCTACCCAGTGTGATATGCATCCATCATCTGCAGCCTTTGAGAAATGTAATTTCTAAAAAGCTTAGCCCTTCTTATTTCTAGTAGTTTGCATGACATTTATTCCGCTTACTGCTCCTTTCTTGTACCCAGGGTCAAAAGGGGGAAATTCCTTCCTGACTCTAGGTGGCAATCGGAAAGTATCCCTGGACAAACCAGAACTACAGTATATGTATTAAAGGGAATGTCTTAAGTTTCTAAAATTTTGCATTTCCAGCCTACAGGAATAAGGCATAATCGCTTTAAATTAACAGAATATGAGCTTTTTACTTTATGTAGCTACGTATTTTAGCTTTTACTATTATTGTTCTTAGAAATTTCTGATGACACGCATCTCCATTGGAAGTGCTCTCCTGGGGAACTGCCATGTACGTGCTCTAGGCAATGCACATTTCTGTCTTAGCACACCTTCCTTCTTAATGATAACAATTATGGGAAGCACAGTGGTGAAGTGCTGGGTTTGAATCCTCCCTTGGACACAAATCTGCACATCTCCCTGTGCTTTCATGTGTTTCCTCTGGGTATTTCCTTACAATCATTAAGACATACTGATAGGCTGTATGTGTAAAATGAACTGCTTACTCAATAAAAAGTTTTGCCTGTGTTCTTAAAAGGGCATGTCCACTCCCCAACTAAATTTAACACACTACTGGCCCCACTCCGAAGTTTAAAAATATCCTTACCTTACACCTCCGCTTCTTGTGGTTCTCCTGCAGTGCTTGTCCAATGTCCAGGAAACTGAAGAGTAGGAGCTGTCTTCCTGTCCAAACAGTTTTTGCCTCTGATCTGTCCTCTTAGTTGTTTCTGACATGCGTGAGGGAGCCCTTTACTCCCTCCCTCCCGCCATCCAGATCAATCCTCGCCCGCCCATATTGTAGTGAAATCCTTTTAATATAAGGTAGCTCCCCCCTGTCCAGCCCCAAAAACTAATCTGAATCATACTGACAGCCCTTCTCTCCCGCAGCGTCTCAATTGCCGGCAGCCACGTGTCTGATTGATCTAGATGCAGCCAATCCGGCCCTTGTTTGCAACTTCCTGCAAACAGAGCCATAAGGAGAGCGCCGCGGGAGTGAGGGGCTGTAAGTATGATTTGGTTTAGTTTTTTTTAAATAACACAGCGTTTGGGTCTGGGCAGGGGGATTATCTTATATTAAATGTTAATTTTTAGAGTGGACATGCCCTTTAATCGGCATCAACCAATCAGATGTAATCAAAAATTTTCCTACTGTATTAGACCAATAAAAAGGTAACATCTGTTTGGAAGCAACAAAATAAATAAATGGCAGAAAAACCTGTTGACTATTTTGCAGTTCACACTTGATAGAAAATATATTGCCTTGGAGACATCTGTATAGAAAATATGTACATAGAGACAGTGAATAGAAGGGTTGGGGCGTGGCCAATAGGTGCACATGCTCACAAGGCTCTTTGAAGAGTACATGGGCTTGAGTTGTGCTGGCAACAACAGCCTTCTTAGTTACAGAATATACCTCTTACAAAGTAAATGCAACTAGAGAAGTATCTTACATGTATAGTTTTAAGATCAAGTTTTCACATTAGGATTGTACAAATTACGTTTAGTTCTCCTTAAAAAAGTTTAAGCTTTAAGGGGTTTATACCAAAAAGTGCAGCACACTACAGATCTACAGTATACTACAAATCTACAGTGTTAAAGTCTGCTAAAACTTGCTAGTTGGTTAAAATTGAGGATAGCCCACTCTTGAAACTATTTCTTTTCTCATTTTTCTGCTTGCAAATAACAATACAATCCAGGAGCAGTATTGTGTTTTGCTTTGTCAATGCATGGTTATAGTTTTTCGTTTCATTTTTTTTAGACTGACTGGATTGAGGGCTACCAGCTTGCAAGTGCAATGAATTTCCGCTGGCCTCAGTGTGTACCAAACAACTTGAAAACTTTAATTCCAAATGCTTCTGGAGAAGGTATTCAGATCATGAGGGACATGATTCAATGGGATCCCAAAAAAAGGCCATCAGCAAACCAAGTGAGTAGTAGCTACTTAATCTAATGCTGGTCCATACTATTACATATGAAGTCTCTCCTGGGGAACTGCCATGTACGTGCTCTAGGCAATGCACATTTCTGTCTTTAGCACACCTTCCTTCTTAATGATAACAATTATGGGAAGCACAGTGGTGAAGTGCTGGGTTTGAATCCTCCCTTGGACACAAATTGCACATCTCCCGTGCTTCATGTGTTTCCTCTGGGTCTTTCCTTACAATCATTAAGACATACTATAGCTGTATGTGTAAAATGAACTGCTTACTCAATAAAAAGTTTTGCCTTGTTCTTAAAGGGCATGTCCACCTCCCAACTAAATTTAACACACTACTGGCCCCACTCCGAATTTAAAAATATCCTTACCTTACACCTCCGCTTCTTGTGTTCTCCTGCAGTGCTTGCCAATGTCCAGGAAACTGAAGAGTAGGGCTGTCTTCCTGTCCAAACGTTTTTGCCTCTGATCTGTCCTCTTAGTTGTTTCTGACATGCGTGAGGAGCCCTTTACTCCCTCCCTCCCGCCATCCAGATCACTCTGCCCGCCAATTGTAGTGAAATCCTTTTAATATAAGGTAGCTCCCCCCTGTCCAGCCCCAAAACTAATCTGAATCATACTGACAGCCCTTCTCTCCCCAGCGTCTCAATTGCCGGCAGCCACGTGTCTGATTGATCTAGATGCAGCCAATCCGCCCTTGTTTGCAACTTCCTGCAAACAGAGCCATAAGGAGAGCGCCGGCGGAGTAGGGGCTGTAATTATGTTTTGGTTTAGTTTTTTTAAATAACACAGCGTTTGGGTTCTGCAGGGGGATTACTTTATTAATGTTTTTTTAGAGTGGACATGCCTTTAATCGGCATCAACCAATCAGATGTAATCAAAAATTTTCCTATGTATTAGACCATAAAAAGGTAACATCTGTTTTGAAGCAACAAATAAATAAATGGCAAGAAAACCTTTTGACTATTTTGCAGTTCACACTTGATAGAATATATTGCCTTGGAGACATCTGTATAGAAAATAGTACATAGAGACAGTGAATAGAAGGGTTGGGGCGTGGCCAATAGGTGCACATGCTCACAAGGCTCTTTGAAGAGTACATGGGCTTGAGTTGTGCTGGCAACAACAGCGCCTTCTTAGTTACAGAATATACCTCTTACAAAGTAAATGCAACTAGAAAGTATCTTACATGTATAGTTTTAAGATCAATTTTTCACATTAGGATTGTACAAATTACGTTTATTTTCTCCTTAAAAAAGTTTAAGCTTTAAGGGGTTTATACCAAAAAGTGCAGCACACTACAGATCTACAGTATACTACAAATCTACAGTGTTAAAGTCGGCTAAACTTGCTAGTGTGTAAAATTGAGGATAGCCCACTTGAAAACATTTCTTTTCTCATTTTTCTGCTTGCAAAAAATACTACAATCCAGGAGCAGTATTGTGTTTTGCTTTGTCAATGCAGGTTTATAGTTTTTCGTTTCATTTTTTTTTAGACTGACTGGATTGAGGGCTACCAGCTTGCAAGTGCAATGAATTTCCGCTGGCCTCAGTGTGTACCAAACAACTTGAAAACTTTAATTCCAAATGCTTCTGGAGAAGGTATTCAGATCATGAGGGACATGATTCATGGGATCCCAAAAAAGGCCATCAGCAACCAAGTGAGTAGTAGCTACTTAACTAATCTGGTCCATACTATTACTATAGATAAACAATGGTGGAGGTGCACTCTGTCCAACTATGGGTGCAGACGCCTCGTGGGTTCTTTCCCTTGGAACCAACAGCTTCGCAGGAAAAAAGACAATTGAGGGTCGCACTCCAAAAGATTAGAAACTTTTATTTGTGATCCACACATCACACGTCACAACGTTTCGGGGAATGCCCCCTTCTTCAGGTGATAAAGTGCAACTGTGCTCAGGGAAAATTTAAAGACTGTGACTCCATTTGGTCCCACCCACCAATCTGGGGGAACCAATAGCAGATGTCTGTACAATCAATACGTTTTGTGTCATAAATACTTTGAACTTAAAACCATATATTAAGCATCTCAAGTGTCATAATGTGTACAATAAAAACAATCCTTCAGTATACACTCTATGTTAAGTGCTAAATGACTAAAAAAATAAATATAATACTTATATATATACAAAATCCCTAGGGTAACACTGTGTATAAAGTGCTTAACAAGTGCTATAAAGTGCTAATTCGAAACCCTGTCTTCCATCCTGATCTATAAAATAATCTGATAATAAAAATCTGTGAAAGAAGAATAAAAAGAGTAAGTCTAATACAATATGGCCTGGCTATACGATCATATTCACAAAATAGTATTTCTTATCTCTTATATCGAGGAAACACATATTTCAATCAATCCTCAGATGGCGCCAGTGTCCACAGAATCTTCAATCTAAAAGAAATAATCATAGTCTAAGATAGAATAGAAGAAAGCTTTAGTTGCTAGTGAAACTATACTTTTTAATCATTACAGAAGCAGGACAAATTAAACTCTTCATTAAGACCATGAGGGGCCAAGGTTCCAAGCGTCTATCCACACCTATTTCTTTTTGTAATAGTTTTCTATTGAATCTCCTCCCCTCCTGTCTTTTTCAACGACCTCCAACCATCCATTTAAGTTGAGCCGCCCTGTGCTTTTTTTCTAAGAAGTGCCTGCTTATGGGGGTTCTCATATTTCTTATTTGTCCCATCAAAGTTGGAAACATCCCGTTTGTGTTCGCGATTCTTATGCGCACTTCTCTCTTGGATTTGCCAACATAGGCCCATCCACATGGACATTTAAGCATGTAGTATGCCTGCCGTCCTGCATGTGGCATACTGCTTAAGCTTAATCTCAAAACCTTTCCTGGGATGTTAACCACACTTCCTCTGATGAGTGGCATTACAAACTGAGCATTCTGGCAGGGGAAGTACCTTTTAATTGCTCACTGAAGTATGTCGGTCTAGGCCCTATCTCAGTTAGAATATCGCGCCGTATTAGTTCGTCTCCAAAATTTTTTGATCCTTGTAAGAGAAAAGTGGGGGATTGGTAAAGAGAGACCCATAATGTTGGTCCATTTGTAGGATATCCATTTTTCTTAATTACTGTTGAATATATTAGACAGTGCATTATATGTCGATACGAATGGTAACCTGTCCACTTCTTTTTCTGTTTGGTATTTTAAAAAAGGTCCTTCCTTTCTAGGTGAAGGGCTTTGTCTGCGTCTCTCTCTAGATTCTTTTTATTATATCCTCTGGTGACAAATTTGGTTATTAGTTCATATTCTTTGTCTACATAGGGTCTCATCCTCTATAATCTCCTGATTCTTAAAATGGGCTATAGGGTAATCCAGTTATAACGCTCTTAGGATGAAAGCTACTGGCTAGTAATAGATTATTCCTATCTGTACTCTTAACAAATAAGTCTGTCAAAATTTTACCCTCATGCTTCATTACCATTACGTCTAATAGTTAATCTTATAGAAGTCATAGGTAAGAGTAATTTCAGGGTAGATGGTAACGAATTAAGTAAGTAACCAAATTCTATCAGACCAGCCTCGTCTCCATCCCAAATAAAAAACAATCATCTACAAATCTTACGTAATGTTGAACATGCGTCAGAAAAATACATAATTATATAAGTGCATTTTCTCAAAATAAGCAACAAATAAATTAGCGTACGCAGGCGCAAAATTTGCGCCCATACTAGTCCTGCCTTTGTAGGTACCAGTCTTTATTGAAGCGGAAAAATTTTTCTTCAGACAGATAGTCTAGTTCCATAATAAAGAAAACAAGTTTGTGTTCATAACCAAATTCAAGGAGGATTCCTCCATTATTTCAGACCTTCATCATGCGAATGGACGTGTATATGATTCAATGTCTAATGTGCACAAAAATTTATTTTCATTGAAATCTGTAATACTGTCCAAGCAGTTTAGGAATGCAGTAGTTATCTTTTAAACACGTCTTATACATCATTCACCAATGGCTGCAGGAAAGATCAATATAAATTCCCAGGGTTGAAGTAAAGATTCCACCCCTGACACGATTGGCCGCCCTGGAGGATTTGTTAAGTTCTTATGGATTTTAGGTAGGATATAAATACCGGGGACTCGAGATTTTCACAATATAGGAAATTCTTAGTTTTAAATCTATGACTCCTTGGTATATGTACATCCAATAGGGTGTCGATTTCCTTTTTAATGGCGGCAGTGGGATCTTTTTGTAACTTAAAGTAGTGTGTATTCACATTTAGTTGTCTGTTACATTCCTCCATATATAGCTCCTTGTCCAAACCACCACCACCGCCCCTCCTTTATCTGCTTTTTTATAACAACATTTTTGTTCTTTTTAATGTTTGGAAAAGCCTGTATTCGTCTTTCGATAGGTTAAAGCGGGATCGGGGATTTTTCCAGGAAGCGCATTAACCTGTGATTTTACAACACGTTGTTAAATGTCTCTAGTGAAGCATTATAATTTCCGGGGTGAAATACGATTTTTTCCTAAAACCACAGGATGAGGGCCAGTATGTCCAAAGTGCATTCTTAATTAATGTTACGGGTAATCTGAACCAGTCTTTCTTAAATTCCAACATGTTACCTTTGTAAGTGGTACAAATCCCATCCCTTTATTAATATGAGCTTCCTGTTCTTTGGTGAGATGATGTTTGGAAATATTAACTACAAACATCTCTACTGGCATTTGTGGGTTAAGTGCAACAAGTTGGTAACATTAGTGTCATTAATAGCATCAATGGAAAGGTCAGTACCTTGCTCTATCTCCTCCGCTGTGGTCGCTTCTTTACTTTGGTACCGGCTTCTTCGTTCCTTCCTGAACCTCGACTCCTTCTTGTCTTACGGATCTTCTTGGGGCCATCGTTGTGAGCGGGCGTGCTGTCTCTAAAAAATCATCCTGGAGCTGTCCGAGTTCGTTGACAGGCTTGACTCTCCTCCTCTTTCAGGTTGTGCTGCGCGTCCTCTCTGCTTCCTGCAGAGCGCGTGGTCGTCTCCATGGGAACCCGGCTCTGTCTCCCGGCACCACGAGGATTCCACGTCTCTCCTTGGCCCAGGTATAAACTCTTTTTAGTTCATAATCCTTAGTATCCCTTCGGAATTTGTGTAGTTTTTTCTGAATAATCGATTTTGATATCCTCAATGGTGGAGGAGATCTGCTGTTTGTGGTATCCAATTCTTCACTTGTAATTTGAGTTTTCAGTTCTTGTTCAATGGCAAAGATGTCCTGCCTTACTTTCTGTAAAGCCTGTTGCAGATGTTCAATAGTTAAGTATATTAAATCAATGCTGCATTTGTTGAGAATCATGTACCATTTCTCTTTATATTCGTTATCGTCCTGGCATAGTATGGGTGAAGATTACCCTTAACCCTCTGGGGATCCGCTCGCAATGGCATATTCTTTTAAAGTAGTGCTGTGTAACTGGAGATTAATCTCCTTCTTGCGTAGTATTTCTAGTTGGTTTTTTATAATCCCTTCTGAGGTGTTAAGGGGAATTGCATTCTCTTCAGTTATTAGCCCCAGTATGCGTTTCTTTTCAGCATCGCTTAAGGCCAAAGTGTTAGCCTTTTCTTGTGTGGTTTTGGCAATATCAGAGAACGACATAATGTCTGTTGGTTGGTTGGTGCACCTATGACTTCTATAAGATTAACTATCTAGACGTAATGGTAATGAAGCATGAGGTAAATTTTGACAGACTTATTTGTTAAGAGTACAGATGGAATAATCTATTACTGCCAGTAGCTTTCATCCTAAGAGCGTTATAACTGGATTACCCTATAGCCAATTTTTAAGAATCAGGAGAATTATAGAGGATGAGACCCTATGTACACGAATAATGAACTAATAACCAAATTTTCACCAGAGGTATATAAAAAAATCTAGAGAGAGACGCAGACAAAGCCCTTCACCTAGAACGGAAGGACCTTTTAAAAAATACCAAACAGAAAAAAGAATGTGACAGGTTACCATTCGTATCGACATATAATGCACTGTCTATATATTCAACAGATATTAAGAAAAATGGGCATATCCTACAAATGGACCAACATTATGGGTCTCTCTTTACCAATCCCCCACTTTTCTCTTACAAGAGATCAAAAAATTTTGGAGACGAACTAATACGGACGGATATTCTAACTGAGATAGGGCCTAGACAGACATACTTCAGTGAGCAATTAAAGGTACTTTCCCCTGCCGTAACTGCTCAGTTTGTAATGCCATCATCAGAGGAAGTGTGGTTAATCATCCCAGGAAAGGTTTTGAGATTAAGCTTAAGCAGTATGCCACATGCAGACGGCAGGCATAATCTACATGCTTAAATCGCCATGTGGATGCCTATGTTGGCAAATCCAGAGAGAATGTGCGCATAAGAATCTGCGAAAACACAAACGGGATGTTTCCAACTTTGATGGGACAAATAAGAAATATGAGACCCCCATAAGCAGGCACTTCTTAGAAAAAAAAGCACAGGGCGGCTCAACTTAAATGGATGGTCTGGAGGTCGTTGAAAAAGACAGGGGGGAGGAGATTTCAATAGAAAACTATTACAAAAAAAATAGGTTGGATAGACAAGCTTGGAACCTTGGCCCCTCATGGTCTTAATGAAGAGTTTAATTTTTCCTGCTTCTTGTAATGATTAATAACTAAGTATAGCCTTTTCACTAGCAACTAAAGCTTCTTCTATTCTCATCTAGACATATGATAATTTCTTTTAGATTGAAGATTCTGTGACACTGGCGCCATCTTGAGGATTGATTGAAATAGTGTTTCCTCGATATAGAGATAAGAAAATACTATTTTGTGAATATGATGCGTATAGCCAGGCCCATATTGTATTATGACTACTCTTTTTTATTTCTTTCACAGATTTTTATATCACAGTTATTTATAGATCAGGATGGAAGACAGGGTTTCGAATTAGCACTTTATATGCCTTGTTAAGCACTTTATACACAGTGTTACCCTAGGGATTTTGTATATATATAAGTATATATTTATTTTTTAGTCATTTAGCACTAACATAGAGTGTATACTGAAGATTGTTTTTATTGTACACATTATGACACTTGAGATGCTTAATATATGGTTTAAGTTCAAAGTATTTTATGACACAAAACGTATTGATTGTACAGACATCTGCTATTGTTTCCCCCAGATTGGTGGGTGGGACCAAATGGAGTCACAGTCTCTTAAATTTTCCCTGAGCACAGTTGCACTTTATCACCTGAAGAAGGGGGCATTCCCCCGAAACGTTGTGACGTGTGATGTGTTGATCACAATAAAAGTTTTTCTAATCTTTTGGAGTGCGACCCTCATTGTCTTTTTTCCTGCAAAGCTGTTGGTTCCAAGGGAAAGAACCCACGAGCGGCTGCACCCATAGTTGGACAGAGTGCACCTCCACCATTGTTTATCTATTTGGACTGATTTTCCCTAGGTAGGTGCACCAACCAACCAACAGACATTATGTCGTTCTCTGTATTGCCAAAACCACACAAGAAAAGCTAACACTTTGGCCTTAAGCGATGCTGTGAAAAGAAACGCATACTGGGGCTAATACTGAAGAGAATGCAATTCCCCTTAACACCTCAGAAAGGGATTATAAAAACCAACTAGAAATACTACTAGCAAGAAGGAGATTAATCTCCAGTTACACAGCACACTTTAAAAGAATATGCCATTGCTGAGCGGATCCCAGAGGGTTAAGGGTTAATCTTCACCCCATCTATGCCAGGACGATAACGAATATAAAGAGAAATGGTACATGATTCTCAACAATGCAGCATTGATTTAATATACTTAACTATTGAACATCTGCAACAGGCTTTACAGAAAGTAAGCAGGACATCTTTGCCATTGAACAAGAACTGAAAACTCAAATTACAAGTGAAGAATTGGATACCATCAAACAGCAGATCTCCTCCACCATTGAGGATATCAAAATCGATCTTATTCAGAAAAAACTACCACAATTCCGAAGGGATACTAAGGATTATGAACTAAAAAGAGTTTATACCTGGGCCAAGGAGAACGCTGGATCCGTCGTGGTGCCGGGAGACAGAGCCGGGTTCCCATGGAGACGACCACGCGCTCTCTGCAGGAAGCAGAGAGGACGCCGCACTGCACAACCTGAAAGCGAGGAGGAGTCAAGCCTGTCAACGAACTCGGACAGCTCCAAGGATGATTTTTTGAGACCAGCACGCCCCCTCACACGATGGCCCCAGAAGATCCGTAAGCAAGAAGGAGTCAGAGGTTCAGGAAGGAACGAAGAAGCCGGTACCAAAGTAAAGAAGCGACCACAGCGGAGGAGATAGAGCAAGGTACTGTACCTTTCCATTGATTGCTATTAATGACACTAATGTTACCACTCTGTTGCACTTAACCCCACAAAATGCCAGTAGAGATATGTTTGTAGTAATATTTCCAAACATCATCTCCACCAAAGAACAGGAAGCTCTAATTAATAAAGGATGGGATTTGTACCCACTTACAAAGGTAAACATGTTGGAATTTAGAAAGACTGGTTCAGATTTCCCGTAACATTAAATAAGAATGCACTTTGGACATACTGGCCCTCCATCCTGTGTTTAAAAAAGAAATCGTATTTCACCCCGAAATTATAATGCTTCACTAGAGACATTTAACAACGTTGTAACATCACAGGTTAATGCGCTTCCTTGGAAAAATCCCCGATCCCGCTTTAACCTATCGAAAGACAATACAGGCTTTTCCAAACATTAAAAAGACAAAAATGTTGTTATTAAAAAAGCAGATAAAGGAGGGGCGGTGGTGGTTATGGACAGGAGCTATATATGGAGGAATGTAACAGACAACTAAATGTGAATACACACTACTTTAAGTTACAAACAGATCCCACTGCCGCCATTAAAAAGGAAATCGACACCCTATTGGATATACATATACCCAAGGAGTCATAGATTTAAACACTAAGAATTTCCTATATTGTGAAAATCCTCGAGTCCCGGTTATTATATATCCTACCTAAAATCCATAAGAACTTAACAAATCCTCCAGGGCGGCCAATCGTGTCAGGGTGGAATCTTTACTTCAACCCCTGGGAATTTATATTGATTCTTTCCTGCAGCCATTGGTGAAATGTTATAAGACGTGTTTAAAAGATACTACTTGCTTCCTAAACTGCTGGACAGTATTACAGATTTCAATGAAACTAAATTTCTGTGCACATTAGACATTGAATCATTATACACGTCCATTCCGCATGATGAAGGTCTGACTATAATGGAGGAATTCCTCCTTGAATTTGGTTATGAACAAAAACTTGTTTTTCTTTATTATGGAACTAATGACTATCTGTCTGAAGAAAAATTTTTTCCGCTTCAATAAAGACTGGTACCTACAAGGCAAGGGACTAGTATGGGCGCAAATTTTGCGCCTGCGTACGCTAATTTATTGTTGCTTATTTGAGAAAATGCACTTATATAATTATGATATTTTTCTGACGCATGTTCAACATTACTAAGATTTGTAGATGATGTGTTTTTTATTTGGGATGGAGACGAGCTGGTCTGATAGAATTTGGTACTTACCTAATTCGTTACACTCTACCCTGAAATTTACTCTTACCTATGACTTCTATAAGATTAACTCTAGACGTAATGGTAATGAAGCATGAGGGTAAAATTTTGACAGACTTATTGTTAAGAGTACAGATAGGAATAATCTATTTAAGCCAGTAGCTTTCATCCTAAGAGCGTTATAACTGGATTACCCTATAGCCAATTTTTAAGAATCAGAGAGAATTATAGAGGATGAGACCCTATGTAGACAAAGAATGAATGAACTAATAACCAAATTTGTCACCAGAGGAATATAAAAGAATCTAGAGAGAGACGCAGACAAAGCCCTTCACCTAGAACGGAGGACCTTTAAAAAATACCAAACAGAAAAAGAATGTGACAGGTTACCATTCGTATCGACATATAATGCACTGTCTAATAATATTCAACAGATAATTAAGAAAAATGGCATATCCTACAAATGGACCAACATTATGGGTCTCTCTTTACCAATCCCCCCTTTTCTCTTACAAGAGATCAAAAATTTTGGAGACGAACTAATAGACGGATATTCTAACATGAGATAGGGCCTAGAACAGACATACTTCAGTGAGCAATTAAAAGGTACTTTCCCCTGCCGTAACTGCTCAGTTTGTAATGCCATCATCAGAGGAAGTGTGGTTATCATCCCAGGAAAGGTTTTGAGATTAAGCTAAGCAGTATGCCACATGCAGGACGCAGGCATAATCTACATGCTTAAATGTCCATGGGATGGGGCCTATGTTGGCAAATCCAGAGAGAAGTGCGCATAAGAATCTGCGAACACAAACGGGATGTTTCCAACTTTGATGGGACAAATAAGAAATATGAGACCCCCATAAGCAGGCACTTCTAGAAAAAAAGCACACAGGGCGGCTCAATTAAATGGATGGTACTGGAGGTCGTTGAAAAAACAGGAGGGGAGGAGATTTCAATAGAAACTATTACAAAAAGAAATAGGTTGGATAGACAAGCTTGGAAACCTTGGCCCTCATGGTCTTAATGAAGAGTTTAATTTGTCTGCTTCTTGTAATGATTAAAACTAAGTATAGCCTTTCACTAGCAACTAAAGCTTCTTCTATTCTCATCTTAGACAATATGATAATTTCTTTTAGATGAAGATTCTGTGACACTGGCGCCATCTTGAGGATTGATTGAAATATGTGTTTCCTCGATATAGAGATAAGAAAATACTATTTTGTGAATATGATCGTATAGCCAGGCCCATATTTATTATGACTACTCTTTTTATTCTTCTTTCACAGATTTTTATATCACAGATTATTTTATAGATCAGGATGAGACAGGTTCGAATTAGCACTTTATATGCACCTTGTTAAGCACTTTATACCAGTGTTACCCTAGGGATTTTGTATATATAAGTATTATATTTTATTTTTTAGTCATTAGCACTTAACATAGAGTGTATACTGAAGGATTGTTTTTATTGTACACATTATGACACTGAGATGCTTAATATATGGTTTAAGTTCAAAGTATTTATGACACAAAACGTATTGATTGTACAGACATCTGCTATGGGTTCCCCCAGATTGGTGGGTGGGACCAAATGGAGTCACAGTCTTTAAATTTTCCCTGAGCACAGTTGCACTTTATCACCTGAAGAAGGGGCATTCCCCGAAACGTTGTGACGTGTGAGTGTGGATCACAATAAAAGTTTTCTAATCTTTTGGAGTGCGACCCTCATTGTCTTTTTTCCATACTATTACATATATGCTCAATTACACGATTGAGATATTTAATAGATTGTATGTTCAACCATCAATTTTTTTAAATGTCTCTAGACTTACTAACCACTAGCGGTTTTACTATTTGATGTTCCTGCAACATTCCCTGCCTAGCCCATTTAAAAAGATCAAACCAGGCAATTCTCTGACATCACGCAAATACCGGGAAACCACTGCAAGAAAGCAAGTTTACAGTATATGGGTACCCTAAACAACATGTAAACGGTGCTAAATAATTTCCCAATAAGTCATACAGCAACAGCAAGGCTTAATTGCCACCAACTGAAAATCTCTTTTTATTTCATTCTCTGACCCTCCTTTCCATTCTTTTCAGCTCTTGGAGTTGTACTTGTTCAAAGGGGACAGGATACATCCAGGCACATGCCACACCTTTCAAACACTACTGGTATAAACAGCTGCCAGATCTGCTGCCCTTTCACTATAACACAGAATCACTGTTGGCTGTAGCTCACTGTTTTTAATCACAGCTCATGTCTACTTCACATGCTACACACACTAGCTGTGTCACAGATTCTGGGAAGAGCTAACAGGGGGACTGTATACTAACTAGGACACTTGAATCAGAAGGGATCAAGGCAGATCATTTATTTACACTTTATTGTCCGGTTAAGTAAGGCTGTCTTTTAGGCAAACGTTTCAGAACCACCAGTAAAATCCATACTTGTTACAGAAATATATCAACTTGTTTTAAGACTGGTTGCACCTTCTCTCTGGCAGTAATGATGTGACACCAGTTTGTTAGAAGACAACCTCTGGATATGACACTGAGTACGAGACTCAACTTTTCTGATGGTCCATGGCGAGGCCTGTTCTGAATGTAACTGTTAAACCACTGTATGGTCTTGGCCACCCTTAGATTCAGGGTGTTGGCAAACTTCTTATAGCATAGGCCATTTTTATGTAGAGCAACAATTCCTTTTTTTTTGTTTTCTTTACCATGTTCAACTTCTAGTGATCTGAGAGAGTGCAAGAGGGATAACACCAAATTTAACACACCTACTCCCCATTCACACACTTGAAAAACTAATGAGTCACATGACACTGGGGAGGTAAAATGGCTAATTGGGGTGTACTCACTTTGGTTGCTAGTGGTTTATACATTAATGGCTGTGGTGTTGAGTTATTTGAGCGGATCGCAAATTTACTCTCATGTACAAGCTTTCACTGACTACTTTAACATTTTATCATAGTATCATATCTTCATTATTGTCCTATGAAAAGATAAACAGGGAGATTCAATAAAAGTTCTTATTGTTAAAAATAGTGCTAATTTTGTCCCAACCAGTTAGATATTATTTAACATTTGAAAGCTAAAATCTGATTGGTTGGGGAAATTAGCACCGTTTTTAACGATAAGAACTTTATGAATAACCCTGAAAATATTGACAAAATGTGAGGGGTTACTCACTTTTTGTAGATACTGCACATTCTAAAAGTGGACACAAGCCTTTTTTTGGTGCAGTTTTACCCTAATCCCTTGAGAAACAAAAAAATAGAATATGGTGGAAGTATACAACAGCACAGAACTGCAGGTTTATTCTTACATGTTTCAGACATAAGTCCTTTCTTTGTTGAAAACGCCAATGCAAACTCATGACAGTTGATGCAAATGGTACTAATGAATAGTAAAAATGCTCAAATCACAAATTAATCAAAAAATGCTTATAACAGATCTATATTGGTTGGGATATTTCCGAGATTGGTGTATAGATGTTCTTTTGAAACCTAAATTATGTATGTTGGGTATACTGAGATGGACACTGTTTTACGCAAGAAAAACTATTATTTTGGACTGGATGGCTCCCCATTCCCCCAAAACCAAAATGTGGAAATAAATGATTAACTCTGCTACCGCCTGTATAAGATTAATATACATAGGTGAGGCTGTGCTTAAAATTTGGGAAAGTTTATGGTACAATTATATGGGTATAATTCACATGAATGAATAAACCCTTAATAAGTCTAAACATACAATTTTAATTTCCCCCCACACCCAAAATCACCTAAAAGTTGTTCTGATACCAACTATACAGAAAATCCAATAACGCAGCAGCTGGCCTAACCCCCCCGATCCCTACCTCCCCAAAATGTGTATTTGTTTATAAAACCGGTACCAGTATATCTATATTATATCTGATGTAAATGTTATCAAGCACTGGAAATGTAACTTTGAATAACTATTTATATTTATTGTAACAATTTGTAAATACATGCACATCTTGTATGTTTGTAATAAATAAACGAGTTAAAAAAAAATGCTTTAGAAACACATTGCAGTTTTTTTTTATGCATTTGCAG
The DNA here is from genome assembly GCA_019447015.1 of Hymenochirus boettgeri. Taxonomy (NCBI): domain Eukaryota; kingdom Metazoa; phylum Chordata; class Amphibia; order Anura; family Pipidae; genus Hymenochirus; species Hymenochirus boettgeri. The sequence continues at coordinate 177,041,293 of CM033473.1, forward strand.
TGGGGCATGAGACAAAAAACACACTTGTTGCAGCAGTGAGAGAGTTGCTGGAAATGAACCAATAGCCAGCACTGTAAATTGGCCCACATAACATGCACAGTTGCCCATGTTTATGTTTTTTCTTGAGATGTTCTCTATAAGTCACTAGAACAACTTTGTGATGTTTAGAAATATATTTATTTTTCTGTTCTGTCTGTGTTAGCTGCAGCAAAGATAGCTTGTTTTTGAATACTTTTAACCATACAAAATGAATTCTGTTTATAAATCTGGTCTAAAAGGAAAAGCAATTTATTCTACCTTTCAGTGAAGAATAGACCTATAACGCTTTCTTTGTTTCAGGCACTCCGGTACTCTTATTTTCAGTAGGACAGGCAACGGGAACAACACAGCAGGTGCAGAGTTATTAAACCGCAAAAGGACCACCAGGAAAGGCAAATTTCAATTCATATGAAACCCGTGCCCCCTTCACAGCCACCACCAAAGCATCAAGCCCGGCTGTTATCAAGAACTTTCAGCAAAGCCAGGTTAATGTAGTTTGTTTAAATGAATCCACCTGGCAGATTCGGACAGTATTTCCCTGGAGAAGGATAAATTTGTACACCCCCACTGCCTGTGTTAAATACCAAAACACCACAACAGGTAAGAGTAAATTTTCCACTTTCGTATGGTTTTAGTCCTCATTCTGGGTACTATCAGGTGACGGGGGAATTAGTTTGTATATAATTGTCCTTTTAAAGGCATGTCCACCTCCTCCCCAAAATGTTAACCTACTTTCTCCACCTTAGAAAACCTCAACTTGCTTCCCTGGTGTCTTCTGCCACCAAATCTTATGTTATTTTTATATGTAGCAAAAGGCAATGTGTCTGTTAAGTGTTAGCATCTAATTTCATTCTAATTGTAATCAAATATCCCTTTAAACTACAGAAAAACATCCTCTGATGTAGAGAGTGGCAACGTGAAACAGAAGGAGATGGGGGCATATAACAAAACAGTGAAGACATCTGAAGAATGGGTTGATTAGAAGATGATGATTTTCATTCTTCAATAATGGAATTGAGAATAAAAAGACTGAAAAAACTAAACTAAATGGAGATGTAAACTGCAGGTAAAGTGCAGTAAACAGTACTTCATGTTGTAGTCGTATATATGTGTAAATTTAATTTATTTTTAAAGGAACACTAACACACAAAATTACTTACTGCTATTCATTCTACAATTCTGTTTTGCCAGGTTCGTCTTTATTTTTTCGACAGTGATGGCTTTCCCCGAATATGTCACACAATCTGTTAGCACCATTCTGATTCATATGCAATCCCCTGCTTCTGGAGCTCTGTCCCTCCACATCCCGCGACCAAGGCAGAGTGGGCAAGCATGCACACTATAGACTGTCTGGTCGCATTATAGATTGCCTGTTTGCAGATCCTGACACTTCCTGTCAATCAGCCAATCACAGCCTCTTGGATTTCCACTCTATACTGCCGGAAATCCCCCTCCCCCCCTTAAAGTTAAACAGCAGCCATAACTGTTCCGATCTGTGAACTAATAAAATGTAAGAAATGCCAGAGCTGTAAGAAATAGTAGGGTGTATGAAGATGCAGCCAAGGTTGGGGGATGAAAGTTACGTTATTTCTACTGTGACTCCAATATGCCGTGTGGCAGGTGCTTGTTAATCGAAATCTGTGAAAAGGTGCAGAGGGGATATGTTTGGAAAAAAAACTTAGTATCTGCACAGTATTGTGTGTAAGCCGCCTGTTAAAATCTGCAGGGTGGGTAAGGGAGGGGGGTTTGATTGAAAGTCTTTCACTGCCTGGTTGAGCACCAAACCCTTAGGAGCTGATACAAGATAAAGGAATGTCAGAAAGGGAGAAAAATGCAGATTCAAGGTTGGTGTGAATTAATCTTAACTGTGTGAAACAATATTTCCCACAATTTCTTCCCAGCATAGAATGTAGAGGTTTCGGGTTATTAGTTTAGCAGCTGCTTGTGCCATTATATACATTAACATACACATTATAGTGTTTTTACTTGTGTTACCTCTACATTTGAACTAGGTACCTACCACAAAAGTTTAATGTATGTGAAATGTTGTTCTCCTTTTATCCTTAATTTCAAATATCACAAGCGTTGAGAAACAATTTTGTAAATTGCTAACATGTTTAGTGCCTTACGGGAGAACTAAAATGGCAGTGAGTCTGAATGGATTCTGTCTTAACTAACAGATAACTGCAGCTCCCTCTGAAATCGGCACACTGGGGGAAATAGTCTGTGATACTGTAGGTTTATAGCATTTCCAACATTAAACATATTCATGTTTTTACACATGTTAATCTCATATCTAGCCTCCAGGCTAAACCGTTACAAACAGCCTTTACTGCAGAAGAATGCTTGCTGAAATGTAATGTCTCATTTACATTGTTACTGTTAATAAATTTCATACCCTATCAGATTTTGTTTGTGAACAGCTTGAAAGCATATTGGATTTGAAGCATGGAGATATGGCTGGACCTGTATACAACTCATCTCTTCTGCAGGATAGTTCTCTTCTAGAAGAGCATCAGCAGCAAACAGCATTACTTGAAACATTCCCGATATTTACCTGGTTGGTTGGTATTGTACATTATTGCATGCACGGCACTGTGCGTTATCAGTCATTATAGAGCCAGGTTCATCTAATTAGAGTCCTTGTGCAACTTAAGAGTTGACAGTGTGCTTAGATTTATTACTAAAGGCAACTGTTATTTCCAAACTATTTACGCTTTGTGGGAGCCAAATATCCACAAATACCTTAAATAATCCAAGGCAAACTTCAAAAACTTTGCTCCAATAAGATGGAATTATGGCAGATAACTTACAGAATAGATAGACGCAAGGTGAGAGCATATGTCCAACTTCCCTTATCCAGGGCGTGGTAGTTATACCTTTTCATTTAGATTGCAACAGAAATGGCACATCATTACATGATTGGATTATACAATATTGCATAGCATACTTGTCATTACAATCTAATACATATTAATTATCATTATACGTCACATATTATATTTCTCAAGTTCCTGTAAATTACCCCTGAACAAATTCTATTACCATATAAGGTTATTATTACCATTCAAATAGACATTACTGTGTAACTGACATTGGAATATCTATAAATTTATTCCTAGCAGGTAGGGGTATCCGGGTACACAATGTAATAATCCAGTGCTTACACTTTTCCAGTCTCCACCATGCTGGATAATCCGTCCATAAACAAGTAGTTAAGTGTAAAAGCAATATCACAGAACTGTAGCTGTGTGAAACAAGAATTTATTTTGACACAAACATGCGTGCAACTTGTTTTGTAAAGGAGTCCTTTCTCAAGCATGCTGCATGTCACAAAGTGAATTCCCTAAATAGGTTACAGGAAGTGACTCACCCTCTAGCCCATCCCCCATCTCCACGTGGCTTCTGTGCAATTAAGAACACACCTGGATATCCCACACTTCAGATTTACATAGATACCCAACAATATCACAGCAAAGTAAATTCCAAAGCATTTCCTCAAAAAATGGTCTTAGTTGTCCAGGTGATTTAAAACAAATGTTCCATTCTTTAAAAATAAAATGTCCAAAGTTCCATTTTCCGTTGTGAGATTCATAACAAAAAATCCATAATAGAACAGGAAGCATCTATGAAATAAACCCATTTTTCAGTAATCAAATCAATTGATATTAACGTATTACCTTAAGTCCACAGATTTTATACTTAGTATTATATGGTGGTTTTATTTTTTTAAAAAACACTGCATCTACAGTGTTGGTATTTTTTTTTACAATGTAACCAATCTTACTATATTCACCACTGCCTCTAGTGGCCTATACTTTAATATGAATTGGTATAACACAGGAGATTCAATAAAGTTCTTATTGTTTAAAATGGTGCTAATTTTGCCCCAACCAACAGAACTTTTGAAAGCTAACATCTGATTGGTTGGGGCAAAATTAGCACCATTTTAAATGATAAGCACTTTATTGAATAACCCCCTAAATACCTGCAACTATACTTACTCATCTGAAGTATTGAAACTGTATATTCTACGGCAGGTATTTTACTATATCCGTGGAGGAATACACACAGAGCTATTAAAACCATAATGGAGTCTGAGATGTAATATTATATACATTACAAGGAGCATTTGATATTGCACTGTTCATTCTTTCCCCATTGGATGAACTTGTATCAGTTTCATTATCCTTTGTATTCTCTTTGTAGTAAAAAAAATTAAATCTCCCCCTCTATGTCATTCCACTTTTCAATAACTTGCCATTTCAGCTGCATCTGATTGAGTCCCATAGAATCAGTGGTGTAACTAGAATCACTGGGGCCCCCTGCAAAACTATGATGGGGCCCCTATCCTTTTTTCAACCACAGTTGTTTTCTTGATAAGGCTATACTGTCATAGGAAAAATAAGAAGATGGGGCCCCCTTGGCTCCCGCCCCCCTGCGGTTGCTCCCCCTGTTCCCTGTAGTTACGCCCCTGCATAGTATGGAAAGACAGGACACGGGTTATCTGTATAAGGCTTATAATTCCTTATATTTCCTTTATGTTCTTTTATTCTTTCCTTAACTGGTCTTTTTGTTTGTCCCACATAGGCTGACCCACATGGGCATTTCAACAGATATATCACCCCTTGGTATTGCAGTTAACTGGTGGCGTATTTTGATTTTACAACCACTAGTTGGATAGTCTATGCTATCCTCCCTTAATGATGGAGCTAGAGCACACACATCCTAGGCATGGAATGTGCCATACTTTTTTGCTGTGCTTTGATGCTTGGTCTGGTTTCTTTAATTCTGAAGGACATTGTATGTCTTTTATTGTCTTTACTCGCTTATAGAAGAAGGTAGGGACTGTATGAATAGTTTTCCATGTTCACTGCCTTTGCTTAGATAAACCAGTATTTCCAACTATGCTACTGGCCTGTTTGCTGTGTCTAGAATAGGTGGTCACGAAGGTGGTGTAGTATTTTATCTTTCTCTAACCTCCCTCTGGGGATTTTTTCCACTACCGTAGCATCTCTTTCAATGGAGTTCTTATTGTAAACCCTAGTCAGGAATTTAAAATCCAACATTTCATTTGCTTCCCTATAGGCCTCGTTCGTGGATCAAATTCTTTTGGCTCTCATATATTGCCCTTTGGGATAGCCCGAATAATACCGGGGAAATGGAAGCTATTTGAAAGTAGTACTTTGTTTCTCTCGGTAGGTTTTTGGTTTTGTTCAAAGTTTATTACCCATCAGGAAATGTCTACTCTAGATAATGTATGTGTTCAGTGGATGTTTCCCATGTAAATTAATAGTTTTGGTTTTAGGTTTGCCGCTTTTACCATATTTTAAAATCCTCTACCTTGCCAATATTTTCGAGTTATTGACGAAAATATTGGCGAATGCGCGCCATTGCCGCACCCATTGAAGTTCCTTGTAACTGTAAAAGTAATCCTTACCAAACTTGAAATAATCTTAGTCAAGACAATATTTAGACAGCTAAAATGAAATATACCAATGTGTGTGGTAGCTCTGTTTCTAGTAAAGTCTTTTCTCACTATCTATCCCTTCCTGCTTTGGGATGGAAGTGTATAGGCTTTCTATGTCGATACTACACAGGTGTATTTCTGTCGTAGGTGTGTCGTATCTGTTAGCTGATTTAGTAGCATATTAGTATCTTTCAGGCACTATATATTTCTTTCTAGGTTGTAAATGCTGGTCAATGAATTTAGCCAGTGTTCTGTAACCGAACCTATATATGATACTATTGGAGAGACCAGGTGGATTATGTAAAGATTTATGTATTTTGAGAAGTATGTATATACCGGTGTAGGTGGATGGCTACTCTCTCTGATATTATCATTTATTATGTTATTTTGGAATGCTTCCAAAATAATTAAATCTATTTTCTGTGTATTAATACATCGGATCATGTTCGAGTTGACGGTAGTGTTCAGGTATATTCAGTTGCCTTTATATCTCATTACATGCTATCGTTGTTCATGACCACTACCGCCCCCCCCTTTGGCCGCGGTTTAATAGTGATGTTTCCGTTATCTTTTAGGGATCTAAGTGCCCCTCTTTCCTTTGGGTAAGTTAGGTTTACCATTCTTAGTACCTTGTTCCCATAATTCATTCAATTCTGTCAGTACCAGATTTTTGAACAGTTAGTGCAGCGTTTTGTACCTCAGGGATATAGTTAGAGGGTTTTTAAGGAATATCTATTAGTTACTTTTATTTAGCGTAAACAAGAAAGAGAACGGGCTCACAGAAAGTGCTGAATATAATATTCTTCTGAATCTGCAGCGTAAAAGAGGAAGTTCTGACAATCTTTACTAAGCATACAACATTACTCATGAAGGCACAAGGGAAATGTAGTTTTAAGTACCAGTTATGTCTAAAGGCCTAAAAATGGTGGCAATCTTTAAATTGGCTCCGACATCCCCCCCCCTTAAATGATTTTAATCAGCTTACAAATATCTAGTCACGAGGAAGAACAATTTTTCCTTCATCATGAGAGATACACTGAGGATACAATGAACTACTAACCTTTAGTTATTATTTCAATATACAGGGATTTCTTGGTAGCGCTTATTACTACAGCGTGGTGAACAAATTTTACTAAGAGGCGAGAGCTGAAATCAGAATAATAATTACTATTATATGCATTATTTCTCCCAATTACCAACCAATGCAGATCGGGACCAATTAAAAAAATTTGGGCCTTAAATGTTTTCCAGTTCTTTAACCTTAATTATATGGACCTCAATGGGATTTTGTGATTAATCAATATAGGGGCATAATTTATACCATCACCTAGCAAACACCCCCCTTTGACAGTTAATGTAATCGAGTGCCATTATATTTTTGTTAGACACTAGCAACATTATTTCACAAATAAGTATAACCATAAGGCAAGATAAAACCTAAACCATCATTATTTAAAGAGTAGGTAAGACTCTAATAAAATATTATTACAATCTGGGCTATAAATAATTTTGAATTATCTTGGAAGTTTATGTGTACCTCAAAACAACTTCAAATTAGGTAAATTTTTATATCCTTTTTCAACAGACACCTTACACACACACCATTCCCTCATTTTCCACACATGCCACACACTGAAAGAGAAAAACTTAAGGTAGAAATATAGAGGTCAATGTTCTGGTTAGGGCTCCTCATTGGCTGAGGACTTATTTGTCCTTGCTTATGCTCAGGTTAAATAAGGTCATATGTCGCGGTGTTACGGGATTACACCCAAGTTCCTCACATCCTAATTCCGTTGTCTCCGTAGCACTTGGTACAGGTGCTGCACTATTTTCTTTATCTCACCCTGTGAGATATATTGTGGATTTATATATGTGCTAACATCTTCCGTAGCGCTTTACAATTACATGTATACATTCACATCGGGCCCTGCTCGAAGAGCTTAAAATCTAAGCACATATCTCACACATACAACGATCAGTATGTCTTTATGATTGTGGGGAGAACCGGAGTGCCCGGAAGAACCCACGCAAGCATGGGGAGAACAAACTCTTTGCAGATGTGTCCAAGGGTGAAATTGAACTCAGGACCTCAGTGCTGCAAGGCGTCAGTGCTAACCATGCTTACTAAAAAGTGAACTATTCCTTTATGCATTTATTGAAGAACAGGAGGTAACAAAGGTAAGTAAATTTACCTTTTTGCGTGATCCACCTACTGTATTGATTGTTGGCGGTGGATCGCGAGAAAGCTAAATTTACTCATCTTAGTTCCTAGCCCCTGTCAATCAGTGGATTAAAGGAATAGTTTACTCCATACTATTACATACTATTCTCAATTACACTATTGAGATATTTAATAGATTGTATGTTCAACCATCAATTTTTTTTAAATGTCTCTAGACTTACTAAGACCACTAGCGGTTTTACTATTTGATGTTCCTGCAACATTCCCTGCCTAGCCCATTTAAAAAGATCAAACCAGGCAATTCCTCTGACATCACGCAAATACCGGGGAAACCACTGCAAGAAAGCAAGTTTACAGTATATGGGTACCCTAAACAACATGTAAACGGTGCTAAATAATTTCCCAATAAGTCATACAGCAACAGCAAGGCTTAATTGCCACCAACTGAAAATCTGCTTTTTATTTCATTCTCTGACCCTCCTTTCCATTCTTTTCAGCTCTTGGAGTTGTACTTGTTCAAAGGGGGACAGGATACATCCAGGCACATGCACACACCTTTACAAACACTTACTGGATAATAACAGCTGCCAGATCTGCTGCCCTTTCACTATAACACAGAATCACTGTTGGCTGTAGCTCACTGTTTTTAATCACAGCTCATGTCTACTTCACATGCTTACACACACTAGCTGTGTCACAGATTCTGGGAAGAGCTAACAGGGGGACTGTATACTAACTAGGACACTTGAATCAGAAAGGGATCAAGGCAGATCATTTATTTACACTTTATTGTCCGGTTAAGTAAAGGCTGTCTTTTAGGCAAACTGTTTCAGAACCACCAGTAAAATCCATACTTGTTACAGAAATATATCAACTTGTTTTAAGACTGGTTGCACCTTCTCTCTGGCAGTAATGATGTGACACCAGTTTGTTAGAAGACAACCTCTGGATATGACACTGAGTACGAGACTCAACTTTTCTGATGGTCCATGGCGAGGCCTGTTCTGAATGTAACCTGTTAAACCACTGTATGGTCTTGGCCACCCTTAGATTCAGGGTGTTGGCAAACTTCTTATAGCATAGGCCATTTTTATGTAGAGCAACAATTCCTTTTTTTTTGTTTTCTTTACCATGTTCAACTTCTAGTGATCTGAGAGAGTGCAAGAGGGATAACACCAAATTTAACACACCTACTCCCCATTCACACCTTGAAAAACTAATGAGTCACATGACACTGGGGAGGTAAAATGGCTAATTGGGGTGTACTCACTTTGGTTGCTAGTGGTTTATACATTAATGGCTGTGTGTTGAGTTATTTTGAGCGGATCGCAAATTTACTCTCATGTACAAGCTTTACACTGACTACTTTACATTTTATCATAGTATCATATCTTCATTATTGTCCTATGAAAAGATAAACAGGGAGATTCAATAAAAGTTCTTATTGTTAAAAATAGTGCTAATTTTGTCCCAACCAGTTAGATATTATTTAACATTTGAAAGCTAAAATCTGATTGGTTGGGGTAAAATTAGCACCGTTTTTAACGATAAGAACTTTTATTGAATAACCCTGAAAATATTGACAAAATGTGAGGGGTTACTCACTTTTGTTAGATACTGCACATTCTAAAAGTGGACACAAGCCTTTTTTTGGTGCAGTTTTACCCATAATCCCTTGAGAAACAAAAAAAATAGAATATGGTGGAAGTATACAACAGCACAGAACTGCAGGTTTATTCTTACATGTTTCAGACATAAGTCCTTTCTTTGTTGAAAAACGCCAATGCAAACTCATGTAACAGTTGATGCAAATGGATACTAATGAATAGTAAAAATGCTTCAAATCACAAATTAATCAAAAAATGCTTATAACAGAATCTATATTGGTTGGGATATTTTCCGAGATATTGGGTATAGATGTTCTTTTGAAACCTAAATTATGTATGTTGGGTATACCTGAGATGGACACTGTTTTACGCAAGAAAAACTATTATTTTGGACTGGATGGCTCCCCATTCCCCCAAAACCAAAATGTGGAAATAAATGATTAACTCTGCTACCGCCTGTATAAGATTAATATACATAGGTAGAGGCTGTGCTTACAAATTTGGGAAAGTTTATGGTACAATTATATGGGTATAATTATACCATGAATGAATAAACCCTTAATAAGTCTAAACATACAATTTTAATTTCCCCCCACAGCCCAAAATCACCACTAAAAGTTGTTCTGATACCACTATTACAGAAAATCCAATAACGCAGCAGCTGGCCTAACCCCCCCGATCCCTACCTCCCCAAAATGTGTATTTTGTTAATAAAACCGGTACCAGTATATCTATATTATATCTGATGTAAAATGTTATCAAGCACTGGAAATGTAACTTTGAATAACTATTTATATTTATTGTAACAATTTGTAAATACATGCACATCTTGTATGTTTGTAATAAATAAACGAGTTAAAAAAAAATGCTTTAGAAACACATTGCAGTTTTTTTTTTATGCATTGCAGTGGGGCATGAGACAAAAAACACACTTGTTAGCAGCAAGTGAGAGAGTTGCTGGAAATGAACCAATAGCCAGCACTGTAAATTGGCCCACATAACATGCACAGTTGCCCATGTTTTATGTTTTTCTTGAGATGTTCTCTATAGAGTTCACTAGAACAACTTTGTGATGTTTAGAAATATATTTTATTTTTCTGTTGCTGTCTGTGTTAGCTGCAGCAAAGATAGCTTGTTTTTGAATACTTTTAACCATACAAAATGAATTCTGTTTATAAATCTGGTCATAAAGGAAAAGCAATTTATATTCTACCTTTCAGTGAAGAATTTAGCCTATAACGCTTTCTTTGTTTCAGGCACTCCGGTACTCTTATTTTCAAGTAGGACAGGCAACGGGAACAACACAGCGGGTGCAAGAGTTTAGTAAACCGCAAAAGGACCACCAGGAAAGGCAAATTTCAATTCATATGAAACCCGTGCCCCCTTCACAGCCACCACCAAAGCATCAAGCCCGGCTGTTATCAAGAACTTTTCAGCAAAGCCAGGTTAATGGTAGTTTGTTTAAAATGAATCCACCCTGGGCAGATTCGGACAGTATTTCCCTGGAGAAGGATAAATTTGTACACCCCCAACTGCCTGTGTTAAATACCAAAACACCACAACAGGTAAGAGTAAATTTTCCACTTTCGTATGGTTTTAGTCCTCATTCTGGGTACTATCAGGTGACGGGGGAATTAGTTTGTATATAATTGTCCTTTTAAAGGGCATGTCCACCTCTCCCCAAAAATGTTATACCTACTTTCTCCACCTTAGAAAACCTCAACTTGCTTCCCTGGTGTCATTCTGCCACCAAATCTTATGTTATTTTTATATGTAGCAAAAAGGCAATGTGTCTGTTAAGTGTTAGCATCTAATTTCATTCTAATTGTAATCAAATATCCCTTTAAACTACAGAAAACATCCTCTGATGTAGAGAGTGGCAACGTGAAAAACAGAAGGAGATGGGGGCATATAACAAAAACAGTGAAGACATCTGAAGAATGGGTTGATTTAGAAGATGATGATTTTCATTCTTCAATAAATGGAATTGAGAATAAAAAGACTGAAAAAACTAAACTAAATGAGGATGTAAACTGCAGGTAAAGTGCAGTAAACAGTACTTCATGTTGTAGTCGTATATATGTGTAAATTTAAATTTATTTTTAAAGGAACACTAAACACACAAAAATTACTTACTGCTATTCATTTCTACAATTTCTGTTTTGCCAGGTTCTGTCTTTATTTTTTCTGACAGTGATGGCTTTCCCCGAATATGTCACACAATCTGTTAGCACCATTCTGATTCATATGCAATCCCCTGCTTCTGGAGCTCTGTCCCTCCCACATCCCGCGACCAAGGCAGAGTGGGCAAGCATGCACACTATAGACTGTCTGGTCGCATTATAGATTGCCTGTTTGCAGATCCCTGACACTTCCTGTCAATCAGCCAATCACAGCCTCTTGGATTTCCACTCTAATACTGCCGGAAATCCCCCTCCTCCCCCTTTAAAGTTAAACAGCAGCCATAACTGTTCCGATCTGTGAACTAATAAAATGTAAGAAATGCCAGAGCTGTAAGAAATAAGTAGGGTGTATGAAGATGCAGCCAAGGTTTGGGGGATGAAAGTTACGTATTTCTACTGTGACTCCAATATGCCGTGGTGGCAGGTGCTTGTTAATCGTAAATCTGTGAAAAGGTGCAGAGGGGATATGTTTGGAAAAAAAAACTTAGTATCTGCACAGTATTGTGTGTAAGACGCCTGTTAAAATCTGCAGGGTGGGTAAAGGGAGGGGGGTTTGATTGAAAGTCTTTCACTGCCTGGTTGAGCACCAAACCCTTAGGAGCTGATAACAAGATAAAGGAAAGTCAGAAAGGGAGAAAAATGCAGATTCAAGGTTGGTGTGAATTAATCTTAACTGTGTGAAACAATATTTCCCACAATTTCTTCCCAGCATTAGAATGTAGAGGGTTCTGGGGTTATTAGTTTAGCAGCTGCTTGTGCCATTATATACATTACACATACACATTATAGTGTTTTTACTTGTGTTACTCTCTACATTTGAACTAGGTACCTACCACAAAAGTTTAATGTATGTGAAATGTTGTTCTCCTTTTATCCTTAATTTCAAATATCACAAGCGTTGAGAAACAATTTTGTAAATTGCTAACATTGTTTAGTGCCTTACGGGAGAACTAAAATGGCAGTGAGTCTGAATGGATTCTGTCTTAACTAACAGATAGCTGCAGCTCCCTCTGAAATCGGCAGCACTGGGGGGAAATAGTCTGTGATACTGTAGGTTTATAGCATTTCCAACATTAAACATATTCATGTTTTTACACATGTTAATCTCATATCTAGCCTCCAGGCTAAACCGTTACAAACAGCCTTTACTGCAAGAAGAATGCTTGCTGAAATGTAATGTCTCATTTACATTGTTTACTGTTAATAAAATTTCATACCCTAAATTCAGATTTTTGTTTGTGAACAGCTTTGAAAGCATATTGGATTTGAAGCATGGAGATATGGCTGGACCTGTATACAACTCATTCTCTCTGCAGGATAGTTCTACTTCTAGAAGAGCATCAGCAGCAAAACAGCATTACTTGAAACATTCCCGATATTTACCTGGTTGGTTGGTATTGTACATTATTGCATGCACGGCACTGTGCGTTATCAGTCATTATAGAGCCAGGTTCATCTAATTAGAGTCCTTGTGCACACTTAAGAGTTGACAGTGTGCTTAGATTTATTACTAAAGGCAACTGTTATTTCCAAACTATTTACGCTTTGTGGGAGCCAAATAATCCACAAATACCTTAAATAATCCACAGGCAAACTTCAAAAACTTTGCTCCAATAAGATGGAATTTATTGGCAGATAACTTACAGAATAGATAGACGCAAGGTGAGAGCATATGTCCAACTTCCCTTATCCAGGGCGTGGTAGTTATACCTTTTCATTTAGATTGCAACAGGAAATGGCACATCATTACATGATTGGATTATACAATATTGCATAGCATACTTGTCATTACAATCTAATACATATTAATTATCATTATACGTCACATATTATATTTCTCAAGTTACTGTAAATTACCCCTGAACAAATTCTATTACCATATAAGGTTATTATTACCATTCAAATAGACATTACTGTGTAACTGACATTGGAATATCTATAAATTTATTCCTAAGCAGGTAGGGGTATCCGGGTACACAATGTAATTAATCCAGTGCTTTACACTTTTCCAGTCTCCACCATGCTGGATAATCCAGTCCATAAACAAGTAGTTAAGTGTAAAAGCAATATCACAGAACTGTAGCTGTGTGAAACAAGAATTTATTTTGACACAAACATGCGTGCAACTTGTTTTGTAAAGGAGTCCTTTCTCAAGCATGCTGCATGTCACAAAGTGAATTCCCTAAATAGGTTACAGGAAGTGACTCACCCCTCTAGCCCATCCCCCATCTCCACGTGGCTTCTGTGCAATTAAGAACACACCTGGATATCCCACACTTCAGATTTACATAGATACCCAACAATATCACAAGCAAAGTAAATTCCAGAGCATTTCCTCAAAAAATGTCTTAGTGTCCATAGGTGATTTAAAAACAAATGTTCCATTCTTTAAAAATAAAATGTCCAAAGTTCCATTTTCCGTTGTGAGATTCATAACAAAAAATCCATAATAGAACAGGAAGCATCTATGAATAAACCCATTTTTCAGTAATTCAAATCAATTGATATTAACTGATATTAACCTTAAGTCCACAGATTTTATACTTAGTATATATATGGTGGTTTATTTTTTAAAAAACACTGCATCTACAGTGTTGGTATTGTTTTTTTTACAATGTAACCAATCTTACTATATTCACCACTGCCATCTAGTGGCCTATACTTTAATATGAATTGGTATAACACAGGGAGATTCAATAAAAGTTCTTATTGTTTAAAATGGTGCTAATTTTGCCCCAACCAATCAGAACTTTTGAAAGCTAACATCTGATTGGTTGGGGCAAAATTAGCACCATTTTAAATGATAAGCACTTTTATTGAATAACCCCCTAAATACCTGCAACTATACTTACTCATCTGAAGTATTGAAACTGTATATTCTACCGGCAGGTATTTTACTAGTATCCGTGGGAGGAATACACAACAGAGCTATTAAAACCATAATGGAGTCTGAGATGTAATATTATATACATTACAAGGAGCATTTGATATTGCACTGTTCATTCTTTCCCCATTGGATGAACTGTATTCAGTTTCATTATCCATTTGTATTCTCTTTGTAGTAAAAAAAATTTAAATCTCCCCCTCTATGTCATTCCACTTTTTCAATAACTTGCCATTTCAGCTGCATCTGATTGAGTCCCATAGAATCAGTGGTGTAACTAGGAATCACTGGGGCCCCCTGCAAAACTATGATGGGGCCCCTATCCGTGTTTCAACCACAGTTGTTTTCTTGGATAAGGCTATATCTGTCATAGGAAAAATAAGAAGATGGGGCCCCCTTGGCTCCCTGGCCCCCCTGCGGTTGCTCCCCCTGTTCCCTGGTAGTTACGCCCCTGCATAGTATGGAAAGGACAGGACACGGGTATCTGTATAAGGCTTATAATTCCTTATATTTCCTTTATGTTCTTTTATTCTTTCCTTAACTGGTCTTTTTGTTTGTCCCACATAGGCTGACCCACATGGGCATTTCAACAGATATATCACCCCCTTTGGTATTGCAGTTAAACTGGTGGCGTATTTTGATTTTACAACCACTAGTTGGATAGTCTATGCTATCTCCCTTAATGATGGAGCTAGAGCACACACATCCTAGGCATGGGAATGTGCCATACTTTTTTGCTGTTGCTTTAGATGCTTGGTCTGGTTTCTTTAATTCTGAAGGACATTGTATGTCTTTTATTGTCTTTACTCGCTTATAGAAGAAGGTAGGGACCTGTATGAATAGTTTTCCATGTTCACTGCCTTTGCTTAAGATAAACCAGTATTTTCCAACTATGCTACTGGCCTGTTTGCTGTGTCTAGAATAGGTGGTCACGAAGGTGGTGTAGTATTTTATCTTTCTCTAACCTCCCTCTGGGGATTTTTTCCACTACCGTAGCATCTCTTTCAATGGAGTTCTTATTGTAAACCCTAGTCAGGAATTTAAAATCCAACATTTCATTTGCTTCCCTATAGGCCTCGTTCGTGGATCAAATTCTTTTGGCTCTCATATATTGCCCTTTTGGGATAGCCCGAATAATACCGGGGAAATGGAAGCTATTTGAAAGTAGTACTTTGTTTCTCTCGGTAGGTTTTTGGTTTTGTTCAAAGTTTATTACCCATGACGGAAATGTCTACATCTAGATAATGTATGTGTTCAGTGGATGTTTCCCATGTAAATTTAATAGTTTTGTGTTTTAGGTTTGCCGCTTTTACCATATTTTCAAAATCCTCTACCTTGCCAATATTTTCGAGTTTATTGACGAAAATATTGGCGAATGCCGGCGCCATTGCCGCACCCATTGAAGTTCCTTGTAACTGTAGAAAATAATCCTTACCAAACTTGAAATAATTCTTAGTCAAGACAATATTTAGACAGTCTAAAATGAAATATACCAATGTGTGTGGTAGCTCTGTTTCTAGTAAAGCTTTTTCTTCACTATCTATCCCTTCCTGCTTTGGGATGGAAGTGTATAGGCTTTCTATGTCGATACTACAGGTGTATTTCTGTCGTAGGTAGTGTCGTATCTGTTAGCTGATTTAGTAGCATATTAGTATCTTTCAGGCACGTATATATTTTCTTTACTATAGGTTGTAAATGCTGGTCAATGAATTTAGCCAGTGGTTCTGTAACCGAACCTATATATGATACTATTGGAGGACCAGGTGGATTATGTAAAGATTTATGTATTTTGAGAAGTATGTATATAACCGGTGTAGGTGGATGGTCTACTCTCTCTGATAGTATCATTTATTATGTTATTTTGGAATGCTTCCAAAATAATTAAATCTATGTTCTGTTTGTATTAATACATCGGATCATGTTCGAGTTGACGGTAGTGTTCAGGTATATTTAGTTGCCTTTATATCTCATTACCATGCATATCGTTGTTCATGACCACTACCGCCCCCCCCTTTGTCCGCAGGTTTAATAGTGATGTTTCCGTTATCTTTTAGGGATCTAAGTGCCCCTCTTTCCTTTTGGGTAAGGTTAGGTTTACCATTCTTAGTACCTTGTTCCCATAATTCATTCACTTCTGTCAGTACCAGATTTTTGAACAGTTAGTGCAGCGTTTTGTACCTCAGGGATATAGTTAGAGGGTTTTTAAGGGATTATATCTATTAGTTACTTTTATTTAGCGTAAACAAGAAAAGAGGAACTTGCTCACAGAAAGTGCTGAATATAATATTCTTCTGAATCTGCAGCGTAAAAGAGGAAGTTCTGACAATCTTTACTAAGCATACAAACATTACTCATGAAGGCACAAGGGAAATGTAGTTTAAGTACCAAGTTTATGCTAAAGGCCTAAAAATGGTGGCAATCTTTAAATTCGGCTCCGACATCCCCCCCCTTAAATGATTTTACATCAGCTTACAAATATCTAGTCACGAGGAAGAACAATTTTTCCTTCATCATGAGAGATACACTGAGGAATACAATGAACTACTTAACCTTTAGTTATTATTTCAATATACAGGGATTTCTTGGTAGCGCTTATTACTACAGCGTGGTGAACAAATTTTACTAAGAGGACGAGAGCTGAAATCAGAATAATAATTACTATTATATGCATTTATTTCTCCCCAAATTACCAACCAATGCAGATCGGGACCAATTAAAAAAAATTTGGGCCTTAAATGTTTTTCCAGTTCTTTAACCTTAATTATATGGACCTCAATGGGATTTGTGATTATTATCAATATAGGGGCATAATTTACCAATCACCTAGCAAACACCCCCCTTTGACAGTTAATGTAATCGAGTGCCATTATATTTTGTTAGACACTAGCAAACATTATTTCACAAATAAAGTAATAACCATAAGGCAAGATAAAACCTAAACCATCATTATTTAAAGAGTAGGTTAGACTCTAATAAAATATTATTACAATCTGGGCTATAAATAATTTTGAATTATCTTTGGAAGTTTATTGTGTACCTCAAAACAACTTCAAATTAGGTAAATTTTTATATCCGTTTTCAACAGACACCTTACACACCATTCCCTCAATTTTCCACACAATGCCACACACTGAAAGAGAAAAGACTTAAGGTAGAAATATAGAGGTCAATGTTCTGGTTAGGGCTCCTCATTGGCTGAGGACTTAATTTGTCCGTGCTTATGCTCAGGTTAAATAAGGTCAGTATGTCGCTGGTGTTCACGGGGATTGAACACCCAAGTCCTCACATCCTAATTCCGTTGTCTCCGTAGCACTTGGTACAGGTGCTGCACTATTTTCTTTATCTCACCCTGTGAGATATTATTGTGGATTTATATAGTGCTAACATCTTCCGTAGCGCTTTACAATTACATGTATACATTCACATCGGGCCCTGCTCCGAAGAGCTTAAAATCTAAGCACATATATCACACATACAACCGATCAGTATGTCTTTATGATTGTGGGGGAAACCGGAGTGCCCGGAAGAAACCCACGCAAGCATGGGGAGAACAAACTCTTTGCAGATGTGTCCAAGGGTGAAATTGAACTCAGGACCTCAGTGCTGCAAGGCGTCAGTGCTAACCAGTGCTTACTAAAAAAGTGAACTATTCCTTTAATGCATTTATTGAAGAACAGGAGGTAACAAAGGTAAGTAAATTTACCTTTTTGCGTGATCCACCTACTGTATTGATTGTTGGCGGTGGATCGCGAGAAAGCTAAATTTACTCATCTTAGTTCCTAGCCCCTGTCAATCAGTGGATTAAAGGAATAGTTACATTTTTTAGTGAACTATTCCTTTAAAACTAGCAGGTTTAGTCAATAAGGTGTGCAACAAGTTGCCTAAGCTGTTAAAAGAGAACTAAACCCAAAAAATCTAAATTTAAGTTAGAAAGCACTTGCCTCGACATCCTTCTCAGCATGGAAGATTCCACTCATGAGCCTTTTCTTTACCTCTATGAGCTCATTTTATGTTCTGTTTGTTCCCCAACTCTGAAGCTGACATTTCCCTAAACCTGCCAGTACTTTTGCCTTGATTACATTTTCAGCACCTGTGTGATTTCCACTCCCACCTCTTAACCCCTATGATGTATGAATATATTAAATCCTCAAAATTCAAATTGGTGGTGCAGCTGATTAACACTTTCCTAGTAGCAGTGTTGTAGTGTGATATATATAGATCTGGGTATCTAGTGTGTCTGGATATGAAATAATGTATGTCTCACCTACGGCTTTCACTCCACCAAATCCGATATATAAACAATAAGTTGCAGGTGAAACATACAAAGACACGGGTCTGTAGCTGTGAATATTGCACGTTTATTGCAAAACATGCGTGCTAGAGGTTTTAGACCCACCCAATCACTTAAGGAAGGACAAGTGGGTCAGAAACATGTAGCACACGTTTTGCAATAAACCTGCACTATTCACAGTTACAGACCTGTGTCTTTGTATGTTTCAACTTGCAATGTATTGTTTAAGTGTTGGAGGGCCATATTTAAAAACGTGCGATACCGCAGGCTTTTGTTACTGTAAGACCTTGGCAGTAGTATATCATGCTGTAAACTACCGTAATGATATTCTATGGGTGGTTGTAGACTTTTGTTCGCTATCGTACATTTACAAGCTTTCCGACAGCGATTATAAATTAACGATCGCTAAAGAAGGCGATACCACACCTTTATAAATAGAGCCTGTAGTGTGAAGGTCTCTAGCTCTCCCTGCCATCTGCAGCAATGTTAGTGTAAAGTGTAGCTTCTTAAAGGGGAATGTTGGAGGGTAGGAAGAGTGTGTTTTTATAGAAACCACATGGTGCAGAACTGTAGGGGGAGGATAGTGAAGTGAACCTGATCTTAGCACATCTCTGTGCAATGCATTTCTCATCAGTGTACCTTCTTAAAGGGGAATGTTGTAGGGTATGAAGAGTGTTTTTAATTCAGCTGTCTGTATAAAAACAACAAACTGTAGTACAGAGCTAAGCTAAGAAATGCATTGCACAGAGCTGTGCTAAGATCAGGGTCATTATATTATCCTCTACCTGCAGCACTGCACCATGTTCTATAAGTGTACGTATTAAGGGGGAAGTGACATACCCTCCAACATTCCCCAGAGCCGATATCGCTGTGGGTAAATGTCCTGTTCGCGATTCAATTTCATGTTTGCGAATGTGGGTAAATCCTGGTAAGGGATTTACCCACTGCGGGATTTTAATGCCAGCTATTTGCCTGGACCACCAGGAAGAGGCAGCAGAGATGGATTAAGATCATATGGGGCCCAAGGCAGTGCCATCATTTAGGGACCCTTTTTTTGCTACATATATTGTATAGACTGTTTTTTGTTACTACTTCTGAAGCTGGGCCCCCAGAAGTTTCCTGGGCCCTTGGCAGGTGCCTAGGGTTGCCTTGTGGATAATTCTGCTCTGAGAGGCAGCACTATAAGCCAGCCTTGACATCATAGATTGCCATTTACCAGTACTCAGAAATGTTCTATAAATGATTTCTACGCTAAGAGGCTGAATTCAGAGGTGAGAAACAAATGGTTTTACAAAGTGACAGTTATAGAGTCTGTGGGGCTGCCTTTGTATTTAGGGTTTAGTTCTCCTTTAATATGTTTCAATCAATCAGATGTTTACCTTTTTATCTTACTGGTCTATAATTGGAAAACATTTAATAACATGTGATTGGTTGCTGCAAGTTAGGAACATAGGGAGCAATTTGCACCTCTTATTAAAGGGCATTTCCACCCCCAGAACTATAATTTCCCCCACTACTAAAAATCCTTACCTTACATCCCAGCTCCAAATTGTTCTCCTGTAATGTCCCTCCAAAGTCCAAAAAACTGGCCACCAGGAGCCTAGCAGAGTCCATATAGGACTCTGCCTCCTGTCTTTCCTCCGGGAGAATTTTGCCATTCGCAGTAAAGCCCTCTCTCTCCCTCCCATTTTCCTCTCCCTCTCCCAACCGCATTGTAATTATTTACAGAAAGTCCCCCGAACTCTACTTACCTTCCCTCTCTGAAGGTTCTGAACTACCAGCAGCCGCATTTGCGATTGGCTACCTCTCAGCCAATCACAGACGCGGCTGCCGGTCGGCCCCCTGCTTGCAGTTTTATGCACGCAGAGGGCCGGACAGTACGGCGGAGGATAGAGGTAAGGTAAGTAAAGATCGGGGGACTTTCTGAAAATAATAGTAATGCGGTTGGGGCTGGGGGAGGGAGACATACTATACCACAAAAGTTATTAAATGGGGTGGACGTGCCCTTTAACTGCAGTTTATCTAAAGATGCGCCAGCCACAGGAAAAAAGGGTGGGTGTTGTGTAATCATTCATAGTAGTATATATTATTGGCCCCACAAAACCTTTTAAACCCCTATTTAGTTTTATTACACAATCCTGTTTTAGTCTAACATAATGCATTGTATTTGCATCAATCATATTTTCAATCTGCATGCATTTCTTTTTCTCCTTATAAGAGGACATTATACTTACCTTCCTTGCTCCCCTTCACTTCTCTCCATTAAAAGTACCCATATTGAGGACCTTAACTGCTCACCAGGGGTACTAAAGTCCTCACCCCTGGGTACAGTCTCTATCTCTATGTATACCAGCCAAAAGGGGTGGACATGCCCTTTAAAATAAGGTTCTTATTTGGAAAAACAGGAAGTGGATGATCTTACACCCCTCAAGTAAGATAGGGAGAGCCAAAGGCTATAGCTCCCTTTCATAAATGCAAATAAGAGAGAATATACTTCTGGGTAGTCTCCGTGTCACCATAATATCCCTTAAGGAAATGCTATATCTACTTAGAGAATTTAACAGCAAGAAAGTATCCAATTTAATTATTTTCTTTCCTGACTTATCACTGTTAGAAAATGTGTGTTTGCGTGTGTGTATATGTGTGTGTGTGTACACTATTCTGTATCTATTACTTTAATGAGGCAGTCCTTTTCTGTAAACCCTTTTTTAAGGTTATGCTGGGATTTTCAAACATTGCATTACTCAGCTGGTCACACCAATAAGAAAGTGTTTTGGTTTACTTGATATTTACCAGGGCATTAATATAGTGGTATTTTTCCATTTAAAATGAATAATAATAACTTTTAAAGGACAATTGTACTCTCCTCACCTCCGATCCACACCTAAAGAGTACCCAGGGTAAGGACCTAAACTCTGGGTCTTCACCTCTGGCTCGCCCTCTAGTCTTTTGTTACTGACAGTCCGCAATGGGGCCGATGGATAGACGCGCTTCTCGCAAAGTGCGTCTTCCTGTTGGCCACGTCATGGACTGCAGACGGAAGAGGAGCGGCTGAGGACCTAGCGGCTTAGATCTGAGTCCTGAGTGAGGAGGGGAGTATAATTGTCCTTTTAAGCTGAGCAGTTATGATAACGAACGATATGTTTCTTGATTTCACAGGACTGAGCATCAATAACAGTGCTGGGAAAACATCAAGCAAGGATTGTACAAAGCCTGCTAATCATTGGCCAAACCCTAACCAGATCCTGAAGCCATTAGGTTTGGCATCAGGGACCAGCAGCAGGCTTTCAGGTAAGGAAAATCTTTGCTTGATATATACAGTGTTTTCTTTGGAGGGATAGGGAAAATAAAGCAGAAAAAACAAAACTCACCATCTTCCTTATCCTTCAGATATTACTTTTCTGTCTAGCATATAGTATTTTTTTATAGCTAAAACTGCCATGTGTGACATAATTGGATGTATTAAAGGGAGGAGGCACTTACCCGCTCCAGCGACGACTGACAGTCTCCGACGCGTCCTCGCTCCTTCGCACTGTGTGCGCATGCGCGCTCAGTGCAAAGGACTGGAGATGCGTAGAAGGCGTCAGGGAATTTGGCGCTGGAGTGGGTCCGTGGGTAAGTGTCTCCTCCTCTCCTGTAAGATTTACTGAAGAACGGGAGGTAAGAGAGAGTGCATTTACCTCCTGTTCTTCAGTAAATCAGATAGAAACCAACTTACTTTTTTGATGGACATACCCTTTAATGAAACCTAATAGACCTTAAAGTTTTGTTACATTTTCTTTGGATAAAACACATTCAGTGGTTTCCACATACAGGAGGGTGGGGCTGAGACCTTCCATTCTGGTTATTCTATTTAAAATAGGGGTAGCAGATCAGTAAGTACTTTTACAACTTTTATATACTTTAATTGTAGCTAATGTAACTCACTACTGTAATTTATATACACTTATTTATGCTCATATACATGCAAATACTAACAAATGACACGCATAAATATACACCCTAATATAAACACTATTATAGCATGTAACCCCCATCTTATTGTAAGCTCCTAAAAACTTAAAGGAAGTTTACTGGAAAAGTGAATTATTCCTTTAATGCATTGATTGAAGACCAGAAGGTTAAGGAGCTATGCCCTACCTCCTGTTCTTTAATCAATTTCTGTGGAGCCAGGAACGAAGATAAAGGAAAACGTACCTTTCGCACAATTCCCCAAGGCCACACTGACAGGTCCCAACTGCTTCCTGGTTCTGTTCAACTATAGTGCGTATGCATTAAAATGTATAGTGAAACTGAAGGAAGCAGTCGGTGTGGCCGTAGTGGTTTGCGCAAAAGTTACATTTCTTCTTTGTTCCTGGCTCCACAGAAATTGATTCCAAAGGCCAATGGTCACTTTTTTCTATTCTTATCCTCGTTGACCTCTCCTCTGCTTTCGACACAGTCGATCATTCCCTCCTAATGCAGATACTTCACTCTTTGGGCATTTAAAATGAAGTGGCATCCTGGTTTCTATCCTATCTCTCTGAACGAACTTACTCTGTATCTGTTGCTAACAACACCTCTTCTCCGGTTCCTCTTGGTGTGGGGGTCCCGCAGGGGTCTGTACTTGGACCCTTATTGTTCTCCCTCTATCTCCTTGGGAGATGTCATCAACTCTTTTGGCTTCAAGTATCATTTATATGCAGACGATACACAAATCTACTTGTCCACACCTACGCTAACTCCTGACACCCAATCACGTGTCTCCGACTGCTTCCTTGCCATCTCCTCCTGGATGTCTCAACGCTACCTCAAATTAATTCTTTCTATAACTGAACTGATCATTTTTCCACCTAAACCTGGTCCTGTCCCATCTTTCTCCATCTCTGTTGACAATACCCCCATTTCCCCTATCCAATCTGCACGCTGCCTAGGGGTAATTATTGACTCCTCTCTCTCCTTTTCTAACCACATTAACTATGTTGCGAAAACTTGTCGCTTTTTCCTTCGCAATATAGCCAAAATCCGCAGGTTTCTATCTCTCCTGACCACCTCTATGCTTATGCATGCTCTCATCCTGTCGCGCCTGGACTATTGCAACCTACTACTTTCTGGTCTTCCTGCTTCCCACCTTCCCCCTTCAGTCTATACTTAACTCTGCCACACGTATTATTTCGCTCTCTACTAAACCGGACCCCAAATCTTCTCTGTAACTGACAGCAACCTGGCTCCCCGTTAAACAGCGCATTGTATACAAAATCCTTCTCCTAACATTTAAAGGGCATGTCCACCCCCAAAACTAAAATGTAACCCCATACTCGCCCCACTCTGTAGTTTAATAAAATCCTTACCTTACATTTCTGCTCCAAATGGTTCTCCTGCTATGCTCCTCCAAAGTCCAGGAAACTGCAGTGTAGGAGCTCTGTGTGACTCATCCTGCTCCTGGCATTCACAGGAGAGTCCTCCTCCCTCTCCCTCCTGTTTTGCTGTCCCTCCCCCTACCTCTAAACCCCTTGGTCATAATGTAGGTATAGGTCCCCCAGCCCCAACCTCTATAATAGAACTTAGAGAGAGTCCCCCGATAGTTACTTACCTTACCACTCTCCCCCGGCGTTCTGAGCAGCCAGCAGCTGCGTCCCTGATTGGCTACCTCTCAGCCAATCAGAGACGCGGCTGCCGGTCCCGCCCCCTGCTTGCAGTTCCGTGCAAGCAGAGGGCCGGGAGAGTGTGGTGGAGGAGAGAGGGAAGGTATGTAAAAATCGGGGCACTTTCTAAAAAATCTATTATGGCGGTTGGGGCTGGGGGACCATTAACTACATTATATATAAAGTGGCAAAATGGGGTGGACATGCCCTTTAAAGCCCTTCGCTCTGCTGATGCTTCTTATATTCTCTAGTGTCCCCATATGTTCCAGCCGTACCCTTTGCTCATCTCAGAACCAGCTCCTGTACAGACCCCCCCACTCGTACTGCTTCTTCTCCCCTTAAACCTTTCTCTCTTTTAGCTCCCATCCTCTGGAATTCTATTCCCCTCTCTTTACATCAAGAAACCTCAATTGGCAGGTTTAAATCTAGCCTTATATCCTACCTATCTAGAAACCAGCACAGTCTATGAATGTTTTATTTGCACTGCATACGTCCTCACTCCGGCACTTATACCCATTCCATTGTATCTGTATGTTACCCACCTAACTAGATTGTAAGCGCTACGGGGCAGGGACCTTCTTTTCCTCTTGTGGCAAAGCTCTAGCACTTCTATTTATATTATTTATATATTTATGGACTGAACTATCTATGTATTTATCCCCCTTGTATGACTTTTTATTGTATTTGATTACTGTACAGCGCTGCATCGCCAAGTGGTGCTTTATAAATAAACTATACATACATATACAAGAACAGAAGGTAAGGCATAGCTCCTTAACCTCCAGGTCTTCAATCAATGCATTAAAGGTGAACCAGTGAACTATTCCTTTAATACAATATACTATAATCTGATCAATTTTATAGTGTGTGTGTGTGTGTATGTAAATATATATAAGTAACAAAAATAAGTGCACTCGCAGGACGTCACAAAGAGAACCATGACGAAGGCCTAGGTGATAGGTTAAAACTCGGTTTTTGTATGCAATAAAAAGTGGTGAGTCCTGCGAGTGCGCTTATTTTTGTTACTTGTATATTCCAGTGAAGCTGGCATGGGAAATTACTTTTATGTGGAGTGCTATCGATTCCTCCCCACTCCTCCTTCATAAAATTAGGCCGTGGGTCTGCTGTAGTAGCATACAAAGAAAGAAAGAGGACTTTCCAGACTTCATGCAAAATATTTTAAATATCACATAAACTTACATTACCTGTTTCCCTCTGGAGTTCTGGATAGCCGTAAGCCGCGTCCGTAATTGGCTGCCTCTCATGGACCCAGTTGCTGGTCCGGCCCCCTGCTTGCAGTTTCATGCAAGCAGAGGGCCGGGACTGAACGTCGGAGGAAAGAGGTAATGATCGGGGGAGTTTCTGCACAGATAACTATAGCGGCTGGGGGAGGGAGCCCTACACTACAAAATATAAAAAAGGGGTGGACCTTTAACAAAAAGCCATGTCAAGGTAACCCCAGTCTGGAAGGTCCTAACTTTCCCCCCCTTTTTTTACATTAATTACGGATGCATTTCTCATACTTGCATCTCACTGGATTATG
Source organism: Hymenochirus boettgeri (assembly GCA_019447015.1). NCBI lineage: Eukaryota > Metazoa > Chordata > Amphibia > Anura > Pipidae > Hymenochirus > Hymenochirus boettgeri. The sequence goes on from CM033473.1 coordinate 177,067,116, forward strand.
GCAGGCTTTCTCACTTCACAGGCTTGTTGGGGGTTGCTGCATATTTAAGTATGAATAGTCAAACAAACAGACCTGTTTGTGGTGGTTTTAATGTATTGTGGTCTTGGGCTGAATTTGGAACTCGGATATTGAAAGGAATGGTGCGCAACCCCCAACAAGCCTGTGGAGAATCTTACTAGAGGTTTAAACGGGCCTCTGGTTGCTGCACGTTTTGTACTAAGTCCCGAGTGAAGAAGACGCAGTGGAACAGAAGGAACAGTGGCCGGTAAAGTACTGTGTCCAGAACTGTTATCCTGTTTATGCTGTGGGAGGGGGGTGGGTCTTTAGCCGCCAATCATTTGGGACTTTCTCACTTCAACCCTGCTCATTGGCTTTTTATAGTGAGGGAAGAGGCCATCGATCCAGTGCTTTTAAAGGCATTGGACCTCCAAGTAAAGGCCCATGTTGGGGGTGTAATTACCACATGGAAACTTGGCCATGCCTCCTAATAAATACATAAAATAGGACTGTGGATGTGCTCCTTAGGCTAAATTACAATTCATTTTTGCAGAAGTGCTACTGATCTGGTCAAACATATTTATATGTTTTCACATATACATAAATACATTCCTGTGCATATGTATAGGAAAGTTTATTTTTAAGATTGGAATTAATTATAGGGTCATGATTAATCTTATACTTGTTTGTTTTTGTTTTCCTAGGTCAGACAGGGCATAATAGTTTAGTTTCCAGTTATATGCCATCTTTTTTGAAAAAAGATATGGACTACCTTGGTCAAAAAGTGCATTTAACACCACTGCCTAATCCTGCTCCAAGTAAGTTTTATGTTTGTGTGATTGTTTTGTTTTTAAAAAAATACATTTTTTAAATATTTTTGTTTGGTCAATATTAAATTTTTTTTTTTTAAGGGCATGTCCACCCCCAAAACTGTAATTTTACCCCATACTGGCCACATTCCTTGCCTAAAATCCTTGCCTTAAATCTCTGCTCCAAATGGTTCTTCTGCTATGCCCCTCCAAAGTCCAGGAAACTGTTGTGTAGAAGCCGTCAGTGAGTCATCCTGTGGCTGTCTGTGCCTCAACCTCATCAAGGTCTGAGGCATGCGCAAGGAAGCGCCCCCCCTCTCCTTCCCACCATCTGGATCCACCCTCTGAGATCATGGTACCTAGCGTGAAATCGTGGTTACATAAGGTAAGTATGAGCTCCCCAACCCTAACTGACATAATATTTTTTTTTAAAAACTGCCCGATAGTTACTTACGGACCCTTCTCTCCCACAGCATCTTCGATGACCAGCCCCTGCTTGCAACTTCTGCAAGCAGGGAGCTGGATAGGAGACGGCGCGGGAGAGAATGGGCTGTAAGTAAACATCTGGCCATTTTAAAGAAAAATATATTATGGCGGTTGGGGGTGGGCAGCTGCTACCTACATTATATCAAAAGTTTACTTTCAGGGTGGACATGCCCGTTAACTTCGTTTTTATTGCAAGGTATAGACATGCAGGATTATTCAATTAAAGTTCTTATTTAAAAATGGTGCTAAATTTGCTCTAACCATTCAAATTTTGGCTTTCAAATGTTAAATAAGATCTGATTGGTTGGGGCAAAATTAGCACCATTTTAAACGATAAGAACTTTTATTGAATCTCCCTTATAGTATGCAGTGTTCACATCAGTAATATGCAGATGGTATTTGCAAATAATCAGCTTAAAGGGCATGTCCACCCCCAAAACTAAAATTTAACCCCTTACTGGCCACATCAAGTAGTTTAAAACAATCCTTACCTTACATTACTGCTCAAAATAGTTCCCCTGCTGTGCCCCTCCAAAGTCCAGGAAACTGCTGTGTAGGAGCAGTGTGTGACTCATGCTGTGCCTGAGACTTCCTCAACCTCATCAAGGTTGAGGCATGCTCAGTGCAGCCCTCCCTGCCTCTCAGCCAATCACGGACGCGGCTGCCGGTCCCGCCCCCAGCTTTCAATTCCATGAAAGCAGAGGGCCTGAACACTGCAGCAGGGGAGAGAGGGCAGGTAAGTAAGAATCGGGCGACTTTCTAACAATTATATTAATGCGGTTGGGGCTGGGGGTGCATGCCCTACCACATATCAAAAGTTAAATTTTGGGGTGGACATGCCCTTTAAGTGTTATCGATATTGCTTGTATACTACATATTATTGCACGTTGTATTTAAATATAGTTAAACTATTATAACTATTTACAAAACTGCATTACAGCTTTCAGCGCTGCTAAAAAAGGCATCTCTAAATTAGGGTGTGTGTGGGAAGGATGAGGATATGGGTAGGATAAGGGGGGGTAGCTAGGGTACCACCATGAGGGTCACCATTTCTAATTGATAGTGTTGTGACTGTCTGTCCATATTTTCCAAATTTACATAAATTTATTAGGACAACCTTTCTTTTGGTATAGTTTCTTGAGATGTGGTAGTGCAGCATTGATTAGGGGGGCTTTCCATTGTGCCAGCGTTGGGTGCTCAGGAGCCATCCATTTGAGTATTATGGTTTTGCGAGCATAAAATAGTTTCTATCAGGAAAAGTCTGTGATATTTTGTCCATTGTTCCTCATCAAGCATGCCCAGCACACAGGTTTCACAATTGGAATGGGATGGATATTTCACTTTTGTTGCTAAGAAAAGTGATAACTTGTTGCCAGAATTTTCTTACTCACGGGCATGTCCAGAGGAGGTGCCAGAAATCAGCGTATTCTTGAAGGCATTTTGGACATGCATGCGTTCTCGAGGGTGAGATACAATGCATTCTTTTGGGAGAGAGGTAGGTCTGATGAATGATATTAAATTGAATTAGCCTGTTGTTGGCAGATGGTGAAATTTTCATGTGTGAATCAGCAAATTCTATCCATGCATCCGTAGTTAAAAAGTGCCAAAGTGGGGTTTCAGGGGGGTTCCATCATAGGCCATGATGAGGTTTGTAGCTTTCCAAACCTTGAGAGATAATGTGTGTCACTGTTCCTCATACAATAAGATGTTTTTGTGGATTTTGTAGGAAAGCCAGAGGAGGGCTTGATAAATATTGATGCAGCATTTTTTCAGAGTCTGTGCGAGTACTTTTAGGATCTATCCAGGTTTGTAAATATTTGAGTTGACTAGTAAAGATATAGTAAAGGTATATGTTCGGTAGTGCAAGGCCACCGTATGCTTTGGGGCATGTTCAGCCTATAGAAGTAAGCCGGTGAAGAAGTAATGTTGATTCCTAGATATTTGAAATGGTCTGCCTGCGGGTCTAGGATTTGCATTAATGTAGTGAGTGGTTTGTTTGGGTTATCAAGATATAGGATAATGTCATCATCATATAGCCCCAAAGTTTCGGAGAATTCACCTAGGGTGAAGCCTTTAATTGCTTTTTCTGCTCTGATTTTGAGCTCTAGGGCTTCAATTGCCAGGGCAAAAAAACAGTGGTGAGAGAGGGCATCCCTGCCTGGTGCCACGAAATAGGGAAAACTTTTGCGAGGTAGCGCCGTTAACTGTTATGTTTGCTTGGGGTTCTTTGTACATTTTTTGTAGCCATGTTATAAATTTGTCACCGAAACCATATCTGTATACACATGCCCATAGAAATTCCCACTCGGGTGTGTTAAAGGCTTTTTGTATGTCTAAGGAGACCATTATGCGATGTCCAGTGTTGTTGTGATTTATTTGTGACTGCACCAGGGTGCATCTCAGATTAATTTATGTTGATTTGCATGGGAGGAAACCAGTTTGATCTTGGTGTACTAAGTCAAGCATCACTTTCTGTATCCTATTTGCTAGCACTTTTGCAAGAATTTTAGAATTGCTGTTTAGGAGGGATATGGGTCTGTAGATCTGTTGGATCTTTTCCACTCTTAAGTAGCAGGATTATTATTGGTTCGTAAAATGAAGGTGGTAAATATGATTGGTTGTAAGCAGTTTGAAATGTATTGTAAGTTGAGTTGCCAGTTCCCTTTCATATTTTTATGAAATACGTTATGGAGATTTGCCATAGCAGTTTGTATTTCAGTTATTGTTATATCTGCTTCCAGGAGACTCAACTGTGTTGTTTTTAGGGTAGGGAAATTAACATCCGCAAGGTAGTCAAATATATCAGGTAAGTTTGAGTTGGATCGAGAGGTGTATAAGTCTGTATTGTAATTGGTGAAGACTTGTAGAATTTCTGGCGTTGATGTTACTTGTCCTAGATTGGGATCTTGTATACTGAGAATGCGCATCTGTTGGAAGTTTGTGCCTAGTGTGTGTTAGGTATGTTAGAAGCTTATCTGATTGATTACATGCTTCAAAGAATACAGAGTTTTGAAAGAAATTTTTTTGTTTTGCTTTTTCTTCAGTAAATAGTTGAAGTCTTTGGGCAGTTAAGAAGTCAGCATATGTCTCGTCTGTAGGGTCGTATCGTATATTGTTTTTCCATGATGAATAATTGCATGGTTAAAATTCTCTTCTTGTTTGGTGTTTTTTTTATGTTTGTAATGACAGAATGAAAGCAGCCTCTTATGTATGCTTTGAAGCTGTCCCAGTAGGTGATAGTGGGGGGGTGTATTTGATTTAGTTCAAAATATTCGGTGAATTTCTTGGGCATTTTGTCAGTTTCCAATAGTAGTGTCAGCCAAAAAGGGTTTAGTTTCCAGGGCTTACAGGATGTAATGTTGGTTTGGGTGAGTTGTACTAGTATTGGAGAGTGGTCAGAGATTCCCCTTGGCAGATAAGTTATGGATCCAATGTGGGTAGCTGTCAGAACATAGTCTATTCTGGACAGGGTGTGATGTGTGGCTGAGTGGCAGGTGTATTCATGCTTGTTAGGGTTACGTTCACGCCATACATCAATCCAACCTATTTCAGACATAAGGGTCCGTAGCAGAGGGGAGGGTTGTTGGGGTTTGATGTAGAGGGTTGCAAGCGTAGTCTGGTCTGTGAGTATGGATAGGAAGTTGCAAAATCTATTAGTCTTTTGAGGATAGCCAAACCCCCCTGGGGGGGGGGGTTGTATAGTGCAAGTATCACATATTGGATTTGGTTGAGATCTAGTGCTATACATACATATCTGCCTTGTTTGTCTACAAGTGTTTTGTGGACATCTGTTCAAATTTCTAATTAGTAGGGAAGTCCCCCTTGAGTATGAGGTATGACCGCTATGCGCCGCCCATCCCACCCTTTTTTTTCTGCAAGAATTTGAGGGTGTCTCGCATCAAGTGAGTCTTCTGAAGGCAGACGATATCTGGCATATGTTGTTGTAGTAGAGAGAATACTGCGGGTCTTTTTAAAGGGACAGTTCAGCGGAAATTATCAATATTTGTTAAATTGTTAGTTTGTGTAATGCCTTCTTAGTTATTCTACATATTCTCTCCCATTTTGAAAAATCAGTTGATTTCATACCCTTTGCTGTTCCCTGCTGTTGATATTAGTGAGCTGACATTTCAGGCTCTAACGGTCCTTTTTCCCAGGATGCACCACATCCATGGCTACTGATTGGCTGTTGGATGGGTCAAATATGCTCAGATCTGTACTGAGCAACAGACTCAACCCAGGTGCTGGGTCAATGGCAAGACCATAACGGTCTCTACTAGGGGTCCTACAAGTCAGTATTTCAGAAGCATTTATTTATACACAGACAAAATACTGAAGGGGCAGTTTAAGGTCATTAGGATGGGAAAATACTGCTCTTTTTTCTGAAAAGCATATGTATTTGCACTAAACTTCCCCTTAAATTTATCATTAAGTCCTCTTACATTCCAAGTTAGGAACTTTGTCATTTGGTTTTTTTTGTACTAGATTGCCTAATCAGTGATTTCCCCCAAATGGCGCCCTGGGTGGAGGTAGGGGTAAAAGGGTAGGGAGGTATAGAGATTATTACATTATTGAGGTAGCTGCAATTAAACATCAGTGAAATGTATGAATCATACACGTTTTTTATGAACATCAAAAACATAAAATTAACATTGAAAACATTTGAATATGTACTTTTTCTATAGTTGGTTGATTTACTATAGCATTCAGAATATAGGGGCTGTACTGTCATGTCAGAGTTGAAGTACATTGGGACTGTAGGCCCTGGGCGAAAAGACGGTAAAGTTCTGTTACCTTGAGGTGGGGTGAAAGGGAGGGGGAAATAGTGGTAGAGTGCTATGATATTGGTTTTGGGGAGGTTGGTAATTGCCGGCGTTTGTTATTGGGTGTAGTGTGTGGTTAGGCCAGGTTAGTTGGGTAGGACGAATTTTCGTCTGTTGATGGTTAAGGTGAATTCTTCAGCTATTCATTTTCTCCAGCGTACATAATTGTAACTTTTCCAGTCTCTCTTCATATTCAAGCTCCCCCAATCCCCTTATTAATTTAGTTGCCCTTCTCTGAACCCTTTCCATTTCAAAGATGTCCTTTTTGTACACAGGATTCCAAAATTGCACTGCATATTCCAAATGAGGCCTTACCAATGCTTTGTAAAGAGGGAGAATAACATTTTCCTCCCTTGAATCCATACCTCTCTTTATACAAGACAATACCATGCTGGCTCTGGCTGTTGCCGCCTGGCACTGCTTGCTACCTTTAAGTTTGTTATCCACCAAAACTCCAAGATCCCTTTCCAACAGGGATTCACTTACCACAGAGCCATTTATAGTATAAGTAGCACAAGGATTTTTAAGTCCAAAATGCATCACCTTACATTTAGTAACATAGTAATTAAGGTTGAATAAAGACATACGTCCATCAAGTCCAACCTATTCACCCTCTTTATATATAATATTTATTTTATTTTTTTAACCCTACCTAACAGTTGATCCAGAGGAAGGCAAAAAAACCCAGCTAAAAAGGGGGAAAAAAATCCTTCCTGACTCCAAACGGCAATCGGAATGTATCCCTGGATCAACCAGATCTGTATGCATTAATACCAGTAGTTCTCAATATTTTTTAGTTTTAGAAACTTATCTAGGCCTTTTTTAAAGCTATTCAATGAACCTGCCATTACCACATCTGCTGGAAGACAGTTCCACAGTTTCACCGTTCTCACTTTAAAGAAACCCTTCCTAACCTGAAGATGAAACTTCTTTTCTTCCAACCTTAGAGGATGTCCACGTGTCCTCTGATATAACCTATTAGTGAACAATGCACCAGAGAGTTCATTGTATGGCCCATTAATATATTTGTATAAGGTTATCATGTCCCCACGCAAACGCCGCTTCTCCAATGTAAACAGCCCTAACTTGTCTAATCTGCCTGCATATTCGAGCCCCTCCATTCCTCTTATTAATTTAGTTTCTCAACATTGAATTTCACCTGACACTTAGCAGCCCAATGTGACAATCTATCTAGATCCCCCTGCAACGATTGCACATCCTCTGAAGTTTTTAATGGTCGACAAAGTTTTGTGTCGTCGGCAAACACAGAAACCTTGCTGACAATACCCGCTTCCAAATCATTAATAAATAGATTAAATAGAAGCGGCCCCAACACAGAACCCTGTGGCACCCCACTTAGCAATTTAGTCCATAATGATGAAGCCCCAAAAAAATGATGAAACCAATTTTCTATCCATGTACAAATGTGACTCCCCAGACCAACAGACCTCAGCTTATACATTAGTTGCCTATGGGGGACTGTATCAAAAGCCTTTGCAAAATCCAAGTAAACTACATCTACTGCTATGCCAGAGTCTAAATTTCTACTTACTTCCTCATAAAAGCCAAGCAAGTTAGTTTGACAAGATCTATTCCTCCTAAATCCATGCTGGTTACTACTTATAATGTCAGTCCTTGAAACATACTCTAGAACATGTTCCCTTATTAAACTTTCCAGGATCTTCCCCACCACTGAAGTTAAACTTACAGGCCTGTAATTACCCGGCTGTGAACGACTACCCTTTTTGAATATTGGAATAACATCAGCCTTTTAATATCAGCCTTTTTCCAATCCAGAGACACACCATCGGACATGAGGGAATCTGCAAAAATAAGAAACAATGGCCTAGATAAGTACCCGAGGATGTATTTTATCAGGTCCAGGAGATTTATTAATATTAACCTTATTTAGTTGTTTCTGTACCATATCCTCGGTTAACCAAAGTGCACTTAAATCTTTTATACCATTATTGCTTCTATACTCTATGATATCTGTACTTGGATCTTCTATAGTGTATACAGAGGGGAAAAATGTATTCAAGACATTTGCTTTATCTCCATCCTCCGTAACTAACTTATCCCCATTAATTAATTGTGCCACATTCTCAGTCCTCATCTTCCTACTATTAATATACTTAAAAACATTTTTAGGCTTAGTGATGCTTTGTTCAGCTTTCCTAACTTCATTATTAATTTTAGCTAGTTTGATTGCTTTCTTACACTCCTTGTTACAGTTTTTATAATCCCTAAAGGCCCTTTCCGTTCCCTCGGCCTTAAAGGTTTTAAATGCCTTTTTCTTCCTTACCATTTGCCTCTTTACATCAGAATTCAGCCACATGGGCGCAGATTTATTTTTTTTACGTTTATTTCCCAAGGGTATAAATTTAGATGTGAACTGGCTTAAATCCCCTTGAACACAGTCCACTTTTGTTCAGTACCTTTTCCTGATAATACATTATCCCAGTTGACATTCTAAAGAGCTGCTTTTAACCTGGGAAAATTTGCCTTCCCGAAATTAAAAGTCTTTGTTAACCCAGCGCACTTTTTCCTTTCGATAACAAAGTCCAAATGCCACTATTTCATGGTCACTATTCCCTAAACCTCCAGTTACCTTTATATCTATAATGCGCTCTACAATGTTAGATATTACCAGATATATTTGAAAAGTATATCTCGATTGGCGCCCAACCAAACGGGTCCAGTCATGCCGATGCCCACCATGCATAGGTGTATAAACATTAGGAAAGTGAAGTGACGTGGAAAAGTGGGGAGGGGGTAGATAGGGGGTAGATAGGTAGGATATGTATGTTGTTGGCTGTGGTGTATTGTTGCGTTAAGTGTCCATTGGGATCAGCTGTATGGGTGCAGAGTCGCTATCCATAACATGGATCAGACCACTTAGGCTCACAATAAGTCAGTGGTCAGCTCCAAATCACCACCAGTATCATCATTTCCTGAATGGATTCAGCGGTTGATGGTTGATGAGGGAATGTTTATGCAGGATGTTTGTGTGTGCTGTTGTATGATAGTTAAAAGAGAGTTGTATGGGTCTTTTGCATGAAGCAGTGCATGACATACCATAGTCTATCCCCAACAACTGCGTTTGTTTGGGCGTAATGGTTCTTGCATCGGTCACATCTGGTTCAACTTACATTGCATTTCACATTTATTAACTAGTATATTAACTTAAAAAAAAAAAAAATTAGATTTCAGTTGCCATAACATAATGCATCGTATATCAACATTAACTTTCATCACACGGGTTATATATACATAGCTGGGGAGAAAGAGGGTAATGGACTGTATGGATAGAGAGGCATAAGATCAGTGATCGTCCTCAGATCATCGTTGTGTGGCTTAACTGATTAATTCTTTTGCTGGTAAATTTGTAACTACCAAAGAATCAGATGGATATATTGTCTTATTGTCAGAAGTATCATGGGTACATTGTAAACTGTATGGGGGCAGCCTTATAGCTTTAATTTAAGCACAGTCCGTTTATAGTTCAGTAGGGTTGTAATTTCGTGGAGCTGGAGTATGGAGTGTAACAGTTCCGTATTTATGGTTGGGGTCGGAAAGTTAATTGGGTAGTTAACAGCTCAGTAGGGGAACTGCCGGGGAGTTGGTTGGATTGTGGATATTCCGATTAGGATACGGGTTGGAACTTGGTGGTTGTCTAATGAGGGGGTTATAGGGGGAAATAGTACTCCCATGTCGAAGTTCAATTTGGGGGTTCCATAGGGAGCAACAAGTGTGGCCATTACCTTATGATGATTAGTTAAGCACAATAGTTAGGTAGGTACAGGTTAGGGAGAGGAATAAGAAAAACGGGGCTTAGTGGTGGCAGATTTCAGTTGGAGAAGATGAGGGGTTAATCTGGTGGTCTTGCATCAGGCCTCTTCTCTGGGTTGGTAGGTGCGGATCCATGTCATCGCACTGTCGGGCATCTTGAAGAATCTGGTGAATATGGGAGGCTTTTTCACTTCCATAAATGAAGCTCGGTGTTCCTGCAAGTCAACTGAAAAGTCGGCAAAGATATGAACATTTGTCTTTTCAAATTTGAGGGTTCCTTTGAGGCATGCTAAGCGTAAGATGTAGTCTCTGTCTTTAGAGTTTAGCATTTTAGCAATGAGCGGACGTGGCCTAGCTCCCGGAGGTGGAGCCGCTGCTGGGACTCTGTGCACCCTTTCCACCATGAACGTAAGCGTGTTGTCCTGGTCAGGGAATTGTGCACGTAGCCATCCTTCTATAAAGGTTTCTGGATTGCATCCTTCTGCTCCCTCGGGTATGCCCAAAAATCTAAGGTTTTGCTGCCGAAGCCTGTTTTCTAAGTCATCTGATTTGGTCTGCAATGACTTCACCTGTTGCTGCAAGGATGTTAAGTTTGCTTGCAGAGGAGTCAGGGTGTCCTCTACCTGAGATAGAAGTCCTTTTGCCTCTCCTACGCGGTGGCGTATTTTAAGCATATCTTGGCGCAGCAGTCCTGTGTCAATTTTGACCTCTTCAATAGCATAGGCAAGCGTGGTTCTGGTTTCGTGAATTGCAGACAGAAGTTGGGTATGCTTTTGGGTTAGGGAGAGGGTATCCTTAGCCATGGGCTCCTCTGATGCAGTTGCTCCGGTGTCTGGGCTCGAAGGGGCCTGTGCCGAGGCCTCTGCTGCATCGGCACCATCTTGGGAAGAGTTGCGCACAAACCTAAAAAGTTTTTCAGCAGCTTCCCTGCGGTCTGAGGTTGCCGTGTCGTGTTTCTCTTTAGGCTTTCATCTTGTAGTTATTCTTGGGCAGTTTTGAGGGATATTCGGTAACCGAAATCAGGTTTTTATCAAAAAAAATCAGCTTTGGGCCCGGGAGCTCTACACAAACACGTCCACTCAGGAAGCCAGGTTAGCTCTGCCCCCCAATATTACAAATTTCATAAAATTCTGATGTTGGTCAAAGCTTTTCACACACTTGCACAAGTTACATTTTCCTTTGCCAGGTGTCATACTTTGTCAATTATAAGCTCTCACAATTGAGACGTGACCCTTTGCTCTCTTATAAAGCATAGTTTATCTGGAACCATTATAATTATTTTAAATCTCTTAGTTAAGCCAGATGGGGATCTATAGAGGAAGCTATTCAATTAAGCTTAGGACAGACGTGCGATGTGTGCATCTGACAAACTAGTGACCAATGAATTTTTGTTCCTGCCAATAATCGCACCTGTGGGTCAGACATTGTAAGTTGATCCAGCAGAACAGACCATCAGGGCTAGGCCACTCTCTAGCGTTTTTCTTACGTTTGAGCATGCGCTTTCATTTTTTCAGATCATTAAAAACGCGGCAACGCACCGAAAACGTGTGTTTTCAGGAGAGTTGCGATTGCGCATGTGATTTGCATTCTGCATTTTTAATCTCAATCACATGCGTTTTCCTATGAAAAAACGCATTCGCAAGCGCAACGAAAAAGCACATGAAATCGCATGCGATTCCGTGTGAGTTTGCGGCGCAGTGTGGCTGCGCCCTCACTGTTGCACAACTGAGCACATGTGCGTTTGTCACAAATGCCGTTCATCTACAGCTTGTTCTCAGGGAATTGGGTGTGCATTCACACATGTACGAGGTTTAAGGGGACTGAAGTTAAAGCTGCAGGCAGTTCTTTAACATTCCAACCGAATATCTAGTTGTGTAATGGGCAAGTGTTTACCTGTGAGTGTCGGCAAGTGTAATAAAGCTGTTAGCTGGCAATCTCTTTCAATGGAACTTTCATTAGAGGATATACGTTGCCTAGAACATATCTTACTGGTTGTATCTGTTAATTAAATAGGAGCATACTTACAATAATTAAAAAGGGCACGTCCACCCTTAAAAAAAAAAACTTATGTAATTAATTTGCCAACTGCTGTTTTTATCAGTGAATTACATGCATTTTAAACCAGATATATAATAAGTATTGTCCTCTTTCTCTCTGTTTCTGGCATGCGTTCCAATTGTTTCTGGTATGCGCAAAAAATGTTGACAGCATGCGCTCTGAAAAGCATATCTCGGCACAATTGACCAGACCAGTCAGCCAACAGTAATGTGTGCTTTTTAATATTTGATCAGATTGCACATTAAATCACTGTAGTGTAGCAAAGCCTAGCCCTTTAGGAACTTGTGAAGAGGAGTCAGCAGGGGAAAGAACAGACCATTGGCTGTGATGCAAGCAGCCACAACCTTGATTGACTGAAAGGAGAGAGGAGCCAGCTTCCTTTGACAGAATGGGAACCATAATTATCCCTAAAAATTTGGTTAGTAATACAAGACAGGGCTATGTAGCGAGAGCTGTTATCGGCTATGTGTCTTAAAGTCACATTAACAAATGTACCAACCAAGCATTAACGTGACTTTAAAACTAGGTACACACAGTACCGATAAAGCGCCGATACCATTGGATCCGCAATTGTTTTAACGCAGCAGAACATCGTGCTAGCAATTTAGTGCGACATTCCAGTGCGTTAGTGCGTATCGGCGACCATTATTTTCAGTGGCACTGCTGTGCGTTAATGGCCAAAACTGCTGCAAGTAGTGCTGCCTCGTAGTGATTACTGAGCATGCTTGCTCTCATAAGGTGGAAGGTGGGGGGGGATACTGAGTAGTCTTAGCAAAACAAGTACTGGATTAAAAGCATGCAGCAATACACACACCTCAGAGTAAGTGCTACTTACACATTTATTTATAGATTAAGATAAGGAAGAGTATTTTTTTTCAGTATACTTTTCCTTTAAGCTGACTATGCCACAGATTATTTTGAGGCTTCGTCCACTTCTGCAGGCGAAAATTGAACTACAAAGAGCATGTGATTATAATGTTGCATAGTTCCAAAGTGAGGATAACCAAACCTATAGGGAGTCTTAAAGGTGAGGATAAAACAAACCATATATTAACCTTTAATAGAATGTGTGCAAGGTACTATAATATATATATATATTTTGTTTTCTTATTTTCTAGACATGGGATCCTTGAAATCCATTGAATCATACATAGGCAAGCCTTCCCTTAATGCCTCTTCCAAAAACATACAAAGAATGTCACCCAGACCAGCACCACATCTTCAGCCCATTCATGGAAGAACAGATTGGCTTTCCAAATATGGGGGACGCAGATAGTGTAGAACTGTAAGCAGTTTACTACACACAGTGCCAAGTATCCATTCTATAAGCTCTCTGGGATTCAAAACAGATTCCTGCAATTCTTTCAATGGGTGTAAAGGAGGTTGTTGGGTATTTTATCCACAAATAAAAATAAATATATGTATAATTTTATTTTATTAAGAATATCACTTTTGTATGCTTATGTATTTATAAAAAATATTTACATTGATTTTGCAGTGACACATTTCATGCATGGTCTCCACTGTTCCCAGGCTGAATTTGGGGTTGGACAACTGGGTCATTTTTCCTGAACCTTTAGCCTTAGAGTGGACCTTATGGAAGGAAAATATTGGTAACCATTGCAGAACTGCATTTTTTTGCAGGAATTTGCAACTGGCAGTCTTCCAGCTGTAGTGGGAGTAGTCATTTAACAACACCCAAGTCCAGGGTGACTTCTTGTTACAGGGTCTTTGTTTAGTTTATTGCTTTCATTCTAAAGTTTGGAGCAAGATTGGTCAGGCGTTTACTGGTTCCATGCAAGTGTCAAATTGGTTGTCAAATAATTGAAATAAAAATACCTATGGTAGTGTCCTTTGAAATGATTGTTTTTTAACTGGCTAAGCAGCCTTTTCTGTCCTTTGAGGAGGGTAGTGGTGGGCGAGCTTGAGGCCCTTTTAAGTTGGTGATAGGACACCTGATATCAGTTGCCAATATTGTTTAGTGATCAATCAAAGTTGATAACAAACAATGTTTAACTTTAAACAAGCAAGATTGCCAGACAAAATTATTGTTCATTCTCATGTTAGCTTTCTGTTCTCTACCATGTGTACAGAGCTTAACATTCACTACATTTCTTTTCTTATACTAGAGACAGCAATAGATCAGAGTTCTGTCAATAGCACCTTACAGTCCTAAAATTAAAGCCACTATTGTTTTGTGAAATATGGAGTTCGTGGCAATGTACTTTTCTACGCTGTAGAGGGCAGTTTTAATTATTATTTCTTTTATATATATATATATATATATATATATATATAATTGTATGCATACATTTATGCATAAAGTGAGTATTCTCTTTAATAGTGTATTGCCATTTTTGCAGACTCCACCTTATGGTTATTTATAATGGCCTGTCACATTTCCCTACAAAAGAAAAATCAGATTATCTCCTTTTTGTCATTCACAATTTCTCTAAACAAAGAAGTTTTCACATACATGTTATCAACACTTTCTGCATCCTTTAAATTTGTTCCTGTACCCTTATCTCCAGAAGGTATCAAGAGCTCCTTTAATTTAGGAATTTTGAAAACACATACAGGGTTATTCAATATATGGTAAATTCTTATCATTTAAAATGGTGCTAATTTTGCCCCAACCAATCAGATTTTAGCTTTCAAATGTTAAACAAGATCTGATTGGTTGGTGCAAAATTAGCACCATTTTAAACGATAAGAACTTTTATTAAATCACCCTGATAGTTCAACAAGACTGATTGCTTCAGAAAAAAAAATTCAGATTGTGGCACATTTGGCAATCCTAATTTTTCTCAAGGCACACCCGTGTTTATAATGTTGATTTTAAGGTTGTCATTACCCATATTTAATGCACTTTACAGTGTATATAGTATTCAAATCAATTGGAGGCACACTATATTGACTGTTGAAATGTTATCATAATACAATAACATTTGTAAAGCGCTTTTCTCCTAAAGGACTCAAAGCGCATAATCATAATGTTATAACACAACAAAAATGTAAGTTATACTGATGAAATTATTTTCACTACCAAAATTCTAAGGCACACCTCTAGATCTTTGAAGTCACACCAGTGTGCCCCCGCACACCCTTTAACAAACCCTGAGGTAGATCACCTAATTAAATTTTTTTGTATTTCATCTAGTAATAATATAGGGTTCTACAGGGTTTTAAGATGCAAAAAATGTGTTAATGTTTACGCTCCCCAACTGTTGGGGAGGGGGGGATCTATTATGTAAAATTGAATAACGCAGTGATCTGGGTTTCTGTATGACTGCCTTTTTTTCTTTCCATTTTATATTTAGCTTTTAATTTTCCTTTGAATTGCAAAATAGACTATACAAAATGCATTATATTTATTTCTATATCACCTTTATTTTTTATTATTAAAATGAATAATAATGATCAGTATATTGAAATATAAAAAAAAGTCTGTCAAAACTACAGCTTTTTACCTGATAGTATGTGCCAACAGTTTTGTCTAAATAAAAATGAACAAAAGTAAAAAAAAAAAAAAACTGTTGTACTTTCACAATTCGGATTTACTCTTGTTGCCACCGGTTTAGACATTAATGACTGTGTGTCGAGTGTCGAGGGACAGTAAATTTACACTGTTCTACAAGCTGTACACTGACTACTTTACATTATATCAAAGTGTAAAATCTTCAGTATTGTTCCATGAAAAGATGTATTAAAATATTTACAGAAATGGAAGATACTGTACTTTCATATCCTTGTTTTAGAGTGCAATCCAGACAGAAAGGGACAAAAAATGGTGATAATATGCACTTTAAAAATGCAAGTGATCATAATGCACAAGTCGCCCATAGTTCCTGCGGGTTTACATTATAACTATATTTCACAGCAGATCAGAAAACACAGCAAGAGTTTCTATGAGGCAAAAGCAAATCTGAAAATAAATAGCTAAACATTCACAGATATAGTGTATTTTATTTTAAAGAGCAGCCCTTAAATGAAAAATAATTTAACCCCAACACTACAATAGTAAGACAGCTGAGAGATAAAAGACTAATCTGAAATTCTGCACAATGTCCTGGTTCTTCCAGTTAGCAACTGTCAGTCATGGATGTGACAGTTGAAATAACAGCCAGTAACTGAATGCCAAAACTCTAGTGGGACAATTTACCCAGGCACTGGGCAATTATATAAAACTACGCTAACTGTTTCGTTACACTACGCTAACTCCATATTAGTGCCAAATGCGCGGGTTATGTAAAAGACATCTGTGCATCTGGCGCTCGCGATTCAATATTGCATTTCGGCTAGTTTTAGAGCATGATTTTAACACCGGCATCCTGGGAGCATAGCGGGCATAAGCTAATGATTCCAGAGGACCAGGTAGTATATCTCAACATTTTTTTAATATGGCCATTCTTTCTAAAATATGTTGCACTGAAATGCTCCGTAGTTTAAATGAAGCCCAAGACTGTGCATGTGCAAGTAAAGCTGGGCACACACTAGCAAGAAAGCCCTGATACCGTCGTATCCAACAGGATCAGGACTTTCTTGGCAGTGTGTGTAGTGGCTTTCCGGAACAAGCACACGGCCACCGTACGTATTCCGCCGAATACCGTCCCGAACGTTCTCCCTATGCTGTGCATGATAATGTTAACTTGTACAGGAATGACTTCATACCACCATCTTAATATTTCTTAACAAATTGGTCATTATCTAGTTCAGTGGCTCTCTAGACCATGGCACACTTAGCAATGCAAATTTTTCTTGCATAAAACATAATTTTGCTACTATTAACAAAGTTCTACCAGTAGGCAGGATTCTGTGTGTATATAGCGAGAGTGTCACTGGTACCAGAATATGGAAGTGGAGGGAATAAGGTGAGAAATGTAAACATTAGAGAAAAAACAAATACTATGTTAATTGTCACTGTCTCCATCCAGCAGTCACAAGTATAGTCAGAATTGAGTTGTTTGAACTTGATATTTTACTATTAATGTAAAAACATTACAAGAAATGTTTTATTCCTGTGGCTTAGTGCTTTTATATGGTTATGCACCTGTTGGGTATGGGGTGAACAGAATTAAAACCTCCAGCAGCAGGAAACATCTGATGTTGACAGTTCTCCAGTTCTCCTCAATGACATGAAGGCATGTAATGTTGCTTCTTTCCTATCATAAAGTTGTTGCATGCCTTGACTGTCGGTAGATGGGCAGAGAAACCAGAGGAGGGACATTGGTGTCCTCCGGTAGTGCTGTTTTTATCAGATATACTGTGCTGCTGCAGGTAGAACAGTCGCTAAGGAATTGTTTTCAAGGTAAGACAAAGGGCTTTTTGGGTTCACAGTTCTCTTTTAAATTTAGAAAAGCCATATAAAAAATGCCTTTTTTTCTCTTTTAAAGAAAACACCTTCACCGTGTCTGATCTTTTAAAAATGTAGTGTGTAAGTTTGTGGGGGGTTGCTTCTTATACAGCACATAATATGACTGTCACGCACTTCCTTGGTTATCCTGACTCGGTGTAAATTTAAAAGCCTATAATGTAAGAACTAGAAAAGCTAGAGGCAGTTACCCTTTAATGTCATCTTAGACCAACCATACATGCAAAGATTACCTTTGTTTTCTCTCCAAATATGTGTATTAGCCTTTGTGCACCCATGATCAAAGCCATTAACAAGTAGACCGATAATAACCAATAATTATATTTGTCTGTTTGTTGATAGCAGTTGGAATGGACTTTTCTCTCTGTACCAAGTTTCATTAAGCCATCTTCTAAATGTCCTGTGGACAAACAAAAGCTAAAAATTTAATGACTTTTTTTTTTTTAATTATATATGAAAAAATGTTTTCCCTTCAGTCCACATGCATTCATCATTAACCCACAATACAACGCGTAGTTGTGAGACTAGGGCGCGATTGCGGGGAAAAAAACACGATTGCGTGCACTCTGATTAGCGGATAGCAGTGCACATAGTGTGGTCAGGTCACTTGGCCAACATTAGCGTGCACTTTTTAATGCGCTAGTGTGACCTAGCCATGAAAGTATATCGCAGAAACATTTTTTAAGGTTATTTTGTTAAGTTACTAATGCTGTCTTTAGTGCCATTTCATGTAATTCCTCAAGCATAATTCGCACCAGGCGATCCACAGCAGTTACTCAAAGGAACAGTAAGCTATTATGTCCCTCGTTACTAACAATGAGGCTTATGTCAAGCAAGTGATATGTAGCTGCTGCTTACCTTATGCAGTGACCTAGGCTTAATGAAATGTAGCAATTTTATAGATTAGTGCTGGAAAAATCACACTAGTTAATGTATATTTTTGTTTTGCCTTTTTTTTTTCTAAATGTTTACTTTATACTGTAAAAAAAAAAAATACATTTGGATAATTCCATATTTTTCTAATAAACGGATTGTTAATTTCTCAAATTTGAAAATGTTCTGATTCCATATTTACATTAAAGTTGCTCAACACCACAAGGCAATATTAATACTAGTGTCAATGGTAAAAAGTTTTATAGTGAAAAAGCATTAAAACAATTTAATGATATTCTAATTACTAGTGATCAGTACCTGTACACTGGTCCGTTTTTTACTATAAATACTTATAATATCTTTAAAAGTAGAACAAACAGTACATCTAAGGCCAGATACACGGGGCAATTGACTGGCTGCCACAATATTATGTTTGATCAAGTCTAAATATCAGCGGGAATTTCTACCACCGAATAGATTTCTGTCATACTCTCAATCAAATTGGCCAAAAGTTTGATGGGACATGTCTGTAAATTTTGCCCAATTGTGTAGTCTTCAATGGGCCACGCAATTGGCAATACCAGCAGACCAGCATAGACTGGTAAGTGAGGTTGTGTTGAAGGCAGCATCACTCCCAATTCCCTATGTTGATAAGAGTACATTCACACTACACAACACGGGAAAAACGCGCCTTTTCCCCAGCATTGTGCCGTTGTATTAAATGGTAACAAATAATAATGCTGTACATTTTTTTAATACACTACATCACAAAATGTGAACAGCATTTCTATAGGCAATTTAATTCATTGTGATATTTCGTTCAGAAATTGCACTGAAATGCTCCGTAGTTTAAACGAAGACTGTGCATGTGCAAGTAAAGCTGGGCACACACTAGCAAGAAAGCCCTAATACCGTCGGATCTGACGGGATCAGGACTTTCTTGGCAGTGTATGTAGTGGCTTTCCGGAACAAGCACAGGGCCACCGAACGTATTCCGCTGAATACCGTCCCAAACGTTCTCCCTATGCTGTGCATAGGGAAATGCTCTGGACTGTGTGTATCCTGAGAGAGATCTTGCAGATCTCTCATTTTTCAAAAATCTGTAGTGTGTACCCAGTTTAAGTGATGGTCAGGTTTGACAGCGAGAGGAGGGGGAGTGCTAAGCCCGATATGCAGGACTGAAACGGCTACAGAGCTGAGTTGAATTAAGCTGAACAGACATCCCTTTATTTTTTGATTTACAGAGAAAGAAGATTGTAAAATCATAATAGTGCAAAGGCAGTACCCAATACTGCTTAAACATCTATATGCTGCTTATCTACTGATTACTGGTTATTTACTGATTGCAATCTAGGCCATTCTGAGTACATTCACAGAGAGGGAGAAATAAAACTTGGAAAGATGCACAAATTCCTTGGGTCTTGGCATGTACAATAGGATTGTCTGAGTTCTGGCATTCTCCATGAAGTTTTTCTAATTTCTCCAACAGATCAGAAAAATTAGCATTTGCTCTTTTTAGCCACGAGTAAGTGGTAAAAATTCATATAGTTCACTTTTCTGTGTTGGAAAAATATAAAACGAATTCCCTTCCTACATACACAAAAGACTTGCATTGTATTCCACACCACACCATTACAGATTCCGATAATCTCTCAATAGCCCCAGCTAGAGCATAGAAAATAAATATTTAGGAGAAGAACTGCTAGAATGTAAACATGTACAAATGGGCTGTTCAATCGGATCTCTTAGGGCATGGCCACACTGCGTCTCAACGCACACAGAATCGCATGCAATGTTTTTGCGTATGTATAAATAGAAAAACGTATGCGATTGCAATTAAAAACGCTGAATGCAAATCACAATTGCATGCGCAATCGCAACGCACCCGAAAACGGTGCATTTTTTTCGTTTTCGGTGCATTGACGTGTTTTCAATGATCTGGACAAATGCAAACGCAGAAAAAACGTTGCAATGTGGCCTAGCCCTTACTAGCAGATAACTTTTACCTCTGAAATCAGCAGTGTTATGGAAAGATTATGGGGCATATTTATAAACGATCGCTATTTTCACCATTTCACTATCGCAGGACATTGCAATGGCACAAAGGTTATTTTTGCAGTTTTTATAAATACCACCACACGTCGCCGTAGCGTTACCTTTCAAGCATTTGACTTTATTGGTAAATAAAGAAAGTCGGCAGGGGCGTAGGGATCACCATAGCAACCATAGCAATTGCTATGGGGCCCAGAGCCAAAGGGGGCCCAACCAGGTCCCCTGCAGACATGTCCACCCTCCTTCAGTCCCACAAACCCCCTTTTTGTTTAACATAAACCTCTTAAAGAGGCTCCCAGGCTCAGATATTCTACTTACAAAACTGCGTCTCCTCTCTTCATCAGTGATAGTGACATTACGGCCAATGGCTGACGCCCGTTACAGAACGAGACTCCTCTGCTAGTAAGTCCATGCTAGTAACCAACCAGCTCGCAACAGCATCAGAGAAGGGGTTCCATGCCAGCGAGAGATCGGGGGTTTTATAAGTGGAATATCTGAGCCTGGGAGCATCTTTGAAAGGTAAACGTTAAAGGGCATGTCCACCCCCAAAACTACAATTCCCCCCACGACTGGCCCCACTCTGTAGTAAATAAAAATCCTTACCTCACATCCCAGCTACAACTGGTTCTTCTGTAGTCCCCCCCCAAAGTCCCAAAAACTGGCCAGCAGGAGGATAGCAGAGTCCATATAGGAGTCTGCCACCTGTCTCCCCTCTGGGAGAAGTTTGGTTTGCACACTGCAGCCATTCTCCCTCCCGTTTTGGACTCCCACCCCCTAGTGTAAAAGCCATATTATATAGTGTAGGGCTTAGTCCCCCAGCCCCAACTGCTATATTTTTAATGTAAGAAACTTCCCCAATGTTTACTTACCTTCCCTCTTTCCTCCGCTGTTCAGATCTACCGGCAGCCGCGTCCATGATTGTCTGTCTCTCAGCCAATAACAGATGCGGCTGACGGTCCCGCCCCTCTGCTTGCATTTTCGCGCAAGCAGAGGGCCAGGCAGTGCGGCGGAGGAAAGAGGGAAGGTAAGTAATGTTTGGGGAAGTTTCTTACATTAAAAATATAGCTGTTGGGGCTGGGGGACTAAGCCCTACACTAAATAAAAAATCAAAAAGAAGGATGGACATACACTTTAAATGAACTAACTATGTGACATAAGGGTGGACATGCCCTTTAAAAAAACCTGCCCAGGTTGATTGAACTGCACCAAAGTGGGGTTTTTTTTGTGAGTTGAGGGGTCCCATTTAAAATCTTGCTATGGGGCCCTGTGATGTCTAGCTACGCCACTGAAAGTCGGAACCTTAAAAAAGCCATCCTAGGAAAGTTGGAAATCGCAGAATGTATGTAGTAAATGCTGAAAAATAGTGTAACACCCCCCTGGGTACTTATTCGTATTGAAAAACACTCCACAATATACGACACCTTCCATGGACCCATTGGCAGGTTAGATAAGTGGCCACTTCACACTTGATGATTTTGAATGGCTGAACTTCACACAATAAAATTTTTTTAACTATGATCGAGTCGTTACCGTGGCGATGTATGGCGAAAGGTGGCGCTAATGATTTCTTGCCACATAAATTGCGATAAGTACAAATTTGGTGAAAAAGGCGACTATAATGATGGCAATAAAATTTAACAAAACTTTAGAAATATGGCAGCAAAGGGTATGAAATCAACAGATTTTTCAAAATGGAAGAGAATATGTAGAATAACTAAGAAGGCATTACACAAACTAACAATTTAACAAATATTGATAATTTCCACTGAACTGTCCCTTTAAGAGCACAAACCATTCTGAAACATCTGATACAGTAACATTACCTATGGATCAGATGAGTGACAGTATAAAAAACAATTTGCAGCTAAAAACTGTAACACTCCATGTTAACAACCATGGTCATTATTCGTATATTGTTAATATTTATTGAGCTGTATATAGGCAAACTGCTTTCGGAATATTTTACGACTGTAGTTTTCAATCTTTAGTCTGAGGTGTCCATGCTGTAAGAGAATGCTCCCTTTTGTAAGCTTGTGAATAAGATCTGTGTGGCAAGAACAGACACACCTCCTGGTTCCTTGCACACAGACTGACATTATTTTGTGACCTGTTGCTTATATATAAATTGGACCCAGGAGAAAGCTGCCTCTCTTTCACAAAGAAAGGCTTTGCTGAGCTGCACTCCTAGGGTTTGGTAAGTGACTTGAAGCTGAAAAAAGGACTAAAGGCACATGATAACACAATGAACGTTTTGCAATGTATAATATGGTGCAGTGCTGAAAATTGTACTTTCACAAGAGGCAGAACATTTAATATACCTGGATTTTATTTGTGTTTTTACTTTTTGTTATTGAAAAGATTCAGCCATTTTACAGAAATGAATCTCCCAGTGTTCTAACCTTCTAATATGCAACTTCTGTACCTGTCAGTATATGTAAACGTATTTGTTTGTGATAAAAATAACAAATCTTTCCAGTGGCAATTTGCAATAAGCATCTGTAGGACCAGCTGGGACCCAATAAACAATTCTCTTACGGCTTTTAAATGCTTACAAGTCTCCTGAGATTAGTCAAAAGTGCTGTTATGTGTAACCAGATTGCCAGAATTGCTGCTAGAACAATCTTTATCACGTAGTGCTACACAGGACAACATAGATTCATGTGTGGTCACACAAATATTTATTACCATACATCAATCCTATGCTACAAAGATTCTACTAAACACAGGCTTCCTTTGTCTTGCAATATATATTTGAAAGCTTTATGGGAGAACACAGCATGTCACATAGTGCGACGTGAACACATAAGTGAAGACTGCTCCTTTCACTTGAGGCATTGCCTGAATAAGCAGAATGTGTATACTGTCTACTGACTCAGATCACACTGCTGGCAAAACTTACTCAAACCTGATTCAGATGTGATGTTTAAACAGTCTGAAAAGTTAAAACTAAAGAGGAGTTGGACAGAGGAAAAGTAAGGTTCCATTGTGTATGCATTCAAATAGTCCCCCACACACTAATAGCGGGCAAGTCCAGCCCCAAAATGAAAACTTACATACAGGTAATCACAGCCCCAAACTCTAAACGGTAATAGTTTGAAACCTGAAATATATAAGTCTAACCTGAAATCCTGCACAATGTCCTGTTTCCCCTGTTTCTGCTTTCTGGTTCTTCCGGTTAAAACTGTCTGTTATGGATTTGACAGTTGGCATCACAGCCAATGACTGAATGTTTATCTCCTATCTGCCTCTTCTGAGCATGCCCAGGCTCAGTACAAGTTTCTAAAGGCCATATTTATAAAGCTGCGGTATCGCTTTTAAGCGATACCGCAGGTTAGTTAATTTACTATTGCGGCCGTAAATGTACGATCGCAAATTTACGACCGAACATTCGATCATAGAATACCGTGCGGTAATAAACTACTGCAATGGTATTCTATGGGGATCGTAAATCTACAATTTCGTTATCGTAGATTTACGATCGGTATCGTAAATTTACGATTGTTAATCTCTGATCAGTTTTAATGATCGTAAATTTACGATACGGATCATTAAAGTCACGGTATCGCTAAAAATCATGGCACTAAATTGCTCAGTTTCCATGACATATCCAGAAGCATAGCAGGCATACAGTAATGAATTCATAGGACAAAGTATGATATATCAACATATTTTAAAGTGGCCATTCTTTCTAAAAGATGTTCTTATGAGGGTGGAGTTGTCCTTTAAAGGGGAACTACAACTAAAAAAAATCAACTTTAGACTTGAATGCTAGAATTAATTTACATACTATACTAACCTTAATATGCAGAAGCAATTTCAGTGAGGATATATCCATATGTAGTTTAATATTTTTACATTAGTTTATGGTGAAAAAAAATTGCCACTTGGAGTCACTTTGGTGGGGTTTTTTTTGCCTTCCTCTGGATCAACAGTTAGGCAGGAAATGAGGATATTGCTAGATGGGTTGGACTGGATGGACGTATGTCTTTATTCAACCTCAAATACTATACTATACTAACACGGCACATTGCATAAAGTGTAAATGGCAATGTTCTTTGTTATGAGCGCAATCTATTTAAATAATTAGCATGGCTGCGATTTCCAATAATTGCCTAACCCCACATTGTATTGTTAATGCATTATGAGAAGTACCAGTATAAACTAACAGACTACCAGTCAACAAAATGACATTTCAGTGTGACCATGCAGTAATGTTCAATGGGCTGAAATTTACAGAAACGTCTTATCGTCCCGTTTGGATGAAAGTTTGACCCAGAATTGTTGGCTGTGGCAAAAAATGTTGATGAATGTTGAACCCAATCAATTAGAATAGTTGAAGGCAGTTGAGTGGGCCTTATATGTGTTGCATATTATTGCTTCTGCACAGAGGTATGAACCATTAAAACTGCAAAAATTATAAAAACTGGGCCAGGTCCAGAAGGTGCAGGTTCGTTGCCTTTTGATGACCCATGGGTGTTTTACCTTTTGCCTTACCTGGTAAGCACAGTTTTAAAAAAGCTGTTTTATTTTTAGGTGGTCATAACTGAGTCATGTCCAAAAAACCCAAACTTCATTATTTTAATGGAAGAGGTAAAATGGAATCCATACGATGGCTCCTAGCAGCAGCTGGTGTTGAGGTAGGTGCATGCTTCTTCATATACAGTATTTACATAGTGTATAAAGGTTTATTATAACATATATTGAGCAGCATAACCTCAATCTATATGGCATAAAACACGTTATCTGATGCAATAAAAAGTTGTAAAAGTTTGCCGGTCCTATTCATTTGCAGCAACCAGTCAGATGTTAGCTGGTTACTGCAGTTAGATACCGTCTACTTGGTTGCTGCAGACATTTACATCTTTTATTACATTACATTTATTCTCTCAGGGAGTTGCAATATTCAGGGGCATTTCTATGTTTTTTGTTGCCTGATCCAAAGTTTTGAACACTGCCCTTGATTATTCTGAGGTATGGCGCAAAGTACACCCCCACAGAGCTAAAGTGGGTGTGACTTGGTCTGTGGGTGTTGTTTTGTTGATGGGCGTGGCTACATTTTTACGATTTTGAACCTTCCTATCACATAGGTATTTAAATAGTTCCTCAGACAGTCAATTAGCAATAATGTAAATTACTAGAAACAGATATTACATCCCTTTCTCAAACAGCTTGTGTTGCCACTGCCATATTGCGCCTCTCAGGTTTTTGTTGCTCAAAATAACTTATTTTATGGCCTGTGCAATACATGTTGGTTCAGCTGTTACAATACATTAGAAATGCCATAATTGCTGTAGTATAAAATATTTTTTTCCCCATCACTGCCTGTGACAAATATCTCACTCTGCCTCATGGTAGATGTGGCCCTGGCAATATTTCTAACCCACACTCCTTACCTATTCCCACAATACAGTACATTTACTGCATTGCGGGATTGTAAAGTAAATAGCATCATGTTTACAGCCCAATCCATTACAATAAACGAAAAATATTTTACATCAGCACTACGCAAAGTCAAAACGGTTAGACTTCATGCAAGCCCTGTAAAGTAAATGTAAAACCCAGTGTAAGTATACTGAAAAATTACTTTGTGTCATCTTAATCCTAATCTGGAGGACGGGCATGTGCAGGGGAGCCCTCCCCCACTCCGAATCTATAGTCTCTGTAGTTAATATTTTTTTAAAAATCTAATTTTTTCCCATGGTGTAGTGGACCCCCCTCAAACCCTAACCGCCAGGTTTGAAACTTTAAAAAGTTCCCAGAAACAGACTTACCAACCTTTGTTGCTTCGGCTCTCTCAATAGCCAGCAGCTGCCGTTCTGGCCCCTATTGCTGCTCCATTCTCAGAAGTAGCAATAGAGGTAGAGGCCGAGGGAACAAAGGTCAGTAAGTCTGTTTCTAGGCACTTTTTTAAGTTTAAAACCTGGCAGTTAGGGTTAATATTCAATTTTTTTATTAATGCTGTAATAAGGATTGCAAAAATATCAATTAAGCTAGCTAAAATAGAAAATTAAGAAAGGATAGCTGAACAAAGCAAGACCAACCCCAAAATGTTTTTAAGTATATTAATAGTAGAAAGATGATGACAGAGAATGAGATGGTTAGAGAAACTTGGTCCTAATAGCAAAGACTATAATAATAAGAATGGTATAAAAGAATATTCACCCTGGCTGACAATGGTAATGGTACAGAAACAATTAGACAAAGTTAATATCAATAAAGCTCTTGGGCCTAATTAAATACATGCATTAACAGATCTTAAGAGAGCTTAATTCAGTTTTATCTAGTTTTATCTTTTGTCTGGAGATGTGTCTCTAGATTTCCTGAAGTCTATCAGGAAATTTCAGGCCTAGGCGACCGAGTGAACCAATTGGAAAACTCACAAAGCCATGTGGCCAAATATTGCACCCAGCTAGAATGCGATGTGACGGAACTCTGCATCCATTTACAAGCACTTACCGACCAACAGGAAAATGCGGAGAACAGGAGGCACGGACAAAATATTTGAATCCGTGGCATTCCCAGAGGAAATAAGCGACTTAAATCCCTACCTGAAACATTTAATTCATGTCCTCGTACCAGACCTCCCCGACAGAGATCTACTACTAGACAGGGCACACCAAGCTCTGAGGGCCCCACCAGGCCCCAACAAACCTAGAGACGTAATAATCCATTTCTATTACTTCACAACGAAAGAGGAAATTCTAAAAACAACAAGAAGCCAACCCTCAATCCAACACAAAGGCACCCATCTTCAGATCTACCAAGACCTATCCCGGCGCACTTTGGACCGAAGGAGGGACATGAAACCCATTCTAAAGGCACTATCGGACCAGATTAATATTCTCTAAACGATTTGGTTTGTTTCATTTAACAACTTAAGGATATCTTTAAAGGTATCCTTTGTTTATAAATATCCCTTATATTTCATCTTATAATATCCATTCATCCATTTATTTATTTATAAATTTAATACCTGACTGGACACATAGTACATGTGGTACATTTATATAGTTTATATGTACATAGTGAACTGGACATGGTTGGATATTTATTATTAAGTAATACATCTAGGATTGATTCATATTATGTTTGCTGTATCTATTTTCGGTTATGTATGTGTTTTTATGCAATTTTGTAACCATGTAACTTTCATATTGTGTAGCCTCACCCCCTCGACACATAGTATCTCTCTGTTACATGGGAGTTTACTCTACCACACAGAAGTGGGTGGGGTTAGAGAAAGGGGTGGGTTGCCACGTCACTTTGGGTCTATTTTAGGTGTGTGAGGAGTTTAATAGTTTCACTGGTCTGAAACGCGTCAATCGGTAAATTTTGAACAATAAATATTTTATGGCATGAGAAGTGGACTCCGAGTTTCGGTCTCCCGGTTTAGTGCAGCGGCATCCTCTATATATTTATTGTAGTTTACACTATCGGACCATGGCCTGAAGTACCGCTGGTTCCCGTTCCGAGTGGGACCTTGTCTCAACGGCCAGATCGGAACGACAGCATCTACCCTCCCAGGACGGGACTCCCAGTGATTGGTGATCTGCCAAGAAAAGGTTTGGACACTTTTGATAGACTCCAGCTCTAGCCTCATCAACCAGGTGTGGCTCCCTTAGATCCATGACCATAACCTCAGCTGAGGTAAGGGTCTGGGGATCTAGCCCTGGGGATGTATCATATATTAGAAAACATCCAATTTCCCCAAAAAACAGCGAAAGGCAAAATAAAGAGGCCTAATACAAGATCCCTTTGGGAAAATAACCTATAATCGCCCTAAAATCCCTGCCCCCGGAGACCCAAAATTGGTCCCTGCACCTCAACAGTGACCTTCTACCCAACCGCACATAAGGCTCCAGTTCATATCAGCCTGTTTGGAGTGATAGTGAGCAGAGACGCAGCAGGTAGTATAATGGTAAATTCCACCAACTAATAAGCAAAATATACATTTGCCATGCCCGCAAGCGCTCTTAGCAGCACTGCAAGCCCCTTTCTTCACACGAGGGAAGTGGCTCCCATGTTAAGATATCCTGGGAAACACGGATTGATGCCTTAACACTCTGACCATTGGATTGCGAGCGGGGGGAACCCCCGGCAGACTCACACTGAGAGCGCTCCTGGACTGCATAGGCCCTTGCCTTTAAGACCTGACACCCTTCTGGCTGACTCCAGATGTGGGAAAGGTGAAGATCGGTTACGCTGCACTTCTGATGTACAAGCTCATAAGACCTGAAATCAATAGTATAAGCCATTTATTAGCAAGGGACAGGCAAAGACTACAGCAGAAAGACAGCCAAGGAGAACAACCAGTGTCATAGGTGCGAGTTACGGACAGCTCAATGAACCCCCTATATAAGCTTCCCCTATCGCCTCCTAACCGCAAGAGATAGCTCGTAACATAAAGTACAATATATATATAGGCAGTGATTACTCACAATTAGGAGCTATCTAGAGCTAAAAAGACTGTCTGCCTATGTGGCCCGTACTGGCAAGCCATGTAATCTCTAATTAGACAAATGTTAAATACTAATCTAAGTCTTTATTTTTCACCGACTTATACCCTTATAACCAGTGGTTCCCTCTGCATATCTCCATCGAGAGTGGTAAAACGCCTTCTAAAAGGTACATAGGTCTGTAACACTGCTATACAAAACTAAGTAAAACTAGGAAGTACATGTTTAAGTAAAGTTTACAATAAAAAAAAAATGGAGCTGAGCTAGCTGCCCTTATAGACCGCAGTCCCCACAAAGAAATCAGTATTTCCTACAAGGAGACCATAAAGAACTGTTACTTAAAGTTTAAATCTTATTGTACTATACAACCCATGAATACTGGTTAAACTTACACAATTGTATTACATTATTACCGGCAAAGAGCAAAACAAACTTTCTATGTGGGCCGACAGATCCAGAACTAAAAATTCAGAAAAAGTATAAACATAAGTGGCTGATACAAACCACAATAAAAAGATGACCAAACTAACTAAGTAAAAAAGGCCTATATTAGCACGGAAACTAAACAACAAAATGACCCAAAATAGACTCCTACCTCTACAGACTCCAGATGGCTCTCTTATATACGACCCTTTTCAAATCTTACACCAATTCACAGATTACACTACTCTGTACAATGGTAAAACAGTAGACACCACAAGAATCAAACAATCTCAAATAGATCAATATCTACAGCAAGCATCCCTCCCGAAACTTACCAAAGAACAAACAGCAACCCTCAATAACCCAATGACCACTACAGAAATTAACAAAGTAATTAAAACATTGAAGTCAGGTAAGGCCCCAGGCCGCGACGGCTACACTATGGCATATCATAAAACATTTAGAAAAATACTAATACCCAAACTTCAGAAAACCTTTAACGCCATCCTAGACGGCACCGAAAACATCCCCCCAGACTAATACAATAGTAATACCAAAGGAAGGAAAAGACAACACAATGCAGCAGCTACAGACCGATATTGCTGATCAATAACGATATAAAAATATTCACAAAAATTTTGGTCACCAGAGTAAATCAAATTCTCCCTGAATTAATACATGCAGATCAGGCTGGTTTCGTTCCAGGAAGAGATACAACAGACAGCATATGCAAAGTCATAAAACTTACCTATCACTCCAAATCCTCTAAAATTCCATCAATAATTTTGTCAATTGACGCAGAAAAAGCGTTTGATAGAATAAATTGGCACTTCATGAAGTCTACTCTCAGCTCGTTTGGTTTTGAGGACCCCTTCATGTCTGCCATTAAATCTCTTTACTCTACCCCCACGGCAATAGTCTCCAACATGGGATTCTCTTCCCGATCTTTCACAATTCTCAGTGGCACGAGACAGGGTTGCCCTCTATCCCTATTAATCTTTGCACCATGCATGGAGCTGCTAGCCAGGATTGGCCGCGCAGAACAAATCCATGGAATCCTAATAGGACATAAGGACTATAAAATTTCTCTTTTTGCGGATGATACTCTATTCAGCCTTACCCGTCCACAAACCTCACTACCACATCTCTGCTCTCAACTCCAGACTTTTCGTAACATCTCGGGTTTCAAAATTAACCACTCAAAATCAGTTATATTTCCAATACACCTGTCCTCCCCAGTAACTAAGCTTCTCCAATTAAACTTTGACTTTCACTGGGTATCCTCACACTTTACTTACCTGGGAGTTAAGATATGTTCAGACCCTATCTCACTATATGAAGCTAAATACACACCTATAATACAATATTTAACACAACAACTTAAACAATGGACCTCCTATAATCTCTCTCTTTTTAGAAGAATCAACAGTATCAAAATTACATTCTTGCCTAAACTCCTCTATTTATTCCGTTCGTTTCCAATATGTTTTAAACCTTCCGATCTCCGCCTACTACAATCTAAAATTCTTATGGAACAACAAAAAACCCAGAATAAGCAGAAAAGCTATGCAACGCCCAAGGGAGATGGGAGGAGCGGCCCTCCCAAGCCTCCAACACTACTTTATAGCCGCTCGACTTAACCCATCTATACCATTAAACTATCTTATGGCTCCCTAACATCAAACTAGCCACAACGCACTGTAACTCTAACCCACACATACAATGCTCAATAAAACTCTGGTACAATACAATAACAACATACCAACTGTGCAACAAACCACCACTGTTGACAATGATATTCCACAGCCCAGAGTTCCCACCAGGAATAAATACACTAGGCTGGTTGCATTGGATTAATAAACGTATCACCAACATAGGACACTTAATGTCAGGCGGTAATCTGTTGCCTTGGGAAGTGGTGAGAATGCAATTTAAACTACCCCTAACGGAATGGTACCATTACCAACAGATCACGCATTATGTCCAAAAAATATTAAACACAACACAAAGTCTTGAAAAGACTAAATTTGAATCCCTCTCTAGTAACCTACACCAGAATAGATGCTTAATCTTGCAAATCTACTCTATTTTAAACAACACAAGACATACACATAAAATAGCATTTATGATGAAATGTGAGCACTGGCTGAACAGCACTTTAGAAAATCCACAATGGACAATCATATTCCAATCCCACCGAAAGTGCTCAGCTAACGTTATTTTAAAACTTTTTAAAGTTTTAAAATTCTCCATCACTGGTACCTGTCCCCTCACAGATTGATCCGAATATACCCAATGGCTTCCCCCTTGTGCTACAGAGGCTGCGTCACAACAGCAGATCTAAAACATTACTGGTGGGGGTGTCATGAGACACAGAAGACGTGGCAACATTGTGAAAAATGAATACACACAGTACTACGTAAAGAGGTCCATTTGGACCCCTGGACAGCTTTATTTGATAAAACACATTGCATCATTGTCCACCGCCAACAACAAACTGATCCATAGTATATGCGCAGCAGCACGTAGTCTCTTAGCGGGATCTTGGAAGCAACCAGTCCCATCAAATACACAACTAATATCAAAAACATGGTGGATCTGCGAAAACGAAAAAATTTCACACCCTAAGAGGAACAGTGCAGGCCTACGATGAAATATGGACCCCTTGACTTTTCGCCATGTCTGATGCTAGAGGCCTCCCAGTAAGGGACTCCACCCAAAGAACAGACAGCTAAAAGGTTAGGCACAAAGGGCTCCTATAAGCGCCACCAGATAAAAATAGAGGATGCGATGCCGCTGGAGGAGGATGGGGCAGGACTGGAACAACAGGTCAGGAAATGTTTATTTTCTATAAAAATGATATGTTAACATTGATATATTCTTTTATTAATCGATTTAATATGAAAAATGAGGGACCATATACAAATGCTGATATAATGAAAACTTTAAATTTGGAAAATTTTCAATCTACTGTTGACACAAATGTAACATTTTCTATTTCAATGTACTCAATCTCTCTCAATAAAAAAATGTTTGGGGAGGGTGTAAAGGTTGGACCTAATGTATGTATAACATAACAATAACGCAACAATCGTTATTTTACACATCGATTGTTAATGTTATCGCTAGATTTCTGCCTCCTCTCCAAGCTTTCTTATGAAGTGTTACATCCATGACTGACTGCTAACCAAATGAACCAGCAAGCAGAAAGTGGGGCGACAGAACATCTATCGCAGTTTTGGGGTTTGGGGGTGACTTACCTACAAAAATTTTTTACTTGAGGGGTGGACTTGTCCTTTAATTCAAAAAAATATTTTCATTTTTATTTTTTTAAATTGAGAAGAATGCTCGTACGTCATAATTGTTGCATTTTCTTGAGGTCAGCAATAATAGGTCTCGTTTATTATGTAAACTAATGGAAAATGAGGAAGTTGTCAATGCTAGCTCTTAATAAACATTATGCATTTTGTATTATTGACATCACTTTTTTTTTAGTTTGAAGAATCCTTTCTGGAAACAAGGGACCAGTTTGAAGCATTATTCAGAGGTAAATTTAAAAAAACAATACAATGTATTTCATAAGATATTAAAATCTGCTACATACTATTCTTTAGCAGGAGTTCTATGATGTTCCAAATGCTAACGTTGATTCGTTCCATATAGTACAACCCCAAAAAACACTGCCTGTGTATATCCAATAATTGTAATCAAAAAACACTGCCTGTGTATATCCAATAATTGTAATCAAACAACGCTGCCTGTGTATATCCAATAATTGTAATAAAAAAACACTGCCTGTGTATATCCAATAATTGTAATCAAAAAACGCTGCCTGTGTATGCTGTCTGTGTATATCCAATAATTATAATCAAGAAGCGCTGTCAGTGTTTTTGATTACAATTATTGGATATACAAAGACAGCGTTTCTTGATTTTAATTATTGGATATACACAGACAATGTTTTTGATTACAATTATTGGATATATGCAGTCTGTGTATATCCAATAATTATAATCAAGAAATGCTATCGGTGTATATCGAATATTTAAAATCAAGAAACGCTGTCTTGATTATAATTATTGGATATACACAGTGTTTTTGATTACAATTATTGGATATACACAGTCTGTGTACTGCGTACCGTATATACTCGAGTATAAGTCGATCCGAGTATAAGTCGAGGTACCTATTTTTACCTGAAAAACTTGTAAAAAATGATTGACTCGAGTATAAGTCGAGGGTAGAAATTATCACCACTACTGCCTTCTGATTCTGTGTTGTTTTTAGGCTTTAGTTGCCCTTTAAATGGACAGCCGAATTCCCATACATGAATCCCATACAGTAATAGCCAAATCCAGTACCAGTAACCTCCAATTCCTTGGCACTCCAGATGTTTGGAAACTACAACTCCCAGCATGCTTTGTTGCTGGGAGTTTCAGTTTCTAAACATGTGGAGTGGCAAGGTTCAGTAAACTTTTAATTAAGCTTACCATCATTTACAATTCTCCTGAACCCCACATTGTAAAGGGCCCTCTGACCCCATATAGTAAAGGGCACTCTGACCCCAATAGTTAAAAATGTCACCTGAGAGTTGTAGTTTAAGCTGTCATTTGCACTGTACTAGCAGCTGTTTTTTGCCCCAAACTGAGGAGACCCATCAGATTTACAGCATCCAGATAAGCAGTGACAGTGCTGAGTGAGTCCAGCAGCCAGACTACAGGAAGCAGGAAGTGTAAAGGCAGATCAGCTCCTGTAACTTTCTATGCAGGTTAACACAGCGCCACCTACTGGTTACTATCTGCAATTGCAGAATTTGGATCTAAATTAGGACTTGGCCCGAGTATAAGTCGAGGTTAGGTTTTCAGGCTAATTTTAAAGCCTGAAAAATTCGACTTATACTTGAGTATATACGGTACTTGAAATAAGATGTATTTATTCTATTTCTGTATAGTTCTTTCCCCAGCACAATCGTTCGATAGAGAGCACAAATATTGTTATTGATTAAAGTGGTGATCCCCTTGTTTAACATTTAAAGGTCATGCCCACCCCAAAACCGTAATATTGTTATACTCCCACTGCCCTGAACTGCAGACACAGCTAGTTATTCAGCCCAACCCTTGCCATGGATACGAGGAAACTCCTTTCACTTCTAGCCATGATGGATGACGTCATGGCCATAGACTAATGAGTCTACATGGCAGCTTGTGCGCATTTCTGGGCAGTGTGTGTATAACAATCTTAGGGTATTTAGGGCTTCTCTATCACAATATAAAATATAATTTTGGAGATGGACATGTCTTTTTAAGTTTTCATTGCTTGAGGTATACGTTTATGTATAAGGATATTGTTATTTGCTGCCTTGTAAATTATATATGTTATTTCCACAGATGGTACATTGCTTTTTCAAAAAGTTCCAATGGTTGAAATTGATGGGATGAAATTAGTACAAACGATGGCGATTCTTCAATATATTGCTGCAAAGTACAACCTCTATGGAAATGATCTTCAGGAAAGATTATTGTATGTGAATTGTTAATAATTCTCTGTCTTTGGTTTCGTCCACACTAGATACATTTTCTCTAATTTCTGTGCATTTTGTCTTCCACTCACTCTACTGCATTTTCTTATTTAAAGGGACACTTAACTGAAAAAAATTACTTGCCTTTATCCTTCTCAATATTTTTAGTGCTGTCAGGAATTTGATCCCTTTTCACTCTGTGTTTCCTTGCTCCCCCCCAAAACTGGAGGCGCAGCTAGAGTGTGGAGCATGTGCAGTGGAAATGATCTGTGGCACCCTACAGCCAAAGCATTTACCCAATAGCATTTTCGTGTTATAGTGAAAGTACAGCTGTAATCACTGCTTGAATTAAGTAGGACTTTCTTGTAGCTGTAGGATTTTGGAAGGTGTGTGTGGGGGGGCACTTTGTAATTGATTTCTTTAGGTACATTGGGACTTCAGTAACACAGACAGCAGCTAACTGCAGGATTGAGTGTTATTTGCACAGAAAGAGCACAGCGCAACAGTTGTTTAATCCTATTTCCTGATCTTAATGCTGGATCAATTAGCCATGCAGTGACAGAGAAATAAGCTTTACTTTTATAGAATGGATAGTTCCTACATGTAGTGGGACAGGGGAAAGAGGTTGGTGATTGATGGTTCTTTACTGACTAGCTGTGCTAAAAAGGGCTAGGAAGGTCAGAGAAGGAAAAAAAAAAGCAAAAGAGTAGAAAATTAAACCTCATAACTGTGTGATTAGTTGAAAAATTATTTGGCACAGTTTACAGGTCCTTTAACCGAAAAACACGCAGCATTCAAAATGCATAAAAACAAATACAAAGCAATTGCACACAAACATGGTAAAACATTTAATTTTGCATTCAGTGTATTTTTGTATCAGAGTGTGTGAAGGAAATGTTTCATCCATAAATACAATAATCGAGTCCACAAATGTCCCAACATGCTTTGCTCTTACCCTTTAACTTTAAAATATCGTATATTATAGGGGTTTTTTTGGCAAATAAAAGATTATGGGATTTTTTTTTGCATTTTCTAAATTATTAATTTAAAAAATAATATAAAAGGTAAATCACCCTAAACTTCAAAACCTCAAAAATTACAGAGCTGACTGATATAGGACTAACCCGTTTTACTACACCTTTTTCTCCTCTCCAAACTTTTGCAAGCTTGCAAATGTTAAGAGAAGACAGCCAGGGGAATAGCATTCAGTCATTGACTGACTTACAGTTGCTAACCAAAAGAACCAGGAAGCAGAAAGAGGGGTAACAGGCAGCATTTTATTAGTCTCATTAGACATCACTTTCTAATGATTTGAGTTTTGGAGTTTGGGGGGTGATTTATAATTTAAGGGGCATGTCCACCCTGAAAATTAACTTTTAGGATAAGGTAGGTAGCCCCTGCCCACCCCCAACTGACAATATATTTCTTCCAAAAAATGTTTAGATATAGATATAAATACTTATAGCTTATACACTCCCGTGGGATATCCTCCCGACTCCTCCCTGTTTGGAGAAAGTCACAAACGGGCCAGACCAGCAGCCACGTCTGTGATTGGCTGAAAGGGGGGGGGCTCCCGTGCGCATGCCTCAGTCCTTGTTAAGGAAGAAACAGGCACTGAGTGACTCACTGACAGCTTCTACTCTTCACTTTCCTGGACTTTGCTCCTTATGGTTCTCCTGCAGTGCCTTTTCAGAGAAGTTAAGGATTTTTTTAAACTACACAGTTGGGCCAGTGTAGGGTTAAATTTTAGTTTTGGGGTGGAAATGCCCTTTAAATCTTTGATTTTCATTTCAGGGGTGGACCTGTCAAAGCTACAAGAAAACAAAGTTTTAACCTTTCCAGTGCCACCTAATATAAAAATATCTGTGCCTAATTTGAAGACCAAAAAGTCACAGTAGTTTGACACCACCTGCTCAAACCACAGCTTTAATGAACTCTTTACTGTGCATACTGTTTTTTCACTTTTTTTTCACTTTCGTTCTGACAGTGGTTCCCCAAAACCTATTGAAGTTTAAAAAATCCTATTCGAATCCAAAAAAATTTAGAATTTCAATAGGATTTTTCGGATCTTCAAACGGAATTTAAAATTTTCAAATGTTATTTTGAATTTTCGAAAAAAAGTTCCATGCTGAGGATATTTAAAAATCTTTTCAAACGGCTAGTTCCGAATAGAAACCAAGTTCGTTTTGTAACCAGGATTCATGACTAGCAACAAATTTGTGACATGTCTCTTGGTCATATATATATATATATATATATATATATATGTGTGTGTGTGTACATGTATGTACTCTGCTTTACATACAGTCTATCTCCAGATATACTTACAGTACCTATATTTTCCTTGTTGCTCCAGTCTATCTCCTTCCCACAGTCTTTCAGGAATAAGTGCAATGGGAAGACACTCTCTTGCAAAAAGCGTGTTCTCCCATTGGTCAGATTGCGGACAGCTGTGAGAGATGTGGAAGTAGACCAGAGCAGCAATGGAACCTTTTGGCTGGTATATATAGTGATTGAGACTGTACCCAAGGGTGAGGACTTTAGTACCCATGGTGAGCAGTTACGGTCCTTTTGGCTGGCATATATAGTGATAGAGACTGTACCCAGGGGTGAGGACTTTAGTACCCCTGGGGAGCAGTTAAGGTCCTCAATATGGGTACTTTTAATGGAGAGAAGTGAAGGGGAGCACGGAAGGTGAGTATAATGTCCTCTTATAAGGAGAAAAAGGAATGCATGCAGATTGAAAATATGATTGATGCAAATACAATGCATTATGTTAGACTAAAAGAGGATTGTGTAATAAAACTAAATAGGGGTTTAAAAGGTTTTGTGGGGCCAATAATATATACTACTATGAATGATTACACAACACCCACCCTTTTTTCTGTGGCTGGCGCATCTTTAGATAAACTGCAGTTAAAGGGCATGTCCACCCCATTTAATAACATTTGTGGTATAGTATGTCTCCCTCCCCCAGCTCCAACCGCTATATTATTTTTTACAGAAACTCCCCCGATCATTACTTACCTTACCTCTTTCCTCTGGCATACTGTCCCGGCCCTCTGCTTGCATGAAATTGCAAGCAGGGGGCCGGACAGGGAGCCACCTCTGTGATTGGCTTAGAGGCAGCCAATCACGGACGTGGCTGCCAGCAGTGGAGAACGCTGGGGGAGAGAGGTAAGGTAAGTAGAGTTTGGGGGAGTTTCTGTAAAAACTAATATAGCGGTTGGGGTTGGGAGCCTTACACTACAGAAAATAGGTTATACACTAGGGGGAGGGAGAGGGAGGGGGAGGGCTGCAGTGCGCATGGCAAAATTCTCCCAGAGGAGAGACAGGAGGCCTATATGGACTCTGCCAGGCTCCTGGTGGCCAGTTTTTGGGACTTTGGAGGAGCATAGCAGGGAAGCCATTTGGAGCAGGTATGTAAGGTAAGGATTTTTTTACACTACAGAGTGGGGCCAGTAGTGGGTTAAATTATAGTTTTGGGGGTGGACATGCCCTTTAAAGTTGCCACTATTAGTTACAGCCATGCCAATTCATTCTGTCAGTCAATCAAGATAATTTGTTTCTTCAGCAGTAAAACTTTAGAAGAGCACATGCACATCCACACTGCTCTGTCAGGTGACAGCAGGCTAGCTAAAACGGCAGGCCAGCTGGTAATGCCAGCCAAAGCAAGGAGCTGGCAGATGACAAATTGAGTAATGACCTCCTAGCTTGGTTTAAAAAAATTAAATCTGGGGAGAATAATTTTTTTTTTGCCAAAATGTATAGCTGGGAAGGTTACAGCAATTTTCCCAAACAGATTCCTAATTAGTAAAACCAAGTTGTATTAGGAGATTTCTTTACACAAGTTCTTATGAACCAATGTGTTATTTCATTCT
Organism: Hymenochirus boettgeri; assembly: GCA_019447015.1. Classification (NCBI taxonomy): domain Eukaryota; kingdom Metazoa; phylum Chordata; class Amphibia; order Anura; family Pipidae; genus Hymenochirus; species Hymenochirus boettgeri. Next base: position 177,105,652 of record CM033473.1, read on the forward strand.
AATCTTTTTTGGCACATAGGATTGATATGTATGTAGAAGGAACGACTGATTTGATGGAGATTATAATGTCACAACTCTTCATGCAGCAAGAGGATAAAGAAAGACAAACCAATGTTATTGTACGAAAGGTGAAAAAACACTACTTTCCAGTGTATGAAAAGGTGAGCATCCAGTGGTATAATTGATATTTATGGTAGTTGTCATAATAACTCTCCTGAGTAAATAGTAGAATGATGCTTAAATTAAAGGAGAAGTAAAGGCATAATAAACACATGCTTAGGCAACTTCCCTCCTTATGAGAAGCTGGGTTGTATTAAAGGCAAATAAAATGTAATTTTTACTTTCCACACCCCTGAAAACCCAGAGACTTTTTATGGGGAGGGTAGACATTCCTTTTAATGAAAATATTTACACACACAAAAATCTAATTTTTTTCCTCACAGCCAAGAAACCACTTGTGAATGGTGGAATGAATGTATCATAAGACAACGTTTTTCCCAACGAGCCCAAGCACTTCAAAAATTAAAAATAATTTTCTAGAAATGTAAGAAACTATTGAGTTTTGTTCCATTTTCGAATTTTAGAAATTTTCAGAAATTTAGAAAATTCGAAAATAGAAGTATATGGGAGAAAAAATATTTGAAAGTTTCTGTCGATTTCGAGGGACAAATAGTAATAGTAGGTTACTGTAAATGACACAGAGACCTGGGGAATGGTCTGGGGAACCCGTAAATATAACCAAAACTATCTTTCCTCATGATCGGGCTGTTTTTGAGCTTCCGCATTCTATTTTCGAGAGTTACCGAAATAGGTCATTACTTTCGAGGATTCGATTTTCAATCTTCGATAATTGTCTACTTTCGATTTTCAGTTTTCGATTTTCAATTTTCGATAATCGTCTACTTTTGACTTTCAATAATCGTCTACTTTCGATTTTCAATTTTCGATAATCCTCTACTTTAGAGTTTCGCTAAAAATCGAAAATTAAAAAAATCCGGGTTCCGTGAAATCTGGGAGTTCCGAAAGTTTTGGTGGGACTGTTGAAACCCTCAGATTCGATTCGAAACTGGGTTCTATTCGATCCAACATTACATCTATAATAATTGCTACTTTACTTTAATCTGCAATTTCTGGACTATTAATTGGTAACATGTATTTTGGCTTAAACACCTTAGAAATTGCAAATAATTTGAGCATGTGTAGGAGGCAGCAGGTGAAACAGCAGTCAATCATTGTGATTGCTGACATCACAACCAGCCTTGATTTACTGCTTGGAAGAGAGGGGCCGCTTACTCTGCTAGAATGGGGATAATAATTATCCTTACATATCTGGTTAGTAATGCAGGTAATAAAGTGCAAAATATATCAGTTGGGGTTGGGGGGCAGGTAACAGACATGCCCTTTAAAAGAAACCAGCAGTACATATGTCAAATATTAAAGGCACAAAGTGCATCCTTAATTTACAATGCCAAGCAAGATAATGATATTTTTTACGATAACAAAGTTTTATAAATATTGCCCACTGTTAGAAAGTCTTTTGCACAGACGCTTGCAAAGATGTTTGCACAAACTCTGTTCTCATTTGTGGAATTGGAACATCTGTTAAAGGGCATGTCCACCCCCAAAACTAAAATTTAACCCCTTACTGGCCACATCAAGTAGTTTAAAACAATCCTTACCTTACATTCCTGCTCAAAATAGTTCCCCTGCTGTGCCCCTCCTAAGTCCAGGAAACTGCTGTGTAGGAGCAGTGTGTGACTCATGCTGTGCCTGAGACTTCCTCAACCTTATCAAGGTTGAGGCATGCTCAGTGCAGCCCTCCCTGCCTCTCAGCCAATCACGGACGTGGCTGCCGGTCCAGCCCCCTGCTTTCAATTCCATGCAAGCAGAGGGCCTGAACACTGCAGCAGGGGAGAGAGGGCAGGTAAGTAAGAATCGGGGGACTTTCTAACAATTATATTAATGCGGTTGGGGCTGGGGGAGCATGCCCTACCGCATATCAAAAGTTAAATTTTGGGGTGGACATGCCCTTTAAATACTAGTGATGAATTCTAGCTTCAAAACAAACCTGGTTTCTATTCAGAAACCAGTTTTAGAAATATGTGGAACCCAACTCTATCACGGAAAAATCAGAAATCGAATATTAGAAAATTGCATACAGCATTAGAAAATTGAAAATAAAAAATTTCTATATAAAATAAAAAATTTCCATTGAATATTTGAAAATGCAACCAAGGCATGCAGGGGTTATAGTTTCCCAACATCTAGACTGCCACAGGTTTGGCATCTTTGATTTTTAAATAGTGACCCATGGTAATTATTACTTTATTAGTTTACTTTAATAGTAAAACTAAAGTCTTTATATAAACACAGTTTACTTTTTACACTGTGAAGTTGCCTGTGTTTCCTTGTAACCTTACAATCCAAAAAATACAAGAGGCAGTACAAAAATTAGGACCTAAAAATGCAACTGCACATGTATACTCTATAATATATACTGTACATGCCACCCCAGACCCATCGCTCCATGCGGTCCACACAATCAGTCCAAGCCAGCAAATGGCCATTGGCACACACACCGGATGAAAATCACACATAGAATATCATACATCAAAGTGGAAGAATTACATTTATTAAACCATGATAATGGCAGAAGCTCCTAGTCATAGGGATCCTATGACTACGTCAGGGAGCTTTAGGCGTTATGAATGGTTTAATGTGTTTCCTTGTGTGTGTTTTCTGTGTGTGTGTTGCCCTATTCATGTGAACAATTACTATAACTACTATATCCATTATTGTATTTGTGGACTTATTTTTGTATATTTATGTATATGCATTTTTCCTAAAATCTGTGATAGAAAAAAAACCCCCAAAAAATTTTTTTTTTAGTTAGCTTTAACTAATAAAATTTGTTTGTAAAACAACGTATTTCTCTTGGCCACCACAGTATGAAATATTTTCTATGTTTCATAAACACCTGGAAATTTTATTTCAGATCTTAAGGGATCATCATCAGAACTTTCTAGTTGGAAATCAGTTCAGCTGGGCAGATGTCCAATTGCTGGAAGCTATTTTAATGGCAGAAGAGATATGTGTTGATGTCCTCTCTGATTTTTCTTGCCTACAGGTAAATAAATGTATTAAAATCCCTTTATAGAGAACCCTTTAAGAAATGAGTGAGATCCATATAAGACTTAAAATGGGGGCACTTAGCTGCTTTCCTGGTGTTACATTTAATGAGAAATTTTACAATAGTGCAAGTTAAAATCATATTGCATTTCCCCTTCCCTGTTTCCCTTAATGCTAGCATTATTAAAGGATAAGTACACTGTAAAAACAAGTTTACCGTATATACTTGAGTATAAACCGACCCAAGTATAAACCGAGGCACCCACTTTTACCTTTAAAAAGGAGTAAAAGTGATTGACTCGAGTATAAACCGAGGGTAGAAAATAGGGCCACAACTGCCTTCTGATTCTGTATTGTTTTGAGGCTTTAGTTGCCCTTTAAATGGACAGCAGAATTCCCATACAGTAATAGCCAAATCCGGTAGACTATTGCTGTATGTGAATTCAGCTGACCACTTAAAGGGCAACTAAAGCCTCAAAACAATACAGAATCAGAAGGCAGCAATAGATAACATTCTCCTTCTGATTCTGTATTGTTTTTAGGATTTAGTTGCCTTTTAAATGAACATCAGAAGTCCCATACAGTAATAGCTATACTGTATTTGGCTATTACTGTATGGGAATTCTTATGTCCATTTAAAAGGCAACTAAAGTCTCATTCCTTGCCACTGCAGATGTTTGGAAACTACAACTCCCAGCATGCTTTAGATGCTGGGAGTTATAGTTTCCTAACATCTGCAGTGGCAAAGAATTGCCACTGCAGGAATTACTGTGCCTTCCCCCCTTCCTTCCCAGGTGCCTTCTCCTACCTGCTCTTCATGTTCCCCTGCAGGCTTCTCTGGATCCTCTTCTCTGCTCCGGCGGCCACATGCTTAATTTTCCTCTGTTGGCTGACATCATTACTCGGCGCCGGGAAGTGAGGTGCCGAGTAGTGAAGTCAGCAAGCAGAGGATGCGGATCGTGCCGCCGCCGCCGGAGCAGGTAAGAGCTTGACTCGAGTATAAACCGAGACTCGGCTATTTTTTTAGCCTGAAAATCTCTGTTTATACTCGAGTATATACGGTAGTTTAAAGGGAATGTCCACCCCTCTAATCAAAAAAGCATATATAGTAGAGTACCCCCCAAAACCTAGAGTTCGTTTTATAGAAAACTTTTAAATCGATTCACACACAGAGCTATTATACTTACACGCTCCTCCTCGCTCCACCGCCGCGGCTCTGCACTTCCAAGTAAGGCAGTCAGTGTCGTCCATGACAGTGACTTCATGGCCAATCACTGCCTGCCATTCCCGGAGCAGTCTACACTGCGGCTGCTCAAGAACACAAAAAGAACAGAGCAGCCACAGTGGAGACTGAGTGAGGAACCCGGAAGTGGCGGTGGAGCGAGGAGCATGTAAGTATAATAGCTCCGTGTGGGAGCCGAATTAAAGGTTTTTTATAAAATGAACTCTAGGTTTTGGGGGGTAATCTACAATATATGCTTTTTTGATTTGAGGGGTGGACAGTCCCTTTAATTGTAAGATGCAACTTTAAAAAATCTTTCCCCCTTTTTTTCCCCTAGGTCTCTCCTGAGCCTACCTATGTGGCTGTAAAGTTGCAATCGCGGATTTTGATGCTAAACGAAGAGGGGAAGCAAGCAAGTCTCAGAGAAGAGCAGCTCACCAGCTTTACCTTCTCATCCAAGATGTCAGCAACTTTACAACCACACAGGTGGGGGGGCCCTGGGGTGAGAGGACCCAGTCCTCTCTGGCCAAATGTTGGGACCTATACTATGTTTTGATTCTGGAAATTAGAGTTATTCCTTGTTAGGTGGTTTAGAAGCTAGTAACTAATGCTGGATGTACACTTGAATAACTATATTCAGCTGCAAAATTCCAATCAAATATATGTTTACATATATGTATATGTTTTTTAAACATAACATTTAATAACCGATTTAAATGCCCACAAACGGAAGTAAAGCCAATTTTGATGCACATGTTATTTCATATATGTATTTTGTCTCCTTATTTAGGATTTTAAGGAACGGATAAGTGAAATTCCCACAATCAAGGCCTTTCTACAGCCTGGTAGTCAGAGGAAACCTCAACCTGATGACAAATATGTAGAGACAGTGAGGGCTGTGCTCCAGATGTACTACAAAGTGGCTTTTACTTTCTGTAATTAAAGTCCCATTACAGGGAAACTGAATAGTTGTATTAGTTGTATTTGCTTATATTTGAAAAGCTTCATGACACTTTATTAGTAATTTCTCTGAGCCTGAAAAGAAGGGTAAGCCTACCCTGCCATAAAACTACATTAAAACCTATTATGTCCCAGCATTCTATCTATATAATTCTATATATAGGTCACTGGGACATAATGGGTTTTAAAGATGTATGTACTATGAGTCAATATTGGTAGTGGTTATTTTTGTAATGTTTCATTAATTAAAAAGGAACCAATGCATGTACCATATCTTGGTAAGTTATATATTTTCAATCCAGAATCAGAGCCTCTGATGTGACCAACCTTTGCCTGCATTAATAGCAGCCCCTATTATAGACAAAAAGGTAGGATAGGTGGGAAGAGATTGACAGCCCCCTCCCACCTCAGGCACCCCTAGGCATGTGCCTACTGTGCTTAATGGTAAATCCGGCCCTGGATATACCACGATCTGGATGAATATGAACCTTCACAAGCATATGGCAGAAGCAATGTTACAATTTGAAAATACTGATCTATTGAAGCATTACTGAACTATTATCCTCATACATAAGACTAGGTGTTTAAATTGGCTAAATTGATTACAAGTACAGTTATATACCGGTGTGCTTGGACATGTGGGACAATGATACTAATACAGAAGATTATTTTGTAGAAGAAAACCCCATCACCATAGTGTTCTATTTACTATAAAAAAAAAAACCATCAGAACCCCATAAAACCACCAGGCAGACAAATCATAGCTGGGGTTAAATCCATTCTACAACCCTTAGGCCTTATACAAAGGCTTACAACCTATTGCGTATGAAATTCCAGAATACTTAAGGGAAAGTACAGATATTTTGGATAGACAACCTAAACTGTCACAAGTGGATAACATTAGCTTTCTCTATATGATGGATATAAAGTCTTTATACACATGTATCCCCCTTGAACAATGTAGTAGAATCATTGGAGAGACACTGCTTACAAAATGACTTGGCCACTGGCTTGGTTAGTTTCATAGTGGACTCACTGACCATAACGTTGAACAAAAATGATTTGAGATTCAATGATGTGCTCTGCCTACTATGCCATAGGACCAGTATGGGATGCAAATTTACCACCATCCTCTGCTTTATATCTTTTTAGAATTTAAAAGAAGATATGGATGTTATAGTTCACTTATTACATTATATAGGAGATAGGTGGATGATGTTTTTATAAAAAATAAAATTACACTTGGCATTTGAATCTTGCTGTGCAATATGATAAGCAGATGGTTCATTTTTTTGAAATTATTCAAAAAGTGGGTTCTGTATGCGAAATGCATAGATAGAAACAGTACTGTATAGTACTGACTAGTTTTCATTAAGACCCCACTTATTAGAGGCATTCTATATGGTCAGTTTCTCAGAGTTGGGAGAGATATGAACCTGCAAGAGTATGGTTGAGGCCACACTAGTACGCAACGTAACGTGCAGAGAAAAGCGTCCGCACATTACCGTCCCCTTGCGATGTAATTGGAGCGCATGGGATTTGCAAAAAAATGGTGACTGCATGCGCAGAATAATCACCCCAGTCACTGCCAAATATGTATTTTTGTACATATATCTTAATCTACATATAGATATTGGAAATGCCCTTTCACATATTTACACAAGATGGCAGTGTTGCTCTTCATCCTGTGAAATCAGCACTCCCCAGTATGAAAAGTTTTTTCCTTGGCTGTAGTAGGCCAATGGAAGATGTGGAATGACATGGAGAATTTCTACTTTTCAATAGAGATGTACTTACCTGCCAGATTTCACAGAACAGAGCTAGTGGCATAACCAGGTTAGCTACCAGGTTCTAAACCAGAAACAGAAGTTTAAAATAGCTGCTTACTGTGCTAGTCGGCTCTAAAGGTTTCATTCACGTTCAGATAGGTACACTATTGACAAATGCATGCATTAGCTGTGCTAATATCAGGTTTACTTCATTATGCTCTTTCTGCATCTCTGTATCATGTTGTTTCTAGAAGTGTAACTATAAGGGGTATGAAATCTGATGGAATGAAATCTGTAAAAGGCTGTTGCAGATTTAAAGCAATTTTAAATGGGCAAATGGAAAGAAATATTGTACAATAAGATTTTCAATTTATTTCCCATCAAGCATTGTGGTGAAAATAAAACAAATATTTCAAAAGTAAGTCAGGAGATTTGAACCTGTATCCTCATGTGCTGAATGTTTCTAAAAGTATAGCATTAGTCTGCTCACCAGAGAATAGAAGCAAAAATCATTTTTTTGTATTGTTCCTGGTAGGCTGTCTGCAGGGTAACATGCAGCTTTCACAGTCTTATCAGGTACTTCTATATTGGTTTGGAGACACTTGCTGGTGAAGAGACGTTGGCTATGAGATAATTTGGCAACAACACAGAGACCTTCTTAGTAACAAAATCTACTTCTTACATGTACTAAATGCAACTTACTAGAGAAGAATCGAACAAAACCTGATAAAAATATATGCGACTCATTTCATATTAAAGACCAATTTCAATGGAATCTGTTATGTAATGTGCAACAACTATCTGTGTGTGAACCCAGGTACTAATTTCTTTAAGCCAAGATCTCCATACTTACCTATACATAATCCTGCAGCTCTTTTGTCTCTCTCTTCCTGCCACCCCCCTCCTTGTCCGAGGCAAACTAGCAGGATCATGGATAGGATATCTCAGCTTAGATGATTCTATGGGGAACAGAAGTAAGTGGTTTTGGCTCCCTGAAACTACAGTTTGTTTAAAACAAGGTCAAAATTTGGGGTTCAGTGACCCTTAAATGTTGTTTACAGTAAGATTTATTTTGCAGGAAATATATGCTTTTTCTATTCTTGAATAAAACTAAAGAATGCTTGGCCTACAGTGAAAGGGCCACTAAGGGCTAGTTTATGAAAACAAGGAATGTTGCAAGTTACTGGTATTGTAAAAAGTACTTATTTATACTTAAGGGGCAATGTATAGAACAACGCTATCAGGATTCACTGGGCCCCCCCAGCAAAACAAAGATGGGGCCCCCTTCCCTGTTTTATCAGCAGTGGTTTACAGGGGGAGGCTGTATCTGTCATAGGAAAAGTAAAAAGATAGGGCCCCTCTGGCTTCTGGGTCCTCCCGGAGGTCCCAGAGTCTGTTCCCATGAAAGTTATGCCCCTGGCCGCTATCGCTCTTTTGCCCCTATAAAACAAGAGCTGATAGATAGAGCTATGTACGGAGAGCAGTTATTAGCTTTTTCCATCATAAAGTCACATTAACCCATGTACCAAGGGTTAACGTGACCTTAAGACATAACTTATGGCGGTTGCGGCGGTACGCAAAAACTGTGCCGCGCAACTGCCGCAAGCTATGTACGAGCTGATCACAGCTCTCTAATACAGAAACTTTAACGCCAGCTATTTGCTGTTCGGAATGGGAAAACCTCATTCGCTCTGCACTGAGAGCTGTTATCAGCTCAGTGCATTGCCTAGAGGAGGCAATAGGGAGCCCCAAAAGCCTCTCTATGCATTGCGAATGGGGTTAACCCATTCCAAGTTTTTAATGCCAGCTGTCTGCTAGTGTTTAAGATTTACAGGGAGATTCAATAAAAGTTCTTTAGGGAGATTCAATAAAAGTTCTTATCGTTTAAAATGGGGCTAGTTTTGCCCCAACCAATCAGATGATAGCTTTCAAATGTTAAATAAGATCTCTGATTGGTTAAGGCAAAATTAGCACCATTTTACACGATAAGAACTTTTATTAAATCTCCCTGTTAATCGTTAAAAATGGTGCTAATTTTGCCCCAACCAATCAGATCTTATTTAACACTTGAAAGCTAATATCTGTTTGGTTGGGGCAAAATTAGCACCATTTTTACCAATAAGAACTTTTATTGAATAACCCTGTTAGTCTTTAAGGGCTATCATAAAATAGAGTTATCGTAGAATAATGGTCGCTATCGGCGAATACTGACCGTTATTGTCGATAGCGACCGTTATTCTACGATAGCGTTCGCTATTTTACGATATTCGTAAATCCACAATGGCGAAATCGTAAAATTGCGATCGCTATCATAAAATAGTGATCGCTATTTTTCTGATAACAATAGCTAAAGACAACAGGGTTATTCAATAAAAGTTCTTATTGGTAAAAATGGTGCTAATTTTGCCCCAACCAAACAGATATTAGCTTTCAAGTGTTAAATAAGATCTGATTGGTTGGGGCAAAATTAGCACCATTTTTAACGATTAACAGGGAGATTTAATAAAAGTTCTTATCGTGTAAAATGGTGCTAATTTTGCCTTAACCAATCAGAGATCTTATTTAACATTTGAAAGCTATCATCTGATTGGTTGGGGCAAACTAGCCCCATTTTAAACGATAGAACTTTTATTGAATCTCCCTAAAGAACTTTTATTGAATCTCCCTGTAAATCTTAAACACTACAGACAGCTGGCATTAAAAACTTGGAATGGGTTAACCCCATTCGCAATGCATAGAGAGGCTTTTGGGGCTCCCTATTGCCTCCTCTAGGCAATGCACTGAGCTATAACAGCTCTCAGTGCAGAGCGAATGAGGTTTTCCCATTCCGAACAGCAAATGCTGGCGTTAAAGTTTCTGTATTAGAGGCTGTGATCAGCTCGTACATAGCTTGCGGCAGTTGCGCGGCACAGTTTTTCGTACCGCCGCAACCGCCATAAGTTATGTCTTAGGTCACGTTAACCCTTGGTACATGGGTTAAGTGACTTTATATGGAAAAAGCCAATAACTGCTCTCGTACATCTCTATCTATCAGCTCTTGTTTTATAGGGCAAAGAGCGATGCGGCCAGGGGCATAACTTTCATGGAACAGACTCTGGGACCTCCGGGAGCCCCAGAAGCCAGAGGGGCCCTATCTTTTTACTTTTCCTGACAGATACAGCCTCCCCCTGTAAACCACTGCTGATAAAACGGGAAGGGGGCCCCATCTTTGTTTTGCTGGGGGGCCCAGTGAATCCTGATAGCGTTGTTCTATACATTGCCCCTTAAGTATAAATAAGTACTTTTTACAACCATAACTTGCAACATTCCTTGTTTTCATAAACTAGCTGCCCTTAGTGGCCTTTTCACTGTAGGCCAAGCATTCTTTAGTTTTATTCAAGAATAGAAAAAGCATATATTTCCTGCAAAATAAATCTTACTGTAAAACACATTTAAGGGTCACTGAACCCCAAATTTTGACCTTGTTTTAAACAACTGTAGTTTCAGGGAGCCAAAACCACTTACTTCTGTTCCCCATAGAATCATCTAAGCTGAGATATCCTATCCATGATCCTGCTAGTTTGCCTCGGACAAGGAGGGGGTGCAGGAAGAGAGAGACAAAGAGCTGCAGGATTATGTATAGGTAAGTATGGAGATCTTGGCTTAAAGAAATTGTACCTGGGTTCACACACAGATAGTTGTTGCACATTACATAACAGATTCCATTGAAATTGGTCTTTAATATGAAATGAGTCGCATATATTTTTATCAGGTTTTGTTTCGATTCTTCTCTAGTAAGTTGCTTTAGTACATGTAAGAAGTAGATTTTGTTACTAAGAATGTCTCTGTTTTTGTTGCCAAATTATCTCATAGCCAACGTCTCTTCACCAGCAATGTGTCTCCAAACCAATATAGAAGTACCTGATAAGACTGTGAAAGCTGCATGTTACCACTGCAGACAGCCTACCAGGAACAATACAAAAAATGATTTTTGCTTCTATTCTCTGTAGGCAGACTAATGCTATACTTTTAGAAACATTCAGCACTGAGGATACAGGTTCAAATCTCCTGACTTACTTTTGAAATATTTGTTTTATTTTCACCACATGCTTGATGGGAAATAAATTGAAATTCTTATTGTACAATATTTCTTTCCATTTGCCCATTTAAAATTGCTTTAATCTGCAACGCCTTTTACAGATTTCATTCCATCTGCAGATTTTAATATACCCCTTATAGTTACACTTCTAGAAACAACATGATACAGAGATGCAGAAAGAGCATAATGAAGTAAATGATATTAGCACAGCTAATGCATGCATTTGTCAATAGTGTACCTATCTGAACGTGAATGAACCTTTAGAGCCGACTAGCACAGTAAGCAGCTATTTTAAACTTCTGTTTCTGGTTTAGAACCTGGTAGCTAACCTGGTTATGCCACTAGCTCTGTTCTGTGAAATCTGGCAGGTAAGTACATCTCTATTGAAAAGTAGAAATTCTCCATGTCATTCCACATCTTCCTTTGGCCTACACAGCCAAGGAAAAAACTTTTCATACTGGGGAGTGCTGATTTCACAGGATGAAGAGCAACACTGCCATCTTTGTGTAAATATGTGAAAGGGCTTTCCCAATATCTATGTAGATTAAGAGATGTTACAAAAATACATATTTGGCATGGACTGGGGTGATTATTCTGCGCATGCAGTCACCATTTTTTGTCAAATCCCATGCGCTCCAATTACATCGAAAGGGGACGGTAATGTGCGGACGCTTTTCTCTGCACGTTACGTTGCGTACTAGTGTGGCCTCAACCATACTCTTGCAGGTTCATATCTCTCCCAACTCTGAGAAACTGACCATATAGAATGCCTCTAATAAGTGGGGTCTTAATGAAAACTAGTCAGTACTATACAGTACTGTTTCTATCTATGCATTTCGCATACAGAACCCACTTTTTGAATAATTTCAAAAAAATGAACCATCTGCTTATCATATTGCCACAGCAAGATTCAAATGCCAAGTGTAATTTTATTTTTTTATAAAACAATCATCCACCTATCTCCTATATAATGTAATAAGTGAACTATAACATCCATATCTTCTTTTAATTCTAAAAAGATATAAAGCAAGGATGTGTGGTAAATTTGCATCCCATACTGGTCCTATGGCATAGTAGGCAGAGCACATCATTGAATCTCAAATCATTTTTGTTCAACGTTATGGTCAGTGAGTCCACTATGAAACTAACCAAGCCAGTGGCCAAGTCATTTTGTAAGCAGTGTCCTCCAATGATTCTACTACAATTGTTCAAGGGGGATACATGTGTATAAAGACTTTATATCCATCATATAGAGAAAGCTAATGTTATCCACTTGTGACAGTTTAGGTTGTCTATCCAAATATCTGTACTTTCCCTTAAGTATTCTGGAATTTCATACGCAATAGGTTGTAAGCCTTTGTATAAGGCCTAAGGGTTGTAGAATTGATTTAACCCCAGCTATGATTTGTCTGCCTGGTGGTTTTATGGGTTTCTGATGGTTTTTTTTTTTTATAGTAAATAGAACACTATGGTGATGGGGTTTTCTTCTACAAAAATAATCTTCTGTATTAGTATCATTGTCCCACATGTCCAAGCACACCGGTATATAACTGTACTTGTAATCAATTTAGCCAATTTAAACACCTAGGGGCATATTTATAAAGGTTCGTTAACTTTTCGCGGCCGTTTTCGCGGCCATTAACGCATGAATCGCGTTTACCGCGATTTATAAAGCCCCGAAAACGCCCGCGAAAGTTAACGAAGCGTTAACCTTTCGCGCCGATACTTACCCGTACCACCACGCCGCTTTTTATAAGCGCGGTACTGGTTTCGCTCGGCTGTATCGTCTGTTTTACTACTTCGCCACCTTGAAGGTGGCGAGTCAGCCGATACTAACCTCCCGCGGCGGGGATGGGCAGGCAACCCGCGGCGGGTGGTCGCACACCCGCCCGGGAGACACCGCCCACCCCGCCACACCCCCCCGCGGCGGCAGCGCGACCACCCCGCCGCCGCCGCCACTCCCCAGCAGCCCCTCCCAAACCCGTTTCCCCGTTCGCGGCAATCTCGGAACGGGAGGCTAGAAGGTGCGCCGGGAAGGGGCCGCAGCAGGTGGTCGCGACCACGCCGCCGCGCACACCCCTCCCCGCAACCCCTCCAAGCCCCCCGCCCCGCCCGCTCCCGGGGAGGGGACGGGAGGGAGCCGCTGGGGGGGTGGAGCTCCCTCAGCGGGGCCCTGAGAGGGCTTTTGGGGCTTAGGGGGTCCACCAGCTCGAACCGGGACCCCCCTTCCCCGGCCCTTACAAGGCCCTTGCGGCACTGACAAGTGCCCTTTGGCGGGGGGTCCCGCAGCTGAACCGGGACCCCCAGTGCGGGCTCTTAAAAGAGCCCTTGGGCGACGTCTTCTTTCTTCCAGTCCCCGGCGACAACCAGCTCCGCCGAGGCCGCCGACCCCGAGAGGTACCCCTGCGCCTGCCCGCAGGGTACCCCCGGCGGGCCCGGCGACCTCAACGAGGCCGAGTTGCCGGCTGTCTTGGATCCGAAGCGACGTCTTCGGGCTGGCGACACCAACCCCACTCAGGTCCGCCGATGCCAGGCAGGCTCACTGCGCGCCAGTGAGCCCACTGCATCCCCCCGCCGGCCTCACGGAGCCGATGTTGCCAGCCGCTTCTTTCTTCTTTCTTCTCTCAGCATCTACTGCGATGGCATCTGAGTTCCGCGGCGGAAAGCTCCTCTTTATATAGGTTTGCAGAAATCCATAATCCGTTTCTGATTGGGTCAATTTTAATACTTGCTTACTAACCAATCAGATTTCTGGAAAGTTCTGAAATCTGATGGTTAATGTAAAGCAAGTATAACAATTACCAATCAGAAACGGATTATGGATTTCTGCAAACCTATATAAAGAGGAGCTTTCCGCCGCGAACTCAGATGCCATCGCAGTAGATGGCTGAAGAAAAGAAAGAAGCGCTGGCAACATCGGCTCCGCTGAGGCCGGCGGCCAGCGGGCTCACTGGCGGCCGCAGTGAGCCTGCATGGCATCGGCGACCTGAGTGGGGTTGGTGTCGCCAGCCCGAAGACGTCGCGTCGATCAAGACCCGGCAACAGGCCTCGTTGAGGTCGCCGGCGCCCGCCGGGGTACCCCTGGGCGGCGCAGGGGTACCTCTCGGGGGTCGGCGGCCTCGGCGAGCTGGTGTCGCCGGGACTGGAAGCAAGAAGACGTCGCCCAAGGGCTCTTTAAGGCCGACACGATGGGGGTCCCGGTTCAGCTGCGGGACCCCCCGCCAAAGGCACTTGTCAGTGCCGCAAGGGCCCTTGTAAGGCCGGGGAGGTGGGTCCCGGTTCGAGCTGCGGGACCCCCTAAGCCCCAAAAGGCCTTCTCGGGCCCCGCTGGAGGGAGCCTCCACCCCCCCCAGCGGCTCCCCCCCGTCCCCTCCCCGGGAGCGGCCGGGGGGGGGCTTGGAGGGGTTGCCGGGGAGGGGGTGCGCGGCGGGTGGTCGCGACCACCTGCTGCGGCCCTTCCCGCAGCCTCCTTCTAGCTCCCGTTCCGAGATTGCCGCGAACGGGGAACGGGTTGGAGGGGCTGCTGGAAAGTGGCGCGGCGGCGGGTGGTCGCCGCTGCCGCGCGGGTTGGCGGGGGTGGTCGGGGCGGCGGCGGGTGGTCGCCGCTGCCCCGCGCGGGGGGTGTGGCGTGTGCCCCGCCCCTTAGGAGCGGCGTCGGGAAGGGATTTTAGTCCCTTCGCGGGCGATACAATATAGTATCGCCGCGAAGGGGCTTAAAATTACCGCGCAGCACATCGCGGCCGCGATAGGTATCGCGGAATAGCGCTCGCCGTTATAAATCCGGCGATAGCGCTATTTCGCGGCCGCGATGTGCGGCGGGATTTTTTTTTTTGCGCTAACACATCGTTCCTTATAAATATGCCCCCTAGTCTATGTATGAGGATAATAGTTCAGTAATGCTTCAATAGATCAGTATTTTCAAATTGTATACTTGCTTCTGCCATATGCTTGTGAAGGTCATATTCATCCAGATCGTGGTATATCCAGGGCCGGATTACCATTAAGCACAGTAGGACATGCCTAGGGGTGCCTGAGGTGGGAGGGGGCTGTCAATCTCTTCCCACCTATCCTACCTTTTGGTCTATAATAGGGGCTGCTATTAAGCAGGCAAAGGTTGGTCACATCAGAGGCTCTGATTCTGGATTGAAAATATATACTTACCAAGATAGGTACTGCATTGGTTCCTTTTTAATTAATGAACATTACAAAATAACCACTACCATATTGACCTAGTACATACATCTTTAAAACCCATTATGTCCCAGTGACCTATATATAGAATTATTAGAATAGAATGCTGGGACATAATAGGTTTAAATGTAGTTTTATGGCAGGGTAGGCTTACCCTTCTTTTCAGGCTCAGAGAAATTACTAATACGTTCATGAACTTTTCAAATATAAGCAAATACAACTAATACACTATTCAGTTTCCCTGTAATGGGACTTTATTACAGAAAGTAAAAGCCACTTTGTATACAATCTGGAGCACAGCCCTCACTGTCTCTACATATTTGTCATCAGGTTGAGGTTTCCTCTGACTACCAGGCTGTAGAAAGGCCTTGATTTGGGAATTTCACTTATCGTTCCTTAAAATCCTAAATAAGGAGACAAAATACATATATGAAATACATGTGCATCAAATTGGCTTTAACTTCCGTTTGTGGGCATTAAATCGGTTAGTTAAATGTTATGTTTAAAAAACATATACATATATGTAAACATATATTTGATTGGAATTTTGCAGCTGAATATAGTTATTCAAGTGTACATCAGCATTAGTTACTAGCTTCTAAACCACCTAACAAAGGAATAACTCTAATTTCCAGAATCAAAACAATAGTATAGGTCCCACATTTGGGCCAGAGAGGACTGGGTCCTCTCACCCCAGGGCCCCCCCACCTGTGTGGCTGTAAAGTTGCTGACATCTTGGATGAGAAGGTAAAGCTGGTGAGCTGCTCTTCTCTGACTTGCTTGCTTCCCTCTTTCGTTTAGCATCAAAACCGCGATTGCAACTTTACAGCCACATAGGTTGCTCAGAGAGACCAGGGGAAAAAAAGGGGAAAGATTTTTTTAAAGTTGCATCTTACAATTAAAGGGACTGGTCCACCCCTCAAATCAAAAAAGCATATATTGTAGATTACCCCCCAAAACCCTAGAGTTCATTTTATAAAAACCTTAATTCGGCTCCCACACGGAGCTATTATACTTACAATGCTCCTCGCTCCACCGCCACTTCCGGGTTCCTCACTCAGTCTCCACTGGGCTGCTCTGTTCTTTTTGTGTGTCTTGAGCAGCCGCAGTGTAGCCTGCTCCGGGAATGGCAGGCAGTGATTGGCCATGAAGTCACTGTCATGGACGACACTGACTGCCTTACTTGGAAGTGCAGTGCCGCGGCGGTGGAGCGAGGAGGAGCGTGTAAGTATAATAGCTCTGTGTGTGAATCGATTTAAAAGTTTTCTATAAAACGACTCTAGGTTTTGGGGGGTATTCACTATATAGGCTTTTTTGAGTAAGGTGTGACATTCCCTTTAAACTACCGTATATACTCGAGTATAAACAGAGATTTTCAGGCTAAAAAAAATAGCCGGTCTCGGTTTATACTCGAGTCAAGCTCTTACCTGCTCCGGCGGCGGCACGCACATCCGCATCCTCTGCTTGCTGACTCACTACTCGGCACCCATACTTCCCGGCGCCGAGTAATGATTTCAGCCAACAGAGGAAAATTAGGCATGTGGCCGCCGGAGCGAGAAGAGGATCCGAGAAGCCTGCAGGGGAACATGAAGACAGTAGGAGAAGGACCTGGGAGGAAGGGGGGAAGGCACAGTAATTCCTGCAGTGGCAATTCTTTGCCACTGCAGATGTAGGAAACTATAACTCCCGCATCTAAAGCATGCTGGGAGTGTAGTTTCCAAACATCTGCATTGGCAAGGAATGAGACTTTAGTTGCCTTTTAAATGGACTAAGAATTCCCATACGTTATGCCAAATACAGTATAGCTACTTACTGTATGACTTCTGATGTTCATTTAAAAGGCAACTAAATCCTAAAAACAATACAGAATCAAGAAGGGAATGTTATCTATTGCTGCCTTCTGATTCTGTATTGTTTTGAGGCTTTAGTTGCCCTTTAAATGGTCATTGAATTCACATACAGCAATCGTCTACCGGATTTGGCTATTACTGTATGGGAATTCTGCTGTCCATTTAAAGGGCAACTAAAGCCTCAAAACAATACAGAATCAGAAGGCAGTTGTGGCCTCTATTTTCTACCCTCGGTTTAACTCGAGTCAATCACTTTTACTCCTTTTAAAGGTAAAAGTGGGTGCCTCGGTTTATACTTGGGTCGGTTTATACTCGAGTATATACGGTAAACTTGTTTTTACAGTGTACTTATCCTTTAATAATGCTAGCATTAGGGGAAACAGGGAAGGGGAAAGGCAATATGATTTTAACTTGCACTATATGTAAAATTTCTCATTAATGTACACCAGAAAGCAGCTAAGTGCCCCCATTTTAAGTCTTATTGGATCTCACTCATTTCTTAAAGGGTTCTCTTAAGGGATTTTAATACATTTATTTACCTGTAGGCAAGAAAATCATAGAGGACATCAACACATATCTCTTCTGCATTAAAATAGCTTCCAGCAATTGGACATCTGCCCAGCTGAACTGATTTCCAACTAAAAGTTCTGATGAATGATCCCTTAAGAATCTGAAATAAATTTCCAGGTGTTTATGAAACAGAGAAAATATTTCATACTTGGGGCCAAGAGAAATACGTTGTTTTACAACAAATTTTATTATTTAAAGCTAACTAAAAAAAATTTTTTTTTGTTTTTTTTCATCACAGATTTTTAGAAAAATGCATATACATAAATATACAAAAATAAGTCCACAAATACAATAATGGATATAGTAGTTATAGTAATTGTTCACATGAATAGGGCAACACACACACAGAAAACACAACCAAGAAACACATTAAACCATTCAAACGCCTAAAGCTCCCTGACGTAGTCATAGGTCCCTGATGACTAGGAGCTCTGCCATTATCATGGTTATATAAATGTAATTCTTCCACTTTGATGTATGATATTCTATGTGTGATTTTCACCGGTGTGTGTGCCAATGGCCATTTGCTGGCTTGGACTGATTGTGTGGACCCGCATGGAGCGATTGTCTGGGGTGGCATGTACAGTATATATTATAGAGTATACTGTGCAGTTGCATTTTTGGTCCTAATTTTTGTACTGCTCTTGTATTTTTTTGTATGTAAGGTTACAAGGAAAACACGAGCAACTTCACATGTGTAAAAAGTAAACTTGGTTTTATATAGACTTTAGTTTTACTATTAAAGTAAACTAATAAAGTAATAATTACCATGGTCACTATTTAAAAATCAAAGATGCCAACCTGTGGCCGTCTAGATGTTGGGAAACTATAACCCCTGCATGCCTTGGTTGCTTTTCAAATATTCAAGGGAAATTTTTTATTTTATATGAAATTTTTTATTTCAATTTTCTAATGCTGTATGCAATTTCTATATATTCGATTTCTGATTTTTCCGTGATAGAGTTGGGTTCCACATATTTCTAAAACTGGTTTCTGAATAGAACCAGGTTGTTTTGAAGCTAGAATTCATCACTAGTATTTAAAGGGCATGTCCACCACCAAAATTTAACTTTTTATAGGGCGTAGGGCATGCTCCCCACCCCAACGCGCTTAATATAATTGTTAGAAAGTCCCCGATTCTTACTTACCACCTGCCCTCTCTCCCTGCTGCAGTGTTCAGGGCCCTCTGCTTGCATGGAATTGAAAGCAGGGGGCTGGACCGGCAGCCACGTCCGTGATTGGCTGAGAGGCAGGGGGGCGCACTGAGCATGCCTCAACTTTATAAGGTTGAGGAAGTCTCAGCACAGCATGAGTCACACACTGCTCCTACCAGCATTTCCTGGACTTAGGAGGGGCACAGCAGGGGAACTATTTTGAGCAGGAATGTAAGGTAAGGATTGTTTTAAACTACTTGATGTGGCCAGTAAGGGGTTAAATTTTAGTTTTGGGGGTGGACATGCCCTTTAACAGATGTTCCAATTCCACAAATGAGAACAGAGTTTGTGGCAAACATCTTTGCAAGCGTCTGTGCAAAAGACTTTTCTAACAGTGGCAATATTTATAAACTTTGTTATCGAAAAATATCATTATCTTGCTTGGCATTGTATTAGGATGCACTTTGTGCCTTTAATATTTGACATATGTACTGCTGGTTTCTTTTAAAGGCATGTCTGTTACCTGCCCCCCAAACCCCCAACTGATATATTTTGCACTTTATTACCTGCATTACTAACCAGATATGTAAGGATAATTATTATCCCCATTCTAGCAGAGTAAGGCGCCCTCTCTTCCAAGCAGTAAATCAAGGCTGGTTGTGATGTCAGCAATCACAATGATTGACTGCTGTTTCACCTGCGCCTCCTACAACATGCTCAAATTATTTGCAATTTCTAAGGTGTTTAACAAAATACATGTTACCAATTAATAGTCCAGAAATTGCAGATTAAAGTAAAGTAGCAAATTATTATAGATGTAATGTTGGATCGAATAACCCGTTTCGAATCGAATCTGAGGGTTTCAACAGTCCCACCAAAACTGCGAACTCCCAGATTTCACGGAACCCGGATTTTTTTAATTTTCGATTTTTAGCGAAACTCTAAAGTAGAGGATTATCGGAAAATTGAAAATCGAAAGTAGACGATTATTGAAAGCAAAAGTAGACGATTATCGAAAATTGAAAATCGAAAACTGAAAATCGAAGTAGACAATTATCGAAGATTGAAAATCGAATCCTCAAAAGTAATGACCTATTTCGGTAACTCTCGAAAATAGAATGGCGGAAGCTCAAAAACAGCCGATCATGAGGAAAGATAGTTTTGGTTAATTTACGGGTTCCCAGACCATTCCCCAGGTCTCTGTGTCATTTACAGAAACCTACTATTACTATTTGTCCCTCGAAATCGACAGAAACTTTCAAATATTTTTTCTCCCATATACTTCTATTTTCGAATTTTCTAAATTTCTGAAAATTTCTAAAATTCGAAAATGGAACAAAACTCAATAGTTTCTTACATTTCTAGAAAATTATTTTTAATTTTTGAATGCTTGGGCTCGTTGGGAAAAAACGTTGTCTTAATGATACATTCATTCCACCATTCACAAGTGGTTTCTTGGCTGTGAGGAAAAAATTAGATTTTTGTGTGTGTAAATATTTTCATTAAAAGAATGTCTACCCTCCCCATAAAAAGTCTCTGGGTTTTCAGGGGTGTGGAAAGTAAAAATTACATTTTATTTGCCTTTAATACAAAACAGCTTCTCATAAGGAGGGAAGTTGCCTACGCATGTGTTTATTATGCCTTTACTTCTCCTTTATTTAAGCATCATTCTACTATTTACTCGAGAGTTATTATGACAACTACCATAATATCAATTATACCACTGGATGCTCACCTTTTCATACACTGGAAAGTAGTGTTTTTTCACCTTTCGTACAATAACTTGGTTTGTCTTTCTTTATCCTCTTGCTGCATGAAGAGTTGTGCCATTATAATCTCCATCAAATCATCGTTCCTTCTACATACATATCAATCCTATGTGCCAAAAAAGATTAGAATGAAATAACACATTGGTTTCATAAGAACTTGTGTAAAGAAATCTCCTAATACACACTTGGTTTTACTAATTAGGAATCTGTTTGGGAAAATTGCTGTAACCTTCCCAGCTATACTTTTGGCAAAAAAAAATTATTCTCCCCAGATTTAATTATTAAACCCAGCTAGGAGGTCATTACTCAATTTGTCATCTGCCAGCTCCTTGCTTTGGCTGGCATTACCAGCTGGCCTCTGCCGTTTTAGCTAGCCTGCTGTCACCTGACAGAGCAGTGTGGAAGTGCATGTGCTCTTCTAAAGTTTTTACTGCTGAAGAAACAAATTATCTTGATTGACTGACAGAATGAATTGGCATGGCTGTAACTAATAGTGGCAACTTTAAAGGGCATGTCCACCCCCAAAACTATAATTTAACCCACTACTGGCCCCACTCTGTAGTGTAAAAAAATCCTTACCTTACATACCTGCTCCAAATGGCTTCCCTGCTATGCTCCTCCAAAGTCCCAAAAACTGGCCACCAGGAGCCTGCCAGAGTCCATATAGGCCTCCTGTCTCTCCTCTGGGAGAATTTTGTCCATGCGCACTGCAGCCTCTCCCCCTCCCTCTCCCTCCCCCTAGTGTATAACCTATTTTCTGTAGTGTAAGGCTCCACACCCCAACCGCTATATTAGTTTTTACAGAACTCCCCCAAACTCTACTTACCTTACCTCTCTCCCCCAGCTTCTCTCACTGCTGGCGCCACGGTCCGTGGATTGGCTGCCCTCTAAGCAATCACAGAGGTGGCTCCTTTCCGGGTCCGGGCGGCGAGGGTCGGTCCGGCTGTCCGTGGGATCCCTCGCGGGGGGGGGGGTCGCCCGTGGTCTGCCCGCGGCGGGGGCGGCGGGGGCCGGGGGTCGTGGGGGTGCGCGGGGGGCTGTCGCCGGCGGCCGGTCGGCCGGGGTCGGGTCCCTCGGTCGGGTCGGGGGCGGGGCTCCTTCCGGGGGGGGTCCGGGGGGGGGGGGGGCGGCCCCGGGGCCCTTCGGGGCCGCTTGGGCGCCCGGGCGTCGGGCGGTCTCAGGGGCCTGTCGCGGGCCGGGGTTGGTTGGGGGCGGGCTTCCTCCTGCGGCTCTCGGTCTTCCGGGGTCGCGTCCTGCAGGCCGGCGGTGGGCGGCGGCGGGGGCTGTCCGGGCCGGTCCGACGGTCGCCGGGGTCGGCCGGCCGGGCGGTCCTTCGGGGCTTGCCGGGGGCCGCGAGCCGGTCGGCGTCGGGCCGGCCGGCGTTGGCCGGGCGCGGTTCCGGTCGGGGTCCGGGTTCGGGGGGGCCGTCCCTTCTAATTCAGCAAGAGGGCCGGGCAGTATGCCGGAGGAAATAGGAGGTATAAATGCGGGGGAGTTTTAAAATATGGTTACGGAAACTACTACAATGTATTAATGGGACATGGGTATGATGGAGGGGGGGGGGGGGCCTGGTGGGTGCGGGTGGTGCCCCTTTAAATAAAAACGCGTCGGGTGGGGAGAAAACATACAACCAAATGTAGAATGGGGACTGACTTAAAAAAAACGCAGTTTATCTAAAGATTTGCGCCAGCCACAGAAAAAAGTGGTGAGGTGGTTGTGTAATCAGTCATAGTAGTATATATTTGGCCCCACAAACCTTTTAAACCCCTATTTAGTTTTTACACAAGTCCTCTTTTATCTAACATAATGAGTGTTTTGCTAATAGCATTTTCAACTCTGCAATGATTCCTTTTTCTACTTATAAGAGGACATTATACTCCCCTTCCGGCTTATCCCCTTCACTTCTCTCCTCTTAAAAAGTAACCCATAATTGAGGACCCTAACTGTCCCCAGGGTTACCTACGTCCTCACCCCTGGGTACAGTCTCTATCACTATATATGCCAGCCAAAAGGACCGTAATGACTTCACCATGAGGTACTAAAGTCCTCACCCCTGTGGTACAGTCTCAATCCTATTATAACCGCAAAAAAAGGTTTCATTGCTGCTCTGGTCTACTTCCACATCTCTCACAGCTGTCGCAATCTGACCAATGGAGAACAACCTTTTTGCAAGAGAGTGTCTTCCATTGCACTTATATTTTGAAAGACTGTGGGAGAGGAGATTAGACCTGGAGCAACAAGGAAAATATAGAGTAGCTACCGTAGTATAATCTGGAGATAGACTGTATGTAAAGCGAGTACATACATGTACACACCACTCAATATACTATATATATATATATATATATATAAATATGACCAGAGACATGTCACAATTTGTTGCTAGTCAGAATCCTGGTTACAAAACGAACTTGGTTTCTTATTCGAACAGCCGTTTGAAAAGATTTTTAAAATATCCTCAGCATGGACATTTTTTTCGAAAATTCAAAATAACATTTGAAAAATTTTAAATTCCGTTTACGATCCGAAAAATCTATTGAAATTCTAAATTTTTTGGATTCCGAATAGGATTTTTAAACTAATAGGTTTTGAGGGAACCACTGTCCGAACGAAAGTTGAGAAAAAAAAGTGAAAAAAAAAACAGTATGCCAGTAAAGAGTTCAATTAAGCTGTGGTTTGACATGGTAGGGTGTAAACTACGTGGACTTTTTGGTCTTCAAAATTAGGCACAGATATTTTATATACGGTGGCACTGGAAAGGTAAAAACTTTTGTTTTCTTTAGCTTTGACAGGTCCACCCCTTGAAATGAAAATCAAAGATTTAAAGGGGCATTTCACCAATCCAACCCAGTAAAAAAGTTAACCCTTTAAACACTGGCCCAACTGTGTAGTTTAAAAAATCACTTAACTTCTCTGAATAGGCACAGCAGGAGAACCATAAGGAGGCAAAGTCCAGGAAAAGTGAAGAGTAGAAGTGTCAGTGGAGTCACTCAGTGGCATTGTGTCTTCCCTTAACAAGGACCTGAGGCATGCGCCACGGAGCCCCCCCCTTTCAGCCAATCAACAGACCTGGCTGTGTCTGGCCCGTTTGTGAATTTCTCCTTCAAACAGGGAGGAAGCGGGAGGAAAATCCCACGGGGAGGGTGGTATAAGCCTATAAGTATTTATATGCTATATCTAAACATTTTTTGAGAAAAATATATTGTCAAGTTGGGGGGGGCAGGGGCTACATACCTATCCTAAAGTTATTTTTCAGGGTGGACATGGCCCCCGTTAAATTATAAGATCACCCCCCAAACTCCAAAACTCATAAATCATTAGAAGTGTGGTCTAATGAACTATAAATGCTGCCTGTTACCCCTCTTTCTGCGACCTGGTTCTTTTGGTTGAAACTTGTAAGTCATCAAGAACTGAATGCTATTCCCCTGGCGTCTTCTCTTAACATTTGCAAGCTTGCAAAGTTTGGAGAGGAGAAAAAGGTGTATGTTATTAAGGTTAGTCCCTATATCGTCAGTCTGTAATTTTTGAGGTTTTTGAATAGTCTTAGGGTTGATTTAACCTTTTATATTATTTTTTAACTTAATAATTTAGGAAAATGCAAAAAAAAATCCCATAATCTTTTTATTTGCCAAACAAAACCCCTAATAATCTACTGATATTTTAAAGTTACAGGGTAAGAGCAAAGCATGTTGGGACCTTGTGAGACTCGATTAATTGTATTTATGGATGTGAAACATTTCCTTCACACACTCTTGAACAAAATACACGGAATGCAAAATAAATCGTTTACCATGTTGTGTGTCAATTGCTTTTGCTTTTGTTTTTATGCATTTTGAACTGCTGCGTGTTTTTTCGGTTAATTATATTTAAGGACTGTAAACTGTGCCAAATAATTTTTTCAACGTAACACAGTTATAGGTTTAATTTTCCTTTCTACTCTTTGCTTTTTTTTCCTTCTCTATCTTCTGACGCTTCCTAGCCCGTTTTAGAGCACAGCTAGTCAGTAAGAACCATCAATCACCAACCTCTTTCCACCAACCTCTTTCCTCCCTGTCCCACTACAATGTAGGAACTATCCATTCTATAAACGTAAAGCTTATTTCTTTCTCTGTCACTGCATGGTGGCTAATTTGATCCAGCATTAAGACAGAATGATTAACCAACTGTTGCGCGGTGCTTTCTGTGCAATAACCCTCACATCCTGCAGTTAGCTGCTTGTCTGTGTTACTGAAGTCCCAATGTATCCTAAAGAATCATTACAAAGTGCCCCCCACACACACCGTACCAAAATCCTACAGCTACAGAAGTCCTCTTATTCAAGCCGTTATTACAGCTGTACTTTCACTATACACGAAAATGCTATTGGGTAAATGCGTTGGCTGTAGGGTGCCACGATCAGTTCCAACTGCACAATGCTCCCACCTCTAGCTGCGCCTCCAGTTTTGGGGGGAGCAAGGAAACAGCAGAGTGAAAAGGGATCAAATTCCTGACAGCACTAAAAAATTTGAGAAGGATAAAGGCAAGTATTTTTTTCAGTTTAAGTGCCCTTAAATAAGAAAATGCAGTCGAGTGAGGGCGAACCACATGCACAAAATTAGAGAAAAGTATCTAAGTGTGGACGAAACCAAAGACAAGAGATTATAACAATTCACATACAATAATCTTTCTAAGATCATTTCCAGGAGGTTGACTTTGGCAAAGCAATATATTGAAGAATCGCCATCGTGTTTTTACTAATTTCAAATCCGGCAGATGTTCATTCATACCATGGAGAAGGATAGCGAAATGTCTTCAAGAACTACATTTCAAGCAGTTGATCTATTGAATACAACAGATATACCATGACCTGGATGAATGAGAACCTTCCAAGCAGTATGTAATCATTTCCTTTCCCTCTGTAAAGAGCTGCACTAAGCTTTCTGTCACGAACGCCAGTCGGTGGGGCACGTGATCTGACCAATTCATCGGTACTCGCTGCCACCACTTTAAGTTATGGTTTAAAGACGCCCCAAAAACACTTGACTTCACTGACTATGCACACTCCTGTCCTGGCAGCTAAATGGTACATTAACACACCCATTCACTCCAGCAACTAACTGGTTAATTAGCATTAGTCCTTACAAGCAGTCACAGAGTTATTTAGCATTTACACTGCAAAACATTTCATTAACCACATATAAACTATCAGAGGCTAACTGGTTCTTTACAGCATCAAAGACCAAAACATATTAAATTTTAGATTTGATATTCCAAAGGTGGACAGTGCATATAATACAAAAATAAAAGAAAATGGTTTGTATAATAAAATGACATACAATAGGTACAACAGTTATATAAAATAAAAAGGATAAACTATTCACAGACCCTGCTCACTAGAAGAAGTCCTGTATCCCGGGGCAGGAAGAAGAAACATGGGTCCATACACACGGTTTTAGCATGTTCCCTCAGTATGAACAAAGTTATAGGGGCTACAAGGATTTTTAAACCATTTCATGAACACCCCCATCCTATGGGCTATACATGAGGTGGGGAGGGTCTAGGACTGTCCAGAATTACGACTAGCCAAAAGCATTCATTCCCCTCAGTTAGGCAGATTCCCTAAAAATGTAGATATGTACATTGTACTGGGATATTGACCACATATCCTCTCCAGTATTAATTATCAATTCCTCCAATACCAAACATTGACTGTGTGTAATCCATATTTCCCAAGATATTAATAACTCGCCTTGGCAAGGGAATAAGGGCTCCATGTTGAGTATCATTTTGATGGGCCTACTTTTCCATTCACAGTATAATATTGGATTCTGTCTACATATTCCAATACCGAAAATATTAATTTTTAATGTATGGACTGTCCTAAAATGACCTCTTAGTACCCACCAGACCCCTAGTGAAGAGAATTCCAGATACACGGTTCGGCCCCACACTTGTCTGGAAAGAAGATCGGGTCCATGCTTTACTAATCATAATATAAACAATAGGACTGTTCAGGGTGGAATGTATTTTTATTGTTCCTTTGCAAAGAACTAATACAATAGTTAACCCATTCTTGCCAAGTCACTACACACTTTCTGACACTTTCTTCCCCTGTAAAGAGCTGCACTATGCGTTTCCCTTTCCCTGTAAAGAGCTGCACTAAGCTTTCCCTTTCCTCTGTAAAGAGCTGCACTAAGACTTTCCCTTTCCAGTGGCAAGCGCAGGATTTTCAGAGGGGGATTCCTAAAGGGTTACCACTAAACAAGCCCAGAAGGAGGTTCTTCAACCATACACATCATGTGTTCTATCTTATATGGATCACATAATATCTTATATAATTCTCTAATTGCACAGATTATTATCACAGTTGGCCAATACACAAATTCTCTTTCTTTTCTGCAAATAAACTTTAGCGGTTGGGGGTGGGGGAGGGATCCTACCACTACAGAAAAGGGATTTATGCTTGGGGGAGGGAGAGCAAAACGGGAGGGAGAGGGAGAGCTGCAGTGCGCATGGCAAAATGTCTCTCCGGAGGAGAGACAGGAGGCAGAGTCCTGTATGGACTCTGTCAGGCTCCTGGTGGCCAGTTTTTGGGACTTTGGAGGGACATTAAAGGAGAACCATTTGGAGCAGGAATGTAAGGTAAAGATTTCTACACACACAGTGAGGCCAGTAGTGGGTTACATTATAGTTTTGGGGGTGGACATACCCTTTAATGTCCCTATTCCTGCTCACTAAGCTCCATCACAGTGCAGTAGGTACTGTAAGTACTGTGAAGGTGCCCATAAATCAATTGTTACATTGTCAATTGAACTGTGAGTAGAAGCAGCATTTGTATGTTTCAAAAATGTATCCATCGCCCTGTGATTGACAGCACCATAACTAATCATAATTGATTACAAAACTGTATCAATATTAACCCTACAGCGCTTAAGGTGATTGCTGAGACTGGGTTTACTTAAGGTGGCCATACATATAGATTTACTTACCGACCGAGCGCGCACCCGAGTGTTCCTTCGATCCTGCCGGAAACCGCTTCTCCCGATCTTATATTCGGCCGACATGCGATCGCAAAATCCCACATTTTGCGATCGCATGTCGGTCGAATGTAAGATCAGGGAGAGAAGCGGTTCCGGCAGGATCGAAGGAAAATCGGGTGCGCGCTCGGGCGGTAAGTAATCTTATAGATGTATGGCCACCTAAGTAAACCCAGTTCAGCAATCACTTAAGCAGCTGTAGGGTTAATATTGATACAGTTTTGTATCAATTATGATTAGTTATGGTGCTGTCAATCACAGGGCAGACTGGATACATTTTTGAAACATACAAATGCTGCTTCTCACCACAGTTCAATTGACAATGTACAATCTATGTAACAGTCTATGTAGCAGTCTATGGAAACCAGGAGAAGGTAGAATAGCAGACTGCACTGAGCAGACAGAAAGGGGGGATTCCAGGCACCAGGAATCCCCCCCCCCCACCCCTAAACAAGCCCCTAAGCTTGCCCTTTCCCTCTGTAAAGAGTATTGCACTAAGCTTCCCTTTCCTTGTAAAGAGCTGCACTAAGCTGCCTTTCCTCTGTAAGAGCTGCACTAGCTTGCCCTTTCCCTCTGTAAAGAGCTGCACTAAGCTTGCCCTTCCCTCTGTAAAGAGCTGCACTAAGCTTGCCCTTTCCCTCTGTAAAGAGCTGCACTAATGCCTTTCACTTGTAAAGAGCTGCCACTAAGCCTTTCCCTCGTAAGAGCTGCACTATAAGCTTGCCCTTTCCTCTCTGGAAGAGCTGCACTAAGCTTTCCCTTCCCTTGTAAAGAGCTGCACTAAGCTTTCCCTTTCCCTCTGTAAAGAGCCTGCACTAGCGCCCTTTCGCTTCCCTTCCCTCTGTAAGAGCTGCACTAAGCTTCCCTTTCCCTCTGTAAAGAAGCTGCACTAAGCTTTCCCTTTCGCCTCCTTTCCTCTGTAAAAGAGCTGCAACTAAGCCTTTAGCCTGTTCCCTGTAAGAGCTGCACTAAGCTTGCCCTTTCCGGTTGTGAAGAGCTGCACTAAGCTTTCCCAATCCGACTGGCTTTCTCAATTCAGAATGACTTGTACAAGAATCTGTGGTAATTATGTACCCTGGAAAATCCCAATTAGCATATCACAGCCAGGTGTTAAGGGTGTGATTGGATAGTGGCTAAGAGGTGTTATAGGAACGCCCAGAGTAAGGTGTTAAAACAGCATTGTACATGGCAGACAGTTGGTGTCGAACCCCCCCACCTCTATTTAGGCTTGGTTTCTTTATTTTCACATAAATGGCCTCCTTAACACCTCTCTTGAACCAGTCACGTTCCTTCGCAATGTGTCTGTCGTACCCGTTCACTTAGGAGCTGTGTTTGAGCCTTTTGCAGTATCTGTTTGGCTCTGATGCCTTTAACCGTGGAATCCAGACGTATACTGCATGGTACTAGCCTTTGTTGTCTGCATCGGAGGTTAAATCGCAGGTGGCTTCTGTAGTCTGCCAATTTCCTTGCTGTCTTTTCATATTGCTGTACAAGTTTGAGGGTTTTCTCCCCAAAATGATTAGAAATATGCTTGTGAAGGTTCTCATTCATCCAGGTCATGGTATATCTGTTGTATTCAATTAGATCTTAGCCACTATCCAATCACACCCTTAACACCGGGCTGTGATATGCTAATTGGGATTTTCCAGGGTACATAATTGCCACAGATTCTTGTACAAGTCATTCTGAATTGAGAAAGCCAGTCGGATGACTAGCGAAACGTCTTCAAGAACTAAACTTCAAGTCCAGTTGATCTAATTGAATACAACAGATATACCATGACCTGGATGAATGAGAACCTTCACAAGCATATTTCTAATCATTTTGGGGAGAAAACCCTCAAACTTGTATGGCAATATGAAAAGACAGCAAGGAAATTGGCAGACTACAGAAACCACCTGCGATTTAACCTCCGATGCAGACAACAAAGGCTAGTACCATGCAGTATACGTCTGGATTCCACGGTTAAAGGCATCAGAGCCAAACAGATACTGCAAAAGGCTCAAACACAGCTCCTAAGTGAACGGGTACGACAGACACATTGCGAAGGAATGTGACTGGCTCAAGAGAGGTGTTAAGGAGGCCATTTATGTGAAATTAAAGAAACCAAGCCTAAATAGAGGTGGGGGGGTTCGACACCAACTGTCTGCCAAGCCCTTTAAGCCTGATAATCTGATTAATTTGCTAGAAATGATGCACTGTATGCATATAACTTTGTCATTTAATAATGATCATTATAGCATCCCCCCTCCCCGTCTCCCCTCTGCAGACTAGCATACACAGATGTTCTCACTACTTTTGTTATTACCTTTAAAATTTCCTTTTCACAATTCTGCTTTTAACTGTTAATTTTTCTTCCCCCCCCCCTTGTAGTTTGTTTATATTGATAGAATAAGTTTTTTACATTTTGTTGATCCTTCATTCTCTCCATACTGCTTACTACTCAAAGTCCTGTCAGTTAAAATAAACTGTTAGCAAAATATTAACGAAGCAATTTACAGAGAGCCGATACACGCTTTTTCAGTCTTAGGCTGGGTACACACCATCAGATATTTCTGGGTGACCGATAGTGACTCTGATCAGTTGGTGGGCCACAAATATCTCTGATGGTGTGTGCGTGACAGCCGCGTCCGAGCTCAGTCGCCTGTTTGTCCAGATCTGATGAAGTTACCTTATCTGACAACCAGATTAAATGCTTACCGCTACTTGCTAAGGAAATTGGTTTGTAGTTAAGGGCAGAGACTAATGCGAATGTACATTTGTGCACCACACAGGCCCTTCCTGTTGTGAGCGGAGACTAGGATGTGAGCGTAGTATATGCTGCTATGGATCTCTCCGTTACACAACCATAAGTATATGCCTTTGATTTACCTTATGCATGTGCATTAAGTTGTCTGAGGGGACAGCATTAACGTTTTGTTTTTTATCTTTCCCTCCCCACTGTTAGTAATGAGTCTGACTCCGTGGGTAGTTCTATTCTGTTTTATATAGGACAAGACATATGGAGGTGTTGCATAGATACTGAAGGGGGAATTTGTTTTTTAGTACACTATACTGTTCCTCATACTTACCTTCTATATGATATATAGTTTTTGATCCTTATTTATGAGGCCATTATAGTTAAAATACTAGTTAAATACTTTTAAATATTATTATTATACCCTGCAGAGCCCTCCATAAAGCCTATCATATATTGCTTTTATTTGAGTATTGGGTTTATACAAATTTAGCACTTTAACACTGTTTTTCACTTTTGAGGCACTTGGTCACTTTATATAGTACAGTGACGCTGATTTTTGAGGATGTTTATTTACCAGCCATGCTGTATGTTTCATATATATAATAAATAACATAACTTGCATCTGAGAGTGACATGATGTCTATCCTGTCTTTTTGTTGTTGTTACAGATCTGATGAACAGGCGATGGGGACTGCTGGTAAATCACGGCCGATCATGTGGTTCCACCATTGCCGTGACCGACCTTCATTTGCTGCTAGCTGATCAAGACAAAAAGTCTGTTTGTCTGTACCCAGCCTTAAATCCCTGTTATCCCCTTTGTGCCAACTTAGCAACAGTGGGCAAAGACGAGGCTCACACAATCACCGAAACCAAGCCAATAGTGGCTCTTAGGGCCCTATTTATAAAAAATTGCTATTGTTATCAGAAAAATAGCGATCACTATTTTATGATAGCGATCACAATTTTACGATTTCGCCATTGTGGATTTACGAATATCGTAAAATAGCAAACGCTATCATAGAATAACGGTCGCTATCGACAATAACGGTCAGTATTCGCCGATAGCGACCATTATTCTACGATAACTCTATTTTATTCTGCAATTTCGCCATCGGAAATCTACAATGGCGAAATCGAAAATAGCGATCGCTATCGTAAAATAGCGACCGCTATTTTTCCGATAACGATAGCAATTTTTTATAAATAAGGGCCCTTAATTTTTATAAATAGGGCCCTAAGAGCACTATTGGCTTGGTTTCGGTGATTGTGTGAGTCTCGTCTTTGCCCACTGTTGCTAAGTTGGCACAAAGGGGATAACAGGGATTTAAGGCTGGTACAGACGAACAGACTTTTTGTCTTGATCAGCTAGCAGCAAATGAAGGTCGGGTCGCGGCAATGGTGGAACCACATGATCGGCCGTGATTACCAGCAGTCCCCATCGCCTGTTCATCATAATCTATACAACACAAAAAGACAGGATAGACATCATGTCACTCTCAGATGCAAGTATGTTATTTATTATATATATGAAACATACAGCATGGCTGGTAATAAACATCCTCAAAAATCACGTCACTGTACTAATATAAAGTGACCAAGTGCCTCAAAAGTGAAAAACAGTGTTAAAGTGCTAAATTTTATAAACCCAATACTCAAATAAAAGCAATATATGATAGGCTTTATGGAGGGCTCTGCGGGTATAATAATAAATTTAAAAGTATTTAACTAGTATTTTAACTATAATGGCCTCATAAATAGGATCAAAAACTATATATCATAGAGAAGGTAAGTATGAGGAACAGTATAGTGTACTAAAAAACAAATTCCCCCTCAGTATCTATGCAACACCTCCATATGTCTTGTCCTATATAAAACAGAATAGAACACCCACGAGTCAGACTCATTACTAACAGTGGGGAGGGAAAGAAAAAAAAAAAAAATTAATGCTGTCCCCTCAGACAACTTAATGCACATGCATAAGGTAAATCAAAGGCATATACTTATGGTTGTGTAACGGAGAGATCCATAGCCATATACTACGCTCACTCCTAGTCTCCGCTCACAACAGAAGGCCTGTGTGGTGCACAAATGTACATTCGCATTAGTCTCTGCCCTTAACTACAAACCAATTTCCTTAGCAAGTAGCGGTAAGCATTTAATCTGGTTGTCAGATAAGGTAACTTCATCAGATCTGGACAAACAGGCGACTGAGCTCGGACGCGGCTGTCACGCACACACCATCAGAGATATTTGTGGCCCCCAACTGATCAGAGTCACATCGGTCACCCAGAAATACTGATGGTGTGTACCCAGCCTAAGACTGAAAAAGCGTGTATCGGCTCTCTGTAAATTGCTTCGTTATATTTTGCTAACAGTTTATTTTAACTGACAGGACTTTGAGTAGTACAGTATGGAGAAATGAAGGATCAACAAAAGTAAAACTTATTCTATCAATATAAACAAACACTTCAAGGGGGGGAAGAAAAATTAACAGTTAAAAGCAATTGTGAAAAGGAAATTTAAAGGTAATAACAAAGTAGTGAGAACATCTGTGTATGCTAGTCTGCAAGGGGAGACGGGGAGGGGGATGCTATAATGATCATTATTAAATGACAAAGTTATATGCATACAGTACATCATTTCTAGCAAATTAATCAGATTATCGGCTTAAAGGGCTTGTCCACCCCCAAAACTATAATCCCCCCAACTACTGGCCCCACCAGTAGTGTAGTTTAATCTTACCTACCTCACATCCCAACTCCATCTGGTTCTCCTGTAGTCCCCCCCCCAAGTCCACAAAACTGACCACCAGGAGGCTAGCAGGGCTCTGCCTGCTACCTGGCCTCCCGGGATTTCTCGCATCGTGCTGCAGCCCTTCTCCCCCCTCCTCTCCCTCCCGTTCTGCTATCCCTCCCCCTAGCGTTAATCCCCTTAACACAGCCTTCCCCCTGTCCCCAGCCCCAACCGCATACTTTTTATTTTAGAAAGCTCCCCAATGTTTTACTTACCTCTCCGCGTCCTACGCAAGTAGCTGCCGGCAGCCGCGTCCGCTCAGCCAATCACAGACGCGGCTGCCGGTCCCGCCCCCTGCTGCATTTCCTCGCAAGCAAGGGCCGGGAGCGCAGCGAAGGAAAGAGGGGAGGTAAGTAGAATTTGGGGTGCTTTCTGAAATTAAAATTACGCGGTTGGGCTGGGGGACCAGGGGGAACAACATATCAAATATAAATTTTAGGTGGGACATAGCCTTAATTCTCCTTTACGTTGCGTAATTATATTGTGACTCCTTTTTAAACAAAAGAATAAACAGTATGTAATTATCTGTTGTATTCAATTAGATCAACTGGACTTGAAATGTATTCTTGAAGACGTTTCGCTAGTCATCCGACTGGCTTTCCTCAATTAGAATGACTTGTACAAGAATCTGTGGCAATTATGTACCCTGGAAACACAATTAGCATATCACAGCCCGGTGTTAAGGGTTGGGATTGGATGTGACTGTTCCATATTTCTCACAGTGAACCTCTTTGTCATGAACGCCAGTTTTGCTGGGCACGTGATCTGACTATTAATCGGTATTCGCTGCCACCACTTTAAGTTACGGCCTTAAAGACGCCCCAAAAACCACTCTTGACCTCTCACTGACTATGCACACCCCTGTCCTGGCAGCTAAATGGTTAACACTACACCATTCACTCCAGCAACTAACTGGTTAATTAGCATTAGTCCTTCACAAGCCGTCACAGAGTTAATTAGCATTTACACTGCAAAACATTTCATTCAACCACATATAAACTTATCAGAGGCTAACTGAGTTCTTTTACAGCATCAAAGACAAAACATATTAAATTTTAGATTTGATATTCCAAAAGGTGGACAGTGCATATAATACAAAAATAAAAGAAAATGGTGTTATAATAAAATGACATACAATAGGTACAACAGTTATATAAAATAAAAAGGATAAAATATTCACAGACCGCTCACTAGAAGAAGTCCTGTTATCCCGGGCAGGAAGAAACATTGGGTCCATACACACGGTTTTAGCATGTTCCCTCAGTATGAACAAAGTTATAGGGGCTACAAGGATTTTTAAACCATTTCATGAACCACCCCCATCCTATGGGCTATACATGAGGTGGGAGGGTCTAGGACTGTCCAGAATTACGACTAGCCAAAAGCATTCATTCCCCCTCAGTTAGGCAGATTCCATATAAATGTAGATATGTACATTGTACTGGGATATTGACCACATATTCCTCTCCAGTATTAATTATCAATTCCTCCAATACCAAACATGACCTGTGTGTAATCCATATTTCCCAAGATATTAATAACTCGCCTTGGCAAGGGAATAAGGGCTCCATGTTGAGTATCATTTTGATGGGCCTACTTTTCCATTCACAAGTATAATATTGGATTCTGTCTTACATATTCCAATACCGAAATATATTAATTTTACATGTATGACTGTCCTTAAAATGACCTCTTAGTACCCACCAGACCCCTAGCTGAAGAGAATTCCAGATACACGGTTCGGCCCCACATTGTCTGGAAAAGAAGATCTGGTTCCATGCTTTACTAATCATAATATAAACAATAGGACTGTTCCAGGGTGGAATGGTATTTTTATTGTTCCTTTGCAAGAACTAATACCAATAGTTAACCCATTCTTGCCAAGTCACTACACACTTTCCTGACACTTTCTCTTTCCCTCTGTAAAGAGCTGCACTATGCTTTCCCTTTCCCTCTGTAAAGAGCTGCACTAAGCTTTCCCTTTCCCTCTGTAAAGAGCTGCACTAAGCTTTCCCTTTCCAGTGGCAAGCGCAGGATTTTCAAGAGGGGGATTCCTAAATGGGTTACCACTAAACAAGCCCAGAAGGAGGTTCTCAACCATACACATTCATGTGTTCTATTCTATATGGATCACATAATAATATTATATATATTCTCTAATTGCCATGATTATTATCACAGTTGGCCAATACACAAATTCTCTTTTCTTTTCTGCAAATATAACTTTAGCGGTTGGGGTTGGGGGAGGGATCCCTACACTACAGAAAAGGGATTTATGCTTGGGGGAGGGAGAGCAAAACGGGAGGGAGAGGGAGAGCTGCAGTGCGCATGGCAAAATGTCTCTCCGGAGGAGAGACAGGAGGCAGAGTCCTGTATGGACTCTGTCAGGCTCCTGGTGGCCAGTTTTTGGGACTTTGGAGGGACATTAAAGGAGAACCATTTGGAGCCGGAATGTAAGGTAAAGATTTTTCTACACCACACAGTGAGGCCAGTAGTGGGTTACATTATAGTTTTGGGGGTGGGCGATCGCAAAATCCCATTCATTTTGCGATCGCATGTCGGTCGAATGTAAGATCGGGAGAAGTGGTTCCGGCAGGATCGAAGGAACATCGGGTGCGCGCTCGGTCGGGTAAGTAAAATCTTATAGATGTATAGGCACCTTAAGTAAACCCAGTCACCTTAAGCAGCTGTAGGGTTAATATTGATACAGTTTTGTATCAATTATGATTAGTTATGGTGCTGTCAATCACAGGGCAGACTGGATACATTTTTGAAACATACAAATGCTGCTTCTCACTCACAGTTCAATTGACAATGTAACAATCTATGTAACAGTCTATGTAGCAGTCTATGGAAACCAGGAGAGGTAGAATAGCAGACTGCACTGAGCAGACAGAAAGGGGGGATTCCAGGCACCAGGAATCCCCCCCCCACCACTAAAAAGCCCAGAAGCTTGCCCCTTTCCCTGTAAAGAGATGCACTAAGCTTTCCCTTTCCACTACTGTAAAGAGCTGCAATAACGCTGGGCACTTTCCCTCTGTAAAGAGCTGACTAAGCTTGCCCTTCCCTCTGTAAAGGATGCATCTAAAGCCTTCCCTCTGTAAAAGCTGCACTAAGCTTGCCCTTTCCGCTTTGTAGAAGAGCTGCCACTAAGCTTGCCCTTTCCTCTGTAAAGAGCTGCACTAAGCTTGCTCTTCCCTCTGTAAAGAGCTGCCACTAAGCCTTCCCTCTGTAAAGAGCTGCAATAAGCCCCCTCTGTAAAGAGCTGCACTAAGCTTTTTCTTTTTTGCCTTTCCCTCTGTAAGAGCTGCATAAGCTTTCCTTTCCCTCTGTAAAGAGCTGCACTAAGCTTCCCTTTCCCTCGTAAGAGCTGCACTAAGCTCCTTTCCCTCTGTAAAGAGCTGCACTAAGCCTTTCCCTTTCACCTTCCTTTCCCTCTGTAAAGAGCTGCACTAAGCTTTCCTTTTCCCTCTGTAAAGAGCTGCACTAAGCTTCCCTTTCCCGTGTGAAAGAGCTGCACTAAGCTTTCTTCCCTCTGTAAAGGAGCACACAAGCTTGCCCTTTCCCTCTGTATAGAGCTGCCACTAAGCTTGCCCTTTCCCTCTGTAAAGAGCTGCACTAAGCTTGCCTTCCTCTGTAAGAGCGCACAAGTTGCCCTTTCCTCTGTAAAGAGCTGCACTAACTTCCCTTTCCCTTCCCTTCCCTGTAAAGAGCTGCCACTAAGCTTTCCCTTTCCCTCTGTAAAGAAGCTGCACTAAGCTTCCCTTTCCCTGTGAAGGCTGCACTAAGCCTTCCCTTCCCTCTGTAAAGAGCTGCACTAAGCCTTGCCCCTTTACCTCTGTTAAAGAGCTGCACTAAGCTTCCCGTTCCCTCTGAAGAGCTGCACTAAGCTGCCCTTTCCCTCTGTAAAAGAGCTGCACTAAACTTGCCCTTCCTCTGTAAAGAGCGGCACTAAGCCCTTTCCCTCTGTTAAGAGCTGCACTAAGCTTGCCTTCCCGTGTAGAGCTTGCACTAAGCTTTCCCCCTTCCCTCTGTAAAGGAGCTGCAACTAGCTTCCCTTCTCCCTCTGTAAAGAGCTGCACAAGCCTTTCCCTCTTGTAAGAGCTGCACTAAGCCTTTCCCTCTGTAAAGAGCTGCACTAAGCTGCCCTTCCCTCTGTAAAGAGCTGCACTAAGCCTTCCTCTGTAAAGAGCTGCACTAAGCTTCCCTCTGTAAGGCTGCACTAACTTGCCCTTTCCTCTGTAAAGAGCTGCACTAAGCTTGCCCTTTCCCTCTGTTAAGAGCTGCACTAAGCTTGCCTTTCCTCTGTAAAGAGCTGCACTAAGCTTGCCCTTTCCTCTGTAAAGAGCTGCACTAAGTTGCCCTTTCCCTCTGTAAGAGCTGACTAAGCTTCCCTTTCCTCTGTAAAGAGCTGCACTAAGCTTGCCCTTTCCCCTGTAAGAGCTGCACTAAGCTTTCCCTTTCGCCTTCCTTTCCCTCTGTAAAGAGCTGCACTAAGCTTGCCCTTTCCCTCTGTAAGAGCTGCACTAAGCTTTCCTTTCGCCTTCCCTTTCCCTCTGTGTAAAGAGTGCACTAAGCTTGCCCTTCCCTCTGTAAAGAGCTGCACTAAGCCTTCCTTTCCCTCTGTAAGAGATGCACTAAGCTTTTCGCCTTCCCTCTGTAAAGAGCTGCACTAAGCTTTCCTTTCCCTCTGTAAAGAGCTGCACTAGCCTTTCTCCCTGTAAAGAGCGCACTAAGCTTTCCCTTTCGCCTTCCCTTTCCCTCTGTAAAGAGCTGCACTAAGCTTGCCCTTTTCTCTGTAAAGAGTGCACTAAGCCTTCCCTTCCCTCTGTAAAGAGCTGCACTAAGCTTTCCTTCCCTTCCTTTCCCTTGTAAAGAGCTGCACTAAGCTTTCCCGCTGCCCTCTGTAAAAGCTGCACTAAGTCTTGCCCTTCCTCGTAAAGAGTGCACTAAGCCTTCCCTTCCCTCTGTAAAGAGTTCACTAAGCTTTCCCTTTCCCTCTGTAAAGGCTGCACTAAGCTTCCCTTTCCCTTGTAAGAGCTGCACTAAGCTTTTCCCTTCCCTGTAAAGAGCTGCACTAAGCTTGCCCTTTCCCTCTGTTAAGAGCTGCACTAAGCTTGCCCTTTCCCTCTGTAAAGAGCTGCACAAGCTGCCCTTTCCCTCTGTTAAAGAGCTGCACTAAGCTTGCCCTTTCCCTCTGTTAAGAGCTGCACTAAGCTTTCCCTTCCCTCTGTAAAGAGCGCACTAAGCTTCCCTTTCCTCTGTAAAGAGCTGCACTAAGCTTGCCTTCCCTCTGTAAAGAGCTGCACTAAGCTTTCCCTTTCCCTCTGTAAAGAGCTGCACTAAGCTTTCCTTTCCCTCTGTAAAGCGCTGCCCTACAGCTTTCCCTTTCCCTCTGTAAAGAGCTGCACTAAGCTGCCCTTCCCTCTGTAAAGACTGCTAAGCTTCCCTTTCGCTCTTCCATTAAAGAGCTGCACTAAGCTTTCCTTTCCCTGTAAAAGCTGCATAAGCTTTCCCTCTGTAAGAGCTGCACCTAAGCCTTTCCCTCTGTAAAGAGCTGCACTAAGCTTGCCCTTCCCTTGTGAAGAGCGCACTAGCTTTCCCTTCCTCTGTAAAGAGCGCACTAAGCTTTCCCTTTCCCTCTGTAAAGAGCTGCACTAAGCTTGCCCTTTCCCGGTGTGAAGAGCTGCACTAAGCTTTTCCCTTCCCTCTGTAAAGAGCTGCACTAAGCTTGCCCTTTCCCTCTGTAAAGAGCTGCACTAAGCTTCCCTTTCCCTCTGTAAAGAGCTGCACTAAGCTTGCCCTTTCCCTCTGTAAAGGCTCGACATAAGCTTTCCTTTCCCTCTGGAAAGAGCTGCACTAAGCTTCTTCCCTCTGTAAAGAGCCGAGCAATAAGCTTGCCCTTTCCCTCTGTAAAGAGCTGCACTAAGCCTTCCTTTAGCTTCCCTTCCCTCTGTGAAGAGCTGCACTAAGCTTCCCTTTCCCTCTGTAAAGAGCTGCCACTAAGCTTTCCCTTTCCCTCGTAAGAGCTGCACTAAGCTTTCCCTTCCCTCGTAAAGAGCTGCACTAAGCTTGCCCTTTTCCTCTGTAAAGAGCTGCACAAGCTTCCTTTCCTCTGTAAAGAGCTGCACTAAGCTTGCCCTTTCCCTCTGTAAAGAGCTGCACTTAGCTTTCCCTTCCCTCCTTCCCCTGTAAAGAGCTGCACTAAGCCTTCCCGTTCCCTCTGTAAAGAGCTGCACTAAGCTTTCCCTTTCCCTCGTTAAAGAGCTGCACTAAGCTTTCCCTTTCCCTCTGTAAAGAGCTGCACTAAGCTTTCCTTTCCCTCTGTAAAGAGCGCACTAAGCCTTTCCCTCGTAAAGAGCTGCCACTAAGCTTGCCCTTTCCTCTGTAAAGAGCTGCACTAAGCTGCCTTTCCCTCTGTAAAGAGCTGCACTAAGCTTGCCCTTTCCTGTGGAAAGAGCTGCACTAAGCTGCCCTTTCCCCTGTAAAGAGGTGCACTAGCTTTCCCTTCCCTCTGTAAAGAGCTGCACTAAGCCTGCCCTTTCCCTCTGTAAAGAGCTGCACTAAGTTCCCTTTCCTCTGTAAAGAGTGCACTAAGCTTTCCCTTTCCCTCTGTAAAGAGCTGCACTAAGCCTCCTCCACTTTCGCCTTCCCTTTCCCTCTGTAAAGAGTGCACTAAGCTTCCCTTTCCCTCTGTAAAGAGCTGCACTAAGCTGCCCTTTCCCTCTGTAAAGAGCTGCACTAAAACTTCCCTTTCCCTCTGTGAAAGAGCTGCACTAAACCTTTCCCTTTCCCTCTGTGAAAGAGCTGCACTAAGCTTGCCCTTTCCTCTTAAAGAGCTGCACTAAGCTTTCCTTCCCCTCTGATAAGAGCTGCCACTAGCCCTTCCCTCTGTAAAGAGCTGCACTAAGCTTGCCCTTTCCCTCTGTAAAGAGCTGCACTAAGCTTTCCCTTTCCCTCTGTAAAGAGCTGCACTAAGCCTTCCCTTTCGCCTTCCCTTTCCTTCTGTAAAGAGCTGCACTAAGCTTTCCCTTTCCCTCTGTAAAGAACTGCACTAAGCCTTCCCTTTCCCTCTGTAAAGAGCTGCACTAAGCCTTCCCTTTCGCCTTTCCTTTCCCTCTGTAAAGAGCTGCACTAAGCTTTCCTTTTCCCTCTGTAAAGAGCTGCACTAAGCTTTCCCTCTGTAAAGAGCTGCACTACGCTTGCCCTTTCCCTCTGTAAAGAGCTGCGCTAAGCTTGCCCTTTCCCTCTGTAAAGAGCTGCACTAAGCTTGCCCTTTCCCTCTGTAAAGAGCTGCACTAAGCTTTCCCTTTCTCTCTGTAACAACCACCGGGAAAGGGCAAGCTTAGTGCAGCTCTTACAGAGGGAAAGGCAAATTAGTGCAGCTCTTTTACAGAGGGAACGGACAAGCTTAGTGCAGCTCTTGACCACTAGGAAAAGGGCCAAGCTTAGTGCAGGCGCTTTACACCGGGAAAGGGAAAGCTTAGTCAGCTCTTTACAGAGGGAAGGGAAGCTTAGTGCAGCTCTTTACAGAGGGAAAGGGAAAGCTTAGTGCAGCTCTTTACAGAGGGAAAGGGAAGCTTAGTGCAGCTCTTACAGAGGGAAGGGCAGCTTAGTTGCACTCCTTACGAGGGAAAGGGCAAACTTGGTGCAGCTCTTACAGAGGGAAAGGCAAGCTTAGTGCAGCTCTTCACACCGGAAAGGGCAAGCTTCTGGCAGCTCTTTACAGGGTGAAGGCTTAGTGCAGCTCTTTACAGAGGGAAAGGGCACGCTTAGTGCACTCTTACAGAGGAAAGGGCAAGCTTAGTGCAGCTCTTTCAGAGGGAAAGGGCAAGCTTAGTGCAGCTCTTACAGAGGGAAAGGGCAAGCTTAGTGCGAGCTCTTTACTGAGGGAAGGCTTAGTGGCAGCCTTTACAGAGGAAAGGAAGCTTAGTGCAGCTCTTTACAGAGGAAAGGGGCAGCTTAGTGGCAGCTCTTTACAGAGGAAGGGAAGTTTAGTGCAGCTCTTTACAGAGGGAAAGGGAAGGTTAGTGCAGCTCTTTACAGAGGGAAAGGGCAGCTTAGTGCAGCTCTTTACAGAGGAAAGGGCAAGCTTAGTGCAGCTCCTTTACAGAGGGAAAGGGAAGGCGAAAGGAAGGCTTAGTGCACTCTTTACAGAGGGAAGGGAAAGCTTAGTGCACTCTTTACAGAGGGAAAGGGAAAGCTTAGTGCAGCTCTTTACAGAGGGAAAGGGAAGGCTTAGTGCAGCTCTTTACAGAGGGAAGGGAAGCTTAGTGCAGCTCTTTACAGAGGGAAAGGGCACTTAGTGCAGCTCTTTACCGAGGAAAGGGCAAGCTTAGTGCAGCTCTTTACAGAGGAAAAGGGCAAGCTTATCAGCTCTTTATAGAGGAAAGGGCAAGCTTAGTGCAGCTCTTTACAGAGGGAAAGGGCAAGCTATAGGTGCAGCTCTTTACAGAGGGAAAGGAAGGCAAAAGGGAAGGCTTAGTGCAGCTCTTTACAGAGGAAAGGGAGCTTAGTGCAGCTCTTTACAGAGGAAAGGGAAGCTTAGTGCAGCTCTTTACAGAGGAAAGGGAATGCTAGTGCAGCTCTTTACAGAGGGAAAGGTAAAGCTTAGTGCCTCTCTTTACAGGGGAAAGGGAAAGCTTAGTGCAGCTCTTTACAAGGGAAAGGGAAGCGTAGTGCAGCTCTTTACAGAGGAAAGGCAGCTTAGTGCAGCTCTTTTACAGAGGGAAAGGGCAAGCTTAGTGCAGCTCTTTACGAGGGAAAGGCAGCTTGTGCAGCTCTTTACAGAGGGAAAGGGCAGCTAGTGCAGCTCTTTACAGAGGGAAAGCTTAGTGCAGCTCCTTTACAGAGGGAAAAGGAAGCTTAGTGCAGCTCTTTAAGAGGGAAGGGCAAGCTATGCACTCTTTACAGAGGAAAGGCTTAGTGCAGCTCTTTACAGAGGGAAAAGGAAAGCTTAGTGCGCTCTTTACAGAGGAA
This sequence comes from Hymenochirus boettgeri, assembly GCA_019447015.1. Lineage (NCBI taxonomy): Eukaryota > Metazoa > Chordata > Amphibia > Anura > Pipidae > Hymenochirus > Hymenochirus boettgeri. The sequence continues at coordinate 177,147,872 of CM033473.1, forward strand.
AGGGAAGGTTAGTGCAGTCTTTACAGAGGGAAGGGAAGCTTAGTGCAGCTCTTTACGAGGAAAGGGAAGGCGAAAGGGAAGGCTTGTGCAGCCTTACAGAGGAAAGGGAAAGCTTATGTGCAGCTCTTTACAGAGGGAAGGGAAGGCTAAAGGCGCTTAGTGCAGCTCTTTACAGAGGGAAAGGGAAAGCTTAGTGGCAGCTCTTTACACAGAGGAAAGGAAAGCTTAGTGCAGCTCTTTACAGAGGGAAAGGGAAAGCTTAGTGCAGCTCTTTACAGAGGGAAAGGGCAAGCTTAGTGCAGCTCTTTACAGAGGGAAAGGGCAAGCTTAGTGCAGCTCTTTACAGAGGGAAAGGGAAGGCTTAGTGCAGCTCTTTACAGAGGGAAAGGAAAGCTTAGTGCAGCTCTTTAACAAGGGAAAGGGAGGCAAGGAAGGCTTTGCGCTCTTTACAGAGGAAAGGAAAAAGCTTAGTGCAGCTCTTTACAGGGAAAGGGCAAGCTTAGTGCAGCTCTTTACAGAGGGAAGGGAAAGCTTAGTGCAGCTCTTTACAGAGGGAAAGGGAAGGGCCGCAGGGAAGGCTTAGTGCACTCTTTTACAGAGGGAAGGGCAAGCTTGTGCAGCTCTTTACAGAGGGAAAGGGAAGCTTAGTGCAGCTCTTTACAGAGGGAAAGGGAAAGCTAGTACAGCCTTTACAGAGGGAAAGGGCAAGCTAGTGCAGCTCTTTACAGAGGGAAGGAACTTAGTGCAGCTCTTTACAAGGAAAGGCAAGCTTAGTCCCTTGACAGAGGGAAGGCAGCTTAGTGCAGCTCTTTACAGAGGGAAAGGGCAAGCTTAGTGCAGCTCTTATACAGAGGGAAGGGGGCAAGCTTAGTGCAGCTCTTAACAAGAGGGAAAGGCAAGCTTAGTGCAGCTCTTTACAGAGGAAAGGGCAACTTATTGCAGCTCTTTACAGAGGGAAAGGGAAAGCTTAGTGCAGCTCTTTACAGAGGGAAAGGGAAGCTAATGAAAGCTAGTGCAGCGCTTTACAGAGGGAAAGGGAAGGCTTAGTGCAGCTCTTTACAGAGGGGAAAGGGAAAGCTTAGTGCAGCTCTTACAGAGGGAAAGGGAAGGCGAAAGGGAAAGCTTAGTGCAGCTCTTTACAGAGGGAAAGGGAAGGCTTAGTGCAGCTCTTTACAGAGGGAAAAGGAAAGCTTAGTGCAGCTCTTTACAGAGGGAAAGGGAGGCAAAGGGAAGCTTATGCAGCTCTTTACAGAGGGAAAGGGAAGGCTTAGTGCAGCTCTTACAGAGGGAAAGGGCAAGCTTAGTGCAGCTCTTTACAGAGGGAAAGGGAAGGCGAAAGGGAAAGCTTAGTGCAGCTCTTTACAGAGGGAAAGGGCAAGCTTAGTGCAGCTCTTTAAGAGGGAAAGGGCAAGCTTAGTGCAGCTCTTTACAGAGGGAAGGCTTAGTGCAGCTCTTTACAGAGGGAAAGGGAAAGCTTAGTGCAGCTCTTTACAGAGGGAAAGGGCAAGCTTAGTGCAGCTCTTTACAGAGGGAAAGGGCGTTTAGTGCAGCTCTTTACAGAGGGAGGAAGGTTGGTGCAGCTCTTTACAGAGGAAGGAAGCTTGTGCAGCTTACGAGGAAGGCAGCTTAGTGCAGCTCTTTACAGAGGAAAGGGAAGGCGAAGGGAAGGCTTATGCAGCTCTTTACAGAGGGAAAGGGAAAGCTTAGTGCCTCTCTTTTACGAGGGAAAGAAGCTTAGTGCAGCTCTTTACAGAGGGAAAGGGAAGGCTTAGTGCAGCTCTTTACAGAGGGAAAGGGAAAGCTTAGTGCAGCTCTTTACAGAGGGAAAGGGCAAGCTTAGTGCAGCTCTTTACAGAGGGAAAGGGCAAGCTTAGTGCAATCTTTACAGAGGGAGGGCAAGCTAGTGCAGCTCTTTACAGAGGGAAAGGGCAAGCTTAGTGCAGCTCTTTACAGAGGGAAAGGGCAAGCCTTAGTGCAGCTCTTTTACAGAGGGAAAGGGGGCAAGGAGCTTATGGCAGCTCTTTACAGAGGAAAGGAAAGCTTAGTGCACTCTTTACAGAGGGAAAGGGAAAGCCTTAGTGCAGCTCTTTACAAAGGGAAGGGAAGCTTAGTGCAGCCTTTACAGAGGAAAGGGAAGCTTAGTGCAGCTCTTACGAGGAAAAGGCAAGCTTAGTGCATGCTCTTAACAGAGGGAAAGGGCAAGCCCTTAGCTGCAGCTCTTTACAGAGGAAAGGGCAGCGTAGTGCACTCTTTACAGAGGGAAGCTTAGTGCACTCTTTACAGAGGGAAAGGAAAGCTTATGCAGCTCTTTACAGAGGAAAGGAAAGGCGAAAGGAAGGCTTAGTGCAGCTCTTTACAGAGGGAAAGGGAAGGCTTAGTGCAGTTCTTACAAGGGAAAGGGAAGCTTAGTGCAGCTCTTTACAGAGGAAAGGGAAGGAAAGGGAAGGCTTAGTGCAGCTCTTTACAGAGGGAAAGGAAGCTTAGTGCGCTCTTTACAGAGGGAAAGGAAAGCTTAGTGCAGCTCTTTACAGAGGGAAAGGGAAGCTTAGTGCAGCTTCTTTACAGAGGGAAAGGGCAAGCGTAGTGCAGCTCTTTACAGAGAAAGGGCACTTAGTGCAGCTCTTTACAGAGGGAAAGGGAAGGCTTAGTGCAGCTCTTTACAGAGGGAAAAGGAAAGCTTGTGCAGCTCTTTACAAGGGAAAGGAGGGCAAAGGGAACTTAGTGCAGCTCTTTACAGAGGAAAGGGAAAGCTTAGTGCAGCTCTTTACAGAGGAAAGGGAAAGCTTAGTGCAGCTCTTCCAGAGGGTAAAGGAAGCTTATTGCCACTTTACAGAGGAAAGGGAAGGCGAAAGGAGCTTAGTGCAGCTCTTTACAGAGGGAAGGCCAAGCTTAGTGCAGCTCTTTACAGAGGGAAAGGGAAAGCTTAGTGCAGCTCTTTACAGAGGGAAAGGTAAAGCTTATACAGCTCTTCGAGGGAAAGGGCAAGCTCAGTGCAGCTCTTTACAGAGGGAAAGGGAAGCTTAGTGCAGCTCTTTACAGAGGGAAGGGAAAGCTTAGTGCAGCTCTTTCAGAGGGAAAGGGCAAGCTTAGTGCAGCTCTTTACAGAGGGAAAGGGCAAGCTTAGTGCAGCTCTTAACAGAGGGAAAGGGCAAGCTTAGTGCAGCTCTTTACAGAGGGAAAGGGCAAGCTTAGTGCAGCTCTTTACAGAGGGAAGGCTTAGTGCAGCTCTTTACAGAGGGAAGGCTTAGTGCAGCTCTTTACAGAGGGAGAGGCAAGCTTAGTGCACTCTTTACAGAGGGAAGCCAATTAGTGCAGTCTTTAACGAGGGTAACTTATTGCATCTCTTTACAGAGGGAAAGGGAAGGCGAAAGGGAAGGCTTAGTGCAGCTCTTTACAGAGGGAAAGGCAAGCTTAGTGCCTCTTTACAGAGAAAGGAAAGCTTAGGGCAGCTCTTTACAGAGGGAAAGGGAAAGCTTAGTGGCAGCTCTTTACAAGGGAAAGGGCAAGCTTAGTGCAGCTCTTTACAGAGGGAAGGGAAAGCTTAGTGCAGCTCTTTACAGAGTGAAAGGAAAGCTTAGTGCAGCCTCTTTACAGAGGGAAAGGGCAAGCTAGTGGCAGCTCTTTCAGAGGGAAAGGGCAAGCTTAGTGCAGCTCTTTACGAGGGAAAGGGCACGCTTAGTGCAGCTCTTAACAGAGGGAAAGGCAAGCTTAGTGCAGCTCTTACAGAGGGAAGGGAAGCTGTAGTGTGCCAGCTCTTCACACACAAGAAGGAAAGGGCAAGCTTAGTGCGCCTTTACAATGGAAAGGAAGCGTTAGTGCAGCTCTTTACGAGGGAAGGGAGGAAAGGGAAAGCTTAGTCAGCTCTTTACAGAGGGAAGGAAGGCTTAGTGCCAGCTCTTTACAGAGGGAAAAGGAAACTTAGTGCCTCTTTACAAGGAAGGGAAGGCGAAAGGGAGCATCAGCTTATAGAAGGGCGTTTGAGCTCTTTACAGAGGGAAAGGGCAGCTTTATTTGCAGCTCTTTACAGAGGAAAGGAGCGAAAGAGCTTAGTGCAGCTCTTTACAGAGGGGAAAGGGAAGCTTAGTGCAGCTCTTTACAGAGGGAAAGGCAAGCTGTAGGCAGCTCTTTACAGAGGGAAAGGGAAAGCTTAGTGCGCTCTTTACAGAGGGAAAGGGAAAGCTTAGTGCAGCTCTTACAGAGGAAGAGCGAAGGGAACAGTCGCTCTTAGGGAAGGGCAAGCTTAGTGCAGCTCTTTACAGAGGGAAAGGGCAAGCTTAGTGCAGCTCTTTACAGAGGGAAAGGGAAAGCTTAGTGCAGCTCTTTACAGAGGGAAGGAGGCAAAGGGAAAGCTTAGTGCAGCTCTTACAGAGGGAAGGGAAGGCTTAGTGCGCTCTTTACAGAGGGAAAGGGCAAGCTTAGTGCGCGTCTTTACAGAGGGAAAGGGCAAGCTTAGTGCAGCTCTTTACGAGGGAAGGTCAAGCTTATTGCAGCTCTTAAAAGAGGGAAGGGCAAGCTTAGTGCGCTCTTACACAGAGGAAAGGCACAGCTTAGTGCAGCTCTTTACAGAGGGAAGGGAAGCTAGCACTCTTCACACGCCGGAAGGCAAGCTTAGTGCAGCTCTTTACAGGGAAGGCTTAGTGCACTCTTTACAGAGGGAAAGCTTAGTGCAGCTCTTTACAGAGGAAAGGGAAACTTAGTGCAGCTCTTTACAGAGGGAAAGGGAAGGCAAAAGGGAAGGCTTAGTGGCAGGCTCTTTACGAGAAAGGGCAAGCTTAGTGCAGCTCTTTACAGAGGGAAAGGGAAAGCTTAGGCAGCTCTTTTACAGAGGAAAGGGGAAAGCTTAGTGCAGCTCTTTACAGAGGAAGGGCAAGCTTAGTGCAGCTCTTTACAGGGGAAGGGAAAGCTTAGTGCAGCTCTTTACAGAGGAAAGGGAAAGCTTAGTGCAGCTTCTTTACAGAGGGAAGGGCAAGCTTAGTGCATGCTCTTCAGAGGGAAGGGCAGCTTAGTGCAGCTCTTTACAGAGGGAAAGGGCAAGCTTAGGGCGCTCTTACATAGGAAGGCAGCTTGTGCATGCTCTTTACAGAGGGAAGGGAAGCTTAGTGCAGCTCTTCACACCGGGAAGGGCAAGCTTAGTGCAGCTCTTTACAGAGGGAAGGGAAGCTTATGGCATCTCTTTAACAGAGGGAAAGGGAAGGCGAAAGGGAAAGCTTATGGCAGCTCTTTACAAGGGAAAGGAAGGCTTAGTGCAGCTCTTTACAGAGGGAAGGCAAGCTTAGTGCAGCTCTTTACAGAGGGAAAGGGAAAGCTTAGTGCAGCTCTTTTACAGAGGGAAGGGAGGCGAAAGGGAAAGCTTAGTGCAGCTCTTTACGAGGAAAGGGAAGGCTGTGCATCTCTTTACAGAGGGAAAGGGCAAGCTTAGTGCAGCTCTTTACAGAGGGAAAGGGAAGGCGAAAGGAAAGCTTGTGCAGCTCTTTACGAGGGAAAGGGAAGGCTTAGTGCAGCTCTTTACAGAGGGAAAGGAACGCTTCGTGCGCTCTTTACAGAGGGAAGGAGGCGAAGGAATTTAGTGACCCGCTTACAGAGGGAAAGGGCTTAGTGCAGCTCTTTACAGAGGGAAAGGGCAAGCTTATTGCAGCTCTTTACAGGGGAAAGGGAAGGCAAGGAAACTTAGTGCAGCTCTTTACAGAGGGAAAGGGCAAGCTTAGTGCAGCTCTTTACAGAGAAAGGGCAAGCTTAGTGCAGCTCTTTACAGATGGGAAAGGGAAGCTTAGTGCAGCTCTTACAGAGGGAAAGGGAGGCAAAGGAAAGCTTAGTGCAGCTCTTTACAGAGTGGAAGGCAAGGCTTAGTGCAGCTCTTTACAGAGGGAAAGGGCAAGCTTAGTGCAGCTCTTTACAGAGGGAAAGGAGAAGGCGTAAAGAAAGCTTAGTGCAGCTCTTTACAGAGGGAAAGGGAAGGCTTGTGGCAGCTCTTACAGAGGGAAAAGAAAGCTTAGTGCAGCTCTTTACAGAGGAAAGGGAGCGAAAGGAAGGCTTAGTGCAGCTCTTTACGAGGGAAAGGGAAGGCTTAGTGCAGCTCTTACAAGGGAAAGGGCAGCTTAGTGCAGCTCTTTACAGAGGGAAAGGGAAGGCGAAAGGGAAAGCTTAGTGCAGCTCTTTACAGAGGGAAAGGGCAAGCTTAGTGCAGCTCTTTACAGAGGGAAAGGGCAAGCTTAGTACAGCTCTTACAGAGGGAAAGGGCAAGCTTAGTGCAGCTCTTACAGAGGGAAAGGGCAAGCTTAGTGCAGCTCTTAACAGAGGGAAAGGGCAAGCTTAGTGCAGCTCTTAACAGAGGGAAAGGGCAAGCTTAGTGCAGCTCTTTACAGAGGGAAAGGGCAAGCTTAGTGCAGCTCTTTACAGAGGGAAGGCTTAGTGCAGCTCTTTACAGAGGGAAGGCTTAGTGCAGCTCTTTACAGAGGGAAGGCTTAGTGCAGCTCTTACAGAGGGAAAGGGCAAGCTTAGTGCAGCTCTTTACAGAGGGAAGGGGAAACCTTAGTGCAGCTCTTCACACCGGGAATGGGCAAGCTTAGTGCAGCTCTTTACAGAGGGAAGGCTTAGTGCAGCTCTTTACAGAGGGAAAGGGCAAGCTTAGTGCAGCTCTTTACAGAGGGAAAGGGCAAGCTTAGTGCAGCTCTTTTACAGAGGGAAAGGGCAAGCTTGTGCAGTCTTTAACAGAGGGAAGGGAACTTAGTGCAGCTCTTTACAGAGGGAAAGGGAAGCTTTGTGCAGCTCTTACAGGGAAGGGCAGCTTAGTGCAGCTCTTTACAAGGGAAAGGGAAAGCTTAGTGCAGCTCGTTACGAGGGAAAGGGAAGGCGAAAGGGAAAGCTTAGTGCAGCCTTTACAGAGGGAAAGGAAGGCTTATCAGCTCTTTACAGAGAGAAAGGCAGCTTAGTGCAGCTCTTTACAGAGGGAAGGGAAGGTGAAAGGAAGCTTATGGCAGCTCTTTACAGAGGGAAGGAAGGCTTAGTGCAGCCTTTACGAGGGGAAAGGAAGCTTAGTGCAGCTTCTTTCCAGAGGGAAGGGAAGGCGAAAGGGAAAGCTTAGTGCAGCTCTTTACAGAGGGAAAGGGAAGGCTTAGTGCAGCTCTTTACAGAGGGAAAGGGCAAGCTTAGTGCAGCTCTTTACAGAGGGAAAGGGAAGGCGAAGGGAAAGCTTATGCAGCTCTTACAGCGGGGAAAGGGCACTTAGTGCAGCTCTTTACGAGTGAAAGGGCAAGCTAGTGCAGCTCCTTTACAGGGAAGGAAAGCTAGTGCAGCTCTTACAGAGGGAAAGGGAAGGCGAAAGGAAGCTTAGTGCAGCTCTTTACAGAGGGAAGGGAAAGGCTTAGTGCAGCTTCTTTACAGAGGGAAAGGGCAAGCTTAGGCAGCTCTTTACAGAGGAAGGGAAGGCGAAAGGAAAGCTTATGGCAGCTCTTACAGAGGAAAGGGAAGGCTTAGTGAGCTCTTTACAGAGGGAAGAAAGCTGTGGCAGCTCTTTTACAGAGGAAAGGGAGGCAAAGGGAAGGCTTAGTGCAGCTCTTTACAGAGGGAAAGGGACGGCTTAGTGCAGCTCTTTACAGAGGGAAAGGCGCACTTATGTGCAGCTCTTACAGAGGGAAAGGGAACGGCGAAAGGAAAGCTTAGTGCAGCTCTTCCAGAGGGAAAGGGCAAGCTTAGTGCAGCTCTTTACAGATGGAAGGGCAAGCTTAGTAAGCTCTTACAGAGGGAAGGAAGCTTAGTGAGCTTCTTACAGAGGGAGGCAGCTTAGTGCAGCTCTTAAACAGAGGGAAAGGGCAAGCTAGTGCTCTCTTAACAAAGGAAAGGGCAAGCTTAGTGCAGCTCGTTAACAGAGGAAAGGGCAAGCTTAGTGCAGCTCTTTACAGAGGGAAAGGCAAGCTTAGTGCAGCTCTTTACAGAGGGAAGGCTTAGTGCAGCTCGTTACAGAGGGAAGGCTTAGTGCAGCTCTTTACAGAGGGAAAGGGCAAGCTTAGTGCAGCTCTTTACAGAGGGAAGGGAAACCTTAGTGCAGCTCTTCACACCGGGAATGGGCAAGCTTAGTGCAGCTCTTTACAGAGGGAAGGCTTAGTGCAGCTCTTTACAGAGGGAAAGGGCAAGCTTATGTCAGCCTCTTACAGAGGGAAAGGGCGCTTAGTGCAGCTCTTTACAGAGGGAAAGGGCAAGCTTAGTGCAGCTCTTTACAGAGGGAAAGGGCAAGCTTAGTGCAGCTCTTTACAAGGGGAGGGAAAGGGAAGGCTTAGTTCAGCTCTTTACAGAGGGAAGGGCAAGCTTAGTGCAGCTCTTACATGACGTAGCAGTTCAGAGAAAGGAAGGCGAAAGGAAAGCTTAGTGCAGCTCTTTACATAGGGAAAGGGGGCTTAGTGCAGCTCTTTACAGAGAGAAAGGGCAAGCTTAGTGCAAGCTCTTTACAGAGGGAAAGGGAAGGTGAAAGGAAAGCTTAGTGCAGCTCTTTACAAGAGGCGATAAGGGAAGGCTTAGTGCAGCTCTTTTACAGAGGGAAGAGGAAAGTTAGTGCAGCTCTTACAGAGGGAAAGGAAGCGGAAGGCTTAGTTGCAGCTCTTTACAGAGGAAAAAGGGAGGCTTGTGCCTCTTTACAGAGGGAAAGGGCAACTTAGTGCAGCTCTTTACAGAGGGAAGGGAGCTAAAGGAAAGCTTAGTGCAGTCTTTACAGAGGGAAAGGCAAGCTTAGTGCAGCTCTTACAGAGGGAAATGGCAACGCTTATTGCAGCTCTTTCAGAGGGAAAGGGAAAGCTTAGTGGCAGCTCTTTACAGAGGGAAAGGAAGGCGAAAGGAAAGCTAGTGCAGCTCTTTACGAGAGGGAAAGGGAAGGCTTAGGCAGCTCTTTCGAGGGAAGGAAGGCGAAAGGGAAAGCTTGCAGCCTCTTTACAGAGGAAAGGAAGGCTTATGCAGCTCTTTACAGAGGGAAAAGGAAAGCTTAGTGCAGCTCTTTACAGAGGAAAGGGAAGGCGCAAGGGAAGGCTAGTGCAGCTCTTTCAAGGAAAGGAAGGCTTTGCAGCTCTTTACAGAGGGAAAGGGCAGCTTAGTGCAGCTCTTTACAGAGGAAGGGAAGGCGAAAGGGAAAGCTTTATTTCAGCTCTGTTACACGAGGGAAAGGGCAAGCTTAGTGCAGCTCTTACGAGGGAAAGGGCAAGCTTATGGTACAGCGTCTTAACAAGGGAAAGGCAACTTAGTGCAGTGCTCTTAACAGAGGGAAAGGGCCAAGCTTAGTTCATCTCTTAACATAGGGAAAGCACGCTTAGTGAGCGTGTGCTCATACAAATTGTGAGTGTGCTGTGTGTATGAAGCTTAAATGGAAGTTCAGTGGAAAATATTATTATAAAATTCTTAGTGTATATTATGCATCTTAGTTATTATATTATTCTCTTCCATTTTGAAAAAATCATTTGAATGTATACCCTATTCCCTGCTGTTGAACATTAGTGAGCTGACATTTCAGGTTCTGGAACGGTTCCTTTTTCGCAGAATGCACACTACTTTGGAATGTTCCCATCAGAATTTTACTGATTGGCTGTTGGATGGGTCAACATGCTAGATCTCAACTGAGCAACTGAATCCAACCCAGGTGTTGGATCAAACACCTCTAACATTCTCATTAGTTAAATTTTGGTCCTTTCGGAAGCATCTCTTTATTATTACCGTGAAAATGCTAATGGGCAGGTAATGTCATTCAGATGGAAAAATACTGCTCTTATTCGCTTTAAGAGGCAAAACATCGGTCATACGATCAGATTGTGGACGGAAAAAAAATTCCAAATTTCCGACAGGAAATTTATCAGGAAATATTTGATCTGACTATCAAACGACTGTGATGTTACATCTACAGGCACCGTTCCTTTATGACTGCTCAGTCTTGTCATATATACAGTACTGAAGGTTATGGTTATAAAGATCACTGTTCTGGCAAAGAGCTAGGAATTGAACATCTTCAACTATGTTTTGTGACTTCTGTGAAAAAGTTAAAAGAAAAGAAAAAATTATTTCTTCACAAACTTAGTGGTCCAGTTATCCAAATTATACAGAATTGATAAAGATATTTAAAAAATCTCCTGGACGGATAAAATACATCCCCGGGTACTTAGGGACTAAGTTCAGTTTTATCTAGGCCATTGTATTTTTTTTTGCTGATTCCTCATGTCCAGTGTTGTGCCTCTGGATTGGAAAAGGCTGATGTTATTCCAATATTCAAAAAGGGTAGTCATTCAAGCCAGGTAATTAACAGGCCTGTTTTAACTTCAGTGGTGGGGAAGATCTGGAAGTTTAATAAGGGAACATGTTCTAGAGTATGTTTCAGAGACTGACATTATAAGTAGTAACCAGCATGGATTTAGGAGGACTAGATCTTGTCAAACTAACTTGCTTGGCTTTTATGAGAAAGTAATTAGAAATTTAGACTTGCATAGCAGTGATGTAGTTTACTTAGATTTTGCAAGGCTTTTGATATAGTCCCCATAGGCGACTAATGTATAAGCTAAGGCTGTTGGTCTGGGAGTCACATTTGTAAATGGATAGAAAATTGGTTAATGAATAGGATGCAAAGAGTAGTTGTAAATGGGGCTTCATCATTATGGACTAAAGTGCTAAGTGGGGTGCCACAGGGTTCTGTGGTGGGGCCACTTTTATTTAATCTATTTATAATGATTTGGAAGTGGGTATTGTGGCCAAGGTTCTGTGTTTGCTGAGGACACAAAACTTTGTGGACCATTAAAAACTTCAGAGATGTGCAATCATTGCAGGGGGATCTAGATTATCACATTGGGCTGCTAAGTGGCAGATGAGATTCATGTTGATAAAATGTAGGTGATGCATTTTGGACTTAAAAATCCTTGTGCTGCTTATATTATAAATGGCTCTGTGTTAAGTAAACCCTGGGAAAGGGATCTTGGAGCTTGGTGGTTTTAAAGGCAGCAAGCAGTGCCAGGCGGCAACAGCCAGCCAGATGGTATTGTCTTGTATAAAGAGAGGTATGGATTCAAGGGAGGAAAATGTAATTCTCCCTCTTTACAAAGCATTGGTAAGGCGTCATTGGAATATGCAGTGTCAATTTTGGAATCCTGTGTACAAAAAGACATTTGAAATGGAAAGGGTTCAGAGAAGGGCAACTAAATTAATAAGGGGATTGGGGGAGTTGATATGAAAGAGACTGAAAGTTAAATTATGTAACTGGAGAAAAGGGCACTTGCGTGGGGATATGATTACTGTATAAATACATTAACGGGCCATACAATAAACTATGGGGCATTGTTCACCAATAGAACATGTCAGAGGACACGCGGACATCACTTAAGACTGAATAAAAAAGGTTTAGGCTTCAAGTTCGGAAAGGGTTTTCATTATGTGAGAACGGTAAAGCTATGGAACTGTCTTCCAGTGGACGTGTTATGGCGGTTCATTGGTCAGTTTAAAAAAAAAAGCTGGATGGTTTCTGTAAACAAGGAATGTTGCAGTTACTGGTATTGATACATAAAGTAGAGGTTGATCCAGGGAAATTCCGATTGCCACTTGGAGTCCGGAAGGAATATTTTCATAAATTTGGTGGGTGTTTTTACCTTCCTCTGGATCAACCGTTAGGCAGGAAATTGGAATTTGCTAGATGGGTTGGACTGGATAAACATATGTCTTTATTCAACCTCAAATACATTACTATACTATACTAATTCCTATTAAACACTACCCATGGTTATAATCCATGATCCCTGCTATCTGTTTTCCATAATCAAATACTAGAAAATTAAAAGCGCAAGTCATCCTTAGTAAGCAAAACCTTTGCAGTTATCAGCCAGTATAGTTGTTGTGTAGATCTATGCTTGTGCTGTATAGCTGTGGCTTAGAGATGGGCTCATCCAAAAGCGCTTTTACTACCGATTATGTAAAGTGTCAAAAGGTTAAACTCCAAAATGGAATTTACCCAGAAGCTGTAATATTCAGATTTGTGAGTTAGCAGTCATTTTGGGTTAAATATATGCATTCATCTATGCCAGGGAAAGGCTGTAGATCTTCGAGATGTTTGAAAACTACAACTCCAGCATTCCTTTACAAGCGCTCTAATCAGGAAATGGTGGAGTCGTAGTTTCAAACATCTGGAGAGATACTGGTTGCCTGTCCCTGATATATGCCTACAGAAATAATGTGACTGGGGAGCTTCAGTAAATTTGTTTCCTTTAAGTTGAGTTCACATGGCGACCTTGCATTTAACACCAGGGATGACCCTATCACATAGTGTTGTTAGTATTTTAGAAACTGTGCAGAAGTAAAATATAACAAATAATAATGAAATAATTTGCCATTTCCATTCCAACACTCCATCAATCCCATCATGAGTAACTGTGGTCTCCATACAAGTGACCTCTATTTAAAAGAGTGATCTCATACATTTCCAACAAGCCTAGGATGATGTCTCTAGCTTCTCTGGATATTAATTTATAGGAGTGTAAAATACACTTCTTTGTCGTTCTGACCATCTGAGTATGTGACTTTCACATGATTTGCTGTGTTAGAAGCACCAATCCCCAAAAATATTTTTTTCTGAAACTAATTACATTTCTGATCTGTTGTGGTTAGCTCTAAAAGGGGTTACACTTGTTTTTTCAGTGTGACTATCTCCTGAATTGTAGTCATACGGTGGGCGCACTGAAGGCATCGATGAGTTGGCATTCTATGTCACACAAGCAATATTTGGACAGCTCGCCATCCAGGAAGAGATAGAAATATATTTCTAACTTTCTTATTATACATTTATTTCAAGGAATGCACGCATTTTAGAAAAAGTAACGCATGCAACCTCTGGGGGGGAAAGTAATATTGCCACTTGCAGCCCTTTTGCTTGAATGTTAAAGTCACGCTGGGGTAAAATTTAAAAAAATTATATTTTCCTGAGTCACAACTGCAATATTAAATAATCACTTTCAATGCTCTTGTGGCCTTTAGTTAATCCGTCTGCATGTTGTTCTGTAACGTATCATCTTCCTTGCTCAGCAAGTTGCACTGATACACCCCCTCACTAACACTTCAGCTGCCTCCTGGCTCCTACTGCTTACCGTAATGCTGCATTAAGTCTCTCTCTCCCTCTCCTATTGTTTGTTCACAGCATAGCTAAACAGATGGTTAAAATCTGTAAGTACAGAGGGAAAAATTCCCTTTTACAAACAAATAACAGAACATGTATTTACAGGAAAAGTGTTAAATATTGTGCAGCTCTTACCTAATGGACTCAGGACGCGACAAGCTGTTATTTTCGTAACTGCTGCTCTTCTAGAAAGACTGTGGCCTTAAGAGGAGCAGTCTGTGAAAGGGCGTAACTCAAAACCACCTATCAGAGCCAAGCAGATTTCCATATGAATAGCATTATATAAGAAACTTGTGTGGAATACAGGAAGACAGGAAAGGCAAATAAAGTGATTTCTTTGTCATCAGTGAAATCGCTTTCTTGCATGACCTGAAGTGACCAGTCTGCTGAAAGTGACGTGTGTGATAATTGAAAAACTTAGTGCAGCTCTTTACACCCAGGAAAGGGAAAGCTTAGTGCAGCTCTTTACACCAGAAAAGGGCTAGCTTAGTGCAGCTCTTTACAAGGGAAAGGAAAGCTTAGTGCAGCTCTTTACACCAGGAAAGGGAAAGCTTAGTTCAGCTCTTTACACCGGGAAAGGGAAAGCTTAGTGCAGCTCTTTACAGAGGGAAAGGGCAAGATTAGTGCAGCTCTTTACAGGAAACGAACAATCTTAGTAGCTCTGTACACACCGGAAAGGGCAAGCTTAGTGCAGCTCTTTACACCGGGAAAGGGGAAAGCTTAGTGCAGCTCTTTACAGAGGGAAGGGAAAGCTTAGTGCAGCTCTTTACAGAGGGAAAGGGAAAGCTTAGTGCAGCTCTTTACAGAGGGAAAGGGAAAGCTTAGTGCAGCTCTTTACAGAGGGAAAGGGCAAGCTTAGTGCAGCTCCTTACAGAGGGAAAGGGCAAACTTGGTGCAGCTCTTTACAGAGGGAAAGGGAAAGCTTAGTGCAGCTCTTCACACCGGGAAAGGGCAAGCTTAGTGCAGCTCTTTACAGAGGGAAGGCTTAGTGCAGCTCTTTACAGAGGGAAAGGGCAAGCTTAGTGCAGCTCTTTACAGAGGGAAAGGGCAAGCTTAGTGCGAGCTTTTACGAGGGAAAGGGCAAGCTTTAGTGCAGCTCTTTACAGAGGGAAGGCTTAGTGCAGCTCTTTACAGAGGGGAAAGGGAAAGCTTAGTGCAGCTCTTTACAGAGGGAAAGGGAAGTTAGTGCAGCTCTTTACAGAGGGAAAGGGAAGGTTTAGTGCAGCTCTTTACAGAGGGAAAGGAAGCTTAGTGCAGCTCTTTACAGAGGGAAAGGGCAAGCTTAGTGACAGCTCTTTTACAGGGGAAAGGGCAAGCTTAGTGCAGCTCTTTACAGAGGAAAGGGAGGCGAAAGGAAGGCTTAGTGCAGCTCTTTACAGAGGGAAAGGGAAAGCTTAGTGCATCTCTTTACAGAGGGAAAGGGAAAGCTTAGTGCAGCTCTTTACAGAGGGAAAGGGAAGGCTTAGTGCAGCTCTTTACAGAGGGAAAGGGAAAGCTTAGTGCAGCTCTTTACAGAGGGAAAGGGCAAGCTTAGTGCAGCTCTTTACAGAGGGAAAGGGCAAGGCTTAGTGCAGCTCTTTACAGAGGGAAAGGGCAAGCTTTTGCGCTCTTTACAGAGGGAAAGGGAAGCTTGTGAGCTCTTTACAGAGGGAAAAGCTTAGTGCAGCTCTTTACAGAGGGAAAGGAAGCTTAGTGCAGCTCTTTACAGAGGGAAAGGAAAGCTTAGTGCAGCTCTTTACAGAGGGAAAGGGAAAGCTTAGTGCAGCTCTTTACAGAGGGAGGGAAGGGAAGGCTTAGTGCAGCTCTTTACAGAGGGAAAGGGAAGGCGGAAGGGCAGCTAGTGCAGCTCTTTACAGAGGGAAAGGGAAAGCTTAGTGCAGCTCTTTACAGAGGGAAAGGGAAAGCTTAGTGCAGCTCTTTACAGAGGGAAAGGGGCAAGCTTAGTGCAGCTCTTTACAGAGGGAAAGGGAAAGCTTAGTGCAGCTCTTTACAGAGGGAAAGGGAAAGCTTAGGGCAGCTCTTTACAGAGGGAAAGGGAAAGCTTAGTGCAGCTCTTTACAGAGGGAAAGGGAAGGCGAAAGGGAAGGCTTAGTGCAGCTCTTTACAGAGGGAAGGGCAAGCTTAGTGCAGCTCTTTACAGAGGGAAAGGGAAAGCTTAGTGCAGCTCTTACAGAGGGAAAGGGAAAGCTTAGTCAGCTCTTACAGAGGGAAAGGGCAAGCTAGTGCAGCTCTTTACAGAGGGAAGGCTTAGTGCAGCTCTTTACAGAGGGAAAGGGCAAGCTTAGTGCAGCTCTTTACAGAGGGAAAGGGCAAGCTTAGTGCAGCTCTTAACAGAGGGAAAGGGCAAGCTTAGTGCAGCTCTTAACAGAGGGAAAGGGCAAGCTTAGTGCAGCTCTTTACAGAGGGAAGGCTTAGTGCAGCTTTCACAAGGGAAAGGGCAAAGCTTAGTGCAGCTCTTTACGAGAGGGAAGGCTTAGTGCAGCTTTACAGAGGGAAAAAGCTAGTGAGCTCTTTACAGAGGGAAAGGGAAAGCTTAGTGCAGCTCTTTACGAGGGAAGGAAGGCGAAAGGGAAGGCTGTAGGCAGCTCTTTCAGAGGGAAAGGGAAAGCTATAGTGCAGCCTTTACAGAGGGAAAGGGAAAGCTTAGTGCAGCTCTTTACAGAGGGAAAGGGAAAGCTTAGTGCAGCTCTTTACAGAGGGAAGGAAAGCTTAGTGCAGCTCTTTACAGAGGGAAAGGGCAAGCTTAGTGCAGCTCTTTACAGAGGGAAAGGGAAAGCTTAGTGCAGCTCTTTACAGAGGGAAAGGGCAAGCTTAGTGCAGCTCTTTACAGAGGGAAAGGGCAAGCTTAGTGCAGCTCTTTACAGAGGGAAAGGGCAAGCTTAGTGCAGCTCTTTACAGAGGGAAAGGGCAAGCTTAGTGCAGCTCTTACAGAGGGAAAGGGCAAGCTTAGTGCAGCTCTTTACGAGGGAAGGGAAGCTTAGTGCAGCTCTTCACACGGGGCAAGGGAAGCTAGTAGCTTTACAGAGGGAAAGGGAAGCTTAGTGAGCTCTTTACAGAGGGAAGGGAAGGCTTAGTGCAGCTCTTTACAGAGGAAAGGGCAAGCTTAGTGCAGCTCTTTACAGAGGGAAAGGGAAAGCTTAGTGCAGCTCTTTACAGAGGGAAAGGGAAGGCGAAAGGGAAAGCTTAGTGCAGCTCTTTACAGAGGGAAAGGGAAGGCTTAGTGCAGCTCTTTACAGAGGGAAAGGGCAAGCTTAGTGCAGCTCTTTACAGAGGAAAGGGAAGGCGAAAGGGAAAGCTTAGTGCAGCTCTTTACAGAGGGAAAGGAAGGCTTAGTGCAGCTCTTTACAGAGGGAAAGGGAAGCTTAGTGCAGCTCTTTACAGAGGAAAGGGAAGGCGAAAGGAAGTTAGTGCAGCTCTTTACAGAGGGAAAGGGAAAGGCTTAGTGCAGCTCTTTACAGAGGAAAGGGCAAGCTTAGTGCAGCTCTTTACAAGGGAAGGGGAAGGGCGAAAGGGAGCAAGCTTAGTGCAGCTCTTTACAGAGGAAGGGCAAGCTTAGTGCAGCTTTTACAGAGGGAAAGGGAGAGGCGAAAGGGAAAGCTTAGTGCAGCTCTTTACAGAGGGAAAGGCAAGCTTAGTGCATCTTTACAGAGGGAAAGGGAAGCTTAGTGCAGCTCTTACAGAGGGAAAGGGCAAGCTTAGTGCAGCTCTTTACAGAGGAAAGGGCAAGCTAGTGCAGCTCTTAAGCGGGGAAAGGCAAGCTTAGTGCAGCTCTTTACAGAGGGAAAGGGAAGCTTAGTGCAGCTCTTTACAGAGGGAAAGGGCAAGCTTAGTGCAGCTCTTTACAGAGGGAAGGCTTAGTGCAGCTCTTTACAGAGGGAAGGGAAGCTTAGTGCAGCTCTTTACAGAGGGAAAGGGCAAGCTTAGTGCAGCTCTTTACAGAGGGAAGGCTTAGTGCAGCTCTTTACAGAGGGAAAGGGCAAGCTTAGTGCAGCTCTTTACAGAGGGAAAGGGCAAGCTTAGTGCAGCTCTTACGAGGGAAGGAAAAGCTTAGTGCAGCTCTTCACACCAGGGAAAGGGCAAGCTGTAGTGCAGCTCTTTAAAGAGGGAAGGCTTAGTAAGCGCTCTTTACAGAGGGAAAGGAAAGCTTAGTGCAGCTCTTTACAGAGGGAAAGGGCAGCTTAGTGCAGCTCTTTACAGAGGGAAGGGCAAGCTTAAGTGCAGCTTACAGGGAAAGTGGGAAGCTTAGTGCAGCTCTTTACAGAGGGAAGGGAAAGCTTAGTGCAGCTCTTACACGGGAAAGGGAAAGCTTAGTGCAGCTCTTTACAGAGGGAAAGGGAAAGCTTAGTGCAGCTCTTTACAGGGGAAAGGGAAGGTGAAAGGGAAGTAGTGGCAGCTACTTTACAGAGGGAAAGGGCAAGCTAGTGCAGTCTTTACAGAAGGAAAGGGCAAGCTTAGTGCAGCTCTTTACAGAGGGAAAGGGAAGCTTAGGGCAGCTCTTTACAGAGGGAAAGGGCAAGACTTAGTGCAGTCTCTTTACAGAGGGAAAGGGAAAGCTTAGTGCAGCTCTTCACACCGGGATAAGGGGCAAGCTTTAGTGCAGGCTCTTTACAGAGGGAAGAAAAGGGCAAAGGGGCTTAGTGAAGCTCTTTACGAGGGAAAGAGGGAAAGGAAAGCTTAGTGCAGCTCTTTCAGAGGGAAAGGGCAAGCTTAGTGCAGACTCTTACAGAGGGAAAGGGCAAAGCTAGTGCAGCTATTAAAGAGTGTAAAGAGCTGCACTAAGCTTTCCCTTTCCCGGTGTAAAGAGCTGAATTAAGCTTTCCCTTTCCTGGTGTAAAGAGCTGCACTAAGCTTGCCCTTTCCCGGTGTAAAGAGCTGCACTAAGCTAGCCCTTTTCTGGTGTAAAGAGCTGCACTAAGCTTTCCCTTTCCTGGTGTAAAGAGCTGCACTAAGTTTTTCAATTTATCACACGTCACTTTCAGCAGACTGGTCACTTCAAGGTCATTGCAAGAAAGCAGATTTCACTGATGACAAAGAAATCACTTTATTTGCCTTTCCTGTCTTCCTGTATTCCACACAAGTTTCTTATATAATGCTATTCATATGGAAATCTGCTTGGCTCTGATAGGTGGTTTTGAGTTACGCCCTTTCACAGACTGCTCTCTTAAGGCCACAGTCTTTCTAGAAGAGCAGCAGTTAGCGAAAATAACAGCTTGTCTCGTCCTGAGTCCATTAGGTAAGAGCTGCACAATATTTAACACTTTTCCTGTAATACATGTTCTGTTATTTGTTTGTAAAAGGGAATTTTGTCCCTCTGTACTTTACAGATTTTAACCATCTGTTTTAGCTATGCTGTGAACAAACAATAGGAGAGGGAGAGAGAGACTTAATGCAGCATTACGGTAAGCAGTAGGAGCCAGGAGGCAGCTGAAGTGTTAGTGAGGGGGTGTATCAGTGCAACTTGCTGAGCAAGGAAGATGATACGTTACAGAACAACATGCAGACGGATTAACTAAAGGCCACAAGAGCATTGAAAGTGATTATTTAATATTGCAGTTGTGACTCAGGAAAAATATAATTTTTTTAAATTTTACCCCAGCGTGACTTTAACAATTCAAGCAAAAGGGCTGCAAGTGGCAATATTACTTTCCCCCCCCAGAGGTTGCATGCGTTACTTTTTCAAAATGCATGCATTCCTTGAAATAAAATGTATAATAAGAAAGTTAGAAATATTATTTCTACTTTCCTGGATGGCGAGCTGTCCAAATATTGCTTGTGTGACATATGAATGCCAACTCATCGATGCCTTCAGTGCGCCCACCGTATGACTACAATTACAGGAGATAGTCACACTGAAAAAACAAGTGTAACCCCTTTTAGAGCTAACCACAACAGATCAGAAATGTAATTAGTTTCAGAAAAAAATATTTTTGGGGGATTGGTGCTTCTAACACAGCAAATCATGTGAAAGTCACATACTCAGATGGTCAGAACAGACAAAGAAGTGTAATTTTACACTCCTATAAATTAATATCCAGAGAAGCTAGAGACATCATCCTAGGCTTGTTGGAAATGTATGAGATCACTCTTTTAAATAGAGGTCACTTGTATGGAGACCACAGTTACTCATGATGGGATTGATGGGAGTGTTGGAATGGAAATGGCAAATTATTTCAATTATTATTTGTTATATTTTACTTCTGCACAGTTTACTAAAATACTAACAACACTATGTGATAGGGTCATCCCTGGGTGTAAAATGCAAGGTCGCCATGTGAACTCAACTTAAAGGAAACAAATTTACTGAAGCTCCCCAGTCCTAACAGTATTTTCTGTATGGCATATATCAGGGACAGGCAACCAGTATCTCTCCAGATGTTTGAAAACTACGACTCCCACCATTTCCTGATTAGAGCGCTTGTAAAGGAATGCTGGGAGTTGTAGTTTTCAAACATCTCGAGATCTACAGCCTTTCCCTGGCATAGATGAATGCATATATTTAACCCAAAAATGACTGCTAACTCACAAATCTGAATATTACAGCTCTCTGGGTAAATTCCATTTTGGAGTTTAACCTTTTGACACTTTTACATAATCGGTAGTAAAATCGCTTTTGGATGAGCCCATCTCTAAGCCACAGCTATACAGCACAAGCATAGATCTACACAACAACTATACTGGCTGATAACTGCAAAGGTTTTGCTTACTAAGGATGACTTGCGCTTTTTAATTTTCTAGTATTTGATTATGGAAAACAGATTAGCAGGGATCATGGATTATAAACCATGGGTAGTGTTTAATAGGAATTAGTATAGTATAGTATAGTATTTGAGGTTGAATAAAGACATATGTTTATCCAGTCCAACCCATCTAGCAATATCCTCATTTCCTGCCTAACGGTTGATCCAGAGGAAGGTAAAAACACCCACCAAATTTATGAAAATATTCCTTCCGGACTCCAAGTGGCATCGGAATTTCCCTGGATCAACTCTACTTTATGTATCAATACCAGTTAACTTGCAACATTCCTTGTTTGCAAGAAACCATCCAGCTTTTTTTTTTTGAAATGACCAATGAACCTGCCATAACAACGTCCACTGGAAGACAGTTCCATAGCTTTACCGTTCTCACAATGAAAAAACCCTTTCCGAACTTGAAGCCTAAACCTTTTTATTTCAAGTTTAAGTGAGTCCGCGTGTCCTCTGACATGTTCTATTGGTGAACAATGCCCCAGATAGTTTATTGTATGGCCCGTAATGTATTTATACACAGTAATCATATCCCCACGCAAGTGCCCTTTTCTCCAGTGTACATAATTGAACTTCCAGTCCTCTATATTCAGCTCCCCCAATCCCCTTATTAATTTAGTTGCCCTTCTCTGAACCCTTCCATTTCAAAGATGTCTTTTTGTACAACAGGATTCCAAAATGACACTGCATATTCAAATGACGCCTTACCAAGCTTGTGTAAAGAGGGAGGATTACATTTCCTCCCTTGATCCATACCTCTTTATACAAGACAAGACCTGTGCGCTGGCTGTTGGCGCTGGCACTGCTTGCTGCCTTTAAAACCACCAAAGCTCCAAGATCCCTTTCCAACAGGGATTTACTTAACACAGAGCCATTTATAATATAAGCAGCACAAGGATTTTTAAGTCCAAAATGCATCACCTTACATTTTATCAACATGAATCTCATCTGCACTTAGGAGCCCAATGTGATAATCTAGATCCCCCTGCAATGATTGCACCTCTCTGAAGTTTTAATGGTCCACAAAGTTTTGTGTCCTCAGCAAACACAGAAACCTTGCCGACAATACCCACTTCCAAATCATTATAAATAGATTAAATAAAAGTGGCCCCACACACGAACCCTGGGCACCCCATTAGCACTTTAGTCCATAATGATGAAGCCCCATTTACAACTACTCTTTGCATCCTATTCATTAACCAATTTTCTATCCATTTACAAATGTGACTCCCAGACCAACAGACCTTAGCTTATACATTAGCGCCTTGGGGGACTATATCAAAAGCCTTTGCAAAATCTAAGTAAACTACATCACTGCTATGCCAGAGTCTAAATTTCTAATTACTTTCTCATAAAAGCCAAGCAAGTTAGTTTGACAAGATCTAGTCCTCCTAAATCCATGCTGGTTACTAATTATAATGTCGAATGTCAGTCCTGAAACATACTCTAGAACATGTTCCCTTATTAAACTTCCAGGATCTTCCCCACCACTGAAGTTAAACAGGCCTGTAATTACCTGGCGTGAAGACTACCCTTTTTGAATATATCATTGCGAATGGGTTAACCGGCATTCCAATTTTCAATGCCAGGCTGTTGCTCCTTCAGTGTTTAAGATTTTACAGGAGATTCAATAAAAAGTTCTTTAAGGAGATTCATAAAGTTCTTATCGTTTAAAAGGGGCTAGTTTTGGCCCCAACCAATCAAATGTATGCTTTCCAAATGTTAAAAATAAGATCCTATTGGTGTAAGGCAAATTACACCATTTACACGATAATGATTTTATTAGATCTCCCTGTTAAGTCGTTAAAATGGGTGCTTAATTTTGCCCCCAAACCAGATCGATCTTATTTAACACTTGAAAGCTAATATCTGTTTTGTTGTTGGTGAAAATTGCACCATTTTATCCAATAAGAATTGTTTAATACCCGTTAGTCCTTTAAGGGCTCTATAAAATAGAGTTATCGTATGAATAATGGCCGCTATGGCGAATACTGACCGTTTGTGTCGATGCGACCGTTTTCTACGATAGCGTTCCTACATTTGACGATATTCGTAATCCCAATGGCGAATCGTAAAATTGCGATCGCGCATCACTAAATAGTGATCGCTATTTTTTCTGATAACAATAGCAATTTTTTAATAATCAGGGCCCTAATGAGCCACTATTGGCTTGGTTTCTGGTGAATATGTGTGAGTCTCGTCTTTGCCCCTGTTGCTAAGTTGGCACAAAGGGATAACAGGTTTAGGCTGGGTACAGACGAACAGACTTTTGTGCTTGATCAGCTAGCAGTCAAATGGAGGTCGGGGTCGCGGAAGGTGGAACCACAGTTGAATCGGCCGTGATTTACCAGCTTCCCCAACGCCTTTTCATCAGATCTAAAACAACAAAAGACAGGATAGTACATCATGTCACCTCTCAGATGCAAAGTTTTGTTATTTATTATATAATTAAGACCAACGCATGCTGGTAAATAACATCCTCAAAATCAGCATCATGTACTATATAAGTGCCAAGTGCCTCAAAAGTTAAAACATGTTTAAAGTGCTAAATTTGTATAAACCCAATACTCAATAAACGCATTATGATAGTCTTTATGGAGGGCTCTGCAGGGTATATTAAAATAGCTTTAAATATTTACAACTAGTATTTTAACTATAAGGCCTCATAAATAAAGGATCAAAAACTCTATTATCTAGAAGGTAGTAGGAGAACAGTATAGTGTACTAAAAAACAAATTCCCCCTTCATATCTATGCAACACCTCCATATTCTTGTCCTATATAAACAGAATAGACCTACCCACGAGTGCAGACTCATTAAACCTTGGGGAGGGAAAAACAAAAAAAAGTTTATTGCTGTCCCCTCAGATACAACTTAATGCACATGCCAAAGGTAACTCAAGGCATATACTTATGGTTGTGTAACGAGAGATCCATAGCACATATATCTACCTACACTCCTAGTCTCCGCTCACAACAGGAAGGCCTTGTGGTCACAAATGTCATTCGCATTATCTCCTCGCCCTTAACTCAACCACTTTTCCTTAGCAGTAAGCGGTAAGCATTTAATTCTGTTGCAGATAAGGTGAACCTTCATCAGATCTGGCAAACAGGCGACTGAGAGCTCGAGACCGGTGTCACGCACACCCATCAAGTATATTTGTGGCCCACCAAACTGAATCGAGTAGTCACTATCGTTCACCCAGAATATCTATGGTTTGGTACCCAGCCTAAGGACTGAAAAAGCGTGTATCGGCTCTCGTACATTGCTTCGTAATATTTGGCTAACAGTTTATTTTTAACTGACAGACTTTGAGTAGTAAGCAGTAATGGAGATAATGAATGGATCACCACAAATGAAAAACTTATTCTTATCAATATAAACAACTTCACGGGTGGGGGAAAAAAATTAACAGTTAAAGCAGAATTGTGGAAAAGGACCTTTTAAAGGTAATAACAAAGTAGTGAGAACAATCTGTGTATGCTAGTCTGCAGAGGGAACGGGGAGGGGGATGCTATAAATATCAGTTTAATGACAAACAGTTAATAGTGCATACAGTAACATCATTTCTTAGCAAATTAATCAGATTATACAGGCTTAAAGGGCTTGTCCCCCCCAAAACTATAACCCTCCCCCCATACTCCTGGCCCCACCCATGTCAGTGTATGTTTAACTACCTTCCGTCACATCCAAACTCCATCTGGTTCCTCCTGTAGTCCCCCCGCCAAAGTCACAAAACTGACCACCAGGGAGGCTAGCCAGGCTCTGGCCTGCTACCATGTCCTCCCCGGGTTTCTGCCATGCTTGCTTGCAGCCCTTCTTCTCCTTCTCCTCCCTCCCCCTCCCCTCCTCCCGTTCTGCTATCCCTCCCCCTAGCGTTAATCCCCCTTTAACACAGCTTCCCCCATGTCCCCCGCCCCAACGCATAACTTTTTATTTTTAGACAGCTCCCCAATGTTTTACTTACCTCTCCGCTTTCTACGTGCGGAAGTGAGCTGGTGCCGCAGGCCCGCGTCCGCTCCCAATCACAGACGCGTCTGCGTCCCGCCCCCCTTCATTCTCTTTCCTCGAAGCGAGGGCCGGGAGCGCGCGACAGGAAAGAGGGAGGTAGTAATTTTGGTGCTTTCTTGAAATAAAATGTAGCGCGTTGGGGTCTGGGGACCAGGGGAACAAATATCAAATATTAATTTTTAGGAAGTGGACATGCCTTAATTCTCCTTTACGTTGCGTATTATTTGTGACTCCTTTTTATAAACAAAGAATAAAGTATGTATTTATCTGTTGTATTCATTAGATCAACTGGACTTGAAATGTATTCTATAGACGTTTCGCTAGTCATCCGACTGGCTTTCTCAATCTGCGTTGTACAAAGAATCTGTGGCAATTATGTACCCTGGAAATTCGACAATTAAGCATACACGCCTGTGTATAAGGGTGTGATTGGATAGTGACTGTTCCATATTTTCTCACAGTGAAGAACCTCTTTGTCCATGAACGCCAGTTCTGCTGGGCACGTGATCTGACTATTAATCGTAGTCCTTGCACAACACTTTAGTTACGCCTTAACATACGCCACCCAAAAACCACTCTTTGACTCCGCACTGACTATGCACACCCTGTCCTGGCAGCTAAATGGTTATACACTACACATTCACTCGATCAACTAACTGGTTAATTAGCATTAGTTCCTTCACACAGCGCATACCAGATTTAATTACCTTTACACTTCAAAATTTCATTCAACAACCACATATAAACTTATCCAGAGTCTAAATGAGTTCTTTTACAGCATCAAAGACAAAACATATTCAATTTTAGATTTGATATTCCAAAAGGTGGACATCATATAATACAAAAATAAAAGAAATGGCTTTTTATAAAAAAAAATGACATAATCATACGGGTACAACAGTTATATAACAATAAAAGGATAAAAATATGCACGACCCTGCCCTCACTAAAGAGTCTGATCCCGGTGCAGGAAAACATTGGTCCATACACACGGTTGTTAGCATGTCCCCCCCCCCCCTCAGCATGAACAAAGTTATGGGCTTACAAGCGTTTATTTTAACCATGTCATGAACCAACCCCACCCCATCCTATGGGCTTACAGGAGGTGGGAGGGCTAGGACTGTCCAGAATTACGACTAGCCAAAGCATTCATTCCCCCCTCATTAGGCAATTCCATAAAATGTAGATATTTACATTGTACTGGATATTGACCACATATTCCCTCTCCATATTAATTATCAATCCTCCAATACCAAACATGACCTGTGTGTGTATCCATATTTCCCAGATATATAATAACTCGCCTTGGCAGGGAATAAGGGCTCCATGTTGATATTCAATTTGTCTGGGCCTAAATTTGCCCTTCACAAGTATATATGTGGATTCTGTCTATCTATTCCATACCCGAAATATATTAATTTTTAACATGTATGACGTTCCTTAAAATAGAACCTCTTATGACCCACCAGACCCCTACTGAAAAGAATCCAATACAACAATGTTCGGCCCCCACATTGTCTGAAAAGAAGATCTTGTGTTCCATGCTTTAATCATTAATAAACACTAGGACTGTTCTCCAGGGTGAATTGTATTTTTTTGTTTCCTATTGCAAGAACTATAACCATAGTTAACCCATTCTTGCATCACTACAAAACACCTTTCCTGACACTTGTCTCTTTCCCTCTGTAAGACTGCACTACCTTTCCCTTTCCCTCTGTAAGAGCTGCACTAAGCTTTCCCTTCCCTCTGTAAAAGCTGTCACTAAGCTTTTCCCTTTCCATGGCAAGTGCGGATTTTCAAGATGGGGATTCCTAATGGTTACCACTAAACAAGCAAGCAAAGTGAGGTTAATCTCCACCAAACCATTCATGTGTTTCTATTCTATATGGATCTATCATAATATTATATATATTCCTCTATTGCCATATTTATTATACCGTTGGCCATCCATACACAATTCCCTTTCTTTTCTGCAAAATAATAACTAGCGTGTTGGGGTTGGGGGATGGATCCCACACTACGAAAAGGGATTTATTGCTTGGGAGAGGGATAGCAAACGGGAGGGAAGGGAGGGCTGCAGGCGCATGGCATAATGTCTCTTCCCGGAGGAGAGACAGGAGGCAGAGTCCGCATGGACTTGTCAGGCTCCTGGGTGGCCATGTTTTGGGACTTTGGAGGGACAATTAAAGGAGAACCATTTGGCCCGGATTAATGGTAAAGATTTTCTACACCACACAGTGAGGCCGAGTAGTGGGTTACATTATAGTTTTTGGGGGTTGGCGATCGCAAAATCCCATTCATTTTGCGATCGATGTCGTCTGAATGTAAGATCGGGAGAGTGGTTTCGGCAGGATCGAAGGAACTCGGGGCGTCCTCTGGTCGGTAAGTGAAAATCTTATAGATTATAGGCACCTTAAGTAACCCATCACCTTAAGCAGCTGTTGGGTTATATTGAGACAGTTTTTTGTACAATTATGATTGTTTATGGTGGCTGTCAATCACAGGCAGACTGGATACTTTTTGAAACATACAATGCTGCTTCTCACTCACATTCAATTGACACATGTCACAATCTATTTACAGTTCTATGTAGCAGTCTATGGAAACCAGGAGAGGTAGAATTGCAGACGCCTGACTAACAGAAAGGGGATTTCCAGGTCACCAGGATCCCCCCCCCACCACTACACACGCCCCTAATCTTGCCTTTCCCTCTGTAAAGAGTATGCACTAAGCTTTCCACCTTTCCCTCTGTAAAGAGCTGCACTAGCTTGCCTTTCCTCTGTAAAAGCTCGCACTACTGCTTGCCCTTTCCCTCTGTAAAGACTGCGCACTACGCCTTCCCTCTGTAAAGAGCTGCACTAAAGCTTTGCCCTTTCCCGTGTAGAGCTGCACTAAGCTTCCCCTTCCCTCTGTAAAGAGCTGCACTAAGCTTGCCCTTTCCCTCTGTAAAGAGCTGCACTAAGCCTTCCCTCTGTAAAGAGCTGCACTAAGCCTTCCCTCTGTAAAGAGCTGCACTAAGCTTGCCCTTTCCCTCTGTTAAGAGCTGCACTAAGCTTGCCCTTTCCCTCGTAGAAGCTGCCTACAGCTTGCCTTTCCCTCTGTAAAAGAGCTGCACTAAGCTTTCCCTTTCCTCTGTAAAGAGCTGCACTACTTTCTCCTTTCCCTTCCCTTTCCCTCTGTAAAGAGCTGCACTAAGCTTTCCCTTTCCTCTGTAAAGAGCTGCACTAAGCTTGCCCTTTCCCGGTGTGAAGAGCTGCACTAAGCTTTCCCCTTCCCTCTGTAAAGAGCTGCACTAAGCTTGCCCTTTCCCTCTGTTAAGAGCTGCACTAAGCTTGCCCTTTCCCTCTGTAAAGAGCTGCACTAAGCTTGCCCTTTCCTTCTGTAAGAGCTGCACTAAGCTTGCCCTTTCCCTCTGTAAGAGCTGCACTAAGCTTTCCCTTTCACCTTCCTATCTCCCTTCCCTTTCCCTTCTTACACGTAAAGAGCCTGCACTAAGACTTTCCCCTTTTCCCTCTGTAAGAGCTGCCTAACTGCCTTCCCCGTAAGAGCTGCCTAAAGCTTTTCCCTTCCCTTGTAAGAGCGCACTAGCTTCCCTTCCCTCGTTAAGAGCTGCACTAAGCTTGCCCTTTCCCTCTGTAAGAGCTCACTAAGCTTGCCCTTTCCCTCTGTAAAGAGCTGCACTAAACTTGCCCTTTCCCTCTGTAAAGAGCTGCACTATGCCTTCCTCGTGTAAAGAGCTGCACTAAGCTTGCCCATTCCCTGTATAGAGCTCACTACGGTTTCCCTTCCCTCTGTAAAGGAGCTGCACTAAGCTTGCCCTTTCCTCTGATAAGAGCTGCACAAAGCCTTTCCCTCTGTAAAGAGCTGCACTAACCTTCCTCTCTTAAGAGCTGCACTAAGCTTGCCCTTTCCCTCTGTAAGAGCTGTCACTAAGCCTTCCCTCTGTAAAGAGCTGCACTAATCCTTCCCCCTGTAAAGAGCTGCACTAAGCTTGCCCTTTCCCTCTGTAAAGAGCTGCACTAAGCTTGCCCTTCCCCTGTAAGAGCTGCACTAAGCCTTCCCTTTCCCTCTGTTAGAGCTGCACTAAGCTTGCCTTTCCCTGTTAAGAGCTGCCCTAAGCTTGCCCCTTTCCTCTCTCTGTTAAGAGACTGCACTAAGCTTTCCCTTTCCCTCTGTAAAGAGCGCACTAAGCTTTGCCTTTTCCCTCTGTAAAGAGCTGCAACTAAGCTTCTTTCGCCTTCCCTTTCCTGTAAAGAGCTGGCACTAAGCTTGCCCTTTCCCTCTGTAAAGAGTGCACTAAGCTTCCTTTCGCCTTCCCTTTCCCTGTAAGAGCTGCACTAAGCTTGCCCTTCCTCTGTAAGAGAGCTGCACCTAAGCTTCCGTTCCCTCGTAAGAGCTGCACTAAGCTTCTTGCCTTCCCTTTCCCCTCTGTAAAGAGCTGCACTAAGCTTTCCTTTCCCTCTGTAAAGAGCTGCAACTAGCCTTCTTCCTTTCCCTTGTAAAGAGCTGCACTAAGCTTTCCCTTTCGCCTCCTCCTCTGTAAAAGCTGCACTAATCTTGGCCCTTTCCCTCGTGTAAAGAGCTGCAACAGCATTCCCCTTTCCCTCTGTAAAGAGCTGCACTACTGCCTTTCCCTTGTCGTTCGCCTTCCCTTTCCCTCTGTAAAGAGCTGCACTAACTTTCCCTTCCTCTGTAAAGAGCTGCACTAAGCTTGCCCTTTCTCTCTGTAAAGAGCTGCACTAAGCCTTCCCTTTTCCCTCTGTAAAGAGCTGCACTAAGCTTTCCCTTTCCCTCTGTTAAAGAGCTGCACTAAGCTTGCCCTTTTCCCGGTGTGAAAGCTGGCACTAAGCTTCCCCTTCCCTCTGTAAAGAGTCTGCACTAAGCTGCCCTTTCCCTCTGTAAGAGTCTGCCACTCAGCTTGCCCTTGCTGCCTCCCTTTAATTTATATTTTTTCTGTAAAGCGCTTGAACCAACTGCTTTTTGCCCTTTTCACCTTATAATGATCAGTAAGAGCTTTTTTTCCCTTTAAATCCTTTCCACTTATAGTCTATCATCCTTTGCCCTTTTCATTTCTGTATTATAAGCTTTTTCCCTCTAAATACTTTTTGAAGCTCCTTCTTCTTTAATTTAAGAAGCTTGCTCCTACGTTCTTCCTTAGATTCTATTCGCTTACTAATTTCTGCTTCTTTTTGCCCTTTTTTTGAATTTACCCTTGGGTGTAGCTCTTTTACTATTATGAGAGTTGCTACCCTCAAAGCTAGCTTGGCATACTTTTACCTTTCATATAATTTTTTGTCTTTATGATGTTTGACATAGTTTTTTAGCTCAACTTTTCTGTTTACTTCAGCTTTTTCACTTAGTAGCCTTTCCTTGTAATGCATAATTCAACTCACTAAGTCCGTCTTCCCTCTTAGTAATTTTTTTTAATAGTTCCCTAAAGATCTCCCTCCCTCCTCCTGTAAAGAGCCTGCCTAAAGCTGCCCTTTCCCTGTAAAGAGCTGCACTAAGCCTTGCCCTTTCCCTCTGTAAGAGCTGCACTAAGCTTTCCCTTTCCTCTGTAAGAGCTGCACTAAGCTTTCCCTTTCCCTCTGTAAAGAGCTGCACTAAGCTTGCCCTTTCCTTCTCCATCTTGTAAAGAGACTGCAACTAAGCTTTCCCTTTCCTCTGTAAGAGCTGCACTAAGCTTTCCTCCCGTTCCCTCTGTAAAGAGCTGCACCTAAGCTTCCCTTTCCCTCTGTAAAGAGCTGCACTAAGCTTCCCTTTCCCTCTGTAAGAGCTGCACTAAGCCTTCCCTTTTTCGCCTTCCTTTCCCTCTGAAAGAGCTGCACTAGCTTTTCCCTTTCTCCCTCTGTAAAGAGCTGCACTAAGCTTTCCCTTTCCCTCTGTAAAGAGCTGCACTAGCCTTCCTCTGTAAGAGCTGCACTAAGCTTGCCCTTTCCCGTGTGAAGAGCGCCTAGCTTTCCCTTCCTCTGTAAAGGCTGCACTAGCTTGTCCCTTCCCCTCTTTAAAGCTGCACTAAGCTTGCCCTTTTCCCTTTAAGAGCTGCACTAAGCTTGCCCTTTCCCTCTGTAAAGGCTGCACTAGCTTCCCTTTCCCTCTGTAAAGTGAGCTGCACTAAGCTTTCCCTTTTCCCTCTGTAAAGAGCTGCACTGAGCTTGCCTTTCCCTCTGTAAAGAGCTGTACTAAGCTTTCCCTTTCCCTCTGTAAAAGCTGCACTAAGCTTTCCCTTTCCCTCTGTAAGAGCTGCACTAAGCTTGCCCTTTCCCTCTGTAAAGAGCTGCACTAACCTCCCTTTCCCTTCCCTTTCCCTCTGTAAAGAGCTGCACTAGCTTTCCTCCCTTTCCCTCTGTAAAGAGCTGCACTAAGCTTTCCTTCCCTTCCCTCTGTAAAGAGCGCACTAAGCTTTCCCTTTCCCTCTGTAAAGAGCTGCACTAAGCTTGCCCTTTCCCTCTGTAAAGAGCTGCACTAGCTTTCCCTTTCTCCCTCTGTAAGAGCTGCACTAAGCTTCCTTTCCCTCTGTAAAGAGCTGCACTTACCTTCCCTTTGCCTTCCCTTTCCCTCTGTAAAGAGCTGCACTAAGCCTTCCCTTTCCTCTGTAAAGACTGCACTAAAGCTTCCTTTCCCTCTGTAAAGACTGCACTAAGCTTTCCTTTCCCTCTGTAAAGAGCTGCCTAACTTCCTTTTCCCTCTGTAAAGAGCTGCACTAAGCTTTCCCTCTGTAAAGACTGCACTAACTGCCTTCCTCTGTAAGAGCTGCACTAAGCTTGCCCTTTCCCTCTGTAAGAGCTGCACTAAGCTTGCCCTTTCCCTCTGTAAGAGCTGCACTAACTTGCCCTTTCCCTCTGTAAAGAGGTGCACTAAGCTTCCCTTTCCTCTGTAAGAGCTGCACTAGTAAGCCTTTCCCTTTCCCTCTGTAAAGAGCTGCACTAAGCTTTCCCTTTCCCTCTGTAAAGAGATGCACTAAGCTTTCCCTTTCCCTCTGTAAAGAGCTGCACTAAGCCTTCCCTTTCGCCTTCCCTTTCCCTCTGTAAAGAGCTGCACTAAGCTTGCCCTTTCCCTCTGTAAAGAGCTGCACTAAGCTTGCCCTTTCCCTCTTAAGAGCTCGCAACAAACCTTCCCTTTCCCTCTGTAAAGAGCTGCACTAAACCTTCCCTTTCCCTCTGTAAAGAGCTGCACTAAGCTTGCCCTTTCCCTCTGTAAAGAGCTGCACTAAGCTTTCCCTTTCCCTCTGTAAAGAGCTGCCCTAACCTGTCCCTCTGTAAGAGCTGCACTAAGCTTGTCCCTTTCCCTCTGTAAAGAGCTGCACTAAGCTTGCCTTTCCCTCTGTAAAGAGCTGCACTAAGTGCCCTTTCCTCTGTAAAGAGCTGCACTAAGCCTTCCCTCTGTAAAGAGCTGCACTAAGCTTGCCCTTTCCCGGTGTGAAGAGCTGCACTAAGCTTTCCTTTCCCATCTATAAAGAAGCTGCACCAAGTTGCCCTTTCCCTCTGTAAGGAGCTGCACTAAGCTTGCCCCGTTCCTCTGTAAAGAGCTGCACTAATGCTTCCCTTTCCTCTGTTAAAGAGCTGCACTAAGCTTTCCCTTTCCCCTCTGTAAAGGCTGCAAAGCTTTCCCTTTCAAAACGTGCAGCTTCCTTCGGTGTAAGAGCTTCACTAAGCTGCCCTTTTCCGGTGTAAAGAGATCTGCACTAAGCTTGTTCCTTTCCCTTGTAAAGAGCTGCAACTAACGCTCCTTTCCCCCTGTAAAGAGCTGCACTAAGCTTTTCCCTTTCCCGGTGTAAAGCTTGAACTAAGCTTTCCCTCAGCTGTTCTTTCCGTGTTGTAAAGAGCTGCACTAAGCTTCCTTCCCAGTAAAGAGCTGCACTAAGCTAGCCCTTTTCTGGTGTAAGAGCTGCACTAAGCTTTCCCTTTCCTGGTGTAAAGAGTGCACAAAGTTTTTCAATTTATCACACGTCCACTTTCCAGACTGGGTCACTTCAAGGTCATTGCAAAAGAAAGCAGGATTCACTGATGACAAAGATCACTTTATTGCCTTCCTGTCGTCCTGTTATTCCACACACAGTTTCTTATATGACTATTCATATGTAAATCTGCTTGGCCTCTGATAGGTGGTTTTGAGTTACGCCCTTTCACAGACTGCTCTCTTAAGGCCAAGTCTTTCTTCAGAAGAGCAGCAGTTAGCGAAAAATAACAGCTTTGTTGTCCTGAGTCCATTAGGTAAGAGCTGCACAATATTTAAAAACTTTCCCGTAATACATGTTCTGTTATTTGTTGTAAAAGGGAATTTTGTCCCTCTGTACTTTACAGATTTTAACCATCTGTTTTAGCTATGCTGTGAACAAACAATAGGAGGGAGAGAGAGAGACTTAATGCAGCATTTACTAGTAAGCAGTAGGAGGCCAGGAGGCAGCTGAAGTGTTAGTGAGGGGGTGTATCAGTGCAACTTGACTGGAGCAAGGAGATGATACGTACAGAACACACATGCGACGGATTAACTAAAAGGCACAAGAGCATTGAAGTGATTATTTAATATTGCAGTTGTGACTCAGGAAAAAATAATTTTTTTAAATTTTACCCCAGCGTGACTTTAACATATCAAGCAAAAAGGCTGCAAGTGGCACATATTACTTTTCCCCCCCAGAGGTTGCCTGTTACTTTTTCAAATGCGTGCATTCTTGAAAAAAAATGTATAAAAGAAAGTTAGAAATATATTTCATATTCCTGATGGCGAGCTGTCCAAATATTGCTTGTGTGACATATAATGCCAACTCTCGATGCCTCAGTGCGCCCCACCGTATGACTACAATTACAGGAGATAGTCACACTGAAAAAACAAGTGTAACCCCTTTTTAGAGCTAACCAACAGATCAGAAATGTACTAGTTTTCAAAAAAAATATTTGGGGGGATTGGTGCTTCTAACACAGCAAATCATGTGAAAGTCACATATCAGATGTCAGAACAGACAAAATGTAATTTACACTCCTATAAATTAATATCCAGAGAAGCTAGAGACTCATCCTAGGCTTGTTGGAAATGTATAGATCACTCTTTAAATAGAGGTCACTTGTATGGAGACCACAGTTTACTCATGATGGGATTGATGGGAGTGTTGGAATGGAATGGCAAATTATTTCAATTATTATTGTTATTTTTACTTCTGCACAGTTTACAAAATACTAAACACTATGTGATAGGGTCATCCCTGGGTGTAAAATCAAGGTCGCCATGTGAACTCAACTTAAAGGAAACAAATTTACTGAAGCTCCCCAGTCCTAACAGTATTTTCTATGGCATATATCAGGACAGGCAACCAGTATCTCTCCAGATGTTTGAAACTACACTCCCACCATTTCCTTATTAGAGCGCTTGTAAAGGAATGCTGGGAGTTTGTAGTTTTCAAACATCTCGAGATCTACAGCCTTTCCCTGGCATAGATGAATGCATATATTTAACCCAAAAATGACTGCTAACTCACAAATCTGAATATTACAGCTATCTTGGGATAAATTCCATTTTGGAGTTTAACCTTTTGACACTTTTACATAATCGGTGTATAAAATCGCTTTTGGATGAGCCCATCTCTAAGCCACAGCTATACAGCACAAGCATAGATCTACACAACAACTATACTGGCTGATAACTGCAAAGGTTTTGCTTACTAAGGTGACTTGCGCTTTTTATTTTCTAGTATCTGATTAGGAAAACAGATTGCAGGGATCATGGATTATAAACCATGGGTAGTGTTTATGGAATTAGTATAGTATAGTATGTATTTGAGGTTGAATAAAGACATATGTTTATCCAGTCCAACCCATCTAGCAATTCCTCTTTCCTGCCTAACGGTTATCCAGAGGGTAAAACAACCACAATTTATGAAAATATTCCTTCCGGACTCAAAGTGGCAATCAAGATTTCCCTGGATCAACTCTACTTTATGTATCAATACCAGTACTTGCAACATTCTTGTTTGCAGAAACTCATCCAGCTTTTTTTTAAACTGACCAATGACACCTGCCATAACAACGTCCACTGGAAACAGTTCCATAGCTTTACCGTTCTCACAATGAAAAACCCTTTCCGAACTGAAGACCTAAACCTTTTTTATCAAGTCTTAAGTGATGTCCGCGTGTCCTCTGACATGTTCTATTGGTGAACAATGCCCAATAGTTTCTTGTATGGCCCTTAATGTATTTATACACGTAATCATATCCCCACGCCAAGTGCCCTTTTCTCCAGTGTACATAATTGTAACTTTCCAGTCTCTCTTCATATTCAAACGCTCCCCCAATCCCCTATTATTAGTTGCCCTTCTCTGAACCCTTTCCATTTCAAAGATGTCCTTTTTGTCACAGGATTCCAAAATTGCACTGCATTTCCAAATGACGCCTTACCAATGCTTTGTAAAAGGGAGAATTACATTTCCTCCCTTGAATCCATACCTCTCTTTATACAAGACAATACCATGCTGGCTCTGGCTGTTGCCGCCTGGCACTGCTTGCGCCTTTAAAAACCACAAGCTCCAAGATCCTTTCCAACAGGATTTACTTAACACAGAGCCATTTATATATATAGCAGCACAAGGATTTTTAAGTCCAAAATGCATCACCTTTACATTTTATCAACATTGAATCTCATCTGCCACTTAGCAGCCCAATGTGATAATCTAGATCCCCCGCATATTGCACTCCTCTGAAGTTTTTATATGGCCACAAGTTTTTGGTCCTCAGCAAACACAGAAACCTTGCCGACAATACCCACTTCCAAATCATTAATAAATAGATTAAAAATAAAGTGGCCCCCAACACGAACCCTGTGCACCCCACTTAGCACTTAGTCCATAATGATGAAGCCCATTTACAAACTACTCTTTGCATCCTTTCATTCATTAACCAATTTTCTATCCATTTACAAATGTGACTCCCCAGACCAACAGACCTTAGCTTATACATTAGTCGCCTATGGGGGACTATATCAAAAGCCTTGCAAATCTAAGTAACTACACACTGCTATGCCAGAGTCTAATTCTTTCTAATTACTTTCTCATAAAAGCCAAGCAAGTTAGTTTGACAAGATCTAGTCCTCCTAAATCCATGCTGGTTACTACTTATAATGTCGAATGTGTCCTTGAAACATACTCTAGAACATGTTCCCTTATTAAACTTCTCAGGATCTTCCCCACACCTGAAGTTTAAACAGGCCTGTAATTACCTGGCTGTGAATGACTACCCTTTTTGAATATTGGAAAAACATCAGCCTTTTCCAATCCAGAGGCACCACAAACTGGACATGAGGGAATTAGCAAAAATAAGATACAATGGCCTAGATAAAACTGAACTTAGCTCCCTAAGTACCCGGGGATGTATTTTATCCGGTCCAGGAGATTTTTTAATATCTTTAATCAATTCTGTAATAATTAATGGATAACTGGACCACTAAGTTTGTGAAGAAATAATTTTTTCTTTTTCTTTTAACTTTTTCACAGTAAGTCACAAAACATAGTTGAAGATGTTCAATTCTCTAGCCTCTTTGCCAGAACTTAGTGATCGTTAAACCATAACCTTCAGTACTGTATATATGAACAAGACTGAGCAGTCATAAAAGGAACGGTGCCTGTAGATGTAACATTCACAGTCGTTTGATAGTCAGATCAAATATTTCCTGATAAATTTTCCTGTCGGAAATTTGGAATTTTTTTTCCGTCACACAATCTGATCGTATGACCGAGTTGTTGCCTCTTAAAGCGAATAAGAGCAGTATTTTTCCATCTGAATGACATTTACCTGCCCATTTAGCATTTTCACGGTATATAAATAGATGCTTCCGAAAGGACCAAAATTCTAACTAATAGAGAATGTTAGAGTGTTTGATCCAACACCTGGGTTGATTCAGTTGCTCAGTAGAGATCTGAGCATGTTTGACCCATCCAACAGCCAATCAGTAGAAATTACTGATGGGAACATTCCAAAGTAGTGTGCATTCTGCGAAAAAGGACCGTTCAGAACCTGAAATGTCAGCTCACTAATGTCAACAGCAGGGAATAGGGGTATACATTCAAATGATTTTTTCAAAATGGAAGAGAATATATAGAATAACTAAGTATGCATAATATACACTAAGAATTTTATAAATAATATTTTCCACTGAACTTTCCATTTAAGCTTCATACACACATGCAACTCACAATTTGTATGAGCACCCGTTTCGGCTGACAGTTGTGCCATGTCTGGGCACATTCAGACAAGTCTCGATCGATTCGCCTGGCAGATCATCAACTAGGCCCAACTCCACGTCCCAACAAAGTGCCCATACACTGCAATTGTTGTCCGGAATGGGCGCTCATACACATTGTGCGATCGCACTGTGATTAATCTTAAGATAATATCTTCTATTCCCCTACAGACATGATGCGCAGTAGCTGGGCAGCTGGTCCGTTTTATGGAGATATAAGTGAGGGAGCCCCTCCCCAAACACATGAATCATAAGCAATGTTTCATTGGGAGCCTTGAGCCTTTACACATGTACATTGTCAGTCAAAATGGTCATTATTTACAATCATTTCACTAATATATATTGTAGGGACCAGCTTGGCAGACAGCAGGGATCAGGACACAGAAAGATATAGAAAACACCATATTAGTCTTTTAGGGTAAAACAAAAAGGGAAAAAATATTTATTTAGCCAAATAAAGTCCAGACAATCTTTGCCATTCACAGTTTAAAGGAGAAAATAGTAACACAAAAAAATACTCCGCTGTATCCCTAGTCAAATCTTTGACGTCTTTCTCTTGGCTGCACACCATGGGCCTAATGGCACTCTGCCACCTGCTTGTCTAGGTTCCTCCTAGGTATACGGACCTAGCTCACCCCAGACCATCAGCAGCCACTCTGCTGTACAGGCTCCACCTCTGAGAACATGCACCACATTATTAAACTAAGCCAGGTGGGCAAATTGGGTTCCCACATTCAAAAACTGGCCTGGACTTCAAACAAGGGAATGCAATGACAATGCTTTTACCAATCTATGCTGGTCCTGGATCCCAAAGAATCCGTTGAAAAACAGCTATTTCTAAGCTGCACCAGTTATTACATTGGATCATTTGCCCCAAATCCAGACCTAATCTGTGCAGGAATAGTAAAAGGGCCACAAAGTCCTGCTTAAATATAATATGGATCTCACAATATAAAAACCTAGTGTACCTCACCCAATAATAATACCGCCACTGACCTCTAGATACTTTTTACTAGCAACTGCAGCTAGGTAACATCTTATTGGTTGCTGCAGATTAATATCGCAGGCAAACTTTAGCACCCTATATTAACAAGTTATATTATCTAGTTGCAGCTAATATTTCAGTCCCATAGAATTCTTGCAAGCTCATTTACATTTTTAGCTTTAGTTCTCCTTAAAAAAAAGCCCTTGTAAGTACTTGTTTCAGGATATTGACAAGCTGGAAATCACCTGCAATATGGTACTATTACTAACAAAATTGTTTTTTAATGAAAAACATATTACAATTAAGCTTTATTTAATATTGTTTTTTAGAAAACAATGGCAGAAAAACCAAAACTTTACTATTTCAATGGAAGGGGACGTATGGAGTCAATCAGATGGTTGCTGGCTGCAGCAGGAGTTGAGGTCAGTATTATTGTTGCCGTGGCTAAAAACAAATATTAAATGTTTAATTATACCGTATATACTCGAGTTTAAACAGACCCGAGTATAAAACGTAGGTGCCCCAATTTAACCTAAAAAATCTAATAAAAAAGTTGTTGACTCGATGTATTAAACCGAGGGTAGTAAATTGGCATTCAAGATGTTTGGCGACTACAACTCCAGCTGCTTATTAGCTGGGAGTTGTAGTTTCCAAATAAACTTGAATGCCCAAGTGAGGGTGGCATTAAAGATGTTTAGGGAAAACTAAAAATCCCAGCATGCTTTATGTAGATGGGAGTTGTAGTTTCCAAACATATTGATGCCACCCTCACTTCGCATCAGATGTTTGGAAACATAAACTCCCAAGATAATAAAGCAGATGGGAGTTTAGTTTCAAAACACTCTTGAATGCCACCATCACCCTCCCAAAAGAGTTCAGTTTGTACCTTATGGGCTATCCTTCATCCAAGGAGATTGGGGGAATCTCCTCCATCAAGGGTTTCCTGTTGCTGCATGAAGGTAAGTGTATTCTCCATTCCGGGCTGCAGAAGCGTCCTCTCCATTCAGGCCAGCAGCGTCCTCTCCATTCCGGCATCGCGCTCATAAAGTAACTGGCGCGCCGGCTGACGTCACGAAATTGGCGCCGGGTTGGCGCCGGGCAGGACGGTCGGCCGGCGCGCCAGTACAGGAATGATCGGAATAGAGAGCGACGATGCTGCCGGTATGGAGTGAGGACGAGGACGACTTATAGGTACCTTCAACTTAGTGACTCGAGTAATTAAACCGAGTACAAGTTTCGGATTGGTTTACAGCCTGAAAAACTCGGTTTATACTGAGTACTACGGTAATCCCTTTTCAGTATTGATTTGCATGTAACTGGCCAATAATATTCAGATTAGATTGTTGTAGGTGGTTAGGCGCAGTACAATATACTTATCTTTACCGTAATATTCATCTGGGTAAACTTTTTTTTTTCGGAAATCAGTTAAATATTGAATCTAAACCGAGTACACCAATAAGCAAGTTCCAGGCTTACACCTAGAAAAATATACCATTGTGTGTTCTGTTTACTTATAGAAACACTTCAGATTCTTTAAACACAAAGGAATCATTATTGCCATTGGTAATGGTAATTTATTGTTTCAAAGTTAAGCTTCGTACAAGCATGCGATCACTGGGCCGACCCTTGATGCTCGATGGTGTACAAACAGATGTTTTGGCCGAATATTGGTAAGTGTATGGGTACTCTTCTGCATCAGAAACAATGGCCGGCCGGAAGGCCATTTTGTCCGACCAAGTGGCCATACATTTAGCAATAGCCAGCCAAAATGTCCGTTTGTCCTAAAGTCATGCATTGCAGGTCGGCCCCGCAATCGCACATCAGTATGTATCATTCTGCATTGTATTTGTTGTAACTATACTGGGACTACAAGCAATGGTAGATTTTTTTCCATGGTATATTTACCTTTGCTGGAATACTGTGCATACCAATGGATCAACTCACACTAAATAAAAGTATTTTGCCCCTTTTGTATAGCACATTATTCTATTAGTATGCACAGTATTCTAGCATACAGTGACAATACAGCACATTATTTGCATGTCAAAATACAATATGATCCAGTTTGTATTTTTCTCATCAGTAGATAATTAGACAATGGAATTGTGTAACACCATCTGTTTTTTGCTGTTTTTACAGTTTGATGAAGAATTTATTGAAACAAGGGAACAATATGAAAAATTACTTAAAGGTAAATTTCTCTCCTTTTATTGGTTTTACATTTAGCTCAGGGTCTTCACCACAATCCTTTTTCCAGTCCATGCTGGTCCTGGATCCCAAAGAATCTGTTGAAAAACAGCTGTTTTTAAGCTGCACCAGTTATTACATTGGATCATTTGCCCCAAATCCAGACCAAATCTGTGCAGGAATAGTAAAAAGGCCACAAAAACCTGTTTAAAGGGGAACTGTGGTCCAAAAATGACTTTAGGTAAATTGATAGGAATTGCTCCCCTGAGAATTTTTGCAATTTATTTCCATTGTTTATTTTGACATTTATTTTTGACAAGATATTTACATTTTTGTGTGTGATATGAAAGCAGCATCACCAGGTCCCCTGCACTTCCTGTTTCCTGCTCTAAAACTGTCAGTCAATCTGTCCTGTGTCTCCTCCTCCCCTTTGCTGTGAAGGTTCTCATGTTCATGCCAGGT
This sequence comes from Hymenochirus boettgeri, assembly GCA_019447015.1. NCBI lineage: Eukaryota > Metazoa > Chordata > Amphibia > Anura > Pipidae > Hymenochirus > Hymenochirus boettgeri. Next base: position 177,187,605 of record CM033473.1, read on the forward strand.
CCATGGTATATCTGTTTTATTCCATTATATCAAAACATTGACTGAATGTTAGTTTCCTTGAAGACGTTTCGCTAGTCATCCGACTGGCTTTTCTCAATTCAACTTCTGAATGAGAAAGCCAGTCGGATGACTATCGAACGTCTCAAGACTACTTTCAAGTCCATTTGATCTAATTGATACAACAGTATAATTGTCCTTTAAATGGCAAATCGTCCTTTTCCCACCCTCCCCATAAAATACCCAGAGTGAGACTTAAACGTCTATGATTATTATTGTGGATTTATATAGGCGCCACATCTTCCGTACACTTTAACAATTACATGTATCATTTACATCAGGCCCTGCCCCGAAGTAGCTTACAATCTAACACATTTATTTGAACAGTATGTCTTTATGTTGTGGGGGAAACCAGAGTGCCCGGAGGAAAGGAAAAACCCCGCAAACATTGGGAGAACATACAACTCCTGCAGATGTTTCCAAGGGTGGATTCAAACTAAGGACCCTCAGCGCTGCAAGGCATCAGTGCTAACCACTGAGGCCACCGTGCTGCCCCACAATGGCCTTTCTTGATCACTGCATCTAAATGAACACCGCACTTGGCCCAGACCCTTACCAATAAGAAGACATGCTTTTGCTACAACAGCCACATTCCTATGGCCATGTTGAAGTTAGACTGTAACTGGCATCAGACATCACCTTAAATTGCATGTGATATAAAGGTCAAACCAGGGGTGGTTAAGTCCTCCACCTTGATCAATTTTATGTTAAAAATAATTTTTCAGTTTGTTAAATCTCCTCAGGGCTTATCGCTTTCATGTAGGACTTGTGTTGCAACAAGATAACCAAAATGGCTAAGAGCCTTCTCGAAACATAAATGCGCACAAGCCTTTTTAGAACAGAAGGTACTCTCCACAATTTCATCATGCTATAAAATTGCATTGCTAATAAAAAAGAAATAAATGATTTCCCTGGCACTGCTGAGACATGTATGTCAAATGTCTTAGTCCACATAACGGATAACACCTGGAGGTTTCTGAGAAAGAAAGCCATTCCTTATTTCTTGGATTAATTTGAGAAAGTTACTCGCTAGTTAGATACATTTTAGATTTTTCCAGCAGTATTTTCGAACCCAATATAAAATAACTTGTGGAATATTGGAAAACTAATATGGGCTTGTTATTTTACAGCCATGTCATTGTTTTTATGATGCTCAACATAAACTGAAGAAAATATTTAGTATCTTTGCAAGCCAGAGTTTTTTCCATGATTTTTTTTTTAAAGCCAAAAATAACCAGCTCTTAAAAGTTTTAGAGATTGGATGGCTTCCTGCATCAGATATTTTGGTCTATGGGCACATTATTCCAATATTTATCAGTTTCCAAACTATTAATGCTTAGAGAGTGGAAAATCTTTACCTGTAAAATAAAAATAAAATAATATTTCTAGGTAAACTACAAAACACTAAAACTAAAATTCTGTAACTTATCTGTCTATTTTAATCTTTATAAGGTTTTGAATAATCATGGCCGGGATTATCTGTTTGGGAACAAGCTTAGCTTTTTGCCAGATGTACCAACTGCTGGAAGCTATTTTAATGGCCGAGGATTTCCCAGTGACATACTTTCCTGCTTTCTAACTCACCTGCAGGTAATAAGTTGATGTTCACCAAATATTAACTCATAATAAGTCTGATTAACATACATTTTTAGGTCTAAAAAAATGGTTATTTACTCTTTGTTACAAACAATTTACATGATAATCAATACTTTCAATTATATTGATGTCATTCAACCAGTCTTTTAAAGTTAGCTTGGTTATAATGTCAGGAAATATAGAATCCTTAAGATGTCCTGTTAAAAACTATCTTAATGGTAATACATATCATGTTAAAGTTAACTATATTACGGTTGTTGGTTTTTTTTATATAACATGAAAAGTACCTGGGTCAAGGGAAGGTAGGATTGAATTTCTTACCTCCCAATTTTAAATAGTGCTGATGAACGGAGCATATCATCGAAGAAACTGCTTCTGCCAGGGCTGCCTACTGGCTTCAGCACTATTTTTTAATGTTTAATGCAGAAGGATCCAGAACACTACTCTGGCAGATGAAACTGTACCTCTGTAGCTTCTCACAAAACGATATTGTAGGTTGGAATAATCATCCCTACCTTCTTGCCCCAGGTATTTTTTTCCATTTTAAAACGTACATTTTTGGTTGAGTTTGGCCTTGTCTAAGGGGAAACCTAGGAGGTGGGCCCTACTTTCAAAAGCTACTATGGTGCTGTAATTTAAAGCTTACTGCACTAACTAATACATATAGATTGTATGCTTCTTTTAGCTAACTTGTAGGCCTTCAAAGTCAAGAACAATGAAGATCCCTACAATTAACAAGTTTCTTCAACCTGGAAGCCCAAGAAACCTAGGCCTATGCCTAAATATAGCTACTGTAAAACTGTTTATGAAAAGTAGTATTAAAAAAAATGACGGACCCAGATTGTGTCAGAACTTAGCAATTGTTTGTTTTAGTTACAGATGCTCTAACGTTTTTCAATGACTTTTCCACTAAATTGAAAAATCACACATACACAAAAAATTAAAAAAATATATGCCAAGCAAGATTTGTGGGTTTTTCCTACTTAAAGGGTATCTATACTAAGAGATGTTCCGACTTCGCGAAAAAATCCGGTCTGCTCGAGTATCCGCGAATTTTCGAAACAATTCGAAATCGAAATCCCGCGACCGACCCTTAAATGAAAATATCCCGAAATTATGGATCTCATATTTTCGAAAATTCGTATTTTCGAAAATACTAGTAATCCCGTATTTAAAAATTTTTCGAAAATACGAGAATCCTCGTAAATTTCGAAAATTTGGGAATACGTAGTTTTTTTCCGCAAATACGAGAATCCGTGGTCCGGAAGGCGGAAAAACCGGAAAAATCCCGCCGTTCACGCACGGATAAATCCGCGGCGATCCTGGTTTGGATCCGCGACACCGGTCATATAACCTAATCTATCCAAAAATAGGTTATTTTAAATTGACCTAACTCACGGATAGAACTAACTGTATCAATGGATTGGATACTCATGCATAGCTGCCATTCCAGCAAAATGTTGTGAAGTTTATATACTTGGACACTAAAAGTGTATCCATATTTAGATATGTATATATAGCACTGAACTGACATGGTTCAATATGTTTCTTTGTGGATAGATCACCGTCCTCACAATGTAAATATGGTACCCTTTTACAACTGTTTTAATACATTATCATAGTGCTCATTTTGATCGTTATGGGTGATTTAACATAGTTTTATATGAAATAACGGATAAATTTTCCCCGCCAGAATTTTAACCCGAGGTCATAGGCCAACTAATTTGAACCAAAGCATAATAGAATGGGGATGGGTGGACTCTTGGGGACTATTTATTCCCGACCCTATTCTCTACTAACACTTGTCGTCCTAATACCTACCGTATTACTCGCGTATAATCCGAGGTACCTATTTTTACCTCAAAAAAGTAGGAAACCAACATGGACTCGAGTAAACCTAGTTTTGAAATGACCATACTCGCCTTCTCTGTACCATTTTCATTTATATTGCATATGGAGCCATGGGGATAACTGGGCGCCATGGTGATACTGGTATCCATGGGGAATAACTGGTGCCATTGGATTACTGGTAGCCCATGGTGATAACTGGTGCCATGGGATTACTGGTTAGCCAATGGGATTACTGGTATCCATGGGAAATGTGACTTACCGTTTTGGTTGTGCATAGCCTTCCGGACATCTTCCCAAGCCTTCCGGACGCCTTCGCAGAGCCTTACAGACGCCGCCTAAGTCAGGATGGTACCAGGCAGTTCCCAGTAGTGTCTTTGCGGGTGCGCGATGACTCATTCGATCCGCCGTGCGCAAAGTACACTGGTAACTGGCCGGGGTTTTTTACCTGACTCCGCGCTGCGTCCGAATAAGGAAATTCCCAGAGCTTGACCGGTATACCCAGGTTCATTTTTCAGTCTATTTGTAAGACCTGAAAACCTTGCTTATCTCGGTATATACGTTGACATCCTGTTGACGCATTGATTATATTTTTTTATATCAACCCACCGCCCCTTACTAAAATTTGGTACATTTGGAATGTCTCCCAAGTGACCGTCCGATCTACTCCTATAACTAATGACACTACTACAGCCAGTAACTCTAGGATGTGGTGTTAAATATTGGAATTAAACCTCTTTTTGGATGTTTCCTGTTTCCAGGGGAACAGGAATGACCGAATAAAGTGGAATAGAAAATTTCCTGCAATAGATCAAGTGGGCCATACACCCGATTTAAATGGGATACACTTAAAGATTTTTTCATTGTTTACTAATTTTGAAAAGAAAATGCTAAAATGTGGAGGATATAATATAACACGTCCATACTTTATTTTGTTTTCTTTCTCAGAAGGACGTTTGCTATTTGGACAACTTCCTTTGGTTGAAATGGATGGAAAGAAGATAGTTCAGACGAGAGCTATTCTAAGTTACATTGCATCAAAATACAACCTTTATGGAAAGGACTTGGATGACAGACTTTTGTAAGGATCTTTTGATTCATTTGCTTAGAAATAGGTGAGGGGGTAACAGATAAGGCACAGGCAGAATAACTGCAAACGGCTGTTTATTGACACAACATGTTTCGAGTCACATGGACACTCTCAAGTGTCTTACAACTACATCTTAAGCCATCTTTAAAGATTCCAACAGGAAGTGATGAACAAGAAAACACACCCCCATTATGTGATCATGTCAAAGTGCATGAACTATAACAACGTGCATTTTGTGCAAAATGCTTAATTTAACATAAAGTGTATTTACTATATAATAAAATTCAGTGTTAAATTATTTAGCTTAATATTAAATGCTAATGATAGTATAATGTATAATAAAGTGCTAAATGTAACAATTTTAAATGCTGTTTTAAATAATAATACATTGTCTGTGACGCAATCGTATGCGATTTCATGTGCGATTTCATTGCGCATGTGTTTTTCATCAAGTATTGGAAAACCATGCGATTTTACATGTACATGAAAAAACGCATGTACATCTGGCCTGCAAGAAAGCGCCGGCCGGGGGGGGAGGGGGGGACGCCATAATTTTTATGATCTTTTTATATTGGGGACTATAACGTGTTGAGAAGAAAACCCCCTTGGGCTTGTGGGCATACAAACAAAGTGTGGAAGTATCCACGTCACACTAAAATAAAAGTATTGCCCTTTTGTATAGCACATTATTCTATTAGTATGCACAGTATTCTAGCATACAGTGACAATACAGCACATTATTTGCATTTCAAAATACAATATGATCCAGTGTTGTATTTTTCTCATCAGTAGATAATTAGACAATGGAATTGTGTAACACCATCTGTTTTTTGCTGTTTTTACAGTTGATGAAGAATTTATTGAAACAAGGGAACAATATGAAAAATTACTTAAAGTAAATTTCTCTCCTTTTATGGTTTTACATTTGCTCAGGGTCTTCACCACAATCCTTTTTCCAGTCCATGCTGGTCCTGGATCCCAAAATCTGTTGAAAAACAGCTGTTTTTAAGCTGCACCAGTTATTACATTGGATCATTTGCCCCAAATCCAGACCAAATCTGTGCAGGAATAGTAAAAGGCCACAAAAACCTGTTTAAAGGGGAACTGTGTGTCCAAAATGACTTTAGGTAAATTGATAGGAATTGCTCCCCTGAGAATTTTTGCAATTTATTTCCATTGTTTATTTTGACATTTTATTTTGACAAGATATTTACATTTTTGTGTGAGTATGAAAGCAGCATCACCAGGTCCCCTGCACTTCCTGTTTCCTGCTCTAAAACTGTCAGTCAATCTGTCCTGTGTCTCCTCCTCCCCTTTGCAGCCCCCCTGGTCCCTCCATTCATGGACCTCATGGACCCTCCAGTTGCAGGCCCCCCATGGCCCATTATCTTACAGCCCCATGTGGCCCCCGTCCACTCGCGGGTGCCATGGCCCCATCCACTCGCAGGTGCCGTGGCCCCACCCACTCGCGGGTGTCAAGCCCCGCCCACTTGCGGTGCGTGGGTTACTCAGAACCCCCCCCTACAGAAAACTCTGTGGAATCACTGAAAAGGCGTTTTCACACAGTGAAAAAGAAGGGCTGTAGATTCCCTTACCTTCTCTGTCAGGACTTCACACAGCAGAGAGGAGGAGGGACTTCCTGTCTCCCTCACACCTTGAATGTTCGAAAGTTTTTGAAAATACGATCGGAGACAATTTTCGAGTTTCCGATCGGATTTTCGAACATTTGATGCTATTTTCGTAAATTATCAAAAATAGCTTCATACATTTGAAAATTAGCAAACATGCGCTCCAAAGTCCCGAAATCTGGACAATCCATCTGGATTTCAGAACCGAGGAGTTTTCGGATCTGGGTTTGTGTGGGACCCAGATCCCATCTCTATAAGTGGATAACATGTTTCTTGTCAAAGTTGTGTAAGTTAACAGATGGCCATTTAATGTAACATGAAGTGTTCTTTTGTGTTATTGGCTTGTGACGTATGGTCAAGATTGTGTACAATTGCACAAGCAATTGGGGTTACTCACTAGCCTGTTGAATAACCAGCACATGTATATGCAATAAATAAACTCTTCTCAACTTTCAAGACGGAGTGACCAATGGAATCCTATTATTATATCTTTATCTGTTGTATATATGTTGCAGATACTGTACACATGCAGTCTAGCTCTTTTTCTTTTTTCTTGATTCAACTCTGTGGTTGTTATTAATAAAGCAATTGAACTCCCAAAAAAGTTTTGCTTGAGCTGAATTCACACCTAATAGGAACCTAAAAGTGCATTGACAATAACAATATACGGCACTTTGGGGCCAATAAGAGGTGCAAAGTTGTTGTTGTAGGAACCAGTCAAATGTTAGCTTTTGGTTACTGCAGTTAGATGAAATCGGATTGGTTGCTGCATATTAATAGCACAAGGAAACATGCCAATGTTATTGCATCAGCTCTTTTATACTTCAAACATGTCCTCAGGGGGAAGGTGGTTTCTACTGTAGTGGAAGGAGCAAGAAAAGGCGTTGTTAATGTTTAGTCACAGGCAAGTTTTTTTTTTTTTTTTTCTTTCTTAAATTTACAAAAAGAGCCTTTTTAGGACCTTCTCAGCGACCATTGTTTTTCATTGTTTACTAATTTGAAAAGAAAATGCTAAAATGTGGAGGATATAATATAACACGTCCATACTTTATTTGTTTCTTTCTCAGAAGGACGTTTGCTATTTGGACAACTTCCTTTGGTTGAAATGGATGGAAAGAAGATAGTTCAGACGAGACTATTCTAAGTTACATTGCATCAAAATACAACCTTATGGAAAGGACTTGGATGACAGACTTTTGTAAGATCTTTTGATTCATTTGCTTAGAAATAGGTGAGGGGGTAACAGATAAGGCACAGGCAGAATAACTGCAAACGGTTGTTTTATGACACAACATGTTTCGAGTCACTGGACACTCTCAAGTGTCTTACAACTACATCTTAAGCCATCTTTAAAGATTCCAACAGGAGTGATGAACAAGAAAACACACCCCCATTATGTGATCATGTCAAAGTGCATGAACTATAAACACGTGCATTTTGTGCAAAATGCTTAATTTAACATAAAGTGTATTTACTATATAATAAAATTCAGTGTTAAATTATTTAGCTTAATATTAAATGCTAATGATAGTATAATGTATAATAAAGTGCTAAATGTAACAATTTTAAATGCGTTTTAAATAATAATACATTTTCTGTGACGCAATCGTATGCGATTTCATGTGCGATTTCAGCGCATGCGTTTTTCATCAAGTATTGGAAAACGCATGCGATTTTACATGTACATGAAAAAACGCATGTACATGTAAAATCGCATGCATTTTTCAATACTTAATGAAAAAACGCATGTGCAACGCAACGAAATCGCATGCGATTTGAGAGGTCTTATAAATATGGCACCCGATTCCAGCTGCTAGACATTAATTAGCCTGCAGAAGAATTGACTAGTTACTGAGTATTAAGGTACTGTAGTTTTGAAACTGGTATTGGGTCAGAACTACTGGTTTGAGTCAAACCTACCTACACGAAACGTTTGCACTATAGCATAGTTTGGTAATAATTAAAACTAAAGGCAAGTACTACATTGTTTTATTCAGTGGCGGTTTCCAATATGGGCTATAAATCAGGATAAAATGTGCTTGGGGCTCATAAACACAATACATTTGTTTATTGGACATGCTGAAAAACGATGGGAATTATTGCTAATGTTTTGATAATATTGCGCCATTGATGGGGCCATTTAGCCTGGACTCTAGGTAGAAGAGGTAATATTTCTGAAAAACCATAAACCAAAGTTCCAGTTGTGGTGCTGCTAAGTTTAGGTTTTCTAAAATGACATTGCCTTCCCATATTACATGAAATGCACAAAAGCCAGGAATTACCTGTTAATTATATGTTGCTAAACCGTGCCAGGGCAGTAATAATTGCTTGACTATGTCACCAATTAACAAACCATATGCAATACATTGAAATATTACTGTAAATAAAATTAAATCAAAATATAAATATATGTAGCCGGGAGTTCTATGACCTGTATAAACGCACGTGTGTGCCTCAAACAAGAGTATATTCCAGTCTGCCTGCTTGGGAGAGAACCTAGGAAACCTGTGTGTCAATCTCATAATAACCCTCTATTACCACAGCTCCCCATACAATGTGGCAATAGTCCCTTCAGGGAGGTACAGGTAAGTAAAAAAAACATTTGGAGACTTTAGTTCTGTTTCTTATTCAAAAAATGAAAATCGCTAATAACTATTCAGGCCTCACTTAACCACCATTTGCACATATTATTACTATTTTATATATTATGCTGCAAAATTCACTGAGCATTAATATCTTAAATTATTTTTAATGTCCCTTTGTTTCCTGCTGTAAGTGTTAAATACTTTAAACTTAGGTCTGCAACATTTCCATGATTTACCTAAATAAGCTGTATTTTCTTGTTACAGAATTAACATGTATGTTGATGGAACAATTGACTTCATGTCACTGTGTATTAGCTACCCCTTTATTCCTGATGCTGGCAGAGAAAACCAAAAAACACTTATTAAACAGAAAGCACAGGAGAGATATTTCCCAGTTTATGAAAAGGTATGAACATTATTTTGCCACTATACCAGAGGTGCCAGGCTGGGGCCCCAACTATAGTTAAAAGAATAATGAGCTATTTATAATCTTGAGCATTTGCAGGGGAAATGGCTTTCAATCACTGGCTGTGATATTAGCAGTCACAGCATTGGCTGATTGCGGGGGGGGGGGGACAGAATACCCTTGTTTTACACAAGAATTATTCTTAAATATCTGGTTAGTAATCAATCTAATAAAATGGTGAATATATCAGGTGAGGTTATGGGCAGGTAACTGACAATTGACCATTTTTTTGTTTAAGGGGTAGAATTGTCCTTTAAGCTTTGTGAAGGTTCTCATGTTCATGCCAGGTCCATGGTATATCTGTTTTATTCCATTATATCAAAACATTGACTGAATGTTAGTTTCCTTGAAGACGTTTCGCTAGTCATCCGACTGGCTTTTCTCAATTCAACTTCTGAATGAGAAAGCCAGTCGGATGACTATCGAACGTCTCAAGACTACTTTCAAGTCCATTTGATCTAATTGATACAACAGTATAATTGTCCTTTAAATGGCAAATCGTCCTTTTCCCACCCTCCCCATAAAATACCCAGAGTGAGACTTAAACGTCTATGATTATTATTGTGGATTTATATAGGCGCCACATCTTCCGTACACTTTAACAATTACATGTATCATTTACATCAGGCCCTGCCCCGAAGTAGCTTACAATCTAACACATTTATTTGAACAGTATGTCTTTATGTTGTGGGGGAAACCAGAGTGCCCGGAGGAAAGGAAAAACCCCGCAAACATTGGGAGAACATACAACTCCTGCAGATGTTTCCAAGGGTGGATTCAAACTAAGGACCCTCAGCGCTGCAAGGCATCAGTGCTAACCACTGAGCCACCGTGCTGCCCCACCAATGGCCTTACTTTGGATCACCTGCAATCTAATGAACACACACTTGTGCCCAGACCCTTACCAATAAGAAGACATGCTTTTGCTACAAGCACACATTCCTATTGGCCAGGTGGAGTTAGACTGTACTGGCGATCAGAACATCAACCTTAGAATTGCATGTGATATAAGGTAAGCCAGGGGTGGTTTAAGTCCTCACCTTGATCACGTTTAATGTTAAAAATAATTTTTCCAGTCTTGTTAAATCTCCTCAGTGCTTTATCGCTTTAATGGGTAGGACTTGTGTGCACAAGATACCAAATGGCTATAGAGCCTTCTATGAAACATAAAATGCAGCAAAGCCTTTTTAGAACAGAAGGTACTGCACAATTTCAGGCTATAAAATTGCATTGCTAATAAAAGAAATAAATGATTTCTCTCTGGCACTGCTGAGAAATGTATGTCAAATGTCATTAGTCACATAAAGGAGTAACACTGGATGTTTCTGAGAAAGAAACCATTCCTTATTTCTTGGATTATTTGAGAAAAGTTAATCCTAGTTAGATACATTTTAGATTTTTACAGCAGTATTTTCGAACCTCAATATAAAATAACATTGTGATTGGAAAACTAATAGGGCTTGTTATTTTACAGCCAGGTCATTGTTTTTTATGATGCATCAAATCAATGAAGGAGAAATATTAGTATCTTTGCAAGCAAGAGTTTTTCATGATTTTTTTTTTAAAGCCAAAAGATAACCAGCTCTTAAAAGTTTAGATGGAATGGCTTCCTGCATCTAGATATTTGGGCTAATGCACATTATTCCAATATGTATCAGTTTACAAAACTATTAATGGCTTAGAGAGTGGAAAATCTTTACCTGTAAAATAAAAATAAAAATAATATTTCTAGGTAACTACACACTAAAAAATTCTGTAACTTATTATGTCTATGTTTAATCTTTATAAGGTTTTGAAAGATCATGGTCGGGATTATCTTGTTGGGAACAAGCTTAGCTTTGCAGATGTACAACTGCTGGAAGCTATTTTAATGGCCGAGGAGTTCCACAGTGACATACTTTCCTGCTTTACTCACCTGCAGGTAAATAAGTTGATGTTCACCAAATAAGTAAACTCATAAGTATGATATAAATAACATGTTTAGTCTTAAAAAAAATGGTTATTTACTCTTTGTTACAACAGAGTTAAATAGAATAATCAATACATTCAATTATATTGATTTCAAACAAGTCTTTTAAAGTTAGCTTGGTTATAATGTCAAGGAATATATAGAAGCCTTAGATGTCTGTTAAAACATCTTAATGGTAATACATATCATGTAAAGTTAACTATATTACGGTTGTTGGTTTTTTTTTATATAAAAATGAAAAGTACCTGGGGCAGGGAGGTAGGATTGATAATTCTTACCTCCCAATTTAATAGTGCTGATGAAAGGAGCATAATCATGAAGAAAACTGCTTCTGCCAGGCTTCCTACTGGCTTCAGCACTATTTTTAATGCAGAAGGATCCAGAACACTAATCTGGCAGATGAAAACTGTACACGCTGTAGCTTCTCAACAAAACGATATTGTGAGGTAGGAATAATCAATCCTACCTTCTTGCCCCAGGTATTTTTCAATTTTAAAACGTACATTTTTGGTTGAGTTGTCCTTTAAGGGGAACCTAGGAGGTGGTCCATACTTTCAAAAGCTACTATAGTGTCTGTAATTTAAAGCTTACTGCACTAACTAAAATACATAATAGATTGTATGCTTCTTTTTATGCTAAACTTGTAGGCCTTCAAAGCAAGAACAATGAAGATCCCTACAATTAACAAGTTTCTTCAACCTGGAAGCCCAAAGAAACCTAGGCCTGATGCTAAATATGTAGCTACTGTAAAAACTGTTTTGAAAATGTAGTATTAGAAAAAAAAATGAAAGGACCCAGAGTGTCAGAACTTAAATTGTTTGTTTTAGTTACAGATGCTCTAAACGTTTTCATGACTTTTCCACTAAAATGAAATTCACACAAAAAAATTAAAAAAATATATTGCAAAGAAAGATTTGTGGTTTTCCTACTTAAAGGGTATCTATACTAGAGATGTCCGAACTTCGCAAAATCCGGTCTGCTCGAGGATCCGCGAATTTTCGAAAAAATTCGAAAATTCGAAAATCCGCGAGCCGACCCATTAAAATGAAAAATATCCTCGAAATTATGAGATCTCATATTCGATTTTCGAAAATACGTTTTATTTTTCGTAAAAACAAATTTTTCGCGAAAATACTAATTTCGAATAGAAATCCGTGCGTCCGGAAGGCGGAAAATCCGGAAAAATCCGCCGTTCACGAACGGGATAAATCCGCGGCGGATCCGGGTTTGGATCCGCGAACCGGTCATCCCTAATCTATACCAAAAAATAGGTTATTTTAAATTGACCATACTCCAGGATAAAACTATCATTTTCCCAACACCACTGTATTATTTTTGTTGACCTGCCTCCTATTTCTTAGATATCCATCTAAAACTTCTTATATTTCAGCTGTAACCAAGTTCCTTGCTCTTAACAACATTCTTCTGAGATGAGTAGTTTTACTGAAGCTGAATGGTGCTAGGAGTTTTCACAGTCTGGAATGACTGTATGCTGTGGCAGGCTTCTTGACAGTTGGTTTGTAGGAAAAAAACGTCCAGTCGGGGGAAGTGGGAGTGGTTAAAAGAGGGAGGGGGGTTTATTGCTCCTAAACAAAAATGTGTGCTGGTTTTAAGGCATGCAGCAACACACCACATACAGAGTAAGTGCCTACTTACATGTATTAAATTATAGATAAGACGAAGGCCAAGTAATTTTTTCAGTATTAGTGTGGGGCCCCTTTAAATAACTGCTACATAACAGAACAAATGTTTGTTATTGAGGTTGCAGGAAAAGTCAAACCTCTTATTCCTCTGCCTCAAATGCCCCAACATTCCCTGACCACAGTCGCCTCCCTGTACTTAAAGTATAGCGAGTTGGTAGTGGCAAATGTGCAGTCCCAAGCATTTTCCCTATGCTTTACATGGGGAGAACACTCAGGTTTGTGGGTAGTGTAATCTGTAAAAAAATAGACAGATTTCATGCGTGAGCCAGCTTTAGATTCAAATGGTAATGTGGTCACCTTGACATGAGCATAGAGATGGCATGTACGTCCAAGTATGGAAGTAAATTTATTGATAAATTAATAAATCAAATTAATTAATCCAAAATGTATGTTTACGAATGAAAGAAGTCGGCTAGAAAAACTGGGGAACTAGAATTAATAGTTTTAAAGGAAAAGTATGATGTGATGGTATAGCAGAAACATTGCTAAATGATTTTAATCACTCAGACAGTAAATATTAAAGGATACTCCTTATGTAGAATGACCGGGTTAATAAGAAAGGAGGGAGTACTATAGGTATGTTAAAAAAGACTGAAGCCCAAATTTAAAAGTGAGGTAGATAGCGGGTATAAATGTAAGCAGAAAAAATATTGTTGGAGCTGTGTTACAGGAAGGGTAAATTAATTTTTGGTGATGTATAAGATGCCAATGCCAGTTCAAGAGGCAGCATATGCAGTTGGCCAAGGTGCTGGTTATGGGGCCATGTTATGGTTATGGGGGGGATTTCGCTGTTTAGATTGTAGTAAAGGAACCTTCCGCACCTCAAAAGGTATCAAGTAGGTACATTTTCTATATGAGCATTTTTTTTCACAGTTGTAGAAGTTTCCCCTACTAGACGGATGTGTTGTGGATATGGTGGATATCTAATTAACCCTGATTGCTCATTTTGGGATAAAGGAATGGGAAGCTTAGGGAATAGGATCATGATATAGACTGTCATTTTAAATAGGTGAAAAAGCAACAGTGCACTGGTGTAACAAAAAACTTTTAATTTAGGGAAAGCTAAATTTTAGTTATTAAAAATCACTGGTGGGGATTTGTAAAGATATTGAGCAGAAGTGGAGGCTTTTAAAGGCTCTATTAAAGGGCAATCTCTAGTGAGAATATTAAATTTTTTCAAGACAACACTACAATTCACTTCCCTTTGGTAAAAATATATTGTTTTGCTGTTTAGTCCAATATAGTAGTAAAAGAGTAGAGTAACTGTGATACTTTTAATGGACAAACAGGTTTATTTAGTAAACAAGCTTCGAGGGGATCAACCCTCCTTCCTCAGTCAGAGCAGTACTGATTGAAAAAGAGGTTAAACAGAAAGTTAAAAAGCTAATTCATGACGATCACAAGATAATAAGTGTCTGCTTTCATCATCCAGCATCCCCCCCTCAATATTCCCCTACCCCCCCTTCTACCTCTCTGCCTTTCCCATTTGGTGCCCACCCTAGTACGATCGTTATCTCTCTATTTTTACCCTCCTCTTTCAGTATATTAGGACTTTGTTCTTCTTTTTGGGGGGGGGGGGAGGGGGGGGGTAGTTATTATTTTTCATTAGCTTATGTTAATGTGTTTTAACTTCTGTAAACCTTTGTTTCAATCATTAATGCTCTGACCAGAGGAAGAGGTTTGATCCCTCGAAAGCTTGTCTATTAAAATAACTGTTAGTCATTAAAAGTATTCACCAGTACTCTACTTTTACTACACTAATAATTAATACACACTGCATTCTCATACTGTGGCTTCAGTTTCACAGAAGGCAGACTTCACAACAGGGCTGCCCTCTCCCCCCCAACCCCCCCCCCCCCCCCCCCCACCCCCCCCCCCCCCCCCCCCCCCCCCCACCCCCCCCCCCCCCCGCGCCTGAAAATCCAGCTGTGAAGCAAGCCACTCATGCATACTGATTGATGTCTTTACAAGCTGACAAACAGGATAAGGTAACTTGCCAGAAACACACTTGGAGCAACACTGCAAACTTATCTTTATCCCAAGCTCCCTCCTTCTCTCTGCTTCTGTTCTTATATTTATTGCCAAGCATGTAAGGTGAGTGTATTTAGCTGTGCCGCTTGCTGATTGGTTTTATTGACAGCCACAAGAGGCAGTGTGTATTGTAATTAAGTTTGATAACTGTATACCTTGGGACAGAGGAAAAATCTGAGGAAATTAAATGTACTCTGAGTGTTCGGGGGATTATAAAAAAAAAAGAGGGGAAAAAGCACTTTCCCACTAAGATGCCCTTTAAACTATTACATTTCTAAATTTAGACCTTTGGGAACAAGTATAAAAAAATTAGGTCCACCCCTGCCTGGCTTAATGCTCAGGTAAAAACGGAAATGAAAAAAAAGTAAAAGGCTTTTAAAATCTTGAAATCAAAGAGAACACAACAGGCTTACAGGAGTATAAAAGCTGTAATAAGGAGTGCCAGAAAGCAATTAAACTACCTAAAATAGATAATAAAATCTGGATAGCAGAACAAAGCAAGTCCAACCCCAAAATGTATATCAATAAGTAAAAGATGAAATATTGACTTTGCAGACAGGTTAGGCAAGTTATGGCTATTTAGATTGGACAAGCAATGTTTGCGTGGGGATATGAGCATTTAATACAAAAAAACTCTCTGGTGCATTGTTCACTAATAGGTCATATCAGAGGACTCATGGACATGCTTTTCAGGTTGGGAAACGTTTCTTTACAGTGAGAATGGTGAAACTGTCTTCCAGCAGATTTGGTAATGGCAAGCTGGGGCGTACCTGCAGGGGCCTGGGGCCCCCTGCGAGATTGGAGCTGACCCCCTCTACGATCAGACATTTTTAAACAGCTGATTCCGCATATGAAGGAAACATATGCGCAATCAGCTGTTTAAAAGACCGGAAACGAAACCGGCTTGGGGCGGGCCATACTACTGTCCAGCCCCCCACGTGGTCGCAGTAGTTACGCCACTGATGGCAAGTTCATTGAATAGCTTTAAAAGAGGCCCAGATAAGTTTCTAAAACTAAAAAATATTGAGAATTACTGGTATTAATCATACAGTATACTGTAGATCTGGTTGATCCAGGGATACATTCTCCTCCCTTTTTAGCTAGGTTTGCCTTCCTCTGGATCAACTTGTAGGGTAAAAAAGGAGGGTGAAAAGGTTGGACTAGATGGACATATCTTTATTTAACCTCAATTACTATGTTAATATGTTAATGAAAAGAGTACTCTTATACCTTTCAAACAAGACTATGATGATGTCATTAGCACGTGCCCCGAATCTTTGTAAAAATGCCCGTAATGTTTTTGAGCCATTTTTCTGTTGTGGTGCCCTGAATACCTTTAACACCTTAAAAGCTGGCAGCAGCAGAGTCGCGTCAGCGCAGCAAACACCAGTGTGCCCGCGCGCAACTGCCTACCCACTCTGGCGCACAGAGGGCCTCTGGATGGCGCTAATGCACCAAAGGAATAGTGTGAGTTGCTCCTTAGTGTGGTTGGAGGGAAGAATAATATATGGTTGTTGGTTAATGGCTCTCAGGGTTATCTGGACCCCAGTGTTTCTGTGTCAGTCCTTGTGTAAATTACCTTAAAGGGCATGTCCACCCCCAAATCTAAAATTTGCCCATGTGCTTGCCCCTCTGTATAGTTTTAAAAAATCCTTATCTTACAATCCTGCTCCTTATGGTTCCCCTGCAGTCCATGTCCAAAGTCCAGGAAACTGAAGAGTAGTCTCTGTCTTCCTGTTCAGTGGTCTCTGCCTTCTGTGATGCCTCCAGGAGGGATGCCAACATGAGCAGGGGTGCCCTTTCCCCCCCCCTCCCATTTGCCTGCCCTTCCTCCTAGCGCTAAAAGCTTTTAACTTCAACCCCAACCGCTAAAATATTACTTAAAAAAACTTTCCGATATTTACTTACAGCTCCTCGCTCCTGCACCTATCTTCTTAGCCGGCAGCTGCGTCTGTGATTGGCTGACCGGCAGCCAATCACAGATGCAGCTGCCAGTCCAGCCCCTCTCTGCAGCTTCTGGTTTGCAGAGAGGGAAGAAGATAGTCGCGGGGGCGAAGGGGCTGTAAGTAAATATCGGGAAGTTTTTTGTTATTATAGTGGTTGGGGATGGGCAACCCAAAACAACATTATACTAAAAGTTAGTTTTTAATGTGGACATGCCCTTTAATCTTACAGCAGGACTGGCATTGTGCCTATGAGATTCTGCAGCTCCTGGGGGGTTATATTTTATTTTTCTAAAGCTGGGCAAAGATGGGGGAGTGTCCAAGATGGCGATGTGAGAGGACACGCTGGTCGGAGCTCCCACTCTAACTATCTGCAGACTGATATTTGCCCTCTCTGTTTGAACTCCCATGTGGTTGATTGGGTATCTCTCTGCTATGGGTAAACTCAAGGACCAGGAGAAAGAGAGGCGTGAGCAGACAGCAGCCAAAAAGTTGGTTAAATATGCGCGCACCACATGAACAGCTTCCAGGAATCCACACAAAGAACCTTCACAAACATATTTATTCCCATTCCCAATACATAATAATGTACAAGGGCTAGGCCCCACTACAACGCACTAAATCGTGCATGCAATCGTGAGCGTTATCGCACGCGGTTGTGATCGTCATTTTTGTGCGTTTTCTGTTTGCGCGTGCGTTTTGCGCATTCGATTTTGCCATTTTCCGTTATGGCGTTAACGCACCAAAAATGTTGAACGCATGCGATACGAAAACGGAAGCGCAATCACGTGCGCATGGGAAATCGTGGGGATTTTTGCGTTCCCGCGATTTCCATTATAACCAAATCGCATGCGCTTTTGCGGACGCAAAACACATGCGCAAACGCTTAAAAAACGCGTAAGTGGGGCCTAGCCCTTAAGAATTGGAATAAATGTGTTTCAGCATGTTTTCTTCATTTTTCTTGTGTGTGGATTCATGCAAGCTTCATATCCATTTTGGATCTCCCCTCCAGTAGGTAACATCTAATTGGTTAGGGCAAAATTAGCACCAAGCAGATCTTAGCTTTCAAATAGTAAGTAACATCTAATTGGTTGGGGCAAAATTAAGCACCATCAGTTTTAAGTATAACTCTTGGTAAATAAGCCTGTTAGTATTTGATGGGTGTGGTTAATAAGGGGCGTTGGCAGGGGGCATGGCCTAAAAATACCACGATACGTGTGGCGAAAATAAGCCTGTAAGTATTTGATGGGTGTGGTTAATTAGGGGCGTGGCTAAACACGGCAAAAGGTGCCCCGGATCTTTCACAGCTCTAGATAAAAAAAATAGGTATGTTTACTATGTGCTTTTAATGTTTGTTAATAAGAAACAAAGTTTATCCCGATACAGTTAAATTGGATTGAATAAGGATAGAGATAGTTATTACTTAGTTAAAGGATGACAAGAAAGTTAAAATTTTTATCATGGAACTTTAGAGGTATACGCAAACCCCAAAAGAGAAGGGTGGTATTTGATATTATAAAAAATAAGGCTCCAGACATCACATGTCTCATTTAACTACACAGGATAGAAAACTACACTGTAATCAATGGATTGGATACTCAGTGCATAGCTTCCATTCCAGCAAAATGTTGAAGTTTATAATACTGGACACTAAAGTGGATCCAGTAGGTAGATATGTATATATAGCACTGGAACTTGACATGGTTCAATATGTAATTTGTGGAATATATAACCTTCCTCATGCAAATGTAAATATGGTATCTTTTACAACTGATTTAATAGCAAATTATCATAGTGCTCATTTGATAGTTATGGGTGATTTTAACATAGTTTTAGATGAATAACGGGATAAATTTCCCCCCATGAATATTAACCAAGAGGCATTAAGGCCAACTAAATTGAACCAAAGCATAATAGAATGGGGATGGGTGGACTCTTGGGACTATTTATATCCTGACTATTCTATATACACTTGTCAGTCTAATACCTACCGTATATACTCGAGTATAAGCCGAGGTACCTATTTTTACCTCAAAAATTAGGAAAACCACATTGACTCGAGTATAAGCCGAGGGTTGAAATTGACCAATACTGCCTTCTGTAGCCATGTGCATTTTATTGCATACTGGTAGCCATGGGGATAACTGGTAGCCATGGGGATTACTGGTATCCATGGGGATAACTGGTAGCCATGGGGATTACTGGTAGCCATGGGGATAACTGGTAGCCATGGGGATTACTGGTAGCCATGGGGATTACTGGTAGCCATGGGAAATGTACTTACAGTTTGGTGTGCAGAGCCTTCCGGACATCTTCCCAGAGCCTTCCGGACGCCTTCGCAGAGCCTTACAGACGCAGCCGCAAGTCAGGATGGTAAGCCAGCAGTTCCCAGTAGTGCTTTGCGGGTGCGCGATGACGTCATCGCTCCGACGTGCGCAAAGTACTACTGGGAACTGCCGGTTTTTTTACCTGACTCGCGGCTGCGTCCGGAATTAAGGTAAGTCCCAGCTTGACCCGAGTATAAGCCGAGGTTCATTTTTCAGGTCATTTTTAAGACCTGAAAACCTTGGCTTATACTCGAGTATATACGGTATGACATCCTTTGACGCATTGATTATATTTTTATATCACCGCCCCTTACTAAAAATTTGGTACATGTGGAGATGCTCCCAAGGGGACCGTCCGATCATACTCCTATACTAATGACACTACAAGCCAGTAACTAGGATGTGGTTGTTAAATATTGGAAATTAAACCCTTTTTGGATTTTCCTGTTTCCAGGGAACAGGAATGACCGAATAAAAGTGGAATGAGAAAATTTCCTGGCAATAGATCAAGGGCCAGTATCACCCGATTAAATGGGATACACTTAAAGAGGAACTGTGGTCCAAAAATGACTTTAGGTAAATTGATAGGAATTGCTCTCCTGAGAATCTTGAGAAAACTGAGAAATCTGCAATTTATTTTCATTGTTTATTTTGCATAGTTTTGAAGATATTTACATTTTTGTGTGTGATATGGCAGCAGCATCACGAGGTCCCCTGTACTTCCTGCTTACTGCTCTGAAACCTGTCAGTCAATCTGCCCTGTGTCTCCTCCCCTTTGCAGCCCCCTGGTCCCTCCCACTCATGGACCCCATGGTCCCTCCAGTTGCAGGCCCCCCTTGGCCCATTCCCTTACAGCCCCATGTGGCCCCGCTCACTCACAGGTGCCTAAGCCCTGCCCACTCGCGGGTGCCTACGACCCAGCCACTCGCGGGTACCTAAGCCCCAGCCGCTCACAGGTGTTGTGGGCCACAAACTCTGTGGAAAAAGAGGTGGTTGATGGCTCGTTTTAAAGGTAGGAATCTGGCCTTTCATTTAAACTCAACTTGTTTGGAGACCACAGTTCCCCTTTGAAGCTTACTTGAGTTTTTTTTAAAAAATCATCAGTCTCCTATATAAAGAAACAGTCCAGAGTTGAGGAAGAAGTTCCTATGCAAGAGGCACAGCAAGATTACTTTAGTGATCCAAACTCTTGTTTTATTTGATATTTGGAAGAACGAACAATGAGCATATACTACATGAAAAGGCAAAAAGGAAGCTTTTCTTTACAAAACAAAAATATTTTGAATTATGTATTCAATCGGCAAAATTGCTTTCCTTCATGACTAGGAATACGCAGGCTCCAACATTTATTCAAAAGATAGTGGGATCCACAACTGGGGGTCCTGGTCTCTCCGGATGGCATTATTAAAAGTTTCAAAAAATATTATAGCTCTTTGCATAGTTCTCGATTGGAATGTACGGAACAGGAGATCAGACAATATTTAAGAGGAATAAAATTCCCACAATTAGCTGATGAGCAATATAGTAGTTTGGAAGCTATGATTAATTTGGAAGAAGTTAAGCTAGCGATCCATCAAATGCAATCAGGAAAAGCAGTCGGTTTAGATGGCATTCCTGTGGAAATATTTAGATATTTTGAGTTCTCCGTTGTTGGATACTTACCGGCATGTGTATGAAATAGGAAATTTGTCTGCCACTATGTGTGAAGCAAACATAATTGTTTTGTTAAAAGCTGGGAAAGACCCAACAAACCATGATGCATATCGCCCAATTTCGCTTTTAAACATGGATTATAAAGTTTTGGCAAAAATCTTAGCTAATAAGATTACAAAAGGTTATTTTAGACTTAATTTCCGAAGATCAAATGGGGTTTATGCCAGGAAAAACTGTTTCAACTAATATAAGGAGAATACTAATTCAATCCGAGATAAACCATGACAATGCAGTTCAGCGAATAATATTATCATTGGACACCCAGAAGGCATTTGATACGGTTGAATGGGAATTCTTATGGGAATTATTGAAGAGCTTTAGTATTGGCCCTCAATTTATAACATGGATAAAACTTCTATATAACCAGCCTAGGGCAAGAATATCATTGCCTGGTAGAATGTCTGACTCCTTTCACTTATACAGAGGTACTAGGCAGGGTTGCCCTCTCTCGCCTCTGTTATTTGCATTGGTGATAGAGGTAGTAGCAATTGCTATTAGATTCATTGTTAGGGCCATATGAGGAAACAAATTGCCTTATATGCAGACAATATTATTTTATTTTTGGATGTTTCTTATGAATCATTAGTAGAAGTAATACAAATATTGATTCAGTACGGTAATCTATCAGGGATCTGTATTAACTGTAGTAAATCATGTATATTGCCCCTTGATAAACGAAACTGCGTTGTGAGTTCAGAGTGTTCAATCCTGATAGTAGATTAATTTAAATATTTAGGGATATTTATATCTAAAAATCCAGAAAGCTTCTATAACTTGTATATTTTCTTCCATTACTGGGTTGTATGAAAGTGAAATTGCTACATTGGAAGGCACTAAACCTGTATGGAAAAATTAACTTGATTAAAATTTTTATGCTTCGTAAGATATTGTATGTTTTACAGCACTCAATGGTATATATCCCAGGCGCTCTCTTTAATAAGATGAATGGTATTATGACCTTATTCTTATGGGGTAGCGGCCATGCAAGGGTTAGCCTAAAACAGTTACAGGGGCCTAAGGAAAAAGCAGGACTGGCTTTTTCCGACTCTACACTATTTTATTGGGCCAGTCAATTAAAATATGTACAATGCTGGGTTGAGGGCTATAGCCCTACTCAGTCTGACTACATGCTTAACTATTATAAAAAGTGCCAGTATTTGGCATTTTTAATGGACCCAGCCAAACATCTGGTAGGCAGAGGTACGCCATTACATATCCAAGATAAGAAAATTTGTATTTAAAAAGCCTGCCCTTCTCTCTGGATAAATTAAAGCAATAACTATTTGCTTTAATTTATCCAGAGAGAAGAGCAGGCTTTTCAAGTCGCAATACAATGGTAAAGTAAAATATAAGCAAATTAATTGGATGTGCACTAGGCTTCTATTTTTTGTATGTATTGAATTAATTTGGTCTCTAGTTGCACTCTGCGTGGATGTATACTATCCCATTTCTATATATATATTGCTTGTTGCATTGGGGGTTTGACCAAGCCTCTGGGAAATGTGTACTCCACCCACAGTGGGTCATGTGTTCAAGTACTGAAAGTTGGAGAGTTAGTCCCAAGAAAGCAAGCGAGAGAGCAGCAGGGACTTCCATCTCATAAAAGGCAGGTACAGATATAAAGACAAAGTTTGAGAATTACGTTTCCTAAGAAGGTATAAAGTTACTTAAGTAAAAAAGGTTAAAAGTTAGGACCCTGCAGAATAAAGCAAACCTTGAAGTGTTTTTTCTCTGTCTTTGGGCACGGCCACACGCAAACGCACACGGAATCACATGCGATTTTGTTGCGTTTGTGCATGCGTTTTTCATTAGATATAGAAAAACGCATGTGATTGCGATAGAAAATGCGGAACGCAAATCGCAAGCGCATCGCACCTGAAAACGCGCATTTTCGGTGCATAGACGCGATTCCAATGATAGGGAAAAAGCGAATTCGCAAATGCAAGAAAAACGCAATAGTGTGGCCTAGCCCTTTCTGTTTATTTATCACTGTCTCTATTAAGTACCTAGTAAGTGGGGATTAATTGGGGCGGGGAAGGGGGCATGGCCTAAAAATTTGCGCTGCGTGTCACAGGATTACTTGGGGTGCCCATGACCTTCTTAGATCCTAGAGACACTCCTGGTCATTAGCTCAGAGTTGCCCAACCTGCGGCCCTCCAGATGTTTGAAAACTACAACCAGCATTCCTCCATTGTAGAAGAGACCAAGCAATGCTGGGAGTTGTAGTTTTGAAAAATCTGGAGGGCTGCAAGTTGAACATCCCTGCATTAGCTTCTTTGGATCTTAAAGGGCATGTCCACTATTAAAGGGTATCTCCACTCGTTTTTATAAGTTTTGGTAATTCACTTCTATTGAAGAACGGGAGGTAAAGGAGCTGTGCCTTATCTTACGTTGTTCAATAGAACACACAGGAGACTGGTGACAAGCTAAGAAACTTACCCGCTCGCTCGCTCCCCCGGCGCGTAGTCTGACAGGTCCCGACAGACCTTGTCTTCTATGCGCATCGCAATCTATGCGCATAGAAGACAAGGTCCGTCGGGACCTGTCAGACCAAGCGCCGGGGGAGCGAGCGAGCGGGTAAGTTTCTTAGCTTCTTCCTGGCTCCTGTGTGTTCTATTGAAGAACGGAAGGTAAGGCACAGCTCCTTTACCTCCCGTTCTTCAATAGAACTGGATTACCAAAACTTATAAAAACGAGTGGAGATACCCTTTAAAACAAAAAAGGGGTCAATTATCAGTTATCTGCCCCTAAGCCCAACTGCTATTTTTACCAACTTATCATGTGAATTTGTAATGAGATATTTTAGGATATTAGTTTAAATAAAGGCAGGGTAGGCTGGCCCCTCCCTACATGCAGTCTATCAAGGCTGTGACAACAGATATCACAGCCAATGATTGACTGCTCTTTCCTCTGCACATGCTCAAGCTTATAAAAAGCTAATTGAGCAGAGGGAGGAGGCAGATACCTTTGCCAGAAAGTAATAGAACTTATAAAATATCTGGTTACAAATGCATGTTATAAATTGGTAAAAATAGCAGTTGGGGTTGCGGGCATATAAGGGACAAGTCACCATTTTTTGGTTTTAAAGGTGGACATGGCCTTTAAATTATAGGCTTATAGTTATAGAAGTTACACATCCCAGACTGCCATCTCTATGTTTCTGTTACTGGCATGTGTTATAAGCCATGCATCATAAGCCTTACCCCCAGAAATCAATCTTTTATAAAGCTAGTTAAAGTCCTTCCACCATTCTCTGTCCATTCCTCTACTTATGGACAGGCTTAAAAAATAATTTTGAAATTTGGGAGTGGAGCTTATGATGCTTTGCCTCACCAGTGGGCAGGAGGCAGATGTCACAGCTCACAGTGCTCGCAGGGAAAAAGCAATCTTTGTCCTGATGTAACTTTGGATAGACTGAAGCTAGAAGCATGATCCTCAAGTCATTTTTAAAGGTAGGTGACCAATGTATAAACCAAGGTCTGCTTGTATATGTATAGAAAATTGGTTGCTATATAATGTACTGCGAGTAGTTGTCAATGGAGCTTCACCTATGGAGGCTTAGTGATGTGCCACAGTGTATTGGGGCCACTATTTAAAGGACAACTTAGCTCAGTCCTTAGCTATGGCAGAAACTTGTGTGTTGTAAGGAGATGGGGTTTGGGTTTTTAGAGAACTGGGCTGACTTTTCTGTTGGCTACAGGCTCTTTAGTAGTGACCGGATTCACCAATGGGAGGTGCAACTGTTTTGGGGAGAAGATGGCTAGGGGTTGGAGGAGATTTTAAACTAGGTATGGGGGGGGGAGGGAACGTTTAACTACACAGGGGTAATAGAGAAGTTAGGGATCTGGGGGCTAGTAACACAACGGAGGGAGGAGAAGAGGAGGGGGAGCATAGAGGATAAGGAGGCATGTACGACCATGTATGGAAGTAAATCAATTGATAATCTAAAATGTATGTTTACAATGCAAGAGTCTGGCTGGAAAAACCGGCGAACTTGAAATAATAGCGTTAAAGGAAAGGTATAATGTAATTGTGTATAGCAAATCATGGCTTAATGATTCACACGACTGGACAGTAATATTGAAGGGTACTCCTTATTTAGACATGACCGAGTTAATAAGAAAGGAGGAGGAGTATGTATGTATGTTAAACAGAATTGAAGCCAAATTTAAAAGATGGAATAGATGGGGGAGCAAACGATGCGGCAAAACATTATGGGTGGAACTGTGTACAGGAAGCAAGAAGGTAGGTAAATTAATTGTTGGAGTGTGTATAGCCGCCAAATGCCAGGGAAGGAGGTGGAAATGAATCTCCATATGCATTTGCGAAGGCTGCTGGTATGGGGCATGTTCTGGTATGGGGGATTTTAACTACCCTGAAATAGATTGGAGTAATGACTGCCAGCACCTCAAAGGTATAAGTTCTTAAATTTCCTATATGAGCATTTTCTTCACAGATGGTAGAAGTTCCTACTAGAAAGAATGCGTTGTTGGATCTGGTGATTCTAATAACCCAGAGCTCTTTTGGAGATGAAGGTATGGGAAGCTTAGGGAATAGTGACCATGATATAGTGTCATTTAATATAGGTTGCAGAAAACTAAAGTGCACTGGCTAAACAAACTTTTAACTTTAGGAAAGCTAATTTTATGCTTTTAAAGGAATCGCTCCTGCTCATAGACTGGGGGGAACTGTTCTAGGTAAAGATACTGAGCAGATTGGACCACTTTTAAAGGGATATTAAACTATAACATTTCCAAATGGTACCTTTAGGAAACAAGTGTAAAAAAATTAGGTCCACTCCTGCATGGCTTAATGCTCAGGTAAAAAGGGAAATGGAAAAAAAGAAAAGGCTTTTAAAATTTTGAAAGCAGAAGGCACAGAACAGGCTTCGGGACTTCAAAAGTTGTAATAAGAGTGCAAGAAAGCAATTAAACTAGTTAAAATAGAAAATGAAATACGGATTCCGAACAAAGCAAGTCCAACCCCAAGATGTTTTTTAAGTATATAATGGTAAAAAAATGAGGACTGAAATGTGGGACCATTAAATAATGGACTGAGGTGGTTGTAGAGGATGCCGAAAAGGCTAATCTGCTAAACCGTTTTTTTACATCGGTTTTTACTGTGAGAATCCTTACAGTAGGGATTGTAACAATGTGCAGGGAGGAAATGAAGAGTTTTCACATTGGATAAACAGAGGATATGGTCGGAATCAATTAACAAAGTTAATATCAATAAGCGCCAGGACCAGATGGATTGCATCCTAGGATTTTAAAAGAGCTTAGTTCAGTTCTAGCAAGACCACTGTTGTCTCATCTTTTCAGATTCGCTTTTGTCTGGGGATGTGCCGCTGGATTGAAAAAAGCCAATGTAAAACCAATATTCAAAAAAGTAGTCGTTCACAGCCTGGTAACTATAGACCTGTAAGCTAAAATCATGGTAGGAAGGTGATGGAAACTTTGTTAAGGGATCATATCCTTGACTTTGTCTCCAGAGATCATCTTATTAGTAGTAGTCAGCATGGATTTATGAAAATAGATCATGCCAGACAAATTTAATTGGTTTTTATGAAGAAGTGAGTAAGAAGTTAGATTCAGGCACAGCTTGGATGTGGTATATTTGGATTTTGCAAAAGCCTTTGATACTGTGCCACATAGGCGACTAATGTATAAACTGAGGACTGTTGGCCTTGAAGAAAATTTGTTATGGATAGAGAACTGGTTATTGGACCGCAAACAGAGAGTGGTGGTTAATGGAGCTACACTATGTGGGCTAAAGTTCTAACGGAGTTCCTCAGGGTTTCTGTACTGGGGCCGCTTCTGTTTAATCTGTTATAAATGACTTAGAAGGGGGCATTGAGAGCAAGGTCTCTGTGTTTGCTAGGACACTAAATTATGCAGAGCTTTGGAACTTCCAATGATGTCAAGTGCTGCAAGCAGACCTAGATAGATTATCAAAATGGGCAGCAAATGGCAGATGAGACAATGTTGATAAATGTAAGGTGATGCATTTGGGATTTAATAATCCCTGTGCCACCTACACCATAAATAACTCTGTGTTAAGTGCATCTGAAATGGAAAAGATTTGGGGGTTCTGGTAGATAACAGACTTAGCTGTAGCAAACAATGCCAGGTAGCAACAGCTAGAGCTAGCAAGATATTGTCTGTATAAAGAGGGGAACGGAATCAAGAGAGAAAAATATTATTCTCCCTCTTTACAAGGCACTGGTAAGGCCACATTTGGAATATGCGGTGCAGTTTTGGAATCCCATATACAAAAGGGACATCTTGGAAATTGAGGCAGTTCAGAGAAGGGCAACTAAATTAATAAGGGGATGGAGGGGCTTGAATTGCAGGCAGATTAGACAAGTTAGGGCTGTTTACATTGGAGAAGCGGCCGGTTGCGTGGGACATGATAACCTTATCAAATATATTAATGGCCCATACAGTGAACTCTCTGGTGCATTGTTCACTAATAGGTCATATCAGAGGACTCGTGGACATCCTTTAAGGTTGGAAGAAAAGAAGTTTCATCTTCAGTTAGGAGAGTTTCTTTACAGTGAGAACGTTGAAACTGTGGAACTGTCTTCCAGCAGAGGTGGTAATGGCAAGTTCATTGAATAACTTTAAAAAAGGCCTGGATAAGTTTCTAAAACTAAAAAATATTGAGAATTACTGGTATTAATGCATATAGATCTGTGTGATCCAGGGATACTTTATTGCCGTTTGGAGTCAGGAAGAAATTTTTTTCCCCCCTTTTTTGCTGGGGTTTTTTGCTTCCTCTGGATCACTGTTAGGTAGGGTTAAAAAAAAAAAAGGGAATAGGTTGGACTTGATGGACGAATGTCTTTATTCAACCTTAATTACTATGTTACTATGTTACAGTGGGTCACACCCATTAATAATCTCTAGCCAATCCTTTTACAGAACAGATAAAGCAAGGAAGCATGTGACTGAGGTCAGGAGGTGTGGTCTGACACTGCACATACACACAGATACTTCATACAGTTCTTAACAGGCTTACATTTATTTTAATACAATTTACTGAAGTGGGATTTTATAGCTTATTAGTGTATTTAAGGGTGTTGTTTTCAGATTCTGGAGTTTAAAAAATTGGGTTTAGTTCTCATTTAATATGTTTATCGGTGATTATTTTCCCCATCATTTTACTCATGCTGCTCTAAAAATAAGGCTGTGCTCATTAAATACATACCTTTACCAGTAATTTATGACAGTGGAGTATTTTAAAACAGTCTTGTAAGTAAAATAATACCTGCATTAATCAATGGTCTTTTTAAATGCTTTTAAAGGCCATGTCCACCCTCAAAACTAAAATTTAACCCAATGCTGGCCCTACTGTGTAATGTTAAAAAATCCCTATCTTCCTCCTCTGCTCCAAATGATTCTCCTGCAGTGCTTGTCTAAAGTCCAGGAAAGGGAAATGTAGGAGCCTCTCTGCCTGTGAAAAAGTTTCTGCCTCTTCTCCGTCCTCCCTGAGAACTCAAGCATGCGCTGTGGAGCCGATTCCCCCTCCCTCCACCCAGATTTTTCTGTAGTGTAGCTTCCCCATTTGAACCCTAACCGCATGGTGTATTTGTAAAAAAAAAGTCAGAAGAAACCTACTTGCTTACTAGTCTCTTTGGAAGCTGAAGCCAAAGGAACCCGGTCTGGTAAGTTAGTTTCTGGGGACTTTTTTTTACAAACACACAATGCGGTTAGGTTAGGGAGGGGGAAAGCTACACTACAGAAAAAGCTACACTACAGAAAAGGTTTCATTTTAGGGTGGACATACTCTTTAAATAAACACAAAGGAAATAGCACCACAAAGCTATTTTATAATATTAAACATTTATTAATGTATAGTGTACATTGTTGTCAATATGTTATATAGATTGTTTGAAATTATTAAAAATATAATAATAATAAACAAGGATAAAAATTACATTGATCAGGCTTAGTACTTTGAGCATTGAAGAAGATTTACAGTACAAAACATTTTCTTTCTTCTTATACTTCTGAAATGGCTGATTAAAATGACTTGCCTTTAGAAATAATTCTTTAGGTTTGTCATTCCCCCCACTTCCCATTGGGTCAGGCATGCTAAATCTTTTTCATTGCTGGAGACACTGGTATAATTAGATTCACTTTATCTCCCTGTGCAATGACCGGGGTAAACTGGAAGAAAAAGTAACTTTAGACCTTCTGCATTGAAACATTATACAAACACAGGAATCACATAAAAAGACAGGTGATACACCTTTAATCAGTTTCCAGTCTTGCATTTCAGGTCTTACTTCTCATGTATGTTCTTTTCATTTTGGCAGAAAACATTAAATACTGTAATACGTACGGAAGAAATGCCAAGAATTATTGTAGCAAAGGAAACAATGACTTTCTAGTAGCACATTAAAGGGCAACTGTGATCTCAAAACAAGTTAGGGTTAAATGAAAGCCTGACGAGGCTAAAGATAGCGAAACGCTTAGCAAGACGCAGCGGAAGTGACGTGTTATCCCAGGGTTTGGTGAGAGCTGGAGAGAATTAGGACTTGCTTGCCCAAGAGACCGGAAAAGACAGGATAAGACTTAGATCATCCTAAGTGATATATGTGGATTTGGAGGGACGCTGATATATCGACCTACCAACCAGCCTACGCAATTAGATCCCAAGTTGCTCTGTGAGCCACGGGCCTGCTTAGTCCGGGGGACCAGTTTGAAGAGGCCGTTCACCCTTCAGTCACTACAAGAACGACAGTGTAGTATAACTATACTTACCTCCAGCCCCACCATTCCTGGCTTTTAATGACTCAGTATGCGCACACTTACAGGACTTTAGTGATTCCTGCATCCTTGTATTGATCTGTCTCACTCGCCGCAGGGAGTGATTATCTATTGGAAATAGGCACTTGTTTTACCCTTTATATTTGGGGTCTCTATACATGGCCATTATACATTTTATCCCCGCTTTTAGTATTTATATGTGGGATATTTAAAGAGCTATATACGCTTTTAGTTTTTTCTTTTATGTAGTAATTATTTATTAATGTACATTACACCTGTTACGGCTGGCCAGCTATATATTAGTTTATTTAGGTGTGATTTTACATATGTGATATTGAGGATATTAAATATATGATTTAGCAATTGTGTTTAATACTTTATTTGCGTGTATCACCAGCAGAGTACTATTTTTTTTTACTGTTTATAAGGTTTTACCCTGTTTGGGGCTCTTCCTCTGTCTCTGAGCAGGGGGACTCAGAAGTACCTACTGGATTGTGACTGCCCTGTACCTTTTCTTTTCTTTGTATTAAATGAAAGCCTGCAGTATATCCTTTACACTTAGCCAACAATCACATCTCTGGCTGGAGCCCGTGAGAAATTACATTGGGGTGAATGTTCAAACCTACTGCTTCCAGTAGGTTGAGTGACATCACCTGACCTCTGCCGGCCCTTTCCCCCGGGGGAGAAGCATGCTCAGTTAAGACTTATTGCTGGGGAAATCAGGAAGTACCTGAGGAAAAAATTGACAATTGAGAAGGGGAGCCTATTAATGCAGACATGCTGGTCACATAACTACAAGCTGGTCACATGGCTGAAAACAGGAAGAGTTCAACCAGGAATATCTGATGTATTCAATTATATCAACTGGACTTGAAGTTAAGTTCTTGAAGACGTTTCGCTAGTCATCCGACTGGCTTTCTCAATTCAGAATGACTTGTACAAGAATCTGTGGCAATTATGTACCCTGGAAAATCCCAATTAGCATATCACAGCCAAGTGTTAAGGGCGGGATTGCATAGAGGTGTTATAGGAACACCCAGGGTAAGGTGTCAAAACAGCATTGTACATGACACCTTACCCTGGGTGTTCCTATAACACCTCTTAGCCACTATGCAATCCTGCCCTTTACACTTGGCTGTGATATGCTAATTGGGATTTTCCAGGGTACATAATTGCCACAGATTCTTGTACAAGTCATTCTGAATTGAGAAAGCCAGTCGGATGACTAGCGAAACGTCTTCAAGAACTAAACTTCAAGTCCAGCTGATCTAATTGAATACAACAGATATACCATGACCTGGATGAATGAGAACCTTCACAAGCATATTCAACCAGGAAGTTACATTGCTGAACCTTTCCAGCAATAACTTCTCACAAATTTTATCTAGAGATGTGATTTAGGTTTTATTTTGAAGGTATGATGGAAGGCTTTTTATATAATTATTACTAGTTTGGAAGAATTTAAGACCACAGTTACCCTTTAAAGCTTACCTTGCTAAAATTCTGCAAAAGAATCGACTGGACATCCAAATTTAAAAAATACATTAGGAGGTCATATTAAAGCATAACATGTTTGCCTTCATTTCTTACACCGTATTCCATTTTTATTACTACAATACTGTCTGCCTTTACAATTAAAAAAAAACAAAACATAAAAGCAACTGGTTATAAAAATATAAAAAGAGCCCTAACATTTACCCTGCGACACAATCTCCTTCTAGCTATACATCGAAAAGATTAACAATTCCCATTTAAACAGGTAGAAAAGGTATTTAAAGAACTTTTGATGCCATAAACCAAATTACAAAGCAAAATTTTCTATCTAGGTTTTTCACACAGTAAATCTAACACAAGATGTGAGTCTCTTATTGGTGAGGCCATTTACATGAACCAAAATGTTTAAATATAGGGGACAGTCCCATCTGTGACAGACAACTGCAATTAGACAGTATTTATTGTACATTACTTTGATAACATTTTCGTCTTCCACTAACTAGAAAATAAGTTTATGTGAAAGACGCTGTGTCCTCCTTAGCCTCTGACATGAACACTGCCAGAGGGTTGAAGACTATCTGTACACAATTACAGGTTTAGCATTATTGACTCACCTAGCTATTAAATATAGAAATACACCACCTTTATAATCACAGTGGTTTTATACCTGTAATCTCATGTATGCTGAGTCTTGGAATTTGTTGCCAGCACAATGGAGAAAGTGTTAAGGAGAATTGTATAATATTTCCATAATATTTATATCATCAGATTATCTACTGTGCTATTACCTACATAAAACATAGAGAGCTTATAAGATTAAGATGTGAACACCCACAGAACATCTGCGAAAATAACCAATAATGAGTGCAAATTCAAAATTAAAAAGATTTCAAGCAGGAAGTCAGGAGGTGCTGATTCGATATCCAATAAAATATGGGATATTTCCAGGCGTTCCCAGTTTTAAAAAATATTCAGTCCAAGTCTCAAGACCATGAACAAGCTGCATAAAAAAAAAAAATAACATTTTTACTTCTTTCTACAATACAAAAGAACTTATATTTTGCTTATGTTAGGACAGGTTTAGACTGTCAGTCTTTATAAGATTATTTGCTAAAATGTATAGTCAAAACTCCAGGCACTAGTGATACAATCTAGTCTATCAAAGGACAAGTACACCATAAGTCACTTGGAAGTCCCTTGGAAGCTGCAGCTTTTAAAATACTATTGGCATATTTTTTTTCCCTATGCCCCTCCAGAGCCTACCTTTGAAGATTCAAAGTTGCTGACATCTTGTTTATCTAAAGAGGAATGGTTTTCTCCACCCCTCTGAGATTTGCAGATACTTCCTGAATGGTTAGCCTCATTTAGTTAGCCCTGTGTGCTCCGTGCATGCATGATGTCATGGCGCACGCGGCGAGATGACGTTGCACGCACACACGCCCATGCACACACTGATGTCACAGAGCACACAAGGGTGTACCAAATGAGGCTAACCAATCAGGAAGTATCTGCAAATCTCAGAGGGGCAGAGAAAACCATTCATCTACAGATAAACAAGATGTCAGCAACTTTGAACATCCAAAGGTTCTGGAGGGGCATAGAGAAAAAAAATGCCAATAGTATTCTTAAAGCTGCAGCTTCCAAGTGATCATCAATTTATTTTATGGTGTACTTATTTTTTAGATACCATCCACAGGGGTGCTCCATCCAACCTTGTTCCCTTTTCATGCTGACTATTTTACCAGCTAAGTATATCGCCTCTCACCGCTTATCCATATATCTCTTCTGCCACTTGTTATGGGATTCCTCTAGTTCAGATTTGTGTGACATATCATTAGTGGGACTGGGTTTAGATATCAATTATCTATTATCAATAGGATTTGTAACATTTTGCATTACCTGTGATGCTCTGTTTATGTATGTATGCCAGTCTTCCCTACAAAATGTTTAGATTTTTTCACCGTATTTATAAAAAGGCAGGTTTTGTAGCATTAGTGCATTTTTGCAACCACGAGAGTCAGCCAATCACAGACGCAGCTGTCGGCTATTGATTTAGCTAAGGGAACCCAGTTTCGTAAGTACGTTTATTCTTTTTTTACAAATACACAATGCGGTTAGGGTTGGGAGGGGGCAATCTTTTACTACAGCAGAAGGATTCAATGTAAACCTAAAAGTGCAGCGCTGATGGACCTAGATGGAGGGTGGGGGGGGAATCGGCTCCACAGCGCATGCTTGAATCCTCATGGAGAACAGAGAAGAGGCAGAAACCTTTTTACAGGCAGACAGGCTCCTACTTTTCACTTTCTTGGAATTGAGACCAGCACTGCAGGAGAACCATTTGGAGCAGAGGTTAAGTTTTTTTTTTTAACACTACACAGTGGGACCAGCATGGGGTTAAATTTTAGTTTTGGGGGTGGACATGCCCTTTAAGAACCCGGAAAACCATTAATAATTAACCAGTAAAAATAGTGCACATTTAACTTCCCTGCCCAAGGTTGCCTGGCATCACTGGCCTCGCCCCACCTGGTTATTTTTTCATGGTACCCGGCTGGAAAAAATTCTGGGGAGAACATGGTGTACACCATTATGTTCATATTAGGTTAAGTAGCAGATGATATTGGCCCTGCCGACAGGTTTTACCTTTTCTAAAAAAAGAATATAAAAAATCTATACCATGGGAAATTTTTATACAAAGATTGATTTTTAAAGGGCATGTCCACCCCCAAAACTGTAGTGTAATAAAATCCTTACCTCACATCCCAGCTCTAAATGGTTCTCCTGTAGTCCTCCCCCAAAGTCCCAAAAACTGGCCACCAGGAGGATAGCAGAGTCCATATAGGACTCTGCCTCCTGTCTCCCCTCCGGGAGAAGTTTGGCATGCACACTGCAGGCCTCCCCCCCTCCTGTTTTGCGATCCCTCCCCCTACCATAAAAACCCTTGGCCATATATTAGTATACCGTATATACTCGAGTATAAGCCGAGGTTTTCAGGTTCTAAAATTAGCCTGAAAATGTAAGTTTGGCTTATAAGTTCCTCCCAGGAAGCAGCAAGTGTTAACTTTCCTAAGCAGCAGGGCCTTTTGGGCTGGGTAAACTGGGCAATTGCCCAGGGCAGCGACATCTTTGAGGTGCCCCACAGGGAGGGATTCCTGCATAGCACCGCTTTCAAGTTTTTCTCTGCCTGGCTGTCACGATCCCCTAGCACCAGCTGCTGCTCTCTGTGTGCCTGTGCGTCCATTCCATACACAGTGTGTTAGCTGCCTAGTTCACTGAACACTTCTATGCTTTAGGTCTGCTAACCACTCCTGGTCTCTGACCTGGCAGCAATGCAGGGGGCCATTTTTATGGGTTTTTCTGTCCATCACGATCCCCTAGGAGGTTTAACGATCTTCGGTAGTAAGACACTGACTTTCCCCTTTCAGAGCTGTCAGTAATAGCAACATTGTTTCATCATGGAATGGACGCACAGGCATACAGAGAGCAGGAGCTGGTGCAGCCAGGAGAGACTCTGCTAGGTACAATAACATGGCATATTTGGTACTGAACGCTGTATGGAATTACCGGTAACCTCTCCCTACAGCTGTGGGTAAGAAGCCACGTCAGGGCTCGGTTAGGGAGCGGGGGCTCTGCAATGTCACTGGTTATACATTGCTAGCTGGGAAATTACAGGAGGACGTGCCCCTAGTTTGCCCACCTGCCCATGCCACTAGACCCAGGCTTCCTTAATGGCAGAGTCATAAAGTGTTTGACTTTTTCTTCTGCTGTCCATTTAAAGGGCAACTTAAGCCTCAAAATAATACAGAATCAGAAGGCAGTAATGGTCATAATTTCTACCCTCGGCTTATACTCGGGTCAATCAGTTTTCACTTATTTTTCTGCTAAAAATAGGTATCTCGACTTATACTCTGATCGACTTATACTCGAGTATATACGGTACCTTCCCCCAGCCGCAATACTCTCTTTTTACTTACATCTTTATTTAATTCAGGGCTTGTTCATTTTAAAGGGTATTTAAGGCTTTAAAGCCATTACTGTCCTTTTGAAGTGTGAGAAGTAATATTGTCAAACATTTCATGATCATAACCTTGTACCTGCTGTGCACGTCTCACTACTGTTTTCCTTTAAGCTTACACTTAAACTTACACTTACATTACACAGTAGGTGGTATAGCAATGTAAAGTTCAGAACTGGTTTAAACAACATTTAAAGTACTAACTTTATTCTTACCTGATACCAGCAACAAGTCCAGCAGGCATTAGTTTTCTAGACCAATAGAATCTCACACCCATTACCACGAGCAGAACAAATGCTGCAACTGCAAAAAAAGGGTTAGTTGTTATAGCTCTGTGTAAAAGCGAGTTCACTGCGATTTAAATCTACTGTTCCATGTTCTCTGGCCTTGATGACCATGATCCTTTTCTTGGTAGGTAAATGGTGTATACAGCAAATTCAAATAGTCAGCAAAATCCATATGCACACTACCCCTGTGGGTCCAGACATCTAGTTCCCCTACTTCCAATGAGTACTCATCAAAAATTCAATGTAGAGTCGCAAGTGAATGGTGGGTATATTTGGAACCAATCATTAACACATACAACATTTCGAGGATACAAGCCTGATGAAGGGGGCTTGTATCCTCGAAACGTTGTATGTGTTGATGATTGGTTTCAAATAATGAAGTGCCGACTCCCTGGCATGAAACAGACTGGTGTATACCTAAGTGATGGTTTGTGTGTGCCATTCACAGATGCTGAGTTTTTATATTTTCTAATAAAAGTTATATCTTAACTATTACGGACTGGATTCCGTGTTCAGACTTGGAGGAGGCAAAATCCATTCTGCTTTGAGGTTTCAAATAAACCCACCATTCACTTTGGAGTGCGACTTTACATTTTTGCTGTGTATACAGCAAATTACATCTCTTAGGGTCTCTCCACCAGATTTTCTTGGACGCAGCATCTTGTGTGCTCTGTCAATTATTACAAGTGCGTCCTCTGGTTGTTCTAACATTGTGTTGAATATATGTTGCAAGCAGGCAGTTAGTCCGGCTGAGGTTACAAATTCAGGAATCCTCTTATGCATATGTTGTTTCTGCAGCCCCTGTTTTCTATGTCATCTTACTGGTTTTGTAATGTTCTGAAACATCTGATCATGTGTGTTAAGGCCTTCTTCTGTGATTCTCCCAGATATTTCTCCTATATCTTACCTTAATGTTGCAATTACATCTTTGCATGTTTTTCGACTTTAGATACCAGCGAAGCAAAGTCTTTTTCAGTCAGTAAAGATTTAAAGGACAACTAAAGCCACAGAACAACACTGAACCGGAAGGCAGAACACCTTGATAAAACCAGTAATATGTGTCTTACCTCTCATTTTGATACTGGTGTTGGGAAACTTACCTAAAAATATGGTTTGTGCTTTATTTCACAGCATTCTAGTATCGCACAGTTTGGTCAACGCACATTATGTTCTGCACAAGCTCAGTCCTTAGCCATGGCAGAAACTTGTTACAGTTGGTCACACCCATTAATAATCTCTAGCCAATCCTTTTACAGGACAGATAAAGCAAGGAAGCATGTGACTGAGGTCAGGAGGTGTGGTCTGACACAGATACTTCATCCGGTTCTGAACAGGTTTACATTTACTTTAAAACAATTTACTGAATTGGTATTTTATAGCTTATTGGTGTATTTATGGGGGTGTTTTTCAGGTTCTGGAGTATAAAAAATTAGGTTTAGTTCTCCTTTAAGAAGATCTCCAGTGTCAAGAGGGGCCAGGGGAATCATGGTCTACCTCATTTGGTAAGCTTTCTGGATGTTTAGTTTCCCGCTCTGGCACCATCTTGGATTTTGTTTTACCAAAGTATCAGTAAAGATCTGGAGGTTTGGGTCCGGAGATCTTATTATATTGGCACCTGTCAAGCTTTTATCTCCAGGAATATTTATAAAGACTCTAAACATACCCACATAACTGACGCTTCACACCATCCCACCATCACACACACACACACGTAAATGTCTTTGGTAATGGTGTCATAATGTCCTGTATATTATAGAGGGTGCAAATAAAAATATTTTGTGTTGAACTAGAACAGGATACCAGTTTAGTAATACAAACACAAGTTTAAATAACTAGCTCCAGAGTTCCAAACAGCAGTACAAGTGCTTCCATAATAAATGCAGCCAAGTTCCAAACAGCAGTACAAGTGCTTCCATAATAAATGCAGCCAAAGGAACACACACAAACCACTGCTTACTTCGCGATACAACTGTATAATGATCAAAGTGCAAAAGTAATAAAATCAGAAAAGAATCAAAACACAAAAATGAAATAAAAATCCAATCAAATAAATCTGTAACAGCTGACAAATGTTCAAGTATATATATATATATATATACACATACACACAGGTGTCGTGGTTAGCGGGCACTCCTGAGCGTAAACTGCCTGGGTGCTCATTCCAAGGATATGCAGCAACTCTAGAAACAGAGGCACTCACAGGGCTTTTTTGGGGACGAACTTGCAGCCCCTACTTATCACTTCTTTTATCTCCATATCCTGCTCTAGGATTGGTATATATTTACGAATAATTTTTATGATCTTTTTATATTGGGGACTATAACGTGTTGAGAACGTGTTGAGAAGAAAACCCCCTTGGGCTTGCCTAATTCTGTACGCCCTATCTTGTGGGAGGTACTACTAGCCCCCCTAAGTGAACCTATCTGTCATATCACTGGCTGCTTTTTCAAAAGTCTGATCTATCGAGCAATTTCGCCTCAACCTTAAAAATTGGCCATACGGTATTGCCTCCACACAGTGTCTCGGATGACTAGAGTCAAACCTTATGTCCCCAAGATACATAAGAAGGATTTTCCACCGAAGGGTAGGCCTTTGTAGATTTTGTGGAATTTATGAATAATAATCCCTACAACCTCAGATTTACATACATGTTTGACCAAAAAGCAGTACAGTTTTTGGACATTACGGTTTCCATTGGACCTGAGGGGATCCAAACAGAGGACTATAGGAAACCTGAAGCAGGAAACACCATACTCAGGTTTGACTCTAGTCATCCGAGACACTGTGTAGAGGCAATACCGTATGGCCAATTTCTAAGGTTAAGACGGAATTGCTGCACAGATCAGACTTTTGAAAAAGCAGCAAATGATATGACAGATAGGTTCATTAAAAGAGGCTATAATATGTTCACGTCTTGGGACTGTACCATGCTTGGGACTACCTTATCCTTGGTAAATATATTCCAATCATAGAGGAAGATACAGAGATAAAAGAAGACTTAAGTAGAGGCTGTAAATTTGTCCCTAAAAGGGCTAGATCTATCAGGTTGCTCGACAGATCAGACTTTTGAAAAAGCAGCCAGTGATATGACAGGTTGATTAAAAGAGGTTACAATAGAAGAACCCTTAAGAAGTCTCTGGAGAAAGCGAAAACTAACAATAGGGGAGACCTCCTTAGGGGGGCTAGTAGTACCTCCCACAAGATCTTAGGGGGGCTAGTAGTACCTCCCACAAGATAGGGCGTACAGAATTCTCAACACGTTATAGTCCCCAATATAAAAAGATCATAAAAATTATCTTTTGTATATGCAGTGGAGGAAATGATAAGTATCTTAAGGTTCAAGAGTTTAGCTGGATTTTTGAGTTAGCCACTAGAATGCCGAAAGGTATGAACTCCATATATGACGTGTACCCTGGAAAATCCCAATTAGCATATCACAGCCAGGTGTTAAGGGTGTGATTAGATAGTGGCTAAGAGGTGTTATAGGAACGCCCAGAGTAAGGTGTTAAAACAGCATTGTACATGGCAGACAGTTGGTGTCGAACCCCCCCACCTCTATTTAGGCTTGGTTTCTTTATTTTCACATAAATGGCCTCCTTAACACCTCTCTTGAACCAGTCACGTTCCTTCGCCAGTATGTTAACATTACAATCTTCAAAGGTATGTCCTTTATCCTTAAGATGCAGATACACGGCTGAGTCCTGACCCGAGGAATTGGCTCTTCTGTGCTGGGCCATACGTTGATGCAGTTGCTGTTTGGTCTCCCCCACATACAAATCAGAGCATTCTTCACTGCACTGCACTGCATATATGATGTCGCTTTTCTTGTGTTTTGGTATTGGGTCTTTCGGATGTACCAATTGCTGCCTCAGTCCTGTCTTGCTTTTCCCCTTCACTGTTGGTATTTGTGTTCTTTTCTTTCCTTCTACTTCTTTTGACAAAGGCCCAGTCTGGATATCCACAAGTTTTAAGGGCTCCTCTGAGATGTTTCATTTCTTTAGCCTTCGCCTCTGTGCTAGTGGGGATGTTCTCGGCTCTGTGTTGCAGGGTTCTGATGACACCCAGCTTGTGATCTAAAGGGTGGTGGGAGTCAAACATCAAATACTGATCTGTGTGTGTTGGTTTTCTGTAAACCTCTACTTCCAGTTTACCATTTTCCTTAACTTCTACCAAGCAGTCCAAGAAAGCCAGTTTGTTGTTTTGTACCTCTTCCCTTGTGAATTTAATGTTTTGGTCTACCGCATTAATGTGTTCTGTGAAAGCTTGTACTTCCTTCTGGTGGATTTTAACCCAGGTGTCATCAACATATCTGAACCAGTGGCTGGGTGCTATGCCCTTAAAGGTATTAAGCGCCTGTGTTTCTACCTCCTCCATGTAAAGGTTGGCCACAATAGGTGAAAGTTCCAAACAGCAGTACAAGTGCTTCCATAATAAATGCAGCCAAAGGCACACACACAATGATATTTATAAAGACTGTCTACATATCGCCTATCACACACACACATTTATAGGAGTAGTGTATTTTGGATCCAAAAATTAAAATTTACAGCCTAATTCACAGCGGTAAATTGTGGGGTTAAAGTTACGCTAACTAATTCAATACCGTTTAATAAAACTTTAACCCCTTAAATGCGGTTGCGCAGGTATTGCAAATGACACCAGCACAATTGCCACAAGATACTTAGTACTGGTCTCGGAAAGGTTAAAGCCCTTTCAGGATTTACACAGAGCCGCAAAGCCGGTATGGAATACTGGAAATACTGTATATAGAGATATACAGAGAGTGATTGCTGGTGTTGTGCAACTGTAATAGATTGCCCAGTACAGTTCAGTAATACAAATACAAGGCAAACAATCACCTGCAATAATATTTATGAAGACTGCTCACATACCTGCGCATAGCCCCATAAACTCTCACACAATTCTAAATGTTTCTGTCCATAAAAGTTTAGGGTTGTGCAACTATAACAGGATATTAGTTCAGTAATACAAACATACATAATGATATAAATAAAGACTGTCCCCTTACACCATCTTTGGTTTTGGTGTCATGTTATATGCCATATGTTACTCTGTACACAAGTACAATAAAAATGTTTGGTATGGTGCAACTATAACAGGATACAAATTCAGTAATACAAACACAAGTTTTAATTAAAGGGCATGTCCACCCTTAAAACAAAATAAATGGTGACTTGTCAGTTATCTTCCTGCTATCCCAACTGCTATTTTTACCAGTTTATTACATGCATTTGTAACCAGATATTTAATAAGTGCTCTTTCATTCTGGCAAAGGGTATCCACCTCCTCCCTCTGCTCAATGAGCTTTTTATAAGCTTGAGCATGTGCAGAGGAGACAACAGGGGAAAGAGAAGTCAATCATTGTTTGTGATGTCAGCAGTCAGTCTTGATTGATTGTATGGCGTGAGCAGCCAGCTTACTCTGCCAGATTATACTTAAAGGGCATGTCCACAGTTATTATTAACTTTTGTCATATAATAGAATACATTCCCCCAGCCCCAACCGCTATAAAATAAATTTAAGAAAGTGACCAGATGTTTACTTACCTTCCCTCTCTCCTCCGACGCCCGGCCTGGCCTTCTGCTTGCAAGACACTGCAAGCAGGGGGCGGGACCGGCAACCGTGTCCGTGATTGGCTGAGAGGCTGCCAATCACGGACGCGGCTGCCGGCTTCTCAGAATGCATGGGGAGAGAGGGAAGGTAAGTAATGTTCTGGGGACTTTGTTAAAATAATCTTTTTGCGGTTGGGGCTGGGGGAAGTTATTCTATTATACGGGCAAGGGGTTTTATGCTAGGGGGATGGATAGCAAAACGGGAGGGAGAGGGAGGGAGGAGGGCTGCAGTACGCATGCCAAACGTCTCCCGGAGGCCAGATAGGAGGCAGAGTCCTATATGGACTCTGCTATCCTCCTGGTGGGCAGTTTTTGGGACTTTGAGGGGGGGGGGGGGACTACAGGAGAACCTTTGGAGCTGAGGTGTAAGGTAAGGATTTTACACTACATGGTGGGGGCCATTAGTGGGGGGGATTATAGTTTTGGGGGTGGACAGAAATATCTAGTTAGTAATACATCCAATAATGTGCTGAAGGTATCAGTTGGAGTTGGGGGCAAGTATTCGACATGTGACCAGTTTTTTGTTTTAAGGGTAGACATTCCCTTTAATATCTCCACTACAGGTACACTTTATGAAGTGCAAAAACACACATTCCTGATGTTGCCCTTACGCTGGCTCGATATTTCAGTAATTTTAAGCATTGCTTTGATCAGAATATAAGACAGGACTAGATTATGCCAATTAACTTCATTTTAAAAAGCCATAGTTAGCAAAGAACTTTCAAAACATAAAAGGGATCCATCGGTTGTTTTCAGTTAGATCAACTGGACTTAAGGTTTAGTTCTTAAAGACATTTCAAGGAATGGGTCAGAACTCATGTGTACCTGCATCTTAAAGGGGAACTGTGGTCTCCAAACGAGTTGAGTTTAAATGAAAGGCCAGTTTCCTACCTTTAAAACGAGCCATCAACCACCTCTCTCCGTGCTCCAC
Source organism: Hymenochirus boettgeri (assembly GCA_019447015.1). Taxonomy (NCBI): domain Eukaryota; kingdom Metazoa; phylum Chordata; class Amphibia; order Anura; family Pipidae; genus Hymenochirus; species Hymenochirus boettgeri. The sequence continues at coordinate 177,229,692 of CM033473.1, forward strand.
AGCCCAAGATACACAGAAATGACTGACCAGAAAGTTAATGGGTGGGAGGCTGACATGTGACTTTACTGAGGCTTCTCCTGCACAGTGCCACCGGCGAGCACAGCCTCATACTCCCTCAGTGTGTAAGGGAGACAGGAAGTCCCTCCTCTTCTCTGCTGTGTGAAGGACCTGCAGCTGCAGAGAAGGTAAGGGAATCTACAGGGGGGCTGCAAAGAGGAGAAGACACAGGGCAGATTGACTGACAGGTTTCAGAGCAGGAAGTGCAGGGGACCTGGTGATGCTGCTGCCATATCACACACAAAAATGAAAATATCTTCAAAACTATGTAAAATAAACAATGGAAATAAATTGCAAAAACTCTCAGGAGAGCAATTCCTATCAATTTACCTAAAGTCATTTTTAGACCACAGTTCCTCTTTAAGGAAAAAGGACATACTTTTGAAGATTGTATTGTCAACATCTTGGCAAAGGAACATGACTGGTTCAAGAGAGGTGTCAAGGAGGCTATTTATGTGAAAATGAAGAAACCAAGTCTGAATAGAGTTTTTTTTTTTTTAAGGTTGCGATTTTCTACATTTACCAATAAACTCAAATGGGGGTCTAAGGGACATATTTATAAAGGGGCATAATTTTTGCTTTTTTGCCACCATATTTCACCACAATTTTTCTTATAAAGTTATTAAAAAGGTGAAATTTCATCATGGGTGAAAATTCTATAGCAAAAAGTAGCACTAATAATGCTGAAAATATGGCAAAATTCTGCACAAATGATGGTAAATAGGTAACACTCACTGGTGGATTTTTAAAGTAGTGTCAAATTGGTTAATACACACTGAACACCTCAATTTGTTATTTAAAAATAGCCTAACGTTTTTGACATAAAAAAATATGAAAAATAGTGTAAAACCCGCCCAGGCAAATTTTCTATTTTATTAGGGTTATGATAAATAGTTTAAAACTCACCAAGGCGAATTTTCTATATTTTATTTATCGGACACATTGTTTAGTATTGCTTATTTTCAGCAAACTGCAGCTAATTATCAAACCAGTTACATTAATATGGCAACATACACATTCCTTTATTTAAGTATGTAAACAAATACATATCAGGGATGTGCAAATAACAGATTAAAAACATTAAAATATATTATATACATATAGCAGCATCTAGGGGGGGCTACCGTTTCTGATGTAGTGGCAGCCTCTATGAACAATTTCACCTATTTATAAATAGCTTTAAAGGGCATCTATAGTGAAAAAACACATTTGTCTATTGCAACATTAAATTCATTTACTTTGTGCTGCCTTTCTCCTACCTCTGTCAGTGACTCTTTTTCCATGGTGTTAGATCTCTCTGTAGCACTCCCCCCTTCCCCCTCTCCTACCTCCTCCATGTCTAAACACCGGCTGCCCCGACAAGCTTCTCATGTGCAGCAGGAGTTAAAAGTTCAACATCCTGAAAAACACACTGTCACGAACGCCAGTTCGCTGAGCACGTGATCTGACTAATTAATCTGTATTCGCTGCCACCACTTTAAGTTACGGCCTTAAAGACGCCAAAAACACTCTTGACTCTCACTGACTATGCACACCCCTGTCCTCGCAGCTAAATGGTTAACACTACACCATTCACTCCAGCAACTAACTGGTTAATTAGCATCAGTCCTTCACAAGCAGTCACAGAGTTAATTAGCATTTACACTGCACACTCCATTCAAACACATATAAACTTATCAGAGGCTGACTGAGTTCTTTTAGAGCATCAAAGACAAACTTATTAAATTTTAGATTTAATATTCCAAAAGGTGTACAGTGCACATAATACAAAAATAAAATAAGATGGTGTTATAAAAAATGACATACAATAAGTACAACAGTTATATAAAATAAAAAGGATAAAAATATTCACAGACCCTACTCACTAGAAGAAGTCCTGTATCCTGGGGCAGGAAGAAACATTGGGTCCATACACACGTTTTTAGCATGTCCCCAAGTATGAACAACATTATTTGGGCTACAAGGACTTTTAAACCATTTGTTGAACTACGCCCTCCTCATGAGGTGGGAGTGTCCAGGAATGTCCAAATTTACGACTAGCCAAAAGCATTCATTCACCCTCAGTTAGGCAGATTCCATATAAATGTAGATATGTACATTGTATTGGGATATTGATCACATATTCCTCTCCTTTATTAATTATCAATTCCTCCAATACCAAACATGACCTGTGTGTTATCCATATTTCCCAAGATATTAATAACTCGCCTTGGCAAGGGAATAAGGGCTCCATGTTGGGTATCATATTAATGGGCATACTTTTACATTCACAAATATAATATTGGTTTCTGTCTTACACATTCCAATACCGAAATACATTTATTTTACATGTATGACTGTCCTTAAAATGACCTCTTAGTCCCTAGCTGGAGAGAATTCCAGATACACGGTTCGGCCCAACATTGTCTGGAAAAGGAGACCTGGTTCCAAGCTTCACTAATTGTAATATAAACAATAGGACTGTTCCAGGGTGGAATGGTATTTTTATTGGCCCTTTGCAAGAACTAATAACAATAGTTAACCCATTCTTGCCAAGTCACTACACACTTTCCTGACACACACCCACAGTGGCCAATAGAAAGCAAGCTGTCCTGGAGATACGGAAGAAGGAGAACAGTACAATTTACTGCTACAACACAATCTCTCTCTTTGTGACCCATCATCAATCAGTGAAATCTATCAAGAAGGGGGTAAAGTGCAGCCTTATGTCTGCGATTAAAGCTACCTCTCTCCCACTGCTAATATTCTTATGTCTATGTTTGAAACAGAGCAGAGAGGAGGGAGGGACTTAAGCAGGGATTCAATTGACATTACAAGTAGGAGTAGAGGAATGCAATCACTTCTTCTAATTTGTGTATCTCAGGACAAAGAGGGAAAGTGAAGAAAGTAAAGACACTCTGGGGGTTGGGGGGAATTATAGAACACATGGAAAGAAAGAAAAAAAAGTTCATTTTCCCACTATAGATGCCCTTTAAATTAAAAACAAAATGACAAAAATAGCTCTGAAATTTCAACTTCTCTGGTCTGGTAATGGCCGACGCTAGAGCAATTTTTTTTTTCACTGTGATAGCTGACTTAACACAATGAATAAGGCGAAATTACCATCCTGAGGAAGGGACGCAAAGTCCCGAAACGTTGTAGTTTGTTGTTTTTGCACTATTAAAGAAATTTTCACTTGTAGTAGTGTGCTCCTCTACTTTGATACCTTGCTTGGTTATGGAGCCCTGGAAGTAGGGGGCTGAGGGGATTGCACCTACCTATTTGTCTGGCTAAACCAGCCAACAGCAGTGTGCCTAAGTACACTTGAGACTTTTGGAAATTACCATCCCACATCACCGCAGCATTAATTTTCTGTGAAAGCGAAAACAACCATTTTTATAAATACAGTGAAAAACTTCCTCTCTACAGGCTTACATACCGAGGTTTTTTTTTGTTTTGTTTACAAAGGTTAGAGTTATCATGTGTAGGAGGATTAATGCGCATGAGCGTCTTGTTTCACAGGCTTAATTTACAGCCAGACTAAAAGAACGGGGGAATGACCAGAGAGGGGAGGGGGAGTGGGGAGCACTGCAGTAAATCAGACAATGTGCAAACACGGAGCCACAGAGGAAGGTAAGAATAAGGCAGAATACAATAACCTTTTTTTATGTCTGGATTGGAGCAATGTATAAATTTCACTATAGATGCCCTTTAACTAGTAAAAAAAAAATGCCATTTTGAAATCATTTTGTGTTACTAAATTTAGAAATTAGTTTAGATATTGCATCTAGTGCTCTCTGCAATATATAGTACAATAAATTACAGAAAATCATTGTAATCTTATACTTACTGAATGAGATCTTTACATCCGATGGATCAAATGATACCCGATATGCTCCATAGGCAGAGATCAAGCCAAAGGTAAGGCCTGCAGCCAATGATACTAGACTTCCTAGAAACAAAAAAAGCCATGATCTATTATGTAAAGGGAAAATGGAAGCAGTTCAGAGAAGGGCAACTAAAATAATAAAGGGAATGGAGGGGCTTGACTATGCATGCAGATTAGACAAGTTAGGGCTGTTTACATTAGAGAAGCGACGTTTGCGTGGGGATATGATCACTTTATACAAATATATTAATGGGCCATACAATAAACTCTCTGGTGCATTGTTCACTAATCGGTCATATCAGAGGACTTATGGACATCCTTTAAGACTGGAAGAAAATACGTTTCATCTTCAGGTTAGCAAGTTTTCTTACAGTGAAACTGTCTTCCAGCAGATGTGGTAATGGCAAGTTAATTTATTAGCTTTACAAGTGGGCTTCAAAAGTTTATAAAATGAAAACAATATTGAGTTTTACTGGTATTAATACATATACTGCAGTTCTGGTTGACCCAGGTATACTTTCCGATTGCCATTTGGAGTTAGGAAGGATTCCCCCCCCCCCTTTTTTTTTATCTTCCTCTGGATCAAGTGTTAGGTAGGGTTAAAAAGGTGGGTGGAAAGGTTGGACTTCATGGACGTATGTCTTTATTCAACTTTAGTTACTATGTAAGGGAGTAGCACAACCCCATGAATTTTTCATAATCCAAGCCTTTCAAAAGAATACTTATGTGCACACACCTAGCCAAACCACCACAATGTACACATACCACACCTAAATCCATTAACTTTTAGCTGTTTCCAGGTCTGCATTTAGAATAGTAAATGTTTACTAATCTCCACCATTCATTAATTGTGATACCTCATATTAAAAGGACACACGCCTTTTTTCACTCACCTTGTGCAGGGGCAAGTGCAGAATTTTCAATGGAGGGATTCCTGTAAGGGTTATCCTTAGCAGTAGGGAGCACATTGCATAAGCATTTTAGCCACACCCCTTTTTAAAGGCCACTTATTAAAATTTACCATCTTTATATGTTCCCTGCCCCTAGATTTTTGAATAATGCTCCCCTTTATTTCAAAACAGAATAATAGAAGAACCACGGATTTCCATGACCGTATAACAGTATGAGGTATAGGTAGGGAATATCTCAAATATGTAAACCGATTTCAATCCTTTGTTAAAGGTGCAAACCTCATTATTGTGAAAACAACATTTTCATATAAATTCTTGTTCCTTTCCTGAGTCCAGTTCATGCCAATACTGGTACCAGGAAAATAAGAACTGTAAATTGCCATTTGTGCCGATGTGTGTTCCCATTTTGCCATGGCCGACAGAAATACGTTTGTGTGTACCCTGTCTTACTGTTCATGTCTGTACAGTATTGTGCCTCCCATTGTTTCAATTCCCTTTCACACTGACACCCATTACAGTTTTCTGATGACCTCAAGGTGCCGAAACTACAAATAACAATGCAAACAGATAAAGGGGATTCTGGGCACCTATGATCCCCCTCTTTCTCCTAACTTCAATTTTTTTATTTTCCTTGGTATAGTATAGTATTTGAGGTTGAATAAAGACATTGGTTAAGAGGAAGGCAAAAAAAAAAAAAAAAACAGTACAAGGGGAAATCCTTCCTAAATCCAAGTGGCAATCGGAAATATCCCTGGATCAACTCCAACTCTATGTACTGTATCAATACGAGTAACATGCAACTTTTTTTATTTTTAGAAACTTATCCAGCTTTTTATTTTTTAAAACTATCCAATGAACCTGCCATCACATCTAATGGAAGACTGTTCCATAATTTCTCACAGTGAAGAACCTCTTTGTCATGAACGCCAGTTTGCTGGGCACGTGATCTGACTAATTAATCGGTATTCGCTGCCACCACTTTAAGTTACGGCCTTAAAGACGCCCCAAAAACCCACTCTTGACTCTCACTGACTATGCACACCCCTGTCCTGGCAGCTAAATGGTTAACACTACACCATTCACTCCAGCAACTAACTGGTTAATTAGCATCAGTCCTTCACAAGCAGTCACAGAGTTAATTAGCATTTACACTGCACACTCCATTCAACCACATATAAACTTATCAGAGGCTGAGTTCTTTTAGAGCATCAAAGACAAAACTTATTACATTTTAGATTTAATATTCCAAAAGGTGGACAGTGCATATAATACAAAAATAAAATAAAATGGTGTTACAATAAAATGACATACAATAAGTACAACAGTTATAGAAAATAAAAAGGTTTTAAGTTTTTTTTTTTTTTTTTTTTTTTTTTTTTTTTTTTTTTTTTTTTTTTTTTTTTTTTTTTTAATTTTTTTTTTTTTTTATTTTTTTTTTTTTTTTTTTTTTTTTTTTTTTTTTTTTTTTTTTTTCAATTTTTCTTTTTTTTTTTGTTTTTTTTATTTATTATTATTTTTTTTTTTTTTTTTTTTTTTTTTTTTTTTTTTTTTTTTTTTTTTTTTTTTTTTTTTGTTTTTTTTATTTTCAATAATTGCTTTTTAAAATATTCACAGACCCTACTCACTAGAAGAAGTCCTGTATCCTGGGGCAGGAAGAAAAATTGGGTCCAACACACGTTTTTAGCATGTCCCCAAGTATGAACAACATTATTTGGGCTACAAGGACTTTTTAACCATTTGTTGAACTACGCCCTCCTCATGAGGTGGGAGTGTCCAGGATGTCCAAATTTACGACTAGCCAAAAGCATCATTCACCCTAGTTAGGAGATTCCATATAAATGTAGATATGTACATGTATTGGGATATTGATCACAATTCCTCTCCTTTATTAATTATCAATTCCTCCAATACCAAACATGACCTGGTGGTTATCCATATTCCCAAGATATTAAAACACCTTGGCAAGGGAAAAGGGCTCCATGTTGGGTATCATATTAATGGGCATACTTTTACATTCACAAATATAATATTGGTTTCTGTCTTACACATTCCAATACCGAAATACATTTATTTTACATGTATGACTGTCCTTAAGATGACCTCTTAGTCCCCACCAGACCCCTAGCTGAAGAGAATTCCAGATACACGGTTCAGCTCCACATTGTCTAGAAAAGGAGACCTGGTTCCAAGCTTCACTAATCGTAATATAAACAATAGGACTGTTCCAGGGTGGAATGGTATTTTTATTGACCCTTTGTAAGAACTAATACCAATAGTTAACCCATTCTTACCAAGTCACTACACACTTTCCTGACACTCTTCCATACTTGAAGACTATACTTCTTTTCTGTCAGTCTAATAGAATGCCCACGTTTCCTCTGACATTTTATTGTTGAACAATGCACCAGTTTATTGTATGGTCCATTAATACAGCGATCATATCCTTACGCAAGCACCTTATCTCTAGTGTGCCTAATTGTTACATCCATTCTGTTTTCATATTCAAGCTCCGCCACACTCTCTTTATTAATTTAGTTGCCCTTCTCTGAACCCTTTCCATTTTCAAGATGTAATTTTTGTACACAGGATTAAAAAACTGCACTGCTGTGACTGTGTAATTTGCACGTATAGGACCAAAGTGCAAAAATAATAAAATCAGCAAATAAAGAATCAAAACAAAAAATGAAATAAAAATCCAGTCAAATAAACCAGTAAAAGCTACCAACTGTTCAAATATATCTGCCCATAAATAAATATCTTTGGTAATGGTGTCATACAATGTCCCATATCTTACAGAGAGCACAAAAAATTTCTGGTGTTGTGCAACTATCACAGGATTCCAGATCAGTAATATAAACACAAGTTTAAATAGGTAGCCAAGGGTACCAAACAGCAGTACAGGCAACTAAGTGCTTCTATAATAAATGTAGCCAAAGGCACACACAAAATGATATTAATAAAGGCTACCCAGGCCTTACCAGTGCTTTGTAAAGAAGGAGAAAAATATTGATCTCCCTTAAATTCATAAATTTATGCAAGTCTCTAGCTGCTGCCGCCTGGAACTGCTTGCTACAGATTTACTTGACACAGAGCCATTTAAAACTATAAGCAGTGCAAGGATTTTTAAGCCCAGAATGCATCACCTTACATTTATCAACAGTAAATCTCATCTGCCACTTACAATGTGAACTATTCCTTTACTGCATTGTTTAACTATAGCACGCATGCATGATAATGTGCGCTATAGTTAAACTAAATGTGGAAGTGGTTGGAGACTGATAGTGGAGTTGGCGGTGGAATGTGCGCAAGGTAAATATAACTCCTTCGTTCCTTCGAACTTATATCCCAACCTAGTTGAAAAACCTCCTCCATTCCTCTAACCCATTTTCTCCCCCAAAGCAGCTGCACCACCATCAGTTAGGCACCAAAGAGCCAGCAGCTGACAGAAAAGTCTAAACTAGTTCTCTAAGAACCCAAACCCTTACTCCTTACCCCAACCTCTTAGCCACGCATCATTACTCCAAAGGTGCTGTCTCCCTTGCCTAGCACGTAGCTGCAGTATTTCCGAAGATACTTCCCTGAAGGTCTTTGCTCTTAACTTAGTTCTCAAAAGTCATTTTTAAGGACCTCTCTTCCTTCAACTTTGTCATTGGCACCAATGTAAATCAAAAATGCTGGGTCACTCCTGGACCCACCCAATAATCTGCCTATATTATCCGCCACGTCGAACCCCCGCAATAGGTAGGCAACAAACTGCTCTGCATGTAGGGTCTTGGTGGCAGATAACCCTTTTCACCTTTTAAATAATAGAGTCCCCTACCACTAACACCTGCCTAGCCTTTAGATGTCCTTGCTCCCCCTTTTTTCTTTCTCCTAGCCCCCATTTTACAGGTAACTATACAGTTTAAAACAACTATTTATATTGTATACATTTGTTTGAGGTCTATTGTAAATAATTAGGACAGGATAGATTTTATTACTTTTTCCAGCCTTACCTGCTCATATAGGGCCATATTTATAAGGGTGCAGTACTGCAAAGGAATGGTATCGTAAATCTACGATCAGTATCGTAGATTTACAATAGGTATAGGCTCGTACACACGTGCGATCGCGGGTCCCGACAGCTGTTTTACGATCACCCATACAGTACTATTGCGGTAATTTACTACTGTATGGTATTGTATAAATCGCGCGTGTACCAGCCTTTAATGTACAAACGTTCATTCATACAATACCATACAGTAGTAAATTACCGCAATAGTACTGTATGGGTGATCATAAAACAGCTGATTGCATGTATGCAGTAAAGGTACACAAGATCAACTGTTTTAAATTGCTGCCGGTTCTGTTCCGGTCTTTTAAACAGATGATAGCCCATACCTTTACTGTATACCCGCGATCAACTGTTTAAAAACAGCTGATTGTGGTGCCTCTGGGATGGAGGGTGTATTAGGGGCCCAGCCACCAAACTTGCAGGGGGGCCTGTGCCCCTGCAGTTTTGCCACTGTGCAGAAGATTTATTTTAGATTTTGTAGGCTTACCTAAACCCTCTAACATTGATATGTTCTCTTTGTATGTGACAGTTTGTTATGCCAAATGCCGGGTTGTAACTAGAAATTAGTGGGCCCAGCAAAAATATGGATGGTCCCCTATCTGTGCTCCTGATATCCCAAAATGTGGGGGTTACACCACTTCCCTGCTTCCAATCTGCTCCCTTTTCAGACCCCCCCCCCCCCAAAAAAAAATTGCAATCTGCACATCTACATCCAGCTTGTTATCCATGCCATTCAAACAGCCCCCCCTACAATCCAATTACCCCCACCTCACAATCCAATCTGTCCCTCTGCATTCCTTATGCCAGCAATGCATCACTGTTTGCTGTCTCTCCAGAACCTTTCCTGCAGCATCTACATCAATAAATCTGTGAGGGGTGCTTCCTACAGAGACGCAGTGTGTCTACAGCCATGAAAACCCATCACCGCTATAATACATTTGTGGTTGTATTCCCAAGTTTAGCATGGCTTTAGACAGGATTTGAAGCAGTTGCGGTAACTCAGCATTTTACATCACTACATGTATGAAAACTATTTTTATCTGAATTTTGTCAAGTAAAGGTTAGATGGCTTTAGAATATACAAAGAGCAGCTATATTTTTCTAAAAAAGGTAGCTGGGACAGCGGTAAAGTGATTACTGTGCTTGCTACATTCCCCTCCAGCCTGTTAATTCCCCTTTTAGTTGCATGCTACTGCAAGGAAGTGCTAGATAGAAAAGCAGCTGCAGGAAAAAGATAAGTGGAAATAGCTGCTCCTTGGCCAGTACTTGGGTCCTCTCCCATTTTCTGGACGCTCTGTGTCTGGACACACAGTAATCGCCAGTGACCATTAAAGGGAAACTATAGTGGGTATAAATTTTTTTTTAAAAACAGTTAAATAAAAAGTACCTGAGTTAGGGAGGTAGGATTGGTGCTTTTTACCTCCAAATATCATTTCTATGAGGAGCAGCAGGATGAAGAAAACTGCTTCTGCCAGTCTTCCTGAATGCTTCAGACCTATCTTTAATATAGAATGGCCCAGGGCCATAACCTGGCAGATGAACAATGTATGTGCTGTAGCCCCTCAAAACAATATTGGGAGGTGGGAATAATCAATCCTATCTCCTTGCCCCAGGTGCTTTTCATTTTTAAAAAGTTAATTTTTACAGTATAGTTGTCCTTTAATGTTGCTTAAACAGCCTAACACAGTTCACTGTAAATCTGCTGTATCATTGTATACTGGTACCTGCAGTTTGTTTATAACTTTAATCTCTCATGATAAAATTGGATGAATGTTTGTTTAAACCTCCTAACACTGTCATCAGTCTAAAGTGTCATTGTGTTTGGCAGTTTGGACTGTAACTATGCAAAACTTTTTTTTTTTTTTTTAAATATTGTCAATCTGCTGTGTCACTGCATGTAGGCATTTCCTTTTGAATACATCCTACAGTATCTTATAAAACCTGTATCTTTATCCAAATTTCTAGCGCTGCACAATATAGCTGTGTCATGGTGTCTGGCAGTTTAGATTTAAGTAAAATCTCTTTTTGTGGCAATCTGCGGTTTCACTGTGGGTTTGCATTTTACTTTTTCTATGCATTAACAATTAGGATATGTAGATATTTACCTAGCAAAGAACTTTGTAACTCTAGTGTATCAATCACTATGTTTCTGGTAGATTTAATTGTAAATATGCATCAGCCTCTGCAATTTTACAGTTAGGAAGTCAGAGCATTTATACACAAAAAAACATATCAGTGTTCTTTTACTATAGAATTTAGGTGTAGGTTTAATAGGTGTGCACCTGACACCAAGGTCAGACAAAACCGCCCAGTCAAGACCCCTTTCTAACACTAACAGAAATGTAAACCTGTGTAAACTAACATTCGCAAGATCGAGAGGAACTGCAAACCTACTGCATGCTCTGTACGCGGGTCACATGTGCTTGCATTGCCGCATACTACTACTGGGTGCACAGAGGATAGAGTGACTCGGTTGTTACAGTGTTTGGACTCAAAACCAAACACCTTTACCAGATATGTCCAACCTGCGACCTTTCAGATGTTTTAGGACTACAACTCCCAACCTTTTGGTTGGGAGTTGTAGTTTTTAAACATCTAGAGGGCCGAAAGTTAGACATTCCTGACCTATAGAATGAGAGTGATGCAAGGCTAGTCAGTATGTTCATTAGAGTATGAACTAGTTATACTGCACTAGTTTAAAGGGCATGTCAAATCTTAATATATTGGACAATTATTAATAATAATTAACTAGTAAAAATAGTGCACATTTTATTTTCCCCACTACCAAATTTCCCCACCCAGTATTGCCAGATTCTCCTTTTCCTTATAAGGGAAGGGGCAGAGATGGTTTGGGGTGTCCCCGGGAGTGGGCATGCTGGGGCCTCATTCTAAGGACGGGACTTGGGATTTTGGCCCTGCAGTAGGGAAAATCCTTGCCTTGTACCAGGCGGCTACTTTTTCATGCCACCCAAATGGAAAAAAATTCTGGGGAGAACACAAATGTTTCTCCATATCTTCAGCTACCATAAAGACAACAATATTTATTTCTGACTGGGAGCTAATGTTCTTCTTTGGTATCTTAAACTCTCCCGACACCTAAAAATGAATAATGTAAAAAAATCAGTCAATATACTGCCAAAAAAGAGAATGGTTAATGCACAACATGCTACAAAATACAGGACAGCAGCCAACTAGTCAAGCCTCTCAACATATAAATATATAAATAAATATTCCCCTGACAGACCAATGGCTCAGGATTACCAGCTCAGTATTGAGGTTGCAGTTGGCCCCATCTGCATTAAAGAAGAGCAAAAATACAACCTACAGTAATAGCAATTTAGACAAAGCTAAGTGCTTTTTTGTTCTAAAGGAAAACTTTTATCCCCCCAAAAGTTCCCCCACTGCCCTAATACTAATCTTTCCGAGGACATTAAAGGGTATGTCCACCCTAAAAACCAAATTTTGCTATATGATTGCCCCTGTCTCCCCAGCCCCAACCGCTATATTTATATTTTTAGAAAGCTCCCCAAACTTTACTTACCTCCCCTCTTTCCTCCGCCGCACTGCCGGCCCTCTGCTTGCGAGAAAATGCAAGCAGAGGGGCGGGACCGGCAGTCGCGTCTGTGATTGGCTGAGTGGCAGCCAATCACAGACGCGGCTGCCAGGTGTTCATTTCGGCGGGGGAAAGAGGGAAGGTAAGTAAAGTTTGGGGAGCTTTCTAAGCATATAAATATAGCGGTTGGGGCTGGGGGGACAGGGGGAATCCTATAGCTAAAGGGATTTACGCTAGGGGGAGGGAATCCTTAGAGGGAGGGAGAGGGAGGGGGAGAAGGGCTGCAGTACGCATGCCAAACTTCTCCCGGAGGCCAGGTAGGAGGCAGAGTCCTGCTATCCTCCTGGTGGGCAGTTTTTGGGACTTTGGGGGGGGACTACAGGAGAACCATATGGAACTGGGATGTGAGGTAAGGATTAAACTACACTACATGATGGGGCCAGTAGTTGGGGGGATTATAGTTTTGGGGGTGGACATGCCCTTTAAGTCCAGTGCATAGTGCTGGTCTCTCCTCACCTCCTCCATAGTTCCAGGACTTATCCACTGGTAAGACATGCTCAACAAGGAGTACACCTTCCCATAATATAGTCCTGGGTCTGAGTGGGGACAGGGAAATACTGACACTACGAGCTGTACTTAGAATGACATAGGGGATCTAACACAGGGGAGGAGACCTAGCTGTTGGGTGGTTTTGCGTCAATATAATTGCCCTTATATACAAGGTAGTTTACGGTTGTACTGCTGTGATTAAAAAGACCTGCATGTTTATAGATTTTATACAAACAGCCACAGGCTACCAAATCAGTCGTTAGTTAAGCATGCAGGGTTTCGGGGTCACATTTTGTTATAATCTCCCAACATCTTACCAACACCTATATATTTACCTCTGCGAGAAAATCCCATGTAGCCTCCTATGACCAAAAGAACAGCATAAACGAAACCAATCCAATCTACTGCCATGATTCTATAGAGTTAAAGAGAAGCAATCCATTACTTAAATACGGCATGTTTGTGTTTCTTTTTAGATCTTAAGAGAAGGACTAAATCTTTAAGGGAACATTCTTCCTCCTTTGCTTAAAGCTCAGCTCAAGATACACATTTTATGGGTTAGAGCTTATACAATAAGGAAAACTAAGTATTTGATTCCCTGCTGATTTTGTGTGTTTGCCTTCTGACAAGAAATGACCAGACTAATTGTATAGATAGGTTTGTTGTAGCTGTGAGAGACAAAAATAATTTAAAAAAAAAAACCTCAAAAATCAACGCACAAAAGTCAGATATTGATCAACTAGTGAGATTTCAGACTCCAAGGTGTCTTCACTGTACAGTATGCAGGTAACAAACAGATTAGGAGCACCGTCTCTAAAGGATGTGCTCCTAATCCCAGCTTGTTTCAGTACCTGTATGAAAAACATCTGTCCACAGAAGCAATCAATCAGATTCCAAACTAGCTACCATGGCCAAGACCAAAGAGCTGTCAGAGGATGTCGGGGACATGACTGTAGACAAAAGTGCAATCAATTAAAGAAACAAGCCTGGACTGGGCTACAGGAATATTGCCAAGCAACTTGGTGAGAAGGTGACAACAGTTGGGGTGATAATTCGCACATGGAAAATATACAAAAAAAAACTGTCAATCTCCCTTGGTCTGGGGCTCCATGCAAGATCTCACCTTATGGAATTGCAATGATCGTTAGAACAGTGACTGAGAACCTCGGAACTACATGGGGGGAACTTGTCAATGCTCTCCGGGCAGCTGGTACCATAGCCACCAAGAAAACAATTGGTAACACACAAGTTGTAAAGGACTGAAATCTTGCAGTGCCCACAAGGTCTTCCTGCTTAAGACAGCACATGATTCAGAGGTGAACTGGGTAAAAGTGTTGTGGTCAGATTAGAACAAAATTGAGCTCATCAACTTATCATGTTTGGTGAAGGATGAATGCTGTCTAAAACCCCAAGTATACTCACCACCATCAAACATGGAGGTGGACACATTATGCTTTTTTCTGCATACAAATTCCCTGCAATCGAAGGGACTATAGACAGGACTGTGAAAATGGGTCACGGATGGGTATTCCAACATTACAATGATACTAAAAACAAGGCCAAAGCAACAAAGAATTGGCTTAATAAAAAGCACATTAAGGTCCTGGAGTAGCCTAGCCAGTCTCCAGATCTTAAAGGCTCACTATACTCACTCAAACAACTTTGTATATTGTAAAAGTACAATATTAGGGTTGTAAAATTATGTTACTTACATGCATGACTGTGTCTGTTTGTTAGTGAATTTTTTATCTCTCCCCCTCTCACTGGTATCTGTGTATTTATACTACCAAACACCTTGGAATAGATTAGATGGATAGATGGATAGTTTATCTGTTGTATTCAGTTAAATCAACTGGACTTAAAGTTTAGTTCTTGATGAAGTTTCGCTAGTCATCCGACTGGCTTTCTCAATTCAGAACTGTTGGCAATATCTGTTATATCTGTGTACCGGTAAGTAAAGAGTCATTCTAAATTGAGAAAGCCAGTCAGATGACTAGCGAAACTTCTTCAAGAACTTAATTTTAAGTCCAGTTGATCTAACTGAATACAACAGATATACCATGACCTGGATGAATGAGAACCTTCACATGGATAGATGGATAGATAGAGACCGATAGACAGACAGACACATAGATACAGACAGGCAGGTGGACAGACTAATAGATAGATTGATATATAATAAATATATAGATTGATACATAATAGACAGAGCGATAGATAGATCAGACTGACAGATTACATAGATAGACAGACAGACAGACAGGAGACCAATATGTTTAATCAGCTCATATTTGGGGTTACAGGTTTTGGGAGATCCTAGTAAGAGGTCACTGGAGGGACACAAATTAACATACCTGGTTTGTCACTTTCCCTGTCATTATTTAAAATGAAGATTTCTGAGATTCTACATCTACGATTTCAAATCTGAAAAAAGTCTGCCTTTACACTAACTAAAGGTATCATTTTTGAAAATTCGATTTTTGGAAGATACCCTTAACCAAGCCCTTGGGCTGGGTACACACCAGCAGATATTTCTGGGCAGAAATATCTAATGGTGTGGGGCGCCCGTTCCCCGAATGGGCGATCGGGTCCGTTGGTAAATCATGGCCGCGCTTACTGTCGGCTACGGCCACTTTTACAAAATAAAAGTGTGTAGTATAGAGCAACCAAAAACTCAGACAACCCCACAGGTATTGCTATAAACAAACGTGCATTTATTGTGCACACCACGACATGTTTCGGACAGTCTATGTCCTTTCTTAAGGCCACTATTACCACGACCGACAGTCATTTGTCTCAGGCCGTTCGCTCAGCAAACGCTCGGTCGAGACAAATGTTAGCCCTGTGTGTACCCAGCCTTAGTGACTTGGAAAGGATCTGCAAAAGAGGAGTGGGACAAAATTTCTCCTGACATATATGCAAACCTGGTGGCCAACTACAAGAAACATCGGACCTCTAATTTCCAACAAGGGTTTCCCACCAAATACTAAGTCAACTTTTGAAGGGACCAAATACTTTTTTCAATTATTTAAGCTGACCATACACTGGGCATACATTAGATATATTTGAGATATATTTATATATCTAATGTCTAAAGACCACATTTTACAAGCAGTGTTTATCTTAAGATTTTCCTATCTGACCCATTCATTTTGTGATCTCAAATTGATTGCGTGAAAGAATGGGCTTGGATAGATAGATAGAAGAATGGTTCTTCGATAGATTGGAAATTTGTCTTATCAGAGATTGGACATATATGTATATGGGCACCTTAAAATACACAAATTAATTTTGTACACCAGGGTTTTTTGTTATTATTCTGTCTTTTACAGCTACACTAAATCTACAATTACAATTAGAGACTGGTCATTTTTTTTGCAGGGGATCAATTACCGTATATACTTGAGTATAAGTCGAATTTTTCAGGCTTTAAAATTAGCCTGAAAACCTAACCTCGACTTATACTCGAGTCAAGTCCTAATTTAGATCCAAATTCTGCAATTACAGATAGTAATCAGTAGGTGGCGCTGTGTTAACCTGTATAGAAAGTTACAGGAGCTGATCTGCCTTTACACTTCCTGCTTCCTGTATTCTGCCTGCTGGACTCACTCAGCACTGTCACTGGATGCTGTAAATCTGATGGGTCTCCTCGGTTTTTGGGGCAAAAAACAGCTGCTAGTACAGTGCAAATGACAGCTTGAAACTACAACTCTCAGGTGACATTTTTAACTATTGGGGTCAGAGAATCCTTTACTATATGGGGATCAGAGTTCGCTTTACTATATGGGGTTCAGAGGGCCCTTTACTATATGGGGTTCAGGAGAATTGTAAATGATGGTAAGCTTAATTAAAAGTTTACTGAACCTTGCCACTCCACATGTTTAGAAACTGAAACTCCCAGCAACAAAGCATGCTGGGAGTTGTAGTTTTCAAACATCTGGAGTGCCAAAGAATTGGAGGTTACTGGTACTGGATTTGGCTATTACTGTATGGGATTCATGTATGGGAATTCTGCTGTCTATTTAAAGGGCAACTAAAGCCTAAAAACAACACAGAATCAGAAGGCAGTAGTGGTGATAATTTCTACCCTCGACTTATACTCGAGTCAATCAGTTTTTACAAATTTTTCAGGTAAAAATAGGTACCTCGACTTATACTCGGATCGACTTATACTCGAGTATATACGGTAATTCTTGCCCTCACTGCAGTACAAAACAAAATACAGATTTAAACATTCTGAGAAAAAAATCCCCCCATTAAGGGGAAGTTAGTTTATCCTAATTTACTAATACAAAACATTTGAATAATTTCTTAAAGTGCATGTCTACACCCCCCAATCTAAAATCTACACATAACCCCCAAAAGACCGCAATTCAAAGATGTCCTGAAGAATGATCATTATGATGTTGGTCACCCCTTCTCTTCTCCTTCCCAGTACTTCCAGGTAGAACAGTCAGTCATGGCTGTGACAGATTCTGAGCATGAACAAACTTGCAGAACGTTAGGAAGGATGCTTAATCTTTGCATAGATTTTAGATTAGGGTCAACTTGCCCTTTAAACCCACGCCTGTGATTTAAAACATACCCAGTAAACAAAACTTAGATCAATATTTACATGACTTGACTTTGATTTTAGATTTCAATGGACATTCTAGAGAAGCTGCTGCTCATTTCTTTTTCTGTAGGCAATCTCACTTGCTTTTCACAATCAACCATATAAAACCCCAGTTTCACATTATCAATATAAGCCAAATATGCCCCCGAAGGGACTTACCAGTACCTGACCTGGTCCCTCGCCGCCCCCTGCTCATGTTTCAAGCAAAAACAGGAGCAGAGTGCCTCTGTGCTGATGGCTACTTCCTGGTTGCGGCAATTGTCCGGCAATTGGGCATGATGTCATGTTGCACCTTTACTGACAGCTGCGACCAGAGCAGATGATGGCTGTCAACCACAGAGCAGAGGGGCGAGGGACCAGGTCAGGTAAGTCCCTTTAAGGGCATATTTGACATTTACTGATAATGCGAACGCCATTTTGTGACCACAAAGCATGCTCTTCGATATCACAAGATTGTGGAGACACATAGCACATACGCAAACTATCACGCCAGAAATTGTGTGCACGTTTCCAGTGTGGGGCAGTATGGCCTCACCCTAAACATACATTTAATGATCACAGCAGAAAATAAAAGAATTAGCAGAGGTAAAACAAATGGTCCAACATACTTCATCTTGGGGCATGTCCACCCCCCAACTGAAAATTGCCCTAATGTTGAGCACACTGTGTAGCGTTAAATGGCCTGAATCTTTCTGCTGCATATGGTTGTCCTGGTTGCAGCAGAAGGGGATGAATTAGGCAGTTAAACCTAGCGAGGTATAGGTTTGGGGCCAATTAAAACTGGATACTTTTTTTTTTTGAGGTGTGGACATGCCCTTTAAAGGTTGTCGCAAAACAAGTTAGGGTTAAATGAAAGCCTGCAGTATATCCTTTACACTGAGTCAATAATCACATCTCTGGCTGGAGCCAGTGAGAAATTACATTGGGGTGAATGTTCAAACTTCCTGCTTCCAGTAGGTTGAGTGACATCACCTGACCTCTGCCGGACCTTTTCCCCCAGGGGAGAAGCATGCTTAGTTAAGACTTATTGCTGGGGAAATCAGGAAGTACCTGAGGAAAAAATTGACAGTGAGAAGGGGAGCCTATTAATGCAGACAAGCTAGTCACATGGCTAAAAACAGGAAGAGTTCAACCAGGAAGTTACATTGCTAAACCTTTTTTAGCAATAACTTCGCACAAATTTTATCTAGAGATGTCATTTAGGTTTTATTTTGAAAGTACGATGGAAGGCTTTTTATATAATTCTTACTAGTTTGGAATTTGAGACCACAGTTACCCTTTAAGTGTCAATATAGTGTCTGGTATAAATGCGATATTTTTGAGTTTGGGCGCGGTTGTGAGGAATTTAATCTGATTCATTTTACATGACATTTAGATTAAAAACAGTGGCACATTTAGGTCCAGAGTTTTAAAGGGCATCTATAGTGGGAAAATGAACTTTTTTTTCTTTCTTTCCATGTGTTCTATAATTCCCCACAACCCCCAGAGTGTCTTCACTTTTTTCAGATTCCCTCTCTGTCCTGAGATACACCAGTTAGAAGAATACGCGATTGCATTCCTCTACTCCTA
Source organism: Hymenochirus boettgeri (assembly GCA_019447015.1). Taxonomy (NCBI): domain Eukaryota; kingdom Metazoa; phylum Chordata; class Amphibia; order Anura; family Pipidae; genus Hymenochirus; species Hymenochirus boettgeri. The sequence continues at coordinate 177,248,868 of CM033473.1, forward strand.
CTTGGACTGTCAATCAAATCCCTGTGATGTGATCCCCCCTCCCTGCTCTGTAATAAACATAGAGATAACAGCATTAGCAGGGGGAGAAAGGTAGCTTTAATGTTAGATATAAGGCTGCACTTGACCCCCCTTCTTAATAGCTTTCACTGATTGATGATGGGTCACAAAGTGAGAGATCGTAAACTGCATGGATCTCCTTCTTCCGTGTCTCCAGGACAGCTTTCTATCTATTGGCCACTGTGCGTGGGTGTGTTTTTCAGGATGTTGAACTTTTAACTCCTACTGCACATAAAAAGCTTGTCGGTTAGCCGGAGCTGAGACATGGAGGAGGTAACAGAGGGGAGGGAGAAGGGGGGAATGCTGCACATAGATCTGACACCGTGGTTAAACAGAGTCAGTGACAGATATAGGATTAAGGCAGCACAGAGTACATGAATTTAACTTTGCAAAGGGGCAATGTGTTTTTTTCACTATAGATGCCCTTTAAATTATTTTAGAAGAGCCAAAATTTCTTATGAAAGAAATTTCACAAGTAAGTTTTAGGTCTTTTAGGCTGTGTCCCTGGCTGCAGAAATGGACACCCACAGGGATATCTCTTTTATACAGGGCCGTCGCTCTAATGAGGTGGTGGCAGGCTCTTTTGGGCAAAATTGTTTATTCTTTTGGAAATATAGTGTGGATAAATGTCTATTTAAAGAAACTGTACAAATAAAAGATACCAAGTTCAAAATGACAAAAGGGCTAGCCGCACTCCCACACACAAAACCACGCCCACACACAAGTTACACCCACTCTGTTTCGCCGCCGGCATGCTACGCATATGGACAGCACTCAAAGTTTGGCTCAGGTGGCAAAAACCCTAGAGACACCCCTGCTGTTATTGTTAATAGGTTCACAATGTTTTATTTACAACAGTCATTGCCAGACATGGAGGCAAAAGCTAACACCAGTTTAATAACAGTAAATCTTTTTTCCTGTATGTATAAAATAGTGTGCGTTTACAAGATTCAGTATTGTATCATGCCTGAAGAAGTGCTTTCAAAACTTGCATTTCAATAGAGTTTTAGTTAGCCAATACAAGGTTTTAATTCATATCCAAGATGCCTTTGGCACTGTCAGGGAGACAAGGGACTATTTATGTACAAATGTTTTGTCATTTTACATGAGGCATAGAATCTAGGTGTATCATAGAATCTAGCAAATGTCTCCAACTGCATTCCAGGGATCACACCCATTATTGACCTTCTGTATATATTCTTGGCAATTTCTCTGTAGATGTAAACAATTTATATATGTAAATCTCAAACTGCAATCCACTTAAAAAAAATAGTTTTTAATAGAGTGCACACAAATGCAAACAAAACTGACAAAAAGCATTTTGTACTTGTTGGGTTGTGTTCATACCTACACTTACATCTAAGGTTAGGCCACACTAGCGTGTTTTACCATGCCATCCAATAACAATCAGTGCGGCCAGACAATTAGTGAGATGCGCAATACTGTGCAGATCGCAGCGCAAGCGGTTACAATGTGCAGGAAACCGTGCACGCTTCCTAATTTATGGACATAAATACATGCAGCAGTTAATTTTGAAAATACATCAGATAGGAAGAATACATTAGTGTACAAAACTGCTCTGAAGGTTTAATTCACCTTCAAATAGTGAAGGTTTCATCAACCATCAGTATCTACAAAAACAACCAGAAGAGGCCTCTAGCAAAAAGTAACCCCCTTCATAGCTCTCACAGCATAATACAGGTAAATAGAAATATAGGCACAAATCTAGGTATCCATGCCCAATACAAAAATTCAAGAAAGTAAAATTAAGTGGTTTCATCATCCAATTATACCCTTATACAGCATCATGTGAAACATATCAACATTTATAAAGAAAAAATAGCACGTAAAACCTCTTGTACATTAATCTATAACCAAGCATATATAACAGTGGTACCAGACACGTGGTCTCCTGATCGCAATCAGGAGTGGCCATGGGGACTTTTGCTGCATACTGACCCTTTAATGCAGCTAGGGTCAATCCTACAATAAAGGCATAATTATCCAAAAAAACTTGGTCTTCTCCAAGATGTTTTTTTGAGGACATGTGGGTGAACAATATTTAAGGTCATCCCTACATTTCATTGGCCCAATCGAAATCGTTCCCTCGGGTCCCTATGCTGACCGGCAGCCACATCAGGGATTGGCTGACTCTCAGCCAATCACAGACGCGGCTGCTGGTCCAGCCCCTTCTCTTCCAGAAGGAGCAGGCGAGACCAACAGAATGGGGGTTAGTACGTTTCTGGGCTGTATTTTACATTTCCAAGCTAGTGTTTAGGGTTGGGGAGTCCCCTACATTTTTTTAATATGGGGGTGTAGATACCCTTTAAAGCAGTTTTAAGAGATATGGGATGGGGCAGATTAACACAGAGGAAACATTCGTATTACAAGGCTGACTGGAAAAAAATGAAATGACTGGTAAATGAACACTTTGAAGAGAAAGATGTAAGGCCACTGAAAAAAAGGTGAGGTGGCCATACACCTTTACACCATAGGGAATTCCTGGTGGATCCAACAGGATTTGTTGACAAGGTGTATGGGCCTGTCGGGGTAGTGTATTGCTGACAGACTCACACAGTATATGTAATGGCATCACTTGTCTGGGGGGGTCAGTTTGGAACAAAAGCCAGGATAAACACAATCAATGGGTGAAACATGTCCATGTGACTGACCAGTGTAGTCATACAGGGTTGGCTAACAGGAAGTGGTGTTACCTGAATTTACCCCCCTCCACCACATTCCCAATATGTACAAATAATGTCCAATCCCTCCCACTCTCAACATCTACAAATCGCGATATGAAGCGTGGAACTGGGATTCGACTCCTACAGTCACAGTCCAGGTTATAAAGTGAATAGTCAATGTTCAGTTGATCCCAGCATGCTCCCTGGCCCCACGGGATTCTTGGATATGTAGTTTACATGGTGTGATCCTATACAACTATAGAGGACTTGGAGCCCCCGGCCCTACCTCGACGTGATCCTCGCCAACTTCTAACTTTTCACCCAGACTGTGGAGAACAGGTAATCCCACCCCTTTCTACAATGACAACCAGACCAGCACAGCCTTCCAACCCAAACACTTCCTCCCAACAGTAACTTTACTTCCCACCTCCCGACGCACCGCCCCAAACAGACACTTTAATGGAAGTTTGCTCAGTGATCTGCTGCCATCTAACGGTTCTAAAAGGCACTGCACGTCATTCGGAATGGCAGCATCTCGTGTTCGTTTCCAGTGAACCTGCTGTGTGATTGGACTGGGCACTATAATGGGATTTCCAGGGCTCCATTAACCTCATTGGGATTTAGTTTCCCTGGTCCTCATCCGGCAGTGGAAGTGAATGGGTTAATTCTTCCCTCCGGATGAGTGACAGGCTTTTTCCCCAATAAAGCATCTGCTCCTCCCCCTTACCTCCATGTCTTTTTCTCCTGTGTAGGCGACGGATCGTATCTCTCCCCCTTTTCAATATTTTAGTCCAGCTGCAGCTCTCTCCCTCAGCTGATGGCCGCTCCCCCTGTAATAGCAGGGAACGGCAAGGTCTAGCGTGGACCGGGACTTTCCGCATCCAGTAACTGGAATCCGAAAGTAGCGTGTACACTGACGGCGCGCGATGATGACGTCATCGCGCGGGAGTTTCAAAAAGCCGGCAGTGAACGCAAGCGTACAGCTGATCTAAAAACAACCAGGAAATAGCTGGTGCTGCTGATCGCTCACTCCAAGTGTTCATCAAAGTCCTGCGATAAACCAGAATCACGCTGCCTTGGGTGTCTTTCGCTATATGCTGTGAGTAGCATACAGGACATATATATATATATATATATATATTATATATATATATATTATATATATATATATATATATATATATATATATAAATATATAATTACCAAGTTTATACTGTTTTTAGTGGTATAACCTACAAGTGTTTGGTTGATTATGTCTCTTGCAGTGTTCAACAATGAGTTCATCAAAAAGACACAGATCAAGGTCAAGGGGGTGAGCAATGACTAGGAGAGAGCTGGATTAAAGGTGAAGTAAAACAGAAATTTAATAAAACTTTTCTGTTTGTATTTAAGATCTCCAGACAGAAGGGAGTCTGCAAGTAAATCCAGGACAAAAAAATTCTGCAACAGAAATGCAGAACTGGGGAAAAAATTATGCAAAGAGTGCATTAATCCATCCTCATCTATAACACAAGAACAAATTCACACAGCCATGAAAGCTGTACTAGAATTGTCTATGGAGACAATGATATCAAAAGTCTCAGAGGTTACCATGGAAAAGGTAACGAATATGTTTAAAGAATATGGCATTAACAAGCCAACACCAATAGAAAATCCCAGATCAGAGGAAGAATCTGAAGGGGAAGTATTGTCACAAGACGAAGCTGTAGAGGAAATTACAGCAGAGAATGTTAATCAGAATACAATTGATTATCTGATTACAAGAATGAAAGAAACACTACATATAGTAGATAAGACGGCAGAACCAATAGAAGACCTTATGTTTGGAGATCAGGTGGAAAAATCATCCAAATTCTTTGTGCATTCGCATATAAAGGAGTTAATAAAGAATGAATGGCAAAACCCAGACAAGAGATTCAATATTCCGCTAAATATTCAAAAAATGTATCCCTTCCCTAAAGAGGAAGCAAAATCTTGGGACGAAGCCCCTAAAGTTGATACAGCTATAGCAAAGACAACAAGGAGAATGGCATTAGCTATAGAAGATGGAACATCATTAGAGACCCAATGGAGCGAAAAGAGGAGGCAGCTATGAAGAGGTCGTACCTGTCCTTGGAGCAGCAGTTGACTGACTATGCGATCACGAGCCTAGCTAGAGCAAATAGAGTTTGGATAAAGGAACTTGAAGAAGCTATAGCTGAAGGAGTGTCTAGAGAAGAGATGACAAAAATGTTACAAGATATTAAAATATCAAACGACTTCATAGCAGAGGCATCCTTAGACGTATAAAGTTAAGTTCCAAAGCAATGGGCCAAGCCACAGTGGCAAGACGTGCTTTATGGCTAAGACAATGGAAAGTTGATAATATGTCAAAGCAAGGCTTAACAAAAGTTCCGTTCGAAGGAGAACTACTGTTTGGATCATCATGGACGATATTATAGAAAAGAACTCGGCAAAGAAGGCTCTGCCAGTAATCAAAAGAAATAGAAGAGAAATACCAACTACTTCGTCTAATATGACATTTAGGCAATCTAAACAGTATAGGCCAGGAAGATTAAACACACAAAGACAGTCATGGAAGCCTGAACAATCGCTTTTTCGTGACACTAAAACTAATAGAGGAAGAGGAAGAACATTATGACAGAATACACCGCACAAACTAGGAGGAAGATTAGACCAGTTTGTGACGGAATGGAAAAAGATCAAAGCCGATGCATGGGTAATGCAAACAATATCAAAGGGGTACAGTATAGAATTCATACAAAAACCTCAAGGGAAATTAATAGAATCACCGGTGCCAAAACAAGTTCAAGCAATGAAGCAATTATGCAGTATTATACAAGACCTTCTGTTACAGGGAGTAATAGAGAAAGTTCCAAAGCGAGAAGAGAAAATGGGGATATATTCACCACTCTTTTTACGCAGGAAGAAAAGAGGAGACTACAGGGCAATATTGGATCTGAGGTACTAAACTTTTCATAAGAAAAACAAAGTTCAAGATGGAGACACTCAAGTCTATAACATTACAGATTCACAAACAAGATTGGATGGCAAAAATCGATCTGAAGAGTGCAATACACCACTTCCAATCATATACAGTCACAGGAAGTATCTCAGATTCATGACAATAGGTCAACATTTTCAGTACAAATGTTTACCGTTTGGTCTGACATCATCTCCAAGAGTGTTTACAAAGACACTAGCACCAATAATAGCTCACCTAAGATTGTAGAAAATGGAAGTGTACGCCTATCTAGACGATATACTAGTCAAGGCAAAGACTCAAACGACACTTCAAGGAAACCTAAAGAAAATAAATTCTTGTCTAACCCGTCTGGGTTGGCTTATAAATCAGGAAAAATCTGTCTAATACCAAGTCAACAGATTCAGTTTCTGGGAGTATCGATAAATTCAGTAAATTACAAATATCTCTACCAAATGTCAAGACGCAAGAGATAAAGAAAGAGATGAAAACAATTCATCAAATATTCCTATTCAATGGCACAGATATGTCAAAAAACATTAGGGAAGTTAGTGTCAACTACAGAAGCAGTAAAATGGTCAATGTTCCACCTCAGACCCCTACAACTATTATTACTGAAGCAATGGAACACACTGATGGATCCACAACAAATAATATTTCTTCCTCAATCACTAAAGAAAAAGATGAAATGGTGGATGAAAGACAAGAACTTTGTCCCAAAGGAAATCTATATTTTCTGTTGGACCACAATTACTGTGGATGCGAGCCCAACGGGTTGGGTGCAGTGTGCAAGTATCAAACAAAACAAGGTGTATGGGACAAAACATGGAGAATGAAACATCAAAACCAGAGGAAATGAGGTCTGTATACTTAGCGATGAAAGCATTCAAGCTGTCGATACAAGGTCAAGCAGTCCAAATTCAGTCCGACAATATGGCTGTAGTAAGTATATAAACAAACAGGGTGGAACGAGGAGTGTGAATCTTTGAGAACAAGTCTCGAAATTCTGACTTGGGCAGAGAAATACTTGATAGATATCCGGGCTATCCATATTCCCGGGGAACAGAACAAACAAGCAGACTGGCTGAGCAGACACACAAACTCAACCAGGAGAGTTAGCCTAAATCAGTCAATCTTCAACCAGATAACAGAAACATGGGGGATACCAGAAAACGACCTCATGGCAACCCGACACTCCAGAAATATTGTCATGGTTCCCAGACAAGATGGCAGTAGCGACCAATGCTTTTTCAATCTCATGGTCGAACCAGATGTTGTACATATTTCCTCCTGTCCCTATGTACAGAGGGTTTCAGGAAAATAGAGGAGGACAGAGCAGAGGTGATTACAATCCTACCCTGGTGGCAAGGAGACCATGGTTTGGGTGGGCGCAGTCAATAGCCAATACCCACCAATAAAGTTACCGACGATACCACATCTGCAACTCAGGGAGATGTGAATCACCCAGAAATATACAAACTAAAACTGACGGCATGAAAACGAAATCAGTCCCATGAGAAAAAGGGGATTGTCCACAGAAGTGATACAAACCCTAATGTCATCAAGGAAAGAGTCAACTAAAAAATCTTACTACAAGACATGGGAAAAGTTCCAACAGTGGTGTGACACAAACCATACAGCCAAAGTCAGTACAGATTGAGCAACTCTTACAGTTTCTACAAGAAGGATTACAAAAAAACTTAAGTTCATCAACTCTAAAGAGACAGGTATCAGCATTATCAGCAGTGGTAAACAAAAATTGGGCATCAGACCCACTAATGATAAGATTTTTCAAGGGAATTAAGCATATTAATCCACCAGTTAAAAACCAGTTCCACAGGGGACCTGACAGGTTCAAAGTAAAACCTTTGAACCATCAGAAACAATAACTATAAAGAACCTTACACTAAAAAACATGTTTTTGATAGCAATAACATCTTGGTAGAAGAGTTTCGGAAATAAATGCTCTGAGAGTGTCTCCACCAACTGGTTTCAACGAAGAAAATGTAACCCTGAGACCAGACATAAAATTTATTCCAAAAGTCATATCGCAATTTCATATGAATCAAGACATTGTCCTACCATATATACAACAAACTGAAGCAGACTGCTCCCTAGATGTAGGACGAACAATAAAACAATATCTACAGAGAACTCAAGAGTTCAGAAAGTCGGATTCACTAATTGTGTTATTTCAAGGTGAAAGAAAAGGATTACAACCTTCGAAGCAGACGCTGTCAGCATGGATTACACAGACTATAAAACAAGCATATAAAATGGCAGAATTAAGTGAACCTGACAGAGTGACGGCACACTCAACAAGGGCAGTATCTATATCATGGGCTTTCTCTGCAAAAGTATCAATCAACGACATCTGTAATGCGGCAGCATGGTCGAACACTACAACTTTTAGAAAACATTATAAGTTGGATATTATGAATAAGGCAAAGTCGGAGTTTGGTTCTAAAATATTAGAATCAGCCACTAATGTAGAATAAATAATTTTCTTTGTTTAAACGCGTTCCCTCCCCTTTATTATAAACTGCTTTAAAAAAAAACATTCACTTCCACTGCCGGATGAGGACCAGGGAAAATAGAAAATCAAAATTACTTACCGAGATTTTCTTTTCCTGGTCTGAAAGACGGCAGTGGAAGGGGTTTTCCCCCCCAAAAAAATATATAGAGATACAATCGGGACACACAGTCGTCAAAGACATGGAGGTAAGGGGGAGGAGCAGATGCTTTATTGGGGAACAAGCCTGTCACTCATCCGGAGGGAAGAATTAACCCATTCACTTCCACTGCCGTCTTTCAGACCAGGAAAAGAAAATCTCGGTAAGTAATTTTGATTTTCTATTTTCCTGCATTTGGATTTAACAGATCTTACTTGTAGAAAGCATTTACATGTCCTGACACCTTCCATTAAAACACACACACCATATATAACCAAAGTGATTAGTCCTTGTAGACCAGACCACCAGTGGGAGAGCAGACAGTCCAGAAACCTGTTGTTGTAGGAAGGATCTCCTGGGAAGTCTCATAGATGCTTATCTGCAATGGCAAGTCTCTTTTGATGAGGGTTTGACATACAAACCCACTGCTAATAGAGCGGTCTGCTCCTGTCAGGGGATATACTTGCCAACATGATATTGCAGGCCAGTCTCACATTTTATAAAGTTGCCCATCAGAATGTCCCTAAAAGTGGCAGAAAGCAGGTGGATACTTTGTGCACAATGTGGTTTTAGAGAGCAGGTCATAATTTAAAGATGGTACCAGTGGCAGACTGGGGTGTTGGGGCCCATAAAGACGAGTTTAGGGGCCACCTAACATTTCATATCTCTATTATCACTCATTTACATGTCTATCTGACTCCTATTGTTTATTAAAATGCATTTCTTATTGTCCCTTTGGCTCTGTGTTTAAATTTAGCAGTTTTCTTGGGTGAATGAGCTGTGGGCCCACTAGGGAATTCCCTGTAACCCTGTGGGCCAGTCCGACACTGGATGATACTGTTTCAAGATGGCAGTCCAAGCAAGATGTCTACTGCTGTACAGATAAAAGATTTGATCCAAAACTTCCAAAACTGATGATGCCATTGGTTTTTAGGTAACATTTGACAGTTTCTCTGGAGTCAAAGGTGAAAATGTCTCTCTATCTGAAAATCCAGCAAATATCCCACTTCACAATGAAATCAACAGCAGACTCTCTAAATGATATAAAATCACCCTGAAATTTGTTTATTAGTTGGAGCAAGAAAAGTGCAACAATCCCAGAGCTTATTGGAGGAGAGTGGATGACGGAGATGAGATGGAACTACAACGCTCAGCCTCAGAGCTTTTCCAGCTCACCAGATGGAATCCAGGTTGAGGGCTGCCATCATTTACATATACCAATTATCAGTTATATAAACTACTGCCACCACCCACTCACTAACGGCTGTGAGAACCGATACCCATATCTTGACTCTCATGAATTTCTAAAAGTAACAAGACCAAACATGACTCATCTACCATATGTACATATTCACCATGGTTTAAAGTGGGTTTCTGGGATACCCTAAGGCCTAGAGGTAAGGTGTTTGGGTCCCATTGTATTCTCCTGTCCACCAGAATCCATTTTGGATGATATTATTATGGTAGCTGACCCACAAGCCAAGTTATGGCAATTATTAAAAACCTGGTGTGACACATATCAAATTATCCACCTTACCAGGCCACCCTCTGGTTCAGAGGGCTCAAGTCTGCAGAGACCTTAAAGAACTCCCTGTCCCCTGCTGGGTTTAGGATACCCGAGTCATATGGTAGAGGAAAGTACAGAATGAAAGAAAGAAAACAAATGTACATGAATAATAAAACTAAGGGAATCCTACAATTAAAATAGTGTATAATGAATAAATGCTACATCTGCTTGCAGTAATGGTTACATCGGTCTGTCACTGTCCTTCTCTATTTTAGAGGTTCTCAAATTTTTTTAGTCTGTGGCACACTTGCAATTCAAAACTTGTCAGGGCACATCTGTGTTCTTAATGTTGGATTTAAAGTTGTAATTAGCCATCTTTTATGTACTTAATATATATAAACATATATTTCTAGAGCACAACATTACAAAAATGTAAGCAATACTTAAATATATATATATTATATTAATATTACTTCCACCAAAATTTTGAGTGACACCTCTTGGTTTCTGAAGTCAAACCAGTGTGCCCAAGCACACCCTTTGAGAAACCCTACTTCTTTTTTTAACTTAGCTTTTTAACTGGTATACTATAGTTAGATAAAATCTGATTGGTTGCTGCACCTCTTGCTACATTTAAATTTTAGTTTTAGGTGTTAAAAAGCAACAACTTTATTCTAGCTCAAAGGAAACATAGTCACATCAAATGAATGACAATGTAATTGAAACATGTTTAGCTAAACCAAAATCTGACCTTTTAGTTCTGCCCTTTGTCCTATATCCCATGATTCTCATCAACTGGTGACTTTTATAGTAATGGCCCTGGTAATAGCGTTTGTATGTATAGTTTATTTAGAAAGCACTACTTGGGGACGCAGCGCTGTACAGTAACGAAATACAATAAAGTCATACAAGGGGAACAAATACATAGTTCAGTACATAAATATATAAATAATATAAATAGAAGTGCTAGAGCTTTGCAACAAGAGGTAAGAAGGTCCGTGCCCCGTAGAGCTTACAATCTAGTTAGGTGGGTAACATACAGATACAATGGAATGGGTATAAATAAGTGCTGGAGTGGGACGTATGCAGTGCAAATAAAACAATCATATACTGTGCTGGTTACCAGATAGGTAGGATGTAAGGCTAGATTTAAACCTGCTAATTGAGGTTTCTTGATGTAGAGAGAGCGGAATAGAATTCCAGAGGATGGGCGCCACAAGTGAGAAAGGTTTAAGGCAAGAGGAAGCAGTACGAGTGGGGGTCTGTACAGGAGCTGGTTCTGCAATGAGCGGAGGGTATGGGCAGGAACATATGGGGAGACTAGAGAGGAAATATGAGGAGGAGCAGCAGAGCAAAGGGATTTAAATGATAAGAAAATAATTTTGTATGCACTGTTTAACGGGGAGCCAGTTTGTTGTCCGGTACAGAGGAGATTTAGGATCTGGTTTATTAGAGAGCAATACAATACATGTGTCAGAGTTAATTATAGACTGAAGGGGAGAGAGGTGGGAAGCAGGAAGACCAGAAAGTAGTAGGTTGCAATAGTCCAGGCGCGATAGAATGAGAGCATGCATAAGCATTGTGGTGGTCGGGAGAGAAAGGAACCTGCGGATTTTGGCTATATTGCGAAGGAAGAAGCGGCAGGTTTTCGCAACATAGTTAATGTGGTTAGAAAAGGAGAGAGAGTAGTCAATAATTACCCCTAGGTAGCATGCCAATTGGATAGGGGAAATGGGGGTATTCTCAACAGAGATTGAGAAATATGGGACAGGACCAGGTTTAGGTGGAAAAACGATCAGTTCAGTTTTAGAAAGATTAAATTTGAGGTAGCGTTGAGACATCCAGGAGGAGATGGCAAGAAGGCAGTCGGAGACATGTGATTGGATGTCAGGAGTTAGTGTAGGGGTGGACAAGTAGATTTCTGTATCGTCTGCATATAAATTATATTTGAAGCCAAAAGAGGTAATAAAATTGCCCAAGGAACCCCCACACCAAGAGTAACCGGAGAAGAGGTATTGCTAGCATAAGATACAGAGTAAGTTCTGTCTGAGAGATAGGATAGAAACCAGGATTCCACTTCATTCCGAATGCCCAAAGAGTGAAGTATCTGCATTAGGAGGGAATGATCAACTGTCGAAAGCAGGAGAGGTCAAGGTGGATAAGAATAGAAAAGTGACCATTGGCCTTTGCAACCTGCAGATCATTCAAAACCTTACACAGAGCCGTCTCGTGGAATGGGCAGGACAGAATCCAGATTGCAAAGGATACAAGGAGCATTTAAAATATATAGGATGGAAGCCCAGTTGGTTATGCTTGCCTGCTAGAAACTATAAAAAGCATCTGTTTATTCACAAATCATTAATGCAATTAACATAAAATATTTTTTCCCCCCAAGAAATACACATTCAAGAGAACCCTTGCATCCAAATCACTAATGGTACTGCTTACAATATTGTGTTGCCCTCCTCAAAAACAGGAGTGTTTGCTCAGTGAATTCTTTCACAGATACACAGCTGTCTTGTAAAAGATGAAATACTCGTTCTTGGGAATACTACTACACTAGCACAGAGATACTAGCATAAAGCTCTTTTCATGTCCAATGATTTACAAATGGTCATTACTGAAATTCTATTGATAGAAAAGTCTTGAAATCAGTGACGTCAAATCAGTGACATTAATGTATATTTTGTTCCATGTTTTACACATATTCTTACACAAATTCACATTGTGCACACATTGTGCGTCCATCACCAAAGAGGATAAAAGTTAGGTGGTTGTACAAATATATTCTACTTACCTCTATATGATAACCAGTGCTCACCATCTGCAGAGATGCATTTCATATTTTGCTCCCTTACAACAACAAAAAATATGATTAAAAGGACAAAGGGTTTAAATGAAAGACAGTAGTATTTCCTTTAAAATGAGCTTACAATCACATCTCTGTCTGGGGCCTGTGAGAAATTATATTGGGGTAGATGTTCAAATTTCCTGCTTCCAGTTCGATAAGTGACATCACCTGACCTTTGCCCCGCACCCTATGCCCCAGGTGAGAGGCATGCTCAGTTCAGACTTAGGGCTAGGCCACCCTCACGCGTTTGCAATCCGTTCTTGCAATTCCAATGCGCATGTAATTGCGCATCCGTTCGCATTTTGCGACGAGCATTTTTTTGCGCAATGGCTTGCATTTTCGCTTTAAAGATGGAGAAAACACTAGCGCAAATGCAAAAAATAATGTGCGATAACTCACGCGAAAGAGTGCGTGCTTGATGCGTTGTAGTGTGGCCTCAGCCTTAATGCTGGGGAAAACAGTAAGTACCTGGAGAAAAAACATCGACAGTAAAGAAGGGGAGCCTATTAATGCTGGCAGAGGCTGGTCACACAATGAAAACAGGAAGTATTCAAGCAGGAAGTAATGTTGCTGAACCTTTCTAGCAATAACTTCTCTTATCTAGAGATGATATTTAGGTTTTATTTTGAAGGCTTTTTATATAAGGCTAACTAGTTTGGAAGAATTGGAGATCAGTTACCCATTAAATGGCATGTTCACCCTTAAAACAAAAAATCTGGTCAATTGTCATTTACCTGCCCCAACTCTTAACGGATATATTTTTCACTTTATTACCTACATTACTAACTAGGTATTTTGATGGGTATACTAGCAGTGAATAAACATACGCCCTATGGCACAATTACTTAAAGGATAATTATACTCACCTGCCCTCCGCTCCTCTTCTTTGGTCAGTACCTTTTACCCAGGGTGAGGACCTGAACCACTAGGTCCTCACCCCTGGGTTCGAGTAACTTGAAGCCCAGCGTTACTGAAACGCTGCTCTTGTAGGCTCCGCCCCTCCTCTCCTTGCGCGACGAGGCCAATAGGAAGGCACGGTCGTTGCAGAGCGTGCCTCCCTATTGGCCTTGTCGCCGACAGGGAGGAGGGGCGGAGCCTACCAGAACAGAGTTTCAGTAACACTGTGCTTCAAGTTACGCGAACCCAGGGGTGAGGACCTAGCAGTTCAGTTCCTCACCCTGGGTAAATGGTACTGACCAAAGAAGAGGAGCGGAGGGAAGGTGAGTATAATTGTCCTTTAATGAGTTCCTATCCCTCCCACAGGCAGGTATTTGTTTAAATTTCAGCATTACCCAACTTACTTACTATGTAGATAATAATGCCCTCCTCAACTTTAAATCAAATTGCGTCAAGTTTTTGACCTACCCAACTCCATGTTCTTCAGGTAACCTGAAGAACACGGAGTTGATCAGACACCTCCAAGTCTGTGATACTTTTCAAACTCAATTCAGGGGCCTGTCACTAGTACTTCATCAAAACCCTTTGTGTGGAGCCCTGACTTCTACCTTATAGGAAGCTCATTGAGCGAAACGCGTAGCATCAGTGGTGACGCCATCACGTCACGTTGATCCCTGAACTGGCCGGTTTTGTGCAATCTAATATTGGAAGGAGTGTTCGGATATACCCCAGCGGGAGAGTCAGCGTGAGATATTGAGGCCACGGACAGGAGTGTCTGGTGGACTGAAAAGGGACATTAACCTTAACACCTGCTCTGTACGATTGTAAGGGGTGATGTATGAAAACCTTGTATAGCAACAGTTCATGATTCATTTTCTATACATGCATGTTACGTTAGTGTATATTGGGACAGCGCTATATAGTGCCTACTATATACATATATTTTCTGTACTGTTTCTGGACGGAAGCCTGATTCTTTGATGGTTATAGCCCATATTATGGGCTACACACTAGATGGACTGACGCCCTTTTTATGAGATCCACCCTCCTCTTGTGAATTCTCAGATTTTACAGTTTATATATATTCAGCTGGCCAGCGCTTTTTTATAATATATTTTTATTGTGTATGGGGATGATATATATATATATATATATATATATATATATGTATATTTTATGATTAAAGAGCATGTCCACCCCCAAAACTATAATTTAACCCACTACTGGCCCCACTATTTGGAGCTTACATCTCAGCTCCAAATGGTTCTCCTATAATATCAGTCAGTTCAAAGTCCCAAAAACTGACCACCAGGAGCCTGGCCGAGTCCATATAGGACTCTGCCTCCTGTCTCTCCTCTGGGGGAAAAATGCCATGCGCAATGCAGCCCTCCCCCCCTCCCTCTCCCTCCCATTTCTCTCTCCCTCCCCCTAGCTTCAATCCCATTTTCTGTAGTGTAGGGCTCCCTCCCCCAACCCCAAACTCCATAGTTATTTGTGCAGAAACTCCCCCTCTTTCCCCCGGTGTTCTGGATAGCTGGAAGCAGCGTCTGTGATTGTCTGCCTCTCAGCCAATCACGGACACGGCTGCTGGTCCGCCCCCCTGCTTGCATGCAGAGGGCTGGAACTGAACGTCGGTGGAAAGAGGTAATGTAAGTATAGATCCAGGGAGTTTCTGCACAAATAAATATGGCGGTTGGGGCAGGGGGAGGGAGCCCTACACTACAGAAAAAGACAAAAAAAAAGGGGTGGACATGCCCTTTAAATATATTTTGTCTTTATAGGTCTCCCTATTTCTATTATACCTTTTACACCTAGGGTGCTATTGCATTTTTGTTACCTTATATCTTTGCATCCACACCAGGCATCTTAACATGGGTTGCCTTAGAAAACAATATGGGAAAGGTAAATGGGTGGAAGTCTTATCTAACGATACATTAGACATGGCGTCTGATGTACAGTCCTCATAGGGCATACCTAACCCCCCTTCAGATCTCTCACCACAAGCCTAATTACAGTATAACTTGCAGTGTCTTAAATGCTTACTGTCCATGAGTACTTTCTATCATATGATTTAGGATTGCCCCTAAAGTCAGGGCTTTTGGTGGCTAATAATTCATTTTCTACACCATGGCATTTTATATATACAGATCAATGTGTGTTTCTGGACATGGCATCTTATATATTCAGGTCAGTGTGTGGACTGGATATTGGGGGCATTTCATACATACAGGTCAGTGTGTGGACTGGACATTGGGGGCATTTCATATATAAAGATCAGTGTGTGGACTGGACATTGGGGGCATTTTATATATACAGGTCAGTGTGTGGACTGGACATTGGAGCATATTTTATATATAGGTTGGTGTGTACTGGACATTAGGGACATTTTATATATACATATTAGTGTGGGGACTGGACATGGAATTTTATATATTCACGTCAGTATGTGGACTGAAATTGGGGGCATTTTATATATACAGGTCAGTGTGTGGACTGGACATTGGGGCATTTCACATATACAGGTCAGAGTAGACTGGACATTGGGGCCATTTTATATATACAGGTCAGTGTGTGCACTGGACATTGGGGCCATTTTATATATACAGGTCAGTGTGTGTAGTGGACATTGGTACATTTTTTTATATTTAGGTTAGTGTGTCTACTGGACATTAGGGGCATTTTAAATATACATGTTAGTGTGGGGACTGGACATGGAATATAGGTTAGTGTGTGTACTAGACATTAGGGGCATTTTATATTTACAGGCCAGTGTGTGTATTGGATATTGGGGGCATTTTATATATACAGGTCAGTGTGTGTAGTGGACATTGGTACATTTTTTTATATTTAGGTTAGTGTGTCTACTGGACATTAGGGGCATTTTAAATATACATGTTAGTGTGGGGACTGGACATGGAATTTTATATATTCACGTCAGTAGGTGGACTGAATATTGGGGGCATTTTATATATACAGGTCAGTGTGTGCACTGGACATTGGGGCATTTCACATATACAGGTCAGAGTAGACTGGACATTGGGGCCATTTTATATATACAGGTCAGTGTGTGCACTGGACATTAATTGGGGGCCTTTCACATATACAGGTCAGAGTAGACTGGACATTGAGGCCATTTTATATATACAGGTCAGTGTGTGCACTGGACATTGGGGCCATTTTATATATACAGGTCAGTGTGCACTGGACATTGGGGACATCTTAAATATACAGGTCAGTGTGTGCAATGGAATTTGGGGCCATTTCATATATACAGGTCAGTGTGTGTACTGGACATTGGGGGCATTGTGTATATATATATTTACACACATATATATATATATATATATATATATATATATATATATATATATATACACAGGTCTGTGTGGACTGGACATTGGGGTCATTTTATATATACAGGTCAGTGTGGACTGAACATGGAATTTTATATATTCCTGTCAGTGTGAGTACTAGACATTGGGGGCATTTCATATATACAGGTCAGTGTGGACTGGACATTGGGGCATTTCATATATAAAGGTCAGTGTGTACTGGACATTGGGGCCATTTTATATATATGTCAGTGTGCATACTGGACATTGGGGGCATTTTATATATACAGGTCAGTGTGCGTACTGGACATTGGGGCATTTTATATATACAGGTTAGTGTGTGCACTGCACATTGGGGGCATTTATACAAATACAAGGATATGCAGCTCAAACCTTAATTTTAAATTACTTTCAGGTGCGGTGCAAAGGAGTACCGGCAACTTTTGTTGTTGGGGCAAAATTAGCACCATTTTAAATGATAAGAACTTTTATTGAATAACCCTGTAAGTGTACTCCGTATACTTCACAGGAAACTGCAGTCTTGCTTCCTGGAAGCTGACAGACAATAATGTTACGGCTCAGAGATCCCTCCCTCTGACACAGAACACAGATTTCAGTGCAGTTTTTTGTGTAAAAAACTGTTGGCTGGGTGTTCCCAGATAAGGTGAATTATGGGAGCTGACCCCTAGTACCCACAGGTTATTTTTATAAATCACCCAGCATTCACAGCAAAGGGAGAGATGAGACACAGCTTGTTGTGTGTTTGTGAATGTGCTCGGTCTATTGGGACAATGTTGTCTGGGCACTTTAGCTCTCCTTTAAAAAACTATATCCCTCCTCAACCTTCCCTGACTCATTTCCACCCCCCTTTATACTGGCCCCAGCAAGTGCTTGATGTCATGCTCCCCCAGGTTTACCAAGGCCTCAATGCTGCAAGTACCCCCTTAGATTCTCCACCTCAGATTCCAAACAGGCAACCCACTCTCACCTTATACAAGCATAGGTTCCCCTGGAACGACCAAATTCCTATACATGTGGAAGGATGTTCTACTGTCTTTCTTGTTTAAGGCTGAGGACACACTACAACACACCAAAACGTGCACGCAATCGCGCAGGTTCCGTGTATGTGCGAAACCGAATTCGATTGTGCAAAAATGCTTGACCGCAAAATGCGCAATCGCATAGGAAATCACAGAAATGTTCGCATTCCCGTGATTTCCATGTTTGCGAAAATTGTGTGAGCAAACGTGCAAAAAAAACGTGCTAGTGTGGCCTAGCCCTAAATATCTTTCCACTCACAGGAAGAAGCATAACTATAGGGCCAGCGACGTCGGTGGGCCCGGGGGCTAAGAGGGCCCACCACCAGCTGTTTTTAAACAGCTGATCTCACTTATAAACTTCTGTCAGTTCAGTACCTGTCTTTTAAACAGCTGATCATGTGTACCTTTACTGAATACATGCGATCAGCTGTTTAAAAACAGCATTGTCAGCTTCCAAAGCATGTTATCAGTGTTTGTACGTCAAACATCAATACAATGCCAGTTTGCAGATCCCATTATCAGTGTTTGTGTGCCAACCACTTATCCAGTGTCCATTTGCAGTGCGCATTATCAGTGTTTTTGTGCCAACCATCCATCCAGTGCCAGTTTGCATAGCACATTATCAATGTTTTTGTAGCAACCATCTATCTAGTGCGTTTGCAGAGCATATTATCAGTGTCTGTGTGCCAACCATTTATTCAGTGGAAGTTTCCAAAGCATATTATCAGTGTTAGTGTGCCAACCATTGATACCAGATATTGCTAATAACCAAGCTTTGGACACAGGGCAACAAGTGGCAGCTGTCAGCCTCTGCATGAAAAATGTTTGACAGCTCATTGCCTTTGTTACGCCCGCCACCCAGAGAGATAAGAATATAAATAAGGCCCATATTTGTTTATGCATGTGTAATGTGTGCCTGTATTAGTGTTATGGGTGGCCGAGTAATTTACACAGTAAGGGCCCCAGAAAATTCTGATGGTGGCCCTGTACATTCAGTATCAATGTCAAAATATTGGCAACATGCCAGTTATAAATTTGTCTAGAGCATAAGGCACAGAACATCGCATTTTTGAATTTAAATGTACTTTGGCATTTCTCATATACGGTCATTTTCCGCTGGGATTTTAAGAAATACAAGTTCTGAGAACATGCCATGCCTTGCCAAATTATGTAAAATGTGTGGGAACATACAAATTCTTTAGGTGTCAGAATATTTTCTGTAAGAAATGTATTGCTTATCCTGTATAAAGCTTGGGAAAGGAAAAATGCTTTGTCATTATTAAAGTACATGTCCACCCACACCCACTTAAATCTATACTTGCTTTCTACCCCTAAACCCTGAGAAAGTTACAATTGCTTTACCTCCCCGGGTCCCTGAAACTATCTGTACATCCTGATCACTGCTACAGATTTCCCCAAGTGCCAGCTCCCTTCCTGGCACCATGGCCAGAGACTCTCCCCAGTGCAAGCAGGAAGGAAAATAAGAACTGCAGGGACTGCAAAGATGTAAGCAAGTATGACAATCAGAGTTTGGGGGGTATGGAAGATAGATTTTAGTGATGAACCACATGCCTAGAAAATAAAACTGGGCATTGTCAGCTGAACTATAGTTTGTATTATCTTATTGCCTATAACAGTTGAACAGTAAGTTAGGTATATAAAGGAAAAAAAACTTAAGGCTGAAGCCACACTACAACGCACCAGAAGCACGCACGCGGTTGCATGGGCGATTCTGGTGCGTTGCTGCGCATTTGCTATTTTCTATTATGAAAACGCATTAGATTGAGCAAAAAATGGTGAATGCAAAACGGATGTGCAATTGCATGCGCATTGGTAAATGCAGGAATTTTTGCGTTCCTGCGATTTCCATTCTAACCATAATCACGTAAAAAACACGTTAGTGTGGCCTAGCCCTAACTCCATTTTAGCACCACAATAGACTTTGGTTGGGTAATCTCATTAAAAAGATCGGCTGATTAAATATTAATAAAATATCAATCAATCAATCACTCGCTCCTATTGCATATCCCAGTCCCTCCCTCTGGCCCCTCTGATTGATTCAGCATTAACATCCTGAAAATAACTATTCTGCTCAAACAGATATATCCTGCGTGATAAATGACTTGTAGTGCATATATCCTGTGCTCGAACAAATACAAGGGGTTGCTCCACACTACTCACATCCACTTCAGTAGTCTTCCGGCGCCTGCTGACATACCTAAGCTGTCGGTATAAGATCGATATGCAAGCAAATTATCAGCGCACACCAGACTTACAACATATGATGTTAATACACACGTGATGTTTCGGTGGCAAAATGGCACCTTCTCCAGTCTTCTGAAGAAGGTGCCATTTTGTCACTGAAACATCACGTGCATGAATAAACACTATATGTTGTAAGTCTGGTGTGCGCTGATAATTTGCTTGCACATATCCTGTGCTAACTGGGATTAAGGATCAATAATTTATTTCATGACCACAAACAACAAGGAAAATCCTATTCCACGGAACCTGAGGAAATAGTCCCACTTACATAGAGATGGCAACCCCTAGCAGATATTTATTTTTTGCAAATGTTTTAGACTTCAGTTTCCCTTTAAAAGGGAATGATGATAAGTATAATACAATTTAATTGAGTAGATGATTGTTGAAGCAGCCATATATTCACCAATATATCTTATAACAGGGTAAGAAAGAACCCAATCAATCTCAAAAGGGATAATTTCATAGGAATTGTTTGATTTGCATGGTTGAATGTTTCTATTCACACACTTAATGTTAATGAAAAATATTCTCATGCTAATTACCTTCTGACAGGAAAAGACCCTTTTTACAGCTTTATGTATACCGTATATACTCGAGTATAAATCGGATTTTTCAGGCTTTAAAATTAGCCTGAAAACCTAACCTCGATTTATACTCAGGTAAAGTCATAAATTAGATCCAAATTCTGCAATTGCAGATAGTAACCAGTAGGTGGCGATGTGTTAACCTGCATAGAAAGGTATAGGAGGTGATCTGCCTTTAAACTTCCTGCTTCCTGTAGTCTGGCTGCTGGACTCACACTCAGCACTGTCACTGCTCATCTGGATGCTGTAAATCTGATGGGTCTTCTCAGTTTGGGGCAAAAAACAGCTGCTAGTACAGTGCAAATGACAGCTTGAAATTACAACTCTCAGGTGACATTTTTAACTATTGGGGTCAGAGAGTCCTTTACTATATGGGGCTAGAGGGCCCTTTATTATATGGGGCTAGAGGGCCCTTTATTATATGGGGCTAGAGGGCCCTTTATTATATGGGGCTAGAGGGCCCTTTACTATATGGGGGTCAGAGGGCCCTTTACTATAAGGGGTTCAGGAGAATTGTAAATGATGGTAAGCGTAATTAAAATTTTACTGAACCTTGCCACTCCACATGTTTAGAAACTGAAACTCCCAGCAACAAAGCATGCTAGGAGTTGTAGTTTCCAAACATCTGGAGTGCCAAGGAATTGGAGGTTACTGGTACTGGATTTGGCTATTACTGTATGGGATTCATGTATGGGAATTCTGCTGTCCATTTAAAGGGCAACTAAAGCCTAAAAACAACACAGAATCAGAAGGCAGTAGTGGTGATAATTTCTAGCCTCGACTTTTACTCGAGTCAATCAGTTTTTAAAAAAATTTCAGATAAAAATGGGTACCTCGACTTATACTCGGATCGACTTATACTTGAGTATATACGGTAGTTTATATATGGTGCCCCTTGAGGACACAGCAACATACAATATCAAAATACATAAAAGTCATACAAGAAGGATAAAAATATAGTATAGTATAGTATTTGTGGTTGAATAAAGATATATTTCCATCCAGTCCAACCCATCTAGCAATATCTTCATTTCCTGCCAAACTGTTGTTCCAGAGGAAGGCAAAAAAACCCACCAAATATATGAAGGGGAAAAAAATTCCTTCCTGACTCCAAGTGGCAAAAACATAGTACAAAACAGTTTATTACATAATAATTATATAAGTGCCCCCCACACACAGAAAGGTACTATAAGTGCCCCCAATATAGACAAAATTATAGGTAAAAGAATTAAAATATACTGTAAGTGCCCCGAAACAAAGAAAGGAAAACTAATATAAGCACCCCTCAGTGACAAAAAGATACTTGATAGGTAAAGTAAAAAATGGTGTCATGACGGGTGGGAGCAGGGTTTAAAAACAGTTCTGTGTTAGATATGAATGTTGGGGTTGAATGGGTGGTTGTATGCAAGGGGCTAATGCAGTGCAAGAACTTTTTATTTTTACTCTCTATTGTTCGCCACCTTTCAATTTCCCCAGGGGCACTGCCAATAGCAATATTTTTTATAATGCCTTATTAGAGCCCAAACCTGACCCTTCCTCCTACAGATACAAGACACAGGATTGGCTCCATTCTCGGACTTAGGGGTTGGTGAGGATGTCTAGGCCCTGATGCAAGGTGAGGGTGTTGATTTTGGGGCCCTAGTACCTGAGTCCTTACACTTAAGGGGCCCAAAACACAAACTACAACAGTAAGAAAGCTGACAGGTGTAGGGCTAACCTGTTATGGAGTTAAATGTTCTTCTCCCCCTTCGCTCTGACTCTCCAAAGTATACACCTCTTAAAGCTCTCCAAGCTTTTTACAAGCTTTTACATGCTCAGAGGCAGCTAGGGAAATAGCATACAGTCATTGGGTGTGATTTCATGCTAATTGGAAGCAGAAAGTTTGGCAACACAAGATCGGGCAGCAGTTATGGTTAGTCTTACATCTTTCAGTTATTCAACTATTTTAGTTTTAGGGGGTGATTTACCTACATACAATTTTGCATTTGATTTGAGACATGGACTTGACTTTTAAAGGATAAATATACCTGGGGCAGGGAGGTAGGATTAAGTATTCCAACCTCACAATATAATTTTATTAAGGAGCTACAGCATGTACTGTTTTCATTTGTCAGGTTAGTCCTATTCTGCTGAAGCCAGAGGAAAACTGGCAGAATCAGTTTTCTTTGGGCTGGTGCTCCTCACAGAAACAATATTGGAAGGTTGGAATTATTAATCCTATATCCCTGTCCCAAGTACTTTTCATTTTAATTGTTTTAAATAAACTTTATACACAATATAGTTCTCCTTTAAGAACAGTGACAAGTATCCAAGTAAACACTGAATAAAAGCAGACAAAAACGGGTTATCTTGTGTACCTGACTTAGTGTATGCCATATATTTTTAATACCAATTTCATGATTTGAAATATTATAGTCCACTAGGTGTCACTGTTAACACATGCAAATATAATGTTACAACATGCTCTGAAAAGTTCTGCTGCCTAAATTTATAATTATGTACTGCAGATGTTCAAGAAAAAAAAGAACACAATATTTGTGGTTTTAAGTACGGTATATGACTATGCAGTTTGACAGATTTTAATAAATGACAGTTTTCATGGTTTAAAAATAACATTTTGCATGGATATGTTTTCAACTCATTTGAAGATATTCAGTCATTAATAAACATTATGACATTGCTTGGTGTTTATTGTGCCTGTATAATTGTTTTGTATTATTAATCTAAAATGTCATTGTTGCATAGTAGGAATATGGATATCAAAATTCTCCACTTTGGTCTTGAAGTTTTTACTTGATCCTAAGAATGTCTATATTCAGCTAATATACTCCAGGGCAAATCATACGTTGGGCTTAGGGGGTAAGGAATCCGGTTTATTTGAAATTTGTAATAAAACGTGATTAAGATCCCCACTGTGGATTGTGTTTTGAAAATGAACTGCTTGGATGCAGCAGTAAATGTTACTTTCTACTGCTTAACAACAAATCAGCTTAGAACAAATCTAGCAAAGCCAAAGAGCTTATCACAAATAAACATTTTCAGCCTATTGAGAGTGCATAAAGACCAGCACAAAAGGTTCCAAGAAAATGAATGGGAAGTGTGCAGCCTGCATTATAACAATTCAAGATGGCTGGCTTAAAAACATTAGATACACTGCCATGCTAAACCCATTATATCTATTCATTATTCTTCCCATTAATTTATTTACTTACTAACTGAGGCATGATCTTGCACAAGATGTTAGCCAGGAACAAGCCTTAATGTGTTGGTTCATAAATCACTTGCAATGTAAGAAATCTAGCTTAGGTTTTCTTCTGCAGTAATAAAATCACAGTAGCTAATGTTGAAAAAGACAAAAGACCATTAGGTTCAACTCACAGGTACCTTTGTACCTAAGATGGGCGGCAGGTTAACCAGAAAAAGAAAAATTTGAAACCATAAAGGAACATATCATGTTTGCACCATTTGTTTCCACGTTTTTAGAACGAGAGCTGAAATCTGGCATTGAAAAGTCTGCAAATAGCAAACCCATTTCACAATTCACTGGAAAACGTAAACGCAATCTTGATTTGTGTACGGGACATTTACCTGGAGCATTTTTTTTTGTTATGACACAGAGACAGACACAGGGACTATATGAGTTAACTATATAAAATACCTCTGTGTACTCATCTTACCTTGCTCACTATTCAATAGTCAATAATAAGAATATTTTATGTGGTGTAGGGACCCCTCCCCCTAAATGCTAGGGTTATAACTTTAAAAAGTGAACAGAAACAAACTTACCGACCTTTGTTCTCTCGGCTGATTCTCAGCCAATCACAGACGCGGCTGCCAGTCCGCGTATTTTTGGTTGGAGATACCCTTTAAGGCTCATTCATCCAGGTCATGTTTTTATAACACATCTTAGCTACAATATAATTAACACCTTGCTGCTGATTGGGACACATTCCAGGGTATTTATTGCCAATATATTCTTGTGCAAGTCGTCTGACTAGCCAAACGTCTTCAAGAACTACAAGTCCAGTTGATACAACTGAATTCTTTTAAGGGACACACAAAAGCACAAAAACCCACTTAAACAATATAACACAGTAGTATAACATCAATGTGTATCTGCAGGATTGCATCTGACATTTTGCAAGTCATCCGACTGGCTTACTCAATTAAAAATGTCTAGTATAAACTTTGGGCAATAAGTTCACCCCACCACTTTAGTTATATAACTTATTTGTCACAAAATACACAATAGACAAACAATTTTGCTGTCATTATCCTTCGCCAAAACATAGTTGTCCTCCTGCACTCTCCGTCCACCTCGTTGGCTGCTTGCGGCTCTTTCGGGACTTTACGCGCATGCGCAAACACTTCATTGTTCAGGAACTTTAGTTCAGGATTGGCTGTTAGGCCCTGACTTCGCTATTTCTCTACACTCTAGTACCTTGCTCCGCTGACCGACTATCTGTGTACCGACCTAGGCTCTGTACCGGACTCCAATTTGGTTTCTCCTTTTTTACCACACTTTTGGCTAGCAGTATCGCTAGTTGTTCCCTATATGCCAGTTCAGCTTTGGTTTCTTTGAGTATTCCCTGCCTATCCTATTGGTGAAGTGAGTGATGTTAGATTGGGGTATATGGCTATCTAAAGGAATACTCAGGGATCTGGAGAGTTACATTTGCCATTTATGTTTCCAAATTTCAGATTAAATTTAAACAAAGTATTTTATTCATGGACATTCATCTCCATTACATCCACCTAAATTACAAGTGTGATCATAGTCAGGTAAGATACGCCAGTTTAATGGCCCTATGTACTGCACATTAATCAATTGCTTTTTGTATCAATGCCCAACACTATTACAAAAACAGCACAGGCCCTGGTAGAAGTGAAAAACCCATACCAAGTCGATATTACATATTTTTCACTTATTTGGGCAATAGTGCCTGTTATAATATGGGCAGCACCGTGGCCCAGTGGTTAGCACGGGAAGCCTTGCATCGCTGAGGTCCTGAGTTTGAATCCACCCTTGGACACTTCTGCAAGGAGTTTGTATGTTCTCCCCATGCTTGCGTGAGTTTCCTCCAGGCACTCCTGTTTCCCCCACAATCTGACATACTGATAGGTTGTATGTGTCAAATGTGCTTATATTGTAAGCTCTTGTAAGGCCTGATGTAAATGTATACATGTAATTGTAAACCGCTGCGGAAGATGTTGGTGCTATATAAATCCACAATAATAATAACATCTCCCCTTAAGTGATTTGGTTCAAAGCAGGCCCAAATGTAAATGGACAAACTTACTGTAAATCTGTGTATTGTGTACAATGCAATATATAAGGGATAATGTGCCCCTTACAGTGTAATATAAGGATATTATGCCACCGAGGAGTTCCCTGACCATATAGAAGCTACGGCCTTGTGCTTCTATATGGTCAGGGAACTCCTCGTGGTGTAATATCCTTATAGTGTGAAGGGGCGCATTATTTCTTATAATACATATCGGATTCCTTCACCCCATTCACATTTGAAATTCTAGCCTTGTCCCTATTTCCACCTTAAATCCTCAAGCTACCTTCTTATAACTTAAACCCAGTAGAAAGGAACAGCCCAGCATCTATGCGGTTAAACAAACCTTGTGGAGGAGAGAGACATTGGTTATGAAGTGACAGGAAGCAGCTCCAGCAGGTTCTGTTAGTGAAGTTAAACACAGCAAAAAATGCTGAGTCATTGTCCAGGCATAAACAC
This sequence comes from Hymenochirus boettgeri, assembly GCA_019447015.1. NCBI lineage: Eukaryota > Metazoa > Chordata > Amphibia > Anura > Pipidae > Hymenochirus > Hymenochirus boettgeri. Next base: position 177,275,484 of record CM033473.1, read on the forward strand.
TGGAATGGGCGGAGTAGTGGGATATAAGAAATATAAAAATCACTCAGCTATGTCACTAAGTGACTCATTTCTTATAAGGATATATACCACTGCAGCTCCCATTATAAAATATCACACTTATGTATTATAAGGAAATAAATAAATACTTACATTGGTGCAGCTCAACTGGAAAATAAAACATTGTTTCTAATAAGGTAAACAATGGTGTTGAAATGCAAACCTGCATCCTAAACAGTATCTTGTAGTTTGGTTTCTTGATTAAGAACTTTTGAGGTGGTGTACATTTGTAAGTATTTTCCTATCTAAGATATGGAACATTATGTTCTGCTGCCCTTGCTTAACCAGGAAGACAAATAAAATCCAAATAAATTGGCCCACTGCTGTGCAACATCTGCTCTGTGCTGTTTAGCAGTTGTTACTTCAGGATTTAGCAACACAAAGACTCTGTATAGTTTGCAGGAGACCCAGCCAGCAGTAATATTCATTGATTTTAACTGGGCATTCAAACAAATCACACAGATTCCCCGGACAATTTAACAATATAATTGGCTTCCTCAGACAAGTGTAATCATCCCTAAAGAAAGGTATTCCAAAACTGCCACGATTGATCTTTTTTAAATGACCTCCTAAGGGATTTTCACGGAAATATACATTTTGATATAGTTAAGGACTGAGTAATTCTAATGGGAAAGATAGACTCCCATAGAATCAGAGGAATATACAGCCAACAGTATAGATTTATCCTAGTGATATAGCTAACTATCTGCCAACAATGTATTCACAAATAAAGTGTAATAAACAATTAATGCCTGTTAGGGTGATCTTATATTTTTTACTAGTGCAGTGAGACAGGATACCCAGTTCTGTCTCTGCACTATTCATAAATATAGGATCACCTTAAAGGGACACTTTACTGAAAAAATTACTTTGCCTTATCTTAATCTATAATTGAATGCATGTAAGTAGCACTTACTCTGATTTGCGTGAGTTGCTGCATGCATTCAATCCAGCACACATTTTGTTTAGGAGCAGTAACCCCCCTCCCTCTTTTAATCACTCCCACTTCCATCCGACCTGACTTTTCCCCCCACAAACCAACTGTCAAGCCTGCACACAGCATTCCAACTGTCATTTTGTTTAGGAGCAGTAACCCCCCTCCCTCTTTTTATCACTCCCACTTCCATCCGACCTGACTTTTCCCCCCACAAACCAACTGTCAAGCCTGCACACAGCATTCCAACTGTCAAAACTCTATCACCATTCCAGCTACAGTAAAACTACTCACAGAATAGTTTTTGAGAGCAAGGAACTTGATTGACAGCTGAAACATAAGAGGTTTTAGATTGGATATCTAAAGAAATAGGGGCAGATCAACAAAAAATGATACAGTGGTGGTTGGGAAGAATTATAGTTTCCAGTTATGGTCAATTTAAAACAACCTATTTTTCGGTATAGATGCCCTATTACCTATCTTTAATTTCCCCCCTTTATTTGTAATTTCTTAAATTCCATAAAAATAATATTTAATTTGTACAAAGGAAAAATAAAGAAACATGCTTACATATTTTTGAAAAAAAATAATATTACTGTGTGTGTTCTCCATCCAACAAAATGCAACCCGTCCAGAGGCTCCATAAAACCTGTAGCTTTAGGTAAGATTTAAAGGGCAACTCCACCCTCATAAAAACATCTTTTAGAAAGAATGGCCTCTTTAAAATATGTTGATATATCATATAAAATATGTTGATATATCATACTTTGTACTATGAATTCATTATTGTATGCCTGCTATGCTTCTGGATGCCTCATGGAAACTGAGCAATTTAAAAACCTGTACTGAGCCTGGGCATGCTCAGAAGAGGCAACCAGGGGATTGGCATTCAGTCATTGGCTGTGATGACAACTGTCAAATCCATAACTGACAGTTGCTAACTGGAAGAACCAGGAAGCAGAAAGAGTGGGAAACAGGACATTGTGCAGGATTTCAGGTTACACTTATATATTTCAGATTTCAAACTATTACCGTTTAGGGTTTTGGGGGGTGATTTACCTGTATATAAGTTTTCATTTTGGGGCTGGACTTGCCCTTTAAGTAATTGTATTTCACCTGAAGGTCCCATTACTGAAATATTACTGAAACTAAATGCCTAACTGAAATTTGCCAGATGCAAAAAAATGCCTTATTATCTGCAGTCTCTTCCGTAAGGGAAACCCGATCATATTTATTTAATAATTTTGATCATTTAGCAAATTGTACTAAAATGCTTGAAACCCCCCTAGCATCTCTGAAATTTTCAGTTTGATACTGAAATCAGTTTGATCCTGCCCCAGCAGGAAGAAATACCAGAATGCTCCATTTTCTTATCCGAGTTTCAGTGGCACTGCTGGCATATTTTCTAGGTAAAAAACAGTGGGCATGAAATATTTACACACAAACTTTTACATTTTTACCTGATACCCAACTTGTTTTGGGAAATACTGAATACATAATAAGGGTGTAATGCCCTGTAGAAAAAAATAATTTTGGTATAAATGATAGTTTATATACAGCATGAACAATATTAACTAACTTAACTAACATCAGCAAACCATCAACACAAGATGCAAGACTCCAACATCTATTTCAGGGGTGTCAAACTTAATCACATAAGAGGGGGAACGAATGTAAGTAGAGTTCTGTTTTTTTTAACAAACGAACATCATGTTTGGGGGTGGGCTAGGTGCCCTACATTCACAGGTGGATTAAGCCTAGTTTTGGCCCCTGGCTGTAGTATACACTTGGGCTCCCTATATGTGGCACCGCAAAATGTTGAAGTCATGCCCCTTTCCCCACCCACTCAAAACCACACCCATTGGATACTTAGAGACAGAAATAGATAAATAAACAGATAGACATGTAATAGCTAAAGATCAAGACACAGATAGACACATATTGATAGAGAAGATAGACACGCAGATAGCAAGATACATAAATAGATCACAGATGGAAGCTTGTAAAGGTTCTCATTCATCCAGGTCATAGTACAGTATATCTGTTGTATTCAGTTAGATCAACTGGACTTAAAGTTTAGTTCTTGAAGACCCACTGACCTGTAACTATGTCCATCACAGCACCCACTGACCTGTTATATCCATCACAGCACCCACTGACGTAATTATCCCTCACAACACCCACTAACCTTTTATATCCATCCCATCACTCATTGGCCTGTTATGTCCATCACAGCACCCACTGACTTGCTATATCCATCACAGCACCCACTGACCTGTTATATCCATCACAGCACCCACTAACCTTTTATATCCATCACATCACTCACTGACCTGTTATGTCCATCACATCACTCACTGACCTGTTATGTCCATCACATCACTCACTGACCTGTTATGTCCATCACATCACTCACTGACCTGCTATATCCATCACAGCACCCACTGACCTGTTATATCCATCACAGCACCCACTAACCTTTTATATCCATTACATCATCCACTGATCTGTTATGTCCATCACATCACTCAGTGACCTGTTATGCCCATCACAGCACTCAATGACCTGTTATATCGAACACATCACCGACACTATGTCACACTTGCCCTTTCTCCCTGCAGGCTCGCTGTGGCCACTTGAGATAGTATAGTATTTGAGGTTGAATAAAGACATACCTCCATCCTGTCCAACTCATCCAGCAATCCTGCCTAACTGTTGATCCAGAGGAAAGCAAAAAAAAAAAACCCACCAAATTTATGAAGGGGGAAAAAATTCCTTCCCGACTCCAAGTGGCAATCGGAAATTTCGCTGGATCAACTCTACTTTTTGTACCAGTAACTTGCAACATTCCTTGTTTGCAGAAACTCATCCAGCTTTCTTTTGAGACTTTTTCTTCAAGTCTTAAGGGATGTACATGTATCCCGACATGCTCTGTTGGTGAACAATGCCCCAGATAGTTTATTGTATGGCCCGTTAATGTATATATAGACATATAATTATATCCCCAAGCAAGCGCCTTTTCTCCAGCGTACGTAATTCAAGACTTTTCAAGTCTCTCTTCATATTCAAGCTACCCCAATCCCCTTATTAATTTAGTTTCCCTTCTCTGATCCTTTCCATTTCAAAGATGTCCTTTTTGTACACAGATTTCCAAAATTGCACTGCATATTCCAAATGAGGCCTTACCAATGCTTTGTAAAGAGGGAGAATTACATTTTCCTTCCTTGAAACCATACCTCTCTTTATACAAAACAATACCATGCTGGCTCTGGCTGTTGCCACCTGGCACTGCTTGCTACCTTTAAGTTTGTTATCCAAGTTTGTTATCCACCAAAACTCCAAGATGCCTTTCCAACAGGGATTCACTAAACACAGAGCCATTAATAGTATAGCAGCACAAGGATTTTTAAATTTCTCAACATTGAATCTCATCTGCCACTTAGCAGCCCAATGTGACTATCTAGATTCCCCCTGCAAAGATTGCACATCCTCTGTTTTTAAAGGTCGACAAAGTTTTGTGTCGTCAGCAAACACAGAAACCTTGCTGATAATACCCACTTCTAAATCATTAATAAACAGATTAAATAGAAGCGGACACAACACAGAACCCTGTAGCACCCTACCTAGCACTTTAGTCCATAATGATGAAGCCCCATTAACAACTACTCTTTGCATCCTATTCATTAACCAACCTATCCATGTACAAATGTGCCTCCCCAAACCAACAGAACTTAGCTATACATTGGTCCCTTATGGGGGACTGTATCAAAAGCCTTTGCAAAATCCAAGTATACTATATCTACTGCTATGACAGAGTCTAAATTTCTACTTACTTCCTCATAAAAGCTAAGCAAGTTAGTTTGATAAGATCTATTCCTCCTAAATCCATGCTGGTTACTACCGTATATACCCGAGTATAAGTCGAGGTTAGGGTTTCAGGCTAATTTTAAAGCCTGAAAAATTCGACTTATACTCGGGTCAAGTCCTAATTTAGATCCAAATTCTGCAATTGCGTATAGTAACCAGTAGGTGGCGCTGTGTTAACCTGCATAGAAAGTTACAGGAGCTGATCTGCCTTTACACTTCCTGTGGTCTGGCTGCTGGACTCACTCAGCACTGTCACTGCTCATCTGGATGCTGTAAATCTGATGGGTCTCCTCAGTTTGGGGCAAAAAACAGCTGCTAGTACAGTGCAAATGACAGATTGAAACTACAAGTCTCAGGTGACATTTTTAACTATATGGGGTCAGAGGGCCCTTTACAATATGGGGTTCAGGAGAATTGTAAATGATGGTAAGCTTAATTAAAAGTTTACTGAACCTTGCCACTTCACATGTTTAGAAACTGAAACTCCCAGCAACAAAGCATGCTGGGAGTTGTAGTTTCCAAACATCTGGAGTGCCAAGGAATTGGAGGTTACTGGTACTGGATTTGGCTATTACTGTATGGGAATTATGTATGGGAATTCTGCTGTTCATTTAAAGGGCAACTAAAGCCTAAAAACAACACAGAATCAGAAGGTAGTAGTGGTGATAATTTCTACCCTCGACTTATACTCGAGTCAATCAGTTTTTATACTCGGATTGACTTATACTGGAGTATATACGGTACTTATGTCAGTCCTTAAAACATACTCTAGAATATGTTCCCTTATTAAACTTTCCAGTATCTTGCCCACCACTGAAGTTAAACTTACAGGCCTGTAATTACCTGGCTGTGAACGTCTACCCTTTTTGAATATTGGAATAACATCAGCCTTTTTCCAAACAGAAGCACATATCCAGAAATGAGGGAATCTGCAAATATAAGAAAAAATGGCCTAGGTAAAACTGAACTTCGCAACCTAAGGACCTGAGGATGTATTTTATCCGGTACAGGAGATTTATTAATATTAACCTTATTTAGTTGTTTCTGTACCATATTCTTAGTTAACAATGTGCATCTTTTATACCATTATTGCTACTATACTATGATATCTGTACTTGGATCTTCTATAGTGTATACAGAGGGAAAAAAATATTTCTAAGACATTTGCTTTAATCTCCACCCTCCGTAACTTACTTATTTATGCCCATTAATTAATGGTGCCACATTTTCAGTCCTCATCTTCCTCCTATTAATATACTTAAAAAATAGTTTAGGTTTAGTGATGCTTTGTTCAGCTATCCTAACTTCATTATTAATTTTAGCTAGTTTGATTGCTTTTTTACACTCCTCTTTACATCAGAATTCAGTCACATGGGCGCAATTTATTTTTTTTACATTTATTTCCCAAGGGTATAAATTTATGTGTGAAATGGCTTAAAAACTCCTTAAACACAGTCCACTTCTGTTCAGTACCTTTACCCGATAATACCTTATCCCAGTTGACATTCTGAATAGCTAGTTTTAACCTGGGAAACTTTGCTTTCCCGAAATTAAAAGTCTTTGTTAACCCAGCGTACTTTTACTTTGGATAACATACTCCAAACAACACTATTTCATGGTCACTATTCCCTAAGCCTCCAGTTACCTTCTATCTATATATCTATAATACGCTCCACAATGTTAAACATTACCAGATCCAACAGAGCTCCTGTTGCCTAATCCTAAAAGTTTGTTTGGGAGGTGGATATACCTTTTAAGGAACCGTGAATCATGAGAAATTCAAATTTAACACTGTAGTACCCTTTACATCTATATAGTGCCACACTATCTAAAAGCGTTCCCCATAAAAAGACATGCCCCCTTTGTCTATAGCATGTCCTTATGCTTCAAACTGAAATATTCTCTTAAGATGCAGACATTAGGAAACAATGTATATATGTGTAAATCCCTGAAAATATCTCATATATTTGGTCAAGTAAAATTTGTGTGACAAGATATTTTATGTACAATATGCTTGTCACTTGCATGTTCTGTAAAACGAGGAAGGGGTTTAGGGAAAAACTAAACATGGTTCAGTTTAAATCTTCATTTAAGGCAAAATCATGGAAATGTCTATGTGTCAGAGGACACGCAGACATCTCTTAAGAATGTTAAGTTCTTAGGAACTGACAGCACCAGTGGGGAGCATCAGAAGGGATGGAGAAGGGAAGGAGAGTTCTAGTAAGGTCCCTGGATTTTTTGCAGCAGTGGATCATGGAAAAGGGGAGTACGGTATAATAGTAATTAAAAAAAAAAAAGGGGGGGGGCAAGTCAACAAAAATTTCTATGTGAAGTCAAAGGTAGTATTCTGCTCGCACACCTTGTTTATGGAGTGGTGCTAGGTCCTACTGAGCTGCTTAACCACTAGTAGGCATATTGAATCACAGAGAATAAAGAACGAGGACTACACTGACTGGTGAATTTAAACTTTATTCAGTGCATCTTCCCCCTTCCTCAGGTGAAAACTTCTATCAGTTTGGTATATTTGGAATGGGCAATTTTCACCTACTATTCATAAAAATATCACAAGAAATGTTGATGAATGTATGGGCACCATAAAGGCTCATGTCTTTCTAATTTATTTCGCAACCAGTACTTGACTAGAAATTTTGCTGTAGGCCTCATGATAACCTAACCCAGGGATATCCAACCTGTCCATTCTTCCATTGCAGAAGAAAACAAGGAATGCTGTGAGTTGTAGTTTTCAAACATCTGGAGGGCTGCAGATTGGACATCCCTGCCCTAACCACTCCCTAACAGGTATCCCACCCCTCCCAGATCCTCCAGGAGTCTCCCTTGAATTGGGGTGGTCTCCGGCGAGAGCACCCCAATCTCCTGCAATGGAGAGTTCTAAATCTCCTACGTTACGCCCCATTTTTTTGCTGCCATGCTCCCGGAACGCCCACACCACGCCCATAACCCCAGCCTCACCCACCCCCTAGCGTACATGCCCCGCCCACTGCATGACATCAGTGGTGTCACGCAGCGTCACCATGCCCCCTCTCCCACTCTGCCTGGAAACACAAAGTGGCAGGGTGGGATGTCTGCCCTAACCAGTTTTCTCATTAATTACTGTTGAGCCATATTTTTTTCCTGTCTTTATTGATACATTATAATGATGTTATCCCTTCTATGTTTTTTAAGGTTCATTGCGGACCATGGATTTTTCGTTTGAAGCCAAGATAAATAATCTAGTCCTGTCTGATATCCTGATCAAATCATGATTTAAAGTTAAATCACTACAATATCAGGCAAGTATATGGCAAACATTAGGAAAATGTTTACGTGCCTTTGGATGCATTTATTGTAATGTCTGTAATGTAATAGGGCATTATAGAACACATGCAACATGAGAATTTTTTTTTTAGGGTACGATCTGGGCACTTAACACAGTTGGTAGTTGTTACAGGTTTATTTGACTGGATTTTTATTTTACTTTTTGTTTAATTGATGGTTTTATTACAAGTTGATCCTATGCACATTAAATGGTTGCATTGCAGAGGTAATCAGATGTGTGATTTAAACTTGTGTTCGGTTTTGTGCAAGCGTAGCAGATCTGTAAGGGCACGGCTATCGCATGTGATTTCATCTGCGATTTTGTTGCGCGTGTTTCTTTCAATAGAAATAGAAAACCGCATTTGATTGCGCAAAAACTTGCGGAAAGCAAACTGCAATCGCATCTGCGTTTTCGGTGTGATTGCATCTGCGTTTTCGGTGCGTTGCCGTGATTGCAATGATCAGAAAAACACACATGCGCAATCGCAGCAAAATAGCACTAGTGTGGCCTAGCCCTAACAAACATTATTTACATGGTCTGTAATATAAGAGACATTATATGACACCATTACGAAATAAATTTACATATGTGGATTTATGCTTGTTTGTGTGTGGGGCTATTTATGCGGGTATGTGTATAGTCTATGAGGTAATTATTTGGCTTGTATTTGTATTACTGAACTGCACTCGGCATCATATGACAGTTGCGCAACACAAATTATTTTTATTCTACTTATATATCTTCCAGAAAATGATAGATTACTTTAAAAAGGGTTCTTTTTTGGGTTTTAGTGACTTTTTGAAACATTATGGATAATTATTAAAAGACTTGGGGCCAGATACAGTAAGTTGCAAAATAAATCAATCAGATGATATTTTTTTTTAAAAGGTTACAGTAATTAGATATATCCAATTGCACCTTTCATTGCATACGTCCCCTGGTACAATTCTAAACTTTTTCAGATGCAACAAATTATCAGCCATCTCCTGAAGATTTCATTACTAATAGGGGCCACAGGCAAGTTTGAAAACCTTACAAAGGCGCACAGCGCGGAGAGAGCGAGCCATCTAAGCGTGTGAAAACAATCTCTCAGTATTTATCTGAATAAACTGAAGCTTTGTGTCCTGTCTTGTATCAATAAATATATTTGATCACCACCACATTCTTCTTAATACTGTATATACTCGAGTATAAGCCGACCCGAGTATAAGCCGAGGTACATATTTTTACCTGAAAAATTAGGAAAACATAATTGACTCGAGTATAAGTCGAGGGTAGAAATTATAACCACTAATGCCTTCTGTATTGTTTTTGGTTGCTGGAAGTTCTAAACATCTGTAGTGGCAAGTTAAAAAAGAAAAATCCCCTTACCCAACTGCTTTATTTTAAAGGCACTCCTGATGTTTTGGAAACTACAACTCTCAGCATGCTTTGCTGGGAGTTGTAGTTTCTAAACATCTGTATTGGCAAGTTAAAAAAAAATAATATGCCCAACTCTTTCCTAACTCTGCAACCCCCAAAGAAGAAGGCTTTATCTTACTGGTCTCACAGGAACGGACAGCCCCTTCCCTGCTCCTCCATTGCAGCTAAACAAGGAATTGGCTGACTTCAGCTTCTTGTATTGCTGTATTATGGTAGACTGGTATTCCTTCTCGTACAGTCCTTCTCAGAGGTAAAGGACTGCACAACGCGCTCCCGACTGCCATGACTGATACAGTCACTTGGGCTTACCGGTAAGTGCCATTGGATTTTAAATTCTGCGCGGGCACACCGCTGTGTGAGTTACACTCGCGGCGTAGGAATTTACATTCGGTGCATGCACGGCACTGTGGGAGTTACGCTCGCGCCGGAGGATTTCACATTTGGCGCAGACACACAGCTGGCGAGTTACGCTCGCGCATCTCCTTATGAAGTGCCGGCAGCTCCATTGCCATTCAATTTTACGTTGTTTTCCTGATGTGACCCGAGTATAAGCCGAGGCAAGCATTTTAGGCTGATTTTTAAACCTAAAAAACTCGGCTTATACTCGAGTATATACGGTATTCTACTTATTCTCAGCACACATTCTATGGTGTTTATTCTCCCCTTTAAACAAGATTCATACTTGGCTTTGATCTTGTTTTACATTACTTAAGTAATTTTTAAAGAAAAAAACATAAAAACGGTGAATAAAAGATTTATTTGGCCCAGAGGGAATTTTTCTACATCAATTAATCTACTAGTGGCAACACAATTCTTTACTTTATTATCAGATTTACCCACAGAGTCCTGGAAACGTGACTAGGATCAAACAATTCACCTTTTTAATACATAATGTGCCTTATAACTTATTCCTGCCAACCTGCAACACTAACAGTAGCCTGAAAGTCAAGAATTTCCTGCTTTCTACAAGAGGAAACACTGTCTGCCATTAATTTACAGAGTGAAATCCTCAGGTTGTTAGGTCTTCCCTCTTTTTTTTTCCCGGAAAAACACTTGTTGGTCCAGTACATTTTAAAAGGGAAATTATTAGAACCTTGGCTTTTATTAGTTGTTTGTAGGTGTTGAAAACCATGATTTTCAAAGGAAAAATAAGCCTGAAACAATTTATTTATAAAACACAAAATGTAAGATTACCACTAAGAATTTTTAAATAGCCATTCCTCAGTTCCTCAGCATGACAAATACAACACAGGAAACAGACAGTGAAGGCAATGACCTAAAGGAAAAAAAACAAATAGCGGTATGCACAAAGCACATTCATGCAAAACAGCAGCTTAATAGTAAAATGTTTTTATTTTTTGGAACCATTTCCCTCCTCTCTCCGAGTCGTTTTTAAACAATAAGAAAAATCCCAAAGGAATGAAAATACAGAGCAAATATTTGCTTATGTGTTTGTGTTAATTTTCCTATTTCCAACAGTCCTAAAATGTAACACATGTTATGGCTTAAAAACTGCCAAATAAAATAAAAACTTTCTTGGCCAATAACAGGAAAAAAAGGGCCTTAACACCAGAATATAATAGAGTTATGGTAATATAATCTGTATTATAACAATTAAACATTATATTAACCTATTAAACAAAAAACATGGGGAGCATTAAAGGAGAACTAAACCCAAATTTTTATACCCCAGAATCTGAACATATACCCCCTAAAAGCACCAATAAACTGTAAAATAGCAATACGTTAAATAGCATTAAAAATAAATGTTACCACTTGAAGAACTGGATTAAATAACTATGTACAGTTACTGGCCACAACCCTGATCTCAGTCACATGATCCCTTGCCTATTCTGTCCTGTAAAAGGATTGGCTAGAGGCTGCTAGTGGGTGGCACCAGCTGTAAAAAGTTCCTGCAGTATCTTAGGACTGAGCATGTGTAAAAAACATAATGGTCAGTGACCACACTGTGTGATACCAGAACACTGGGAAATAAGACACAACCCTCATGTGACAAAGTAAAATTTCTCAACAACCATATTAAAAGGGACACTAAACAGATTTTATGTACTGTGTTAAGTACATAAAATCTGTTTCTATTATTCACAACCTCCCTGTGAATAATAGAACACTGCCGAACTTACCTTACCCATGCATCACTTGGCTCCTTCTCGGCTGTCAGGATCGCTGTCCCAACCAAGTGCCTACCTTCTGCGCATCAGTACAAATAATAGCCGCGCGATCGGGCACCGTGGCGGACAGGTAAGGTAAGTTCAGCAGTGTTCCCTGGGCATTCTATTATTCACAAGGAGGTGGGAATAAGCATTCTCACCTCCTTGTAAATAATAGAAATGGATTTTAGGTACTTAGAATTACCAGTTTAGTGTCCCTTTAAAATGAGAGGTGGGACATGGATTACTGTTATTATATCAAGGAGATCTGCCTTCTAATTCAATGTTGTTCTGAGGCTTTAGTTGTCCTTTAACGATCTGAATTACATTATTTAACAAAAGGCAGACAGTAGACCAGTTTAAAGCTTCTATAATACATAACAGTTTAACTGTAAAATATGTAATATCCATTAAATAGGCACTTTCGTCAAAGGAGTTTGAGGTATATCGCCTTGGTTATCCCAACCTAAACAATCTCAAAATGCACAACCAATAAAGGCATTTGTTGCAATGAAAAACTAGAAGAAAGGGGGTCTGCTTTTTTTCCTATGTTTTACCCAGCAAAACTAAGGGATAAAATTATAGTAAGATATTTTTCTTACACAAAAATAATGTATTGGATTGATAATCCATAAAGGTTTAGGGGAAATTGGAGAATGCTCTGTACATGCTTAGCTTTATAGTTTAAACAGAGTACACTACAATCCTGGAAGCAGTGCCGGTTTTGACAACCATCTATTGTTGACACTAAAGGATGACAGCAATTAATAAGCACTATTACCGGAGAGAGACCAGAGACTTTAAAAGTAGGGAAAACACCTACAAGGGATAGGCCAGACTAGTGGGCTTTTTAAGTGTTTTGTGTTGCACATGAGGTTCACAATGTCATGATCATTGTAATATAAATCCTGGGAAGAAGGCCCCACTATGTGCGCTGCGATCAGTTACCTGCAATTGCGATTTCGTAATGGATGTGATCACCATTTTTTAATCCACCATTTCACAAATTGCAGGCCAATGCAAGTCAATGTATTGGGGTTATAGAAAGGAGTGTTTTGTGGAGAGGAGAATTTGGAGATTTATAAAATTAAGCTTTGTGGGGTGTATTGTTTGTGTTGTGTGTTTGCAAGAGTGCGTTGTGGGAGTATTGCAGTGTGTTCTGAGCTGTGTTTTGTTGGTTTATTTGAGTGTGTTTGATTTATTTTGTGGAGGTATAGCTGGCCTTGTCAACTGAGGAGCTCATTGTTAAGGTGAAGCAGTACCCTGAGCTCTATAAGGGTCATAACCTGTATAAGGATACAAACAGGACAAAGCATGTGCGGCTGGAGATTGGTAAGGTGGTCTATGAAGAGGACTGGACCAGCTTCACATCTAAGCAGAAGGACAAAAAAGGTAAATGTGATGACATCTATGTTTTTCAGTTTAGTTATGGTAGTTAGAACACTATTGTGTATGTTACTATGTTAAGCTTTGTCTATATGTGGATGTTTTTTAAAAAGTTGTTCTTTTTCCACAGTGCAAGATACGAAGACACGGTGGCAATCAGTGAAGAATAATTTCAAGAGAGCTACATGCGGAGTAAGGGGAGAGCCGCAGAGACTGTGGTGCTAGTAGGAGGTATTTTATCATCAATTTAGTACCAAGGAAAATATTCTGGAAGAAGAGAAGGAGAGAATTCTCTGCACCAGACAGATAGTCACTGGGGAAGAGGCTAACCTCCATAGCCAACAGGAACCAGTTGTCCAATCCCCACGCAGCAGTGCCCCTTCCCTCTTGCTACCACAACGGCGTCCAGCACATCTGCAACCTCCCAACATGTAGTGTCAGGTAGCCGATTACAGGCAAGCAAGGGGAGGAAGAAGAGCAAAGATGACAGTCCCACAGACTTCATGTTTTCTCTTCAAACTGTGGTGTCTGCACTGGAGACACGTCAGCAGTCATACTGAACAATTAATGTTTCGTAGCAAGGTATATATCTTTGCAGAGGGCCAGATTCCCTTGCTTTAAAGGGCATGTCCACCCCTTTTTTCAACATGTTTCTGTAGTGTAGGGCTCTCTCCCCCAACCCCCATAGTAGTTTGACACAAAACACCCCCGATTTGTACTTACATCACCTCTTTCGCTCGTCGATTTGTCACAGCCCTCTGCTTGCATGAAACTGCAAGCAGGGGGCCGGACCAGCAGCCGCGTCTGTGACTGGCTGAGAGGCAGTAAATCACGGACTCGGCTTCTGGCTGTGCAGATCGACGGGAGAAAAAGATGAAGTAAGTACAGATCGGGGGTGTTTTGTGTGAAACTACTATGTCGTTTGGGGTTGGGGGAGGGACCCCTACACTACAGAAAAGGGGTTTTGTGCTAGGGGGAGGGAGAGGGAGGGGGAGGAGGTCTATACTGAGAATGACAAAATTCTCCCGGAGGAGAGATAGGAGGAAGAGGAATATGGACTCTGCAGAGCTCCGGGTGGAGAACCATTTGGAGCTGGGATGTGAGGTAAGGATTTTTCTACACTACATAGTGGGACCAGTAGTGGGTTAAATTGTAGTTTTGTGGGTGGACATGCCCTTTAAATAATTCCTGTGACATTTGCCATCATGGACATATTGAGAGCCATCATGACTGGTCCTCAGACTCAGCCACTGCAACCACCAACTGGATTCTCTCAGGGCCCAATGGCCTACAATGCATTGCAGCCACCAATTGGAGAATCTCAGGGTTCAATAGCCTACAATACACTGTAGCCACCAATGGGATAATCTCATGGCCCAATAGCCTACAATACATTGTAGCAACCAATGGGAGTATTTTAGGGCCCAATGGCCTGCAATCCACTGCAGCCACCAATGGGAGCATCTCAGGGCCCAATGGCCTACAATCCACTGCAGCCACCAATGGAAGGACCACAAGGGCCCATGGCCTACAATTTACCTCAACCATCAATGGAAGGACCACAAGGGCCCATGGCCTACAATCTACCTCAACCACCAATGGAAGGACCACAAGGGCTAAATGTCTTTCAAACCACCTTGAACAATATACAAATGGGTACCGCACACAGAAGTAGTGAAAATGTTTCCTTAACCCATTTATTCAGTGCAACAAGATAACATTTCGGGGGACCTAGCTACTTTTCATCAGATGGCTAGGTCCCCTGAAACGTTATCTTGTTGCACTGAATAAATGGGTTAAGGACCCTTTTTCACTACTTCTGTGTGTGCGGTACCCATTTGTATATTAATTGCATTGGGGACGTGGCAGGACGTCCAGTCACCAGCACCACGATTGAAAAGACTCCGGCACATGCTAGTGCCTAGGTTGTGCATTTATCTCTTCAAACTACCTCAAATCACCAATGGAAGGACTACAAGGGCCAATATAATTCAAACCACCAATGGAAACGCAACCAACACGATACCAACAACGGCAATATGGATCAACAGTTAGGCAAGAAGTGTGGGTATTGCCGAGTGGGTTGAGCTGGATGGACATATGTCTTTATTCAACCTCAAATACTATACTATATGGGCAGATGGTTCGTACACATGACCGGCCACTGTACCAACCCAAGCCATATCAGAGAACCTCTTCCCGCAGTATCAATACGTTTTTTTCCATTTGTCCTGTTTAAATTGTTTTCCTCTGTTTTTGTTTGTTTTTTGTGGTACTATGTTGATACCATTTTTTTTTCTTTAAGTGGTATTGGAGTGATATCATTATTGTTAAAGGGTATGTACACTGTAAATTCAACTTAGAATTACTAACTAGCTTAGGCTTTAAATGTAAAAAGTGCATTTTTTTGGGTTCTAGGACCCTTCTATACCCTAACTTTAGTCTTTCAAAGTTTCTATCTTCCTTCTTCAGTGCTTTGCAGTGTTCAGCTCCACCCCCTCAACATTGGGCAAATCCCTTTGCCAGGGAAAAGGTGTTCCCGTATGTAGAGCGCAAGCCAGATGTCACCACATGCGAGCCACACTTGTTCGTGGCATGATGACATCTCTATGGATGGGAACATTCTTTCCCTGGCAAAGGGATTAAGCCAATCTCGAGGGGGCCAAGGTCAACAATGCACAGCACAGATGGAGGAAGATAGCAACTTTGAAAGACTAAAGGAAGGGGATAGGAGGGTCCTAGAAACAAAAAAAAACAAAAAAAACCCCAAAAAAACAGTGCACTTTACACTTAAAGCCTAAGTTAGCTGGTAATACTAAGTTGAATTTACACCGAATTAACAGTGTAGATACCCTTAATTAAAGGGTAATTATGTAAATTGTGTTTGTCCTTAAAATTTACATTTCTTTCACAGTATACACTTCAACACACTTTTTGAAGCATGATTTGCAACTTCAATGATGAGGTCAACACATTAAAAGAACACTTAATTGAAAAAAATATTTTGCCTCATCTTAATTTATAATTGAATACATGTAAGTAGCACTTACTCTGATTTGCGTGTGTTGCTGCATGCCTTCCATCCAGCGCACATTTTGTTTAGAAGCAGTCTCGTCCCTCCCTCTTTTAACCACTCCCACTTCCATCCGACCTGAATTTTGTTTCCCACAAACAAACTGTCAAGCCTGCACACAGCATTCCAACTCCAAAACTATCACCATTCCAGCTACAGTAAAACTACTCACAGAAATTTTTTTTTTTGAGAGCATGGAACTTGATTGACAGCTGAAATATAAGAAGTTTT
Organism: Hymenochirus boettgeri; assembly: GCA_019447015.1. Taxonomy (NCBI): domain Eukaryota; kingdom Metazoa; phylum Chordata; class Amphibia; order Anura; family Pipidae; genus Hymenochirus; species Hymenochirus boettgeri. The sequence continues at coordinate 177,291,941 of CM033473.1, forward strand.
AGATTGGATATCTAAAGAAATAGGGGTCAGATCAACATAAAAATGATACAGTGGTGGTTGGTAAGTATGATAGTTTCCAGTTATGTCAATTTAAAATAAGCTATTTTACAGTATAGATGCCCTTTAAACAACAAAGGTCCGTATTATATCTTGTTCTAGTAGGAGATCCAACACAACAATTTCCAAAGTAAGTAGCTTTACTCAAAATACAACCCCCCCAAAAAATGATTGTGAACAGTTACAAAAGTTTTTCTTATTTAGACACAGAGAAGAATATTCTGGGACAGTGAATTAACTACAGCAATATGTACATTCAAAGTGCAGACTGTCAGTCATTTTAACTCACCTCCTTATCCCAGTTGAGCCACTGCTAACCCATTGCCCAGGTAACATTGTAAGTGTTCAAATATACAGATTATGACATTTGTTCCAGTCACATTCTTCATCATGGCTATTGAGGCACAACATGCCATTAAAGAGTATATCCATCGTAATTTTAAGTTTCTTTTTAACTGTTCCACTGAAGAACAGGAGGTAAATGCACTCTCTCTTACCTCCCATTCTTCAGTAAATCTTGCAGATGACACTTACCCGCATTGTTCCAGCAAGAGACGCGTCAAAGCTCCGGACGCCCCAGACACATTCCCAGTACTTTGCACTGTGCGCGCATGTGCACACAGTGCGTAGGAGCGTGGACGCGTCGTAGACTATCAGAGAAGCCAACGCTGGAGTGGTCCGCGAGTAAGTGTCTCCTGCAAGATTTACTGAAACACGGGAGGTAAGAGATAGTGCATTTACCTCCTGTTCTTCAATAAAACAGTTAAAAAGAAACTTTAAATTACGATGGATATACCCTTTAACATCAAGTCAGCCTCTGCATCCAACATTGCCTTGGAACTTGGATTAATACCACCCATGTGTTTCCTCTTTAGCCACTACTCCCCAAACTATTTTGTTTTTGAAACACCAACAAGTCATAGAAGTGAGCTAAAGTCTACATTATCTGTTTATTACAACCCAATATTTGTACAACACTTGACAGAAATGAAAATATTACTAAATGTGTGAGATATGTTTAAAACTGTTTAAAGTTTGCTTAGCCATAATTGCTTCTTTACAAACTACTCAAAGCATGTATGCATTTTGCTAGATGTTGGCATCCATTTTGTGCACTTCAATTAGTTTGCAACTAATGCATGCAGTTTAGCTGTTCCTTGCCATTTTGAAAGTATATTTGCATCCATTTTATTCACTTGACCTGTGCCATCTCAAATGTAAAGTATATTTGCACCCATTTTATACACAAGGTTGCCCACAGCATGACCGATACATACAAGTTTGCCCACAGTGAGTATGACTGGTTCATACAAGTTTACCCGCAGTGCCCGAAACATATAAAAGTACTTACTGTGCCAGGCACTGAAAAATTATATGGTGTATATGCGGATGGCCGTAGCCAGTCTCGGTCTTCCGATCTGGTATCCTAGACAATCACGTCCGATTGTGCGGTCCCAATGGACTGCCTGACCGGTTGCAGGTAACAGTCAGCCATGGCTACTTTTAATACAACCAACAGTGATTTGACCAGGCTGACCGCTGATGGTCGACCTGGGGGAAATATTTGCTAGGTGTGTACCAAGCCTTCTGATTCCTGTATTACTTAACTAAACTTTGCTTTGGGGCTCTGGTCTCTCTTCCATGTTTGTGATACAGCTTATAAGAAACAACACTTCTTACATAGCGTGTCTTCTAATCGGCCATGGTCACCGAAGGTCTAGAGGATTGTAGCTGTGAAGGAAAGTTTATGTAAGTAATCAAGTACTCTTAAAGGGGAACAGTGGTCTCCATACAAGTTGAGTTTAAATGAAAGGCCAGTTTCCTACCTTTAAAACGAGACATGAACTACCTGTCTATGTGCTCCACAGCCCAAGATATAAAGAAATTACTGAACAGAAAGTTAATGGGTGGGAAGCTGACATGTGACATTCCTAAGGCTGCTCCTCCACCTCGCCGCTGGGGAGCACAGCCTCAGACTTCAGTGTGTGACGAAGAAAGGAAGTCCCTCCCCCTCCCAGCTCTGTGAAGATCCACACAGAGAAGGGAGTCTACAGCCCTACTCCCCCACTATGTAAAAACAGCCTTTTCTGGCAGAGTTCTCACTCTGCCTGAAAAGGCTGTTTTCAGTTTTCTGTAAAGGGGGGGGTCTGAGTGGCCCACGGCACATGCAAGTGGGCGGGGCCATATGGGGCTGTATGGGAAGGGGCCAAGGTGGGCCTGCAAATGGAGGTGCCATGGGGTCCATGAGTGGGAGGGACCAAGGGGTTTGTAAGGGGAGGAGGAGGGCAGATTGACTGTCATCCACTGACATGGTTTCAGAGTAGGAAGCAGAACGTGCAGGGAACCTGGTGATGCTACTGCCGTATCACACACAAAAATGTTAATACTGTATCTTCAAAGTTATGCAAAATAAACAATGAAAATAAATTGTTAAAATTCTCAGGAGAGCAATTCCTATCAATTTACCTAGTCATTTTTGGACCACAGTTCCCCTTTAACAAGCATGGATTTAAAAAAGAAAACTGTTAAAATGAAAAGTACTTGGCACAGCGATATGAGACTGAAAATTCCTACCTCCCAATATTGTTTCTGCGAGGAACACCAGCCCAAAGAAAACAGATACTGATAGTCTTCCTTCTGGCTTCAGCACTATCTTTAATTCAGGATTAGTCCAGGACTAACCTGGCAAATGAAAACTATACATGCTGCAGCTCCTTAACAAAACAATATTGTAAGGTAGGAATAATCAAACCTACCTCCCTCCCCCAGGTACTTTCCATTTTTAAAAAGTTAATTTTTTATCCTTTTAATTGGGTAGTGTAGATCTTATACAAATTTTAATGATATTACATCTTCCCGAAAGTCGCTATTACTATATTACTGCTATTGGTGTACTGTCCTAATAGTGACAACTGGAAATGACCTAAACGTGGCTGGTACAATACAATTTATGATGTTTATTTAGATTAATATTTGATTTATTTGCCACACTTTAGTGATAGGCCCCGCAATTTGCAAGATATTTTTCACATAGAATTAACACCGGTAATAGCAGTGTCCATGCCCCACTATCTGCACTGTGTTTTTACACATGTATTGTTTTTCAACTTGTATGGTCTCAATAGAGTCCTGTCAGGTATAGGTGATTTCAGACTTTTCCCTAGTTTAATAAACAATGTTGTGTCAGACTGTGACCAACCAAGGAACAGGTGATTTAAAAAAAAAATGTCAATCTCCATGATTAGCTGTACATGGGAACCTATAACAGTTTTTTAGTTTCTAGTGATCCGTAATCTATTTATAAACATCTTTGCCATGTGGCCATAGATGCTCATTTCTGAGAGTTTATATTCCAACTACAACTTGGACAGAAAGGTGCAAATGACAATTTGAGTTGGGCACTGAGGGTTTTCCAAAAAGTAACAGGTCGGTAAAGTGTATTGCATCTCCGCTGTTGACCAGGTTGTGCCATTTTTATGAAATAGTAGAAAGCAGCTCTTGGTGTCTACCAGTGGACAGAGGTGAATTACAGTTTTTCTGAAGAACATTACCATACCTGGTGCGATTACTAGTCGTTTGAGCGCAAACATCTTAGTCAATCCTGCTAATTCAGGCTTCGCCCATCTGTATGAGAATATGTTTAACTTTTAGGTCTGGTTGAATATACTACAAATGCCTTTATATCTATATTTTTGTCTTTAAAATTAGTAGTTGAGCAGTAAGCTTAAGTTGCTTGGTTACTTATTTTTTATTATTGCCAAATATTTAAAGGGCATGTACAGCTCCTAACTAAAAGTTGGGCATACTGTGTAGTATTAAAAGACCTCTACCTTTCTCTCCTGCTGCATATGGTTGTCCTGCATTGCCAAAATAAAGTCCAGGAAACTGAAATGTAGGAACCTTCCCTGGTGTAATCCATTTCTGCCTCTTAACTGTTCCTCCTAGAGGTTTCTGGCATTACCCTCCTCCCTACTTCTGCTGTTCAGTGCACAAAAACTTTTGTTTTGTAATAAAGCAAATATTTTACTTGCAATGCCCCAATACATAGACGAGGGGTTCTCAAAGGTTGTACCGGGGTACACTGGAGCGACTTCAAAGAGCCAAAGGTGTGCCACAGAATTTTAATAGTGGAAATAATTTCACCAGTATAGCTCACATTTTTGTTACTTTGTTCTCTAAAAATATATATTTTAGCATTTCAACACAAGTTTATTTAGTGTAGATTTACAATACATTGCTTTGAATACAATATACATTAAAAAGATTCTACCTTAATTACAACATTAATAACACAAGTGTGCCTCGAGAAATTTTTGCATTGCCTAGTGGGCCATGTTGTGAAAAAGTTTGAGAAGCAATGAAAATCACTGAGCGTTTGCTGGTCTGGCCCTTTCTGCTGCTTTGGTGATGGAATAAGCTATGGAAAAAAGGCTGGTAAGTAAGTTTAGAATCCGAATTGGAACATATTAACATAACGAGCTCTAGGGAATGGGGCATTGCAAGTAAAATACTGTATATACTCGAGTATAAACAGAGTTTTTCAGGCTGAAAAATCAGCCTGAAAACTCGGACTCGGTTTATACTCGAGTCAGGAGCTTACCTGGGCATTCCGGCATTCCAGGGAGAAGAGAGCCCGAAGAGAGCCCACAGGGAGAAGAGAGCCCACAGGTACAAACTGAACTGGGGGGGGGGGCATTCAAGATGTTTGGGAACTACAACTCCCAGCTAATAAAGCATGCTGGGAGTTGTAGTTTCCAAACATCTTTAATGCCACCCTCACTTGGCATTCAAGATGTTTGGAAACTACAACTCCCAGCTAATAAAGCATGCTGGGAGTTGTAGTTTCAAAACATCTTGAATGCCAAGTGAGTTGGCATTTCTACCCTCGGTTTATACTCGGGTCAACAACTTTTATTAGGATTTTTAGCTGAAATTTGGTACCTCGGTTTATACTCGTGTCGGTTTATACGGTACTATTTTTTTGTGTGGATGGGATGTCCTTTAATTTCAACAGAAACTTTTATTTATAGGCTTCAAACTTTTCTTTTTTAACAACATTTTCTTAACAATACCTGGGCACGTTTACCACAAATTATAGCTCATTGTTTTAATATAAAAATAGCTCAGATCGCATAGCCATAAGCTAACTAAACAATAATAATAGAAGTAAAGAGAACAAAAAGCAAATGTAAAAAGGTCAGAAATTCACTTTATTTATTTTTTTTATTACAAATCTATTTTGTTAAATACATTTAAGTGATTTTGACTACTCATGGAACATGTCCATGTTATTAATTGCTGACACTTTAAAAGTCATATGGCACTATGCAAATATATCCATTCATTTTAATGTAAAAATCATGTTAAATGTGTTCCCCAAATTGAATTCCATATTGTAAAAAACTACAATATTTAGCAGTCTGTATTAAAATGTAAAAAGCATATACACATGCATACACTCATATATTTAAAGTCCAGCCTCAAAAAACCTTTACATACAGCATCCTAAAGGATCATCCCCCAAAACCCCAGTTTCGTTTTATTCTTACCATCACCTGATGCTCCCACGCTGAGGAATTATACCTTACAGAACCACAATCCTTTGCCTGAAGTCCCTACTCCTCTGCCCCATTTGCGTGCTCTTAACTGCTCAATAAGTAATGGCTCTCAGCTATTGATTGTGACAGACTGTCATTACCAGGAAATAGAGTGAAGCCCATCGAGGGATCACGGTTGAGTAAGTTGTAATTCCTCAGCGTGGCAGCATCAGGTGAAGGTAAGAACATAATGAAACTGGGGTTTTGGGGGTTATACTTCAGGATATTTAAAGTATTTTTGGGGATGGAGTTGCCCTTTAATGCACACATTTTTATGAATTAGGCAATTGAAAGCCAGAAACACAAATTAGGTAACACATAATTTAATCAAGCCCCCTACTAATTTAACATTTAACCCCCTCCAAGGGGATCAAATAATAATCGTCCTTCTCGACCCAATTATTTATGCTGTTATTGGTTCTCTCTCCAATCAAATATAGCACTCACCGGATGTTGCTTATATATTGGTCGCTTCATTAACAAATCTCTGAATAATCATATTTTTCAACATTTCCTGCTATTGTTTCAAAATTTTCTGAATTAAAGAAATTCTGAGCATCTATTATGACATTAAAGACAACATACTAAACATGTGGCATTGGCAAAATAAATTAAAGAAAGGTATAAAATAACACATTGCTTTTAAGAAAGTATTGCACACAAAACAGAAATGCCAGGAAAAATTAATCAGTGTATTTAAAAAGCCGCAGTAACCCTGCGGGCTAACAAGTTCCTTAACTATTAAACATTTCAATACTCCTTTGTTACTACTTTGCCTAACCACCTGTCTTTACAAGTCTACATTAATTATAAAATAGAAAACTTAAAAGCAGTTAAAAGAGTATAAATAGACGGTTTGTTTTTAAACATTATAATAAGTGCAAAACAAATATCTATGTCCGATATTAAAAAATATATAAGCAGAGTACAGTTCTGAAAAAGCGGACACCCCATGCTATTTGATGGTAGACTGTCAAAGAGTTTTGAAAATAAAATTATTCAACCAAAAAAATAGAATAAAGGGCAAATGTGCTCTCCAAACAAGTTAGGGTTGACTAAAAGCTTGCAGTTTTTCCTTTAAACTTAAGGGTCACTTCCTAGCTACAGCCTGTGAGAAATTTCCTGCTTCCAGTTGGTTGAGTGACATGACTTGACCTTCTGCTCCTCCCCTCCATCCCAGGGGAGAAGCATGCTCAGTTAAGACTTACTGCTGGGGAAAACAGAAAGCACCTGCACTTAAAAAAATTGACAGTTGAGAAGGGGAGCCAATTAATGCTGGCAGAGGCTAGTCACATGACTACAAGCTGGTCACATGGCTGAAGGTTCAGCAAAGTAATATTGCTAAACCTTTCCAAAATAGAAATTTAACTAGAGGTGTGATTTAGGGTTCATTTTGAAGGTACATCAGAGGGCTTTTAATATAACCCTAACTTGGGTTAGAGATCCGTTACCCTTTAAAGTTAATATACCTACAGTAATAATGGTATTATACACAAAGTCTCAAAGTCTGAAGAAATACATTCCATGAATAGTTTTGTCTTTTTAAAAACATTTCAACATACACATTTTCATTCTTACAATATTGATCAAGTAGCATAAGTAAAATGCACAATTTATATTTTACAGTCAATTATGAAATTTAAATAAAAACAAATTGCATTTAAAAACAAAAACTAAATTGGTTAACAACTCAAATATCAAAAATTAGAAATACGGCAAATGATCAGAATAGTTAGAAATTATCTTTAAGGAAACAGATTAATACCCTAAACATTAAGGCCTTGTACACAGCCTATAAAGTATATATAGCAAAAACATGTCTGACATAATTAACATAAAGCTCACACACCCACTGATAAATGTATTATGGACAGACAGATCTAGTTATTTGGCAATAAGCTTCGTGGGGGCCAGACCCATGATGTGTACAAAATGGCGTTTTGGCCAACTATTGGTAAGTGCATGGGCACTCAGTCGGGCAATGTTGATCATACAACCCTGATGATACAACACAGCGGGCAGAACATTAACGATGCCTGAATGAATTGCCGTTTTGGCAGACCAAGCACCCATACACTTATTGATAGTTGTCCGAAAAGATCATTCGTACACCTCATGCAAAGCATGTCGGGTCCCCACAATCGCACGTTTGTACGAAGCAATAGTTGCAGAAGTCATACTTGGTGAAAACAAAAGCATCTCAATCTTGCAGAGCATGCCTTCCTATTAATTAAGTGCATTATGCAGAGGAAGCAGAACCTGATCTGCATTGCAAGCCGAACCTTTAAGTCATTGTACTGGGGAACTAGAGCAAACCCTAGTGTAAAGCCAGAACACAAGTACAAACTTACAGCTGGCCAAAAACCCCAAGTGCGTGCATACGGGCAACAAATGGCCGCTTCGGCCAATAATCACACGTCTGCATGCTTTAGATCGGGCGCCGTTCGTTGATCCTCCACCCAGATTATTATTAGGGGAGGGGGTGGTTTGGATCAATATTTGTTTAAAGGGCATGTCCACCCCCAAAACTATAATTTCCCCCACTACTGCCCCCCCATGTAGTGTAGTTTAATCCTTACCTCACATCCCAGCTCCATAGGGTTCTCCTGTAGTCCCCCCCCAAAGTCCCAATAACTAACCACCAGGAGGATAGCAGGGCTCTGCCTGCTACCTGGCCTCCGGTAGATTTTTGCCATGCGTACTGCAGCCCTTCCTCCCCCTCCCTCTCCCTCCCGTTCTGCTATCCCTCCCCCTAGCATAAATCCCCTTTAATATATCCTTCCCCCTGGTCCCCCAGCCCCAACCGCATAATTTTTATTTTTAGAAAGCTCCCCAAACTTTTACTTACCTCTCCGCTTTCCTCCGCTGAAGTTAGCTGCCGGCAGCCGCGTCCGTGATTGGCTGCCGCTCAGCCAACCACAGACGCGGCTGCCTGTCCCGCCCCTCTGCTTGCATTTCCTCGCAAGCAGAGGGCCGGGAGCGCGGCGGAGGACAGAGGGGAGGTAAGTAGAGTTTGGGGGCTTTCTAAAAAAAAAAAACAATGCGGTTGGGGCTGGAAGCCCAGGGGGAATCTTGAAAATTGAATTTTAGGGTGGACATGCCCTTTAATTGAAAGCCTGTTGTTGATTGTTTGACTGATCAGTTACATCACCTTGACTTTTAAATGAAGAGAAAGAAAGGGTGTAGTTATTTACATTTGACTACAGCTGATACACATTCTGACAGTCCACTTCTAAATAACTTCATGTTGTTAAATCTATATTCCAATTAATTAAATATAGAAGATCTTGAATTCTGAAATATTTACATTTTATAATAGTGGGTACATTACTGTTTATATTACTATAGTAATGCCAGAACTGTGCTCTGATTATCAAAACGAGATGTACCTGAAAGTTTTCTACCAATTAAAAATGCAAGTAATAGAGATAGAAACTGTACGGGTCCACCAAATATATAAATATATTTATGTGTTAGGTTTGTAAAAACTATGTATTCTGTTGAAATGATGGCTGAGATAGAAAGAAATGAAAAAAAGTAATATTTTTATGTAGAAGCTCCCCTCAATACAAAAATTGCTTCAAGTGTTCTGCAATAATAAAAAGGGTTAGAAACACTGTTCCAGGAGGTGCTTTGCAAATGCATTTATTAGGTGCTAAAATAAATTTCAGCCTCAGTAAGCCTCTTTCACACACACACTTGTGGAAGGCTATCAATGATCATTGTTTATACTTGCTACAATCCTGGATCTCCCATAGGACAGAAATTCCCCAGTGGCAAAAATGTTTAAATTGTATACATATATATGTACCAACCTGAATTATTCCCAATACATGGATTAATTAAGTCATATACATTTCAATAATTTAATAAGACTTAAGGTGGCCACACATACGTTAAATTACGTCATGGACCCAATATCCGCAGTGTGTAGGTGCTTAATAATGCTGACAAACGACCGTAGACTGCATTAAAGTTGGTCGGAAAATTTCTGTCAGCCGCTATCGGCTCCCTTTACTTTAAGAGAGCAGATACTATCGGCAAGTGTATGACCATATGGCCGACTGATCGCCACACAGAGTATGGGCTATCATTTGTGTGTGGTTTCCATCGCATTGTTCCGACAGATTCAAAAGTCATCTGTCGGCACAATGTGATGGACGTGTATGGCCAAAAAAACCACATTGGCATTATTCCAGATGTAAATAAATATTAAAGGAGAACTAAACCCAAAAAATCAAAGTTTAAGTTAGAAAGTACTTGCCTCAACATCCTTCTCAGCATGGAAAATTCCACTCAGGGGCCATCATCAATATTCAAATTGGTGGTGCAGCTGATTAACACTTTCCTAGTAGCAGTGTTGTAGTGTGATGTATATAGGTCTGGGTATCTAGTGTGTCTGGATCTGAAATAATGTATGCCTCACCTTCGGCTTTCAATTCACCAAATCGATATATAAACAATAATTGCAGGTGAAACATACAAAGACACAGCTGTGAATATTGCAGGTTTATTGCAAAACATGCGTGGTACATATTTCAGACCCTTTCAAACACTTGAGGAAGGACAAATGGGTCAGAAACATGTAGAATGCATGTTGTGCAATAAACCTGCACTATTCACCTGTGTCTTTGTATGTTTCACCTGCAATGTATTGTTTAAGTGTTGGAGGGCCGCGGGTTTTCGTTACTGTACGACCATGGCAGTAGTATACCATAACATGCGGTAATAAACTACCGTAATGATATTCTACAGGTGGTCTTATATTTATGTTGGCTATCGTACATTTACAAGATTTACAATAGTGATCATAAATTGATGATCGCCATAACGATCACTAAAGAAGGCGATACCACACCTTTATAAATATGGCCCGTAGTGTGAAGGTCTCTAGCTCTCCCTGTCAGCTGTAGCAATATTAGTGGAAAGTTTAGCTTCTTAAAAGGGAATGTTGGAGGGTAGGAAGAGTGTGTTTTTATAGGAACCACATGGTGCAGAACTGTAAGGGGGAGGATAGAGAAGTGAACCTGAACTTAGCACCAGCTCTGTGCAATGCATTTCTCATCAGTGTACCTTATTAAAGGGAATGTTGGAGGGTAGGAAGAGTGTGTTTTTGATTCAGCTGTCTGTATAAAAACAACAAACTGTAGTAGCTAAGAAATGCATTACACAGAGAAATGCATTGCACAGAGCTGTGCTAAGACCAGGGTCATTATATTATCCTCTACCTGCAGCACTGCACCAAGTTGTTTATATAAATGTACATATTAATAGGAATTATTGGAGGGAATGCCAATTAAAAGGGCACTGTTAGAGGGAACGCAAACATGTTCTATAAAATTAATGCAGCAGGAGGGCTGCCTGTGGGAAGTTTTGCATAAACAAAATCACTCTTCCAACTAGGGTTCCCACCTTTGCCTTTAAGACCCAAACACAGGCCTATGTATTAAAAGTTCTTATCGTTAAAAATGGTGCAAATTTTTCCACAACCAATCAGATTTTAGCACAAGAACTTTTATGACATAGGCCTGATAAAATGTACACAACAAAAGGTTGTTAGTATTGTCTTTAGAAGCATGATGCAGGCTGATACAGTTTGTATTTAATGCAATGGTACTTAGCACTGTAACATGTATATTTAAAACGTGTTTGGGTCTTAAAAGCAAAGGTGGCCTTTGCCTTTACACTACTTCCAAAACTACTTCCAGGCTCCAACATTCCCCTTTAAAATGCATTGCACAGAGCTGTGCTAAACCCATGTTCACGTCAATATGCTGCACCTGCAGCTCTGAGCTTTTTGTTTTTATACGTGTACCTTGTAAAGTGGTCAGTTCAATTCTACTGGGGTTGCCACCTTTCCCTTTAAGATTCAAACACTTAAAGCTAGCTTCCAATAGCGCGTTGTGGATTGCGGTTTGTGATCCGAATCAGATTGTGCTAGTGGTAGTGCAGGCAAGTAATAGCCTATGGGACCGGCGTGCAATACAGATTGTAACAATCTGTATTGCATGTGCTCTGCTAGGGTCCAATTGTGGAAGTGCAAAGCCCATGCATGGAATCAAGCACAATCGAGCATTATTGCGACCGTGCGTCCTCCCTTGCTCTTAAGTGGGGCCACAGCCTCAGGAAATTGATACGTTCCATTGCATTAAATACATGCTGTATGGCTAAACGGAAATCAATGCAGCTTGCATTACGCTTCTAAGGGCTAGGCCACACAAGCGCGTTTTTCAGGCGATTGCAATTTTCCAATTGTATTGAAATCACAGCAACGCACCAAAATCTTGCGATTTTGGATGTGTTGTGATTCACAGGTGTCAGCAATTTGGTAACGCATGCGTTTTTTGTGCAATCGCATGCGTTTTCATAATGACAATGCACAAATCGCAAGCGCAAACACGTGTAAATCGTGTGTGATTCAGGTGCGTTGCAGTGTGGCCGTGCCCTAAATATACATTTCAACAATACACACACTAATATAAATGGTAGAGTGCAGAAATAAACACACACAAAGACACAGTCTAGCAGAAATGCTCACAAATATATAGGGTTAACAAGTTGCTTCCTAAATACATATGAAAAGGGATAACACCTTCCCCCACTCTGTTTGAGCAGGAAAATCTGCTTATAATATTCACTGCTATCTCTGATGATTGGCTGGGAGACACTGGCAGGTGGGGACTCCGAGTTCAACTGTTAAATGCAGCTTAGCATAAGGGGAGTGGGAAACAAACACAAGGTAGCTAGTTAGCATGTGCAGGAATTTTGGTACCTGGACCACCAGGAAGAGGCAACACTAGAAGCCAGCCGTGACATCATAGATTGCCAGTACTCAGAAATGTTCTATAAATGATTTCTACACTAAGAAGCTGAGAGACAAATGGTTTTACAAAGTGACAGTTATAGAATCTGTGGAGCTGCCTTTGTATTTTGGGTTTAGTTCTCCTTTAAAGACATTTCTTCCTACCTGCTGCAAATCTAATTTGGGACGTATTTTCAATGAGATCTTTAAGCCAGAAACTGAGGTAGTCTTAATCGTGTACATAGCTTCCTCAAGAGTGGCCGCGCTGTCCTGTGCAATGTTCGTTGAAGTTGCATGCATTCACGAGGACTATTTAGTTAACAACAGGTTTTTAAGATTACATTGAAATTGCATCCCAAACTGGGAGGAAAAGTTGCAAAAATTATCCCAGATGTAGAAAAATATTTGAATGTGTTTTTTAGCCATACACATCTATTGCTCTTATTACATTATTGAATTGTACATACCATTTTATCCTCACACAAGACCTGGTGCTTAATCTGCACCAAATCTACACACATGCATACACATTATACCTACTAATATATTAGATGCACTCTTAGAGATTTAATAATATTTAGCAGAAGCCAATACCTTTTGGTAAAAAAGTCAAGTCATTTTAAGAGATTAAAACTACCCCCCCAAACGAATCTAGCCTAATTGCCCCCAAAATGTCTCCACAATCACAGAAATCACTGTGCAGAAAGGGCACGGAAGCCAAGGCAGAAGAAGGCCAAGGGAATGAGGGCTGGTAAGTAGACTTAGGAGCACATTTGAGGGGGCAATTAGGCTAAATTTATAAGTTTGTTGGGGGGTGGACATACCTTTTAAAGGAATAGTTCACTGCAAAAGTGAACTTTTCCTTTATTGTATTGATTGAAGCCAGGGAGGTTAAAGAGCTATGCCTTACCTCCCATTCTTCAATCAATATTATCAGGTGATGGTAAGTATATTTACCTTTCACGTGATCCACCACTGCAGAAATGTCAGGTCCTGACCGCTTCCTGGTTCTAATCCACTATAGCCCATATGTGCAAGAATGGGCGCTATAGTGGATTAGCACCAGGAAGCGGTCAGTTCTGCAGAGTAGGATCGCGCAAAAGGTAAGTATATTTACCTTCGCCCCTGGCTCCGGAGATATTGATTGCATATTAAAATGCATACCAATTACAATTTCATACTCAATATAATTAAGATTATTTTAAATCTGGTCTATGTTAATCGAATAAGCAATCGGGTGGCACAATTTTCAAAGGTTTACATTACCAGTAATTGTCCATGTTTTGTTTCCACATTGTATTGGCACCAAAACAAAAATTACTTTTTTGCCACGGCTCCTAAGGGGCTATGTACCAGGAGCCACAATCGCTCAGCAGTGTCCCTTCTATGCAACTATTGCATTTGTGGTTCATGGTACATGTTGTTTTGATCTAAAACATTTTCCCAACACCAGCTATTTGCAAATGTGCACAAAACGGCATTGGTACCTCGGTATCTAATGCCTTATACTCCCCTACCTTATTTAATTCCTTAGTGACATTGGTCCATAGGCGCTTCACAATGCAAAACCAGAGACCTGTGTTACACTGATGATGGCTCAATAAAGTTGAAACCAGTCTGTAGCGGTCTCTCTGGTTTTGCATTTGGCTTGTTAAATGCTGTTAAAGCCTCTAAGAAGGTATGTCATTTCCTAAAGGGCTACCATTGAAACTACCCAGATGTGTCTGTTCCTTATTTGCATACAAGTAAGGGGAGATCGAATGCCTTATGCTCCAACTATCTTCTTTGATGATGTCTTCTCATAGGCGCTTCACATTGCAAAACCAGAGGTCTAGATTACACCAATGATGGCTCAATAAAGCCAAAAATGGTCTGTAGCTGCCTCTCTGGTTTGACATTTAGCTCATTGATTGTGGTTAAAGCCTCTCAGAAAGTGTGGCATTTCCTAATGGGCTATCATGTAAATTACCCAGAAGTCTCTGTTCCTTTTTGGTACCTTGTTTGCAGCAGTTGTATGCAGGTCTTTTTACAAAGCTTTGTCATTGCTATCTTTAAGTCCAGCTAACCATTAGTACATCGTCACAAACCAGTTTGACATAAAAATTTGGGATAGTGACTCTTTTGGCGTTTTGTGTGGCACTCCTACATGACACCATTGCTTGAGCATACTGGTCACAACCCAGAGTGGGTATTGCTGTAGTCAGAGGCTTAAATACAGTGTGACAAAGTACGAATACAAAAGAACATATAGATTAGGGGATTCTTAAACATTGTGCCTCCAGATGTTTCAAAAATTAAAACACCCACCATTCACACTGTAGTTGAGGAAAGCTGGGAGTTGTAGTATTAGAACATCTAGGAGGCACACTGTTTAAGAATCCCTGATATAGATATATATAGATAACTATTTAAAAAGGCACAAACTTCGGTTAATATGGCGTAACATGCAGGTTTAACTAAAATAAAAAAAGTTCATGGAAATAACCACTAGCAAAAAAATTTAAATTTTGAAAAAAAAAAAATCACACATTATTTAGAAATTAAACACGACACCAAACTTAATTATATAAAATCATCAATTTTGTTCAAAAGAGACTCCAGACAAACACTCTTTCATATCCTTGTGATGATAGCAGGAGAAAGAATGCCAGATATGTATTTCTGATATACTACCAATAAAATCCAAATCATTAAAGTGGAAACCACCACTCCCCAAAACTATCATGGGGACCAACAGACGAGCCTGAATTGTTTAAGAATTATATATTTCTATGTAAATGAAAAATGATATACAAAAATATTTTACATTTTATCAGGGCAAAGCTGATTGCAAACAAACAGTTAATATTTAAGCATTTCAACAAATAAGGCAGTATTTACATGTGTTGTATGTAGAACAAAGAAAAATTTTGGTATAATATGTAGCTGATCTGAGGAAAACCATCCTATTAAGCATTGATGCTAACCCACAATACACCAATCAGTGTGCCATATATCCATGTGTTTAAATATACTTTCCTTCCTGTTTCTGTACACAGCATGGCAGCAGTAACACCAGTTAAAAACATTAAAGATGGCATTGTTTTCTTAAAACCGAGATTCACATTACGACCTTCTCCAGGAAATTTATTGCGTTTTGTAGGGTCTGTAGAGTCGTAGAAGGCTGTCAACAACCTATTAACAGATAAAATGTCATAGTTTTCTAAGTAACAGTATATTTTTTCTGAAGAAATCAAACCCTTTAACACACAAGAACAAAACTGCTTGTATAAATAAATGCTTAAAACACAGACCCTAAAGATTACATTTTGAAATGTTTTTTTCTATTTACATTTAGTTTTAGAGGTTAAAGGTATGTATTAGGACCATCTGTAGGGCTGATTGTTATTGTCTACCTCACTTTGGATAGTATGAAGTCTATTAACTTTTGACATTGTAGATAGTGGGCAAGACAACCGATTTTCTATGGAATGTCAAAGTACTTTTATGCATTGCTAATAACTTCAAAACAGTAAGGGCAATGGAGCACTTGATGCCGTTTGATCTGCCAGTTGAGCGCAGCATGATCTAGTGCTGTGAATGACCTGTAACTACACCACAACAAAGTGTTTTAAAAAGGCAGCTTATCCAAAATGCTAGACCACTGAATAATCTTTTTTTTTTTAAAAATTCCGCTCCCAGAGAGAGATTTAATACTTACAAGCTCCTCCTCGTTCCACTGCTGCAGCTCTGCACTTCCGGGTAAGGCAGACAATGTTGGTCGTGACAGTGACGTCCCGGCCAATTACTAACTACCATTCCCGGAGAAGTCTCCACTGCGGCTGCTCAAGAACAGAAAAAGAACACAGCAGCCGCAGTGGAGAGGGAGTGAGGAGACCAGAAGTGACGTTGGATCGAGGAGCTTGTAAGTATAAAGTCTCAGTCTGGAAGCTGAATTGGTCATTTTAAACATAACGAAGTCCTGCTTTTGGGTTTTTTTGTAGCAGATAAATATTTGTGTGTAGAGGGGTGGAAAGTCCCTTTAAAGAAGGTTGTTCTCTGCTGTATTTGAATGCATTTAAAATAAGTTTCAAATCAAATATTTGAGATAGCTGCAGTACGTTTGTAAATTGCTGCAGTATTTTGCTGCCACTGTGATGTTTAGAAGACCAAACAGATAAGTGAAACTCTGCATTTAAATTTTTTGACACCCTTTAAGTAAATGACTTTAATTCCCCCCCCTGTATACACGATAGAAGTACAAATAGCATAGAGTATAGTAGCAATAATGGTGTAAAAGATGCAATTGCACTTTGGTTAACCGAGGATACAGTACAGTAGATATAATATACTTGGATTTTGCTAAGGCTTTTGATACAATCCCCCATAGACGACACATTTATAAGCTAAGGTCTTTTGGGCTGGGGTGGCCCATTTGTACATGGATAGAAAATTTGTTGATGGATAGGATGCAGAGAGCAATTGTTAATGGGGCTTCATCAATATGGATTAATGTTTTAAGTGGAGTACCACAGGGTTTTGTGTTGGGGCCACTTCTATTTAAGTTTATTAATGATTTGGATGTGGGTATTGCCGGCAAGGATTCTGTGTTTGTTGATGACACAAAACTTTATTGACCATTAAAAAGTTTAGAGGATGTGCAATTGTTACAGGTGGATCTAGATAAATTGCCACATTGGGCTGCATGATGAGATTCAATGTTGATAAATGTAAGCGGATGCATTTTGGACTTAAAAATCCTTGTGCTGCTTATACTATAAATGGCTCTGTGTTAAGTGAATCCCTTTTGGAAAGGGATCTTGGAGTTTTGCCTTAAAGGTAGCAAGCAGTGCCAGGCAGCAACAGCTAGAGCCAGCAAGATATTGTCTTGTATAAGGAGAGGTATGTATTTAAGAGAGAAAAAATATCCTGTGTATAGAAGGACATCTTGGAAATGGAAAGGGTTCAGAGAAAGGCGATTTAATTAATAAAGGGAATGGGGGAGCTTGAATATGAAGACAGATTGGGTAAGTTAGAGGAGGGACTTCCTGTCTCCCTCACACACTGAGGGAGTCTGAGGCTGTCCTCGCCGACGGCACTGGGCACTGAACTCACCAGGATCGACGTTTGGTAAGACATGCACCTCACATTTTGAAACCCCCCATTGACTACTGCTAACTTGACTGCAATTATCCCCCTCTCCCCCGATTTGAGTCAGCCAACTAACCCAGCGCATCTCCCCCCCCTCATCTACTCCTCGATGGTTTGGGGCCTCTCACCTGGGAATTTGCTGCCCGTATAAGTGAGGCTGGATTAATCTAACCTTTACCGTCCCCATGGGATCTTCCCAAAATAACCCACACCGCACGGATTAAATCCCAGGGCCTCTATACGCTGAACGGAC
The DNA here is from genome assembly GCA_019447015.1 of Hymenochirus boettgeri. Lineage (NCBI taxonomy): Eukaryota > Metazoa > Chordata > Amphibia > Anura > Pipidae > Hymenochirus > Hymenochirus boettgeri. Next base: position 177,309,780 of record CM033473.1, read on the forward strand.
AAAGGACCACACAGTGGAATACCTCAGCCCCACTGGGCAGGTACTTTAAGATCCGAGTTACCCCTGGAACCGGAAAGTTCCTTAAAAAACACCTACCCCTAAAATCCCAAAGCGTCTCCATGCTGGTCGAACCACCGGATATTTTATAACAACCACTGCCATTTGGCAACCAAGAGCAGATCAAGGTGTGTACCAACTTCGAAGACCTGCAAATAGACTTGGAACTAGAAGACTCACCCCCAAATTAGCACAGGAGATCCTCCTAGAGATACATGGGATGATAACCATGAATGTTTGGTAACTTGAAATGGTTATGTGGGTCTCCCCCACCTATATGCTTTGGTATAATAGGGCCTTACCTGTAGTGTGCAATCTTAAACTTTTTCTATCCTATATCAGCAATTAGTACCCCCCTCTTCTTCCTTTTCTTCTTTCTATATGGGTACAAGACACATTCATTTGCTAGCTAAACTCGAATGCCTCAATTATGCATTACCCTAAATTGCAGTGAGAACAGGGGAATGTATCGGTATAACATGTACCTAAACATATTGATTGAATTGGAATGCCCAATATACACCGTCCCTCAAACCACAAAAGAGCAACCCCGCTCCTACCCAGAAATATAACAAACGTATACCTATAATACTCGAACACTTGACTTGGACCTCCTAAACTATAACAGGGCTCACCCCCCTTATGTATAATGATATGTGTACTATATACTGTCTTGAACCTAAGGTATCACAGCTCTATGGATGATGTTATATTACAGGGTGGGTCCCCCCCACTCCTGTACACTAGCAAAATGCTCATAAACCTATAATAACTGTCTAAACATCGCTATACCCCTACTCCTAAACCGGAATGGGGGACTCCCCCACCTTAATGTTTTATATCTATGTATATAAGAGCTTTATTGTCATAACAGCATGGGCCGCCCCATTTGTATAACTAGATGTAATATGTGTAACCTTAAATATATTTAAGGTTACACATATTCACAATCTGTGCAGGAAATGCACAAACTGCCACTGACCGTGTATATACGATCTGTGGCTTTCCCCCCCCCAAAAAAATAAATTGCCCCCTGCTAGGGGCGACCGGGAGGCATTCAACTGCCCCCCTAGCCCCCTCGATCCCCCCTTGGTTGTGTCCAAATCCGAGGGGGGGGGGGGGGATCGGGAGACACGGTACCTTTCTGCCGTGACCGTATAGGGAGGAAGCCGGTCCCACATGGAGTTCTTCTGATTCCGGAAAGGGAGTCCCCGGTGAAATCACGGAGCTTCCTCCTTCACCAGGGTCTTCCCTAAAAGTGGTAGGAGGCTGCCCCTGGTGGTCTAGTGGAGGAACTGCACTGTGATCTCCAGATCACAGTGCAGTATCTGGTATAGTAAAGCTGTCAGTGTGACAGCTTTAGTATACTTTTTGTGAATGGAACTCAAAGTTCCATTCACAAATAAGGATTTTTTTGTAAGTCTTTGCTACTTAGCAAAGACTTAAAAAAAAAAATGGGGACAGAGATTAAAATTTGGTGATCACTTCTGGATCACCAAATTACTGGAAAATGATTTCCGGGAAGTGATTTTTCCAAACGGATTTCGAATTGGAAAACGGGCATTTTTGCCCGTATTCCAAGCTCGTTATCATTCCCTAAGATGATCTGATGATTATCTTTGGGAATGATCGGGGGGAAAAAAGGGGAAATACACACAAAAAAATTCTTAAAGTGGTACACACACACCCTTTTTTTTTTTTACACTAAAGCCATAAATTAGAAAAAAACTTTGTCTTTTCCAAGCTTCCCAATGTCCCCGGTGATATCGGTAAAGTAAACGCAGATACTTATTTGTCCGATTTCAAGGGAAACTAAGCCTATTTTATAAGGAAATTTTGCAGAAGTACCAAAAAAAGACTGGATTGAATTTTTAGGATCAGTAAAGTGTGCAAAAACGTGTGACTCTCTGTACCACTAAAAGGGGTAGAGTGTGCGTGTGGGGGGTGGATTGTCGTGTTTTGCTTTTTTTTTGTAACTGCACTTCTACATGCGTCCCATTTGAGCTAGTTGGTGGCCTCGTCTCTGTTTGCACCTATGCAAATGGCATACCGTTTGATTCAGGACATGTGGGAGATTGCTATTTAGTGGGTTTTTTTGCTTGTCAAGTGGGTTTAGGTAGGATTTCACCCTTGAAACATCTCATTTTATTTTTCACAAAACCTACTAAAAACATGGAGTTCTTTGGATCACTGGGTCTGGAATTCTTCATGTATGTATGAAAGCATGGTAACGTAGCTGAAGGTGTAGAGATTCCAAATATATATAGTTTGTGGGGGGAATTTCCATGTTTCGGGACTGTTTCCTTAGAAAAAGGCTGTTCAAATTACAGAGCACTTTGATTTTTTTCTTGTAATTGCATTTGTGCATGCGGCCCATTTGAGCTAGTTGGTGGCCACGTCTGTGTACATCCACGCATATGGCATGCCGTTTGATTCAGAACATGTGGGAGATTGATATTTAGTGGGGGGCATTTCCAAGTTTTGGGGCAGTTTGAAATTACAGAGCACTGATTTTTTTTCTTGTAAATACACTTGTGCATGCGTCCCATTTGAGCTAGTTGGTGGCCACGTCTCTGTGTGAACCCACACATATGGCATACTGTTTGATTCAGGGCATTTGGAAGATTGCTAATTGACAAGTTTTTTTATATGACATTGAAATTTGCCATGATTTTTAACTTTGAATTCACCATTGAATCACACCATTGTGTAGCTGAAGGTGTGTAGATTCCAAGAATATATAGTTTTGGGGCGTATTTCTAATATAGAGGGGTGTTTAGTCTGACAAATCTGAAAAGTTGCTGTAATTGGGCCACTGTTCATTGGCTCACATTGTGGCTAGTTGATTCCACGTCTGCGTGTGTAACCATACATAGGGCATACCGTTTGATTCAGGACATTTGGGAGATTGATATTTGGTAACTTGGTACTTGGGATTTTGGCATGATTTCTACCTTTTGAGGGTGTTTTTTTTCAAATTTTTTAGAAAATCTGCTAAAACTGTGAACTTCTACGAAGAACTGTGCCCACACCATTGATGGTATGAATGAACAAACTACAGAATTACGTAGATAAAGGTATGTAGATTCGAGAAATATATGTTTTGTGGGGAAAAATTGCTGAGCCATTGTGCATTGTCTCACTTCATGGCCATTCGCTTCCACGTCCGCGTGTGTAACCACACATATGGCATACTGTTTGATTCAGGACATTTTTGGACATTGATATTTAGTAACCTTTTTTTACATTCCATGAGGTTTTGGCATGATTCCTACCTTTTGAAGTTGTTTTTTGTTCATTTTTTCAGAAAAGTGCAAACTTCTACGAAGAACTGTGCCCACACCATTGATGGTATGAATGAACAAACTACAGTGTTACATAGCTAAAGGTGTTTAGATTTCAGGAATATATAGTTTGTGGAGGGTATTTCTGAGTTGGGGGGGTGTTTTGTGGAAAAACTGCAGACTGTTCAAATACAAAACTGGCTAATTTTTTTTTGCTGCTACTGACATTTGGCACTGGTCACGCTCTGGGTTAGTTGGTAGCCATGTCTCTGGGTACACCCATGAATGTGGCATACCATTTTATTCAGGAGGGGTTAGGCTTTCATATTTGAGATGCGTTTGAACTTTCCTCCACGGTTTTTAGCTGAAATTCGCATTTGATTTTGTCTCTGATTTTACAGTTGAGGAAAAAAAGGGAAATGTGAGAAAATAACTTACAATTGGACAAAGAGCTGCGTCCGGGTATCTGTATTTTGATCGAAACTAACCTCACTCATAAAATCCTGCGGGTAATGTAGTTACTAAAAATCTCACTTGGGGGAATATTCTAGTTAAAGGACAACTAAAGCCACAGAACAACACTGAACCAGAAGGCAGAACACCTTGATATAAAGCCAGTAATCAGTGTCTTACCTCTCATTTTGATATGGGTGCTGGGAAATTTCCCTAAATAATATATGGTTTGTGCTTAATATCACAGCATTCTAATATCACACAGTTTGGTCAACGACCATTATGTTCTGCCCATGCTCAGTCTTTAGCTGTGGCAGAAACTTGTTACAGTTGGTCACACCCATTAACAACCTCTATCCAATCCTTTTACCGGACAGATAAAGCAAGGAAGCATGTGACTGAGGCAGGAGGTGTGGTCTGACACTGCACATACACACAGATAATTCATCCAGTTCTTAACAGGCTTACATATATTTTAATGCAATTTAGTGAAGTCATATTATATAGCTTATTGGTGTTTTTAGGGGGGTTGTTTTCAGATTCTGGAGTATAAAAAATGGATTTAGTACTCCTTTAATTTGGTAGATATTCTATGTTAACTGTCAGTAGTGGTTATATATTTTAATTTGGTGAAATATTCTTGAAGGTGTAGTTTTAGTTTGGGGGGGTCTCCTGTACAGGAAAAGTGGGGTACCTCCATATATCTGGTATCGTTGTACTCGGGAGTATCAGAGCTTTTAGAAACAGTAAGATTTTTGTGTGTAACCTTAAGATAACTATAAGTAAAAATGGGAAAAATCCATGAAAATTTGCAAATTTTTTTTTTACATATTTTACCCATAATTGCAGTAAAATTTCCAGAAAAATTACAAAATTCTGTTACCATGTTAAAGTACACTTTGTGCTGAAAAAAACAATGTATAATATTCCTGATTTACTGCAAGGTTTCCTACTGTAAAATTAGTCTAAAGTGATTAAGGGCAAAATCCTGAAAATTCTTCTGGCAGTTAACGCAAAAAATTTTTTTTGAAATTCTCCTGGCAGTGAAAGGGTTAAATGCTTCTTTCCATTTCCCTCTTTTACATCAAAATGCAGTCACATGGGTGTGGACTTATTTTCACATTTATTTCCCAAGAGTAGAAATTAAGCTGTAAAATGTTTTAAAGGGCATCTCCACCCTAAATTAAAACTTTTTACCATGTGTGACCCACCCCTATCCCACTCCAACCACCGAGTTAGATTTGAAAGAAAATTCTAGGGGATGTGGCAGACAGAAATGATCCAGAGGGAGGGGTGAGTGAGAGGAATGCCACTGTCCTTATTGAGGTTAAGGATGCCGCAGAGACTGGATGACTCACTGACAGCTCCTACTTTTTAGTTTTTTTGACTTTGAACAGACACTGCAGGAGAACCATAAGGAGCAGAGATGTGAGGTAAGGATTTTTGATAAATAGCAAATACAAAGGAAATACACCTTATGCCTAATTAACCACCTTTCTGGGTTAAAAAAGTGCCTTATAGTAAACACATATAGAATACTTAAACAGTGTCTACATGAAGTTCAACAACTACTTTAGTTAAAAAGCATATGTTTAAGGAATAGTAAAAGAGCAGGAGCGTAATTAACCACTCACATTAGCAAATCAATGGTCTGGGTGCATAAGCCCCAGACCCTCCATAAACTTGCAATGTAGACACTTCTGCTGTGCAACTTTAGTAAAGGTTGAAAGGCTTCTTTGTTGAACTCACCCAGTGTAACAGGTGGCTTGGGTGCATCAGCCCCAAGCCCGTCGCTGCAGCTTCATATAGTCCATCCAAAAATCAAAAAGCGAGCGTGCACACCAACTGGAATCGAAGCTGTAGTTTTGAAAAACCATGAAAGTCATTTAAAGTAATGTATATTGGGTAAATATACTGAACAGAAGTGGACTGTTGACCGTAGAGTGTTCTGTTTTATTTTATGTATTGTATTGAATAAAGACTTGGTTTTACAAAACTACAGCTTCGATTCCAGTTGGTGTACACGCTTGCTTTTTGTTTTTTGGAAGGATTTTTGAACACTACAAAAAGATTTTAATTTTGGGGGTGGACATGCCCTTTAAAAACAGTCCACTTCTGTTCAGTATATTTACCCAATATACATTACTTTAAATGACTTTCATGGTCACTATTCCCTAAGCCTCCAGTTACCTACATATATATAATAAGCTCCACAACATTGGATATTTCCAACAGAGCTCCTTTTCTAGAAGAAACTAGAGAGAAAACAATCATGCAGCAAATTGTGGAGCCCATCACCCTTTTCTGTGTTGGCATTTCCACTACTCCAATCAATGTCGCCCATATTCCGAACACTCCCCAAACTCTTGCCAACTGCATATAAAGCTGACTCACTTCATCCCTGTCAGCATTTGGTGGCTTTTATCAGACACCAACAATAACATTACCCCCCTTCCTGTTGACGTTAACATTCATAGAGACAGTTCTCTTTTGTTTAAATTTGGCTTCAACCATGTTTCTGCTATACCTAGTACATCATACTTTTCAGTCAATATCCCTTATTATTATTAGCCATTATCTCCAAATCTCCCATTTTTTCAGCCTGGCTTCTTGCATTTGCAAACATACATTTTAGATTATATATAGTATAGTACAGTATTTGAGGCTGAATAAAGGTCCATCCAGTCCAACCCATCTAGCAATACATTACCTGCCTAATTGTTGATCCGGAGAAAGGCAAAAAAACTCACTAAACTTACTTGCAGAAATTCATCCAGCTTTTTTTTTTTAAAAAAACTATCCAATGAACCGGCCATCGCAAAGTCCACTGGACTTTGTGATGGCGGACTTAGCTTTACCGTTCTCCGTTAAAAACCCTTTCCAAACTTGAAGCCTAAACTTCTTTTCTTTAAGTCTTAAGGGATGTCTGTGTGCTGTAATTAATTTATGCACTAAAAAAAATACACATGCCTCCCTATCCTCTATGCTAGCCCCTCCCTTCCCCCCCCCACTGGCTGGGTGTACTATCTATTCCAGTGAAACTGACATTACCCAGCCCCCAAACCTAGTTTAAAATCTCCCCTTCAACCCTCTAGCCATCTTTTCCCCCAAATCAGCTGCACCACCACGAGTTAGGTGCAAACCATCACTATTAACGAGCCAGTAGGCAACAGAAATGTTTGCCTAGTTCTCTAAAAACCCTTACACCAACCCCTAAGCCACACATTAATACTCCTATTTCCAAAAATATTACCATGAAAGTCCTTGCTTTTAACTTGGCCCCTTGCTCTCGGAAATAATTCTTAAGGACCTCTCACGAATGTGAACCAAGACAGCCTGGTCACACCCAGTCCCACCCATAATCTGTCTACATGATCCACCAGGCAGACAACACACGGTTTGGCATGTAGGGTCCTGGTAGCAGATTACCCTATCCAATTTTCTAATAATGGAGTCCCCTACTACAACCACCTGCTTAGCCTTCCTGGCCCTAAGTTCTCCCTCCTTCATATTAGAGATGACAGTCCCTTGGGTGCTTAAGCAATCAGCCTGCTCCATACATTCTACTGAACTGACCTTCTTTGCTTCGTTACCCAAGATGGCAAATCTGTTGGGGTGGCCAAGCTGGGAAGAAGCAATCCTACTCCTCTACCCCTGCTTCCCCAAGTAATCCTTACAAAACTACCTCCCCATTAACCTTCCCTATACTGGCCCCAGTCAGTGCCTGCCATCCCCCCAGGTAGAGCTCTGCAACCCACTCACACCTGATACAGACACAAGGTCCCATACATGTGGCAGGATGGCAAAATTGTCCCTTCTAAATACACACCAACCTAATTAGTTTAACTACCCTTCTTGTTTCAATGTCCTTTTCCTATGTCCTTAACAAGGAGTCATTTATAACAAGTCCTACTCACAGAAACTGGACAGATTTCAACTTATTTATGCCTCTATACCAAAATCATTATCGAAGGCCCAGGGAAAATGCCCGCTCCCTAAAGCTAGCCAGTCTATCTTATCTATCCATTCTTTTGACTATCAGCGCCCTTGTACAAGGGCTTGAAGCACCCTTCAAACCCTTGTATGTTTTGAAATTACCATGTGTTTAGCCACGGCCACCATTGGAAGCTACACCCACTTCACCACAGTGGCGGTGCATGTAGCACACTGCCTAATTCTAATTGTAGGAACATTTTCAAAGTTTGGCTCAGGTGCCAAAAAACCTAAAAGCGCCCCTGACAGGATTATAAAAGCTGCTTGTTACCCTATAGTTTATTTGCCAGTCAGTGTGAATTACATACAGCCTTCCTGGGGGAATACAAAATAGTCCGCTCATTTTATTGTTCCTAATAAAGATAAAGCTTCTAAATGTACCTGGATTTTATGCTTCTGCAGTGGTGGTTCATCTGGTAGAGTGCATGTTTTAGAAACAAACAGTCCAAAAATTCACAAGTTCAATACCACACACTTATTTTTCCCCAAAATGTTAATATTCTGTTTCTTACAATTACCTTTTTTTTTTGCACGAAAAGCAAAGGATTATATCATTGTTAGTACAGGAGCATTGATTGTGTTTGGGGAAAAAAAAAATCTAAAACCCCTGTTCTGTGTCAGGGAGAGGGAGGATCCATGTGTTATGTGATTGTCAGTCAGCTTCTAGGAAGGAAAGCTGCAACTTCCTTGTATTAATCTGTTGAGCACTACAGAGTATGTGCACGTACAGCATACATTTAGCTGGGTTTACCCACAGGTTACTTTCAGTAATCCCCCAGCAGCCACAGCAAAGGGAGAGGTGAAAGACAGCTTGTTGTATGTTTGTGAATATGCTCTGTCTATTGGGGCAATGTTGTCTGGAGACTTTAGTTCTCCTTAAAATATCTGGTGAGCAATTCATCTAATAATGTTCAAAATATATCACACAAATTTGGAAGAAAACTGGCAAGATTGGACATGCCCTTTATGTTAAAATATGGTTGACAGATTGCAGTCAAATCCAGTAGATCATTTTAAAAACGGACCAGATAACTCAATTATATGCTGAAATATATACACATACCTAAACATTCTCCTTTAAAAGAGTTAAAAAAAAAAGTTTACCTTTAAGTCTTTGTTTTTTTAAAGGAATTGAAAAAAATAAAAAAAACTTGGGTGAAATAAGGGACACTATGCTCATGCGGTAACTGACAGGTTTCTGTCTCCTCCCTTAGTCTGCCCCCCTTCATTGACATATTTGCCTATGTTTGATAGAAGGAGCATCAGTAAGTAAGTTAATGTGAAATGCATGCTTGTTTGAGATTTGTGATAATTTGAGTTATACTTACTCATCTTTGACTTGAAAACGTTCATGAAGCCATCTTCTCATGAATATCTGTTCCTTTGGAATATCTTTAGTGCCAATACGTTCCACAAAAATATGAATCTGAGGGCATTCCTTACACAAAAATTCTGTAGAGGGAAGATACATCATTAAGAATAATAAAATATATTGCACTCGCAAATTCTTTATTTGCATTGGAGTGCGACTCTGCAACATATTTTGTCAAGTTATACTATTCCCCTGGAAGTGGGGGGTTGGATGTCTGCACCCAGGTACACAGTTTATTGGGTGCTGCACAGTCACTAAGACGGATGTCGTGTCTGCTTCACCCACCTGTAAAGTGGAAGCAATGGTCTCTTACCTCCGTATACTGCAGGGATCCAGGGAGGCTTCTTCAGGGATACAAAATTACCTGATAGGTAATTTTGTATCCCTGAAGAAGCCCCGCCCACACGAATGGGGTGAAACTTGCGTTGGATATATTGTGTTTTTTTTATTGACAACATGTGGATCAAACTTTAGTACGGGCATCAAGGATCCCTGCAATATAAAGAGGTAAGAGACCATTGCTTCCTCTTTACAGGTGGGTGGAGCAGACACGAAATCCGTCTTAGTGACCGTGTGGCACACAATATTGGAGATTCGGGAGGTAAATGGCGAGCCTGAAAGGGGAAAGACGGTCCACCCAAGAGACAGCGGGGAGACTAGCGTAATTGTCCCAGATAAGTCCCACCTTGTATATTTGAGTTAGCGTGGTCACACTGCCAAGGATACTGCAGGTGAGTAGCCGTGCCCGCACTATTTAATATTTGTAATATTTCTGAAACAGTATTGCTGTTGATATACAGTTTGAACATTCTATGCAACTTGAAAAAGGAGAGAACCCCAGGACAATATATCCATTTAAACGGAGACCCTGATTATTTGGATTAGATACATGTTCTCTTGGAAACAACACTTTCCAGTAACAATATTGTATCCATTTTATACATGTGCCAAGAGATGTTCTTTTAAGATCTGCCACATGGTAACATTTTGTAATATTTTATACTTGCAGACTGATTAGTCTGCAAGTTGTGGTGTTCACAGGATATATGAGGTTTTAATTCACTGTTTTTAGGTTTGGGAATTGGCGCAATAAAACATTTACGTTTTTAAAGGCGTCCAACATGATATTGTGGGGGACACTGAAGTTGTTTCTTTCAACTCGTATTTTTTGCATATGTTTTGACACCTTACCCTGGGCTGTTTCAATAGAACCCTTAGCCTCTATGCATTCACACCTTGCATTCAGAAAGTCCCTAACACCTGGCTGTGATATGCTAATTGGGACTTTCCAGGGTTCATAATTGCCAACAGATTCTTGTACAAGTCATTCTGAATTGAGAAAGCCAGTCGGATGACTAGCGAAATGTCTTCAAGAACTAAACTAAGTCCAGTCGAGCTAACTGAATACAACAGATATTCAAACAGCATTGTTATACATATATTTAGGATAATGCTAGGCATTTAATAGGGAACAGGTCATATAGTAAATCATTTTGACAGGCAGAGCTGGATTGGAATCGTTTGATATAAAGGGCTGTAGATATATGTAATTTCATCAATGAGGAGTGTTCAATGTCCAACAGAAAACACTGAAAACCATTTCCTTAGGTTTAAAAATGTGCATTAAAAAGTGGGGCATGAAGCAGGGTAAATAACGCTGGTAAATAACAAATGTTTACCGTTGGCTTCACGGTCATTTGGAAATGCACGGAAATTTCCCTCTGCCACCTCCCTGTACTAAAGTATGGGGATGCAGCTGCGATTGTGGGAAACCTGCAGTTGAGTTGTTCTTTCAGGCCCAGTTCTGTAAAAGGATAAATTATTGGGGTGGGTTGATCCAGGGCTTGTTTTACTATAGGAACACACGTCAACTTCTTAGCGGAACTCCAAATCATGAATAATGAAAGGTTGTGGTAGAAACCTTAAGAGCATGTTTTGCTCAGGGGTTACCACGGACATGACATTTGAAGTAAATAAACTCCTTAATTATTCCCCATATTCAGTGATGTACAATGAATGAATTATATTATCACTTCTGCCAATCTATTTAGGTTAGCAAGGAAAATTAAATCAACTTTAATGCAAAGACCCAAAATTATATACTATGCAATAAATGCAATCTATGTTGTAGCATGTTCAGAGCATACAGTTTTACCATGAATCAATGCTAGAATTTGTCTTTTGTAGCTAAATGAAAATATACATCCATATAAGGCCTGATGAGCAAAAACAAAATGCCATTGCTTATCATTATTTACACTGTCTAAAAACAATGAATTTTCTACATGTAAAATCAAATACCAAATGAAGTTAGAAACATTCTTTAGCATAAATAGCTCAAACATTTGGCAAAGATAAAATTACATTTTTTTTTACACATACAGAAAATGTGCGTCGGGTTAACATTTTATTAATGTAGTTTAATTACCGGTAAGCTAAAAATTCAAATGATAACCATACAAGAAAGTTATGCAAAATGAACCGTTTGTTTTGGAAGGTATTTTGCAAGAGCTTCTAAAAAACATTTCACTAAATTAAGAATAGCCAAATAAGAAGAGTTTTAGCAGAGGTTTGGAAAAGTGGTGCATTTAAATGTTTTAAAATGACTTTTACATTAGAATACATGTTTAAATGCATACAGTATGTATTTTATACCTGTCATAGATGGTGCTTCTTTTCTTTGTCCATTCTTATCAATTGTCCCTTCATATGCAACAGTCACATCATACACTGCATCAAGGTAATCTTGCATTACATCTATTGCAACATGTGTCGCTTTTACACGAGGAGTTAGCACGTGCTTTAATTCTGGAAGCCCTGCAAGATGAACACTTTACATTCTCAGATTTGCCCATCATTGTATGTTAACTGTTTATTTAGACAATGGTGTAACATATGCAGCAAGAAATAGAAAAAATAATTATATATATATCCCTTATATTATATAAACAAATCTATATTTTTACGGAGAGTTTTTAGGAGCAACTAACTAGGTGGGGGTATATAACATTATTACACATACGAAAGGTCCATATGTATGTGTGTAATTATCACTATTTAATTAAAATCACCATAAGAAATAACACTATACAAAGTATAGTACTACTACCTACTACTGAATTACAAAACAATTTATATACAATTAATAAACTAAACTTACTTTACTGGACACCCCTAAGTTTGAATGGAAAACACAAAATGATAGGTTAAGATTTCTACAGGGTCTCCATGTAGACACTAAAAGGAAGTGGAATTTTACTAACATCCAATGAGAGATTCTGATCTTTCACTGTTAGCAAATCAAAAAATTCTCTTAGGCACTGTCCATGACAAGACAGGAAGTGTAAGGAAGTTCCTGTATTACACCCAGTTATGTGCTGTTTGTAAAACATGTGACAGTCTTAGCCAATTAGAACATTCTTCAGACTCTCACATTTACTCCCCCTCCCCTCTCCATAGAAAGTAATAAGACAATCCAGTTTCTGTTTGCTAGACAGGAAGTGTCTGTTTATGATTAAATGACTTTGCATGTCTCTGAAACTACCCAGCATTCTTAGAGAAATGGGCAGTTTTTACCCCAATATTAATATATTAAACACGAGGCTGTCAGGTACCTTCAGTTATAAGAAGACTACTTCATTTTATACCATGGGGAGCTTTTAGCTCCTTTATCCAAACCTCTCCATAACTTGTCAGGCTAATCAGAATCCTGTGTATCCTAACCCTATAGTGACTGTAAATCTGGAACTTGCTGTGGTAATTTCCAATAAGTATTAACCTAGCATGTTATTCTGGATCCTGTATAGGGTCTCAGGATGTCCAATGGTGCTGGCCGAAAGGCTGGGGCCTATTATTTGGCTCACTTTATTAAATTCACACCCTCCTTATTTATTGTCACATAGCACTTATTTTGTGTTTTTTTGTTTGGTTTGTTCACGTATTGTGGCGGGATTGACTTGGTCCTTTTTAGGACCTTCAGGCTTATCCCATTCGAACCCCCCTGGACACTTCCTGGTGGCAGCTGGGAGCAGAAAGAGGGGGCAAGTATGGTGTGGTTCCTGACGCCTACCGGCCGAAGGGAGCTACGTGGCCTCCCCCTAGCCCTACGGCTTAACAGCTATGGGCACATGGGGGGGAGCAGATGGATCCCGAACCGCTTGCACGTTTGTGCACTTGGTGTGAGATCACTGATAGCACGCTTCCCGAGCTTTCGATAAAAAAAAAATGGTGCAGTTCTGATTGAATTGCACATTGTGGCAGGATTGCCTGGATCTGTGTTCAGATCTGCAGGTTAATACCATTTAGTTTGGATACATGTAGCACTATCAGTGTCCCAACTGAGCATTTCCCAGGACAGATGACTGTTGGTCAAAGTAAAAGTGGCTGCAGCCAGCAGTGCATGTGACAGACTGATCATGTGGTCCCATAGGGAACTGCATGATTGGCCATGATTTACTAACTTACCCATTTGTCTGATACGGACGACCGAACTCGGTCGCGGCTGGCCGCCCCACACCATCACATATTTCCAGCCAACTGATCCATGGCACTATCGGTTGGTTACTGGTGTTTACCCAGCCTTAAGGTTCGTACGCACATGTCATCGCAGGTGCCAACCCGTGACGCACGATGTGTACGAACGGCAGGTAATCGTGCCATGTATGGGCACTTCATCGGCCGAAATGGCCGTTCTGTCGATACACAGCACGAATATCATCCGAAGCTGCCGTTCGCACACGTCATGCGTCGGCACCGGCGATCGCATGTGTGCACGAAACTTTAGACTATATAAATTATAGCTGCCAGGTAGGTGGTATTTGGAAGTGAGTGCAAATAAGGTAAAGTTTATGACTCTAACAGGGAGATTCACCCAGAGGCACAAGCTCTCTTGGAAAATCTCCTGTACAGGATTTACCAGAGGCTGTGCGATTTTGGGTGAATCTCACCCGCACATAAGTATTTAACGCTAGCTATTAGCTGGTGTTTAATACTTACGCGTAAAAAGGCACGCAACCTTTGGTAAATTGCTTTTCAAAGGCCACACGAGTGCCACTTCCGGTACTCGCGCTACTGCCGCAAAGTGAGCATTAATGTCGCGACAACATCGACCCATATAATGCTTCCTAATCCAATAGTAATAGCTATGGATGCAAGGAAAGGGCAGATGAATCACTTGTATATTCAAACCCTTGGGTAGGATGTTAATCAGGATACTGTATAGGATTTAAGGTGGTTATACATATATACGATTTTACTTACCCAACCAAGCACTCATGCAATATTAGTTTGATCTTGCCAGAACCAACTTTCCCATTCTTCTATGCCACCGACAGGCGGTTCTGGCAGGATCGGTCTAATGTCGCGGGAGCACTCGGTCGGGAAAGTAAAATCGGATATATGTATGGGCTGCTTTTGATTGCCCAAAGGTGCTGTTTAGACTGCCTGGGTCAGTTCTCAGACCTGCAGGTTTATTCCACATAGACCCTCTATATTCTAGCTGGCAGGTGGTATAGGTAAGGGAGGATATAAGTGTGTGTTTGTTCATTTAATATGATGCGATTGCTTGTTTTGTTTTTTAGGACCTTCAGACTAATTTTATTATTGCCCCCTGGATGTTTCCTGATGGTTCCTGTGAGCACTGCAACTATACATAGCAAAACATACACACAATTTCCACTGGGCAGTAGTGGAAATTGTGTGGGTATGTTTGCTATGTATAGTTGCAGTGCTGCACAGGAAACATCCAGGGGGCAATAATAAAATTAGTCTGAAGGTCCTAAAAAAAAAAACCAGCAATCGCATCATATTAAATGAACAAACACACACTTATATCCTCCCTTACCTATACCACCTGCCAGCTAAAATATAGAGGGTCTATGTGGAATAAACCTGCAGGTCTGATGGTTTTGGAGATATTTACATTTTTATGCATGATATGGATGCAGCATCACCAGACAGTCCCTCTTCCCTGTGTCAGCCACCAAGGCCCTTCCGACTCACAGGGCCCCCGTGGACCCTCCACTTCGTGGGGACCATGTGGACTCTCTCCCTCGCAGGGCCCACGTGGACCCTCCTCCACTCGCACCTCAGACCCATAACCCCCTCCCATTACAGAAAACTGTGATAACAGTCTTTTCAGGAAGAGGCAGAATCGGCTTTCTGTCCAATTCTGCCTCTTCTGTTTTTACACAGTTTTCTGTGGGGGGTAATGGGTCTGAGGTGTGATCAGAGCATGCTTTTCATATATAGCATTGGCAAACTTTTGCACCCTTTAATGCACCAGCCCTTTAGTTTAATTATGAATTACCTTCTTTCATGGCAAATGCTTTACTGTCGGCAATAACCTTTGGGATATCAGGATTATAACGAGTTCCTTCGGGAAATATCACAAGATACATCTGTTAAAAAATATATAGATAGGAAATATAAGGAAACAGTGTAAAAGTACTTCTTAGATTTTTTTTAAATAGTGCGCGGTATGATTCTATTTTTCAGGTTGCACCTGCCCATATCGCATGCAACTTCAATATCTGCTGCACCCTTTTTTCCAACGCATGTGTTCACCATTTGTGCATGCGCTAACACGTACATCCCACCACTACCAAAATTCCATTGCTATTTTTATTGCATTAAAGTGGGGCCTTAACTCTGTTGTAGTGAATCCTGTTGTCTTACGATCTGTTGTTCACAAAAAGAGTTGAGTAACACTTAAACATGTAGTGTGATTTATAGCTGCAATAAAGATATTTTGAATCAATAAACTATCTGGCTATGCATCTCTAGATCCTACATTGAGGATGCCTCCTGATGCCTGACACCCCGAAACAGAATTTCCCGGGCTCATATGGATAGACACCCAGTCATCGTCATGACTAGCGGGTCCCCCGGGAAATTCCTTCACTTAGACTTGGCTGCACTCAGTGGAGCCACGCGATCCTGTGCAGGGACAGCGTGCATCAGACAGTATTGCCCCCTGCACACCCACACCCGTGGGTGTGACAGGGGGCATGATATGGTCATACACTAACATTTACTAAAAATCATAGTAAGAAAAATTATCCAATTCTATTCATGCTTATGGAAACACAAGCCAGGTGAACCCCGCTCCACCCTAAATTTCACTATACTAAACTGCTTCGATTACTACTTACAGACCCAATCCCTCAACGGCAATAAGAAGTCGTCTCAGCTGCAGTAACATTTTCCCACCGAGGCAGAGAAGGCTTGCCCTCTACAGCTCTGGAAAAAGTAATCTGTGATTGTCCAAAGTCGTGGTGAGGCATTGGGCTTTGTTAGTTGATAAAAGCAGTTGTTCTAAAGGCAAGTACAGTGAAGGTTGTGTGCTTAAACTGGTACTAAAATAACTGGTGGTGGTGAACATGACCTTTAAACAAACTAACATTTTGCTGTGATGGATGCACCTTCTTCAGACAAAAACTAAAAAGAATCATCTCATTGAATTGCCTTTAACACTCATGAAAAAGCAATTAATTGTTGATCTAATAGCAGCTTTCAGTAAAGACATTATTTATAGTCTCCTAAGAAGGTAAAAAGTTACTTAAGTAAAAAAGGTTAAAAGTTAGGACCCAGCAGAATAAAGCAAACTGTGAAGTGGTTGCTGGGCTTAAAATAATTGGATAAATTAAAGCAATTCGTTCAATAACTTGTTTAACAAGAGAGAAGGGCAGGCTTTTTAAGTCACAATACAATGGTAAAGTAAAATATAAGCAAATTAATTGGATGTGCACTAGGCTTCTATTTTTTGTAATTATTTAGAGAACATCTATTATGTGGAACTCTGCACAGTAGGCAAACAAAGTTGTTGTTACTTTCCTACAACTTTTCATGTAAGCTATCATACTTTAATTGGTTAAAACTGTCCTGTAGGTCATTCACTAAACTGTGTGCATGTTCCAGGATTTACTAACATAACATTATAAAACATCTTTGTGGACAACTTTTATATTTTAAATAAACATTCTATTCTGAAATCAATTAATCTGTCCTGAATTAGCCACATTAAAGGGGAAGGTCAATGCAAATATATATATATATACAGGGAGATTCAATAAAGGTTCTTATTTAAAAAGGTGCTAATTTATCCCCAACCAATCAGATCTTATTTAACATTTGAAAGCTAACATCTGATTGGTTGGGGCAAAATTAGCACCATTTTAAACGATAAGAACTTTTATTGAATAACCCTGATAGTTTTAAGAAAAAAAGATTAGTATTTTTCTATCCTAATGAACTAAACCAGCCCATTCAGCATTGTCGGTGTATAAATAAATACTTCCGAAATACCGACTTCCAGAGGACAGAACCTGTCCTCTGGAATAGCAAGGAGGGGTATAAATGCAGCTGATTTTTCAAAATAGAAGAGAATATGTAGAATAACTAAGTATATGTAATATAAACTAATAATATTGAAAATAATGATATTTTCTGCAAACAAAAGGTGCAATAGCGTATATACTTGAGTATAAGCCGAGAAATTTTACCTTTAAAATCATCCAGAAAGTCTCCCCTCTGCTTATACTCGGGTCTGGGCTGATCTGGATACTTGAAGGAGCAGCTGGACAAAAACACACAGCCCTGTGAAAACAAGAGCTGTACCCTGCAACACACAGAATCCTCTTGATTTCAGTGGGGTAGGCAATTGTTGTCCTACTCACTTTTTGATCAGCCCAGACTGCAAGAGAAATGGAAAAAAAAAAAGAGAAATAACAGGATTCAACTAACTTCTCTTCAGGCTGCACAGAAAGGTATGTAAGGCACATCTCTGTATGAGGCTGTGTATGGGACTTTCTATGGGGCTGTATGTGGGAGAAAGTCAACCCTCAGCTTATACTCGAGTTAAGCAGTTTTCCTGGCTTATCAGTTAAAAATAAGTTATTCTGGTCAGCTTATACTAGAGTTTATACAGTAACCACTGTAAAGATGGCTCACCTTGGTCTCTGCTTTGACTTGAGACATTAATTTATTTCTCATTTTCTTTTCATTGAATTTTGAGCTCCTTTTCACATAAATCCCACCATGCTGAGAAAATAAAATACAATTTAAAAATTACATTTGCTTTTATTTCACATCCAGTGTACTTTTAATATTGTAAAAAATGGAAGTTTAAAAAGGCAGTCCTACAAAGAAATATTTTTTAAGCAATTCCTGTATATTGAGCATCTGTATACCTGTATATTGAACACCCCCCCCCCCCCCTCTCAATCCTGTGTTTACCCTTTCTGTACCCTTTCACTGGTGATCTCTGGTCCCCCAACCTAACCACAGATTTTCACGTTTCCTTAAGGGAACGTATACATTAGTTATTGTAAGCCCCACATGCTGTTTCTTACATTTCTTGCATGTAATCAAATAAAAAACTCTGGTAGCATTATAATTAATATAAGTGTGGATATTATATATGTTATGTGTAATACTAGATTCAAGGGTTACACCAGTACCAATTACTTAACAAGTTTTGCCCCAAATAAATAGTAACTCACAGTGGACAACCATGTCTGTTTCTTGGATCATTTTCTATAATTTGCTGCTACCTTAAAGGGTATCTCCACCCACAAAAGAAAAAAATAGTACAAGTCAAGGCAACCCCCCAACCCTAAGCACTATGTATAAAACAGCTAAATCAGCCCATAAATGTTCTTACCCGCCTTCTTTCACTCAGTCACAGCCTCTTCTGCACAGAACAGCAGAAGGGGCCAGACAGGCAGACGCATCTTTGATTGTCTGAGGCTTAACCAATCACGGATGAAGCTGCCAGTCTGGCCCCCGTTGCTGCTTTCCTGCAGAAGAGCACAAGAGGGTGCCAAGGGAACGAGGGTGGGTAAGTATAATTAGGGCCAGATTTAGATGTTCAAACATAGTGTTTAGGGTTGGGGGGTTGCCTTACCATATACAAAGTTAATTTTTTTTCAATAGATTGATGCAGGCCCAAGGGTTTCAGAGGAAGTGGAGAGCGCTTAACTGCTCATTCCAGAATCCTCTCAGAGGAGCAGGAAGTGGCAGATAAGGATAACACACAGGCAGGATCCTACTGTTTATTTTCCTGGACTTTCATCAGGCACTGCAGGACAACCATAAGGGATCAAAAGAGAAAGGTAAGGATCTTTTAACACTACACAGTGGGGCAAATTTTAGTTGGGGGTGGACATACCCTTTAAAGGCTTCATCAGTTAGGATGATGTCTCTAGCTGTTGTCAATCCAAAGTTATAGACTTTTTCCTACGGTTTCTGTGTCTCTGTGACAGGCATGTGTTATAAGCTGTGTCATAAGCCCAACCCCACAAATCAATCTTTTCTGACGCTAGGTGCAGGCTTCCAGTCAGTATCTGTGTTTTCTTCTGCCTATGGGCAACTTAGGGAGAGAAAAAAAATTATTTCAGGATTCTGGCTAGCTTTAAAAGTTAGAGAAAAGTTTGTGACAGGGCTTATGATGCAACTGATGATCCAAGCACAGGTGTGCTTTAGCCAGGGGCTTGCTGGCAATGTCAAGCTCACTGTGTAAGCAGGAAGCACCAACCTTTAAACTGCTGTAAAGGTGCCCATAAAATACTTAAAGGAACACTAAACTGGATTTTGTAAGTATACTCCATTTCTATTATTCACAGGGAGGTGTGAACGCTTATTCCCACCTCCCTGTGAATAATAGAACGCTCAGGGAACACTACAGAACTTACCATACCGCTGCTCCACTCGCAGCTGCTTCTGCAATGACAGCGGAGTGCGAGTGTAGCGGCAGTAAGGTAAGTTCCAGTGTCCCCCGAGTGTCCTATTATTCACAGGGAGGTGGGAATAAGCATTCTCCCCTCCCTGTGAATAATAGAAACGAATGGAGTATACTTACAAAATCCAGTTTAGTGTTCCTTTAAAGCCTCATACACACGCTTGATTTTTGAGCGAGGCACGACCCCCAGCGGCAGAGCGTTACAACGGACAAACGGACTTTTCACTGGCGGACCAACGAACGACCCCCGACCGAGCACATTCACATGGACGATTCTCGGCTGAAACGGCTTGAAAATCAAGCGTGTGTATGAGGCTTAAGACATCAAACAGATGGCCAATCTATCTAAGAACTGCCTAGCTCGTTCTATCATACAATCAATCTGAGATAACAAAATGAATGGGACAGATAGGAACATCTCAAAATAAACGCTGCTTGTAAAATGTGGTCTTTAGACATTAGATAGATATCTCAAATCTATCTAATGTCTGCCTGGTGTATGGTCAGCTTTAGAATCATGATCCTGGAGTCATTTTAAAGGTAAGAGGGCAGTTGTAAAGTAGACCAGAGTTTACTTTTAAGGCGCGTTCACACTACATTAGTTTGTATCCGTTTTTCAAACGCAGGTGCGTTTAAAAAAATGGACACAGTAAAACCCCATAGAATTTCATAATATCGTTCACACCTGCTGCGTTATAATCTGTTCCGTTCCAGTCCGTTTAAAAAAAACGTACTGCATGCAGCATTTCAGTCTGTTTTTTCATGCATTTTCTATAGAAATCTATGGAATACACATTGTTAAAAAATGGATACAAACTGACAAACACATGCAGTGCGTTTGTCATTTTCTAGTGTGAACCAGCCCTTAATGAATAACAATTAATGCCTATGCCATGCTCAAATTATTTGAAAAATTTGTTTTCTACGTTCTCTGTAATTATTGAAGTTTTTAATTTAATAAAAGTATATTACGTAATGTAAAACAGAGATCTTAAATGATATTGTGCCAGGTCAAAAGAAACCTCTAGATTTATGCAAATGCACAATAAGATCTGAAGATTCTGGATTCAACCTCTTTTATTAGGCAAAAGTTAAATTTCTCCCAACACTAAATACTTGTGTAGCCCTTAACTTTCCCTACATACATTTCTGCATACCACAAATGTCCTGCATGTTAGAAGGTTTTATTTACTTTATGAAATAGCATGCCATAAGCGATGTGTGTAGGGAAAAGAAAAGATTAACCTGAAATTCTGACAGATAGCAGCTGCCAGTCATGAGTGCAACAGTAAATTATCACAGCCAATGACAATGTTATTCCCCTATCTGCCTTCTCGGAGTACTGTATGTGTGAGGATGTAAAATAGATTGGAGATGAGGCAGAAACCTTTTCAGAGAAAGGAGAAGAACATTTCTCTGTGTAACAGGTTAGTCCTACATATGATACAATTAATATGCAACCTGTTTAGGTAAATACTGAACAAAGGGATACAGTTAGAAGTCTAAAAAATATATATAAAACCTTTATTCAAATAAAAAATATTAACATTAATAACCACATATATAATAGCTGGCCAGCTAATACAACCCCTAAAAAAACAGTTATTGGCAATATCAAACAATAAGCAACCTTATTAAGCTATAAATCTATACATCAGTAAAAAGTATCACAGCCGAAAAACAGTGTATCCAAATGCTTATGGAACCTTCAATTAAATGTATCACAGCAGGAAAAACAATGTATCCAAATACTAATGGGTCCTTCAGTTAAAAGTAGCACAGCAGTAGAACAGTGTTTCCAAATGCTTATGGGACATTCAGTTCTCTGGGTTCCAACATATATAAGTAGATACAGTCTACAGTCAGAGACTGTATCTACTTATATATGATGTTGGAACCCAGAGAACTGAATGTCCCACAAGCATTTGGATACACTGTTCTACTGCTGTGCTACTTTTAACTAATGTAGTTTAGGGGTTGGGATTTACCTATATATAATTTTTTATTTGATGGGAATGTGCCCTTGAACATCTTTACCAAAAGCTAATGTCAAAGAAAAAAGGCCCATCCTAACCTCTGTTTAGTATAAATGGCTGGATACTACCATCGAACTTGGATGCCTTTAAAGTTTAAATTTAAAGTTAGAGGCACCAGTACATGAAGTACCAAGACAATACAGGTGTTTTTGTACGAGTCCTTTTGATTAAAATTGTGTTTCCTTTCAGGTAGAGTTTATTTCCTCTTTAGATGTTACGCTGAGGCCCCACTACAACGCACCTAAACACACGGGTAATCGCGAGTTATCTCACGAGATTGCACGTGCAATTCTGGTGCGTTGTCACGCATTGTTATGCATGCGATTTTGCGATTTAACATGGAAACTATGCATTTACAGGGGGGAAAAACGGTGATCACAAAACGTAAACAGATAAGCAATCGCATGCACATTGGAAATCATGTGAACTTTTCCATTCCAACCAAAATCACATACGCAAACGCGTGAAAAACACGAGTTAATTATTGTAAGGATCAGTCCACCACAATCATATATTCCCATACTGATCTAAGGAGAGTAAAAAAGGAACAACCAGGAGACCCCTAGTGGTGGCCCTGGATCTTAGCGATTCACAACATTTTTCTGGGCACTTCGCAACCAATAAGCTGCGATTACTGCACCCAGTCCAAAAAAGTTTAACCACCATGTAGAAAAAAAATGGGGTTTGTCTGGACAAAAAGATCAGAAAAGGTCTGTTATTTTGTGTTACAGTGAAAGTACACTGCCTTGCTATGGTAAAGTAAGCAGCTCTTGCAACTATTATTACTGCTTAAATTAAATGAGTTTGTTTCAGCTATAACAGTTTGGAGGTATGCATGTGTAATTAGTTGGAAAATGAATTAGCACAGTTAACATGCCCTTTTAGCTTGCACAGATCCTGCAAGCTAAAAGTGTTTTATCTGCCTTATACCCCTGTAGTGCATAGTCTGGCAACAGCATATAATTATTGGGGTTTCTCAACAACACTAACAGAAATGCCTTAGTGCTACAGAAGCCTAAGAAACATGCTTTCAAAAAGATGTCTGTATTATAAATATCCATGTATAAAATGTTTATATGCTTTGATGTATGCTCTACATATAAACACTTAAAGTAAACACAAGTGGCCTTGGCTTTAACCCTTTCCCTGCCACAGATCGTATATTCACGATCTGTGCAGTGAATGCACAAACTTCCCCCCTCCCCCAAAAAATTTGCCCCCCTCTAGCCGCGATCGGGGGGCAGCACTCGACTGCCCCTCGATCCCCCCTCGGTTTGGTCCAAATCCGAGGGGGGGATCGGGAGAAAACAGTACCTTAATGCTGCATCAGCCGGTCCCACGAGGAGGAGGTGAGGAGGAGCTGTTCTGCAACGGAAAGGGAGACCCCGGTGACTCACAGAACTTCCTCCTTCACCGGGGTCTTCCCTTGAAACTGTACTCTGCTGTACCCCTGGTGGTCTAGTTGAGGTACTGCAGCCTGATCTCAATTTAGATCATGCTGCAGTCCCTGTATAGCACAAGCTGTCAAGCTGACCTGTACTATACATTTTGTGAATGGAACTCAAAGTTCCATTCACAATAGGATTTTTTCTAAGTCCTTTGCTACTTAGCGAAGACTTAGAAAAAAAATGGGGACAGAGATCAAAATTTGGTGATCACTTCTGATCACCAAATTATTGATCTTTGCCAATGAATGAAAAATCACTTCCTGGAAAATGATTTCCGGGAAGTGATTTTTCCGATCGGATTTCGAATTGGAAAACGGGCATTTATGCCCGTATTCCAAGTTCGGTATCATTCCCTAAGATGATTTGATGATCATCTTTGGGAATGATCCCCCCCAAAAAAGGGGAAATGCACACAAAATAAAATCTTAAAGTGATACACACACACTTTTTTTTTTTTACCTAAAAACTATAAATTATCAAAAAAAATTTTCTTCTCCAAGCTTCGCAATGTCCCCGGTGATATCGCTAAAGTAAACGCGGATCATTATTTGTTCGATTTCAAGGGAAACTAAGCCTATTTCGTAGGGAATTTTGCAGAGTACCAAAAAAGACCGGATTTAACTTTTAGGATCAGTAAAAGTGTGCAAAAACTTGTGGGACTCTCCGTACTAACTGCTTTTCACTAAAATACCACTAAAGGGGGAGTGGGGTAGGGTGTGGGGGTGGGTTGTGGCGTTTTTTTATTATTTCTTGTATTGCAATTGCGCATGGATCCCATTTGAGCTAGTTGGTGGCCCCGTCTCTGTTTGCACCCACCCATATGGCATACCGTTTATTCAGGACATGTGGGAGATTGCCGTTTAGTGGGTTTTTTTTACTTGCCAAGTGGGTTTAGGTAGGATTTCAACCATTGAGTCCACTTATTTTATTTTTTCACAAAATCTCCTAAAAGCACGGACTTCTTTGGATCAGTGGGCCTGGAATTCTTCATGTTGTATGAAAGCATGGCATGGTAACGTAGCTGAAGGTGTGTAGATTCCAAAAATATATATTTGGGGGTGAATTTCCATGTTTTGGACTGTTTCCTTAGAAAAAGTGTAGGCTGTTCAAATTACAGAGCACTTTGATTCTTTCTTGTAATTGCATTTGTGCATGCGTCCATTTGAGCTAGTTGTTGGCCACGTCTCTGTGTGCATCCACGTATATGGCATAACGTTTGATTCAGAACATGTGGGAGATTGATATTTAGTGGGTGGTTTATTTGTGGGGGGGGCATTTCCAAGTTTTGGGGCTGTTTGAAATTACAGACAATTTTGACTTTTTTCTTGTAATTACACTTGTGCATGTGTCCCATTTGAGCTAGTTGGTGGCCATGTCCCTGTGTACATCCACGCATATGGCATACCGTTTGATTCAGGGCATTTGAAGATTGATAATTGACAAGTTTTTTTTACATGACATGGAAATTTGCCATGATTTTTAACTTTGAATTGATTTTTTATACATTTTTCCTGAAAATCTGGTAAAAAAAGCGAAATTTTACATGAAACTGCGCCCACACCATTGGTGGTATGCATAAAGGAATCACACCATTGTGTAGCTGAAGGTGTGTGTATTCCAAAATATATAGTTTGGGGGGGTATTTCTAATATAGAGGGGTGTTTAGTCTGACAAATCTGAAAAGTTGCTGTAATTGGGCCATTGTTCATTGGCTCACATTGTGGCTAGTTGATTCCACGTCTGCGTGTGTAACCATACATAGGGCATACCGTTTGATTCCGGACTTTGGGAGATTGATATTTGGTAAGTTTTTTTTACATTACTTGGGATTTTGGCATGATTTCTACCTTTAGAGTGTTTTTTTTCAAATGTTTAGAAAATCTGCTAAAACTGTGAACTTCTACGAAGAACTGCGCCCACACCATGGATGGTACGAATGAACAACTACAGAATTTCGTAGATAAAGGTGTGAGGATTCGAGAAATATATGGTTTGTGGGGGTTGTTTTGTGGGGAAAAATTGCAGACTGTTCAAATTCAGATTTGGCTGAATATTTTTGCTGTTTCTGAGCCCGGGCATTGTTTCACTTTGTGTCTTTTGGCTTCCACGTCCACGTGTGTAACCACCATATGGCATACCGTTTGATTCAGGACATTTGGGAGATTGATATTTAGTAGCTTTTTTTTACATTCCATGGGGGTTTTGGCATGATTTCTACCTTTTGAAGTTGTTTTTGTTCATTTTTTCAGACAAATGCGAATTTCTACGAAGAACTGCGCCCACACCATTGATGGTATGAATGAACAAACTACAGCGTTACGTAGCTGAAGGTATGTAGATTCTGAATATATAGTTTTTGGGGGGTATTTCCAAGTTAGAGGGGGTGTTCAGTTTGAAAAATCTGGGAAAAGGCTGTTATTGGCTCACTGCACATTGTTTTACATTTTGACTAGTCGCTTCCACGTCCGTGTGTGTAACCACACATATGGCATACCGTTTGATTCAGGACATTTAGGAGATTGATATTTGGTAGGTTTTTTTACATTACATGGGTTTTGGTGTGATTTTGTAACTTTGAAATGTATTTTTCTCTATTTTTCCAGAAAATTTTGTAGAAATGCGAAATTCTACGAAGAACTGCGCCCCACACCATTGATGGTATGAATGAACGAACTACAGTGCTACATAGCTGAAGGTGTGTAGATTTGAGGAATATATAGTTTGTGTGGGGTATTTCTGAGTTATCAGGGTGTTTTGTGGAAAAAACTGCAGACTGTCCAAATTCGGAGTTGGCTAAATATTTTCGCGTTTCTGAGCCATCGGCAATGTCTCACTTGTGCCTTTTCGCTTCCACGTCCACGTGTGTAACCACACATATGGCATACCGTTTGATTCAGGACATTTGGGAATTGATATTTAGTAACTTTTTTTAGATTTCATGAGGTTTTAGCATGATTTTTACCTTTTGAAGTTGTTTTTTGTTGATTTTTTCAGAAAAGTGCGAACTTCTACGAAGAACTGCGCCCACACCATTGATGGTATGAATGAACGAACTACAGTGCTACATAGCCGAAGGTGTGTAGATTTCAGGAATATATAGTTTGTGGGGGTTATTTCTGAGTTACAGGGGTGTTTTGTGGAAAAAACTGCAGACTGTCCGAATTCGGAGTTGGCTAAATATTTTCGCCGTTTCTGAGCCATCGTGCATTGTCTCACTTTTTGGCTTTTCGCTTCCACGTCTGCATGTGTAACCACACATATGGCATACCGTTTGATTCAGGACATTTGGGAGATTGATATTTGGTAACTTTTTTTTACATTCCATGGGGTTTTGGCATATTTCTACCTTTTTGAACGTTGGTTGATGTTAATTTTTTTGAAAATCTGGTAAAAGTGCAAACTTCTACGAAGAACTGCGCCCCACCATTGATGATATGATGAACGAACTACAGTGTTACATAGCTGAAGTGTGTAGATTTCAGGAATATATAGTTTTGGGGGTATTTTTGAGTTGGGGGGGTGTTTTTGGAAAAACTGCAGACTGTTCAAATACAAAACGGGCACATTTTTTTTTGCTGCTACTGACATTTGGCACTGGTCACGCTCTGGGTTAGTTGGTAGCCATGTCTCTGGGTACACCCATGAATGTGGCATACCGTTTTATTTGGGAGGGGATAGGCTTTCATATTTGAGATGCGTTTGAACTTTCCTCCACAGTTTTTAGCTGAAATTCGCATTTGATTTTGTCTCTGTTTTTACAGTTGAGGAAAAAAAGGAAAATGTGAGAAAGTAACTTACAATTTGACGAAGAGCTGCGTCCGGGTATCTGCATTTTGATCGAAACTAACCTCACTCGTAAAATCCTTGGGTGTGTAGTTTCTAAAAATATCTCACTTGTGGGGATATTTAGATAATTTGGTAGATATTCTATGTTAACTGTCAGTAGTGGTTTACATTTTAATTTGGTGTAATATTCTAGGAGGTGCAGTTTAGTTTGGGGGGGGTCTCCTGTCGGAAAAGTCGGGTACCTACATATATCTGGTATCGTTGTACTCGGGAGTATCTGAGTCTTTAGAAACAGTAAGATTTTTGTGCGTAACCTTAAGAACTACAAGTAAAAATGGGAAAATCCATGAAAATTTGCAAATTTTTCATTTTTTTTACATATTTTACCCATAATTCCAGTAAAATTTCCAGAAAAGTTACAAAATGTTGTTACCTGTTAGTACATGTTAAGTACACTTTGTGCTGAAAAAACAATGTATAATATTCCTGATTTACTGCAAGGTTTCCTACTGTAAAATTAGTCTAAAGCGATTAAGGACAAAATCCTGAAAATTCTTCTGGCAGTTAACGCAAAAAAAAAAATGAAAATCTCCTGGCAGTGAAAGGGTTAAAAGCAGCACACAATAGATATTGAATTGGTTTTAAAGTAGCTGTGTGGTTTAAAGGACAACTCCACCCTCATAATAACATCATTTAGAAAGAATGGCCTCTTCAAAATATGTCGATTATATTATAGTTTGTCCTATGAATTCATTACTGTATGCCTGCTATGCTTCTGGATGCCTCATGGAAACTAAACAATGGGCAGATAGGGGATTAACATTCAGTCATTGTCTGTCATGTCAACTGTCAAGTCCATAACTGACAGTTGCTAACTGGAAGAACCAGGAAGCAGAAACAGGGGAAACAGGACATTGTGCAGGATTTCAGGTTAGACTTATATATTTCACATTTCAAACCATTACCGTTTAGGTTTTGGGGGGTGATTTACCTGTATGTAAGTTTTCATTTTAGGGCTGGACTTGCCCTTTAAGTCACACTAGCTTATTCAAGTCACACTAGAATATATTAAGTGCCATACATAACCAATATATACAGTACATTACCTGTGAAAAATACCATCCATATAGAGGAAGAAATTTCAGTCCATCCTTTAAAACATAACGTACATGACCCAAGGCATCCTGCTGGACAGCCAGCATGTTTGCAACAATCCAATCAACTGTGAATAACAAAAAATTAAGTTTACATACATTTCTTAAAGGTTCCATTAAACTTTTAAAATTAGCTAAGGTTTTATATTTCTTTTTCTGTACACACTACAGTCTGTGAAAGAAATTTACTGGCAAAACTATAAAAATTGGACAGCCAGCTCATGTTCCATATTTCACATGCCAATCTAAAAAATAAGGTATACATTGCTGCTCTATAGGGAGAGTAAAAGGGCAGACACACAATTCATGGTAATCTTGATAAGCAGAATATAAATTTCTGTTTAACAGTTACAAAATATTATTAATTTGGGATACATTATTTACTGCAATATCACAAAGATTTCTTATGCCTGGTCCTTCCAGCATCAGGGCCGGATTATGCACAAGGCATCAGAGGCATGTGCCTGGTGCCCATATGCCAGGGGGGCCCGGACCAGCTTGTTCACAATCCGGCTCTGCCTCTGCTCGTCATACATTTTCTTTATAAAATGTATAAGTCTGACTGCGGGCCCACAACGATTTCCTTTACCTTTAACTGCTCAGGGGCCTGGCCCACACTTCCAATGCAGGCACTGACACCACTGGGTTTCACTTGGCCCAGAGACCATCGAGATAGCATGGCCCTGTGCTGCTTGATGCCCTTAGACAAGGGACATATCGGGACTTCAGGAGGTTCATTAAGGGGGAGATTTAATCTCCTGCTTCTGTATGTGCAGCTACTATCTGACAGCTGCAGGAAACCGGAGCACATAGTAAAGGGAGCCCTACACTACAGAAGAAGTTGTAAAAAAAGGGTGGACATGCCCTTTAACAATTTACAAATATCTTAGAATCTTAGAAGGTGACAATTTAAAAAATATAACAATGAGAGGAGAATGCTATTAATGGAAGACAGGAAACAGAGCAGGTAGAAGGGAGAGCAAAAATTGAATAGTGTGATAGAAATCAAGACAAGAAACTGGCCATTCACCTTGAATTTTGATTACACAATCCTATCACAGTGTATAAGTATGATGGGCCACTTTCCTAGACAGGCGATTACAGTGTATTACACCGTTTTGTTAAAAATGTGTAAAGATTGTACAAATGGATTGTAAAGGTGGCCATACAACTAATGATAATGGGTAAATCCTGGTATTGGCTCACTTTACTTTACCGATCGTACTGTGTATGGCTACACGGCCAACCAATCCCCATATGCGGTTTTGGCTCCATGTGTGCGGTCCCCACTGCATGTGTTGACAGAAATCAATATGATCTGTCGGCACACATGCTGTGGAAATTGCATGTGTATGGCCACCTTTTGGTGTATGACTACTACAGAATCAAATAATCAGAATAGTTGAAATCAATATTGGGGAGATGGTAAGGAAAAGCGGGCAGCTAACGCAAAAGGAATAGTGCAGAATGGGGAATTGCATTATGCAGAATCTGAAATAAATAAGGTGAGTGTAAATGTGCTGTAAATGGGAATAATGGAGAGAATGTTAACAGAATGGCAACACGAGGCAGAGAAATATCAGAGGGTAAAGAAATCCTGAGATAAAAAGCAGCAAAACAGGCAATAAAACACAGGAAAGCAGAATTATTAAAATATATGTGTAAATAAGAGATACAAAAGGGAAATGCAAAGGCAGATGAATTGTAAGGAGAAAAGAAAAGAATAAATTAGAATGACAAAAGAATTACTTGAGGGGGAAGGTGTGTTTCATGTTTAACTGGCAATGTTACCCCCTAAATCTCCCCCTCACTTCCCCTGATAGTTCACAGGGTTAGGACCTAAACCACTAGGCCCTCAGTTTTGTGATGTGCTGTCAAAGTTTGGCTTGTAACGCCAGTCTAGACCCACCTTCCTAATACTTCCAGTATTTTTCCATTTGCCAGATTAATGGTGAATCTAGAATGACATTACGAGTCTAGTATGTAGAACACATCTAGATGGACCTAGTGGTTTAGGGGTTTACCCCACTATATTTCTTCCTTAAGGATGGAGAGATTCATGGGGATATGAGACAGAAACTTTTTTTTTTTTTTAACAGTTCTGTGAGTGTTGCACTATATAATATAAATAGTGATGTTTAAATTCACTTATACTGTGCTTATTGGTTGGAGTTCATAGAGATATTGGGCAGATAGGTTGTGTGTATATGTAGCAGTGTGTATGCATGTGTATTTAGTAGTATGTGTAGCAGTATGTGTGTTTGTGCATTGGTATATGCGTTTGGCAGTGTGTGTGCTTATAGCAGTGTATTTGCCTGTGTAGTAAAGTGTCTGTGGCACTGTATTTGTGTTGGAATGCTGCCAATCTCTGGTTACCGTTCTGCGCAACAATGCGCTGAACTATAAGGTATTTTTTTGTGGGTCAGAGGCCCATCTAAAAGTTTGATATGAGGCCATTTGACTTCAAACTATGCCCCTGCTAGTGTCTCTCACTCATTTTGTTTGGTCTGGGAAGGAGCCACACTGGTTCCGAAACGTTCAATTAAAAGGAATTCTTTTTCCACGATTAAGACTAGTGTGCCTAGCGTGTTCTACTCCTTATGTATTTATCTCACTCATCCTCAACTCCTGTCTTCTGGTCTTCAGGGGAGAGAGAGAAAAAGATAAGTTCGAACACTATTTGGGGTACCGCCAGTTTGTGTGGGAACTTATTTTACCAGTCTCTCTTCAGGGACACTTCTATTACCAATTTCTGTTTGCACATATTACCACCCTGATTTTGGAAATCTGTCAACCCCAGTTCCCCATTCACTGTTAAGTCAGCCCTCCAGATCTTCCTGAACAGTAGCTGGTGAGTTTTCTAAAGAAAATGGAATTGTTAAATTATAGTGCAGAGACAGTTTGCTCTACTATGGCATGGAATTCCCATGTGTAATGGAAAGTTTGGGGGACCCCAATATGACTAGTGTCTAGGGCACCATTTGGTCTTAAAGGGGAACTGTGGTCCAAAAATGACTTTAGGTAAATTGATAGGAATTGCTCTCCTGAGAATTTTTGCAATATATTTTCATGTTTATTTTGCATAGTTTTAACCCTTTCACTGCCACAGATCGTATATTCACGATCTGTGCAGTGAATGACCAAACTGCCACAGATCGTGAATACACGATCTGTGGCTTCCCCACTGCAGGCAAAAATTTAGCCCCCGCTAGGGACGATTGGGGGGCAGCATTCAACTGCCCCCTAGCCCCCTCGATCCCCCTCGGTTGTGTCCAAATCCGTGGGGGGGATCGGAAGATATCCCTACCTTTAGCCGGGTCCCGGCTCCGGCGGTCCCACGTGGAGGAGGTAGCTGCAGAGGAAAGGGAGACCCCGGTGACATCACGGAACTTCCTCCTTCACCGGGGTCTTCCCTAAAAGTGGTAGGAGGCTGCCCCTGGTGGTCTAGTGGAGATACTGCAGTGTGATCTCCATTCAGATCACGCTGCAGTACCTGTATGGTAAAAGCTGTCATGCTGACAGCTTTACTATACATTTTGTGAATGGAACTCAAAGTTCCTTCACAAACAGGATTTTTCTAAGTCTTTGCTACTTAGCGAAGACTTAGAAAAAAAATGGGACAGAGATCAAAATTTGGTGATCACCAAATTATTGATCTTTGCCAATGAATGAAAAATCACTTCCTGGAAAATGATTTCCGGGAAGTGATTTTTTCCGGTCGGATTTCGAATTGAAAAAACGGGCATTTATGCCCTTATTCCAAGTTCGGTATCATTACCTAAGATGATTTGATGATCATCTTTGGGAATGATCCAAAAAAAAAAAAAAAGGGGAAATGCACACAAAAAAACTTAAAGTGATACATACACCTATTTTTTTTTTTTTTTTTTTACTACAAATTAGCAAAAAAAACGTTGTCTTCTCCAAGCTTCCGAATGTCCCGGTGATATCAGTAAACACGGATCATTATTTGTTGATTTTAAGGGATCAAAAAAAAAAAAACTGCAAAAACTTGTGTGACTCTCCGTACTAACTGGTTTTCACTAAAAAACCACTAAAAGGGGGGGTGGGTTGTGGCGTTTTTAATTTTTTCTTGTAATTGCAATGCGCATGGATCCCTTGAGCTAGTTGGTGGCCCCGTCTGTTTGCACCCACCCATATGGCATACCGTTTGATTCAGGACATGTGGAGATTGCCATTTAGTGGGTTTTTTTACTTGCCAAGTGGGTTTAGGTAGGATTTCAACCATTGAGTCCTCTTATTTTATTTTTTCACAAAATCTCCAAAAGCACGGAGTTTCTATGAATAACAGCATCTGGAATTCTTCATGTATATCAAAAGCATGACCATCACATAGCTGAAGGTGTGTACTTCCAAAAATATATAGTTGTGTGGGGTATTTCCAAGTTGATTAGGCTGTTCAAATTACAGAACACTTTGATTTTTTTCTTGTAATTGGACTTTGCATGTGTCCCTTTGAGCTAGTTGGTGGCACGTCTCTGTGTCACCCACACATATGGCATACCGTTTGATGCAGGTAATGTGGGAGATTGACATTTAGTGGGTTTTTTTGCTTGTCAAGTGGGTTTAGGTAGGATTTCAACCCTTGAATCATCTTACTTTATTTTTCACAAAACCTCCTAAAAACACGGAGTTCTTTGGTTACTGGGTCTGGAATTCTTCATGTATGTATGAAAGCATGCACCGTAACGTAGCTGTGGGGGGAATTTCCATGTTTCAGGACTGTTTCTTTAGAAAAGGGTAGGCTGTTCAAATTACAGAGCACTTTGATTCTTTCTTGTAATTGCATTTGTGCATGCGTCCCATTTGAGCTAGTTGGTGCCACGTCTCTGTGTACATTCACACATAGGGCATACCGTTGGATTCAGAACATGTGGGAGATTGATATTTAGTGGGGGGTTTTATTGCGGGGGGGCATTTCCAAGTTTTGGGGCTGTTTGAAATACAGAGCAGAAAATCTGGTAAAAAAGCGAAATTTTACATGAAACTGCGCCCACACCATTGGTGGTATGCATAAAGGAATCACACCATTGTGTAGCTGAAGGTGTGTTAGTTCCAAGAATATATAGTTTTGGGGGGTACCGTATATATATCTCGAGTATAAGCCGAGGCACCCATTTTTGCCTCAAAAATTAGAAAATATGATTACCCGAGTATAAGCCGAGGGTATACAGTAGCCCTAATACCTTTCCACTGTAGATGTTTGGAAACTACAACTCCCAGCATGCTTGGTTGCTGGGAGTTGTAGTTTCCAACCACCTATAGTAGAAAGGTATTGGGGGTTTACTGTATGGCATACTGTCCCCCACCCTAATACCTTTCCACTGTGATGTTTGGAAACTACAACTCCCAGCATGCTTGGTTGCTGGGAGTTGTAGTTTCCAACCACCTATAGTAAAAAGGTAATGTGGGTGTCGCATGGCATACTGTCCCCCCAGCCTCCCCCAGTACCCCCAGCCCTCCCCCAGCTCACTTACCCGTACCTGGTCTTCAGTCTTCCTCTCTCTGCGATCCAGAAGCAGCCGCAAGTCCGGCCGGCAGTTCTCATTCTGCTTCGCGGCTGCGCGATGACGTCATCCCGCCAGCGTGCGCGATGACGTCATCGCGCAGCCGCGAAGAACTACTGGGAACTGCCGGCCGGACTCGCGGCTGCCTCTGGATTGCAGGTAAGTTCCTGTGACTCGAGTATAAGCCGAGTCAAGGTTTTTAGGTTAATTTTTAAACCTAAAAACCTCGGCTTATACTCGAGTATATACGGTATTTCTAATATAGAGGGGTGTTTAGTCTGACAAATCTGAAAAGTTGCTGTAATTGGGCCATTGTTCATTGGCTCACTTTGTGGCTAGTTGGTTCCACGTTTGCATGTGTAACCATACATAGGGCATATCCGTTTGATTCAGGACATTTGGGAGATTGATATTTAGTAACTTTTTTTTAGATTCCTTGAGGTTTTGGTATGATTTCTACCTTTTGAAGTTGTTTTTTGTTCATTTTTTCAGACAAATTCGAACTTCTACGAAGAACTGCGCCCACACCATTGATGGTATGAATGAACGAACTACAGTGTTACATAGCTGAAGGTGTGTTAATTTCAGGAATATATAGTTTGTGGGGTTATTATAAGTTACGGGGGTGTTTTGTGGGAAAAACTGCAGACTGTCCAAATTCGGAGTTGGCTAAATATTTTCGCTGTTTCTGAGCCATCGTGCATTGTCTCACTTTGTGGCTTTTCGCTTCCACGTCCGCGTGTGTAACCACACATATGGCATACCGTTTGATTCAGACAGCATTTGGGAGATTGATATTTAGTACTTTTCTTTAGATTCTTGAGGTTTTGGCATGATTTCTACCTTTTGAATGTTGTTTGATGTTCATTTTTTTGGAAAATCTGGTAAAAGTGCAAACTTCTATGAAGAACTGCGCCCACACCATTGATGGTATGAATGAACGAACTACAGCGTTACATAGCTGAAGGTGTGTGTGTAGTTTGTGGGGGGTATTTCTGAGTTGGGGGGTGTTTTGTGGAAAAACTGCAGACTGTTCAAATACAAAACGGGCTATTTTTTTTTGCTGCTACTGACATTTGGCACTGGTCACGCTCTGGGTTAGTTGGTAGCCATGTCTCTGGATACACCCATGAATGTGGCATACCGTTTTATTCGGGAGGGGTTAGGCTTTCATATTTGAGATGCGTTTGAACTTTCCTCCAAAGTTTTTAGCTGAAATTCGCATTATATTTTGTCTCTGATTTTACAGTTGAGGAAAAACAGGAAAATGTGAGAAATAACTTACAATTGGACGAAGAGCTGCGTCCGGGTCTCGCATTTTGATCGAAACTAACCTCACTCATAAAATCTTGTGGGTGTGTAGTTTCTAAAATATCTCACTTTGGGGATATTTTAGTTAATTTGGTAGATATATTCTATGTTAACTGTCAGTAGTGGTTATACATTTTAATTTGGTGTAATATTCTAGAAGGTGCAGTTTTAGTTTGGGGGGTCTCCTGTGCAGGAAAAGTCGGGCACCTACATATATCTGGTATCGTTGTACTCGGGAGTATCAGAGCTTTTAGAAACAGTAAGATTTTTGTATGTAACCTTAAGATAACTATAAGTAAAAATGGGAAAAATCCATGAACATTTGCATTTTTTTTACATATTTTACCCAAATTGCAGTAAAATTTCCAGAAAAATTACAAAATTCGTTACCATGTTAAGTACACTTTGTGCTGAAAAAAACAATGTATAATATTCCTGATTTACTGCAAGGTTTCCTACTGTAAAATAGTCTAAAGCGGTTAAGGGCAAAATCCTGAAAATTCTTCTGGCAGTTAACGCAAAAAAAAAAAATTTTAAATTCTCCTGGCACTCAAAGGGTTAAAGATATTTACATTTTTGTGTGTGATATGGCAGCAGCACCAGGTCCCCTGCACTTCCTGCTTCCTGCTCTGAAACCATGTCAATCTGCCCTGTGTCTCCTTCTCCCCTTTGCAGCCCCCCTGGTCCCTCCCACTCATGGACCCCATGGTCCCTCCAGTTGCAGGCCCCCCTTGGCCCGTTCTCTTACAGCCCCATGTGGCCCCACCCACCCATGCGTGCCCAAGCCCCGCCCACCCATGGTGCCCAACCCCGCCCACTCGGTGCCATGGGCCACTAAGACACCCCCCCCCCTAAGAAAACTGTGGAAACAGCCTTTTCAGGCAGAAGGCTGTTTTCACATGTAGGAAAGAAGGGCTGTAATTCCCTTACCTACTCTGTCAGGACTTCACACAGCAGATAGAGGAGGGACTTCCTGTCTCCTCCCACATGAGGTAGTCTGAGGCTTTGCTCGCTGGCGGCACTGTGCAGGAGAAGGCTTAGGAATGTCACAAGTCAGCCTCCCACCCATTAACTTTCTGGTCAGTCATTTATTTATATCTTGGGCTGTGGAGCACGTAGAGAGGTGGTTGATGGCTCGTTTTAAAGGTAGGAAACTGGCCTTTCATTTAAACGCAACTTGTTTGGAGACCACAGTTCCCCTTTAATCCCGCTCTGTCCAGCATGTATTTTAATGCATCAAAAGTAAAAATATGCACACACATCAATGGACGCCTTAAGCTTTGTGGAATGTTATACATTATGGCCTTGCCTTAGAAGAAATGTTTCAGCCCAGATTCAATACTTAATAGAAAAGGTTTTTCTGTTAAAAAGCAAAGCAAGCGCATCTTCCCAATTTGATATAACACGTAAAAACATACTAATAGCTTCAGATCCCCCAAGGTCACACAATCACAGATTCCCCCTACAGGCTCACTCAAAGGCTCAGGGAGGATATTGATAGAAAAGATAGAAGAGCTATTAACCCTTGCAGTGAAAACTGATTTTCTCACAGTATTGCCATAAATTCATTCTGTGCCAAACAGACTTTCCCACAGTATTACTATTAATCCTTTCAGTGCCAGCAGAATTTTTCATAGTATTACCATTAACACTTTCAGTGCCAGCACACTATCCAACAGTGTAAAGATTGGGACGAAACACAGTCCTGACCACAGCAACCCAGTCAACCCACAACAGCAGATATGTGCAGGTTACAGATAAAAGATCCTAAATTGTACCTGCAGTAGTGACAGACTAAAAACAGACATGATCCTCCTAACAGCCATCCGCAATAAATTTCCCTTACCCTTCCTGCCCTTGAAGTCATACAGCCACCTCCAGATCATAGTGCACTACAAATGAAAGCACCCATTTTTTTATTCAAGTAGCCAATTACTGTTCTTCTGAATAAGGATGTCCTAGTTACACCAATTACTATTCTTTGTTTAGGGCAGGAAGTTACCGTATATACTCGAGTATAAGTCGATCCGAGTATAAGTCGAGGTACCTATTTTTACATGAAAAATCTGTAAAAACTGATTGACTCGAGTATAAGTCGAGGGTAGAAATTATCACCACTACTGCCTTCTGATTCTGTGTTGTTTTTAGGCTTTTGGTGCCCTTTAATTGGACAGCAGAATTCCCATACATGAATTCCATACAGTAATAGCCAAATCCAGTACCAGTTACCTCCAATTCTTTTGGCATCAGAGTTGGAAACTACAACTCCCAGCATGCTTTGTTGCTGGGAGTTTCAGTTTCTAAACATGTGGAGTGGCAAGGTTCAGTAAACTTTTAATTAAGCTTACCATCATTTACAATTCTCCTGAGCCCCATATAGTAAAGGGCCCTCTGAACCCCATATAATAAAGGGAACTCTGAGCCCCATATAGTAAAGGATTCTCTGACCCCAATAGTTAAAAATGTCACCTGAGAGTTGTAGTTTCAAGCTGTCCTTTGCACTGTACTAGCAGCTGTACAGATTTACAGCATCCACTGACAGTGCTGAGTGAGTCCAGCAGCCAGACTACAGGAAGCAGGAAGGCAGATCAGCTCCAGTAACATTCTATGCAGGTTAACACAGCGCCACCTACTGGTTACTATCTGTAATTGCAGAATTCGGATCTAAATTAGGACTTGACTCGAGTATAAGTCGAGGTTAGGTTTTCAGGCTAATTTCGAAAAATTCGACTTATACTCGAGTATATACGGTACTTGAGTTTAGTCGCCTAAATTACAGAACAAAGGCAATGTGTTAGGATCCTGTACACCTTAACCAAAACAACTAAAGCGGAAATGCTGGGTGCTCCAGCACTGTAGCCAACAACACAATACCAAAATAGTAAATATAGCTGGGTACACCAGTAGACCAGTTGGGATTTTTACAGCTAAAAAGATGGAAGAGCAGTGGCCACTCTTCTAACTTTTCCCTATATTCTACTACCAGTTAATCAAACATTAAGAGGGGTAGAAGTGATGAAGTCAATGTCATATTAGCTAGGTTTCCCTTCAGTAAAGGGGTTGTTCATTAAACTTTAAGCACCATACCCTAAATGCACTATGATACAGGGCTCATTTTGAAGGTAAGATTGCAGCCATTAATTTTACTCCAACTGCTTTAGAAACTATGGCTCTATGTTACCAATTATAATATTATATTATATACAACTATAAAGCACCTGCTTAGTATAAACAGCAGTAAGGCATTCTTAACGGCTAGAGCTAGAAAATATTGTCTTGTATAAAGAGGGGAACAGATTCTAGAGAGAAAAATATTATTCTCTGAGACAGAGAGTAAAAACTTGGTCTCCCCCACATACAAATCAGAGCACTCTTCACTGCACTGCATATCTGAAGTCGCTTTTCTTGTGTTTCGGTATTGGGTCTTTCGGATGTACCAATTGCTGCCTCAGTGCGTTTGGTTTAAAGCAGACAGGGATACCGTGTATTTTGAAAATTCTTCTTAATTTCTCTGATACCCCTGCCACATATGGGATGACCATATTCGCTCTCATGTCTTGCTTTTCCTCTTCACTGTTGGTATTTGTGTTCTTTTCTTTCCTTCTACTTTTTTTTTTGACAAAGGCCCAGTCCAGATATCCACAAGTTTTAAAGACTCCTCTGAGATGTTTCATTTCTTTAGCCTTCATCTCTGTGCTAGTGGGGGTGTTCTGCTCTGTGTTGCAGGGCTCTGATGACACCCAGCTTGTGATGTAAAGGGTGGTGGGAGTCAAACATCAAATACTGATCTGTGTGGGTTGGTTTTCTGTAAACCTCTAGTTCCAGTTTACCATTCTCCCCGACTTCTACCAAACAACCCAAGAAAGCCAGTGTGTTTTGTACCTCTTCCCTTGTAAATTTGATGTTTTGGTCCACAGCACTGATGTGTTCTGTGAAGGCTTGTACTTCCGTCTGGTGGATTATAACCCAGGTGTCATCCACGTATTTGAACCAGTGGCTGGGTGATATGCCCTTAAACGTATTAAGCACCTGTTTTTCCACTTCCTCCATGTAAAGGTTTGCCACAATGGGTAAAACTGGAGATCCCATAGCACATCCATGTTTTTGTTCATAGAACTATCACTGTATTTGAAATAGGTGGTATTCAGACATCAGTCCAGTAGGGAAAACAGCTGTTCTTGGTTAAGATCAGTTCTGCTGGTAAGGGAGATAGTAGGCTGGTAGTCTTGGCCTAGCCATTTTCTCACCATGTCAACAGCCTCCTTGGTGGGTATACAGGTGAAGAGAGATGTCACATCATAGGACACCATAGTTTCTTCTGCACCGAGTACTATATCTTCAATCTTGTTGGTAAAATCCTGGGAGTTCTGAATGTGATGTTTAGAACTTCCAACCAATGGCCCTAAGTTGTTGGCTAGGTATTTTACTACCTTGTATGTTACAGAGTTGATGCTGCTGACTATAGGTCTTAGTGGTGCCCCTTCCATTGTATTTTATACAATGCTGTTTTGACACCTTACCCTGGGCAGTTCCTATAACATCTCTTGGCCACAATGCAATCACGCCTTGCAGTCCCTAACACCTGGCTGTGATATGCTAATAAGGACTTTCCAGAGTACATCATTGCCAACAGATTCTAGTCATTTTGAATTGAGAAAGCCAGTCGGAAGACTAGCGAAACATCTTCAAGAACTAAACTTTAAGTCCAATTGATCTAACTGAATACAACAGAATTACAGTTTCTGACAAGTCTTGTCGCTTGTGTACAAATAGACCTGAAGGGCCCCTTAACAATAATTCTAATGCAGATTTTGTTAAGAAATGGTTTATTTTACCCCAAAAAGCTTTTGTTATAATTTCAATGCAAAATAAAACTAACAAAAAGTATTCTAATATTCACAGCTTGGTAAAGCCCAGTGAGTCAATTTTTGCAAAGACATAAGTGTTGTCGCCTTGTCATATGGGCTTCACCTGTGACTAATAATGGATCAATTAGGTGTCAGGTGTGTATAAAAAGAACCCGGTACACTAGACCTTCACATCAACTGCAAATAGACCTCTGCAAACATGCCTAAGATTCACCCTGAGACTAAAGTGTTGATTATCAAGAGACTGAAGACCAAAGGACAAATCCACTGCTGATGTGGTGCACACCTTCAATGTCTCTTAGCGTCAAGTTCAGACGATAAAGAAAAGATTTGAAGAGACTGGAGGAGTTTTTGACAAGCCCAGGTCAGGCAGACCCCGCAAGAAAAATTCTCGAGAGGACCGTTTGTTGGCTCAAAAATCCAAGGCAAGCCCATTTTCAACTGCAGCAGAGCTCCAGGAGACATAGTCACCTGAAATCCCTGTGTCAACCAGAACAGTTTGTCGGATTCGGTCTTGAAATGGCCTCCATGGTCGAATCAGTGCCCATAAGCCAGAACTAAACAAAAGACAATTGAAAAATCGTGTGGCATTTGCCAAGTCCCACAGCCTGCTAAAAGGATGGACGCTGGAAAAGTGGCAAAAGGTGGATTTTTCAGATGAATCTTCTGTTGAATTACACCACAATCAGCGCAAATATTGCAGAGACCTACTGGAACCCGCATGGAGCCGAGATTTACCCAGAAAACAGTGAAGTTCGTTGGAGGCAAAATCATGGTCTGGGGTTACATGCAGTATGGGGGTGTGCGAGGGATCTGCAGAGTGGAAGGCAACATCAATAGTGTAAAATACCAA
The DNA here is from genome assembly GCA_019447015.1 of Hymenochirus boettgeri. NCBI lineage: Eukaryota > Metazoa > Chordata > Amphibia > Anura > Pipidae > Hymenochirus > Hymenochirus boettgeri. Next base: position 177,350,661 of record CM033473.1, read on the forward strand.
GAAATCTTAGCTACCTCATATTCCCAACTATAAAAAAAGGCCAAATTCTGCAGCAGGATGGTGCTCCATTGCACACTTCCATCTCCACATCAAAGTTCCTTAAGGCGAAGAAGATCAAGATGCTCCAGGATTGGCCAGCCCAGTCACCTGACATGATCATTGAGTATATGTGGGGTAGAATGAAAGAGGAAGCATAGGCGACAAAACCAAAGAATATTGATGAACTCTGGGAGGCATGCAAGACTGTTTTCTTGGCTATTCCTGATGATTTCATCAATAAATTGTATGAATCCTTGCCAAACCACATGGATGCTGTCCTTCAAGCTCATGGAAGTCATACAAGATATTACATTTGGATCTCACAGCACCACTACTTAATTGGCTGACATTTTTGGATTGGCTGTAAAGTAGATCATTTTCTGTACCTTGAACTTTCTGTCTTGATTAAATGATAAATCTTTTTTTAGTGAAACTATTTTTTTACCAGTACATTTAATATTATTTGGGAGGGCTTTAGTTTTTCATATGAGCTTTTTCTAACACCAATTGATCAATTAAAAATCAGGTTAATAGCAGGAGTTACTGCAAAATACACAGGCGACAAGACTTTTGTCAGAAACTGTACATATACCGTAGTTCTGGTTGATCCAGGGAATTGCACATTGCGATGCCTACTCTGTATCCAACCAACTTTCTCCACAGGGAGTGCAATACCACAGGCATTAACAGGGGCAAATAATTATCGCTCCTTATTGAAAATCCATATAGTACAAACGGACAGCACCCCTTAAGGGTAAGTGCTTAACACGCTTCACTGGGAAGCCCCCACTTCATCAGAAGCTATAAAACCCTTAACAAACCACCACTATTATAAAAGGACACAAGAAAAATGCTTAATTACTTGGGAGGAGCAGCAAAGTGGGAAATGGATGCAACCTCTTAATGTTGCATCCATTAAACCTTTACCGATAAAATGAATCTCAAGATTATAATAAGAAATACGTGTCTTCACACCCCACCACCCAGCAAAAGATCGAAAATCAGGATTTTAAAAACAATTTCAAGTGTTAAAAACAATTTGAAATATTAAAAAGCTTTCAAAATAATACAAATACATACATTAGTAAATATAAAAGTGCAACTGTAACATATAGTTCATAGTATTTGAGGTTGAATAAAGACATATGTCCATCCAGTCCAACCCATCTAGCAATATCCTTATTTCCTGCCTAACCGTTGATCCAGAGGAAGGCAAAAAAACCACCAAATTTATGAAGGTGGAAAAATTTCTTTCCTGACTCAAGTGGAAATTTCCCTGGATCAACTCTACTTTATGTATCAATACCAGTAACTTGTAACATTCCTTGTTTGCAGAAACTCATCCAGCTTTTTTTTTTTTTTTTTTTTTTAAACTTCCACAGTAGGACAGTTCCACAGCTTTACCGTTCTCACATAAACTCATATCATAAATGACAAAATGGGAGAAAACATAGGGCAGAGTGGGAGGTGATACTCTCCCCGATATCACTAATCCATAAAACAAACGAGTTTGAAATCCCTATTCAAACCATAGGGATGGAGGGTTTTTAATTTATGTATCCAAAAATCCTTTCGTAATAATAATGCTTTATGGATATCCCCCCTTTCTAATAACAGCTCGAACTCCATCTATAATCTGAAAGGTAACATCCCAAACACCCTGGTGTACCTCTATCAAATGTTGAAAAATGGCACTAGAGGAGTCCAAGTTTTTTGTTGCATTGACATGTTTCTGAGATGCGCCTAGAAGTCCACCCACATACTGAAATTTGCATGTATCAATACAGCGGTGCTTTAAGGTCTTTAAATCAATTAGATTTTTTTTGCATTAATATGACCTAAAATTTCACTAGGTTTATAAAAAAAAAAAAGAAAATCTAATATTTTCCGCCATATTTACACAGAAAAAAAATACTTTATAAAGGGTCAAACATTTTCAATGTAAGTACTATACAGCACAGATACTATATACAAACCTGTACATTGGTGATTGGAAATGTATATGATATTTTCTTTCTTTGGCAGATCCCCATAGATTATTACCTAGAATAGAACAAATGACTTTCATGAATAACAAATACATGTGTTTACCCATTAAAATAATTATATGCCATTAAACATTAGACAATATAAAAAAAAACAGTTAACTACTAATCAACTCCCTCTAATGTGACTGTGCATAAAGAACATTTCTCGAATGCAGTTATAAAAACAAAGTCTATACAGTGGCATTACATAGGTGAAAAAAAAAAAAGTTTAGATACCCAACAGTTAGTCAGAACAACCCTACTGGAAAGTATCACAGCTTGAAAATGCTTTTTGTATGCAATAATCTTTTGAGGGAAGTTATGTTTAGGACAGGGATGCCAAACCTCATAATTTAGCAGTATTCCGGAACACTTAAAGGAGAACTAAACCCAAAAAATCAAAGTTTAAGTTAGAAAGTACTTGCCTCAACATCCTTCTCAGCATGGAAGATCCCACTCAGGGGCCTTTTCTTTACCTCTATGAGATCATTTTTTGTTCTGTTTTTTTCCCCAAATCTAAAGCTAACATTTCCCTTGCCTGCCAGTACTTTTGCCTTGATTACATTTTCAGTACCTGTGTGATTTCCACTCACACCTCTTAACCCCTATGATGTATGAATATATTAAATCATCAATATTCAAATTGGTGGTGCAGCTGATTAACACTTTCCTAGTAGCAGTGTTGTAGTGTGATGTATAAAGTTCTAGGTATCTAGTGTGTCCAGATTTGAAATAATGTATGTCTCACCTACGGCTTTCACTCCACCGAATCAGATATATAAACAATAAATTGCAGGTGAAACGTAGCTGTGAATATTGCAAAACACGTGTGCTACATGTTTCAGATCCACTCAAGCACTTGAGGAAGGATAAGTGTGTCAGAAACATGTAGCACGCATGTTTTGCAATAAACCTGCACTATTCACAGTTACAAACCTGTGTCTTTGTATGTTTCACCTGCAATGTATTGTTTAAGTGTTGGAGGGCCATATTTAAAAACTTGCGATACCACGGGTTTTGGTTACTGTACGACCGTGGCAGTAGTATACCGTGCTGTAAACTACCGTAATGATATTCTACGGGCGGTCGTAGATTTACGCTCACTATCTTACATTTACAAGATTTCCGATAGCGATCGTAAATTAACGCTTGCTAAAGAAGGCGATACCACACCTTTATAAATATGTTCCATAGTGTGAAGGTCCCTAGCTCTCCCTGTCAGCTGCAGCAATATTAGTGGAAAGGGGAATAAAGAGTGTGTTTTTATAGAAACCACATGGTGCAGAACTGTAGGGGGAGGATAGTGAAGTGAACCTGATCTTAGCACAGGTGTGTGAAATGCATTTCTCATCAGTGTACTTTCTTAAAGGGGAATGTTGGAGGGTAGGAAGAGTGTGTTTTTAATTTAGTGGTCTGTATAAAAACAACAAACTGTAGTACAGAGCTAATCTAAGAAATACATTACACAGAGAAATGCATTGCACAGAGCTGTGCTAAGATCAGGGTCATTATATTATCCACCACCACTGCACCATGTTCTATAAGTGTACATTTAAAGGGGAATGTTGGAGGGTATGCCACTTGCAGCTCTGCACCATGTTGTTTCTATAAATGTACATATTATAATTAATGCAGCAGGTGGGCTGCATTAACAAAAACCCTCTTCCAACTAGGGTACCCACCTTTGCCTTTAAGAACCACATAGGAACACATATACAGGCCTATGTATTAAAAGTTCTTATAGTTAAAAATGGTGCAAATTTTGTCCCAACCAATCAGATTTTAAGAACTTTTATAACATAGGCCTGATTATATCTACCTAACAAAAGGTTGTTAGTATTTTCTTTAGAAGCATGATGCAGGTGGATACAGTTTGTATTTAATGCAATGTTACTTAGCACTTCAACATGTAGATTTAATACGTGTTTGGGCCTTAAAAGGCAAAGGTGGCCTGTAAAATGCATTGCACAGAGCTGTGCGAAGACCATGTTCAAGTCAATATGCTGCACCTGCAGCTCTGAGCCATTTGTGTACCTTGTAAAGTGGTCAGTTCAATTCTACTTGGGTTGCCACCTTTCCCTTTAAGACTCAAACTATTAGGGCTACTCCCTCTAGCGCGGTTTAGATTGCGGTTTGCGATCAGATTGTGCTAGTGGGAGTGCAGGCATGTAATTTGCACAACTCCCGCATCCGACATTAATATGGAGTTAAAGTTGCGCTTACCGGTAGAGAACCGGCTAGCACGACTTTAACATATATCTTCCCAGCGAGTGTGGGTAAACGAGCCTGACAGTCTCTTGCAGAAATGCTCACAAATATAAAAGGTTAACAAGATGCTTCCTAAATATATATGAAAAGTGCTTGTGAAGGTTCTCATTCATCCAGGTCATGGTATATCTGTTGTATTCAATTAGATCAACTGGACATGAAATGTAGTTCTTGAAGACGTTTCGCTAGTCATCCGACTGGCTTTCTCAATTCAGAATGACTTGTACAAGAATCTGTGGCAATTATGTCCCTGGAAAATCCCAATTAGCATATCACAGCCAGGTGTTAAGGGTTGTGATTAGATAGTGGCTAGAGGTGTTATAGGAACGCCCAGAGTAAGGTGTTAAAACAGCATTGTACATGGCAGACAGGTGGTGTCGAACCCCCCACCTCTATTTAGGCTTGGTTTCTTTATTTCACATAAATGGCCTCCTTAACACCTCTCTTGAACCAGTCACGTTCTTCGCCAGTATGTTGACATTACAATCTTCAAAGGTATGTCCTTATCCTTAAGATGCAGATACACGGCTGAGTCCTGACCCGAGGGATTGGCTCTTCTGTGCTGGGCCATACGTTGATGCAGTTGCTGTTTGGTCTCCCCCACATACAAATCAGAGCATTCTTCACTGCACTGCACTGCATATATGATGTGCTTTTCTTGTGTTTAGGTATTGGGTCTTTCGGATGTACCAATTGCTGCCTCAGTGTGTTGTTCGGTTTAAAGCAGACAGGGATACCGGTTTTTGAAAATTCTTCTTAATTTCTCGGAGACCCCTGTACATATGGGATGACCATGTTCTTCCTCCTGTCTGCTTTTTCCCCTTCACTTGCTTTCCCTTATTCAGAGGAGCCCTTAAACTTGTGGGATATCCAGACTGGGCCTTGTCAAAAGAAGTAGAAGGAAAGAAAAGAACACGAATTACCAACGTTTGAAGGGGAAAAGCAAGACAGGAGGAAGAACATGGTCATCCCATATGTAGCAGGGGTCTCCGAGAAATTAAGAAGAATTTTCAAAAAACATCGTATCCCTGTCTGCTTTAAACCGAACAACACACTGAGGCAGCAATTGGTACATCCAAAAGACCCAATACCAAAACACAAGAAAAGCGACATCATATATGCGGTGCAGTGCAGTGAAGAATGCTCTGATTTGTATGTGGGGGAGACCAAACAGCAACTGCATCAACGTATGGCCCAGCACAGAAGAGCCAATTCCTCGGGTCAGGACTCAGCCGTGTATCTGCATCTTAAGGATAAAGGACATACCTTTGAAGATTGTAATGTTAACATACTGGCGAAGGAACGTGACTGGTTCAAGAGAGGTGTTGAGGCCATTTATGTGAAAATAAAGAAACCAAGCCTAAATAGAGGTGGGGGGGTTCGACACCAACTGTCTGCCATGTACAATGCTGTTTTAACACCTTACTCTGGGCGTTCCTATAACACCTCTTAGCCACTATCTAATCACACCCTTAACACCTGGCTGTGATATGCTAATTGGGATTTTCCAGGGTACATAATTGCCACAGATTCTTGTACAAGTCATTCTGAATTGAGAAAGCCAGTCGGATGACTAGCGAAACGTCTTCAAGAACTACATTTCATGTCCAGTTGATCTAATTGAATACAACAGATATATATGAAAAGGGTTAACACCTTCCCCCACTCTGTTTGAGCAGGAAAATCTGCTAATAATATTCACTGCTAACTCTGATGATTAGCTGGGAGACACTGGCAGGTGGGGACTCCGAGTTTAACGGTCACATGCAGCTTAGCATAAGGGGAGTGGGAAACAAACACAAGGTAGCTAGTGGGCATGATGTGCAGAAGGAGTTTTGGTACCTGGACCAGCAGGAAGAGGCAACACTAAAGCCAGCCGTGACATCATAGATTGCCAGTACTCAATGGTTTTACTAAGTGACAGTTAAAGAGTCTGTGAAGCTGCCTTTGTAATTTGAATTTAGTTCTCCGTTAAGCAGGGGGGCCTAAAGCACGAGAGGACAAGGTTTGAACAGGACAGTGGCAAAATAAGGCTGATCAGAGGGACAGGGCTATGTGAAGCAGCCCAGTCTCAGAACCCATCCTCTTTATGCCTTTTTTGGTCCAAAAATGACTTTAGGTAAATTGCTAGGAATTGTTCTCTTGAGAATTTTTGTAATTTATTTTCATTGTTTATTTTGCATAGTTTTGAAAATATTTACATTTTTATGTGTGATATGGCAGCAGCATCACCAGGTCCCCTGCACATCCTGCTCTGAAACCATGTCAGTCAATCTGCCCTGTGTCTCCTCCTCCCCTTTGCAGCCCCCCTGGTCCCTCCCACTCATGGACCCATTGTGGGTGACTAAGCCCCGCCCAGTCACGAGTGCCGTGGGCCACTCATACCGCCCCCCCCCAGAAAACTCTGTGGAAACTTCACACAGCAGAGAGGAGGAGGGACTTCCTGTCTCCCTCACACACTGAGGGAGTCTGAGTCGGTGCTCGCCGACGGCACTGTGCAGGAGAAGCCTTAGGAATGTCACATGTCAAGCCTCCCACCCATTAACTTTCTGGTCAGTCATTTCTTTATATCTTGGGCTGTGGAGCACAGAGAGGTGGTTGATGGCTCGTTTTAAAAGGTAGGAAACTGGCCTAACTCAACTTGTTTGGAGACCACAGTTCCCCTTTAAAGATGATAGGACGTTTGCTGGTAGTTGATACAATTCTTTCCTCTGCCAATGAAATACTCCCTGCGCCAAAGACTGCAACACAAAAATAAAACAGGTGCTTGCCTTATTCACCAAACATACCTTTTTGTGTTGTATGTGCATAATGCATTTATTTCCTTATATAGGATTTGGTGGGAAACCTTACTGGATTGCCCGGAGGAAACAGAAAAATGTAACAAATTCACAATTCCTGCTTAATTGCTGAAAATAAACTTCTCATCTTTAACTTTATGCCTCGTGGTGACCGCTTTATCTTGTATTTAACTCTTCTTAATAATAAACATTTTAAACACGGGTGACCAAACTTGTACATGCCTCTATAATCGGCAGACTGGTAAATATGTACCCAATATCATTTATTAATCATTGCAGAGAAAAAAAATTACTACTTAAAATCCAAACTCTTTAAACCAACTTTTTGTCCATACACATCCAAATTCTAGTGCAAATCCACATCAGATTTAACAGGTATCAGATTGTAAATTTGCCATATTCGCCAGATGATAGTTCCATATATTCTTTATATGGAATGATTGTTTTCCTAAACAAATTACGTTATCGGTTTCCCTCGAATGTTGTAAAGGGAGCCGATAACGATCTGACAGAAATTTTCTGGCCAGAATGATCGACCATGATGCAGACAACTGTAGTTTGTCGGCTTTGTTGCAGTTTTCGGCCCCCACACGGTGTAAGAAGCACGTGAAATGGAAGAAATTAAGGCTGTTGGAGAGTTTGAGTTTATTTCCTTTTGTGACAAGTAAAAGTAACTGTGCAAACTAAACATCTACTTGTTTGTTATTTATTCTTAGTGTATTATGTTTATAGAATTGAATTCCAAAATGCAATCCTGATCCATTCCTTTCCCCATGATGCTCAATCCCCTGTATACCTGTCCGTGTCCCTGTAAATAGATGAAAATAAACACACATAGACCAAGACACATAAATAGGGTTCTTAGCCTATATGTTAAATCATTTTAGGTGGAAAAAACGTTTCGGGAGGGATACCTCCCTTTTTTTGGAGGTATATCACCTGAAATTTTATATATATATGCTACTAAAAGTGTATGTTTAGCTATATGTGGATACAGATGATATAAAATCTTTATAGACACTACTATAAAATTTAGGGATTTGTACAAAAAAAGGCAAGATGTTAAAAATTAAAGAAATCCTATGAAATATTGGTTCTATTAGTGTCACATCCCCTAAATTAATAATTTACACAATAAAAAGGCAGAAGAGAACCTATTGGGTGTACCCCAATAGGTATTAGAGGGGACATATATACACACATATTTTGGATTGTACTGGAAGAGTTAGTGCTTTAGAAATACATGTTAAATATACATAAAGAGCAGCCTAGCATCTAGATAAGACAGACATTATCCATCTTATATTTGTTATATAACACTATACATTTTTGTTTTGTTTATTGATTTGTTTTGATAAATATATATATATATATATATATATATATATATATATATATATATATATTTAAATCCAGGGTTTTGAGAGATGGGCGAAACTGCTAAAATCCGTTACGTCTGTGGACCTGGAAAATGGTCTGGGAAAAACATACATACATCCAGAAGTTTAAAAAAAATTACTTTCCTCACAATCAAACTGTTTTTCGAGGTTACACATTCTATTTTCGAGGGTCACCGAAATTTTATAAAATTAGAATTTTAGAAAATTTCGTAAAAATTATACAGTAACTCGCTGTAAATGACTGGGACCTGAGAAATTGTCTGGGAACAGATAATTCGATTCTTTCAAATCAGAATTGGTTATAATCAGATTTTTTGGTATACTAACCAATCCGATTCTTTCTGAAAGAATCTAACTGTAACCAATTCTAATTGGAAAAGAATCTGATTGTTATATTAACCAAATAGAATCTTTCTGAAAGAATCTGAAAATGACAAATTCTGTTTAGAAAATAATCTGATTAGTTAGTATACCAATCAGATTCTTTCTGAAAGAATCTGATTGTATCCAATCAGAATTGGTTACAGTCAGATACTTTCAGAAAATCTTATTGGTACGCTTTCTAGAAGAATCTGATTGTAACTAATCAGAATTAGTTAAATCAGATTCTTTAAAAATAATCTGATTGGTATACTAACCAATTAGACTCTTTGTGAAATAAGCTGATTGAAACAAATTCTGATTGGAAAAGAATCGATTGGTTAGTATAGCAATCAGATACTTCCTGAAAGAATCTGATTGTATCTAATCAGAATTGGTTACAATCAGATACTTTTAGAAATAAATAATCTTATTGGTATGCTTTCTGGAAGAATGTGATTGTAACCAATTGTGATTGTTAAAGAATCTGATTGGTATACTAACTAATCAGATTGTTTCTGAAAGAATCTCATTGTAACCAATTCTGACTGGAAAATAATCTGATTGGAATACCAATAAGATTCTTTCTAAAAAAAAAAAAAGCTGATTGTAACCAATAAGAATTGGTTAATCAGATTCTTTCAGAAAGAATTTGATTGGTATGCTTTCTGTAACCAATCTGAATTGTATCTGTATTGTAACCATTTTCCGGGTCCCAAAACTATTTACAGCAAGTAAATGTATAATTTTTACAAAATTTTCAAAAATTCCTTGAAATTTTCTTTGAATTATCTAATGCGTCTTGAAAAAAATCTGCAAAGCGGAATTCCTGCAAAATCCGTGAATCACGGAAATCCGTTGCGGAACTGTGTTCAGATCCGCGATTCGGTCCATCTCTATTCTTGATCTATTTATTGTAACATTGTATAGAGTGTTATAGTTCAGTAGAAATACCATAGTGAAATACAACTGTTGTGCAGAGCTTGAATCGATCTTCCCCCTTAAATTTCCAACCAATAATAGATCAATAGGAGATCCATTGGATTATTCTATAATTAAACTTATCAATCTGTCTTTCAATACTCACCCTCCCCATTAAAGGAACACTAAAGCCAGAAAAATAACTATTTGCCATTCAGTTGTATTATTCACAGGGAGGTTAGAACGCTTATTCTCACCTCCCTGTGAATAATATTACGCTCGGGGGACCTGGAACTTACCTTACCGCCGCTCCACTCGCAGCCGCTTCTTCATTGAACAGCTGTTCTCTCCCAATCGCGTGCCCTATCTTTTGTATTGGCGCGCATGCGCCTAAGATAGGGCACGCGGTCGGGACAGAGCGGCTGTCAGTAAAGGAGCGGCTGCGAGTGGACGTTATAACGTCATAGGCATAACAGTGAAGGAGCGGCTGCGACTGAACGTTATAACGTCATAGGCATAAACATTAATTAGAAATCGGGGTCCAACATCTTATATAAAATGATAAATCCACTTAGCCCCTCTTCTTAAAAGGGTGGTTTCAATGTCAATATTGTGCAGCCTAGAAGGCTCAAGACCATTAATCATCCAGCGAAAATATAATAAATGACATTCCTACTCATACACGAGTATCTACCACAATTTTAATTAGTTTGCCTATGGGGATAAGGGAAAGTTATTCATTAAACGTATTCATTTATAAAAGTATTAATTTATGCCATGGTTGTGTTATGCTTTTTATACTAACTCATATGTAATTATTTAATTCATTAAATCTGTATTAAGTAATGCTCATGTGGTTTTAAATTTTACTCTCTAAGGCTGAGGCCACACAACAACACTCAGGAATAATTAAACTCTTTTTTGCTTTTTAAAAAAATCCATCCATCCATAGATTTGCATTATAAGATTTATTAATAGATCTGCTGCAGTTTTATGTTAACAGATACACATATGATAACAGATACTAACATCAAAACACATAGTTTCTGACTATAGTCTTGTCGCTTGTGTACAAATAGACCTGAAGTTCCGCTTAACAATAATTCTAATGCAGATTTTGTTAAGAAATGGTTTATTTTACCCCAAAAAGCTTTTGTAATAATATTTCAATGCAAAACGAAACTAACAAAAAGTATTCTAATATTCACAGCTTGGTAAAGCCCAGTGAGTCAATGCAAAGACATAAGTGTTGTCGCCTTGTCATATGGGCTTCACCTGTGACTAATAATGGATCAATTCGGTGTCAGGTGTGTATAAAAAGAACCCCAGTACACTAGACCTCTGCCAACATGCGCAAGATTCACCCTGAGACTAAAGTGTTGATTATCAAGAGGCTGAAGACCAAATGCACTGCTGGAACCCGCATGGAGCCGAGATTTACTCAGAAAACAGTGAAGTTTGGTGGAGGCAAAATCATGGTCTGGGGTTACATCCAGTATGGGGGTGTGCAAGGGATCTGCAGGGTAGAAGGCAACATCAATAGTGTAAAATACCAAGAAATCTTAGCTACCTCATATTCCCAACCATAAAAAAGCAGGATGGTGCTCCATTGCACACTTCCATCTCCACATCAAAGTTCCTTAAGGCGAAGAAGATCAAGATGCTCCAGGATTGGCCAGCCCAGTCACCTGACATCAACATCATTGAGCATATGTGGGGTAGGATGAAAGAGGAAGCATGGAAGACGAAAGCAAAGAATATTGATGAACTCTGGGAGGCATGCAAGACTGTTTTCTTGGCTATTCCTGATGATTTCATCAATAAATTGTATGAATCTTTGCCAAACCACATGGCTGCTGTCCTTCAAGCTCATGGAAGTCATACAAGATATTACATTTGGATCTCACAGCACCACTACTTAATTGGCCGACATATTTTTGCATTGGCTGTAAAGTAGATCATTTTCTGTATAGGCGACTACACTTTTGTCTCGCAACATTTTGACCTTTCTGTCTTGATTAAATAATAAATCTTTTTTCATTGCAACCATTTTTTACCAGTACATTTAATATTATTTGGGAGGGCTTTAGCTTTTCATATGAGCTATTTCCATCACCAATTGATCAATTAAAAATCAGGTTAATAGCAGGAGTAACTGCAAAATACACAGGCGACAAGACTTTTGACAGAAACTGTATACACTTGTATATAAAGCATGTGACAGGAAGTGACATATCCCCATAGCCCCTCCCATCTCTCCAATAATTCAACCCATCAAGTAAGCCACCCAAAAACCTGCACAACTAAATATAACTCCACATAATATAAGAAAACAACCACAGAGAGATATCAAATGAATAAATATAGATCGAAATCCTTCAATACGTTTGGATACAATGTATTTAATTTACTGTATGTACCCACCAAACCTCTCTCTGGCATAATTTTAATGCCCTATCCCCCCCCCCCCCCCTCACTGAGGCTCTGTCTCCAAAACCATAAATTTTAGGTCATTTTCAGTATGCCCCATTTCCAGGCCGGCCAGCGCCATGTATTGACGCCAGCCAGCAGAAGAATGCGGAGCACGTGGCTGCCGGAGCAGAGAAGAGGATCCAGAGCAGTAGAACAGGAGCAGGTAGGAGAAGGTAACTGTGGGGAGTCTCACAAGGGATAGTGCCAAGGAATGAGGATTTAGTTGCCTTTTAAATGCACAGAAGAATTCCCATGCAGTAATTGCCAAATACAGTATAGCTTATACTGTATGGGACTTCTGCTATCTATTTAAAGGGCAACTAAAGCCTCAAAACAATACAGAATTCTGCCCTTTAACGAACAGCAGAATTCCCATAAAGTAATCCCTTACAGTAATAGCCATACTGGATTTGGCTATTACTGTATGGAAATTCTCCTCGTGTCCTTTGACATGTTCTATTGGTGAACAATGCCCCAGATAGTTTATTGTATGGCCCGTTAATGTATTTATACACAGTAATCATATCCCCACGCAAGCGCCTTTTCTCCAGCGTACATAATTGTAACTTTTCCAGTCTCTCTTCATATTCAAGCTCCCCCAATCCCCTTATTAATTTAGTTGCCCTTCTCTGAACCCTTTCCATTTCAAAGATGTCCTTTTTGTACACAGGATTCCAAACTTGCACTGCATATTCCAAATGAGGCCTTACCAATGCTTTGTAGAGAGGGAGAATTACATTTTCCTCCCTTGACTCCATACCTCTCTTTATACAAGACAATACCATGCTGGCTCTGGCTGTTGCCGCCTGGCACTGCTTGCTACCTTTAAGTTTGTTATCCACCAAAACTCCAAGATCCCTTTCCAACAGGGATTCACTTAACACAGAGCCATTTATAGTATAAGCAGCACAAGGATTTTTAAGTCCAAAATGCATTGAATCTCATCTGCCACTTAGCAGCCCAATGTGATCTATCTAGATCCCCTTGCAACGATTGCACATCCACTAAAGTTTTTAATGGTCGACAAAGTTTTGTGTCGTCAGCAAACACAGAAACCTTGCTGACAATACCCACTTCCAAATCATTAATAAATAGATTAAATAGAAGCGGTCCCAGCACAGAACCCTGTGGCACCCCACTTAACACTTTAGTCCATAATGATGAAGCCCCATTAACAACTAATCTCTGCATCCTATTCATTAACCAATTTTCTATCCATGTACAAATGTGACTCCCCAGATCAACAGACCTTAGCTTATACATTAGTCGCCTATGGGGGACTGTATCAAAAGCCTTTGCAAAATCCAAGTAAGCCACAGTCTAAATTTCTACTTACTTCCTCATAAAAGCCAAGCAAGTTAGTTTGAAAAGATCTATTCCTCCTAAATCCATGCTGGTTACTATTTATAACGTCAGTCCTTGAAACATACTCTAGAACATGTTCCCTTATTAAACTTTCCAGGATCTTCCCCACCACTGAAGTTAAACTTAATGGCCTGTAATTACGCGGCTGTGAACGACTACCCTTTTTGAATATTGGAATAACATCAGCCTTTTTCCAATCCAGAGGCACATTACCGGACATGAGGGAATCAGCAAAAATAAGAAACAATGGCCTAGATAAAACTGAACTTAGCTCCTTAAGTACCCGAGGACGTATTTTATCCGGTCCAGGAGATTTATTAATATTAACCTTATTTAGTTCTTTCTGTACCATATCTTCGGTTAACCAAAGTGCACTTGAATCTTTTATACCATTATTGCTACTATACTCTATGATATCTGTACTTGGATCTTCTATAGTGTATACAGAGGGAAAAAAATTATTCAAGACATTTGCTTTATCGCCATCCTCCGTAACTAACTTATCCCCATTAATTAATGGTGCCACATTCTCAGTCCTCAACTTCTCACTATTAATATACTTAAAAAAATGTTTAGGCTTAGTGATGCTTTGTTCAGCTATCCTAACTTCATTATTAATTTTAGCTAGTTTGATTGCTTTCTTACACTCCTTGTTACAGTTTTTATAATCCCTAAAGGCCCTTTCCGTTCCCTCGGCCTTAAAGGTTTTAAATACCTTTTTCTTCCTTTCCATTTGCCTCTTTACATCAGAATTCAGCCACATGGGCGCGGATTTATTTTTTTTACATTTATTTCCCAAGGGTATAAATTTAGATGTGAACTGGCTTAAAATCCCCTTGAACACAGTCCACTTCTGTTCAGTACCTTTACCTGATAATACATTATCCCAGTTGACATTCTGAAGAGCTGCTTTTAACCTGGGAAAATTTGCCTTCCCAAAATTAAATGTCTTTGTTAACCCAGCACACTTTTCCTTTCGATAACAAAGTTCAAACACCACTATTTCATGTCATGTTCTTACTTACCTGGAACTGTATTAACTGGAAGTGAATCAGAAACACTGCTTGTTGCAGTGCCAGAGCCTCTCAAAATATTCCCTGCAATAATGGAAACATGTAATGAACATTCATTGTGTTAACACTGTTATCTTAAAAACAAAAATGGAATTGATGATAAAAAAGCAATGAATAATTAAAATTCATTTGACCTATCCATTTACAAATTCTAACAAATCAAAACTTCCACAATATATTTTAAAGTAAGTTTCTTTCCTCGAAGATTGTATTTTCAGGAAACCCTAAACACATATTAAAGGAAAACTAAAACATGTTTCCCTGACTTATCGCATACTGTATACACTGTTGATTAAAATGATACATCCCAAGTATTTCTAATGGTGGCCATAGAAGCATCGATATGATCGGTCGACACCAGGGATGGTGTCCAATTATCACTCCAGCTTTGGTGCCCGCTGACGAAATGAGCTGACTGAATCACCCCTCATTCGTTATCGTGATGGTCATTTCGCCTGCGATCATCCGATAATATTGATCTGTCTGCGGTCACCTTTAGTAATGACTAACCAAACATTTACTTGAGTTGAATCGGTTGAAGGGAGATTCAATAAAAGTTCTTATGGTTAAAAATGGTGCTAATTTTGCACCAACCATTCAGAGCTTTCAAATATTAAAAAAAAAGGTTGGGGCAAAATTAGCACTATTTTTAACCATAAGAACTTTTATTGAATCTCCCTGAATTACTTTTTTTTAAATATGTTCACACAAAAACCGCTCTAAAATCCCTGTTCTGGTCATGTGTCAGAGGGAGGGATAACTGTAACATGATTGTCTGTCACCTTCTAGGATGTAAGACAGCTGCCTGTGAAGTGTACTGCAACACACTTAGCCAGTGCTGTACATAACATTAAGCTATATTGCATATTATTAGCCAGCGGTTCTGGACACATGCATAAGCTAAGGGACATAAAGGAGTATTTTGCATATCTCTGCCACTTACTGTGGGGAACATGGGAGTAAGAAATTACTTCTTGTTTCTTAGGTTATATGGGCAATGCTATTCATATAGCATGAGACTGCAAGATGCCTTCCATTATAAGCTGGTGTTTCTCCATTTACGTAACCATTCTAATACCATATTTAAAGGCATCTCTGGCCATGCTTTTTTGAAAAAAGTATATGACACTCATAGCTGAATTCAATATGTTTAAGACAGCAGAGAATAATGTGCATTATTAGGGTTACTGGATACAGTTCTCTTTTGTTTCAATCCATTCCAATGGGGACGTAAAATGGAAAAGACACGGAGAAAACGAAAATAGTAAAGTAAATGTCAATAGTACATTAAATGTTGCGATTTTTTCTATAAGGATTTCAGGAAGTGCAACCTTGTCCTCCAGTCTCCAGACAGTGTTTCAGTTCTAAAATATGCTAATTCTGTTTAAAGCTTCACAGCCCAACCAGTATAATCAAGAACCATCTATAGAAAAATCAAAAATGCTATTAAAAATGTAAAAAATACAATAGGAACCGCTATTGGAACTAAACTTGCCAGTTTTGTTCATCTCTGATCAGGAGGTGTTTAAACCTTTTAATAAAGAAACAGAATATAGACATCCATTAAATAAATATGGAAGGACAAACCTGTGCTCAGTATTTTGGGTGCAGGTGTTGATGACTCCGATGTACCACTTGGTGCTATACAATAAAATAGAGTCAATGTTAGGGTACCATATACACTCGAGTATAAGCCGAGGTTTTCAGGCTTTAAAAAAAGCCTGAAAATTGAACCTCTACTTATATTCGAGTCACTCTCAAGCTTACCTCTCTGCATCTCCCGCTGACGTCACTTCTCTGCGCCTCTCACTTCCCGGCACCGAGTAGTGACATCAGGCAGGGAGATTTGGGGCAAGCAGCAGCCGGCAGTGAGGTAAAGACTGCCTAAGTAAGTGAACACTGAACTGGGGGGGGACAGTATACATTCAAAAAACAGAATTCTAGTGCACAAACAATTCTAATTGCATATTGGTACAGTATAGACAGTATACATTGACATCTCTGGTGACAGGAATGGCAAATGTCTTCATTTACTGCCTGTGTAATTTGTACTGTAGAAAATAAAACTAAATAATGCAGTTCATTCATTCAGGTACATTGAAAACAGACATGGGATCCATTATAAACATGCATCAATGATCTGATCAGTAACCCCCAATACCTTTCCACTATAGATGTTTGGAAACTACAACTTCGAGCAACTAAAGCATGCTGGGAGTTTTAGTTACTAAACATCTACAGTGGAAAGGTATTGGGGTTACTGTATGGGATTACTATCCATTTAAAGGGAAACTAATGCCCCAAAACAGTACAGAATCAGGAGGATGGTATATGTTGTCTTCTGATTCTGTATTGTTTTGAGGCTTTAGTTGCCCTTTGAATGGACAGCAGAATTCCCATACAGTAGTCACATACAGTAATAGCCATACTGGATTTGGCTATTACTGTATGGAAATTCTGCTGTCCATTTAAAGGGCAACTAAAGCCTCAAAACAATACAGAATCAGAAGGCAGTAGTGGTCATAATTTCTACCCTCGGCTTGTACTCGAGTCAATCGGGGTTTCCTGATTTTTGAGTCAAAAATAGGTATCTAGGCTTATACTTGAGTATATATAGTAATTAAACATGTATGTAATAACACATTAAAATGCAATCACTTCTGTTAAACAGGCCTTGCTGCAATTTGGGACCCACCCTATCCACATGCACAACCACACAACCAATAAGCTTGGCTTTTCCTCTGGTGCAATGTGGTCAGAAATTCCATGTTTCCCACAAAATGAAATCACCAACACAGCATGATAACATTGCACAACTGCAAGAAAGGGTGTCTTTTTGTTAAAATCATTGTTACCATTCTACCACAATGTGAATGATAATACACTGCAAAATGAATTGTACTCACTACTTGTGTCCATGGCAAGAAATGGAATAGTGGATGGAGGGTTCCCTACATCAAGTCTCAAACCGATCCCTGTAAAAAGAAAAATTGTGTTAAAAAGGAAAATGTCATTTAATTTCAGATGGAATAATTGGAAACCCTAGCAGTGAGGATTCCTTTGTCAGTGTAAACCCCTGCAATAACCCATAATAACATATATAATACATAAGGCTATGGACCTTGAATGAGGAGGTGCAGTGGAACATATTCTTAGAAAAACCTTTTGGCTACGTAGCTAAGAGGTTTTTATAAGAATATATCTCACTGCACCTCCATATTCACTTTACATGCAGTGTGCCATATATTATTCAGAAATGTAAATGGTAATAAACAAAGGGCACAGATCTTTGCTTTATCTTTTAACATCCAAGCAGCCGCAGGGTTAATCTTTTTCCTTCTGAAGCAGATGCCTTTCCTGTGAGTTATAGATACACCATCTGGGGTCTCTGGGTCTGCAGCATGAACACTATCAGCTCAGGGATCGTCCATTTTCAGAAGGAAAAAGATTAACCCGAAGCTGCTTGGATGTTAAAAGATAAAGGTCTGGATTTCCGACCCGTCCGATCGTGTTTCAGCCGTCAATCGTTCGGATCCGCCATACAATTATTCGGCCCGACCGACCGAAACACTGAAATGTCGTTTGGTGGCCTGAATTATTGTTTGGTGTGAACCCAGCTTTATAGAACACATAAGGCTAGTCCCTTCCATTGGGAAGGTGCAGTGGCGAGAATCTATATTCACTCAGCTGCATCACTAAGTAACTTCCGGTCTCCTACTGCCCCTCCCCCATCTCTCTCCCTCCCTGTATATGTCATGTAGATATGAAGCCTGTTTTTCTGAATATAAACTGCCATTTCTGCTTGAGAGTAAATGAAGGGACTGACCATCGTCTCTCACCCTGTCCCACTCAGGTTCCAGTTCGTTTTCATTGAATGAATTAGGGTGCAGTCCGTGCAGATAAGGAGGAGCGAGCAGCCCAGTCGATTATGACTCACAGAAATGCGCTCGCTCCTCCTTATCTGCACCCTAATTCATTCAGTGGAACCAGAACCTGACGGGGACAGTATTGAACAGATGTGGGTGTGATTTTTCTTATCTTGTCTATGGTATATTGCACAATAAATAATTTTTTTTTAAAAAATGTGTCAATTCGTCCATCTTCCACTGGGCACTAGAGATACGCCACAATGGATGACTTGTGTATTTTGAATAGGAGTGTCCAACCTGTGGACCTCGAGATGTTTTGCATAATACAACTCCCAGCATTCTCTGGTTGCTTTTGACCGCAGAGAGTGAAAGGAGTGAAGAAACTCAGGAGAGAGGGTACCAGAGTGTGGGAATGTGCGCAGGGTAGATAATGATAATGTCTTTATCTGCTCATTACCTAGTTTAGAAACCACCGAACCAGAATCCCCCAGAATTGCACCAAGAATGTTCAGGCCTGTTTTATGGGAAGAGAAAATGAACAATTCATTTACTAGTCATATTAGACAGGTAGGCAGGCAAGTAGACAGAAAGAAACATTTATAGAGACAGAAAGACAGACTGACAGATTAATTGGTAGAGAGACAGGAAGATTGTCTAATAGATCTATATATAAACCCATGGAGCTTATTCAATAATAAGGTGCAAAAGTTTGCCTGTGCTATTAAACAGCCACCAACAAAAAAAATTCAAATAACATGAGATAACAATCTGATCATATAATTATTTGGACAACATTAATGGCCAAATCCATATCTCCTACTTTTGAGTGCAGAGCTGTGAAAAAGGCTCCCGTGCAGTTGATGGCAGCTCTCTCACTTGTCCCCTAGTCCTCACCCACCTCTCTAATATGTGTGTGCATGACATTTCTTAAGGGGTTCGCAGAGTCAAAAAGTGTAGGCAGTGGGAAGAGCAGGAGAGCTGTCAGCTCTTTAAATGTAGAAGAGAACAGGAGGTAGGACCATAGTCTCATACCTCCCTGGAAAATATAGTTTTAGGAAGGGGGAATAGGTTTGGAAGCTACAGTTGCCCTTAATATGTTTATACTTATCAGTGTAATATAGTGTAATATGTAATTTAATAACATTTAAATGTAGTCAATTTAATCTAGACATTCAGGGAGATTCAATAAAAGGTCTTACCATTTAAAATGGTGCTAAATTTGCCCCAACCAATCAGGTTTTATTTAACATTTGAAAGCTAACATCGTATTGGTTGGGGCAAAATTAGCACCATTTTAAATGATAAGAACTTTTATTGAAAAACCCTGTATATTTTTAATATATTAAAATTCTATTACAATTTACATTTAAAAAGTAAGACTTTCTGGCCTTTAGATATAAAATAAGTTGTCTCGTACAACTGTGTACACTGTATATTTGACCCTTGCAATGAGATCTTACTTGGAGTTGTTGAAATTGCACTGTTCTCTTCACTCTGAGTTGTTGAAATCAAACTGTCCTCTTCCTTTGCTGTAAAAAAAAACCAAGAGAAAAATTTGAAAACCATTTTCTAAATAGTACTGTAGTTTACTAAAGCAACACCAGAGGGAGATGTTTCACCCTGTAAAAAATAAATTAAAGGGTATGTCCACCCTTAAAAACAATTTTTGATATATGATTCCCCTGTCCCCCCAGCCCCAACTGCTCTATTTATATTCTTAGAAAGTTCCCCAAACTTTACTTCCTTTTTAAAGGTAAAAGTAGGTGCCCCGTTTATACTTGTGTCGGTTTATACTTGAGTATATATGGTACTCCTATTCCATAATTAGTTACAAATGGTACCCGGGCTTCCTTCGTCCATTTCCAACATCTGCTCAAACTTTACTTTATCACTTTTTATTAGGGCATCCCCTAATACAGGGATAGGCAAATAGTAGATCTCCAGATGTTTGAAAACTACAACTCCCAGCATTCCTCTAAGGACTATGTAGTTAGGGAATGTTGGGAGTTGTAGTTTTCAAGCATCTGAACATCTACTGGTTGCCTATCCCTGCCCTAACACATGCTCAGGGTAGCCTCGATCTCAGTTTTTTTGTACATTTCCCCAGTTTGTGTTTCCCTCCCCTGCGTGTTTGTTACTATTCTATCCACCGAAGTTAAATGACTTATCGGTATTCAAGTTCATCATATATTACAATATATTTAATGGTGTATTTGGTCAGCATTTTATGGTCCATCTGCATTTTTGGTCAGCATTTAATGGTCCACCAGCATTGATCTGTCAAGCTTGGACTCCAAAGCCATAATACTAGTAAGTAGAGTCTCCAACTCCTAATGATGGACGTAATTGAGATGGCCGAAATGCATTGATTCTGCTATATGCAATAAACTTGAGATTTTTGTTGTGAACGGCTCCAGCGCACTCGCAGGTCTTTCTTTTAATTCCAATATTTAATACAAGTGTACGACAAACACAAACATCGACGCGTTTCTGATCCTTCAACAACCTATTACTTTTTACAAGGTTATCAATCGGGAAGTGTTGTAGGTGGTGTGTGCGGATAGTCTCTGGGGGGAGCGAGATGTGGTGGGTATGGGGTGTGGGTGGTGGTGAGTGGAGTGCGTTGCCGTCGCGCGTGAGGTCATCGGTTCTGGATGTCATGTGTGTGTATGTATGTACTAAGCAAAGCACACCAATCCAGTCAAGTTCAGTGTCACTCCAACACAAATAGATACAAGGAAAAAGGGCCGCACTCACGGCGACATTGCACTAAAACTTAAAATTTATTAAAAATAAATCCTTATCGCATTTCGAGCGCATTCAGGCTGTGTTGCGGGCTACACCGCTTGGTACTATTTTTATCATTTTCAAAAAATGTTAAGTTTTAGTGCAACGTCCGATGTGAGCCTGCCTCCCCTTTTCCTTTGTGTGTGTGGATAGATAGATACAACTAACATACATAACATACATACAACACTGTGCACTCCTCACTAATAAAAAATCAACCCACCAAAAAAAAAAAAAAGAACAAACAAAACCCCCCCACAAACCCCCCAAAAAACCAACCTCACAACCAATCTCAAACCAACAAATGCGGTCGCTACGAAGTAGTGTTAGCATGTGTGTATATAGTATATATATATATTATATATGCCCAGTAGTATCCTTGCACACCATCAATCTTCAATACCCCGGTGCATCCGACAAGGAACACAAATCATACCGAGCACTCGCTGAGAACACGCCGCGGATTTAGAACTTCAAAAAAGAATGTTATTCATCCGTGGCAAACCACATCAACGCGCTTTCGGCCTATCTTAAGTGGAGGGGGGGGTGTCCGTCG
The DNA here is from genome assembly GCA_019447015.1 of Hymenochirus boettgeri. Lineage (NCBI taxonomy): Eukaryota > Metazoa > Chordata > Amphibia > Anura > Pipidae > Hymenochirus > Hymenochirus boettgeri. The sequence continues at coordinate 177,372,599 of CM033473.1, forward strand.
TCAGACGGGGGACGGCCCGCCACAGATGGCCGAAAGCCCAGGATTGTGGTTTGCCACCGAATCGTGAATAAATTCTTTTTTGGAATGTCTCTAAAATCCCGCGTGCTAAAGCTCCGGTCTTGGCTGTATGGTGGTATGTATGTATAAGCACAGCACACCAATCCAGAAAGTTGTGTCACCTCAACCACAATAGATCAAAAGGAAAAGGGGCAACTCACGGGACTTGCACTAAACTTAAAATTTATTTAAAAGATAATCTTATCGACGCATTTCAGCGCATTCAGCTGTTTGGGGGCTGAAACGCGTGGATACTATTTTATCTTTCAAATAAATGTTAAGTTTTAGTGCAAGTCCTGTGAGTGCCTCCCTTTTCCTTTGTGTGTGTGGATAGATAGATACATACATACATACATACATACATACATACACTTTGCACTCCTCACTGATAAAAAATCAAGGGTGCTACCGAAAGTAGTGTGTGTGTGTGTATTATTATATATATATATTATAATGCAGTATGTATCCTCTGCACACCATCAATCTTCAATCACCCCGTGGCATCCGAAAGGGAACCAAATCAATACGAAGACTCGAGGCACACCCGCGGATTTAGAACAATTCAAAAAGAATTTATTCATCTCGTGGCAAACCACATCAAAGCTTTCGGCCATCTTTGTGGGCGGCCGTCGTCAGGACGACGGCGCCGCACAAGATGGCCGCACGCGTTGATGTGGTTTGCCGCGAGTGATAAATTTTTCTTTTTGGAATGTTCTAAATCCCTCGTGTGCTCGCGAGTCTACACCTCCCCCCCTCACGCTTCCATGCAGACGCAGAAGGGAAAAGTCACACACACTCGAAATCTAGGGTTTATTATATAGGATATATAAAATCAAAAAAATCGGTAACGACACTTGCACTCAATCCATACAATCTTTATGGGTGCTTTCAAGGAAGCAGATGCCTACCTCTTATATTACCGTGACTGTTTCCTTTATCTGCCTCATTATCATTACTTATACTCTTATGCCACTGAGTCCTGGGACAGCTGGTCCCCACCTCAGCGATTACCCAGACCCCTGCCACCTTCACCACTGAGGCCAGTTTTGAGACTCTCGCTCTAAATAACAGGCTTGTGGTGTTTCGTTGCCATATTTCACCCACCAGAAAATACACCACTAATACTAAAATGTTTAGCGGTGGATTGATTTTTTTTTTTGCGAAGAATGTGGACATATCTACGCAATTATTTTTTGCTTTGAAGTATTTGTTATTAAAAACTATGATGCTACTAAGTTTTTAGCCAATAGGGGCTTTAGTTAGCAAAATAAAAAAAAATGTTCGAGACTGTAGGGTGCAGACCCATAATTATATTATTGCTAGCATTATTTTGGCATGCACTCATGCAAATGGAGACAAAAGAAAACAAAGTGAACCTGCACACTCACGACTCCAGTCGTTTGGGACTATCATGCTGGGTTCCACAGTATGCTGGCAGGCATGTTATAAAAAACTGTGCACACCAGACTTAATGCAACTGGTGTTTATTAATCCATTAAGTGCACATGCACCTTCATCAGACACATACAAAATTAAAAACAAGGGTGGACCCTTAAATAGACGAGATGGCACCATAGTGCCACCTAGTGACTACTAGCAAAAAGAACAAGCAGAAAAACTCACAATAATTGTTACATAATAAATACAAGTTGAAGCACAGTATTCATTTCACATTACCACATTGTGTTAGATCATAACATCCCCAGTACCCCAAATTGATATTTGGTAACTTTTTTTTTTTTACATTCCATGGGGTTTTGGCATGATTTCTACCTTCGAAAGTTGATTTTTGTTCATTGATTTCAGAAAATCTCTGAAAAGTGCAAACTTCTAGGAAGAACTGCCGCTGACGGTATGAATGAACAAACTACAGTGTTTCGTAGCTCAAGGTGTGTAGATTCGAGGAATATATAGTTTGTGGGGGGTTTTTATGGTAAAAACTAGGCATGACGGTTCAAATTCGAAGTGGGGCTGATATGCATTTTGATAAATTTAGCCCCACTTATAATCAACCTGAGGGTATCTATATATATAAAATCCCTAATTATGTGATACCGTGTGTGACACTGCAGTTCCTATGGACTCCCCACTAGAGGGAGATGGTAGGATGGTCTCTGCTGTTCCGATTGTCTCACCACTAGAATGTATTTATTTATTTAATAATGTATTTATTTATTTTTTTAACAAATTAGACATTTAGTACAAAAAAAGATAGAATTCCCAAAAATTTTACCCCAAAATCAAGAGAAGAGAAATCTTCAGAAGAGTTACAAAATTGTGTCATCTTGTTAAAGTGCATGTCCGCCCTAAAATTAATTTTTTTATACAAGATTCCCCCTGCCAGCTCAGCCTCAACCACTATATTTATATGTTTAGAAAGCTCCCCAAACTCTACTTACCTCCCCTCTTTCCTCCGCCACGCTCCCGGCCCTCTGCTTGCCAGAAAATGCAAGCAGAGGGGCGGGACCGGCAGTCGCATCTGTGATTGGCTGAGCGGCTGCCAATCACGGACGCGGCTGCCGGCAGCTCATTTCGGCGGAGGAAAGAGAGGAAGTAAGTAAATATATATGCTGTTGAAGGTTCTTCATTCATAGAGGTCATGGTATATCCGTTGGTATAGTCAGATTAGAGTAACTGGACTTGAAATGTAGTTTTGAAGCGTTCGCCTAAGTCATCCGACTGGCTTTCTCAATTCAGAATGAATTGTACAAGAATCTGTGGCAATTATGTACACCTGGAAAGATCCCCAAATAGCATAGTCAACAGCCTGGTGTTAAGGGTGTGATTAGATAGGGCTAAGAGGTGTTATAGGAACCCCGAGATAAGGTGTTAAAACAGCATGTACATGGCAGCAGTTGGTGTCGAACCCTCCTCCCGCTCTATCATCCCAGAAAAGCCCAATAGGAGAACAAACTACCTTGGATACACAAGGAGGGAATGCACTTCATCAAACAGGAGGAATGGGTAAACTTGTCTACAAGACCTGACCAGCCAGTAATGACAGTCCTTGGTAATGGGCTTGAATTTTGCCATCACCCCTAAAGCACAGCTCTGTGGTGGATATATAGCTAGCCACAGAACCTCTATCCCACGTAATGAATGTTATCAAGAGTGTGGGCAGACCATGCTTCGCGCTTAAGGTATCTTCGGCTAGCCTGCTTAAAACGTGCCTATATCTATCACCTGTACTACAGGAAAGTAAGAGCCTTAACATCCCTCAGAAAATTCTCAGTATCAGCATTCTACCGCTCTTAATAAAGGAATATGCACAGTGGTAACTCAACCTCAACTACCCCATGATAGAGGGTGACCATTGCTCATTGCCGATAACAACGAATATGAGGCTTTTAACAGTGAGTCCCACCAGCCGTTATCAAGAAAAGAGTCAGACTACATTACAACAGCTTCAAAAGGATAAAGCGCATGACCGACGCAATGTACATCGCTGCTCTCGCCTGGTGAGGCATCATCCTGGCAATATGGACTCCCGTAAGATACATAAGGAAGGGGCTCCCACTAAGACCTATAGTCAGCAGCATCAACTCGGTAACATACAAGGTGGCAAAATGATCTTAGCTAACATCTTAGGACTTTGGTGGGAAGTTCAAGCATCACATCCAGAAACTCTCAGGATTTCACCAAAAAGATTGAGATATAGATAGAGTACTCGTGTAGAAGAAACTCATCGGTGGTCCTATGATGTGACATCTCTCTTCACTTTATACCACCAAGGAGGCTGTTGGAAGGAGAAATAACGGCGGGCAATGACAGGCACTCTTACCACAGAACTGATCTCAAACGCCACGACATAGGGTTGTCTCTTGTTGGCTTGTGCTGAATACCACCTATTTCAAATACAGGGAATAGTTACTGATAAGCATAAAACTGGATGTGCTATTGGATCCCTTTCCACCCATTGTTGCCAACTTTACAATGAGGATGGGTAGAAAACCATCAGGCGCTTATACCTATTAGGGCATAGCACCCAGGCCACTGGTTCAGATATGTTGACGACCTGGGTTTATAAAATCACCAGAAGGAAGTAGCAAAGCTCTTTCACAGAAACACTTCATGCGGTGGAACAAACATAGAATTCAGCAGGAGCGGTAGCATAACCAAATGGGTCTTTGGACTGGGCTTGGTAGAAGTTACAGGAAAATGTAAACTGACAGTAAGAGGTTCAGAAAACCAAACACACCAGACAGTATTTGATGTTGACTCCACACACTCCTTTAGATTGGCAGAAGAGGTGGGGTTCATCAGTTACACCCCTGGCAATCCAGGCCGGAGAACATCCCGCACTAGCACAGAGGCGAAAAGGCTAAAGAAATGAACAAATGTTCAGAGGACCCTTTAAAACTTGTGGTATCCAGACGGGGCTTTAAGTAAAGAAGTAGAAGGAAAAGAAAAAGCACACGAATACCAACAGTGACAGGGGAAAAGCAAAGACAGGAGGAAGACCATGGTAAACATCCATATGTAGGGCGAGGGATCTCCGAGGCGAAAATTAAGAGAGGAATTATTCAAAAAAGCATCGTTACCTCGGTCTGCTTTAAACCGAATTCAACACAGTCTGATGCAGCAATTGGTAGGCACCGAAAGACCAATACCAAAACACAAGAAAAAGCGACATCATATTTTCGTGCAGCTGCAGTGAAGAATGCTCTGAATTTGATGTGGGAGACCAAACAGCAACTCATCAACGTATGGCCCAGCACAGAAAAGAGCCAATTTCCCGGTGGTTCAGGACCTCAGCCGTTGTTGATCGCCATCTTAAGGATTAATAAAGGAACCCATACCTTTGAAGATTTAATGTTAAACATACTGCGAAGGAACGATGCGCATGGTTCAAGAGAGGTGTTAAGGAGGCCATTTATGTGAAAATAAGGAACAAAGCCTAATAGAGGGGGGGGGGTTCGACACCAATATGTCTGCCATGGACAATGATGTTAACACATACTCTGGGGCGTTCTATAAACACCTATTCGCCACTATCTAATCACACCTTAACCACTGGCTGTGATATGCTAATGGATTTCCAGGGTCATAATGCCAAGATTCTTGTTACCAAGTCATTCTGGAATTGAGGGAAAGCCAGTCGATGATGACAGCGAAACGTCTTCAAGAACTACATTCAAGTCCAGTTGATTCTAATGAAGACAACGGATAGAAGGTAAGTAAAGTTTGGGGAGCTTCTAAAACATAGAAATATCAGCGGTTGGGGCTGGGGGACAGGGCATATAGACTATAAGGGATTTACGGCTAGGGGGAGGGCTCCTGAGAGGAGGGAGAGGGAGGGGGAGAGAAGGGCTGCAGTCGCATGCCAAAATTCTCCAGGGAGGCCAGGTAGGAGGCAGAGTCCTATATGGACTCTGCTTATCTCCTGTGGGCAGTTTTTGGGACTGGGGGGGGGACGAAGGATAACAATATGGGCATGGATGTGAAGGTAAGGATTACACTACACTACATGATGGGGCCAGAGTGGGGGATTATAGTTTTGGGGGTGGGACAGCCTTTAAGGGTCGGTCCACCGTTATTTACCTTTATGTTCCAGTTTAACTGACGGACAGGAGGTAAATGCGATATGTATTACCTAAGGTACTTCAGTTAAAACTTACAGGAGACAGAATGAAAATTACCGCGTTAAAGATCAGCGCTTGCTGACAGCCTCGACTACATGACATTCCTGACGGATTCCCACAGTCCTTTGCATGTTGTGCCGCTGTGGAAAACAGTGATAGGAGTGTGGAAGCGGCTGGAGAATGTCAGTGAGGCCGGCGCTGGAGCGGATCGTGGGTACGGTTCCTTATGGTCTACTGTAAGTTTTACTGAAGGACAGGAAGTGAGACATCTGGATATTAAAGTAATACATTTACAGGACAGGAGGTTAGACATGTATCGCATGTACCTCTGTCCTTCGTAAACTGGAAAATAAAAGTTAAAATAACGGTGGAATAACTTTAAATAACACTTGTACTGAAAAAAAAACAATGTATACTAATACCATTGATTGGGGTGGTTCTACTGTGACGTTTGTCTGGACCGATTTAGCGGCAAAATCCTAAAACTTCTTCTGGCACAGAAACAAACACAAAAAAAATGTTATTCTTTAGCATTAAAAATCTTAGCTACCGCCACACGGTTTCAAGACTCAAACACAGTAACCACGCCTTATCTACCTGATCCATGGTTAACCCCTCACACACAGTAACACGCCCGTATCAAACTGTAACTGTTAACCCCCTCAAACACAGCAACACTCGAATCTACCTGTACACGGGTATAAATCCTCACACACAGTAACACCCGTATCTACCTGAACGGTTATAAACCCCTCACACAGTAACACGCCCTATCACATGTGCACGTATAACACCTCACCTACACACACAGCAAAACGCAGAATCCTACCTGACTGGTATCATCCTCACACACAGTAACACGCCGATCTACTGTGCAGGTCTAACCCTCACACACAGTAACACGACGAATCTGACCTGTACACGGTTATTAATCCCTCACACACAGTAAACAAGCCGTATTCTACCTGACACGGTTATAACCCTCACCACACCGTAACACGCTGTATCCTACCTGTTCACGGTTATAATCCCTCACACCACAGTAGATGCCGTAATCTAAACTCAGTTGTTCCCATAGGGTTAGCCGGGCAGCACACCGGATCCTTTTTCATGCCACATGGCTGGAAAAAAAAAATTTCTTAAGAGAACACGGTGATTTAAAAAAAAAACTTCGTGTAGGTTTAATAGGTTGTACAATAGGTCAGTAAAAACTCCTGTCAAAACTGCCCAGTCCCAGACCTTTATTTTTTTTACCATTGTAAGTATTTTAGCACGTTAACTAGCTGTTCTCCAAATCCCCAAGGCCACAAAAGGTTGCCAATGATTTGTGCTGCCATTTTAAGGGGTTAACTTCAGATGTGTAGAACTACAATTCCCTGCATAGGTTGTTCAAACTTATATGAGCATGTGCAGTGACCATTTTTCCACACCACCAATTTCCTTGTTCCCACCCACCGGCTACTTTTTCATGACACCCGGCTTGAAAAAAATTCTGGGAGAGAACTGTAACTGTATCACAGGTACAACCTCACCACACCAGTAGTAGCACGCCGAATCTACTGTAACGGTTATAACCCCTCACATACAGTAAACACGCCGTATCTCACCTCGTACCCGGTATATCCCTCACAACCGTACCACGCCGTTTTACCTGTGCAACGGTATAAACCTCACAACAGCAACAAGCCAAATCTACATGTACACGCTATAATCCCTCACACACAAGTAACAACCGGAATTGTACCTGTAAACGGTATAATCCCTCACAACAGTAACACGCCGATCTACCTTACACGGTATAACCCCTCACACACCGTAACACGCCGTTCTACCTGTCATGTATAATCCCTCACACACCAGTAGCATGCGCTTATTAAATGTACACAGTATAATCCCTCACACACAGTAGCACGACCGACCGAATCTCCTGTTACAATCCTATTGTTTAACGTTTACCCTCACTTATATGAAATAAAAAATAATATGTACATCATGCTGACCCAATGACTTGACCCAGCTCCAGTGACTAAACACTAGCCGGTTTTAAAACTGACCTGCACCCCAGTGTAAGCTGAAAGAAGAAGAGCACCAATGCTCTGGTACCGGGTTACAGTATGTCATCGGCCTTGTCCGGTAGACGCTCAGGCAGGGACGGTACCTCAGGGCTTCCAGCAGGACAAGGCAGCAGTATGTGGGGGTGCCGTGCCCAGCATGGGGGCTGAGGTAGAAAGAGCGCGGGGAGTAAGTGGTGAGACGGAACGGAAAGGCAAGACATTGGTGGCCTCCTTCCAGGCAATAACACCGGGACAACCGGAACAGTGGAAAGTAGGAGGCGGAGCAGACGAGATTGGGGCACCCGTAGAGCTGTGACAGGAGGCGGGGCGGAACCTGTTCTGGGCCCGAGACAAACCTAGATCGTTCCCATTGGCGAAGGAAGATGAAAAGGGGGATACGATTTGTGGTGTAATAGTCCCAATTATAACCATCGCGTGTACCATCGGGCACAGAGATTAAAACGGGACCGGGAGCTACCTTTAGGCGTAGATGGAGCCATCTTTGTTAGGGGCAGATTTTTGACTGCAAATGGAATTCTAGAACACAGTGTTTTTGGGTGTAACATGCGTCGTGTTTGTGTAGGGGAATCAAATATAAGAATAATATTACCAACACAAAGCCCCCCCCCCCACAGATAGAGGGACCCGCATGTCCTATACTGACCTGTAACCTATTAACGCCACTTCCTGATTGCCAGAGAACTTTCAGGATTTTACACCCTGTGTCTCAGGATCCCACCTCCCCCATGTTACTCACCAGATCCTGACTCCCTGCAACATACTAATATCCCTGACATCTGTGCCAGACACCCATGGGATGGTTCCCCAGAGATAGGCCTCGGATCAGCTCTACTCATAGCAACAAGAGACTACTACATAGTGTACCACAGAGAGTACTACACAGTGTACCACAGAGTACTAGATAGTGTACCAAAGAGAACTACATAGTGTACCACAGAGAGTACAACACAGTGTACCACAGAGAGCAGTAGATAGTGTACCAAAGGGAACTACATAGTGTACAAGAGCGTAAAACACAGTGTACACAGAGAGTACACAAACAAGGTGTACCCAGAGAGTAATAGATAGTGACCAAAAGATAATACATAGTGTACCACAGAGAGCACTAAACAGTGTACCAAGGAGAGAGTACTAACCAGTGTACACAGAGAGTATTACCAGGTACCACAGAGTGTCAGTAGTGTACCAAAGAGCACTATATAGTGTACCACGAGCGTACAACACAGGTACCACACTAGAATACTACACATTACTACAGAAGAGTACTACATAGTGTACCCCATAAAGTTACTAGATAGTGTACAACCAGGATACTACAGTGTACCCCAGAGAGTACTACCAACCGTGTTTACCACGTTTGAAGACTACTACAAAGTGTAACCATGAGAGTAATGACACAGTGTACCACAGAGAGTACTACCACTGTGTACAAACAGGTGAGTATACATAGTGCTGCACAGGTACTACAGTTTCCCCAGAGACTAATACACAGTGTAAACACAGAGGAGTACTAGTAGGGTACCACAGAGTACTAATAGTGTAACACGGAGAGGAGTACTACACAAGGGTACCACAGAGGGACATACCACTGTGCCACAGACAGGAGGATACTGGTAGTGTACCACAGATAGCATACATAGTGTACCACCCGCGTACTTCCCAGTGTACCACAGAGGTATTACACAGTGTACCACAGAGGATACAAGTGTACCACAGAATACTACATGTGTACACCAGAGTAATACATCTGGTAACACAGAGAGTTACTTACCTAGTGTACCACAGAGAGGAGTAATTACATAATGTACCCAGAGACTACTACAGTGTACCATAGACCATTAATAGTGTACCACAGAGAGTACTTAACAGCGTACATAGAGAGTATACCAGTGTACACAGAGACTTACTGAAAGTGTACCACGAGGACTAATCACAGTGTACTCACCAGGAGAGTACTAGATCGTGTGTACCCACAGAGAGTACTACACCGTTTACCATCAAGAGTACTACATAGGGTAACACAGAGAGACTACATACGGTAATACAGAGAGTACTACACAGTTGTACACAGAGAGAGTAGTAGATAGTGTACACAGAGAGTTATACAGGGTACCACAGAGAGTACGACATAGTGGTACCCCACATTCGAGTACTGATACAGTGTACCACAGAGCACTACTACACAGTGTTACATGGGGATACACACGGGTCACCACCGAGCGTACTAGATATGTACCACAGAGAGCACTAACAGTGTACCACAGAGGTACTAGATAGTGTTACCCGAGAGCATACACAGTGTACACAGGGCGTACTACACAGTGTACATAGAGAGTTACTAGATAGTGTACACAGCGACGACAACAAACGTGTACACCCAGAGAGTTATTACAGTGTACCACGAGTATAGATACTTGTCCCCAGAGCGTCGTACTATGCCGTGTACCACAGAGACTCCACAGTGTACCACAGAGCCTCCACACGTGTCCCCGGGAGACCTACTACACCAGTGTACCACAGAGAGTACTAGATAGTTTGTGCCAACAGAGAGCCAACTACCAAAGTGTACTACAGAGAGACTACCACAGTGTACCACAGAGCGATACACAGTTATACAACAGAGCGTCTAGATAGTTGTACCACAGAGAGCACTTTACACAGTGTACCACAAAGAGTACTTACACCAGTGTACCATCGAGACGTACTAGATAGTGTAACAGAGACTACAAAAACGTGTACCCACAGGAGTTATACCGTGTACCACAGAGTACGAGATTTGTACCAACAGAGGAGTTACTATGCAGTGTTACAAGAGTATACCACAGGTACCACAGATTACTTACACAGTGTACCACAGGGAGTTACTACACAGTTACCACAGAGACTACTACACAGTGTATCACGAGAGACTACTACAACAGTGTACCACGGAGTACTAGACGTGGCCACAGAGAGCACTACACAGTGATAACACAGAGAGTAATTACAAGTGTTACCACGATTAGACACTACATTAGTGTATCACAGAGCTACTACATCGTGTACCACAGAGAGGCTATAGTTGTACCACAAGAGTACTAGATAGTGTACTACAAAGAGTACTGCAGTGTACCACAGGGAGAGTACTTTACATAGTGATACCGCGAGAGGGCTCATAGTGTATACACAGTAACACAGAGAGTACTACATGGTGTACCACAGAGAAGTAATACAAGATGTACCCAGAGAGTACTGCCAGTGTACACAGCGCGTACTAGTTAGTGTACGACAGATAGTTACACCATGTGTCCCACAGGAGAGTAATACACAGTGCCACAGAGAGTACTACCACAGTGGCCACAGAGAGTACTAGGCATGTGTACCCACAGAAGAGTACTACCCGGTTTGTACCCACGGAGAATAATAGCGAGAATACTAGATAGTGTACCACAGAGACCTATACACAGGTACCACAGAGATTACTACATTGGTACCACAGAAAGTATAGAGAGCTGTACCACAGTGAGATACAGAAAGTACTGGGTAAGTGTACCACGTTTTAATACTAAGTAGATGACCACTGAGAGTACTAGACAGTGTAACCACAGAGAGTATACTAGGACATGAACAAAGAAAGCACATAGTAGTGTTACCACAGAGAGTACAAGATAGTTGTCCCATGGAGAGTATACTAAGATGTAATGCATGTGTACACAGAGAGTGTATACAGAGAGTATTAGATAGTGTACCAAGGAGAATGTCTTAGAGCTATATAGGTTCCCAAAGGAGAATGCTAATGTGTACTAGAGTGTGCCAAAGAGAGATATATTGTACACAACAAAGTACCAAGCTGCTGCAAATAACATAGCATTTCTTTCTACTGCTTACGCCTTTGGGACAAACAGTCCTTAATCATAGGAACATATGATTTGCAGAAGCTTAAGTGTTGGGTCTCCTCTGTACTGGTCTGTGCAATTCCCACTACATTCGATTGATTCCAGGATTGGCCGCTTGTGACGGGTTGAGGCGTTTTGGCACCTGGGCCACTGAGGCTGATGGGTAGAGGACTTATAACTAGACTATAAGCATTTAAATTTGCTATTGTTTTGACGTGTACACAGTGGGGAACGCTGACGGACTCGGGGTTGACACCCCAGTCCCCAGTCACAACTCCATTACTTATAAAGTAAGGAATAAACTAAGCTATCACATAAAAGTAGAAGCCACACCAAAAAATCCGCTGTGTTAATTGTGTGTGTATTACAGAGGTACAATATAGTGTATACATTGTATACTTAGAGACGTACCACAAGAGTGTTATTGTGTGTTAAAGACAGGAGACTTATAGTGTACTAGAGCAGTATACTACAAAAAAGTACTAAGAATTGATTAAAGGGTAACCGCTGGTGTACTAACGTGTATAAACAGAGAGTACAAGCGGGTGTCTACAGAGGAGTACTCGAGGTGTACCACAGAGAGAGTACTAGAGGTGTACTCACAGAGAGTACTAGAGACTGTACCACAGGGTACTAGAGAGTGTACCACCAGAGGTACTAGAGAGTGTACCACAAAGCAGTATTCCTAGAGCGTGACCACAGAGGTACTAGAGGTGTACCACAGAGCGTACTAGAGAGTATACCACAGAGAAGTACTAGATTTTAGTGTACTAGAGCATATACTACAGAGGAGTACTGATTATATTACACTCTCGACACTAGCTAGTACTCTTTAGTACACAAATAGGAACTCTCTGTAGTATACACTTTAGTTAGTTTCTGTAGTACACCCATCCATACTTTGTAGTACACACAATAGTGCTCTATTAGGAGTTTACAGATCTCGTAGATTGAGTACCATTGTGTGTTACTACAGAGTTGCTTAATAGTGTACTACAGAGATATAGATCGTGTACTTACAGAGAGTGTACTACAGAGAGACTAAGTAGTGTACCACAGAGAGTGTCTACCAGAGGAACTAGATTTATACCACAGAGTGTCCGGAAAGGTTGGGAAAAGTTTTCCACAGAGAGTTACTAGATAGTGACCAAAGGAGAGTATCTGAGGTGCCCAAGAGTACTAGAAAGTACACCCACAGAGGAGTAGACATAGTGTACCACAGAGAGTGTTATACAGAGCTACTAGATAGATGTACTGCAGAGAGTACTAGATTGTATTTACCACAGAGTGTACCAGTAGTTACCTACAGAGAGTGTATACAGAGTAGTACTAGATAGGTACCACAGAGTACTGAGAGTTACCACAGAGAGTACTCTGAAAGTATCCACCAGGACAGTATAGAGAGTGTACCAGAAGGTACTGATAATGTATACATGAGAGTATAGATAGTGTACACAGAAAATGATACTATAGAGAGAGCTAGATAGGTACACAAGGAGTACTAGATAGTGTACACAGAAAGTAATAGATAGTTTACCCAAAGATAATGTACACAGTTAGTGAGAAAAGGTGTACCACAGAGAGTATAAAGTGTACCACAAATTTACTAGAGAGTATCAAGAGAGTACCCAGGTGTACACAAAGAATACCCGAGGTGTACCACAGAGTACTAGAGCTTACCAAAAGAATACAGTGTTTACCAAAGAAGAGTGTAGTACCGAGAGTACTTAAATAGTTTACCCCGAGAATGTACTCAGAGATTGCTAGATAGTGTACACAGGATGTTGAAAGAGGTAACACGGAGAAAGTAAATAGATGTACCAAAAAGTACTAGAAAGTGTACCAAAAGAATACGAGAGAGGTTACCACAGAAAGTATAGAGTGTACCACAGCGAGTACAAGTGTGTTACCACAAAGATACCCAAGAGGTGTATCACAGCGGTACTGAGAGTGTACCACAGAGAGCACAACAGGATACTTGAGTGTACCAAAAGAGTATGCATCGTATTACTATGTGTACAGAGCATTGTTACTACAAGAGTACTAGATTTATACACACCTATCTAGTACTGGAGTACACACAAAGTACTCCTTGTAGTTAAATTTAGTACCACTATAAGAGTCTGTAGCCATGGTCTAGTTAAACTATTTAGCCCTCTCTGTAGTACACACAATAGTACTCTCGAGTTGCTCCGTTACACGGAGATACTCTTGTGTGTCTATAGGAAAGTAGGACTATAGTGTACTAGAGTGTGTATACAGATAGTACCAGATATTTAACATAAGTCACATAGTGTAAATGAGGTTGAATAAAGACATATGGTTTGTAAGTACAACCTTTTCACCCTGACCTTTAAACCCTACTTAACAATTGATCAGAGGAGGAAGTGCAAAGAAAAAAACGAGCTGGAAGTTCATCGATCAACGAGTAACGCGCGATCAACTGATTAAAAACCTGACGTCGCAGCACGATTAGGGGCTTTAGCAGCCCTACTATCGCCCGCCCCCCCCCACGCTGTTGCGGGAGTGGCTTGGGGGGCGGGTTAGTATGCACCACTATTGCTTTTGCTTTACCTCAATATTAACGTTATGCTTATTTGAACTTTGGTTCCCCAACTTTGTTTAGCCTACATACCTCCCCCTTCCTTATTTTCTCTATGCATTTCCTAAACAGGCGAAAAATCGTTCTAAATTAAGGCCCCGTCATCAAAATTATGTAACCATGGGCCCTATTTATAAAAGATGGTATCGTTATCGAAAATACCGATCGTTATCGTAAAATAACGACCGGGTTTACCGGAATATAACGACCGTTATGTACAGATAACGACCTTATTTTACCGATTAGATTAAAAACCGGTCGTTATCGGTAAATACGGTCGTTATATGTACCGATAACGATCCGTTATTTACCACAACGGTCGTTATTTACCGATAAACTGTTGTTATCGGAAATAACGACCGTGTATCGGTAAATAACGACGGTTATCGGTAAATAACGACCGTTATCGGTAATACGGTGTGATTGGTCAAAACCCGGTCGTTATTTTACGAAACGATCGGTTATTTTACGATAACGAAACGATTGTGATAAATAGGGCCCCATGGTTCTGCTATAGCCATATATACAATTATCCCATTTTTGCAGCCAGGGCTTCTGCATTTGTAAACATGTATTTTAGATTAGGATCCTGTGGTTTTATTTGCCACTGGTTGTTATTTATGCTCCCTATCCTCTTATACCAGAGCCATCCTTATTTAATAAAACCACTGGCCCATTGCTTACCTCCCTGTGTATCGAGATTGGACGTACAACCCTCCAAACAGTTTAAAATGTCCTCCAACCCTCTAGTACTCTTCTCCCCCAAACAGATTCTGTACCCCATTATCTAAAACTTTCGTCATGTGGCACCATATGAACCAAAGACCGCTGAGTCGCTCCCAGCCCCACCCAATCATTCTATTGCATGAACGCCAGTTTGCTAGGCATGTGATTGCAATCATCGGTAATGCCGCCACCAATCCAAAGTTTACGGATTGAAGATGCAACACAATCACTCCTGTACTCTCAGGGCATGGCAAACCCTGTCCTGGCAGTTAATGGTTAAACCCCTCACTACTCAATCCAGCAAACCAACTGGTTAATCAGATCAGTCGTCACAGCAGTCACAGAGTTAATTTAGCATTTACACTAGCAAGCATTCCTTACCACCAAACACATAAAACTATAAGAGGCGAATGGAGTTCTTTTAGATCATCAAAGCCCCAAAACTTATATATTTAGATTTACTATTTCACAAGGTGGACAGCTGCTATATATACACAGATAAAATAAAATGGTTTGTTACAATTAAAATGGACATTACAATATAGGTTGTACAAACAGTTTTAAATCGAAACTAAAAGGGATAAAAGGTTCACATAACCCTAACTACTAACTAGAAGAAGTCATGTTCTTGGTTGCGAGAAAGTAAACATATGATCCATAACCATTTAGCATGTCCCTCAGTATGACACAAAGTTTAGAGGGTTACAATTATTTTAAGGCCATCTTGTGTACCATCCCGCCCTTACTATGCATGGGGGGGGTTCCCAGGCATGTCCAGATTCCACTAGCCAAAAGCATAATACCCCCTCCATTAGGCAAATTCCATATATATTTAGCTATGTACATTGTACTGGAATAGACCAAGTCTTTCTCGACTCGACTACAATAACCACATGAACCCGTGTATATTAATATTCCCTAGATATTAATTAATCCCCCTGACAAGGCGAAAAGGCCTCCAATGTCAGGTATCTTTTTAATGGGCCTACCTTCCATTCACAAATTATAATATTGGTTCCCGTATCACAATTCCAATATAATAATAGTATTTATTTTACACGTATGGGCTGTCTAAGGTGACCCTCTTTGTAACCCCAGACCTCTGGATGCTGAGCATTTTCCAGATACACGCGTGGTTTGGCCCACATTTTCTAGAAGAGAAGTGTTGGCCCGTGTTTCACTAACCCTAACATAAGCATGGGGGGGATGTTTCCAGGGTGTGGAATGGCATTATTTTAGTCCTTTGAAAGAACTAATACCAATGGTAACCCATTCATGCAAGTCCTCTACACACTGTCATTACCAACTTTAGATATAAAATCCACCCACAAGTCGAACCCTTAGCACAGTTAGGAAAACACCACCTGTTCGTAATGGATTTTGCGGGGTACTGCTACAGACATAGGACCCCTGTAATTACGCGCCCCAGGTTACCATACATATGGCAGGATTGCGACATTGGGAGTGGTAGCAACAAACTGTCCCTTTCTAAATACAAAAAACCCAACCTTCAATGTCCTTCTTTTCTATGTCCGCAACTACTAATTCCTTTAAAAGGGGTTTATAAACAAATTCACTTCACTTTGTCCACTTACCAGTGGACTGCCAATTTAAAGGCAGTTATAAAACATTGTGCCAGAGATTGCTAAAAGTTCGCGTGAGTAGAGGAGCTTCAGAGAAGCCACAGCCGCTATCAACGCTGCTTTAACAACATCACCTCCGTAATTATGGAATTTATTCTGGGGATGGCCATTATAATTAATACATAAATTAGGATTTTGTGTTTGTCCTAATGACAGTATTATTTAGTTTGAAAGGAAGTAGAGTAGTGAATATATTGGACATATAATGTTAAATAATATAAACATAAATAATGCATAAAACTGGAATTATGCTTTACAAAAAATAATAGTTAGCATACTTAAAGGTTTCATGATGATTGCCTATACTTTAAAGTAAGTAGAAGACACTATCATAATGAAGTTGTTCCCAGGAGCTTTGCTAAAGAAACAAAGAATAGGCTTTGAGAAATATAAAAAATGGGCACAATCTACATATTATTTATAGAAGCAGCAATCGCCCACTGGAAATCACAGACATGCCATCTAATAATAGATGCCCGGAAGGCTCAAAGGGCATTATAACCACCCAAGTTAGGAAAATTTCTGGAACAAAATTCTAAAAAACTCAAATCTTTTTTACGTGTGGTTAGCCAAAATCACTTGCTACATTTGTGGCACTTTCTGTTAATTGTTTGATCTTTTTCTCAAAATAAAAACCTTTTGTGTTTTTTTTTTTTTAAGAAAAAATGCATAATGTTGAAGTAGGAAAAAAAAAGTAACAAAAAACAATCACATGTCATGAGCCTATTTATTGTAATTACAACACTTAAAATGCAAACATGAAGTCTTGGTGATGGAAATCTGAACTTTGCTTGATCAGAGGATTCCAATAATGAATTTAGAAAATTCTATCTGTTAATATCGTAGTGCTACATCTCATTATATTAAGCAGGGTTGGTTCACACTAAAGCATCCTTGATTCATTAGTATGTAATAGTAATTGTAATAGTTAATTTGTTTGAAAAAAGACAAATTATGTTCTTTCTATTTCTCTTCGCTGTGTTTATCGTTTGCTTCTTCGTTTTATTATTCCGCTTTTTGGATGTATTAGCTCCCAAGTTTTTGGTAGAGAGTTGCGGGCATATAGGAGAAGGTGATATCTTATAGCTAAGGAATCGGGAGAGGAAATGTTACGGCGTTCTGCGAGATTTCCGGACATTTTTCCCATAGACTTAATGCGTAACAGAAGTCGTCTTCAAATGTGGATATTCAAACAGGGTCATGGTCATAAATACAAATGGTGTACCCCCCCCAAAAACAATCCCCCACACAGACCAGGTGTACACCCACCCTATGACATCCTTTCCATTACCATGGAAGCCATATTTAAAGGGGTAACTAATTCAAAAAAAACTAATTTAGATTTATCCTCAATAAAGTTTTTTTTGGGTTATAAAAGTTTTATGGTTTAAACACAAAAAAACATACCCCCAACCAGACCCAGGTACCCACACTACTGGATCTTAAAGTATTCATACTTTGGAGCCCATACTTAAAGGGTAACTAAAGTAAAAAAAAACAATATTTAGAGTATTTCTCAATAAAATATAGTTTTATGTTTGTTAAAACAAAAAGGACATACCCCTCAAACCAGACCCGGTAGTACATACACACCTACTGATATACTTACCATTATGGTGGCAGCCATTTTAAAGGGTAACTTAAAGTCAAAAACAAATTAATTATCCCAATAAACATAGTTTATGGTGTTTGTAAACACCAAAAAAAGACATACCCCCCTCAACAAACCAGGTTCACCACAAACCTCACTATCTACTAATTCATTATGGTGGTACCATACTTAAATGGTAACTAAAGTCAACAAAAAATAATTTAGATTTATCCTCAATAAAATAGTTTTATGAAACAAAAAAATACAACCCTCAACCCGAACCCAGGAATACCACACATACGGATTTATTATCCATTACCTGTGCCAGCCATACTTTAAGGGTAACTAAAGTTCAAAAAAAAATATTTTTGATTATATAAGAAAAAAGTTTTGTTGTTTTAACCACCATTGTGGCCCAGTGACATACACCTTATGACCTACCCCTCCATTACTGTTTCAGCATACTAAAGGGTAACTAAAGTAAAAAAAAAGCATCAAAAAAGGTTAGCCGGAACACAGGTACATACACCTGATCTACTTATCCATTACGGGGCAAGCCATACCTCAGGGAACGAAAGTAAAAAAACAGAAGGGGGAACAATCATGCAAAAAAGAAAAAAGGGTGGTTTGAACCCCCGTGGGACAGGTACATACACCTACTACCGAGCCCGCAGGAGGGGCCAGCCTATACCCTAAAGGGAACTAAAGTACAAAAAAATGTGACAACATCAAAAAGGTGGTGTTTAACCCCCCCAGGGACAGGGAACAGACCCCCGACGGACCGTGACCATCCTAGGACTGTTGGCAGCCCATACTAAAGGGTGAGCTAAAAGTCAAGTGTGTTGCCCAATCATCAAAACATGGTTGTTTTCACCCCACCCGACAGGTCACATGCCTCTGACCTGGACCGTCCATGTGGTCAGGCAACCAGAGGTACGGGTAAACTATAGGCAAAGCCCTAAGGTGACTAAGCAGGAACCAAGGTTAGTTTGACCCCCCCAACCCCGCACCGGTCCACACACTACTGATCTACTGAGCACGGACGGGGGCAGCGAGGGAACGGGGAAGAAAGGAACAACCCGCCGGGGGGCCCCGACGCCCAAAACGGAGGGGGGGAACCCCCCCGGGGCACAGGGAAGACACCGAGGCTCCGACCGCTCCCGATCGGGGGACAGCCCCGAGGGCAAGGGAACTGACAGGCCCAAACCCCCAGGGGGCCCAGCCGCCCCCACAACGGGGGGGGGGGAACCCCTCCGGGTCACAGGGACAGCACACGGACGAACCCCCCCCCCCCGCCCCCCCCGGCTCGGCGGGCAGCCAGACCCCAAGGGGCACGCACCGGCCCCACGGGGGGGGGACACGCCGCCCCACCAGGGGGGGGGGGCCCCCCCCAACGGATCACAGGGCACAGAACGACGCGCGAGCAGCAGGGACGGGGGGGCCCCCCGACCGCCCGGGGCACCGACCCGGCCCAAAAAGGGGGGGGCCCAGGCCAGCAAGCAAAGGGGGGGGAAACCCCCAACGCGGACCCAGGGACCAACACCGACGGAGGCGACGGAGACCGGCGGGGGGCCCGCCCGCCCAGCGGGACACAAAGGAAAAAAAAAGAAGGGGCCCGGAAGGAGCAGGCAAAACAGGGGGGGGGGGGCCCGCCCACGGGGGCCCAGGGCCGACCCCGCCGGACGACGCCCGCCAGACGGGGCAGCCAGGAGGGAAAGGGGAACGAAAGGACAAAACAACGACGGGGACCCCCAGCAGCGAAACAGGGGGGGGTGGGCCGCCCCCCACCCCGCCCAGGGGACCACACACCGATCGGAGCGACCGGAGCCAGGACGGGGGCCGCCAACGGAAAGGGGAACGCACGGGCCCCCCCACCGGGGGGGTGGACCCCCGCCGCCCAACCGGGGGGGGGGGGGGGAACCGACAGGCCCAGGGGACAGACACGGGACGGCAACCGACCCCAGCAAGACGGGGGCCGCCAGGACCGAAGGGGCACGACCGGCACAACCAACGGCCCACGCAGCCCAAAAAGAGCGGGGGGGGGGGGGCACCCCCCCCGGGCCACCGGGACGCCCCCCGACAACCAGGACCGACCCGCACGCCGGGGGCACAGCAGACCGAAAGGGGCAGACAGGAACAACAGGGGCCCCCCGCCGCACACAACGGGGGGGGGGGAACCCCCCCCCGGGCAGCCGGGACCGCCACCCGACGGACCCCGCCCCGCCGCGCCGGGGCAGCCAGCCCGGGAAAGGGGCGCGACAGGCAAAAGGGGGGGGACGAGCAGCAAAAACAAAATGGGTGGGGGGTGGACCCCCCCACGGAGCCCGGGGCCCCCGGCCCGACGGACCGACCCCGGCCCGGGGCCAGGGGCAACAGAGGGCACGGGGAACGAGAGGCAAAGCGACAACGGGGAGGAAGCCAGGCACAAAGGGTGAGGGGGGGGAACCCCCACCCCCACCACCGGCCACCCCACGACGGCGCGCCGGGAGCCAGGACGGGGGCGCCGCCGAGACGGCAAAGGGGACCGACGGCCCCCACCCCGGGGGACCAGCAGCAGCAGCGGGGGGGGGGGCACCCCCCAGGGGCCCCAGGGGACGCACGGACGGCGCCGCCCCCGCAGGACAGGGGCAGCCAGGCCGAAAGGGGCAGAAGCGGCAAAAAGGGGGGGGGACCACGGAGCCAAACCGGGGGGGGCCCCCCCCCCCCCCCGGCCCCCGGGCCCACCCGAGAAGCGAGAGCCAGGACGGGGGCAAGGAAGAAAAGAAGAGGAAAACCCCCCCAACCCAAAAGAAACCAACCACAAAGACCCCAACACCAAAGACGAGATCAACAACAACGAAACCATCCCACAGGAAGACACATACCCAGAAATACCAGCCCAAACAACAAAATACAAACCAAATCCCAACAAACAACACCCAAAAGACACGACTCACAACGACCAAACACAGACCAAAATACACAAACGACCAACAGACGAAAAAGCAGACGCAGAAGGAGGGAAAACCACCCAAACCAAACCCCCAGAACACCCAAAAAGCACACCACCAACAGCCCACCCGAGAAAAAACAAAACAAGAAAGGAAAGAAAAAAAAACAAACCAAAGCAACCAACCACCACAAAACCAGACGGAACAACCGGAGAAAAAAACGTAAACCCAAAAACACCCAAAGAGAGCACGCACAAACCCCAACAACAAGCACCAAAAACAAGAACACCCCAGGCTAACCCCACAGAAAAAACAAAAAGGACCCGAAAAAAAAAGCCAACCAAACCACCAAAAAACAAACAAACAAATCCAAAAACACCCAAAAAAAAACACAAAAAAAAAACCAACATACTTAAAAGGGTAAATAAAAGTAAAAAAAATACATTTTGATCAAAAATCATTATCATTGAAAATCTTCTACTTTGCCCTAACCAATCAGATGTTAGCTTTCTATGATGTGGATCAAATAAAATTAGCCCACTTTGGGAGGGTACACACAAAAGTTTTTTTGTCCCAAACAAGCGTTACACAAACTCATCATTCCCATTATGGGTTTTAAAACTGCAGCAAACACACATATGTCCTTCCAAAATGAGCCTTCAGCCAATTCAAAATTAGTACTTAAACTTTCCATTCTAGTTGAATGTAATTGTAATGTAATAGTATCTGCTAGGTTTTTGGGGTGGGGGTGGATTTGTCATTTTACAGCATGTTTTGCAAGATGAGAGATGCAGAGGGGTCCTTTTATGTTGAACTTTAAAGAACTACAGCTTCTCTGCTAGCAATAATTCTAATTCACATATAGATTTCTTGTTTGTCGGGCTGTTTATGAGGGCGGGGCAGAACAAACCACTTAATTATTTTTTTTAGTAAAATAAAAAGTTTTGAAACAAACTAAATGTGCATTGTTTGCAGTAGTATGTGCCAATTCTTATCATGACTCAGTCTGAGTCATCCTTCGGTTAGTCAGCTTTTTAAGTTCTTTATACATTATTCCTGACAGTCTTCAGATGCACTCAGGGATGGTACCTTCCAGTGCAGGGGCTTTTTTTTTTTTTTTTTTTTGTTGGTATTTCAACATTTTGCCTGCACAACGGCCAATAAAAGGCAGATACTGAAAGCAGTAAACAGATAAAAGAGGTGATGAAAGGAGGTCCAAAATTTTAACCTAAATATGCATATGTGCCAGAGACCACTAAAGTAAACATATTATTTAGAGTATCGTCCCACATGCAGAGCCCATTTAGTTCATCACTGTCGGAGATGTTTTATTCTCTAAAGAAAACAACAAATTGTATCAGGGCCCCCATTCTAATTGTCATTTGGTACACTTTGAAAAAAAACCTTGGATCACACCTCTTACATTTACATAGTAATTGAGGTGGAATGTTCACCAGTCCAACCTTATCTACTCATGGACCGCCACCTAACAGCAAAAACTTGATGGGGCCCTATCCCGCTTCATCTATAGTGTTTGTTATGAAGGACAGCTATATCTACTCATAGGAGAAAATAAAAAGATTTGAGCCCCTGGATCACAAGACCTATAGTATTAATACTTTTCTGACCTGTTTAGAAACAATTCAGCCCACTCTGAGATATTTAAGGCAACTTGCAATTGCACCAACTGATGGAAGACAGTTTTACTTATTCTCAATTCTAACGGCTTAAACACATGTCAGGGGTCCTCTGAAAATTAGCATCTGGATGAACAATGGCCACAGAGAGTTTTATATGGCCCATGAATAAATTTGGCTAAATGTAATCAATCCCCATGTTAATGATGGCTTCTCCTTTTTTGTGTGTACTATATATATATAGTATATATATATATATATTATGGCTAACTAACATCAGCTGAGGAAGGAGGGCTAGGACTTTGAAAAGCTTCCTTATTTTTTTATTTAGGTTAGCCCAAATAAAAGGTATCCAGCTCTATTCTCTCTCCCCTTTTATTATATAGAGATTCCAAAACTTGCACTGCATATTCCAAATAAGGACTTACCAGTAATTGTATAGAGGCAAGAGGAAAGAATATTTTTCTCCTGAAATCTTTCCATCGTTAATCACACTGAAGCCCAAAATCTTTTCAAGAGAAATTAATTAAGCACAAAGCCATTTCATGGTTGTTGTTAGATGGCACAAGCATTTTAACACCACAAAATGATTCACTCTATAGATTTATCAACATTGAATATGCAACTGCCACTGTTGCCCCACTTTTTAAAAACAAATCTTCAAGATCTGCTTGCAGCAATTGCACATCATTTGAAGTTCCCCAAAGCTCTGTATTGTTTTGTGTCATCATAGACCAACAGAGACTTGTACACATTGATTTACAGAAGTGGCCCCAGTACATAACATTCAAAGGCTTCTCCACTTAGAAATTAGCCCACAAAGATGTAGCTCTTGTACATTGAAGCAGGTTAAAGTTATACGATAGGTCTGTATGTTCTTTAAGGTTTTCAGTTATGTCTGGGTGTTTGAGGTTGAAACCAGTTATAGTAAGGTATGTGTGCTTAGGATATTTCCTTTGCATGGCTCCAAACTAAGAGTTGTGATCCATGCGTATAGTTTTCGGGTGATTCACGTAGTGAGGTGGTGGTGAATTCCCAAGTTCTTAAAGGAGAACTACAACCAAAATCTTTACTCTGCAGAATCTGAACCTATACCGCTCTAACAAAACACCAACTAAACAGTAAAATATCACATCCAGTAAAATGCATTAAAGTAAATTACACTTGAAAAACGTGGAGAAATAACTGTGTATTGTACGGTGACTGGTCACACCCCTTGATCTAGTCTCATGCTCACTTGCCAATTCTGACTGTAAAAGGATTGGCTAGAGGCTATAGTGGGTGTGGACCAACATGTAACAAGTTCCTGCAGTATCTTAGGACGGAGCATGAATGTATAAGAAACATTATGGCAGTTGACCACAACTGTGACGGTACCGGACACGGGGAAATGGACACAAACCTCATGTTAAAAACTTAAATTTCTCAAACACCATATTAAATGAGAGGTGAGACACTGATTACTGTTTTTCTATCACGGAAACTCTGCCTTCGAATTCAATGTTGTTATGAGGCTTTAGTTTTCCTTTAAGGAAACTGGTTTTATTTTGGGCTGGATTAGGATCAGCTAGAAAACCTGTTAAGAGGTTGCAAGGATAGATAAAAAATCGGACCGTTCGCCGGAACAGAAATGAAAAAAAACCACAAGCGCCATCTTTTGAAAGTGTGCAAAATTACACACTTTTTTAAAATATATTTAAGGACTAATGAAAGTAATTGTTACCACACTGGGAAACTCTGTTTAGTGGCCCGGAACAGGGCGGCTGCACCACTGGGAACTCTGTTCTGGTGGGCCGGAATGGGGGTTGCACCTGGGAACTCTGTTCAGTGTTTGCTGTAAGGTCAGCCCTTCAATTCACCATCCACTAGGTTACTTAACACGTGTTGTTGATGAAATGGAGGGGATGGCCCAACAGTTTGCTGAACCCTCCATCCAGTTCAGCAGCCACGTTAAGGTCAGCCCACTAGTTCAGCTGAGGAGGGGGACACAGTTCAGTCAGGCCCCTTAGTTTCTAGAGCCACAGTTAGGTTAGCCCTCCAGTTCAGAAGACACTGTTAGGTAGCCCACAGAGGAAGTGGTACATTACAAGTTGTGCTAAAACAGTTAGGCGAGAGCACACTCACACAACCTGCTAGTTGTGTTCTCTCCATTCAAACTCCTTCCAAAGGGCAATCCTCACTGCAGATCAAAAAGAGGAATCAACACCACTCGGATGAACAGGTGATAAAAGGGGGAAACCCCTAAGTTTATTCAGGACACAATTGGATGCTGATTAGTGTGGAATAACATGATATGGGTTCTCCCCCTTTTATCACCTGTTCACACGAAGTGGTCGTTCTTGTTCCTATTTTTTGTTTACGTACAAAGTCTGCCCAACAGTGTGACTAGTACATGCAAGTTTGCCACTGTGACTGGAACACATGTAAGCTTTCCCATTGTTACCGACAGATACATACATGTTTTGCCCCACTGTGACTGGCACATACAAGTTTGGCCACTGCTGTAACTGCAAATACATGTTTGTGCTCACTGTGACTGGCACACAAGTTTTGTGCCTGAACGGAAAAAAATGTTTGGCCACTATAACTGACACATGACAGGTTTGTCCACTGCAAGTTGTCCCAGCATCGTTCAGTGGCCCCCAGTTATGGGGGGCTTAGACCTTTTTGCACCTGAGCCAACTTTCTCAAGCCGCCTCTAACCATTCCGCAAAAATTAGGGTGGTGGCCTGTGCGGTGACTAATACAGTTGTCTGCGTGAACAGGAAGGCGGCCTCAGCCCCTCCTTGTCACCAGCCAACGTTAGCAGCCCTCCAGTTTCAGAAGACACCCTGTCTGCTCATACCCTGCTAGCTTCAAGACTATCATAGACATATGCACAGACCAGACACTCTCCCACTCATAGGCAACACTATACACAGACAGACACTCTCACAAGTCTCCAGAGTAGACAGACACTTCATTGACAGTCTCAAGGCAGACACTCTCACACACAGACACTCCTCACACCAGACACTCTCAACAGAATACTGTCACAGATAGACAGACACTCTCACAGATCGACAGGACACTCTCACAGACAGACACCCCCCCACCCCCCAAGACAGGACAGCACCAGAGCACTTTCGCACCATATGGTTTGTAGGCAGTTGCACTGTAAAAACCTGCAAATTTTCCGGAATGAGAGAGGTCTGATGTTGGGTTCGTATTTAATAGCAGCAAACGGAACCCAGTAAATCAGAAGTGAGTCCTGCAGTGTCGGGGTCAGTAACTCATTGGGAACTTTTAACTTATAAGGGCCGTTCCACCCCCCAAAACTATAATCACCCCCACTAACTGGCCTCCACCATGTAGTGTAGTTAATCCAACCTCACCTCCCAGCTCCATATGGTTCTCTCTCTGTAGTCCCCTCACCCAAAGTCCCAAAAAACTGCCACCGGAGGATAGCAGAGTCCAATAGCGGACGCCACACCCCTCCGACTCCTGAAAGAAGAGCGGAATAAACTCAGCTGTAATCCAGGGTCTGCTTTTAGAACTCCGCCTAGAGGAGAGATAGATTGGCACATGACGTATGGCGGGAAGGCTCACATTCTCCCCTCACATCACCTCCACTTTCCCTCCCTCTCCCTCACAGTTTCTAATCCCTCCGCCCTACACATAAAACCACTTGGCACTGTATAGTAATAGGTTTCCACCAGCCAACCAAATAAGAAAATATTTTAACGACGACCCGAACTGTCATTACCTATCCCACTCTCCACGGCATTTGAGAAGCCGGCAGTCCGCGTCCGTGATGGCTTGACTTAAGCCAATCACGGACGACGGCTGCCGGTCTCAGCCCCCTGCTTTTACAGCTGTCTTGCAAGCAGTAAGGACTCCGGCCCGCGCGTGGCGGGAGAGAGGGAAGGTAAGTAAACATCGGGGCACTTTCTTAAAAACTGTTTTTTATGCGGTTTTGGGGGTGGGGGAAGCATATTACTATCATATAGCAAAAGTATAGTTTGAAAATAAGGGTGGAATGCCCTTTTTTAAACTGCTCTGTCCACTTGTGATAAACTCTCGCTCTACCTGCATGAAAAACCCAGGTGGACAGGGGACAATCCAAAACAGGGATACCTGTGTGACAAACCGGTGGTCAGGGTGTTCCATTGCAGGTAGAGCAGAGAGAGTTCAATCACAGAGTGGATAGAGCAGTTAAGCTTACAAGTTCCCCAATGAGTCCTGACCGCTGACATGCAGGGATTTCACTTCGGATTTACTGGGATTCCGTTTGCGCTTTAGTAAATACCGGAAAACACACAGGCACCTCTCTTCTTTCCGGAACTATTGTTCTCGGTGTTTACCCTTCTCAGTCGGGGAATTGCAGGTAATAGCCTCCCATACGCAAGAGGGCAGTGGGGTGCTGCGGTTCCATTCCTGGTCTTCTGTTTTATCTTCACCAGAGGTTCTGTGAGCTGTTCCCGTGGGAAGAGGCACTGAGCTGTGAGGACAGTCGTTATGCCAGGTTGTATGGAATCTCTTGGGATGAAAGTACTATGTAACTGTTAACAACACCAACTTTTTTTGGGACCGTGTCTTTTGAGGTGCACAGACGTTAGAGAGGGAGGAAACTATAACAATTATGTTATTAGGTAGAGCTCAGACAAGCAGGAGTTATTTGGTGTTGGTAAATTTTATTTGCTTTGTACCATACCTGGGAGCTGCTTGCTTGACATAAACGTAGTGAACCAAATCTGCCCGCATGTCACCCATTTCTCTCCATCTTTCTTAACCAGGGGAAACACTGTGAAGTGACACATTTTGGCTTTTCCTAAACCCCTCACTCCATAGGACCACTACTCTCTTATGCGATCAAAATCAATGTTTTTCTATCATGTGACAGACTTTTCAAGATGATTGTAGTAGCCTTAGTTTTACATAAAGTTGGCCTGTAGTGGCACCAGTATCAAAAGCGTAAAGCAAATCCCCTATATACACATCACATTCTTTATGACAGACTTAAATTGGCTTCCAATCAACTCATAAAAAAACTAAGCAAGTTAGTCTGACAAGCTATGCTTTCTCATGAATCCATGGTGAGCTACTACTAAGATCACGCTTTCTGCAGACCAAAAATATGATCCTGTAACAAAGTTTCCTGATATGTTCATACCATGATGTAGACTTTACAGGTTTATAGTTTACCAGGTTGTGAACAACTTCTTTTTTGGAAATATTGGTATACATCCAAGAAGTGCGAACGTGTCCATGTGTGAACGTTAAATGGAATTGCGCTTGTGCCAATTTAGCTTCAGTCTAGACTGAGTATTTGAAATTAAGTTATTTAGCTGTTTTGACAAGTTTATTTAAATCGCTAATGCCAGTCATCTATCAATGTGCGAAGGTGTGGCCCTTTCACCAATCTCCCTTGGATAATTTATTTTTCTAAGCACTTCATTTTAATTCTATGGCTTCACGAAAATGTCTTAAAATCTAATAACATCAGGACATCAAATCAAAACATCACTCAATATGTACATTGTTTGTAATGATTATACACTGTTTATCACCTTATTTACAAAATGACAGGGAAATTCCAGCCAGATTACATGCACACCTTCTGCCCGGAGCCAGATTATACGAATTAATCTCTTTAATTATTCGGTCATTATATCTGCTTTTTTGTTTACCAATCCAGAGGCTACATTGCCAGGACACAAAGTGATTAAAGAACAGTTGGTCTAGAGAAATATTGGTCTAAGCTCTAAGGATGTATTTCCTCAGGTCTGGGGCCGCTTGTTAATATCAACTTTGTTCTAATTGTTTGCCCAAATGCAAGAAATGACTGCAATTTGCCGTATTGCTGTGGGCCCTTAAATGGATGGGCTGGGAGGATTGCACACTATCAATGCGAGGCCGGCCCTGCCAAAGAAGGCCTGTGCTGGGGTTGTATTTTGAGAACCTGCTAACTGTTTCCGTACCATATACCTTCTGACTTCTCATTATTACAGTCCTGCATTAAGGATCCGGATTCTCCATATGGTACTACAGATGACAAATCATGTTTAGCACATTAGCCTTTTGGCATTACTCTATAATCAATAGTCCCATTACTTATGGTGCCACATTCTCTGTCCTCACTTTTACTATTGATATAACATTAACCTTAACAGTAAAACATTGGTGTGGCAGTCTTGTTTGCCTCAGCTATCTGTATTTCATTTCCATTTTTAGTTAGTTTTACGCTCATGTACTTTTTATTACAGCTTTAGGACTGTTTCGTTCCCACTGATTTCAAGCTATTTTAAGGGTATGCCCACCCTTGAATTCTTTCTTTGATATAACTATTCCCCCTCGCCCCCAGCCCCCAACCGACTCTATGTTTAATTTAGAAAGTGCCCCAGCTTTACTTGAACGAGGAAGCTACAGTAAAGTCTGGGGCATTTTTAAAATTTAAAATAGAGCGGTTGGGGCTGGGGCCAGGGGGAATGTATATCTTAAGGGTTTTATGTAGGGGGAGGGAACTCTAATCGGGCAGGGAGGGGGAGAAGGGATGCAGCTACGCATGCCAAAACTTCTCCGGAGGCGAGTAGGAGGCATGAGTCCTACTATGGGACTTCAGCTGATCCTCTTCTGGTGGGAAGGTAGGAGGCAGGTAGGAGGCAGAGGCCTATATGGACTCTCGCTTCTACTCCCCCACCCTCTGGGTGGGACGTTTTTGGGACTTTGGGGGGACTACAGGAGAACCATAGGAGCTGGGATGGAGGGTAAGGATTTATTACACTAAATGATGGGGATATTCACTGGGGGGGCATTAGTTTTGGGGGTGGACATGCCCTTTTAATGACCCTTTTCTTCTTTCCACTTCCATTTTACCTTGCCAGTCATTTTATTACACTGTGTTTCTAACAGGTTTTAAAAGTTAGAAAGTTTAATTAAAGTTTAATTTACAGATTTAAAAAGAGTCAGTCCCTTCTGTTCAGTTCCTTACATAAGAATATATCACCCAAAATCTATGAGCAGGAGCTATTCTTTTTATAGCTAAGTGTAAAGTAAATAAAAAATTGTTAACCACTGCACTTTTATTTTTGCAGCCTAATTTAAAGACGTAATCATTATCTATGTAAGAAAGAAATGTCTCATATAAAAAATTTAGAACCCGATCATTTTGAGGTTATTCCAACTATTCCTTATTCCAAATCTATGTCAGAGTAATTGAAATTCCCCCTAACCAGAACATGCACTATACCTGTAGCTTTTCCCAACTGATATGAAGGTGGATTTCCACCTTTTCTATGGTATTTGGTTTTTAAGGTTTTTCCAGAGAAAGAACTCTATGAGACCCCCCTCTGGACTCAGAATTTAAGTCCTGCTGGTCTCTCCTGAGCCTCTCATGGGTGAGGATGGTGTGCGGCAGCAGGCACCCAGGTCACGGCTCTCTAGGAGATTCCCACAAAAAGCCAATCCCAACAACTGCGGAGAAGTGCCAAGCTTAGGACGCGGAAAACAAGCGCCAGCTGGAGACTGATAGTTGGCGGAACTAATGAGGAGAACACGGACCCTATGGTACCAGAGAAACGGAGACAACTGGGCGATATGGAGTGCTATGGTAGAACTGGACCAGCAGGAGCAGACTGGCAGATATGGCGACATCGAGTGGAACGTGGAAGCAGATTTGGCTTCAATTGTTTATGATACGCCCATCCTTTCTTATTACTCTATCATGTCTAAAAAGTCGTACTCAAATTTAGGCGCCTAGTTTATGTGAATCAATTAAGTTCATTGTTGCTTATACCAAGCACATCATACCCTTTTCTTTAAAGTTTAGTTATAGTTTCCCTATTTTTCCAAATTATTGTACAGATTATTTCTAGATTAGCCGTTTAATTATTTCCACCACTGGATACACATGCCTCCCTGTTCTCTCTGCTTCCTCCTCTCCCCCTCCATATTCTTTATCCCTAGCCCCCTGGTTCTCCTGTATCCTGCTATCTTGCTCCAGTGTGTGTCCACCCAAAACCTCTCCCATTAAAACACTGCAGGGGGTTTACCCCAAGCTTAGCAGTAGATCAATCACTAAGGTGTGGTTGACATCTTGTGAAGGTTTTTGTATATAAATCACCACACATAACACGGACTAACCCATATGACAGCTAAAAAAAGAATCTGAGGCACTTTAGTACAGGTCATGTGAAACAGGAGTAAGAAAATCTGTATGAACTGAGGCTGTTTATAGCTATTTTGTTTAAAAAAAAAACAACTTATCGAATGTGCCAAATACAACATTTGTGTTTGGGAGTTGGCCCAAATCTCAGGATTTTTTTGCAGGATCAGTATGGATTGGCAGAATGTTTAAGAATGTGACCAGCTGTTCTGAATCCAACCCTCCATTTTATGTCAACTACAATGCGGGGACACATAAAATGTGAAAATTTCATATAAAAACATTTTAATTTGTTTTTATGGTTTGTGCCCTCTGTGGCCATTTACACAAATGTTAATTTGCAATTTATCATTTTAGCACTAAAGCATTTATCAAGCCATATGGCTCCCAATTTTCTTGTAAAGAAGTTAACTTTTACCCACCTTAATTTCAGTATTTCTCATATGCAAAGTAGTGTGTCACGGCACACACAAAAGTAAATAAGCAATGGTGCACCCACTTTCTTACTATAGGGTTATGATATGAACCTATTCTTGAAAACTATGTTTCCCACCTTTATTTATTACTTATATTTGGGTCTTCTCGTCTAGTTATTCCATTTTGGGGTGTTTAAGTACAACACTAAAATTATTATAAAATGTGCACAGACAGGGAGCACACACTTCCAAGGTTTCGCAGGACATTGGTAATCAAAAGCTTAAAGAAAATGCATACTGGCAGGTAAAAAGTGTTAACTAAGTGCAGTGCCCACAACCTATTTTAATATTTGCACGTTGGGGACTCTCTTTACTTGAAATTTTGATGCCGATGTAACTAGTAAAGTCACAAATTTACTCAGAACAGTCTTGTGGCTAGGGATATACCAAGCTGACTGTACATTCTTGCCACAAAACACGCAAAGACAGAACAAACACACAATTCTAAAACAAACGTCCTGAGACTTACAAAATAACAAGAAAGGAAGTGATCAGTGCAACATTGCTGGGCCCAGTTGTATCATAATATCTATGCTAGTGCACACAGTTAAAAACAGTGTTACATTTTATGCCATAAACAATGATAAGCCTTCAACCACACGTCAAGGTTACAACATTTACCTTGGGTCATTTATTGGCCTGACGCTTCCCCGCTTGTTGCATTGTTTGGGAAGGTTGTCTCCCTGGACCTTGCATTGGATTAGTATATAAGGTCTATACTTCCACAGCCTATGGCTTTTACAAACAGATGCGGGAAGAGGTCTCTTATCCAACTGCTTAGTATCATGCATAAGATCTCCATTAGAAGGACCGTTCCTCAATTTTTGAATCCCATTGTACTAAACCCACTGTTTTCATGTTTGCATAGCATACATATTATGATATATGCGGGCCCACGAATGTGCATGTCATCTTTGTTTTTGTTCTAATGTTTTGAGTAGATCAGTAGCCATTTCAATATTTGTTATAATAGTTATTTTGCCCATCCAGGTCCGCCCTACAGCCCCCCTTTTGTGTATATATTGTAGCAGAGCTCTTCTGCGGAACCTGACCAAGCTTCCATGTGGCTAGTTTAGAACCCCCAACACGCCCTTTAATGGATGAGGTCTTATGCCTTGAATACTAAGCATTGGATGAGAGGCCCCATCTTCCTCCTTGTTAAAAGCCAGTTTCAGGCGGGGGAAAGTGATAGCCTTAATACGTAATAATAAGTAATTTTGCCCACAGGCAGTGTCCGACGCCCCTTTCTGTTTAGAATTACCACAATAAAACACAATAAAAATGTAATTATTTACTGAATACAGAGAACAAAGTTTGAGATCTTAGTTGTTACACGTGAAAAACAACATCATCAACCCATTCAGACACAGGCCAAATCACTTTCACGTAGATGCATTCCATATCCACCAACCACATCCCTTTCCAGTTGCAACATATAGCGTAAATCATCCAAAAAAGTTTTTTATGGTACAATTGCCAAAAAAAAATATAACCCCAAATCCACATGCACAATAGACCATACCTACCTGAGTTGTGGATATTCAATTGAGAGTGTGTATTCGTGTGCGTTTTTATAAAAAATAGGTTGTGTCTTGGCACAAAACTTTTTATAAACTTTGTGGCGTGGAAACCCAGTAACAAAACAGGCCAGGAATGAACTCTGAGGTTAGTGTTGTTGAACATTGATGTTATATATTAGTCCTCAACTTGAGGTCTCTTTAGCGTCCAGGGACCAGACCCCATGGAGTGTAACTTTGGTCAGATTTCAGGGGAACTTTGCCGATTACCAAAGGTGAAGTACCCGTAGAACTTATTAACAATCAGCAGCCAGTTGTTCTGGTCTTCCAGCACCTAGCCTGCAGATAGTTTGGCAACCCAGCCCATAACCCTAACCATTGCAGCACCATCATATCAACTAATCCCGCCAGCCAGTGTTTCAGCCCATTTTTAGCAGCTTGCGAAGCCAGTCCCGCAGCAGCACATAGCTAGATCAAGTGGCTAACTTGCAGGTTTTGGCGACGTGCCCCAACATAGTTTTCCAGCCAGTTCTTCTACATTGCACCCAGTTTCATATAGTTAAGCAGCGACTTTCAGCCTGCCAGCAGCTATTTTACAGCGCCAATCAAACCCAGGCTTTTCTGCATTTATAGCAGCAAGATAGCAGTTTTTTTGAGTTTTTTTTCTTTTTTTTTAGTTTGTGTTTGTTTTTTGTGTCGTTGACGCGAGTTATGGTTTCCTGTTTCTTTTTTCCTTGTGTTTTAAACAGTAAGGTGTTAAGAAGGTTTGTGTTTTGTTCCAGTTTCTTGTTTTTTTTTTTTTTGCTCACCACCTTCGTCTTGTCAACCAAAAGGCCATTCTTTTTAACTCGACTCCATAGGCCAACTTTCTAAGAATTAAATGGGGCTCTAGAGGAAGACCAGACACCAGAGAAGATGTTTTGAAACTACAGACAATTCCTAGATCGAAACAACACAACTATTCTATTTCAGCCATTTCTGCAGCACTTATTACCAACTAGGCTTGCAAGCAGTCCAGATACGTTTTATAATTTCTCCGCACTTTTCTAATATAGTTAAACGGCATCCCCACTTTTAATATGTGGCAACAGTTCAACCAGACAAACGGAGCAGTCCAGCAGCTCGCTTCAAAAGCAGAAGGACCCTTTTATTAACCAATAGGGTCACGTGTGTTTACGTCTCATTTACTCACAATTTACCAGATGTTCATCAGTCAGCAAGCCAGACAGAACAAAGAGGCAGCATTCAGACCAGCAGCAATGCAGCCCTACCACCAGTACACACACACGTATGAAGCAAACAATTTGCTGACAAAAGAACTTGTACGCAGGAAGGCAACCCACGAGTCAGACAGTTTTTGGGACTTTGTGGGGGGGACTACAGGAGAACCATATGGAGCTGGGATGTGAGGTAAGGATTACACTACACTACATGATGGGGCCAGTAGTTGGGGGGATTATAGTTTTGGGGGTGGACATGCCCTTTAAAGGGTATGTCCACCGTTATTTTAACTTTTATGTTTCCAGTTTAACTGAAGGACAGGAGGTAAATGCGATATGTCTTACCTCCTGTCCTTCAGTAAAACTTACAGGAGACCAGAAGAAACTTACCGCGTAACGATCCAGCGCTGCTGACAACACTACAATGATTGGGCCGTAGTTGGGGGGATTTGTTTTGTGGGTGGACATGCCCTTTAAAGGGTATTTCGCCCCGTTATGTTTAACTTTGATGTTTCCAGTTTTAACTGAAGACAGAGCGTAAATCGATATGTTTACCTCCTGTCCTTCAGGTTAAAACTTACCGCCGTATCAACCTGTACACTGTATAACCCCTCACACACAGCAACACGCCGAATCTACCTGTACACGGTATAATCCCTCACACACAGTAACACGCCGTATCTACCTGTACACGGTTATAACTCCTCACACACCGTAACACGCTGTATCTACCTGTTCACGGTATAATCCCTCACACACAGTAGCATGCCGTATCTAACTCAGTGTTCTCCCTAGGGTCTTTTAGCCGGGCATCCCACCCGGCTTCTTTTTCATGCCACCTTTCTGGAAAAAATTTCTTAAGAGAACACTTGTGATTTAAAAAAAAAATTAGATGTAGGTTTAATAGGTGTACCAATAGGTCAGTAAAAACTCCTGTCAAAACTGCCCAGCCCAGACCCTTTTTTTATACTTGTAAGCTTATTTTAGCACGTTAACTAGCTTTTCCAAGGAGACCAGAAGAAACTTACCGCGTAACGATCCAGCGCTGCTGACAGCCTCCGACTACACTGACATTCCCTGACGGATCCACAGTCCTTTGCATTGTGTGCGCGTGCGCACACAGTGCATAGGAGTGTGGACGCGGCGGAGACTGTCAGTGAGGCCGGCGCTGGAGCGATACGTGGGTACGTTTCTTCTGGTCTACTGTAAGTTTTACTGAAGGACAGGAGTGAAGACATCTTGGATATAAAGTAATACCTTTACAGGACAGGAGGTAAGACATATCGCATTTACCTCCTGTCCTTCAGTTAAACTGGAAACATAAAAGTTAAAATAACGGTGGACATACCCTTTAAATAACACTTTGTACTGAAAAAAAAAACAATGTATACTAATACCTATTGATTGGGGGTTTCCTACTGTGAATTTTGTCTGGACCGATTTAGGGCAAAATCCTAAAACTTCTTCTGGCACAGAACACACACACAAAAAAAATTTATATTCTTCTAGCATTAAAAATCTTAGCTACCTGCACACTGTTCTAATACCTCACACACAGTAACACGCCTTATCTACCTGTACATGGTATAACCCCTCACACACAGTAACACGCCGTATCAACCTGTACACTGTATAACCCCTCACACACAGCAACACGCCGAATCTACCTGTACACGGTATAATCCCTCACACACAGTAACACGCCGTATCTACCTGTACACGGTTATAACTCCTCACACACCGTAACACGCTGTATCTACCTGTTCACGGTATAATCCCTCACACACAGTAGCATGCCGTATCTAACTCAGTGTTCTCCCTAGGGTCTTTTAGCCGGGCAGCCCACCCGGCTACTTTTTCATGCCACCTTTCTGGAAAAAATTTCTTAAGAGAACACTTGTGATTTAAAAAAAAAATTAGATGTAGGTTTAATAGGTGTACCAATAGGTCAGTAAAAACTCCTGTCAAAACTGCCCAGTCCAGACCCTTTTTTTACACTTGTAAGCTTATTTTAGCACGTTAACTAGCTTTTCCAAGATCCCCAAGGCCACAAAAGGTTGGCACATGTATTTGTGCTGCCATTTTACATGGGTTACCTTCAGATGTTGTAGAACTACAATTCCCTGCATATGTTGTAAAACTATATAATGAGCATGATGCAGTGCACATTTTTCCACACCACCAAATTTCCTTGTCCCACCCCACCCGGCTACTTTTTCATGCCACCCGGCATGAAAAAAATTCTGGGGAGAACACTGTAACTGTACACAGTATAATCCCTCACACACAGTAGCACGCCGAATCTACCTGTACACGGTTATAACCCCTCACATACAGTAACACGCCGTATCTACCTGTACACGGTATAATCCCTCACACACAGTAACACGCCGTTTCTACCTGTGCACGGTATAAACCCTCACACACAGCAACACGCCAAATCTACCTGTACACGCTATAATCCCTCACACACAGTAACACACCGAATCTACCTGTACACGGTATAATCCCTCACACACAGTAACACGCCGTATCTACCTGTTTTTAGCCTGAAAATCTTGGTTTATACTCAAGTATATATACGGTAATGCTTTCATACATACTCAAAGAATTCCAGATGCAGTAATCCATAGAACTCCTTGCTTTTAGAGGATTTTGTGAAATAATAAAATAAGATGATTCAAAGCACTTAAAACGGGTGCAGATATACAGAGGAAAGGGATGCAAGTTTTGGTAAGGTTTATAACTCCTCTACTGCCTGAAATGACCTAAGTAATCCTTCCCTAGGAGGCCAATAGTGTAATACCTATGGATGTAAGGGAAGGGCAGATGGATCACATTGCATATTTGAGCCCTGGGTAGGAATCGCTTAAACACACAATATGTCTTTATTCTAGGATGATGAAACAAAAAAAATCCAGCATTTGTGCAGCCAGAGAATGCTGGAGTTGTAGTGCTTTATATCATACCCCACTCCAGTCCTAAACGCTATGGCTTTATCTTTAAAAAGTGCACGACTTGACCAACCTTATTCCCTCATATCCCGGCAGTTGCGTCTGTGATTTGGCTGAATTGCGTTTTTCAGCACAAAGTGTACTTTAACAAGGATGACGAATTGTGTACTTTTTCTGAGATTTTTGCTGGGTTTTTGGGTAAAATGTGTAAAAAAATGTAAACATGTAAAAATTGTTTATATATATGTAGGTACCACCCCTTTTTTCTGTACAGGGAACCCCCCCCCAAACTAAGACAGCCTTTCAAGAATATTTACACCAATTGATAAGTATAACCACTTCTAGTTAACTAAGATATCCCCACATATGAAAATATGAGAAACTACACACTCGCAGGATTTTATGAGTGGGTAAGTTTGGATCACAATGCAGATACCTGGTTGCAGCTGTTCATCCAGTTGAGTTATTTTCTCATATTTTCCTTTTTTTTCCCTCACTGTAAAATCAGAGACAAAATCAAATTCGAATTTCAGCTAATAGAAAAGTTCAAACGCACTCAAATATGAAATCCTACCCCCCCTCCCGATAAACCGTATGCCACACATTCATGGGTGTACCCAAAGACATGCTACCAACTAACCCAAAAGGGACCAATGTCAAATGGCAGTAACAGTAAAAAAAACTACCTGCTCTGTATGTGAACAGTCTGCAGTTTTTTTACACTAACACCACTGAAACTCACAAATACTCAGAAATGTGTGGATGCAGTTCTCTGTAGAAGTTGACCCTTTTAGCAGAATTTCTGAAAATATGAACATAAAATTTTTCAAAAAGTGAAATCATGCCAAAACCACATGAAATGTAAAAAATAGTTACTAAGATCATCTCCTCAAATGTCCTGAATCAGAAGGTATTGCCTTATGCCATGGTCACACATGTGGATGTGAAAGCAACTACCACAAAGGAGCACAATGCACATTGCTTAAAAAACAGCAAAAATATTCAGCCAACTTCGAATTTTTCAACAATATGCATTTTTCCCACAAAACACCCCCTAAACTCTTTAATACCCCCACAAAACGATTTACCGTATATACTCGGTATTTTCAGGCTTTAAAGGGTATGTCCACCCTAAAATGAAATTTTTGATAACGATCCCCCCCTGGGCCTCCCGCCCCAGCCGCATTATTTTTACCTCCCCTCTTTCCTGCGCCTCACTCCCGGCCCTCTGCTTGCGAGAGAATGCAAGCAGAGGGCGGGACCGGCAGCCGCGTCTGTGATTGGCTGGCGGCAGGCCAATCACGGACGCGGCGCCGGCAGCTCACTTCCGCGTAGGAAAGGAGAGGTAAGTAAAAGATTGGGGAGCTTTCTAAAAATAAAAAAATGCTGGTTGGGTGGCTGGGAGACATGGGGGAATAGTGTATAAAGGGGTTTTAATGCTAGGGGGGAGGATGAGCAGAACGGAGGGAGAGGGAGGGAGGGGTAGGGAGGGGGAGAAGGGTTCAGTACGCATGGCAAAGAATCTCCCGGAGGGCCAGGTACAGCAGTGTCCTATATGGACCTGCTAGCCTCCTGGTGGGCAGTTTTTGGGACTTGGGGGGGACTACAGGAGAACCAGATGGAGCTGGATTGAGGTAAGGATTAAACTACACTACATGGTGGGGCCAGTAGTTGGGGGGATTATAGTTTTGGGGGGTGGCATGCCCTTTAAATTAGCCTAAAACCTAACCTCGGTCAAGTCCTAATTTAGATCCAAATTCTGCAATTGTAGACAGTAAACCAGTAGGTGGCACTGTGTTAACCTGCATATAAAGTTACAGGAGCTGATCTGCCTTTACACTTCCTGCAGTCTGGCTGCTGGACTCACTCATCATTCACCTGCTCATCTGGATGCTGTAAATCTGTATGGGTCTCCTCAGTTTGGGGCAAAAAACAGCTGCTAGTTCAGTGCAAATGACAGCTTGAAACTACAACTATCAGGTCACATTTTTAACTATTGGGTCAGAGAGTCCTTTACTATATGGGTCAGAGGCCCTTTACAGGAGAAGTGTAAATGATGGTAAGCTTAATTAAAAGTTTACTGAACCTGGCCACTCCACATGTTTAGAAACTGAAAGTCCCGACAAAAAAGCATGCTGGGAGTTGTAGTTTCCAACATCTAGAGTGCCAAGGAATTGGGGGTTCTGGTACTGGCTATTTGGCTATTACTGTTGGGATTCATGTATGGAATTCTGCTGTCCTTTTAAGGGCAACTCATTTCTACCCTCGGCTTATACTGAGTCAATCATTTTTTACAAACTTTTTCAGGTAAAATAGGTACCCCTCTACTTATACTCGGATCACTTATACTGCGTATATACGGGTAGTCTTGGATCTACACACCTTCACTACGTACACTGTAGTTCTTTCATTCACATACATAGTACCAAAGATGAAGGTAGGGTGAAACCCCCTCGAAACATTGTATGGTGCTGGGTGGTTTGAATAAATGGGTTAAGAACCCTTAAATCCAATGTTTGGAATAATTGCAAGTGCTGTCCTGCTTTGATTACAATGTATATGTTGTTAGACGCTTCCGGTCTTGAGGACTTGCACTGCAGCAAATTTACCCTTACTATTGTAGTGTGGCTTTGATTTGTTTGTTCTTTTCATTCATACCATCAATGGTCAGGGCGCAGTCTTCTAGAATTTCTCACTTAGCAGATTTATATAAAACAAATAACAAAAACAACTTTCAAAAGGTAGAAAGCATGGCAAAACCTATGTGATGTGAAAAAAGTTACCAAATATCAATCTGCCAAATGTCCTGAATCAAACGGTATGCCATATGCATGGTTACCACACGCGTACATGGAAGCGACTAGCCACAATGTGAGACAATGCACAATGGCTCAAAAACAGCAAAAATATTCAGCCAACTCCAAATTTCAACAATATGCACTTTTTCCCACAAACCCCCAACTAAAAAATACAGTGTCTCTGACGAAGTGCCAGATTAGGCATGACGCGTTAGACATGAACCTGTCTGTATTGATATATGTGTAAATAAAGAAGGTATTTAACCCACTATTTCCGTGTGAGATCCGTGCATATAGGACTGCTGAAGCCTGCTCCTGATTCTATTGCCGTTGTTGATTCAGACCTTGCAGGGGTCGCGGGCTAGGCACACCAGACCACCCTTGTGACTGGTGAGCTTCTTTCCCATTTTAAATAGTCTTGGAAATGTGTTTCTGCTAATTCGTGTTTTGGAAGCGGCTACAATCTCTGCCAAACCCCATGTAATGTAAAAAAAAACCTTACCAAATTAATCCCCAAAATGTCTAAATCAAATGGTAGCTCCATGCATGGTTACAACCCAGGCGTGGAAGCAACTAGCCACAACATGCATAACAGCATAAGACAGCTAAATGTTTAGCCAACTTCAAATTTGAGTAGTCTGCAGTTTTTCTCAGTATACTCTCCCCTAACTGGCCACCAACAAGCCGTTTTGGGATGCAAGTGCTCTGTAATTTGAACTTTTTTTTGCTTTTTTCAAAGAAAACAGTCTCAAACTTGGAAAACTATATATTTTTGAAATCTACACACCTCAGCTAAGTAATGGTGCCATTCTTTCATACATTCATGAAGAATTCCGGACATAGTAATCATAGATCTGTTTTTTTGAGATTTTGTAAAAAAAATTAAATTAGATGATTCAAAGTTTGAAAACCTACCTAAACCTCACTTGACAAGTAAAAAAACCCACTAAATGTCAATCTCCCACATGTCCCTGATACAAACGGTATGCCATATGCATGGGTACACAGAGACATGGCCACCAACTAGCTCAAATCGGACGGAATTACAAGAAAAACAATGTGCTCTGTAATTGAACAGCCTACACTTTTTCAATAGAATTAGCCCGAATCTTGGAAAAAAACCACACAAACATATATTTTTGGAATCTACACACCTTCATCTACTAATGATGCCATGATTTCTTCACATGAAGAATTCCAGACAGTAATCCATAGAATACAGTGCTTTTAGGAGATTTTGTGAAAAAAATAAAATAAGTTCTTCAAAGGTTGAAATCCTACCTAAAACCCCTAAATGTCAATCTCCCACATGTCCTGAATCAAACGGTATGCCATATGCTGGTGGCCAGCAACTAGCTTAAAAGGAACGCTGAACAAGTGCAATTACAAGAAAAAATCAATGTGCTCTGTAATTTGAACAGCCTATGCATTTCAAAGGTAACAGCCCCAAATCTAGAGATACCCCCCCACAAACCTATATTTTTTGAATCTACACACCTCTTCAGCAATGTAACAGTATACCGTATGTATAAACCGACCTGAGTATAATCTAAGGCACCCACTTTTACTTCCAAAAAGGAGTAAAGTGGTCTGACTCGATATATAACCGAGAGTAGAAATTATGACCACAACTGCCTTCTGATTCGTATTGTTTTGAGGCTTTAGTTGCTCTTTAAATGGACAGCAGAATTTCCATACAGTAGTTCCATACAGTAATAGCCAAATTCGTTTGCTGTATGGGGCAGATATAGATTCGCCTTCTGATTCTGTATTGTTTTTAGGCTTTAGTTGCCCTTTAAATAAACATCAGAAGTCCCATACAATAATAGCCATACTGTATTTGGCTATTACTGTATGGGAATTCTTATGTCCACTTAAAAGGCAATAAAAAGCCTCATTCCTTGGCACTCCAGATGTTTTGAAACTACAACTCCAGCATACTTTAGTTGTTGGGAGTTTAGTTTTCAAACATCTGCAGTGGCAAGGAATAGCCACTGCAGGAATTACTGTGCCCTTCCCGCCCCCACATCCCACAATTGCCTTCTCCTACCTGCTCCACATGTTCCGCTGCAGGCTGCTCTGGATCCTCTCTAAGCTGCTAAGCCGCATGCTCCACATTCCACTGCTGCCTAGTATGACGCACGTAAGCAGAGGATGCGGAGCGTGCGGCCGCTGGAGCAGGTATTTGACTCGAGTATAATCCGAGACTCGATTTTAAGGCTATTTTTTAGCCTGAAAATCTTGGTTTATACTCAAGTATATATACGGTAATGCTTTCATACATACTCAAAGAATTCCAGATGCAGTAATCCATAGAACTCCTTGCTTTTAGAGGATTTTGTGAAATAATAAAATAATGATTCAAATTGAAGCTTCCAATTTTTCAAAGCAAACACACCCAAAACTTAGAAATACCCCCTACAAACTATATTTTTTGGAATCTAATCTAATGCAATGCTTTCATACATATATGAAGAATTCTGTTAGAACTCCCTGCTTTTAGATTTGTGAAAAAATAAAATAAGATAATTCAAAGGTTGAAATCCTACCTAAACACACTTGACAAGTAAAAAAAAACACTAAATGTTAATCCCCCACAAACTACATATATTCATACATACTTTCATACATACATGAATACAGACGCGTCCTTCACAGAACAATGCTTTAAACAGATGTTCTGGAAATTAACAAAAACCTGATTCAAAGTTAGAAAATCTTGCGCAAACCAACACAACAATTAAAAACCCCACTTAATCCAAGGCGTGTTACTGTGTGTGAGGATTATACCTGAGTGTACGCTGTAGTGGAGGATGTGTACTGTGATACGGGGACGTGTTGATACTGTCGGGGTAGATTGCTGTGAGGGGTTATACAGTGGTACAGGTTGATACTGCGTGTTACGTGTGTGAGGGGTTATACCATGTACAGGTAGATAGGCGTGTACTGTGTGTGATGTATTCAGAACTAGTGGGCAGGTAGCTAAATTTTTAACTGCTAAGAAGAATATAATTTTTTTTGTGTGTTGTTTTTCTGGTGGCCAGAAGAAGTTTGTAGGATTTGCCCTAAATCGGTCCCGACAAATTCACAGTATGGAACCCCCAATCATAGGTTTATAATACATTGTTTTTTTTTCAGTAGCAAGTGTTAGTTTAAAGGGTATGTCCACCGTTTTTTAATCTTTGATTTTCCAGTTTAACTGAAAGGACAGGAGGTAATGGCGATATGTCTTTACCTCCTGTCCTGTAAAGGTATTACTTATTATCCAATATGTCTTCACAGTCTGTCCTGCCAGTAAACTTGACAGTAGACTAGAGAAACGTACCCACGTATCGCTCCGCGCCGGCCTCATTTCTGACAGTCTCCGCCCGTCCACACTTCCTATGCACTGTGGTCGCACGCCACACAAATGCAAAGGACTGTGGTCCGTCAGGGAATGTCAGTGCTAGTCGTAGGCTGTCGCAGCGCTGGATCGTTTACGCGGTAAGTTTCCGTTCTGGTCGTCCTGTAAGTTTTAACTGAAGGCAGGGTAAGACATATCGCATTTTACCTTCCTGTCGCTTCAGTTAAACTGGAAACATCTAAAGTTTAAAATAACGTGGACATACCCTTAAAGGGCAGTCCACCCCAAACTATAATCCCCACCACTACTGGCCCATCATGTAGTGTAGTGTAATCATTCCTCACTCCCATCTCCAATTGTTCTCCTGTATCCCCCCACCAAGTCCCAAAAACTGCCCACCAGGAGGATAGCAGAGTCCCATATAGGCTTGGCCTCCTACCTGGCCCCCGGGAGAATTTTGGCATGCGTACGCAGGCCTTCTCCCCCTCACCT
Organism: Hymenochirus boettgeri; assembly: GCA_019447015.1. Taxonomy (NCBI): domain Eukaryota; kingdom Metazoa; phylum Chordata; class Amphibia; order Anura; family Pipidae; genus Hymenochirus; species Hymenochirus boettgeri. Next base: position 177,416,260 of record CM033473.1, read on the forward strand.
CTCCCTCCTCCAGGATTTCCCTCCCCCTAGCGTAAATCCCTAATAATAGTATTGCCCGGTCCCCCCAGCCCCAACGGCTATATGTATATGTTTAGAAGTTTAGAAAGCTCCCCCAACCTTTACCTTACCTCTAATCGCGTTGTATTCAATTATATCAACTGGACTTGAAATGTAGTTCTTGAAGACGTTTCGCTAGTCATCCGCCTGGCTTTCTCATTCAGAATGCTTGTACAAGAATCTGTGCAATTATTTACCCTGTAAATCCCAATTAGCATAGCACCGCCAGGTGTTAAGGGTGTGATTAGATATTGCGAGAGGTGTTATGGAACACTCCCAGAGTAAGGTGTTAAAAAGCAGCATTGTACATGGCAGACAGTTGGTGTCGACCCCCCCCCCCCTCATTTAGGCTTGGTTATCTTTATTTTCACCTAAATGGCCTCCTTAACCACCTCTCTTGAACAGTCAACGTTCCTTCGCCAGTATGTTACAATTACAATCTTCAAGGTATGTCCTTATCCTTAAGATTGCAGATACAACGGCGAGTCCTGACCCCCGAGGAATTTGGCTCTTCTGTGCTGGGCCCTACGTTGATGCCGTTGCTGTTTGGTCTCCCCCACATACAAATCAGAGCATTCTTCACTGTCACTGCCCGCCTATATGATGTCGGCTTTTCTTGTGCGTTTGGTATTGGGTCTTTCGATGTAGTCCATTGCTGCCTCAGTGTGTTGTTCGGTTTTAAAGTCGACAGGGATACGATGTTTTTTGAAAATTCTTCTTAATTTCTCGGAGACCCCTGCTACATATGGGATGACATGTTCTTCCCCTGTCTTGCTTTTCCCCTTCACTGTTGTTATTCGTGTTCTTTTCTTTCTCTACACTTCTTTTGACAAGCCCAGTCTGGATATCCACAGTTTTTAAGGGCTTCCTCTGAATGTTTCATTTCTTTAGTAAGCCTCGCCTTCTGTGCTATTGGGGATGTCTCGGCTCTGTGTTGGCAGGGTTCTGAATGGACCCCCATCTTCTGATCTCAAGGGTGGTGGGAGTCAAACATCAAATACTGATCTGTGTTGTTGGTTTTCTGTAAACGCCTCTACTCCAGTTACCATTTTTCCTTAACTTCTTTCTATCGACCCAAGGGCAGTCCAAGAAAGCCAGGTTGTTTGTTTTGTACCTCTTCCTTGTGAATTTAATGTTTTGGCCACCTCAACTTAAGTGTTCTTCTGTTAAGCTTGTTACTTCCTTCTGGTGTTTTAACCCTGTTCATCAACATATCTGAACAGTGGCTGGGTGCATGCCCTTAAAGGTATTAAGCGCCTGTGTTTCTATCTACCTCCTCGCATTTAAATGTTGGCCACAAGGTTGAACTGGAGATCCCATAGCACATCCATGTTTTTGCCGTAAGAACTTAATCCTGTATTTGAAATAGGTGGTATTCAGGCACAAGTCCAACAAGGAGCACAACCTGTTCTGGGTTGAGTATCCGTTTCTGCTGGAAGAGTGGCTGTCTTGGCCCAGCCGTTTTCCTCACCATGTCAACAAGCCCCTTGGTGGTATACAAGTGAAGAGAGTATGTCACATCATAGGACGCCATAGGTTTCTTCTACACCGAGTACTATACTTCATCTTGTTGGTGAAATCCTGAGAGTTCTGGATGTGATGCTTAGAACTCCCACCAAAGGTCCCTAAGCTGTTACTAGATATTTTGGCCCCCTTGTATGTACCGGAGTTGATGCTGCTGACTATAGGTCTTAGTGGGCCCCTTCCTTATGTATCTTAGGGAGTCCAGATATGCTGGATGTGCCTCACCAGGGTAGAGGGCATGAGACATTGGCTTCGGTCATGGCTTTAATCGCTTTTGAAGGCTTTGTAGTGTACGTCTATGACTCTTTTCTTGTAACGGCTGGGGGAATCCCTTGTAACGCCTCATATGTGTTGTTATCGGCCAGGAGCATGGTCATCCCTTTCATGTATCTGAGGTGTTGAGTACACTGTGCATCTTCCTTCATCTGCCGGTAGAAGGGTGTACTGTAAGCTTCTTGAGGGATGTTAGGCTCTTCTTTCCTGTGTAGTCATTAGTTATGAAGGAGTTTTACACTTGCGAAGGCGCAGATACCTTACGGCGAGTGTTCTGCCTCCCTCTGTGATACCTTATTACGGTGGATAGAGGGGCTTCTGTGGCTGCTCTAATATCACCCATGGATGGCGTTAGGTGTGTGGCAAAATTCAAGCCCTTACCAAGGACTTCCATTTCTGGCTGGGTCAGTCTTGTTAGACAAGTGTTCTCACTCCATTCCTCCTGTTGTGATGAAGTGACACTTCCCTCCTTTTGTATCAAGGTAGTTGTTCTCGCTTTGGCTGTTCTGGGATGATAGAGGGGGGGGGTTTCGACACCAACTGTCTGCCATGTACAATGCTGGTTTTAAACACTTACTCTGGGCGTTCCCTATAACACCTCGTAGCCACTATCTACTCACAACCTAACACCTGGCTGTGTATGCAATTGGGATTTTGCCGGGTACATAATTGCCTACAGATTCTTGTAGTGCAAGTCATTCTGAATTGAGAACGCCCAGTCGGGATGACTAAGCGAAAACGTCTTCAAGAACGACATTCAAGTCGCAGTGATCTAATTGTGAATACACGGATATAACCTTACCTGGATGAATGAGAACCTTCACAAGCAATTACTTACCTCTCCTCTTTCCTCCGCCGAAAGAGCTTGCCGGCAGCCGCGTCCTGATTGGCAGCCGCCAGCCAATCACAATTCGACTCCTTTCCCGCCTCGGCTTGCATTTTCGGCAAGTCAGAGGGGCCGGGAGACGTGGCGGAGGAAGAAGGGGGAGTGTAAGTAGAGTTTGGGGACTTTTAAAACATATAAATAAGTGGTTGAGGCTGAGCTTGGCAGGGGAATCTGTATAAAAAATTAATTTTAGGGCGGACATGCCTTTAAACAAGATTGACACATTTTTGTAACTCTCTATGGAAGATTTCTTCTCTTGATTTTGGGGTAAAATTTTTGGGGAATTCTATCTTTTTTTTGTACTAAATGTCTAATTTGTTAAAAAAAAATAAAAAATTACATTATTTAAATAAATAAATACATTCTAGTGGTGAGACAATCGGAACAGCAGAGACCAGCCTACGCAAGCTCTCCTCTAGTGGGGAGTCCCATAGGAAACTGCAGGTGGTGTCCACACACCGGTATCAAACACTAATTAGGGGGATTCTATATATATAGATACCCCAGGTTGTATTTGTGAATAGCTGGGGTAAATTTTTATCAAAATGCATATTCAGCTCCAACTTCAATTTGAAACATCTGCGAGTTTTTACCATAAAAACCCCCACAAAACTATTATTCCTCGAATCTACAACACCTTGAGCTAGAAACACTGTGTAGTTTGTTCATTCTACGCACGCGGCAGTTCTTCCTAGAAGTTGCACTTTTCAGAGATTTTCTGAAATCACATGAACAAATATCAACTTTCAAGTAGAATAGAATCAGCAAAACCCAAAGTAAAAAAAAAGTTCCCAAATATTCAATTGGGGGGGGTACTGGGGATGTTATTTCTAACACAATGGGGTAGATTGTTTTTTTTTTTGAATTGATGGAATAGATTCTACGTGTGTTCAACTTGTATTTATTAGTAACACTTATGGTGAGTTTTTTCTGCGTGTTTTTTTGCTAGTTAGTCACATGGTGGCATATGGTGGCCCATCTAGTCTATTAAAGGGTCCACCCTTGTTTTTAATTTTGTATGTGTCTCCCGTATCTACCTGTACGTTATAACCCCTCAACAGTAACACGCCCTATCTACGCGTGCACGCTAACCCTCACACACAGCAACACGCCGAATCTACCTGTACACAGGTTAATCCCGAACACACAGTAAACACGCCGTATTCTACCTGTGCACAGGTTTATAACCCCCACACACAGTAACACGCGAATCTACCTGTACACGGTATAATCCCTCACACACAGTAACACGCCGTATCCTACCTGTACACGGTTTATAACTCTCACACACCGTAACACGCGTATCTACCTGTTCACGGTATAATCCTCCACACACAGTAGCATGCCGTTATCTAAACTCAGTGTTCTCCTAGGGTCTTTAGCCGGGCAGCCCCACCGGCTACTTTTTCATGCCACTGGCTGGAAAAAATTCTTAAGAGAACACTTGTGATTTAAAAAAAAAAATTAGATGTAGGTTTTAATAGGTGTACCAATAGGTCAGTAAAAAACTCCTGTCAAAACTGCCCAGTCAGACCCTTTTTTTAACTTGTAAGCTTTATTTAGCACGTTAACTAGCTTTTCCAAGATCCCCAAGGCCACAAAAGGTTGGCACATGTATTTGGTGCCATTTACATGGGTTACCTTCAGATGTTGTAGAAACTACAATTCCCTGCGATGTTGTAAAAACTATTATAATGAGCATGATGCAGTGCACATTTTTCCACACCACCAAATTTCCTTGTCCCACCCCACCCGGCTACTTTTTCATGCCACCCGGCTTGAAAAAAATTCTGGGGAGGAAGCACTGGTAACTGTACACAGTATAATCCCTCACACACAGTAGAGCACGCCGAATCTACCTGTACACGGTTATAACCCCTCACATACAGTAAAAGCCGTATCTACCGTACACGGTATAATCCCTCACACACGTAACACGCCGTTCTACCTGTGCACGGTATAAAACCCTCACACCAGCAAACACTGCCAAATCTACTGACACGCTATAATCCCTCACACACAGTAACACACGAATCTACCTGTACACGGTATAATCCATCACACACAGTAAACACGCCGTTCTACCTGTACACGGTTATAACCCCTCACACACCGTAACACGCCGTATCTACCTGTTCATGGTATAATCCCTCACACACAGTAGCATGCCGTATCTAACTGTACACAGTATAATCCATCACACACAGTAGCACGCCGAATCTACCTGTACAATCCTATTGTTAACGTTTACCCCTCACTTATATGAAATAAAATACATATACATCATGCTGTACCCCAATGACTTGACCCCAGCTCCATTGACAACACTAGCCGGTTGAACTGACCTGCACCCCAGTGTAATGCTGAAAGAAGAAGAGCACCATGCTCTGGTACACGGTGTACAGTCTGTCATCGCCTTTCCGGTACAGACGCTCAGGCAGGACGGTACTCAGGGCACTCCAGCAGGACCAGGCCAGCAGGTATGTGGGGGCCGTGCCCAGCATGAGGGCTGCAGGTAGAAAGTAGCGCAGGGAGTAAGTGTGAAGCACGACGGAAAGCAGCATGGTGGCCTCCCTTCCCAGGCACTAACACCGGACAACCGGCAACACGTGAGAAAGTAGGAGGGCGGAGCCGAGCTTGGGGCACCCGTAGAGCTGTGACAGGAGGCGGGGCGGAAACTGTTCTGGGCCCGAGACAACCTCGATGTTCCCATTGCAAGAAGATGAAAAGTGGGGATACGATTTGTGTAACATAGTCCCAATTATAACCATCGCGTGTACATCCGGGCACAGAGATTAAAACGGGACCGGGACGCTACCATTAGGCGTAGATGGAGCCATCTTTGTTAGGGGCAGATTTGACTGCAAATGGAATTCTAGAACACAGTGTTTTGGGTTAACATGCGAGTGTTTGTTGTAGGGGAATCAAATATAAGAATAATATTACCAACACAAAGCCCCCCCCCCCAGCTAGAGTGACCCGCATTGTCCTATACTGACCTTAACCTATTCAGCGCCACTTCCTTTATCTGCCAGAAGAACTTTCAGGATTTTACACCCTTGTCTCAGATTCCCACCTCCCCCATGTTACTAACAGATCCCTGACTCCCTGCAACCATACTAATATCCCTGACATCTGTGTGACAGACACCCATGGGATGGTTCCCCAGAGATAGGCCTCGGATCAGCTCTACTCATAGCAACAAGAGACTACTACATAGGTACACAGCGTACAACAGTGTACCACAGAGTATGAATGTACAAAGAGATACATAGTTACACAGAGAGTACAACACAGTGTACCACAGAGAGCACTAGATAGTGTACCAAAGGGAACTACATAGTGTACCACAGAGAGTACAACACAGTGTACCACAGAGAGTACAACACAGTGTACCACATAGAGTACTAGATAGTGTACCAAAGAGTACTACATAGTGTACCACAGAGAGCACTAAACAGTGTACCACAGAGAGTACTACACAGTGTACCACAGAGATTAGTGTACCAAATAGGTACTGATAGTGGTACCAAGAGAATAATAGTGTACACAGAGAGAGTACAACACGTGTACCACATAGCTACTACAACCGTACCACGAGGTACTACATAGTGTAACCTACATAAAAGTAACTAGATAGTGTACAAGAGACTACTACAGTGTACCACAGAGAGTACTACACAGTGTACCACGGAGACTACTACACAGTGTACCATTGAGAGTACTACACAGTGTACCACAGAGTACTACACTGTGTACAACAGAGTACTACCATTAGTGTCACTTATAAGCCAGAGACTACCTACACAGTTGTAACTAACAGAGAGTCCAGATAGGTACCACAGAGTACTACATAGTGTACCACGGAGAGTACTACACAGTGTACCACAGAGACTACTACACTGTGCCACGAAAGTGCTACGGGGTGACCACAGATAGCACTACATAGTGTACCACAGAGTACTTCACAGTGTACCACAGAGAGTACTACACAGTGTACCACAGATAGTACTACACAGTGTACCACAGAATACTACATAGTGTACCACAGAGTAATACATATGGTAACACAGAGAGTACTACATAGTGTACCACAGAGAGTACTACATAATGTACCCCAGAGACTACTACAGTGTACCACATAGACCATTACATAGTGTACCACAGAGAGTACTACACAGCGTACCATAGAGAGTACTACACAGTGTACCACAGAGACTTACGGCACAGTGTACCACGGAAGCTACTACACAGTGTACCACGAGAGTACTAGATAGTGTACCACAGAGAGGACTACACGTGTACCACGAGTACAAAAAGTGTACACAGAGAGTACTACATACTGTAATACAGAGAGTACTACACAGTGTACCATAGAGAGTAGTAGATAGTGTACCACAGAGAGTTATACAGTGTACCACAGAGAGTACTATCAGTGTACACAGAGTATTACTCACAGTGGTGTACCACAGAGGACTACTACACAGTGTACCATGGAGACTACTACACAGTGTACCACAGAGCGTACTAGATAGTGTACCACAGAGAGCACTACACAGTGTACCACAGAGCGTACTAGATAGTGTACCACAGAGAGCACTACACAGTGTACCACAGAGAGTACTACACAGTGTACCATAGAGAGTACTAGATAGTGTACCACAGAGACTACTACAACGTGTACCACAGAGAGTTATACAGTGTACCACAGAGTACTAGATATTGTACCACAGAGAGTACTATGCAGTGTACCACAGAGTACTACACAGTGTACCACAGAGTACTACACAGTGTACCACAGAGACTACTACACAGTGTACCACGGAGACTACTACACAGTGTACCACAGAGAGTACTAGATAGTGTGCCACAGAGAGCACTACACAGTGTACTACAGAGAGTACTACACAGTGTACCACAGAGAGCACTACACAGTGTACCACAGAGCGTACTAGATAGTGTACCACAGAGAGCACTACACAGTGTACCACAAAGAGTACTACACAGTGTACCATAGAGAGTACTAGAGTACCACAGAGACTACTACAACGTGTACCACAGAGAGTTATACAGTGTACCACAGAGGACTAAGATTGTCCACAGAGAGTACTATGCAGTGTACCACAGAGTGAATACACAGTGTACCACAGAGTACACACAGTGTTACCAAGAGACTACTACACAGTGTACCACGGAGACTACTACACAGGTACCAAGATGAGTACTAGATAGTGTACCACAGAGAGCACTAAACAGTGTACCACAGAGAGTACTACACAGTGTACCACAGAGAGTACTACACAGTGTACCACATAGACCACTACATAGTGTATCACAGAGACTACTACATAGTGTACCACAGAGAGTACTATAGTGTACCACAGAGAGTACTAGATAGTGTACTACAAAGAGTACTGCAGTGTACCACAGAGAGTACTACATAGTGTACCGCAGAGAGGGCTACATAGTGTACTACACAGTACCACAGAGAGTACTACATAGTGTACCACAGAGAGTACTACACAGTGTACCACAGAGAGTACTGCACAGTGTACCACAGAGAGTACTAGTTAGTGTACGACAGATAGTACTACATAGTGTACCACAGAGAGTACTACACAGTGCCACAGAGAGTACTACACAGTGTGCCACAGAGAGTACTAGGCAGTGTACCACAGAGAGTACTACACGGTGTACCACGGAGAATACTAGATAGTGTACCACAGAGACTACTACACAGTGTACCACAGAGATTACTACATTGTGTACCACAGAAAGTACTAGAGAGTGTACCACAGTGAGTACTACAGAAAGTACTGGGTAGTGTACCACAGTAAGTACTAGATAGTGTACCACTGAGAGTACTAGACAGTGTACCACAGAGAGTACTAGACAGTGAACAACAGAAAGCACTAGATAGTGTACCACAGAGAGTACTAGATAGTGTACCATGGAGAGTATACTACAGAATGTACTGCATAGTGTACCACAGAGAGTGTACTACAGAGAGTATTAGATAGTGTACCAAGGAGAATGTACTTAGCTATATAGTGTTCCAAGGAGAATGCTAGATAGTGTACTAGAGTGTGCCACAGAGAGTACTAGATATTGTACCACAAAAAGTACCAAGCTGCTGCAAATAAAATAGCATTTATTCTAATTGCCTTACGCCTTTTGGACAAACAGGTCCTTAATCATAGACATATTTTATTTGCAGAAGCTTAAGTGTTGGTCTCCTCTGTCCTGGTCTTGTGCAAATTCCCAATACATTCGATTTGATTCCAGAGATTGGCCGCTTTGTGACGGGCTTGAGGCGTTTGGCACCCGGGCCACTGAGGCTGATGGGTAAGAGAGACTTATAACTATACATAAGCATTTAAATATGCTGTTTTGACTGTGTACACAGTGGGGAAGCGAAGGACTCGGGGTCTGTACACCCCAGTCACCAACCATTATAAGTAAGGAAAACTAAGCTATCTACATCAAAAGTAGAGCCCACAAATCCCTGTGTTAATTGTGTTGTACTACAGAGAGTACAATATAGTGTACTAAATTGTATACTATAGAGAGTACCACAGAGAGTGTTATTGTGTGTACTACAGAGTACTATATAGTGTACTAGAGAGTATACTACAAAAAGTACTAGATATTGTATTAAAAAGAGTACCGCTGTGTGTACTAAAGTGTATACTACAGAGAGTACAAGAGGGTGTACTACAGAGAGTACTAGAGAGTGTACCACAGAGAGTACTAGAGGATGTCCCCCCGAGGTCTCGAGGGTCCACAAAAGAGTCTCGAGCGTGTCCCCCGCGAGTCCTCGCGCGTGTACCACAGAGAGTACTAGAGAGTATACCACAGAGAGTACTAGATAGTGTACTAGAGCATATACTACAGAGAGTACTAGATTATATTACACACTCGTACACTAGCTAGTACTCTTTAGTACACAAATTAGAACTCTCTGTAGTATACAATTTAGTAGTTTCTGTAGTACACCATCTCATACTTTGTAGTACACACAATAGTGCTCTCTTAGAGAGTACACTCTCTAGTAGATTGAGTACCATTGTGTGTACTACAGAGTGCTAGATAGTGTACTACAGAGAGTACTAGATAGTGTACTACAGAGAGTGTACTACAGAGAGCACTAGATAGTGTACCACAGAGAGTGTACTACAGAGAGTACTAGATTCTATACCACAGAGTGTACGGGAAAGTTTACCACAGAGAGTACTAGATAGTGTACCACAGAGAGTATGAGAGTGTCCCAGAGAGTACTAGAAAGTACACCACAGAGAGTAGTACATAGTGTACCACAGAGAGTGTACTACAGAGAGTACTAGATAGTGTACTGCAGAGAGTACTAGATTGTATACCACAGAGTGTACCAGATAGTTTACCACAGAGAGTGTAATACAGAGAGTACTAGATAGTGTACCACAGAGTACGAGAGTGTACCACAGAGAGTACTAGAAAGTATACCACAGACAGTACTAGAGAGTGTACCAGAGAGTACTAGATAATGTACTACAGAGAGTACTAGATAGTGTACCACAGAAAATTATACTATAGAGAGAGCTAGATAGTGTACCACAGAGAGTACTAGATAGTGTACTACAGAAAGTACTAGATAGTTTACCACAGATAATGTACCACAGTTAAGTGCTAAAGAGTGTACCACAGAGAGTACTAGAGTGTACCACAAATTACTAGAGAGTATCCACAGAGAGTACCCAAGTGTGTACCACAAAGAATACCCGAGAGTGTACCACAGAGTACTAGAGCTTACCAAAGAATACTAGTGTGTACCAAAGAGAGTGTAGTACAGAGAGTACTAAATAGTTTACCCCCGAGAATGTACTACAGAGAGTGCTAGATAGTGTACCACAGAGAGTGCTAAAGAGTGTACCACAGAGAGTAATAGAGTGTACCAAAAAGTACTAGAAAGTGTACCACAAAGAATACTAGAGAGTATACCACAGAAAGTACTAGAGTGTACCACAGAGAGTACCCAAGTGTGTACCACAAAGAATACCCAAGAGTGTATCACAGAGAGTACTAGAGAGTGTACCACAGAGAGCACAACAGGAGTACTTGAGTGTACCACAAAGAGTACTGCATAGTATACTATAGTGTACTAGAGCATGTACTACAGAGAGTACTAGATTTTAGTACACACTCTATCTAGTACTCTGTAGTACACACAAAAGTACTCCTTGTAGTATAAACTTTAGTACACTATATAGAGCTCTGTAGTACATGGTCTAGTACACTATTTAGTACTCTCTGTAGTACACACAATAGTACTCTCTGTAGTATGCTCTTGTACACTGAGTACTATTGTGTGTACTATAGAAAGTAGACTATAGTGTACTAGAGTGTTCTACAGATAGTACCAGATATTAACATAGTAACATAGTAAATGAGGTTGAATAAAGACATATGTCTATTAAGTACAACCTTTTCACCCTACCTTTAAACCCTACTTAACAATTGATCCAGAGGAAGGCAAAAAGAAAAAAAACTGAGCCGGAAGTTCATCGATCAACGAGTACGCGCGATCAACTGATTAAAACCTGCACGTCGCCGCACAGATTAGGGGCTTGTAGCAGGCCCTACTATCGCCCGCCCCCCCCCCCCCCCCCCCTTTTGTTTTGGGGGCGGGCGCGGGTGGTTTCACTATTGCTTTTGCTTTAACATCAATATTAACAGTTATGTCTTCTTTGAACTTTGGCTTCAACTCTTGTTTAGCATACATACCCTTCCCCCTTTCCTATTTTCTCTATCATTCCTAAACAAGGAGAATCCTTCTAAATTTAAGGCCCAGTCATCAAAATTATGTAACCATGTTCCTGCTATAGCCATTATCTCCAATTCTCCCATTTTTTCAGCCAGGCTTCTTGCATTTGTAAACATGTATTTTAGATTAGGATCCTGTGGTTTATTTATGCCCCTGTGGTTTATTTATGCTCCCTATCCTCTATACCAGAGCCATCCTTCTTTCCTCCCACCACTGGCCCATTGCTTACCCCCTGTGCTATCTACCCCAGTGAGATTGACAGTACCACCCTCCAAACCTAGTTTAAAATGTCCTCCAACCCTCTAGTAATCTTCTCCCCCAAAACAGCTGTACCACCATTATCTAACTTTGTCATTGGCACCAATATGAACCAAGACCGCTGAGTCGCTCCCAGCCCCACCCAATAATCTATGTCATGAACGCCAGTTTGCTAGGCATGTGATTTGACTAATCAATCGGTAATCGCCGCCACCACTCCAAGTTTACGGCCTTGAAGATGCCACACAATCACTCCTGACTCTCACTGGCTATGCAAACCCCTGTCCTGGCAGTTAAATGGTTAACACTCCACTACTCAATCCAGCAACCAACTGGTTAATCAGCATCAGTCCTTCACAGCAGTCACAGAGTTAATTAGCATTTACACTAGCAAAGCATTCCATACCATCCAAACACATATAAACTTATAAGAGGCTAACTGAGTTCTTTTAGATCATCAAAGACAAAACTTATTATATTTTAGATTTAATATTCCAAAAGGTGGACAGTGCATATAATACACAGATAAAATAAAATGGTGTTACAATAAAATGACATACAATATAGGTACAAACAGTTAAATAAAATAAAAGGGATAAAAAGGTTCACATACCCTAACTACTAACTAGAAGAAGTCCTGTGTCTTGGTGCGAGAAGTAAACATATGATCCATAACCATTTAGCATGTCCCCTCAGTATGAACAAAGTTATAGAGGGTTACAATTATTTTAAGCCCCTTGTTGTACCATCCCCCCTTAGCTATGCATGGGGTGGGAGTGTCCAGGAATGTCCAGATTTACGACTAGCCAAAAGCATTAATACCCCCTCCATTAGGCAAATTCCATATATATTTAGCTATGTACATTGTACTGGGAAATAGACCACGTATTCTCGACTCGACTACAATAACAAACATGACCCGTGTATATTAAATATTTCCCTAGATATTAATAACTCCCCCTGACAATGGAATAAGGCCTCCATGTCAGGTATCTTTTTAATGGGCCTACCTTCCCATTCACAAATATAATATTGGTTCCCGTATCACATATTCCAATATAATAATATATTTATTTTACACGTATGGCTGTCCTTAAGGTGACCTCTTTGTAACCACCAGACCTCTGGCTGCTGAGAATTCCAGATACACGGTTTGGCCCCACATTTTCTAGAAGAGAAGTTTTGGCCCGTGTTTCACTAACCCTAACATAAGCACTGGGGACTGTTTCCAGGGTGGAATGGCATTATAGGTCCTTTGAAAGAACTAATACCAATGGTTAACCCATTCATGCCAAGTCTCTACACACTGTCATTACAATTTATATATAAAATCCACCACAAGTCGAACCCTAGCACCAGTTAGGAAACACACTGTTCGCTACATAGGATTTTGGGGGTACCTGCTACAGACATAGGACCCCTGTAACTACTGCCCCAGGTTCCCATATACATATGGCAGGATGCACATTGGATGGTAGCAACAAACTGTCCTTTCTAAATACAAAACACCAACCTTCAATGTCTTTCTTTTCTATGTCCTCAATATCTAATTCCTTTAAAAGGGGTTTATAACTAATTCCACTTCACTTTGTTCCACTTACAGTGACTGCAATTTAAAGGCAGTTATAAAACCTTGTGCCATAGATTGCTAAAAGTTCCTGGGTGAGTAGAGGAGCTTCAGAGAAGCACAGCCGCTATCAACGCTGCTCAACAACATCCCCTCCGTAATTATGGAATTTATTCTGGGGATGGACAATTATATTTAATACATAAATTAGGATATTGTGTTTGTCCTCACTGACAGTATTTATTTAGTTTAGACAGGAAGTAGTAGTGAATATATGGACATATAATGTTAAATAATTATAAACATAAATAATGCATAAAACTGGAAATTCTGCTTTACAAAATCGTTAGCATACTAAATGTTTCATGAATGATTGCCTATACTTTTAAAGTAAGTAGAAGACACTAATCATAATGAAGTTGTTCCCAGGAGCTTTGCTACAAAGAAACAAAGAATATGCTTTGAGAAATATAAAAATGGGAACAATCTACATATTATTTATAGAAGCAGCAATCAGCACTGGAAATCCCAGACATCGCCATCTAATAATAGATGCCCGGAAGGCTCAAAGGGCATTATAACAACCCAAGTTAAGGAAAATTTCTGGAAAAAAATTCTAAAAAAACTCAAATCTTTTTTACGTGTGGTTAGCAAAATCACTTGCTACAATTTGTGGCACTTTTATTTTAATTGTTTGATCTTTTTCTCAAAATAATAAACCTTTTTTGTTTTTTTTAAAGAAATGCAATAATGTTGAAGTTAGAAAAGTAACAAAAACAATCACATGTCATGGAGCCTATTTATTGTCATACAACACTTAAAATGCAAACATTGAAGTCCTTGGTTATGAAATCTGAACTTGCATTGATACAGTATGAATTCCTAATAATTCTGAATTAGAAAATTCTATCTGTTAATATCTGTAGTGCTACATCTTCATTATTAAGCAGGGTTGGTTCACACTAAAGCTCCTTTAGTACTTAGTATGTAATAGTAATTGTAATAGTTAATTTGGTTTGAAAAAGACAAATTACTGTTCTTTCTATTTCTTCTTCTTTTTCTTCTTTTTCTTCTTCCGTTTTATTCTTCCGCTTTTTTGGACTTATCTCCTCCCACAGTTTTTGAGCTAGAGACGTGCGGGGCATATAGGAGAAGTGTGCTATCTTCTAGCTAAGGAATCCGGGGGAAGTGTTACGGCGTTATCGGCGAATTTCCGGACATTTTTTCCCATAGACTATAATGGTAACAATCGTCAAATGTGGATATTTCAAAACAGTTTTTTTCATGGTCATAAATACAAATGGTGATACAAACCAATCCCCCACACAGACCCAGGTACACCCACCTACTGACATACCTTTCCATTACCATGGAAGCCATATTTAAAGGGTAACTAAAGTCAAAAAAACTAATTTAGATTTATCCTCAATAAAAGTTTTTTTTGGTTATAAAAGTTTTATGGTTATAAACACAAAAAAACATACCCCCTCAACCAGACCCAGGTACACACACCTACTGATCTACTTATTCATTACTGTGGTAGCCATACTTAAAGGGTAACTAAAGTAAAAAAAAACTAATTTAGATTTATTCTCAATAAAATATAGTTTTATGGTTGTAAACACAAAAAAGACATACCCCCTCAACCAGACCCAGGTACACACACCTACTGATATACTTATCCATTATGGTGGCAGCCATATTTAAAGGGTAACTAAAGTCAAAAACAAATTTAGATTTATCCTCAATAAAAGATAGTTTTATGGTTGTAAACACAAAAAAGACATACCCCCTCAACCAAACCCAGGTACACACACCTACTAATCTACTAATTCATTATGGTGGTAGCCATACTTAAATGGTAACTAAAGTCAAAAAAACTAATTTAGATTTATCCTCAATAAAATAGTTTTATGTAAACACAAAAAATACATACCCCCTCAACCAGACCCAGGAATACACACCTACTGATTTACTTATCCATTACTGTGCCAGCCATACTTAAAGGGTAACTAAAGTCAAAAAAAATATTTTTGATTAATAATAAAAAAAGTTTGTTTTTTTAACCCCCATGTGGCACAGTTACATACACCTACTGACCTACCCCTCCATTACTGTTTCAGCCATACCTAAAGGGTAACTAAAGTAAAAAAAAAAATCATCAAAAACGTTAGCCGGACACAGGTACATACACCTACTGATCTACTTATCCATTACTGTGGCAGCCATACCTAAAGGGTAACTAAAGTAAAAAAAAATAATTTTGACCAATCATCAAAAAGTTTGTTTTTTTAACCCCACGTGGTACAGGTACATAACACTACTGACCTATCCCCACTCCATTACTGTGGCAGCCATACCTAAAGGGTAACTAAAGTAAAAAAAAAATGTGAACATCATCAAAAAGTTTGTTTTTTAACCCCCACATGGCACAGGTACATACACCTATGACCTACCCCCCATGACTGTTGCAGCCATACCTAAAGGGTATCTAAAGCCATTTTTTTAGACCAATCATCAAAAAAAGTTTGTTTTTTTAACCCCAACCTGATCCAGGTACACATGCCTACTGACCTACCTTCCATTTTCATGGCAACCATATTTAAGGGTAACTATAGTCAAAATACAAATTTGACTAATCATGAACAAGTTTATTTTTTTAACCCCCAACCCGACACAGGTACACACACCTACCTTCTACTATCCATTACTGTGGCAGCCATGCTTAAAGGGTAACTAAAGTAAAAAAATAATTTTGATCAATAATCAAAAAAGTTAGTTTTTTTAACCCCCAAGTGGCACAGGTACATACACCTACTGACCACCTCTCCCTTACTGTTACAGCCATAGTTAAAGGGTAATAAAGTCAAAAAACAAAATTTGACCAATCATCAAAAAAGTTTGTTTTTTTAACCCCCACGGCACAGGTACATACACCAATAACCTACCCCTCCATTACTGTTGCAGCCATACCAAAAGGGTACATAAAGTCAAACATTTTTTTTGACCAATCACAAAAAAGTTTGTTTTTTTAACCCCCACCGGAACACGGTACATACACCTACTGATCTACTTATCAATTACTGTGACAGCCATACCTAAAGGGTAACTAAAGTCAAATTTTTTTGACCAATCATCAAAAAAGTTTGTTTTTTAACCCCCAACCGGACACAGGTACATACACCTACTGATCTACTATCAATTACTGTGGCAGCCATACCTAAGGGTAACTAAAGTAAAAAAAAATAATTTTGACCTATCATCAAAAAAGTTTGTTTTTTTAACCCCACGTGGTACAGGTACATACACTTCTGACCTATCCCTCCATTACTGTGGCAGCCATATTTAAAGGGTAACTAAAGTAAAAAAAACTAATTTTGACCAATCATCTAAAAAGTTTGTTTTTTAAGCCCCAACCCAACCCAGGTACACACACCTACTGATCTACTTATCCATTACTGTGGCAGCCATACTTAAAGGGTAACTAAAGGTAAAAAAATTTTTTTGACCAATCATCAAAAAGGTTTGTTTTTTTTAACCCCACATGGCACAGGTACATACAACTACTGACCTACCCCATCAAGACTGTTGCAGCCATACCTAAAGGGTAAATAAAGTAAAAAAAATTGACCATCATCAAAAAGTTGTGTTTTTAACCCCACATGGCACAGGTACATACACTACGACCTACCCCATCAAGACTGTTGCAGCCATACCTAAAGGGTAACTAAAGTAAAAAAAATTTGACCAATCATCAAAAAAGTTTGTTCTTTTAACCCCCACATGGCACAGGTACATACACCTACTGACTTACCCCTCCATGACTGTTGCAGCCATACCTAAAGGGTATCTAAAGTCAAATTTTTTTGACCTATCATCAAAAAAATTTGTTTTTTTAACCCCCAACCTGATCCAGGTACACATGCCTACTGACCTACCCTTCCATTTTCATGGCAACCATATTTAAAGGGTAACTATAGTCAAAATACAAATTTGACTAATCATGAACAAAGTTATTTTTAACCCCCAACCCGACACAGGTACACACACCTACTGATCTACTTGTTACTGATTACTGTGGCAGCATACTTAAGGGAATAAAGTCAAAAAAAAAAATTTTGACCAATCATCATAAGAGTGTGTTTTTTTTAACCCCCAACCGGACACAGGTACATACACCTACTGATCTACTTATCCATTACTGTGGCAGCCATACCTAAAGGGTAACTAAAGTAAAAAAAAAAATTGACCAATCATCAAAAAAGTTTTTTTTAACCCCCATATGGCACAGGTACATACACCTACTACCTACCCCTCCATGACTGTTGCAGCCATACCTAAAGGGTATCTAAAGTCAAATTTTTTAGACCAATCAACAAAATTTGTTTTTTTAACCCCCAACCTGATCCAGGTACACATGCCTACTGACCTACCCTTCCTTTTCATGCAACCATATTTAAAGGGTAACTATAGTCAAAATACAAATTTGACTAATCATGAACAAGTTTATTTTTTTAACCCCCAACCCGACACAGGTAACACCACCTACTGATCTACTTATCCATTACTGTGGCAGCCATGCTTAAGGGTAACTAAAGTAAAAAAATAATTTTGATCAATAATCAAAAAAGTTAGTTTTTTTAACCCCCAGTGGCACAGGTACATACACCCTCTGACCTACCTCTCCATTACTGTTACACCATAGTTAAAGGGTAACTAAAGTCAAAAAAACAATTTTGACCAATCATCAAAAAAGTTTGTTTTTTTTAACCCCCACGTGGCACAGGTACATACACCTACTACCTACCCCTCATTACTGTTGCAGCCATACCAAAAGGGTAACTAAAGTCAAAATTTTTTTGACCAATCATCAAAAAAGTTTGTTTTTTTAACCCCCAACCGGACACAGGTACATACACCTACTGATCTACTCATCATTTACTGTGCAGCCAACCTAAAGGGTAACTAAAGTCAAAAATTTTTGACCAATCATCAAAAAAGTTTGTTTTTTTAACCCCCAACCGGACACAGGTACATACACCTACTGATCTACTTATAAATTACTGGGCAGCCATACTAAGGTAACTAAAGTAAAAAAAAAATAATTTGACTCATCAAAAAAGTTTGTTTTTTTAACCCCACGTGTACGGTACATACACTACTGACCTATCCCTCCATTACTGTGGCAGCAATTTTAAAGGGTAACTAAAGTAAAAAAAACTAATTTTGACCAATCATCTAAAAAGTTTGTTTTTTTAAGCCCCAACCCAACCCAGGTACACACACCTACTGATCTACTTATCCATTACTGTGGCAGCCATACTTAAAGGGTAACTAAAGGTAAAAAAATTTTTTTTGACCAATCATCAAAAAGGTTTGTTTTTTTTAACCCCCACATGGCACAGGTACATACACCTACTGACCTACCCCATCAAGACTGTTGCAGCCATACCTAAAGGGTAACTAAAGTAAAAAAAAATTGACCAATCATCAAAAAAGTTTGTTTTTTTAACCCCCACATGGCACGTACATACACCTACGACCTACCCCATCAAGACTGTGCAGCCATCCTAGGTGTAACTAAAGTAAAAAAAAATTTGACCATCATCAAAAAAGTTTGTTCTTTTAACCCCCACATGGCACAGGTACATACACCTACTGACTACCCCTCCATGACTGTTGCAGCCATACCTAAAGGGTATCTAAAGTCAAATTTTTTTGACCTATCATCAAAAAATTTGTTTTTAACCCCAACCTGATCCAGGTACACATGCCTACTGACCTACCCTTCCATTTTCATGGCAACCATATTTAAAGGGTAACTATAGTCAAAATACAAATTTGACTAACATGAACAAAGTTTATTTTTTTAACCCCCAACCCAACCAGGTACACACACCTCGATCTTACTTGATTACTGTGGCAGCCATACTTAAAGGGTAACTAAAGTCAAAAAAACATTTTGACCAATCATCATAAGAGTTTGTTTTTTTTAACCCCCATGTGGCACAGGTACATACACTTACTGACCTACCCCTCCATTACAGTTGCAGCCATTCCTAAAGGGTAACTAAAGTCAAAAATGTTTTTTGACCAATTATCAAAAAAGTTTTTTTAACCCCCAACCTGACACAGGTACACAAACCTACTAATCTACTTATCCATTACTGTGGCAGACATACTTAAAGGGTAACTAAAGTAAAAAAAATACATTTTGATCAAAATCATTATCATTGAAAATGCTCTAATTTTGCCCTAACCAATCGATGTTAGCTTCTGATTGATTGGATCAAAATTAGCCCCACTTTGGGCTGGGTACACACAAAAGTTTTTTTTTGTCCCACAAGCGTTCACTACAAACTCATCATTCCCATTATTGAGTTTTAAAATCTGCAGCAAACACACATATTCCCTTCCAAAATGCAGCCCTTCAAGCCAAATTCAAAATTTATACTTAAACTTTCCATTTCTAGTTGTAATTGTAATTGTAATGTAATAGTATCTGCTAGGTTTTTGGGGTGGGTGATGTCATTTTACAGCCTGTTTTGCAAGATGAGAGATGCAGAGGGGTCCTTTTTTATGTTAGTAACTTCTTAAAGAAATCTCAGCTTCTCTGCTAGCCCTCATGCTAATTCACATATAGATATTCTTGTTTGTCTGGGACTGTTATGGGGGGGGCAGAACAAACCACTTAATTATTTTTTTTAGTAAAATAAAAAGTTTTAAACAAACTAAATGTGCATTGTTTGCAGTAGTATGTCAATTTCTTATCAATTGACTCAGTCCTGAGGTCATCCTTCAGTAAGTCAGCTTTAAGTTCTTTAATACATTATTCCTTACAGTCTTACAGATTTGCACTTCAGGGGATGGTACCTTCCAGTGCCAGGCTTTTTTTTGTGTATAAACATTTTGCCTGCACAAGGCCTCAATAAAAGGCAGATACTGAACAGCAGTAAACAGATAAACAGATGAAAGGAGTCCAAAATTTTAACCTAAATATGCAATATGTGCCAGAGACCACTAAAGTAAACAATATTCATTTTAGAGTCTGTCCCACATGCAGACCCATTTTAAGTTTCATTCACTGTCGGAGATTTTTATTCTCTAAAGAAAACACAAATTGTATCAGGGCCCCCATTCTAATGTTCATTTGTGTACACTTTGAAAAAAACCTTGGATCAACCTCTAAATTTACATAGTAATTGAGGTTGAATGTTCATCCAGTCCAACCTTTATACTCTACTCATGGACCCTACCTAACAGCAAAACTATGATGGGGCCCCTATCCCTGCTTCATCTATAGTGTTTTTATGGAAGGAAGCTATATCTATCATAGGAAAAATAAAAAGATTGAGCCCCCTGGATCAACAAGAACTATATGTATTAATACTTTTCTGACTTTTAGAAACATATTCAGCCCACTCTTGAAGATATTTAATGAACTTGCAATTGCCACAACTGATGGAAGACAGTTTTACTATTCTCACTTCTAAAGGCTTAAAACATGTCCAGGGGTCCTCTGAAATTAGCTATTGATGAACAATGCACCAGAGAGTTTATTATATGGCCCATTAATAATTTGTATAAATGTAATCATATCCCCATGTAATTGCTGCTTCTCCTTTTTTTGTGATACTATATATATATATATATATATATATATATATATTGGCTAACTAAACATCCAGCCTGATGAAGGAGGGCTTAGGACTTCTGAAAGCTTCCTTAATTTTTTTATTTAGTTAGCCAATAAAAGGTATCACAGCTCTACTTCTCTTCTCCCCCTTTTATATATGAGATTCCAAAACTGCACTGCATATTCCAAATAAGGACTTACCAGTACATTGTATAGAGAAAGAATATTTTTCTCCCTGAATCTGTTCCCATCTGTTATCCACTGGAATCCCCAAATCTTTTTCAAGAGATTTAATTAAGACAAAGCCATTTATGGTGTAGATGGCACAAGCATTGTTAAACCACAAATGAATCACCTTATATTTATCAACATTGAATATCATCTGCCACTGTTGCCCATTTTAACAATCTTTCAAGATCTGCTTGCAGCAATTGCACATCATTTGAAGTTTCCAAAGCTCTGTATTGTTTTGTGTCATCATCAGACACAGAGACCTTTTACAAATAGATTTAACAGAAGTGGCCCCAGTACATAACTTCAAGGCTCTCCACTTAGAAATTTAGCCCACAAAGATGTAGCTCTTGTAACATTGAAGCAGGTAAAGTACTAGATGTCTGGTATGTTCCTTTAAGGTTTCTCACGTATGTCTGGTGAGGTGAAACCAGTATAGTATGTATCTGGTGCATAGGATATTCTCCTTTGCATTGGCTCCAACTAAGAGTTGGACATGGTCTAGTTTTACTGGGAATTCACTAGTGTAGGTGGTGGTGAATTCCCAATTCCTTAAAGGAGAACTAAACCCAAATCTTTACTCTGCAGAATCTGAACCTATACCCTCTAAAAACACCAATAAACAGTAAAATATCAATACAGTAAATAGCATTAAAGTAAATGTTACCACTTGAAAAACTGGATGAAATAACTGTGTATGTACAGTGACTGGTCACACCCCTGATCTTAGTCTCATGCTCCCTTGCCAATTCTGTACTGTAAAAGGATTGGCTAGAGGCTACTAGTGGGTGTGACCAACTGTAACAAGTTCCTGCAGTATCTTAGGACTGAGCATGTGTAAAGAACATAATGGTCAGTTACCACACTGTGCGATACCGGAACACTGGGAAATAAGACACAAACCTCATGTTAAAAACTTAAATTTCTCAACAACCATATTAAAATGAGAGGTGAGACACTGATTACTGTTTTTATATCAAGGAAACCTGCCTTCTAATTCAATGTTGTTCTGAGGCTTTAGTTTTCCTTTAAGGAAACAAGGTTTTATTTTGGGCTGATTAGGATCAGCTGAGAAAACCTGTGTAAGAGGTTGCAAGGACTAGATAAAAACCGGAACAGTCGCCGGAACAGAATGAAAAAAACAACAGCGCCATCTTTTGAAAGATTGCAAAATTACACCACTTTTAAAATATATTTAAGACTTACTGAAATTAATGTCTACACCCTGGGAACTCTGTTCTAGTGGCCCGGAACAGTGGTCTGCACCCTGGGAACTCTGTTCTGGTGGCCGGAATGGGGGTTTACACCCTGGGAACTCTGTTCAGTGTTTGCTGTAAGGTCAGCCCTTCAATTCACCATCCACTGTTTACTTAACAGTGTCTGTTGAAATGGAGGGATGGCCAAACAGTGGTTGCTGAACCCTCCATCCAGTTCAGCAGACACTTTAAGGTCAGCCCTCTAGTTCAGGAGACACAGTTCGGTCAGCCCTCTAGTTCTAGAGACACAGTTAGGTTAGCCCTCCAGTTCAGAAGACACTGTTAGGTTAGCCCACAGAGTGAGTGGTACATACAAGTTTGCTAAAACAGTAGTGGAGAGGCACACTCACACACCTGCTAAGTTTCTCTCCATTCAAACTCCATTCCAAAGGGCCAATCCTCACTGCAGATCAAAAAGAGGAACTACAACACCACTCGGATGAACAGGTGATAAAAGGGGGAGAACCCCTATAGTTTATTCAGACACAATTGGATTGCTATATGTTGGAATAAAATATATGGGGTTCTCCCCCTTTTATCACCTGTTCACCCGAGTGGCGTTCTAGTTCCTATTTTTGTTCTACATACAAGTCTGCCCACAGTGTGACTAGTACATGCAAGTTTGCCCACTGTGACTGGCACATGTAAGCTTTCCCATTGTTACCGACAGATACATACATGTTTGCCCACTGTGACTGGCACATACAAGTTTGCCCACTGTAACTGGCACATACATGTTTGCTCACTGTGACTGGCACATACAAGTTTGTGACTGACAGGAAAATAAATGTTTGGCCACTATAACTGACACATACAGGTTTGTCCACTGCAATGTTGTCCCCAGCATCTTTCAGTGGCCCCCAGTTATCTGGGGGGCTTCTAGACCTTTTGGCACCTGAGCCAAACTTTTCAAGCCGCCTCTACATTTTCCCGCAAAAATAGGGTGTGTGGCCTGTGGCCTGGACTAACTAACAGTGTCTGGTGAACTAGAAGGCTGGCCTCCAGCCCTCCATTTCACCAGCCAACGTTAAGGCAGCCCTCCAGTTCAGCAGACACTGTCTGCTCATCCCTCTAGTTCAAGACTCTCATAGACATTCTCACAGACAGACACTCTCACTCATAGGCACACTCTCACACAGACAGACACTCTCACAGTCTCACAGATAGACAGACACTCTCATTGACAGTCTCACAGGCA
This sequence comes from Hymenochirus boettgeri, assembly GCA_019447015.1. NCBI lineage: Eukaryota > Metazoa > Chordata > Amphibia > Anura > Pipidae > Hymenochirus > Hymenochirus boettgeri. The sequence goes on from CM033473.1 coordinate 177,439,946, forward strand.
GACACTCTCACACACAGACACTCTCTCACACAGACACTCTCACAGATACTGTCACAGATAGACAGACACTCTCACAGATAGACAGACACTCTCACAGACAGACACCCCCCCCCCCTCCAAGACCAGGAACGCACCAGAGCACTTTCCTACCATATCTGTTGTAGGCAGTTGCACTGTAAAAACCTGAACATTTCCGGAATGAAGAGAGGTCTGATGTTGGTTCCGGTATTTATATAGCAGCAAACGGAATCCCAGTAAATCCAGAAGTGAAGTCCCTGCAGTGTCGGGTCAGTAACTCATTGGGAACTTTGTAACTTAAAGGGCATGTCCACCCCCAAAACTATAATCCCCCCCACTACTGGCCCCACCATGTAGTGTAGTTTAATCCTTACCTCACATCCCAGCTCCATATGGTTCTCCTGTAGTCCCTCCCCAAAGTCCCAAAAACTGCCCACCAGGAGGATAGCAGAGTCCATATAGGACACTGCCTCCTACCTGGCCTCCGGGAGAAGTTTGGCATGCGTACTGCAGCCCTTCCCCCCTCCCTCCCCCCCTTTCCCTCCTCTCCCCCTGTTTTGCTATCCCTCCCCCTACCATAAAACCAAGGCCCTGTATGTATAGGTTCCCCCAGCCCCAACCACATAAAAAATATTTAAGACCGACCCCAGAACTGTCTTACCTTCCCACTCTCCACCGGCATTCTGAGAAGCCGGCAGCCGCGCCGTGATTGCTGCCTCTCGCCAATCACGGACGCGGCTGCCGGTCCCGCCCCCTGCTTTCAGTGTCTTGCAAGCAGAAGGCCGGGCCGGGCGTCGGAGGAGAGAGGGAAGGTAAGTAAACATCGGGGCACTTTCTTAAAACTTTTTTATAGCGGTTGGGGCTGGGGGAGCATATACTATCATATAGCAAAAGTTTAAAATAAGGGTGGACATGCCCTTTAACTGCTCTGTCCACTCTGTGATGAACTCTCGCTCTACCTGCATGAAAACCCAGGGGACAGGGACAATCCAAACAGGATTACCTGTGTAAAACCTGGGTTTCCATGCAGGTAGAGCGAGAGAGTTCATCACAGAGTGGACAGAGCAGTTAAGTTACAAAGTTCCCAATGAGTCACTGACCCGACACTGCAGGGATTTCACTTCTGGATTTACTGGGATTCCGTTTGCTGCTATATAAATACCGGAACCAACATCAGACCTCTCTTCTTTCCGGAAATGTTCCGGTTTTTACCTTCTCAGTCGGAATTGCAGGTAATTAGCCCTCCCATACGCAAGAGGGCAGTGGGGTGCCTGCGGTTCCATTCCGGTTCTGGTTTTTATCTATACCAGAGGTTGTGAGCTGTTCCCTTGGGAGAGGATGAGCTGTGAGGACAGTCTGCAGGTGTATGTGAATCTCCTCTGGTGAAAGTTACATGTAACTGTTACAAACCAACTTTTTTTGGGACCTGTGTCTTTTAGGGGGCACAGAGTTAGAGAGGGAACTATAACTTATGTTATTAGGTAGAGCTCAGACAAGCAGGAGTTATTTTGTGTTTGTAAATTTTATTTGCTGTACCATAACCTGGGAGCTGCTGTGACAATAAACAGTAGTGAACCAAATCTGCCCGCTGTCACCCATTCTCTCCTTCTTGTCTAACCAGGGAAACACGTGGAAAGTGACCACTATTTGGCTAAACCCCTGCACTCCATAGACCACTACTCTCTGTATGCGATCCAACAATCAATTTTCTATCTATGTACAGATTTTTCCAGATTATTAGACCTTAGTTTATACATAAGTTGCCTGTGTGGCACAGTATCAAAAGCTTAAGCAAAATCCCTATATACTACATCCACTTCTATGACAGAATCTAAATTCTTACTCAACTCATAAAAACTAAGCAAGTTAGTCTGACAAGATCTATTTCTCATGAATCCATGGTGACTACTACTAAGATCAGTTCTGAAGACCAAAATATGATCCTGTAACAAAGTTTCCATGATATTTCATACCACTGATGTTAGACTTACAGGTCTATAGTTACCAGGTTGTGAACAACTTCTTTTTTTGAATATTGGTATTACATCACAAGAGTGAACTGTGTCCATGTTGAACTGTAAATGGAATTGCTTTTAATTTATGCTTCAGTCTAGACTGATATTTGCAATTAAAGTTATTTATCTGTTGAACGTTTATTTAAAATCAATGCCCAGTCATCTATCAATGTGCATGTGTTCCCTTTCACAATCTTCCCTTGCTAATTTATTTTTCTAAGCACTCATTTAATTTTTTGGCTTCACAGAAAATGTTTAAAATAAATAAGGAATCAAATCAAAAATATCAATGCATAATTACATTGTTTGTAAATGATTATACACTGTTTATACCTTTATACAATGACAGGGAAATTCAGCCAGAGCTACATGCACTCTGGGCAGATTTACTGAGAATTAATTCTCTTTAATTATTGGTATTATATCTGCTTTTTTTTTTTACAATCCAGAGGCACATTGCCAGACAAAAGTGATAAGGAACAGTGGTCTAGATAAAACTGGTCTAAGCTCTAAGGATGTATTTCATCAGGTCCTGGGGCTTTGTTAATATCAACTTTGTCTAATTGTTTCCGCAAATGCAAGAAATTGCATTGCATTTGCCGTATTGCTGTGGCCCTTAATGTGGAGGGCTGGGAGGATTGCACCTATCAATTGGAGGCCGTGCCAAAGAAGGTGTGCTGGGGTGTACTTTCTTGAGAACTGCTAATTGTTTCCGTACCATAACCTCTGCTTCATATTATTACAGTCCCTGCTATAAGGACTCGGATTCTCCATATGGTATACAGAGAAAAATAAATGTTTAGCACATTAGCCTTTTTGGCATACTCTATAATCATCTTAGTCCCATTATTTATTGGTCCCACATTCTCTGTCCTCATCTTTTTACTATTGATATAACATTAACCTTTAACAAGTAAAACATTTTGGGGTCAGTCTTGCTTTGCTCAGCTATCTGTATTTCATTTCCTATTTTAGTTAGTTTACTTGCTTTCATGTACTTTTTATTACAGCTTTAGGACTGTTCTGTTCCCACTGATTTCAAGATTTTAAAGGGTATGCCCACCCTTGAAATTTTTTTTGATATAATATTCCCCCTGTCCCCCCAGCCCCAACCGCTCTATTTTTATATTTAGAAAGTGCCCCAAGCTTTACTTGAACGAGGGAAGCTAAGTAAAGTTTGGGGCACTTTTTAAAATTAAAAATAGAGCGGTTGGGGCTGGGGGGACAGGGGGAATGTTATATCTAAAGGGTTTTATGCTAGGGGGAGGGAATCCTAATCGGGAGGGAGGGGGAGAAGGGCTGCAGTACGCATGCCAAACTTCTCCCGGAGGCGAGATAGGAGGCAGAGTCCTATATGGACTCTGCTATCCTCCTGGTGGGCAGGTAGGAGGCCAGGTAGGAGGCAGAGTCCTATATGGACTCTGCTATCCTCCTGGTGGGCAGTTTTTGGGACTTTGGGGGGGACTACAGGAGAACCATATGGAGATGGGATGTGAGGTAAGGATTTTATTACACTACATGATGGGGCTATTACTGGGGGGGATTATAGTTTTGGGGGTGGACATGCCCTTTAAATGCCCTTTTCTTTCTTTCCACTTTCCATTTTACCTTGCAGTCATTTTTATTACACTTGTTTCCTAAAGGTTTAAATGTAGAAGTTTAATAGTTTAATTCAGATTTAAAAAGAGTAGTCCACTTCTGTTCAGTATCCTTACATAAGAATATATCACCCAAATCTATGAGCAGGAACTATTCTTTTAATAGCCTAAAGTAAATAAAAATTGTTAACCCACTGCACTTTTATTTTTTGCAGCCTAAATTTAATGACAGTATATCATTATCTATGTGAAAGAAAATTCTCATATAACAAATTTAGGAACCCGATCATTTTGAGGTTATTCCAATATTCCTTATTCCAATCTATGTCAGAGTAATTGAAATCACCCATAACCAGAACATGCCCTATACCTGTAGCTTTTCCCAACTGCATATGAAGGTGGATTTCCACCTTTTCTATGGTATTTGGTGTTAAGGTTTTTCCAGGAAGAACTCCTATGAGACCCCCTCTGGACTCAGAATTTAAGTACCTGCTGGTCTTCCCTAGAGCCTCTCATGGTGAGGATGTTGTGCGGCAAGCAGGCACCAGGTCACGGCTCCATAGGAGATTCCCACAAAAGCCAATCCCACAATGCGGAGAAGGCAGTAGGACGAGAAAACTAAGCCAGCTGGCAGATGATAGTTAGGCAGAATATATGGAGAACAGGATGTACCAGAAACAGGAGACAACTGGCAGATATGGATGCTATGGTAGAACTGGAAGCAGGAGCAGACTGGCAGATATGGAGACCAAGGTGGAACTGGAAGCAGATTTGGCTTCAATTGTTATACATATCGCCCATCCTTTCTTATTTACTCTATCATGTCTAAACAAGTAGTATCCAAATTTAGCGCCTAGTTATGTGAATCATTAAGTCATGTTTCTGCTATACCAATCACATCATACTTTTCTTTTAAAGCTATTAGTTATAGTTTCCCAGTTTTTCCAAATTATGTACAGATTATTTCTAGATTAGCGTTTAATTTATTTCCACACTGGATACACATGCCTCCCTTTCTCTCTGCTTCCTCCTCTCCTCCCTCCATTATCTTATTAGCCCCCTGTTTCCTTATCCCTCTATCTGCTCCAGTGTAGTCCACAAAACCCTCTCCCCATACAACCTGCAGGGTTACTCCCAGCTTAGCATGTAGATCAACACTAGGTTTGGGTGACCACTTGTGAAGGTTTTTAGATATATAAATCACACACATAACACTGACTACCCCAATGAAAGCTAAAAAAGAACTGAGCACTTTAGTACAGGCTATGTGAAGCAGGAGTAAGAAATCTGTATAATTAGGCATGTTTATAGCTATTTTTTTTAAAAAAAAAACAATTATCAGAATGTGCCAAATACAACATTTGGTTTGGGATTTGGCCAAATCCCAGGATTTTTGCAGGATATGGATTTGGCAGAATGTTTAGAATTTGACCAGCTGAATCCAAACCCTCATTTTAATGTCACTACAATGCTGGACACATAAAAATGTGAAATTTTCATATAAAATACATTTTAATTTGTTTTTATGTTTGTGTGACCATTTCACAAATGTTAATTTGCAATTTATCATTTAGCACTATAAGCATTTATTCAATGCAATTGGCTCCACATATTTTATGTAAAGAAGAATATACCACCTTTAATTTCAGTATTTCTCTATATGCACAGTAGTGTGTCACGGCACACACAAGTAAATAGCACGGTTGCACCCACTTTCCTATAGGGTTAGTGATATGAACCTATTTCTGAAAAAGCCCAATTTACTTTTTTTTGTTTCTCCTTCTCGTTTATTCCTCCCATATTTTGGGTTGTATGTTATTAAGTTAGAAACATAAAACTTATTATAGAAATGTGCAAGACAGGAGAGCAAAACATTCCAAGGTTTCGAGGACATGTAATCAAAGCTTAAAGAAATGCATCTGGCAGGTAAAAAGTCACTAGTGCAGCTGCCACAAATATTTTAATATTGCAGTTGTGGATCTTTTACCTTGAAATTTTGATGCCAGATGTAATAGTTAAAGTCCAAATTTACTCAGAACTGTGCTTGTGGCTCAGGGTATACCCAGCTGACTGTACATCTGACACAAACACACGCAAATACAGAAACAAAACACACAATTTCAAAACAAAAGTCCTAGAATTACAAAATAAACAAGAAAGGAATTGATCAGTGCACATTGCTGGGCCCCATGTATCATAATATCTATGCTAGTGCAAACAGTAAAAACAGTTTACAATTTTATGCATAAAAATGAAAAGCCTTCCAACCACGTCAAGGTACTAACAATTTACCTTGGGTCATTTATCTGGGCTGACGCTCCCTGCTTGGTTGCATTTTTTTGGGAAGGTTGTCTCCCTGACCTTGCATTGGATTAGTATTAAAGGCTATCACTTCCACAGCCTACTGGCTTTTAACAAAGAGGGAAGAGGTCTCTTATCCAATGCTTAGTATTCAAGGCATAAGACCTCCAATTAAAGGGACGTTCTACAATTTTTTTGCATAAAATTGTAACTAAAAACCCCATGTTTTTAATGTTTGCACTAGCATAAATATTATGATATATGGGGCCCAGGAATGTGCATTGATCATCTCTTGTTTGTTCTAATGTTTTGGTCAGATCAGTAGCATTTCCACTATTTGTTATAAAGTAATTTTGCCACAGGAGTGCCCCTACAGCCCCCCTTTTGTGTATATATTGTAGCAGAGCTCTCTGCAGGAAGACTGACCAAGCTTCCATGTGGTAGTAGCACCCCCAACACGTCCCTTTAATTGGAGGTCTTATGCCTTGAATACTAAGCATTGGATGAGAGGCCTCTTCCCTCCTTGTTAAAAGCCAGTAGGCGGGGGAAGTGATAGCCTTTAATACTAATAATTAAGTAATTTTGCCACAGGAGTGCTCCTACAGCCCCCCTTTTGTTTAGAATTACAAAATAAAACACAATAAAAATGTATTAATTTACCTGAATACATGAACAAAGTTTGAGATTTAGTTTTACATGTAAAAACACACATCTACAACCCCATTCAGACACAGGCACTCACTTACTAATGCATTCCTATATCCACCACACCCATCCCTTTCCAGTGCAACCATATGTAAATCATCCAAAAAAGTTTTATGGTAATAATGCAAAAATATAACCCCAACTCCACATAGACACAATTAGACATACCTACTGATGTTGTCGGATATACATTGAGGAGTGTGTATTCGTGTGCGTTTTTAAAAAATAGGTTGTGTTCTGGCACAACTTTTATAAACTTTTGGGTGGGAAAACATAACAACAGGCCAGGAATGCAACTTCTGAAGGTTTATTGTGTTGACATCACATGATGTTACTATTCTGTCCTCACTTGCAGGTCTCTTTATGCGTCCAGACCAGACCATGGAGTGTAACTTTGGTCAGTATTTCAGGGACTCTGCGATATCCCAAAGGGTGAAGTCCTAGAACTTATCAACCAATTCAGCAGCCAGTGTTCTGGTCATTCCAGCACCTAGCCTGCCAGATTAGTTTGGCACCCAGCATACCAATCATGCCAGCACCCATCCTATCAACTAATCCAGCAGCCAGTGTTTCAGCCCATTTTAGCAGCTTGGCAGCCAGTCCAGCAGCCAGCACACTAGCTAGATCAAGTGGCTAACTTTGCAGCTTGGCAGACGGCCCAACATACTGTTTTCCAGCCAGTTATTACAGCACCCAGTTTTCCATCTAGTTAAGCAGCCTACTTTCCAGCCTGCCCAGCAGCTATTTTACAGCCAATCAAACACCCAGCTTTTCTGCTTTTATAGCAGCCAGATAGCAGTTTGCAACCCAAAGGCCATCTTTTCAGACTTTCCTATAGCTAACTTTCTAAGAATTCAATGGGGCTCTAGAGAAGACCAGACCCAGAGAAGCTGTTTGAACCTACAGCATCAGATCTAAACACCAACTATTCAGCCATTTCTGCAGCCATCTTACCAACTAGTTTGCCAGCCAGTCCAGCATACAGTTTATAATTTCTTCCAGCACTTTTCTAATATAGTTAAAGGCACACTCATATGTGGAAACAGTTCAACAGACAAACTGGCATGCAGTCCAGCAGCTAGCCTTTCAAAAAGCAAGAAGACCCTTTAACAATAGGGTGTTACTTAATTTACTCACAATTCTACCAGCATGTTCATCAGTCAGCAAGCCATTACAGCACAAGGCCAGCCATTCAGACCAGCAGCAATTTGCCAGCTACACCAGTACACACACAAGGTATTGAACAAACAATTTTGCCTGCCAAAAGAACTTGTACGCAGGAAACGAGTCAGATTTTCAGCAGTTCAACCAGCCTGCTTTTGAGCCAATTCAGCAACTACTGGTTGATAAACCTATAGCACTAGCAAAAAAAATGGTCACTGATATGCACACTTAATTGTGGACTATTCCATTTATTTTATCAAAATAAATGAAATAATCCACATTTAAGTGTGCATCTCAGTGATAATTTTTTGCTAGTGCTAAAGCTTATAGTCCAAGTTAGAGGACTACGACTGAGAGAGCACCTTGTGATTTATGGTTTATGATTTAACTTTAATACACAAGGCCTTCTAAATCCTGATGCCGGGCCATTACCACCCTAAAACTATTGTATCAAATCAATATGAACTTTTCCCTCTACATCTTCCATCCCCAGGTTCCTTGTATAACGCCAGTGCAGCCTAGATACCATCTCAGACTATACCACCACCACATCATGGAACAAACGTCTTATTTTATCAAGGTCCGTGTTTGATACATCAAACAATATTTAGCTTAGCATCCCCTCTATCCTCCTGGCCCAAGAAGCCCCATGAGCAGTCATCCAGTGTCTACTTATTTCCCTGTAAGCTGCTTAAATTGAGTATATCAGGCTGGCCAGCCATTCTATTTTTATATATTTCACAAGATATTGGTTTTATAGCTGATGTATTATAGGTTTTACAGGTCTATAAATAAAACTGTGATTACTATGTATTTATGTTCTTGGGGTTTACCATTTTTCTATCTATCTATTTACTCAGCAACTCATGTATGCATTTTAATTGATGTATATTAGTATCTTCAACCCGGTTTCATTTAGTGGTTTTGAGTGTTTTTAGTGTATATAGATTTGATCATTATAAAAACATTTAAAGTATAAGTGTAGACAGAGACAGATATGCTTTTATCTTTATATTTTGATAAGATGGGATGACATTTCAATCCATTAGACAATGGATTCATTATTTACTTGTTTAGATGTGTATATACATTAAATAAATATTTGAGGTGTATTTATATTTTCCTAAGTCATCTCTGTTTCCCCTGTTGTTTCCTTCTCTAATCCTTTTAGAATAATAAATCTTGATTAATTTACCGTATATTTAAATTTAGTATGGAATTATTTAATTAAATAACATGACATGAATGATTACCATCATTATAATATTATGTATATACAGTATGTTTTTTAATTGTATGTTTTATGTACCTTTGATTCAATTATCCCTTTAACAAGAATACTTATTGTAAACTGTGTGTGTATCCCCAAGGGGTTTTATGGGTATAAAGCATGGTAGCGTGTATAGTCTTATTAAGCCTATGATTAAGTGCTCAGTGAGCTTGAAATGCAACAGGCGTGTATTTTATCCTTGCTGTATCAATAAAAGTCACGTTTTAGAACTACTAAATATCTGATGCTATGCTTACATTCTTGGGACACAGACAAACTTTTTTAAAAAGGTATGTACACTGGAAAATATTTTTAAATTGCCCATTAGTGGAAACTATAATTCATCCTAACTATCACTGTACTGTTTTTTTGTTGATCTGACCCCTATTTCTTTAGATATCTAGTCTGAAACATCTTACATTTCAGCATTTCTGTAAGCAGTTTTGTTGTAGCTGGAATGGTTTGACAGTTGGTGTGCTGTATGCATTTTCGACAGTTGGTATATGGGAAAATAGTCAGGTCAGTGGTCAGAGCCTGAGCAAAACAAGTATTGTATTGAAGGCATGCAGCAACACACACACCACAGAGTAAGTGGTACTTACATGTATTTATGTATAGATTAAGATGGGCGAGGCAGTCATTTTTTCAGTATACATACACATTAATTTAATAGGACTTTAGTGACTGGTTTGGGGCGGCTGCACCTGGGACACACACATCTCCCGATGAGTTTCTTTATACTTATAAATATTAGGACATCCATGTGCGTCTCGCTGTATTCGTAAGGACTGGTAAGTGTAAGTAAGTGACAGGTCAGGGACGTATCACCCAAACCTCCACTCACCAACATTGAGCGTGTATAACCTATTCTTTTGTATCTAATATTTAAACAGAATGTATCAGTTTATAGTGGTTTGAAGCATACTGCCTATGTTACAATGTTTTACAAGATCCTTGGCAATTGCCCTATTTGCCCTATTGTGGAAATGGCCCTGGCTGCCTGTCTCAGTCTCTTTGCATGGAATAACCTGTTGAGAGACTATGGGATACCCAGGGGACCCCTCAGTCTGTGTAGATTTCCTTGAGAAATATTGGAATGTAATCCTTATTTAAACTTTCAAAGATTCTTTTTATCAGATGAACTTATAGGCAAAACATTTCTACACCTGTTAAGTTTCATTTTTGTAGGCTTCAATTTTCAGCTTGTCCAACAAGGTGTCTATTTCCCATTAAAAAAAATAAATAAGTGAATCTGTCAACATAACTTCCTGTGGAGAAAATTGTTCAGAATTACTAGTTTCACCTTTAACATCATTCACGGTCAAAGTATTCCGTCTGTATCTTTAACCTCTTGTTCACTTCACATTCCTGAGAGTAAAATGATCTCCTCAAAAGTTGATCTATATCAGCTAATTTCTAGATTGTAAGGCTGGATCTTTTAATTAAAATGAAAACCAGATTCCACTCTGCAACCCATGAATTTGTATGTGCACAGTGACACCAAAGGATTAAGGTTTCAAAAGTTCAGGAAACTGTCTGTATTTCTCATTTACTATTCCTAAAGCCAATGACAGCTGTCTGCAGTGCTTCCATATGTAGGTCATTAACAGACCTGATCTTCATAAGCATACATTCATTTAAATATGCTTGTTGTGATTCTGTTTAAACACTAGCACTTTATACTTCTGTGTGGGGTAATCCTGCACAAGCTCTAATGCTGTTAACACTAGCAGGGAGATTCAATAAAAGTTCTTATCATTTAAAATGGTTCTAACCCAACCAATCAGATCTTATTTAACATTTGAAAGCTAACATCTGATTGGTTGGGGCAAAATTATCACAATTTTTAACAATAAGAACTTTTATTGAATAACCCTGCAGGAATCTATTTCTGTATTGTTACGGCCTCACTACTGTGATCTAATCATGAACTGAGATCTACAGTTTAATCATTGACAAATGGACCTGGCCCCACTGCTTGCTTGTGTTGCTTTCCTATTCAATATTGAATTGTTAATCACTTTTGGTGATGGCTACTAACAAGGTGGGGGGTATAGGATATTACATATAGTAAAGATGTAGATGTATTTGTGTACTATCTCTCTATTACCATTTAAATGGCCATCAATAAATGTATATAAAATTTATTTTTACGGCAAAACAATCATTATTTTTATAAAATATAGCACTGACTTATTAGGTACAAGACAAAATATACAAAATACATAAACTTACTTACAGAGCTGAGATCCCTATTTTAATATGGGATAGTCAAAAAGGAAGGTTAAACCACACCCCTGTGACTGCTAAGGGGGGAATACTGGAAGTGGTAATGTCAATATAACATCCAATGATTTGCTGTTTGTAAAACATGTGGCAGTCATAGCCAACCAGAAAAAAGTTTTTGTATTCTACACAGGATGTGATGTGTATTGTAAAGGACATATACACCAAGTGTCCTTATATACTACCTCCAGCCTGCAGGTGTATAAGATCCTGTTACCACCTGTTGAGAGGACAGATTATTGGACAGACAAGATACCTTATTGGATACAGACTCTAAGACAACAGATAAATGTACACAAACTTACAAGGAGACAAAACATACAGGCATGGTCAATATTTAAAATGGTGCACCATAGGCAGGGACTACTCCATTATTGCATGTTATGTGTAGAAACTGTTTATGTTTTGTTATTAAATAATTGCAATACTTACTGTTAAATGTAATTAAAACTGGTTTATCTTGTTTAAAGAAAGTGCGCTCTCTGTGTCAGAGTAACCCGCTGTGTGCCATGCTACCTTACCATAAAAGCAGAGATCTGGTACAAATTAGTGGCAGCAGAGCTGGTAATACAATTTATTCTCCCTGTTTTCTCTTTATATTTGTTATCTGTATTAAGCTATGGAGGCTGCTACTGATAGTATTGATTTAAATCCTCCTGTCCTACCTACCTGCAGATAAAATACCCAATTAGACTCAGTAGCTCTACCAGGACCAATTTCCAAGCCTATTTCCCCCCCCCCCATTTGATGGGGTATCTAGGGAGTCGACTGATTGGCTAGAACAATTTGAATTGGTAGCCACTATTAATGGTTGGGACAAAGGTGCTCGCTTGCAAGTCCTTAGCCTTTTGCTTAGTGGTAAAGCCAGGCAGGTTTACCAAGGGAAATAAAAAGCAGTTATCAGTTAATAAAAAGTGCTCTGAAGCAAGTTTTTTTAATTAGATCTGTATGAAAGAGTATATAAAGGATGATACTTTCCATGTGCCTGCCCATTTCACTAGGTAACCTGGGAATGAGAAATATTTGATTATATGTTGCATTATTAGGGCAATGCTATTATAATAACATCTACCTTCTGTTACAAGAAGGCTCTATTTCATTTTATGCTCTGTGGGGAGCTTTTAGCTCCTTTAAAGCTAATCGGTATCCTGTGCTCCGAAATCCAAACCCCATAGCAGCTGTAAGTCAATCTGGATCCTGTTTAGAGTCACAAGTCACCCAATGGTGCTGTTTAGTTTGAAATGCACATTGTGGCAAGATTGTCTCAGACCTGCAGGTTTATTACACTTAGACCCCTGGATTCTAACTGGCAGATAGATACAATAGGAAAGGGATGGCAAGTTTGGTAAGGTTCATAACTCCTACTGCCTGAAGTGACCTAAGTAATCCTTCCCTAGGCCAATAGTGTAATAGCTTTGGATGTAAGGGAAGGGCAGATGGATCACATTGCATATTTGAGCCCTTGGGTAGGAATCGCTTAAACACAAAATATGTCTTTATTCTAGGATGTATGAAAAAAAAAAATCCAGCATTCTGTGCAGCCAGAGAATGCTGGGAGTTGTAGTGCTTTATATCATACCCCACTCCAGTCCTAAACGCTATGGCTTTATCTTTAAAAAGTGCACAGACTTGACCAACCTTATTCCCTCAATATCCGACAGTTGCGTCTGTGATTGGCTGATATTGCTTTTTCAGCACAAAGTGTACGTTAACAGGATGACAGAATTGTGTAACTTTTCTGGAGATTTTGCTGGGTTTTTGGGTAAAATGTGTAAAAAAATGTAAAATGTAAAAATTTAGTTATATATATGTAGGTACCCCACTTTTTCTGTACAGGAGACCCCCCCCCCCAAACTAAGACAGCGCTTTCAAGAATATTACACCAAATTGATATGTATAACCACTTCTAGTTAACTAAGATATCCCCACATATGAGAAATATGATAAACTACATACCCGCAGGATTTTATGAGTGAGGTAAGTTTGGATCACAATGCAGATACCTGGTTGCAGCTGTTCATCCAGTTGTAAGTTATTTTCTCATATTTCCTTTTTTCCCTCAACTGTAAAATCAGGACAAAATCAAATGCGAATTTCAGCTAATAGGAAAGTTCAAACGCATCTCAAATATGAAAGCCTAACCCCCGAATAAAACGGTATGTCACATTCATGGGTGTACCCAAAGACATGGCTACCAACTAACCCAAAAGGGACCAATGTCAAATGGCAGTAACAGTAAAAAAAACTAGCCAGCTCTGTATTTGAATAGTCTGCAGTTTTTTACACTAAACACCACTGAAACTCACAAATACTCAGAAATGGTGTGGATGCAGTTCTCTGTAGAAGTTGACACTTTTAGCAGAATTTCTGAAAATATGAACATAAAATTTTTCAAAAAGTAGAAATATGCCAAAACCACATGAAATATAAAAAATAGTTACTAAAGATCAATCTCTCAAATGTCCTGAATCAGAAGGTATGTCTTATGGATGGTCACACATGTGGATGTGAAAGCAACTAGCCACAAAGTGAGACAATGCACGATTGCTTAAAAAACAGCAAAAATATTCAGCCAACTTCGAATTTCAACAATATGCAGTAAATCTGATGGGTCTCCTCAGTTTGGGGCAAAAAAAAGCTGCTAGTTCAGTGCAAATGACAGCTTGAAACTACAACTATCAGGTCACATTTTTAACTATTGGGGTCAGAGAGTCCTTTACTATATGGGGTCAGAGGGCCCTTTACAGGAGAAGTGTAAATGATGGTAAGCTTAATTAAAAGTTTACTGAACCTTGCCACTCCACATGTTTAGAAACTGAAAGTCCCAGCAACAAAGCATGCTGGGAGTTGTAGTTTCCAAACATCTAGAGTGCCAAGGAATTGGGGGTTACTGGTACTGGCTATTTGGCTATTACTGTATGGGATTCATGTATGGGAATTCTGCTGTCCATTTAAAGGGCAACTAATTTCTACCCTCGGCTTATACTCGAGTCAATCAGTTTTTACAACTTTTTCAGGTAAAAATAGGTACCTCGACTTATACTCGGATCAACTTATACTCGAGTATATACGGGTAGTCTTGGAATCTACACACCTTCAGCTACGTAACACTGTAGTTCTTTCATTCACATACATAGTAATCAAAGATGAAGGTAGGGTGAAACCCCCCCGAAACATTGTAGTGGTGCTGGGTGGTTTGAATAAATGGGTTAAGAACCCTTAAAATCCAATGTCTGGAATAATTGCAAGTGCTGTCCTGCTTTGATTACTATGTATATGTTGTGAGACGCTGCCGGTCATTGGGGACTTGCACTGCAGCAAATTTATCCCTTACTAGTGTGAGTGTGGCTTTGATTTGTTTGTTCTTTCATTCATACCATCAATGGTCTGGGCGCAGTTCTTCATAGAATTTCTCACTTAGCAGATTTATTAAAACAAATAACAAAAAACAACTTTCAAAAGGTAGAAAGCATGGCAAAACCCTATGTGATGTGAAAAAAGTTACCAAATATCAATCTGCCAAATGTCCTGAATCAAACGGTATGCCATATGCATGGTTACACACGCGTACATGGAAGCGACTAGCCACAATGTGAGACAATGCACAATGGCTCAAAAACAGCAAAAATATTCAGCCAACTCCAAATTTCAACAATATGCACTTTTTCCCACAAAACCCCCTAACTAAAAAATACAGTGTCTCTGACGAAGTGCCAGATTAGGCGTTAGACATGAACCTGTCTGTATTGATATATGTGTAAATAAAGAAGGTCTTTAACCCACTATTTCCGTGTGAGATCCGTGCATATAGGACTGCTGCAGCCCGCTCCTGATTCTATTGCCGTTGTTGATTCGGACCTTGCAAGGGGTCTGGGGCTAGGCAGCACCCGGACCACCCTTTGTGACTGGTGAGCTTCTTTCCCATTTTAAATAGTCTTGGAAATCTGTTTCTGCTAATTCGTGTTTTGGAAGCGGCTACACATCCTGCCAAAACCCCATGTAATGTAAAAAAAACCCTTACCAAATACTAATCCTCCATGCATGGTTACATCCACAGGCGTGGAAGCAACTAGCCACAACAATGCATAACAGCATAAGAACAGCTAAAATGTTTAGCCAACTTCAAATTTGAGTAGTCTGCAGTTTTTCTCAGTATACTCTCCCCTAACTGGCCACCAACAAGCGTTTTTGGGATGCAATGAGTGCTCGTAATTTTGAACTTTTTTTTGCTTTTTTCAAAGAAAACAGTCTCAAAACTTGGAAACTATATATTTTTGAAATCTACACACCTCAGCTAAGTAATGGTGCCATTCTTTCATACATTCATGAAGAATTCTGGACATAGTAATCCATAGATCTTGTTTTTTTGAGATTTTGTAAAAAAAATTAAATTAGATGATTCAAAGTTTGAAAACCTACCTAAACCCACTTGACAAGTAAAAAAACCCACTAAATGTCAATCTCCCACATGTCCTGATACAAACGGTATGCCATATGCATGGGTACACAGAGACATGGCCACCAACTAGCTCAAATCGGACGGAATTACATGAAAAAACCAATGTGCTCTGTAATTTGAACAGCCTACACTTTTTCAATAGAATTAGCCCCGAATCTTGGAAAAAAACACACAAACAATATATTTTTGGAATCTACACACCTTCATCTACGTAATGATGCCATGATTTCTTACATTCATGAAGAATTCCAGACAGTAATCCATAGAATACAGTGCTTTTAGGAGATTTTGTGAAAAAAATAAAATAAGTTGCTTCAAAGGTTGAAATCATACCTAAACCCACTTGACAAGTAAAAACCCACTAAATGTCAATCTCCCACATGTCCTGAATCAAACGGTATGCCATATGCATGGGTGGCCAGCAACTAGCTTAAAAGGAACGCATGAACAAGTGCAATTACAAGAAAATATCAATGTGCTCTGTAATTTGAACAGCCTATGCATTTTCAAAGGTAACCGCCCCAAAACCTAGAGATACCCCCCCACAAACCATATATTTTTTGAATCTACACACCTCTTCAGCAATGTAACAGTATACCGTATGTATAAACCGACCCGAGTATAATCTAAGGCACCCACTGGTTACCTCAAAAGGGGTAAGTTATAAAGTGGCTGCCTCGAGTAATTAAAACTCCCCCCCGACCCGCCACGTACGAAATTTGACAACCATAGGCCACCCCACTTTTATTTTTCCCCATTTGCCCCCCCTCCTTTGTCAGCACTCTTCCGGCCCTCCCCCTCAGGCTCCCTCCCGTCCCTATTTCCTACCCCCCACTTTTTTCCACTACCCGTTTGTGATTTTGCTCCATTGACACTCCCGCTCCAGTTTTATGTTATTTTCAAGTATGTTCACCCCCCACCTACCAGTAATAGCCAAATTCCGTTTGTGTTGGGGAGATATAGATTCGCCTTCTGATTCTGTATGTTTTTTAGGCTTTAGTTGCCCTTTAAATAAACATCAGAAGTCCCATACAATATAGCCATATACTGTACTTATTTGACCTATTTACTGTATGGGAATTCTTATGTCCACTTAAAAGGCAATAAAAAGCCTCATTCCTTGGCACTCCAGATGTTTTGAAACTACAACTCCCAGCATACTTTAGTTGTTGGGAGTTGTAGTTTTCAAACATCTGCAGTGGCAAGGAATAGCCACTGCAGGAATTACTGTGCCCTTCCCGCCCCCACATCCCCACAATTGCCTTCTCCTACCTGCTCCACATGTTCCGCTGCAGGCTGCTCTGGATCCTCTTCTAAGCTGCTAAGCCGCATGCTCCACATTCCTCTGCTGGCTAGTGACCACAGTAAGCAGAGGATGCGGAGCGTGCGCCGCTGGAGCAGGTATTTGACTCGAGTATAATCCGAGACTCGATTTTCAGGCTATTTTAGCCTGAAAATCTTGGTTTATACTCAAGTATATATACGGTAATTCCCCCCTCCGTCCCTCCATCTCATCTCCTCCCTCATCCTCCCCCCCCCATCTCCCCCCCCCTCCCTCCCCCTCCTCCCTCCCTCTCCCATCTCCCTCCACTTCATCTCCCTCTCCCTCCCCTCCCCCTCTCCCTCCCCCCTGCCCTCCATCTCTCCCCCTCCCTCCCTCCCTATCTCTCATCTCCCCGCTCCTCTCCTCCCAACTATCTCATCTCCCTCACTCCCTTCCATCTCCTCCCTCCAAAACTATCTCCCATCTCCCATCTTCTCTCCCCTCCCTCCAAACTATCTCCGATCTCCATCTCCTCCCAAAACTTATCTCCCTCCTCCACTAGCTCCCTCCCGTCCTCCATCTCCTCCCTCCCCCTCATCTCCCCATCTCCTATCTCCAGCTCCATCTCCCCTCCACTCCCTCCCTCCCCTCCATCTCCCCCTCCCCCTCCCGTATCTCCCTTCTCCAAAACTTCTCCATCTCCTCCCCATCTCCCCCTCCTTCTCCATCTCCTCTCCTCTCCATCTCCCTCCCCTCCCTCCCTATCTCCTCCATCTCCCTTCCCCCTCCCGCTCCACTCCTCTCCCTCCATCTCCATCTCCCTCCCTCCCTCCCCCATCACAAAACTATCTCCCTATCTCCCTCCCTCCTCTCACTATCTCTCCTCTCCAAACTATCTCCTCTCCCTCTCTCCCCTCCGTCTCCCCTATCTTCTCCTATCTCCACTCCAACTATCTCCCCTCCATCTCCCCTCCCCCTAACACTAGCTCCATCTCCAATCTCCCCTACCCTCCATCCTCCCCAAACTATCTCCCCCTCTCCCTCACTCCCCAGCTCCCTCCCCCTCTTCCCTCATCTCCCCAAAACTATGCCTCCCTATCTCCAACGTCCGATCTCCAATCATCTCCTCTCCTCCATCTCCCTCCATCTCCCTCCTCCTAGCTCCTCCATCTCCAACTATCTCCCATCTCTCCCCATCTCCACTCTCCTTCTCCCCAGCTCCCTCCCCCGTCCCCTCATCTCATCTCCCCCATCTCCCTCCCTCTCCCTACCCAAAACTATCTCCACCTCCTCCTCCCCCTCTCCATCTCCTCCATCTCCCATACTCCCTCCAAAACTATCCTCCCTCCCTCTCCAACTGCCCTCCCTCCTATCTCCCTCCTCCCTCCCTCCCTCCATCTCCTCTTCCCGCCTCCATCTCCCTCCATCTCCCCCTCCCCATCTCCCATCTTCCTCTCCCAAAACTATCTCCCCCAACTATCTACCCTCCATCTCCTCTCCCTCCCCCTCCTCTCCCTCCGTATCTCCCCCTCATCTCCCAAACTATCTCCCTCCACCCCCTCATCTCCCCTAATCTCCAAACTAATCTCCCGCCTCCGCGCCACAAACTATCTCCCTCCATCTCCAACTATCCCTCCTCATCCTCCTCATCCCCCTCATCTCCCTCAGTCTCCTCCATCTCCCTCCAACTATCTCCCCTCTCCTCTCCTCTCCCCCTCCATCTCCCTTAACTATCTCCCATCCCTCCCCTCGTCCCCATCCCTCGTCCCCCTCAATCCCCTCCCTCCCTTCCCATCTCACCATCTCCTATCTTCCCCCCCTATCTCCTCCCTCCTCTCCATCTCCAATCTCCCAACTACTCCCATCCTCCCTCCCCGCTCCCCACAAAAACTATCTCCCCCATCTCCAAACTATCTATCTCCCCTCCATCTATCTCCCATATCTCTCTCCACTATCTCCCTCCCTCACTATCTCCCCAATCTCCGCCCCCATCTCCATCTCCCTCCCCCATCTCCCTCACAAAACTATCTCCTTTCCATCTCCCTCCTCCCCCTCCCCACTCCTCCCTATCTCCAACTATCTCCCTCCTCAATCTCCCTATCTCCCTCCCCATCTTCCATCTCCCCCTCCCCCAGCTCCTCCCTCCTCCACTATCTCCTCCTTCCCTCCCCATCTCCATCCTCCCCCTCCACTATCTCCCTCAAAGGGGCCCTATCCTCCCTCCCAAAAAAAACCTATCTCCCCATCTCCCCCTCTTTGTTTTCAAAAAAAAATCTCCCTCCTCCCTCCCCCTATCTCTCTCTCCCTCCAGCTCCTCCCTCCCTCCCCTCCCTCCCTCCTCTCCCATCTCCTCCTCCACACACTATCTCCCCTCCCTATCTCCTCTCCGCCCCCTCCCTCCCGCCCCCCCAATCTCCCTCCGATCTTTCCCTCTCCTCCTCCCCCCGTCCCGCTCCCCCACTCCCTCCACAAACTATCGCCCAACTCTCCTCTCCCCAAATCTCTATCTCCCCTCATCTCCGCTCTCTCCTCCATCTCCCCTCCCTCCCGGTCCCCCTGCTCCCAAACGATCTCTCCCCCCCCATCTCCCCCGCCCCCCTCCCTACAGCTCCCCAAACTATCTCCCCTCGCCAACTATCCCTCCCCCCATCTCCTCTCTCCATCGCCCTCCCGCCGCCGCCACACAACTAGCGCCACAAAACTAGCGCCCGTCCCCCTATCTCCCCAGCTCCTCCGCTCCCTCCCTCCAGCGCCCTCCCGCCCCCATCTCCCCGCCAGCATATCGATCGCACGATCGCCCCTCCACTTCACCCTCCCCTCCCCAGCTCCCATCTCCCCAATCTCCATCTCCCTCCCCACTCCAAAACTATCAGCGCCCTCCCCCCTCCCTCCCGCAGTAGCGCCAGCGCCCTCCAAAACGATCGCACCTCCAGCGGCCATCTCCCTCCAATCTCCACAAAAGATCTCCCCAAAATCCCCCTTCCCCAACGATCTCGCGCCCTGCCCCACTCCGCCCGCCAACTATCTCCCTCCGCCCACGGCCCTCCCGCCCCCCCTCCAGCGCCAACATCTCCCTCCGCCCCCTCCATCTCCCGGCTCCCTCCATCTCCCAGCCCTCTCCCGCCCATCTCCTCCCTCCGCGTACAAAACATCTCCATCGCCCTCCATCGCCCTCCTCATCTCCACCTCTCTCCGCTCCCCTCCATCTCCCCCTCCCGAGCGCCCATCTCCAGCGCCCCTCCAACTAGTCTCGCCCTCCATCTCCCTCCATCTAGCGCAGCTCCCTCCCCTCTCACTAGCAGCACTCCCCCTCCCCTCCCTCTCCCCTCCATCTCCCCCCCATCTCCGCTCCTCTCCCCATCTCCCTCACTATCTCCTCCTCTCTCCATCTCTCCAGCTCCCGCCCTCTCCAGCTCCATCTCCCTCCCCTCCCATCGCCCCCCCCCCTCCCCGCCATCGCCCCCCTCCAAACTACTATCTCCCTCCCCGCCCCCATCGTCCTCTCCCAGCTCCCCCAGCGCCCTCCCGCTCCCCCTCCCCCGCCCCAATCTCGCCATCTCCCATCCCCCCGCCCCGGCTCCCTCCCCGCCGCTCCCAAAAACTGATCTCCACCCGCCTTCCCTGCATCGCCTCCCCCCCCCGCCACGCACTCCTCATCTCCGCCCCTCCAGCTCCCCCTCCATCGCCTCGCCTAGCGTCCCGCCTCCCCGAGCTATCTCCCTCCATCCCCCTCCCCCTCCCCCCCAGCTCCCCATCTCCTCCTCTCCCTCCCCTCCCTCCCTAGCGCCCATCGCCAGCGCCCATCCCCGCCGCTCCCTTCCCTCCCCGTCCCGCCAGCTCCCCTCCCCTCCATCTCCAGCTCCCGCCCTCCCCCGTCCATCGCCATCGCCCCCCTCCTCCATCTCCCGCCCGCCTATCGCATTCTCCAATCTCCCCGCCCTCCCCTCCCAAACGATCTCCCCCTAAACGAGCTCCCTCACTCATCTCCCTCCCTAACAGCTCCACAGCTCCACTCTCCGCTCCCCTATCTCCCATCCCGCTCCCAGCTCCCCGCCTCTCTCCCATCTCCCTCAGCCCCTCCTCTCCCCTCCATCTCCATCTCCAGCATCCCTCCTCTCCCTCGATCTCCACTATCTCCTCCCTCCACGATCGCCTCTCTCCTCCTCTCCCTCCCGCCAAAACTATCTCCCCCTCCCTCCCTAATCGCCCTCCTCGCAGCTCCCCCCGGCTCCCTATCTCCACCCGCCCATCGCCCGCTCCCTCCCCTCCCCATCTCCGCTCCCGCCCCGCCCTCCCCCCTCAGCTCCAGCGCCCCCTCCCGCCCGCCCGACAAAATGATCGCCCTCCCCCCCTCCCCCCCCTATCGCCGCTCCGCCGCCGCCCAGCTCCCTCCCTCGCCGCCCTGTCCCTCAGCTCCCCCCAGCGCCCTCTCCCGCCCGCCACTATCGTCCCTATCTCCCGATCTGCTCGCCCTCCATCTCATCTCCCCCCTCCCCCTCTCCGCCATCGCCCCTCCCGCCGAATCTCCTCTAGCGCCCGCCATCTCCCGCCCCCACTAGCTCCCCCCCTCCCCGTCCCTCCCCCACAAAACGATCTCCATCTCCTCTCCCAGCTCCCTGCCCTCCAGCTCCTCCCTCCATCCTGCCCCACTGCCCGGGCCCAAAACGATCTCCCTCCGCCCGTCCTCCCCCATCTCCCGCCCGCCCTCCTATCGTCCACGATCGCCCAAACTAGGCGATCTCCCGCCTCCCCCACTATCTCCCCTCCCCCTCCATCTCATCTGCCCTCCCTCCGCCCCCCTCCCTCCTCTCCCCTCCCGCTCATCTCCCTCCTCTCCCCATCTCCTCCGCCACAAACATCTCCCTATCTCCCGTCCTCTCCAAACGATGCGCCCTCCACAACTCCCTCCCTCCATCCATCTCCATCGCCATCGCCAAATAGCTCAGCTCCCTCCCGCCCCATCTCCGCTCAGCGCCTAGCTCCAGCTCCCCCCCTCCCTCCATCTCCTCCGCCAGCTCCGCCCTCATCTCCCGCCTCCTCCCAGCTCTCCCCCTCCCGCCCCCAGCTCCCGCCCCTCCAAAAACGATCCGCCTCTCCGCATCTCCCCCAGCTCCGAGCGCCTCTCCCGCCCTCCATCGCCCGCCAGCTGCCCTCCATCTCCATCTCCCACTCCCTCCCTCCATCGCCCGCCATCGCCCGCCCTCCCTCCATCTCCCGCCCAGCGCAGCTCCCATCGCCTCAGCCCTCATCTCCATCTCACCCCGCCGAAAACTAGCTCCGCCCACGCCCGCCCCCATGCCCAGCGATCGCCCTCTCCTCCCGTCCTCCCCTAGACAGCTCGCCCAGCCGCGCCATCCTCTCCCTCCAAACTATCTCCAGCTCCCCCCACTAGCTCCCTCCATCTTCCCTCCCGCCCGCGCCCTCCCTCCCCACCCTCCCTCCCCCGCCCGAGCCGCCTCCCCTCGTTCTCCCGCAATAGCTCCATCTCCAGCGCCCCATCGCCCTCCCCCGCCCCCCCCCTCCCCGATCTCCTCTCACCCTCTCCCCATCGCCAACGAAATCTCCCATCTGCCATCTCCCCGCCCGCGCCCCTCCCCCCTCCCTCCCCCCTCCCCTCCCCATCTCCCGCCGCTCCAAACGATCGCCCCGCCTCGCCTCTCCCTCCAGCTCCGCCCCCTCCCCATTGCCGCCCATTCCCCCATCTCCTAAGCTCCCAGCGCCCCTCCGTCCCGCCCAACACGATCTCCCCCCCGCCCCTCCAGCTTCCCTCCAGCTCCCCCTCCCGTCGCCACAGCGCCCCCCCCCTCCCGCCCCTCCCCAAGCTCACCTCGCCAATCTCCGCTCCCCCCCCTCCCCATCTCCATCTCTCTATCTCCCCCCCTCCTCCCCCCTCCACTCCCGCCATCTCCCTCCAGCTCCCTCCCCCTCTCCCCATCGCCCCTCCCTCGCCCCCATCTCCCTCCCATCTCCTCCCTCTCCCCTCTCCCTCCATCTCCATCTCCATCTTCCCTCGCTCCCGCCCTCCCCCTCCTCCCCTCCTCTCCCTCCATCTCCCTCCCTCCCCACCTCCCCCATCAGCATCCCATCGCCCCCCCCCATCTCCCTCCCTCCCTCTCCCTCCCTCCCCTCCTCTGCCCTCCTCCCACCCCCTATCTCTCCATCTCCTCTCACTCCCCCCCCGCCCGCCTCACTTCGCCACAACAGCTCCCTCTCAGCTCCGCTCCCCCAGTCCGCCAAACTATCTCCCCCCCGCCTCCGTCTCCCCCCCTAGCTCCAATCTCCCCGCCATCTCCCTCCCAGCTCCCGCCATCGCAACGATCTCCATCTCCCGATCTCCGCTCCCCCCCCCCCCCCTAGCGCCCCATCGCCCTCCATCTCGCCTCATCCCTCCATCTGCTCCCCCACTATCTCACCTCCCTCTCCCTCATCTCTCTCGCCCTCCCTCCAATCTCCCTCCTCCCCTCCCTCTCCACCTCCTCCCTCCCTCCCGCCTCCAGCTCCATCGCCCAGCTCCTCGCCAACTATCGCCCTCCCCCATCCTCCACCCATCTCCTCTCCCCCCCCCCTCCCCCTCCCTCCGCTCCCATCGCCCCTCCACTCATCCTATCTCCTCCCCCCCTCCTATCTCCCTATCTCCCCCTCCCCCTCCCTCCCCCTCCTCCTCTCCCGCACCTCCTCCCCCCGTCCCTCCCCTCCCTCCCTCCCAAACTATCTCATCTCCCTCCTCCATCCCAAAAACGTCTCCCTCCCCTCCCTGCCCTCCCTCCCCCTCCCCCTCCCTCCCTCCGCCCCTCCAATATCCATCGTCCCTCCCATCCCCCAGCTCCCCCGGGAAACTATCTCCCGTCGCCCCCCCCCCACCCCGCCATCGCTCTCGCGCCCGCCCGCCATCGCTCCCACTCCTACGGCTCCCGCTCCCGCCTCCCCCCCCCATCTCCAGCCCCACGCCATCTCACTATCTCCTCTCCATCGCCCGCCTCCCTCTCTCCATCTCCTGCGCCCCGCCCTCCCTCCATCGTCCCCTCCTCCCCTCCCTCCTCCCTCCCCCTCCCTCCCTCCCAGCTCCCTCCATCTCCATCTCCATCGCCCCCCTCCCGCCGAAATCTCCCGCTCCTATCGCTCCGCTCCACGCCTCCCCTATCTCCTCCAGCTCCCTCCATCTCCTCTCCCGCCCCTCCTCCATCTCCCTTCCCTCCCCACTATCTCCATCTTCCTCCCGCCATCTCCCCTATCTCCTTCCCTCCTCCATCTCCCATCTCCCCTTCCTCACGGATCTCCCAGCTATCTCCATCTCAGCTCCCTCCCCAGCTCCCGCCCTCCTCGCCATCTCCCTCCTATCTCCAGCGCCCCCCGCCCATCTCCTCCCTCCCGCCCTTCCCGAGCTCTTCCAGCGCCCGGCCTCCCTCCTTCCAGCTCGCAGCTCCGGGGGGGGCGGGTGGCCGCTCCCATCTCCCTCCACTCCATCTCCCTCCCTCCATCTCCGCCCCCCATCTATCTCCCCTCCCTTCTCCAAAACGACTCCTCTCCCATCGCCCATCTCCACTCCAAAACTATCTCCCCGCCACCGAATCGCCGCTCCTCATCCTCCAGCGCCCCGCCTCGATCTCCCTATCTCCCCTCCACTCCTCTCCCCTCTCAATCTCCCCAAAACTATCTCCCCATCTCCTCCCTATCTCCCTCCTCGCCCTACGCATCCTCCCTCCCAAAACTATCTCCATCTCCGCCATCTCCACTCCCCTCCAGATCTCAGCGCCTCTCCCGCCATTCTCCATCGTCCCTCGCTCCCTCCCCTCCAGCTCCCTCCCTCCCTCCAAACCCCCCCTGTCAAAAAAAACTTTCCTTTTGCCCCATCTCCTATCTCCCCCCGCCAGCGATCTCCTCTCCCTATCTCCCTCCCCTCCCCTCCCTAGCGCCCTCCCTCCATCTCCCTCCCATCGCCTATCTCCACAAAACTAGCTCCATCGCACCATCTCCCTCCATCTCCCACTCCATCTCCGGCTCCCGCGCCTCTCCCTCCCCTCCCTCTCCCGCCTCCCTCACACTATCTCCCCGCCTCTCCCTCCCCCTCCCCCCCCTCCGCTCCCTCCCTCTCCCCCAAAACGATCTCCGTAAACTATCTCCCCCAGCTCCCTATCCTCCAGCTCCCCACGATCTCCATCGCCCTCCAGCTCCTCCATCTCCAATCGCCATCTCCATCTCCCTCCACTATCTCCCCTCCCTCCTCATCTCCCACTCCTCTCTATCTCCCACCTCTCCCTCAGCTCCGATCGCCACCCCAGCGCCCAAACTATCTCCGCCATCTCCCCTCATCCCCTGCCGCTCCCTCCATCCCCCGTAACAAAATCCCCCCCTCCCATCCCCTCCCCACTCTCCCATCTCCCTCCCCTATCTCCCCAAACTATCTCCTCCCCCAGCTCCCCCTCCATCTCCCACTATCTCACTAGCTCCATCTCCCTTCCCCTCCCAAAACTAGCTCCCCGCGCCCTCCCTCCCATCTCCTCTCATCTCCTCTCCTCTCCTCCCCCACTCCCCCCTCACCGGCCCTCTCCCACTTCCCACCCACCTCTTATACTGGCCCCAGCCAGTGACTGCTGTCCCCCCAGCTTCCAACGGACAACCCTCACACCTGACACAACATAGGTCCCCTGGAACGTCTGCCCAGGTTCCTATACATGTGGCAGGATGCACATTGCATGGTACCGACAACTGTCCCTTCTAATACACAAACACCAGCACAGTGATACACCAGCCTGTTTTAATGTCCTTCTTTTTCTATGTCCTTAAAACAAGGTCCTTTGAAACAAGGAACTGCAACAGCTTCCACTAAGTTTGTTTCCACTCACAGAACTTCTTCCTTTTGTCAGTTGCAAACCACATAATCCAACCAATGAGAATCCTATTTACTAATTGGCCCCAGCCCCCCACCATTAGTGCAAGAGACGGAAGAGAGGGAAGACCAAACACTTATTAACCTTTGCACAACCTGTTTGTAACTATAACAGGTGCAATACTAGAATATAGAAGACCAGTGCACCTGTTTATTGGAGAAAGAAATTTATCTACTTACGGCACATCTTTACACAGCACACTATTAGCACAACCTTAATTTTCAAACTTCCACGCAACCCCCCTGGTTAGTCTTCTTTTTTTCCATCATTTTGCAGACTTATTAAGCTTTCCAGAGACCAAAAATCTTTTAGAACCAAAGTAGAAATCATCATAAAAAGTGTAAAGGGATAACACCCATTAATATTTAAAAAATATTTAATTTACAATCAGTGTCTTTGTAATTGTTTGGACACTAAGAAACACAAATGTTGTTAATGATTATTGCTAATAACTATAGACCATTAGTTAAACGGGAATTAAGGGATAACTTACTCCTTGTACGGACATAAATTGCTATAAACTCACATCTGGGAGTAAAGAAATTGTTGTATCAACAGCATTAATGTAGTGCCCTTCAATTGGCAGGTGTCCAAACAAAAATAGTGGTGGTCTGCAAGATGTACTTTTTTTTTCCATAAACGTTGCATGTATTGCTAGCTCAAGTGTGAGGGCGGGATCTAAGCAAATGTCTAGAGAGAGTCTAGAGAGTTTTAGTTCTCAACCTGGGTACAGCTGATTGGGGGTGGTGAATTCTTTAAAGGCGATTCCCTGTAGGAAAGTGTTCTATTTAATAAAGGGCACTTATATGGAGACCACTGTTACCCTTTAAAATGCTATATTTTTTATTGAAAAAAATATTTTAATTACCTAAAAGAACGAACGATGAACGAATGTTTAGGGCCGTTGGTAATCACGGCCGATCGTGTGGTTCCTTATCGGTTGCATGAACTTTCGGCCACAACAGGACAAATAATTTTACTATGTGTACCCAGCCTTAAAGTCTGGAGGTATGTCTATTAGTGTGAGGCTTCAGAAGAATGATCTGGCAAGATAATAAATATAAAATAAAAAGATAAACACCTCAAATATAAGGAAGCTTAAATAAAGGACTATGAGAGAAATAAGTCCACAACTAAAATCATTCATAATTTAAATAATTTTTTTGTTAAGATAAAGTCCAGATAAAGCCATACACCCTAGCAATAAACCACATGTCCCTATAAATTATATTTCTATAATTATATCCTAATAATATCTTTTGTGTGCACTAATGGATGTCCACCATGAGCAGGGGCATTAAAACCAGGAGGGAGGAGTCGTTCTACTCCCTTTAAAGTATGCTATTGATTTAAAATAACTAAGCTTTAGTTATTTAGTACTTTAGGATGAAAGTATGTAGAAATTCAATTGTTTTATTAACAAACTGCACTTATATATATGTTTATGGTAATTTTTTCCCACACAAATAAAAAGAAAAAACTTTGAGACTATTAAAAGCAGTCACAGGCCACTCGTTTGTAAATATTACACATATTAAAATAATGTACACTTTTGTTTGGATACAGTGTATCTAAGGTTACCAAATCCAAAGCACAAAAAGAACCTATATGAAATTCAATCCATTAGTATGTAGTTTTTCAGGAGATGTAGCACATCGTTTCAGACCTCCAAAGGGTCCTTCTTCAGGGTGAATTTTGGAGGTCTGAAACTTGTCGTGTACATCTCCTGAATAAACTACACACTGATGGATTGAATTTGTATATACTCTCTTGTGCTTTGGATTGTGTTATATTTTATCTGGGCTGTGGTGAGGTCCTCCCCTTGATTGCAGAGCCAACTGGTACTATTTGAATGTGGGAAGACAAATGTATGCTTGCATTTTATTACGTCACCAATAATTAAATAGGAATAGGGAGAGAATAACTCCCCTTTCATGCATTTTATCTAAGGTTATCATCTGCGTACAATTTGCAAAGCACACTAAAAATAGTCTAAATATAAATTGACAAAACAAATCAATAAAAACAAACATAAACCTGTCTCTCTTGTTTAACATATCATATGTATTGTTAACCACTATCAGTCAAACGTCTCAGAGCACATTTCACCTCTTACCCATCTGACTCGTCAGTCCCTCTAGTTGTTTGGTCTTCTACATTTTATACATTTTTTAGTGTGGGGGACCCCCCCCAACTCCAAACACTAGTGTTTTAACCTAAAAAAAAAAAAGGGCAGACCTCGACTTACCCACCAGTGGTTGCCAGTTAATGAAAGAGCCCAAAGGATTGAGGTCAGTTAAGTCTATTTCTGTCTTCTTTTTTTTATTAAAACCCTAGTGCTTTGGTTGAAGGGGTCCCCTACACTACAGAAAAGTTTATATTTTTCAAAGAACCATGCAGTGTGAGGGATCCGGAGGGAGGGAGGGCAGGGGAGCTCCCTGCATGTGCCAATTTCCTTAGTGCGGCAGGAACCACATTGACTCACAGCCAGCTCCTACTCTTCACTTTTCAGACTTTCAGCAGCACTGCAGGACCACTATAAAGAGCTGAGGAAAAAGTAAGAATTTTTTAACAACTACACAGTGGGGCCATCACTGGGGCAAATTTTCGTTTTGGTTGTGGATGGCCTTTAATTATTTGGTTTTTCCTACTGTAAATCAAACGGATTCTTTATTCTTTCCAGCTTTCCATCCTGTTCTTGTCTCAAACAGTATCACCAAAAAACAGAAAATAATTCATAGTTTTATTTATTTTGCAGCTTTGATCACTGATAATTTAGCCGATTGATAGCTGTACAGCATCATCAGTGTCCAGAAAGGGCAAAGCATGTTTCAGAATCAAGCTGAGTGGTTTATTTTTTAAAGAATAATGGAATAGACATTTTAGAAATGTACAGAAGTGAATAAAAATTAATTGAAATTTGGCACGAGAATAATGATAGCTGGTGAAGTAAAAAAAAAAAACACCAGTATGAGAAGAGCAATAATTAACAAAAATATAGAAGAATTTAGAAGACATCAAAAGCTACAGTTCAGCTAGAGTGCCGAACTTGGATATGGAGGCAATTAACGTTGACATGTATTAATGACTACTAAATGTCTGATAAAGATGAGAGGCGTAGTATGTTTAAAGATCATTTAGTTTAAGGAAAATAAAAGATAGAAAGTACAAAGTGAAAGTTGTGTTTGGTAATGCTATTACTGGACATAAAATACTGATATACTGCATTTTGAAGAGGAAATAAAGCCCAAATCTACCCTCTTCCTTCCTGTCTGTACCCAGAATGAATAACTAAAGGTAGGTCATCACCCTTATCCATGCAGCAAGTAGTTTAGATACATATTGTATCATTACAAGCTACCATTGCACCTTCTTTCCACTCTTGCTACCACTTCCCAACCCAATGGCTATCAGGGATGGGATGTTTTCCTACAAACTGAAAGATTGTTTTTAAGCTAAAAGCCAGCTCACATTTATACTTCTTTACTGTATTATGGCTGGGATTTAAAGGTCACTATACCCACCAAACAACTTACATTATCTGAAACTACAATTTGAGAGAAGTAAATAGTGTATTCCCAATCTATCTGGGCTTGCTTTGTCATTAAAGGATTTCAGCATGCAAATACATTGCTTTCAGAAAAAAAGAGCATATTTTTCCATCCTAATGACCTTAATCCGCCAATTCAACATTTTGTCTGTGTATAAATAAATGCAACCGAAATACTGACTCCTAGTAAGACGTTATGGTTGCCCTTGACCCAGCGCCTGGGTTGTTTAGTTGCTCATAGAGATCTGAGCATTTTTGACCCACCCAACAGCCAATCAGTAGAAATTACTGTTAGGACATTCCAAGGAAGTGGTGCATCCTGGGAAGAAGAAGGACTGTTAGAACCTGAATGTTCAGCTCACTAATGTCAATAGCAGGGAACAGCAAAGGGTTTGAAAATCAACTGATTTTCCAAAAGGGAGAGAATATGTAGAATAACAAGAATCATTACACAAACTAACAATTTAACAAATATTGGTAATTTCCACTGAACGGTCTCTTCAATTATTAATGTTTAGTGAGTGCTCCTAACTGCCCCCACCCTCCCTAACGCACTGCCTCTTTGTAGTGTCTGCGACCTGCACAGCCTCACCATAGACCCTGCTCTGCTTACACCTCCCCCCTCCCTCCCCCCCTGCCTTCTTTCTCTGCTGATTCTCATAATTGTTGCAGAAGTGTGCTGGCAGCAGCTAAAGATCCTAGTAAGGTCATTAATGGGTCTCATTACAATTTTTGCTCCTGGAGTGACAGGTCTTCCCTGTAAATGCTGTGCTTAAAATGATGATTTCTCAGGATCTACAGCCCAGATTTAAAATCCAAAAAAAGTTTTGAATTCGTTGCTGTATCTAAGTTTGATTGAGTATAGATACCCTTTAAGCTATGTAAATGCATTAGATAATTGTCGGATGAACTGCTGTGAACAATGATAAAGTCCTGAAAGGATAAGTGCACTGTATAAACAAGTTAAGTTTAATTGTAAGCTGCAGCTTTAAAAAAAATCACGGGACTTGACATCAGCGTGTGCACACACTGGCATCATGCACGTGCACAACCACACGATCGCAGCTTTTGGAGGCTTAAGGAAGATGGGGAAGCCGGCACTGAGGGGAGGAGCTCACCAGCCTTACCTTAACACCCAAGATGTCCAACTTTACAGCAACACAGGTAGGCTCAGGGGGACCTAGGGGAAAAAGGGGGGGAGATTTTTCAAAGATCGCTTACAATTAACTAAACTTGTTTTTACAGTGCATTTATCCTTTAAATTCTGAATAATGAACTATTATGAATATGAACCAAAATAATTCTGATCCATTATTGTAACTAGAATTTTTCTCCCTTACTTGAGCCATTTACAAGTATGTATTTTTGTTTTGCAACTCTATCCACACCACAGGCTATATCCTCTGGAAAACTACCTATTGAATGAGTGAGATTTGCTCCTGTTGAAAGAGAACATTACCAATCTACTGTGAAGAAATGATTTGAAAATCTACTGCTAGACAATTAGATTTTTTCAGTCTTATCTATTTTTAACTATTTATTTCAACTTTTGTATCAAAAATTAATTTGTTGAATAGTTATCTCTTTATTAATAAACACATAAACAAACCTCTTTTTTTTCTACACATATAGCCATGTTTACCTGCAAGGTGTATTTATTTTGAAAGTTTTATGGGTTTCCTAATTTTATTGAAATTTCAATCTTTTCACTAATTGGAAACACTAAAGCTGGTGTATTTCTGTAGAACTTAAAGGGCATCTATAGTGAAATTATACATTGCTCCATACAGACATAAAAAAGATTAGTGTATGCTGCATTATTCCCACCTTCATCTGTGGCTGCGTGTCTGCACACTGTCTGATTTATACTGCAAGCTCCCACACTTTCCTCCTCCCTCTGTGTCATTCCTCCGTTCATATAATCCAGCTGTGAACCAAGCCGCTCTAGCCCATTAATCCTCCTAGACTTCACTCTAACCTTAAAAAAAAAGCTATGTAACCCTGTAGAGATAAGGTGTTCTCAGTTTCTGAAATACTTGCTACATAAGGAGTGGGAGGGGGATGAGTTAGGAGAGACCCAAGGCCTGCAGGACCCTGCAGCCCAATCTACCCTTGACAGGCATAAATTGGTGAAAGCTTGAGAGGAGGGGGACCCAGTCCTGCTCTTTCTGACACTTCTCCTTCCTTTTACTTCTGTTTTTAACCCGTATTGCCAGTCATTTTAGAAAGCAGGAAGGAGTCTTTGGAGATTGCTTTAAATCTTGTGTAGCCACACACTACACTGGCATGCTGTTAGGTGATTTGATTGACTGCTCAAGCAGGAGTGGTGTATTGAATTCTTGCTTCTTTTAACTTGTTATATCTCAGGGCAGAGGAGGAAACTGAAAGAAAATAAAGGTCCCTGGGGGTTGGGAGAATTACAGAACACATAGAAGAAAGGGGAAAAAATCCCCACGATAAAATGCCATTTGAAGTGCACAAACCTCTCTATATTGCACCAATCGTATTTGATAGGATTACCATGTTATTGGCAAGTTGTAAGGGGTAAAAATGACTGACCACGAAGCTGACAAACTCAGCTGTTGGCGTTGTATTTGTCAGTATAATAACTGCCTTCTATATGGAGACGATAAGAATCACAACATGTATGCTGACCCAGCTAGTCATTCTCCAGGGTTGGGAGGTTGGTTACGTGAGTGTATTTGTGTGTTATCGCATATTACAGACATGGAACATGCAGTGGCATTTATAGTAAGCATCTTTTTCAAGAAAAAGTAAAAATTTAAATACTGCAATTTCACAGACAATAGGCCGCAATCTATCACACATGGATCCCCTGTCAGGTTTTTCTGTCAGTTGCAGATTTAGTGAACATCAGTGGCATTGGGGAGAGCCATCAGTATTGCATGCCTCCCCCCTTCAGTAACTCACAGCAAATCATGCAATAAGCTAAGCACCCCAGCTGCCAGACTTTTCAAAGTGGAGATATCAGAAATGGCTGATAAATACTGAATTTTTCTTTTATTGGCTGTGTACCTAGCTTTACAGAATAATTGTGCAACTAAATGGGATGCTAAATCAATGCTGTTTTCTGGTGTATTTAGCATTTAGTTTCTTCCCATGCATGAAAATGTAGCTTGAAAAGTACAAGACAAGATAATTTGCACAGATCATTTTCTCTCTGCCTAAAAAAACAGGAGATCCTGGTACTAAAATAGGCAGGGTGCATTCTGTGCCATTTATTTACTTATTCTTACTCCTACTGTTTTTTTGTAAGCAAAAGTTATCAGCTGCTTGAGGAAACCTTTTTCCAGTGATTCATTGCCTTTATACATATGGTAAATGCTATGACACAAGATTTAACTGCTTTTTCACTAGAAAGTATGCGTGACAAAAGTACGAAAATTGCACTAGAATAACTATAGATCCCGTGATAATGTTTCTAGACCTAAATATTGATACCTGGGCTGCTTGTGCTGGGCTTTGCAGCACTTGTCAGTAGATTCAGGTTTCATTCAGTTATGACAAATAATTAAAGGACTTTAAGTTGTCACTATTTTTAATGCCCTGTGCATTAAACAGACAATCTTGTGAGTTTTTTAGGTTCCTGGTTCACCACCCAGATTTCCAATATTAAATGCATATAAAAATAATACATAGTGCCCATTCTGCTCCAGAATTATTGTGCAGGGAGGAACTAAACCACCAATGTAGTCATATGCCCCAGTCCCTCTTCCGTACCCCACTCCTGGAAGAAACATGCCCGAGTCAGCAGCCTGTTGCAAGGTCCTAATAAGTTATCAAAGTGACTGATTGGCCCTTAATTACAGGCTATGACATATGTATATGATTACATTCTAGTCAGAGCACACTCTTTCAAGGAGGCATGGGAGCAATGCTATTGTTATTAAACTTCTGCATTGGCTGTTCCAGATTTCACTACATGTGACAAAGACGCAGATGTATGTGCACCAGTTCTGGTCATCAGCTTTATAATCTCTACTAAAATGCACCTAGCCCATAGCCCTGCACCTTGTTTTAAAGCAGCAGTACCCAACACAGGTCCATGAGAAACAAAGTATCACATGATGGGCAGATTTAATCCTGCTCTGATCAACCAAATTTTTACCTTGTCCTATATTATAGCAATTTAACAATAAAAGGCACTAAAATGAATCGCTATAAAATGTTTGTTGCAACCTATTCCCGTGTGCAGAGGTTTTTGGATCTACACACCAAGCAAGCATTGAAATGGCACAGAGTAAGCATGCATTACCCCTAGTGGTGGATTGCATAGGTGAGTGTTTTAAGAATTTTAATATATGGAAGTGTCATTTAAACTGATTTTTTTTTACAGAGATCTTGATCTAACCTATTATTTTTTACTTTTTGTTTTAATCCTCCCCTCCCATACCCCTGCGCAAGTAAGATACTTTTAAACATTCAGTGGACAACTGCAGTGCAACCACCTAACTCAAGTGGACATTCCCTACCACATTCTCTAGCACAACCAGAGTTTGGAAGTAACCCCTTCTACTAGTCTTCTATAAAAGACTGGATACAGTAAAACGGCATGTTACTAATATTAATGTCCTTTATATACCAGTAACAAATCTAAGTTAACCCGATATTACATCGTATTGGGGTGTTTAGTATTACATCACCTATTTTTAATGATATTGAATCTCCTGCATATGTATTAATACCAGTAATTTTCAGTATTCTTCGATTTTCACAACCAAATTCAACCAGTATTCTTCAATTTATCCCAATTGCCGGGGAATCCTCTTCAGAAGCTGGTGGTCAGATAAGTGTAGAGGCGCACAGAAAGGGAAACCCTGTGACGTGTCTGGTGGATGTCTGGTGCTTCTCTTTGGTTTTCCCCCACTCCTCCTCTGTGGTCTAATGCGATCGCAGTTTACTACTGACATTTATGCCCCTTTTCCAATTTCCTTACTTTTTCCAAGATGATCTGATGATTATCTTGATAATGGTAAAAAATTGTAAAAACTCTGCATTCTCAAGGTTGTCAAGTTCCCAGGGTTCCCAATGGTAAAAAGTGTGAGAGTTTTGGTTGCTTGCCATGTTTCGTGCGCACCTATGCATATTAGCATACCATTTAATTCAGGACCCTTGGAAGATTGGTATTAAGTGGGGTTTTAACTTGTTGTGTTGGTTTGCGCAAGATTTTCTAACTTTGAATCAGGTTTTTTGTTAATTTCTCCAGAACATCTGTTTAAAGCATTATGTTCTGTGAAGGACTGCGTCTGGAATTATTCATGTATGTATGAAAGTATGTATGAATATATGTATTTTGTGGGGGATTAACATTTAGTGTTTTTTTTTACTTGTCAAGTGTGTTTAGGTAGGATTTCAACCTTTGAATTACTTATTTTATTTTTTCACAAAATCTAAAAGCAGGGTTCTAACGAATTCTTCATATATGTATGAAAGCATTGCATTAGATTAGATTCCAAAATATATAGTTTGTAGGGGGTATTTCTAAGTTTTGGGGTTGTTTGCTTTGAAAAATTGGAAGCTTCAATCATTGAATCATCTTATTTTATTATTTCACAAATCCCCTCTAAAAGCAAGGAGTTCTATGGATTACTGCATCTGGAATGCTTTGAGTATGTTAGAAAGGCGAAACAAATAAAATAAGTTGCTTCAAAGGTTGAAATCCTACCTAAAACCACAAATGTCAATCTCCACATGTCCTGAATCAAACGGTATGCCATATGCATGGGTGGCAGACATAGCTTAAAAGGAACGCATGAACAAGTGCAATTACAAGAAAAAAATCAATGTGCTCTGTAATTTGAACAGCCTATGCATTTTCAAAGGTAACAGCCCCAAAATCTAGAGATACCCCCCACAAACCATATATTTTTTGAATCACACACTCTTCAGCAATGAACAGTATACCGTATGTATAAACCGACCTGAGGTATAATCTAAGGCACCCACTTACTCAAAAAGGAGTAAAGTGTCTGACTCGAGTATAAACCGAGAGTAGAAATTATGACCACAACTGCCTTCTGTCTGTATTGTTTTGGCTTTAGTTGCTCTTTAAATGGACAGCAGAATTTCCATACAGTAGTTCATACAGTAATAGCCAAATTCAGTTTGCTGATGGGGCAGATATAGATTCGCCTTCTGATTCTGTATTGTTTTTAGCTTTAGTGCCCTTTAATAAAACATCAGAAGCCCATACAATAATAGCCATACTGTATTTGGCTTTATGTATGGGAATTCTTATGTCCACTTAAAAGGCAATAAAAAGCCTCATTCCTTGGCACTCCAGAGTTTTGAAACTACAACTCCCAGCATACTTTAGTTGTTGGGAGTTGTAGTTTTCAAACATCTGCAGTGGCAAGGAATAGCCACTGCAGGAATTACTGTGCCTTCCCGGCCCACATCCCCACAATTGCCTTCTCTACCTGCTCCACATGTTCCGCTGCAGGCTGCTCTGGATCCTTTCTAAGCTGCTAAGCCGCTGCTCCACATTCCTCTGCTGGCTAGTGACCACAGTAAGCAGAGGATGCGGAGCGTGCGCCGCTGGAGCAGGTATTTGACTCGAGTATAATCGAGGCTCGATTTTCAGGGATTTTAGCCTGAAAATCTTGGTTATACTCAAGTATATATACGGTAATGCTTTCATACATACTCAAAGAATTCCAGATGCAGTAATCCATAGAACTCCTTGCTTTTAGAGGATTTTGTGAAATAATAAAATAGATGTTCAATGATTGAAGCTTCCAATTTTTCAAAGACAACAACCCCAAAACTTAGAAATACCCCCTACAAACTATATATTTTTGGAATCTAATCTAATGCAATGCTTTCATAATATATGAAGAATTCGTTAGAAACTCCCTGCTTTTAGATTTTGTGAAAAAATAAAATAAGATAATTCAAAGGTTGATCCTACCTAAACACACTTGACAAGTAAAAAAAAAAACACTAAATGTTAATCCCCACAAACTACATATATTCATACATACTTTCATACATACATGAATAATTCCAGACGCAGAGTCCTTCACAGAACATAATGCTTTAAACAGATGTTTGGAGAAATACAAAAAAACCTGATTCAAAGTTAGAAAATCTTGCGCAACCAACACAACAAGTTAAAACCCCACTTAATACCAATCTTCCAAGGGTCCTGAATTAAATGGTATATGATATATGCATAGGTGCGCACGAAACATGGCAAGCACCAACTCTCACACTTTTACCATTGGGAACCCTGGGAACTTGACAACCTTGAGAATGCAGAGTTTTTCACTAAATTTTTTACCATATCAGATAATCATCAGATCATCTTTGGGAAAGGTAAGGAACTTGGAAAAGGGGCATAAATGCTCAGTAGTAAACTGCGATCGCATTAGACCACAGAGGAGGAAGTGGGGGAAAACCAAAGAGAAGCACCAGACATCCACCAGACACGTCACAGGGTTTCCCTTTCTGCTGCGCCTCTGCACTTATCTGACCACCAGCTTCTGAAGAGGATTCCCCGGCAATTGGGATAAATTGAAGAATACTGGTTGAATTTGGTTGAAAATCGAAGAATACTGAAAATTACTGGTATTAATACATATGCAGGGAGATTCAATATCATTAAAATAGGTGTAAAACCACCCAATACGATGTAATATCGGGTCAACTTAGATTTGTTACTGGTATATAAAGGACATTAATATTAGTAACATGCCGTTTTACTGTATCCAGTCCTTTTTATAAGAAGACTAGTAGAAGGGGTTACTTCCAAACTCTGGTGTGCTAGAGAATGTGGTAGGGAATGTCCACTTGAGTTAGGTGGTTGCACTGCAAGTTGTCCACTGAATTGTTTAAAAGTATCTTACTTGCGCATGGGGGTATGGGTAGGGGAAGGATTAAAACAAAAAGTAAAAAATAAATAGGTTAAGATCAAGATCTCTGTAAAAAAAAATCAGTTTAAAATGACACTTCCATACATTAAAATTCTTAAAACACTCACCTATGCATATCCACCACTAGGGGTAATGCATGCTTTACTCTGTGCCATTTCAATGCTTGCTTGGTCTGTGTAGATCCCAAAAACCTCTGCACACGGGAATAAGGTTGCCAACAAACATTTTATAGCGATTCATTTTAGTGCCTTTTATTGTTTTAAATTGCTATAATATAGGACAAGGTAAAAATTTGGTTGATCAGAGCAGGATTAAATCTGCCCCATCATGTGATACTTTGTTCTCATGGACCTGTGTTGGGTACTGCTGCTTTAAAACAAGGTGCAGGGCTATGGGCTATGTGCATTTTAGTTAGAATTATAAAGCTGATGACCAGAACTGGTGCACATACATCTGCGTCTTTTGTCACATGTATGTAAATCTTGGAACAGCCAATGCAGAAGTTTAATAACAATAGCATTGCTCCCATGCCTCCTTGATAAGATGTGTGCCTGACTAGAATGTAATCATATACATAT
Source organism: Hymenochirus boettgeri (assembly GCA_019447015.1). NCBI lineage: Eukaryota > Metazoa > Chordata > Amphibia > Anura > Pipidae > Hymenochirus > Hymenochirus boettgeri. The sequence continues at coordinate 177,477,937 of CM033473.1, forward strand.
GTCATAGCCTGTAATTAAGGGCCAATCAGTCACTTTGATAACTTATTAGGACCTTGCAACAGGTCTGCTGCACTCGGCCATGTTTCTTTCCCAGGAGTGGGGTACAAGAGGGACTGGGGCATATGCACTCACATTAGGTGGGTTTAGTTCCTCCCTGCACATAATTCTGGAGCAGAATGGGCACTATGTATTATTATTTATATGCATTTAATATTGGAAATCTGGGTGTTGAACCAGGAAACCTAAAACACTCACAAGATTGTCTGTTTAATGCACAGGGCATTAAAAATAGTGACAACTCTAAAGTCCTTTAATTATTGGTCATAACTGAATGAAACCTGAATCTACTGACAAGTGCTGCAAAGCCCAGCACAAGCAGCCAAGGTATCAATATTTAGGTCTAGAAACATTATCATGGGATCTATAGTTATTCTAGTGCAATTTTCGTACTTTTGTCACTGCATACTTTCTAGTGAAAAAGCAGATAAATCTTGTGGTCATAGCATTTACCATATGTATAAAGGCAATGAATCACTGGAAAAGAGGTTTCCTCAAGCAGCTGTTTATAACTTTTGCCTTACAAAAAAACAGTAGGAGTAAGAATAAGTAAATAAATGGCACAGAATGCACCCTGCCTATTTTAGTACCAGGATCTTCCTGTTTTTTTAGGCAGAGAGAAAATGATCTGTGCAAATTATCTTGTCCTTGTACTTTTCAAGCTACATTTTCATGCATGGGAAGAAAACTAAATGCTAAATACACCAGAAAACAGCATTGATTTAGCATCCCATTTAGTTGCACAATTATTCTGTAAAGCTAGGTACACAGCCAATAAAAGAAAAATTCAGTATTTATCAGCCATTTCTGATATCTCCACTTTGAAAAGTCTGGCAGCTGGGGTGCTTAGCTTATATGCATGATTTGCTGTGAGTTACTGAAGGGGGGAGGCATGCACTACTGATGGCTTCTCCTCAATGCCACTGATGTTCACTAAATTCTGCAACTGACAGAAAAACATGACAGGGGATCCATGGTGATAGATTGCGGCCTTATTGTCTGTGAAATTGCAGTATTTAAATTTTTACTTTTTCTTTGAAAAAGATGCTTTACTATAAATGCCACTGCATGTTCCATGTCTGTAATATGCGATAACACACAAATACACTCACGTAACCAACCTCCCATACCCTGGAGAATGACTAGCTGGGTCAGCATACATGTTGTGATCTTATCGTCTCCCTATACTTGTAAAGGCAGATTATACTGACAAATAACAACGCCAACAGCTTTAGTTTGTCAGCTTCGTGGTCAGTCATTTTTACCCCTTACAACTTGCCAATAACATGGTAATCCTATCAAATACGATTGGTGCAATATAGAAGAGGTTTGTGCACTTCAAATGGCATTTATCGTGGGGATTTTTTCCCCTTTTCTTTCTATGTGTTCTGTAATTCCTCCCAACCCCCAGGGTACCTTTATTTTCTTCAGTTTCCTCCTCTGCCCTGAGATATACAAGTTAAAAGAAGTCAAGAATTCAATACACCACTCCTGCTTGAGCAGTCAATCAAATCACCTAACAGCATGCCAGTGTAGTGTGTAGGCTTACACAAGATTTAAAGCAAGTCTCCAAAAGACTCCTTCCTGCTTTCTAAAATGATTGGCAAATACTGGGTTAAAAACAGAAGTAAAGGAAGGAGAATGTGTCAGAAAGAGCAGGACTGGGTCCCCCTCCTCTCAAGCTTTCACCAATTTATTGCCTGTCAAGGGTAGATTGGGCTGCAGTCTACCCTGCAGGCCTTGGGTCTCTCCTAACTCATCCCCCTCCCACTCCTTATGTAGCAAGTATTTCCAGAACAACTGAGACACCTTATCTCTACAGGGTTACATAGCTTTTTTTTTTAAGGTTAGAGTGAAGTCTAGGAGGATTAATGGGCATGAGCGGCTTGGTTCACAGCTGGATTATATGAACGGAGGAATGACCAGAGAGGGGAGGAAAGTGTGGGGAGCTCTGCAGTAAATCAGACTGTGTGCAGACACGCAGCCACAGATGAAGGTGGGAATAATGCAGCATACACTAATCTTTTTTTATGTCTGTATTGGAGCAATGTATAAATTTCACTATAGATGCCCTTTAAGTTCTACAGAAATACACCAGCTTTAGTCTTTCCAATTAGTGAAAAGACTGAATTTTCAATAAAATTAGGAAACCCATAAACTGTCAAAATAAATACACCTTGCAGGTAAACATGGCTATATGTGTAAGAAAAAAAGAGGTTTGTTTTATGTGTTTTATTAATAAAGCAGATAACTATTCAACAAATTAATTTTTGATACAAAAGTTGAAATAAATAGTTAAAAATAGATAAGACTGAAAAACATCTAATAGTCTAGCAGTAGATTTTCAAATCATTTCTTCACAGTAGATTTGGTAATAGTTCTCTTTCAACAAGGAGCAAATCTCACTCATTCAATAGGTAGTTTTCCAGAGGATATAGCCTGTGGTGTGAGATAGAGTCTGCAAAACAAAAATACATACTGTAAATGGCTCAAAGTAAGGGAGAAAAATTCTAGTTACAATAATGGATCAGAATTATTTTGGTTCATATTCATAATAGTTCATTATTCAGAATTTAAAGGATAAATGCACTGTAAAAACAAGTTTAGTTTAATTGTAAGCTGCATCTTTGAAAAATCTCCCCCCCTTTTTCCCCCTAGGTCCCCCCTGAGCCTACCTGTGTTGCTGTAAAGTTGCTGACATCTTGGGTGTTAAGGTAAGGCTGGTGAGCTCCTCCCCTCAGACTTGCCGGCTTCCCCATCTTCCTTAAGCCTCCAAAAGCTGCGATCGTGTGGTCTGTGCACGTGCATGATGCCAGTGTGTGCACACGCTGATGTCAAGTCCCGTGATTTTTTTTTAAAGCTGCAGCTTACAATTAAACTTAACTTGTTTATACAGTGCACTTATCCTTTCCAGGACTTTATCATTGTTCACAGCAGTTTCATCCGACAATTATCTAATGCATTTACATAGCTTAAAGGGTATCTATACTCAATCAAACCTTTAGATACAGCAACGAATTCAAAACTTTTTTTGGATTTTAAATCTGGGCTGTAGATCCTGAGAAATCATCATTTTAAGCACAGCATTTACAGGGAAAGACCTGTCACTCCAGGAGCAAAAATTGTAATGAGACCCATTAATGACCTCTTACTAGGATCTTTAGCTGCCTGCCAGCACACTTTCTGCAACAATTATGAGAATCAGCAGAGAAAAGAAGGCAGGGGGGGAGGGAGGGGGAGATGTGTAAGCAGAGCAGGGTCTATGGTGAGGCTATGCAGTGTCGCAGACACTACAAAGAGGCAGTGCGTTAGGGAGGGTGGGGGCAGTTAGGAGCACTCACTAAACATTAATAATTTGAAGAGACAGTTCAGTGGAAATTACCAATATTTGTTAAATTGTTAGTTTGTGTAATGATTTCTTAGTTATTCTACATATTCTCTCCCATTTTGGAAAATCAGTTGATTTTCAAACCCTTTGCTGTTCCCTGCTATTGACATTAGTGAGCTGACATTTCAGGTTCTAACAGTCCTTCTTCTTCCCAGGATGCACCACTTCCTTGGAATGTTCCTAACAGTAATTTCTACTGATTGGCTGTTGGGTGGGTCAAAAATGCTCAGATCTCTACTGAGCAACTAAATCAACCCAGGCGCTGGGTCAAGGGCAACCATAACGTCTCTACTAGGAGTCAGTATTTCGGTTGCATTTATTTATACACAGACAAAATGTTGAATTGGTGGATTAAGGTCATTAGGATGGAAAAATACTGCTCTTTTTTTCTGGAAAGCATATGTATTTGCACTGAACTTCCCCTTTAATGACAAAGCAAGCCCAGATAGATATGGGAATACCACTATTTTACTTCTCTCAAATTGTAGTTTCAGATAATGTAAAGTTGTTTGAGTGGGTATAGTGACCCTTTAAATCCCAGCCATAATACAGTAAAGAAGTATCAAATGTGAGCTGTCTTTTAGCTTAAAAACAATCTTTTCAGTTTGTAGGAAAACATCCCATCCCTGATAGCCATCTGGGTTGGGAAGTGGTAGCAAGAGTGGAAAGAAGTGCAATGGTAGCTTGTAATGATACAATATGTATCTAAACTACTTGCTGCATGGATAAGGGTGATGACCTGCCTTTTTAGTTATTCATTCTGGGTACAGACAGGAAGGAAGAGGGTAGATTTGGGCTTTATTTCCTCTTCAAAATGCAGTATATCAGTATTTTATGTCCAGTAATAGCATTACCAAACACAACTTTCACTTTGTACTTTCTTATCTTTTATTTGTCCTTAAACTAAATGATCTTTAAACATACTACCGCCTCTCATCTTTATCAGACATTTAGTAGTCATTAATACATGTCAACGTTAATTGCCTCCATATCCAAGTTCGGCACTCTAGCTGAACTGTAGCTTTTGAAGTTCTTCTAAATTCTTCTCATTTTTTGTAATTATTGCTCTTCTCATACTGGTGTTTTTTTTTTTTACTTCACCAGCCTATCATTATTCTCTGTGCCAAATTTCAATTAATTTTTTATTCACTTTCTGTACATTTCTAAAATGTTCTTATTCCATTATTCTTTAAAAAATAAACCACTCAGCTTGATTCTGAAACATGCTTTGCCCTTTCTGGACACTGATTGACTGTCTGTACAGCTATCAATCTGGCTAAATTATCAGTGATCAAAGCTGCAAAATAAATAAACTATGAATTATTTTCTGTTTTTTTGGTGATACTGTTTGAGACAAGAACAGGGATGGAAAGCTGGAAAGAATAAATGAATCCGTTTGATTTCACAGTAGGAAAAACCAAATAATTAAAGGCCATGTCCACAACCAAAAACGAAAATTTGCCCCAGTGATGGCCCCACTGTGTAGTGTTAAAAAATTCTTACTTTTTTCCTCAGCTCTTTATAGTGGTCCTGCAGTGCCTGCTGAAAGTCCTGAAAAGTGAAGAGTAGGAGCTGGCTGTGAGTCAATGTGGTTCCTGCCGCACTAAGGAAATTGGCACATGCAGGGGAGCTCCCCTGCCCTCCCTCCCTCCGGATCCCTCACACTGCATGGTTCTTTTGAAAAATATAAACTTTTCTGTAGTGTAGGGGACCCCTTCAACCCAAAGCACTAGGGTTTTAATTAAAAAAAAGAAGACAGAAATAGACTTAACTGACCTCAATCCTTTGGGCTCTTTCATTAACTGGCAACCACCGGTGGGTAAGTCGAGTTCTGCCCTTTTTTTTTTTTTAGGTTAAAACACTAGTGTTTGGAGTTGGGGGGGTCCCCCACACTAAAAAATGTATAAAATGTAGAAGACCAAACAACTAGAGGGACTGACGAGTCAGATGGTTAAGAGGTGAAATGTAGCTCTGAGACGTTTGACTGATAGTTGGTTAACAATACATATGATATGTTAAACAAGAGAGACAGGTTTATGTTTGTTTTTATTTGATTTGTTTTGTCAATTTATATTTAGACTATTTTTTAGTGTGCTTTGCAAATTGTACGCAGATGTAACCTTAGATAAATGCATGAAAGGGGAGTTATTCTCTCCCTATCCTATTTAATTTATTGGTGACGTAGATAAATGCAAGCATACATTTGTCTTCCCACATTCAAATAGTACCAGTTGGCTCTGCAATCAAGGGGAGGACCTCACCACAGCCCAAGATAAATTATAACACAATCCAAAGCACAAGAGAGCTATATACCAAATTCAATCCATCAGTGTGTAGTTTATTCAGGAGATGTAGCACGACAAGTTTCAGACCTCCAAAATTCACCTGAAGAAGGACCCTTTGGAGGAACAAGATGTGCTACATCTCCTGAATAAACTACATACTAATGGATTGAATTTCATATAGGTTCTTTCTTGTGCTTTGGATTTGTGTAACCTTAGATACACTGTATCCAAACAAAAGTGTACATTATTTTAATATGTGTAATATTTACAACTGAGTGGCCTGTGACTGCTTTTAATATGTCTCAAAGTTTTTTCTTTTTATTTGTGTGGAAAAATTACCATAAACTATATTAATAAGTGCAGTTTGTTAATAATAACAATGAATTTCTACATACTTTCATCCTAAATGTACTAAATAACTAAAGCTTAGTTATTTTAAATCAATAGCATACTTTAAAGGGAGGTAGGAACGACTCCTCCCTCCTGGTTTTAATGCCCCTGCTCCATGGTGGACATCCCCTTTAGTGCACACAAAAAGATATTATTAGGATATAATTATAGAAATATAATTTATAGGGACATGTGGTTTATTGCTAGGGTGTATGGCTTTATCTGGACTTTATCTTAACAAAAAAATTATTTAAATTATGAATGATTTTAGTTGTGGACTTATTTCTCTCATAGTCCTTTATTTAATGCTTCCTTATATTTTGAGGTGTTTATCTTTTTATTATTATTTAGTTATCTTGCCAGATCATTCTTCATGAAGCCTCACACTAATAGACATACCTCCAGACTTTAAGGCTGGGTACACACAGTAAAATTATTTGTCCTGTCGTGGCCGACAGTTCATGCAACCGATAAGGAACCACACGATCGGCCGTGATTTACCAACGGCCCTAAACATTCGTTCATCTGTTCTTTTTAGGTAATTAAAATATTTTTTTTCAATAAAAAATATAGCATTTTAAAGGGTAACAGTGGTCTCCATATAAGTGCCCTTTATTAAATAGAACACTTTCCTACAGGGAATCGCCTTTAAAGAATTCACCACCCCCAATCAGCTGTACCCAGGTTGAGAACTTAAAACTCTCTAGACTCTCTCTAGACATTTGCTTAGATCCCGCCCTCACACTTGAGCTAGCAATACATGCAACGTTTATGGAAAAAAAGTACATCTTGCAGACCACCACTATTTTTGTTTGGACCACCTGCCAATTGAAGGGCACTACATTAATGCTGTTGATACAACAATTTCTTTTACTCCCAGAGGTGAGTTTATAGCAATTTATGTCCGTACAAGGAGTAAGTTATCCCTTTAATTCCCGTTTAACTAATGGTCTATAGTTATTAGCAATAATCATTAACAACATTTTGGTTCTTTAGTGTCCATAACAATTACAAAGACACTGATTGTAAATTAAATATTTTTTAAATATTAATGGTGTTATCCCTTTACACTTTTTATGATGATTTCTACTTTGGTTCTAAAAGATTTATTGGTCTCTGGAAAGCTTAATAAGTCTGCAAAAATGATGGCAAAAAAAGAAGACTAACCATGGGTTGCGTGAAAGTTTGAAAATTAAGGTTTGTGCTAATAGTGTGCTGTGATAAAGACTGTGCAGTAAGTAGATAAATCTTTCTTTCTTCCAATTAAACAGGTGCACTGGTCTTCTATATTCTAGTATTGCACCTGTTATAGTTACAAACAGGTTGTGCAAAGGTTAATAAGTGTTTTGGTCTTCCCTCTCTTCCTGTCTCTTGCACTAATTGGTGTGGGGGCTGGGGCCAATTAGTTAAATAGGATTCTCATTGGTTGGATTAGTGGTTTGCAACTGACAAAAGGAAGTTTCCTGTGAGTGGAAACAAACTTGAGTGGAAGCTGTTGCAGTTCCTTGTTTCAAAGGACCTTGTTTTTAAGGACATAGAAAAAGAAGGACATTAAAACAAGGCTGGTGTATCACTGTGCTGGTGTTGTGTATTAGAAGGGACAGTTTTGTCGGTACCATGCAATGTGCATCCTGCCACATGTATAGGAACCTGGAGCAGACGTTCCAGGGGACCTATGTCTGTGTCAGGTGTGAGTGGGTTGTCCGTTTGGAAGCTGGGGGGACAGCAGTCACTGGCTGGGGCCAGTATAGAGGTGGGTGGAAGTGGGAGAGGGAAGGCTGAGGGGGGAGATAGTTTTGTAAGGGTTACTAGGGGAAGTGGGGGACGGAAGGGTAGGGTTGCTTCTTCCCAGTTTGCCTATCCCGATAGATTTGCCGCCTTAGGTGATGAAGTGGAGGAGGACAGCTCTGAATTAACATGTATGGAGCAGGCTAATCCCTTGAGCACCCAGTGGACTAACATCTCTGATACAAGGGAGGAAGAACTTAGGATCAGGAATGCTAGGCAGGTGGTTGTGGTAGGTGACTCCATTATATGTAAGGTAGATAGGGTAATCTGCCGCCAAGACCCTACATGCCGAACTGTGTGTTGCCTGCCTGGTGCTAGGGTTCGGCATTTGGTTGATTGTGTAGACAGATTATTGAGTGGGGCCGGGGGTGACCTGGCAGTCTTGGGTCACATTGGTGCCAATGACAAAGTTAGAGGAGGAGAGGTCCTTGATATGATTTCAGAGAGCTAGGGGCCAAGTTAAAAGCAAGGACCTCCAGGGTTGTGTTTCTAGAAATACAACTGCAGCCACACGCTACGCTAGGGAGAAAGCGGGACATTTACCACATTGACTGGTAAATATATGTCACCAAAACAAACTGTTAAATAAAAAAATAACTTTTAAATAAAAAAATAACTTTTCCTGCCAAGTCACCCCTGAAGGAAAGAAAACTGAACGGTGTGATAATAGGCACATAATAGGAGTATCAGGAGGCACCCTCTCCCCAGGAAGCATTATGCAGAGACAGGAGACCTGGTTGCAAGAGCACAAATGAAATGAGTGTTCTGTTCGGGTATGCAGCAGATGTTGAAGCCCACCCAGAAGCAGCTATAACCTCGCTGCGCACACAGTGATGTCATCACGCGTGGACGAGCATGACGCAAGCACGCATGACTAATAGGCATGACTAAAAGTGTCCGCCCTAGCTTCAATTTGGAGTCCGATCCGAGGGCATCCGCCCCTCAGGCTGCCGGGCCAGGCAGGCCCTGCAGGGAGCCCAGGAACAGGGGAGGTTTGTACCGGTGGATCTCAGGACTCAGAGAGAGCGAGCATCCGCTGGATTGCTTAGGTAAGTAACTGATTGACCCGAGTATAAACCGAAGTTCAGTTTTCAGGCATACAATAAACTCTTTTGGGCATTGTTCACCAATAGAGCATGTCAGAGGACATGCGGACATCCCTTAAGACTTGAAGGAAAAAAGGTTTATTCTTCAAGATCGGAAAGGGTTTTTCACTATGAGAACGGTAAAGCTATGGATGTTGTTATGGCAGGTTCATTGGTCAGTTTAAAAAAAAAAGCTGGATGAGTTTCTGCAAACAAGGAATGTTGCAAGTTACTGGTATTGATACATAAAGTAGAGTTGATCCAGGGAAATTTCCGATTGCCACTTGGAGTCAGGAAGGAATTTTTCCCCCCTTCTTAAATTTGGTGGTTTTTTTTTTTTGCCTTCCTCTGGATCAACAGAAATGGGGATATTGCTAGATGGGATGGAAATATGTCTTTATTCAACCTCAAATGCTGAAATACTATACTATTCTGCTTCTGTGCAAAGCACACATTAGTCAAAACTCTGCTTGTGAGATTTTAGTGACTGTTTTATCAGACTGTTTCTCATTTCCCAATGCAAAAAATAGGAAAAATGTGAAGCAGTCAGCTAGATGCAGTCAAACTAGAAGTTAAGTATAAGTGGAAATGAAAATTTTACTGCTTGCCACTTTGCACAGAAACAAAGTTGGAAGGCTAGAGTACTTAATCTTAACTCTAAGAAAATTATACTACAATGGTAACCCATACCCTTTATTTTAAGTCAGTTTCCCTTTAAGTTTAAAAATGTCCTATATTTTTTATATGGTTTACCCTTTTTATTTGATCTGATAATACCCATCAGGGGATAGTATAAAAGCTACAAAGCAGAGTCCTGCTCACCTAGGTAAGTGTTAAAAGGTAAGTCCAGTCTAAAAATAAGTTTCTTTTAAAATGCTTATTACCCCCCAAAACCTCACTTTCGCAAGGTTCCTAGAATTCAAAGATCCCCCAGAATTTAATTCTAGTCCCCGCCCCCTGCTCCTGTTTCGAACTCGTTGCAAGTAAAAACTGGAGCAGTGGACTTCTGCGCTGAGAGACGCTTCCTCTTCCTGGTCGCGGCTGTCAGGCAATTGGGCGTGACGTCATGTCACGCCCTGACAGCCGCGACCAAGAAAAAAAGCAGCATGTTTGACACATCCACCACTCAATCAACCCTTATCATTTATTGATAAACCACAAAGAGAAAATGAAAATGAGTTGTTTTTCACCTTGCTATGTGCTCTGGTTCCTGAGATATTAGCAGAAATGTTAATGCCATTTATAATGAAAGTCCTGAACCTTTACACTACTGGCCAATCATATGCTTTAGCATTAATTCCATATTTATTAATGAAAAAGGCAAGAAAACTCTTTAAAGGGCATGTCCACCCCCAAAACTATAATCCCCCCAACTACTGGCCCCATCATGTAGTGTAGTTTAATCCTTACCTCACATCCCAGCTCCATAAGGTTCTCCTGTAGTCCCCCCCCCAAAAAAAACTGCCCACCCGGAGGATAGCAGAGTCCATTTAGGACTCTGCCTCCTACCTGGCCTCCGGGAGAAGTTTGGCATGTGTACTGCAGCCCTTCTCCCCCTCCCTCTCCCTCCCTCCCCCTCCCTCTCAGGATTCCCTCCCCCTAGAGAGCGAGCATCCGCTGGATTGCTTAGGTAAGTAACTGATTGACCCGAGTATAAACCGAAGTTCAGTTTTCAGGCTAATTTTAAATCCTGAAAACCTCAGTTTATACTCGAGTATATATGGAATGTGTTTATGTTAAATAAAAATTGTTTATACTCGAGTATATATGGAATGTGTTTATGTTAAATAAAAATTGAAGCCAAATTTAAAAGAAGAGATAACTTGTGATATGGTTGTTAAACCGGAGGCAATATGGGTGGAAAGGAAAGGGGGTAATGTCATTGTTGGTGTCTGCTATAAGCTGCCAAATGCTAGCAGGTTAATATAAATAAATCCTGGACCGGATAAAATACATCCTCGGGTCCTTAGGCAGCTAAGTTCAGTTTTATCGAGGCCATATGTCCAGATGTGTGCCTCAGGACTGGATGTTATTCTATTATTCAAAAAGGGTAGTCATTCACAGTTGGGTAATTACAGGCCTGTAAGTTTAACTTCTGTGGTGGGGAAGATACTGGAAAGTTTAATAAGGGAACATATTCTAGAGTATGTTTCAAGGACTGACATTATAAGTAGTAACCAGCATGGATTTAAGAGTAATAGATCTTGTCAAACTAACTTGCTTGGCTTTTATGAGGAAATTAGTAGAAATTTAGATCGGCATGCAGATAGCAGTAGATGTAGTTACTTGGATTTTGTAAAGGCTTTTGATCAGTCCCCTATAGGCGACTAATGTATAAGTTCTGTTGTCTGGGGAGGCAAATTTCTACATGGATATAAATTGGTTAATGAATAGGATTCAGAGAGTAGTTGTTAATGGGGCTTCATCAATATGGACTAAAGTGCAAACTGGTGTGCCACAGGGTTCTGTGTTGGGGCCGCTTCTATTTATTAATGATTTGGAAGGGGGTTTGTCAACAAGGGTCTGTGTTTGCTGACGACACAAAACTTTGTCGACATATTAAAACTTCAGAGGATGTGCAATCGTTGCAGGGGGCTTTAGATAGATGTCACATTGGGCTGCTAAAGGCAGATGAGTTCAATGTTGAGAAATGTAAGGTGATGCATTTTGTGCGGCTTATACTATGAATGGCTCTGTTTTAAGTGAATCCCTGTTGGAAAGGGTTCTTGGAGTTTTGGTGGATAACAAACTTAAAAGAAGCAAGTAGTACCAGGCAGCAACAGCTAGAGCCAGCATGGTATTGTCTTGTATAAAGAAAGGTATGGATTCAAGGGAGGAAAATGTTATTCTTCCTCTTGACAAAGCAATTTTGGAATCCTGTGTACAAAAAGGACATCTTTGAAATGGAAAGGGTTCAGAGAAGGGCAACTAAATTAATAATTGGGGGAGCTTGAATATGAAGAATGGATAAGTTACAATTATGTACTCTAGAGAAAAGGCGCTTGCGTGTGGATATGCTTACTGTGTATAAATACATTAACAGGCCATACAATAAACTCTTTTGGGCATTGTTCACCAATAGAGCATGTCAGAGGACATGCGGACATCCCTTAAGACTTGAAGGAAAAAAGGTTTATTCTTCAAGATCGGAAAGGGTTTTTCACTATGAGAACGGTAAAGCTATGGATGTTGTTATGGCAGGTTCATTGGTCAGTTTAAAAAAAAAAGCTGGATGAGTTTCTGCAAACAAGGAATGTTGCAAGTTACTGGTATTGAGTAGAGTAGCAAGTAGAGTTGATCCAGGAAAATTTCCGATTGCCACTTGGAGTCAGGAAGGAATTTTTCCCCCCTTCTTAAATTTGGTGTTTTTTTCTTTTTGCCTTCCTCTGGATCAACAGAAATGGGGATATTGCTAGATGGGATGGAAATATGTCTTTATTCAACCTCAAATGCTGAAATACTATACTATTCTGCTTCTGTGCAAAGCACACATTAGTCAAAACTCTGCTTGTGAGATTTTAGTGACTGTTTTATCAGACTGTTTCTCATTTCCCAATGCAAAAAATAGGAAAAATGTGAAGCAGTCAGCTAGATGCAGTCAAACTAGAAGTTAAGTATAAGTGGAAATGAAAATTTTACTGCTTGCCACTTTGCACAGAAACAAAGTTGGAAGGCTAGAGTACTTAATCTTAACTCTAAGAAAATTATACTACAATGGTAACCCATACCCTTTATTTTAAGTCAGTTTCCCTTTAAGTTTAAAAATGTCCTATATTTTTTATATGGTTTACCCTTTTTATTTGATCTGATAATACCCATCAGGGGATAGTATAAAAGCTACAAAGCAGAGTCCTGCTCACCTAGGTAAGTGTTAAAAGGTAAGTCCAGTCTAAAAATAAGTTTCTTTTAAAATGCTTATTACCCCCCAAAACCTCACTTTCGCAAGGTTCCTAGAATTCAAAGATCCCCCAGAATTTAATTCTAGTCCCCGCCCCCTGCTCCTGTTTCGAACTCGTTGCAAGTAAAAACTGGAGCAGTGGACTTCTGCGCTGAGAGACGCTTCCTCTTCCTGGTCGCGGCTGTCAGGCAATTGGGCGTGACGTCATGTCACGCCCTGACAGCCGCGACCAAGAAAAAAAGCAGCATGTTTGACACATCCACCACTCAATCAACCCTTATCATTTATTGATAAACCACAAAGAGAAAATGAAAATGAGTTGTTTTTCACCTTGCTATGTGCTCTGGTTCCTGAGATATTAGCAGAAATGTTAATGCCATTTATAATGAAAGTCCTGAACCTTTACACTACTGGCCAATCATATGCTTTAGCATTAATTCCATATTTATTAATGAAAAAGGCAAGAAAACTCTTTAAAGGGCATGTCCACCCCCAAAACTATAATCCCCCCAACTACTGGCCCCATCATGTAGTGTAGTTTAATCCTTACCTCACATCCCAGCTCCATAAGGTTCTCCTGTAGTCCCCCCCCCCAAAAAAAACTGCCCACACCGGAGGATAGCAGAGTCCATTTAGGACTCTGCCCCCTTGGCTCCGGGAGAAGTTGGCATGTGTACTGCAGCCTTCTCCCCTCCCTCTCCTCCCTCCCCCTCCCTCTCTCAGGATTCCCTCCCCTAGTGTAAAACCCTTAAGATATAGGATTCCCCCTGTCCCCCCATCCCCAACCGCTCCATTTTTATTCTTAGAAAGTACCCCAAACTTTACTTACCTCTCCTCTTTCCCTTGCCGCAATGAACTCCCGGCAGCCGCGTCCGTGATTGGCTGCCGCTCAGCCAATCACAGACGCGACTGCCGGTCCTGCCCCTCTGCTTGCATTTTCTCGCAAGCAGAGGGCCGGCAGCGCGGCGGAGGAAAGAGGGGAGGTAAGTAAAGTTTGGGGCACTTTCTAAGAGTAAAAATAGAGCGGTTGGGGATGGGGGGACAGGAGGAATCATATATCCAAAAATGGTTTTAAGGGTGGACATACCCTTTAAATACTACTTGTATAAGTAATTACTATTTCAGTAACTTTTTATTGTATATAATTATGTTTTTTGGGTAACGATTTCCTTTAAAGATACTAAAAAATATTATGTAAACATGCCACATTTAAACACAGAAAAATAAATAATTTCTATTAATCTGTTCTGCTTCATATAACATGTTTAACACTTTACACACCCTATGAAATATGTAATACAATTCTAAATGATACACCAATTATCCAAATGAGAAACCCATCTATTCAAATGCAAAAATGTAACCAATGTGACTTACAGCATGTCATTATTTAATATGTAATATACTAATAAAGGTCAAAAAATTGTAATAGCTAGTGCCTTGAATATTTAACCATAGATACATGTATAGTTTAGTGGTGGGCAATTAAATTTCACAGGGGGCCGGACAAGAAACTTGGATTGTCCTGAAGGGATGGACCAATTGCCACTATAGAGATAGCAAAACTGCATTTTATAAAAAAATTAAATTAATATCCCTGGTTCATTGGATTTTTTTTTTATTAGTTGCAATTTTTAATTGGTGTGTAATATTTTAGATCCATTCCATCAAACTCAATTAATCAATTGATCAGGTCATTTTTAAAAAACGAAATAAAAATAAATCTATTATCCAGCTTAAAACAATAATAAAGATTTTTTTGTATACCAGTATTAAGGGGCCAGTTAGTAGCAGCCAAAGGGCCACATGTGGCCCCCGGGCCTTACTTTACCCAGGACTGGTTTAGTATGAGGTTAAGTAAAGACATGTGACCAACCAGTCCAACCTACTGAGCAATACCCACATTTCCTGCCTAACATTTGATGTAAAGGCTCTAAAATAAAACATTACAGGCAGGCCTGATTTATTTCTAACAGTTGTAAACAACTTACCAAGCAGCCATTTCTCAGACACATTCTGAACATCAGTAGCTCTTTTTCCAGTTAACTCTCCAATGCAGATCTTGGCCTGACGCATTGCCTTACACACTTTGCCTCCACAAAGCTGCACTACTTCAGAAAGCTTGTCACAGGGTGGCTGGCTGTTGGGGGAGATGTATACAGCTGGAATGCTGGAGAGCAGGTCCTGTTGATATTCCCCTGCTGATAGGTGGCACTGCAACCTGCATATCTGTTTGTAAAAAAAAAAGGTTGTAATTATTCTAATATTTAAAATTCGGATGGTTTTATCTTCTGCCATAATAAAATAAAATAGATAACAGATTTGTTGATACAAGTTGAATGTCATATCTCCAACTTTTCAAACATACCGGTACTAAAAATAAATTTGAAAGAAATACACAGCTAGTATTCACTGTATATAAATCACATTAACAAAAAATGATCTTCTCATATGTAAAATGCAAAAACTAAATATTTTATTATGATAAAATATTTACTTATGATCAAATTCACCTTAATTACACATTATTTGAATCCTTTTTGATATATTTTTTTCTTATTTTCCCTGGGGAAAACTTAGGAACTTTCTTCCCCTTTGGACAATATTTTTAATGATTTTGCAGCTGTCCGCAATAATGTGAAATGTCTCGCTGGTTTACAATATGGACAGACTTGCTGCTCATGGAATGTCAATTTAGGTCATAATGTTACATGTTTTTCAGGTCCCAAAAAACAGAATCAGAACTAAATTAATGGATTACCATATTGTCCACACTACGGTACTATATACACCCATATTTCCTTAATGTGGCAAACAGAGTTTATAGGACAAGCATAGGTTAGTTTTCATTTCTGTAAGCAGAAATAAAAGCACAAGAAGCTAGGTAAAGCCATGAAACATAAATATTAGTTATAGGTTTTTGATTCAGTAACCTTTTCAGCATGAAAGGCTCAGGTGTCCTTTCTTTATTTCTTGAAGTCCACTTTAAGTTCTGCTTGTTTTCTCCAACCCTAAAGCTGTTATTACACTATATTACATTTTCTGCACGTGTGATCTCAACCCTAAAAATAGTACAACATAGAACAGGTTCACACCATCAACTTGGACCAAACAGGAAACACAATAGCAATAAAAGAAGGTAAATGCACCCTCTCTGGAATAAATTAAAAACAATTTAATCAATATGTGCTGCCCAGTGTTCACTTAGGTGCCTGAGATTTGGGCAGACTGAAGGCAATATCAAGAAGATGGAGATTAAAAGCGATCTTGTGGAGCTTGTAACAGATTGAGCCTGAACATGTATGAAATCTACACATTAAAAGTTCAGTAAATACATGATGTATAGCTACTGTACATTGAAACCAATTCAGTCAGCATCATTCTTCTAATGTAAAAATGTTTATGTCCTTAGCAGGGCTATGTGTTTGAGTCGTTAGCAGCGTGATTAAACAATCATTGTACATGATGCGTGCGTTAGGTGCCCTAGCAAAACCAACTTTTAGAGTCTATTTAAGTGTTGTACGGCACTGCATTTGCACTTTACAAATATTGTTTGATATAGGAATCTATAATTGTTAAATTATACCATTTTATTCTACACATATCACCTATCCCCTAATCACTATGTATATTTTACATAAAGTCTTATTTTAATTTAATATCTTTTTTGATAGGTGTCGACTTGATGAACATGATGCTTTGAATGCTGATAAACAGAATCCCCAGTGCAAATTTCTTTACAAGGCTATTTGGTGTTCTAATGCACATGCATTAACTAAATACACGATTAAAAAATGAACATTTGCTACCATAAAAAGACCATTAAGGTTTGTTGGAATAATGTTTTCTTTGGACAAGTTGGTCTTGTAAAATCTCATCCACAGGCCAAGTTCCTGAACTGTACTAAGATGGCAATTAATCATATCTTTCAAATGAAATGACCCACCTATAAGTCTTTTTTGGACCTAATCTGTTGATTAAGTAGAAAATTGTAATCTTACAGTTTCATTGCAAGAGGATATTTCCATAATTGTATGTATTAAACCAAAAGTGCCGTTGTCGTGAGAAGAGTTAAAAGGAAAACTAGCTACATGGATGATGGAAAGTGGAATATAAAGAAAATGTCAACACAAAGGAAAAATGAATGTGAACTGTATTATGAAAAATTACTAATAAGCTGCATATTTATTTTAGGTTGAAAAAAGTCCAAGTTCAACCCCCAAGAAAGCCACAATTGTACCTTACAATAGCCGATAGGTCATATTAAGGGAAAGACTACCTGCTAATTAACAGTAATTGACTAACATATTTGTAAAGGGTTATCATATCCCCTAGCGTACACCTCTTTTCTAGGACTTAAGTAATTTATCTTCTTAACAAAATTCTCCATTCCTCTTATCAGTTTAGTTGCTCAACTCTGTACCCTTTTAAATTTGCTGATATTCTAAAGCTGTACTACCTATTCAAAATAATGCCTTTGCAGCGCTCTATAGAGTGGCAGAATGACGCTTTTCCTCTCAACTATGTGCTCTCTCTTATACAGTAAACCATTAAATTGGAAATTAATATGAATTTAATGTAGGAAGATAGACCTCTCCCCGGAGGCCTAAAATAGCACTCACACACTTGTGGCCAATAATAGAAAACTTCACTTTATTGTCACAGTAATTAAGTTAATAAAAAGCTTTAAAAATTCTTTTCCCCCCCCCCCCCCCTTTTTTTTTTTTCTAGGTGCCTCCTGAGCCTGTGCTGCTGTAAAGTTGCTGACATCTTGGATGTGCAGTGAAGACTGTTGAGCTCCTCCCCTCTGAGAGGAGCTGGCTTCCCTTTCTTCTATAGCCTCCAAAAGCTGCAATCGCGCCATGCTTTACGCGATTTACTTTAATAGAGGGAGCCGATACGGATCGTGCGGTTTATGGCCGTACAGCCGACCGATCCCCATACCACGTATGGGGATCGGTCGTTTCCATGTGTGAAGGTTCCCTTTGCAATGTGCCGACAGATACCAATGTGATCTGTCGGCACATTGAGATGGAAATCACATGTGTATGGCCACCTTAAGAAATTAAATAAGCATCAAATGATATACTACAAATCAGAACAATAGGAACTCCAGCAGCAGCATCCGCCTCTATTGGGTCTATTGTACATTGGTTCAACTAGAATATGTTCCATTTATAAACAAACACTCATTATCTATCCAGCGTGCTCACAATCCAAGTGCAAGGCCAAGACCAAGGTTGCCAATTCTCAATTAACTAAGTGGATTATAAAGAATTCCCTCAGTTAATTGTTGAATAATGTAAATCTCATAGATCAAGAATTTTGATTTCAGGTGTTGTTTGGGCTATTATAAGGGCACACACAACAAATATAATGAAAAAAAAAGAAGCTATAAGGGCACCCACAACAAAAAGTATAAAAAAAAAATTGCAACATATCCTCCCACCAGATATGCTGAAATGTATAGAATCGTATATTGCAGTATCATTGCAATGCTCATTTGTCATTTGTTGGGTATAGCTCATTTATAATAACCTTACTCGTGTCCGTACTGAGGTTAAATACAGAGCCTTCCAGCACAATAAAACAGCTTTTAGGGCTAGGCCACACTAACGTAACTTTCTTGTGTTTGCACATGCAATTCCCCAAAAAATGGAAAGTGCGGGAACGCAAAATTTCCTGCGATTTGCGATTGCGCATCCGTGTCCAATTTGGTAACGCATGCTTTCACCAATTTGTTTGCACAATTGCATGCGTTGCCTTAACGAAAAATGGTCAAAGTGCATGTGAAACAGATTGTGTGTGCGATTCTAGTGCGATTGTGTACATTGTTGTGCAATGTCCCTATTTTCCATTATGGAAAAGCATGCGACTGCAAAAAAACAATGGTGATCACTTGCGTTACCAAAACGGATGTGCAATCGCATGTGCATCGGAAAACGCAGGCTTTTTCTGTGTTCACGCAATTTCCATTATATTTGAAATTGCATGTGCAAATGCGAGAAAATCGTGTTAGTGTAGCCTAGCCCTTCATATGTACTGAATTGGACAATGTACGATTATTTTCAACAATTTTATTTTTATCTACATATCTTGCAGCACTCGTCTGGCTTACCTTTGTGCATAACATGTAAAGGTACTAGGCTTAACTAAAAGAATTTGACTTTGGTGCTAGGTACAGATTTCTCCACTGAAAAAGATGATAAAGTCTGATAAATCTGTTGGAAAGAAGGTACGATAAAGTAAAGTGTGGTATGCATCTGATATACTGTATATCCAGACTAGAAATAACAGAGAGGTTATTGAACCTTCTCCATGTCTAGCTCCATTGTTAGACTTCTAAGTCACTTAAGTGCTATTGAACAAGCATTATATAAAATGTACAGGCATACATGTAAAGAGTTTTGCCTGTGCCTATTGTTTCTCCCTAATATGCTTAAGGCTTAAGTCTAAGGCTCCCAAGTGTAAAAAAAAATGCGCACACACGGGCCTATATATTTTAGTTGAATGGGCAGAAATATCAGCCAAGATTTTGGTTGAAACAAGGTTTTTTCCCCAGCATGATTGGATGAAAAATGTAAACAACTGGTGACCCCCAAACTGGTAAGGCTAGATCTGTGAATCAGCTTGCTATATTAGTGATATAAGTTTAGAGACTGGAAGATTCCAATAAAAGCCAACCCTCAGTCAAGAGAGTGATTCTACAATAATCCTACCCTGAGTCCTGACCTACCTTTAACAGATTACATAAGGCTAAAAGTGTTAAAGGGGATGGGGTGGGCCTCCATCCTCAACTGCAAACACAAATTCATAATAAATTACACAAAATAAAGCTCTGTATCAGAGATACAATACAATTCTGTAGCAGAGATAACCTTGGAAAGCTAAAGCCTCATACACACGTGCGATCACGGGTCCCGACCCGCGACACATGATGTATCTGAACGTTTGTTTAGGCCGATAATCGGCCTGTGTATGGGCCCTTTATCAGCCGAAACGGCCGGTCGTTCGGTCGGGATCCGCGATTGCACATGTGTACGAACCTTAAGAAAACTAAGCCCAATTAGATGAGCAATCAACTGATCAATGGTTAATTAGGGGAGCTGGGCATGCACAGACAAGTTGTTTAAATCCATTTACAATTATAATAGGGGTGT
Source organism: Hymenochirus boettgeri (assembly GCA_019447015.1). NCBI lineage: Eukaryota > Metazoa > Chordata > Amphibia > Anura > Pipidae > Hymenochirus > Hymenochirus boettgeri. The sequence goes on from CM033473.1 coordinate 177,497,988, forward strand.
GGCACTGCTGAAAAGGCTGGATGACATCCATTCCCCAGTTCCATATGCTGCAATGAGATTTAAAAAAAAAAAAGCCATTCTAAACGTTAGAAAATAATAAAGCAGTGATTCAGCTAGGAGTTAGGATATATATTCTCTAAAAATTAAGTAAATAAGTACATGCCCACCGTCAAAATAAATAAAACATTACTCCCATCCACCCCCACCCCCCCTCAACCAGGACTGATTGCTCTACCTGCAAGAGCTAGAAGATCGAAACATTGGCACTTATAACTTCTATTAGATGCAATTGTGGAAGGTGTGAGTATTACAATCTTGTTGTTTGGGGGCATGCTTTACTTGTTTAAAAGGCAAAGATCCTGAACATAAGATCTCATCATGAAAGAAAATTAAAGTCAGCTAAATAATCAATATATCAATATCGACATAGCTTATTAGCCAATCACTGGCACGGTTGCTGCCCTTTAAATGGCAACTGTGGTCTCAAAACAAGTTAGGATTGAATGAAAGGCTGCAGTATTTCCTTTAAAATGAACTGACAATCACATCTTTGGCTGGAGCCTGTGAGAAATAACATTGGGGTGAATGTTCAAACTTAAGTGACATCACCTGACATCACCTGACCTCTGCTAGCCCCTCTGTCCCGGGGGAGAAGCATGCTCAGTTGAGACTTAATGCTGGGGAAATTAGGAAGTACCTGGGGAAAAAATTGACAGTTGAGAAGGGGAGCCTATTAATGCAGGCAAAGGCTGGTCACATGACTGAAAACAGGAAGTGTTCAAGCAGGAAGTAATATTGCTGAAACCTTTACAGCAATAACTTCTCACAAATTGTATCTAGAGATGAGATTTAGGTTTTATTTTGAAGGTACAATGGAAGGCTTTTATACAATTCTTACTAATTTGGAAGAATTCAAGACCACAGTTACCCTTTAATTTAAAAGTCCATGTTATTGGACCTTGTAGTATAACAGTAAAAATATTTAAATGAGAAAATGTTCTGATTTTTAACTATCACAACTATTATAACTATTCCTTGTAATATTCTGGAAAAAGAAATGCAAAGATTACAAATGTATCATTAACCTATAATACACAAGAGAAAAATAAAATGCATCCCTGCATTAAAATAGAAGCTGATAACCTGACATATGACCATGCTAGTAGACAAAGCAGACTGCCTGCTTGGAACACTCAGGGGAGAGGAAACTGTACATTAGTAATCTAGTAGATGCAACTGCCCCTGTGCCATGAACTAGGAATTTGGAAAAAGTGCTTCCTGGCTGTTTTGCAGCACAGTGGCAGTTATGTTAGTAGCTTACTATATGTTTGCATTATTAGTAAGGTACAATTACCTTTCCTCTGAGCAGTTCCAATTGTACAAGTGCCCTTATGTGAATGCAAGCAAGGGTAAGTAAATGCTTTGTGTGCTAGGAGCATTATCCTGCAGTTTTTATACTGTCAGTTAATTTCTTGGTGACTTATTATTTCCTAGCATACATTACCATTCTTAAATTAGATAAGATCTTTTGCATTCAGTTAATAAGGTACAAAACGTACTTTTGTAATATTTAGAATACTTGCATTTTTATATTATTAATGTCATGTCAAATGACCAAATTTAGGAAAAAAATATTTATATTTTAAATTACAGACTCTTGACATTAGAAATTATATAAGGGATAATGCGCCCCTTACAGTGTAATATAAGGATATTACGCCACCGAGGAGTTCCCTGACCATATAGAAGCACGAGGCCGTAGGCAGAGTGCTTTTATACAGGACAGGAAACTCCGAGGTGGCGTAATGTCCTTATATTATAATGTGAAGGGGCGCATTATTTCTTATAATACATAAGTATTGGATTCCTTCACCCCATTCACATTTTAAATTCTAGCCTTTTCCCTATTTCCACCTTAAATCCCCCAAGGTACCTTCTGCAACTTAAACCCAGTAGAAAGGAATATCCCAGCCCAGCATCAGAGATGTCCGAACTTCACAAAATCCGGTCCGCTCGAGGATCCGCGAATTTTCGAAAAAATTCGAAAATTCGAAAATCCGCGAGCGGACCCGTTAAAATTAAAAATACCCTTGAAATAACGAGATTTTCCGTATTTTCGAAAATTTTCGAAATTACGAGTTTTCACGTATTTTCGGGAATTTTCGAAATTACGAGTTTTCATGTATTTTCGAAAATATGTATTTTCGAAAATACAAGTAATCCTCGTAATTTCGAAAATTTTCGAAAATACGTATGCATGGAATTAAGAGAAATCCTTGTATTTTCGAAAATTTGCAAAAATACATGTTTTCCTGTATTTTCGAAAATTTTCGAAAATACGTGAAAACTCGTAATTTCGAAAATTTTCGAAAATACGAAAAATCCGCGAATCGGAAGTTCGGAAGGCGGAAAATCCAGAATATCCGGAAAAATCCGCCGTTCGCGAACGGGATAAATCCGCGGCGGATCCGGGTTCGGATCCGCGAACCGGCCATCCCTACCCAGCATCTATACGGTTAAACAAATCTTTGTGGAGGAGGGTAATGAAGTGACAGGAAGCAGCTCCAGCAGATTCTGTTAGTGAAGTTAAACATGGCAAAAAATGCTAAGTCATTGTCCAGGCATGAACACTGGAATATAAGAAATGAGTCACTTAGTGACATAGCTGAGTGCTTTTTATAAGAATATATACCACTGCAGCTCCCATTAAAAAATGTCACACTTATGTATTATATATATATCAAATTGACCATGAATTTTGTTGCAATGTTTCTTTAAATGTTAAGTTTTATATATATAATATTATACATATAATATAAATATATATTTTTTTACAGGAGTTATGCCCTCTATTAAAATAACCTACTGTATAGCTTTTTTGGACCATAATCCCTCTTTGTCTTTAAAGCTAGCCAGTGGCTGCATTGAGCTTAGCCATTATGCCCGCCCAGCAGCTAAATTACTTGGCATGCCTTGTTGCTTGCAAAGACTAGTGTAATGAAGCAGCAGTACAGAGAAGGAAAAATAAATGTTATTATGTTTCTGTGGCCTGTATTCTATTTTTGAAATGTTATCTTTTCTGTGAAGCTAGAAAACAGCACTCCCCACTAAAACTCTCTGACATCAGTAGTTTATTATGGATTCACAGTTCTGTGTTCCAGTGTCACAATGCTCAAAATACAAAGGATAAAATCCCTGGAGGATTCCCTACTGCAGCAAAATGTAATAAACTCCACTGTCCATAATTTTATAAAAATAACAGAAATAGTGTTAACTGTTTTGCCATTAAAAGTAAAAGTGTAACTAGAAATCATTGAGCCCACACCCTGACGTAACTCTTTAGATCATACTACAGAACAAGTGTGGTCCGATTCCCATAAGCAAACCAATGCAAGTCTTTGAGAGCCAAAGAGTCCCTTGCCATCCACTCCTTTATAGCTGCAAGGTGTTGTGGGATGATAGTTATGCCAATAAATTGAAATTGGTTCCATTTTACCATTTGACAAATAATTAAATAGGGTAATAAAATCATATTTAACTCCATTTTAATTAATCTGGATTTGCAAACACAATGATTATGGATCGTATCCATACTACCGTCTGATTAAATGCACTAGTGAGCTGAGCACAAAATTTTATTTTTTTCTGTCAGACTTGATAGCTGTATTTTTTTACCACTTACATTTAATCTAAGCTTGTTTTTATATTAATCCAAACTACTCTCCATACCTGTGCACACAGGTGAAAAAAGTGCACATAAAAAAAACTAATGGAACGTAAGCACTATAGCGAGTAGTGCACAATATTTTACTCCCCGTTTGCAAAAAAAATATAATATATATATATATCTTTTGCACACACAGGGACTTATTTAAAGGGCATGTCCCTAAAAGGCTGCATAGGGGTCCTCAAGAGATTGTGGCAAACTGTATGGATACACCATTATGATAAATACAGATATTTTTTCTATATATTTATCAATGTTGTATATTTGTGTGAATTGTGTGTTTGGTGTATTGATGTCTAAGAGATAAATAAAAATAAATAACAGTTTTTATGTAAGGGTTCCATGATAAATATTGGTAGAGACCCATCCCCTGCACTGAATTTGAAAGCATTTTTTAAAAATAGAGATATATTTATGCATCTATTCTTTATATTTCTATAAATTACGTATTTTAAGGATTTGATGACTGAGAAAGAAAAATAACACATAATCGTTATTTTATGTAGGGGTTCCCCGAGACATGAAAATTGTTTAAAGGGTTCCCCACAGATAAAAAATATTGAGAAACTGTTATAGCAGTGTACGCACCGGCTCCTCATACACACGTGCGTCGGCGTCTGTGTCGCGAGCGGGCCAGTGTTCTGTGCATACGCGCCACAGGTCTCAATCGCATCCTGGGGTTGCTGGGAAACACGGGTGTTCTCCTGTGCGCATGCGTGTCGATGACGCAGCTGACCCTATTTAAAGCCCTCCAACTTTTGAGTTCTTGCTGCCAGATCGGTGTTTCTACCTGTTCTTAAGCTCTAATGTTATTTTGCCTGATTTTTGGATTTGACCCTTGCCTGTACCTGGACTCTGCTAGTTTGCTGCCTGCCCATTGACCCTCGCCTGTACCTGGACTCTGCTAGTTTGCTGCCTGCCTATTGACACCTCGCCTTACCTGGTCTCTGCTAGTTTGCTGCCTGCCTATTGACCCTTGCCTGTACCTGGACTCTGCTAGTTTGCTGCCTGCCTATTGACCCTCGCCTGTACCTGGACTCTGCTAGTTTGCTGCCTGCCTATTGACCCTTGCCTGTACCTGGACTCTGCTAGTTTGCTGCCTGCCTATTGACCCTCGCCTGTACCTGGACTCTGCTAGTTTGCTGCCTGCCTATTGACCCTTGCCTGTACCTGGACGCTGCTAATTTGCTGCCTGCCTGTTGACCCTTGCCTGTACCTGGACTCTGCTAGTTGCTGCCTGCCTGTTGACCTTAGCCCCCACCTGGTCTTAGTCTGCCACTTTCTTTGCATCGTGGTATTGGGCCTTGTGTGTTCCTTCTTCTGGGATCACGACCTGGTGCCTGTTTGCCACACAACATCCTCACTATTAGAGGCTCTGGAAAACCCGGCAGGTGCTTAGATTTCATGCCCAGAGGGGGTTCTCTCGGATTCCTTCCAGAAGTTTATAACAAAAACACTGGTGTAGTGTTAAAAAATCCTTACCGTTCTCATCTGCTCCTTATGGTTTTCCTGCAGTGCCTGATGAAAGTCAGTGTTATCAGTATTCCTTCCCACTATATCAGCACTTGTTCCTTGCTGTTCCTTTCACTAAATCCAAACATCCCAGGAAACCTCAGTATGAACCACCACTCTGTTTATTATTCTCCTTCTTGGGGATACTGCTCCCAACCCTAGACCCTGCAACATTTCCATCTGCCATTGTCATTGCTTTCTACCCCCCTCTACTTATTATTTTATTCTTTTCAAGGCTCTAATCTTTCTTATATCATAACTGTTCCTGCTCTTCACTTCTTCCTTTTTCTTGTGGCCTTTATTCATGACCTATTTTGTTCTAACTCCTTTCATCTTCTGGCTCATACGGAGACTGGGATCTCCCACCATGATACTGCGGTCGAAGCTTCGATTATGCATGGTTGGCTATATTTCTCTCATTTGCCTCGTTCAGGATGGGGTGGAGGGGTAGGTGTTCTGTTTTCCCCTATCTGACACTTTTAACTTGTTTCTCTTCCACCTTCTGTTGCTTTTTCCTCATTTGAAGTCTGTGCTTTCCAACTTTTCCATCCCATATGTCTATTACTAGCAGTCATCTACAGACCTCCTTCTGCCTCAGCCCCAGCTACTTTCCTTACAGAGTTTGAAACCTGGCTCTCTATCTTTCTTTCTTGTTACATTAATGACACTAAGCAATCCTGGCTCTCTCGCTTTCTCCACCTAACTTCCTCCTTCTCCCTCCAGCAGTGGACCAACACTAGCACCCATAACGGTGGTCACTTCCTGGACTTGGTCTTTACTAAAAATCTGTCTCACAGTTTGCTAGTAACTTGTGATTGGCTGACTCTCAGTTCCCAGTAGTAGAGGCAGAGGAACCGAAGGAGTATTAGTCTATTTCTGTCCAGATTTTAAAGTTTTTACTTAAGCGCTTAGGTGCAAAATAGTGCCTGTTATGTTAATCTGTAGCAACCATTCTGATGTTATCAAATATTTTCCAACTGTAGTAGACCAGTAAAAAGGGTATCATCTGATTTATTGCTGCAAATTATCAGCATATAAACCTCTTATACACAACTTAATTTGAATAAAAAACTCATCAGAGTAGCTGCATGCAGATGAACAGTACATCGATTAGAAAAAAATCATTTTTGTTACAGTAAAAATAGAAAGCAGCAATACTACTGAAAGAGAATGTCTGGAAAACATACAAGGTCACACAGTTAAAGAGAGGCCAGTTTCTGCATTGATAAAGATTGAGATAGTTTCCCAAGACACATTCTTTCCTATCTGTACACTAATCTAAATCAACAAAAATAATACTGCTTGATTTATCTGGCTGCACTTATACAAAGTGAAGATCTAATTAAGAAAAAAAAATCAATCTGAAGATATGGCAGAGAATGTTCTTTTAATCAGTAAAGACTTGCAGATCATGTAACATGTGCCAAAGTCTATATTTTGTTATGAAAGAATTATTAAGAGATGGGAATTATCATCTTGACTCCACAAATAACTTAATAAGATCATAAATCTGGCCTAAAATTTTCAGCAACTGAAAAAAATACGTCAATTCCAGAGTAAACAAGCTTTCTTCAGCTCGTCACCGGACACTTTAAATTGGAGATACATAAAAATCAGAATATTTTTTTTGATCCAGTTGGGATCAGACGCTATACATGACATTTATAGCATTGTGCTAAAAGTAAATGATAAAACAGAAAGGTTTCCTAAATACCACCCCCACCTTAAAATTCAACAGTAGTCATGACTTTCAAATGCAGCTTTTAGTGGAACTGAAGTATGATACCTTTACTGGGAATTAAAAATATTTTAACAGTGTATTCACAATAAAAAGCTGAAATCCAAGAGTTGAGCTGGCCACACAACTATCTGGCTTGTTTTATAGCTATGTAATATGAGGCGCCAATTGACTGAATAAATATACTGTATATTACACAAGTGTGCTGACATTTTATGAAAGTGTGTAGCCAAGCTGGCTATAACCAGAGACTAAAACGGGTGCACCTTTTTACTTTTCCTATCGAAGATGACCACTGAGAGGAGACCCATTATAGTAATTTTAGGGGGGCCCAGTAATTTCTTGTCATGCCACTGAACTCTACAGTATAAGGATGGTCATAAATTTGCGAATTTTTGTTGGCTCATAAAGAAGGTTTATTAAAATAATCTGACCAACTTGTTGTGCCCTGATAATAATTAAAGGAGACCTGAGGTATGTAATAACATATGGTGGTCCAATCACAATGACCAACTATGGAAATCTCTCAATTAATTGCAAGATACCAATCTTTATTAGAATCAACCAAAAGTACTTTGATCATTCTATGTGACTTTTACAGTTTTTTTAGGAGACCTAGCACTGACAGTTTCATGATAGTAATAGTTTTTTAGAATTTTTTAGAAAATCTGCTAAAATTGCGAATTTCTATGAAGAACTGTGCCCACACCATTGATGGTATAAATAAACAAACTACAGCATTAGGTAGCTGAAGGTGTGTAGATTACAGGAATAGTTAGGTTGTGGGGGGTATCTGGGAGTTAAAGGGGTGTTTAGTGTTAAAAACTGCAGACTGTTTAGATATGGAGCTGACTAATTTCTTTCTTTTTTTTTTTTTAACCGCTACTGCCGTAAATTTGGTTTAGTTGGTAGCCATGTCTTTGGGTACACCCATGAAGGTGGCATACCGGTTTATTCAGGAGGGGTTAGGCTTTCACATTTGAGAAGCTTTAGTTGAAATTCACATTTGACTTTGTCTTTGATTTTACAGTTGAGGGAAAAAAGGAAAATGTGAGAAAATAACTCATTTGGATGAAGAGCTGTGCCCAGGTATCTGCATTGTGATCAAAACTTACCTACATAAACATAAAATCCATCAGAAGTGGTTATACATTTCAATTTTGTGTAATTTTCTTGAAAGTGCAATTTTAGTTGGGGGGGGTCTTCTGTACAGGAAAAGTGGAGTACCTACATATATCTGGTATCGTACTCGGGAGTATCAGAGCTTTTAGAAACTAAGTTTTTTGTGCGTAACATTAAGAAAACTATTAATAAAAAAAGGAAAAAATCCATGAAATTTTGCAAATTTTACAAAAAATTTAAATTTCCTACTGTAAGCTTTGACTAAACCAAATGAGTCTAACACCCAGAAACAACTTCTGGCACAGAGCGCACGCAAAGTGGGGAATTCTGCTGGCAGCAAAACGGTTAAAGAAACAGGAGCATTATTTTTCTATCCTAATGACCTTAACCTGCCCATTCAGCATTCTGTGTATAAATAAATAATAAATCTGTGTATAAAAAAATGCTTTCAAAATACTTACCCCTAATAGAGACCATTATGGTCTTTCCGTTTACCCAGTGCCTGGGTTGATTCAGATGCTCAGTAGAGATCTGAGCATGTTTGATCCATCTAACTGCCAATCAGTAGAAATTACTGCTAGAAACATTACAAGAAAGTTTGCATTTACGGATAAAGAAGGACTGTTAAAGAACCTGAAATAGCAGCTTACTAATGTCAACAGCAGGGAATAGCAAAGGGTATGAAATCAACTGATTTTTCAAAATGGAAGAGAATGTGTAAAATAACTAGGTATGCATAATGCAAACTAAGAATGCATTAATTATATTTTCCACTGAACCTTCCGTTGAAATCCTTGGTATTATCAGTAGAATTCTTTGCATTTTTAACCCACCCAACAGCAAATCAGAAGAAATTACTGTTAAGAACATTTTAAACTAGTGGACATCCAGGAAAGACGGTTGCAGGGCTTAGAATCTTGGAATGGCAGCCCACTACTAACCACAGCATGGCATAGCAGAGAGTGAAAAAAATTAATTAATGTCAATAATACAACAAATATTCATATTTTCCACTAAAAGTTTTGTCTATATAGTTTTGACAATGACTTCTGTCAAAGTGAATTTGTTTCTACTAAACTATTTTTGCTGTTACAGTTAATTCAGCAATATCTTGAATATACAGAGGGGGAAACTATATATTATATTCAGCTCTCAGCAGAAGAGATAACTGTTGATATGGATGTTAATGTGGAGGCAATATGGGTGGAATTGGGCAACAGGAAGGTGGAATAATGTCATTGTTGATGTCTGCCAACTGCTAGCAGGGAGGAAGTTAATCATATGCAAACTGCAAGTGCTTTAAGTTTGGGAAATTTTCTGATTATGGGGGACTTTAATTACCCTGACATTGATTGGTGTAGTGGAACTGCCAACACAGAAAAGGGCGATGAGTTCCTAAATTTTCTTCATGGTCATTTTCTCTCACAGGTGGTTGAAGTTCCTACTAGAAAAGGAGCTTTGTTGGATCTCCACGTCGGGGAGCGTATTATAGGTATGAAGCTAACTGGAGGCTTAGGGAATAGTGACCATGAAATGGTGTCATTTAGGGTGTTATCAAAAGGAAAAGTGCGCTGGGTTAACAAAGACTTAATTTCTGGAGAGAAAATTTTCCCAGGTTAAAAATAGCTCTTCAGCATGTCCACTGGGTTGATATATTCTCAGGTTAATATACTGAACAGAAGAGGACAGTTTTTAAAGGGGTTTTAATCCATTTCACTTCTAAACTTATACCCTAGGGATGTAAAAAAAAAAATTTAGTCCGCACCCATGAGGCATAATTCTGATGAGGGAAATGAAAAGGAAGAAAATAGCATTTAAAAACTTAAAGTCAAAGGGAGCTTTCCTTACAAAACGATTGTAAGAAAGCATTTAAGCTAGCTAAAATAAATAATGAAGTTAGGATACCGTATATACTCGAGTATAAAAAAAAAAGCGGTCCCAGGACAGCCATGAATAGATTGGCATACTGCGGTGCCATTTTACTTCCCATGGCAACTACCCATTCGTTGTGGGTTAATATCTTTATGTAAAGTAATTGTGATTTAGGATAAAAGAGACCAGGCTGGTGAGGATTTTAGTGCTGTATTTACTGTTAGGGGTAGTAGTTAACATTGCTTCACGTGCTGCTATACCGTCACAATGTGGGATGTTGTTGTATAAAGAAACCACGTCCATTGTAACAAAAAGAGAATTAGGTGGAAGATTTTCCATGCTCTGGAGTATCTTGGAGTCAGTGGTATCTTGTATGTATGGATGACCAGGGCTTTGAGTATGGTTTCTATCAGTCCCGATATATTTTCTGTGAGTGTGTTCATACCTGTAACAACCTTCCAGTACACGTTGTTATGGCAGGGTTCATTGGTCAGTTAAAAAAAAAGCTGGATGAGTTTCTGCAAACAAGGAATGTTACAAGTTACTGGTATTGATACATAAAGTAGAGTTGATCCAGAGAAATTTCCGATTGCCACTTGGAGTCAGGAAGGAATTTTTTTCCCCCTTCATAAATTTGGTGGGTTTTTGTTCCCTTACTCTGGATCAACAGTTAGGAAGGAAATGAGGATATTGCTAGATGGGTTGGACTGGATGGACGTATATGTCTTTATTCAACCTGGAGAACTACTATACTATACTATACTATACTAACAATGGGTCTTCCTGGGTTTCCTGGTTTGTGAATTTTGGGCAGCATGTAAAAGGTGCCAATTTCCGGTTGGTCAGGTATCAGTTGTTTTTCAAGGACTGACCTTATAAGTAGTAAACAGCATGGATTTAGGAGAAATAGATCTTGTCAAACAAATTTGCTTGGCTTTTATGAGGAAGTGAGAAGGAATTTGGACTCTAGCAGTAGTAGATGTAGTATACTTGGATTTTGCTAAGGTTTTGGTAGTCCCGCATAGCTTGTCACATAATTAAATATTACTTAACATGTGAATTCCAATCATATATCTGAGGTATTAGCCTTATTATAACAAAGCTCGCCTGGGAGGTGAACAAATATTTGTTTTGGTCAAAGTTATTTATCTTCAATTAAGTTTATTCTAATTGATGGTAGTCCCAGATTAATTTCAATTTCCTGGGCAGTTTCTATGTTGATGCAATATTTGTTGATAAGCAGGCCCTTATTCACCAGATAAGTTTAGGATTGGGAGTAAGAGGTGTTGTATGAAATGCACCACTGCCCTCCAAAAATAATGTACACTGGAGCAGTCCCATATTAGGTGCCAGAAAACTAACAGTTGCTCCGCATTGAGGGCATCTCTCCAGGGGCTTTATGCGTGTCTCAATCCTTTAGGCGTTAGATATTCTCGGTTAATTAGAAAGAATTGCATTTATTTTATTTTGTGCTGCTGGGGATGCTCACATAAAAGTTAATTACTGTAACTTGGGCAAATTCCTTTAAAATAACTTTCTTACCATTTTCTCACCATGAAATGTTTCCTCCATTTTTTTTATAGCTAAACTAAGTAATTATTTTGTAGATTTTCCCAGTTTGATTTATGGTTACCCTGGTAAATGAACCATTGTAAAATCATTAAGACAGAAGCAAAAGTCAAATTTAGTTGTTGTAGTAAGCTAACATTTTTAAGAAACATGTATTTCTAGTATTCCACCTGCTTTCCATTCAACTGTACAATCCAACAAATTATTTAGTATATTACATAATTCAGAATTGTCAGCAGTTTCCTTCCTTTATTTTCCTGTATTTTTTTTCTCAATGTGGATACAAGCAGCTTGAGAGGAAAATTAAAATTGCAGACTTCTAACAACAGATGACTCAATAGCACCTGAAAATATGTTGTGCTGCCATTCTGAACTTCCTGCTTCAGTAAAATACCAAACAAGTTGTGCTTCCTTTACAAATAAGCTATTACATCAAACCATGTCCCTATAACTTCCGTAAATGTTTCTGATCCAAGCTTTTCGTTGGCAGACTTATAGATATTCTAATTAAAGAGCAGAGGAAAACAAGCATCATTCATCCTCATCAGGTTATATCTTAAAAAACAAGAATCTACATTCAAAGCAAAAACATATCCAACCCCCAAAATTCATTAATTTTACTGTAACACGAAAGGACAATGACTGGAACATAATCCAAAAAAGATCAGTATTTAACAGAAATTAAATTCATATTAAAGGGTATGTCCACCCTTGAAATTTTTTTTTTATATAACATTCCCCCTGTCCCCCCAGCCCCAACCGCTCTATTTTTATTATTAGAAAGTGTCCCAAACATTACTTACCTTCGCTCTTTCCTCCACCGTGCTGCCAGGCCCTCTGCTTGCGAGAAAATGCAAGCAGAGGGGCGGGACCGGCAGTCGGGTCTGTGATTGGCTGAGCGGCAGCCAATCACGGACGCAGCTGCTGGGAGTTCAGTGCGGCGGAAGAAAGAGGGAAGGTAAGTAATGTTTGGGGCACTTTTTAAAATTAAAAATATAGCAGTTGGGGCTGGGGGGACAATTGAGAGTATATAACCATCCTGCCGACGGCTAGAGTTACTAGCCAAAACGAATAGACGTTATCACAATAAATGTTTGCTATGGAAAAAATCTGATTACGTGTATTATATATAAGGGATAATACGCTACCTACAGTGTAATATATGGATATTACGCCACCGAGGAGTTCCATGACCATATAGAAGCTTTTATACAGGTCAGGGAACTACCTACAGTGTAATATATAGTGGATAATGCCACTGAGTGCACACATTTACAGATTCGCTCTTTGGACTTAAGCACTGCAAGACATCAGTGCTAACCACTGAGCCACTGTGTTTCTTAAAGGCCACTTCTATTTTAAAGTATATCTTCATTATATTTTCCTTGCCCCTATAGTTTCTACTGCATTAACAATGCTTCCTTGAATTTAAAAATATAAAGATATTAACATTACCATGGTGTTTTACAAATTAGGAATCATAGGAATACATTGTCTCTAAATGCAACCATTTGTCCATCATACACGACGTTTCGGGACGCACTGTCCCTTCCTCAGGTACCTGAGGAAGGGACAGTGCGTCCTGAAACATTGTGTATGTTGTTTTAAATAAACACAATTTTGGATTCACCTGATTAGTGTGCTCCCCTATCATCATTTATCTTGTGCTACAGAACGGTTTGGCCCTTGGAGTGGAGGGCTAGGGGGATAGCACCTATCTATTTGTCTGGCATACAGCCAACATCGGTGTGCTGGCGTGTACTCTGAACAGTGCTGTTTAAACCATTTGTTCATCCCTTGTTACAAGCCTAAACCTCAATATAGTAAAAAGAAAAAAAATTAAATCCGTATACCTTGTGGTCCGTTTACATAGATAGTGTGTGTACATAATTTGGCCATAGTTGGTAGTAGTTGTGCTAAAGAGGTAAATTGATGTGTTACACAAGAATTTGGAGGCTAGGTAATATTATTGGTACCAGGACAATAACCATGAAGATAACAAGTTTTTATTTGTGCTACTGTGTGGCCCCCTGACAATGTCTGATCAGTTTTACACCACAACAAGCAACACTTACTGAACTTTTCATGTCTGTATCTTGGCTCCCATTATTTTTATCTGCTTTTAGAATGTCACACCTTGACTTTACTGATAATCTCAAGATTCCAGTTAGCTAACTGCAGGTAGCTATAAGCCAGCAGGAAGCAAAGATTCTCGTATCTTCCACCCTACCCTTTTAATTGTCCATGAGATGGCATGCAGTTCATTCCCTTTAAGCCTTATACTGCACTTTGTTAAGCATTAGAGATGAATCCAGGTTTCATAACAAACCTAGTTTTGTTTTGGGAACTGCCAGTTTCGAAAATCCTCGGATCTGACTGAAATTTTGGACATTCCTTAAGTCAGAACTTATAAATATAAAAAAATTGGAATATCGAAAAGTCACAAATAACATTGAAAATAAGAAATTCAAAATCGAAAATTCCATTTGAGATTTAGAAACTCAAAAACAAAAGCTGAAATTTACACTAGAATTTTGAAGATTGAGATTACACTTCAATTGGAACCACTGACAAAACGACGAAACTCAACAGTTTAGTTTATCTATACTAAGCATTACATTATTTGTGTTCAAGCTTTACATTTTCTGATTGCTTTGCAATGGAAGTGTGCCTCAGGAAAAAAATCTAAACATTATTCTATCAGCATACCTCAACTGTTATCAGCCATATAACTGCAGCCCCCCACGACAGCGGGGTGGGTGGAACTAAGATGCCCGCTGATCAGCAATCCAGCCTCCAGGTACTGCGATCAGCTGTTTAATAATTCTGCCGGTGTTTTAAACAGCTGATAACACACACCTTGAATTAAAAATTCTAGGGAGGGTAGGGCGGGTGTCATAGGCCTGCCACAAAACTTGCAGGGGGGCCCGGGCCTCTGCAGTATCACTAGTGACTGTTATAAAAGCTATTAAGGAAAATAAAATATGCAGAGGAAGTTCAAGATTAACAAATTCACAAGTACTATAAATGGAAGGTATGGAAAAAATCCCAAACTCTACAAACAATAATTAATACCAGTAAACAAGCACTGGCATGTTGTTCTGGTAAATGCTAGTTAGGTTAACACGTATCACTTCCTGAAAAATCCCATGAGATCTCTGTTGGTCACCTCTGCTGTTGGTGAGGAAGTTGCTGCTTTACTAAACAAAAAAGATAGGTCACATTTGGATATTAAAAACATGCTAGCATTTAATACATACAAAATGTTATTTCCAGGGGGATTATTACCTATTTTGGAACAAGTTTTTGTACCTTTCCCTTTTGCAAGGGACAGATAATTCAGCAAAATTGACCAATGCTTTTGATTAGCTTAAAGGGTTATGAAACCTATTCACATATTTTTGTTTTATTGTGAAAACCAAATATATAATTTTCAGGGAGACAGGACCACTTGCTAATGTCTCCCATAGTAGCTTCTAAGCGGAGATCTCAGTACTGATCTGCAAACCTGCAGCTCTTCTGTCACTCACCTGCCAGCTCCCCCTTCCCTCACCCCACCCCTGTGCGCCTATGCAAAAGCATAGGCGCTGCTTTGTGTACACGACAGGGGTGCATCAATGGCGAGCCAGGAGGACAGACAGCAGGATTGGAGGTAGGTAAGTATATGCATATATAATTCACAGTTTTGAATTCATAGGGAAGGAGGCATTGCTTCCACTTTGCATCTATGTATTGTTAGTCTACAGTTTTGCTATTTTATGGCAAATACTTACACATACAAACAGGAGTCAGAACTGTATTAAGAGGGATCACAAATATTTGGGAATGTAAGTATAATTTTTTTTTTTAAATGTTATGGATGAATAGAAATAAATATATCAATGTTCTCATATTTTGTTGCATTTTCATTTAAAGAAATAAAGGCAAAAGAAAATATGGCAACGGTTTTTTTAAAGCTGCAGCTTCCAAATGAACATAACTTGATTTTACAGTGCACTTATCCTTTAAATATTTTTTAAGTTAAGAAACTGGAGAAAAAGACTATTCTTATACTATTTATCAAAACGTTTAAATGTACATACAAGCATTATCAGAGAATAAAAAGACCAATTCTTGCATAGAATGTGATCGAAGGCAGCAGATTTAATGATATTTGTAAATGGCAGTTTTATAACCAGCAAAAATATTTAGGAATTTCAGGATATTGTGACATGTACACCTAGCAGACAGCAGGTCGTTAAAAAAACTTCTAAGTGACATCCGTTGTCAGGGGAATTGCGTAAGATAGAACAAGAGCAAAAATGAAGAAAAGGAAGTGAGTAATGCAATCATACAGCATTCCAGAACTGCTTTATGTGCTTGATAGCAATATAAAGGATATTTAGTTAACTCTTCACTACACTTATAGAAATACTGCGAATAAGGACCATAATGATTAGTGAATATATATTGTATAAATAATACTTCCTCTCGAGTCTCACACTAGAGAAATTTATACTAATAGTAAAAAGACAAATTAAATTGAACCACTTTCAGTAATTTTAGCTTATTGTAAGATTCTCATTTTAAAATTGCCTGTAAAATAATATTCATAAGTATTTGTAGGGAGGCAATACATCTTTAAAGTGAAATGCATACACTGAATGTGCCTTTTGTGGCCCTTTCAAAATATTGGCCCACTAGATAAGTAGAGAAAAAACAGTTCAGAATGAGGTTTAAAAAACATTCAGGGAGATTCAATAAAAGTTCTTATTGTTAAAAATGATGCTAATTTTGCCGCAACCAATCTGATATTAGCTTTCAAATGTTAAATAAGATCTGATTGGTTGGGGCAAAATTAGCACCATTTTTAACGATAAGAACTTTTATTGAATAACCTTTTGCTTGCAATTAATTGCTATAATTTCCATTTACGTAAATACCTCTTTTTTTTTAAATTTTGTGTGTACTCATATTACTTCCCACAGTGTAGATTCAAAATCTAATCCACTGTGTTGCCTGCCTGGTGCTAGGGTTCGAGGTGGATCATGTACACAGATTATTGGATGGGGCTGGGAGTGACCCGGCAGTTTTGGTTCATGTTGGTGCCAATAAAAGAGTTAGGGGCCTCAAGGATAGAGTAAGGACCTCAAGGACAGCATTTTCAGAAATAATACAGCAACCCCGTGCTACGCTTGGGAGGCAACAGGAGCTTAGGAGTATAAATATGTGGCTAAGAGGGTGGTGTAATGAGATGGGTTTGGGTTTTTAAAGAACTAGGCTAACTTTTCTGTTGGCTGCAGGCTCTTTAGTAGAGATGACTGCACCTCAATGATGATGGCACAGATGTTTTGGGGGAGATGATGGCTAGAGGGTTGGAGATTTTAAACTAGGTATGGGGGGGGAGAGTGCATTGGACTACACAGAGGTAGATAGAGGGATTAGGGGGCTAATAAGATAATGGGGGGTGGAATGGGAGAGGGGGAGCATAGAGGATAAGGAGGCATGTAAGTCGAAGTTTGGAAGTAAATTGAATGATAATCTAAAATGTATGTTTACAAATGCAAAAAGTCTGTCTGGAAAAACTGGAAAACAAGTACTTATAGCTTTAAAAGAAAGGTATGTGATCAGTATAGCAGAAACATTGCTAAATGATTTACATGACTGGACAGTAAATATTGAAGGATACTCCTTATTTAGACATGACAGAGTTAATAATAAAGGGGGGGGGAGCATTTATGTTAAACAAGAATTGAAGCCAAATTTTAAAAGATGAGATAGATGGTGGTATAAATAAGGCAGAAACAATATGAGTGGAGCTATGTATAGGAAGCAAGAAAGTGGTTAAATTAATTGTTGGCGTATGTTATAAGTCGCCAAATGCCAGTGAGGATGTGGAAATGACT
Source organism: Hymenochirus boettgeri (assembly GCA_019447015.1). NCBI lineage: Eukaryota > Metazoa > Chordata > Amphibia > Anura > Pipidae > Hymenochirus > Hymenochirus boettgeri. Next base: position 177,515,413 of record CM033473.1, read on the forward strand.
CTCCATATGCAGTTGGTAAAGGCTGCCAGTATGGGGCATGTTCTCGTGATGGGGGATTTCAATTACCCTGACAGAACGGAGTAAGGGAACTGCCAGCTCCGCAAAAGGAGTTCTTAAATCTTCTCTAAGAGCATTTTCCTTCACAGATAGTAGAAGTTCCTACTAGAAAGGATGCATTGCTGGATCTGGTCATATCCAATAACCCTGAGCTTATTTTGGAGATGAAGGTAAGGGGAAGCTTAGTTATCAAGATACATGTATCATTTAATATAGGTTGCAAAAAACAAAAGTACACAGGGTTTACAAAAATGTTTAACTTTAGGAAAGCCAACTTTATGTTGTTAAAGGAATCACTCCTGCTCATAGACTGGGGGATTTGTTCCTAGGTAAAGATATCGAGCAGAAGTGGACTGCTTTTAAAGGTGTATTAAACTATTACATTTCTAAACATATACCTTTAGGGAACAAGTTTAGTGTACAGGGAGTATAAAAGCTATAATAAGGATTGCAAGAAAGAAATTCAACTAGGTAAAATAGCAAGTTTAACCCCAAAAGGTTTTTTAAATATATCAATAGTAAAAAGATGAGGACCGAGAATATGGAGCCATTAAATAATGGGGCTGAGATGGTTATAGACGATGCCGAAAGTCTAATGTGCTAAACCATTTTTTCCCCCTCGGTATTCCCTATAGAGGATCCTAGTCCTTATAGCAGGGAATGTAATAATATGAAGGGTCTAAATGAGGAATATTCACTCTGGCTGACAGAAGATATGGTACGGAAACAATTAAACAAAGTTAATATCAATAAAGCTCCAGGACCAGATGGAACACATCCTTGGATCTTAAGAGAGCTTAAACCAGTTTTATCTAGACCACTGTTTCTTTTCTTTTCAGATTCACTTTTGTCTGGTGATGTTCTGCTGGACTGGAAAAAAGCCAATGTAATACCAATGTTCAAAAAAGGTAGTTGTTCCCAGCCTGGTAACTATAGACCTTTAAGCTTAACATCAGTGGTAGTTAAGGTGCTGGAAACTTTGTTACAGGATCAGACTTTGTCTCCAGAACTGATCTTATTAGTAGTACTCAGCATGGATTTATGAGAAATAGATTGTGCCAGACAAATTTACTTGTTTTTTTATGAAGAAGTGAGTAAGAATTTAGATTCAGGCATAGCAGTAGATGTAGTATACTTGGATTTTGCTAAAGTTCTTAATAATGTGCCACATAGGCGACTAATGTCTGTGGGCCTAGAAAAAAACATTTGTACATGGATAGAGAATTGGTTATTGGATCACAAACAGAGTGGTGGTAAATAGGGCTACATCTATGTTGGCTAAAGTTCTAAGTGGAGTGTCTCAGGGTTCCGTACTGGGGCCACTTCTTTTTAATCTGTTTATAAATGACTTAGAAGGTGGCATTGAGAACAAGGTCTCTGTCTGCTGATAACACTAAACTATGCAGAGCTTTGGAACTTTTAAAAGATGTGCTATTGCTGCAAGCAGACCTAGATTGATTATCAAAATGGACAGCAGAATGGTAGATGACAAACAATGTTGATAAATGTAAGGTGATGCATTTGAAGTTTAACAATCCTGGTGCCACCTACACCATAAATAGCTCTGTGTTAAGTTTTTTTTTTTTTTGCCTTCCTTTGGATCAACTGTTAGGTAGTGTTAAAAAGGAGGGTGAAAAGGATGGACATATGCCTTTATTCAACCTCAATTACTATGCACAGCTTACAAACATCCTTATGACCTCTAATGTAGCAAGTAAATTATTCCTGTAAAAAAAGTGACAGGAGGGCACCAACCAATCACTAGGTGATAGTAGAAAGCCCCTGTATCCAGCATATTACTTAAGTAAAATATATTTCCAAAATCAAAACATAAACCACATGCATGGGTTGCAGTTGTGGCAAACTACTGGCCCCAAAGAGGAGCAATGCATTTTGACAATTATGGTAACTAGTGTAGGTTTTATCTTTGAGAAGAAAAAAGATATGAAGTTGCTTCCCCCCCCCCCAAAATAAAATTTAACCCACTACTGGCCCCACTGTGTCATAAAAAAAAACAAAAAACTTACTTTGCATCTCAGCTCCTTATGGTTCTTCTGCAATGCTTGCCCAAAGTCCAGGAAACTGAAAAGGTTTCTGCCTCCTCCTTGTCTTCTGAGAGGTATGCACAGGGGAGCCTTTTCCCCCTCCCTTCCATGCTCCAGATCCCACCCTCCATATCCCTCCCTGGCTGCCCTTCCACTTTGCAATATAACATTTTCCTATATTGCAGCTCACACCTGCCTACCCCCAACCACCAGGTTATATTTTGAAAAAAGAATCATAAACATACTTACAGCCCTTCGTTCCCACGGCTTTCTTCAAAGTGGGCGTTTGTGATTAACTGTCTCTAAATCACAGACGCGGCTGCCGGTCCAGCCCGTTTGCAAGTTCCGACAAACAGGGAGCCGGAGAACACTGCCACGGGAGTGAGGGGCTATGAGTATGATTTGGATTCTTTTTTTTTAAATCTAACCTGGTGGTTGGGGGTGGGCATAAGTGAGCTGCAATATAGAAAAAGGTTATATTTAGGGTGGAAATACCCTTTAAGATTTTTTAAGTCAAAATCAAGGCCAAATCCATAGGACAAGATAAAAAAGAAAATCACTAAATAGCAATCTTCCACATGTTCTGAATAAAACTGTACCCCACTTGAACTGGTGAACATAAGATGTGGCCAGACAATACCCCCCAAATATGGCAAAGTATGAGTGCCATTACAGCAAAATTTCAGCCACCTCTGTATGGAAAACCCCAATTTACCTAAATAAAATACCCACCCACCAACTTAAAAAATAAAGACCTCCAATATTTTCAAACAAGTTAGGGTGTTAAAAAAAAGCCTTCTGCTACCTTCAAAACTAGCCCTAAATCACATTTTTAAGTAAAATTTAAGAAGTTATTGCTGGACAGGTTCATCAATATTACTTACTACTTGAACACTTCCTGTTTTCAGTCATGGAGTGCTGAAGCACTGATTGTAAATCAGTTAGCTCAACATTAAGGTAGAGGAGCAATGCGTACCTGCAGTGCTCCTTGTTAAATTACCGTGCACGTGTCTTATTTAGGCATCTTTGTAAAATAAGGTTTAGATTTCATGGAATGCTCATTAGCAACAGTCAGTTGAGTGGGCTTTCTTCTGTCTATAACTAGCAATTACAGACAGCAGAGGCCCTGGGTCTCCAAGAAGTGCAGACAGAGTTCTTGCCATGTGATGCTGTCTCCATAAGACACATAGAAATGAAAATTGCTTGAAATAATTTTTAAAGGATAAGTACGCTCCAAAAACAAATAAAGTTTAAATAGAAGCTGTATCCCTAACTAACCTTTTCCCTTTTTTTTAGGTCCTTTCAGAGCCTATCTGTTCCCTTGTAAAGTGCTGGCCATCTTTGAATATGTGTGCAGTCAGGTAAGCTCCGCCCCCCTGTTGCCTCGTACACCCTTTTAAACCTAGTGTTGTCTAGGTTTTGGGGGTTAATTAGCTTAGATTTAAATATACGTCGGAGGGGTGGAAATAACCTTTAACATCATTTTGGTAGCACAGCTTACCTTTAATCTATCCAGGGCCCTTGTTTTTTGTTGCATAGTTTAATATATAGTTTACCAGAGCCAGAATGATATTGTATACAAAAGGGTATAGATTACAAAAAAACTATTAAAATATTATTCTTTTACTTTGTGAGCATTACCGGAAACAGCAGAGAGGGGCCGGCAGCCGCGTCTGTGATTGGCTGCCGGTCAGCAAATCACAGACACGGCTGCCGGCTGTTAAGATAGCCGCGGGAGCAAAGTATAAATCAGAAACTTTTTAAATCTAACACGATGGTTGGGGGTGGGCAAGGCAGAAGAACACTATATTAAAAGGGTTTTATGCTAGATAAAAGGGCAGCCAGATGGGATCCGGAGGGAGGAGGGACATTAAGTTATTTGAAAGGAAGGGTAACTTCCTATAAAAGAAAATTGAAAAGATTTATTACAGAGCTTAGATTGTAAGCTCTTCGGGCAGGGATCTCATTCCTTATGAGTCAATGCATGCTGCACTTATATAGATGTATGAAATTGTATTTAATTTTTATTTATCTATATAATTGCTTAAAATTATCCCCTTGTTTGTATACTCCGTATTTTATAATGTACAGCACTGCGTACCCAAATGGCGCTTTATAAATAAAATTATACATACATACACAAATATATTTGTAACAAATAAATATATAACAAAAAGCATGTGGAGTAGAAAGTCCTGGAATGGAATGCAGCTGTTATTTCCGCTATGCCATTGTATAACTGAATTGTGCATTTTATCCTGCTAAACACTGAATGGTTAAAACAACAGCATCTGGGCTGCACAAACTGCAAACCCTCTTTTCACCTAAATAATATAAATACGATATAGATCCCCATTATCTTATACCAAAGTTGTTGAGTCTTCATTGCTTGTAATCCGTAAAAATTGTGGAATTCGTAAATCAGTCTAAGAGACTTGTAAAACAGGAGAATAAAAGCATTCTTAAAAAACAACAATCTAGGCAATTTTCCAGATTAAACTTATAAAAAAAAAACTGTATGGTGAAAAAATAGTTCACGCAGACTATCATGAGAAATTGTACTGTTAGAGTGATTCTTTCTTTAAGCAGTGGTGTTTATTCTTGATATACTACTGGAGGGATAAAACAGGTTTGAACTTTTGATATTTTAAGCTATTTATATATTACCAGATTAACACATTATAAGTGTCACGTACACAGCTTTAAACAGAAAGGCCCAAGAACGGATTAATTTCTTTAAAAAACATACGGGGAGATTCAATATCGCTGCTCCCGTTACTTACCTTAGCTTGATCCCGCGATACAATAACCGACGTAAACGAGATAACGTCAGTTATTGCATAGCGGGATCGGGCTAAGGTAAGGAGCGACTCTTTAACGCCCCACAAGCCATAGCGTTAAGTTTCACGCTACAAAGTAGCGCAAAACTTAACGCTACGGGTTTTGGATCGTTAGCAAAGCGCTATTTCCAAAAACATTTGGAAATGGCGCTGTGCTCTAAAATCCGTCCAAAACCCACGTTAACCCCAAAAATTTTCGGGTTAATGTGGGTTTTAGACGGAAAAGGGCCATATTGTTTCTCCCCCATAGCATTATATAGAAGATTGCTACTAACTTGAAAATTGATGCTGTGCTATAGATCTTGTAGCTCACAACAATTACATTTACAGATCTTGAACAGCTTGTCATTCATTACAGTAACAAACACTTTCATAAAAAAATTTAAAAAAAACATATGGGGCAAGAAAACTACTCTTGATTCGCCCTGGTCAGAATTTGAACTTCTAATGAGATCAGCCATAGAATTTGCACTGATGTGCATAGACTAGGATTTATGTATTTTTTATTTTTGCACAGAATAGCGATTCTTGGCATATTTATATTTAGCCTTCGTAAATAGCATACTTCTGTCAAAATTATTTAGATTTTGTTGTTAATTGACAAGAATAAAACATAAGCATTTGTCAGGTATATAAAGAGTGTCACAAACGAGGGAAGCATTTACCATCACAAACCATTTAGGCATTAAATGGTAGAGCACAATCATTATCCAGATCCATCGACTGAGGGCTAGGCCACACTTGCGGGTTTAAATACTGTATGCGATCCAATCGCGTGTTTAAAAGTGCACCCTAGTGTTGGCAAATTGCTCTGGCCACACTAGGTGTGGTCCGATTATTGGAGCACATGCGATCACCATTTTTGGTGCAATTCACATGCGCTCAGATACTCAAATGTCACAGGGATCACAGAGCAAGTGGGCATCAACAAGCACGAATCACGTGTGTAAACTTGCAGGCATGGGGGGCAGTGAAGGGAATGGTGCCTGTGCTTTGGGGGAAATGGCAAGGGGGCAGTGAGGGTATGGTGTCTGTGTTTGATTGGGTGATGGAAGGGGGGGCAGTGAGGGTATGGTGCTTGTGCTTGGGGGGAGATGGCAAGGGGGGCAGTGAGGGTATGGTGTCTGTGCTTGGGGGGAGATGGCAAGGGGGTAGTGAGTGTATGGTGTCTGGGCTTGGGGGCTGATGGCAATGGGGGGGCTTTATAATGAATAATACATCTCGTACTAAAAATTATACAGACATTAGAAGTCACAGCAACGTTTTCTGGACATTTGCATTACCTCAGAAGAACCACTGGCCCAATATTCTTTGCAATCGACTTGTAAAATCAGGTGTGGAATGTCACATGAACGGCAGATAACAGATAGCTTTGCACAACCTATACACAGACAACAGCTGATAATCCTGGTGGTTGACCATACTGCGCAACTCATATGCAAAATTAATTTCACAGTCTCCAGTGCACCATAAGCTTACAATTTATTTCATGGGCTCTACTGCACAACACACACCATTCCATTTTACCATTGACAGACAGAAGCTTACAACTCGTTTCAACGTCCCATATTGGGCCACACATATTCACCACAGCTTATCATCCTCTTCATGGACACTACTGTGCCACCAAATGCCACAGCAGCTTACAATTCATTTCATAGTGTTTTAGTAATATTTAAAAAATACCAAAATAGTTTTTTTTTGTATGTATAGAGCAACCCAGACCACCACCGATTTAGATTTCTAAAAAAACTTGTCTGAGTGGCAAAAAAGTTTTTGGTGCAATTCACATGTGCTCCGATACTCAAATGTCACAGGGATCACAGCGCAAGTGAGCATCAACGAGCACGAATCACGTGCACAAACTTGCACGCTCAGTGTGGCATCAGCCTGAAAATGTCTTTACTGGGAAAGACTTCTTCATGCTGCAGGCAGTGGTAATTTATTTTATAAGAGTTCTTTGGTGGGATGTTTCCAGATGAAATTTTTTTTTAGTGGCTAACAATGTTTTTTAAATTGCAAGCAAGTTGGGGCACTTTAGCTACTTAGACAAATTCACAAATGAAAGACATATTGCCCTAAAAGCTTGGTATGTAAACTGAAGAAAAAATTACTTTGTCTCTTCATAATCAACAAATGAATAAATGTAAGTAGCATACTGTAGGTGTGTGTGTTCCTTATATCCACCTGGGGCTCCGGTTTGTCACTGTCTTGTAAAGTCCATTTTAGACTGCCTTATTTTCAGTGATGTTCTTACATCTTGGGTTTCATTTGTTTTCGACGTAAAATTGTTTCATGTATAGAAAGACTGCTAAAGAGAATCTATTAAAATGCGCTGTTGGGAATTCTTGGTTAGAATCTTATAGCTGAGGTTAAGTTATTCATCTGAAAGGACACAACTTGCAAGAGACTGTTTGGGACAGTTTGACCTAAACTGTTAACTGAATTAACTGTAAGAAACATGCTTATTGGAGCAGCAAAGCGGTCATCTACCATGACTGGTTAAGCACTTCCATTGGAAAGAGCTACTTTGCTTTGGGTTGACAGGGTGGTAGGCATTCAAATTACACGGTCTGGCAGATAGTATCTGAATCTAATGTGATTTGACTGGCTTTTTGACCAAGTCTCATTAAATATAGTAAAACGCAAGTAGTTTGCCAAATCACATTTATAAACCATCAAAAGTCACATTTATAAACAATCGAAAGTAAAACTGACACGCTCGATCTATATTTTACAGAATTCCCACACTTGATTTATGTTTTACAATATTTCAATATCAACATTATTTTACACCTGGGCTGGACAAATCATTCAATTATTTAGGAGCCAGCTCCCAAAAGTTAGGAACCAGAAACTTCATAGCTCTCAATGTCCCATGACTAACATGTGACCCGCCCCTTCTTCCCTAGCTCCACCCAGTCACCATTAGCCCCACCCATTACAAATACTTCTAACTTAAAGGACAATTATACTCACCTTCCCTCCGCTTGTTGCCTTCCTATTGGCCTCGTCGCCGACGGGGAGGAGGGGGCGGAGCCTACCAGAGCAGCGTTGCTCTGAGACTTTGCTGTAAGTTACACGAACCCAGCGGTTCAGGTCCTTACCCTGGGTAAAAGCTAATGAACAAAGAAAAGGAGCGGAGGGAAGGTGAGTATAATTGTCCTTTAAAGGAATTTAAAAAATGACTTTCCCTCAATTCAATCTATAAATGAACACATGTAAACTGCAATTCACAACTTTTTGGAATCTTGTATCCTCTCAGAACTATAAAAATGAAGACTTTCAAATCAACAGTAACCAATGTTTCCTCTAAGTTGTGTACTCAGGCACAGAAACACAAATAAACAGGCCTGCTCACACAGGAGGAAACTGTGATCAAAACACTAAGGACTTTCCAATGAAAAGTATTCCCTTTAAAGCAATCCCTCTGCAAGGCTTAAAGCTCCATAAAGTTCCATGAGCTCTAATGCTTGAAGAAATCACCAGCTCTTCTTGGGGATGACATCACTCCCCAGGCCTCTCCACTCCTCAACCAAAGGTTGATGCATACACCATGCCTATTTTTGAATGGAAAAAATTTGAAATGGAAAGCAGAGACAGAGCATGCCCCAATGTCATTAAGTGGGGGGAGCAACAGAAGGAGTGATTTATTTATACATCAGAGCTTGGATCTTCATGGAACTTGCTAGAAGAAGCCTTGCCAATGGTTTATTTTAAAGGGCATTGGCTAATTTGGCAGACAACTATACCATATACACACAATTATTACAATACAAATGGTGGTCAGAATTGCACGATGTTTCCTGAAAGAGCTGTATGTAACCTTGCACCTGAAAAATAGGAATCTCTGACATGCAGTCATGTTTTCCAGAATGCAAAAATAAAATATCCCTGCAGGAGACTTGCAAACATTCAAATCATTAACACCATCCAAATCTTCAACAGCTACACCAGTGTTTAGGGAGCTTTCAAGTTCTCATTAGACCACTAGACACTGGGACAATTGCATGATCATAGATTTCTAACCTGTTAGAATTGGTAGACTTTTGCAAAAAGAACAATATACAACAAAGTAGAATGATGCTTGAGAAAGGGCACGTTGATGCCCGAAACATGTCGCAGCAATAAACGTTTGCAGATTTAACTGCATGTGAGTCCTCTTCCTTCTTTTCTACATATACAAGTAGAATGCTTTAAAGAACACATTATTGCACTTAATCTACATTTCCTATTGTAGAAAAAAGGGTTAGGTCAAAGTCAACAAAAACACCTTTGATAAACAGTTACTGTAAAACAATTTCTTATGCTGACCTCTAAATTAGGTTCTTATGTAAAAGGTTACTGATCTAATAGAATTATGTATTTTCACATGTTAAGAAAAGTAGTTAAACCAATGCATTTTAAGTTTTGCCCCCTGACAAGAAAGAAATAAAACATTGTTTTGATTGTATGATGCCTGCTAAAAATAGCCAAGGAATTGTGTTGACCAAGATTTTAACAGCTGGAAAAAAAAATGACTTGTTGCACGTTCTCAGGACACATCGCAATGTTTCTTTTACACATGTTCAAAATTAGATATCTAGGGTAATGCATAGATGTTATAACCTATCAGGGCTAGGAGCCACTCACGCGTTTTCACGCGTATGCGCATGAAATTTTAAATAACATGGAAATCACAGGAACACAAAAACACCTGTGATATCCGATGCACATGCGATTGCACATACGTTTCTGTTTTGGTAACACATGCGACAACCAATCAGTATGTCTTATGATTGTGGGGGAAACCGGAGTGCCCAGAAGAAACCGACGCAAGCACGGGGAGAACATACAAACTCTTTGCAGATGTGTCCAAGGGTGGAATCCAACTGAGGACTTCAGTGCTGCAAGGCAACAGTGCTAACCACTGAGCCACCGTGCTGCCACATATCTAGCTATGCTACTTATGGTGTCTGTGCATGGGGGTTGATGGCAAGGGGTGTAGTGAGAGTATGGTGCCTGTGCATGAGGGGGGTGATAACAAGGGAGGCAGTGAGTGTATGGTGCCTGTGCATGAGGGGGGTTATGGCAAGGGTGGCAGTGAGGGTATGGTGTCTGTGGTCGAGGGGGATGATAGCAAGGGGGTGAGGATATGTTTTCTGTGCTTGAGGGGGGTAAAGACAAGGGGGCAGTGAGGGTAGGGTGCCTGTTCTTGAGGGGGGTGATGGCAAGGGGGCAGTGAGGGTATGGTGCCAGCGCTAGGGGGGCAATGACAAGGGGGGCAGTGAGGATATGGTGCCTGTGCATGAGGGTGGTGATGGCAAGGGGGGCAGTAAGGGTATGGTGTCTGTGTTTGATTGGGTGATGGAAGGGGGGGCAGTGAGGGTATGGTGCCTGTGCTTGGGGGGAGATGGCAAGGGGGGCAGTGAGGGTATGGTGTCTGTGCTTGGGGGGAGATGGCAAGGGGGGTAGTGAGTGTATGGTGTCTGGGCTTGGGGGCTGATGGCAATGGGGGGGCTTTATAATGAATAATACACCTCATACTAAAAATTATACAGATATTAGAAGTCACAGCAACGTTTTCTGGATATTTGCGTTACCTCAGAAGAACCACTGGCCCAATATTCTTTGCAATCGACTTGTAAAATCAGGTGTGGAATGTCACATGAACGGCAGATAACAGATAGCTTTGCACAACCTATACACAGACAACAGCTGATAATCCTGGTGGTTGACCATACTGCGCAACTCATATGCAAAATTAATTTCACAGTCTCCAGTGCACCATAAGCTTACAATTTATTTCATGGGCTCTACTGCACAACACACACCATTCCATTTTACCATTGATAGTGTGCGAAGCAACAACACAGAAGCTTACAACTCGTTTCAATGTACCATATTGGGCCACACATATTCACCACAGCTTATCATCCTCTTCATGGACACTACTGTGCCACCAAATGCCACAGCAGCTTACAATTCATTTCATAGTGTTTTAGTAATATTTATAAAATACCAAATAGTTTTTTTGTATGTATAGAGCAACCCAGATTTCTAAAAAAAGGTGACCGAGTGCCAAAAAAGTTCTATTTTATTCTTTTAGGCACTACAAGTACTAAACCATCAGAAACTGAATATAACAGGTATATAACATTTCCTATTTCACATATTTCTAGATTTTTGGTATACAGTGCCCCGGATATATATTTTTTTCTCCAATATTTGTGTTATTTTCCCATTTGATTTTTGATATATACACAAATTATTAAACATTTATCATGGTGTACTTTAGGAGAAAGGGTGTGGTATAGCATAGAATAGTAATGGAGGTTGAATTAAGACATACGTCCATCTAGTCCAACCTTTATACTGAATATCTACCCAACAGTTACATAGAAACATACAGGGTTATTCAATAAAAGTTCTTATCGTTTAAAATGGTGCTAATTTTGCCCCAGCCAATCAGATGTTAGCTTTCAAATGTAAGATCTGATTGGTTGGGGCAAAATTAGCTCCATTTTAAACCATAAGAATTTTTATTGAATCTCCCTGATAGTATTGTATATTAAATAAAGACATATGGCCATCTAGTCCATACCTTTCTCATTAACCCTACCCTCAGGGGTGTCAAACTCAATCACATAAGGGGCCAAAATCAAAAAGACAGGCTAAGTGGTGGTCCGAATTTTTATAAAAGTTACGCAGATCCCGTATTGGGACTCTGTCACACTTGTGTCTAGTGCTGGGTCTCACCAGGGAAAGGGTGTGAAGCACTGTCACACCTCCCTCCCCTCCCCAGTGTCAGGCTAGATACGCAATCAACTTTTTATAGCGGTGACAGCATCCAAGCCTTACTATGCTGCTATCCATTTGTGCATCATAACTATAGATCTTCCTGCTAGCTACCATGATTAAGTGTTTTTTCAAACAGCTTATCGCACCAATCAAAAGAGCCAATTTAAAAAGAACCAATTGCGGTCTCTAGCAGGCAGATCTATAGTTATGTCACTACTTGGGAATGCACAAATGCATAGCAGTGTAGTATGTCTTGGATGCTGTACATTCACTGGGGGCCACAAACAAAGGCCAGAAGGGCCAGATTCGGCCCACGGGCCTTTAGTTTGACACGTGCGCACTACCTAGTTGATCCAGAGGAAGGCAGAAGACCTGAGAAGGGGGGAATATTCCTTCCTGAACCCAAATGGCAATTGGAAAGGATCACTGGATCAATTAGAACTACAGTTTATATATAAATACCAGTAATTCTCAATATTTTTTAGTTTTAGAAACTAAAAAAATCCATCCCACTTTAAAAGGGACACTTAACAGATTTTATGTACATGAAATCTGTTTCTATTATTCACAGGAATGTGAGAATGCTTATTCCCACCTTCCCATAAATAACAGAACATCCGGGAACACTGCTAAACTTACCTTACCAGCACTCCACTTGTGGCTCCTTTGCTGTCAGGCTCACTGTTCAGACCGAGCACCTATCTTCACTGCACGCACACCAATACAAAAGATAGAAGAGTGGTTGACAGCTGAGGAGCTGCTGGCTTTGGCATAGTTATATATGTGTTTAGCCATATATAACTGTGTTTAGCCAAGATAAAGGCACTACCCCTATACAAAAATATAGGTGTATAACCCCCACATGCATCATTACCCATATATCTATATTTCTATTCTATTTTCTAAGAAAATATGATCGGTTGGACCTAGTGATCTCTAATAATATAGAAATATGACATTATAATTGATCCTAGGAAGATGACCATATTAAGATACATAAAAAAACACATTTACAGTAGGTTAACTAATACTAGTAACCTTGGGCAATTATAGTATTTCAATGTACACTTCCCTCCCAGTACTTGGTCATGATGTCATTTGTCACAGCCATAGTTTACTACTGCTCCAGGAGAAGACAGAAGAATCAGGACTGGGAGAAGGGATGGCTTACTTGAAAGCAAATATCTCTCTTCAGGAATATTTGGCAGATAATACAGTATTGTAGTATTGAGATTTTTGGGGGTAAGGGAGGTAAGTATAATATTTTCAAAACTGCCTTTAGACAATTAAAATATTCATGACTGGATATTTCTGTCATGCATTAAAAAAGTTATCCCTAGGTTGGTCCGTCATTCAAGCTAGGGGTGTTCTGGGTTAGTTTTCCAGTTCTTCCTACTGCTGTACTACAAGGGTGTTTTCTCAGTTGTTCATGTATTCAGATTGTTGCATGTATTAAGTCAGGGTATCTAGATATAGATTTTTATAGTATCAGGGTCCCAGTGGTTTAGCAGTCGTCTATTTGCAAAAATATTTTTTGCAGAATTTCTGCCATCAGAATAATGGTGGCCTTTTATAAGACTTTCCTCCGTTGTTCCAGAAATCCAATCAGACTGATGACTATGTAACCGACTATATACAGATGAAATGTTGGTAAGTTTAGCAGTATCTGGAGAAAAACATCTCAAGGTTAGAACCTGCTACAATACAATTTACAATATATTCAATATTCAGGCTGGTTTGAAAACCAAATGATATAACAGAAATAGAAGACACCTCAAAGTTCCCTGACCTGTGTAAAACAACCTTTTGCTTTTATATACTCATGGCACTACTTTATTACTTCTAACAGGGGGTATATTATTTCTCATATAACTATTAAAATTATAAGTCGTAATTAGTTAAAAAATAATTATAAGGGGGCGGAGCCTAGCTGGCCATGTGAAAGTACGTGTTCAAGAGGAGCTCCTGCTTGAAAGATCTTAAAAGCTATAAAACTAGCTGCAAAAATATCCCAAAGTGACACAAACAGCCCAATAAACTCAGCTATTATCCCCAATGGGCCCCAAGAAAAACCAGACGGTGGTTAAAGGCAAAATCACGGATTATCTGCAAAGATCAGAAACCCCACAGCCTTTCCAAGATGGCGACTCCGCCTCGGAGCGAGAAACAGACGACAAATCCCCATGCACTAATGAAGATTTACAGACTCTCTACCATAATATTGAACGGGTAAATCCACTCATCCCAAAGCAAAATTATTCAAGAGGTGAAGCAGGAGTTGGCCCAACTCAGTGATAGTGTGTCTACGCTGGAGAAGGTAACGGATCAACTGTCCTCATATACCCAACAAGTGGACATAGAAATCCATGAAATAAGAAGGGACATCTTTCTATTAAGGGACGCCCTCGGCACGTATGTACTTGCTCGACAATCACCTAGCTCCAGCTTTCTCAACCAGGGAAACTGAGGCCACTATACCAGAAAGTGCGACATCCCAACTTGGGATAACAGGTACTGGGGGGTTGGGGGGAGGAAGACGAGGGACTATCGGAAAGACTGCACCGAGTATATAGGACCCGGGCACCATATATTGAATGGCCTCTGCCAACTTGTTAAAGCCAAAGTTCATTGGGGCAACCCCATGGGTGACATGGAGAAGTCCATACTTTGAAAAACTAAGCTCACAGTCATTATGTTGATGAGTGGGGGGACAGGAATGGCCACAATTTCAGCCCAATCTGGTTTTCTACAATATCCTCATTATGCACCCCCCTGCACAGGAAATTAGAGATACAAGTCCTCTGTTACCGGCCTATACACCTGTATAGGCTAACAAGAGATCACAAACAAAAACATTTGGAGACCGCAGTCTCAGAGCCATTTATTTTGCACTAGGGACAGGGACTTTACACTATTACGGATCACTGTGCAACAAGTTCGACCACTCTGAATAACTGGACTCTAAACAACGAGGGGAGTTCATTCAGGGGAAGAAAAACTAGCCACTAAAATATGGTCAACATGGGATGGGTTCGGGTTGGTTTTATGAAGCAAAGATGGCATCCACGGAAGGACATGGAGCCCGGGAGCATCCAACATTGGCACACTCATCCAACCCCGGTTTCAAAACCACAAAATAGTACTCACTTGCTAGGAGAATGTGTTGATGATATTGATTGTACAGTTAGGTTTTTCTTCTCTCTCTGTTACTTTTGAGAGTCTCCTGACCCTCTTAACTTCGGTTCCTGCTCCCCAGCCCCCTCTATGGCTCGGCCATAGCAAAAAGGCAATCTAGCTAAATGTAATGTGTATTCCAAGGCCCTACGGACTCCCCCTATTTTTTCTTCTTTCTCCAGTCCCTTACCCACATCTCTTCTTTAACTTTTGCTATCCCTATCAAAAGGTATACATCAAACTGTTGATAAGATGTGATAATGTAAAATAGAGTTTTGACTATTGAAAACTCAATGTGCATATTGAAGTAATAAAATAGGAGGGAGGGGTACTTAAATTCAGATCTCAACAGAATTGGGGAGTACAGATACCATATACGTATTAATCTTCACCAGAAAAATGGAATATGCAATGCAAACAGATATTCTTCCCATTGTTTTCACTTCTGCCCTATGTCTCCTTCTCTCTTCTACAATCTCTGCTTCTAACTTTTCCTTTCTTTGGCTGCAATGTTGAAAACCCATTACTTGGAGAACCCCAAAAAGGGTATCTGAAAGCCCCTCAAATCTTCTCCTCCAACTATCTATAACTCCCCTCCTTAAATCTCACTCTGATGGGATCTTTCAAACTCTTCCTACTTAAGGGAAAATAAGAAAGATGGGCAACATCATTGGTATACTTAAAATTGTGTGTTATAAGTAGCAAAGGATAAGTATAATGATTCTCCCAAGTTCTCTACAACCACAGCAATAAGGCACATAACCATGTTGATAAAGGTCTACTGTTACGGTCCACTGATAAAAAGCAATCCAAACAGTAAGTTTGGTAACAGACCCTCCCTCCCTCTACTACAACCCACTGTCTATTGGTACGATTCCATCCTATACTGACTAGCTTAGAATAAGGTAAACATATCCTAGCAAAACCACCAATAGTGATGTAAACTAGCTTTCTGCTTATATTAGCGGATTCACTCTTTATATCACACCTTTTATGACCCCCGTAAGAAAGGTATATACCCAAATGTAATAGAAAGGTTGTTAATAAGACCTTTCCTTAAGAAAACCCACCACCCCAACCACGAACTAGGATATAAAACGCAAAGGACACAGGGATAAACCGCACTGGGATCAAATAGGAGGGTGAAGGCTATCCCTCCCCATAAAATAGTGGGTAAACCACTTGTTCTTGAATTATTAGTGCGGCAGTTTGTCCCGCACCCACAGGTTCAGTCAACAAGTATTCGATTTCAACTATGTTAAAATGTTTTTTATGTTTTTACTTACTGTTAATTGTTAAAGAACTACCTAAAGTATGGTATGGACATCGAGCAGAATATTTAAGTGTTAGATGTATGTAAGATTGATTATGTATTATCACTTCACTCAAAAAGGCTACGAATTCTGATATTAATGATAATGTTTTTCTTTCTGTTAAGAATTGATATGATAAATGGAGGGTCGTCCGCGGGGCAGTCGAGGGGCACCTTACAACTCTACAACCTAAATCTCCATAATCTCACCGAGAACAAAGGCAAATAATACCTCACTGAACAAAATGAATTATGACTAACCCACTACAGTTAATTACACAAAATGCTAAAGGCCTAAATTCCCCAAGGAAAAGGAAATTAGCGATGCAATGTCTCAATAAGTCCCACCCAGATATAATCATGCTCCAAGAGACCCATTTCAAAAAAGGCAAGGAGCCTAAGTATTGGGATAAAAAATGGACAGCACAGTATTATGCCTCAAGTGTTCAAAAGCGTAGGGGAGAGGCAGTTTTAATAAATAGGATATTGCTTTCACAGAAGAAGCCTGTTACAGGGACCAGCAAGGAGCATATTTAAAGGACAATTATACTTACCATTTCCCTGATCCATTCCTGCAAAGTACCTACGGTGAGGACCTAAAACACTAAGTCCTCACCTCTGGGTACTTTACAAAAGTCCTGCACTACTTACTTGTAATCTCCCTCGTCGCTCCGGTCCGATCCTCCCCACTGGCACAGTCCGGGAGGCAGCCAATGGGAAGACACGCCTCCTTGCAGAGCGCATCTTCCCATTGGCTGCCTCGCGACCTGTCACTTAAAGTGCCAATGGGGAGGATCAGACTGGAGCGATGAGGGAGATTACAAGTAAGTAGTGCAGAGGACTTAGCGTGAGGACTTAGCGTTTTAGGTCCTCCCCCTAGGTACTTTGCAGGAGTGGGGGGAAAGGAACAAGGGGGAGGTGAGTATAATTGTCCTTTAATTCTATCAGGTAGCATACAGGGCACCAAATTAACAATAGTCAACGTCTATGCCCCCAAAAAGAAACAAAGGAAATTTCTACAGGAACTTTGTAACAAAATCTTACAACATGCAATAGGTCCACTGATAGTTGCAGGAGACTTTAATATGATCATCAACTCTCTCATAGACAGGTCGAGACCACCTACCACCCAACAACCAAATATCTTCAACAAATACCTTATCCAATTCACTAAAGAATTAAATTTATTAGACACTTGGAGAATAATTAACCCAAAGAACAAAGAATACACCTATTATTCTGCACCTCACAAAGTATTCACCAGGATTGATTATGTTTTTATTACCCCACAATTAGTCTCCCAAGTACAAAAACCCATGATATCTGAGATCTCATGGTCTGATCACGCAAATCACACCTCCCGACAATCCCACAAGATAAAATGGACAGCTTACAATCTCCATTAACGTACATGGAATTGACATCCGTAGTAGAAAATTCCCCCGGTCCTGATGGCTTCACTATACTCTAATACAAAACTTTCCTAACACAACTCTCTCCACACATATTAGCAGTATTTAATAAGATATTGGCAGGTAAAGAGGCCTTTCCAGATGATATGCTTGCTACAAATATTATTGTAATACCAAAAGCTGACAAGAACACCACTCAACCCACACATAACAGGCCCATATCTTTGATAAATAATGATGTTAAATTATTTGTTAAAATGCTCGCAACCAGATTAAGAAATCTCCTTGCGACTTTGGTTCACTATGACCTAACTGGTTTTATTCCAAGTAGGCAAACCACTAATAATATCAGGAAAATCTTATCCCTTATGCAGATAGCCAACACCAAGACAGGCCCTACGATCTTTTTGTCACTTGATGTAGAGAAGGCCTTCGATAGGGTAGACTGGACATATCTGCATAGAGTTTTACATAAATTTGCTTTTCCTTTAAAGTCTTTACAGGTTCCCCACGGCCAGGGTTAGAAATATGGGTTTTCCATCAGATCCAATATATTTTAAAAATGGCACCAGACAGGGCTGTCCTCTATCCCCATTGTTATTCGCTTTGTGGAACCCTTGGCGGAAACAATCCGGAAGACCAGGGCTATACATGGGATAAAGTCAGGACAGCTGGAATCTAAGGTTTCTCTGTTTGTGGACGATACCCTTGTATCTTTAACCCAACCACTGATCTCTCTCCCTTCTTTATATAAGGTCTTTGAAAACTTCGGCAGAATATCAGGGTTCAAAATAAATAATGCAAAATCGATAGCATATCCTGTGAAAGTTCCACTGCATATTCAAGAATTCCTCAAGACATACTTCCATTTTAAATGTGAGAAATCCTCCTTCAAATATTTAGGAGTCCAATTAAGCAAAGATATCTCCACAGTATATTCTTGGAATTATATCAACATTCACGCATTTATCAAATCTTTTAAGAACATGGTCAGATTACCCAATATCTTTATTGGGAAGAATCAATGCAGTCAAAATGAACATCCTGCCAAAGATTTTATATTTGTTCAGAGCCCTGCCCATAACAATTAAAAAGTTGGACCTGGATCCTCTCCAGAGAGCAATCACTAGATTTATTTGGAACAACAAAAGTCCACATATAAAATATGATTGCCTAGTTCGACATAAGGAAAAACGTGGCTTCAGTCTTCCCAAATTGTGTAAATATTATCAGGCTGCTAGGTTATCACAAATGGCACAATGGACAGACTAGGACACGACCACAAGCTGGGTGGATATAGAAAATGAACTACTTTCACCACTACATTCATCTTCGGTTCTTTGGGCTTTAGCAGATAATAAAAATCTTAAAATTCCATCCACAATTCCCAACATACAACACGGCCTATCACAATGGAGAAACTGGAACAATAAACTAATTGAACAACCATCAAACTTACATCCATTCTTTTACATTCCAACACTACCCATGGGCATGCAGACAGATTTTGGAAATCCAAGGGTATAAACAGATTTGAAGATATCTGCGATGATACGGGTCCCATGTCCTGGGAAGCTATCATAAAAAAATACAAAATAGACCCTAAATACTGGTACCAATATGTCCAACTGCATCATTTTACCACTAAGACGTCAGACCCCTCATCTCCTCGACAACCTACCAAATTTAAAAAATATTTGTCTTAGAACACATAATTCAAAAGGTCTGATCTCCGCAATTTATACAATAATTTGGCACGAAACGTATGATTTTACAACTAAAGCTATGTCTAAATGGGAACAAAGGATAGGCTCCCCGGTTTCAGATGAGGAATGGCAAAAGATGTTTCAAACCTCTAGCAGATGTACAGCCAATGTCCAAACTAAAGAAAGGTCTAATAAAATAATATATGACTGGTACGTTAGTTACTCCCTCCTTTCTGCACAAAGTCAGCTCATCTCTGTCAGACAAATGTTTTTGAAGTTGTGATCAATCAGCAGACCAGTTGCACTGCTGGTGGCTCTGTGGGGAGGCCTGTAAGACATGGAAAATCTGTGAAGATTTGATAAGTCACATATTTGTCACTCCCGTAACGCTATCTCCATATAAGGCTTTAATGAATCTACCCATTTCAGGCTTTAATAATCCTGCTCAAAGGTTAATAATGTATATATGTGCAGCAGCTAGGGATTTACTGGCTAAATACTGGAAACAACCAAGCCCCTTATTAATAAAATTTGGTGGATGCACAATAATGAACACTTGCACATACTCTCAATAATTTCATAACCAAGTGGAACAAAATCTGGGATTATGGATCTAAAAATGGAAAATAACGGGAATGGCCCTATTTAAAGCTAATATGAATCATGCTTAATGAGATATCAGAATCATATACAAGTGGAGATGGTGCCTCCAGCTGCCCTGGACTGCCTCATAAGGGTGAGTACTCTTTTCTTTTTCTTCATCTTTTCTCTTTTTCTATTCTACTATGTTATAAATGTTTAAGGTCGACCAATTATTAAGATAGCACAATGTTGGTTGAATATATGTCATATACTATTGGGTAAATCCAGCTTGTGATACAAAAGCAATGGACACGAAGTGTAATACTATGCGATAATACTATGCGATAAATTTATTATTGTACTATGTATACATATGTTGAAAACATGTTTTTTTTCTAATAAAAATGTAATGAAAAAACCCCCCCATAATTATAAGTATTTACTTTTTTGTTCTATTATGGGAATATGCGTAAACTGCATACAGATCATTACAAGCGTGCACTATGTTACTTTGGTGCAAAAAGGGGGATTCCTTTCCTACATGTGCTGTAAGTAGAATAAGAAACCAGCTCCTTGATCCTGAGGAAGATATAAAGGATTTTATTGGGCAGATTGACAAGGCTTATGTTTTATAAATAATAAGCTTTACATTTTATTCGCACAATTTTTTTAAATTCATAAAACTTGAAACAATCCGGTTACTCATAAAATGTTTCTTTTTTTTTAATATAATTAAATGTTTTCCTTTATATAAATAATTTCAGATGTAGCACACTGAAACAAATCATCAACTGCACTAAAGACATTTAATCTTAAAGGGGAGCTGTGGTTATAAAGGAACACAACCCCTGGCATAATGAAATGTATAATGTAATGGAGACAGGTGCATTGTGCTCCTGTCTGCAGTAGTAGCCCCTAAGAGGAGGCACATGTACTTACCAACTGTGAAAATGTGTCTGCTGTGTGTCTCCTGTTTTATGGCATGCCACAATCAGATCAATATGTATTATAAGAAGGGGGGGGGGGATTTGAAAATCTGCAAAAGGCAAACGAAGGTAGAGGAATTCTGTCCAGTGCTCCTTACCCATGTTTGTAAAGACTCACAAATTATCTAAGGAAATAATAATTACAATAACATTAACTATAAATATGCGCCTCCACTGCCTAATTTTGGGAGGGTCCCCTCTCCTATTGTATCACGATATTGCTGTAAGAAACTCATCACTCTGTTTACTTATATTATGTATTACCTGTGTATGTATTATGTATGACTTTGTATAACCTGTATTACCCTGTATGTAATGTAAAAGTGCCACGGAAGATGTTGGCGCTATATAAATCCATAATAATAATAATAATAATGGACAGAAAGATATAATAAATATATATATAATGTTACAGTTTTGGGTTTGCGTACCTTTCCGAATTGGTATATCGCCTGGGTGCACAAGCCAGATATACAAAATAAGCAAACATATACGGCAGCACTCACGGGTCTTTTCTTCAAAAACAATACAAGAGGCTCAAATTATAATGGGAGCAGCAGTGAATTTGTTTTTTAATAATAATCACTCAGCTATGTCACCGAGTAATTAAATCAAGGTCAGTTTTTCTACTTTTAAAATGACCACATAGCAATGGTAACGAAAACATAACGGTTTTTGAAGCCTTAAGGCTTATATATACACCTTATGTATTAAAAGAAATAATGTGCACCGTATATAAGAATATTAAAGGGTATCTCCAGTGGTTAAAACCTCTTTTTGCTATTCACTTTTATCGAAGAACGGGAGATAAAGGAGCTGTGTCTTACTTCCCGTTCTTCAATGAAATGTTCAGGAGCTAGAATAAAGTTAAGCAACTTACCTAGTCTCTCGCTTCTCTGCCGCGTCCTCTGACAGGTCCCAATGGACTGTCTATATTCTATCCAGATGGACTGTCTGTATTCTATGCGCATGCATAGTGCGTCAGAGGAGGTGGTGGATGTGGACTGGGTAAGTTTGCAAAAAGTAGTTTTAACCACTGGAGATACCCTCCTTTTAGTCACCTTGGATTTTCCCGACTTGTATAAAAGCACTCAACCTATGGTCTTGGAAATCCTCAGTGTCATAATATCCTTATATTACACTGTAAGGGGTGCATTATTCCTTGTTTATATACATACACACTCTGTTAAAAAAATGCAAAGTGGCTCACTCATTAGTAAGCAAACTTCAGCAAATTTCAGACTTGATTGTGTGAGAGTGAATTTTAGAACAAATATGAACCAGTGTCAAGCAGATTTAAAGCTGTACAGACATAAATATAGATATAAAGGATAATGCTACTGATGTGTCTGCATGAGATAATTTAACGTAGAATGGAATTTATCTGTGTACTACAGTGTATATATATGACAAGAAAACGCTATTTTCCAGAAACAGTGTTTGGGTGGCATTTGGCAAGATAAGATAAAAAGGAGTTACCAAAACAGAATGCTAAATTTCCTGTTTAGCTCTAGTTATTACAGCCTTTCATTTATTGTTGATAAATTGTTTTAAGCTCTCAAAATGTACATTTTTTCATAACAAAAGATCCAATGTCCTGTACAATGTACAGCATTATTTATTTTTAATTTAAAGGAATAGTTCACCTTTGCAGGAGAATTGTGCAAAAGGTAAGTTTGTTCTATCTTCATTCCTGGTGCCACAGGCATTGATTGAAGAACAGAAGTCGAGGCATAGCTCCTTGTCTTCAATCAATGCATTAAAGGAACAGTTCACTTTTGCAGTGAACTATTCCTTTAAATTTAATTCCATGTACTACTTCTTTTTGGACAAATGGTAGCACAGAAATTGGGTAGCTATCCAGCCAGTGCCTATAAAAGGAAAATATGCATATCGATGTTAAAATGCAAGAGTGCATTTAGAACTGATAATGCAAAACATACATTGAACAAAAAGCAAAAGGGAATATGCAACTTTACATGGATGAATTGTAAAAGAGTAGAATTTAAATACATTTTCCATTTAAATCTTTTGTGCTAAAAAAAACAACACCTATAGTTAGAAGTTGTAATGGTTCAGCTGGTGATGAGACTACAGGCAAATCAAGCAAAAAAGAATGGATTTTGCAGTGTCTGCAACCACTGCACATTACAACTAATTTCCCACCCCATGACCATCTATCAATACAAGACAAAAAATTACAGTTTGTAGGTGTGGGGAAAGTATCTATGTACCCTCACTAATAATAAAGAACTAGTTGATTTGGGGGTATAGAAAGAGTTATTCATCTGGCATATTATAATGTATCAGAAGATTACATTTCCTCTTTTCCTCCTAGATGTCATGTTTAGAAATTGAAAATGCAGTAACCAATAAACATTTCACTAAATCCAACATTTCACAATTTAACATGACAAAGGTTATGCTGTAACTTTTCCCAGGACTTTCGAGAAGAGTGGTTGTCTGAAGTGTTCCTCTCCAGATAATACTAGAACCTTTAAACTCTAGGCTTCATTTGTGAGATAAGAAGCCACAAATAGTAAGACAGTCAGCTCATAACAAAATACCTTTTTTAATGAGGGGTGGATAACTTGCAAGACACAACAGAACTATACTAGCACATCTATGTCATGGACATGCACATTTTATGTTACATTCTACGGCTAAATCTTTTCAGTGATGTCTGCTCATAGACGCTTACATTTGCAAAATTAGAGGCCAACATTACACTAAAGAAGGCTCAATAAAGCTGAAAGTGGTCTGTAACTGGCTCTTGTTTTGCATTTAGCTCAAGAAATGCTGTTAAAGCCTCTTAGAAGGTATAGCATTTCCTAAAGGGCTACTATGGGAACATGAAAATTACCTAGAAGCTTCCCTTAATTATGTTTAACATAGTCATGCATATGTCCAGAGAAAATGGGGCCAGAGAAGCAGTCATCAATGCAGCTGCGTCTTCTTTCTGTACCAATCTCATCTTCAGTGTGTAATAAATGTAGATAGTAGTGATTACTCCTTTCTCTATTTAAAAAAAATAAAATACTCCAGCCACACTTTCATTTTATTGTAATTGAATTAATGCACAGCTACTGCACATCATAAATAAATTTATATATATTAAACTGTACTACTCAAGCTTGGATTGAAAATTAGGGATTCTGTTAAAAGGCATGTCCACCCCCTGAACAAAATATGTCTTGACACTTGTCCTCTAAATAGCCCTCTACTTCTTCAGATCTTGGCCTCCTTAGGTATCCAGGACACTGCACTTTCTTGGCTATGCTCTTATCTCTCTGGTAGGACCTTTAGTGTTTTTCACTCTGAAATTAGCTCCACTCCTCGCCCCCTCCCTGTGGGGGGCTTGTGGGGGGTCCCACAAGGCTTGGTACTCTTTTCTTCATCTACACCTATGGCCTTAGACAACTCATTAGTTCATTTGGGTTCCAGTATCACCTGTATGCGGACTATACCCAAATTTACATCTCTTCCCCAGATCTCCCTACACTGACATCCCTGGTCCCCGACTGCCTTATTGCCATCTCTGCCTTCATGTCCTCCTGCTTCCTCAAACTAAACATGGACAAGACTGAACTTGTCCTTTTCCCACCCTCAAAATCTGTTCCCATCCCTAGTCTTACTATTAATATTAACAAAACATCTCATGTCCACTGCCTGGGAATAACGCTAGATTTCGATCTTTCCTTCAAACCTCATGTCACTCAAAAACATCTCCAGCATTCGACCCTTCCTCTTGAATGAAGCTACAAAAATCCTAGTCCATGCCCTAATCATATCCCAGCTAGACTACTGCTGTGTGGTTTACCAAACAACTGCCTGACACTGCTTCAGTCCATTCTCAACTTTGCTGCCCGACTCATTCATCTCTCTTATAGCTTCTCTAATGCCTCTCCTCTCTGTCAGTCCCTCCATTGGTTGCCCATCACACAAAGGATCCAGTTCAAACTGCTTACCTTATCCTATAAAGCACTATCCAACACAGCCCTTTCATACATCTCAGAGCTTATATAGCGATACCAGGCGCAAACTTCGCTCCGCAAACAATACCCTCCTCTCATCCACCCTGTCACCTCTTCCCATGCCCGCATTCAGGACTTTACTCGGGCTGCCCCTATGCTCTGAAACTCCCTCCATCTGTCCGTCACTCACCATCCCTTAACACCATCAAACGTAACCTTAAAACCCACCTCTTTAGGCTAGCATATAATCTGGCCTAAACATTACCCATCTTACTACCCAATATGATCCAACCTGTCTTTTACACTCCACTGCCACTCACCCCTATATCCTCTAGTCTGTAAGCTCTTTGGGCAGGGTCCTCTTTCCTATTGTATCACGGTATTGCTGTAAGAAACTTCTCACTCTGTTTATTTATATTATGTATTACCTGTGTATGTAAGATGTATGACTTTGTATAACATGTATTACCCTGTATGTAATGTATGACTATGTAATTGTAAAGCACCACGGAAGATGTTGTCGCTATAGATAAGGTCTTTCATGCCTGGTCTAGGTATAGGGGGGTTTCCTATCAGCACAAGAATATTTGTTTAGGAGTGGACATACCCTTTAATACCAAGAAAGGAATCACTAGAACACAAATATGATATAATATTGTATTTGTTTTTTTGCAGCTCCACCTGTTCACATATCCATCCTGCAATACATTTTACAGTCAGGTCATATATCTTTAGGCTCTGTGTGTTGTTCCATTAAATATTATTTACATTACCTGCCCCCAAATCCAACTGATATATTTTGCACTTTATTATCAGCATTACTAACCAGATATTTAAGTATAATTATTGTCTCTATTCTGACAGAGTATGCTGGCTCCTCCCTTCATGCAAACAATCAAGGCTGTAACTGCTGACATCACAACCAATGATTGACAGCTGTTTCCCCTGCTGCCTCCACTGCACGTTCAAACTTTTTAAAATTATTATTATTATTGTGGATTTATACAATACACATATACATTCATATCAGGCCCTGCCCTGAAGAGCTACAATCTAAGAACATTTATTGACACATACAATCAGTATGTCTTTATGACATGCACTCCTTGCACATGTGTCCAAGGGTGGAATCAAATTCGGCAAGGTTTTAGTGCTAACCAATGAGCCACCGTGCTGTCCACTTATAAAAAGCTCTTTAAGCAGTGGGAGAAGACAGATACCTTTACCAGAACAGAAGAGAACTTATTAAAGATCAATTATACTTACTGTACCTTTTTCCCGCTCTTCTTCTATATTTTGCTTTGTACCCAGGATGAGGACCTAAACTGCTAGATCCTCACCCCTGGGCTCTTTGTAGTTACACTGACATACAACAATATATAACCAAACCTTTTAATCAGGAAATAGTTAGAGTTTATTGTTTAACTAAATATAGATACTCGAGTATAAACCATCTCGAGTATAAACTGAGGCACCTAGTTTTAGGAAAAAAGAAAAATACATTGACTCGAGTATAAACCAAGGGGGTAGTATTTGCCACTTAAGATGTTTGAAAACTACAACTCCTACCGGCGGACAAGGTAGGAGATAGGCTGACTCAAGTATAAACCGAGGTAAGATTTTCAGGCTTTTTTTAAAGCCTGAAAACCTCGGTTTATACTCGAGTATATACAGTATATAACTAATTATTCACAGCATAAAATACAATATTATAGCACTGTTGGAAATAAGCAATTGTAAACTTTAATAGCTAAAATGCATGGATTATATTGCATTTTTATGCTGAAAGTTAAATAAAATGAATTAAACAAAATACATTTGTGTTAACATGGATTTATTAAATCATAACGTGATTAAGACTTGTAATTTGCAAGGCTTGTGGTACTCGCAATAGAAGTTTTAGATTAAAAACAAATAATATTAATATATTCGAGAATGTTAACACACAACACAATAACACAAAAGTGCAAACACGTTATTGGATATAAATATACTATGTAAGTCTTTTTGTATAAGCAAATAGTTAAATTTTTTAAGGGATGGACAGAAATATGGTGACAGACTTTGCCTGACTTATTGAACAACAGTCAGTAACTAAAGCAAGTTGGCTTTGCTAACATTTGACTTGTCAACACTGTCATGTTTGGGTTTATCAATCAAATATAGTGTATGAGAAGGATCACAGTTCCAATGTGTTTTCACAGCAAAATGTCAAGAGAACACTAAGGGCAACAATGTGAAACTGATCCCACGAAGTAGAGATAATGGCGAATACTGCAGCATACCTCGGCCTGCCACTCACCACACACTGTATATTATTTCTGAAATAAAATATCCTCACAAAAACAATAAATGAGAAAAATCTCATCACTAATTATGTACATTCAAAGTATTAAAGTTTTTTGTCTTCATTTACTACAGTAGTGTCAGACCTCATCCTTTTAAACTAGAATAATTAAATCTACAAAATTATAGATTTGCAGCGTAGGAAAAGATCTGGGAGATGTCAATTTCTTTTTATTCAGATCTGTTTACAATTTATAAAAACCAGCAATCTGGTTAATCGACAAAAGGCAGCCTTGGAAACTTGGTCTGTGACTTATAATTTACAGTAGGAGGTGCATTATTATTATTTCTTGCAAAATAAATAAAATATTTACACTGACATTTTGCCAGTTCCCCCTCCCCTTAGCTGTAGGAAAACTTTGAATAAGATTAAACAATGTTTTCATTATCAAAGTTGTAGCTCATATCTGAGTTGGAGGTAAAATGCATATTTGCATTACAGAGACACAAAGAATGTGGTTCCTATTAATGTGGTGGTCTGACATCTTGCACTATCACTTTCTTAGGACCCAGCATAGCTATTCAGTGTTTCAGGCTGTCGGCTCCACCCCCAGACACAGTACAGATACAGACTCTAAATAGCATGCTACCCAGACCACATGTCAGCTGTTAACTGAGGAAGCAAGACCTTTACAGCTTGAGCACTCACATAAAGAATTAGAATTGTGCATACATAAAAGAAGGGATCTGCACGACTTATTTTTTAAAGTGGCATTATGTTTCTTTCTATTTTGGCTGTCTTACTGGTGCTTAGGTGTCCTGATTTGGGACTTGCAACAATTCGTAAACCTCTGGAAAGTTCAGGGAAGAAGCAGTACCAGGTCCAGCATGGTGCTTGCAGCTATACATTTTTACTGCCGGAGGTGGACAGCTGCCGCACAGCCTCCACCAACTCTTATGCATCTAATTCAGTGCAAAGAGATGCTCCAGTTGACTATGACGACTCAGCACAGAGGCTACAGCTTTTAGAGAACACCATGGAAAACAACACCCAATGGCTGATCAAGGTAAGCTGTGGCATGGTATAAAGGATGCAAATTATAAGCACAGACAGGTTTTTGCATCTCTTATTAAATAATCTTGAAATACTTCTAAAACAGAAAATATTTCACACAGGGGTTTGCTTTAAAGATTTCCTTTCAGAAAATGTACTAAATATATTGTAGATTTACTATTGATAAGTTTTGTGTTTTAATTCATTTCAATTTTAGAATCCAGTTTTACTTGGTCTAATAAATACTACAAAAGTACATCTGTAGTTTAACAGATTTCCTAATATCACTTCTACTCAGCTGTTACGAAACTACAGCTTTCAACACATCTCCCTATCAATACCTAAAGTCACATAGGTAATATTGCTGTTTTATGCAGCCTGGGGGGGGGGGGGGTCATTATTATGGATTCAGCAGTCTTATACTTGGTACTTGGAGCTGAATATGAAATCCCACAATCCTGCTGAATTGGCATCAAAATCATTGTCTGTGCCTTTAATACTGCAAGTAGCTTGTAACAAAGACATTTCATTTGCTGTCAGCAAGACATATTTAATTGCATTACGTTTATCATTCTAAAGAATGTATATTCACAAATATTATTCAGTTATTGTTTAAAGGACAATTATGCTCACAATCCCCCCATTTGTCCTCTTCTTTCCTGCCATTGTACCCAGGATGAGGACCTAAACCTCTAGGTACTCACTCCTGGGTTGGGTTCATAATGGAGTCAATAGGAAGATGCTCTCCTTGCAGAGAGCCTCTTCTCATTGGCCTTGTAGCAGATTGAAGGAGGCAGAGAGGACCGGAGCAGCAATGGAGATTTTAGGTAAGTCAAGCTCATTAACTAAGAAACCAGGGGTCCTCACCCTGGGTGCAATGTGTGTAAAATGGGGGGGGGGGGGCAAGAGATATGAGGCCCCACTGTAAAGCACAGTATACCCTACACAAAGGCATTTCGTGCTCATGCTTTTGCATTTCCCATCTCTATCAACTTTCTATTAAAAATTATACATTCAAAACAAGCATAGCAGGGCCTAGTTCACACAATTTAAATGCTAAATAAATATCACTGCAAACCACAAACGGATCGCAAAAAAACACTGTACATGCTTTCTCCAACAAAGCGATATATATTTACCAAGGTTTTACAGATTCTAGCAAGACGTAAATCAATTTACTAAATCTCTTCATTGAGATGCAGCACATTTTGTCAGATAAAGTTTCTGCATGTAATTAAGTAACAAATTGCTTTAAACATTTTGTGACAAACTTGAAAACTGATCAATTTCAAACAAACAATTGAAACATTCACAAAACTTTATTTTGCAACTGATGGACTTCATGGATAGGTTTAAGGTGGCCATACACAAGCGATTTCCACAGCATGTGTGCGGACATATCACATTGGTATCTGTTGGCACACATGCTGTGGGAACAGCACACACGTACCCAACCGATCCCCATATTTGGTATGGGGATCGGTCAGCAGTGCGGCCATACACAGTATGATCATCTCCCTCTACTTAAAGTAAAGGGAGCAAATACCGGCGGAAATTTCTTCTCATTCCCAACCTATCAGAGTGCCGACTACAGTCGTTCTTGGCACTCCGATCAGTCAGGAACAGCCCCTACACTCTGGCAATAATAGGTAAATCCCGTCGTTCCCCCGGCGGGATTTACCCATTATTGTTCGTGTGTATGGCCACCTTTACTAACAGAGGAGTTAGTTAAGAAGTTAAAGCTGATGTTAGAATATCCAAACTGCAAATAACAGCTCCTTTTTGCCACTGGGATGTTTGTCTTTTTTTGGTACCTCAGACATCCAAAGTAATGTAAACACATCGTGTACAGTACTGCAAAGCCACAGCTATAAATTAGATTTGGGATTGCAAAATTAAGGTCAGGCAAATGACCGAGCAGGGTTCACTGAAGGTCTACTTTATTGAAATGTTCTCATGGCAAGAAACTGGGTATTTCTCTTGCCAGTTCAGGGCTGCGCAGTATGACTAATCACTGCATAAAACTAAAATGTGTTAAGAGTGTTAAGCTAATTTTTACAGTCAGAGCACAATTTAGATTGCTAACTTGGTCAGTGCACTTAGAAACAGATTACATTTTATGGTATCAACACTGAGAAACAATATTATTTGCAACAAAATGTGTTTGGTCAGTGTTCTTAAAACAAAGAGGAAACTTGAAGCCAATATATAACTAATTACTGGTTACATATGTTTCTATTTATGCAGAACATAATTTTGTACTGCAGTCACTGGCATTAACATAGGTCCAGAGTAATGAAGCACTAGACACTAAGCAAGTAAGATTTTATTTTGTATTTTGTGCCAATGCTTTAGGATTAATTTATAAAGTGGGACCAAATACTGCACATTTAGCTTTTAAGTTGTAGGTGCTATACATAAACACAGATATATTTTTAGGGATGTAAATGATCATATCCTTTACAAAACAGACAAAATTTACATTGCAACTACATTACTCAAAAATAAAAGCACGCCAGCTCAGTGGTTAGCTGATGTATGTGGCTTAACTATCATGTAAAAGAGGAAATGGGATGAAAGATAAAGGCATTTAAAATATTTAAAGCAGAGAGAATAGAACAATCCTTAAGGAGCTATAATAAGCAATTAATGGGCATGTCCACCCCCAAAAATAAAATTTGCCCCACTGTGTAGTATTAAAAAGTCCTTACCTTTCTCATCTGCTTCATTTGGTTGTCCTGCAGGGTCTAGTCAAAGTTCATGAAACTGAAGAGTAGGAGCCTTTCTCTGTGTAAAAGGGTTTCTGCCCCTTCCCTGTCCTGGAGGAGTCTGGCATGCGCAGGGGATTATACCTACAATCTCCAAGATCCACCGCCGTGGCTCCCTGCTACTTCCTGGCCATTACTGGACAAGCTTTCACTGCTACTGCTCGTGAAGAGGCATGTAGCAGCAGCAGTGGAGAGGGAGCAGGCAGGGTGGATTGTGGAGTTGTAAGTATAATTTCTCAATCTGGTTGCATTATTATAACTTTTAAGCAAAACGTAACTGTTTTTTTTTTTTGGGGGGGGTCCTCAATAACATTCATACATTTTTTATTAGGGGTGGACATAGCCTTTAAATAATGGGACTATAGAAGATGCCCAGAAGGAAAATGTGCTAAACCTGTTTTTCCTCTGTATGCACTATAGGGTATGGGCCCGATAGCAGAGACTGTAATAATCAGAATGGTAAAAAAGATTAATATTAAGAAGAATTCACTCTGGCTGACAGATGGTAAGGTACAGAAATAATTAAACAAATTAATATCAATAAAGTTCTTAGCCGAGATAAAATACAACCACAGGTCACAAGAAAGCCAGGTTACTTTAAGCCAAGCCATTATCTTCTTTGATACACTTTAGTCTGTAGATGTGCCTCTGGATTTGAAAAAATCAAAATGGGTAGTTTTTTTCACAACCTGGTAATTAGAAACTGGTAAGTTTCACTTCAGCGGTGGGGAAGGGAAGTGGAAACTTTGTTATGGGATTATATTATGGACTGTTTCACAAGGACTGAACTCATAATTAGTAATCTGCATGGATTCATAAGAAATAGATCTTGTCAGATTAATATGCTTGGTTTCTAGGAAGACGCGAGTAAGACTTTGGATTCTGGCATATCAGTTGATGTGGTATACTTAGAGTTTGCTAAGGCATTTGATACTGTGCCCTGCAGGCTACTTATGTATAAACTAAAGTCTGTTGGCCTTGAGCAATCCATTTGTACTTGGTCTTAAAGGACAACTCCACCCTCATAAGAACATCTTTTAGAAAGAATGGCCTCTTTAAAATATGTTGATATATCATACATTGTCCTATGAATTCATTACTGTATGCCTGCTATGCTTCTGGATGCCTCATGGAAACTGAGCAATTTAGAAACCTGTAGAGGCAGACAGGGGATTAACATTAAGTCATTGGCTGTTATGTCAACTGTCAAATCCATAACTGACAGTTGCTAACTGGAAGAACCAGGAAACAGAAACAGGGGAAACATGACATTGTGCAGGATTTCAGGTTAGACTTATATATTTCACATTTTAAACTATTATCGTTTATGGGTTTTGGGGGTGATTTACCTGTATGTAAGTTTTTATTTTGGGGCTGGACTTGCCCTTTAAAGTTGGTTGTTGGACAATGTTTAGAGAGTAGCTATGGAGCTTCATCTATGTGCCACAGGGTTCTGTACTGGGGCCAATGCTATTTAATATGTTCAAAAATGATTTGGAAGGGATAATGAGAAAGGCTCTTTTTTGCTAAAGACACAAAATTGTGTTGGGCATTATTGTTGATAAGGTGATGCATTTGGGGTTAAACAATCCTTGTACTGCCTATACCAGGGATCCTTAAACTATGGCTCTCCAGATGTTTGAAAACTACAACTCCCAGCATTCTTCAACTACAGAGGAAAGCCAGGAAATGTTGGGAGTTGTAGTTTTCAAACATTTGAATAGTTTGAGGATCCCTGGCCTGTTCAATAAATAGGTATGTAGTTGATAACTATAGTAAAAAGAGCAGGGCAACAATGGCAAAAGCTAGCAAGATATTGTCTATTATAAAGAGGGGGATAGATTCAAGGGAGAAAAATATTATAATCCCTCTCTGAAAAGCACTTTCAATGCCTTCTTTGTAATTTGCAGTGCAAAATTGAAACCCAATTTATAAAAAGGACATCTGCTTAGAAAGGGGCCGGGGTTTCTGGTATTAAAAACGAACCATACGAATAGTTTGGGGTTTGACTTTCTGTTCTCCAAGAGATCATTCATTCTAAACCGCCACATCACACAGACCTAAAAGCACCAGGCTTAATAATGAACACAAACAGCCACATGTGAATCGTTTAGTTCATGATTTTCTGTTACATTCACACTGTTTCCTGCACAGCAAAACATATTGTTCCACCTTGTATAGACATCAGATAGCAGCTACCATGTAAAATCAATATATTCAAACTACAAGTCAGACCTCTATCCTATAAGTAAAAAAATATTTTTAAACATTAAAGGGCATGTCCACCCTCAAAACTAAAATTTAACCCACTACTGGCCCCACCATGTAGTGTTAAAAAATCCTTTCCGTACATCTCTGTTACTTATGGTTCTCCTGCAGTCTCAGAAAGTAAAGAGTAAAAAAAAAAAAAAATTATTAACTGCTGACTCTTCTGCACATGATCAAGCTTAGAAAAAGCTCATTAAGCAAAAGGAGGAGGCAGATACCTTTGCCAGAAAGGAATAGAATGTATCATTAAATATCTGGTTACAAATGCATTTAATAAACTGGTAATAATAGCAGTTAGGGTTGTGGGCAGATAACTGACAAGTCAGTTTTTTGTTTTAAGGGTGGACATGCCATTTAATGCTTGATGTATATACTGTATGTGAAGTAATTGAATTACCGAGTTAATAAACACAGACCCTACATGCTAAACTGTGTGTTGCCTGCCTGGTGCTAGGGTTTGGCATGTGGTGGATCGTGTAGACAGATTATTGGGCGGGGTTGGGTGTGACCCGGTGGTCTTGGTTCACATTGGTGCCAATGACAAAGTTAGAGGAGGAGATGAGGTCCATAAACATGATTTCTGAGAGCTAGGGGCCAAGTTAAAAGCAAGGACCTCCAGGGTAGTGTTTTCAGAAATACTACCGCTGCCAAGTGCTAAGCCAGGGAGACAGCGGGAGCTTAGGAGCATTAATGCATGGCTAAGAGGGTGGTGTAAGGAAGAAGGGTTTGGGTTTATAGAGAACTGGGCAGACTTTGCTGTCGGCTACAGGCTCTTTAGTAGGGATGGGTTGCACCTCTGATGGCGATGCAGCTGTTTTAGGGGAGAAGATGGCTAGAGGGTTGGAGGAGATCTTTAACTAGGTTTGGGGGGGGAGGATATTAGCAGTCTCAGTGGGATAGAATGCCCAGGAGGAAAGCAGGGTGTCGATAGGCCAGTGGTGGGTGGAAAGGGGTGGGGCTAGCATAGGGAGGCATGTGTATTAAAGTGTATGAATAAATTACAGGATCATAATCTAAAATGTAGGTTTGCAAATGCGAGAAGTCTGGCTGACAAAATGGGTGAATTGGAAATTATGGCGTTGAATGTTGTAATAGGTATTACGACTGGGCTGTAAATTTAGGACACGCCTTGTTTAGGCATGACAGAGAAAAAAGGAAAGGGGAGGAGTATGTGTTTATGTTAAAAAAGAATTGAAGCCAAATTTAAAAGAAGAGATAACTGGCGATATGGATGTTAAAGTGGAGGCAATATGGGTGGAATTAGGCAACAGCAAAGGGGGTAATGTCATTGTTTAAGGGGATTTTAAGCAAGTTCACATCCAAATTTATAGCCTTGGGAAATGAATGTAAAAAAAATAAATCCATGCTCATGTGGCTAAATATGATGTAAAGAGGCAAATGGAAAGGAAGTAAAAGGCATTTAAAATCTTTAAGTCAGAGAGAACGGAAAGGGCCTTTAGGGATTATAAAAACTAACAAGTCGTGTAAGAAAGCAATCAAACTAGCTAAAATTACCGTATATACTCGAGTATAAGCCGAGGTTTTCAGTCTTTAAAATTAGCTTAAAATCCCAACCTCGGCTTATACTCGGGTCAAGTAAATACTTGTGGAATCTCCGGCTGCCGATCGTCATGTACAAGCTAACATCAGAAAGCATGTGTTCCGCCTGGCATTCCGCAATGAATCTGCAGAATGACGTCCATCGCGGTGCCTGTCTCACTTGCTGCCCGGCACAGAGTAGTGATGTCATTACTCGGCGCTGGGCAGTAAGTGGACAGGCTTCGCGTATGGACGTCATCCTGCAGATCAGCGCGGAGTGCAGGGGAACACATGCTTCTGATGTTAGCTTGTACTGACGATCGGCAGCCGGAGATTCCACAATTATTTACTTGACCCGAGTGAGTATTAACTCTTTACTTACCTCACTGAACTTGGGGGCCTTTCCTGGGGGGTGCAGTCCATAAAAAAGCCTCATTCCTTGGCACTGCAGTGTTTGGAAACTACAACTTCCGGCTACTAAAGCATGATGGGAGTTGTAGTTTCCAAAACATCTGGAGTGCCAAGGAATGAGGCTCTTTTATGGACAGCAGAGTTCCCATACAGTATTAAAAGGCAGTAGTGGTCATAATTTCAACCCCTCGGCTTATACTCGAGTCAATCATGGTTTATTACTTTTTAAGGTAAAAATGGGTACCTCGGCTTATACTCGGGTCGGCTTATACTCGAGTATATACGGGTAATAATGAATTTGGGATAGCTGAACAAAGCATCACAAAGCTTAAATTTTTTTTTAAAGTATATTAATAGTAAGAAGATGAGGACTGAGAATGTGGCACCATTAATTAATGGGGATAAGTTAGTTATGGAGGATGATGATGAAAAAGCAAACGTCTTGAATATTTTTTTCCCTCTGTATACACTATAGAAGATCCAAGTACAGATATCATAGAGTATAGTAGCAATAATGGTATAAAAGATTTAAGTGCACTTTGGTTAACCGAGGATATGGTACAGAAAGAACTAAATAAGGTTAATATTGATAAATCTCCTGGACCAGATAAAATACATCCTCGGGTACTTATAGAGTTAAGTTCAGTTTTATCTAGGTCATTGTTTCTTATTTTTGCAGATTCCCTAATGTCCAGAGGTGTGCCTCTGGATTGGAAAAAGGCTGATGTTATTCCAATATTCAAAAAGGGTAGTCGTTCACAGACGGGTAATTACAGGTCTGTAAATTTAACTTCAGTGGTGGGGAAGATACTGGAAAGTTTAATAAGGGAACATGTTCTAGAGTATGTTTCAAGGACTGACATTATAAGTGGTAACCAGCATGGATTTAGAAGAAATAAATTTTGTCAAACTAACTTGCTTGGCTTTTATAAGGAAGTAAGTAGAAATTTAGACTCTGGCATAGCAGTAGATGTAGTTTTCTTGGATTTTGCAAAGGCTTTTGATACACTCCCCCACAGGCGACTAATGTATAAGCTAAGGTCTGTTGGTCTGGGGAGGCACATTTGTACATGGATAGAAAATTGGTTAATGAATAGGATGGTGAGTAGTTGTAAATGGGCGATACAATAAACTATCTGGGGCATTGTTCACCAATAGACCATGTCAGAGGACACATGACCATCCCTTAAGACTTGAAGAAAAAAGGTTTAGGCTTCAAGTTCGGAAAGGGTTTTTCACTGTGAGAACGGTAAAGCTATGGAACGGTCTTTCAGTAGACGTTGTTATGGCAGGTTCATTGGTCAGTTTAAAAAAAAAGGTGGATCAGTTTCTGCAACCAAAGAATGTTGCAAGTTACTGGTATTGATACATAATGTAGAGTTGATCCAGGGAAATTTCTGATTGCCACTTGGAGTCAGGAAGGAATTTTTTTCCCCTTCACAAATTTGGTGTTTTTTTCCACCTTCCTCTGGATCAACAGTTAGGCAGGAAATGAGGGTATTGCTAGATGGGTTGGACTGGATGGACATATGTCTTTATTCAACCTCAAATACTATACTATACTATACAAATACATTAATGAGCCAGACAAACTCTCTGGTGCACTTTTAAGATGAGAAGAAAAGGTTAGGAAATAGAAGGAACCCCCCCCTTATGTTTTTTTTTTTCCATTGCCTTTCTCCGGATCAACAGTTAGGCAGGGGTCATGGGTCAGCTAAAAAGGATAGACAGATGTCTTCATTCACCCTACAATACTTTCCCTAACATTAGATATGGGAGAGGTATTTACATATGGGTCACAAAAGAGGGAAGAGTTAAGATGTCAGCCATGGCATGAGTGGATCTTTGACAGCTCACTGATTGTGATAGCAACCATTAAGAAGGTAGCAATATACTTTCCTACATCCATGAGAAATCTACCTAGTAATAAAAAAAGTTACTTTTAAGTATACCGGTAGTTGCCCTGAAAAATTAGAAGAGATTTTAACAGTACAGTAGAGTGAATGAATTGTATTACCTTGAAATTCACTTGTTTCTGATACTGAATAGATGGCTGCAGCAGGATTGCAGAGTTTTTTTTTTTTTTTATTGCGTACAAATAGGGTATCCATTGACCACAAAGATTAACACTTTTTTTAAAAAAATGCACATAAATATAATGTACACTTTTAAAACAAAAAAACAAATCAATATGTTCTTTGTAAGTTCAAGTTTTTACTTTACATATGCATAATACAGACATTCTAGAGCAAAAAAGTAAATTGCTAAATTTTCCCTATATTCATCAAGTCTTTATCAACCCATGGCTACAGTTTGGGATGTATTTACAGTGCTCTGGGGCTCAAATAAAAACAACATTTAACGGAGTTGATCCACAAAAATAACAGACTACAAGCAGAATAGTTATGTTATCAGTGACAAAATGATGTAAAACATGCCGACTATGACCTGATTAATGGTTATCATCTGTACTATTTAAAGGGCACGGATGGAAAACAAAAATCTAATATTGTAAAGAAAACAATGAATTTAGAAACATTAGATATTTTATGAAGCTATCCAGACTAGCAATCCAGACTAGCAACTAGTTAACAGTTACTGGCTTTCCATGTGTAACTCATCTCTCTTTTTCTTTCTGGGACATAAGATACATATAGAATATTGTATGAATTAAAGGGAAAAGCAGCATATAGAAATAACTGTGTCCACAAATATGTAAATGAAACGTATCTTCAGAGTCCATGTCTTAAGGTTTGTACACATGTGCGATCGCGGGTGCCGACCCGCAATGCTCGATGCGTACGAACGGCTGTTTTGGCCGATAATCGGCCTGGGTATGGGCACTTAATTGACCGAAACGGCCACTCATTCGGAGATGCGCCAGATGGATCGGGGCTCCGAACCCCGAATGATCGGCTGTTACCCCGAATGAGCAGCCGTTTTAGGCGCTAAAGTGCCCATACACGGGCCAATTATCATCCGAAACGGCCGTTCAATCGGCACCCACGATCGAACGTGTGTACTAACCTTTAGCATTAGGAATGCTATTTATATTATAGAGAAAAGGCAGATTTTTCAGGTCGCACGGAGGTTACATAGTAATTACAGTGTCCATGCCCCACTATCTGTGATGCGCTGTGTTTCGACAATGCATTCATTAACTATTTTTAGTGCGTATTGCTTGCCTTGTCATTTAACTCAATTTAAAGGGGAATTAAAGTCTCCAGACAACATTGCCGCAATAGACAGAACACATTCAACATACAACAAGCTATGTCTTGCCTCTCCCTTTGTTGTGGCTTCTGGGTGATTTATGAAATGAACAATTGGGCACTAGGAGTTAGCTCCTATAATCCCCATACAGCTGGGTATACACATGAACGAGAAAGGGACGATGTCGCCAGGTCCGATGGAATCGTCACTTTCTCTGCAATGTGTGTACCCCATAAATGACCGTTCATGACACTGACTAACGTTCACCATAATCGATCACTACATGTGAGAGGGAAAATTTCCCTCTCCCTGGGATGACCCCCTGCACTAAAGTATCCGGAAAGTCGTGGAAAGTGTCAGACCCAAACTGTCTCACTATACTGTATATAGGGAGAAGTTCGGGACTGTGTACCCTCATCTTTGAAAAAAGGAAGACAGGATGTTACAAATTACAAATAGTCTTTTTTCAGAGATTGCTACTGTGTGTACCCAGGTTTAGCTTTCAAAATCTTATCAGGGACATCCATATTTGAGTGAAGATACCTGAATAGAAAATACAGAGACAGTAAATACTGGGGTCAGGGGGCATGACCAATAAGTGCAGTTGCTCAAAAAGACTACATGGGTTGTTGTACTGGCAACAACATGGAAGCCTTCTTAGTTAGGGCTAGGCCACACTAGCGCGTTTGCGCATACAATTGTGCGTAAGTTTTTGGTTAACATGGAAATCGCGGGAACGTACAAATTCCTGTGATGTCTGATGCACACGCGTTAGCGCATGTGTTTTGCTTGCACCATTTTTTAACGCAAACACATGCGTTTTTATAATATTAAATAACAAAAACACATGCGCAAACGCAGTGCAATGCACAGAAATCGCACACGCGATAACGCTCGCGATTGTGTGCACGATTTACTGCGTTGTAGTGGGGCCTTAGCCTTACAGAATCTATTTCTCACATGTACGTAAATATAACTTACTAGAGAATAATCTTGCAACATATTTGTTCTGGGGAGAAAAGCTTTCACATTAGGATTTACAAAATTTAAGTTTAGTTCTTTTCTTTAAATGAAAAATGGAAACACATTCGCTACTTAATGCGTATTTGGAGCGGCACAGTAGATAAGCAGCTTAGCTCTGTCAATCAGGCAATAACATATTTTAGATGATCCCTCCTCAATAAAATTGCCTGCAAGTTACAAAACAATGCCTTTTACTAATAATCATTCCAGGTGCAAGAATAAACAATAGTGTTTTTATCACAAGAACAGTCTATGACATACAAAAAATAGAATTCTAGTGCACAATTTTAATTGTTCTAATTGCATATTATACAGCAATTAGAACAATTAAAATTGTTTATGCACTTGAATTCTATTTTTTGTATGTATTATGTTTTTGGTCTCTAGTTTTACTTTAATATGGAATTTTAAAAAAAATAAGAACTTTTATTGAATCTCCCTGATTGTGTTTAACAGTCTATGGTATTCACTTCTTGAATAAATCATAAATGTAGAAAAGAAAACAAAAGTAAAGCTGGGTACACACATTAACGATAAAGCCCCGATACCGTCGGATCCGACGGTATCGGGACTTTATCGTTACTGTGTGTACGCTCGTTTCCCGAATGAGCGGGCACCCGCCAAACGATCGGGTCGGCCGTACGCTCGTTCGGGAAAGTCCGAAAATTTCCATCGGCTGCGCTAGACTCCCTATAGAGGAGTCTAGCGCGGCCGATGGAAACACACAGTCCCGAGCGTTCTCCTTATGAAGTTCATAAGGAGAACGCTCGGGACTGTGTGTATGCAGATCTTTGAAAGATGGCAGACAGGATCTTGCAGATCCTATCTGTCATCTTTCAGAAATCTGTACTGTGTGTACCTAGTTTAAGTATTATTACATGTGTATGTTATATGCATGCATGTTCCAGACTCTCTCTAGAAAGCTTTCATTACTCTGCATAGAGCAAGAGTGTGGATAGCCCCTATTCTTACCTCTGGAGAGTGACAGACCAAAATAACCATGACTCAAGTGTTTCTGTTACTCACTCTCTTCCAATAAGCTCTGGAATAGTTGCACTCTTCATTTTTTCAGGAAGGCTGTAAATCAGGGAGTCAGGGATCTGCTATTAATTTCAGGGAGACTCCCTTAAAGGGACACTATACTGAAAAAAATACTTTGCTTCTTCTTAATCTATAATTGAATACATGAAAATAGCACTTACTCTGATTTGTGTCTGTTGCTGCATAGCTTCAGTGCAGAACACATTTTGTGTAGGAGCAGTATCCCCCCCTCCCTCTTTTTACCACTCCCACTTCCATCCGACCTGACTTTTTTTTCCCACAACCAACTGTCAATCCTGCACAAAGCATACAGCATTCCAACTGTCAAATCTCTGTCACCATTCCAGCTACAGTAAAACTACTCACAGAATAGTTTTTAAGAGTAAGGAACTTGATTGACAGTTGAAATATATAAGAAGTTTTAGATTGCATATCTAAGGAAATAGGGGGCAGATCAACAGAAAAATGACAGAGTGGTGTTTGGGAAGAATTATAATTTCCAGTTATGGTCAATTTAAAACAACCTATTTTTCAGTATAGATGCCCTTTAACTTTAGAAAGAGGCAAAGTGCCTGTAGATGCATTTTAATGCTGAGTACACATAAAGATGCAATAATCCAGAGATAAATACCTTGGGGCTTTAGCAGTAAGAGATGCATTTGTTCAGGGGAGGACAGGGACCTTTAGGCCTGGGGGCAAATACAACCAAGTGGCCCTTTCACGGTAGATCACAAAATATTTAGCCATGCCCACTTTACTAAGGTCACACACACTGTTTCAGTTAGGCCCATTTTTAAGATTACTGTTCTTATTTTACATGGTTGCTTGCAACATTTTCAAATGTATGATTAGATAACTGACTAAATTTGGAGGGCTGACTTAACACTAGCTAATGAACTGGAGAGCTGATAACACTGGCTAATGATCTGGAGGGCTGACAACATTGGCTAATGATCTGGAGGGCTAACTAACACTGGCTAATGAACTGGAGAGCTAATAACACTGGCTAATGATCTGGTAGGCTTACAACACTGGCTAAGGATCTGAAGGGCTGACTAAAACTAACTTATGATATGGAGGGCTGACTAACACTGGCTAATGAACTGGAGGGCTGACAACACTAGCTGATGATCTGGAGGGCTAATAACACTTGTTAATGATCTGGCAGGCTTACACCGTTGACTAATGATCTGTAGGGCTGACAAACTAGCTTATGATCTGGAGAGCTGACAAACTAGCTTATGATCTGGAGGGCTGACTAACACTGGATAATGATCTGCAGGGCTGACTAACACTGGATAATGATCTGCAGGGCTGACATAACACTGGCCAATGAACTTGAGGGTTGACTAACACTGACTAATGAACTTGAGGGCTGATTAGCACTGTGCTGCTTCTATTAATTTGACAGAGGAGATGACTTCTGTTTCTTAAGAGGCAGGTGTGTTGCCGTTTAAGCACGTAGCTTACAAAAATCTTTTGCGGCAGCCCAAATTTTTCATTGGAGACCAGCCCGGAGGGCATTTACCCCTCAGCCTACTGGGACAGTCCTTCCCTGCATATGTTTTACTGTGCAATTAATATGTGCAGACTAACCCACTGAATGATAAATCAGTTGGTGTACCTAAAAAATATATGACAGGTTGGTGCAGATTAAAACCACAGTCAAGCTATTACATGTATTAGTACATAAGCCACAAACAGGGTTATTTATGCAGAGCATATTTTTGATTGACATTTTCAGGAAATCTAGAAGCTACAAGCTAGAGTTAAAGTCACTGATGTGAATGTACACATGTAAGCACTACGGAAGATGTTGGCACTATATAAATCCACAATGCGCCATGGTGGATCAACAAACGACCCCCGTCCGAACGCATACATGTGTGCGACTATCGGCGGAAAAGGTTCGCCGCATGAATAAGTTGTGGTTTGGGGTCATGGGTCTGCAGGAACATCGAACGTCTGTATGAAGTCTGGGGAATGACCCTGCAACCTCATGGACTGTGTTTTTCTAAAAGTAGATAATTAGTAATCCACCAGAGCTAACACAAAGAAAACTTATATTATTATCCCTGGTAGGTTGTCTGCAATTTATAGAGACAGGGTAGTAGTAGCTCTTATTATTTTTAAAGGACCTGTAAACTCCCCTTAAGCCCCCAAAATAACTATGTCCCATTTGTTTCTATTATTCACAGGGAGGTGAGAACGCTTATTCTCACCTCCCTGTGAATAATAGGACGCTCGGAGGACCTGGAACTTACCTTACATCCGCTCCTGCACTGACAGCCGCTCTGTCCCGACCACGCGCCCTGTCTTATGCGCATGCGCGCCAATTCAAAAGACAGGGCGCGTGATCGGGACAGAACAGCTGTTCTGTGCAGGAGCGGCTGCGAGTGGAGCGGCGGGTAAGGTAAGTTCCAGGTCCTCCGAGCGTCCTATTATTCACAGGGAGGTGAGAATAAGCGTTCTCACCTCCCTGTCAATAATAGAAACGAATGGGACATACTTAATTTTGGGGGTTTAGTGTTCCTTTAAAGTATTGTCAGGGACTTAAATAATGGCCCTGGATGCATCTGTATAGAAAATATGTGCATAGAGAGTCTCAATCCTGGGGTCAGGAGGCATGGTTAATAGGCTTTTTTGAAGACTGCATGGTCAATTAAAGGTGATAAAGTTATAAACGCAACATTTGTAACAATGCTATTCAGGAGGAGATGGAGAAGGAGACGAAATTTCCTGTCCACATATAAGAACCTGCATATTAAAGGACAATTATACCCAATTACTAGCCACCCTCCTTTTTTCTCTCTTTCATTATAATGTACCAAGGGGAAGGACTTAAAACATTAGTTTCTCACTCCTGTGGGTAAAACTATCATCTGGGCCCTTCTGCAGCTGATTACAGTGCCTATGACAATACACGCATTTAGTATCCGGAAGCAAAGTTTGACTGCAAGTTATTAAAACTGCAAGAATTTAGGAGTGAGCAGCCATGTAGGAGATCAGGACAGGCAGTGGAGAACAGCTACAGGGTATCTCTGATCTTCGGACCACTAGAATGATTTGGCTCCATGCAGAAGTACCTTCTGTACCCCCTTGATGGCAGCCCTGGCACAGACTTCTTAAGTAACATGGGGGGGAAGAGAGGCTGTCAAAACTAAGCACAAGGGAAAAATAATTTAGCATTGAACCACCTCTCCATGGAGGAGAGGTATTGTCAGTTTGATTTGTTTGATGTGAACTGACCTGCCTGAAAACAGGAGGGGGGGGGGGATTGTGGATGTGACTGTCAAGGGGTCTGAGAATTTGCATTAAAACTAAACAAGGGGGCTAGAGTTAGTCTGTTTAATTAAATTGGGGCAAATCTGTAAGAACCATTGGAAGGCCAGGAATATATTTAAATAAGGGGGAAGGAGGGTGTGTTTTATAAGTGATAATGGTCTGTGGCATCTTGCTTTTATATGGTCACAGAACTCCTCTGTGACTTCTAATATCCTTACAGCTACAATAGGGGGTACATTTATCCTAGTCCCTGCAATTTACTTTAATTTTCTCCTATTCTTAAACTTGGAACAAGGTCTATGAACTTTAAATGACTAAGGGTGCCATACAATAGATACCTGCCATGTCCCCCAGAACCAGGTTTCCCAATACACTTTACAGCCGATGTAAGTTATTTGGATTATGGTATGCAAAAGTTTGTAGGGATTTATTTATCTGTTAAGATCCCGCCACAGCATTTTGATCAGGCTGAGATATACCTTTTAAATGTTTTTTTGTTGTAGATTTGATGGTGTTTTGGAGTTTAAGGTCGACTCAATGAACGCAAGGTTCCCAGATCCTGTGGCTGCAAAACAAGCCCAAATAATAACCCCTCAAAAACTGTGCTTTACAGTGGATACGAGGTGTTTTACCGATATTCTGTGTATGGTTTTTGAAAAATATGCTTTATTTCCAGACATTTCCACTTCGGTTTGTCTGTACAAAGGACATTTCTTCATTAAGTAATGTCAGGTGTTTCTTCTAATATACATTTTGTTCTTAATTTAAGATGGAATATACAGTAAAGTCAATTGATTTACGGTTTTATTACATTACATTTTATTTGCATAGTCTTCTCTGGGTAGACTCAAATGAATTTGAAAGCTTCAAATGTCTGTCCACACAAGAGTATTGTCTTAAATTGTTAAAAACATTATGCTTAATTTATCTGAAAAAATTTCAGTAATTTTAGACAGACAGCTAATGTATTGACTGATTTTGCACCATCAATGGTGGTGAAGAA
Organism: Hymenochirus boettgeri; assembly: GCA_019447015.1. Taxonomy (NCBI): domain Eukaryota; kingdom Metazoa; phylum Chordata; class Amphibia; order Anura; family Pipidae; genus Hymenochirus; species Hymenochirus boettgeri. Next base: position 177,560,172 of record CM033473.1, read on the forward strand.
AACCAAATAATGGCTAATAGAAATGATGTACAAAGCAGTCAAAAATTGCTGTATCACACTAAGGGGGATATGCAAAAAAAAGGGTGCTATCTAGCAAAGCAGAGGAAAACCCATGCTATCAAAATTTATACTGGGTTTGCATGAATCTTTCACTGGTTTTTCAGGGTCTTACTTACCCTATATACTCGAGTATAAGTCGATCCGAGTATAAGTTGAGGTACCTATTTTTACCTGAAAAATTTGTAAAAACTGATTGACTCGAGTATAAGCGGAGGGTAGAAATTAGTTGCCCTTTAAATGGACAGCAGAATTCCCATACATGAATCCCATACAGTTATAGCCAAATCCAGTACCAGTAACCCCCAATTCCTTGGCACTCCAGATTTTGGAAACTACAACTCCCAGCATGCTTTGTTGCTGGGAGTTTCAGTTTCTAAACATGTTGAGTGGCAAGGTTTAGTAAACTTTTAATTAAGTTAACATCATTTACAATTCTACTGATCCCCATATTGTAAAGAGCCCTCTGGCCCCCATATAGTAAAGGACTCTCTGATCCCTATAGTTTCAAAATGTCACCTTAGAGTTGTAGTTTCATGCTGTCATTTGCACTGTATTAGCAACAGTTTTTGGCCCCAAACTGAGAAGACCCATCATATTTACAGCATCCAGATGAGCAGTGACAGTGCTGAGTGAGTCCAGCAGCCAGACTACAGGAAGCAGGAAGGTTTGTAAAGGCAGAACAGCTCCTGTAACTTTCTATGCAGGTTAACACAGCGCCACCTACTGGTTACTATCCACAATTGCAGAATTTGGATCTAAATTAGGACTTGACCCGAGTATAAATCGAGGTTAGGTTTTCAGGCTAACTTTAAAGCCTGATAAATTCGACTTATACTCTAGTATATACGGCCCGATTTCAGAATGTTATAAAAAATGTTTCTAATTACCCGACGGTATCTGGGCTTTATCATTATGTCTGTACCTTCGTTTCCCGAATGAGTGCACGGCCACAGAACGCACGTTCGGGAAAGACCGAAAAATTCCATTGGCCACGCTAGACTCCCTATAGGAGTCCAGTGCGGCCGATGGAAACACACAGTCCCGAGCGTTCTCCCTATGATGTTCATAGGGAGAAGCTCGGGACTGTGTGTATGCAGATCTTTGAAAGATGGCAGACAGGATCTTGCAGAAAAAAGAGCAGAAATCTCTACTGTGTGTACCTAGCTTAAGCCATGTCCCCCATATTCTATATCATTTTAACAGCTAGCCACAGATGATTGCAGGGCTATAATTAGATTTCTTGTGGGGTGGGGTTTATGATACTACTGGTGATGTCTTGGTCACAGAATAAGACAGTGCAAAACAAACAGTAGCAAATTAAATTTCACATGCCTAGGAACATTACTTCATCTGCCTATAACTTTGGCTTAAAGGGCAAGTCCAGCTCTAAAATGAAAACTTTCATAGAGGTAAATCACCCCCCAAAACCCTAAAAAGGTAATAGTTTGAACTCTGAAATATATAAGTCTAACCTGAAATCCTGCACAATGCCATGTTGCCCCTGTTTCTGCTTCCTGGTTCTTCCAGTTAGCAAATGTCAGTTATGGATTTGACATCACAGCCAATGACTGAATATTAATCCCCTGTCTGCCTCTTCTGAGCATGCCCAGGCTCAGTACCAGGTTTCTAAATTGCTCAGTTTCCACGTGGCACCCAGAAGCATAGCAGACATACAGTAATAAATTCATAGGACAAAGTATGATATATCAACATATTTTAAAGAGGCCATTCTTTCTAAAAGATGTTCTTATGAGGGTGGAGTTGTCCTTTAACAAGTAGATAAGTCTCAGTTTTGAAAAAAAAAATGTTATGTTTTCCGAACCCCCAATTTCAAAATTTCAAGGAATATTAGGAAATTCTGAAAGCCGGAAACTTATCTAAAATTTGAAAATCAAAATATTGAAAAATATTTAAAAAATATAAAATTAGAAAAACACAACTGAAAATTAGAAAATGTCAGAGTTGAAAATCGAAAAAACGAGATTGAAAAGTCTACAAACTGTGGAAAGTTAGTTCCACAGAACCACTAGTGGAACAAAACTTCCCAGTTTCGTTCATCTCTATTCACAACGCTAGAGGCATCATCTTAGGGCCCGTTTACACTACATCAGTTTGTATCCGTTTTTGAAACGCAGGTGCATTTAAAAAAACAACAGACATTAAAACTCCATAGGATTTGATAATATTGTTCACAACTGCTGCATTATATTCTGTTCCGCTCCAGTGCGTTTTAAAAACGAACTGCAGCACACATTTTAAATGCATGAAAATGCTGTACAACGGATAACAACGGATAACAACGCACGCGTTGCGTCCATTTTTCGAAAAGGATACCTGGGAGTTCCTGTCGGCAGGCTATAAGTTCCGATCGGCAGGCTATAAGAAACACGCGAGAGAGGGCAAAAACGTATGTAAACGCAACGGACAAAAACGTATAGTAACGCCGTGTGCGGGCAGTAACGGATACAAAGACGTTTTGAAACGTCACTTAACACAATGCGTTTTTAAGTTGCGTTTTTGTCCGTTCCTAGTGTGAACGAGGTGAAAGGTATGCGAAAGCTTTTCCAATGGCCCTTTTATTTAAGGGGATTTGTATGGAGACCACAACATGCAGAAGTAATACTGCTGGATGCTCTACCCTGTAATTTCAGGGTAGAACGGGACTGTTTAGGTCTTCAGAAGCTAACATTTCTATTTTTTTATGTGCCAGAATGCAATATTAATTGGCATAACCAATTTTGCCAGTTGCCATTTTAATACTACTTAGCTTGTGCGTGATATACTATATGCTACATTCTTGTACTCAGCATCAAATCCTTTTAAGCAAATAGTCAATAAAAGGGAGAAGCCCTTAAGACATTTGATCTTTGACACCCCATTCCTCATGGCCATTTTTGTAAAATGAGGTCAAGCATTATTTAAGCCAGGCTTGTTTAAAACTGTTGTTTTATCTGTTGCATCTTTCAACCCATATTTATTTACACACTTTTTCGTCAAGACAGTTTAATATAGTTTCCCCCCCCCCCCCCACCCCCTGAAATGTTAGCTCTATGACCTCTTCATTAAAGCACACACATATACCGGTACATTCTTCAGTGGTTATTGTGTAGAGACCTGACCCTTTTCAAAGACCTAAACTTATATTTACTTAAGTTTGAAGAATCAAAACCTGAAATGCATGGATGTAAAACTTAATTATAAAAACCACCACTTGGGTAGCAGCGCTGTAATAAAATATAAGTATACATACAAGGGGAAAAGTGCAAGCAATTAAACAGTTAAATAAGAGTGAAATAAATAAAGTGTAATATATATAGTTTAACTATACAGTATATATATATATATATATATAAGCAGCTATATATATATATATATACACACACACACACACACGCACACACACACACACACACACACACAACAGCGGATTCCTACGCACTCCATTCATCAGTCAGCTGTTTGGGTGCTGTCGGCAAAAATCATTAAATATCCATGTAGATACCAAGCACTCCGAGGACTTATTCTAAGATAATTTTTATTAAGACAAGGTAGGTCTGAGGTCTGCAATTCAGCCCAACATTGCAATGCTGTCTTCAGGGTTACAGACCAATGAACAAACACAAATAAATACTAAAGTGCACACCCCCCACACACACCCTAGCCCGCCCCCCACATGATCCTCCCACTACTGCTACTAAGCAGAAGGCGCGGCCATAGACATAGGACCGCCCCACACACAGCACAAAAAGGTAACAAACAGATAAACAAGCACAAAGGGCAAGTAGAGACCCAAAAGCCCAATACAGTAACTGTGCCTACACATGTATAGACAGACTACTCACCTCTACTAAACCATAACGAACCATCCAGCGGTGTGCTACAGTGCATCAGTGTATCAAAGTCCCCAGAGTGCCATATGCTTGAAAATCAGAGCCAAAAATCTCACCATAAAGTGCATCTAAATGCCTGCAAGGGGCAAAGTGCGAGTGCTGCACTCCATATTGTTTTATATATATGTGCCGTATATATATATATATATACGGCACATGCTGTATCTTGTTCAAAGTCACTCTTTTTCTATTTTCTCTTTTTTCTATTATTATTCAAAGAAAACAGATATGGTGACAATGTTTTGGAAACCCGTGTTCCCCGAGTATGAGGTTGATGCTTAATATATACATTGTTCCCTTCATTAGGACTTGAAACAGGAAATTAGGAAGTAATTTCCTGTTTGATCACATATACAGGGTTATTCAATAAAAGTTCTTATCGTTTAAAATGGTGCTAATTTTGCCCCAACCAATCAGATGTTAGCTTTCAAATGTTAAATAAGATCTGAATGGTTGGGGCAAAATTAGCACCATTTTAAAACTTTTATTGAATCTCCCTGATAGTGTGTAAGAGAAATTAATAGAAATTGATGGCTTGAGAAAGGGAGCACGGGTTTCCAAAACGTTGTCACCATATCTGTCTTTGAATAATAATAAGAGTGACTTTGAACAAGATACAGCGTGTGCCGGAGTTAACTACAACTACTATTGATTTCGGGTCACACAGTACACCCTACGGCTCCTGGACACCACGAAATACAATTGGAGGTGTGCGACTACGTTCATATCTATATATAAATATAGGCACCCCACACATAACTTCTTCATCCATATATATATATATACTTGACACATTAGGAATGAAATGCAACAAAGTTGTAATGCCTTGTGTAATAAACAGATAGTCACATGGCAGAAGCTGTAAGCAATGTTAGAAGTATAACATTTTAGGAGGATAAACTTTCTATACTAAGTTTTAATACATATAATTTTTTTCTCTGTATTTTATTTATGTCATGCTTTTGGTACTCTTATGCATTGGTATTAACTAGGAATCACTGAGGTCCCCCAGCAAAACTATAATAGGGCTTGCTCCTGCTCCGGCTTCATCTACAGTGGTTTTCTGTGAGGAGGCTGTACCTGTCACTGGGAAAATAAGATGGGAACCCCCTGGTAGTTACAATCCTGCTCCTATGTGAATTTAAAGGCTAAAAGAGTAGCATGTCAAAATCTCCTAACTGATAAATCAACCATATCTACATTCTATTGCAGAAAAGGTACAAAAAAGATGCAATACATATGGTTAAACTTGGAACACTTTCCAATAGGAAATGGCCCATTTATCACCAAAAAAAGCCTGAAGTGAGGTGGAAACATTTAAATACCTCCCAGCACTTCCTATAAAAGGTTAATGATGTTGGAAATATACAGATTGGGAAGATTAGGGGAAGTGTTTGAATTAATCTTATTGTATAAGATTTTTCATTCTGCACAATAGCGATGTCTTTATGGAAGCAAAGGCTAAACTAGGGTGCCAACAGCATATAGAAAAAACGTAGGAGGGCTGCAAGCATGATAAAGGAGCACACAGCTCTGAAACACGCGGCTTCAGTGCAAAATAAAAGTTCTTTTGTAGTTTAACTTCTCCAACATTTTTTCTATATGCCGTTAGACTTAGCCACTAAAGACTGAATAGAGTGAGATAGTGAGATTTGAGACAGATATTGAACTCTATTGTTGTGTGAGTAGCTACAATCTGTTTATACGTTACTAAACTCTAGGGTGCCCCAGGCAAAGGCTACTATTAAGGTGGCCATACATATGCGATTTGTACAGCATGTGTACCAACAGTAAAGGGAGCCAATAACAATCAACGGAATTTTTCCATCTTTCCCGACCAACTGTAGTGGTCAGGAAAAGCCCATACACATGAACGATAATGGGTAAATCCCGGTGTGGAACGATGGGATTTACCCATTATTGTTCGTGTGGATGGCCACCTTTAGAGTAAGTTGACAACTTTAACAAGCTTTTTAAAACAAAAATAGTGTAGGACACAGTTCACGTTTATTTATAGGCAAGTATCTGGTATTTATGGGAACACCCACCCACTCTAATGGGTATAGCACCCAGCGGTTTGGGTCCTCACCCCTGGGTCTGTGTACTTATTGCTACAAACGATTGCTCCAAAGCCGGATTCTGATAGTTGACTCTAGACCTATCCTCCCCACTTCCCGGTATTGAACCAATGGAGTGTGTCTTCACATTGGTCAGTCCTACCACAATTTGGGACTATGGCAGAGAAGCCCTGAAAGTGCTTTCACAAACTGACTTTCCAGCGCTTGTTTGCTGCAGGGATGAGGACCCCACAGTTTAGGTCCTCACCCTGGATACTTTTAACTGGTGGAGCGTGATATTAAAGGGTAACATTGCTCTTTAAAGTGACCCTAAGCATTTTCTCCTTCATATTGCGTTCAACTGACATACACAAAACTTGAAACAAGAGAAAGAAAATCTTATGGCGAACCCTTTATAACAAAGTTAAAACAAACCAAAAGATTTTGATAAAATTCTCCAATAGAACTTATTTTTAAGTTTGTGGAGCCTGGAAATTATCAGATTCACAATGTTCTTAAATAATTGCCAGCTGCAACTTATTCACACCATATGTTTGAGTCATAAGGCCAAATGATTAAAGTACTAATCTTTTAAATCTGCTATTGGAGTACATTTTCTGTTAACCAGAATAATAACAGTGTCGGACTGGCCCATAGGGTTACAGGGGAATCCCCCGGTGGGCCCACAGCCCATGTACCCAAGAAAACTGCTAAAATCTAAACACAGAAGTGACAGTAAAAAAGTATTTTAATAAACAACCAACAGTTCAGTCTGACACTGAATAATCATCATTTGTTTCTTTGTTTTGTCTCATACCGATAATATTATTTAAGCAATAAAGTTAGGGTTCAAAATAACACAAAGGAAAACCCAAAGTACAGTGTTTAGCTTTCATCATTAATATGGCTAAATGGAGCTTTAAAGGAGAACAAAACCCGAAAAAACACTTTACTCCTTCGGCTCTAACCTCCCCCTGCTCTTTGCTATTCTAGCTTAGCTCTGCACAGCACATTTACAGAAGTTGCACAGGGGGGGCAGCAACTCACTGCTAAGCCATAAGTCCCATATCCCCCGGGTGTTAGCTAATGTGCACTATGGGCAAACTTATATGTACCAGTCACACTGTGGGCAAACTTATATGTACCAGTCACTGTAGGCAAACTTAAATGTACTGGTCACACTGTGATTTCCAAAATTATGTGGTAAAATCAGAGGTGCACTTCCTATAACCTGTGCCACTGCAGGTAAGTATAATGAATCATTATAGTTTGTAGGTAGGCACACTCAGTATGGTATTCAAAAGATACTCATTTAAGTGCTGAAAACAACAAAAGCCAAATACACACAATTTTTCAGGGGGTTGGACCCCCCGAAACGTTGTGTGTATTTGGCTTTTGTTGTTTTCAGCACTTAAATAAATGAGTATCTTTTGAATACCATATTGAGTGTGCCTACCTACAAACTATATATGGTCACACTGTGGGCAAACCTAAATGTACCGGTCACACTGTGGGCAAACCTAAATGTACTGGTGACACTTTGAACAAACTTAAATATACCGTCACACTGTGGGAAAACCAGTTACACTCACAGTGGACAAATTTGTATGTACCAGTCACTGTGGACAAACTTGTATGTTCCAGTCACTGTGTGCAAACTTGTATGTACCAGTCACTGTGGGCAAACTAATATGAATCAGTTACACTGACATGACATTGGCTGGTAAACTAGAGGGCTGATCTAACAGTCATCTGAACTAGAGGGCTGGAGGGTTCAGTAGCCACTGTTAGGCCAGCCCTCCAGCTCATCAACCAATGTCATGTCAGCCTTCCAGTTCACCAGACACTGCTAGTTATTCCAACACGCACACCTCTGCAGACCACGCCTGGTATTTTTGCGGCGGCACACTTTGCAAACTGCAGGAAAATGTAGGGCCGGCTTAAAAAGTTTAGCTCAGGTGCCAAAAGGTCTAGAAGCACCCATGGGACGAATAAATGCTATATAAATATAGGGGCCAGTAACTGTTGATAAAATATAAGGGGGCAGTAATCGCTGTATAAAGTAAAGGAGCACAGTAATCGCTTATAAACTTTAGGGGGCCAGTAATCACTGCGTAAAGGGGTCCAATAACTGCTGCATAAATTATAGGGGGGGCAGTAATGGCTGTATAGGGCAATTTATCTAGTATGGAAAATTCTGCCAAAGTATATCTTTGTGTAGATGCTAGCAATTGTGTACCATCTAACGTTCCATTTTTAATTGTTACACTTATAGAAACAAGGTGCAGAACTGCAGCGGGGGGGATAATAAAGTGAACACCCAGAGGCATTTTAATTAATGAGGCCTGTGCTCATATAAGGGCTTTTTTAGGGGGCTGACTTTAAAGGGTATCTCCACTCATAAAATGGACATGCCATTATTGATTTTAATTGAAGATCGGTGGTAACTCTCATTCTCCAATTAAAGGACAACAATATAAAAAAATAACATCACCCCCATTACATGTTCACACTTCAAGCAGCTGAAATCACTTACTCACATTTACAGCCATGCTACCCTTCCTTAGATACCCTTCCCTAACACTTGTCATTGGCTGGGGGAATGTCTGTTACAACCTCTCTCCTCCTCCTCTGCCGGTCAAACAAACTTGAACTTTCCTGTTGCTAGGATACAGCCTACATAATCAAGCTGCTCAAGGGTGGGTGGAGAAGTGTTTTCTCGACATGCTAGCTTTGAGGCAGACAGAATCGCTATGCCCCATTCACAACATGGCTAATTGAAGGCGAAGCGAGAGGCTTGAAATCAGGGGGAAAATGAATGGGGAGGGATGCATAACTTTACTCTTTTGTTCCCTGATGGGTTCCCTGATGACGGCCCAGTACTTCCAGGCTGAAACACGTTGGTTTAACTGACCCAGCATATTTGAATAAACTGTTGCTATATATATATATATATATATATATATATATATATACACATACATAGAAAAGATAATCAATGCACATTCCTAGGCCCCATACAATATCATATTATCTGCACACTGGTCATCTGCCCAACTATGAGAAATGCAAAAGTTTGCTAATGGTAATTGAAGTTAAAAAAGTTTAGAAGTTAGGACCTTCCAGACTGGGGTTACCTTGACGTGCTTGGAAGACTTTTCATTCATGTGATCACAGTAATGTATACTAAAACCCCTTTGTTTATAAAGTATGCCAGTGTGCAGATAATGATATTGTATGGGGCCTAAGAATGTGCATTGATTATCTTTTCTATGTTTGTATAAATATTTGACCAGATCAGTAGCACTTCTGCTAAATGTAGTTGTAAATTAGCCTAATTGGAGTGCTTCCACAATCCTTGTATAGTATATATTTATAGTTTTTTTTTCCTCCTTCAAGAAGACTTCAACTTAAGCTATATAGCCGACTGGTATCTTGTGCTCCCAGACCTACACTATAGAAGCCATTAACCTGTGTCCTGCACTGATGAAATCTAATAACATTGGAACATGGCAGACTAGTCTAGGTCCTTTATAGGACCTCAGGCTTACCAATAGTGATCCCTCTCTAACAAACTTCCTGTTGACAGCTGAGAGTTAATTAGGAGGGTGAGTATTGGTGGATGCTTCCAATCTATCCTTCCAATAGATCTATTGGATGGAAGTGATATATTTATGAACTGCACATATATTTATGAACTGTCCAAACACTGTGGTGTTTGGACTGAACTTTAACACTCTATACAATGTCACCATTAATATATTAAAAGACCCTAACCCCTGAATTTAAATCTCTATAAATTCATCAGAACAAATAAACAAACCAGAATAAAGTGATAGTTATACAACAAATATAAGATGGATGTCTGCCTTATCTTATATTCATCTAGATGCTAGTTGTACGTTATGTATGTTTACCCCAACGACAATATAAACAAAGACGGGCTGCAGCGATCCTATGAACGGGTCTCACACGGAGGTAGTGGGTAAAAAACTCTCTATTAACACATATATCTATACAGCCGGATACATATGTAATGCGTTTCGTGCCTTAGCCTGGCAGTTCGTCAGAGACCAAGTATGTTTACCCCATGTATTTCTAAAACACTTTCATATATAAATGTTAGGTATGAGTAATAGGGCTATATTTATAAAGGCGCGGAATCGCTCTTTTGCAATTGGAAATATACAATTGCAGTCGTAAATCAACTATCACAATCATAGATCAACAACCAGCTACTGCCTGGTATTCTACTAATGAACATAGATTTACAGCCACAATCATACATGAATGATAACCCACAGTTTTTAAAAATGGCCCATATTTAGGGGAACTTTTCACCTAGGGGCTATATATAGAAAGTTGTCCATACTGCGGGTTATTGTAAAAGCATGATCGCGGGCTTACATTAACTTCGATGGTAGGACAGGCCACACCCCTGTCACTACTTAAACTTCTACATTTCTTTAAAACTGAAAGAAAGTGCAATAAAGTTCCTGTATTTTAACAAATCACATGCTGTTTGTAAAACATGTGACAATATTAACAAATCAAAACATTTTTTCCTAATTTTTTTAAGCAATGCTATATTACTAGGAGGCTGTAAAATACATTTTGTTGTAAGAAGTCTCTTTTCAAATGTATGCTTTGTCAAGGCCTTTTCCCCCCCTTTAAGCCGTCCTCACCTTAAGCTATATAGCTGTCTGGTATCTTGTGCTCTCAAGTCCTACCCCATCAAAGTCATGAGCCTGTTTCCTGCAATAGTAAAATCTATTAAGATTCAATCATGGCAGGATAGGCTGGGTTCTTTATAGGACCTCAGATTCTCCAACAGTGATCCCTCTTTAACAGTCTCCCTGGTGACAGCTGTGAGACAATGGGGAGGGTGAGTATTGAAAGACAGAATGATAACCAATAATAGAATGAACCTGTGGATCTCCTATTGGTTTATTATTGCTTAAAAGTTTGGTGGGTGAAGAAATTTTAAAGCACTGCACAGGAGTTGTAATTTACTGTGACACTTGGACTGAATTCTAACATTCTAACAATGTTACAATAAATATATCGAACAATCTAAACCCTGGGTATAAATATCTTCCTGTACAGTATAAATTCATCAGAACAAATGGATAAAAAAGCAGATGTGATAGTGTTGTGCAACACATATAAGATGAATAATATCTGCCTTTTCTTGATGTTAGGTTGACCTACAGTATATGTATATTTAACATGGTTTTTCTAAAGCAGACACTTCTAGTTTCTAGTACAATCCAAAAGGTGACGCTGGTGTGTGTGTATCACTTCCCTCCTATTCTATAATAATATTTATATTTTTACAGACATTGCATTGAGTTTTAGGGGCTACAAATCAGGTGGGGTATATAACAGTATTATATATAGGAAAGTATATATGTATTTGTGTATTTTTTCACTATTTCATTTAAATAACCATAAAAAACAAAACTATATATGGAGGGTTTAGCCACACCCCTAAGAGTGCTAAAGAGTCTCCATACGGACACTAAAAGGAAGTGCCATGTCAATAACATCAAATCATTTTGTAATGTTAAAGCATGTGCCACTATTAAATAAAAAAAAAAAGTTAGCTATACTATAGGCATTGTACAAGAGCGATTAAGAGCACTACGCAATTTTGTTTTTTTAAACTTATATAGGATCATACTCACATTATCGTGGGCGTGCGTGTGAGCATTATAGGCATTTTAACCTGCCCACTATATAGTGTAATTATTACAGTTGTTGTGGAAAATGTGTTCGTCAACTGCTGATTCCTATACTATATATTTAATGTTAGTTAATGCAGACGAGTGGTTTAAGTATTTATTTTTTTTACTAGGAATTGGCCATAAGAGGATGGAAGGATGGAATAGGCTCATGGCATAACATGGTATATATGACAAGCCTAAAATATTTGTGTATGCTTATTTAAGGGCAACTTGCTCGGGTATGAGCAGGTACTGGCTTGGAAACCTTTTACATAGTCATTTAGATAAAAGTTTAAGGAATTATATTTTAGTTTAACAAAGTGTTGCAGACTATTACCACACCTCCTGTCTCTCTCAATTTTAATTTATTTCTGCTGTTTTATTGCCATCTGGATGCCTATTTATCAACACTTTCCGATGTAAGCAAATATTATCAGGACTACTACTACTCTCCATTCCCTATTTGTCACATAACCACAGTCCTAATATGCATTTGGAAGGGATTTAACTATTATTGATTAGAAAAGGAGTAATTCTTAAAAGACCCTACTTTCTATTGAATAGGCACATACTAGACAGTTACTCCCGCCTAACAAAAATTAAAGGTAAAAACACTAAAATGGTTTCATATTCTATGAACATTAAAGTGTCTATTACCAATAAAAACAGATTTACATAAACAGTGTATAGAAATAGTGCTACAATGTATATTATGTATTTTCATAAAATGTAAATGTAATGCATAATGTTTGTGTTTCTTTTAAGCTTGAGAGCTACATCCAAGAAAACATGAAGAAAGAAATAGTGGAAATGCAACAGTATGCTACACAAAACCATACAGCTGCAATGATTGAGATGGGTAGCAGCCTTTTAAATCAGACAGTAGAGCAGTCAAAGAAATTAACACATGTTGAGTCTCAGGTAAAATATTTCTACATTTTGCACACAGAATTATGAATTATTTGAAAATATTGGAAATTAGAATGCTCTTTCAGGGAAATTTATTGTGTAACTATATTTAAACTATCCACAGAAAACTAGTAAAGATTTAGAATGCTACTTACAGCCCCTCATTCCCGCAGAGCTCTCAATTTACAGCAGCCCATCTGTGATTGTCTGCCTCTCAGCCAATCACAGACGTGGCTGCCCGTCTGGCCCCAGCTTGCACGTTCCAGCAAGCAGGGAGCCGGATTACTGCGCCAGAAGATCGAGGGGCTGTAAGTAACGTTCTAAATCTTTTTTTTAACATTCTGATACAGCGGTTGGGGGTGGGCAGGTGTGCCCTACAAAAAAATAAACAAATTCTGCATTTTAATTACATTTTTAATATGATAAGCAGGACCCCTTAAAACGTAAGGGGTCCTGCTTCGATTTCCAAAATGGATGGCCGAAACGCGTTGATGTGACCACTAGGTCTTGCAATAATAAATATTCATAACCATGGCCAGGAGAGTGCTACTTTTCTTCTGCATGTTTATATAACCCTGATGTCGGCTAGCACTCTGGAGAAAAGAATACAATAGACCTGAAAAAACAAATTGACTGAAACCCCATAGTGATGTGCTAGAAATTATTTGCTGTAAAATGAGCACTTAAATGGTATGTCCACCTGAAAAAACTTTTTCTTTATTGTAGCCACATCCTCCCAATCATAACTGCATTGTTTAATTTTAAAAAAAGTGCCAGGAAAATGCCTTTGTTCTCATGGCCATGGCCTCTAATGTTACTTCCGGGAACAGAGTAACATTAGGGGTCGGCAGGCAGCCGGGTCTGTGATTGGCTGAGAGGCAGCCAATTGCAGAAGCAGCTACCGGCTATTGAAAAAGGAACGTGGCTATATAAGTAAATTTCGTGCCACTTTTTTTAAAATTAAATTTAGACTTATCTCTATATGTGCCTGGTTTACAAGATGTCACTAAGAAATTAAATAAGATTATAAGGCAATAGTGCTCCCCTTCACTCAAGTGCAAATAAGGAATGGAGACTTCTGGGTAATTTCTAGGTTTCCATGGTAACCCTTTAGAAAATCCACACCTTATAAGAAGTTTTTATAGCATTTCATGAACTAAATGTAAAAAAAAACAGAGAGCCAGCCAGAGACTGGTTTTGGCATTATTTATTAAAGGGCAAGTCCAGGCCCAAAATGAAAACTTACATACAGGTAAATCAGCCCCCAAAACCCTAAACGGTAATAGTTTGAAATCTAAAATATATAAGTCTAACCTGAAATCCTGCACAATGTCCTGTTTCCCCTGTTTCTGCTTCCTGGTTCTTCCAGTTAGCATCTGTCATTTGACAGTTGACATCACAGCCAATGACTGAATGTTAATCCCCTGTCAGCCTCTTCTGAGCATGCCCAGGCTCAGTAAATGCTCAGTACAAGTTTCTAAATTGCTCAGTTTCCATGAGGTATCCAGAAGCATAGCAGGCATACAGTAATGAATTCATAGGACAAACTATGATATATCAACACAGTTTAAAGAGGCCATTCTTTCTAAAAGATGTTCTTATGAGGGTGGAGTTGTCCTTTAAGCCATCTTCAGTGTGGTGTAGGCCTTCGGTTTTGCAATGTAAAGCACCTATGGACAGATGTCACTTAGAAATGAAATAAGAAGGGAAGAGTATAAGGCATTAGTCTTCGCTCATATGCAAATAAGGCATGGAGACTTCTGGGCAATTTCCATGCAACACCTTCTAAGAATAAAAATTTCTTAGTGACGTTTGTTTATAAGTGCTTCACATTGCAAAACCAGATACCTAAGCTACATTGAAGATGGTTCAAAGCCAAAACCAGCTCTCTGTTTTTTTTATTTAGCGTGGGGAATGCTATAAAAACCTCTTAGAAGGTGTGGAGCTTCCTAAAGGGCTACCATGGAAACTACCCAGAAGTCTCTATTCCTTATTTGCACCTTGTTTACTGGAGCACTTCAGTATAGTGGATATTTAAGTGCTCTTCTTGGAAAAAAAAGTTTCCAGGGCATCATTAATTGCATAAGTGGGCAAAGAAACAAATTAAGGTTTACAATTACTTTCATATAATCATATTTCTCTGTAGAGTGAATTCCATGCCAAACAGCAAAAAACTTAAATATGTTACTAGACAGCTATAAACTTTATCCGGACAAGACAAAGTTAAACCAAGACATAAAAAAAGCTTAGCATTCCTCGGGTCATTAAATAAGAATACAAGGCAGTTCACAGCTTCAGTTAAATAGAAGGTTCATTACTGTTTCTATCAACAACTACTGTCTTGCCTCTTAAATAATACATGTGTACTTTTTAGACATTTTGAAGCAAATATTCGCTCATTAACTTAAGGAAAATAAAACCAGTTCACAGCTACAGAAATATATATTGGTCCAGTTCTTCTTAACTGTGCAGAATTCTTAACGCTATTATATCAGGAACCCATTAATGAAACGGATATATTATTACCCTAATCTCTTTTAGTGATCCAATTATCAAAATACATAATTAATCCAATACAATACATTGATCAATTAATATATCTATATAAAAAAACAAATAATGGCAAATTCACCACAATGGTAGGCCATGCTGCTTCCAAAACCCTAATAAAGAAACACTGCACTAGACAAAAACATTTATTGCCGTAAATAGGCACATATGATATTGTTAGTGGCCATAGCATAAAGTACTCTATTATGTGTGTGCCAAACCGTTTAGGAGACACTTGCACACCATATGGCTGGATATATTACATTTGTAATAAGCTGCAAAGTTAGAGATAATGTAGCAACATTAAAATCTAAATTAATAGGAAGTGACTTTTTTTGTTTAAAATATCAATACAGTGTTGTATGTAAAAGCTAACAGACTAAGTAAGAGTAACTCTGTGAAGGAGGCATATGCATGAGCTCACATCCTTGAAGAATAGTAGGCAAGACGGATGTGAGCAATCAGGTTTTCCTGTCAACAGGGGCAAGATCAGATGAAAGAAATCTGTGTAGTGATTACACAAAGTAAAAAACAGAAATATCTATATGTGCGGGTAGCATTATGAGGCAAAAGTTAATTGATATATCATTTGTGAAAGCTTTGTTTTCTTTCTGTTAATTAATCATTTAAACAGAACTCCAGCCATGTCCACAAGAGAATAAGACATTAAATTAGGTAACCTAACATTTTGATCTTTCTTTAGTATTTTTAATCTATTCCTATTTTCACAACACAGATGTTTTAGGGCATCGGATCAGACTACCTATCAATCTTTTATTATCAATTATTCAATTTGTAGCTGTATAGAACCAAAGAAGATTTAGTACAGAAAAGCTTAATTTTATAGGTATTTTAACAAATGTTTAGGGTGAAGTCACACTAGGGTGGACAGTACCGCACACGGAAGCATCCATGCTATTTTGTGCATGAGAACCACAAAAAAAAGGTGAACACATGCACCGCAAGTCGGATGGCAGCATACAATGGCTTAAAGGGCATCTCCACCCCTACAACAAACTTTTAACATTGTGTAGGGCATCCCATCCCACCCCCAACCGGTGATTTACTTTTGTAAAAAAAAAAAAAAGACCCAGAAAGATATCTAGCCAGGAGCAGCAGAGAAGGGTGGGACTGGCAGCCACATCTTTAATTGGCTAGCTGGCTGCCAATCACAGACGCATCTGCCGGCTATGCGCAAAGCCAAGGGAATGAAGGTCCGTAAGTATCTTTGGGGGTGGGATGGGATGCCCTATACAATGTAAAGAGGTTTCAATGCTAGGGAATGCAGCAGATAGAAGGGACCCTGAGGAGGAGGGGAGGGGTCCCCTGAGCATGTCACAGTCCCTACTGAGGACCAGGAAACAGCAGGGACCAAATGACTCACAGACATCTTCTACTCTTCACTTTTAAAACTTTGAATAGACACTGCAGGAGAACCATTTAGAGCAGAGATGTAAGGGTTTAGAACACCATACAGTGGGTCCAGTAGTGGGTTAAATTTATGTTTTCGGGGTGGACATGCCCTTTAAAGTACATGCAAATGTCTCCTCTGCTGCTACATATAATTTACATACAGCCCAGCAGCAGAAAAAGCAGCCTCGGGTATGGCAATCAGCCATTGGCCATGACATGAATGTCATAGCTTTGACTGACATTTCCTACCCAGATAGAGAGAAGAGAGCCATGGCAACGGATGAGGTTGTGTAAGTAAGGTTATAAGCATCTTTGGTAAAGGTAAGCATAGGCAAAAAATATATTTGGGGGGGTCCTAAATAAGTGTGTAAATTTTCTTTCAGAGTGTGAACATGCCCTTTGCTTCAAACCAATTAAGATTTGACTGATAAGCCAGTAATTGCATGCAGATAGGCTGCCAGGGTATCAACCCCTCTAGCTAATTTCTTAAGGACTCACTGCTTTTTAAAGAAAACATCTGTTCTTGCTTAAATTCTACTCAACACTTCTTTAAAGGAGAACTATAGTATTAAAATTAAAAAGTTAATTTAAAAAAAATCCAAAAACTCATTTTAGTTTAGATGATTTCCAACCTTATAACCTAAACTGTTGTTTATGCCCAAAGGCATAAACACCACAGATATTTCCTTGACAGGCATGGCATTAGCCTAACAGGCTTGGCATTAGCCTAACAGCCTTTTCTGGTTAATAGTGATGGGAGGGGGAGTGATTTAGTAAGCCTGTCAGGAATGATCTCATGTGTTGAAAACCTTAGGAAATAACAAGTGATTCAGGTTAGGGAAGAAGTAGTATTGCAAACATTGCTAATGTTATTCATATAGTGCATATGGTTCCGATAAGGTGGGGGAATCACCTGAAAAAAATCACTTCATTTTTAAATGTATCCAACAAATGTTAGTCTATAAACATTTCTTGCAAATGCATCCGATATCATCTAAACCATCTAAATGTTAGTTATTGATGTCTGTGTTGTTGACGGCTATGCAGTATTAACAATATATGTACAAACAGGTATTTAATCAAACCACTCGACTTGAGCTTCAGCTCTTGGAGCACTATCTTTCAACAAACAAGTTAGAGAAGAAAATTTCAGACCAAAGTAGTGAAATCAATAAGCTGCAAGACAAGAACAGGTAAGCACTGCAGAGGACTTGCTGTTTATTTTATAAACATTTGAATTATTTATCAATGCAACTAAACAGCAGGTAATATTAATCTGTATTGAACTCAAAGGAAAAAAACAGCAACTTATTTTTAAAGGTTTTTTTTGTCAGTGCCTGCCTTAGGAAACAGTGTATCTGTATAGTATATTGTCATTCAAAGATAAAATAATAGCATTTTAGCCCGTCTGTGATGTTAAAAGATATGAAACCAGCAGTAAAAAGCAAAGAAGTATCTGAAATGAAAGGATGGCACTACAGAACATTCAATTTTTAAACAGTAAATTAGTATGTGCGTCTAACAGTGGCCTTTTTGTACATTACCCAGAATTCTCGGTTCCTTATTTGCATATTCCTGAAAGGGGAGCTTCAAAGCCTTTATTCTCTCCCTATCCTATTTAATTTATTGGTGACGTCCGTCCATAGGCGCTTCACGCTGCAAAACCAGAGGCCTGCAGTACACTGATGATGGCTCAATAAAGCCGATACCAGTCTGAAGTTGGCACTCTGGTTTTGCATTTAGCTTGTGGAATGCTGTAAAAGTCTTTTTAAAGACATAGCTTTCCTAAAAGCTTCCATGGAAACATGGAAATTACCCATTGTAGGCATTTTACTACAAATCAAATAATGGCTTTTTTATGCCAATGCCATTCACTAAATATGAGCTACTAAATGTAAATATAATAATTTAACTCTATCTTAATGTACAACAATATAATACAACTATAATTTTTATCAAAAAACAAAAATGGAAAGTTTCTTGCACACCTATGCCTTTTGCCATGTCTTAACTATGTGGTTAGTCATTTTCTAACTAATAATGGCAAATTTGCATGAGAAACAACAACATAGCTTTAGGCTACACATTTCCTTTCCATGCAACATTACTGGCCTGCACATATCCATATGCAATGTTTTCAACTAGTTGGTGATTATTTCGACAATAATACTCATGTCCCCAGTGATCAATAGAGGAAATACCATCTGTTTTCATTAAACAGCAATTGTGCCAAAGTTCATAGGTTCTTCCTCAGGATGGAGATAAAAAGCATTTCCACAGACACAATGACATATTATTCCCTCTCTGTCTAATACACGTTTTCCTGTGTTTGCAATATTTACCAAGTTTGAAAAGACAGAATGCTTGGCAATAAAGATTGTTCAAAACAGAATAAAACTTCTCTCAATATGGCAGTTTTTTTATTTTATAAATGCAAAGATCTGAATGATTGGCAAAGTAAAACACTTATAGGGAGATTCAATAAAAGTTCTCATCATTAAAAATGGTTCTAATTTTGCCTCAACCAATCAGATATTATTTAACATTTGAAAGCTAACATCTGATTGGTTGGGGCAAAATGAGCACCATTTTTAACGATAAGAACTTTTATTAAATAACCCATTTTTTTTAATATAGTGGCCTTGTGCTTTTATATGGTCATGAAACTCCACTGTGACTTCTAAAATCCTTATTATTTACAGTAGAGGTTCATTATGTTATAATTTAACCCATTATGTCTAAAGCCTTGTACACACGTACGATTTTTGCACCAACGAAGACCCCCGACCACAACACACACGGGCGGCGAACGGCGGGTGATAATCGTATGTGTGTATGCATTCGGTTATCGTTCGTTGATCCACCATGGCAGATCAAAGAACGATGACCAACTGAATGCACACACACCTGCCATTATCGGCCAAACCGACCGTTCAGTGTGTGCATGCACTCGGGGGTCATTCGTCGGTGCAAAGTTCTTACGTGTGTATGAAGCTTAAGTGTATTATATAACAATATACATAATACAATGGGACATAATCAGATGGATCAAGCTAATGATTGTAGTCTGCCAATGGTTGTCTTAAACTGTGTACACACAATAGTTTAGTGTATCGGTCCTTTGCCCTGACCTACCAGAAGTGCCAAAGTCGGTCGAGACAAAGGATCTGCCCATATGTACCCAACTTTATTAGGTGAACATTCTCCAATTTGGGAAAGATGCTGTTGTGGTTAGGTTTTGATATATAGAGATTAATGGTGACACGCAGCTACCCCAACAAAGGGTCAGGCCAGAGTGCTGGGGATTAAATTCAATAACTGTATATACAAAAAATTTAAATCCCCTTTTAAATGCAATCTGCTAGTCAATACTAAGCACAGCCAAAAAAGATAGGTAAGGAGAGAAATAGCCTACTTGTCCCTCAAATATGTGGGAGCAGTCTCTCCACCAAAATACATACCTCCTTACATCTAACAAAAGTAGCCCTAGACATTGGTGCCCTCCTAGTTCAAGGTAGCAGAGAGGATAGTCTAGTGGTCCTAGTACTAAAAGAAAACTGACTGCTGTATGAGTTAAAAGGGAAAAGCACATCAATAACACCAAAAGCTCCCCCATGAGCATGGTCGTTGCTGCCACTCCAAATGGAGACTGTTTGTGTAGTGCTCGTTAAAAATACATGGAACCCCCTGACGCATTTCGCTCCCTCACAAGAGCTTAGACATAAGTAATAGGCCGGCTGTACTCTTCCTGTTATATACCCTCCTGTGATTACAGTAATCCCTCATTGGGAGTCGTATAATCCAATCACAGAGTAAGTTCATGGCAAGCCTCTAACACACCTCTCATTCCATGTTTCTACATTGTTAAGTTACCAAGCCTCCCTAATTCAAAGGACCTCTTGGATTTAAAGAACATTTGTCAATAGTTATCGCTATATTGAAATTGCAGTTACTTGATACGGTTATTGATCAAGATACATAATGGAACCGGCATAGCTTTTGATGTCTAGAATTATAAATCATGCTGACTCTTGTCGCTTGTCATAAATACTTCACCATAATTTAAATGTGAGTTATGACTTCAGTGAGAGTGACAGACAATTGCTTAGGTTGTGTAAACATGGGACAACTGTGGAAGTCTGAAAGGGAATTAAAAGTGGCACTCCCAATTTCAGCCTATGTGTATACCATGTTATGAAACATGATTAGTCTTTAGGTGTTATTCCAGTATTAATGTTAGTACAATACAGTATTAATAGTAAATAATTACACATGGAATTCAGGATATTACAAGTATATTAATTCACATTGACAAAAATTATAAGCAAGCACAAAGCAAGGACATCCTGGAAACTTTTGAATTGATACTACAGGACAGTTAAATATATAAATGTATGAAATGCTTATAATTAATTTATTGTCAGTGTGCATGGTTTGTCAGTAGAGGGTGATAACACCATTGGAAGTAGCTGTTAGTATTTCAACCTCCTTGCTTTTTTTCCCCCTGAGCATTCTGTTCAAGCTGACCGTCAATTCCCAGACACTTCCTTATTCTATAGAATGCTCTGCAAATGCACAGGAAACCGACTGTGCACCTGTGAACAGGAAGCTTTTGTAGCCTCTTCTAAGCCTGTACCCACATACTAATGGACTTTCAAGGGTAATGTTTTTATGGGGGCAATGACTCCCCATAATGAACAAAAGTTAATGGAATTTACTTTGCACTAACAAGGCTTTTGCCTATAACTGGGATTCTTAAATGGTGTGCCTCCAGATGTAACTTTGTATTTGATGAATGCTGCTCAGTATATCACCAAAAGCAGTACCTGTATTCCAGGAGCCCAGCGTGATCAAGGAAAAGATCCCGTGCTCAAATGCCTGAGAGTTCTTCCGTCTCCCCCACGGATAGAGAATGTATCCAAATGATAAGATTCAGACAGGCAACCACGATCAGAGGTAGTGAAAAAAACTCCAAACTTTATTTAATATTATTTCCTTGAGGAAATGGCGTATGTTGCCACGAAATGCATAGGGCGGAGTCAGTTGTTGTCTGTTACCTAGACATGCGGCATGGATGTTTTTAAATATTAAATAAAGTTTGGAGTATTTTTCACTACATCTGATCGTGGTTGACTGCCTGAATCTTATGTTTCGAATGCTGGGTGCTGTTATTTTCAAACATCTGGAGGCACACTCTTTAAGAATTCCTGGCTTATAAGAGCCTTAATTTGTCCCGTGCAGTATTTATGCATTTAAACAGAAGTAAAGCAAAAAAAAAATCTTAGAAAGCATAAAAATCAATTAAAAAAATCTAAAAATAAGTAACTGTCAGATCGACTACATGAATTAAAGGAAGGTATTTATATGAGATGTCATGGGTATGGTAATTTATGTAGCGGGCACATCCACCCCTAAAATATAAAAATATCAACCTTTTTCAATTTAAAGGGGAACTAAATTCACCAGACAACACTGTCCCAATAGAGAGAGCACATGCACAGATACAATATGCTGGATTCCACCTGTGCTGTGGCAGTTGATTGATTTATGAAATTAGCCTGTGAGTACTAAGGACCAGTTCCCATAATCCACCTTGTTTTGGTGGAAGTCTAAGTTTATGCAGTACACTTAACATACTCTCCAGTGCACAGTAGATTAAATCAAGGAACATGCAGCCTTGCCCGCTAGAAGCAGACAGCCATATTACAGAACAGAGAACATGCTTCTGTTAAGCTAGGTACACACAGTACAGATAAAGTGCTGCTGTGGTGGACCTCGCGAAAAGTACGTTTGTTCCATCTTCGATTCTGGCTCCACAGGCATTGATTAAAGAACGGGAGGTAAGGCATAGCTCCTTAACCTCCTGGTCTTCAATCAATGCATTAAAGGAATAGTTCACTTTTGCAGTGAACTATTCCTTTAAGTAAGCCATAATCGCTATAAAATGTCTCTTGTAGTCTGCCCATCCCACCATCAATCATGGTCATAATATAATTTGATCATTTGTGATCTCTGTGTTGCTGGATGCTTTTAATTATCATATAAGAATGCAGGAGCATTTCGCAGATCCTCCCATGTCGTGCTGAATAGAGAACTCTTACATCTGACAGGTATCATTGATATAAATGTGATGGCAGCTGCTCAGAATGGAAAATAAAGTTTCCCACATAAACACAACACATATATTGTGTTTGGTTACTTTAAAATATTTGTTTTTACATTGTATTTATTTTTTTATGCTGTAAAATTATCCTGTAAGGTACAATTAAAAGACTGTTAAGGGCTCCATTACAGATCCTTTTTTTCTAAAAAAAATAAAAAACTTATAGCCCATAAAAATCAATTTAAGTAATAAATGTATCCCTGGAGCAAGGTCAATAATAACGGTACAAAAACTATTTGATTAATTCCAGTTTTTTAAACTTTTAAGTGACATTCTTAAAATCAATGACAATGACATAAAAATACAATGTTGCGGTGTAAAAAAAAACTGTAGCCTTTAATTTGCCACCAACTTTGTTAGATTTTTCCTTTTATTTCTTATAATTGTTATTTGTGCTATAACAGGTAGCATTCCTTATGATACATCACCCACCACATTCTCTTGTGCTGTGGACCATAGCTGTTTGTTCCCACAGTGCTAAAACATATTTGTAACATAACATTTTATTCAGTGGTGTAACTCACGATCACTGGGCCCCCAAGCAAAATAATAATTCACCCCTTCCTGCTCTATTTACAGTGGTTATCTGCATACCTTATAGTTGGGGCCCTTGTATAAAGTATATTCTATCTTAAACTTAGAATTAAGTTAGCCTTTAAATGACATTTTATTTAACATTTACATATAATATTTCTCAGCTATTTAGAAAAGAAAGTTTTAACCATGGAAGACAAGCACACGGCACAGCTTCAAACTATTAAGGAAGAAAAAGACAAACTTCAGGTTTTGGTGTTAAATCAAAATTCTATAATTGAGGACCTTGAAAAACAACTAATCACAGCTTCAACAAACAATTCTCTTCTGCAAAAACAGCAGCATGATTTGATGGAAACTGTGCACAATCTGCTAACAAGGATGGAACCTCAAAATGGTATGTATTTATACAGCTTCATAGGAAATTAGCGAGCATCAATTTCCCAGAAATCTTGCATCATCATACATATACTATATATAATATAGTAGATAATGTACCATTTTATATAAATTATAAGGATATTTTAAGTTACAGAGTAGTTCCATGGTCATATAAAGGGCTTGAAACTGGGGGGGGGGGGGGCTTCTGATATCTGAATAATTTACAGTAAGGGGGTTCATTATCTGTTATCCTCCCTATTCGTTTTAAGGCATCAGCTGTAAACCTGGAGTCATATGTGTGCACCAGCTGTAACACCTGCTTAACAACCCCCTTCCATCTCTCTCTTTTCAACCCTTCTCAGACAAATTCTGTCACTACCCCCGTCAATTGTCTCTCACCCACTGTGTACCCCCACACTAACACACACCCAGCACAGATATCCTGAGGCAGTTCACCTTGGTAAGGGGACTTGAACTACTACAAATAGAACTTTAAAATGCTCATTGTAGACTGAAAGTCTGTTTTGACATCTATTTTCCATCATCATCTGCAATGGGATGTCTCCCAATCAATTCAAACTTTATTTAGCTATGGCTAAATGGGGTTTTCCGTGCAGGTTACAATGGCAAACAACTGGATGTTGAAATCGCTGATCATTATGGTATAAGAAAAAAATTAACCAGCTACCCTAAATGGGGTAGTCAAATCTAAAAAAATGACTCTTTAGAATTTGTCTATACCTTAATATCAGTTAAACAGCAGTGATGTAGCTCTGTATTAGGTACCATGTATAAACAGGATTTAAAGCCATCTATAGTGGGAAAATGAACTTTTTTTTCTTTCCATGAGTTCTATAATCCCCCCCCCCCCCCCGTAACCCCCAGTGTGTCTTCACTTTTTTTAGATTCCCTCTCTGTCCTGAGATATACCAGTTAGAAGAATACTGATAGCATTCCTCTACTCCTACTTGTACTGTCAATCAAATCCCTGTAACGTGATCCTCTTCCCTGCTTAAGTCCCTCCCTCCTCCACGCTCTGTAACAAACAGAGATCTGAGCATTAGCAGGGGGGAGAGTTAGCTTTGATGGCAGATATAAGGCTGCACTTGACCCCCCTTCTTCATAGCTTTCACTGATTGATAATTGGTCACAAAGAGAGAGAACTTTATTTTAGCAGGACACAAAGAGATCCGTGTCTCCAGGACAGCTTGCTTTCTATTGGCCACTCTGCATGGGTGTGTTTTTCAGGATGTTGAAATTTTAACTCCTGCTGCACATGATAAGCTTGTCGGTTAGCCGAAGTACAGAGGTAGGATAAAGGCAGCACAGAGTACATGAATTTAACTTTGCAATGGGGCAATGTGTTTTTTTCACTATAGATGCCCTTTTTTCCCCATAATATTTTTATTGAGAAAAATTACAAATCAAAAATTCAAGTATTTAGTAACAAAAGGCATCATTAAATCTCATGCTACTTTGAACAATTTTTCGTTACAGTCAGCATATATATATATATATAAACCGGTTCTCTTTTTTTACTGTTATTATCTGCTAAATTGTGTAAGAAAAGAAAAAAAAAACAAGATAAAAATTTAAATAAACATTCAACATAAAATAAAGAAAGTAGCACTGTCATTTTTAGTATCTCATCCCTCCACTCTATTCATTTTCCCGTTTTTTTTTCCCTTCGCTCTATAATAACATTCCTGCTCTCCTACTTTAGTGGTTCAGACCGGCTCCTCCCGGGGTCCCCATGGCAAATATCCATGGATTCCAGATCTTATCCACATATTTCATTGTGCCTCTGACCCTGCCAACCACCATTTCATTATCACATAGCCACCAGATTTTGTTATTGTTGTCTTGAGGGGCTAGGTTGTTTCCATGTTGCTGCTGTGAGGGATCTAGCTCCTGCACACATACTATGCATTAGCCTGTTCCCCGTAAGGATAATTGGGCTGTCTTTCTGTCAAAAAGTGTCGTCCATGGGTCGAGAGATACCTTGGTGTGTAATACCTCTTGGATTATTTTCTCACATTGTTTCCATAGTTTCTTTACCTCTGTACGGTCCCACCGACAGTGTTTAATATCCGCCAACATACCAAAACCTCTAAAACAAAGGGGTGAAGCCTGATGGAATATTTTGTGTGTTTATTGGGGAGACATTTTGAAGCTCTTTTCTTGGATTATTATATTGGAGGAACATTTACTTAAAGATTCAAATAGAATAGAGTGTATATAATGTGCTAACTGTCTATAGAGGAACCACTCAGATTGGGGTAGTTTGTATTGGTGTTGGATCTGTTCCCATTGGAGTACATAATTCGCTGGTGCCAGATGTTCCACCCAAGAGATCCCCCTGTCCATCCACATCCTCCAACCCTGCTTGTGTTCTCCTGGGGGAAAGTCAGGATTATGGAATATAGTTGTCCTTAGTAAGATAGATAATGAAAGATTATATTTCCTTATAGAATCATACCATAAATCCAGTGTAGATTTTATATATGGCTTGGAGATATATTGTAATTTAGTAGTGCTGTGGGTAGGTAACCATAGTATCTCATTTAGTAATATATTTGGTACAAGATACCGCTCCAGCTTGATCCATCTCGGACACTCTTTATTGTTATACCACTGCATTGTTTGGGTTAGTCTGGCCGCCAGAAAATAATGTTTTAGGGACAGGAGGGCGACTCCACCTTTCTTTTTGGGGCGTTGTAGAGTTTTTATACTTATACATGGGCGTTTTTTATTCCATAAGAATTTGATGATATTGGACTGTAAGAGTTAGGTATCTTTCTCGGTTTAATAGTTATTGAAAGAGACCTGAATAAATATAGTATTTTAGGTAACGTCATCATTTTTATACAGTTTATTTTCCTGAAGAGGGAGATTTTGAAAGGTGTCCATTGTTTAAGTTGATTAATCAGTTTTTTTTAATCAATGGTGAATAATGAGCGGAGTATAAATCCTCTGGGTTAGCACAAATCTGAATTCCCAGATATGTAAAATGTGAGTGAGTCCATTTAAAAGAGAAATTAATTTGTAATAGTTTGATTGTGGAAGGGGAGAAATGAATGGGAAGAATAACTGATTTTGTGTAGTTAATTTTGAAGCCCGATAGAGATCCAAAAAGTTGCAGTTCCGAACAGAGGTGTGGAAGAGATGTTGAGGGTGAACAGAGTGTCATCTGCAAAGAGGGCTATCTTGTATTCCGAGTCTCTGATTTTGACCCCATGTATGTTTCTATGATTACGGATATGCTCTGCTAGGAGTTCCATACACAGAACAAAGATCAAAGGAGAGAGCGGGCAACCTTGGCGAGTATCATTCTGAATTGAGAAAACTTGTGAAGAGAACCCCATGTTGGATATTCTTGCTGTGGGTTTGGAGTATAAATTAAATCTGTCGCTCTCATAAAAGCACCCGTAAAACTGAAATATGTTAATGTTTGTTTCATAAAGCTACAGTCAACCCTATCAAAAGTCTTTTCTGTGTCGATAGAGAGGGCAATCATTGGTGTGGTTGTGGAATGGCAGTGATGAATCAACTGTATAGTGCGATGCATATTATCTGCCATCTGTCTTCCTGGATTGAACCTGTATGGTCTTTGTGTACTAGAGAGGGCAGAATTTTCGCTACCCTGTTTGCCAATATCTTTGTAAAAATTTTTAAATCGGTATTAAATAAGGATATTGGGCGGTAATTGTTACAAAGGGTGGTGTCTTTTCCTTCTTTAAGTATAACTACAATATTAGCCTCCAGCATATCTGGAGGTAGTTGTGTTTTACCCTCAAGAATGGAGTTAAAAGTTGCTATGAAGTGGGGGGATAGTATTTTATTGAAGGTTTTGTAATATATAATAGTGTAACCATTCGGTCCCGGTGCTTTCCCCGGTTTCAGATATTTCAGGACTGATGACCATTCTATTTGTGATATAGGTGCATTGAGTTGTTGAATGCTGGATGCCTGGGTTAGGGGAGGTTAAGCTTTCTGTAGGTAGTCGGTAATGTTATCTGTTTTGGCTATGTGAGGTCTGCAGTGTATAGGGATTTATAGTATTCTGTAAACATCTTAAAGGGTATGTCCACCCTTCAGAAATTTTTTTTAGCAAATATTGCCACTGTCCCCCCAGCCCCAACCGCTATGTTTGTAATATCAGAAAATGCCAGAACTTTACTTACCTTCATCTTGCCTCCGCCACGCTGCCGGCCCTCTGCTTGCGAGAAAATGCAAGCAGTGGGGTCGGGACCGGCAGTCGCGTCTGTGATTGGCTGAGCGGCAACCAATCACGGAGCGGCTGCCGGGAGTTCAGTGCGGCGGAGGCAAGAGGTAAGGTAAGTAATGTTCTGGGCATTTTCTGATATTACAAACATAGCGGTTGGGGCTGGGGGGACAGGGGCAATGTTTGCTAAAAGGGTTTTACACTAGGGGGAGGGAATCCAATCGGGGAGGGAGAGAAGGGCTGCAGTACGCATGCCAAACTTCTCCCGGAGGCCAGTAGGAGGAGGTCCTATATGGACTCTGCTATCCTCCTGGTGGCAGTTTTTGGGACTTTGGGGGGGGAACGACTACAGGATAACCATATGGAGCTGGGATGTGAGGTAAGGATTAAACTACACTACATGATGGGGCCAGTAGTGGGGGGATAGTATAGTTTTGGGGGTGGACATGCCCTTTAAGATATGGATAGGGTTATGTACTAGAGTTCCCGTTTGTGACTTCAGGGGGAGTTTTGGGTAATTTTTTGGTTCAATTTGTTTGCTAGCATCGTATCTGCTTTGTCTTTCTTGCTGTAAAATTTTTGCTGGGTCAGTCTAATTGCCTTTTCGGCCCTTGCCGTGAGCAGTAGATTTATCTCCCCTCTCAGAGATGTTATCTCTTTCAATACTGATTCTTAATGTGTTTTACAATGAAGAGCCTCCTTTATAGATAATGTGGCAAGTAAATTATTTAGGTGTTTTGTAAATTCCTTACGTTTAATGGATGCCAGCTTTATGAGATGGCCACGCATGACTGCTTTGTTCGGCCGGTCAGTCATAATGATCTGGCCCTTGTTTGGCATGGGCAAGGGTCCTACTACATATACAGTTAGGGTGTGCCAGAGTAAGGGGGTGTGGGGGGGATAGGGTGGAGGGCACAGTACCTCTATCTGGAGAAGGAGGGGTTACCTCTGTCCAATCATTCCTCAGTGGCGGGATCCGTTTAGGCCTTGGACCTCTATGGATCGGTCGTTCAAACCTAACTTTTGGAAGAGGGTGTTACCCTCCCCTGGAGTGGTTATAGAGATTATCTTCCCATTGTGACTCACCAAAAGGTGAAAGAGGAAGCCCCATCTATATCTGAGGCCTCGGTTTTTGAGGACATCCAAGATGGGCCTCATCTCCCTTCGTCGATTTAGAGTACATGGAGATAGATCCTGGAAGATTTGAATGGTGTGGCTATCCTGCTTTAGGGCTGCGTGATTTCGTGCTGCCTTAGCGATGGTTTCTTTGAAGGTATATAGGTGAAACTTCACCACGACATCTCTTGGGGGGTTGTCCGGTCCCGGAGCAGGCCTCAGGTATCCTCCGGCCATGTGACGAAGCCCAATAAGTCTCCTTTGGGCTAACCCTGTGACTTTTTGGGTGGCATAGCGTCATTAGGGGTAAGTAATGGTCTTAGAGGTAGCTATTGCATGGCTTTCGGGGCACTTTAGGATGAGAAGTTCCCAGAGCCGGAGCACCTCTAGTGTGCGGCCGCCATGTTGGAAGGTCAGGCTCCGCCCCCCCGTGTTATGGCTGGCTGTAAAGTAATTAAACAAACTGGCTAAAAAACAAGATTTTGTACAATGCATTTTTATTTTCCGGAAGAAAATCAAGCACTATAAGAAATCTGTTATTTCAAGTGTTCTTAAGCAAAAACTAAGAAACGTAATATGTTTCAAAAACTAAGGAAAATTAAATTTAGAGATTGACTTTATGGCCTATAAGCTAGGGATATTTATCTAAAGCAGAACAAAACACAGTTCAGCATCAGGTTTCAGAATATCCAAATGCCCAAAAATATCCAAAGCAGAACTCTGGCAGCAAAAAAACAATTTCCAAATTCATATGGTAGCCCTGATAGGTAAGATCAGAGGTGCACTTCCTTATATCTGTGCCAC
Source organism: Hymenochirus boettgeri (assembly GCA_019447015.1). Classification (NCBI taxonomy): domain Eukaryota; kingdom Metazoa; phylum Chordata; class Amphibia; order Anura; family Pipidae; genus Hymenochirus; species Hymenochirus boettgeri. The sequence goes on from CM033473.1 coordinate 177,590,000, forward strand.
TGCAGGTAAGTATAATCGGTCATATATAGTTTGTAGTAGGCACACTCGATATGGTATTAAAAAATACTCATTTATTAAGGTGCTGAAACACAACAATAAACACGTTTCGGGGGTCCAACCTCCACCTGAGGAAGGGGGTTGACCCCCCAAAAACGTGTTTATTTGGCATTGTTGTTTTCAGCACCTTAATAAATGAGTATTTTTTGAATCCATATCGAGTGTGTCTACTACAAACTATATATGACCAGCAAAAACACAAAATTAGGAAGATGTAGGAAAACCCACTAAATCTAGATGCTAGATTTAAACCCGCCAAGTCCATTCCTAAATGTACTTACCAGCCTTCTTTCCCCTCTGCCCCTTTCTGCTGCTCTTCCACACGAAAGCAACAGAAGAGGCTGGACCGGCAGCTGTGGCAGTGATTGCCAGTCTCAGCCACTCACAGATGCGACTGCCTGTGATAGCTCCTTCTGCTGCTTTTGTGTGAAAGAGCAGCAGAATTGGCCAGGGAACGAAAGATGGTAAGTACATTTAGGAGATGATTTTGAGCCTGGCAAGGTCTAGGTTTTGGGGATGGAGATACCCTTTTATCTCCATCCCAAAACCTAGACCTTGCCAGGCTCAAAATCATCTCCTAAATGTACTTCCATCTTTCGTTCCCTGGCCAATTCTGTGCTCTTTCACACAAAAGCAGCAGAAGGAGCTATCACAGGCAGTCGCATCTGTGAGGTGGCTGAGACTGGCAATCACTGCCACAGCTGCCGGTCGCCTTTTGTTGCTTTCGTTGGAAGAGCAGCAGAAAGGGGCCGAGGGAAAGAAGGCTGGTAAGTACATTTAGGAATGGACTTGGCGGGTTTAATTAGCATAGATTTAGTGGGTTTTCCTACATCTTCCTAATTTTGTGTTTGTGGTCTATATAGTTTGTAGGTAGGACACACTCGATATGGTATTCAAAAAATACTTCATTATTAAGGTGCTGAAACACAAATGCCAAATAACACGTTTTGGGGGGTCCAACCCCCTTCCTCAGGTGGAGGTTGGACCCCCGAAACGTGTTTATTTGTTGTTTCAGCACCTTAATAAATGAGTATTTTTTAATACCATATGAGTGTGCCTACCTACAAACTATATATGACCGATTATACTTACCTGCAGTGGCACAGATTATAGGAAGGCACCTCTGATCTTACCTATCAGGGCTACCTATGAATTTGGAAATTGTTTTTTTGCTGCCAGAGTTCTGCTTTGGATATTTTTGGCATTTGGATATTCTGAACAACTGATGCTGAACTGTGTTTGTTCTGCTTTAGATAAATATCCCTAGCTTATAGGCATAAAGTCAATCTCTAAATTTAATTTTCCTTAGTTTTGAAACATATTACGTTTCTAGTTTTTGCTTAAGAAACACTTGAAATAACAGATTTCTTATGTGCTTGATTTTCTTCCGGAAAATAAAAATGCATTGTACAAAATCTTGTTTTTTAGCCAGTTTGTTTATTACTTTACAGCCAGCCATAACACGGGGGGGCGGAGCCTGACCTTCCAACATGGCGGCCGCACACTAGAGGTGCTGGCTTGGGAACTTCTCATCCTAAAGTGCCGAAAGCCATGCAATAGCTACCTTAAGACCATTACTACCATAATGCGCTATGCCACCCAAAAGTACAGGGTTAGCCCAAAGGAGACTATTGGGCTTCGTACATGGCCGGAGGATACCTGAGGCCTGCCTCGGGACCGGACAACCCCCCAAGAGATGTCGTGGTGAAGTTTCACCTATATACTCAAAGAAACCATCGCTAAGGCAGCACGAATCACGCAGCCTAAAGCAGGATAGCCACACCATTCAAATCTTCCAGGATCTATCTCCATGTACTCTAAATCGACGAAGGGAGATGAGGCCCACTTGGATGTCCTAAAAACCGAGGCCTCAGATATAGATGGGGCTTCCTCTTTCACCTTTTGGTAGTGCACAATGGGAAGTAATCTCTATACCACTCCAGGGGAGGGTAACACCCTCTTCCAAAAGTAGGGTTGAATGACCGATCCATAGAGGTCCAAGGCCTAAAGGATCCCGCCACTGAGGAATGATTGGACGAGGTAACCCTCCTTTCCAGATAGAGGTACTGTGCCCTCCACCCATCCCCCCCACACCCCCTTACTCTGGCACACCCAACTGTATATGTAGGAGGACCCTTGCCCATGCCAAACAAGGGCCAGATCATTATGACTGGCCGCCGAACAAAGCAGTCATGCGTGGCCATCTCATAAAGCTGGCATCCATTAAACGTAAGGAATTTACAAAACACCTAAATAATTTAATTGCCACATTATCTATAAAGGAGGCTCTTCATTGTAAAACACATTAAGAATCTGTATTGAAAGAGATAACATCTTGAGAGGGGAGATAAATCTACTGCTCACGGCAAGGGCCGAAAAGGCAATTAGACTGACCCAGCAAAAATTTTACAGCAAGAAAGACAAAGCAGATACGATGCTAGCAAACAAATTGAACCAAAAAATACCCAAAACTCCCCTGAAGTCACAAACGGGAACTCTAGTACATAACCCTATCCATATTTAAAGGGCATGTCCACCCCAAAACTATAATCCCCCCATACTGGCCCCATCATGTAGTGTAGTTTAATCCTTACCTCACATCCCAGCTCCATATGGTTATCCTGTAGTCGTCGTCCCCCCCAAAGTCCCAAAAACTGCCCACCAGGAGGATAGCAGAGTCCATAAGGACTCGCTCCTACCTGGCCTCCGGAGAAGTTTGCATGCGTACTGCAGCCCTTCTCCCCTCCTCTCCTCCCGATTTGGATCCCTCCCCCTAGTGTAAAACCCTTTTTAGCAAACATTGCCCCTGTCCCCAGCCCAACCGCTATGTTTGTAATATCAGAAAATGCCCAGAACATTACCTTACCTCTTGCTCCGCCGCACTGAACTCCCGGCAGCCGCGTCCGTGATTGGCTGCCGCTCAGCCAATCACAGACGCGACTGCCGGTCCCGACCCCACTGCTTGCATTTTCTCGCAAGCAGAGGGCCGGCAGCGCGGCGGAGGCAAGATGGAAGGTAAGTAAAGTTCTGGGCATTTTCTGATATTACAAACATAGCGGTTGGGGCTGGGGGGACAGTGGCAATATTTGCTAAAAAAAATTTTGAAGGGTGGACATACCCTTTAAAGATGTTTACAGAATACTATAAATCCCTATACACTGCAGACCTCAACATAGCCAAAACAGATAACATTACCGACTACCTACAGAAAGCTTAACCTCCCCTAACTCCAGGCATCCGGCATTCAACAACTCAATGCACCTATATCACAAATAGAATGGTCATCAGCCTGAAATATCTGAAAACGGGGAAAGCACGGGACCGAATGGTTACACTATTATATATTACAAAACCTTCAATAAATACTATCCCCCACTTCATAGCAACTTTTAACTCCATTCTTGAGGGTAAACACAACTACCTCCAGATATGCTGGAGGCTAATATATGTAGTATAAAAGAAGGAAAAGACACCACCCTTTGTAACAATTACGCCCAATACCTTATTTAATACTGATTAAAATTTTTTACAAAGATATTGGCAAACAGGGTAGCGAAAATTCTGCCCTCTCTAGTACACAAAGACCATACAGGTTTCAATCCAGGAAGACAGAGGCAGATAATATACATCGCACTATACAGTTGATTATCACCCATTCCACAACCACACAATGATTGCCCTCTCTATCGACACAGAAAGACTTTTGATAGGGTTGACTGTAGCTTTATGAAACAAACATTAACATATCAGTTTTACGGGTGCTTTTATGAGAGCGACAGATAATTATACTCCAAACCCACAGCAAGAATATCCAACATGGGGTTCTCTCACAAGTTTTCTCAATTCAGAATGATACTCGCCAAGGTGCCCGCTCTCTCCTTGATCTTTGTTCTGTGTATGGAACTCCTAGCAGAGCATATCCGTAATCATAGAAACATACATGGGGTCAAAATCAGAGACTCGGAATACAAGATAGCCCTCTTTGCAGATGACCCTTGTTCACCCTCTAAACACAAATCTTCCACAACCTCTGTTCGGAAACTGCAACTTTTTGGATCTCTATCGGGCTTCAAAATTAACTACACAAAATCAGTTATTCTTCCCATTCATATTTCCCCTTCCACAATCAACTATTACAAATTAATTTCTCTTTTTAATGGACTCACTCACATTTTACATATCTGGGAATTCAGATTTGTGCTAACCCAGAGATTTATACTCCGCTCATTATTCACCATTGATTAAAAAAACTGATTAATCAACTTAAACAATGGACACCTTCAAAATCTCCCTCTTCGGGAAAATAAACTGTATAAAAATGATGACGTTACCTAAAATACTATATTTATCAGGTCTCTTTCAATAACTATTAAACCGAGAAAGATACCTAACTCTTACAGTCCAATATCATCAAATTCTTATGGAATAAAAAACGCCATGTATAAGTATAAAAACTCTACAACGCCCCAAAAAGAAGTGGAGTCCCCTCCTGTCCCTAAACAATTTTTCGGCGGCAGACTAACCCAAACAATGCAGTGGTTAAACAATAAAGAGGTCCGAGATGGATCAAGCTGGAGCGGTATCTTGTACCAAATATATTACTAAATGAGATACTATGGTTACCTACCCACAGCACTACTAAATTACAATATATCTCCAGCCATATATAAAATCTACACTGGATTTATGGTATGATTCTATAAGGAAATAAATCTTTTTATCTATCTTATAAAAAACTATATTCCATAATCCTGACTTTCCCCCAGGAGAAACCAAGCAGGGTTGGAGGATGGATGGACAGGGGGATCTCTTGGGTGGAACATCTGGCACCAGCGAATTATGTACTCCAATGGAACAGATCCAACACCAATACAAACTACCCCCAATCTGAGTGGTCCTCATAGACAGTTAGCACATTATACACACTCTATTCTTTGAATCTTTAAGTAAATGTTCCCTCCAATATAATAATCCAAGAAAAGAGCTTCAAAATGTCTCCCCAATAAACACACAAAATATTCCACAGGCTTCACCCCTTTGTTTAGAGGTTTTTGGTATGTTGGCGGATATTAAACACTGTCGGTGGGACCGTACAGAGGTAAAGAAACTATGGAAACAATGTGAGAAAATAATCCAAGAGGTATTACACACCAAGGTATCTCTCGACCCATGGACGACACTTTTGACAGAAAGACAGCCCAATTATCCTTACGGGGAACAGGCTAATGCTAGTATGTGTGCAGGAGCTAGATCCCTCACAGCAGCAACATGGAAACAACCTAGCCCCTCAAGACAACAATAACAAAATCTGGTGGCTATGTTAATGAAATGGTGGTTGGCAGGGTCAGAGGCACAATGAAATATGTGGATAAGCATGGAATCATGGATATTTGCCATGGGGCCCGGGAGGAGCCGGTCTGAACCACTAAAGTAGGAGAGCAGGAATGTTATATAGAGCGAAGGGAAAAAAAAAACGAGGAAAATGAATAGAGTGGAGGGATGAGATACCAAAAATGACAGTGCTACTTTCTTTATTTTATGTTGAATGTTTATTTAAATTTTTATCTTGTTTTTTTTTCTTTTCTTACAATTTAGCAGATAATAACAGTAAAAAAAGAGACCGGTTTATATATATTATATGCATGACTGTAACGAAAAATTGTTCAAAGTAGCATGAGATTATTGATGCCTTTGTTACTAAATACTTGAATTTTTGATTTGTAATTTTTCTCAATAAAAATATTATGGTGGAAAAAAAAGGGCATCTATAGTGAAAAAAACACATTGCCCCATTGCAAAGTTAAATTCATGTACTCTGTGCTGCCTTTATCCTACCCCTGCTATCTGGTTTCCTAACCGACAGCTTATCATGTGCAGCAGGAGTTAAAATTTCAACATCCTGAAAACACACACCCATGCAGAGTGGCCAATAGAAAGCAAGCTGTCTGGAGACGGATCTCTTTGTGTCGCTAAAATAAAGTTCTCTTCTTTGTGACCAATTATCAATCAGTGAAAGCTATGAAGAAGGGGGGTCAAGTGCAGCCTTATATCTGGCATCAAAGCTAACTCTCCCCCCTGCTAATGCTCAGATCTCTGTTTGTTACAGAGCGTGGAGGAGGGAGGGACTTAAGCAGGGAAGAGGATCACGTTACAGGGATTTGATTGACAGTACAAAGTAGGAGTAGAGGAATGCTATCAGTATTCTTCTAACTGGTATATCTCAGGACAGAGAGGAATCTAAAAAAGTGAAGACACACTGGGGGTTACGGGGGGGGGGGGGATTATAGAAACTCATGGAAAGAAAAAAAAGTTCATTTTCCCACTATAGATGGCTTTAAATCTGTTTATACATGGTACCTAATACAGAGCTACATCAATGTGTTTAAACTGATATTAAGGTATAGACAAATTCTAAAGAGTCATTTTTTTAGATTATACCCCATTAGGGTAGTGGTTAATTTTTTCTTAACATAATGATCAGCGATTTCAACATCCAGTTGTTTGCCATTGTAACCTGCACGGAAAACCCCATTTAGCCATAGCTAAATAAAGTTTGAATTGATTGGGAGACATCCCATTGCAGATGATGATGGAAAATAGATGTCAAAACAGACTTTCAGTCTACAATGAGCATTTTAAAGTTCTATTTGTAGTAGTTCAAGTCCCCTTACCAAGGTGAACTGCCTCAGGAATATGTGCTGGGGTGTGTGTAGTGTGGGGGTACACAGTGGGTGGAGAGAGACAATTGACGGGGGTAGTGACAGAATTGTCTGAGAAGGGTTGAAAAGAGAGAGATGGAAGGGGGTTGTTAAGCAGGTGTTACAGCTGGGCACACATATGACTCAGGTTTACAGCTGATGCCTTAAAACAATAGGAGGATAAAAGATAATGAACCCCTTATGTAAATTATTCAGATATCAGAAGCCCCCCCCCCCCCGAGTTTCAAGCCCTTTATATGACCATGGAACTACTCTGTAACTTAAAATATCCTATAATTATATAAAAAGGTACATTATCTACATATATTATATATAGTATATGTATGATGATGCAAGATTTCTGGGAAATTGTGAGCGCTAATTTCCTATGAAGCTGTATAAATACATACCCTTTTGAGGTTCCATCCTTGTTAGCAGATGTGCACAGTTTCCATCAAATCATGCTGCTGTTTTTGCAGAAGAGAATTGTTTGTTGAAGCTGTGTTAGTTGTTTTTCAAGGTCCTCAATTATAGAATTTGATTTAACACCAAAACCTGAAGTTTGTCTTTTCTTCCTTAATAGTTTGAAGCTGTGCCGTTGTGCTTGTCTTCATGGTTAAAACTTTCTTTTCTAAATAGCTGAGAAATATTATATGTAATGTTAAATAAAATGTCATTTAAAGGCTAACTTAATTCTAAGTTTAAGATAGAATATACTTTATACAAGGGCCCCAACTATAAGGTATGCAGATAACCACTGTAATAGAGCAGGAAGGGGTGAATTATTATTTGCTTGGGGGCCAGTGATCGTGAGTTACACACTGAAAAAATGTATGTTACAAATAGTTTTAGCACTGTGGGAACAAACAGCTATGGTCCACAGCACAAGAGAATGTGGTGGGTGAGGTATCATAAGGATGCTACCTGTTATAGCACAACATAACAATAAGAAATAAAAGGAAAAATCTAACAAAAGTTGGTGGCAAATTAAAGGCTACAGTTTTTTTTTACACCGCAACATTGTATTTTTATGTCATTGTCATTGATTTTAAGAATGTCACTTAAAAGTTTAAAAAACTGGGTAATCAAATAGTGTTTTTGTACCGTTTTATTGACCTTGCTCCAGGGATACATTATTACTTAAATTGATTTTTATGGGCTATAGTTTTTTATTTTTTTAGAAAAAAAGGATCTGTAATGGAGCCCTTAACAGTCTTTTAATTGTACCTTACAGGATAATTTTACAGCATAAAAAAATAAATACAATGTAAAAACAAATATTTTAAAGTAACCCAACACAATATATGTGTTGTGTTATGTGGGAAACTTTATTTTCCATTCTGAGCACTGCCATCACATTTATATCAATGATACCTGTCAGATGTAAGAGTTTCTCATTCAGCACGACATGGGAGGATCTGCGAAAGCTCTGCATTCTTATATGATAATTAAAAGCATCCAGCAACACAGAGATCACAAATGATCAAATTATATTATGACCATGATTGATGGTGGGATGGGCAGACTACAGAGACATTTATAGCGATTATGGCTTACTTAAAGGAATAGTTCACTGAAAAGTGAACTATTCCTTTAATGCATTGATTGAAGACCAGGGGTTAAGGAGCTAGCCTTACCTCCCGTTCTTTAATCAATGCTGTGGAGCCGAATCGAAGATGGAACAAACGTACTTTTCGCGAGGTCCACCACAGCAGCACTTATCTGTACTGTGTGTACCTAGCTTAACAGAAGCATGTTCTCTGTTCTGTAATATGGCTGGCTGCTTCTAGCGGGCAAGCTGCATGTTCCTTGATTAATTACTGGCATGGGAGAGTATGTTTAAGTGTACTGCATAAACTTAGACTTCCACCAAAACAAGGTGGATTATGGGAACTGGTCCTTAGTACTCACCGGCTAATTTCATAACAATCAACTTCCACAGCACAGGGGAATCAGCAGTATTGTATCTGGGATGTGCTCTCTCTATTGGACAGGTTGTCTGGTGAATTTAGTTCCCTTTAAATTGAAAAAGGTTGATATTTTTATTATTTAGGGGTGGATGTGCCCGCTACAAAATTACCATACCCATGACAATCATATAAATACCTCCTTTAATTCATGTGTCGATCTGACAGTTACTTATTTTTAGATTTTTTTAATTGATTTTTATGCTTTCTAAGATTTTTTTGCTTTACTTCTGTTTTTAATGCATAAATACTGCACGGGACAATTAAGGCTCTTATAAGCCAGGAATTCTTAAAGAGTGTGCCTCCAGATGTTTGAAAATAACAGCCACCAGCATTCGAAACATAAGATTCAGGCAGTCAACCCAGATCAGATGTAGTGAAAAAAACTCCAAACTTTATTTAATATTAAAAACTCCATGCCGATGTCTAGTTAACAGACAACAACTGACTCGCCCGTATGCATTTCGTGGCAACATACGCCATTCTCAAGGAAATAAATATTAAATAAATAAGTTTGGAGTTTTTTCACTACCTCTGATCGTGGTTGCCTGTCTGAATTTATCATTTGGATACATTCTCTATCCGTGGGGGAGACGAAGAACTCTCAGGCATTTGAGCACGGGATCTTTTTCCTTGATCACGCTGGGCTCCTGGAATACAGGTACTGCTTTGGTGGATATACTGAGAGAGTTCATCAAATACAAAGTTATCTGGAGGCACACCATTTAAGAATCCACGTTATAGGCAAAAGCCTTGTTAGTGCAAAGTAAATCCATTAACTTTTTTATTATGGGAGTCATTGCCCCCATAAAAACATTACCCTTGAAAGTCCATTGTATGTGGGTACAGCTTAGAGAAGAGGCTACAAAAGCTCTGTTACAGGTGCACAGTCGGTTTCTGTGCATTTGCAGAGCATTCTATAGAATAAGGAAGTGTCTGGGAATTGACGTCAGCTTGACAGAATGCTCAGGGGGAAAAAAAAGCAAGGAGGTTGAAATACTAACAGCTTCCAATGGTGTTATCACCTCTACTGACAAACCATGCACACGACAAATAATTATATAAGCATTTCATACATTTATATATTTAACTGTCCTGTAGTACAATTCAAAAGTTTCCAGGATGTCCTTGCTTTGTGCTTGCTTATAATTTTGTCAATGTGAATAATTATACTTGTAATATCCTGAATTCATGTGTAATTATTTACTATTAATACGATTGTACTAACATTAATACTGGAATAAAACCTAAGACTAATCATGTTTCATAACATGGTATACACATAGGCTGAAATGGGGTAGTGCCACTTTAATTCCCTTTCAGACTTCACAGTTGTCCCATGTTTACACAACCTAAGCAATTGTCGTCACTCTCAATGAAGTCATAACTCACATTTAAATTATGGTGAAGTATTTATGACAAGCGACAAGAGTCAGCATGATTTATAATTCTAGACATCAAAAGCTATGCCGGTTCCATTAATATCTTGATCAATAAACCGTATCAAGTTACTGCAATTCAATATAGCGATAACTTTGACCAAGTTCTTTAAATCCAAGAGGTCCTTTGAATTAGGAGGGGTTTGGTAACTTAACAATGTAGAAACATGGAATGAGAGGTGGTTAGAGGCTTGCCATGAACTTACTCTGTGATTGGATTATACGACTCCCAATGAGGGATTACTGTAATCACAGGAGGGTATATAACAGGAAGAGTACAGCCGGGCTATATTATGTCTAAGCTCTTGTGAGGGAGCGAAATGCGTCAGGGGGTTCCATGTTTTTAACGAGCACTACACAAACAGTCTCCATTTGGAGTGGCAGCAAGGACCATGCTCATGGGGAGCTTTTGTGTATTGATGTGTTTCCCTTTTAACTCATACAGCAGTCAGTTTTCTTTTAGTAATAGGACCACTAGACTATCTCTCTGCTACCTTGAACTAGGAGGGGCACCAATGTTAGGGCTACTTTGTTAGATGTAAGGAGGCTGGTATTTGGTGGAGAGACTGCTCCCACATATTGAGGGACAAGTAGGCTATTTCTCTCCTTACCCATCTTTTTTGGCTGTGCTTAGTATTGACTAGCAGATTGCATTTTAAAAGGGGATTTAAATTTTTGTATATACAGTTATTGAATTTAATCCCCAGCACTGGCCTGACCCTTTGTTGGGTAGTGCGTGTCACCATTAATCTCTATATATCAAAACCTAACCACAACAGCATCTTTCCCAAATTGGAGAATGTTCACCTAATAAAGTGGGTACATATGGGCAGACCTTTGTCTCGACCGACTTTGGCACTTCTGGTGGTCAGGGCAAAGGACCGATACACTAAACTATTGTGTGTACACAGTTTAAGACCACCATTGGCAGACTACAATCATTAGCTTGATCCATCTGATTATGTCCCATTGTATTATGTATATTGTTATTATACACTTAAGCTTCATACACACGTAAGAACTTTGCACCGACGAATGACCCCCGAGTGCATGCACACACTGAACGGTCGTTTGGCCGATAATGGCAGGTGTGTGTGCATTCAGTTGGTCATCGTTCTTTGATCTGCCATGGTGGATCAACGAACGATACCGAATGCATACACACATACGATTATCACCCGCCGTTCGTCGCCCCCGCTGTGTTTTGTGTCGGGGTCTTCGTTGGTGCAAAAATCGTAGTGTGTACAAGGCTTTAGACATAATGGGTTAAATTATAACATAATGAACCTCTACTGTAAATAAAAGGATTTTAGAAGTCACAGTGGAGTTTCATGACCATATAAAAAGCACAAGGCCACTATTAAAAAAAATGGGTTATTAAATAAAAGTTCTTATCGTTAAAAATGGTGCTCATTTTGCCCCAACCAATCAGATGTTAGCTTTCAAATGTTAAATAATATCTGATTGGTTGAGGCAAAATTAGAACCATTTTTAATGATGTGAGAAACTTTATTGAACTCCCTATAAGTGTTTTACTTTGCCAATCATTCAGACTTTGCATTTATAAAATAAAAAAACTGCCATTGAGAGAGTTTTATTCTGTTTGAACAATCTTTATTGCCAAGCATTCTGTCTTTTCAAACTTGGTAAAATATTGCAAAACAGGAAAACGTTGTATTAGACAGAGAGGGAATAATATGTCATTGTGTCTGTGGAAATGCTTTTATCTCCTCCTGAGGAGAACCTATGAACTTTGGCACAATTGCTGTTTAATGAAAACGAGTGTATTTCCTCTATTGATCACTGGGGACATGATTATTTGTCGAAATAATCACCAACTAGTTGAAACATTGCATATGGATATGTGCAGGCAGTAATGTTGCATGGAAAGGAAATGTGTAGCCTAAAGCTATGTTGTTGTTTCTCATGCAAATTTGCATTATTAGTTAGAAAATGACTAACAACCAATAGTTAAGACATGGCAAAAGGCATAGGTGTGCAAGAAACTTTCCATTTTTGTTTTTTGATAAAATTATAGTTGTATTATATTGTGTACATTAAGATAGAGTTAAATTATTATATTTACATTTAGTAGCTCATATTTAGTGAATGGCATTGGCACATAAAAAGCCATTATTTGATTTGTAGTAAAATGCCTACAATGGGTAATTTCCATGTTTCCATGGAAGCTTTTAGGAAAGCTATGTCTTTTAAAAAGACTTTACAGCATTCCACAAGCTAAATGCAAAACCAGAGTGCCAACTTCAGACTGGTATCGGCTTATTGAGCCATCATCAGTGACTGCAGGCCTTGGTTTTGCAGGTGAAGCGCCTATGGACGGACGTCACCAATAAATTAAATAGGATAGGGAGAGATAGAAATAAGGCTTTGAAGCTCCCCTTTCAGGAATATGCAAATAAGGACCGAGAATTCTGGAGGTAATGTACAAAAAGGCCACTGTTAGACGCACATACTAATTTACTGTTTAAAAATTGAATGTTTTAGTGCCATCCTTTCATTTCAGATATCTTTGCTTTTTACTGCTGGTTTCATATCTTAAACTCACAGACGGGCTAAAATGCTATTATTTTATCTTTGAATGACAATATACTATACAGATACACTGTTCCTAAGGCGGCACTGCACAAAAAAAACCAAAAAAAGTTGCTTGTTTTTTCCTTTGAGTTCAATACAGTTAATATTACCTGCTGTTTAGTTGCATTGATAAATAATTCAAATGTTTATAAAATAAACAGCAAGTCCTTGCAGTGCTTACCTGTTCTTGTCTTGCAGCTTATTGATTTCACTACTTTGGTCTGAAATTCTTCTCTTAACTGTTTGTTGAAGATAGTGCTCAAGAGCTGAAGCTCAAGTCGAGTGGTTTGATTAAATACCGTTTGTACATATATTGTAATACATGCATAGCCGTCAACAACACAAGACATCAATAACATAACATTTAGATGGTTTAGATGATATCGGATGCATTTGCAAGAAATGTTTATAGACTAACATTTGTTGGATACATTTAAAATGAAGTGATTTTTTTCCGGTGATTCCCCCCACCTTATCGGAACCATAGGCACTATATGAATAAACATTAGCAATGTTTGCAATACTACTTCTTCCACTAACATGTACACTTGTTTATTTCCTAAGGTTTTCAACACATGAGATCATTCCTGACAGGCTACTAAATCACTCCCCCCTCCATCACTATTAACCAGAAAAGGCGTGTAGGCTAATGCCAAGCTGTTAGGCTAATGCCAGCGCTGTCAAGGAAATATCTGTGGTGTTATGCCTTTGGGATAAACAACAGTTTAGGTTATAAGGTTGGAAATCATCTAAACTAAAATGAGTTTTTGGATTTTTTTTAAATTAATTTTTAATTTTAATACTATGTTCTCTTTAAAGAAGTGTTGAGTAGAATTTAAGCAAGAACAGATGTTTTCTTTAAAAAGCAGTGAGTCCTAAGAAATTAGCTAGAGGGGTTGATTACCCTGGCAGCCTATCTGCATGCAATTACTGGTTATCAGTCAATCTTAATTGGTTTGAAGCAAAGGGCATGTTCACACTCGAAAGAAAATTCTCACACTTATTTAGGACCCCCCAAACATATTTTTTGCCTATGCTTACCTTTACCAAAAAGATGCTTATAACCCTTACTTACACAACCTCATCCGTTGCCATGGCTCTCTTCTCTCTATCTGGGTAGGAAATGTCAGTCAAAGCTATGAATATCATGTCATGGCCAATGGCTGATTGCCATACCCGAGGCTGCTTTTTCTGCTGCTGGGCTGTATGTAAATTATATGTAGCAGCAGAGGAGACAATTTGCATGTACTTTTAAAGGGCATGTCCACCCGAAAACATAAATTTAACCCACTACTGGACCCACTGTATGGTGTTCTAAACCTTACAATCTCTGCTCTAAATGGTTCTTGCAGTGTCTATTCAAAGTTTTAAAGTGAGAGTAGAAGATGTCTGTGAGTCATTTGGTCCCTGCTGTTTCCTGGTCCTCAGTAGGGACTGTGACATGTCAGGGACCCCTCCCCTCTCCTCAGGGTCCCTTCTATCTGCTGCATTCCCTAGCATTGAAAACCTCTACATTGTATAGGGCATCCATCCCACCCCCAAAGATACTTACGGACCTTCATTCCCTTGGCTTTGCGCATAGCCGGCAGATGCGTCTGTGATTGGCAGGCCAGCTAGCCAATAAAGATGTGGTGCAGTCCCACCCTTCTCTGTGCTCCTGGCTAGATATCTTTCTGGGTCTTTTTTTTTTTTTTACAAAAGTAAATCACCGGTTGGGGGTGGGATGGGATGCCCTACACAATGTTTAAAGTTGTTGTTGTAGGGGTGGAGATGCCCTTTAAGCCATTGTATGCGCATCCGACTTGCGTGCATGTGTCACCTTTTTGTGGTTTCTCATGCACAAAATAGCATGGATGCTTCCGGTGCGGTACGCCACCCTAGTGTGACTTCACCCTAAACATTTGTTAAAATACCTATAAAATTAAGCTTTTCTGTACTAATATTCTTTGGTTCTATACAGCTACAAATTGAATAATTGATAATAAAGATTGATAGGTAGTTGATCCGATGCCCTAAAACCATCTGTGTTGTGAAAATAGGAATAGATTAAAAATACTAAAGAAAGATCAAAATGTTAGGTTACTAATTAATGTCTTATTCTCTTGTGGACATGGCTGGAGTTCTGTTTAAATGATTAATTACAGAAAGAAACAAAGCTTTCACAAATGATATATCAATTAACTTTTGCCTCATAATGCTACCCGCAATATAGAATTATTCTGTTTTTTACTTGTGTAATCACTACACAGATTCTTTCATTGATCTTGCCCCTGTTGACAGGAAAACCTGATGCTCACATCCGTCTTGCCTACTATTCTTCAAGGATGTGAGCTCATGCTATGCCTCCTTCACAGAGTTACTCTTACTTAGTCTGTTAGCTTTTACATACAACACTGTATTGATATTTTAAACAAAAAAAGTCACTTCCTATTAATTTGATTTAATGTTGCTACATTATCTCTAACTTTGCAGCTTATACAAATGTAATATATCCAGCCACTATGGTGTGCAAGTGTCTCCTAAACGGTTTTGGCACACACATAATAGAGTACTTTAGCTATGGCCACTAACAATATCATATGTGCCTATTTACGGCAATAAATGTTTTGTCTAGTGCAGTGTTCTTATTAGGGTTTTGAAGCAGCATGGCCTACCATTGTGGTGAATTTGCCATTATTTGTTTTTTTATATAGATATATTAATTGATCAATGTATTGTATTGGATTAATTATGTATTTTGATAATTGGACACTAAAAGAGATTGGTAATAATATATCCGTTTCATTAATGGGTTCCTGATATAATAGCGTTAAGAATTCTGCACAGTTAAGAAGAACTGGACCAATATATATTTCTGTAGCTGTGAACTGGTTTTATTTTCCTTAAGTTAATGAGCGAATATTTGCTTCAAAATGTCTCAAAAGTACACATGTATTATTTAAGAGGCAAGACAGTAGTGTTGATAGAAACAGTAATGAACCCTCTATTTAACTGAAGCTGTGAACTGCTTGTATTCTTATTAATGACCAGGAATGTAAGCTTTTTTTATGTCTTGGTTTAACTTTGTCTGTCCGGATAAAGTTTATAGCTGTCTAGTAATATTTAGTTTTTTGCTGTTTGGTGGAATTCACTCTACAGAGAAATATGATTATATGAAAGTAATTGTAACCTTAATTGTGTTCTCTTGCCCCTTATGCAATTAATGATGCCCTGGAAACCTTTTTTTCCAAGAAGAGCACTTAATATCCACATACTGTAAGTGCTCCAGTAAACAAGGTGCAAATAAGGAATAGAGACTTCTGGGTAGTTTCCATGGTAGCCCTTTAGGAAGCTCCACACCTTCTAAGAGGTTTTTATAGCATTCCCCACGCTAAAAAAAAAAACAGAGAGCTGGTTTTGGCTTTGAACCATCTCAATGTAGTTAGGTATCTGGTTTTGCAATTGTGAAGCACTTTAAACAAACGTCACTAAGAAATTTTATTCTTACGAAGGTGTTGCATGGAAATTGCCCAGAAGTCTCCATGCCTTATTTGCATATGAGCAGCGACAATGCCTATACTCTCCCTTCTTATTTCATTTCTAAGTGACATCTGTCCATAGGTGCTTTACATTGCAAAACCGAAGCCTACACACACTGAAGATGGCTTAAAGGACAACTCCACTCATAAGAACATCTTTTAGAAAGAATGGCCTCTTAAACTGTGTTGATATATCATAGTTTGTCCTATGAATTATTACTGTATGCCTGCTATGCTTCTTGATACCTCATGGAAACTGAGCAATTTAGAAACTTGTACTGAGCATTTACTGAGCCTGGGCATGCTCAGAAGAGGCTGACAGGGGATTAAATTCAGTCATTGGCTGTGATGTCACTGTCAAATGCAGATGCTAACTGGAAGAACCAGGAAGCAGACGAAACAGGGGAAACAGGACATTGTGCAGGATTTCGGTTGACTTATATATTTAGATTTCAAACTATTACGTTTAGGGTTTTGGGGGCTGATTACCTGTATGTAAGTTTCATTTTGGGCCTGGACTGCCCTTAATAAATAATGCCAAAACCAGTTCTGGCTGGCTCTCTGTTTTTTTTTGCATTTAGTTCATGAAATGCTATAAAAACTTCTTATAAGGTGGGATTTTCTAAAGGTTACCATGGAAAACTATATACCAAGTCTCCAGTCATTTTGCTGTGGATTAAGGGAGCACATGGAACAAAGAGGAAGCAAAGGTAAAGACAAAAACACGAGGTAAGGCCGATTAAGAGCAAGCCATATTGCCTCTTATAACTTCTATTTAATTTTTAGGGACATCTTGTAAACCAGGCACAATATAGAGATAAGCTCTAAATTTAATTTTAAAAAAGTGGCACGAAATTTACTATATAGCCACGTTCCTTTTTCAATAGCCGGTAGCTGCTTCTGCAATTGGCTGCCTCTCAGCCAATCACAGACCCGGCTGCCTGCCGACCCCTAATGTTACTCTGTTCCGGAAAGTAACTTAGAGGCCATGCCATGAGAACAAAGGCATTTCTCTGGCACTTTTTTAAAATTAAACAAGATGCAGTTATGATTTGGAGGATGTGGCTACAAATAAAGAAAAAAGTTTTTTCAGGTGGACATACCATTTAAGTGCTCTCATTTTACAGCAAATAATTTCTAGCACATCACTATGGGGTTTCAGTCAATTTGTTTTTTCAGGTCTATTGTATTCTTTCTTCCAGAGTGCTAGCCGACATCAGGGTTATATAAACATGCAGAGAAAAAAGTAGCACTCTCCTGGCCATGGTATGGAATATTTATTATTGCAAGACCTAGTGGTCACATCAACGCGTTTCGGCCATCCATTTTGGAAATCGAAAGCAGGACCCCTTACGTTTTAAGGGGTCCTGCTTATCATATTAAAAATGTAATTAAAATGCAGAATTTGTTTATTTTTTTGTAGGGCACCACCTGCCCACCCCCAACCGCTGTATCAGAATGTTAAAAAAAAGATTTAAAAGTTACTTACAGCCCCTCGATCTTCTGGCGCAGTAATCCGCCCCTGCTTGCTGGAAGTGCAAGCTGGGGCCAGACGGGCAGCCACGTCTGTGATTGGCTGAGAGGCAGACAATCACCAGATGGCTGCTGTAAATTGAGAGCTTGCCGGGAATGAGGGGCTGTAAGTAGCATTCTAAATCTTTACTAGTTTCTTGTGGATAGTTTTAAATTAGTTACACAATAAATTTCCTGAAAGAGCATTCTAATTTCCAATATTTTCAAATAATCATAATTCTGTGTGCAAAATGTAGAAATATTTTACCTGAGACTACCATGTGTTTAATTTCTTTGACTGCTCTACGTCTGATTTAAAAGGCTGCTACCCATCTCATCATCTGCAGTGTATGGTTTTGTGTAGCATACTGTTGCATTTCCACTATTTTTCTTCATGTTTTCTTGGATGTATCGCTCTCAAGCTAAAAGAAAACACAAACTTATGCATTACATTTACATTTTTTGAAAAATACATAATACATTTGTTAGCACTTTTCTATACACTGTTAGGTAAATGTTTTTATTGGTAATAGGACACTTTAGTTTCGAGGAATATGACACATTTTAGTGTTTTACCTTTAATTTTGTTAGGGGGAGAGTAACGTCTAGTATGTGCCTATTCAATAGAAAGTAGGGTCTTTTATAGATTATACTCCTCTTTCTACATCAATAATAGTTAAATCCCTTCCAAATGCATTAGGACTGTGGTTATGTGACAAATAGAATGGAGAGCTAGTAGGTCCTGATAATATTTGCTTACATTCGGAAAGTGTTGATAATAGGCATCCAGAGTGCAATAAAACAGCAGAAATAAATATAAAAATTGAGAGAGACAGGAGGTGTGGTAATAGTCTGCAACACTTGTTACATACAAAATATAATTCCTAAACTTTTATCTAAAGTGACTATGTAAAAGGTTTCCAAGCCAGTACCTGTCCTATACTCACCGAGCAAGTTGCCCTTACAAATAAGCAAAAAATATTTTAGGCTTGTCATATTATACCATGTTATGCCATGAGCACTTCCATCCTCCCATCCTCTTATGGCCAATTCCTAGTAAAAAAAATAAAACTACTAAACCACTCGTCTGCATTAACTAACATTAAATATATAGTATAGGAATCCGCGTTGACGAACACATTTCACAACAACTGTAATAATACACTATATAGTGGGCAGGTTAAAATGCCTATAATGCTCACCACGCACGCCCCACGATAATGTGAGTATGATCCTATATAAGTTTAAACAACAAAAATGCGTAGTGCTCTTAATCGCTCTGTACAATGCCTATAGTATAGCTAATTTTTTTTTTTAATAGTGGCACATGCTTAACATTACAAAATGATTTGATGTTATTGACATGACACTTCCTTTTAGTGTCCGTATGGAGACTCTTTAGCACTCTTAGGGGGGCGTAAAACCCTCATATATAGTTTGTTTTTATGGTATTTAAATGAAATAGTGAAAAATAACACAAATACATTACTACTCTTTCCCTATATATAATACTGTTATATACCCCACCTGATTTGTAGCCCTAAAACTCAATGCAATGTCTGTAAAAAAATAAAAATTATTATAGAATAGGAGGGAAGTGATACACACACACCAGCGTCACCTTTTGGATTGTAATAGAAACTAGAAGGTCTGCTTTAGAAAAAACCATGTTAAATTAACATAACTGTAGGTCAACCTAACATCAAGAAAAGGCAATGATATTCATCGTTCAATGTATACTGTGTGCACAACACTATCAAATCTGTTTTTTATTCCACTTGTTCTGAGAATTTATACTGTACAGGAAGATATTTATACCCAGGGTTTAGATTGTTCGATATATTTATTTGAACATTGTTAGAATGTTAGAATTCAGTCCAAGTGTCACAGTAAATTACAACTCCTGTGCAGTGCTTTAAAAATTTCTTCACCCACCAAACTTTTAAGCAAATAAAACCAATAGGAGATCACACAGGTTCATTCCTATTATGGTTATCATTCTGTCTTTCACTATACTCACCCCTCCCATTGTCTCACAGCTGTCACCAGGGAGACGTTAAAGAGGGATCACTGTTGGAGAATCTGAGGTCCTATAAAGAACCCGCTATCCTCGCCATGATTGAATCTTAATAGATTTTACTATTGCAGGAAACAGGCTCATGACTTGATGGGGTAGGGTAGGACTTGAGGCACAAGAGATACCAGACAGCTATATAGTTAAGGTGGAGACGGCTTAAAGGGGGGGAAAAGGCCTTGACAAAGCAATATTGAAAAGAGACTTCTTACAACAAAATGTATTTACAGCTCCTAGTAATATAGCATTGCTTAAAAAAATTAGGAAAAAATGTTTGATTTGTTATTGTCACATGTTTACACAACGCATGTGATTTGTTAAAAACAGGAACTTATTGCACTTTCTTCAGTTTTAAAGAAATGTAGAAGTTTAAGTAGTGACAGGGGTGTGGCCGTCCTACCATCGAAGTTAATGTAAGCCCGCGATCCATGCTTTTATCAATAACCCGCAGTATGGACAAACTTTCTATATATAGCCCCTAGTGAAAAGTTCCCCTATATGGGCCATTTTTAAAACTGTGGATTACATTCATGTATGGTGATTGTGGATGTAAATCATTATGTTCATTAGCTAGAATACCAGGCAGGGCTGGGTGTTGATCATGATTGTGATAGTTGATTTACGACTGCAATGTATATTTCCAATTGCAAAGAGCGATTCCGCGCCTTTATAAATATAGCCCTATACTCATACCTAAACATTTATATGAAAGTGTTTTGAAAACCATGGGGTAAAACATACTTGGTCTCTGACGAATGCCAGGCTAAGGCACTCGAAACGCAATTACATATGTATCCGGCTCTTATGATATATGTGTTAATAGAGAGTTTTTACCCACTACCTCCGTGTGAGAGACCCGTTCATAGGATCGCTGCAGCCCGTCTTTGTTTATATTGTCGTTGGGGTAAACATACATACGTACAACTTGCATCTCGATGAATATAAGATAAGGCAGACATCCATCCTTATATTTGTTGTATAACTATCACTTTATTCTGGTTTGTTTATTTGTTCTGATGAAATTATAGAGATTTAAATTCAGGGGTTAGGGTCTTTTAATATATTAATGGTGACATTGTATAGAGTGTTTAAGTTCAGTCCAAACACCACAGTGTTTGGACAGTTCAAAATATATGTGCAGTATAAATAGATCACTCCATCCAATAGATATATTGGAAGGATAGATTGGAAGCATCCACCAATACTCACCCTCCTAAATTAACTCTCAGCTGTCAACAGGAAGTTTGTTTAGAGAGGGATCACTATTGGTAAGCCTCGGGTCCTATAAAGGACCTAGACTAGTTTGCCATGTTCCAGTTATTAGATTTTTCATCAGTGCAGGACACAGGTTAATGGCTTCTATAGTGTAGGTCTGGGAGCACAAGATACCAGTCGGCTATATAGCTAAGTTGAAGTCTTCTTGACGGAGGAAAAAAAAAAAAACTATAAATGTACTTACTATACAAGGATTGTGGAAGCACTCCAATTAGGCATTTACAACTACATTTGCAGAAGTGCTACTGATCTGGTCAAATATTTATACAAAAATAGAAAAGATAATAATGCACATTTTAGGCCCCATACAATATCTATGTATCTGCACACTGGCATATTATAAACAAAGGGGTTGTTAGTAACATTTACTGTGATCACATTGATTGGCAAAAGTCTTCCAAGCACGTCAAGGTAACCCAGTATGGAAGGTCCTAACTCTAAAACTTTTTAACTTCAAGTACCATTAGCAAACTTTTGCATTTCTCATAGTTGGGCAGAGACCAGTGTGCAGATAATATGATATTGTATGGGGCCCCTAGGAATGGCATGTATAGTTTTTCTATGGATGTATATATATATATATATTTATATTTATATATATATATAGCAACAGTTTATTCAAATATGCTGGGTCAGTTAAACCAACGTTGTTTCAGCTGGAAGTAGCTGGGCCGTCATCAGGGAACCTCAAGGGAACAAAAGAGTAAAGTTATGCCATCCTCACCATTCAGTTTTCCCCCTGATTTCAAGCCTGCGCTCGCGCTTCAACTTAGCCATGTTGTGAAATGGGGCCATAGCGATTCTGTCTGCTCAAAGTAGCATGTCGAGAAAAACACTTTCACACCCCCTTGAGCAGCTTGATTTGTCGGTGGATCACTAGCAAAGAAAGTTCAGTTTGTTTGACGGCAGAAGAGCGGAGGGAGAGAGTTGTAAAAGACATTCCCCCAGCCATGACAAGTGTTAGGGAAGGGTATATCTAAGGAAGGGAGTAGCATGGGAGTAAATGTGCAGTAAGTGATTCCAGCTGCTTGAAGTGTGAACATGTAATGGGGGTGATGTGTATTTTTATATGTTGTCCTTTAATTGGACGAGAGAGTTACCACCGATCTTCAATAAAATCATAATGGCCATGTTCCATTTAGAGGGATGATACTTTAAAGTCAAGCCCCCCTAAAAAAGCCCCTTATATGAGCACACGGCTCATAATTAAAAATGCTCGGGTTGCTCACTTATTATCCCCCCCGCTCGCTGCAGTTCTGCACCTTCTCCTCTTTTCCCCCCCGATCAGGTGCCTAAGGAACAATTAAAACCATAGGCAACGTTAGATGGTACACAATTGCTAGCATCTACACAAAGATATACTATTTGCAGAATTTTCCATACTAGATAAACTGCGCCTATAAGCCATTACTGCCCCCTATAATTTATTGCAGCAGTATTGACCCCTTTACGCCCAGTGATCTGAGGCCCCCCTAAAGTTATAAGGATACTGATGCTCCTTTACTTTATACAGGGGATTTTTATGCCCCTATATGTTTATCACACGTTACTGTGCCCCCTATATTTATATGCATTTATTCAGTCCACATGGGGTTGTTCCTCAGACCTTTTGGCACCGTGAGCTAAACTTTTTAAGCGGACCACCTACATTTTCTGAAGTCTTGCAAAAGTGTTTGCCGCCCGCAAAATACCAGGGGCGGTCATGCAGAGGTGCGTGTTGGAATAACGATAGGCAGTCGCTCCGGGGAATGGAAGGCCTGACATCGGACATTGGTTGATGAGCTGGAGGGCTGGCCTCAAAGTGGCTACTGAACACTCACCCCTCTGTTCAGATGAGTTTAGATCAGCCATCTAGTTACAGCCAATGTCATGTCAGTTGTAACTGATTCATATTAGTTTGTTTACCACCAGTGAATCGGACATTACAACGTTTTCACACAGGATGGAACATACAAGTTACCCTTTTAGGATCATAAGGCTAATGACATTGGCTGTGTTTCAAATAGAATTACTTCAGTATTCTTTAAAAAAAAGTTTGGTGTGGTGTAAACCTTGGGGGGGGGGGGGTAATACATAAACACAATACTGTCCATTACTGCCAGAGTTCTTATATTGACATTTAGCACCTGATCACTTTCCTGTATGCATTTTCCCATTTGAAACAAAGAACACTTATCTTCCCAAATGTGTTATGATCAGTTCCATTTCCAAGACATACTGCTGCATGCATTTCAATGTGGAAATGCACCCAATGAAAGTAAATTGGGAAACACATATGAATGTACACACATGAAACACACAAACACATGAAAACATAAAATGTAAAACATGCATAACTATGCATAAACCATGAAGTTATGGAGAACTGCAAACGTTTTCCCCCGCAGTTTATTTAATGTTAAGGTTGTGGTCCTCCATTGTGTGTTTAACTATGATTTCAATGGCTGCAAGTCAGCGATGAACAAAAATGCCATGATATTAAAAGGAATGTCCGCCCCCAAACAAACAAAATACATATTCTGTGGTTGACAACCCATCACTGTCAATCAAGTATTTGTAGTATAGGGAGTCTATCCAGAAATTCCAACTGAAATCTTCTGTGAATGTTATAAAAAGTCGTATGTATATGGTCATCTTTAATCATATAATGCCTATGCTTATATTGCATAAACAGACTTTGTACAAAGGATGAAATTCAGTTAAAATAAAAATTTAACTTGGCAGTTCCAGGAACCTCTTTTGTGGCTAAAGAAGAACAGATTACTTTTAAAGACTGTGCTGAAGCATATAAATCAGGATTTACCACAAGTGGAATCTACATACTAGCAACAGCTAACAGCACTGACCAAACTAAGGTAAGCTGTTCCAGACCCTTGCCCCGTAGGGCATAGACAGTATCACTAAATACTGGCCAAAATTTACCATGAGCTAAAAAACATAATACAACAATCCAGAATGCATGATTAAAGGATAACTATTGCCTTAATGCATTTAAAAAAAAAAACTGCTTTCAAAAGAGTAAAGGCATGCAGCCCTCCCCATAACCCCCCCCCCGATTTCGAGCCTTCAATTAGCCATGCTGTAAGGGGTTGTAACAGTTATGTCTGCCACTCAAAGCTAGCATGCAAGAAAACACTCCTCCACCCACCCTGGATCAGCTTGATTATGTAGGCTGACATCCTAGCAACAGGACAGTTCAAGTGTTTGACTGGCGAGGAGGAGGAGAAGAGGGTTGTGTAACAGACATTCCCCAGCCCATGACAAGTGATATGTTAACCATGGCCCTGGACTGTCTAGGAGGCGGGCTGTTAGCACTCATCTTTGCAGTGGTGATATTAAGGGAGGGCAGCACGATTGTAAATGTAAGTAGTTGTTTCAGCTCTAGAAGTGTGGACATATAATGGGGGGGTGGTTTTTTTATATTGTTGTCCTTTAATTCTAAGTCTTTCAAAATTTCAAGGACAACTATAGTGAAAAAAATGGACTTTAAAATCCTGTTGAGGGTTTTGACATCCATTTCCCAGGGAGGCAGGAAATCCTATTTCTACCTCTATTGTTGGCTCCATGCTTGAGTGTTAAGTGTCAAAATTTTGTATGTGCAGGTACTGACAGCTTAATGACACAGACACGAGACATATTCATGCTTGTGCAAGCAATGAGCGTCAGCCCTTACAAGAAAGAAAATTTGAAAGCAATACAACCAGCCTGGGAGGTATGAATTGGATTTCTACACTTCCTCGGAAATGAACTTGAGATTCTGGGGAAAAGCCCATTTTTTTTCACAATAGTTGCTTTTAGTCAATTTAATTAGCAGGCAATAAATATTGCTGTTAGAAGGATTGCAGGTATATAGCATGCTTTTCTAAAACCATTGTTTACACAAAATATATATATTTCACTGTGAAAGAAATACAAAAGTATTGGAGAAGTAATACCTTTAATGCATAACAAAGATGTGCAACATTCAAATTTTCAAGGCAACTATGGTTGCTTTGTTAAGCAAATTTACAAATTAATCCCTTTGTCATGCTAGGCATTTTAATATCACACACAAGTATTACTACACATTGAGAAGTTTGCAAACAGTTTACTAAGAAATTATTTGGGCTTACTGTATTTAGTCATGAGAATATAGACTCCTTTTGCAGCTGTTTATTTTCGTACAATTTTCAGGCATTGTAGGATTAACTACTCCCTTCAGACTTACAGGAGCCTCACATCTATCCTTTTAGTGCAATTTACATAGTTTAAGAGTCAAAAAAAACATTGTTAACATAGATTTAAGTAAAACAGAATTAAAGACATCTCACTCTGCACAAATTAGTGCTCTTAGATCACTTGTCCAGCATCTGCCGTTCATTAAAAATTTTGCATTAAAATTTTACATATATAACATATATAACTATTTCCAAATTTTATAGTGTTTCCTTTGGATAATAAGGCGAGGGTTAAGACACTTGGTATAAAAATATTTTATATTTGGCATTTTTTAAATCTACAAATGTAAATAAGTTTCAAAGTCTTTATAGTTTACCATATTACTAATATGAATTTGATTATCATCCAAATTTATACTTCATGTTTTAAAACGAATAATGAGTTAAATATTTACAAAAAAAAGAATTTACGCCAAAGGGGCTTTTTAGGTATTGCCCTGTTTTTGATCAGTTTTTTTTCTATCTTGTTCTATTTGTTTTTTTTTAAGGATTTAATGTTTTCCTGCCCTTTGGAACCTGACATGCAATGCTACTTGATTTCTGGGTGACTGTGACCTAAAAAACAGCAAAGCTATTAGTGGCCCTTAAATTTTATTATGAACCGTTAACATTTTAATCCTAATTCGTGTTTCTCCTATTTCATTTTTTATCTTAAGATCATTTTCTTGCAGCTAGGATTAGCTTGACCTAAAACAGTGAAAAATCCAAACTGAAGAGAAGGCAGAAAGTTAAAAAAAAAAAAAAAAATTCACATGTAAAACCTTTAAAAAAAAAAAAAGTTTCTTTTTGTAAAATTAAAGGGAATGTTCAGTGGAAAATATCAATATTTTAAAAAGTATTAGTTTATATTATGCATACTTAGTTATTCTAGATATTCTTCCATTTTGAAAAATCAGTTGAATTTCTGGCCCTTGCTATATTCCCTGCTGTTGACATTAGTGAGCTGCCATTTCAGGTTCTACCGGTCTTCTTCCCAGGATGCACTACTTCCTTGGAATGTTCCCAACAGTAATTTCTACTGATTGACTGTTGGATGGGTCAAAGATGCTCATATCTCTACTGAGCAACTGAATCAACCCAGGCAAGGGCAAAACTATAACGGTCTCTATTAGGGGTCCTACAAACAGGAAGTTAGTATTTCGGAAGTATTATTTATACACAGACAAAATGCTGGATGGGCAGGTTAAGGTCATGGGATGGAAAAATATGCTCTTTTTTTTAAAAGCATATGTATTTGCACTGAACTTCCCCTTAATTTTAAGAACCAAAACCAGTAAAACTATATTTTACGGAATGTATTTTGTATAAAGTTCTAACCGTTAGAGCAATGTGCAAACCATTACTTACTTGTTGTCCCTTGCTTGCCCTTTGTTCATGGCATGTCAGCTGATCTCCGCGAGAAGCAGCGGGTTTTACAGAGAGTTTTGACAACACTTCGTAGATAACATCCAGCTGCACACCTAAAAAGTGCTAGGGTGTACACTGTAAGACAACTACTACTACCAAGTTGTTGATTGGAAATGCACACCATAGAAATTCCTGCACTACAGAAGCTATACATTTGTTATACAATCCACAATTTGCTTGCAATTCTAGTAATAGGAATATGTAAACTTATAGCTAAGCATAAAATTACTTCATTTCTCTACTTGATGTATAGTAACCAAATGTGCTTTTTCTATACACTACTTCTGTATTTTTTCATTTTATTATTATTATTTTATAGACTTATTGTGATATGAAAACAGATGGTGGGGGCTGGACAAATTCAAAAACGTTTTGAGGCAGTGTGATTTTCACAGGACATGAAAGAGTATAAAAAGGTATATACAGAAAAAAAGTTTATGATTATACATTATTTTTTGCTTAAAGGGCATGTCCACCCCCAAAACTATACCCCCCAACTACTGGCCCCACCATGTAGTGTAGTTTTAATCCTTACCTCACATCCACCTCCATAGGGTTCTCCGTAAACCCCCCCCAAAGTCCCAAAACTAACCACCAGGAGGATAGCAGGGCTCTGCTGCCTATCTTGCCTCCGGTAGATATTTGCCATGCCCACTGCAGTCCTTCTCCCCCCTCCCTCTCCCTCCGTTCACTATCCTCCCCCTAGCGCAAAACCCCCTTAATATGCTGCTCCCCCAGCCCCAACCGCATATTTTTTTTTTCAAAAAGCTCCCCAAACTCTTACTTACCTCTCCGCTTCCTCCGCTGCACTGAAGACCGGCAGCCGCGTCCGTGATTGCTGCCGCCAGCCAATACAGACGCGACTGCCGGTCCGCCCCTCGCTTGCATTCTCGCAAGCAGAGGGCCGGCAGTGCGGCGGAGGAACGAGGGGAGGTAAGTAAGAGTTGGGGGCTTTCTGAAAAAAATATTTATGCGGTTGGGGCGGGGACATGGGGGAGCTGCATATTAAAAATCAGTTTATGGGGTCGACATACCCTTTAAGGAACATAAGTTTTATTTAAGGGTATTTTTATAACAAAACATGTCTTCCTGGGAGAGAAGGTGGGACATTAGCCAAAAGTCATGCAAACAGGGTGATGTACAGCCACAGTGCGATTAAGTGAAATTAAAAACTATACTGGTTAGCATGACTTTAACTAAACCCTTTGCTATGCTTAGCATGGTCAGTAGTGAGCTGCCATTTCAGGTTCTGTTAAAGTCCTTCTTCCCAGGATGAACATTTCCTTATTATGTTCCCATCAGCAATGTCCACTGATAGGCTGTTGGATGGGTCAAACATGCTCAGATATTTATTGAGCAAATGAATCAACCCAGGGAGTCAAAGGCCAAAATCATAGCCAACTATTAGGAAAACAGGAAGTGAGTTTTCTTGAAAGCATTTGTTTATGCACAGACAAAAGTGTAGATGGGCAGATTGCGATCATTGGAATGGAAAAATATTGCCTTTTTCTTAAAAGTTCCACAATGGTTAAATTGTGGATCACAATCTACCAAGCACTGCTATCTCTACATAACCTCATTAATGCGATTGCTCAGATGTTTTTATATCTACAGGGTATTTGGGGGGGGAAATTTGGGGCAACAGTTCTGGTCACGGTATTCCTGAGGTGACTCCTAATATCCATATAATTTATAGTAGCAGGTTCATTATCCATTATAATCAACATATTTGGCAAAAGTGTCCCTTATTCATCTTCCCTCTACCTCATTAGTAGTTGTAATTCAACTTAAAAAAAAATAAATAAAAAATCTGCACCTTAAAGGGTATCTCCACAAAACGGACATGCCATTATTCACTCAATGCGTACAGTGCAAGGGAGTGTGGATAATATCGGGAACGGTCAGAGTTAGCAGAGGAGGAGTGCGATCGCAGGTAAGTAAGCTGGGTTCCCTGATGGAACTATAAAGGTAAGCCATAGCTCCTTTACCTCCAGTTCCTCAATTAAAGTAAATAACCATTTATAAAAAAATTACCTCTGCTGAATACCTGGCCATTACACTACTATTCTTTACAGAATCAGTGATTTTTTTTATGATATCACAAAGTTATATAAATAACAGATGGAAATTTGAATGACCCGGCAATCACTTTTCCAAAAAGGAAATGAGTTAATAAAGGAATTTTACGGCAGAAAGCCCTCTGCTCACCCTACCTTCTCCTTAGCACAATTTATATAGTGTAGCTTAGTATATAGCTACATCTCTTTATAGTTTAAAAAAACATTAAAGGGCATGTCCATCCCCTTAAACTGTTGACCCCATAAAGCTATTGTGCACTATTTACCTTTCTTGCAGGTGCTCCTTAAACTAGATGTTTTTCTCAAAGTTCGCCAATTTCCAACAGCACTTTGGGGTGCAAGCAGTCAAAGCCGTGACTGTGACGTCACGGCCAATGACTTATGAAAGCAGCATAAGCAGCTGCTTTACTGTTGTGCAAGCTCATTGTACAGCTGTCAGGGAGAAAAACACAGTGTGGTGAGGGACCAGCTGACTGAGATAAATGCCTAGTTTAAGGAGTGCCGTTTAGGTAAGGTAAGTATTGCAAAATAGCTGTATGGAGAGTCCTGGTTATGGGGTTAAAATATTGTTAAGGGGATGGACAATACGTTTAAGCAATTGTAATAAATGTGTTAAAATTGCAGAAGTGATTAGTGAGTGGGATAGGGTCCCCTACACTACAGCAAAAGTGTAGAGATACCCTTTTTGAAGTAAAGTGGTGGCATTTCAGACACTCATTAACTTAGTTTGTTGTACTTTATTATGGTGTCTTTACAAGCTGCTCAATGTGGCATGTGTTAGGCCCATTACTGAATCTGTGGTATAAAAGATAATTGCAAGTTTCCCTTTTAAACAAATAGTTGAAAATAGCCTTTACAAAATTATAACCAATGTGTAATTGGATTTATAGGGATTTGGTGACCCCACTGGAGAATACTGGTTAGGAAATGAGCTGGTTTCTCAATTAACAAATCAACAAAAATATGTCCTCAAAATCCAGCTGAAAGATTGGGAAGGAAATGGGGCCTTTTCATCATATGAGCAATTTTATTTAGGAAATGAAGCACAGAAATACAGGTAAGATGGTCTTCAGAATTATAAACAAAGCAACCTTTTATGTAGTGATATACAGCAGCAATCCGGCGCTTCTATAGGTCTAGCACAATATTTTATTTGTATTATTAAAGCTTGTGTTTTACTTAACTTTGGGGGAAATAAAAACACAATAAAAACCTACAACTTATATATCCCTCTATCTATATTATATAGCATGTCCAACCCTTTTTAAAATCTTTTCTCGTAGTGTAGGGCTCCCTCCCCCAACCCGAATCGCTATAGTAATGCAAAACTCCCCCTATCTATACTTACAATTACCTCTCTCCTCCGACGTTCAGTCCCGGTCCTCTGCTTGCATGAAACAACAAGCAGGGGGCAGCCAATCACGGACGTGGCTTCCGGCTATCCAGAACGTCGGAGGAGAGAGGTAATGTAAGTAGAGTTCGGGGAGTTTCTGCAAAAATTACTATAGCGGTTGGGGCTGGGGGGGAGCCCTACACTAAGAAAAGGGGATTGAAGCTAGGGGAGGAGGGAGGAATAGGGGGAGGGCCTGCAGTGGCGCATGAAATTTTTCTCCGAGATGGGGAGACAGAAGTCCTATTGGACTCTGTCAGGCTCCTGTGGTTTTTTGAATTTGGAGGAACATTACAGGAGAACGCTTGTGAAGTTCTCATTCATCCAGGTCATGGTATACTGTCTGTTGTATTCAATTAGATCAATGACTTGAAGTTTAGTTCTTGAAGACGTTTCGCTAGTCATGCCGACTGCCTTTTTTCAATTCAGAATACTTGTTAGTCCTTCGCCACAGATTCTTGTACAGTCATTCTGAATTGAGAAAGCCAGTCGGATGACTAGTGAAACATCTTCAAAACTCAACGTCAAGTCCAGTTGATCTAATTGAATACAACAGATATTACAGGAGAATCATTTGAGCAGGGATTAAGGTAGGATTTTACACCTACACTACACAGTTGGGGCATAGTGGTTAAATTATAGTTTTGGGGGTGGACATACACTTTAACAGCTCTCCTCCAATAATATTTATTCTGGTGCATGGTTACAGAGAATTGGCTGTATTACTTCCCAAATTTAGTCCAAACTGTATACGAAGCAGTACTCCAGAATTTCTATGCATGTATAATACATTTTATTTTCAATATATGAAGTGACGTTTCGGGAGCCCACATGCTCCTTCTTCAGCTACACAAAAAAGTTAATCATCAAATTACCACATCACATGGACTTTTAACCAGCTAGACAGGAAATGGCATATAAGCACAATATATGAAAAAGGAATGAACATGGTCCGCGCCCGTGATTGGCTGCCTCTCAGCCAATCACGAACGCGGCTGCCGGTCCGGCCGTCTGCTTGTAGTTACATTGGGTTGGGGCTGGGGGAGGGAGAGCTATTACATATCCAAAAATGTTAAAGGGGTGGACATGCCCTTTAAATTTATTGTTTTCTATTGTAATTTGGTCAGAAGACCCATTTAATTACTTGTTTAGGTCGAGGCCACAATGCAGTAAGCCCAAGCGCACCGGAAACTTGAACGTTTCCAGTGAGCGTTGCCATGCACTGCAGATCTCATGAGCTCTGATTAAAGGATCACAGCTAAACTAGTGTGGCCAGTTCAACTGGCCAACACTAGTGTGTACTTCTTAACACGTGATTGGATTGAGTGTTAAAATGCACTGGTGTGGCCTCGCCCTTAATAAACATTTAGGGAAAGAATCAATATGTCCCTACAACACTTTTTCATTGTCCTGGGTGATGGTTAAACTACACCTCCGACCATCCTTTACTGGACAGTTACTTAAGGGCTATGCCATACTAATATGTTTTTAAGCGTGATCCAATCACGATTTTGATTCAATCGTGCTTTTAAAAGTGGACACTAGTGTGACCAATTGATGTGGCCCCCCCCCCGATTTCGAGCCTTCAATTAGCCATGCTGTAAAGGGGTTGTAACATTTATGTCTGCCACTCAAAGCTAGCATGCAAGAAAACACTCCTCCACCCACCCTGGATCAGCTTGATTATGTAGGCTGCACATCCTAGCAACAGGACAGTTCAAGTTTGTTTGACTGGCAGAGGAGGAGGAGAGAGGTTGTAACAGACATTCCCACCAGCCAATGACAAGTGATATGTTAACCATGGCCCTGGACTGTCTAGGAGGCGGGCTGTTAGCACTCATCTTTGCAGTGTGATATTTAAGGGAGGGCAGCACGATTGTAAATGTAAGTAAGTTGTTTCAGCTGCTAGAAGTGTGGACATATAATGGGGGGGATGGTTTTTTTTATATTGTTGTCCTTTAATTCTAAGTCTTTCAAAATTTCAAGGACAACTATAGTGAAAAAAATGGACTTTAAAATCCTGTTGAGGTTTTGACATCCATTTCCCAGGGAGGCAGGAAATCCTATTTCTACCTCTATTGTTGGCTCCATGCTTGAGTGTTAAGCTGTCAAAATTTTGTATGTGCAGGTACTGACAGCTTAATGACACAGACACGAGACATATTCATGCTCTGTGCAAGCAATGAGCTGTCAGCCCTTACAAGAAAGAAAATTTGAAAGCATACAACCAGCCTGGGAGGTATGAATTGGATTTCTACATTCCTCGGAAATGAACTTGAGATTCCTGGGGAAAAGCCCATTTTTTTTCACAATAGTTGCTTTTAGTCAATTTAATTAGCAGGCAATAAATATTTGCTGTTTAGAAGGATTGCAGGTATATAGCATGCTTTTCTAAAACCATCTGTTTACACAAAATATATATATTTCACTGTGAAAGAAATACAAAAGTATTGGAGAAGTAATACCTTTAATGCATAACAAAGATGTGCAACATTCAAATTTTCAAGGCACTATGGTTGCTTTGTTAAGCAAATTTACAAATTAATCCCTTTGTCATGCTAGGCATTTTAAATATCACACACAAGTATTACTACACATTGATAGTTTGCAAACAGTTTACTAAGAAATTATTTGGGCTTACTGTATTTAGTCATGAGAATATAGACTTCCTTTTGCAGCTGTTTATTTTCGTACAATTTTTCAGGCATTGTAGGATTAACTACTCCCTTCAGACTTACAGGAGCCTCACATCTATCCTTTTATTGCAATTTACATAGTTTAAGAGTCAAAAACAACATTGTTAACATAGATTTAAGTAAAACAGAATTAAAGACACTCACTCTGCAACAAATTAGTGCTCTTAGATCACTTGTCCAGCATCTGCAGTTCATTAAACATTTTGCATTAAAATTTTACATATATAAACTATATATAACTATTTCCAAATTATTATAGTGTTTCCTTTGGATAATAAGGCTGCAGGTTAAGACACTTGGGTATAAAAATATTTTATATTTTGGCATTTTAAAAATCTACAAATGTAAATAATGTTTTCAAAGTCTTTATAGTTTACCATATTACTAATATGAATTTGATTATCATCCAAATTTATACTTCATGTTTTAAAACCAGTAATGAGTTAAATATTTACAAAAAAAAGAATTTACGCCAAAGTGGGCTTTTTAGGTATTGCCCTGTTTTTGATCAGTTTTTTTTTTCTATCTTGTTCTATTTGTTTTTTTTTTAAGGATTTAAATGTTTTCCTGCCCTTTGGAACCTGACATGCAATGCTACTTGATTTCTGGGTGACTGTGACCTAAACAACAGCAAAGCTATTAGTGGCCCTTAAATTTTATTATTGAACCGTTAACATTTTAATCCTAATTCGTGTTCTCTCCTATTTCATTTTTTATCTTAAGATCATTTTCTTGCAGCTAGGATTAGCTTGACCTAAAACAGTGAAAAATCCAAACTGAAGAGAAGCAGAAAGTTAAAAAAAAAAAAAAAAATTCACATGTAAAACCTTTAAAAAAAAAAAAAGTTTATTTTTTGTAAAATTAAAGGGAATGTTCAGTGGAAAATATCAATATTTTAAAAAGTATTAGTTTATATTATGCATACTTAGTTATTCTAGATATTCTCTTCCATTTTGAAAAATCAGTTGAATTTCTGGCCCTTGCTATATTCCCTGCTGTTGACATTAGTGACTGCCATTTCAGGTTCTACCGGTCTTCTTCCCAGGATGCACTACTTTCCTTTGCATGTCCCACCATAATTCTACTGATTGACTGTTGGATGGGTCAAAGATGCTCATATCTCTACTGAGCAACTGAATCAACCCAGGCAAGGGCAAAACTATAACGGTCTCTATTAGGGGTCCTACAAACAGGAAGTTAGTATTTCGGAAGTATTTATTTATACACAGACAAAATGCTGGATGGGCAGGTTAAGGTCATTGGGATGGAAAAATACTGCTCTTTTTTCTTAAAAGCATATGTATTTGCACTGAACTTCCCCTTTAATTTTAAGAACCAAATCCAGTAAAACTACTTATTTTACGGAATGTATATTTGTATAAAGTTCTAACCGTTAGAGCAATGTGCAAACCATTACTTACTTGTGTCCCTTGCTTGCCCTTTGTTCATAGCATGTCAGCTGATCTCCCGCGAGAAGCAGCGGGTTTACAGAGAGTTTTGACTAACACTTCTTGTTAGATAACATCCAGCTGCACACCTAAAAAGTGCTAGGGTGTACACTGTAAGACAACTACTAATCTACCAAGTTGTTGATGTGAAATGCACACCATAGAAATTCCTGCACTACAGAAGCTATACATTTGTTTAACAATCCAACCAATTTTGCTGCAATTCTAGTAATAGGAATATGTAAACTTATAGCTAAGCATAAAATCACTTCATTTCTCTACTTGATGTATAGTAACCAAATGTGCTTTTTCTATACTACACTCTTCTGTAATTTTTTCATTTTATTATTATTATTTTATAGACTTATTGTGATATGAAAACAGATGGTGGGGGCTGGACAATTATTCAAAAACGTTTTGATGGCAGTGTTGATTTTCACAGAAATGAAGAGTATAAAAAGGTATACAGAAAAAGTTTATGATTATACATTATTTTTGCTTAAAGGGCATGTCCACCCCAAAACTATAATCCCCCAACTAACTGGCCCCACATGTAGTGTAGTTTAATCTTACCTCACATGCCAGCTCCATAGGGTTCTCCTGTAAACCCCCCCCAAAGTCCCAAAACAACCACAGGAGGATAGCAGGTCTGCCTGCTATCTTGCCTCCGGTAGATATTTGCCATGCGCACTGCAGTCCTTCTCCCCCTCCCTCTCCTCCCGTTCTACTATCCCTCCCCCTAGCGCAAAACCCCCTTAATATGCTGTCCCCATCCCCCAGCCCAACGCATATTTTTTTTTTCAAAAAGCTCCCCAAACTCTTACTTACCTCTCCGCTTTCCTCCGCTGCACTGAATGACGGCAGCCGCGTCCGTGATTGGCTGCCGCTCAGCCAATCACAGACGCGACTGCCGTCCCGCCCCTCTGCTTGCATTCGCAAGCAGGGGCCGGCAGTGCGGCGGAGGAACGAGGGGAGGTAAGTAAGAGTTTGGGGGCGTTCTGAAAAAAATATTTATGCGGTTGGGGCTGGGGACATGGGGGAGCTGCTATTAAATCAGTTTATGGGGTGACATACCCTTTAAGGAACATAAGTTTTATTTAAGGGTATTTTTATAACAAACAGTCTTCCTGGGAGAGAAGGGGGGACATTAGCCAAAAGTCATGCAAACAGGGTGATGTACAGCCACAGTGCGATAAGTGAAATTAAAAAAAATACTGGTTAGCATGACTTTAACTAAACCCTTGCTATGCTTAGAATGGTCAGTAGTGAGCTGCCATTTCAGGTTCTGTTAAAGTCCTTCTTCCCAGGATGAACATTTCCTTATTATGTTCCCATCAGCAATGTCCACTGATAGGCTGTTGGATGGGTCAAACATGCTCAGATATTTATTGAGCAAATGAATCAACCCAGGGGTCAAAGGCCAAAATCATAGCCAACTATTAGGAAAACAGGAAGTGAGTTTTCTTGAAAGCATTTGTTTATGCAAAGACAAAAGTGTAGATGGGCAGATTGCGATCATTGGAATGGAAAAAATTGCCTTTTCTTAAAAGTTCCACAATGGTTAAATTGTGGATCACAATCTACCAGCACTGCTATCTCAATAACCTCATTAATGCGATTGCTCAGATGTTTTTATATCTACAGGGTATGTTGGGGGGAAATTTGGGGCAACAGTTCTGGTCACGGTATTCCTGAGGGTGACTCCTAATACACATATATTGTAGCAGGTTCATTATCCATTATAATCACATATTTGGCAAAAGTGTCCCTTATTCATCTCCCTCTACCTCATTAGTAGTTGTAATTCAACTAAAAAAAAATAATAAAAAATCTGCACCTTAAAGGGTATCTCCACAAAACGGACATGCCATTATTCACTCAATGGTACAGTGCAAGGGAGTGTGGATAATATCGGACGGTCAGAGTTAGCGAGGAGGAGTGCGATGCAGGTAAGTAAGCTGGGTTCCTGATGGAACTATAAGGTAAGATAGCCTCTTACCTCCAGTTCCTCAATTAAAGTAAATAAACCATTTATAAAAAAAATTACCTCTGCTGAATACCTGGCCATTACACTACATTCTTTACAGAATCAGTGATTTTTTTATGATATCACAAAGTATATAAATAACAGATGGAAATTGAATGACCCGGCAATCACTTTTCCAAAAAGGAAATGAGTTAATAAAGGAATTTTACGGCAGAAGCCCTCTGCTCACCCTACCTTCTCCTTAGCACATATATAGTGTAGCTTAGATATAAGCTACCTCTCTTTATAGTTTAAAAAAACATTAAAGGGCATGTCCATCCCTTAAACTGTTGACCCCATAAAGCTGTGCACTATTTACCTTTCTTGCAGGTGCTCCTTAAACTAGATGTTTTTCTCAAAGTCGCCAATTTCCAACAGCACTTTGGGGTGCAAGCAGTCAAAGCCGTGACTGTGACGTCACGGCCAATGACTTATGAAAGCGCATAAGCAGATGCTTTTACTGTTGTGCAAGCTCATTGTACAGCTGTCAGGGAGAAAAACACAGTTGGGTGAGGGACCAGCTGACTGAGATAATGCCTAGTTTAAGGAGTGCCGTTTAGGTAAGGTAAGTATTGCAAAATAGCTGTATGGAGAGTCCTGGTTTGGGGTTAAAATATGTTAAGGGGATGGACATACGTTTAAGCAATTGTAATAAATTGTTAAAATTGCAGAAGTGATTAGTGAGTGGGATAGGGTCCCCTACAATACAGCAAAAGTGTAGAGATACCCTTTTTGAAGTAAAGTGGTGGCATTTCAGACAACTCATTAACTTAGTTGTTGTACTTTATTATGGTGTTTTACAAGCTGCTCATGTGGCATGTGTTAGGCCATTACTGAATCTGTGGTATAAAGGTAATTTGCAAGTTTCCCTTTTAAACAAATAGTTGAAATAGCCTTTACAAAATAATAACCAATGTGTAATTGGATTTATAGGGATTTGGTGACCCCACTGGAGAATACTGGTTGGAAATGAGCTGGTTTCTCAATTAACAAATCAACAAAAATATGTCCTCAAAATCCAGCTGAAGATTGGGAAGGAAATGGGGCCTTTCATCAATGAGCAATTTTATTTAGGAATGAAGCCAGAAATACAGGTAAGATGGTCTTCAGAATATAAACAAAGCAACCTTTTATGTAGTGATATACAGCAGCAATCCGGCGCTTCTATAGGTCTAGCACATATTTTATTTGTATTTTAAGCTTGTGTTTTTACTAACTTTGGGGGAAAAAAAAAAAAAAAAAAAAAAAATAAATATATATATATATATATATATATATATATATATAGCATGTCCAACCCTTTTTAAAATCTTTTTCTGTAGTGTAGGGCTCCCTCCCCCAACCCGAATCGCTATAGTAATGCAGAAACTCCCCCTATCTATACTTACATTACCTCTCTCCTCCGACGTTCAGTCCCGGTCCTCTGCTTGCATGAAACAACAGCAGGGGGCAGCCATCACGGACGTGGCTTCCGCGATCCAGAACGTCGAGGAGAGAGGTAATGTAAGTAGAGTTCGGGGGAGTTTCTGCAAAATTACTATAGCGGTTGGGGCTGGGGGGGAGCCCTACACTACAGAAAAGGGGATTGAAGCTAGGGGGAGGGAGGGAGGAAGAGGGGGAGGGCTGCAGTGCGCATGAAATTTTTCTCCCGGAGGGGAGACAGAAGTC
Organism: Hymenochirus boettgeri; assembly: GCA_019447015.1. Classification (NCBI taxonomy): domain Eukaryota; kingdom Metazoa; phylum Chordata; class Amphibia; order Anura; family Pipidae; genus Hymenochirus; species Hymenochirus boettgeri. Next base: position 177,628,065 of record CM033473.1, read on the forward strand.
CTATATGGACTCTGTCAGGCTCCTGGTGGTTTTTGGAATTTGGAGGAACATTACAGGAGAACGCTTGTGAAGGTTCTCATTCATCCAGGTCATGGTATATCTGTTGTATTCAATTAGATCAATGGACTGAAGTAGTTCTTGAAGACGTTTCGCTAGTCATCCGACTGGCTTTTTCAATTCAGAATGACTTGTATGAGTCATTCTGCCACAGATTCTTGTACAAGTCATTCTGAATTGAGAAAGCCAGTCGGATGACTAGTGAAACATCTTCAAGAACTAAACGTCAAGTCCAGTTGATCTAATTGAATACAACAGATATTACAGGAGAATCATTTGGAGCAGGGATGTAAGGTAAGGATTTTACTACACTACACAGTGGGGCAGGTAGTGGGTTAAATTATAGTTTTGGGGGTGGACATACACTTTAACAGCTCTCCTCCAATAATATTTATTCTGGTGCAATGGTTACAGAGAATATGGCTGTATTCTTCCCAAATTTATCCAAACTGTATACGAAGCAGTACTCACGAGAATTTCTATGCATGTATATACATATTTATTTCAAATATATGAGTGACGTTTCGGGAGCCACATGCTCCTTTCTTCAGGCATACACAAAAAAGTTAATCATCAAATTGACCACATCACATGACTTTTAACCAGCTAGACAGGAAATGGCATATAAGCACAATATATGAAAAAGGAAATGACATGGTCGAACACCTTACCCGTATCATGTATATATCAAAAAGATACACATAAAACATATATTCATATATCTAATACATTCAAATTTAATACATCGATATTTGGCTGAAAGCTACACATTAAGACTCTGGCTCTACAGTGTAATACATGAACTTACTCATTGTAAACACTTAGAATAACATATCTGGAACTCCTAAAAATAAATATAAATCATAATCTCTATTAAGTCTATTAAGAGTATTCAAACGTTTCACCCACCACACCTCTCTTTGCTTTAATCTAAGCTCCCTATCCTCTCCCCTAATTGGAGGGGGCACCATCTTCAGTATCATAAAGCGTAGTTCTTTTTCACTTCGGCCAGTCTCCAAAAAAATGTTTGGAGACATGCAATTTTTTACCTTTCTTATTTTGATTATGTTGAATATCCATAGATCTTTTAAAACCCTCCTTCAAAACAGATTCCAGGTTTCCAGACTTCCGAAGTTCTTACGCATGGTTTCTAACTGTACTTCGTGTGTCAGAGGATTACTAACTATGTTATTGACCCTAGTAAACTGGCTTACTGGAATGGCTTTCTTCACATTGAAAGGATGGAAACTTTGATATAAGACAAGCTGATTACTATCTGTCTCTTTAGTAAAAAGCCCTGTTCTTGTCCCCATCTCATCCAATAACACAGTGACATCTAAAAAAAAATCCTGTTTTTGTCATAATCAATGGTGTACTATTATCATGTACACCATTGAGCTCCTCATGGAAGCTTAACAAGGATCCAATGTAGGAAGACATCATCTATATAATGCCACCATGAGACACAGTGGCTGGTGATAGATGGTAAAATATAGATTATGTCCTCCTCAAGCCAAGCCATAAAGGCATTGGCATATGACAGGGCCACATTGGAACCCATAGCCGTACCTCTCAGTCGTTTGAAAAACCTCCTGTCAAAAACTAACTAGTTCTTTAACAATATAATTTCAAGGCATTGCATTAAAAAATCTTATTTGCATTTGATCAAAATTACCGTTTTCACAAAGTCTCCTCTCTATAGCCCTCATCCCCTCCTCATAGGGGAAAGAGGTGTAGAGAGAAGATGCATTAAGCGTCACTAGACAGATTTTTACCAGGGACATTTTTTTACTGATTAAGGTCTTAATTAACTTAAAGTAGTGACACAGAGCACTGCCTATATCCTGCAACCCCTGATCGAATAAGCTGCCATGATATTTTGGTTATATCGGGAAGAAATATCAGAATTTTTCATCACTATTGATAGATCTCGGCCAAATATTTGTTCAAATTAAAAATAAATTTCAGATTTTAAGGTCATAAATAGTCTGTGTGATCGGGCATGCTGAACTGTCAACTGTGCCAGTTTTTTTTATCCCCAGACCAACAGACTACCAATCAGTTTATTGGTCCCTTGTATATTGGTCTGACAAAAAGGTTGGTCATTGAATATTATGTACCAGGTCTAAGACTGCAGGAAAGTGGGTAATGTGGTATCATGATTCAATTTAGGGTAAGGGGCAATGCCAGTGCTCAGTGTTACTGTCTGAAGTGAAGGACAATATTCTGGTATCCGAAGTGGCAAAAGAGGCAAGACAAGCACCCTGATAGGTCTTTAGCTTAATGCTGTAATTATTATGTTTTTTTTTTTTAACTCTGGCTCCTAAGGAACAAGCTTTGTCTGATTTGTTTGTCAAATTTTTTCACGTATGTGGAGGTTAGACATTTCCTGGACAGATCTGAAAGGGGAACGTTGGTGGAAAGACAAAAAAGCCCAGATTAGTCCTTCTAATAACTGTCCATCAATCCAACTCCCATGCCTCAGTCAGCTGCAGTCACAGAGATATGCTGGTAGGGCCGTCCCTAAAAGCACCGCCTAAAAGGCTGACCTCTTACAGCTTCCCCGATGCACTGCTCATAGAGAATGGGTGCACCCATGCTCAGTAAAGCATACATGCAGAAGACAAGAGAAACCTGAACCAACTTGAGCCACAATGTTTTTGACCCCTGGAGCTCCGACTCTGGAAATTACATAGACTGATAAAGGATATAGACACGCCTCTCTGATTTCTCTCCTTTAAGGCCTTCTAATCATAAATATACCTTACACAATGTATGTAAATATTTTTACTGATGCAAAAGAACAAGCGACTTCCTTCCAATTCAGATCATCTCTGTTTTCGATCCGAACAGGATTCACCTCAAAGGATATACTGGGACAGCGGGAAAAATAAACAGCATAAGCCAACCAGGAAATGATTTTAGTACAAAGGATTCTGACAATGACAAATGTATTTGCAAATGCTCACAAATGGCAACAGGAGGTAGGAACGATTTATTTTTCCCTTTTACAGCCTTCCTATTTATACTGGCATCTGCAAGTAATTTTTAAATGAATATTTCCATGGCTGCCCTAATTATGTGCTTAGTGTTGCTAACTAATAGTTTGCTGAATCAGGCTTTCTATTTTTTCTTCAATTAATGAGTCAAATCGAGAAAATGTCTTGTTTTTGCAAACTGGGCTTATTTTTATGAAAGTGAAAAATTGCAATGTACAAAGAGATGTGACAAATAGTTTTGATTTGCAGTGCATTATAAATTAACTAAATTGTGTTGTTAACCTGGCCATACACACAGACTTTACTGTACATAAAACTGATACTGTTGTTGAAATATGCTAAAAAAACCTTGGGTAGTTCCCTATTGTAGTTGGAACCTAAACCAGTATTTTTTCACTAAATGAATAATTGTTTCGGCCTGGAGTCCTGTTTCCCACTGTCCTTTGTGGGTGAAGTTAAAACCATTCAAGTCTGCAGAAATAATGCCAAATGAACACCTGGCTTCCCGGTGGGTATTATCAAAAACAGAGAAGTTTAGTAAGGAAATGAGAAGCAGTAACAAAATTATCATATATACTTGTTTTTGAAGTTAAAACTACAGCGGTTTGGGCACTCATTTGAGGGCGTTAACCTAAAATTAAATTATTAGCTGCCCTTCCTAAACCTAAAAATGTATTTCTACTTTTACATGTTTTTACAGGATGGTGGTTTGATGCCTGTGGTCCGTCCAATTTGAATGGCATGTATTACTCATCAGGACAAAATACAAACAAGTTTAATGGTATTAAATGGTACTACTGGAAAGGGTCAGGCTACTCCCTAAAGGCAACAATAATGATGATTCGACCAGTTGAATTTTGAATTCAGAAACATTATTTATAGACCTAATTCCAAATCTCATCACATCTGTGACCTTGATTTATTTCTTCCATATGGAAACTGCCCCTCTTTCATAAAATGGGTGGCTGGATAATTTGATCATCAACATATTAAATCTAATGTGTATTGCCAGCTTTTCAAGTACATCATATAACAGAAAAAGGACCATATGGTAACTTCGCTACAATCGCCTCTGCTGTGCAGAACACATGTAAATACCTGAAATTGTAAAAAATGTAAAATGTACTACTGTGCCTTTATAATCTACTTGTATTGTTATGTATTATGCAATGTAAATAGAAATGTATATAACATGAGCAGTTTCTTTTGTGAATAGTTTAAAACAATGTTAGATTAAATTAACAAGAACAGATTTCTCACTAACTATTGTTATGTAAAAAAGTTACATGTTAAATTTATTAGCATTTAACTTTGTCAAATACTAATTTGCTAACATCAGCTAAAATGACAAAAAGGGCTAAAATGACAAAAAGGGCTTTGTCCTACAATTATAACCAAAAATGTTTGTCTCAATGAGAACTACACAGGTTTGTTTTTCTATTTTTGGCTTTGCATTTTTGTCTTAAAGGAATTCCAAAACAAATTAGCAATTAGCAACCTAATACTTTATAATTTCAAGGAGAACTAAAATTAATTTTTAATCCTAAAATGATAGCTTTTCTTGCCATAACACCAATACTATGCAAGATTCTTCTTTAGTAAGTTGCATTAACGTAAATGTAAGAAATGGATTCTGTAATTAACAAGGCTACCATGTTTTTGCCAACACAATTTACAGCCCATGTTATCTTCAAAGATATGCGAGCATGTGTACCAATTGGCAATGCCTCCTTACCCTAGTATTCACCGTCTCTATTAACAGAGACATTTCCATACATATGTCTTCTCACCAATATGGAATCCCCTGGTAAGACTTTGAAAGCTGCTTGTTAACCCTGCAGTTTATTTACCAGCCAGCGTGAATTGCTAACAACCTTTTTGGGGAAAATCCCGAGATTTACTTTTGCTTTTTTTTCTTTTCAGTTCAGTTCCTAGCAAAAGGTAAATAGTCTAAATGATTGGTTAGGGGTATAAAGCTTTGTTTTTAGCAAGACAACCAAGTTCAATTGCCTAGACTTCCGTTTATTCTTTTACTGAAATGTTAATATTCAGTTTTGCATCCATGCTAGCTAAAATTGATATAAACAGGAGCATTTAAACAGTATGTAGACCCTCAGATAAATTTTTTCATATATAGTAGTAGTCCCTATCCCACCCCCAAACGCTATATTTCTTTGTAGAAAAACTCCCCGATTTTAACAATACTTTCCTTCATTCCCCCGGCGCTGTAATCTCTGCCCTTTGCTTGCTGGAACTGCAAGCTGGGGGATGGACCTGCAGCCATGTTCGTAATGGGATGAGAGGCAGCAAATCACGGACGCAGCTGCAGGCATTACAGGACGTGTAGGGATGTAAGGTTAGGATTTTTCAACACTACATAGTGGGACCAGTAGTGGATTAAAGTATAGTTTTGGGGGTGGACATGCTCTTTAAATATGTTTACACAAAATATATAATTGTAGCAAAAAAGGGCACACATATATAAATGTAAACGTTCTTTAATGCTAGTGCTGTGGTTTCAGCACTAGCATTAAAGCATGTTGAAATCTATATATGATTGTGCCTCTTTTTGCTATTACCGTATATATGATACTTACCTGTTGTGGAACAGGTTCCTAGACTGCACCTTATTGTTCCTGCCTGGACGTATTATATTGTTCTTAATATATAGCTGTTTACACAAAAAATGGTCTGCATCAGGCAGGAGGATCTAATGACGATATGTGATTAGCTGTCAGCTTCTAAGAAGCAAGGCTGCCACTTTCTTGTTTTGATCTGTTGAGCACTACAGATCATGTTAATTGTACTGCATACACTTTGCTGGGTGTCACCCAGCTATGGGAGTTGAACACTTGTGCCCACAGGTTTATATCATAAATCACACAGAAGCCAGAGCAAAGGGAGAGGTGAGACACAGCTTGCTTTATGTTTGTGAATATGCTCTGTCTATTGGGATAATGTTGTCAAGAGACTTTAGTTCCCCTTTAAGATTAAAATTGACAGAATTTACATAAACTGCAAACACAGTATGTGCGTGTTGTGTTGATGGTTCAATAAAAGTTTGTTCACATTTACAAGGTGTGCGATCTTTCAAAATTCTTCTACCTATATTGGGACAGTGAAAGCCTGCTACACTAATCCAATGCACAAGTATAAGTAATGTAAAAGCTTGAGAAATACTTTAAAAAACAAATTATATTAAATACCTTGATGTAGTTGGAGGGCTTTTCATTCATGTGATCACAAAAATTTACAGTGTATTAAAGGAATAGTTCACTGCAAAAGTGAACTATTCCTTTAATGCATTGATTGAAGACCGGGAGGTTAAGGAGCTATGCCTTACCTTACGTTCTTTAATTAATGCATGTGGAGCCAGGAATGAAGATAGAACAAACATACCTTTCACGCGATTCACTGCAGCACCACTGACAGGTCCCGACTAGTTTCTGATTCTGATTAACTAAATCACACATGTGCAATAATGTGCACTATAGTTGAACAGAACCAGGAAGCAGTCAGGAATTTCACCGCTGCTGCAGAGGATCGGGCGAAAGGTAAGTTTGTTTTGTCTTCATTCCTGGCTCCACATGCAATGAGTAAAGGGACAGTTCAGTGGAAATGATCAATATTTGTTTAATTGTTAGTTTGTGTAATGCCTTCTTAGTTATTCTACATATTCTCTCCCATTTTGAAAAATCAGTTGATTTCATACCCTTTGCTGTTCCCTGCTGTTGACATTAGTGAGCTGATATTTCAGGTTCTAACGGTCCTGCTTCTTCCCAGGATGCACCACTTCCTTGGAATGTTCCTAACAGTATTTTGCGCTGATTGGCTGTTGGATGGGTCAAAGATGCTCAGATCTCTACTGACCACAACCGTCTCTACTAGGGGTCCTGCAAACAGGAAGTCAGTATTTTGGTTGCATTTATTTATACACAGACAAAATGCTGAATTTGTAGATTAAGGTTATTGGGATGAAAAAATACTGCTCTTTTTTCTGAAAAGCTTATGTATTTGCACTGAACTTCCCCTTTAAAGAAAGGATGGTAAGACATAGCTCCTTAACCTCCCGGACTTCAATCAATGCATTCCTTTAAAATCCCTTTGATTATCATACATGTAAGTGCAAATAAATATGATATTGTAGGCATGTTAATTCTTATATTGGAGATTTAGGATCCAAGCAGTGGCTTAAAAGGGACACTAAAAGATTTTATGTACTCTGTTAAGTACATAAAATCTGTTTCTATTATTCACAGGGAATGCTTATTCCCACCTCCCTGTGAATAATAGAATGCCCAGGGAACACTGTCAAACTTTCCTTACCATTGCTCTGGGCAGGGCCTGATGTGAATGTATCACTATAAAGTGCCACAGAAGATGTGAAATCAAACTATAAATAAAAATCTGTAGGAATGATAAAAAATGTTTCATGATGTGTGTGTGTGTGTGTGTGTGACTTTTAAAAGGCTTTTTTTTCCAGATCTGATACCAATGTTCCAAGCGAGACAGGCAGTGCAATCCACAAACAAACTTTAGCATACCAGTGTTGTAAAAGCAAAAAAGTATTTTTTGGAACATAATGCACGAAAAGGGGTTCTTTTTGATGTCATACTGAAAATTGTAGTAATTTTAACCATGCATTGTTGTGGCATTAATTGCTTCCCTGAATAATGGTGTTTAAATATAACTGTTTGATAATGGGATGTGTAGTTGAACCACCAACCAGGACAATGTCAAAATAGTTACTTAAGTGATATAAAAAAGGCATATCTTAGGGCAGCAATGATTATTTAACAACACATGAGTGAAATGATCTTAGTTGATATTAAACTACTTATATTGAGAAATGCATTGAACAGAGTGTGCTGAGATCAAGTTCACATTAAGACCATCCTCTCACAGCTCTGTACTATGTTTTTTGTAAGTGTATTAAAGGGGAATGTTGGAGGGTAAGTATTTAAGGATGACATTTTAATTAACATTAAATTTGGGAGATTTTACATACAAATCTAGACACCTTTGAAACTGAACAAATGAGCCAACACCAGTGATTTGTTGAAATAAGTAAAATTCTACTATAAACATATATTTCCCTTTAAAAGTTGCAGTCTACACAGCTCCTTTTCAGGTGTATTTAATTAATCGATTAAACCTAATTATTATAACTAATCACTTGCATTGAATCCAGTGCAGTCTGCAACACGCATTAGAAAAGTTGCAAATGTTTCACGGCCCCTAAGAAACAACTGTTAAACTATGAAATCTTCAGGTGGGTATATTGTCATTATGAAACTAATGATGCATCTATAGGTCAGTAAATTCTGTGTAACGTGTTAAGTGCAGCATTCTAGCCTTCAAACGTAAAGGTGGTTCTTCCACTGTAGTTCTCCTTTAAGTGTGTTTTGGCCATAGACAGCAAAGAAAATAGAAAAAAAAAAGGACACATGGATCTATTTTCCTGCTGGCACCTCATTTGCACTATTTCCGGGATCAGTCGGGTTATGTCTAAAGTTTCAATATTCACACTAAATATTTAATCAAAACAGGCGTCGACCGAGATGGGAAGGCGGGCGGACAAATCTTCACGTTACTATCAAATATAGGAAAGTAGGTACAATGGGAAACAATTACTATAGACTGTTTGTTTTTATACTGTTCACTGTTTAATTTAGTTTAATGAACCCTGACAGTCATTATCCATGCAAAGTTACCTTGGAATACACTGGTACTACTACATTTGTGCTTTATGAACAACAATTTACTTACTTATACATGTCCCACATATCTTGCATTGGAATCATTAATAAAATGTGTTTTAAAAAAGAATATTTAATCAAATAACAGTGTTGGCTAGTCTGTGGCTGTCATCTCTCTTATTCAGAACTATCAGCAGCCACCTTTTAAAAAAAAATTTTGACTGGGCCACCAAGGAATTAGCACTATTTATTTTTTTTAAATAAAAATGAATGAGAAATACTGCAACAAAAAAATGACAACATAACATTTGATAATGAAAAAAGCATGTGAAAGGATAGGATAACATACTGTAACATTTATACTTACAGGAGCTGCTGGGAAATGGTCTGAAAGTTCATATGGTTCTTCAGGAATCCAATATCCACTTTCCAAAGACCAGAGTACCTGAATATATGGGTATACATGTTTTTTATACAGATACTATTTTTGCAGTTAATGACATAATATTGCCCAAGGAATAAAAATATGGTGTGGTTTAGGGCAATGACCTATATTAAAGGTTGAGGTACAGGATTTATTTGCCTATAGGCTTCTGAAAGCCATTCTAGTAAGCCAAGCAGTAAAAATATTTAAAAATCCATAAAAGCTATTAATATTTTATTAAAGGGCGTGTCCACCCCCAAAACTATAATTTCCCCCACTACTGGCCTCACTCTGTAGTGCATAAAAATCCTTACCTTACATCCCAGCTCCAAATGGTTCACCTGTAAAGTCCCCCCCAAGTCCAGAAAACTGTCCACCAGGAGCCTTGCCACCAGGGAAATTATTTCTGCCTCAGAGATGTCCTCTCAGAGGTTTTTGGCTCGTTTAGAGCAGCCCTTCACTTCCTTCCCCCTCCCCCACCCATTTTGTTCTCCCTCCCCCTAGTGTAAAACCACTTGCACATATAGTAGAGCTAGTTCCCCCTGCCCCAACTGCTATAATATATTTTCCAGAGACTCCCCCAAACTCTACTTAGCTTCCCTCTTTCCTCCGGCATTCTGAACTGCCGGCAGCCGCCTCCGTGATTGGCTGCCTCAGCCAAATCACAGTTGCGGCTGCTGGTCCGGCCCCCTGCTTGCAGCTCCATGCAAGCAGAAGGCCGGGCAGTGCGGCGGAGGAGAGAGGGAAGGTAAGTAACAATCGGGGGACTTTCTGTAAAATATATTATAGCGGTTGGGGCTGGGGGAACTAGCTCTACTATACAGAAAAAGTTTGAAAAAGGGGTGGGCATGCCCTTTAATATAATGGGTGCAACTAAGATTCAGGACCAAATTTAATACTAACAGGGAGATTCAATAAAAGTTCTTATCGTTTAAAATGGTGCTAATTTTGCCCCAACCAATCAGATCTTATTTAAAATTTGAAATCTAACATCTGATTTGTTGGGGCAAAATTAGCACCATTTTAAACGATAAATACTTTTATTGAATCTCCCTATATGAATTCCATGAATATCCGGTCTAATATGTTATATATGCAGTATTTATTAAAACACTGTTAGTAACCAAAGATTTACATTGACTATATAAAGATATGAGGTCATTGGAACTCCACAGAATATTATCATTATCATATTCAATAATACATAAGTTTCCATTTATCCTTCATCACACAGGGAAATTTTTTTTGAATCTGACCAAACTTTGACCCCCCCCTGCAGTATCTCTTTCTATCCCCTCTTTACCTTCAGTCAGAAATAGAAATTTTCCAGCTTGTACATTCAGGCTCTCTATCAGTTAACCCCCAAAATTGATTGGTAATCTCCCAAAATTTAGGTAAATCCATATGTGGCCAGCCTTAGGCAAAGGTGGTGACAGTATTTACCTTAATGTCACTTTAAGAAAAGTAAAATATGCATATAAATGTTTTACTACAGACCACTAACAAATTATTTTATATAAATATTAGAAAACCTGGCAAACAAATATACAAAACGAATTCCTCAAAATATAAAAAAAGAGCTCATGATATTTAAACAAGCAAATTTACTCACCCAGTCATATGAAATTATCCAACACCCCCTAGCAATCCCTAGTATTATATTTAAAGTACGACGTGGACTTCCAGCAATTACATGAGTTGTACTTTCACACACATGGTCTGAAAAAACAAAGCCCCCAAACTTTTTGACAACTTGAATTATAGTATTCTGCTTCCTAAAAAAAAAACAAAAACAAAACAAAACACATCTCTTTGAATGAGGTAGAGCCCTGGGTTACATAAGTAGGAGTACAGATGTTAAGAGTAACTAACTTACCAGAGCTCCTATGTGTGCAAAGCATATGCAGAATTGGAATGCAGAGAGATCGTGTAGCACTGCATCACATAGTAGACCTGTAGCAGATATATATATACTACAATTTCCAAATACAGAATTTCTACTTGTTACTAGCCAGTTAAAGGATAAGTACACTGTAAAATTAAGTTAGGGTTACTTGAAAGCTGCAGCTTTAAAAATACTTTTGGCATATTTCTTGTTTCCCTAAGCCCCTCCAGAGCCTACCTTTTTTACAGTGTACTTATCCTTTAAGCTGGGTACACACATTAACGATAAAGGACCAATCCCGTCAATACTGTGGGGAATGATCATTTTTTGGTAATGTGTGTAGCTGTGAAATAAACATTTCTGAAGAAGACGCACATTCTGCATCGCCATCTGAAATGGTCACTGTGTACCTAAAATATCCCTCAGCTGCGGTTGTCTCCCTATATTGTAATATAAAGCGTCACATGCGATTGTTGGGGTGTGTGAAAGTCCTAAACAATCTCTCTATACTTGATATAGGGAGACGGTTTGGGACTGTGTGCATCAACATCACTGACAGATGAAAGACTAAATGCTTGTGAAGGTTCTCGTTCATCCAGGTCATGGTATAGTCTGTCTGTTTATTCTGTTCAGCTCATATCACTGGACTTAAGTTTAGTTCTTAGAGACTTTTCACTAGTCATCTGACTGCTTTCTCAATTCAGAATGAGTTGTACAAGAATCTGTTGGAAATATAGTACCCATGAAAGTCCCAATCAGCATATGACAGCCAGGTGTTAGGGACTTCTGAATGCAGGTGTGATTGCATTGAGCTATCGAAACTGCCCAGTGTAAGGTGTCAAAACAGCATTGTATATGGCAGACAGTTGGTGTGTCGAACCCGCCCACCTCTATTCAGGCTTGATTTCTTTATTTTCACACAATGGCCTCCTTAACACCTCTCTGAACCATTCCTGTCTTTTGCAAGATGCTGACATTACAATCTTCAAAATATGTCCTTTTTCCTTGGAGATGCAGCTACGAGCTTGAAAATAAAGAAACCAAACCTGAATAGAGGTAGAGGGGTTTGACAATAATTTGTCTGCCATGTACAATACTGTTTTGACACCTTACCCTAGGCAGTTTCGATAAGACCTCTCAGCCTCAATGCAATCACACCTTGCATTCAGAAGGTCCCTAACACCTTGCTGTCATAGGCTAATTGGGTCTTTCCTGGGTACTTGTACATTCAGCCTGTTGTAGAGCATAGTCCACTAACCCACCAGAGCGCATTTATAGAATAGGTACATTTAGAAATCTTATCTTGCGAGGAATAAAAAGGAAGCAAAAAAGATATTGTGTATTGTGTCAGCAATTCATTTAGGCTATTAAAATAAACTGCATGGTAAAGCAGCTTTTAAAGTCTTATCAGGGGCCTCCTATTTGGTGTGGCAATATCTTTATAGCAAAAGCTCTGTGAATAGAGACAGTGAATACTGGACGTGAGGACGTGGCCAATAGGTTGTACATACTCACAAGGCAATATAAAGCCTACAACAGAAATAATACAAATAGAAACCTGGGAGACTTCTCATTTCAGATTCAATTATTACCCAAATGCAAGGACATTATATCTCCTCTGGGAAAAAGCCTTCAAATTAATGGTAAAAAAGTTTCATTAGAAACTTTTATTGATGTTATTCAATAGCGGTTGGCTTGCTTTTTTTTCCCCTCATCACCACCTCGGATTATTTATTATATTTAAAATTAAAGATGTTAAACTATTTAAAAAACTAGGAATAATTAAATACATACTCTGTGCACATGCTTGTCATGACCAGTGATCCGAATCTTAGTAGAAAAAAAAATCGATGTTTATTTTCATAAGACATTTTGCGGTATAGTAATTACACAAAAGTTTCTGCATGTGGGAACACAATGCTTTTGAGCATTTTGCCAGAGATACACAAAGGTGACACATAAAACAAAGCCACAATAAATAAGTTATCTCTGCAAAAATACTCAAAGGATGCAACCCTGAAACTCCATCCACTAAATTTGATAAGATACACAATTATAAAACATAATGAAGTTGAGGAATTGATAGATTAATCATGTAATAAACATGCATAGGAGGATGCATAGTTTTATAGATTTAATGCACAGCCAAAACCAATTTTTGTCCATATTTTACTAGTAAGCCAATAATGCTGCAAAACTGTACGGTAACACATTTACACAGATATCTTTTCTGTTTACAAGAATTGTTTTTTTGAATAACATTATAAATTGAGAAAAGGACAAAAAGAACCATTAAGATTAGTTGCTACCACAATACAAATTATATACGGTATGTGCATTCATTCTAAAAAAAATTAGAAAAAATGAATACATAAAAAAAGCACCATTTAACAACATTTCCTAAAAATATTAAGTATCAAATATTAACTTATCCCTCATTGATGTCTGATTAGGGTGGCCATGTGACACTGCAATGTTACACGCTATGTGTTGAATAAACATCTTTTGGTTGTTTAACTAAAAAGACTGGTGTAGCGCTACTATTTATGGATTATGTGGATTTCTTTCACGGGGTTGTGGACCTTGCAGTAGCACCCGCATATCATCATCTGTTCTAGCGGTGGTGCGGGAGGCTCTCATTTTCTTTATCCTTTAAGCGGTTGTTTGGGTTTTTTTTATAAGCTGTAATTGGCACATACTGAAACTCTGATGTCCGGATAGGACTGTTTCAGGATGGGCTAATGTTTTCTGATGATCCAATCATATCTCTACAATGTATAAGTTAATCACGTGTTCATTGTGTAACAACAAACCAGACGTTTACCTTATCACATTTTACGTCCGATTTTTTTTTGCTTTGAGTACTCTCCCTATCCAGTAGTGGTAAAGGACAGCCACAATTCATGAAGCAATTCTGCATTTGGTCAAGCTTCATGTTATATAGGATCATTAACTATATGAATAACCCTAGTAAACGGACTTTGCACTATGGAGGTTTTGTTCAAGATGGAAACAGTCATACAATAGTATTGCATTTCTATCTGTCTTTTTCCTATAAATATCAGTGGTTACACATACAAATATGTTATACTGTATCAGTGAAAGTTATAATGGGGACACACATGTTTAGACCACAGATAAATTCCTGTAAGGAACCAATTTCACCCCCCCCCCAAATGAGGAATACTATCGCCTATGTACCTCCCCCATGCTAGACCAAAGGCCTTAAACATGGGGTGTACAGATGAACACATATAGATGTTAGCATATGCTAACTGTAGGTAATATCCAATAGAAAATTTTGTAGTTGTCATATAGGATAAAGTTCAGTAGTCCCATAAAGAAGGCAACTGTCATTATATTGTGCATTGTCAAGAAGATGTTTCTTTTACCCTCCAAACCCTCAATATGGGGATATACGTGTAAAGGCTTGCGACATCCAAGGTCACTAATATAATATCACAAATTGTAAATCACTGGTACTGTATTCTTTTACTTAAGATCAAAGATCTGGTGCAGGATTCGGATTAAGGACCCAATCCATCAGGGTGGCCATAGGGTAAAAGATAGAGTTGGTACCAGCCCTTAAAGGGGAACTGCGGTCTCCATACAAATGAATGCCAGTTTACTACTTTTAAAACAAGCCATCAACCACCTCTCTACGTGCTCCACAGCCCAAGATATAAAGACATTACAGACCAGAAAGTTAATGGGTGGGAGGATGACGTGTGACATTCCTAAGGCTGCTCCTCCACCTCGCTGCCAGGGAGTATAGCCTCAGACTTCAGTGTGTGAGGGAGACAGGAAGTCCTTCCCTCTTCCTGTTGTGTGAAGTTCCCCACAGATAATTCAGTTGGCAATTATCATTATTATTGGCAATTAAGTACCCTGAAAAAGTCCCAATAATTAAGTACCCTGAAAAAGTCCCAATTAGCATATGACAGCCAGGTGTTAGGGACCTTCTAAATGGAAGGTGTAGATTGCATTGAGGCTAAGAGGTTTTATCAAAACTGCCCAGGGTAAGGTGTCAAAACAGCAATGTACATGGCAGACAGTTGGATTCAACCCCCCCACCTCTATTCAGGCTTGGTTTACTTTCACATAAATGGCCTCCTTGACACCTCTCTTGAAGCAGTAATGTTCCTTTGCCAAGATATTGACAATCTTCAAAGGTATGTCCTTTTTCCTTAACATGCAGGTACACTGCTGAGTCCTGACCCAAGGAATTGGCTCTTCTGTGCTGGGCTATACGTTGGAGCAGCTGCTGTTTGGTCTCCCCCACATACAAATCAGAGCACACTTCATTGCACTGCATATATGATGTCGCTCTTCTTATTTTTCGGTATTGGGTTTTTCGGATGTACCAATTGCTGCCTCAGTGTCTTGTTGGTTTAAAGCAGACAGGGATACGGTGTTTTTTCAAAATTCTTCTTAATTTCTTGGAGACATATGGGATGACCATGTTTGTGAGGACTTGTTTTTTTCTTTCCTTTTACACCTTTTGACAAAGGCCCAGTCTGGATATCCACAAGTTTTAAGGGCTCATCTGAGATGTTTCACTTCCTTAGACTTTACTGTAAACTTCTCAGAGGAACCCTTAAACGGTACTACTGAAATTTATCCTATATGACATCTACTGCGCACATTCACAATAAAATGAATAAACACTGTGCACATCCCCCCCCCCCCCCCAAACACACTTACAATGTTTACTACTCATATGTGGAATACAAACATATGCAGGCTCATTATTGCTTTAAAGGGCATGTCCACCCCCAAAACTATAATCCCCCCACTTACTGGCCCCATCATGTGTGTAGTTTAAATCCTTACCATCACATCCCATCTCCATAACGGTTCTCCGTAGTCCCCCCCCAAAGTCCCAAAAACTGCCCACCAGGAGGATAGCAGAGTCCATATAGGACTCTGCCTCCTACCTGGCCTCCGGGAGAATTTTGGCATGCGTACTGCAGCCCGTCTCCCCCTCCCCCTCCCCTCTCTCCCGATTCCTCCCCCTAGTGTGAAATCTTAATATATAGTATTCCCCCTGCCAGCCCAGCCCCAACCGCTATATTTATATGTTTAGAAAGCTCCCCAAACTTATAACTTACCTCTCCTCTTTCCCTCCGCCGAAATGAGCTCCCGGCAGCCGCGTCCGTGATTGGCTGCCGCTCAGGCCAATCACAGACGCGACTGCCGGTCCCGCCCTCTGCTTGCATTTTCTCGCAAGCGAGGGCCGGGAGCGCGGCGGAGGAAAGAGGGGAGGTAAGTAGAGTTTGGGGAGCTTTCTAAACATAATATACGGTTGGGGGCTGGGCTGGCAGGGGGAATCTTATATATTAAAAAATAATTCTTAGGGTGGACATAACCCTTTAAATGAATCTCAGGCAGTATGGTAACCAGATAATAAAAAAGACCACAGGCAATAAGTTTTAAGAAAAAGCTCCTCATTAAGTATATAAAACTCACTTCTTAATTTGTCAAATCAAAAAAGTAAGAGTTACAAAGGTGAATAAAAAAAAAAAAATTGTGTACGTGCCCTAAACATCATATTGTTCTGAAGTTTCTAAGATTATAATTTTGCTCTGTGGTTTATATAAATTAAAAGGTAGGGATTGTTCCCACAGTGTGTAACCTCTTCAGAGAGGGAATCTAAGGATATCAATTTCATTTGGAGATGAGGTATTATATTTTTTCTTTTTAAAGGGTATGTCCACCCTTCTGAAAAAATTTTTAACCAAACATTCCCCGTCCCCCCATCCCCAACCGCTAATGTTAGAAATATCTGAAATGCCCAAAACTTTACTTACCTTCCCTCTTTCCTCCGCCCGCTGCCAGGGCCCTCGCTTGCGAGAAAATGCAAGCAGAGGGCAGGAACCGGCGTCGCGTCTGTGACTGGCTGCGGCAGCCAATCACGGACGCGGCTGCCGGGAGTTAGTGCGGCGGAGGCAAGAGGGAAGGTAAGTAATGTTTTGGGCATTTTCTGATACTACTAACAGACGGTTGGGGCTGGGGGGACAGGGGAATGTTTGGTAAAAAGGGTTTTATGGTAGGGGGAGGGAATCCTAATCGGGAGGGAGAGGGAGGGGGGAGAAGGGCTGGTCCATAATGACTCGCTATCCTCCCGTGGGGCAGTTGGACTTTGGGGGGGCCTAGGAGACCATAGGAGCTGGATTGAGGTAAGGATACTACACTACATGATGGACCCTATCTCTAAGGGCATGTCCACCCTTATTATCAACTTTTGACATTAGTAAGAATAACTTCCCCAGCCCCCAACCGCTATAAAATAAATTTAAGAAAGTGCCCCGATGTTTACTTACCTTCCCTCTCTCCTCTGACGTCCGTCCCGCCTTCTGCTTGCAAGACACTGCAAGCAGGGGCGGACCGGCAGCCGCATCTGCTGAGGCAGCCAATCACGGACGCGGCAGTCGGCTTCTCGAATGCCAGGGGAGGGAAGGTAAGTAGAGTTCGGGGTCTTTCTTAAATTTATTTTTTTAGCGGTTGGGCTGGGGGAAGTTATTCTATTATATGGGCAAAGGGTTTTTGGTAGGGAGGGATCGCAAAACGTGGGAGAGGGAGAAGGGCTGCAGTACGCATGCCAAACTCCTCGCGGAGGCCAGATAGAACAGAGTCCTATATGGACTCTGCTATCCCCGCCTGTGGGCAGTTTTTGGTACTTTGGGGGGGACTACAGGAGAACCTTGGAGCTGGGATGTGAGGTAAGGATTTTATTACCACTATGGTGGGGCCATTAGTGGGGGGGATTATAGTTTTTGGAGTGGAATCCCTTTACTTAGAATGGCCCAGGGCCATAAACTAGCAGATGAAAACGTATGTGGCTGTAGCTCATAACAAACCATATTGGGCATGTGGGAATAATCAATCCCATCTCCTTGCCCCAGGTGCTTTTCATTTTTAAAAAGTTAATTTTCACAGTATGGTTGTCCTTTAAAGATCTTACATTGAAACGATCAATCAAGTGCCTTATTATCATAAACCCTTGTTTTTTTAATATACAGTACATGTCTTTTAAGATGAGGAAGTTAAGCTTTGGAGGATGAGTTACAAAACATAAGTAATTAATCTTAAATCTGGATTGAACCCTGAAGCAAGAGAGCTGCTTACAAAGAAAGGAGATTTTTTTTGTTTTTTTTAATAATGTTAACAAGCAGTCAATCTGCAACTCCGTTCCACAGAAATCTTCTTACGAATTGTAGGTGCATGCTTCTCTAATGCAATTTGCGATGCAAGGACCCAGGGGCCAAGATGGCAGAGAGAGGAGAGCACACTGGGCTGCAGATTACAGTAAGACGAGGGCAAACAAGCTTAGCATGAAATACATTTTAATTCAAGCGGAGGTTGTTTAAATGGAATTAGAATGTACAGTAATATGATATTTTATAAGGTTAATGCATCCCAACGTTTGAAGCTATTGTGTGTTTAATCATGTGGGACATTTACTCCCACCCGTAACTGATAATCAACTTTTACTATGTCTTTTTTTCACAAAGCTCTGTTCAGACAGGCATATTATTATTTTAAATATTTATTTATACCAACCATGTGAAGTGTCTCATTGTTCATATTTATTGATGAACTCTCTCTTGCCACACTGATCAGCAATTTCCCTATAGGAACTTGGTCAAAGTGTGTATGCCCTACTTGATTGTATCCATATATACAGAGTTGCCAGGAAGTTTAGTGTACCACTCATTTATTACAAAGGATAATGCATTTTCTATTATATATATTACACAAATATTAAAAAAAATCTGAGGAGTTTTGAGTTAAAAAAGCAAGGGATGCATTCATAGTACTTAAGAGTAAACTGGGGCAACAATTTTTAAAGGTCCAACAAATAAACATATAAGGTGTTGGCACCTGCTAGTTTGGTGACCTGAACTAAATTTATTCCACAGAAAGTGAATGAATAAAATATAGCAAGCCACTTTAGGCTATTTAAACAAGACAAGAGCACAGACTAGTGGATACAAGAATTAGGGCAAATTGTTAAAATGCAACAAATTTTAATTGCTTGGATTAGGCGGAAAAATATAGTAGTATTGAGTAGCTTGAAATGATTAGGAAAAACTTCAAAAGATGTACTAAATGGTTATTTCTGGTGCCTAGGGGTTTCTAGGATTTTTCAGATTAAAATGAACAAAGTAGGGTATTTTGATCAAAACTCTGCACATTACAGATCTTCTTATGTAACTAATAAGTGAAAGAATGAACAGTGACAGTAAAGAATGAGGGCATGGCCTTTAGCATAGCAGACAGAGCAGCATGGGACAAATGTAGTAATGTTTCTCTGTAGAGAAACAGTTCACTAATTAAATGTTTCAGCACAAAGGGTTTAAATATTAAAGTCAAGCTGGGAATATCAATCAGGGCGCTGCTCTTAACATCCCAGAATCATTTGTAATGAGTTTATTCCCTTAGAAGCGAATCTAATTACTAGCAGTTAATTTAAAGGATAACTATACATATATATACAATGGAAAGTACGTGGGGCAGGGAGGTAGGATTGATTATTCCTACCTTACAATATAATATTGTTGAGGAGCTACAGTACATACAGTTTACATTTGCCAGGTTAGTTCAGGACTAATCCTTTATTAAAGATAGTGCTGAAGCCAGGAGGAAGAACGGCAATATCCGTTTTCTTTGGGCTGGTGCTCCTCACAGAAACAATATTGGGAGGTAGGAATTATTAATCCTATACCCCTATAATCAACTATATTTTATTTTAACTTAAAAAAAAAAAACCAAACCTTATACACATGATAATTATCCTTTTAGTCCACTATGAACTGTAAAAATATGGCATTGTATAATTTATTAATACAGAGAATAAGTAAATAGTAGATATATTTTTTTTTAAAGTTTGCAAAAAATGTATATGTCCTTGTCCCATATACAACACAACATTAAAAATATGAATACAAAGCTCCTTTACTATAAACTCTACCTTTACAAAAGTTTAAAACAAGTATATTATACACTAATCGCTGTTATATCTATGTCAATGTGAAACACACAATCTTTATGTGACGAAATTATCAATATTGTTAAAATTGTTAGTTTGTGTAATGCATACTAGTATTATACATAATTCTCTCCCATTTGAAAATCAGTTGATTCCTACTCCTTGCTGTTCCCTGCTGTTGACATTAGTGAGATGACATTTCAGGTTCTAACTGTCCTCCTTCCCAGGATGCACCACATCCTTGGAATTTTCCTAACAGTAATTTCTACTGATTGGCTGTTGGATGGGTCAAAGATGCTTAGATCTCTACTGAGCCACTGAATCAATCCAGGCTGTGGGTCAGAGCAAGACCATAACGGTCTCTACTAGGGGTCCTGTAAACAGGAAGTCAGTATTTCGGTTGCAGTTCTTTATACACAGACAAAAATGCTGAACTGGCAGATGAAGGTCATTGGGATGAAAAAATACTGCTCTTTTTTCTGAAAAGTATATGTATTGCACTGAACTTCCCCTTTAAAACACTTGTAGTTGTATACAAATCTATATCCCGAAATGCAAGTATTCTGCAGAAAGAGACGGTAAGAGACATCACCCTGCATTTTTGCATTTGTGTTCTTCAGTCCCCAAAGTAGTATTGGTTCAACTGAATAAGTGTCCAGAAAGAGTATTTCTGTGGTATTCCGTTAGCTCAACTGGACCTAAGTTCAGTTCTTAAAGACATTAACAAGCGCAGTCCAGAGGGAGATAACTAATGGGCAGTATAAATTATGAAAGTAGGTTGACATTGTTTTACAAATTGGATAGAAGTATTCACACTTTATATAAACTACTGTTAAGCTCACAAGTAATTCTTTCTTGAGAAACACAGGTAAGCTGCTTCTATAGTTGTGCATGTTTTAATATACCTAAAGCAATAAAGATGTGTAAATCTGCTGCAAAATGGTATCTACTTGAATAATTGTTCCTAAGAAAAGGACTGGGTAATTTTTAAGTGGTTATTTATTGTTGTAGTAATGTTGATGACATGGTACTATATATTGCTTAGTAATATATTATTAATATATTGTCTGGAGATATCTTTTTATCACATTGTGTCCACCCAGCTCCATCTTTCCTCAGGTAATGATTGGTTTAATGCAGTACAAAATCTCTTGCATTCTTAAACCTTTTAGTCAGATTCCTCATACTTCTTTTCAAAACAGAGGTGTAATTTCTCTACAAATTAGACACGTGAGTAGTATGTGAGCCCATTTCTAATGCACAGTATTTTATTCTAATCATTTAGGTTAACTGTATTTCCTCATGAAACAAGTATTTTGTTTGCAAAGAAATTGTGAATTTTGCAGTTGCGATATATTAAAAGGGTAGCTTGTGACAATAGCAGTATTGGCATATTTATACACGTTATTGAAAAATGTGGAAGAAACTAAAACTGTTTTTTTATTTAGTTTGACTACAATGAGGTATGTGGGAATGGCTGTTTTGTGGCGTTGTCTGCCACTGTCTCCCATATGGAAAATGCAGAAGTCCAAACACCACCTTTGCCCTAGTAATGTTCTTGTTATATTTTCTGTCCAAAACTTGGGTATATGCCAACGGGTTTTAGAACAACAAACCTTAAGTGAGAGCTACAAAACTTGTCTAAAGCAAATCACTAATAGAAGTTCATATTCCAATCACATGTCATAGCTTGTTCTAACACTATATTTTCCTCCTCACATTGCAAGTGTATAGGGATTACAATAGAATACAGTATATAAATTGTGTGTAAAATTATTCTGTGAATAGAATGCTTCTATAAAACTATTTCAAGCAGGTTAAAGTTTGGGTCTATTTCATGCAGCTAAAGTTTGGGTTAGATGACCTTTATTAGATGTGGGAACAGTGAAGACACATGTAAGTTTACATTTCAGTATATGTGACATAAAATATCCTAGGCTGTCCTGTATATAACAGTTTTTTTTCCAAAATACGTTGCAGTTATTCATATTGTAGCTGACAGACTGACACAAAATCATTGATTTGTAACAAATTCTCATTCTTCATAAAAGGTGTTTTGAAGTTACTTCCTTTTTCACTACCTTTCCATCACATGGCCGCTCGAAATAAACAAGTTAAATTATTAATTTGCTGACACTGGAATAAAAATGTTATGTTGTTTTAGATGGAGGATTTTGAAGAACAAATGAACGCTCAGGCATTAATATAAATTGTTACAGCTCTGAAACTATTTTTTCTGATACGTTTCCAGGATCCCTTAATGATGTTTTGAATATAAACCTTCTAATGGCCTGGAATGGCAACATTTGCTCTGATAGATGGCATAAAGGGATGAGTATGATAGAGAAATTTTTACTAAGCTCCCTTTCCTATTATGCAAAATAGAGGAGGAGAGTTTTATGGGTAATTTCCATGATTCTATTCGTGTGTACCTTCTAAGATGCTTTTGCATAATTATGCAAAAGTGAATGTAGACCAGAATTCCAATGTAGAACGTTATCAATTTATTGAGCCATCATTAAGAAACTTTGGCCTCTGGTGAGCAGCTCAATTTTTATCTTCGAGAAATAAAAAATAAGTATTTTTTATTTGTTTAGTTATCAATAGTTGATTCGTTCAGCTCAGATCAACTGGACTTAAGTTTAGTTCTTGAAGACTTTTCACTAGTCATCTGACTGGCTTTCTCAATCCAGAATGATTTTGTACAGAAATCTGTTGGAAATATAAGTACCCATGAAAGTTCCCAATCAGCATATGACAGCCAGGTGTTAGGGACCTTCTGAATGAAAGGTGTGATTGCATTGAGGCTATCGAAACTGCCCGGTAAGGTGTCAAAACAGCATTGTAATGGCACACGTTGGTGTCGAACCCCGCCCACCTCTATTCAGGCTTGATTTCTTTATTTTCCACAAATGGCCTCCTTAACACCTCTCTCTTGAACCATTCCTGTTCTTTTGCCAAGATGCTGACATTACAATCTTCAAAGTATGTCCTTTTTCTTGAGATGCAGCTACACGGTTGAAAATAAAGAAACCAAACCTGAATAGAGTTAGGAGGGGGGGTTTGACAATAATTGTCTGCCATGTACAATACTGTTTTGACACCTTACCCTAGGCAGTTTCGATAAGACCTCTCAGCCTCAATGCAATCACACCTTGCATTCAGAAGGTCCTAACACCTTGCTGTCATAGGCTAATTGGGTCTTTCCAGGGTACTTGTACTTCAGCCGTTGTTAGAGCATTAGTCCACTAACCCACCAGAGCTGCATTATAGAATAGGTACATTATAGAAATCTTATCTTGCGAGGAATAAAAAGGAAGCAAAAAAGATATTGTAGTATTGTGTCAGCTATTCATTTAGGCTATTCAAAATAAACTGCATGGTAAAGCAGCTTTTAAAGTCTTATCAGGGGCCTCCATATTGTGTGTGGCAATATCTTTATAGCAAAAGCTCTGTGAATAAGACAGTGAATACTGGACGTGAGGACGTGGCCAATAGGTGTACATACTCACAAGGCATATAAAGCCTACAGACAGAAAAATACAATAGAAACCTGGAGACTTCTTCATTTCAGAATTCAATTATTACCCAATGCAAGGACATTATATCTCCTCTGGGGAAGAAAGCCTTCAAATTAATGGTAAAAAAGTTTCATTAGAAACTTTTATTGATGTTATTCAATAGCGGTGTGCTTTGCTTTTTTTTCCCCTCATCACACCTCGGATTATTTAATATATTTAAAATTAAAGATGTTAACTATTTAAAAAACTAGATAATTAAATACATACTCTGTGCACATGCTTGTCATGACACAGTGATCCAGAATCTGTATGTAGAAAAAAAAATCGATGTTTATTTTCATAAGACATTTTGCGGTATAGATAAATTACAAAAAGTTTCTGCATGTGGGAACACAATGCTTTTGAGCATTTTGCCAAGAGATACACAAGGGTGACACATAAAACAAAGCCACAATAAATAAGTTATCTCTGCAAAAAATACTCAAAGGATGCAACCCTGAAACTCCATCCACTAAATTTGATAAATACCACATTATAAAACATAATAGAAGTTTGAGGAATTGATAAGATTAATCATGTAATCAAACATGCATAGGAGGATGCATAGTTTTATAGATTTAATGCACAGCCAAGAAACCCATTTTTGTCCATTTTACTAGTAAGCCAATAATGCTGCAAACTGTACGGTAACACATTTACACAGATATCTTTTCTGTTTTACACAGAATTGTTTTTTTGAATAAACATTATGGATCTGATGATCCAATTCATATCTCTACATATGTAGATTTAACAGTGTTCAATTGTGTAACAAAAACCAGCGTTTACTCTTATCACAGTTAGTCCATGTTTTTTGCTTTGAGTACTCTCCCTATCCAGAGTGGTAAAGGACAGCCACATTCATGAAGCAATTCTGCATTTGGTCAAGCTTCATGTATATAGGGATCATTAACTATATGAATAACCCTAGTAAACGGACTTTGCACTAGAGGTTTTTTTCAGATGGAAACATGTCTTACAATAGTATTGCATTTCTATCTGTCTTTTTCCTATAAAATCAGTGGTTACACATACAAATATTTTTATACTGAATCAGTGAAAGTTATAATGGGGACACACATGTTTAGACCACAGATAATTCCTGTAAGGAACCAATTTCACCCCCCCCCAAAATGAGATACTATCTGCCTATGTACCCCCCCATGCTAACCAAAGGCCTTAAACATGGGTGTCCAGATGAACACCATATAGATGTTAGCATATGCTAACTGTAGGTAATATCCAATAGAAATTTGTAGTTGTCATATAGATAAGTAGTTCAGTAGTCCATAAAGAAGGCAACTGTCATTATATTGTGCATTGTCAAGAAGGATGTTTCTTTTACCCTCCAAACCCTCAATATGGGGATATACGTGTAAAGGCTTGCGACATCCAAGGTCACTAATATAATATCACAAATTGTAAATCACTGGTACTGTATCTTTTACTTAAGATCAAAGATCTGGTGCAGGATTCGGATTAAGGACCCAATCCATCAGGGTGGCCATAGGGTAAAAATAGAGTTGGTACCAGCCCTTAAAGGGGAACTGCGGTCTCCATACAAATGATGCCATTTACTACTTTAAAACAAGCCATCAACCACCTCTCTACGTGCTCCCACAGCCCAAGATATAAAGACATTACAGACCAGAAAGTTATGGTGGGAGGATGACGTGTGACATTCCTAAGGCTGCTCCTCCACCTCGCTGCCAGGGAGTATAGCCTCAGACTTCAGTGTGTGAGGGAGACAGGAAGTCCTTCCCCCTCCTGTTGTGTGAGTTCCCCCAGAAATTCAGTTGGCAATTATCATTATTATTGGCAATTAAGTACCCTGAAAAAGTCCCAATAATTAAGTACACTGAAAAAGTCACAATTAGCATATGACCCCAGGTGTTAGGGACCTTCTAAATGGAAGGTGTAGATTGCATTGAGGCTAAGAGGTTTTATCAAAACTGCCCAGGGTAAGGTGTCAAAACCGAATGTACATGGCAGACATTTGGATTCACCCCCCCCACCTCTATTCAGCTTGGTTTACTTTCACATAAATGGCCTCCTTGACACCTCCTTGAAGCAGTAATGTTCCTTTGCCAAGATATTGACAATCTTCAAGGTATGTCCTTTTTCCTTAACTGCAGGTACACTGCTGAGTCCTGACCCAGGATTGGCTCTTCTGTGCTGGCTATACGTTGGAGCAGCTGCTGTTTGGTCTCCCCCACATACAAATCAGAGCACACTTCATTGCACTGCATATATGATGTCGCTCTTCTATTTCGGTATTGGGTTTTTCGGATGTACCAATTGCTGCCTCAGTGTCTTTGGTTTAAAGCAGACAGGATACGGTGTTTTTTCAAAATTCTTCTTAATTTCTTGGAGACATATGGGATGACCATGTTTGTGAGGACTTGTTTTTTTCTTCCTTTTACAACCTTTTGACAAAGCCCAGTCTGGATTCCACAGTTTTAAGGCTCATCTGAGATGTTTCACTTCCTTAGACTTTACTGTAAACTTCTCAGAGGAACCCTTAAACGGTACTACTGAAATTATCCTATATGACATCTACTTCGCACATTCACAATAAATTAATAAACACTGTGCACATAGCGACCCCCCCCCCCCCCCAAACACACTTACAATGTTTACTACCATAGTGGAATACAAACATATGCAGGCTCATTATTCTTTAAAGGGCATGTCCACCCCCAAAACTATAATCCCCCCATTACTGGCCCCATCATGTAGTGTAGTTTATCCTTACTCACATCCCAGCTCCATACGGTTCTCCTGTAGTCCCCCCCCAAAGTCCCAAAAACTGCCCACCAGGAATAGCAGAGTCCATATAGGACTCTGCCTCTACCTGGCCTCCGGGAGAATTTTGGCATGCGTACTGCAGCCCTTCTCCCCCTCCCCCTCCCTCTCCCGATTCCCTCCCCTAGTGGAAATCCTTAAATATAGTATATCCCCCTGCCAGCCCAGCCCCAACCGCTATATTTATATGTTTAGAAAGCTCCCCAAACTTTACTTACCTCTCCTCTTTCCTCCGCCGAAAATGAGCTCCCGGCAGCCGCGTCCGTGATTGGCTGCCGCTCAGCCAATCACAGACCGACTGCCGGTCCCGCCCCTCTGCTTGCATTTTCTCGCAAGCAGAGGGCCGGAGCGCGGCGGAGGAAGAGGGGAGGTAATTAGAGTTTGGGGAGCTTCTAAACTATAAATATACGGTTGGGGCTGGGCTGGCAGGGGAATCTTATATTAAAAAATAATTCTTAGGGTGGACATACCCTTTAAATGATCTCAGGCAGTATGGAACCAGATAAATAAAAAGACCACAGGCAATAAGTTTTAAGAAAAAGCTCCTTCATTAAGTATATAAAAAATGCACTTCTTAATGTTGTCAAATCAAAAAAAAGTAAGAGTTACAAAGGTGAATAAAAATTGTGTACGTGCCCTAAAACATCATAATTGTTCTGAAGTTTCTAAGATTATAATTGTGCTCTGTGGTTTATATAAAATCTAAAAGGTAGGGATTGTTCCCACATGTGATACCTCTTCAGAGAGGGAATCTAAAGGATATCAATTTCATTTTGAGATGAAGGTTATTATATTTTTTCTTTTTAAAGGTATGTCCACCTTCTGAAAAAATTTTTACCAACATTCCCCGCTCCCCCCATCCCCAACCGCTATTTTAGAAATATCTGAAATGCCCAAAACTTTACTTACCTTCCCTCTTTCCTCCGCCGCGCTGCCAGGCCTCTGCTTGCGAGAAAATGCAAGCAGAGGGGCAGGAACCCGGCAGTCGCGTCTTGACTGGCTGAGCGCAGCCAATCACGACCGGCTGCCAGGAGTTTAGTGCGGCGGAGGCAAGAGGGAAGGTAGTAATGTTGGGGCATTTCTGATACTACTACAGAGCGGTTGGGGCTGGGGGGACAGGGGGAATGTTTGGTAAAAAGGTTTTATGGTAGGGGGAGGGAATCCTAATCGGGAGGAGAGGGAGGGGGGAGAAGGGCTGTCCTATATGGACTCTGCTATCCTCCTGGTGGGCAGTTTTTGGGACTTTGGGGGGGGGGGGGGGGACTACAGGAGAACCATATGGAGCTGGATGTGAGGTAAGGATTAAACTACACTACATGATGGAGCCACTATCTCTAAAGGGCATGTCCACCCTTATTATCAACTTTTGACATATGTAGAATAACTTCCCCCAGCCCCAACCGCTATAAAATAAATTTAAGAGTGCCCCGATGTTTACTTACCTTCCCTCTCTCCTCTGACGTCCGGCCGGCCTTCGCTTTGCAAGACACTGCAAGCAGGGGGCGGGACCGCAGCCGCATCTGCTGAAGGAGCAGCCAATCACGGACGCGGCTGTCGGCTTCTCCGAATGCCAGGGGAGGGAGGGAAGGTAAGTAGAGTTCGGGGTCTTTCTTAAAATTATTTTTTAGCGGTTGGGCCTGGGGGAAGTTATTCTATTATATGGCAAAGGGTTTTAGGTAGGGGGAGGGATCGCAAAACGGGAGGGAGAGGGAGAAGGGCTGCAGTACGCAGGCAACCTTCTCGCGAGGCCAGATAGGAAGCAAGTCCTATATGGACTCTGCTATCCTCCTGTGTGGCAGTTTTTGGGACTTTGGGGGGGACTACAGGAGAACCTTATGGAGCTGGGATGTGAGGTAAGGATTTTATTACACTATAGTGGGGGCATTAGTGGGGGGGATTATAGTTTTGGGAGTGGACATGCCCTTTAATATAGAATGGCCCAGGGCCATAAACTAGCAGATGAAAACTGTATGTGCTGTAGCTCATAAACAAAACCATATTGGGAGGTGGGAATAATCAATCCCATCTCCTTGCCCCAGGTGCTTTTCATTTTAAAAGTTAATTTTCACAGTATGGTTGTCCTTTAAAGATCTTACATTGAAACGATCAATCAAGTGCTTATTATCATAACCCTTGTTTTTTTAATATACAGTACATGTCTTTTAAGATGAGGAAGTTACACTTGGAGGATGAGTTACAAAACAAAGTAATTAATCTTAAATCTGGATGAACCCTGAAGCAAGAGAGCTGCTTACAGAAGGAGAAAGTGTTTTTTTGTTTTTTAAATTGTAAAACAGTCATCCTATCTGCAACTCCGTTTCCACAGAAATCTTCTTACGAATTGTAGGTGCATGCTTCTCTAATGCAATTTGCGATGCAAGGACCCAGGGGCCAAGATGGCAGAGAGAGGAGAGCACACTGGGCTGCAGATTACAGTAAGACGAGGGCAAACAAGCTTAGCATGAATACATTTTAATTCAAGCGGAGGTTGTTTAAATGGAATTAGAATGTACAGTATATGATATTTTATAAGGTTAATGCATCCCACGTTTGAGCTATTGTTGTTGTTTAATCATGTGGACATTTACTCCCACCGTAACGATAATCAACTTTTACTATGTCTTTTTTCACAAAGCTCTGTTCAGACAGGCATATTATTATTTTAAATATTTATTTACCAACCATGTGAAGTGTCTCATTGTTCATATTTATTGATACTCCTCTTGCCACACTATCAGCAATTTCCCTATAGGAACTTGGTCAAAGTGTGTATGCCCTACTTGATTGTATCCATAATACAGAGTTGCCAGAAGTTTTAGTGTACCACCATTTATTACAAAGGATAATGCATTTTCTATTATTATATTACACAAATATTAAAAAATCTGAGGAGTTTGAGTTAAAAAAGCAAGGGATGCATTCATAGTACTTAAGAGTAACTGGGGCAACAATTTTTAAAGGTCCAACAAATAAACATATAAGGTGTTGGCACCTGCTAGTTGGGTGACCTGAACTAAATTTATTCCACAGAAAGTGAATGAATAAATATAGCAAGCCACTTTAGGCTATTTAAAAAAGACAAGAGCACAGAACTAGTGGATACAAGAATTAGGGCAAATTGTTAAATGCAACAATTTAAATTGCTTGGATTAGGCGGAAAAATAGTAGTATTGAGTAGCTTAAATGATTAGGAAAAACTTCAAAAGATGTACTAATGGTTATTTCTGGTGCCTAGGGTTTCTAGGATTTTTCAGATTAAAATGAACAAAGTAGGGTATTTTGATCAAAACTCTGCACTACAGATCTTCTTATGTACTAATAGTGAAAGAATGAACAGTGACAGTAAGAATGAGGGCATGGCCTTTAGCATAGCAGACAAGCAGCATGGGACAAATGTAGTAATGTTTCTCTTAGAGAAACAGTTCACTAATTAAATGTTTCAGCACAAAGGGTTTAAATTTAAAGTCAAGCTGGGAATATCAATCAGGGCGCTGCTCTTAACATCCCAGAACATTTGTAATGAGTTTATTCCCTTAGAAGCAATCTAATTACTAGCAGTTAATTTAAGGATAACTATACATATATACAATGGAAAGTACGTGGGGCAGGAGGGGAGGATTGATTATTCCTACCTTACAATATAATATTGTTGAGGAGCTACAGTACATACAGTTTACATTTGCCAGGTTAGTTCAGACTAATCCTTTATTAAAGATAGTGCTGAAGCCAGGAGGAAGAACGGCAATATCCGTTTTCTTTGGGCTGGTGCTCCTCACAGAAACATATTGGGAGGAAATTATTATCCTATACCCCTATAATCAACTATATTTTATTTACTTAAAAAAAAAACAAACAAACCTATACACATGATAATTATCCTTTTAGTCCACTATGAACTGTAAAATATGGCATTGTATAATTTATTAATACAGAGAATAAGTAAATAGTAGATATATTTTTTTTAAGTTTGCAAAAAATGTATATGTCCTTGTCCCTATACAACACAACATTAAAAATATGAATACAAGCTCCTTTACTATAACTCTACCTTTACAAAAGTTTAAAACAAGTATTATACACTAATCGCTGTGTTATATCTATGTCAATGTGAAACACACAATCTTTATGTGACACTATTTGGATAACTAAACATATAAAAAATACTTATTTTTATTTCTCGAAGATAAAATTGAGCTGCTCAACCAGAGCCAAAGTTGTCTTAATGATGGCTCATAATATGATAACGTTCTACATTGGAATTCTGGTCTACATTCCTCTTTTGCATAATTATGCAAAAGCATCTTAGAAGGTACAACACAGATAGAATCATGGAAATTACCCATAAAACTCTCCTCCTCTATTTTGCATAATAGGAAAGGGAGCTTTAATAAAAATTTCTCTATCATACTCATCCCTTTATGCCATCATCAGAGCAAAGTGCCACTTCCAGGCCAATTAGAAGGTTTATATTCAAAACATCATTAAGGGATCCTGGAAACGTATCAGAAAAAATAGTTTCAGAGCTGTAACAATTTTATAATTAATGCCTGAGCGTTGCATTTGTTCTTCAAAATCCTCCATCTAAAACAACATAAACATTTTTATCCAGTGTCAGCAAATTAATAATTTAACTTAGTTTATTTTCGACGGGCCATGTGATGGAAAGGTAGTGAAAAAAAGTAACTTCAAAAACAACCTTTTATGAAGAATGAGAATTTTGTTACAATCAATGATTTGTGTCAGTCTGTCAGCTACAAGTGAATAAACTGCAACGTATTTGGAAAAAAAACTGTTATATACAGGAGCCTAGGATATTTTATGTCACTATACTGAAGAAATGTAAACTTACTGTGTCTTCACTGTTCCCACTCTAATAAAGGTCATCTAACCCAAACTTTAGCCTGCATGAAATAGACCCAAACTTTACCTGCTTGAAATAGTTTTATAGAAGCATTCTATTCACAGAATAATTTTACACACAATTTATATACTGTATTCTATGTGAATCCCTATACACTTGACAATGTGAGGAGGAAAATATAGTGTTATAGAACAAGCTATGACAAGTGTTATTGGAATGAACTTCTATTGTGATTTGCTTTAGACAAGTTTTGTAGGCTCTCACTTAAGGTTTGGTTGTCTGAAAACCCGTTGGCATATAAACCAAGTTTTGGACAGAAAATATAACAATGAACATCTACTAGGGCAAAGTGGTGTTTGGACTCTCTGCATTTTCCATATGGGAGACAGTGGCGAACAACGCCACAAAACAGCCATTCCCACATACCTCATTGTAGTCAAACATAAAAAAAAAAAAACATTTTTAGTTTCTTCCACATTTTTCAATAACTGTATAAATATGCCAATACTGCTATGTGCCACAAGCTACCCTTTTAATATCCGCAACTGCAAGAAATTCACAATTTCTTTGCAAACAAAATACTTGTTTCATGAGGAAATACAGTTAACCTAAATGATTAGAATAAATACTGTGCATTAGAAATGGGCTCACTACTACTCACAGTGTCACTTTGTAGAGAAATTACACCTTGTTTTGAAAAAAGTATAGGAATCTGACTAGAAAAGGTTTAAGAATGCAAGAGATTTTGTTACTGCATTAAACCAATCATTACCTGAGGAAGATGGAGCTGGGTGGCACAATGTTGATAAAAGATATCTCCAGACAAATATAATAATATATTACTAAGCAATATATAGTACCTGTCATCAACATTACTACAACACAATAATATACCACTTAAAATTACTCCTCCTTTTCTAGGAACAATTATTCAAGTGATACCATTTTGCAGCAGATTTACACATCTTTATTGCTTTAGGTAATTAAAACATGCACAACTATAGAAGCAGCTTACCTGTGTTTCTCAAGAAGAATTACTTGTGAGCTATACCAGTAGTTTTATATAAGTGTGAATACTTCTATCCAATTTGTAAACATGTCAACCTACTTTCATAATTTATACTGCCCATTAGTTTATCTCCCTCTGGACTGCGCTTGTTATGTCTTAAACTGAACTTAGGTCCAGTTGAGCTAACGGAATACCACAGAAATACTCTTTCTGGACACTTATTCAGTTGAACCAATACTACTTTGGGGACTGAGAACACAAATGCAAAAATGCAGGTGATGTCTCTTACCGTGTCTCTTTCTCAGAATACTGGCATTTCGGGATAAGATTTGTATACACTACAAGTGTTTTAAGGGGAAGTTTCAGTGCACATTACTTTCGTAGAAAGAGCAGTATTTTTTCATCCCAATGACCTTCATCTGCCGATTTCAGCATTTTTGTCGTGTGTATAAGAACTGCAACCGAAATACTGACTTCCTGTTTACAGGACCCTAGTAAGACCGTTATGGTCTTGCTCTGACCCACAGCCTGGATGATTCAGTGGCTCAGTAGAGATCTAAGCATCTTTGACCCATCCAACAGCCAATCAGATAAATTACTGTTAGGAAAATTCCAAGGATGTGGTGCTCCGAAGGAGGACGTTAGAACCTGAAATGTCTCTCACTAATGTCAACCAGGGAACAGCAAGGATTAGGAATCAACTGTTTTTCAAATGGAGAGAATATTAGAATAACTAAGTATGCATTACACAAACTACAATTACAAATATTGATAATTTCCCACTGAACTGTCCCATTAAGTACTGTTGGATCAGCATCCGATTAACATAAAAAAAAAAAACTTTTTAATTAAACTTAAAGGAAATTCCAGCATCCACAAATTAGATTGAATAAAGGGAGGTAGAAATACTTCTCCTACTTCATATTCTATCATACATTGAAGGTTAGATTGTACTACCTTATTCATAATAAGACCTGTGGTCCCTCCAAATAAGTTAGGGTTAAATGAAGCCTGAAGTATTCATTAAAATAAGCTTACAATCACTCTCTGTTGCAGCCTATGAAGAAATTACATTGGGATAATGTTCAAATTTCCAGTTCTCAGAGTGTTGTGTGACATAACCAGACCTCTACCACGCCCTCCGCCCCTTAATGCTTATGCTGGGAACTCCAGGAAGTGCTTGGGTGAAAAAATTACAGTTGAGAAGAGGGGCCCTTATGCAGGCAGAGACCGGTCATATGGCTGAAAACCATCAATCAGTGAAGTAATATAGCTAAACCTTTCCAGCAATAACTTCTCAACAAATTTTATCTAGAGATGTGATTAGGTTTTAGATGGAAGATGGAAGGCCTTTATATAATCCTTGCACGTTTGTGAAGAATTGGAGACTACAGTTAACCCTTCAATAAATAATTTTTAAAAAGTCCCCCAATCATAACCAATGCAACCACTACTTACAATGGAAAGTAAAACTTGCAAAAGTAAAAGCAATGCTACTAAAAATACATACATATTGTTAGGTTATCTCAACCCCAAAATCGAATACTTTTCTGTAGGGGACCCCCTCCCAACCCTAACCGCATGTTTAAATCTTGGAAAAAATGCAGAGAAACAGACTCACCAACCTTTGTTCTCTTGGCCTCTGCCTCTAATGCTACTTCCGGGAACGAGTAGCATAGTGGCCAGACCGGCAGTCATATTTTGTGATTGTCAGAGTAGGCCAATCACAGACGCAGCTGCCTTCTATGGAGAGAACACAGGGAACGGTTGGTAAGTCTGTTTTCTCTGGAGAGGGGGGGGGGGCTTCATGCGCACTGCCAGAGTCCTCTAGGAGTAAAACAGGAAGGGGCAATACACAGACTTTTACACACATGAAGGCTTCTACTCTTCAGTTTTCTGGACTTTGAATAGACACTGCTGACACCATATGGAGCAAGGAGAAAGATACTGTTTTTTTTTAACTCTACACAATGGGGCCACAGTAGGTTAAATTTTAGTTATGGGGGGACATGCCCTTTAATATTTGAAAATACACCTGGGGGGCGTCATCGTGAGTCAGCTAAAAAATGGCCACATTTAAAAGACTCCTAACCTCACCCAGGAAACATAAGCCAAAAGAACTAGCAACAACTTATATTATTAAAAACAAACGTACGAAATAGATCGGCAACACTAAAAGGATGCCTCCACATAATAAGGAGGAAGTGTAGTTAAGCAATGCTTCCAAGACACCACTACCAAGAATATTGTGTAAAACTACACTATTATGTGCAAGCAGAAAAGGGTTGAAGGAAGCGCACACTGTGTCCGAAAACTTCTGTTTTTGCATACACAACAAACACAACGTTTCGGGAACGCTATGTCTCCATCAGCATTTGTAACCCACACCATAACCCCTACCCACCATTTATGACCCAGTGATCCAACATTGCTCTTCCCTTTCACCTGTTGGGTGATGGCCAACGTGATTGAAACCTACAAAATACAGTGTCTGGGATTGTCCAAAAGTGCCCTTATTTAGTAATGTCACACTTTTAGTGAGATCATATTAAAGTCCTTATCTTGTGAACCACTTCTAGGTGTTTCAATGTATAATACCGCTGTATAGAAAAATGGCTGAATATACAGTGTTACAAAATAAACAATTTTAAAAACAAATAACATATGCTTGTGCTATAGCGTGGAGTCCTTGAGGTAGAGACAGAGGGAAGCAGCACCTCTAATACACTGGCACATTGCCTGAAGGAGTGCCTAGGCCCACATCTATGCTATATGGATTTACACATATATGTGACAAAGAAAAGTTGCTACAGAAAACCAAAAAAAAAAAGTCCAATCTGAAATATAATGGCTATAATACCAAATGCATGCCGACTTGGCACCTCAAACCCTAATTAAAAGGCAACTCCTCAGTCCTACACAAAGGTACTGCAAGAGAAAAAACTATACAGATGGGGTTACCCTTAAATACTCACGTTTATGATTAACAACCACTGTTATCAAAACTTGGATTAATAAACAAACTCCCCACAGGAACATACCAACAAGGATCAGTACGCAACCCTTGCCAAAATTACAGAAAAACGTCAACATGGGCATCAGATAGCCCTCATATGTCAGCACATAGGACAATACATGAAAAGGACCATTTTATATGAACTGGATAACAAACTCTCATCTGTGTACAACTCGGTGATGAACCAAGATGGAAACAAGATTTATCATGCATGGTAAACACAACACCACAAAAAAAATATTGTTTTATACATATATAATAATAATAATAATATATATACTCAAATAAAAAGCAAACATAAAAGTTAAAATGCTATATCACAATGTAATGTATTACAATATGCTATGAACCCATTTTCATCTTCTTTCCCCACCTTTCTTCCTCTCCTATCTTCTTTCCACTACTACCACCGCTTACCCTAAATATTGCCCAAACCCTACTAAACTAACCTACTCCACAATGGAACATGTATGGTCTGACCATAAAAATTATTCAATTCAATAGCCATAGAACAAACCTCAATGAGAAGAGCACATGGAGCTTAATGAATCACTATTAACTGGCCCTTTTAATAAAAGACAAATTCAACAATACATCAAAGAATACTTTGATACCAACACTATGGAGAGGTTTCAGATACTATAATTATGGGCACACATAAATCATTAATACGGGAAATCTTATACAGATAGCTTCATGTCTGCACAAAACAACACGATAAACCCTACCACAACCCTTGAACAACAATCCACACATTAGCACACAAAACCAAAGAAACAGGTAATAAACAATATACTCGAAAACTCAGAATAGCCAGACACAATTACAAACAAACTTTCACAATCAGTGAAAATCATGCTATGGCAAAAACAAGTTTACTACCAAAAACGAACACAGCCAGACCACTGGCACACTTACTAAAACCAGATTTGGCATAACCAAAACACAATTTTTTACAACATACTGTATTTCTGTTTCTTGTCACCTTCCATGGCAGACATTCTCCAGCTGGGATATCCCTGGCTCACAGGAAACGCCGGTATAAAATCCCTTCCCACATCCTCTCCATGTCTTAATTATAACTCTGTCAAAGTGAAACAATACATTACACATAAATAACACATATATACAAAAGGTGGGTAAATTCCACCTGGTGAATTGCTGCCATGGAAGGTGACAAAAACAGAAATTACGGTATTTTGTAAACAATTTCGTGTTTTCGTCTGTCACCCCCAGTGGAGCACTTTCAACGACTTGGAATTATTCCGCAGCTAAACCAGGGAGGTAACATTAGACATATCTTTTTTTTTTTTTAATGAATAACACCTCCAACACTCTTCGGCCGAAATTGGTCTTGTTGGTTGAGAAATCTAGTCGATATGTCGATAACGGTTCTCCAGATGACCATTTTAGCCCCTCACAAATGTTCTCGCTACACGGACATTAGATCATAGCCCAGGAAGTACATGCCCCTGTTTGAAGTGAAGCTTTTTAACGCAACCGGAACTGCCTTACCCACGACCTGAATAAGCCCTTGCAATGGCCTGGGTTTAACCAACCTGACAAGTAATCTTTGAAGGAACTTCACCCTTTCTGAACACTTTAGTGGATATAAAGGTCCTTTTTGATTTGGGTCTCTCCACGAACTGTTGTTTCCTTGCTTTAAGTAAGGGATAAAGTCTCACAATTCACGATGAATAGTCTTTGTTTCCTTTTTCCCGATTTTGGATCTGGACAAAACTACAGATAATTTCCATTTCAAATGAAAAGGGCGAAACTACTTTGGGTAGAACACCAAAAGAAGGTTTCAATTCTGACTTTATCATGGGAAATTGTCGTCGGTCGGGCCGTTTCTGCGGTAACGCAGCAACTCAGCAACTCTAAAGCAGAATGTAGGCAACCAATAGAATGTCCTTTAAATCAGAAATCCATCTCAACGCTTTCTCTAGTGGTATCAAAGGTGACAATTTGTAAGCGCTTGAGACTATCAGTAGACTCCAAACCGCGACAGACTGGTTTAGATTGGCGTCTTATTCTCAAAAGAGCATTGAAGAACGAACGCCATCGTATCCATGGCCCAAGAGTGTTCCAGAATAGTCTGACAATGCGTGAAACTTGCCCTTTTCACAAGTACTATTACTTATACCCATATTAAACGCCTAGAAAAGAAATTTACAATCAAAGCGGCACTGCGTTTGAAAAGAGTCGCTTTGGATCTTTAGCAATTGCACAACTTATTCCAAACTTTATAATATTTGGATTTGGAGGTTGAATTTTTTTCCTCGATTCACTATAATTGTAACAAGAGAGTCCTGGACACCCAACGCTGCTAATCTATCTCCTTTCATTTCCACAACCCATCAGACTCAAGTTGTTGACCCTCCGGTAACAACACGGGTCCCTGCATAAGCCCACCCGTAAAGATCGGAATCCTCCATGGGCTTTTCTATTCTAATCGCACATGAATTGATAGACGCGGGAACCTAACCTCCTTGTCCAAAATGGAATTACCGCCAAACTAACGCTTTTGCTTGCCTTGTATTTTTTAAGAACCTCCAGATCATCTGGATCGTGAGGAATACACACAGAGAACCTTTTGGACCAATCCTGTCTAGAGCATCTGTATCCCATGGCTTGAGGATTTGGACTTCTGAAAGAAACTGTTTTGACATCTTCATGTGCTTGGAGTAGCCTCGAATCTATTAAAGGCTCTCCCTCCCATCTTTGACAAATCTTTCGAAATATGTTTCTTTCCGCTCAAATAGTCTGGCTAAGATATTTAGCCCAGGCAGATAAACCGCCGTGATCTTTTTAATGATCCTTCTGGCCCATTGACACTGGGGCTACTCTTTCATTAAAGATTTGCTTCTGGTCCCTACTTGTCCTCTTTATATAAGCAACCGCTGTCTGTTGTCGAGTAATTTTTACAAGACTTTCCTTGTATTTGATGAGCGAAGCATTTTATTCTTCTCTTAATCTGCTCTTACTCTACTACGTTTGACGTTAGTATCTTCCTGAAAGTCCAACTTCCTTGCACCCATAGTCCCCCTTGAACAATGAGCCCCCCAACCGTCTTCTGACGCATCGGTTGTGATTGTAATTACCACCATTCTTTCTTCTATTTTTTAACCTGTCCGATAAGAGATTTCTTTTATGGTCCACCAAACCATCGATTGTTGTGTTTAACTCGTCCCGGAATAAGAATCAACTTTTGCAGATTGAATTGTGGATTTTTGACCGAAGACAGAAGATATTCTGCATGGGTCTCATTGCCATCTCGCCCATCTACCATTGGAATACAGGACTCCATACTTATCATTCCTATGATTAACCAACACGTTTTCACATTTTATTCTTTTTGATTTTAGAAATGTGGAAACTTTTTGACTTATTGATTTTTGCCTTTATACTTGGTAAATAAAATAGATGTGTTGCCGGTGAAAAAAAGCTCCTAAGAATATAATTTCTTGGGAGAACCAGGCGACTTTTTTCTCCTTGTTTATTACCCATCGAAGTCTAGTAGAATATTTGTCATCGGAAGTATGAAGAATAGCTACTTCCCTTGTCTCTGCTATAGTAGAAATATGTCGTCGAGATAATGAACAACTTGATCTTGTTCCTATATCTCGCTATTAGTGATACTAGTACCTTTGTAAAGACTCTGGGGGATGGTTTAGTCCGAAAGGAAGACATCTGAACTGTAGATGCTTCCGTTGGCCATGAATCTTAAAAATCTTCCAATTTTTCGTAAATGGGATATGAAAATTACGCATCTTTTAATCGATTTTGTACCACTCCACATATCTTTGCTTATTCTTTGACGATGGATTGTAAAGACTCCATCTTGAATTTCGTAGTCTTAGAATTGTTGTTCAGAACCTCGAAGATTTAAAACATGGTCTTCACCCCCCGAAGCTTCTGGACCATAAATAAGGGGAATAAAATCCCTTTCTTCTTGCGTCTGCTCCTTTGGACCTCCCTGAACTCTGCCCCTATTGCTAATGTTCCCCGTCTAATGTATGAAAAATTACTTTTCTCTTGGGTATTTTGAAACTCCCTATCCTGTACCTTCCGTGGATGATTTTATATTACCCAGGAGTTCCGGTACCACTTCGGCCCCCTCTGCGAAAAATTTGTAACCTCGCCTCCTCCAGAACTGACAGAGTGGAACCTGCGTTTTGTGTCGCTTCAGTCATTCGATGTAAAGTATTAGCTGGAATGCACCTGATGCCTTTCTGACAGGCTGTCATTCCTTTCTAACACCCTCCATTAACATGACCCCCGAAAGGAGTCTATTACACTCTCTGCTTTGTGTGATGAACGAAAAATCTGTCTCTTCCCTTTGCGAAAATGTTTCTGTTCTTCATCGCAATTTCTAAATCTTCTTTCCTGAGGAAGGAAATACTCTTATACCACTGACGTATCTTTAGATAAGGTCATCCATTATTTTCAACCAAAAAGCCTCTTGTCCATCAAACGAAGTTGACACACGATTAGACTTGAGTTTACCATCAGCTGACCAATTTTTCAACCGAGAGCTCTTCTGGCCGCCACTGATAAGCCATTGATCTCGCTGACAGCCTACCAAATCCACAATGCCTCAGAAAGTGAAATCTGTTGTCAAAACATACATTCTGTACCCATGCCTGTCAGTTTGATCTTTCCATTAGAATCTATAGCCTGTTTTTTTTTGAGCTCTTCTACCACACTTTTA
Organism: Hymenochirus boettgeri; assembly: GCA_019447015.1. Classification (NCBI taxonomy): domain Eukaryota; kingdom Metazoa; phylum Chordata; class Amphibia; order Anura; family Pipidae; genus Hymenochirus; species Hymenochirus boettgeri. The sequence continues at coordinate 177,668,086 of CM033473.1, forward strand.
AAGCTCTTGAAGTAGAAGTCGAGCACATAAAGGTTTTGCAAGCTGGGCTCCCGCCTGCCAAATATGCTTCTCTTAGTTTAGCATCTATTTCTAATCCATTGACCTTTGAATGTGGCAGCACCTCTTCTACAGGTTGTGGTTCATCCTTGCTAACCTAACTCCCCAGCTACGCTGCATCCATTTTAGGGGCAGTTCCGGATTCCGCATCCCTCCTCATGAAAAGGGTATTTTTTACAAAATCTGTTTCCTATGTCTACTCTTTTCTGCAACTTTTTTCCATTCTGCAGAAATAACCGTTCTCAAAGATTTATGAATGGGAAAAGACTGAATTTTTTTGTATAGGAGGAACAATTTTATCTGCTGAGGCAACCACTGGTTCCTCCGTGGAGAAGAAAAGTTCTCTGATACTTTAATTAATGGAACCCTATACTGGATCAAAGGTGGATTCACGCTTCATTATCCTCTTCTCTGACAAAAAAATCCTGACCTTTCCTGAACTAGGAAGGTCTGATGCTGTGACATCTCCGATAAATGTCTGGTTTTAGCTTTCTTCTTTCTCTTTCTGCCTTGCTCTTTTCTGATTCTGAAACAGCTGTTTTAATTAAACTCTTAAACTTGTCCATAGAAATTTCTTTCAGGTAATTGACCGACTTCCTCTCCCTTATCTATTTCTTCTTCCTCCTTAAGCACTGAGCTCGTTAGATTTGGAAGATTATCAAGACGAGGCACTAAAAAGACCAACAAAAACATAGAACTTTTAACGCTTTGAAAAGCAGCCCCTCATCCTCGTATTGCTACACCTACCTGAGGCGTACCTAGTTCTTGAGGTTGGTGCACCCTCACTCACTGATCTTTGCTCCCTAGTGAGGCAATATCTTATGGTCAAAATAATATATAACTAATAATAATAAAAACAAGGATCGGTCCCTGCCAAACATTACACATCACAGAAAAAGAAAGGTCAGGTACTCAATTGCAGCAGCTATAAGCAAGCCAAAGAACTTTAGGACAGCCAAAAACACTGCTCCAATTATTCAATATAGGCAAGTCCAGAAACAGGGAAGACAAACCAACACCACGCGTTCGCGTGTGTAATACAACTTCACGGTTACAAACGAAAGTAAGCTCCCAGCAGCCTTAAGAAATAATCTCGCGAGACGCGCAAATGACGTCACTCGCGAGACCCGGAACTGCTACCAGAATGACCGCGATGGGCCGCAAGCGCGAACGGCGCGTCGCGCGCGCACCCTCGACGCCGCTCCATGATGTCCAATTCAAAAATTCTATTCACGCCAACTGTTGGACCCACATCCATACTTATCCAGCCTGGTCACAAGGCCGCTTCCCACATCCTGTTGCACTGAGGGAAGGCATCAGCTAGGAGATAGAGAGATGAGAACTCCTGCTGGCAACCCCATGGCAGGGAAGCCCTGAGTTCTTCAGCACCATGCTTTCCTAGCCACGGAAACGCAAAAGACATGGCGAGATGTATGGGATGGGACTTTTTATACCGTGCGTTTCCTGGTGAGCCAGGGATATCCCCAGTTCTGGTGACAGTCTGCCACTGGGGTGCACAGAAATCATATAAACTATATACACCCAAAGAACATTTACAACTAACCCAGACACAATACATAAAATCTTCCACAACATACTACACCAATCTATATACAAATCCACATTCTATAAATAAAGAAAAAATATCCTTTTTACAAGCAACCCACCTAAGAACATTTTGAATTTAAAATAACCCTAGCCCATAATATAACAATATTACAAACTACTCAAGCTCATAAAACAATTAAAGCTCAAAGCCCACTGGGCCAGATGTTTTCAGGAATAACTTACAATTGTTAACACCCTAGTTAAAATCTTACACATACTGATCAACCAGGATATTAAATGGAACTGTGTCTCAAACAAGTTAAGTTTAATGAAAGTCCAGTTTTCCTAACCTTTAACATGAGCCACTCAACCGCTCTCTATATCTCGAGCCGCCCAAGATATAAAAGAAATACTAACAGAAGTTTCATGTTGGGAGCTGACATGTGACATTCCTAGGCTGCTCCCTCCAACGCTCGCGCGCGGGGGGGCACAGCCTCAAACTTCAGTGTGTTAGGGAGACAGGAAGTCCCTCCCCCTCCCTGCTGTGTGAAGATCCCCACAGTAAAGGAGGGAATCTACGCTGGGAATCTACAAGCCCTACTCTCCCACTATGGGAAAAACACCTTTTTCTCAGCATAGTTCACTCTCTGTTTTTCTCACAATCTGTTTCATCACATAGTTTTCTGGGGCCTGAATGAATGGGAGGGACCAGGGGGGCAGCAATGGAGAGAGACACAGGGCATGATTGCCTGGTCATCCACTGACATGGTTTCAGAGCAGCTTGCAGGGACCTGGTGATCCCCTGTAATATCTTCAACAACAATGAACAAATAACCATGAAAAAATTTGACAAAATTCTCAGAAGCAATTCCTATCAATTTACCTGTCATTTTTTTGACCACAGTTTCCCCATTAATTGATGAAAATACTCTTCAACCAGATAAATCTACTATAGTCCACAATTTAGGATGTCACTGTGACCAGGTGGGATTTATCCCGGCAAACAGGGCTCAGAAAGACAATTTTAGAGATAATAACTTATGGCACATAAAACCAGTTGGCCAAGCCATACGAACCAAAGCATACAAGGCACTCACTATTGCCAATAATATAAATCAGCAGAACGTATACACTTACCCTCTCTCACCATTAAATGCTTTACCAAATGTGTTAAACACCTTGCATCCATCTCCAAAATAACTGGACGTAAAATAACCGATAAAACAGAAGAACTGGGATTATTGTTTAAGCCCAGCTCCAAACAAATTATTAACCCGTAATTTTGATTTGGAATGGAAACAATACGGTTTTAAATACCTAGGATTCATACGATCCAACATAGCACCATATACTCGCATATTCCCCACCCCTGTTTCACCACAAATTAAATCAGTTTTAAGCAACGGCCACACTCACACCCAATCATCGCACACTGAACCGCCATGCTTTTTCTTGAGAAATGAAACTCCATGCGATTTGCTCAAGAAAAAATGCAGAACACAAATCGCATTGCATGCAACAATCACATCATCCCCGAAAACATTTCTGTGCGTTTTTCCGGCATTGCATTATTGGGAAACACGCGCATGTGCCGAACACATCAAAACGCGCTACGGTTGCGCTAGTTCGCCTTTAACCAGTGGGATCAAATTAGAAATTTCATGGATCAGGAGATATTCTTTCAAAATGAACCTACACTACCCACTCACCAACGCTACTCTACCTATTCAGGTGCCCTACCAGTATGGATCACAAAACAAATGGCTGTACCCACTGCAGAACCAAATAATTAAGTTTAAAATGGCAAAACAAACAATCAAGAATATTCACACAACAATACTATAACATGCCAAAAACCAAGGAGATGGGCACTGCAAGACCTATATAATAGATTATTTGGTCCAGCTCAGATGACCCACCTGGTCACTTTGGCAAAAACCAACACAGATCAGACTAATCCACACACCTCTCATAAATCATAAGCACTGATACCCAACTACAAAAGAGCTTTCACAGTTCATGCACCCAAACTTTGTCACCAAATTAAAAACACTACAATTTGGAAAACAAAGCACAAAATAACTCTCTTCCAATCAGCAGGTGAAAAGTAACCAATAGTAGGAACCTTTTTCTATGAAGTAACCAGTAGCAGGGAACCTACTTGCTTCTGACATGCCCTCAGTCCTCTTCACGTTGTGCAGCAGAAACACCCGAGCTATTTAAAAGTAGAGGACATCAAAAATAAGTAAACTTTAACCCCCACAATGTGTGGTGCCAAGGCAACAAGGCCCGGCCATTCGCCGGCCAATACAGAATACACGTCCAACAAATCGGCCCGTGCCAACCCGGTAAACAACGTCAAGAGCACTCTAAAAACAAGTTCACTTATTAACTTCCAGTTACATATATACACTAACAAAACTAGTCTCTTCGGCCTGATGCGTTTCGTTGTATAGTTAGATTAAGTGATGAGTGTTACAGTATTGTTAAAATTATCTGCATGTCCATCTCACTCTTGCTGACCTGCGAATCTATACCCTGCTGGATTGTGCACAAAAATTATTATTTCATTGTGGGTAAATCAACATTTTCGGTACTTCACCTAGTACCTTTATCAGGAAATAACAATTTGGGGTGCCACCCATGGTGTCAACGAAACTAAACTGATTACAAACTCTTCCCATCTGTGCATCACTAGAGCTCCTCCCCCTATTGCATATCAATTACCATACCCCTTATAATTTGGGTGCCACACCAGTGTCAACTACATATAACTTATTCATCACTCTTCCCCCATCTGGCAGCATAGAGCTCCAACCCCTTTTTTGCATATATTACCAATACAGCTGTAATATCTTAAACTTTTCTGTAAACCAGTGTATTATCATCATTTTCTTCTGTGCAAATAATTTCTATTGAAGTGGTACGTATAACATTCTTTTTTTGTTGGTACATGTCAATTTCTAATCTAATAAATTAAAATATTAAGAACATTTTAAAAACAACATAGTTATTATAAGAGCTAATCGGTTATGGAATGATTATAGTTATTTAAATTGCTATGTGCAATGGAACAACCGTTAAAACAATTATAAAAGCATTTAATGACATTGACTATTTTCCATATGTTGGACTGTGTTCATACACGTTATAACCAATGATTCTTCTCTACATAGTAACATTTTGTTCCAATAACACTCCCCCCATTTGGGAGGTGTACACCGTCTAATACCATTGCCCTTAGTCACTTATTGAATGGTGGCTTTTCAGCAAATGCATGCTACAGATTTCAACGATTTCATCCCCTTTAGTTTACAGTAATCATCCTTTCTATCCTTCTAGTTGTTCTATTTGTGTGATTTATCTTTTTTTAAAAGGTAATATCCACACCTGGACACAACGCCGAGAGACGCCTGTAAAAACAAAGTTCACTTTAAATTTGGTTACATAGTATACGACCTCAAAAACATGTCATGCCCGACGCATTTCTTGCATAGGCACATTAAGTATGACAGTTGTTATTTTTAAAGGGCATGTTCCACCGCTTATTATAACTTTTGACTAATAGTATATCTTCCCCAAGCCCAACTGCTATAAAATAAATTAAGAAAGATACCCCCCCCAGATGTTTACTTACCATCCCTCTCTCCTCCGACCCCGGCCTCTGCTTACAAACGCCCGCCACAGCAGGGGGCGGACCCGGCAGCCGCGCTGTCCATTGGCTGAGAGGCAGCCAATCACGGACGCGGCACGCCGCTTCTAGACTAGCCGGGGAGGAGGAGAAGGTAAGGTAGAGTTCGGGGTCCTTTCTTAAATTATTTTTTAGCAGGTTGGGGCTGGGGGAAGTATCCTAAAGATATCGGCAAGGGTTTTATGGTAGGGGGAGGGATCCGGAGCAAAACGGAGGGGGAGGTAGGGGGAGAAGGGCTGCAGTACACAATGCAACTTCTCCGCGGAAGGCGAGGCAGGGTCCTTATGACTCAATACTGTGGGGAATGATAATTTTTTGGTAATGTGTGTAGCTGCGAAATAAACATTTCTGAAGCAGACGCACATTCTGCATCGCCATATGAAATGGTCACTGTGTACCTAAAATATCCCTCAGCTGCGGTTGTCTCCCTATATTGTAATATAAAGCGTCACATGCGATTGTTGGGGTGTGTGAAAGTCCTAAACAATCTCTCTATACTTGATATAGGGAGACGGTTTGGGACTGTGTGCATCAACATCACTGACAGATGAAAGACTAAATGCTTGTGAAGGTTCTCGTTCATCCAGGTCATGGTATATCTGTTGTATTCTGTTCAGCTCAGATCAACTGGACTTAAAGTTTAGTTCTTGAAGACTTTTCACTAGTCATCTGACTGGCTTTCTCAATTCAGAATGAGTTGTACAAGAATCTGTTGGAAATATAAGTACCCATGAAAGTCCCAATCAGCATATGACAGCCAGGTGTTAGGGACCTTCTGAATGCAAGGTGTGATTGCATTGAGGCTATCGAAACTGCCCAGTGTAAGGTGTCAAAACAGCATTGTATATGGCAGACAGTTGGTGTCGAACCCGCCCACCTCTATTCAGGCTTGATTTCTTTATTTTCACACAAATGGCCTCCTTAACACCTCTCTTGAACCATTCCTGTTCTTTTGCCAAGATGCTGACATTACAATCTTCAAAAGTATGCCCTTTTTCCTTGAGATGCAGCTACACGGTTGAAAATAAAGAAACCAAACCTGAATAGAGGTAGGAGGGGGGGTTTGACAATAATTGTCTGCCATGTACAATACTGTTTTGACACCTTACCCTAGGCAGTTTCGATAAGACCTCTCAGCCTCAATGCAATCACACCTTGCATTCAGAAGGTCCCTAACACCTTGCTGTCATTCTGAATGCAAGGTGTGATTGCATTGAGGCTATCGAAACTGCCCAGTGTAAGGTGTCAAAACAGCATTGTATATGGCAGACAGTTGGTGTCGAACCCGCCCACCTCTATTCAGGCTTGATTTCTTTATTTTCACACAAATGGCCTCCTTAACACCTCTCTTGAACCATTCCTGTTCTTTTGCCAAGATGCTGACATTACAATCTTCAAAAGTATGTCCTTTTTCCTTGAGATGCAGCTACACGGTTGAAAATAAAGAAACCAAACCTGAATAGAGGTAGGAGGGGGGGTTTGACAATAATTGTCTGCCATGTACAATACTGTTTTGACACCTTACCCTAGGCAGTTTCGATAAGACCTCTCAGCCTCAATGCAATCACACCTTGCATTCAGAAGGTCCCTAACACCTTGCTGTCATAGGCTAATTGGGTCTTTCCAGGGTACTTGTACATTCAGCCTGTTGTTAGAGCATTAGTCCACTAACCCACCAGAGCTGCATTTATAGAATAGGTACATTTAGAAATCTTATCTTGCGAGGAATAAAAAGGAAGCAAAAAAAGATATTGTAGTATTGTGTCAGCTATTCATTTAGGCTATTCAAAATAAACTGCATGGTAAAAGCAGCTTTTAAAGTCTTATCAGGGGCCTCCATATTGGTGTGGCAATATCTTTATAGCAAAAGCTCTGTGAATAGAGACAGTGAATACTGGACGTGAGGACGTGGCCAATAGGTGTACATACTCACAAGGCTATATAAAGCCTACAGACAGAAAAATACAAATAGAAACCTGGGAGACTTCTTCATTTCAGAATTCAATTATTACCCAAATGCAAGGACATTATATCTCCTCTGGGGAAGAAAGCCTTCAAATTAATGGTAAAAAAGTTTCATTAGAAACTTTTATTGATGTTATTCAATAGCGGTTGAGCTTCGCTTTTTTTCCCCTCATCACACCTCGGATTATTTAATATATTTAAAAATTAAAGATGTTAAACTATTTAAAAAAACTAGGAATAATTAAATACATACTCTGTGCACATGCTTGTCATGACCAGTGATCCCGAATCTGTATGTAGAAAAAAAAAATCGATGTTTATTTTTATAAGACATTTTGCGGTATAGATAAATTAACAAAAAGTTTCTGCATGTGGGAACACAATGCTTTTGAGCATTTTGCCAAGAGATACACAAAGGTGACACATAAAACAAAGCCACAAATAAATAAGTTATCTCTGCAAAAAATACTCAAAGGATGCAACCCTGAAACTCCATCCACTAAATTTGATAAGATACACAATTATAAAACATAATAGAAGTTGAGGAATTGATAGAGATTAATCATGTAATCAAACATGCATAGGAGGATGCATAGTTTTATAGATTTAATGCACAGCCAAGAAACCCATTTTTGTCCATATTTTACTAGTAAGCCAATAATGCTGCAAACTGTACGGTAACACATTTACACAGATATCTTTTCTGTTTTACAGAGAATTGTTTTTGCATATAACACTTATGGATCTGATGATCAATCATATCTCTAACATATGTAGAATCTCTACATGAGACTGGTTCAATTGTGTAAACAAACAGACGTTTACTTATCTTACACAGTTAGTCCATGTTTTTGCTTGAGTACTCTCCCTATATCCAGTAGTGGTAAAGGACAGCCACAATTCATGAAGCAATTCTGCATTTGGTCAAGCTTCATGTAATATAGGATCATTAACAATAGAATAACCCTAGTAAACGGACTTTGCACTATGGAGGTTTGTTCAAGATGGAAACAGTCATACAATAGTATTGCATTTCTATCTGTCTTCTAAATATCAGTGGTTACACATACAAATATGTTATACTGTATCAGTGAAAGTATAATGGGGCACACATGTTTAGACCACAGATAAATTCCTGTAAGGAACCAATTTCACCCCCCCCCCAAATGAGGAATACCATCGCCTATGTACCTCCCCCATGCTAGACCAAAGGCCTTAAACATGGGGTGTACAGATGAACACATATAGATGTTAGCATATGTAACTGTAGGTTATATCCAATAGAAATTTGTAGTTGTCATATAGGATAAAGTTCAGTAGTCCCATAAAGAAGGCAACTGTCATTATATTGTGCATTGCAAGAAGATGTTTTTTACCCTCCAAACCTCAATATGGGGATATACGTGTAAAGGCTTGCGACTCCAGGTCACTAATATAATATCACAAATTGTAAATCACTGGTACTGTATCTTTTACTTAAGATCAAAGATCTGGTGCAGGATTCGGATTAAGGACCCAATCCATCAGGGTGGCCATAGGGTAAAGAGTAGAGTTGGTACCAGCCCTTAAGGGGAATGCGGTTCTCATACAAATGAATGCCAGTTTCCACTTTTAAAACAAGCCATCAAACACCTCTCTACGTGCTCCACAGCCCAGATATAAAGACATTACAGACCAGAAAGTTAATGGGTGGGAGGATGACGTGTGACTATCTAAGGCTGCTCCTCACCTCGCTGCCAGGGAGTATAGCTCAGACTTCAGTGTGTGAGGAGACAGGAAGTCCTTCCCCTTCCTGTTGGTGTAAGTTCCCCCAGGAATTCAGTTGGCAATTATCATTATTATTGGCAATTAAGTACCCTGAAAAAGTCCAATAATTAAGTACCCTGAAAGTCACAATTAGCATATGACAGCCAGTGTTAGGGACCTTCTAATGGAAGTGTAGATTGCATTGAGGCTAAGAGGTTTTATCAAAACTGCCAGGGAAGGTGTCAAAACAGCAATGTACATGGCAGAAGTTGGATTCAACCCCCCCACCTCATTCAGGCTTGGTTTACTTTCACATAAATGCGCCCCTTGAACACCTCTCTTGAAGCAGTAATGTTCCTTTGCCAAGATATTGACAATCTTCAAGGTATGTCCTTTTTCCTTAACATGCAGGTACACTGCTGAGTCCTGACCCAAGGAATTGGTCTTCTGTGCTGGGCTATACGGTGGAGAGCTCTGCTGTTGGTCTCCCACATAAAAATCAGAGCACACTCATTGCACTGCATATATGATGTCGCTCTTCTTATTTTTCGGTATTGTGGTTTTTCGGATGTACCAATTGCTGCCTCAGTGTCTTTGTGTTTAAAGCAGACAGGGATCACGTGTTTTTTCAAAATTCTTCTTAATTTCTTGGAGACATATGGGATGACCATGTTTGTGAGGACTTGTTTTTTTCTTTCCTTTACACCTTGACAAAGGCCAGTCTGGATCCACAAGTTTTAAGGGCTTATCTGAGATGTTTCACTTCCTTAGACTTTACTGTAAAATTTCAGAGGAACCCTTAAACGGTACTACTGAAATTTATCTATATGACATTCATCGCACATTCACATAAAATTAATAAACAACTGTGCACATAGCGACCCCCCCCCCCCCCAACACACTTACAATGTTTACTAATCATATGTGGAATACAAACATATGCAGGCTCATTATGCTTTAAAGGGCATGTCCACCCCCAAAACTATAATCCCACCATTACTGGCCCATCAGTAGTGTAGTTAATCCTTACCTCACATCCCAGTCCATACGGTTCTCCTGTAGTCCCCCCCCAAAGTCCAAAAACTGCCCACCAGGAGGATAGCAGAGTCCATATAGGACTCTGCCTCTACCTGCTCCGGGAGAATTTTGGCATGCGTACTGCGCCTTCCCTCCTCCCCCCTCCCTCTCCCGATTCCTCCCCTAGTGGAAATCCTTAATATATAGTATTCCCCTCCAGCCCAGCCCCACACCGTATTTATATGTTTAGAAAGCTCCCCAAACTTTATTACCTCTCCTATTTCCTCCGCGAATGAATGGCACTCGTGACCGCGCCGTGATTGCTGCCGCTCAGCCAATCACAGACTCCGAGCCCGCCGCCCTCGCCCTGCTTGCATTTTCTCGCAAGAGGGCGGGAGCGAGCGCGCGGAGGGCGGGAAAGAGGGGAGGTAAGTAGAGTTTGGGGAGCTTTCTAAACATATAAATATAGCGGTTGGGGCTGGGCTGGCAGGGGGAATCTTATATTAAAAAATATTCTTAGGGTGGACATACCCTTTAAATGATTCAGGCAGTATGGTAACCAGATAAATAAAAAGACCACAGGCAATAAGTTTTAAGAAAAAGTCCTCATTAAGTATATAAAAAATGCACTTCTTAATGTTGTCAAATCAAAAAAAAGAAGAGTTACAAAGGTGAATAAAAAAAATGTGTACGTGCCCTAAAACATCATAATTGTTCTGAAGTTTCTAAGATTATAATGTGCTCTGTGGTTTAATAAAATCTAAAAGTAGGGATTGTTCCCACATGGTGTGCGTACTCTCAGAGAGGGAATCTAAGGATATCAATTTCATTGTGAGATGAGTTATTATATTTTTTCTTTTTAAAGGGTATGTCCACCCTTCTGAAAAAATTTTTACCAACATTCCCGTCCCCCCATCCCAACCGCTATGTTAGAAATATCTGAAAATGCCCAAAACTTTACTTACTCCCCTTTCCTCCGCCGCGCTGCCAGGCCCTCTGCTTGCGAGAAAATGCAAGCAGAGGGGCAGGAACCCGGCAGTCCGCGTCTGTGACTGGTGAGCGGCCCCAATCACGGACGCGGCTGCCAGGGTTTAGTGCGGCGGAGGCAAGAGGGAAGGTAAGTAATGTTTGGGCATTTTTGATACTACTAACAGAGCGGGTGGTTGGGGCTGGGGGACAGGGGAAGTGTTGGTAAAAAGGGTTTTTATGGTAGGGGGAGGGAATCCTAATCGGGGGGGAGAGGGAGGGGGGGAAGGGCTGTCCTATATGGACTCGCTATCCTCCTGGTGGGCAGTTTTTGGGACTTTGGGGGGGGGGGGGGGACTACAGGAGAACCATATGGAGCTGGGATGTTGAGGTAAGGATTAAACTACACTACGATGGAGCCACTATCTTTAAGGGCATGTCCACCTTATTATCAACTTTTGACATATAGTAGAATAACTTCCCCAGCCCAACCGCTATAAAATAAATTTAAGAAAGTGCCCCGATGTTTACTTACTTCCTCTCTCTCTGACGTCCGGCCCGGCCTTCTGCTTGCAAGACACTGCAAGCAGGGGGCGGGACCGGCAGCCGCATCTGCTGAGAGGCAGCCAATCACGGACGCGGCTGTCGGCTTCTCCGAATGCCAGGGGAGGGAGGGAAGGTAAGTAGAGTTCGGGGTCTTTCTTAAATATTTTTTAGCGGTTGGGCTGGGGGAAGTTATTCTATTATATGGGCAAAGGGTTTTATGGTAGGGGAGGGATCGCAAACGGGAGGGAGAGGGAGAAGGCTGCAGTACGCATGCCAAACTTCTCGCGGAGGCCAGATAGGAAGCAGAGTCCTATAGGACTCTGCTATCCTCCTGGTGGGCAGTTTTGGGACTTGTGGGGGGGACTACAGGAGAACCTTATGGAGCTGGGATGTGAGGTAAGGATTTTATTACACTTATGGTGGGGCCATTAGTGGGGGGGATTATTTTGGGAGTGGACATGCCCTTTAATATAGAATGGCCCAGGGCCATAAACTACAGATGAAAAACTGTATGTGCTGTAGCTCATAAACAACCATATTGGGAGGTGGGAATAATCAATCCCATCTCCTTGCCCCAGGTGCTTTTCATTTTTAAAAGTTATTTTCACAGTATGGTTGTCCTTTAAAAGTCTTACATTGAACGATCAATCAAGTGCCTTATTATCATAAACCCTTGTTTTTTTAATATACAGTACATGTCTTTAAGATGAGGAAGTTAGCTTTGGAGGATGAGTTTCAAACATAAGTAATTAATCTTAAATCTGGATTGAACCCTGAAGCAAGAGAGCTGCTTACAAGAAAGGAGATTTTGTTGTTTTTTTTAATAATGTTAACAAGCATCAATCTGCAACTCCGTTCCACAGAAATCTTCTTACGAATTGTAGGTGCATGCTTCTCTAATGCAATTTGCGATGCAAGGACCCAGGGCAAGATGGCAAGAGAGGAGAGCACACTGGGCTGCAGATTACAGTAAGACGAGGGCAAACAAGCTTAGCAGAATACATTTTAATTCAAGCGGAGGTTGTTTAAGGAATGAATTAGAATGTGTACGAATATGATATTTTATAGGTTAATGCATCCCAACGTTTGAAGCTATTGTGTGTTAATCATGTGGGACATTTACTCCCACCCGAACTGATAATAACCTTTTACTATGTCTTTTTTTCACAAAGCTCTGTTCAGACAGGCATATTATTATTTAAATATTTATTATATACAACCATGTGAAGTCTCATTGTTCTATTTATTGATTGACTCTCTCTTGCCACACTGTCAGCAATTTCCCTTAGGAACTTGGTTCAAAGTGTGTGTCTATCCATCTTGATTGTATCCATATATACAGAGTTGCCAGGAAGTTTAGTGTACCACTCATTATTACAAAGGATAATGCATTTTCATTATATATATTACACAAAATTAAAAAAATACTGAGGAGTTTTGAGTTAAAAAGCAAGGGATGCATTCATAGTCTTAAGAGTAAACTGGGGCAACAATTTTTAAAGGTCCAACAAATAAACATATAAGGGTTTGGCACCTGCTAGTTTGGTGACCTGAACTAAATTTATTCCACAGAAAGTGAATGAATAAAATTATAGGCAAGCCACTTAGTTTAACAAGACAAAGAGCACAGACTATGGTACACAAGAATTAGGGCAAATTGTAAAATGCAACAAATTTAATTGCTTGGATTAGGCGGAAAAAATATAGTAGTATTGAGTAGCTTGAAATGATTAGAGAAAAACTTCAAAAGATGTACTAAATGGTTATTCTGGTGCCTAGGGGTTTCTAGGATTTTTCAGATTAAAATGAACAAAGTAGGGTATTTTGATCAAAACTCCTGCATTACAGATCTTCTTATGTACTAATAAGTGAAAGATGAACAGTGACAGTAAAGAATGAGGGCATGGCCTTTAGCATAGCAGACGAGCAGCATGGGACAAATGTGTAATGTTTCTCTGTAGAGAAACGTTCACTAATTAAATGTTTCAGCACAAAGGGTTTTATAATATAAAGTCAAGCTGGGATATCATCAGGGCGCTGTCTTAACATCCCAGAATCATTTGTAATGAGTTTATTCCCTTAGAACGACATATTATGCAGTTAATTTAAGGATAACTTACATATATAACAATGGAAGTACGTGGGCGAGGGAGGTAGGTAGGATTGATTATCCTACCTTACAATATAATATTGTGAGGAGCTACAGTACATACAGTTTACATTTGCCAGGTTAGTTCAGGACAATCCTTTATTAAAGATAGTGGCTGAAGCCAGGAGGAAGAACGGCATATCCGTTTTCTTGGGCTGGTGCTCCTCACAGAACAAAAGACAATTGGAGGTAGGAATTATATTACCATATACCCCTATAATAATATATTTTATTTATGTTAACATAAAAAAAAAAAAAACCATACACATGATAATTACCTTTTAGTATCCTATGAACTGTAAAAATATGGCATTGTAATTTATTAAACGAGAATAGTAATGTAGATATATTTTTTTTTAAAGTTTGCAAAAAATGTATATGTCCTTGTCCCCTATACAACCAACATTAAAATATGAATACAAGCTCCTTTACTATAAACTCTACCTTTACAAAAGTTTAAAACAAGTATATTATACACTAATCGCTGTTATAATCTATGTCATGTGAAACACACATCTTTATGTGACACTATTTGGATAACTAAACATATAAAAAATACTCTATTTTTATTTCTCGAAGATAAAAATTGAGCTGCTCAACCAGAGGCCAAAGTTGTCTTAATGATGGCTCATAAATATGATAACGTTCTACATTGGAATTCGGGTCTCATTCAGCTTTGCATAATTATGCAAAGCATCTTAGAAGGACAACACAAGAATAGAATCATGGAAATTACCCATAAAACTCTCCTCCTCTATTTTGCATAATAGGAAAGGGAGCTTTAGTAAAAATTTCTCTATCATACTCATCCCTTTATGCCATCTATCAGAGCAAAAGTGCCAGCTTCCAGGCCCAATTAGAAGGTTTATATTCAAAACATCATTAAGGGATCCTGGAAACGTATCAGAAAAAATAGTTTAGAGCTGTAACAATTTATAATTAATGCCTGAGGTGCATTTGTTCTTCAAATCCTCCATCTAAAACAACATAACATTTTTATTCCAGTGTCAGCAAATTAATAATTTAACTTAGTTTTTTCGAGAGGGCCATGTGATGGAAAGTAGTGAGTAAAAAGGAAGTAACTTCAAAAACAACCTTTATGAAGAATGAGAATTTGACAAATCAATGTTTGTGTCAGTCTGTCAGCTACAAAGTGTAAACTGCAACGTATTTGGAAAAAAAACTGTTATATACAGGACAGCCTAGGATATTTTATGTCACATATACTGAAATGTAAACTTATGTGTCTTCACTGTTCCCACATCTATAAAGGTCATCTAACCCAAACTTTAGCCTGCATGAAATAGACCCAAACTTTAACCTGCTTGAAATAGTTTTATAGAAGCATTCTATTCACAGAATAATTTTACACACAATTTATATTATTCTATGTAATCCTATACACTTGACAATGTGAGGAGGAAAATATAGTGTTAGAACAAGCTATGACAAGTGTTATTGGAATATGAACTTCTATTAGTGATTTGCTTTAGACAAGTTTTGTAGGCTCTCACTTAAGGTTTGGTTGTCTGAAACCCGTTGGCATATAACCAAGTTTTGGACAGAAATATAACAATGAACATCTACTAGGGCAAAGGTGGTGTTGGACTTCTGCATTTTCCATATGGGAGACAGTGGCAGACAAACGCCACAAAACAGCCATTCCCACATACCTCATTGTAGTCAAACTAAATAAAAAAAACAGTTTTAGTTTCTTCCACATTTTCAATAACGTATTAAATATGCCAATACTGCTATTGTCACAAGCTACCCTTTAATATATCGCAACTGCAAGAAATTCACAATTTCTTTGCAAACAACAAATACTTGTTTCATGAGGAAATACAGTTAACCTAATGATGATAGAATAAAATACTGTGCGCATTAGAAATGGGCTCACATACTACCACGTGTCTAATTTGTAGAGAAATTACACTCTGTTTTGAAAAGAAAGATGAGGAATCTGACTAGAAAAGGTTTTAAGAATGCAAGAGATTTTGTACGCATTAAACCAATCATTACCTGAGGAAAGATGGGCTGTGGTGGACACAATGTGATAAAAAGATATTTCCAGACAATATATTAATAATAATTACTACATGCAATATATAGTACCATGTCATCAACATTCACAAACAAAATACCACTTAAAAATTACCCAGTCCTTTTCTAGGAACAATTATTCAAGTAGATACCATTTTGCAGCAGAATTTACACATCTTTATTGCTTTAGGTATATTAAACTGCACAACTATAGAACAGCTTACCTGTGTTTCTCAAGAAAGAATTACTTGTGAGCTTAACAGTAGTTTATATAAGTAAGTGAATACTTCTATCCAATTTGTAAAAATGTCAACCTACTTTCATAATTTATACTGCCATTATTTATCTCCCTCTGGACTGCGCTTGTTAATGTCTTTAAGAACTGAACTTAGGTCCAGTTGCGCTAACGGAATACCACAGAAATACTCTTTCTGGACACTTATTCAGTTGAACCAATACTACTTTGGTGACTTGGGGACTGAAGAACACAAATGCAAAAATGCGAGGGAGTTGATGTCCTCTTACCGTCTCTTTCTGCAGAATAACTGGCATTTCGGGGATATAGATTTGTTAAACCTACAAGTGTTTTTATAAGGGGAACGTTCAGTGCAATACATATACTTTTCAGAAAAACAGAAGCAGAGTATTTTTTTCATCCCAATGACCTTCATCTGCCATGTCAGCATTTTTTCTGTGTAAAGAACTGCAACCCCCGGGCCGAAAATACAATCCGACTTCCTGTTTACAGGACCCCGAGTAAGAGACCGTATGGTTCTGCTCTGGACCCACCAAGCCTGGATCCCCCACCCATGTCTGACAAGATGGGCGTTCTCAATCGAGATTCAAGCATATCTAAGTGACCCATCCAACAGCCAATCAGTAGAAATTACTGTTAGGAAAATTCCAAGGATGTGGTGCATCCTGGGAAGGAGGACAGTTAGAACCTGAAATGTCATCTCACTAATGTCAACAGCAGGGAACAGCAAGGAGTAGGAATCAACTGATTTTTCAAAATGGGAGAGAATATGTAGAATAACTAAGTATGCATTACACAAACTAACAATTTAACAAATATTGATAATTTCCACTGAACTGTCCCATTAAGTACTGTTGGATCAGGCATCCGATTAACATAAAAAAAAAACATTTATTTAATGTAAACTTTAAAGGGAAATTCCAGCATCCACACAATTAGATTGAATAAAGGGAGGTAGAAATACTTTCTCCTACTTCATATTCTATCATACATTGAAGGTTAGATTTGTACTACCTTATTCATACTATAAATGACCTGTGGTCTCCAAATAAGTTAGGGTTAAATGAAAGCCTGAAGTATTTCATTTAAAATAAGCTTACAATCACATCTCTGGTTGCAGCCTATGAGAAATTACATTGGGATGAATGTTCAAATTTCCAGTTTCCAGTAGGTTGTGTGACATAACCAGACCTCTACCACGCCCTCCGCCCCTTAATGCTTAATGCTGGGAACTACAGGAAGTGCTTGGGTGAAAAAATTACAGTTGAGAAGAGGGGGCCCTTAATGCAGGCAGAGACCGGTCATATGGCTGAAAACCATCAATCAGGAAGTAATATAGCTAAACCTTTCCAGAAATAACTTCTCACAAATTTTATCTAGAGATGTGATATAGGTTTTAGATGGAAGATGGAAGGCATTTTATATAATCCTTGCACGTTTGGAAGAATTGGAGACTACAGTTACCCTTCAATAAATAATTTTTAAAAAGGTCCCCCAATCATAACCAATGCAACACTACTTACAATGGAAAGTAAACTTGCAAAAGTAAAGCACAATGCTACTAAAAATACATACATAATTGTTAAAGGTTATCTCCACCCCAAAATCGAATACTTTTCTGTAGGGGACCCCCTCCCAACCCTAACCGGCATGTTTAAATCTTGAAAAAATGCAGAGAAACAGACTCACCAACCTTTGTTCTCTTGGCCTCTGCCTCTAATGCTACTTCCGGGAACGAAGTAGCAATAGTGGCCAGACCGGCAGTCATATTTGTGATTGTCAGAGTAGGCCAATCACAGACGCAGCTGCCTTCTATGGAGAGAACACAGGGAACGGTTGGTAAGTCTGTTTTCTCTGGAGAGGGGGGGGGGGCTTCATGCGCATGCCAGAGTCCTCTAGGAGTACAGGGAAGGGGCAAATACACAGACTTTTACACACATGAAGGCTTCTACTCTTCAGTTTTCTGGACTTTGAATAGACACTGCATGACAACCATATGGAGCAGAGGAGAAAGATAATGTTTTTTTTAACTCTACACAATGGGGCCAGCAGTAGGTTAAATTTTAGTTATGGGGGGACATGCCCTTTAATATTTGAAAATACACCTGGGGGGGCGCTCGTGAGCAGCTAGAAAATGGCCACATGGTAAAAGAGCTCCTAACCTCAAACCAGGAAACATAAGCCAAAAGAACTAGCAACAACTTATATTATTAAAAACAAACAGTACGAAATAGATCGGCAACACTAAAAGGATGCCTGCCAAACATAATAAAGGAGGAAGTGTAGTTAAGGCAATTGCTTCCAAAGACACCCTACCAAGGAATATTGTGGTAAAACTACACTATTATGTGCAAGCAGAAAAGGGTTGAAGGAAGCGCACACTGTGTCCGAAAACTTCTGTTTATTGCATCACACAAACACAACGTTTCGGAGAACGCTATGTCTCCATCAGGTGTAACCCACACAATAACCCCTACCACCATTTATAGACCCAGTGATCCAACATTGCTCCTCCCTTTCACCTGTTGGGGGAGTGGCCAAACGTGATTGAAACATACAAAATACAGTGTCTTGGGATTGTCCAAAAGTGCCCTTATTTAGTAATGTCCAACTTTTAGTGAGATCATATTTAAAGTCCTTATCTTGTGAACCACTTCTAGGTGTTTCAAATGTATATACCGCTGTATAGAAAAAAGTGCATGAATATACAGTGTTACAAAAATAAAACAATTTAAAAACAAATAACGATATTGCTTGTGCTATAGCGTGGAGTCCTTGAGGTAGAGGACAGAGGGAAGCAGCACCTCTAATACACTGGCACATTGCCTGAAGGAGTGCCTAGGCCCACATCTATGCTATATGGATTTACACTATTATGTGACAAAAGAAAAGTTGCTACAGAAAACCAGAAAAAAAGTCCAATCTGAAATATAATGGCTATAAATACCAAATGCATGCCAACTTGGCACCTCAAACCCTAATTAAAAGGCAACTCCTCAGTCCTATCACAAAGGTACTGCAGGAGAAAAACATAATACAGATGGGGTTACCCTTTTAAACTACAGTTTATGATTAACAACCACCTGTTATCAAAACTTGGATTATAAACAAACTCCCCAAAGGAACATAACCAACAAGGATCAGTACGCAACCCTTGCCAAAATTACAGAAAACGATAACTATGGGCATCAGATAGCCCTCATATGTCAGCACATAAGGACAATACATGAAAAGGACCATTTTATATGAAACTGGATAAAACAAACTCCTCATCTGTGTACAACTCGGATGAGGAACCAAGATGGAAACAAAGACGTTATCATGCATGGTAAACAAAACACCAAAAAAAATAATTGTTTTATACATATAATAATAATAATAATAATAATAATAATATATATATACTCAAATAAAAAGCTAAAAACATAAAAGTTAAAATGCTATATCAACAATGTATGTATTACAATATGCTATGAACCCAATTTTTCATCTTCTTTCCACCTTTCTTTCTCTCTCCTATCTTCTTTCCACCTACTACCGCTTACCCTAAATATTGCCAAACCCTACTAAACTAACCTACTCCACAATGGAAACATGTATGGTCTGACCATAAAATTATTCAAGTCAAAATAGCCATAGAACAAACCTCAATGAGAAGAGCACAATGGAGGCTTAATGAATCACTATTAACTGACCCTTTAATAAAAGAACAAATTCAACAATACATCAAAGAATACTTTGATACCAACAATAATGGAGAGGTTTCAGATACAATAATTATGGGCAGCACATAAATCAGTAATAAGGGGAAATCTTATACAGATAGCTTCATGTCGCACAAAACAACACAGAGAAACCCTAACAACCCTTGAACAACAAATCCACACATTAGAAACAAAACACAAAGAAACAGGTAATAAACAAATACTCGAAAAACTCAGAATAGCCAGACAACAATTACAAACAATACTTTCACAATCAGTAGAAAAATCAATGCTATGGCAAAAACAGGTTTACTACCAAAAACGGAACAAGCCAGACCACTGGCACACTTACTAAAACCCAGATTTGGCATACCAAAACACGAAATTGTTTACAACAAGTAAGAAGCTCCCAGCAGCCTTAAGAAATAATCTCGCGAGACGCGCAATGACGTCACTCGCGAGACCCGGAACTGCACCAGAATGACACGCGAATGGGCGCGCAAGCGCGAACGAGCGCGTCCGCGCGCGCACCCGCGAACGCCGCTCCAGGAATGTCCAGATTCAAAAAAATCTATCAGCCAACTGTTGGGACCCACAATCCATACTTATCCAGCCTGGTCACAAGGCCCTTCCCAGGCAATCCTGTTGCAACTGAAGGGAAGGCATCAGCTAGGAGAGAGAGAGAGAGAACTCCTGCTGGCAAGCCACAATGGCAGGTAAGCCCTGAGTCTTCAGCACCATGCTTTCCTAGCCACAGGAAACGCAAAAGACATGGAGAGGATGATGGGAAGGTGAAAACAGCCTTTTCAGGCATTGTTCTCACTCTGTTTTTCTCAAATCTGTTTTCACATAGTTTTCTGGGGTCCTTAATGAATGGGAGGGACCAGGGGGGCAGCAATGGGAGGAGGAGACACAGGGCAGATTGACTGTCATCCACTGACATGGTTTCAGAGCAGCAAGTGCAGGGGACCTGGTGATCCCCTGTAAATATCTTCAAAACTATGAAAAATAAACAATGAAAAAAAATTTGCAAAAATTCTCAGGAGAGCAATTCCTATCAATTTACCTAGTCATTTTTTGACCACAGTTCCCCATTAATGATGAAAATACTCTTCACCAGATAAAATCTATATATTCCACACATGGTTCACTGTGACCAGGTGGGATTTATCCCAGGCAAACAGGGCTCAGACAATTTTAGGAGAATATATAACTTATTGGCAATAAAACCAGTGGCCCAAGCCATACGAACAAAGGCATACAAGGCATCACTATTGCCAAGAATATAAAATCAGCAGACGATATAGCACTTACCCTCTCCTCACCATTAATAGCTTTACCAAATGTGTTAAACACACTTCATACCATCTCCAAAATAACTGGACTTAAAATTAACCAGGATAAAACAGAAATAATGGGATTATGTTTAAGCCCAGCTCCAAAAAAATTATTAACCCTTAATTTTGATTTGGAATGGAAAGATAACGGTTTTAAATACCTAGGAGTACATAGATCACCAACATAGGAAACCATATACTCGCATAATTCCCCACCCCTTTTCACCAAATTAAAATCAGTTTAAGGGCACGGCCACACTGCACACGCAATCGCACACTGAATGCGCATGCGTTTTTCTTTAGAAATAGAAACCGCATGCGATTTGCGCAAGAAAAATGCAGAACACAAATCGCAATTGCATGCACAATCACATCATCCCCGTAAACACTAGTTTTCGGTGCGTTTCCGCAATTGCAATGATTGGAAACAGCGCATGTGCGAACACATCAAAAACGCGCTACTGTGGCCTAGCCCTTAACCAGATGGGATAAATTAGAAATTTCATGGATAGGGAGAATAATTTCTTTCAAAATGAACATACTACCACGCATACTCTACCTATTCAGGTGCCTACCAGTATGGATCACAAAAAAATGGCTGGACCCACTGCAAAACCAAATAAGTTTATATGGCAAAACAAACAATCAAGAATATCAAAAACAATACTATACATGCCAAAAACACAAGGAGGAATGGGACTAGCAAACCTATATAAATATTATTTAGCAGCTCAGATGACCCACCTGGTCACTTGGCAAAAAACAAACACAGAATCAGACCTAATCCACACCCTCTCTATAGAATCAATAGCACTGATACCCAACATAAAAAAGAGCATTATCAATCAGTTCATGCACCCAAACTTTGGCACAGAATTAAAAACAAATACAATTGGAAAAACAAGCAACAAAATAACTCTCTTCCAATCAGCAGGTGAAAAGTAACAATAGTAGGAAACACTTTTTACTATAGAAGTAACCAGTAGCAGGGGAACCTACTTGCTCTGACATGCCCTCAGTCCTCTTCACTTTGTGCAGCAGGAAACCCCAGCTAGTTAAAAGTAGAGGACATCAACAAATAAGTAAAACTTACCCCCACAAGGTGGTGGCCAAGGTGCAACAAGGCCCCGGGCCATTCGCCAGGCCAATACAGAATACACTCCAAACAAATCGAGCCGTGCAACCCGGAAACACGTCAGAGACACTCGTAAAAACAAAGTTCACTTTATTAATTCAGTTACATATATACACATAACAAAACAACGTTCATGCCTGATGCGTTTCGTGTATAGTTAGATTAAGTGATGAAGTGTTACAGTAATTGTTAAAATTATCTGCATGTCCATCTGCACTCTTACATACAATCTATACACTCTGGATTGTGAACAAAAAATTATTATTCATTGTGGGTAAATCAACATTTCGGTACTTCACCTAGTACCTTTATCAGGAGAATACAATTTGGGTGCCACACACAGTGTCAACTAAATAAATTATTACAACACTCTTCCCATCTGTGCATCATAGAGCTCCACCCCCTTTTGCATATCATTACCAATACACTTAATATCTTAAAATCTTTTTCTGTAAAACCAGTGTATTATCATACATTTTCTTATGTGCAAATAAATTTCTATTAAGTGCTAAGTATACATTCTTTTTGTTGGTAACTGCAAATTTCTAATCTAATAAATTATAAATATTAAGAACATTTTAAAAACAACATTAGTTATATCAAGAAAGCCATAATCAGGTATATAGGAAGGATTATAGTTATTTAAATTGCTATGTGCAATGGAACACGTTAAAAAAATTATAAAAAGCATTTAAATGACAATTGACTATTTAGTCCATTATTGGACTGTGTTCATACAGTATATCCAATATTCTTCTCTACATAGTAAACTTTTGTTCCAATACCCTCCCCCCATTTGGAGGTGGTACACGGTCTTGACCATTGCCCTTAGTACACTTATTGAATGGTGCTTTTCAGCAAAAAAGCAATGCTACAGGATTTTCATCCCCTTAAGTTTACCATTAATCATCCTTTCTCTAGTTGTTCTAATGTGTGTTTATCTTTTTTTAAAAGGTAATATCAACCTGGAAACACGCCAGAGACGCCTGTAAAAACAAAGTTCACTTATTAATTTGGTTACATATATACACCTAAAACAAAGTCTATGCCGACCATTTCGTGCATAGCAACATAAGTGATGAAGTGTTAATTTTTAAAGGGCATGTCCACCCTTATTATAAACTTTTGACATAATAGTATATCTTCCCAAGCCCCAACTGCTATAAAATAAATTTAAGAAAGTGCCCCGATGTTTACTTACCATCCCTCTCTCCTCCGACGCCCGGCCTTCTGCTTACAAGACACCGCAAGCAGGGGGCGGACCGGCAGCCGCGTCGTTCATTGGCTGAGAGGCAGCCAATCACGGACGCGGCAGCCGGCTTCTAAGAATGGCGGGGGAGAGAGGGAAGGTAAGGAGAGTTCGGGGGTCTTTCTTAAAATTATTTTTTAGCGGTTGGGGCTGGGGGAAGATATACTAAGAATGGGCAAGGGGTTTTATGGTAGGGGGAGGGATCGCAAAACGGGAGGGGGAGGGAGGGGGAGAAGGGCTGCAGTACACATGCCAAACTTCTCCGGAGGCGAGGCAGGGCAGGGTCCCTATGGACTCTGCTATCCTCCTGGTGGGCAGTTTTTGGACTTTGGGGGGGACTACAGGAAAACATATGGAGCTGGGATGTGAGGTAAGGATTTTATTACACTACATAGTGGGGCCATTATGGGGGGATTATAGTTTTGGGAGTGGACATGCCCTTTTAGTGTTAGTAAAGTGAACTTGTTTTTATGGGAGTCTAGCGTGTTCCAGGTTGCGCTGCTCCTATAGATTTGTCAAAAACAAATATAACTGGATATCAAAACCATCTCTAATGCCAACCATACACAGGGCCCAACATTTTAAGCAGCCTACCAGACAAAGGATACAATTGGTGGAGAAAAACAGATATATATTGGCTATCACACTTCTACAAACATGGATCTGGCATAGATCTCACACAATTAAAAAGCAAATTGTAATTCCCCCTAGGTGCCATTAATAATACCTACAAATCTCAACACATCAAACACTTCTGCCTCAAACAATCTTCTGCAAAAAACACTCTGGTCATTTATTTACTACTGGCATTACAGAAGGAAACATTAAACACAAATTCCAAAATGCATGGGAAGTGGACCTAAACAAAGAAATAACCACAGAACAATGGAACGAACTCTAAAAAATAAAGGTAGCCTAAACATAGCATTATGGGAAAATGCACCCAAATGGGCGAATTTTCCTAATGATGGAATGCTGCGAACGTAGCATCCGAATATCAAGTACTCTATGAGTACATTATGTAATGATGAGCTATGCTAGGATACATATAGGAGCACAATGGAGAAAGCAATCACTGATATATCACTAGTTATAACAAAGTTAAAGGACAACTATACTGTAAAAATTAACATTAAAAATGGAAAGTACCTGGGGCAAGATAGGAGATTATTCACACCTTCCAATATTGTTTTGTTGAGGAGCTACAGCACAGTTTTCATCTGCCAGGTTATGGCCCTGGGCCATTCTATATTAAGTAGTGCTGAAGCATTCAGGAAGACTGTCAGAAGCCGTTTTCTTCATCCTGCTGCTCCTCATGGAAAGGATATGGGAGGTAAAAAGCATAATCCTACCTCCCTGCATGAGGTACTTTTATTTTAACGGTTTATGAAAAAACTTTATACGCACTATAGTTTCCCTTAATACTATAATGATAAACAAAAGAATATTTCATATATAGGATTCATTTCATTCAATAAATCTACCCTTCTAAATATTCCACTGTAACAAAACTCACATATACAGTTAAACCATCACTATAGAGAATTGTCTCATAAATAACTTAATATACTTGCGACACGTAATTTTATTAATGTTCAATTTTATAATCTTTACAATTTTCTCTCTGTATTCTATAATACTGGTTTTAATAAAATAAATAAAAATTCATTGAACACTAAAAATATACACCTATGAACATTCAAAGCTTTGTAGATGAACAGGTAAAAGGCAAACAAACGCTATAATGATATCCATTATTGCTAATATTATTCTGCATCTTCGATGTCAAATAAAACCAATAAGCTCTGCTTAATTCAAAAAGGTGTTACATAGAAAATAATTCTTCATTCACAAGCAAGGGCAAAATGTAGTATCCAACCTTAACTGTTAAACATATGTGCATATTACCACTTTATAAATGCAGGATGCCATTGATGCATATTTATATTATTTTTCATTTTTATTTGCATTTATATTATGTGACACGAATAACATATATTGTGTTTCAGGTTTTGCAATTAGGCCAGTCAATATGCAGTAGGTGCGTTGCAAATGCAGTTGCTAAAGATCTCTAGCAAACAATAAAGATGTGTGCCTTATACTGTATTCCAAAAACTCTGTAGGACAAAAACAAAACATTTTCCAGTTTAACTAACCTTTCTGTTTTTTCTCTTTTCTTCACTTCCTCTGTAGTCTGATTTTTTTGATTACACATGTTACCATGACAATCAAGGACTTCAGAAGCTGAATAACTTCTTCTAGATAAATCAAAAAGATTAAGATTAAAAAAAAAAATAAGATTGAAAATATTGTAAACATCATTATCATAAACCAAGCATTTAACTAGAAGCCAAATTTGCAGACTAAGACTGTACCAATGAATTCATCTTAGATACTTCGTTATGAAGACCAAATACAGAGTTAAAGTAAAAATAAAGAGTACTCCAACCCAAAATCTAAAAATGCAACCCCAAATGCTACATTTAATCCACATTAAGGTCTAGGACTGATATGCTTTAAAGGCGATCAGATCATGTGGCCAAATTGATGTGGCCACACTAGGTACAGCTGCGCGTGCAATCACAATTTATTGCATCATGAGATCGCAATCGCGCACACTCTTGTGCACTGGAAATGGGTGTGCAATCGCGAGCGTTAATATGCACACTTTTGCGCTTGTGGGGCGCGTTACAGTGTGGCCTCAGCCTAAAGGCTTACCATAGGGATACAGCAAGCAGTGACTTCATACACAACTAAAATGAATAATGCGAAATTAAGAATGTTTTAACTTAAGCCAAATGGGTAAAGTCTTTATATAGTGGCAATCTGAAAATGAAGTTAGTTAACTTAGCTTAGTTAACTATTGTCATTATAATACTAATTCCATAACTTTATGCAACTTTACCAAAATTGTATATATTGTAATACACGTTAAATGGGAAATATGCAACTACTGAGACAGAAGGAAGATACTGCACCATTTTAAAATCTAGTCACAAGCATGAAAATATACTCTTCTAAGGTGTCCATAGGAAAGAACACAGAACATGTTTGCAGGCCTGTAACTAGCTTTATAAAAGCTACATTTTTGGGCTGTTGGCTTATAATAGCTTAGTGTGTGCTTGTCACAGTCAGAGCAAACTAGGAAGTACAATTTAAATTCTCTATAACTTTTAAATAGTTGGACAAATCATACTATTATATCCACAGTATAATACTGATTTAATATGTTGTATGTTAATTTTTGTAAAACATTTTAACATTAGGCTTTATCTCCCTAGGAGATAGGAAGATCGCTCTCTAGTAGGCTTATATATGTTTTCACCGTTTATTAGAACCGAAAACAAGAAACCTTTCTAGTAAGATATTGCGTGCTACAAATCACTGTACATGTGACAAGAAATTGTTTTATGATTACTAGTCTGTGAGGTCACTAGTCACACCATCTGTCTCTTGATATAACACCAATCGAAATACTTATGAGAAATCATTTCTTTTGTATAGTTAATGTGATCAGGCAACTTTTAACAGCTTTTTCAATGTTTGTTAAGTGGGCAAACATTGTCATTTGTAGTGAAAAACAAATTGGTAGATTAGAAAAGTTTTCCAATGTGTGCTTTTACATCCCACACTTCAGTACTAAAATATATATTTTTTGGACCAAGGAACCAGTTATTAGCTTTGGTTCCAGGTTAACAAGGAAATGAGATAATACCTTTATTGGTTAATCAAGTTGCAAGCTTTCAAAGCATTTATACTCCTTGTCTAGCTTATAATATGCTACATGCGTAATCAATTTAGACAATCTAAATGAAGCTTTCATTAAATCAATGGAAATTAACAGAAAGATTAAAAGGCAAATTCTCCCCCCCAACCTAAAAGTCACAGCTGGGTTAAGCATCCCCTAAAAGAGGAAAGACAGTCTTTCCTCTTGGTTTTAGCCAGCCCCTGTGCAGAGGTTGCTGCCTTCTCTAAAGCTGTTTGAGCTTTTTACGGGTTTACTCTTGTAAGTGTTACTTGAAAAGTAGCAGTCAATTATTGGCAATGGTTTCAGTCAACATGGCGATGACTGTCTACTGCTACCCGAAGAACAGGAAAAAAGACTGTTGATGCCAGCAAAGATAAAAAGTAATATCCGTCTTCAGAAACTGTTGGAAAAGTATTTGGGTTTTGTGGTGGAGTGCATAACCCAAATATGTTTATTTGGTCAAGGGGAATTTCAAATATATATGTAGGATCACACGTTTTTTTTAAAAGGAGTACTAACCTACATTTTTAACCTTATGTGAAAGTTCTCCTTCCCAGTACGCCAATGCATAGGAAGGCTTCCATGTTGTTGCCAGTGCATTTTAAACCATGTAGTCTTCAAAAAGCCTTGTGAGCCTATTGACCACACCCCAACAGTATTCACACAGCATTTTCCACACAGGTGACTCCACACCAATATGGAAGTTATTAATACATCAAAACTTTGAAAGCTGCTGTAACCATGCAATTATTTTTCTAGTCAGCATGAATTGCAGACAGCCTACCAGGGAAAAAAAAATAACAGTCCGCTGCTTTTACTGCACCTTTTGTTTTTACTTCTATTCTGTTCCTAGCAAAAGATTAACAGGGAGATTTAATAAAAGTTCTTATGTTGAAAATGGTGCTTATTTTGCCCCAACCAATAGATATTACTTAACATTGAAAGCTAAAATCTGATTGGTTGGGGCAAAATTAGCACCATTTTTTAACGATAAGAACTTTTATTGAATAACCCTGTATGTTTTTTTAACATACCTGCTTCTATGTTTCTGATGTGTTAATTGACTCATGCTTACTTTTCAAATGACACAATTCATGAGGGTAGTGTTCAAATACCCAGACATAGTGTTCTACATACAATTTAAATTTTCTTTAATGCTGCAATTTTTGGCTAGAAAATAAGCACAACTATAATATTTTTATATGAAATGCTAGGGTGGTGAAAAGTCTTTTTATAGCATACCATACAATAAAACACTAAGAAACAGAGAAGAAACAGGGCTCCTGTGCTGTAATATGATCTGTGTCTAACAGATCATATTACAGGTCATCGTCTGGACAGGCTTTTCTTGTTTCGATCTGCTGTGCCCTCAAAAGCATGTTCAGAAGTGTACATTTATGCAATAAAGAACAAAGACTTCGGGTATTTACCATGTTTTCATGGAAGCTTTTAGGAAAGCAATATCTGAGTACAATTTAGACTCTTATCAACACAGAGATGGATCATGGGAGCTGACCTTTAGTACCCACAGGAAAATTACATAAAGCAACCAAAAGCCACAGCAAAGAGAGAAAAAGAAGACAGAATGTTCTGTCCTTTGGGACAATGATATCTGGTGACTTTAGGTTAGTTTTAAATGCAGGGTAAAAATAATTTGTGGCTCAATTCAATTCTTGAATTCTTGAGCATTTTGATACAAAATCAATAATATGGAAAAGCTATTATAAACCAGCTATTGTTTGGCACAAAATTTTCAAGAATAATTTTATGCAATAGCATAAATGTCACAATACCTTTAAAACAAGCATGGTGTGATGCCTGTAGCTTCTCTGGATTTTAAGTTATAGGGTAGTTACACTTTCCAGAATGCCTCTGTGACAGGTGTGTGTAGTATGCTGCGTCATAAGCCCCAATCCCAAAATCAATCTTTTCTGACAGTGCTACCAGTAAAAAAACATACTCTTGTAAAATTTGCAGCTGGAAGCATGATCCTGGAGTCATTTAATGTAGTAGGTGTCCTTTATAAAAAGGCCATGTAGGAAGATGACAGTTCCCTCTTAAGATTTGCTTTTACTTGAACTTAGTGGTCTCCAACCATAAAAGCCCATTTCAATATTTATCTATTACCCAGGTTTTTATTTGCAACTATGAGTACAGACCGTTTACACCAGACAAACACATATTATCCTTCACACACTACAGATGGTGAACAGTGATTCATATCTAATAGGGGACCTGTTTTCCACTACTTGAAAATTTGATGGCAGCATGATTTTACAGGCCACAGGAACAGTTAATGTATCTCACATCAAACAGATTTTGTACTAGAATTGGTGAAAGTGGTATTTTGGAAATTATTTATTATTATGGATTGTATTTTATTACATTATCTGTAGGTGTATCAAATTATTTATGATTTAAATAAAGTATAAACTATTTATTTCCGAGTTGCTAAAAATTCAGATACTTTTCATTAATTATCGGCACCAATTTATACTGGTGGGTTAAAGTAAGTTTTTACAGTTTAACAAAATATAAGTTTTTGTCTTTGTAATTTACAAACCTAAAAGGACATTAGTAGTGACAGCACGTAACAGGGTTTAAATCTAGGAAAACACCCAGAGTGATAAAACCTTATGCTAACCTTTATTTTTTGTACTATTACTTCATTTATTGAAAGGATAACCATACAAGTTAGGGTTTAATGAAAGCTTGAAGTCACATTTCTGCAGCCTCTTGAAGTTAGGTGATGAAATGGCTATCACATCAGCTATAGGAGCTTAAGTGACATTTGCACCCTTGCTTAGGCAGTCAATACATATGGCCATAATAGATAAATCCCACAGAACAGAAAGATTTGATTATCATTAGACACATGTATGGCACAATATTACTCTCCACAGATGACAAACTACCTCTGTTCACATTAAGGAGGGGGTAGAGTAAGGTGTATGTCCACCTTAAATCTACAGGATTATATACTGTAATTTATAGCTGTAAGTAGTAATTACAGAATGATTTTAGTATAATGCAGCTGTATTATACTTTATACCAAAAGTGTTGTAGTAAACTGTAGAAAAAGATTTTCCGGTCAAGCGTGTTCTCCAATAAATACATGTATACACTTAAATGTCTGACATGTTCTCAAAATTGTACCCTACTTAACTATGCAAAAATGTTTATCTGTATATCAATTTATATTTTTTGTGTGCAATAGGAACTTTATTGATATTCACACACACATAGTAGAAATAAAATTAAACATTTTATAAAAAAATGAAAAAAGTTTACATTTTGAACACTATATATAAAATGCTGCTAGAAAGATGGAAAACCTGTAGCAAAAATCATCATCAAGCTGGATGTGGTACACCACTGTGAAGCCAAAACAATCAATTGATTAGAGCTCACGTACGTTTCTGAAAACTGTTCATTCATCTTTTTGCTTTTCTTGCAGTTGCAGTTTTTGAGAAAGTCTTCTTTTCTTGTTGAAAAGTTGAAATGTCTTTAACTTTAATGCTTTTTATACGTTTGGTTCTAGTTCCACACCCTTACAAGACATACATTTCCTTTTGCCTTATGCCAAGAGAAGTCTGTAATTTATCTTCCATTTGAAATAATTTCTGATGAACTAATTGCAGTATTTACATTACAGCTTATTTGATCAGATCTATAATTATTTTTTTGAGTGTTTTTAGAATCCTTTCTGCTAATTGGTAATCATTAATAAAGGTTTTTTAATAGACAATGAACATTCTGCTTCAGATAAGTCCAAATGGTTATGTTTTGTAATGACTGATTTTCTATCTTTTTAACAGTGAAGTATTTTGCTCTTCAACATCATCAGCAGAACGCCTTCTTTTCGAGACTGTTTTTATCTAAAATGAGCACAGGTGATGTTGTGACTTCTGAGTTTGTATTCCTAAGGAAAACCTATTTAAACTGTCTCTCTTCTGACCTTTAAATTTGAACAAAAAAAATTTCAAAACTAGAATGTGTTTCGTCAGAATCAGAGCTGTTAGGTAATTTGTCAAGTTTTGTTAACTTTTGATCCTACCCTTCCTATTGCCAGACATGAAACTGCTGAAATAGCATTTAAATTGAAGCAAGACATTTTGGCTTTTGTTTCTTCCCTTTTCTTCATATTATCAGTAGATTATATCAAAGATGTATATCCACACTAGAAGAAAAGTCCTGCTTTAGACTTTGTTTTCAAAACTATCATTCCCTACTGTCCTGTGAGACTTGTCAGCACTAGGAACCGACTTCTGTTTTTCTTGGCATCGATCTTATTGAATTATTACAAGCTTCCATTAGTCAAAATATGTGTTCGCTCAGCAACATCTTTAGCTTGTTGAGGAGTCAAATTAGTATTATCAGAATTTAATAAACTGCTTGCACTTTCTGATTGTAAAGGCTTAGGACAGATTTTTTACTTAGAATATTTTTCTTTGTTCTTGTTTTACAAATACTCTGTTTTTTTTCCAGATTTCCCCAAGTTCATCATAACTTGTGTCCATTATGTCACAGGCATTTTCTGAAAGAAAGACAACAATACTGTTTATATTGGTTCACAGAAGCAAACTTTTTTTTTTTGAAGACTTACAAATATCTATATATTGAAAATACCATTCACGAGAGAAAATTTTTTTTGCACCTTTAATTCTAAAGGGGAATGCAGTCATTATGGCTGCGTTACTTACCTGGTTGAGATCCTGTAATGTGCTAACAACCTTTGCGAGATTATTACATGCAGGGTCAGGTAAGCAGCACAATGTGCATCATGATAAGACCCAGGTGTATTACACTTGTGGAGCAGAAAACAACTAAAAGGTGTACTGCATTGGGTGTGCTGCGCACATTCAAAATATTTTTCGAACTCAAGCAGGCCCCACAAAGTCAGTGTTAAACCAACACTAACACAGGTAGCCTGGATTTTACACTAACTATTACTACACAAATGTATAGCATCTGGTCTTTCTGGTCCTAATCTGGTTCCACGAACTATAAAAACAAAATAACAAAATCCACTGTCATTATATAACAGATGAAGTGTGAAAAAAAATTGGGTACACATTTAATGCATTCATTAGAATAAGAGGTTAAGTACCAGTCATGTTCTGCCTAAAAACAGAACATGGTTTACTGATCAGCAAATGGACCACCTCTATAAAAGCAGATGATTTGACAGTTTGCTTGCCAAGAGCATTATGACAAACAAAGACATTTGTGATGAGAAGCTATTGTTCTTCATTGTAAATATGGGAAGGATTATAAGGTAATTCCAAAAATTAGAAGCCCATCATTTTGCAAAACGTTGTCTAATCTTGCAGTTCATACTATACGATAAAGTAAACTGCTTAGCATTGATTTTTTTAGTTTATTTAATCAATAGCTATTTTTTCAGTGTTAAATTTCAACTGTATTTGGTTGCAGGAGTGAACTTTCCCATAAAATCTATATGTCATTTAGAATTAAGAAGTACACACAAATTTTTTTTAAAAGATGACAGAGAATCTGCAATATCGGTTGTCATTTTTAAAGATCAGGCTACAAACAGTCCCGAGCATTCTCCCTATGTAAATGCTGGGACTCCAGATTTCCCTCAGCTATATTTTAGGTACAGGGAGCCGTTCATTTCAGTTGCAAAAAGTGAATGTTAGTCTGCCCAAAAACACAATCTATCCACATGGCATCATCCTTTATTGTTCGTGGTGTGTACCCATCTTTACAGGTTGATAAATTTGTCTTCATCTTCATGCACCTAGGGGGGGGAATTTGAATACCTGGTTGCCTATATTCAAAATACAATAGTAAATTGGTGTGAGGGTTCTCAATTATCCAGGTCATGGCATATCAGTTGTTTTCAGTTAAGTGTATCTAACTGAATACAATAGATACAAATGTAAATTATTTAATAAATAGAATAAACATAGCTATTGCAACCAGGTGAACAATGTTTCTGCAGGGAAGACTATAACCAGTGATGGATTAGCTGATGGAAAGTCAAAAGTCTGCCGAATTTGTGAAGCTGAAGAAAAAAACATATATATGCATTAAAGAGAAACAAAAAGTAGTTGTTCTAAACATCCTGCATATATAAAGTGTATATTCTATTTCCAAACTATGTGCTGTACATACACTATATTATATATAATATAATGTGTAATATAAATTACACAAAACCCACTCAGATAAGAATTTCTTAAAAAGAGTGAATTTGAGGATATAATTCCAGAAGACTTAGTAAATTTAAAAAAAAGATCAAAAATATTAAACTAAATCTCTGCATTTAAGTATAGAGGTTACCAATACAGACTAGAACCATCAAGGCATTAGTATTAAGTTTAAAATGTATATATTGGCCTAAAGGCAGGACTGTTTCTGAACAGTCTACATGGAGTCAATCAAATTGTCTTTTGATAACTTCACTATTTTCATAAAATATTATTCAACTTGTTCACATAAGTACATATTAAATCTGCACAATATAATCTGGACTTCTTTCTTTTGGTAAACCTCATAGTTTGGACTTTTTACTGCTCAATATACTTAATACTTTAAATGGGAAGTTCATTGCAAAAACATACAATTTTAAAGGATAGTTCAATGCAAAGTGAACTATTCCTTTAATGCATTTATTGAAGACCAGGAGGGTATGGAGCTATGCTTACCTTCCGTTCTTCAATCAATGCCAAGAACGTAGATAGAACAGGCATAGCTACTTAACCTCTGGTCTTCAATCAATGCACATAAAGGAATAGTTGACTTTTGCAGTAATTTTTTTAGGAAAAGAGCAGTATTTCCTATTCCAATACCTTAATTTGCCCATCCAGCATTTGCTGTGCATAAATAAAAGCTTCTGAAATACTGACATCCTGTTTGCAGGACCTTAATAGTATCAGTATGGTATTGCCTTCATTGAGTTCCTGGGTTGATTGAAGGCTCAATATAAAGATTTGTTAGAAAATGTTGCTATAATTGAATGTGTTTCTTATGAATGGTGTTCACAAATGCTGAATTTTTATATCTCATAACGTCGCTACACACTATTGAAATCCTGCAAAACTCATCATGCATGCATGTATGTATTTGTAGATTTACAAACAAAACACTGTACACATTCACTCATATGTTAAGTTTGCAGGGAACAGCAAAAAACTTTACCTGTAGGAGAGAGATTTTCTCTTTTGTTCTTCATTTCTTTTTATTTTTTTCCATAGCATTGAAACGATCAGCAGCTACAGCCTTTGGGCTATATGCTAATGTCCAAATTCATCAAATAATAAACCGGATATCCTGTAATATTATGAAAAACATTACTAACCAACTTAATTATAATAGGGTAAATGTATTTAAATATACTGGACCAACGAAATTACCGTACATTGTTACATTACCAGTTTATTACCGTACAATACAAACGTTATAGACACTGAAACTTTATGCTTACCTTCCTCACCCTAAATATTAAGACTGCAAACTTGCCCAGCATTCCTGGAGCTTGATTATGACTCCTCCTCAAGCTGTAAGAATCTCTTATAAGCTTGCACAATGCTCAGCGGGGGAAGCATGGTGCACAGCAGTCATTTACTGCCCATGCCATCATGGATAAAAGGTGTGTGTTTGATTCATCACAAATAATACAACCATTTAAAATTACATTCTTAAAAAAAAATTTAAGTTGAAAGTAACATAGGATACAAGCACCCAAAATATGGTGGTAGCAATATTACAATTGTATATCTGGACTGGCCACCCTTGAAGGTGGCCATACAAATTGCAGATAATGGGTTAATCCTTGCGGGGAACTATCAGTGAGTACATGGCCGCACAGCCAAACGTATCCACTACGCGGCAGGGCAATCGGTCGGGTCCGTGTGTGCGGTCCCAACATATGTGTGCCAACAGATACCAATGCGACTGTCAGCACAAGCGATAGGAATTGTGTGTGTACTGACAATCCACATTCTCCAGGAGCAATTTCCCATAGAAATGTCTGACAAACTCTTAAACAAATACATGCCTGTGGTAAAAGATGGTAACGATGGCACACAGAGCATCATCTAGATGGTACAGTATATGGAGAACAAATCAAACACTTTTACAAAGCAGCGACTTAATGCACATTTAAAGGAAAGCAGGATTGCAATGTTACATATCAGGTTCCAGTAACTTAACTACAGCAGCTTTGCACATTAAGCTCTTTAGCATTTTATCTAATTTTTTTGTATTTCTGTCATTTCTGGCGTTTTTCAACAAAATCTTTGGTTGCATGCATTTGTGCTAAAGGAATCAAATCAAAAGCTTGCTTTCATTATAACAAAGAATAAGATCATTTTTGGATTTATTAATTATATTGTTTGCAACCCTCAGCACTCACTAATTGATACTAAAGCAACATTACTTGTACAAGACATTTAACAGGACACACTCACCTCTCTAGTTTCCGCAGATTGTACCCAGGGTGGGGACCTAAACCGCTGCTCTACCAAGCAAGGAAAGGATCCTGCACACTCCCAAATAACACAATTCAATGCTGGGTGCTCCAGCGTAGTGGCAAACTCACATATGTAGAGAAGAAATGCTGTGCACACCAGTCTTTATTCGCAGTAGGTGTTTATACATCAGTATAACACCATGTAACGTTTCGGCGAAATTGCTTCCGCCTTCATCAGACACATACCAACCGCTGCCTCTGGTAACTCTTGCAGGTTGTCAATTGGGCCAGTTGGTATACTTAAATATGTGGATTTCTCCTGCACACCTAATATGATCCTATATTTTATTTTGATGGGTGCTGCTGCACCATGGTTAGTGGTGTATATGATCAAAGTAGATTAGATAAAGTAGTTTATTACCAAGTGCCTTCAGCAGCTTCACGAAAAAAGCAAAACGAAATTCTAAAGTGAATAGTGAGCCTTTATAAATAGTGAGGGGTATAAGGACATTATACTGCCATTCTAGTGACAAGTGGAATGTGGTTTAGTCCATTATGTTGGACTGTGTTCATACAGTATATCCAATATTCTTCTCTACATAGTAAACTTTTGTTCCAATACCCTCCCCCCATTTGGAGGTGGTACACGGTCTATGACCATTGCCCTTAGTACACTTATTGAATGGTGCTTTTCAGCAAAATGCAATGCTACAGGATTTTCATCCCCTTTAAGTTTACCATTAATCATCCTTTCTCTAGTTGTTCTAATGTGTGATTTATCTTTTTTTAAAAGGTAATATCCAACCTGGAAACACGCCAGAGACGCCTGTAAAAACAAAGTTCACTTTATTAATTTGGTTACATATATACACCTAAAACAATGTCTATGCCCGACGCATTTCGTGCATAGCAACATTAAGTGATGAAGTGTTAATTTTTAAAGGGCATGTCCACCCTTATTATAAACTTTTGACATAATAGTATATCTTCCCCAAGCCCCAACTGCTATAAAATAAATTTAAGAAAGTGCCCCGATGTTTACGACCATCCCTCTCTCCTCCGACGCCCGGCCTCTGCTTACAAGACACCGCAAGCAGGGGGCGGACCGGCAGCCGGTCTGTCATTGGCTGAGAGGCAGCCAATCACGGACGCGGCAGCCGGCTTCTAAGAATGCCGGGGAGAGAGGGAAGGTAAGTAGAGTTCGGGGGTCTTTCTTAAAATATTTTTTGCAGGTTGGGGTGGGGGAAGATATACTAAGATATCGGCAAGGGGTTTTATGGTAGGGGGAGGGATCGCAAAACGGGAGGGGAGGGAGGGGGAGAAGGGCTGCAGTACACATGCCAAACTTCTCCCGGAGGCGAGGCAGGGTCCTATATGGACTCTGCTATCCTCCTGGTGGGCAGTTTTTGGGACTTTGGGGGGGACTACAGGAGAACCATATGGAGCTGGGAGTGAGGTAAGGATTTATTACACTACATAGTGGGGCCATTAGTGGGGGGATTATAGTTTTGGGAGTGGACATGCCCTTTTAGTGTTAGTAAAGTGAACTTTGTTTTTATGGGAGTCTAGCGTGTTTCCAGGTTGCGCTGCTCCTATAGATTTGTCAAAAACAAATATAACTGGATATCAAAACCATCTCTAATGCCAACCATTACACAGGGCCCAACATTTTAAGCAGCCTACCTAGACAAAGGATACAATTGGTGGAGAAAAACAGATATATATTGGCTATCACACTTCTACAACAATGGATCTGGCATAGATCTCACACAATTAAAAAGCAAATTTGTAATTCCCCCTAGGTGCCATTAATAATACCTACAAATCTCAACACATACAAACACTTCTGCCTCAAACAATCTTCTGCAAAAAACACTCTGGTCATTTATTTACTACTGGCATTACAAAACAGAAGGAAACATTAAACACAAATTCCAAAATGCATGGGAAGTGGACCTAAACAAAGAAATAACCACAGAACAATGGAACGAAACTCTAAAAAATAAAGGTAGCCTAAACATAGCATTATGGGAAAATGCACCCAAATGGGCGAATTTTTCCATAAATGGTGGAACTGCCAAATAGTACAGAACTTATGGATAAATATATATATAGGAGCACAATGGAGAAAGCAATCACTGATATATCACTAGTTATAACAAAGTTAAAGGACAACTATACTGTAAAAATTAACATTTAAAAATGGAAAGTACCTGGGGCAAGATAGGATTGATTATTCACACCTTCCAATATTGTTTTGTTGAGGAGCTACAGCACAGTTTTCATCTGCCAGGTTATGGCCCTGGGCCATTCTATATTAAAGATAGTGCTGAAGCATTCAGGAAGACTGTCAGAAGCCGTTTTCTTCATCCTGCTGCTCCTCATGGAAAGGATATTGGGAGGTAAAAAGCACTAATCCTACCTCCCTGCATGAGGTACTTTTTATTTTAACGGTTTATGAAAAAACTTTATACGCACTATAGTTTCCCTTTAATACTATAATGATAAACAAAAGAATATTTCATATATTATAGGATTCATTTCATTCAATAAATCTACCCTTCTAAATATTCCCACTGTAACAAAACTCACTATATACAGTTAAACCATCACTATAGAGAATTGTCTCATAAATAACTTAATATAACTTGCGACACGTAATTTTATTAATGTTGTCAATTTTATAATCTTTACAATTTTCTCTCTGTATTCTATAATACTGGTTATATAAAATAAATAAAAATTCATTGAACACTAAAAATATACACCTATGAACATTCAAAGCTTTGTAGGAGATGAACAGGTAAAAGGCAAACAAACGCTATAATGTATATCCATTATTGCTAATATTATTCTGCATCTTCGATGTTCAAATAAAACCAATAAAGCTCTGCTTAATTCAAAAAGGTGTTACATAGAATAATAATTCTTCATTCACAAGCAAGGGCAAAATGTAGTATCCAACCTTAACTGTTAAACATATGTGCATATTACCACTTTATAAATGCAGGATGCCATTGATGCATTTATATTATTTTTCCAATTTTTATTGCGTTATATATTATGTGACACGAATAACATATATTGTGTTTCAGGTTTTGCAATCAGGCCAGTCAATATGCAGTAGGTGCGTTGCAAATGCAGTTGCTAAAGATCTCTAGCAAATCAATAAAGATGTGTGCCTTATACTGTATTCCAAAAACTCTGTAGGACAAAACAAAACATTTTCCAGTTTAACTAACCTTTCTGTTTTTCTCTTTTTTCTTCACTTCCTCTGTTAGTCTGATTTTTTGTTTATTACACATGTTACCATGACAATCAAGGACTTCAGAAGCTGAATAACTTTCTTCTAGATAAATCAAAAAGATTAAGATTAAAAAAAAAAATAAGATTGAAAATATTGTAAACATTCATATCATAAACCAAGCATTTAACTAGAAGCCAAATTTGCAAGACTAAGAGGCTTTACCAATGATATCATCTTAGATACTTCTGTATGAAGACCAAATACAGGTTAAAGTTAAAAATGAAAGAGTATCTCCAACCCAAAATCTAAAAATGCAACCCCAAATGCTACATTTTAATCCACATTAAGGTCTAGGCTGATATGCTCTTAAAGCGCGATCAGATCATGTGGCCAAATTGATGTGGCCACACTAGTGTACAGCTGCGCGTGCAATCCACAATTTATTGCATCATGAGATCGCAATCGCGCACACTCTTGTGCACTGGAAATGGGTGTGCAATCGCGAGCGTTAATATGCACACTTTTGCGCTTGTGGGGCGCGTTACAGTGTGGCCTCAGCCTAAAGGGCTTACCCATAGGGATACAGCAAGCCAGTGACTTCATACACAACTAAAATGAATAATGCGAAATTAAGAATGTTTTAACTTAAGCCAAATGGGTAGAAGTCTTTATATAGTGGCAATCTGAAAATGAAGTTAGTTAACTTAGCTTAGTTAACTATTGTCAGTTATAATACTAATTCCATAACTTTATGCAACTTTACCAAAATTGTATATATTGTAATTACCGTTAAATGGGAAATATGCAACTACTGAGACAGAAGGAAGATACTGCACCATTTTAAAATCTAGTCACAAGCATGAAAATATTACTCTTACTAAGGTGTCCATAGGAAAGAACAGAACATGTTTGCAGGCCTGTAACTAGCTTTATAAAAGCTACATTTTTGGGCTGTTGGCTTATAATAGCTTATGTTGTGCTTGTCACAGTCAGAGCAAACTAGGAAGTCACAATTTAAATTCCTATAACTTTTTAAATAGTTGGACAAATCATACTATTATATCCACAGTATAATACATGATTTAATATGTTGTATGTTTAATTTTTTGTAAAACAAACATTTTAACATTAGGCTTTATCTCCCTAGGAGATAGGAAGATTCGCTCTCTAGTAGGCTTATATATATGTTTCACCGTTTATTAGAACCGAAAACAACGAAACCTTTCTAGTAAGATATTAGCGGCTACAAATCACTGTACATGTGACAAGAAATTGTTTTATGACTTACTAGTCTGTGAGGTCACTAGTCACACCATCTGTCTCTTGATATAACACAAATCGCAAATTACTTTCATGAGAAATCATTTCTTTTGTATAGTTAATGTGATCAGGCAACTTTTAACAGCTTTTTCAATGTTTGTTAAGTGGGCAAACATTGTCATTTGTAGTGAAAAACAAATTGGTAGATTAGAAAAGTTTTCCAATGTGTGCTTTTACATCCCACACTTCAGTACTAAAATATATATTTTTTGGACCAAGGAACCAGTTATTAGCTTTGGTTCCAGGTTAACAAGGAAATGAGATAATACCTTTATTGGTTAATCAAGTTGCAAGCTTTCAAAGCATTTATACTCCTTTGTCTAGCTTATAATATGCTACATGCGTAATCAATTTTAGACAATCTAAATGAAGCTTTCATTAAATCAATGGAAATTAACAGAAAGATTAAAAGGCAAATTCTCCCCCCCAACCTAAAAGTCACAGCTGGGTTAAGCATCCCCTAAAAGAGGAAAGACAGTCTTTCCTCTTGGTTTTAGCCAGCCCCCTGTGCAGAGGTTGCTGCCTTCTCCTAAAGCTGTTTGAGCTCTTTTACGGGTTTACTCTTGTAAGTGTTTACTTGAAAAGTAGCAGTCAATTATTGGAAATGGTTTCAGTCAACATGGCGATGACTGTCTACTGCTACCCAGAAGAACAGGAAAAAAGACTGTTGATGCCAGCAAAGATAAAAAGTAATATCAGTCTTCAGAAACTTGTTGGAAAAGTATTTGGGTTTTGTGGTGGAGTGCATAACCCAAATATGTTTATTTGGTCAAGGGGAATTTCAAATATATATGTAGGATCACACGTTTATTTTTAAAAGGAGTACTAAACCTACATTTTTAACCTTATGTGAAAGTTCTCCTACCCAGTACCCCAATGCATAGGAAGGCTTCCATGTTGTTGCCAGTGCATTTTAAACCCCATGTAGTCTTCAAAAAGCCTTGTGAGCCTATTGACCACACCCCAACAGTATTCACACAGCATTTTCCACACAGGTGACTCCACACCAATATGGAAGTTATTAATACATCAAAACTTTGAAAGCTGCTGTAACCATGCAATTTATTTTCTAGTCAGCATGAATTGCAGACAGCCTACCAGGGAAAAAAAATAAACAGTCAGCTGCTTTTACTGCACCTTTTTGTTTTTACTTCTATTCTGTTCCAAAAGATTAACAGGGAGATTTAATAAAAGTTCTTATTGTTGAAAATGGTGCTTATTTGCCCCAACCAATTAGATATTACTTAACATTTGAAAGCTAAAATCTGATTGGTTGGGGCAAAATTAGCACCATTTTTAACGATAAGAACTTTTATTGAATAACCCTGTATGTTTTTTTAACATACCTGCTTTCTATGTGTTCTGATGTGTTAATTGACTCATGCTCTACTTTTCAAATGACACAATTCATGAGGTTAGTGTTCAAATACCCAGACATAGTTGTCTACATACAATTTAAATTTTCTTTAATGCTGCAATTTTTGGCTAGAAAATAAGCTACAACTATAATATTTTTATATGAAATGCTAGGGTGGTGAAAAGTCTTTTTATAGCATACCATACAATAAACACTAAGAAACAGAGAAGCAGGGCTCCTGTGCTGTAATATGATCTGTGTCTAACAGATCATATTACAGGTCATCGTCTGGACAGGCTTTTCTTGTTTCGATCTGCTGTGCCCTCAAAAGCATGTTCAGAAGTGTACATTTATGCAAATAAGGAACAAAGCCTTCTGGGTATTTACCATGTTTTCATGGAAGCTTTTAGGAAAGCAATATCTGAGTACATTTAGACTCTTATCAACACAGAGATGGATCATGGGAGCTGACCTTTAGTACCCACAGGAAAATTACATAAAGCAACCAAAAGCCACAGCAAAGAGAGAAATAAGAGACAGAGAATGTTCTGTCCTTTGGGACAATGATATCTGGTGACTTTAGGTTAGTTTTAAATGCAGGGTAAAAATAATTTGTGGCTCAATTCAATTCTTGAATTCTTGAGGCATTTTGATACAAAATCAATAATAATGGAAAAGCTATTATAACCAGCTATTGTTTGGCACAAAATTTTCAAGAATAATTTTATGCAATAGCATTAAATGTCTACAATACCTTTAAAACAAGCATGGTGTGATGCCTGTAGCTTCTCTGGATTTTAAGTTATAGGCTGTAAAGTTACACTTTCC
This sequence comes from Hymenochirus boettgeri, assembly GCA_019447015.1. Classification (NCBI taxonomy): domain Eukaryota; kingdom Metazoa; phylum Chordata; class Amphibia; order Anura; family Pipidae; genus Hymenochirus; species Hymenochirus boettgeri. Next base: position 177,710,435 of record CM033473.1, read on the forward strand.
AGAATGCCTCTGTGACAGGTGTGTGTAGTATGCTGCGTCATAACCCAATCCCAAAACAATCTTTTGACAGTGCTACCAGTAAAAAAACATACTTCGTAAATTTTGCAGCTGGAAGCATGATCCTGGAGTCATTTAAATTATTAGTGTGTCCTTTATAATAAAGGCCACTTGTAGGAAGATGACAGTTCCCTCTTAAGATTTGCTTTTACTTGAACTTAGTGGTCTCACTCAAACCATAAAAGCCCATTTCAATATTTATCTATTACCCAGGTTTATATTTGCAACTATGAGTACAGACCGTTAACACCAGACAAACACATATTTATCCTTCACACTACCAGATGGTGAAACGTGATTCATATCTAATAGGGGACCTGTTTCCACTACTTGAAAATTTGATGGCAGCATGATTTTACAGGCCACAGGAACAGTTAATGTATCTCACATCAAACAGATTTTGTACTAGAATTGGTGAAAGTGGTATTTTGGAAATTATTTATTATTATGGATTGTATTTTATTACATTATCTGTAGTGTATCAAATTATTTAATGATTTAAATAAAGTATAATACTATTTTATTTCCGAGTTGCTAAAAATTCAGATACTTTTCATTAATTTATCGGCACCAATTTATACTGGTGGGTTAAAGTAAGTTTTTACAGTTTAACAAAATATAAGTTTTTTGTCTTTGTAATTTACAAACCTAAAAGGACATTAGTAGTGACAGCACGTAACAGGGTTTTAAATCTAGGAAAATCACCCAGAGTGATAAAACCTTATGCTAACCTTTATTATTTTTGTACTATTACTTCATTTATTGAAAGGATAACCATACAAGTTAGGGTTTAATGAAAGCTTGACGTCACATTTCTGCAGCCTCTCTGAAGTTAGGTGATGAAATGGCTATCACATCCAGCTAATAGTAGCTTAAGTGACATTTGCACCCTCTGCTTAGGCAGTCAATACATATGGCCAATAATAGATAAATCCCACCAGAACAGAAAGATTTGATTATCATTAGACACATGTATGGCACAAATATGACCTCTCACAGATGACAAACTACCTCTGTTCACATTAAAGGGAGGTAGAGGTAAGGTGTATGTCCACCTTAATTCTACAGGATTATATACTGTAATTTATAGCTGTAAGTAGTAATTACAGAATGATTTTAGTATAATGCAGCTGTATTATACTTTATTACCAAAATGTTGCTTTAGTAAACTGTAGAAAAAGATTTTCCGGTCAAGCAGTGTTCTCCAATAAATACATGTATACACTTAAATGTCTGACATGTTCTCAAAATTGTACCCTACTATAACTATGCAAAATTGTTCTTTATCTGTATATCAATTTATATTTTTTGTGTGCAATAGGAACTTTATTGATATTCCACACACATAGTAGAAATAAAATTAAACATTTTATAAAAAAGATGAAAAAAGTTTACATTTTGAACACTAATATATAAAATGCTGCTAGAAAGATGGAAAACCTGTAGCAAAAATCATCATCAAGCTTGGATGTGGTACCCACTGTGAAGCCAAAAACATCAATTGATAGAGCTCACGTACGTTTCTGAAAACTGTTCATCTCATCTTTTTGCTTTTCTTGCAGTTTGCAGTTTTTCTGAGAAAAGTCTTCTTTCTTTAGTTGAAAAGTTGAAATGTCTTTAACTTTAATGCTTTTAACGTTTGGTTCTAGTCTCCACACCCTTTACAAGACATACATTTCCTTTTTGCCTTATGCCAAGAGAAGAGTCGTAATTTATCTTTTCCATTTGAAATAATTTCTGATAACTAATTGCCGTATTTACATTACCGCTTATTTGATCAGATCTATAATTATTTTTTTGAGTGTTTTTAGAATCCTTTCTGCTATATTGGAATATTTAATAAAGGTTTTTAATAGACAATGAACATTCTGCTTCAGATAAGTCCAAATGGTTATGTTTTGTAATGACGATTTTCTTATCTTTTTAACAGTAGAAGTATTTTGCTCTTCAACATCATCAGCAGAACGCCTTCTTTTTCGAGACCTGTTTTTATCTTAAATGAGCACAGGGGTGATGTGGTGACTTCTGAGTTTGTATTCCTAAGGAAACCTATTTAACTGTCTCTTCTGAAACTTTCAAATTTGAACAAAAAAAATCTTCAAAACTAGAATGTGTTTCGTCAGAATCAGAGCTGTTAGTTAATTTGTCAAGTTTTGTTAACTTTTGATCCTTACCCTTCCTATTTGCCAGACATGAAACTGCTGAAATAGCATTTAAATTGAAGCAAGACATTTTGGCTTTCTTGTTTCTTCCCTTTTCTTCATATTTATCAGTAGATTTATTAATCAAAGATGTATATTCCACACTAGAAGAAAAGTCCTGCTTTAGACTTTGTTTTTCATAAAACTTATCATTCCCTACTGTCCTGTGAGACTTGTCAGCACTAGGAACCGACTTTCTGTTTTTCTTTGGCATCGATCTTATTGAATTATTACAGCTTCCATTAGTCAAAATATGTGTTCGCTCAGCAACATCTTTAGCTTGTTGAGGAGTCAAATTAGTATTATCAGAATTTAATAAACTGCTTGCACTTTCTGATTGTAAAAGGCTTAGGACAGATTTTTTACTTAGAATATTTTTCTTTGTTCTTGTTTTACAAATACTCTGTTTTTTTTCCAGATTTCCCCAAAGTTCATCATAACTTGTGTCCATTATGTCACAGGCATTTTCTGAAAGAAAGACAACAATACTGTTTATATTGGTTCACAGAAGCAAACTTTTTTTTTTTGAAGACTTACAAAATATCTATATATTGAAAATACACATTCACGAGAGAAATTTTTTTGCACCCCTTTAATTCTAAAGGGGAATGCAGTCATTATTGGCTGCGTTACTTACCTGGTTGAGATCCTGCAATGTGCTAAACCCTTTGCGAGATTTATTACATTGCAGGGTCAGGTAAGCAGCACAATGTGCATCATGATAAGACCCAGGTGTATTACACTTGGTAGCAGAAAACTTAACTAAAAGGTGTACTGCATTGGGTGTGCTGCGCACATTCAAAATATTTTTCGAACTCAAGCAGGCCCCACAAAGTCAGTGTTAAACCAACACTAACATCAGGTAGCCTGGATTTTACACTAAGTATTACTACACCAAATGTTATAGCATCTGGTCTTTTCTGGTCCTAATCTGGTTCCAGAACTTTATAAACCAAAATAACAAAATCCACTGTCATTATATAACAGATGAAGTGTGAAAAAAATTGGGTACACATTTACTGCATTCATTAGAATTAAGAGGTTAAGTACCAGTCATGTTCTGCCTAAAAACAGAACATGGTTTACTGATCAGCAAATGTGACCACCTCTATAAAAGCAGATGATTTGACAGTTTGCTTGCCAAGAGCATTATGACAAACAAAGACATTTGTGATGAGAAGCTATTGTTTCTTCATTGTAAATATGGGAAGGATTATAAGGTAATTCCAAAAATTATGAAGCCCATCATTTTGCAAACAGTTGCTCTAATCTTGCAGTTCATACTATACGATAAAGTAAACTGCTACTAGCATTGATTTTTTTTAGTTTATTTAATCATTAGCTATTTTTTCAGTGTTAAATTTCAACTGCTATTTGGTTGCAGGAGTGAACTTTCCCATAAAATCTATATGTCATTTTAGAAATTAAGAAGTACACACAATTTTTTTTTAAAAGATGACAGAGAATCTGCAATATTCGGTCTGTCATTTTTTAAAGATCAGGCTACAAACAGTCCCGAGCATTCTCCCTATGTAAATGCTTGGGACTCCAGATTTCCCTCAGCTTATATTTTAGGTACAGGGAGCCGTTCATTTCATGTTGCAAACAGTGAATGTTAGTCTGCTCCAAAAACACAATCTATCCACATGGCATCATCCCTTTATTGTTCGTGTGTGTACCCATCTTTACAGGTTGAATAAATTTGTCTTCATCTTCATGCACCTAGGGGGGGGAATTTGAATACCTGGTTGCCTATATTCAAAATACAATAGTAAATTGTGTGTGAGGGTTCTCAATTATCCAGGTCATGGCATATCAGTTGTTTTCAGTTAAGTTGATCTAACTGAATACAATAGATACAAATGTAAATTATTTAATAAATAGAATAAATCATAGCTATTGCATACCAGGTGAACAATGTTTCTGCAGGGAAGGACTATACCCAAGTGATGGATTAGCTGATGGAAAGTCAAATGTCTGCGATATTTGTGAAGCTGAAAGAAAACATATATATGCATTAAAGAGAAACAAAAAGTAGTCTTGTTCTAAACATCCTGCATTATTATAAAGATGTATACTCTATTTCCAAACTATGTGCTGTACATACACTATATTATATATATATATATATATACTGTGTAATATAAATTACACACTAAAACCCACTCAGATAAGAATTTCTTAAACAGAGTGATATTTGAGGATATAATTCAGAAGACTTAGTAAATTTAAAAAAAAAGATCTAAAAATATTAAACTAAATCTCTGCATTTAAGTATAGAGGTTACCAATACAGACTAGAACCATCAAGGCATTAGTATTAAGTTTAAAATGTATATATTGGCCTAAAGGCAGGACTGTTTCTGAACAGTCCTACATGGAGTCAATCAAATTGTCTTTTGATAACTTCACTATTTTTCATAAAATATTTATTCAACTTGTTCACATAAGTACATATTAAATCTGCACAATATAATCTGGACTTCTTTCTTTTGGTAAACCTCATAAGTTTGGACTTTTTTTTACTGCTCAATATACTTAATACTTTAAATGGGAAGTTCATTGCAAAAACATACAATTTTAAAGGAATAGTTCACTGCAAAAGTGAACTATTCCTTTAATGCATTTATTGAAGACCGGGAGGTTATGGAGCTATGCCTTACCTTCCGTTCTTCAATCAATGCCAAGAACGTAGATAGAACAAGGCATAGCTACTTAACCTCCTGGTCTTCAATCAATGCATTAAAGGAATAGTTGACTTTTGCAGTAATTTTTTTAGGAAAAGAGGCAGTATTTTCCTATTCCAATTACCTTAATTTGCCCATCCAGCAATTTGACTGTGCATAAATAAAAGCTTCTGAAATACTGACATCCTGTTTGCAGGACCTCTAATAGTATCAGTCATGGTATTGCCCTTCATTGAGTTCCTGGGTTGATTGAAGGCTCAATATAAAGATTTGTTAGAAAATGTTGCTATAATTGAATGTGTTCTTTATGAATGTTGTTCACAAATGCTGAATTTTTATATCTCATAACGTCGCTACACACTATTGAAATCCTGCAAAACTCATCATGCATGCATGTATGTATTTGTAGATTTACAAACAAACACTGTATACACATTCACTCATATGTTAAGTTTGCAGGGAACAGCAAAAAACTTTACCTGTAGGAGAGAGATTTTCTCTTTTGTTCTTCATTTCTTTTATTCTTTTTTCCATAGCATTGAAACGATCAGCAGCTACAGCCTTTGGGCTATATGCTAATGTTCCAAATTCATCAAATAATAAAACCGGATCATCTGTAATATTTATGAAAAACATTACTAACCATACTTAATTATAATAGGGTAAATGTATTTAAATATACTGGACCAAGACATTACTGTACATTAGTTACATTACCAAGTTTATTACCGTACATTATACACACGTTTATCCGCACATGAAACTTTATGCTTACCTTCCTCACCCCCTTAAATATTAAGACTGCAAACTTGCCCAGCATTCCTGGAGCTTGATATTGACTCCTCCTCAAAGCTGTAAGAACTCCTTATAAGCTTGCACATGCTCAGCGGGGGAAGCATGGTGCACAGCAGTCATTTACTGCCCATCATTGATCCATTAGCTGTATAAAGGTGTGTTATGATTCTATCACAAATAATTACAACCATTTAAAATTACATTTCTTAAAAAAATATTAAGTTGAAAAGTAACATTAGGATACAAGCACCCAAAATATTGTGTGTAGCAATATTAACAATTGTATATCTGGACTGGCCACCCTCTGAAGGTGGCCATACAAATTGCAGATAATGGGTTAATCCTTGCGGGGATACTATCAGTGAGTACATGGCCGCACAGCCAAACGTATCCCCATACCGCGCATGGGCAATCGGTCGGGTCCGTGTGTGCGGTCCCCAACATATGTGTGCCAACAGATACCAATGCGATCTGTCAGCACAAAGCGATAGGAATTGTGTGTGTACTGACAATTCCACATTCTCCAGGAGCAATTTCCCATAGAAATGTCTGACAACTGCTTAAACAAATACATGCCTGTGGTAAAAGATGGTAAAGCTGATGGCACCCACAGTACAGTATATGGAGAACAAATCAAACACTTTTACAAAGCAGCGACTTAATGCACATTTAAAGGAAAGCAGGATTGCACATGTTACATTATCAGGTTCCAGTAACTTACCTACAGCAGCTTTTTGCACATTAAGCTCTTTAGACATTTTATCTAATTTTCTTTGTATTCTTCTGTCATTTTCTGGCGTTTTTTCAACAAAATCCTTTGGTTGCATGCATTTGTGCTAAAGGAATCAAATCAAAAGCTTTGCATTTATAACAAAGAATAAGATCATTTTTGGATTTATTTAATTATATTGTTTGCAACCCTCAGCACTCACTAATTGATACTAAAGCAACATACTTGTACAAGACATTTAACAGGACACCTCCACTCCTCTAGTTTCCGCAGATTGTACCCAGGGTGGGGACCTAAACCGCTGCTCTACCAAGCAAGGAAAGGATCCTGCACACTCCCAATATAACACAATTCAATGCTGGGTGCTCCAGCGTAGTGGCAAACTCACATATGTAGAGAAGAAATGCTGTGCACACCAGTCTTTATTCGCAGTAGGTGTTTATTACATCAGTATAACACCATGTAACGTTTCGGCGAAATTGCTTCCGCCTTCATCAGACACATACAAACCGCTGCTCTGGTAACTCTTGCAGGTTGTCAATTGGGCCAGTTGGTATACTTAAAATAGTGGATTTCTCCTGCACACCTATATATGATCCTATATTTTATTTTGATGGGTGCTGCTGCACCATGGTTAGTGGTGTATATGATCAAAGTAGATTAGATAAAGTAGTTTTATTTACCATGTGGCCTTTCAGCGCTTCAGACAAAAGACAAAACTAAATTCTAAAGTGAATAGTGAGCCTTTAAAATAGTGAGGGGTATAAGGACATTATACTGCCATCTAGTGACAAGTGGAAATGGTAAAACATTTTTAAAATCTACATGATGCTGTGCAAAGTGCAGGTGCATTTACCCTTTCAGTGTCACCCAACTTAAAATTTACAAAACCATGTCTGTCCATTTTTTAAAAGTGCCAAAAATTATACATTGGGTGGTCCTCGTCTCTTTAAGAAAAACCTCCCGGAGCAATCAGAGGGCACTATTCAATTGCCCAACATCTCCCCTCATCAGTTTTTGCCCGAAACTATTTTAACCATTAAATTGCCGGATCACATAGGCAAGCGGTTGAATAAAGACATACGTCCATCAAGTCCAACCTATTTACATTGTTTTAAACCCTTCCTAACAGTTGATCCAGAGGAAAGCGAAAAAAAAGCTAAAGTTGTTAGCCATGTCTGTGTGCACCCAGGCATGTACCATCTGATTCAGGACATTTGGAAGATTGTATAAGATTATATTAAGGTGGGGGGATTTTGTTCTTTTTTGTTTATATGTCATGGGATTTTAGTTATGACTTGCTGAATTTAAAATTTGATAATTTTTTTCAAAAAATCTGCTTAAAGCATGATATTCTATGATGGACTGCATCCCGAATTCTGCTTTTATGTATGACAAAATGGCACCATTTGTTAGCTGATGGTGTGTACTTTTCCAAAAATATAGTTGCGGGGGGGGGGGGTATTTTTGGGATTTGGGGGTGTTTTGTTTGAAATACTGAAAGCTGTTCAATTTGGTATAATTGCACTTTTACATTGGTTCCCTTCAGGGCTAGTTGGTGGCCATGTCTGTGAGCACCCACGCATGTAGCATACCCTTTGATTCAGGACATTTGGGAGATTGATATTTAGGTGGGTTATTTACTTGTTATAGGAGGTATGATTTGCTGACTTTGAAACATGCCTTTGATTAATTTTTTTCTGAAAACCTCCTAGAAGCAGGGTATTCTATGAAGGATTAGGTCTAGAATTCTTCTTGTATGTATGTCAAAATTACACTATTTGATAGCTGAAAGTGTTCTTTCCAAAAATATATATAATTTTGAGAATGGGATGTGTTTCGTTAAAAAAACTGAAAGTAGGGGGGCTGAGTCTGACCAGCCATGCGGGTGGACGTGCGGTGAATGAGCTCCTCCACACCAAGGCCTAATTCAGCTTCAGAACAGCATTCGAACTCCAAAAAGCAGTCAAAAACTAACTACCTCCACTAACTTAGCCTGATGGGACCCAGAAGGGACAGGCAGAGTACCAAAAACGATATCACAGACTACATGTCGTGTCCCGATCCCCCAGCGGCCTCCCAAAGTGGCGGCAAAGCAGGCTGAAGCGAACCACCAGAATCCAACCTATGCACAAAGCAAGAACTAATAGACTTATACCACAACATTGAGAAAATAATTCATTCCTCTCAGGACCAGATCATCCAGGTGGTCAAAATGGAGATTACCTCGCTAGGCGAGCGCATGGCCACCTTGGAAGCAACTTCCGACCACACGGCAGCCTTCTGCCAGCAGGCCGAAGCTGAAAAACAAGAGATACGCAGGGATATACAGCTCATTAGGGTCGCCCAGGAGGACCTCGAAAATAGGTCCTGACGAAACAACGTGCGTCTGAGAGGGATCCCTGAAGATATTCTAGATCTGGACACTTACCTAATAAACCTGTTTAACGCCCTGTGTAGCCGAAGCGACTGACCCCACTCTCTCGACCCATGCCCCCCCCCCCGATGGCTACGAACCACCCAGTGTCACAAACCCACGGAATCTATACCACCCTCAAACTCTTGATGTGGCAAAACTCGTGCTATCACTTGAACAGGGGGGGGATACTAAGCAATGGCAACAGTAAGTTAAAAAAAATAAATAAAGGAAGGTGACAAAAACTGCCATCACAACTGCTATGGACTAACGGCAGATGATCTCAAGGATTCATACCTGAACTCTTTGACGGGATACCGCCCGGGGGCTGGGGGAGTGGGGTGAGGGGAAGTGGGAATTTCAACTCACAGGAGGTCCAGGGGTGGCGGGAGGGAGGGAGAAAGGATATGTTATCTGCAATTTATTATGTTATAGTGTTATGCTGTGAGGTTCGGAGAATGTCTATCTTATATACCTGGTGGGTGGGGGGAGAAATTCAGGGAGAAAATATGTTGTTCAAAATTATCTTATGGGAGCGAACTCTCAAAGTACTTGCTAACCACAGCACAAGTGTTTTTACTGCATTACCCTACAATGCAAATACTGTACGATTGTGATGAGACCCCCTGTCGCTGTACCTACGGTATTGTTCCCACAAATGGCTAACTAACCACTGTTACCGCCAACCAAAACCACTACAATGTGGAGTTTGAAGGGAGGCAGCCGAGGAGGTATTATTACAATAACAAAAATTATTATATTACTAAACCTAGCACACAACCCACCCTGAAACACTTCCAGCCTTTAACCCATTTAACCCTAAACTATATACCCTCCCTAGGGAAAAACCCTTTTTACAGAACCACAGATGTAATCAGATATCTTATGCCACAGCGTGGGGGGGTTCTTGTCTGGGGAGGTTCGAATTGGGTTTATTTACACCAGGGGGAGAGAGAGGGAGCAGTTGCTCTGTGAAAAGTCAAACCATCACCAGCCACTAGGTGAGATCAAACCCTCCAGGCACCTGCTCCTTACAATCCTGCGTGCTTTAACAATATGACTCTATAATGCAAATAATCTATAGTAGATGTAGGTTTCCCCGTCTACAAACCCCCAGTATGAATATCCTACACGCTTTAATAAACATAGTTAAACCGAACTGCGATAGCTATAAATTTACCCTTGCACAGAATCAACCATGGTGACAGTATTGCAGCAGTAAAGAACAATATATAAAAGTTTCTGCAACTTAATGCTCCCCGAAACAACTGTAGATCCCTAGCTTACTTAACTTGAACCGCCATGTTAATTTTTTTTCCCCACTGTTCTCTACAGCACACACAGGCCTTGGCGATGTGTGGAGCGCCCAATTGCCCACTCGCCTGAACTGGCTCCTTTGAGGAGACACCCGTTCCCCAATATATGGAAAGTTTTCCATAAGTATTTAATTCTATTTGTGTGGTTAACTTTCCACACACCCAGTTCTCCAGTTAAATGTTCGCAGGCTATATATGCCTGTAAAGTTATAATGTGTTTAATGATTTTTTTGCAATTGTCTAGCACCATCGACTCAAAGCACAGTATCATTCCACCAACTGAAAACGGATTACTATACTTTATTTCCAACCAAATAATCTGTATAACCCTATCAACCTCAGAAACATACAATTTATTCTCTCACCAAATACAGGCTCGTCAGCATTCCTATATAATTGAAAAATTTATGTGGTGTTCTGCCACATAATACGAGTAGAATCTGCGGGGGCGCGCTGTCTGCGGAGCCCGGACGTCCACCCTCCAGTCCATCTCCCATAGCATCTCTCTACCACAATTAGTAACAACACCACAGGTAGGAGCTCTTTCCAAATTTATACGGTATGGCTTCTAAGTTACATATTGTTTCCCATAATGTAGAGGGACTGAACTCCCCCCAACAAGCGCACCATGGCTTTGCAGTACTACAAAAAATTGAAACCCGATGTCCTCCTTCTCCAAGAGACACACTTCCTTAAAGGAAAAGAACCAGCCTATTGGGGAAGAAATTTCACATCCCACTACTACGCATCCAATTCCTGTAAAAGTAGGGGAGTAGCTATTCTCATAGATAGGACAGTCTCCTTTGTAGAAGAATATTGCTATCGCGACCCACATGGCCGCTATATAATTTTGAACGGATATGAACATTCTACCAAAATAACACTAATCAACATATATATGCCCCCAACCAGCAACAACAGCACTTCCTCCAAATATTAAACAATAAACTAACCGAATTCGCATTTGGCACAATAATCATGGCAGGGGACTTCAACACCAGCTTAAACCCAAAGATAGACAAATCACATAACCAATCGATATGCCAGGAACCACCTTCAGCTAAACACCTCAAATCATTTCTAAACGATAACAATCTATTTGATATTTGGCGTCTTTCCAACCCAACTGCCAGAGAATATACATTTTATTCACCACCACATAAACTCTATACACGCATTGACTATTTCTTTTTACCCCCACAACTACTTTCACAAGTCACAGATCCTAAAATAGCAGCAATCTCTTGGTGCAACCACGCGTACATATCAATAAACATACATGATATCCTACTGACAAGACGAACAATTACTAGCCGACGAAAACAATAAACAAGCGAGTAAGATACATGAATATTTCAGCTTAAAAAGACACCCGACTGTCTCAACAGCCACCCTTTGAGCAGCTCATAAAGCGGTGGTACGCGGACACCTCATCCAACTAGCAGCTAAACAGAAAAATAATAAAATAAACCAAACTGGAAAACTGACAACAAATTAAAACACTCGAACTTCAGCTGCACAATAAAAGCGTCACAACTCTACAACCGTAGCTAGATTTTGCTAAAAGGGAACTCAGTTCAATACTGTCCCTGAGGCGGAAAAAGCCCTAAGACTCCTAGGACAGCATTTCTACACCAAAAAAGACAAGCCCGACACCATGTTGGCCAGGAAGCTATAGCAGAAACTGACTCAAAACAAATTTCTCCCACTGCGCACGCAAACAGGCTCCCTCCAATACGACACCCGTAAAATCACCTCACAATTCGCCCAATACTATAAAAAACTATACAGTAACACCCCCTCAGCAAATCATACCCCACAAGGAACAGATATGTACCTAGCACAAACGGACCTACCCACAATTTCGGATAATCAAAAGCAAACACTACAGGCCCCATTCACAGTTGAAGAATTTACAAGAGCGATCAATGTTTCCCAGGCCCAGATGGCTACATAAACCTCTATTACAGGATCTTCAGTGAAATCCTGGCACCCCATTTTATTAATCTATCAAACGGTGTAATGAGAGGAGAGGAGGAGTTCCAAAAAGATATGTTGGAAGCACATATAATTGTGATCCCCAAAGCAGAGAGAGACACAACACAACCATCAAATTACCGCCCCATATGCCTCATAAATACCGACATAAAAATATACGCTAAAATACTCGCAAACAGTATACAATATCCTCCCACAACTAATACACCACGACCAAACAGGTTTTATACCTGGACGAGACACCACGGACAACATCAGAAAAAATATCAACCTACTGCATATAGCCCAAACTCAAAACATTCCAACCCTTTTCTTATCACTCGATATTGAAAAGGCTTTTGATAAAGTTGACTGGACCTATCTGCAGAGGATATTACACAAATACGGTTTCCCCATCCATTTAATACAGGCAATACTTGGAGTATACAACAACCCCATAGCCCGGGTTACATAATATGGGCTACCCCTCCGAACTCATTCAGATTCAATGAACGAGACAAGGCTGCCCTATGTCACCACTCCTTTTCGCTCTATGTATAGAGCCGCTGGCAGCTATAATAAGAGCGAAAACTGACATCCACGGAATACAATCCAAGTATTCAGAACATAAAATAACACTTTTCGCTGACGATACGCTACTGTCTATAACTCAACCACTAATCTCACTCCCAACCCTATATAACACTTTAGAAACCTTCGGGGAGATTTCAGGACTGAAAATAAACCAATCCAAATCAACCGCATATATGATGAACATCCCACCGACTTTAAGCGAAACACTCACTCAACACTTCAAGTTCAAAAAAGCCAAAGCCACTTTCGAATACCTGGGTATCCAATTGTCTCACGACACAAACATACTATTCCACCACAATTACACAACAATGATCAACAAGTTAACCAAACTCCTATATATATGGAATTCCTACTCACTCTCTCTGATAGGAAGAATTAATGTGATAAAAATGTCCCTCCTCCCTAAAATTCTATATCTGTTCAGAGCCCTCCCCATCACCCTTCATAAAAATAAATGATCAAGTTTGTATGGCAAAACAAGTGCCCGAGAATAAAATCAATATATTTAGCTAGATCAAAGGAAAAAGGTGGATTTGCCCTACCTATGCTCTTTCAGTATTACAGAGCAGCCAGACTTGCCCAACTCACACAGTGGGCCGATGGGGCTGAAACGACCGGATGGGTAAAATTAGAAAACGAATACTTACACCCACTCCATGTATCATCGATGTTATGGCTGCCTCAAAAAAATAAGGTCTAAGTACCTAACCACCCCCCCCCCCCCCCCCCGACAATAAAATCTTCCCTTAAAACCTGGGATGCAGCCTCAGCCCAAACAAAACTAATATCCTGCTCCTCCCCATCGACACCCCAATTCCATGTCCCAAACTTCCCTCCGGGCATGGATCCCACATTTGTAAATAAATGGCAGGTTAAGGGTATTAAAAAACTGAAAGATATCAAAGACCAGACGGGGACTATAATACCTTGGGAAACGGCAAAATCCAAATACAAACTGAACCCCAATGACTGGTTCCAATATATGCAAATTAGACAATACGCTCTGTCATTACCCGTCACCCCTGAGGAGCCCACCCCCACAAAGTGGGAGTTACTGCTACTCAACCCCTCTAGAGTGGGTAGGACATCGGCGATATATAAAATTTTATGGCACGATAAACAGCCTGCCAAAATTAAACCGATGCGAAACTGGGAAGAGAGATGCCAGTATACACTACGCGATTCCAAATGGGCAACCATTTTCCGACACTCAATCATATAAAATTTTATATGATTGGTACAAAACCCCAGCATTTATATCTCGCATCAATAAACACCAATATCATTGCTGGTGGTCATGTCCAGAAGTAGCAAAGCTATGGAGCATAACCGAAGCCATACTGTCTAAATTATTCTCCAAAAATATAGAGCTCTCGCCTTTCACAGCACTGTTTAACCTACCTATAAACAATTTAAACTGTATAGCAAATAAACTAGTCTCTCATGTCTGTACTGCTACCAAGTCTGCTATCAGCCACTTGGAAGCAACCCAGCCCCAGTAAAGATATGTTAACCAAGCGTATTTGGTGGATACACGACAATGAATACCTGGCCTACAATTTAAAAAATAATTTAAAACAATGGTCGGAGGTGTGGGACGTCTGGGTTCTGCACATGGGCCCCCCCTAGGGGACCCTACTTTCCATCCAGTCTAACCTCTGAGGTTTATCCGTTCAAAAATCTAGAAATTGCTCAGCAGGGTTGGGTAGAACAACCAAAACCTTACTTTCTATACTAGTGAAGTGACGAGGCATCCACGTTGCTAGACCCAGAACAAGGTAATTAATGTATAGTCTGTGTTATTTGTTAATATGTACAACAAATTAGTTAAGTGAAGGGTATCCGGAAGACAGCGCAAAAATTGATGTATAATAAAGCAGTAAATGTATAAAAATACAGAGGATAGCTAAATAAGGACACCCCAGCCCGTGGGTCCTTTCCACTACAAATTAATGTAAAACAAGATGTTGCGAAATATGTTTACTGTTTTTGACTCTGTCAACCTGTTTGTTACATTTTGGAAAGAAAATCAAAAAAGTTAAAGAAAGAAAACAAAACAAAAAACTGAAAGTAGTTCAATATGCAGAGATGACTTAAATTCTAGGTGTAATTGTCCTTATGCATTGGTTCCATTCAGGTGTAGTTGGTAGTCACGTCTCTATGTGCACCAACATGCTTGTAGCACACCCTTTGATTCAGGACACTTTGGAAGACCTATTGTTTTGCCAACATATACCCTGGAACATAGATACACAGCAACCTGTGTTGCATGTATAAAATCCTGAAATTTTGTAAGGCTTACCTCTGTAAGGATGCGAGAAATTCTCTCCAGTAATAATGCTCTCCAGTAATAAGGTGTATGCAAATGTTGCAATTAAATCAACGATAACATCCTGTTTTGTCCAAACATCCTCTTCCCTAAAGGGGCTAAAAGCTCCCCACAGAGTATAAAATGTAATACAGCCTTCTTACAACAGGTGGTACCTCACAGCCTTAAGTAAAAATTATATTATAATTGGAAAAAAGGGAAAAACTGCCCGTTTCTCTAAGAATGCTGGGTAGTTTCAGAGTCATGCAAAGTAATTTAATCATATACAGACACCACTTCCTGTCTAGCAAACAGAAACAGGATTGTCTCATTACTTTATATGGAGAAGGGAGAGGGGAGTAAATGTGAGAGTCGGAATAATTTCTAATTGGCTAAGACGGTCACATGTTTTACAAACAGCACATAATTGGGTGTAATACTGGAACTTCCTTACATTTCCTGGCTTGTCTGTACAATGCCTAAGAGATTTTTTTGGTTTGCCAACAGTGTAATATCAGAACCTCATTGGATGTTAGTAAAATTCCACTTCCTTTTAAAGTAAGTTTACTTTATTAATTGTATATAGTTTGTTTTGTAATTCAGTAGTAAGTATTAGTACTATACTTTGTATAGTGTTATTTGTTATGGAGATTCTAATTAAATAGCGATAATTACACACATAAAGACCTTTCCTATGTGTAATAGTGTTATATACCCCCACCTAATTAGTTGCTCCTAAAAACTCAATGCAAATCTCCGATCTCCGTAAAAATATATATTGATATAATGATAACTTCGTAGCAAGTCCCGTGAGTGCGTCCTCCTATCTAACTACATTTATATATTCATTGGATGGCACCCGGGCAGTTTGTAGAGAGGGAAGTGCCGATCCGCAACGCTGGGAACTTTATATAATGATAGATAGAACAGTCTGTCGGTATTAGAGCACTCGCGGGTCTTTTTCTTCTCTGCTCTATTACCGACAGACTGTTCTATATATTATTCCAATAGCAGCACCGGGGCATATAGCAGCGCTGGCGTGAGTGCGGGACACCTGGAATCTTACAAGATATATATATATATATATATATAAAAAACAACAGTGTCTGTGATCCTTCGCACTCCGATCCACTTTAAGGCCCGGGTGCTACCGCAGAATTCAATACATACAGCTGATATGGTAAGCGGAGCACTCCATGGACTTTAACAAACAAAAGTTTTATTGATACCTTGATAGGTCCATTAGCCTACGTTGTTCGGCTCAATGGCGCCCGTCGTCAGGGTTGACCTGACGACGGCCGCCATTGGGCCGAAACGCGTAGGCTAACGGACCTATCAAGGTAACAATAAAACTTTGTTAAAGTCCATGGAGTGCTCCGCTTACCATATCAGCTATATATATCCCTTATATTATATAAATAAATTTATATTTTTATGGAGATTACATTGAGTTTTTAGGAGCAACTAACTAGGTGGGGGTATATAGCATTATTACAAATAGGAAAGGTCCATATGTATGTGTGTAATTAGCACTATTTAATTAAAATCACCATAAGAAATAACACCATACAAAGTATAGTTACTACTTACCTACTACTGAATTACAAAACAATTTATATACAATTAAGAAACTAAACTTACTTTACTGGACACCCCTAACTTTGAATGGAAAACTCAAAATGATAGGTTAAGACACACCTCCAGGATTTCTACAGGGTCTCCATGTAGACACTAAAAGGAAGTGGAATTTTGCTAACATCCAATGAGAGGTTCTGATCTTCCACTGTTAGCAAATCAAAAAAATCTCTTAGGCACTGTCCATGAAAAGACAGGAAGTGTAAGGAAGTTCCTGTATTACACCCAGTTATGTGCTGTTTGTAATACATGTGACAGTCTTAGCCAATTAGAACATTCTTCAGACTCTCACATTTACTCCCCCTCCCCACTCCATAGAAAGTAATGAGACAATACAGTTTCTGTTTGCTAGACAGGAAGTGTCTGTTTATGATTAAATGACTTTGCATGTCTCTGAAACTACCCATCATTCTTATAGAAATGGACAGGCTGTTAGGTACCTTCAATTATCAGAAGGCTCTACTTCATTTTATACCCTGTGGGAAGCTTTTAGCTCCTTTATCCAAACCTCTCCATAATTTGTCAAGTTAATCAGAATCCTGTGTTTCCTAACCCCATAGTGACTGTAAATCTGGAACTTGCTGTGGTAATTACCAATAAGTATGAACCTAGCATGTTATTCCGGATCCTGTATAGGGTCTCAGGATGTCCAATGGAGCTGTTCAGATTGAATTGCACATTGTGGCAGGATTGCCTGGATCTGCGTTCAGATCTGCAGGTTAATACCATTTTGTCTGGATACATATAATACATGTGTCCTAACTGAGCATCTGCTTTGTGTGAGAGCCCTGCCAGGACAGATGACAGTTGGTCACAGTAACAGTGGCTGCAGCCAGCAGCGCATGTTACAGACTGATCATGTGGTCCCATAGGGAACTGCATGATTGGCCGTGATTTACTAACTGACCCATTTGTCTGATACGGATGACTGAACTCGGTCGCGGCTGGCCACCCCACACTATCACATATTTCCAGCGACTAATCCGAGGCACTATTGGTTCGTTACTGGTGTTTACCCAGCCTTAAGGTTCGTACACACATGCGATCGCAGGTGCCAACCTGTGACGCACGATGTGTACGAACGGCCGATAATCGTGCCATGTATGGGCACTTTATCGGCTAAAATGGCCGTTCTGTCGATACACGGCACGAATATAATCCGGAACGGCCGTTCGCACACGTCATGTGTCGGCGATCGCATGTGTGCACATACCTTTAGACTTTATAGATTATAACTGTCAGGTAGGTGGTATTTGGAAGTGAGTACAAATATGGTAAAGTTTATGACTAAAAGGGAGATTCACCCAGAGGCACAAGCTCTCTGGGCAAATCTCCCATATGGGATTTACCAGAGGCTGAGCGATTTTGGGTGAATCTCACCCGCACATAAGTATTTATCGCCAGCTATTAGTTGGTGTTTTATAGTTACGTGTAAAGAGGCACACAACCTCTGGTAAATTACTTTGAAACGGCCGCACGAGTGCCTCTTCTGGTACTCGCGCTGCCGCCGCAAAGCGGGCATTAACGTTGCGCCAACCAATCGACCCATATAATGCTTCCCTAATCCAATAGTCTAATAGCTATGGATGTAAGGGAAGGGCAGATGAATCACTTGCATGTTCAAACCCTTGGGTAGAAAGCGCTAGAGCATGACCGTGGGCTTTAAATGTCTGTAAGTCAGGAAAATGTCTTTATTCCAGGATGTATGAAAACTAAGTTTTCCAGAATTCTGTGCAGTTAGGGAATGCTGGGAGTTGTAGTTTTAAACATGTGAAAAGTTCATTAAGAAGACATTAACTGCAAAACAGAGAATGCTGGGATTTGTAGTTTTCAAAACATGTCACAAGGTCACAAGCTTAGGCTGTATTAGATCTAGACAGATGCCTTAGCTACAGGATATTAAGAAAACAATTTACTGCAAACAGAAAATGCTGGGAATTGAGGTTTTCAAACACGTAAAAGGTCACAAGTTAAACACGCCTGCTCTATACCATTAGGCTGTATTATATCTAGATACATGCCTTTGACACAGGCAATAAATTAGATACTTTGCATGTCCCCACCAATTTCTTTAAGTGAGAAATATGTGTTTATATGTTAGATTATTAGGGCAATGCTCTTATAATAACATGATTCTATGAGGTACCTTCTGTTATAAGAAGGCTCTATATCACTTTAAACTCTGTGTGGAGCTATCCCCCATTTTTGGGAGGGGGTGGATACATACAGAGGAGACACGCATACTAACTAGGAGTGAGCTAAAAAGGACATAGTGACAGGGAGCACTGAGAGCAAAAAGGGATCAATTTCCTTGACAGCTCTAAAAATATAGAAATGGATAAAGGCAAGTAATTTTTTTCAGTTTAGTGTCCCTTTTAATAAAAAACTTGTATGGAGACCACAGTTCTTTTATGTGCATAATATAGCTAACATAAGAAGGACTCAAATAAAAGCTCCACCTAACGCAAACGCTTTCACCCTTATGGCATAAAATGGAGAACACATGCAGGATCTGACATGAGAACCATACATCTTAATTTGGAACAACCAGTATGCACAGTAATAGCCAATGTAGATATGAGCATGTATTTTAAACTATATATCAAAGAATTCAGGACACTTACCTTTTTTTTAACAATTTGTGTCAATACATTATTAGTGTTGATGGCTGGAAATAAAGATTCATCAACATGACAAGCTGCTTCTTTGCATCTGTGTATGAAGAAAATTTGAAATCACGCTATTGCATGTTGCACTCATCCCACAAAAACATTTACAAATGTAAAAGGGAATTTCAAAATCTCACAAATATTATTAATTTTAATATTTAAAGGGCAATGAAAACTAAAGGCTCAACGGATCCTATAATGACAGTTAAACCATATGTCACATCCTTTTAAAATCAGCTTCTTAGAGCAGAAATATTAGAATACAGGTTCTGTGAAGTCAATGCTGCTTTTTAGTGTTGCCTCTTGCTGGTGGTCCCAGACCTAAAACGCCTCCTACACATTCTAACTAGGTTCCTTATGTTTGTAACCCTATCCACCTTCATGCGGTGCTGCATTCAAAACAATTGAAAACAGAGTCCCCACATGCCAGTGTCCCCCAATCAACAGAGTAGCGACTGTGCTCAAACAACCACCTGTTAATAAAGTAATCTCTTTATATTTATATCTTTGCATCTAATAACGGAGATATGGGTGGTGATTGAAATATCCCTTTCTGGTTTTTTTGTGTGGGAGAGGGGAAAGTGCACAATTGCAAGAGTCATACCCTCCAAAAATGCCCCATTAATTAGCATATTTATACAAACAACTTAATGCTAAGCTGCAAGTAGAGCATAATGAAGTTAACCTTATCTAAGCACAACTTTTTAAAGTAAATTTAACCCTTTCCCTGCCACAGAACGTATATATACGTTCTCCATTGAAAAGGCTCAAAGTGCCACAGAACGTATATATACGTTCTGTGGCTTCCTCTTTAAGAAAAAAACACTAGCAATCAGGGGCAGTATTCAGGTGCCCCCTAACCCCCTCGATCCCCCACTGGTTTCATAAAAATCCGATGGGGGGGGGGGTTGGGAGCTAGCACCCTGCAAAGTGGTGAACGGGACCCAATTGCCGGTCACTGCTAAGCAGGAAGAGATCGGCAATAAGGGAGACCTGGTGATATCACTGAATCCCTCTTTCACCGGGGTCTTCCCTTAGAATGGTAGTATGGTAGCAATGGTATCTAGTTGAGGTACTGCACTGCAATTTCCATTCAGATCGCAGTGCAGTACAGGATATAGTAAGCTGTCAGTGAATGACAGTTTACTATTCTATTTGTGAATGGAAATCAGAGTTCCATTCACAAACAAGATTTTTTCTACTTAGCAATGACTTAGGAAAAAAAAAATCGGGGCAGAGATCAATATTAGGTGATCAGTTCTGATCACTTAATTATTGATCTCTGCCAATGAATGAAAAATCACTTCATGGAAAAAACAGGCATTTATGCCCGTATTCCAAGTTGGATTCCCAATTGTTCCCTAAGATGATCTGACTATTACCTTTGGGAATGATAAAAAAAAATAAACAAAAAGTGAAATGCACCTATAAAAATTCTTACTATAATTCCCCCCCCCCAATAATTAGCAAAAAATGCTAATTATTCTCCAAGCTGCCCAATGTCCCCAATAGTATACACATGGTAAATGCAGATTATTCCACTGATTTCAAGGGAGACTAAGTTTATGTTTTAGGAAATTTTGGAGAGGTACCAAAAGGAGACCGAATCTAATTTTTAGTCTTAGTAAAGTGTGCAAAAACTTGTGCATCTCCCAGTACCAACCAGTTTTCACTAAAATACCACGAAAAAGGTTGTGTGCGTAGGGGGTGGGTTGTGGCATTTTTTTTTCTTGTAATTGCACTTAGGCATGCGTCCTATTTGAGCTATTTGTTGGCAATGTCTCTGTGTGAACCCACGCATATGGCATACTCTGATTCAGGACATATGGGAGTGACATTTATTGGGTTTTTTTGCTTGTCAAGTGGGTTTAAGATAGGATTTCAATCTTTGAATCATCTTATTTTATTTTTCACAAAATCTAAACACAGTTCTTATCTATGAAAGCTTGGCATCGTAACATAGCTGAAGGTGTGTAGATTCCGAAAATATATAGTTTGTGTAGGCTGTTCAAATAACAGAGCACTTGTGCATGCTTCCCATTTGAGTTAGTTGGTGGCCATGCGTTTGTGTGCACCCACACATATGGCATACCGTTTGATTCAGTGGGAGTGGAAGATTGATATTTAGTGGGCTTTTCAAGCTTTAAAATTAGCCTGAAAACCTGTCCTCGGCTTATACTCGGGTCACAGTAAATAATTGTGAATTTTTCGGCTGCCGATCACTATGTACAAGCTAACTTACATTAGAAGCAAGTGTTCCGCCAGGCACTCCGCACTGATCTGCAGCATGACGTCACTTCTCCGCGCCAGGCAGTGAGACAGGGGTTGCGTATGGACGTCATCCTGCAGATCAATGCGGAGTGCCAGGCTGAACACTTGCTTCTAATGTAAGTAAGCTTGTACATAGAGATCGGCAGCCGGATTGGGAGGAAAGAATTCACAATTATTTACTGTTACCTGAGCGAGTACTTACCTCTCTTACTTACCTCACTGAACTTGGGGGCCTTTCCTGGGGGGGTGCTGTCCATAAAAAAAAGCCTCATTCCTTGGCACTGCAGTGTTTGGAAATTACAACTCCCAGCTACTAAAGCATGCTGGGAGTTGTAGTTTCCAAAACATCTGGAGTGCCAAGGAATGAGGCTTTTTTATGGACAGAAGAGTTCCCATAAAGTAAAAGCCATACTGGATTTGGCTATTACTCTATGGGACTACTGCTGTCCATTTAAAGGGAAATAAGTACAGTATTAAAAAGGCAGTAGTGGTCATAATTTCAACCCTCGGCTTATACTCGAGTCAATCATGTTTTCTTACTTTTTGAGGTAAAAATGGGTACCTCGGCTTATACTCGGTTCGGCTTATACACTACTATATACGGTAGTTGGTGTGCCATGTCTCTGTGTGCACCAACACATAAGGCATACCGTTGATTCAGGACATGTGGGAGATTGATATTTGGTTACTTTTTTTCATTACTTGGGGGTTTGGCAGGATTTTTAACTTTTGAAAAATCTGTGAAGTTGCTGTTATTGGGCCATTTCGCATTGGCAGCAGTGGCTTCCATGTTTGTGTGTATAACCATGCATAGTTTGATTCAGGGCATTTGGGAAATTGATCGTTTGTTTTTTTTTACATTACATGGGAATTTGCCATGATTATTAAGTTTAAAATGTATATTTGTAAATTTTTTTGTAAATTCTTCCTGGTAAAAGTGTGAAATTCAACACAGAACTGCGCCCACACCATTGATGGTATTAATGAACAAACTACAGCTTTCCGTAGCTGAAAGAGTGTAGATTCAAGGAATATATAGTTTGCAGTGTTTCCCCACAAAACACCTCCCACAGACTGTTCAAATTCAGAGTTGGCTGAATATGTAATGTTTTTGAGCAATCATGCATCGTCTCATTCGTGGCTAGTCACTTCCACGTGTGTAACCACACATATGGCATACCGTTTGATTTATGACATTAGGGAGATTGATATTTGGTAACTTTTTTTTAACATTTCATGAGGTTTTTCTACCTTTTGAATGTTACCGTATATACTGTAGTATAAACCAACTCGAGTATAAACAGAGGCACCCACTTTTACTTCTAAAAAGGAGTAAAAGTGGTTGACTTGAGTATAAACCGAAGGTAGAAATTATGACCACAACTGCCTTCTGATTCTGTATTGTTTTGAGGCTTTAGTTGCCCTTTAAATGGACAGCAGAATTCCCATACAGTAATTTCCAAATTCAGTATGGCTATTACTGTATGGGACTGCTGTATGGGAATTCTGATGTCCATTTAAAGAGCAACTAAAGCCTCAAAACAATACAGAATCAGAAGGCAGCGATAACATTCTCCTTCTGATTCTGTATTGTTTTTAGGCTTTAGTTGTACTTTAAATGAACATCAGAAGTCCCATACAGTAATAGCCACACTGTATGGGAATTCTAATGTCCATTTAAAGGCAATTAAAGCCTCATTCCTTGGCACTCCAGATGTTTGGAAACTACAACTCCCAGCATGCTTTAGTAGCCACTGCAGGAATTACTGTGCCTTCCCGTCTTTCTGAATCCCCACAGTTGCCTTCTCCTACCTGCTCCACATGTTCCCCTGCAGGCTGCTCTGGATCCTCTTCTAAGCTGCAAAGCCGCATGCTCCACATTCCTCTGCTGGCTGACGTCACTACTCTGCGCTGGCCTCACCTCCCGGCGCAGAGTAGGGACGTCCGTCAGCAGAGGATGCGGAGTGTGCGTCTGCCGGATGCGATTTTAGCCTGAAAATATTGGTTTATACTCGAGTATATACGGTATGTTGATATTTTTTTTTGTAAATCTGCGAAAAGTGCAAACTTCTAGGAAGAACTGCACCCACACATTGATGGTGTGAATGAATGAACTACAGTGTAAGGGGGTTGTTTTGTGGGAAAAATTGCAGCCTGTTCAAATACAGAGCTGTCTAAATTATTTTTGCCATTACTGACATTTGGCATTGGCCCCGCTCTGGGTTAGTTGGTAGCCATGTCTCTGGGTACACCCATGAATGTGGCATACCGCTTTATTTGGCAGGGGTTAGGGATTTCCTATTTGAGATGCTTTTGAACTTTCCACTACAGTTTTTAGCTGAAATTCGCAATTGATTTTGTCTCTAATTTTACAGTTCAGGAAAAAAAGGAAAATGTGAGAAAATAACTTACAATTGAACGAAGAGCTGTTATACATTTCAATTTGGTGTAATTTTCTTGAAAGTGCAGTTTTAGTTTGGGGGGAGGGGGGGTCTTCTGTTCAGGGATAGTGGAGTATTTACATATATTTAGTTGTACTTGCGAGTATCAGAGCTTTTAGAAACCGTATGATTTTTGTGTATAGCCTTAAGATAACTATAAATAAAAAAGGGGAAAATCCATGAAAATTTGCAACTTTTGCATTTTTTTTTTTTTTACATATTTTACCCATAAATCCAGTAGAAGCTCCAGAAAAGTTACAAATTTCTGTTACCATGTTAAAAGTACACTTTGTGCTGAAAAAAAAACCTATCTATAATATTCCCCATTTACTGCAAGGTTTCCTACTGTAAACTTTGAACCAAATGTGTCTAAAATCCTGAAAATTCTGGCATTTAATGCACGCAAAGTGGTGAATTCTGCTGGCAGTGAAAGGGTTTAAGGTGAATGTTGGAGGCAATGAAGCTTGTCCATATCAGATAAAATCATCTGGCAACCCACCTTGATGCTGCAATAGGACTGCCTTTGGGACATAACAAAAACATACTCTTCTCTTCCTACCCTCCACCATTCCCATTCTTTTTTTTAATTTATTATTGTAAAGAACATTTTAGACAAAAGTGACAGTTCTAATGGTATAATAAACAAAATATTGAGTGACATAAAAACTCAAAAATATTGTTTGTACAATGCGTTATTAAGAGGAAAAAGTAAAGAAAAACCCTGTTATACAATTATATTGTTGTTTTCTTTGTTGTGAAGTCGGGTTTCAGATATTCCGATGTGTACCAGTGCTATTAATAAGCCATCACTGTCTGTCCAAACCTTATTTGTTACTGCAACTTTCCAGGATACTCTGTGTGTTTTATTTTCCCAGATGAATTTAAGTAAATCTTGTTGCCAGGTACGGATTATTCTGTGGGGTATGTCGATTGGGAGAGTTGAAAATAAGAGTGTCAGTTTTGGAAGAAGGGTAATTTTAAGGAGATTTTTCCAAACCAGGATATGGGGTAGGTTTTCCATTGTGTCAGTAGAGATTTTATGGTAAGAAGCATGGGAATAAAATTTGCTTTATATAAGTCTTTGAATCTGGAGGTGAGTTTGACGCCTTTGAAGTACCTAATTTCGTCGACTTTCCACAAGTATGGAAAGTTAAGTTGCAGTAATTTTATGGTTGGGTGTGGGAGATTTAGTGGGAGGGCTTCTGTCTTTCCCTCATTTATCTTGTAGCCTGAAAGTTTCCCGTATTCAGTCAGAGTGTTGTGTAGGTTTAGGAGAGAGGTCTGGGGTTGGGTCAACGTTAAGAGCACATAGTCAGCGTATAAGGAGATTTTATATGTGTTTTTGTTAACTGTAAGTAAGACCCTGTATATTAGGGGAGTCTAATTTGGGCGGCTAGGGGTTCTATTCTCATTGCATAGAGCAGTGGGGATAATAGGCAGCCCTGTCTCGTGCCTCGTTGTATGGTTAGACAGTTGGATATGGCTCCTGGCACTTTAATCCAACCTGTAGGGGTTGACTAGAGTGCTCAATGCCGACAAATCGTCCTGTTAACCCAAAGGCCCCTAATGTTTCAAACATGAAAGACCAATCCAGTCTATTGAAGGCCTTTTAGGCATCCAGGCATAGTACTATGAGTGGTGTGCCTTCTCTGTTAGCTATGTCTTTGTTGTTTATGGCTCTGCGGGTAATTGTCGCATGCTTGGTGGCCCATAATAAAACCTACCTGATCATTATGTATAATTTTAGGGAGAAATGGTGTAACACCATTCCCCTTCTAAAAGGCCCACTATTGAGAAATGCATTGAACAGAGCTGTGCTAAGATCATATTGATTTTCAATATCCTCACAATGTACCTCTGCACCCGGTTGTTTCTATAAGTTTATCAATTACAACAGTGGTAATTTGTTGGAGGATATGGCGTTTGTTGGTTGGATAAAAATGCAGGCAAGAAAGAAAAATGACACATGGGACAGGAAAAATTGACAAACTGTAGAGGAAAAAAAAAAATCAGGAGCAGGAAAAATTACAAAGAAGCATGGGGGCAGGAAAACAAGAAACTGTAGGGCAGAAAAAAATTACAGGACTGGGAGGGGCGGTGCTGCACTGGACTTTTGAGGAAAAATTAAAGTATTACAGCTGATGTACTGGGAAACAAGGGGTGAGGACCTAGTCATCCATTTTATAGGAATACATGATGGTCCACTATGACCTTCATGTATACCTATGAAATGGATAGACAGTGTTTGATTACCTCTGGAAGATATTTTCAGAACTATAATCTGCTTGTCATGCTTTAATATTTTGTTGTTGTCAATTTCCAAAGTTGAATGATGCTTTAGGACATATGATATGTCTCCTTTGACTTTGAGAACAGTGTATAATCAGTTTGATTATACATATGTATAAGTAGGTATGTCTACCAAGACTGTTATATATACAATGACACGTGAGGTCATCATTTCTGTTTTTTCAGATAGCCATAAACTGCAGGCTTGACAAAGGGGAGGGCATATCCCCGAAATGTAGCGAGAGAGAGAGAGAGAGTGTGAATAAATAACCGCACACACTAATTTGCAAATAAAACGTGTGTTTTCAATACACAGCCATGAAATAGCAATGCAACGTTTCGGGACCCAGTCTGGTAGTAGCACCAGCAGAAATTCATGGTGCACTCCAGGGTCTTTCAATAATTTATTGAAAAATGTAAAGGCAATGTTTCGGCCCTTTGCCTTGGGCCTTTCTCAAGCCAATATATATCTACTATATAAAGCAGAAATCTTGTATGTATGTATGTACTCACCTAACAGCCACACCCGACTCAACATGACGACACCCTCTGAAAGGGATGATGCCCATGAAGTACAGTTTGACCAATAAAAAGCCTGCACCTCACTTGCAGAGTGTGATTCCCCAATTCAATAACTCAGATGAAGGGCCTGGGCTCTGTGCACTGCCCGACTTCAACAAAACAGACACAGAGTCCATTTCAGTGACACAACAACAGTGTAATGTATGGCTACACAACTCAGAGAGCTGCACACACAGAACAACAGCTTCTTCAACAGAGGGAATGAGACATTTTCCTTAAGGTCTAACACATTTTGCTCCTGGAAGGTTTTAAAATATGAGCCCTGGAAAGACTATGGGCCTCATTTACTCATAGCCATAAATTGCTCTGGGCAAATATGGCTTTCGGTATTTAATACTGGATTTGCACCTTGTGGTAAATACTATATTAAATACATTGCACCGCTTGCACAGGTGTCTTTTGTGAAACTGGTGCAGCCAGTGCAATTATGGAGTTAAACTTGCGCTAACCTATTCAATATAGGTTAGCACAATTTTAACCCCTATTTTTAGCACAGGCCCTATGTTGCTATCAGTGATATGAACCACATTTGCGTTTTTTGTCATGCTAAGAAATTTAAAAGCAGAGCCTCCTGGAATGTGACCACACCCCCAGATATTGCTGTCATGGGCACACCCCCAAACATCACGGTCATGCTCATACCCCAACCATCAAGGCCATGCCCCCAAAGATAAGTGCCACACCCTCAAACATCACAACCATGCACCCAAATGTTGTGACCATTCTACCAGATATTGTGGTCACCCCCCCTCCCACAAAAAGCCCAAAACATTATGGTCTGCCCCCATACATTATGGCCACACCCCCAACCATCCCAGGTCTGTTCCCGAATCACACCCACATACATCCTGTTCATGCCCCCAAACATCACAGACACCCCCCCAAACACCACACCCAGGCCCATGCTTTGAAACTGCATTGCCATGCCCCCAAATATCGGGACCTCCATCCAAGACTCCTGGACACCACAACATCACAGACACTACCCAGACTGTCCACACCCTACAATGCCCAGCCCCCGCAACATCACAGACATGCCCCATCCACCTATTCAAACCGGGACAGGGGTATAGGAATTACCTGTATAACCTGGACTTAAGAAACAGACACACACTGCCCACATGTCACACACTTCACAGACAGTTACAGCTTAAAGAACAAAGACATCATGGCACTTTCAATTTGGACCAGAAAGTAACTTTATTGATTGGGATCCAATAGTCAATATAAAGTGGCCCTTGAGCAAGGATAAAGTGTTAAAGGGCATGTCCACCCCTGAAAACTATAATTTAACCCACTACTGGCCCCACTGTGTAGTGTAGTAAAATCCTTATCTAACATCCCTGCTCCAAATGGTTCTCCTGTAATGTCCTTCCAATGTCCAGAAAACTGACCACCAGGAGCCTGGCTGAGTCCCATTCTGTCTGCCTCCTGTCTGGGAGAATTTGCACATGCTTAGTGCAGCCTTCCCTCCCTCTCCCTCCCCCTTTTCTGTAGTGTAGGGCTCCGTCCCCCAACCCCAAACACCATAGTAATTTGTCACAAAATTCCCCAATTATGGAGTTAAACTTGCGCTAACCTATTCAATATAGGTTAGCACAATTTTAACCCCTATTTTTAGCACAGGCCCTGTTGCTATCAGTGATATGAACCACATTTGCGTTTTTTGTCATGCTAAGAAATTTAAAAGCGAGCCTCCTGGAATGTGACCACACCCCAGATATTGCTGTCATGGGCACACCCCCAAACATCACGGTCAAAATTCCCCAAAAAATGGATGGACATGTCCTTTAAAGTGCAAACAAGGCGACATACTGCTAAATGTGCAAAAAATTGAGCACGCTTAATAAAAACACACAGAGCTCAGAATGAAGCCCGACTTTACCAACACAGACAAAGAGCTGTATGTCACATGCTTCAGAGACACTGACGCCCATCAGTCACTTAAGTGCTGCGGTATTCAGTTGCAATCAACATGTTTTCCCAATGGCAAATTCCATGTAGCATGTCCACGAGTAAGATCACCACAATAATTGTATATTTACGCTCCAAGTGGAAAAACTGATAACATTGTATATAAGGTTTTGCAATAAACAAGTGCTATACATCCGTCAAGCAATGTCATCTCCTCAACTCATAACTATTAAATACATGACGTACATTACCAACTGTGCACTTCTTTTTCCACCTGTCTCTTCCATCTAAGCCAAACACACACCTGCACGTAACAAATACTATACACACGTGTACACGGGCAACGTTCAAATATTGAACCCAATTGGCTGCACCCGGGCACAAGAACGGCTACAATTGAGGACTGGCAACTGCAGGTGATTACCACTCATTGCTTGCATGTAGGTTTAATTCGTACATCTAATTAATATATGATTATATGTGTAGTTGAGTGCTGGAGTCTTTTGTGTAAAGTATAAATTGCCAGTCCTCCATTGCACCGCACCTGAAAGTATTTTTAGAAAGTTTTAGCTGCATATCCTTATATTTGTATATATAAGGGCAATGTGGCCAAAGCTCTATAGTATGCTTTGCTCCCTGTGTGAATCTATTCTCTGAGCCTAAGTCAGTCTAGGTAGGAAGAAGGTATATAAGCTCCGAAGATCATATAGTTCCCCGGAAGAGATCATAATAAATAAAGAGAGAAGCAGGTATGCTCTTGTTGCCCCCTAAGGATTTTATATTGTTCTCACTGTAATAGCAGGAAATAGTTGCAACAAAGTTTCTCACTCAAGGAGCTATCCAGAAACGGATACAATTTAGCAACAGTGTAAATGCCAACCCTTAGGTATATATAGAAACATCAATATGGCCAGTCAAAATTATACAAATAGGTCATAATCCCTATTTACCGGTAATCCTTTTGGGAAACAATATCCACAATCTGTTAATCCTCCATACTTCTCTTTTCTTAAGCACTAGCAGGCAATCACCCCCTCTCAACTGATCTGTCTGCACCTTTTCCAAAACCATAAACCTTTTCTGGTTATATATCTTTAATAGAAATTCAACCCATATAATTAGCTTTTTCACTTGTTCACATTGGGGTGAACAAGCAGTTTATACATACATAGAAAAAAAAATGTCCTAGTTTGTGGTAATGGGATTAAAAAGAGAAGACCAATAAATAACACTGACTTACTAACTCAAGCTTGCAAAAAAATGTTTTTAATCCAATACTTACTTTTCCACCCAAAGAACAGACACCACTTTTACACCTGCCTTGATTGCTTTGTCCCATGTACCCTGATGTCCATCTTTAAATACAACATGAGTGACATGTTTGTTAAATGTTTTGGAAACCTGAAACAAAAAGCATTAATGAGCGAGCAGTTTGGGTTACACGAATATGTGGTGGTATTTTTAAGATATTGGATGTGAATTTTTAGCATATTATTAACCAGAACTAGAGGACAGATTTAACATTATTATTGAAGGAAAAGTGTGGTCTCCATAAATTAAACAATTAGTCCATTATCAGATCATGCTTCCTGCTGCAGTCCATCCAAACTTACAACAGTATCAAGGGTGGTTCTTCCTGCTTACATAACGAGCTGTGACATCACCAGTAAGCCAATGGCATGAGCAAGCCCACTTTTAACCACTGCTGGGACAGAGCAAGTCACATGCCTTAAAAGAAAATGTTTCTTTTCCCTTTCCTCTGTCCATAGACAGAGGAAAACACAGATGTATTGCAGCAAGCCTGTAACTAGCTTCAAAACAGATTGGTTCATGGGGGTGGGGCTAATGACAGCTTGTTAGGGTTGGTACACGTCGGTAGGAATTTCGGGTGGGCTAACCGATCCACAATTGATTGTGCAGTCCATACGAATAGTTATGGACATGTCCGATTGTCTTTCGTCAGATTCTGACACCCATGGCACCTACGACTGAATGGCCAAAATATCTACTCATGTGTAACTAGTCTAACACAGGCCTTTCTCAGAGACACAATGACAGGAAGAGAGCCTTTAAAAGCCTATAACTAGCAACATGGAAGCCTGGAGAAGTATCTTACTATGCATTGGAGATCTTCAGAGGAAGGCTTTCATGTTAAGTGGGAAAAAAATAAGTTTAGTTCTCCTTAAAAATTTTTTTTTTTGTTGGCTGCT
The DNA here is from genome assembly GCA_019447015.1 of Hymenochirus boettgeri. NCBI lineage: Eukaryota > Metazoa > Chordata > Amphibia > Anura > Pipidae > Hymenochirus > Hymenochirus boettgeri. The sequence continues at coordinate 177,741,529 of CM033473.1, forward strand.
AAAAAGGCTTCTACTGCATTTTACATTGTGATAAGAAGCCATTGAAAGCTTTCAATATAAATATAATGGAACCTATGCCCCTTTGCTTATTGATAGTTTGCAGTGAAGGAGCTTTTTTTTTACCCTAATATGTTCTCCCGACAACATTAATACATTGTAAAATTAGTGTTGCTTTTACGCCCATGTGAGAAATATATTTTATACCTAAAAAGTTTTACAGGTTGTTGACAGAACAACTTACAGCCTATGTAGTCTTCAAAGTGGCTTGTGCAACTATTGCCACACCTGTCCCCTGTAAACACTGTATGGTCAATATTTACTATACAGATGTCACCACACCAATATGGTAGTTCCTGATATGACTTTGATAAAACTGCAGGGTAGCAAGTATCTTTCATACAATGCTGACAGCTTTCCAGCAATACAAAACTGTAACCATTTCACTGTAATTTTTAAAGGAATAGCTCCCTTGAAAGGTGAACTAGTCATTTAATGTACTGAAGCGGAAGTTCCGCAAAACGCATCAAGCCATGGCCTGACATTTCTGAATCGGTGTATCGCATGAAAGGTAAATATACTTACCTTCGTCCCTGGCTCTGGAGATATTAATTAAATAACAGAATGTAAGGCATAGCTCCTTAACCTCCCAGGCTTCAATCAATACATTAAAGAAATAGTAACTTTTGCAGTGAACTTTTCCTTTAAAAAAAAAAAAAAATATTCCTAGCAAAATATAAAGTTTCTAAAGTTTGAATTACTAACCGATAATTCTCTTTCTTTAAACTGTCATGTCAGTGATTTTCCCTCCCTTGCTTGGAGTCTTTTAAATATATTGGCACCAGTTTCTCAACAAAGCCATTCTGCTACAAAACTACTAGAACAAATCCATACTGAGAACGATTTTAAGTAAGCAGTTAAAGGTTATTGTGCCTAAATACTAGTAATTCTAAGGACATGTGTGCTTGTTATCCACTGTGCTGTGTGACAACTAAACTATTGGCTGCATTGCACTTCTCATTTGAAGTTGTACAATCAGAATTTAAATCAAAAACAAATTCTTAGCCTCATCATACATGAATCCATAATCCCAGGGGGATACACAGGAATCAAATATACTCTACCAGCTGGGGTGGGCAATTGATTTTCTCAGGGGCCCACATAAGAAATGGTACAGTTGGTCAATTTTACTCAAAACTAATTTGATCGATTATAACAAACCGTAAAAGGTACCACTCTTTAGAAGATGATCAAGGAGCTAATTAGACAAACAAGGCTGTGAGACACATTTTGCCTGGATCGGTTCATTAAATATAGTAACTGGTGCTACAAGTGGTGCAAAAGTTTGTCTGTGCTATTAATTTGCAGCAACCAATCAAATTTTTGCTTTTTAATGGGTTAGTGCAGTTAGATAACATTTGATTTGCTGCAGGTAAGCAGCACGGGCAAATATTTGCAACCTTTGACTGCATCAGCCCTATTATCCCATAAAGAAATAATTAAAGTTGTTGTATATTGCCTTTCCTGGGCTTGTTAATATATATTATTACCTGTTTTGTGCTGAAATAGATGATCCTTATTTATGTGAGCTTACATGTCTTTTCTTACCTTTGCTCCCAAATTTAGCAGCTGTTGTGAAAATGTTTTTGAATAATTCTCTCTTCTGTTGGTCGACCACACTTCAACATATGCTGTAACATCTAAAAGATAACAAGATACTCTGTTTACTTCACATAGTAAATATTTAAATGTCTTAGCATTATTAAACCATTTTTCTCATAAAATGAAGAAGAACAGAACATAAAGGAGTCTTACCTCCTACTATACTGTAAACTATATTTTACCCCCTACTATACTAGCACATGCAGACTCCTATCAGATAAGGTAAGACATAGCACCTTTACCTCTTTACATTCTTCACCTAATGAGAAAATTTATAAGTTCACTTTGAGTTATCCTATCCATTGAGTACTTTCTTGTACAATCACAGGTATCCTACCTCACCTGGCAAAACAAGGAAGTGAGGTAGGATACCTCCCTACATTTTTAACAAATTCAGTGTTGTTCAAAAACCTAACAATGCTTTCAACTTTTGAATTAAATAAAAAAAACAAATTTGTTAGATTATTTTCATCAAAAAGATATTTTATTATCAACCAACCCTGCAAAAAAGATGTATTTAGGGGTAATATAGAATCTCAAACTCAGCATGCTTCAGCCTGCAAAGCAAACAAGTTGCTGTCTCAATCCAGCTTTAAGTGCCATTTCAGATGTAGAGATAAAGTAAGTTCCTAGAAGAAAGGATAACTTTCTGTAACAATGAGGACTTAATTCCACATACAACTTAAGTCACACAAGGATATATACAATACGTATATTTTGTTAGCCACTTTTTGGTGGGAGTGGTCTTGTGTAGGGCGTGGTGTTAAGTTTATAAGGGTTTTATGAAGTACAGGAAATTTGTATTTATCATTCACAGAGGGGTGAGATTGCTAGTTTCCACCACCCTGTGAATAATAGAATGCCCGAGTAATCTAAGTCTACCTCAAACTGTAATGCCTGTGAGTTCCGTTCCGGAACTCACAGACATCATCGTTTGAGGCTCAAGCAGGAGAAATCAGAGGAAATCCCAGAGGGGCGGAGCTTAATTTTCCACAAACCAGTAACAAGATGTCGGCAACTTTCTAGGCACAAAGGTAGGCTCTGGAGGCGCGTAGGTAAAAAAAAATCTGATTGGTTGGGGCAAAATTAGCACCATTTTAAACTATAAGAACTTTTATTGAATCTCCCTGAAAGTTTCTAGTATCTGTTGTATTCAGTAGGGTCAACTGGACTTAAAGTTTAGTTCTTGAAGAGGTTTCGCAAGCCATTCAACTGGCTTTGGCAATTCAGAACAACATATTCAAGAATGTGTTGGCAATTAATTACCCTGTAAAGTCTCAATTAGCATATAACAGCAAAGTGTTAGGGACATTCTGATGCAAGGTGTGATTTTACCCAGCCACTGGTTCAGATACGTGAATGACACTCGACTCAAGTCCACCAGAAGGAAGTATAAGCCTTCATAGAACACATCAATGCTGTAGACCAGAACATCAAATTTACAAGAGGTACAAAACAACACATTGGCTTTCTTGGACTGCTTTGAAGAAGTCAGGGAGAATGGTAAACTGGAAGTAGAGGTTTACAGAAAACCAACCCACACAGACCAGTATTTGATGTTTGATTCCCACCAACCTCTAGATGACAAGCTGGGTGTCTCTGCATTACAAAGCAGAAAACATCCCCACTAACACAGAGGCGAAGGCTAAAGGAATTAAACATCTCAGAGGAGCCCTTAAAAGGGAACTGTGGTCTCCATACAAGTTGATTTTAAATGAAAGGACAGTTTCCAACCTTTCTACGTGCCATCAACCACCTCTCTGTAATGTCTTTATATCTTGGGCTGTGGAGCACATAGACCAGAAAGTTAATGGGTGGGAGGCTGACATGTGACATTCCTAAGGCTGCTCCTCCACCGCGCCTCAGACTTCAGTGTGTGAGGGAGACAGGAAGTCGTCCCCCCTCCCTGCTGTGTGAAGATCCCCACAGAGAAGGTAAGGGAATCTACAACCCTACTCTCCCACTATGTGAAAATGTACCCGCGATTGGGGGGGGGGGGGGGGGGGGGGGGGGGGGGGGCAAATGGGACTCCAGCAACAAACTGGTTAATTAGCATCAGTCCTTCACAAACTTTTATATAAAATAAAAAGGATAAAAATATTCACAGACCCTACTCACTAGAAGTCCTGTATCCCGGGGCGGGAAGAAACATCGGGTCCATACACATTTAGCATGTCGCCTCAGTATGAACACAGTTATAGGGCTACAAGGATTTTTAAACCCCTTGATGAACCACCCCTTCCTGGGCTATTGCATGAGGTGGAAGTGTCTAGGAATGTCCAGATTTACGACTAGCCAAAAGCATTCATTCCCCCTCAGTTAGGCAGACTACATATAAATGTAGATATGTACATTGTACTGGGATATTGACCACATATTCCTCTCCTGTATTAATTATCAATTCCTACAATACCAAACACGACTTGTGTGTAATACAGATTTCCCAAGATATTAATAACTTGCCTTGGCAAGGGAATAAGGTCTCCATGTTGGGTATCATTTTAATGGGCCTATCTTCCCATTCACAAATATAATATTGGTTTCCATCTCAGATATTCCAATACACAAATATATTTATTTTTTATCTAGCAAGGTGTGTACAAAATGGGTTTATATAAGAGTTCTAACTTTGGAGCCTATGCATATGGCAAATGGGTCATGTTTTTTAAGTTTTAAGCGTGAAACAATCAATTAAACGTCTGCCCTTGTAGTCCATGGAAGCACTGTGTTTGCTGTGAGCATTCAAGTGGCGTTTTTACAGTGTAACAGCTTCTAAAACACTGCATGTAGAGTTTCTTCAACAGCGGATGATGACAAAACGTCAAATAAACACTTCATAAACTTGCACCTCAGTAGCTTGTCATTTGTCTGATTTTCTGGAGGTACAACAAACAGAAACTGGCTCAGAATCCTCAAGGGAACAGATAGGAAGAGATGTTTAAAAATCCTCTACTGTTTTCGTCCCACTCTGCAAATTTGTCATAAATAACTCGATTGAAGACCCAGCACTGATAATCAATGTGGAGATTAGGTAAATTATATACATTCTTTCCCATTTTAGTGTTCTCGTACATTAATCGTCAGTAGTGCTTATACATTTCAAAGTGGTATAAAATTTTAGGAAGAGCTATTTTAGTTTCATTGAGTCTCATGGGGTAACTACGGTACATATTTTTGGCGTGATTGTACAATTAAAAAGGGGGGGGGCAAAAAAGTTATGCAATTTTTTTGTTTACGTATTTAACCCAAAATCCCGTCAAATCTCCAGAAGAGTTTTCTTAAAGCACGGTTGTCTTCTTAAAGGTGTACCTATACATTTAGGGTATCAATCTACTCTGGTGATATGTGGCATTCATTTCCATTATGTTTTCTTATCACTGACAAGATTGCTACCACCCTGTGAACAATAGAACTCAACCGAGAGTGCACTTAACTCCCATCACTCCGCTTGCTGCTTCTTGCAGGCGATCTTCTTGCTATCCCAAGTTGCTTATTATCTTCTGCACATGTGTGCCACAGGGGAAGATATGAGGCATGTTAGGACAGGGTACTAATAAGCTGTTCAGAAGCCCCAACCGGGGCGCTGGCAAGTATGTTTAACCTTATGTCAGACAAGTTCTATTATTGACAAGTAGTTTATAATAAGCCATCCGACCTTCCTGTGAATTATAGATCAAACTGGAAGCTTTTCAGTTTAGTGTCACTTTAAATTTGTCATAGTCCTGTACCTGGTAAATAAGAGATGAGCAATAAGCCACAGAAATGTCCCTATCAACCATTAATTAGGGTAACTGCATGCAAATAACCTCAGCCTGATGATTTAATCTAAGCTAGCCAGACGTTCCAGTTTACATTTCCAAATAACAATATTGATCCATTTTCCAAGTTCAGTCCTGCAGCAATTGTTGTTACAAATTTCTATTGCCATCCAGGTACAAGCTTTTTTAGACCCCCCGGAACTACAGATTTTTAACAAATAACCCCAAAATGTTTTTAACACAACTTTGCACTACACATTTTATTCACTAGAGTGACACCAGAAAAGCATTTAAGGATTAAAAAAAGATTAACACAGGGACAGGCACATCCTTTTTGACATTTAAGAGAGTTAGTCAGTTGCCTCTAGAAGACATCAATAGAAAACCCTTAAAGGAGAACTAAACTTTTTTATATTCTAACGTGAAAGTTTTTCTCCCCAAAACACCTATACATTGAAAGATTCTTTTCTAGTAAGTTATTATTATTAGTTTATATAGCACCAACATCTTCCGTGGCACTTTACAATTACATAGTCATACATTACATACAGGGTAATGCATGTTATACAAAGTCATACTTATTACATACACAGGTAATACATAATATAAAAACAGAGTGTGGAGTTTTACAGCAATACCGTGATACAATAGCAGAGAGGACCCATAGAAACCCATTACAGGGGTAGGTTATAGAGAAATACAAAGCTACATTTCTGTTGTACGCAATCCACCTCCTTTAAAGAACACGTGATTGTTTTACATCCACTGTACACCATTCATTCCCACACGAAGTATTTGCTTACAGGCAGCAGATCTGGTTAGTGACGACCATCACATGGCCCTGCCATATATTAATATAGGACTGCGGTTAAAGGAAACTAGGAAACAGTGACTTAAACTCGTCGACGTGACACATTGCCGGTCTACATTATTACATCGTCAGGCTTTATGGCAGACAAGATAACCCAACATGTTTCTGTTCTACAAATCGTATACTTTGCTGTGTCAGCATCACACTGGGGCATGAACACAGTATTACCTTTGAGGACACTGTTATACACAGAAGAGGAGTTCGATTGCGGTGACTCCATGCTTCTCAAACTGCCTTCGGAACCCGCCGTAGTTTCAAACAGTACTTCCGCTATTGTATACGTCATCACGCTCCCGAGCGTACAAAAGAACAGATGCTGAGCCAAAGAATGACTTCCATAGTTACCAATTGCGGTTGTAATGGTGAATATAAGCGCGGGCGTACATTGTTATTACTTTCTTTAAGCACGGAGGACCCTGGTCATAAGGAAGTGGTGCATTATAGTAAATGAAGAGATTTTGAAATACATCATGACCTACTTGTGTGGTTTATCTGACAATAAGAGTAAATCACCTAGAAAGCCAAAGACATTTACCTGTACACCATTTATTAGGATACCTATCTGCATTTGTGCACATCCGTCAGTGCTGCCATGGTGCTGTTTGGTTTCATTTTCGTTGGTGTGAAAGTAAAAAAAAGGTTTTGCATACATTACACGGGAATCCTTTTTACTAAACCAAGAATGGAATTGTGCATGGATGCACCACATGTGTACGTGCACACCAAACCTCCCTAAGCCTACGCATGTGCTCTAAGCGCCAAAGCCTGCACATGCACACCACAACCCCCCAAGCCCTGAATGTGCACACCCCAACTGCCCAAAGCCTGCGCAGGACCACCACAACCGCCCAAACCCTTTGCATGCACACCACAACCGCCCAAAGCCTTTGCATGCACACCACAACCACCCAAAGCCTGCACGTGCACACCACAACACACAATGGTTATTATTATATTAATTAAAGGGCATGTTCACCCTAAGCCTGCACATGCACACCACAGCCCCCCAAGCCCTGAATGTGCACACCCCAACTGCCCAAAGCCTGCGCAGGACCACCACAACCGCCCAAACCCTTTGCATGCACACCACAACCGCCCAAAGCCTTTGCATGCACACCACAACCACCCAAAGCCTGCACGTGCACACCACAACACACAATGGTTATTATTATATTAATTAAAGGGCATGTTCACCCTAAAAAAAATTTTTTTAGAAATGTAGGGCACTCCCAACCACCGTATCAGAATGTTAAAAAAGATTTAGAACATTACTTACAGCCCCTCGATCCTCCAGCACACTGATCCAGGTCCCTGCTTGCTAGAAACTGGCTGGACCGGCATCCGCATCTGTGATTGGCTGAGAGGCAGCCAATCACAGACATGGCTGCCGTTGCTGGAGAGCACTGTGGGAACAAGCGTTCTTAATCTTTTTTTTTTTTTACAAAATGACATGGCAGTTGGGCGTGGGCAGGGATGCCCTACACTACAGAAAATGAAATTAAAGGACAACAATATAAAAAAAATAACATCACCCCCATTACATGTCCACACTTCCAGCAGCTGAAACCGCTTACTCACATTTACAACCGTGCTGCCCACCCTTAGATAACGCACAGCGATGATGAGTGCTAAAAGCCCGCCTCCTAGATAGCTCAGGGCCATGGTTAACATATCACTTTTCATTGGCTGGTGGGAATGTCTGTTACAACCTCTCTCCTCCTCCTCTGCCAGTCAAACAAACTTGCTAGGTTCTGTTGCTAGGATACAGCCTACATAATCAAGCTGATGACGGGTGGGTGGAGGAGTGTTTTCTCGCAGGCTAGCTTTGAGTGACAGAATTGTTATGCCCCCTTCACAGCACGGCTAATTGAAGGCAGAGAGAGGCTCGAAATCAGAAAAAAAATGTATGGGGAGGGCTGCATACCTTAACTCATTTTATAACATTTTGATACATAAAGTAGAGTTGATCCAGGGAAATTTCCGATTGCCACTTGGAGTCAGGAAGGAATTTTTTTCCCCTTCATAAATTTGGTGGGTTTTTTTTTGCCTTCCTCTGGATCAACAGTCAGGCAGGAAATGAGGGTATTGCTAGATGGGTTGAACTGGATGGACGTATGTCTTTATTCAACCTCAAATACTATACTATAAGCAATAAAAAAAAAAAAGCATTAGGGCAATACAATTATCCTTTAATGCTAGGTGGATGGGTGGATGTGGATGTTCTGGATAGTGGGACGGAAGGGGGGAAAGGGCTCCCCTGCACATGCCAGAATACCTCCCGGAGGCAACACAGGAGGCAGAGACTTTTTGCAGGAAGACAGCTACTACTATTCCCTTTCTGACTTTGGATGGGCACTGCAGAAGAACCATAAAACTTTCCCAGGGTATTCCATGATTTTTCATCGATGCAAAAATCGGAGGAAACAGCAAGTGATTGGATTTTCAATTCTTTTAAGAATCATGGGGTTACTGATTGAATATAAAGCAAGGTTGCAATAAGTCACTGAAAATCTGGGTTATGCTTCCCAGAAATGAAATACCAGCTTATTTATTAAAGGGTATGTCCACCCAAAAAAATAAACTTTTTATATGTTCTTTATATAATAGCACCAACCTCAAGCACCATGTTCATTTTTCTAAAAATCATTTGCTTTGCCCGATATTTAATGATATATATATCAGGCTGCACTTCCGCTCCATTTCCACTTTAGCTGACCCCGCGCTGCAGCTTAGACAAAAAAAAAAAAGGTTCTTCCTTGCCGGCCGCCAATTGGAACCCAGCATTTTGTGTGTGTGTGTGTGTGTGTGTGTGTCTGTCTGTCTGTCTCACAGCCGGCAGGCTGCAACATTGTAATCCTGGATTTCTTCCATATACATAACTTTACAGCTGCGATTGGTTGATTGGGAAAAGAGGGCGGGATACTGGGGTCAGATCATTACTGATGCAACTTCCTCTGTTCTCACTGCTGGATGTTAACAGACATGCTCAAGAACATGAAAAGAACAGAGGCAAGGTAACGTAACCTGTCTCTGTTCATCGCTGTATTGGTCCATGCTGCAGGATTAAGCCAGCTACAAAGGTCTGTAACTTTTGAACCACTGGACCGATTTACATGCTGTAATGTTTGTTTTGGAGCACTTATTTGGGCCAAATATATATAGAAAGTTAGTTTTGGGGGTGGGCATGCCCTTTAAGTACAACTTTAAATGGCAATTTAAGTGCCCAGACAAATTTGCCCGTACTAAAAATTTTAAAACTAGTGTGATAGGAGAGATTACTAATATCATTCTTTATTCCAATCATACAAGAGTGGTATGCTGTCACGTATACTTATTAAAAGAAAAATAGGCAAAAACTGAAATTCTGCACTCTTTTATAGTTGTACGTGATAGTTTCCTTGCTATATAATACAATTCATAAAAGTGTGCTTCTTAACCGTTAGCAAGTCACCCCTATTCCATAATTCAGACAATATGGTCCAACAGATTCTGAGAGAGGTTGAGCACAGAGAAAGGGGGAATGCATACTAACTAGGAGTGGGCTGAACAGGAAATATGGTAAAAGTAAGCAGAGGGAAAGGAATCAAGCTGGCAGCTCTAAAAATACAGAAAGGGATAAAGAAATCTGATTTGGTTAGAGGTGGGAGGGGAGAAAGGAGCAGAGTAAAAACCATCGGCAGGGAAATGCAGGAGAGCTGTCGGCTGTGGCACAAGTGGCTTTTTGATAGCGCAATGCTCAGCTTAGACATCAAAATTGGCAGGCATTTGTACTGTCTTCTACCTCTCTGACAAATAAAGTTTTACGTAGTAAAAAGTTTTTTTGATCTTTAGTTGCCCTTTTAAAACAGCGGGCGTGATAAACCCACCAAGTAGATTACAAGTGGGTTATTGCTTGCCTGAAGTTAATGTTGGAAATTGGATATGTTTTCTCATCTGGTCAAATGACTTTTTTTTCACTAAACATCTTGCACTGCGATTTGTTTGAATTGAATTTTCATTGTGATTTTTTTAAATGAGTTCTTAAAATATATCATTTCCAATAGTAGAAATTATGTTACATGATTTCCATCTAGCATTTAGGGTTGGGTGACATAACCCTATTAAAACCATAGGCAATGAAAATGTGCATGCAAAAACAACCCTTTTGATTATTACAAATAAAATGCTTCATAATAAAATAATATTTAAATATTTAGCATACAAGATTAAGGATTTTTAAGCGTGGAATAGTAACATTTCATACAATTTTATACAACATGCTGCATCTTTTACAGAAATATACATTGGAAAATTCCATCTCCAAATATTATGACAGCTGAATCACTTGGATAAAAGGTGACTTATTTGGGGTCATACTGAGCTGGCACCTGGTCTTGAACTGATGTCTCCAACTTCAGAAGCAAGTGCCTTAATTATAGCTCTAGTTTCCTCAATCAATCATCTTTGTACAGTTAAAATCCCTAATTAGCACACAGCCAACTGTTACATTGGATTTTTGAAACTATGCTTTGTTCTGTGTTGTTGCGTATTTCATTAATTTTCATTTCTTCCTCCATAATATGGAACAGTGGCTGCTAACAGAGCTATAGTCAGACTTTATGTTTGTTTAACACAATGACTACCGAGTCTGCCAAGCAATCTTTAAAACCAGATTTGTTCTAAACATAACAAATACTGATTATATATGCGCTAGAACCAAGCTTTGAGTTTTCTTTTTCATTTTTTTCTACATTTACAAGGTAATTTATTATCCACAAATTTTAATGCTATAGTTTGTCTTTGACATCCACCTTCTGTCTTTTTAGTCTGTAAAAATCAACAATTCTTGATTTTCTGTGCTTCTGAAGCATAAGTTTTGGAAATCATTAGGCTAATTACATTTACCTGACTTACACAACAGAAATTGATGATTACATTTATGTCTTTCTATCTAATTCCTTACCAACAATTTAGCATTATAATTTTTATTTATTGCTGCAAGTGGCAAACTGACAGCTGTTTCTATGCCCTGCCCTGAATGGTTTCAGAAGTGGCTAGGCATACAGGACACCCAATAAGGGGAAATATTTTCATCCAAAACTTATTAAGGCTGTAAAGTACCTCATATTTAGTGCATACCGTACCAGCTCACTGTAGATATATAGTATGTTAACAAAGTAAAATGCTTCTGAAGTTGCCACTAGTGGCAGAAAAGGGTGTTCTAAGGTGAGGATTTCTCAAAGGGTATGCAGGAGTCAGAAGTGTGACTCGGTATTTTGGTAGTGAAAATATTTTCACCAGTATAACTTTTTTGTTTTTTTTTTAATATTTTACTAATATAAATATATATTAGAATAAAATTTGAACAGTTAATGTAGTGTAACTTTAAACTACATTGATTTGAATACAATATACACTGTAAAGTGCATAAAATGTGGGTAATTACAACTTTAATTACAACATTAAAGGGAAAGTTCAGTGTAAAATACAAGTTTTTTTTATAAAAATTATACATACCTAGCTATTCTCCATATTCTCTTCCTTAATGAAATCTATTGATTTTGTTCCATTTGCTATGCTTTGCTGTGGTCAGTAGTGAGCTACCATTTCAGGATCAGTAAGAATCCTTCTTCTTCCCAGGATGCACCACTTCTTTGGAATGTTTCTAACCTTAATTCTACTAAATGGCTGTTGCATAGGTCAAACATGCTCAAATCTCTACTAAGAAACTGAATCAACCCTGGGGCTGGGTCAAGGGCAAGTCCATAGCGGACACTTTTATGGGTCCTGCAAACAGAAAGTCAGTATTCTTGATTTATTTATGCACAGACAAAATGCTGAATGGGCAAGTTAATGGGATGGGAAAATGCTGCTTTTCTTTCTAAAAAGCAAATGTATTTGCACTGAACTTCCCCTTTAAAAAACGCAGATGTGCCTTAAAAAAAATTTGCATTGCCAAGTGCGCCATGGTTTGAAAAAGTTTTAGAACTGCTATTCTAAGCTACTAGTAGTCATCTAGATTCATTTGCATTTGTAAACTACTGATATGCAGTAAAGGCAAGCAGGAACACTGAATTACTAAGATTCAAAGAATAGTGCTTTATACACTCATCTGAGTACAAAATCAGCAACTATTCAGGCAGAATTTTACCCATTCTCAAGCCTCACAAAGTGCCAATCTCTAAGTTAGTTAGCATATTAGTAAATATTTAATTTGGCTTGAAGAGCCAAATTACTTTTATTTCTATTTCTTCTTTTTCTTCTTCCGTTTTCTTCTTACACTTTTTTGGACTGTATCTCCTCCCACAGTTTTAGAGCTAGAGACATGAAATTGGGTAAAGACGTGCAGGGCATATAAGGGAAGTGTGCTATTACCTAGCTAAGGAATCCGTGGAAGCGTTACTGCGTTATCGTCGAATTTCAGGGCATTTTTTCCCATAGACTATTATTGTAACAATCCTCAAATGTGGATATTTTGAGGTTTAAGGTTCATGAGATCAAACAGTTTGTTTCATGGTCATAAACACAAATGCTGATACCCCCAACCCCCCACACAGACACAGGTACACACGCCTACTGACCTACCCTTCTATTCCTGTGGCAGCCATACTTAAAGGGTAAATAAAGTAATAAAAAAAAAATAATTTTGATATATCCTCAATAAAAGTTAGTTTTATGACCCAGGTACACATACCTACTGACCTACCCTTCCATTTCCATGGCATCCATATTTAAAGGGTAACTATAGTCAAAAAACAAATTTTGACCAATAATCAAAAAAGTTTGTCTTTTAACCCCCAACCTGACACAGGTACACACACCTACTGATCTACCCTCCATTACTGTAGCACCCATATTTAAAGGGTAACTAAAGTCAAAACAACTAATTTTGACCAATCATCAAAATAGTTTGTTTTTTTTAACCCCCAACCTGACACAAGTGCACACTCTTACTGACCTACCCTTCCATTTCCATGGCAGCCATATATAAAGGGTACCTTAAATTAAAAAATGTTTTTGACCAATCATCAAAAAAGTTAATCTTTTATCCCCCAACCTGCCACGAGTATACACACCAACTGACCTACCCATTCATTCATGTGACAGCCATATTTAAAATGTAAGTAAAAAAACAATGTCCTCATCATTGCCATTATTAAGTTTTAAAATCTGCAGCACAAACACACACATTCCCTTCTTAAATGCGGCCTTTCAAGCCAAATTAAAGTTTTATATTTAAACTTTCCCTTTCTAGTTTATTTTGCATTCTCTTCCATGAGAAATTCAACATCGAGGAGCACATTATAGATATAAAGGTAACTGGAGGCATTGAGAATAGGGACAATGAAATAGTGTTGTTTACTTTATGTTATCAAAAGGAAAAGTGCAGTGGGTTAACAAAGACTTTTAATTTCAGGAAAGCAAATTTTCCCGGGCTAAAAGTTGGTCTTCAGCAGGTCAACTGGAATGATATATTATCAGGTAAAGGTAATGAACGGAAGTGCACTGTTTTTAAGAGGATTTTAAGGCTGGATACACACGAAGGGACTATTTGTCCGAACCGAGCATTTGGCCCGGGACAAATGTCCATCGGTCGCGGCAATAGTGGCCGCAGCCGACATTTCGTGCGATCGACCGTGCGGTCCCATAGGAAACCGCATGATTGATCCTGATTTTCTGACGTCTGCAATTGTCCGTTCGTCCAATCCAGATGAACAGACGATCGAGGTCGGTCGCGGCCGGCCGCCTCAAACCAGCAGATATTTTTGGCTGGCCAATTGAAAGTGCCATGGATCGGTCGGTCGGTCAGTTGGCCAAAAATATCTGCTGGTGTGTACCCAGCCTTAGGACTGTAATAAAGCAATTAAGCAAGCTAAAATTTATAATGAAGTTAGAATAGCTTTACTAACCCTAAAGAATTTTTTAAGTTTATTAATAGTGAGAAGACTGAATATGTGGCACCATTAATTAATGGGGATAAGTTAGTTACGGAGGATGGAGATAAAAAAATGGATTTTTTCACTCTGTATATACTATAGAAGATCCAAGTACAGATAACATAGAGTATAGCAGCAATAATAGTGTAAAAGATGCAGGTGCACTTTGGTTAACCGAGAATATGGTGGAGAAACTAAATAAGATTAAAGGGCATGTCCACCCCCAAAACTATAATCCCCCCAACTACTGGCCCCATCATGTAGTGTAGTTTAATCCTTACCTCACATCCCAGCTCCATAAGGTTCTCCTGTAGTCCCCCCCCAAAGTCCCCAAAACTGCCCACCAGGAGGATAGCAGAGTCCATATAGGACTCTGCCTCCTACCTGGCCTCCGGGAGAAGTTTGGCATGCGTACTGCAGCCCTTCTCCCCCTCCCTTTCCCTCCCTTTCAGGATTCCCTCCCCCTAGCTTAAAACCCTTTAGTTATATGATTGCCCCTGTCCCCCCAGCCCCAACCGCTATATTTATTCTTTTAGAAAGCTCCCGAAACTTTACTTACCTCCCCTCTTTCCTCCGCCACACTCAATGACCGGCAGCCGTGTCCGTGATTGGCTGCCGCTCAGCCAATCACAGACGCAACTGCCGGTCCCGCCCCTCTGCTTGCATTTTCTCGCAAGCAGAGGGCCGGCAGCGTGGCGGAGGAAAGAGGGGAGGTAAGTAAAGTTTGGGGCAATTTCTAAAAGAATAAATATAGCGGTTGGGGCTGGGTGGACAGGGGCAATCATGTATTAAAAATTATTTTTTAGGGTGGACATACCCTTTAATATTAATAAATCTCCTGCACCGGACATATTCTATAGTGACTTATGTATAAGCTTACGTTTTTTGGGCCCGGGTGGCACATTTGTAAATGGATAGAAAGTTGGTTTATGGATAGGATGCAGAGAGTAGTTGTTAATGGGGCTTTATCAATATGGACTAAATTGCTAAGTGGGGTGCCACAGGGTTCTGTGTTGGGGCCACTTCTATTCTGTTTATTAAAGATTTGGAAGTGGGTATTGTCAGCAAACTTTCTGTGTTTGCTGACAACACTAAACTTTGTCGACCATTAAAAAGAGGATGTGTAATCATTGCAGGTGGATCTAGATAGATTGTCACAAGTGGCAGATGAGATTCAATTTTGATAAATGTAAGGTGATGCATTTTGGACTTGGAATCCTGTGTACAAAAAGGACATCTTGGAAATGGAAAGGGTTTAGAGAATGGCAAATAATAATAAAGGGAATGGGGGAGCTTGAATATGAAGACAGTTTGGATAAGTTACAATTAAGTACACTAGAGAAAAGGCGCTTGCGTGGGGATATGATTATTGCGTATAAATACATTATCATATTTTGTGGGACTTCTGCACTCATCCTAGGATATCTTGATAATACAGGTGCCACCAGGTATTGTTACTCCATTCTTTACACCAGAATAATCAGCAATGTATAGATAATTTCCTGGCATACTGGTTTCATAAATTCATCCTGCAGCTCCATGCAATATTTAGAGAATATATGTGGAAGAGGTGAATATTTCTAAAGATGGGCTTTTACAAAAATAGCAATAGAAATCTTGAAGTGCATTTAAGTTAGTTTGCACTTTTCAGAGCAGGGTCTAATGTAAAAATAATTGTGCTATATAAAGTGCTATATAAAATATAAATACTATGCAAATGTAAACTAGAAAAAAATCTGTAGCAATTAAAGTAATTAATTATTAAAAGTGTTTCTAAAAGACCACAAAATAAATCTTCAGAACATCCCCACCAATTGCAAGTAAACCTTTACACAATCAAGGCTTGAAAACTATTGCTTACTAAAACAGTCACCAGCCTAAATCACCATTGTTTTATCTGGATTCTATTTCTTACTACAATTATTCTTTTTTCTAAAATTATGGCCTAAATCATCATCACCTGTCAATCATAACTGACACCTGTGCAATGAGGCAAGTAGCCTGTGACAGTCCCACTCCTTTCATCACTAATCCTGCTTCAGCTGAACATAAACAAATACATGTGGCTACGTGCACCCTGCGCACTGTCATTGGTGACTTGCCAGGAGAGTTCATTGATGAAGGGGTCCTTGTAACAAGGAAGGAGGAGGTAAAGCTCTTCCATTGATATTGATATGTTTTGTGCATGCACCAAATTTCTCTGCATTTTCCAGCAGGGAAGAAGCTGCAAATGATGCACAGAGGAAAGGTAGGGGTTGTTTTATGCTACACACTGGGGCCTAATTACTGTTACATTTCTGAAGGGGGGATGCTCTTTCTTTTTGTTTATTGATAAGTTAAACACTTTTCTGACTATTGGTTACCTTGGTTACCTTGACTTTAAAATGTCCTATAAAATCAATTATGACCTGTAGATATGTTTATGGATGTTTGGCATAGCTGCATAGCAGTTCAAGAACAAATTGAGTTCCAAAACTTCAATTTTCTTGCATCAGCTATGCCCTAAATGAGTTTTACTACGATTAAATTATATGCACAGTTACTTATTATGGAGGTACTCTCTGTTTATGATGCACTAAGGATTTGCAGATGCCAGATATCTGCAAAATTATTATTACCAGCCTCTTCATGTTTAGATTATTAAAAGAGAATTGTATAATTGTGTTTGTGAAAGTTTACTTGTCATTGGCAGGGATGTTCTGAGAGATTTATTTGACTGGCTATAATCTCATTGCAAATGAGGAATTTCATTTTGCTATACCAAAAACCATCAGGAGGAAAAGAAATGAATTTACAATTTTCAGTTTAGTGTATGACATGCAGTGGGTTATATGGAGCATTAATAGTAAAGTGCTATTTGTAATATGCAATGTGAATTTAGGGGGGCTATGTGGTCTCTAGTGCCTATTTCATTTTTAATTAAAATAAGGCTATTAAAAAAGTTTCCATAACAGCTTGCCTCTAGTGAGTCTTTGATTTATTGACCACAATGTTTTTATATAAATAATAGTTTTTATAGGAGCAAAATTCATGTGAAAAGAAATCTAAAACCCATAAAGACCAATTGATATGAGGTCAAACTTTTAGGGATGGCAACTATTATTTAGCAATTAATTTGTTTGCTTTTATACTTTATGTCCTCATTTTGCAGAACTAAAAATATTATAGTATAATAACAGGACCAGGCAAACCACTATTTTTTTTAGTATGAGAAATCCATGTAAGTTGCATACACAAAGTTGTAGGATTATTGAATAAATATCAAATTGTTAATGCCCTCTACAATTATAGATTCTGACTGACAGAAATAAATATAGAAAGCTATGGACAGGAATATGGTGCACATTTATTCAGGGGCTAACATTAGCAATATCGGTTAGCTTGACTTTAACTCCTTTTCTCAAGTTTGGCAATAGACACCTGCTTAACCGGCGCGCAAGTCAATATTGGTTTTGCGCTACATTTAGCACACGTTTTTAACATCATCTAAGAGCTGGCGTTAAATCCTTTCGGGATTTACTTATGCTTGCAAACCCGGTTCTAACAATAGAACTCAAAAGGAAATTATAGGCCTGCTATATCTTCTACTAAAGCAAAAAACAAGCCGCACCTCCGGATCTTGACAGAAAAAGCTTTATTCAAACATATTCATCTAAGAACACGCACAGTACCCAGCATCCAACGCGTTTTGGGGAAACACCCCCTTAGTCATGGATGATGCTCTATGTACACTCCCCCCATATATATCAGCGGGGGGGTGCCCAGGGTAACATTAACCCTTTCAGGTATATATTGACATAGATAGATAAAAAGCATACATTAATCCAATATCTGTAATATTCAACAGTACTTAATAAAAACACCAAATTATTCTAAAAGAAATCAGATGAAATGGGTAGCATCCCACCGGGAGTTCAGCCCCAATGGTTGTCTCGTTTGCAATTGGAAAATCCAGAATACTTCTCTCTTCCCTATGAGCTTAAGAAAGTCACCCCCTCTTAAAGGGGAGTTGACTCTCTCTATAACCTTGACGCTCAGACGCCTCCAGTTTGAGGCTGTGCAGACCGCAAAGTGTTTCCCTATGGGAGTTATAGGATTATCACTTTTTATGGACAGGGTATGTTCCCTAATCCTACATTTTAGACTATGTGTAGTATATCCAATATATTGTATTTTGCATTTTAGACACTCAAGCAGGTAAATAACTGATCTGGTGTTACAATTAGCATAACATCTATTAATACAGCTTTTACCTGTAACCGTGGATTCAAAGGAGGAACTTACTCCACATGTTATACATCTCGAGCTACCACATTTAAAGGTACCATTGTGACCTAGCCAGTTGCCCCTATTGTTTATGCTATTGCGTTTAGGAACAACGCTAGGGGCTAAAATTGAGCCTAACGTAGGGGCTTTCTTTGAAACAAATTTTAATGAGCATTCATCAAGAATGTTCCCAGTATAGTTATCCCCATATAAAATGGGTAAGTTCTTCTTAATTATGTTACAGATCTGATGAAACTCACAGCTGAATTCTGTTGAAAAATATATGCT
The DNA here is from genome assembly GCA_019447015.1 of Hymenochirus boettgeri. NCBI lineage: Eukaryota > Metazoa > Chordata > Amphibia > Anura > Pipidae > Hymenochirus > Hymenochirus boettgeri. Next base: position 177,760,287 of record CM033473.1, read on the forward strand.
GTCTTGATTTTGTTTGCTCCCACTAGCACGTTCCTTGTGACCTCTCAAGAGGATACATACATGTCTGGCTAGGTCACCAAGGTACCTTTAAATGTGGTACCTTTAAATAGGTCACCACGGTACCTTTAAATGTGATTGCTCGAGATGTATAACATGTGGAGTAATTACCATAAGTTCCTCCTTTGAATCCACGGTTACAGGTAAAAGCTATATTAATAGATGTTATGCTAATTGTAACACCAGATCAGTTTTTACCTGCTTGAGTGTCTAAATGCAAAATCAATATATTGGATATACACACGTAGTCTAAAATGTAGGATTAGGGAACATATCCTGTCCATAAAAAGTGATAATCCTATAACTCCCATAGGGAAACACTTTGCGGTCTGCACAGCCTCAAACTGGAGGCGTCTGAGCGTCAAGGTTATAGAGAGTCAACTCCCCTTTAAGAGGGGGTGACTTTCTTAAGCTCATAGGGAAGAGAGAGGTATTCTGGATTTCCCAATTGCAAACGAGACAACCATTGGGGCTGAACTCCCGGTTGGATGCTACCCATTTCATCTGATTTCTTTTAGAATAATTTGATGTTTTTATTAAGTACTGTTGAATATTACAGATATTGGATTAATGTATGCTTTTTATCTATCTATGTCAATATATACCTGAAAGGGTTAATGTTACCCTGGACACCCCCCCGCTGATATATATGGGGGGAGTGTACATAGAGCATCATCCATGACTAAGGGGGTGTTTCCCCGAAACGCGTTGGATGCTGGGTACTGTGCGTGTTCTTTGATGAATATGTTTGAATAAAGCTTTTTCCGTCAAGATCCGGAGGTGCGGCTTGTTTTTTGCTTTAGTGTATCGAGTAGACGGAGTTTGGAGCCGTTGAGTCTGCACCCGGTCCCGGTGGAACCTTTCGCCTCTTCCCTCCCGGACTTCCATGCCGGAGCTGACCCTGGAGCGGCCATCTGTTTGTATGTGAATCCTTGTTTCTGCTATATCTTCTAATCAACATTATGTGAGGCTCTGGAGTCCCAGAGTAGCTCTTCAGCACACATACCCCATATTTAATAACCACTTGCTTCACCATAAGCCAATCCCCCATTTGCCGGAAGCTTGAAGCGCCTCCCTGGACACACGGTTCCCCCTGAACTTAAAGTGCAAGGTATCTGTGCTGAGACTGGAGATACTCGAGAAAACCATAGCGCAACAGGCAGACAGGGCATTATTGGCTGGGATGCTGAAGAACTGGGCAAATGAGTTACAGGACTAGTAAACAGAGTCAGGAGAGCAAGTTAGCTTAAGGTTCAAGAGAAAGCAGTGGGTAGTATAAGTTAGGCTTGGGCATTGATTACTGACAATTATCTCCATATTCCAAAAATGTACCATATATACTTGAGTATAAACCGGGGTTATCAGGCTTTAAAAATAGCCTGAAAACCAAACCTTGTTTAATACTGGATCAATTACCTTCTCAGTAATTCAGCGACCGCTCGCTCCGCATTCCCTGCCGTCTACGTCCCTACTTGTCACCTCTCACTTCCCGCGCACTAAATAGTGATGTCAGACGGAAAAGCGGAGGATGCGGAGCGAGCGACGTCTGATTACTGACAAGGTAGGAGAAGGATTGCCCAAGAAAAGAGAGATTCTAGTGTTTGGTAATATGTGCATAAATTTAATATGTATCCTTTTAAGAAAGACTTTGGAAGGGTTAATGAGCCTGGGTTTTAAAAAGGAAGGCTTGGCTATGATGCATCACATGACCCTGATGAAGCCGTGATGCAAATTATGTAGGGCGAAACACGTGCTGTTGGTAGGAGTTCCGGAGGTGAGGCTGAGGCATCGCACCTGGCAGAGATCCGTTAGCAGTGTGAACATACGGCATTGTGCTTATGAAGGTTCTCATTCATCCAGGTCATGGTATATCTGTTGTATTCAATTAGATCAACTGGACTTGAAGTTTAGTTCTTGAAGACGTTTCGCTAGTCATCCGACTGGCTTTCTCAATTCAGAATGACTTGTACAAGAATCTGTGGCAATTACCTCTTAGCCACTATCTAATCACGCCCTTAACACCTGGCTGTGATATGCTAATTGGGATTTTCCAGGGTACATAATTGCCACAGATTCTTGTACAAGTCATTCTGAATTGAGAAAGCCAGTCGGATGACTAGCGAAACGTCTTCAAGAACTAAACTTCAAGTCCATTTGATCTAATTGAATACAACAGATATACGGCATTGTGCTGAATTGGAATACAAGCAATAGGCACTTTAGAAGCTTCCCGTATGGTCGGCGGGGTAACTGGACGGGTGAAGAGTGTGGTCCATCTAAGACGTCTGGTAAGATCTACACCGGGTCCTAGTCCTGGCTTCTCACTGTAAGTCCCGTATCCTACAGTTTGTGACTAACTTTGTTACCGTGTGGATTGTTTCTCTGCAGTGTTCTGGAGTTTTATGTTTGAACCTACCCCAGTTCTCTGTTCCATTGCCGGGGACGCCTGGTTGTGATGCAGCTATATTCTATTATTGTTATTATTGTTTTGTAGCTTTTATGGGGAGGGTGTCTTGTGGCTGTTTGGGTTTTTAGGAGCACTTTATGTAGTAATATGGTATTGTGGTATACTGTGTTTGCACTTAGCCACCAATAAATGCAATAGCACTTTATTTAGCCATAAGTAGTAGTGCCTTTTCTGCAGGACTTTTTTAGAGGGGACCCTTTGTTCTCCTTGGAGGTTGTTCCAAACTTAGCATACAGACATTGGTAAAATCAAAATGGTTGGCAAATTGTCAGGTGTAAATAGTTGACATTGTCTGTGCATCAAGTCTTTTATCATTTTATTACTGCCATTTTCCCAACTATTTTACCAACGTATGTGTGCCAAACATTTTGCTAGTTCCAGTTTAAAAGCTTTTTACCAGTGTCTGTGGCAACCATTTACCAGTGTCAGTTTTCAAACCATTCTATAAGTGTCTGTGTGTCAAGCATTTTACCAGTGTGTGTGCCAACTATTTTTCCAGTGGTTCCATTTTTACCACTGTCTGTTTGGCAATCATTTTACCAGGGTCTGTGTGGCAAGCATGTTACCTGTCTACTATTTTACCAGTGGTGCGTGTAACAAGCATCTTACTTGTGTCTGTGTGGGAAGCATTTAACCATTGTCGGTATGTCAGTTATTTTTTTTCTAAAAAAGTGTTTTAAAATAAGTACTTTAAAAAATGTTAATGATGAATTTGGATGTTTTTTGCTGGAATAAATATAGGGTTTGCGGTGCTGTGTAGTGTAGTCGGCTCAACAATTTAAAATGGCAATAGTTTGTTTTAAAATGGGCATTACCTCAAAGTTGGGGTTACCTCAAAAATTAAGCATTACCGCTAAATGTAGGTGTGACTTTGAAAAAACAGGCGTGGTCTAAAAAAAATTGTTGCTTCAGCTGTCAATCAAGTACCTTATTTTCTGCTATGTAACTGGAAGTGTGTGTAATAAATACTGCCGGACAGCCGGGGTACTCACAAGTATGCTTTCAGGAGGAGACCCACATCTGTAGGTTTGGATACTGGAGCAGATGAGGCTGATGGGAATTGTATGCAGGATATTGAGATACCACCAGAAACTGGATACCAAGGAGAAGGTGCTGCTGGGAGCTGGGATGCAGAAACAGGTCATTTAGTCTCTGGAGCTGGTGAGGTAAGTATAGACTCAGGAACAAGCAAGGTAAGTATTGTCTCTGAAACTGGCAAGGTGGGTATAGTCTCTGGAACTGGCAAGGTAAGTATGACTCTGGAACTGGCAAGGTAAGTATGACTCTGGAACTGGCAAGGCAAGTATACCTCTGGAATTGGCAAGGTAAGTATTCCTCTGGAACCGGCAAGGTAAGTATTCCTCTGGAACTGGCAAAGTAGTCGCTGGAACCAGGAGAGGTAAGTTCCAAAGGAACGTGTAACACTGTTGAAGTAACATCACCTGAGGAAGGGGGCACGTACGTTGTGAGATGTTTGGTCTGTATTAAATAAAATTTACAGTTTGGAGTGCCACCCATGCCTATTTGTGATTCCTGAAGTTCCAAAGGAGCCTTGGGTAGCAAATGCTACGATCAGGTGCCTAGCTCCAGGAGGACACCAGCATTTGAACCCTCGACGCTCAGCACGCCGGCGTCATGACATCATCACGTCTCAGACGCCATGCACCTGGAAGCGCAGAGCGGCGTGGGACCAGAGCAGCAGGTAAGTTCCTGACAGTGTGTAACTGTAACGGGATGGGTAACAATAGAGGAATTCTACCTCTCAGTGCTAGATGATGGTGAAAACTGAAAATTCTCAGTTAAGAAAAAGTCAAATCAGAGGAATGGAGTTGACAGTTGAGAAGGGAAGCCTAAAAATGCTGGCAGAGGCTGGTCATATGACTACAAACTGGTCACATAGCTCAAAACAGGAAGTGTTCAATCAGGAAGTAATTACATGTTGTGTTGTGATTTAGGGTTCATTTTTTGTGTTTTTTTCATGTAATCCTAACTAGTTTGGAAGAATTGGAGACACAGTTACCCTTTAAATTATAATATTTCCTTTCAGTTTCTTTAGATGCATTGTAAATTGGGACTCTTCTCCAGATACACAGAAAGCAGCTAACTGAGTGTGAGAGCATAGAGCAGGATCATAATGAAGAAGGATAGAGGTTTTACATATAGTGATTCAGGGGAAGGAACTGGGGTATGCAAAAAGTTAAATCTCTCGCTATAGCAGTTTTATATAGGTGGTATTGAAGGGTTAAATAGTTAAAGGGGAAGATCAGTGCAAATACATGTACTTTATGAAAAAAGAGCAGTATTTGTTCATCCCAATGACCTTATTCTGCCAAATCAGCAATTTGTCTGTGTATAAATAAATGCAACCGAAATACTGACTTCCTGTTTGCAGGACCCCTAATAGAGACCGTTATGGTCTTCAGTTGCTCAGTAGAGATCTGAGCAAGTTTGACTCATCCAACAGCCAATCAGTAGAAATTACTGTTAGGAAAATTCCAAGGATGTGGTGCATCCTGGGAAGAAGAAGGACCGTTAGAACCTGAAATGTCAGTTCACTAATGTCAACAGCTTGGAACAGGGTATGAAATCAACTGATTTTTAAAAATGGAAGAGAATATGTAGAATAACTAAATATGCATTACACAAACTTAACAGTTTAATATTGATAATTTCCACTAAACTGTCCCTTTAAAAGGTGCACACAAGGCATTTCACAGCCAGTCTAGAAAAAATGTACATACAAAAGCCATGGTTAGTATAAAATACATAAATACCGGTATGCAGCTAGAAGTTAATAAATGCACAATTGTGAACATATCATTAATTTCTCTGGAAGGTAAAAAAGGGTATAGAACTTGCAGTGATATCTTGTAACTGTGGTTTGTTTTAGAAAATCCATGTATTTACGGAATGCTTTATTCACAAGCGCTTGGCTAATGCTTTAGTATTGTCTCACTATTGACATGCATTATTTCATATTTCTATATTAAATAGTGTAGATAGCACTACAAAGAATGGACAACCTGCATGTATGTTATTCTTTTCAGAGGGGTAATGCACAATGTGCTATTTGAAACAAAAACAAATAGGACAGTGTGTTACAGTGATCTCAGGGGCCTATTTAGGGAGTGAATATTATAGTTTTGTTTTCCATGAAAATAGCTTTAATAAACTACATAAAACACTAAGAAACGTTTCTTTGGCAAACGGTGGGTGTCTGCCTGGGTAATGTATCTAGTCTCGATTCATTAGCTATTCCATGGAACATTTTAATGTATTCTAACAATCCATGCCTAAAATTGACAAATTATTTACATACATTTGTATCTGAAGCCAGTAAATCTGAAAACAGCAGATGCTGTGCATTGGACACTAGCATGTCTTTAACAATAATCCATTTTGAAGATTTGTAAACAATCAGGAAAGTCTGTTTTTGTGGATAAAAAAATAGGTTAAAGATAAACCACAGAAAGCTATTGTAGATAAAAACCACTGTAGGGTGTTGCATAGCATGGTCCTACCCTTGCAATGATTTTTGCAGTTTTCTTTAGTGATTGAGCCGCAGGTCTGGAAGTAAAAAGAAGTCTTTTATGTACTGTGTGCCCAGGGTGCATAACGCAGCCACTGCAATTAAGTACTGGCTCAAATACAAGAAACCTGGCCAATTTTGATTTCAAACGCTAGCGAGTGATCTGAAAGAATATATAAATCTATAAATGATTCTTTCTACTGAAGATAAAAAAAAAATATCAATTAATTCCCTTATTAATTTCCTACATACCCAAATGAAGCAGATAAGAATGTCAAATACTGTATAATGTTATTTAAAGTATTGAAAAGTTACATAAATGGGCTAAAATACTTTTAATCACATTCTTTTTTTTTTTTTTTTCTTAGACTGTAATTTAAAGGGTAACTGTAATCTCCATACAAGTGTCCTCTATTTAAAAGAGTTCTCTTATACCTTTCAAACAAGTCGAGGATGTCTCTAGCTTCTCTGCTTCTTAAGTTATATGCTTGTAAAATTACACTAAGACAGTCAGGAAAAACAAGGTAGTGTGTGACATTCACATGATGTGCTGTGTAAAAACAAATAAACCCCAATATTTTCTGAAGCTATTTAAAGACAGTTACAGCAGTATGATACAACTGTGGCATGCTCATGTCTAAGGCATGGTGGGGGGCAAAGCAATGGTGCTGGTAATGTTTACACCACCCTTTATACTGCTACAGTGTAATTTTGCATAGAGTGCAGCAGGAAGCATGATCCTGGAGTTGTTTCAAAGATAGGAATGTGCTCTTTGTTATAAACTTGTGTGGAGGCCACGGTTACCCTTTAAATTGGGCATGGCCCTCTTTCCTGTTGTATTACAGAAGTGTTCTATTTTAACTTGACGCTTTATAACATTCCGAGTACTACAAGACTTTGTGTGTGTTCCTAATATGTACTATATCAATGTAATTGTAAAACACTGTGTATAATGTTGTTGCTATATAAATCTATAATAACTAGGAATGGAAATTAAAGTACTTTGAATTTGGGCTGAATTTTGAAAGGCAACATACCTGGTAATCGTTTAATAAAGAGTGGTTATCAGTCTTGATTATATATTCAACACAGGTAAAGTTAATCAGCCTTCATCACCTGCAACACAGGTACATTTAAAGAGTGGTAATCAAGTTAGATTATGAGTGCAACACAGGTGAACATTCACAGTTATCTGGAAATTTACAGATACAGTAACTAGGGTACACTTCCACAGATTCTTTAGATAGAAATGTCACACATGTCTGAACAGAATTGAACAGAATTTTGCATCTCTACAGCTATTTTTTTTGAAGCCAAATTAAAATTTTGGTACAAACTGTCAGGGCTGGCCTTACAATAAATAGCACCCTGTGCAAGATTTGTTACTGACGCCTAGCACCCAACCCCCCCCCCCCAAAAAAAAACACCCCCTGGGCACACACAATACTCTGTTGAATGCTGCTTGCCTTCAAATCAAGTACCCCACCTGCGCTTACTGTCTTTCAGTATCTTCAGTGCTTGTTTGTATATATGGTGCGTACAGCATTATGTAACAAGTAACATACTAAATGCACAGACAGAACAGCACAGCATGCAGACATCTTAAAGGGGAAGTTCAGTGCAAATACATATGCTTTTCAGAAAAAAGAGCAGTATTTTTTCATCCCAATGACCTTAAACTGCCAATTTCAGCAATTTGTCTGTGTATAAATAAATGCAAATGAAATACGGACTTCCTGCTTGTAGGACCCCTAATAGAGACCGTTATGGTCTTGCCCTTGACCCAGCGCCTGGGTTTATTCAGTTGCTCAGTAGAGATATGAGCATGTTTGACCCATCCAGCAGCCAATCAGTAGAAATTACTGTTAGGAACATTCCAAGGATGTGGTGCATCCTGGGAAGAAGAAGGACCTTTAGAACCTGAAATATCAGCTCACTTATGTCAACAACAGGGAATAGCAAAGGGTATGAAAGCTACTGATTTTTCAAAATAGAAGAGAATATGTAAAATAACTAAGAAGGAATTACACAAACTAACAATTAAACAAATATTGATCATTTCCACTGAACTGTCCCCTTAAGTAAAGTTTATATGTGTTGGGGCTTAGTATGTGGTAAGGTGCTGATACATATATTTGATCTGTAGGACCATAACTAGAGGGGCTGTGGCACTGATGCACAACTTTGAGCTACAGGTCCGTGACCTAAGACTCCCAGCTGTCGCCCCCCTGGTAATGCCCCCCGTGCGGTCGCACAGGTCGCCCATATCAAAGGCCGGCCCTGCATACTGTAAGAATAATTCTAATGCAATCACATTGTATTTCTTTTTGGGGAACATTTACTATTCTAATGTCACATTGTAAAAATGCACCTATCTATGTTATAGAATAATTTCTACAAAATACATCATAATAATATTGTGATGAAATAATATTTATTTTATTTCATTAGCCAAACGGGAGGCCAGCAGGATCTTTTTGGTTCCTTTTACTAAAGTACAGGGAGCTGATATCGGGCAAGGGAAATTTTAATTCCGAACACTCATCTGCCTCGGGAATGGTTGTTCAGATACTCACCCATCACTGATAAAAGGCTGATTCCTTTGGAATTGATAGGTGTTGTGTGTACCCAGCTTAAGAAAAATGAGCAGGGATTGGTAAGCTCTGACTGGTAAATTACAAAAAGGATAATACCTTCTTTAACGATTGTAATGCTAATGCCCTCTATGGACTTAAGAATAAAGGAATATACTTTTGGATCCCCCTTCATTCTACAACCTGAATTTAACTTCTGGCAATACACATACTTAAAAAAAAAAAAGGAAGAATCCCCAAGTATTCTTTCAACCCAGATACCCTAATCTAACACCACTCGCTTCACCAATAGACAAGCTTGCCAGCTTGTAGCACCTCATCTGGATCGGTTGCTCCCTGGACTTAAGGTTCGTACACACGTGCGATCACAGGTGCCAACCCGCAACGCAGGATGTGTACGAACGCCCGTTTCGGACGATAATTGGGCCATGTATGGCCACTCGTTTGGAGATCCGCTCGGCGGATCAGCAACGATCTACATACGAATGGCTGTTTAGGACGATAAAGTGCCCATACACGGGCCGATTGCCGTTCGAATCGCGGTCTGCACCCACAATTGCACATGTGAACGAACCTTTAGAGACTGCAATAAGAGATAAGACCGATAATATTCAAGAAAACCTGGAGGGAAACAGGCAGTCACTGTGTGCAGTAGGCCTATGCACTCCTCAACCAGTACAAGCAGTAAAAACTGCAAATTTGTTCACATGCTGGGTGCTCCAGTCACTGTCGCCAACAGTCTATATATGCATATAGGTAATCACCGGGCACGCCAGTCTTAAGTGCAAAACCAAATTTATTCGTGACGTTTTGGGATCATATGCGGTCCCTTCTTCAGACAAACATGAATGAGCATACAAAGTGCAAAGTGCTATTTATAGATAAAAAAGTCTCACACTATTGAAGATGGCCATCTAGTGGTCAGAGTCATAATTGAAGTGCCATGTGTAAAGTGCCAATGCTAATAAAGTGCTAGTGAATTTTTGAATAGGTACAACGTTATAAGGATAAAAATGTGCAAAATCTTGTGATTAATAAAAATATCGTTGCACACTTAGTATGTAATAAATAAATAAATAGACTTGTAGTAATATATATGGATAATTATGCACATCTAGGACAATATATATTATACACATATAGGACAAACTACTAATACATAAGGCATACATCAGGAATCAAACGTACCAAAATGAATGTTCTGTAACTTCCATCTATTCTTTTAGTGACTACCTAGATTATTAGTCTAAAAACTCATAATATGTAGTAAACTCTAAAAGCATGTATCCACGGTATCTGTTTTAATGTTATCTTTTTGGTAGGAAACAGGATAGTCCCATATTCGTGTGTTTTAACCCTTGGGTTGCACCGCATCTAATTCATTTATCCATCTGGCCTCCCTGCGGAGAAGGGTGTTATTTCTATCACCCCCTCTTGGATCTACTGGGATTTGATTGATGTGAATGGCCCTTAGGTCTGAGATGTTTCACAAGGCAAAAGTGTGCAGCAACCGGAGGGATATCCCCTTTGGTTGTATTAGTTTCCCCCTTTGCTAGGGCAATTCTAATGTCACTCTTGTGACATTGCAATCTCCTTTTAAATTGTCCTATGGTCTTACCGATGTAGATTAGGAAACGGGCATTTTAAAAGATAGATACAATACTCAGTATTACAATTGTAATATCCTTTCATAGTGTACTTTTTGCCAGAGTAAGGTTAAAAAAAAGTATTCCCAGTAATCATCGAGTTACATATGTTACAGTTGAAGCATTTGTAACAACCTGTTTTTTGTGAAAACATAATGTTTTTTGCTTATATCTAGTAGTGGGGTCGGCCTAATAGCACTTTGCACTTTGTATGCTCATTTATGTTTGTCTGAAGAAGGGACCGCATATGATCCCTAAACGTCACAAATAAATTTGGTTTTGCACCTAAGACTGGCGTGCCTGGTGATTACCTATGTGCATATATAGACTGTTGGCGACAGTGACATTTTGGAACTTAAACGTCTAAAAAGAAAAAGTTTGGAACTTAAACTTCATGGATTCACTCTCTCTGAATATTATAAAGTTCGTCGGATCCCCAGAGGCTTTAGGATACATAACCAGCCAACAATAGGCCGGGGGAACAGATCATTTTGCGAAAAATGGTGTTCCATTCTGAATAAATGTTTTTTTGACCTGATATTACTAGTATTTGAAGAGGTAAGACAGCAGATGGATAGAGTGGAGACAGAGATCAGTAAGATCGAGGAGATGATCTCAAAAGAACCAGACACAGACAAAGATGTTCAATTGAAAATTCTACAGACGCAAATTGAAAAGTTTACCTTGGAGCTACAGCAGTACAAAAGATCGAAATTCAAAAGGGTCTGCAGTGATTACATGGATGGCACTGTCTACCCATGGCTGTCCAGGAATACTAGAAGAGAGGTTCCCATGGAGACCACGCCGAAAACCACGTGGTTGTCCGAACCGGAAGTCGGCACAGCAACCGGCGGACACTTCCAGCTCCGGGGAACTGACTGAGGACTCCTCCGGAACGGAGGCAGAAATAGCTGGGGATACTCGGGACACCTGCCACAAGATTGTAACTCGCTCTGCTTCACAAAAGGTGCCTTTTTTAGGGGAAGGAAGCGGATCAGAAGGGGGAGGAGGTATAAAACGCCCGATCCTACCGGTGCAGAAGAGAACTTAATATTCAATCTATTATCTAGATAACTAACGCTGAGTGAAACAAAACTGCTGAATAAGGGCTTATCATTTCAACCAACACAGGGATTTGACAAATTTGACTTTGAAGTGGATCTCTTCAAACTTGAAAGATCACTCAAACTTAAGGAACACTTTAAATATCATCCCACCAGTGCAGCTGCTCCATTTAAATGTAGAAGTAACTTCACACCACAGGGGGCTATACATGGTATAGACCACTTTTTGGAATTGATGAGGACTAATTGTGACAAGACTAGTGACAAAAAAAGATATTCGAACCTCACGACAGCTGAGAGACAGGCTCTTAAAGCCTTGTGGGAGGACAACACGATCATAATTAAACCAGCGGACAAGGGCGGATCCATAATAGTTATGGACTAAACATTCTACAGCAATAGTATGAGGGAACACTTGTCAGGATCTGGGGCATACAAGAACTTGGACCAGGATCCAACATGGAGTATCGTAGCACGATTAAAATCCATGATGGAAATAGCACTAACCGTGAATTGGATCGATGAATAAACATTTAATTTCATCTTAGAAGAACATCCCAGGAAACCCGTTTTATATGGCCCATACACCACCATTCCGACCGATTGTCTCCGCAATAGGCTCAGCTACTCATCCACTTTCACAATATGTGGACTATACTTTGAAACCTCTTGTACAAAAACTTCCCTCGTACATTAAAGACACCACAGATTTCCTATCTAAACTGCATGATATTGGATCATGGGATAGAAATTGGATTGTCATCACTGCTGACATTAGTTCTTTGTACACCAATATCGAACATTCAAAAGGATTATGTGCCATAGAACATTTTCTAACACATGTACATCACCCGCCAGTGCTTATCTAACAGATTGTATGCAATTTATATTACAGAATAATTCATTCAAATTTGAAAATAATTTCTTTTTACAACAGGTTGGGACTGCAATGGGCAGTTCCGCACCACCTTCGTTTCCCAAACTTTATATTGGATACCTAGAGGAAAGGGAGATCTTTAATAACATTGCATATAAAGAACATTGTATCAGATTTTGGAGATACATTGATGATCTGTTTATTGTATGGAAGGGAGGTTTAGAACAGGCACATAACTTTATTGACTATTGTAATACATTGGATGAAAAAATTGTCTTTAATGCTACTTTTTCACAGGTGCAGGCCCACTATCTGGACGTGCAGGTGGACATCACCACAAACGGTGTAAGTACATCTGTGTATAGTAAGCCAACGGACCGCAACGCATTACTACATGGGAAAAGTTTTCATCCCCCACATACGATCCAAGGACTTCCCAGATCACAATTGATGCCGGTCAACAGGATTTTTTTTGATAGCGAAGACAGATCCTATCAGCTTGATAAGATGATGAACAAATTCAAGGTAAGGAGACATCATATTGGAGAAGGCAAGAGCGAAGATTGATAGGGTGTCCCCAAAGATTACCAAAGAAAGGGGTGTCCCTATGTTCAAGGGTATACCACCTGTTCTTATAATATCAAGCAAAATTTAAACAAATATTGGCCCATTATTCAAGATGATCCAACATTAGATCCCATGACTAGACGTAAACCATTCACCGTCTATAAGAAGGGCAAATCATTACATAACTCCCTGGTACAGGCGGACCCCACTACTAAATATAAACAAAAAACATTCATGTTTTCACAAAAAACGGGTTGTTACAAATGCTTCAACTGTAACATATGTAACTCGAAGATTACTGGGAATACTTTTTTTCATCCTTACTCGGGCAAAAAGTACACTATGAAAGGATATTACAATTCTAATACAGAGTATTGTATCTTTCTTTTAAAATGCCCCTGTTCCCTAATCTACATCAGTAAGACCATAGGACAATTTAAAAGGAGATTGCAACGTAATGTTGTACCTATTCAAAAATTCACTAGCACTTTATTAGCATTGGCACTTTACACATGGCACTTCAATTATGACTCTGACCACTAGATGGCCATCTTCAATAGTGTGAGACTTTTTATCTATAAATAGCACTTTGCACTTTGTATGCTCATTCATGTTTGTCTGAAGAAGGGACCGCATATGATCCCGAAACGTCACAAATAAATTTGGTTTTGCACCTAAGAATCGGAGTCAGGGACGGAGCCAAGAGTCAATACACAGAGAATCAATCGGGACTGACATGACATTATATTTTTGAGGCATTATTTTGTTAATGTGCGATCTTGTCAATTTTTTCATTTACTATTTTCAAAACACATGACATCATACATGTAAAATGTTTGGAATGCAAAATTTTGCCCAAACTTTTTTGCCATGATTGAATAATTAAAATAAAGTGTCAACATTGCTCCTTTTTTCCACATTTTAGTTGTTTTGTCACATTATTAAGCCACTTTTCACAATGTTACATATGGCAGAAAACATCATACATTTATAAAGCAGTGATAATTCAACAATATATTTGGCAACTTTGAGGTGGCATTGATCTATTTTGGTGGATGACTTTTCTAGATTAGAATTAGGTCCTTTTACTGGAAAATTTCATTATATTATTACTGTTGTAAAAAATTATAAACACGCAGACCAGTACTAGGTGATTAGTACTGATTAAGTATAAATCACTTTTTGGAAAATACTTTAGGGGAAGCGATTTTGATTTGAATTTGGAAAACAAGCATTTATGCCAGTAATTGTTAAAAGGGGAACCAACGTCTCCAGACAACATTGTCCCAATAGACAGAGCACATTTACAAACATACAGCAAGCTGCGTCTCACCTCTCCCTTTTCTGTGGCCATTGGGTGATTTATGAAAATAACCTGTGAGTACTAGGGGTCAGCAGGGCCTCCCTTAGGATAAATAGCACCCTGTGCAAGATTTGTTACTAGCGCCTAGCACCTTCTCCAAAACACCCCCCTGGACACACACAATATGCTGCTGAATGTTGCTTGCCTTGGCCTGCTTCAAATAAAGTCTGCCACCTGCACTTACTGTCTTTCAGTATCTACAGTACGTGCTTGTATATATTGTGTGTCCATCATTATGTAATAGCACTAAATGTACAGACAGAACAGTAAAGCATATAGTCATCTTAAGTAAGGCTTACGTGTGTTGGGGCTTTGTGGGGTCAGCTCCCACAATCTAACTTAGCTGGGTAAACCCCTAGCTAAGTGTCTGCTTACAGGCAGATACTCTGTAGAGCTCAACAGATCAAAATAAGGAAGTTGTAGCATTGCTTCCTAGAAGCTGACAGCCAGTCACATTACAGCACAGAGATCCTCCCTCTCCCTGACACAGAACAGGGATTTCAGTTTTTTGTTTTCAAACACATTCAAGGCTCCTGTCTGAAAAATGATATAATTTTTTCATTCAAAAACAAAAGTAATCTTTGCAGTGTATTTCATAGATATAAAATACAAAACAAAAGAGACAGAAAAGCTCCACTATGACATGGGACAATATGTACCATGGCACTCTGCCATCATATCCTAATAGTAATTATATTTGTGGTAGGGAACTACTCCCTATGATACCACAAGAACAAAACAATCTAAATACTGTACCTTTTGTCCAGTGATAAACACACATATTTATTAGAAAAAGCACGACACAACTGGTAGATATATATAGTAGTATCAAAAAATTAAAAAACACATATAAAATATATAGTGACAATGGGAGTCATAGGCATAATAAGCCCTAAATTGAATGCCCTGTATCCATAAGTCCAAGACAGTCCTACTGTCCAAAAACAGTTCCAAAGTGGTACCAAGATAATTAGTGTATTGGCATCAGAAGATATCCAACATGCAGTCCAAATAGAGCAATACTGGAATGGAAGATGGAGCAATCTCAACCTTGCCAGGATACTTGATTGCGTCTATAGAGTCCTGCTCCAGCCGCGATAACCACGAGTTGCCCGAGTTCCGAACTCGGCTAACATCGACTGTTTCCTGGGACGACTGCACTACTGCTCCTGGGAATGGAGTCCTCGTAAAAACTAGCCAGTATTCACAGTCGCCGGTACCAACATCTAGGTGGATTGGGTTAGGGCACGCCAAACCTCCCAAGCTACTGCAGCCCCTTCTTGACTGATGTACGTTTCGGGATTTACTCCCTTCTTCTGGGTCACATGACCTGGGGCCTTTTACCTCTTTATATACATCTGCTGAGCAGCTACTAACTCAGTCCGTGCTACAACATAAATCCTTTTAACTTGTAGCAAAATCATCATGCTAAATAGCTATACATGTAGATATATATATTACCAACATATTAGTTATTATTACATATTTTATTGTTGCACAATGTTACTGGGAGTGCATAGTAGGCTATACATAAGAACTTAATTGGATTAACAGTATGATTAAGATAGATCTGTAAAGGATAGAGATAGACACCAACATATTAGTTAACTCTTTTATGAATACCCATATATAGAATTTAGGGGAGCCTTTCACTAAGGAGATACCTATTTCAGGAACATATTAAACAAGAGTTCCTCATTTAATCCCATCGGGGTGAGTGTCTTTAAGGTAAAAATCCACCACGCTTCTTTCTGTAGTATTTTCTTACCCCAATCTCCTCCTCTGGGAGGGGGTGGGATTTTTTCAACACCCCAAATTTTGATGTTAGACCAGTTAGAGTTATGGTTGTCCCGAAAATGATAGGCCACACTGCTACTTTCCTCCTTGTTCTTAATGTTCCTTATATGCTCCAAAATACGTATTCTTAATTCCCTCTTCGTTTTTCCTGGCATGGACACTGATTTACATATACTACCCCCTTAGTTCGGCAATTAATAAAGTGCCTTAATTTATATGTTTCCCCAATTTGCTCAAACTTATTTATTTTCTGCATATATGGACAGATTTTACATGTTCCACATTTATAATTTCCTTGTAGGGGTTCCATGTTTAGCCAATGATTTTTTTACCTGGGGTTTTTGTTCAAAGTAGCTACAAGTAAGGGTCTGACCAATTGTTGCTGCCTTTTTAGCTATCATAGTTACATTTTTTGTGATGAATTTACTTAGTGTTTCATCTGTATGGAGTATAGGCCAATATTTGGCCATGATCTGTTTAAGCCAGTGCCAGTCACTATTGTAACTGGGGATGAATTGAGTTTTTTTTCATATCTCTATCCTTACCAGTACCAAAAATCAGGGAGTTTCTATTCGAGTATGCTTGTGAAGGTTCTCATTCATCCAGGTCATGGTATATCTGTTGTATTCAATTAGATCAACTGGACTTGAAATGTAGTTCTTGAAGACGTTTCGCTAGTCATCCGACTGGCTTTCTCAATTCAGAATGACTTGTACAAGAATCTGTGGCTATTATGTACCCTGGAAAATCCCAATTAGCATATCACAGCCAGGTGTTAAGGGTGTGATTAGATTTTGGGGAGAAAACCCTCAAACTTGTACGGCAATATGAAAAGACAGCAAGGAAATTGGCAGACTACAGAAACCACCTGCGATTTAACCTCCGATGCAGACAACAAAGGCTAGTACCATGCAGTATACGTCTGGATTCCGCGGTTAAAGGCATCAGAGCCAAACAGATACTTCAAAAGGCTCAAACACAGCTCCTAAGTGAACGGGTACGACAGACACATTTTACAGTCGATGCTTTAATGCACAACATTAGTCAACTAGAACAGAACCTGGCCTCACAGCTACCTGTGTCCATCTGGGAAAGAGTGATGGAGTTCACCAAACAAGCACAGCTTTCTCAGCACTGTAAGGGCAAACAAAGGCAACAGAACAAGTTCTCTATTCTGTCATCCCAGAACAGCCCCAAAGGAGAACAACTACCTTGGATACAAAAGGAGGGAAGTTCACTTCATCAAACAAGGAGGAATGGGTGAGACTTGTCTAACAGGACCCTGACCCAGCCAGAAACGAAGTCCTTGGTAAGGGCTTGAATTTTGCCATCACCCCTAAGCCATCCCTGTGGTGGATATATAGGTCAGCCACAGAAGCCTCTATCCACAGTAATAAGGTATCACAGAGTGAGGCAGAACAACTTCGCCTTAAGTATCTGCAGCCTTAGCCAGTGCTAAAACTCCTTCATCTAACCTGACTACACAGGAAAGAGAGCCTTAACATCCCTCAAGAAGATTCCAGTATCACCATTCTACCGGCAGAAGGGAAGATGCACAGTGGGTACTCAACACCTCAGACTACCATGATAAGGTGACCATGCTCCTGCCGATAACAACACCATGAGGCTTTAACAAGGATCCCACCAGCCTGTACAAGAAAAGAGTCATAGACTTACTACAACAGCTTCAAAAGGATAAAGCCATTGACCGAGCAATGTATCATCCGCTCTACCCTGGTGAGGCAATCCATGCATATATGGACTCCCAAAGATACAAAGGAAGGGGCACCACTAAACCTATAGTCAGACAGCATCAACTCGGTAACATACAAGGTGGCAAAATATCTAGCTAACATCTTAGGACCTTTGGTGGGAAGTTCAGCATCACATCCAGAACTCTCAGGATTTCACCAACAAGATTGAGATATAGTACTCGGTGTAGAAGAAACTATGGTGTCCATGATGACATCTCTCTTCACTTTATACCCACCAAGGAGGCTGTTGAACGATGGTGAGAAACGGCTGGGCCAAGACAGCACTCTACCAGCAGAACTGATCTCAACCCAGAACAGGTGTGCTCCTTGTTGGACTGTGCCTGAATGCCACCTATTTCAAATCAGGGATAAGTCTTATAAGCAAAAAACATGGGTGCTATGGGATCTCCAGTTTCACATATTGTGGCCAACCTTTACATGGAGAGGTAGAAAACACGGCGCTTAATACCTTTAAGGGCATAACACCCAGCCACTGGTTCAGATATGTGGATGACACCTGGGTTAAAATCCACCAGAAGGAAGTACAAGCTTCACAGAACACATTAATGGCGTGGACCAAAACATTAAATCACAAGGGAAGAGGTACAAAACAACAAACTGTTTTTGGACTGCTGGTAGAAGTTAGGAAAATGGTAAACTGGAAGTAGAGGTTTACAGAAAACCACACACACAGATCAGTATTGATGTTTGACTCCCACCACCCTTTAGATCACAAGCTGGGTCATCAAACCCTGCAACACAGAGCGAAGAACATCCCCACTAGCACAGAGGCGAAGGCTAAAGAATGAAACATCTCAGAGGAGCCCTTAAAACTTGTGGATATCCAGAATGGGCCTTTGTCAAAAGAAGTAGAGAAAGAAAAGAACACGAATACCAAAGTGAAGGGGAAAAGCAAGACACGAGGAAGAACATGGTCATCCCATATGTAGCAGGTGGTCTCCGAGAAAGTAAGAAGAATTTTCAAAAAACATCGTATCCTACCTGCCTGCTTTAAAACCGAACAACACACTGATGCAGCAATTGGTACATCCGAAAGACCCAATACCAAAACACAAAAAAGCGACATCATATATGCAGTGCAGTGCAGTGAAGAATGCTCTGATTGTATGTGGGGGAGACCAAACAGCACTGCATCAACCTATGGCCCAACAGAAGAGCCAATTCCTCGGGTCTGGACTCAGCCGTACCTGCATCTAGGATAGGACATACCTTTGAAGATTGTAATGTTAACATACTGGCGAAGGAACGTGACTGGTTCAAGAGAGGTGTTAAGGCCATTTTGTGAAAATAAAACCAAGCCTAAATAGAGGTGGGGGGGTTCGACACCAAACTGTCTGCTATGTACAATGCTGTTTTAACAACCTTACTCTGGGCGTTCCTATAACACCTCTTAGCCACCATCCTAATCACACCCTTAACACCTGGCTGTGATATGCTAATTGGGATTTTCCAGGGTACATAATAGCCACAGATTCTTGTACAAGTCATTCTGAATTGAGAAAGCCAGTCGGATGACTAGCGAAACATCTTCAAGAACTACATTTCAAGTCCAGTTGATCTAATTGAATACAACAGATATTTCTATTCGAGTATTTTGCCCGTTTGTAGGCTTTTTTAAGCCAACTGTGGGGATATCCCCTTTGTATGAATCGATCTTTCAGATCTTGTGAAGCCCTTTCAAAATCATCCATGCAGGAGCAGTTTCTCCTTAGTCTTAGATATTGCCTTGTTGGTATCCCTTTTAAAAGGACTGGGGGTGCATACTTTGTGCATGGAGTAAGCTGTTCCCTGCCGTGGGTTTCCTATATACTTCTGTTTGGATACTATTACCTGTTTTTTTTGACCATTAGGTCAAGGAAGGGAACTTTATTTGAGTCAATTTCACTGGTAAACTTTAAGTTCCAGTCGTTTTCGTGAATATTTTTTATAAACCTATAAACCTATTGAACTCCTCTTTGGACCCCTCCCACAGTATCAGAACGTCATCTATATAACGTCCCCAAAAGCTGATCTTATCTATTGCCCATGAATTTATTTCATCAGAGAACACTTCTTGTTCCCACGCTCCTAGATACAAACCAGCATACCTAGGAGCGCACTCAGTTCCCATGGCAGTCCCACGGCTTTGATGGAAGTATTTCCCTTCGAAAATAAAGTAATTATTGGTCAGAACTATATTCAATTATTCCAAGATCAATTCCGATTGTTTTGCATATTTCTTATTTCTTGTAGACAAATACCCTTTGACTACCTCCATCCCTTTAAGGTGAGGTATGGAAGGATAGAGGGCTTCCACATCTATACTCCCCAATAAGGTGGATTCTGTGACTCTAAGTGAATTGAGTCTTCTAATGACATATCTTGTGTCCTTTAAATAAGAAGGTAAGGTGTCCAAAAAGGGCCTCAATGCTTTATCTACAAACCGGGAAATAGCTTAAGTGGGACTGCCTACACGGGAAATAATAGAGCCCCTGGGGAGAAGGTGGCGTTTTTGTGGATTTTTGGTACTCAGTATAGGCATGGAGTTAGGGGTACTTATTATACAAATAAGAGAAGTTGTTTTTTGTTATTATTTTATTCTGCAGAGCCCGAGTTAGACACACATAGTATTCCACATCTAAAATGACCACCTTCCCCCCCTTATCTGCTGGTTTAATAATAATTTCTGGGGCATTTCTCTCTAAAACATAAAGCACCTTTAAAAAAAATTACCCCGAAGCATATTTACGGAGGAAAAAAAAAATACCTATGCTCTTAGAGAAAAGTAGGCTTTCTATTAATCAACCATTAATTAGAAAATTGGAAGGTACATTATATCAAATATAATAATAAAAAATAAGGTACAGGGTGATCTGTACCCTCCTTTCTAATCTTACTAGTATATTTACACAGCTTCTCTATCCTCATATTTTTCTGACATATTTTTTAATCATCCATGGAGTCCTTCAGGGTTGATGACGGCAATGTTTTTGTAAAGCATTTATCTCAAGTCCATGTGGGTATTTATACTGTACATTGAAATTTTCCTCTATGTATAAATAAAAAAAATAGCACTGCCCAGAGGAATACACTGGAGATTTGATGAGTAGAAAATGTGTGGGATTTACGGTAGCTAGGCTTGGAGTTCTGTAGAGCAGGTAGCTGGTGGTTACAGGGATATAAGGCAAGTTCATCAAAACAGAATATATATCATCACTACAAACACTGTTTTTGTTCAAGGACAATAATATATACAATGTACAGATGTTACTACAACATCTTTTTACAATGTCTATATTTGTTAAATGCGCCTGAGATTCAGCCAATCACTGAGTGTCTGCCGATCTGGCCCCTTTGAGAAGGCCTACGCTGGAATGAGGGCTGGTAAGTTTAGGATTTGATTTTTGCCATATAGACCTAGCGAGGAAATTCCCATTCCCTTTATGCTAAGCTGCATTTAACGGTTGACCCCAGAGTCACTATCTGACAGTGTTTCCCAGACAATCATCAGAGACAGCAGTGAATATGATTAGCTAGTTTGTTGCTCAGGCTGAGTTGTGCAGAGGGGGGGGAAGATGTTAGCCCATAGTTACCAACATTTCTAAAAAAGTTCTAGGGACACCATTTTAGAGTCGAACAAATATGCAAAATTATTTAAGCCATGCCCACAATGAACCACTCCCATTTAGGCCACACCCAATTAAACTATGCCAATTACTCATATGTTGTGTCTTGAAGCAAATGGCGAACAGACATTAGGGTCCCATAAAGGTCTATGGGACCATAAAGGTCCCATAGAGTGAGAACAGACAGTAAAGGTCCCATACAGTGAGAACAGACAGTAAAGGACCCATAGAGTGAGAACAGACAGTAAAGGTCCCATACAGTTAGAACAGACTGTAAAGGTCCCATACAGTGAGAACAGACAGTAAAAGTCCCATACAGTTAGAACAGACAGTAAAGGTCCCATACAGTGAGAACAGACAGTAGAATTACATTCTTAGTCACACACACACAATCTCACACATAAATTCACACAATAAATGTAGCTGACAAAAAAAAAAACCCAGTTCAGTTAAATAAATGGCCCCTTATTTATGTGGTAACCCTCCAAGACCCCAAAGCACTAGCACTGATAAAAGGGAGATAAATATCAGACAAGCAGCTGTTATTCACTTTGTACCAACAAACAGCAGAACAGGAAGATCGGAATGTGAAGGAGAAAGGTTCCCATAGCTAATGAGGTGATCCTACCCGGCTGCACATGGGCACGGAAGTTAAACTCAGGAGAGGAGAAGTTTTCTATGTTTTCTATGTTATCAAGCTGTGTCTAATGGACAAGATATGCACTGATATATCAGACGCTACTCTGACTGACCTGAGTGTTATAATAGTAGTTGCAGTGCTCGGCCCGGATCTTGGGACATTCCCCAGAACTTTAGGATAGTGGGACTGCTTCCTAAAATCCGGGACTATTGGCAACTATGTTAACCCTTTATATTTGTGAGCATCTCTGCAGAAGACTGTCTTTTTATGTGTTTATTTCTGCACTGTGCCATTTATAGCAGTGTGTGCCGCAATATATAATTAGAAGTGTGATGCAAAAAGCCTTGATTTCAATGCAGTCATTTAGCATGCATTTAAAGGAAAACGAAATCAAAATTTTTATACTCCACAATCTGTGTCCTTCTGTATCTGTGTCAGTGTCTGTGTGTTTTGTGTAGCTGACAGTGCTGCCTTTAGCAGCAATCAGCAGCTTTTGCTGTCTGATCTGCTGTTTGCTGTCAGTTGTGTCTGTGTCCTATTTGTGTTTTTAGCGTAAAAAAAAAAAAGCTTTGTGTTTATTTGTTTGCTTCTGTGTTGTTTTGTTGCTTTGTCTTTTGTGTTTGTGTGTGTGTATATATATATATATATATATTTTTGTAAAAATTTGGGAGAGGGAAATGCCTGGCAGGGCAAGAGGGAGAGCCAGGAGCAGGGGTGCTTCTGCACATGGAGGGAGAGGCAGAGGAGAGCCTACTGAAGGCTCTGGCCAGGAGCTACCTGGCCCTTCGCAGGGCAGCCGGGTAACCGTACCCGATATGTTTAGGGGTAGCCGTGCTAGGGCTATCCCTTCTGATCAAGGAAGGCGGGTAGTAGACTGGATTACCCAGCCTTCCTCATCCACCTCCTCACAGGCACAGAGCAGCCGAGCTGCCACTGTAGATACTGTGCCTGCTCCTTCCTCACCTGAGGCTCCTACTGTGGGCATGGACCCTGATCCTCTCTATCAAGAGTTCATTGCCCACATGGCCCGTACCTTCGGGGATCCGGAGGAGGAGTCTCAGGATATGTTTTCGCACACTGTGTGGGGCTAGTGTGCTTGAGGAGGAGCCGTGCACTGATGCACAATCTTTTCTGTCGCCCGAGGCGGAGGAAAGTGCACAGGGGGACAGGAGGCGGACGATGTCACACAGCAGTCTGTGAGCAGCCAGGGAACTAATGCAGGGGGTGAGGTTCCAGATGCTGCTGCTGTTAGTGATGCAGGCTCCAGTATTGAGGAGGTGGAAGTGGACGATGAGGTCACTGATCGTCCATGGGTGCCCTCTGTGAGAGAAGAGGAGGATAGTGTCTCTGAGGGATGTCCCTCAGAGCATGAGCACGATCCTGAACCCAGAGGCAGGACTGGGGGCAGGGGCCAGGGCAGAGGCAGTGCACCTAGTGGTGCACGTGGAGGTACGGCACCAATGAGATCTGGTGCCAGTGCCCCACAGCAGCAGGTGACCTCTGCTCCGAGTCATGCCGGTGGCTCAGCGGTGTGGGAGTTCTTCTCACTGGCTCCAGGTGATAGCACGGTTGCAGTGTGCAAGTTGTGCCGGCAACGTGTTAGCCGTGGGAAGACCACATCACATTTGGGCACCTCCTCTATGAGGAGGCATATGATACTGCACCACTTTGCCCGGTGGGAGCAGCGGACAGGGAACGTGCAGGCACCGACACATTCCCTATCTCGTGCCCAGGTAGCCACCGTTCCTCCTCCCCCTCCGGCCTCATCAGCTGCTTCCTCGGTGGAAGTTAGGGAGGAGAGGCAGCCTTTGGCCCCAGCACGCGGTGTTAAGAGGCCTCTTGACACTGCTGCTGGAGCGTCTCTCTTCCCCAGTTGTTGGAGCGGAGGCAGAAACTGTCCCCCAGTCACCCCCAAGCCCAGCGTCTCACTGCCGGCTTAGCAAAACTCCTGGCGGTGCAGCTGCTACCTTTCAGCCTGGTAGACAGTGCAGCGTTCAGGGAGTTTGTGGCCATTGAAACACCACAGTGGCAGGTCCCTGGCCGATGGTACTTTGCCCAGAAGGCAGTACCAGCCCTGCACAACCATCTGCAGAGCAATATATCTGCTTCGCTGGACCACAGTGTGGGCAAGTGTGTCCACATTACTATGGACGCGTGGTCCAGCAAGCACGGCCAGGGGCGGTATGTGTCATTTACCGCCCAATGGGTCACTCTGCTAGCCGGCAGAGACGCCATTTGAGGAGGCCACCCGGATGGTAAGCCGCAATGATGCCACCATCGTGGATACCATCCCACTGGTGTTCCTCCTTGAGCACACTCTGCGCGGCATACTTGACAGGGCACTCGCTGTCGAGCAGCAGCTACTGGAAGAGGAGGGCGCCGACACCGTGATGCTTTCGGAGCCCGAACATCACGGTGCAGAGTGCCGTCCGATGATGAGGAGGGCGATTTAGGTGACCTGGACCAAGGGGAAATGGGGCATTCCTTTAGGGGGACATCTCAACACTCCCAAGTACCACATGTCATTCGTAGTTGGGGAGAGGTTGAGCCCGACCCTATTGTCCTCAGTGACATCGAGGACATGGGGTCCTCTGTGGCAGGCAGTTTGCGGCGCATGGGTTCGGTCATGCTGCAATGCCTGCGCAAGGACCCCACGATTAAGGCCATCAAAGAGAAGGAGCAGTACTGGGTGGCCACCCTTATAGATCCCCGCTATAAGGGTAAAGTGTCGGAGTTTATCCCCGCATCTCAGAGGGAAGGTAGAATGCAGCACTATGAGGCAACACTGCTACGTTGCCTCTGTTCTGCCTTCCCAGGTGCTGGCAGGCCTACAGCACCTGATGTTGGGGATCAACAGGGCTCACGTCCCCCTGTGCCTGACAGGAGGAGCAGCAGTACTGGAGACGGCCTCGCGGCCAACTTCAGGCTGTTCTACCAGCCACAGTTGCCAGGCCCATCTACTGGCAACTCCACCAGGCAACACCTCAGTCGCCAGGTCACCGACTACATTGGATCCAGGGCCGGTGTAGCCACATCAGAGACTGAGGATCCACTGGACTACTGGGTGGCGAGGCTTGATATCTGGCCCGAGTTGGCACAGTATGCCATCGAGGTCCTTTCATGTCCGTCATCGAGTGTTCTTTCGGAGAGGACCTTCAGTGCGGCAGGGGGTGTTGTAACGGAGAGGAGGACCCGTCTCTCCACTGAGAATGTGGACCGCCTTACATTCATCAAAATGAATGAGGCGTGGATCACATCTCAGTACAGCACCCCTATTGCTGATGCCCGTGACTGAAGGCCTCCTGCCCCTGGCCACCCATACTGCTCCTTCCGCCTCATTTTCCACCTAGAGGCTTAGCTGATGCCAGCTTAGCTGGCAAATGGCAAAGTTTTCTTATTGGCAGGGCCCATATTTGTTCCTACCTTTCTCTACTGCATTAAAGTGGTGTGGAAATAAACAAATGCTCTGCGGCTATCTGTGGCTAATTTTTCTAAGATTGGGTCGATCCTACTTGGCCCGAGAGCAATACTCCATATTTGTTCTTCCTTCTCTCTCCATGAGGCACCTTTGTGGTGTCACCTACTCTGACCATCTCATACAGCCGCAACAGCTACTCTGTGGCTAATGTTTTCAGCTCTGGGTCAATCCTGCCTGGCCCGAGAGCAGTACTCCATATTTGTTCTTCCTTCTCTCTCCACGAGTCACCTTTGTGGTGTCACCTACTCTGACCATCTCATACAGCCGCAACAGCTACTCTGTGGCTAATGTTTTTAGCTCTGGGTCAATCCTGCCTGGCCCGAGAGCAGTACTCCATATTACAAAGTGTGGGCCTGCTGTAACTCAATGGTGCTTTTCCTACGAAGCCTTACCCTTTCACCCGCTTTCCCTTGCACGAAGCATACTCTGAGGGAGAGAAGCCAATGGGGTGAGGGGTATGTCCAGTGGGGCCAAGCCTGCCTGGCTCTTCAACAATGGTGGCAAACTGCAGTGGGCCTGCTGTAACTCAATGGTGCTGTTCCTATGAAAGCCTTACCCTTTCACCGCTTTCCCTTGCAGAAAGCATACTCTAGGGAAGAGAAGCCAATGGGTTGAGGGGTATGTCCAGTGGGGCCAAGCTGCTTGGCTCTCAACATGGTGGCAAACTGCAGTGGGCCTGCTGTAAATCAAGGGTGCTGTTCCTGTGAAGCCTTACCCTTTCACCGCTTCCCTTGCAAGAAGCATACTCTTAGGGAGAGAAGCCAATGGGGTGAGGGATATCCAGTGGGGCCAAGCCTGCCTGCTCTTCAACAATGTGGCAAACTGCAGTGGGCCTGCTGTAACTCAATGGTGCTGTTCCTACGAAGCCTTACCCTTTCACCCGCTTTCCCTTGCACGAAGCATACTCTTAGGGAGAGAATCCAATGGGGTGAGGGGTATGTCCAGTGGGGCCAAGCCTGCCTGGCTCTTCAACAATGGTGGCAAACTGCAGTGGACATTATGTAACCCAGTACCCCCATCACTTTCTTTCACTTGTGTGCAAACTACTATATAGGGGAATGTGGTCAATGTGGTGTGTTTAATGGCATTAATGGTAAGGTATATACAATTATAATTACCAGACATAGAGCTAGCTAAATAGATATGTGTATCTATAAAAATTGATTATGAATCTATCTGAATAATCTGTTAACAATTCTTAACAGAATGTTAACATTGTTTTGTTAACAAAAAGTTTTATGAGGGATATATAACTTTTTTTTTTTTTTTAACTATTTACAATAAACAAAAACAAATAAAAAAAAATTATTATTTTTTGGGGTTACGGGAATGGGATTCCCTCCTCTCCAGTCTGTTCAAGTGGCGGCCCATGCGGCGCATCTCCCGTCGCATGCTCTCGAATCCTGTGGAGGAAGATATTGAGAGAATTGTGTTGAAGATGTTCGAGCACATTTCCTAAAGCACCATGCGGGTGATGCAATTTTGCACCTGCCAGCTACTTACACATACATGGTACTGCAATGCAATAATGTTGCGGTATGTCATAAAAAGGAAAACTCAGTATAAAATATCATTATTTCTAAAATTCTTAGTTTATATTATGCATACCTAGTTATGGTAACAGTGATTTCTACTGATTGGGTGTTGGATGGGTCACACATGCTCAGATCTCTACTGAGCAACTGAATCAACACAGGGACTGGGTCAAGGGCAAGACCATAACGATCTCTATTAGGGTCTCTATTAAGTCAGTATTTTTTTATACACAGACACAATGCTGATTTGACAGGTTAAGGTCATTCGGATGGAAAAATACTGCTCTTTTTTCTTAAAAGTTTATGTATTTTCACTAAACTTCAACTTCCACTTAAAGCGATATTATTGCATCATGGGGGATCACTGATAAACAGCAGTAGGTAATGCTGGCATAAAACATTACATTTATTGTGAAATTGTATCAGAACATTCTTGTTTTTTTATCACTAGGACTGTGCTACATACAAAAATTTTTGGAAGTGGTGCAGCCCCCATAAAAGCATTGTCAAACCCACAGTACCCATTCTTGCATCATGTAGCATGGATTTTACACTGGGAAAATACAGATATTAATAGTCTTGTATATAACATTTCATTAACGTTGCATATGATTTACTTACGATTTTGAATCAAATCATGGCCTGGAGGGACTGGAGCGGCTGGAGGGGCTGGAGAGGGTGGAGGGGTTGGAGAGGGTGGAGGGCCTGGAGAGGGTGGAGGGCCTGGAGAGGGTGGAGGGCCTGGAGAGGGTGGAAGGCCTGGAGAGGCTGGTCCTGCTTCTAGAAAAAAAAAGTTTTATTTCAACAATCACTGTCCAAGCCATTAGTAATATTACATGTATAAGAACATTTCATAAAAGGCTACGTAGTGAACATTTCTTGGATAATTTTTGAACCACAAAAATGCAATGAAAAACTGGTTTAATGAAAGATTTTAAAAAACATTAACCTCACTAGGATGCACTTACGTTGTTGGCCTGCATGAAGGACCCTCATCCTCCCACGCTGGCGTCTCATGCAGGGTTAGGGGGGTGGGGTTGAAGACATCATCATCTGAAGGTTTAAATAAAAAAAGACAATGATATATCTGAAGGTATTCTTTCAGACCAAAAAAAGGAAAGGGAATGTTGGGAGGGTTGGGTGTAGGAGGATATCAGTAGTTGTGTTGTGTTTACCTGTATCTGTTTAGGTTTAGTGGGTATAATTTACCATTTATAAAAAATCAACATTTCATTTTCACTTTAGTTGCCCCAGTAGGTGTGAATAGCTGTGTGGGGTTCATGGGTATGTGTTTGTCGGACAATATTGGAAAGGATACTTAAGATAATCGCACACTGCACGTTTGGACCAAATTTCGTGACTTAAGGTCAAAAACTGAGGGACAAGATACAGCCCAAACAATGGGGAGTCGGGGACAATAAATGGAAATGAGAAATGAGAAGAACTGTGATCTGTCTCTCAAGCCAAATGAATAGATTTGTTGCATTTTTTTTTACAAAAAATTTTATCAGTGAAATAATAAAATTCACTTAATTATCACTGATAATTTCACTAATTATTTGCTGACAATCAAGGTCAATAAAAAGATAAAAAAATTGCTTAGGATGCACTTACGTGTCTGGCTGATTCCAGGTGCCTCCACTTGGGGCGGTGGACTGCCGGTGGGGGCAATGGACTGACCGGGGGGTAGTTGTGTGGTAGTGCTAAAAAAAAAAGGAAATTTATTTTAACTTTCACTGTCATTAAATGTTCAAATACATTACTATAACAATTCTCGGAGAAGTTGTCAAAAAATATGCAAACATTTGGATAAAGAGCTTGGACACACAACGTGTTAAAAAGCACACAATAGTGTGGCACAATTAATGTGATCCTCAATTTTTGCACAATTGTGCAATCGTACTGCACCGGAAACACGCGCTTGTATAGGCTGCACTTACATTCTTCCTCTGGCGGGGACGGTGGTGGGGGTGGGGTGTCAGAGGATGATTCAGCTGCAAAATAAAAAAATACATAATGAATGATATATCTAAAGGATATATTTAATTATATACTTTGAATTTGCTTGAAAATACAGATTAAATAAGGCAATATGTTATAGTTTCTTTAAAAGTCAATCATATTTCTATGGCAATGATTTCATACCTTATTCTTCTGGCTAAGTACTTATTTTTTATTGTGTGTATTGTAGCCATGAAAAGGGAAAAGTTGGTTGGGTGTAGGGGAGCATCAGTAGCTGTTGTGTACTTGTATCTGTATAATTGTGGGTAACACAACATTTTTAATTTGGAGTGTAAAAATCAATTTTATAATTGATCAACATTTTATTTTTGACTTTACTTTCCCTTCAAATAGGGCTGCCATGAACTAAAAGGGTGGGTCAGTAAAGTGTGTTTAACTATGTGTGGGTATCAGTGTGCATTATAAGGTAAAAGAAATACATTTTAATGATCGATTTCATTTTTAACTTTACTTAGCCTTTAAATAAGGCTGCCATGGAAATGGAAGGGTGGGCCACCAAGTTGTTTACATGTGTCTATGTGTGGGTATCATTTTGAATTTATAGGTGTTATGTTAAAAAGTCACTTTTCAGTGATTTATTTTTGACTTTACTTACCCTTTAAATAGGACTGATAAGAATAATAATAATGTAATAATGTAAAAATAACCAGTGAATGAGAAATACAAAGAACTTGGATCTCTCTCTCTCTCTCAAGCCAAATTTATGGGTTTATGATGTTTTTAAAATATATATATATAAATATGTTTGTGTAGAAGTGAATTAAAATATTTTACTACTTATTACAATACAGTAATATAATAAAAAAGTATACTTGCTCCATAAGTTGCCGTATGGTGCCACATAATGAGGCCTTTGCCTCTTAAGATCAGACCACTGTCTCTGGAGGGTAGAGACAGTGGTCTGGAAGCCGAAGCGGCGCCCAGCCGGCGCTGCAGGCCCTCCATTATAGTGCCTTCTGCGCCGCACATGCGGGTCCCTGGGGGAAAGTCGTCATACCCCCTAGCCAGGAGTATTTGGTGGGCATAGAGCTGCGACAGACCTGGACATTGCAGGCAGATGTAGTAAAAAGGAATGGATCATCGAAGTTCCAGTTCGGGTCCGTATTTCCGAAGAATCCGTATTTAGGAAATCCTCGTTTTTACCGGAATCCTCGTTTTTATGGAAATCCTCGTATTTTCGAAAAATTGTTTTTTTAAATTCACGCTAGCGGACTGTAATTTTAGGTATTGTAGGCATTGATACTGTTTCTAAGGACATTACCCAGTCCCTGAGTGATTTAGTGTACATTACCAAGGCTATTTAGACCACTTTTAATGCGGATTTGCCGAACTTTCATTTTAATACGTTTTAACGGGTAGCTCGCGGATTTTCGAATTTTGGATTTTTTCGAAAATCCGCGGATCCTCGAGCGGACCGGATTTTTCGAAGTTCGGGCATCTCTACTCCTCACTGGTGCCTGCAAATTGCAATATCCCCTTTCCTAAAAAAAAGAAAGTGAACATATTGCAAGAAGTGTTGGAGTTCAGGTGGCTGAGTTTGAGTAATGCAAACATGGTGCTGTAATCTTTTAATAGTCAAAGATGCTAGCCTGCCTGTCTGTAAGTTTAATGTCTTATCTCAAAGAAATGATCCGCTCCAGTATGAATCAAAAATGACATGTAAATAGGACTATCATATATTAACAATAATGGAATTTTACAAAGTACTTTATTATGCTGCTATAAAGTAGGAAAATTGATTGCATGAAATCCATCAGTATGGCTCAAGCTAATATTTCTCTTTTCATTATATTCATACTGTTTTAGTCACCTCTTTATTTGCCACGTTTTATCTGTATCACTGTCAGTCAGCTATAAGCTATATAGGAACCTGGAGATAGAAAACTATTAGACTGCTTGTTGTGTTGGTCCTTAAGTTTTTGAGGTGACTTTCTAAACTTAATATAAATAAAAAGTTATTTAAGGATAGTGAAAAATGAAGTATCCACCACCCTGGAGCAGTTTGCATTTGATCCAACTAAAAGATTAATGGCACTCCTCATTCTATCTTTATGACCAGAATCATTGATCTGTTTTGATTTAGTAAGATGAGAATCCACTTGTTTCTTTTAGCAGGAAAACTAAATTAACACTCTAAATAAAATAAATACGGTAGAGGGTTATTTGTCTTTTGTTTTGTTTTACAATCAATAATCTAATTAATCGTATATTTAAATTAATGATGTTAATCCAAAACAGTGGAATAATATTGTAATGTATTTAGTAACTGAGAAATCTCCTATTAATTATGGACAAGTACTGGATGTCCACTTTGTAGATAGTTGCAACAAAAGCAACAAATGGGAGGGTCCTCTCCCAGACTAGTAAAAATAATACTCAAATAGTTACACTAAGAATTTTCATGCAAATGGACTTTCAATGAATGTCAAAACGTTGACAACCCATATTTGCAGTTTGTAATCCAAAGTAATATCCTGCTCCTTTACCAATATATCAATATAAATATATTTAATATATATACATGACAACGGCCCTGCGGGCAGAAACGTGTTGTATCACAGTAAAGGTGTGTTTCTACAAGTTGTTAAAGTCCCTTTGAGTGCTGTCTACTGTGGATTTATTGGGAGTAGCACCAGGACATTACCCTGTATTTTGAGTAGTACAGTTTAAGTGACATACACATAGTGGCAATGTTTCGGCTCTGTGAGTGGAGCCTTTATCAAGCTGTTAAAAACGGCTGATCGCGGAAGAAGGAAGATATCTTGGAGAGGAGTCAGGGGCCTGGCCTCCAATCTTGTGTGGGGGGGCTAGGCACCTGCAGATACACCCCTGCAGATATGCCCCTGCCTTTTGAACAAATCCTGGAGTGCTCCTCCAGGATATATATAACATGCTGTTGTCTAGCTCTGAGCTGGTTGTGCCCTGTCCACAAGTTATGTTCCTGGATTCCTAGTGTATTATCGTCCATTAGCAATGTTTTACTACCACAAAACTTATTTACTGTGTTACAGTATGTACAAACTGTAATTTATGTAGGTTACCCGCTACTTAATAAAATATTGTAAAATAAAGTGAAAAGCTAACAAGTTCTAAAGCAAAAAATATCACCATACCTAATAAATCTTTATTTATCATGTGTAAACTTGTCCTATTAAAACAACTAATGAGCAATAAGCTTTGATTGCTCAACTGCTGTTACATTAATGAAAGTATTTTTGTTAGAGTTTTCTCATCAATTATTGTACTGGTGAATGTTTGCAGTGGTTTTTTTATGGTGGTATTGACATCCTATCACAGGTACTGCTCTGTTTTAGAACACGTCCTTACCTCTCCTTGATTACATCTACAGATGCAGAGTCCAATAATACCTTAATAAAGAGCAACTCCCAAGGCACGAGGAATGGGAATGCAAGTATACCAATTATCAGAAATGCAACTTTACTTTCACTTTCACTATAACACAAAATCACTGGGTGAAAGCTATTGGTTGTAGTGGGGCACAGATCACCTCCACTGCACATGCTCCATATTCTATCTGTGCCTCAGTTGTGGGAAGGGGTGGATACATAAAGAGGAGACATGGAGACAAGGAGTGAGCTGAACAGGACATGAGGAGATCTAAGGACAGGGAGCACTGAGAGCAAAAAGGGATAAAGTTCCTGACAGTGATAAAAATATAGAAAAGGATAAAGGCAAGTATTTTTTTTCAGTTTAGTGTCCCTTTAAACCAAAAAGAGAATCAGCATCAATATTTGGCTCATTTGTAAGTTTATATTATGAAATTGCAAAGTTGATGTTAAAATAAAGCAGTTCCTGGGTAGTCTGTTGGTGCATCCTGAGGGGGAAGAGAAGTGCCCCCCTTATCTATGAACAGACCAGCAAAAATCTGCCTAAATAGTTTTGTGATAGATTTATACACCCTCTCAAAATAAAAAAAAAACATCTATACCCAGTTTTTTCTCTCTAGTTTTTGTCAATCACAAAAAAAATGCTAAAAGGCACTCAAAATGTTAGCTGAGCTGTTTAACACTGAACTATCTTCCAGCTCTATAAATCTCAATTGACGTCAATTATCTACAAGATTAATTTGAAGACATTCCACTAGTTGGAAATTCGGATCTGTCTTTTATTGGCCCTGGGGTGTTTCACCTCTTCACATTCTCATTTATCTAGTGGTTCTATCTGTATTCATTAAACAGCATGGGCACATAAATACGCATGCAACAAAAGACTTACAGCTTTTAATAAAATCTACATATTGGGATATCTTCTGAGTCTTTGGGAAGAACAGAACAAATATCGGCATGGTAGAATGGACTTTCAGGTTCCTTCCTGAATTAAACTTTTCACCACCAGCTGTTAAGTGGGGTTATACACATAGTTTTAATATTCTTAATTTTTTATATTTTAAATCACTTTATGCTATGCTAAATATTAGCATAAATAGCACCATTAGTCAAAGATTAATTAAAAGATCAGTTAAATGCAATTGATATGCATGTAAAGTGTACCAGTGCAAATTTAATCTTTTGCTCTGTAACTTCTTATTACTGTACTATTCATGGCCTAGGGCAGGGGCTGAATGTGTATCCTAGTGCTAAAATCAATTGAAGCATGCCTTCCTCTGTAAATAGCACAGCAGCAACTGGTGTCTTTAGAGAATCGCAGCTGTTCAGAAGCAAAATGCCTTGTGCTAGTTTGAAGCTGACATGCTAATAAGTGACTTGGTCTATTAAATTTGTAAAGGTTTGATGAATCAGACCTCGTTGTGTGTATTTGTGCACCAGTGCACCGTGAAATATCTTTTCCAGAAGAATGACTATATTTGTCTTTTTTCCCCCATGTACATAATCCTAACATCTGCACTATTTTAATTTCTATCATCTGCAGCTGCCATTTTTCTACTTATAACTTGCTCTGTATACTTGTGATGTTAACATTTATTTCCCTGATGGTTTTCTCCATACAGTTATTCTCTGTTGTCACCAAAATTATATTTATTATGACTAATGTATATGTCCCACTGTTTTTCCCCCCATCGTCCTTGCTCTCGGCACAATGCCCTCTTCATAATGACTCTAATGCCTTCCATATTAGTTTAAATCTTTACTCATTTCTTTAATGTTGCTTGTTAAATAAATGTTATAGCAACTGACAGGTGAGACTTAAAAGGAACTAGTATTGTGGTGAATATCTGGATGTCTCAATAAGGCTAAGGCCACATTATGATGGACGGAAGCGTGTGTGAAAAGGGTGCGGGCATTTCCTGTTTGCTACTGTCTGTTTGCACTGCAATCCAAGCAATAGTGCGCAGTCCAAAAAAATGGTGATCGCATGCACTCCTGAAAATGGATCACAGTGACAAGTCACGCTAATGTGGCCTAGCCCTTTAAGAGTCTTTTTTGTACCACAATTATTTGGCACATAAAATGCATTTGAAAATTCCCTAAATAAACAATGGCAGACATTTACAAAGAGCCACTACTAAACACCTGATCGACTGGAGAGACTGTTTAAATTGGAGTTTCAGCATCAATTCATATGCCTTCAAGAAATAAAGTTTCACTTACCTTAGTCTGTCCATGTAGCAATTTCTCTATACATAAATAAATTATTTACTGAATGCATACAGTACCCCTAAGAGTCTGTTATGGTCTTGCCCTTCAATTCCGTAGCTTAAAAGATATCAGAGTATGTTTGACCCATACAAATACCAATGAGGTAATAACTATTAAGAGTTATCCTGGGAAGAAGAAGGGTTGTTGCAGAATTGCAGCTCATTAGTGACCAGAGAAGGATGCTGGAAAAACATGAAATTAACCAATGTTTAAAAAATAAAGAAAATATGAACAATGTGTATAATAATTAATTCTAAAATTATTTTTGTTTAACTGAACTTTCTACTTTAATATAGCAATTGCAGCCCTTTTTAAATGGGATTTTGGAGTTAAGTTTTGTGTGATTTTTAACTGCCACAATTAGATCTGAGATCTTGGGAATGTGACGGGGACACTACAACCCTCAGCCCAGGGGCGCTCTGAGCATGCTTAGCTCCCTGCGAAAACCCCACAAACCCGACTAAGAGTTGCCCATCACTTACATATATTTACCATAAACCATCGGTAACTGCCACCATGTGTGTTACAGGTACACAAACCTACCCAGCATGCACAGCTGTACAATAAAACTACTTATAATGACTGTTCATTCACTATCACATACAGGTAGGAATATAACAGAATACAAGGAAGGTATTCCCCCCCCCTTCCCCCCCCCTTGATCAACTGTTTGGTAGGGTTAAAGAGGAGGGTATAAATGTTGGACTAGATAGCCATATGCTTTAATTTAACCTCAATTACTATGTAACTATGTACTAAATTCAATTCACTAGACAAGAATCTTACGATGCATTTGGGCAAAAAAACAACATAAATGCTAGTTATATCCATAATGGGATTTAGGAGCTGACTCAATAAAGATGGACTTAGGAGTTATAATGGACAGTTATAGGAGCATGGTATTAAAGAAGCAAGGCATGAATTCTACTTGAGTATGCAGTGCAGTAACTAAAGCAGGACAGGAGTAAAGAATACTCACTCTAACCTACCTTATAATTATAGAACAAAAATTTAGCACACATCAACATGGGAATTATGAGTCTCTTGCAGAACATTTTTAATGCCACAAATACCTGTTCTTAAACACACAAAGATTAGGACAGGAATAAGAATGTAATATGAGGCACAATATGATTACTGCATAGCAATAACAGGACCAGGATGGAGCATGAACAGCATTCTATAAATTGCCTGAAAATACTATCTTTTTTAAGCCTATTTATGAATGAAGCTTAGACTTTATAACAATTAAAACTATTTTCTGGGAAAACTTTAAACCATTTACATTTTATATCATATGAAAGAAAGGACAATTCAACACTCACTATTGCTAAATCCACAATAGAGATGGCTAAACTTCCAAAAATCCTTTCCACTCGTGGATTCTCGGATTTTTAAAGCATTTTTCGAAATTTCTAGAAATTTCGAATTTACAAAAATCGAAAATTTTCCAAATTACTAGCAAATAAGGAACAGATACTTCTAGGTAATTTCCATGTTTCCATGCTAGCTTTCAGAAAAACTATTCCTTTAAAAGGGTAAAAGGGTTTTTACAGTATTCCACAAGTTGAATGCAAAAGCAGAAGCCTAGTTTATTTAATTTATTAGTGATGTCTGTTTATAGGTGCTTCACACTGCAAAACCAGAGGCCTGCACTACACTGATGGCTCAATAAAGCTGAAACTGGTCTGTAGTTGGCACTCTGATTTTGCATTCAGCTTGTGGAATACTGTAAAAACCTTTTTAAGGGCAAGGCCACACTACAACACAAACGGATGCGCTATTTGCGATTTCCATGTGTTGCAACGCGTTTGCGCTTGCGATTCCCCAATTTCGATTATGGAAGTGCATGCAATTGCAATTAAATATGGTGCTCACATGCGCTTCCAAATCGGAAACGCAAGCCAACGCATTGGAAATCGCAGGAACTTTTTGCGTTCCCGAGATTTTCATTAAATAAAAATCACAAGCGCAACCGCGTGTGAAAATGCGTATAGTGTGGCCTAGACCTTAAAGAATAGTTTTCCTGAAAGCATGGAAATTACCCAGAAGTCCCGGTTCCTTATTTGCATATGCTTGAAGGGGAGCTGCAAAGCCTTATTCTCTCCCTATTTAATTTATTAGTGATGCCAATTTTCTAGAAATTTTAGAAAAAAAATTGAAAATCCTAGAATTTTCAAAAATTTCGGGAAAGCTTTGAATTTTCAAAAAAAAATTAATGGGGTTTAGACAATTCTCTAAATCTACGACCCGTGGATCTTGGAAATCTGGAACTGGGTTAGTATCTGCAATCCGGTCCATCTCTAACTGACTAAACATCACCTTCACTTTTGAATTTCTTCTATATGCTGGGTTATTTTCAACACTTTGAAAATTATATGTTAAAGTAAAAACATTTTTTCTTCATAACCTGAATACCAATAGTTAAGGCTTTGCACTTGCTCTATAAGCCCATTTATGCTCATATTAGGGTGCTATTGTGTTCATTAAGTTTTCCTTTATAAAACCATTAAACAACACATTTATTACATTTATCATGTGTGTGATATTGTACTTGTTCACTCTTCAAGGTAAGGCCTGATGAAAATGGATACACTAATTGAAAATCACTGCAGAATGTGTGCAGCACTATAGTAAAACCAAAAGAAATCAATATATAAATGTCTTGTATGTATTACTAGCCCATAGTAGTTATGGGTAGTTACAACCCTGCCTGCGTGTAATTCATCCTGTACTCTTCACCCTCTGATGTTTTTATCTTCATGGACTCTCCTTTGTAGACTTCTTCTAAACCAAAAATAAAATATTTCTGTACTTGATGACAATGAATGCTTGCCTGCAACAAAATGTACATTTCTTTTACTTCTATAATTCTTTTTTAATTTAATTCCTCAAACTTATTTACTTGTGAACCCACCAAAGAAAAAGACAGGGGGCTTGAAAAACAGATATAAATACTACGCTCACAGAGAGGAACAATTGTTCACTATCAGTCCCCAGACTAAAACCTCTTTAACCTGCTTAATAAACACTTACAACTCCTATAAAATGTCCATTGGTAACTGACCCAAGACAAACCTTTCCCATGTGGTGGGCATTTCTGTAATCTCACATCTACAGTATGGATGGATGATACAAAACTGGCTTCAGTCACTTATTGGAACCACTCTCTTTCTGAAACTGGACAGTTTTCTTTTAGGACATCTTTCATGGATTTACCATCTAAGCAACTCCAAAGGCAGGCCAATCACATTTGCCTGGATGCCAGGACACTAATCACCCAACATTAAAAATCAACCACCCCACGAACTTTGCAAAATTGTATCAAAGAAACAACCAAAAAGGAGAGATATCAGTGATTATAAAGAGATTAATGAATTTCCTACTCCCACTTACCGCCACCTCATTCCCCCCTTTTTTTCTCCCCCCTCCAGTGACAGTTTCTCATTCTCAATATAGATTGCATAATATTTATACATGCATTCAATACATAAAAGGTGTGAAAAAATTAGAGAATGACATAATCACAAGTACTTTATTTCTGTTTATTGGATTTTAAAATCAATGTTTTTATATTATGTTGTAGAAATGCATATTACTTTGCTTCATGTTTCACTGTATTTCACTTTGATTGACATGTTTTCTTTTTTAAATGGCAATGACCATTACTGGAAACAATAATTCTTCCTAATTACCATTGTACCCCCCCTTTTTTTTTGATCTGTCCCCTATTTCTTTAGATATCCAATCTGAACCGTCTTACATTTCAGCTGTCAATTAAATGGCTTAGTATCATAACCTCTTCTGCTGTGTGCAGTTTTGCTGTAGCTAGAATGGTGACAGAGATTTGACAGTTGATATGCTATATGCTGCATAGTGTTTTAACAGT
The DNA here is from genome assembly GCA_019447015.1 of Hymenochirus boettgeri. Classification (NCBI taxonomy): domain Eukaryota; kingdom Metazoa; phylum Chordata; class Amphibia; order Anura; family Pipidae; genus Hymenochirus; species Hymenochirus boettgeri. Next base: position 177,798,810 of record CM033473.1, read on the forward strand.
TGCTATGTTGGAAATTCCCTCTCCTAGTGCTGCCTCATAGTGATTAATGAGCATGCTTCCCCTTATAAAAAAAGGTCTGGTCAGATAGAAGAGGGAGTGGTTAAAAGAGGCAGTGGAGAGCTGGGGCATAACTAGAGGGGAGCAGAGGGAGCAACCGCAGGGGGGCCCTGGAGCCAAGGGGGCCCCATCTTTTTATTTTTCCTATTACAGATATATCTTCCTCCCAAAAAACCACTGTGGATAAAGCACAGATAGGGGCCCCATAATAGTTTTGCTGGGGGGGGGCAGTGATTCCTAGTTACGCCACTGGTGGGGAGACTGAGCCTGAGCAAAAAAAGTACTGGATTGAAGGCATGCAGCAACACACACATCTCAGAGTTAGGACTACTAACATTTCAAAGCATTTTAATAAAAAAAAGCAAGTATAGATAAAACTGTGTTGGGGGGGTCTAAAGCTTGGGGGGCCATGACTGACTGCTGCCAGCCCAAAGAAAGCCAGCATAAAAGAGATGCTGTTTTACTGCATAAGAAAGTGGTAAGTAAATGGAGCTTTAGTGTTGTGGGGAGGGTAAAGATTAGTATAGATTTTACTGCTGTGGGTGGTCCTTTAAATAAACAAAACACCTGCCCTGTATACTTTGTATTGTTAAAATAGGCAATGTATTGTTGCAACCCTTCTAACATTTTACTCAGTACAAAAAACATATACATATAAGTCATATAGGTCAGTTTCTGAATGATGCCTTGATTTTAATTATTTGCTGTAGAAAGGGTTGTGTGGGAAAAGCAAGGGAAACACATGTGCATAAACCCTTGTTGACAAGATGCTGAAGGACATATTTCCATGTGAACATTCATAAAAATAGAGTTTCAATAAATAATATGTAGATTCTTGGTCCGCAGGCAAGTGAAAATCTTTGATTCCTAAAAATATCATGATTAAATCATGATATTCTCTTAGAGATATATAACATAGTATAGTATAGTATTTGAGGTTGAATAGACATATGTCCATCCAGTCCAACCCATCTAGAAATGTCCTCATTTCCTGCCTAACTGTTGATCCAGAGGAAGGCAAAAAATCCCCCACCAAATTTATGAAGGGGAATAAAATTCCTTCCTGACTCCAAGTGGCAATCGGAAATTTCCCTGGATCAACTCTACTTTATGAATCAATACCAGTAACTTGTAACATTCCTTGTTTGCAGAAACTCATCCAGCTTTTTTTTTAAATTGATCAATGAACCTGCCATAACAATGTCCACTGGAAGACAGTTCCATAGCTTTAACGTTCTCACAGTGAAAAACCCTTTCCGAACTTGAAGCCTAAACCTTTTGTCTTCAATTCTTAAAGGCCACGTGTCCTCTGACATGCTCTATTGGTGAACAATGCCCCAGATAGTTTATTGTATGACCCGTTAATGTATTTATACACAGTAATCATATTCCCACGCAAGTGCCTTTACTCCAGCGTACATAATTGTAACTTTTCTAGTCTCTCTTCATATCCAAGCTCCCCCAACCCCCTTATTAATTTAGTTGCCCTTCTCTGAACCCTTTCCATTTCAAAGATGTCCTTTTTGTACACAGGATTCCAAAATTGCACTGCATATTCCAAATAAGGCCTTACAAATGCTTTGTAAAGATAGAGAATAACATTTTCCTCCCTTGAATCCATACCTCTCTTTATACAAGACAATACCATGCTGGCTCTGGCTGTTGCTGTCTGGCACTGCTTGCTACCTTTAAGGCAAAACTCCAAGATCCCTTTCCAACAGGGATTCACTTAACACAGAGCCATTTATAGTATAAGCAGCACAAGGATTTTTAAGTCCAAAATGCAGATGAAGGGACGGAGTTGGGGTAGCAAAAGGGGGGCGAGAGGTCGGCGACATACCGCAATGGTACAGTAAATTCCCCACCATGGCTAGTGCACTGCAGACATACCAGCATGTTACAGTAATATCCCCACAAATGGGCTAGTGTACTGCAGACATACCAGCAATGTTACAGTAATATCCCCAGCAATGGGCTAGTGTACTGCAGACATACCAGCAATGTGTACAGTAATATTCCCACCAATGGGCTAGTGCACTGCAGACATACCAGCAATTGTACAGTAATATCCCCCAAATGGGCTAGTTGTACTGCAGAACCACGCAATGTGTACAGTAATATCCCCACAATGGGCTAGTGTACTGCAGACATACCAGCAATGTGTACAGTAATATCCCCACCAATGGGCTACTGTAGTGCAGACATACCAGCAATGTGTACAGTAATATATACCCACCAATGGGCTAGTGTAGTGCAGACATACCAGCAATGTGTACAATGCTGGTATGTCTTTGTACACACCAACTGTCATTGACACAGCACAGTTCTGGCTGAAGTCCAGCAATGTCAAATCTTGGTACTCCAGATGTTTGTACATAACAACTCCCAGCATACATGCAGTAATGAGCACACACACAGCAGTATATTTTTTATATATTTACACATAATGTAAGGTGTAAATACTACCGGTATGTATTTTTACGTAAATACACAAATATACAAATAGTTACTAGTCCATCATGTGCTTTGTAAAATGTTTAACATAGATCTAAAACCTTTCTGGGAAATTCATGGTGATTCCACCCCTCAACACTACGAAAGTCCACATAGTTTATATATCCTGTAGTTAGGGATCACCCTGCCAGGGTCAACTTTAGCATGTATTTACTATATTCCCACATGGGCTAGTGTACTGCAGACATACCACAATGTGTACAGTAATATACCCACTAATGGGCTAGTGTACTGCAGACTACCAGCAATGTGTACAGTAATATACCCCCAATGGGCTAGTTTACTGCAGACATACCAGCAATGTGTACAGTAATTAGTGCAGACATACCAGCAATCTGTACAGTAATATCCCCACCAATGGGCTAGTGTAGTGCAGACATACCAGTAATTTGTACAGTAATATCCTCACCATGGGCTAGTGTAGTGCAGACAATACCAGCAATGTGTAAGTAATCCCCACATATGGGTCTAGTAGTGCAACATACCAGTGCAGTGCACTAGCCCATTGGTGGGAATATTACTGTACACATTACTGGTATGTCTGCAGTGCACTAGCCCATGGCGGGATATACTGTACACATTGCTGGTATGTCTGCAGTGCTCTAGCCCATTGGTGGGGATACAGTAATATCCCCACCAATGGGCTAGTGCACTGCAATTACTGTATCCCCACCAATGGGCTAGAGCACTGCAGACATACCAGCAATGTGTACAGTAATATTCCCACCAATGGGCTAGTGCACTGCAGACATACCAGCAATGTGTACAGTAATATCCCCACAAATGGGCTAGTGTACTGCAGACATACCCAATGTTGTACAGTAATATCCCCAGCAATGGGCTAGAGCACTGCAGACATACCAGCAATGTGTACAGTAATATTCCCACCAATGGGCTAGTGCACTGCAGACATACCAGCAATGTGTACAGTAATATCCCCACAAATGGGCTAGTGTACTGCAGACATACCAGCAATGTGTACAGTAATATCCCCACAATGGCTAGTGTGACTGCAGACATACCAGCAATGTGTACAGTAATATCCCCACCAATGGGCTACTGTAGTGCAGACATACCAGCAATGTGTACAGTAATATATACCCACCAATGGGCTAGTGTAGTGCAGACATACCAGCAATGTGTACAATGCTGGTATGTCTTTGTACACCACCAACTGTCATTGAACAGCACAGTTCTGGCTGAAGTCCAGCAATGTCAAATCTTGGTACTCCAGATGTTTGTACATAACAACTCCCAGCATCATGCAGTAATGAGCACACACAGCAGTAATTTTTTATATATACACAATAATGTAAGGTGTAAATAACTACCGGTATGTATATTTTACGTAAATACACAAATATACAAAATAGTTTACTAGTCCATCATGTGCTTTGTAGAAATGTTTATACATAGATCTAAAACCTTTCTGGGAAATTCATGGTGATTCCACCCCAACACTACGAAAGTCCCATAGTTTATATCCTTGTAGTTAGGGATCACCCATGCCAGGTTCAACATGTATTACCATATCCTTGTAACTTTTTACCTTATCCTGTAACTTTTGTCTCCTACAAGTGTTCTCTAAATAGTGTTCTTACCTTTTTCTTTCGTTTCACCGATTGAGTTACAATGTGAGTCAATTCTTTAGACTCATAGGAATGCGTCCTCTCCTCCTTACGTACGTTGGAACTCAATAATTCAAACAAATGGGACGGACGAGCGAGATGATGCTCGGCCCTTCCTTTACTTTCCATTAAGAATTGCAATTAACTATTTATATACTAAAAACAGCTTCCTATATAAATTACTAATACAGGTAGGAAGGAGAGACTGTGTCTCTGCTCAATTTTTTTTTCTGGCTGGCCTTATGTATTAAATGAAATAATATGCTACCTACAGTGTAATATACAGAACTACCTTGGAGTTCCTGCCCTGTATAAAAGAACTCGGCCTGTGTCCTTTTGCTTTTATATGATCATAGAACTTCTCGGTGGTGTTAATCTTATATTTCACTGTAGTAGCCTATTATCCCATATATCATAAAGCAAGAAGAGGTTATGGAATGCAATGTTCTATTTATTTAAACATGCATAGTAACAAATACTATAACTAACAAAAAATACATAAATAGCATTCTAAAGCTAAACTCCCATAAGTGCTAATTAGTAGCCAACTAGCAAAGCTCGCGGCGCATCCCCCGCCGCACTCATCCTCCCATCCGCACCTCCTCCAATCCCTCCCACATTCCGTGCATATTTACAGCCTCAGGTTAGTAATAAGATTGGTCTATGTATCCAGACAAGCTGAGCCATTTAAATGTCCCATTAAATCAAATCCTCAAATGAACAGTTCATGCAGCAATACAGTTGCATACAATGTCTTTAAGAGCACAAACATATTTCAAAACTGTAGCAGGCTTTTTGTACCAAGCTGGAGTGTATTCCCAACAGTTATATACCAGGGGGAAAGTGTGATATACCGTGTTCATAGAAAGTTTGTAGCAGCTACCATATACCAAGCGTCGCTCTGTCGGCTTAGCAACTGTGCATCATCGGGGCTTTCAGTTCCGGTACGCTCAACATCATAATGTCGCTGCCACTTGGACTGTGACCTTTGGCTGGTCTGCGGTGCACTCATGCCAAAGCTATTTCAGCGTCTGTTGGCAAGTCTTTACTGCTTCCATCTGGAAATGAAATCATCACAACTCCGAATAGAGGGCCTTTTTAGGCTACAGAGGAAGACGAAGGGCCTGTGTTTAGGCTACGGTGTCTCTGACGAAGTGCCATGATCAGGCACGAAACACGTTAGACATGTACCCGTTTGTTAGCCGTATGTGTTAAAGAAAGAAGTTTTTACCTACTACCTCCGTGCGCGATTGACTCACAGGATCGCTGCAGCCCGTTCTTTTTCGTCTGTACCGTTGTTTTTTGGACCTTGCGAGGGGTCTGGGGCAGACACAGCACTCGGACCAACGGCCGTGACTGGTGAGACCCTCCTTAAGCAACTTCATTTCATGTTAATAACGCTACTATTTTCTTGAGTATCCACACACTGGAGCGTCTGGGCCTGGGGAGTGTCCACCCGGCCCACCCTGTTGTTTGTGTGTAAGTCTTAACAATTCTTAAGATCAGCTATTTAGTCCCTATTTTTGCTAGGTTCCAATGGTGCACATAAAAACAATTTAATATCTGGGACTTTTAGTGTGATTGAACACCTTATTTATTATATTATATTAATCAGAAATTCGGGACCCGGTTCTCTCTTGTGTCGGCACGCTCCAATCACCTGTTCATTTTATTACCTGTGTTTAGGCTGCATTAGACCATGCTACTTTGCTTATTCAGGAGCGACTCCTTTCTACTTAAATATATTATCTGCACCTGCACGACTTCTGTAGTGCATGTCCACCCCAAAACTATATACCCCCACTAATGGCCCCACCATGGAGTGTAATAAAATCCCAGCTCCATAATATTAGGGGATATTAATCACCCAAGTAATTAATTATTTGTCTGCTACTGTCAGGAAGGAGATATCATAGTATTGCTGTAAAGACAGAAAGGTTTAAGGGAAGTTTCTTCCCCCAGGTGATAAGAATGTTAAATCAAAGTGGGTTGGGGGGGATGAATTTTGGCTGAATGAGTTTTTTTAATGGATGTTTTATGGTATGTTTTATTTTATTAGGAGCTGTAGGGAGTACATTTCACTCTGTTGTTTGTAATGAGTATGACACATAAAGTAATATTGTATGGTTCTCCTGTAGTCCCCCCCCCCCCCAAAGTCCCAAAAACTGCCCACCAGGAGGATAGCAGAGTCAATATAGGACTCTGCCCCCTTTTCTCGCCTCCGGAGAAGTTTGGCATGCGCACAGCAGCCCTTCTCCTCCCCTCCCCAGCATAGAAACCCTTGCCATATATTAGGGTTCCTTCCCCAGCCAACCGCTAAAAAACATTTTAAGAAAGTCCCCGAACTCTACTTACTCTTCCCTCTCCCCGGCGTTCTGAGCAGCCTGCAGCCGCCTACGTGATTGGCTGCCTCTCAGCAATCACGGACGCAGCTGCAGCCAATCACGGACGCGGCTGCAGCCAATCACGGACGCGGCTGCCGGTCCCGCCCCTGCTTCAGTGTCTTGCAAGCTAAAGGCCGGCGTGTGTCGTCGATGAGAGAGGGAAGGTAAGTAAATATCGGGGCCACTTTATATATAAAAATTATTTATAGCGTTGGGGCTGGGAAGGCATACTAGCATATGTAGAAAAGGGTTGGGGCTGGGGAAGGCATACTAGCATAATGTAGAAAAGGGTGGGCATGCCCTTTAACATATTACAATTTTGAACTATAAGATATTGCTTGGATGTTGTAGGTCACCTTTATGATAGTAGGGCTGTATTTAGAAGAGGAAGTAAACTACTACAAGCGTAGCTCCAGTGTTTTCCCATTCTGGTGTGAATGGCTGTAGTTTTTTTTGCAACTGTGCACTCTTTAGGGCCTGATCCACGTAAACAAGGTGAATAAAAAAGGAGTAGTATCTCCTTTAAAAATAAGCTTATGGGATGGGTATCTCATAGTTATGTTGCCCAATGTACACACATATGTGCCCTTAAGCCTTCTAAGAATCTCACATACCATCATTGAAACGTTTATATTTGTAATATATCAGAGTTGGTACCATTTGATCTCAATATTCAAAGAGCGTTCTGTGATGGGGATAGTTCCTCTAGATGATATTGGGTCAGTTCTGTTTAGGAAATGAAACCATGACTAAGTATCAATATGTAGCAGTGTGTTGGTTTAGGTGTGACTAATAGAATATTGGACTATTCGCAGCTTTATTCTTTTTTATTGGTTTTATAATGTGGTGGAATAATAAATCAGAACTGATTTTCGTCGTCTGTGGTAGGCTTTTCACATTTTCATGTAAAATGCTAAGATGTTTAATGTGCTGTGCTTTTTCCTTAGCACAAGAGTGTCGGTTTATTGTATTGTGGCTATTAACAACAACAGTATAAAAAAAATGTTCTGGCAAACTGGCGTTGTAACCAGATTTACGCAAGCCACAGTCCAGTCATGTTTTGCTCCTAAGACATTTGCGTGGATGCGTATCGCCAAAGACGCTGACACAGCCGCCACAAGCCATTCACCAGCGGCTGTTTGGCTGGCGGCACGTCGTATGTCTTTATTCAACCTCCAACCTATGCAGCTGCCACAAGCTATTCACCAGTGGTTGTTTGGAGGTTATGGTGGGGAATTGACCCAGAGATGACTAGCCCCTGGTGAATCTCTTACAGGAAATTAATCGAGAGCCTTGGCTCTGTTTGAATCCCCTAAAGCATTTTTTGTCCGTGTTTGCATTGAATTAGCATTTTTGTGTGGTTTGTCCACATTTACAATTTTCCCAAAGGCCTGGACAAACATACTTTTGATGTGTTATTTGGTGTATTTTGCCCACAACCCTTTTTCTGCATCCCCAAAAGGCACAGAACAGACTGGAATGGACTCAAACAAAGTGGTGAAAATCAGCTTGTAGTGCCGGTCTGCTCTGCCCCTTTACTATCCTACAAGAGTGCAGCACTACAAGCAGGTGTTTCATGGATTTATTTGGGTAAACTAAATCAAGCCTGATGGGTAAAGTTCCTCATCCTGAATGATATTAAAGGACAAGTCCAGCTCAAAACGAAAACTTACGTACAGATAAATCACCCCCCAAAACCCTAAACGTATAGTTGGAAATCTGAAATATATAAGTCAAACCTGAAATCCTGCACAATGTCCTGTTTCCCCTGTTTCTGCTTCCTGGTTCTTCCCGTTAGCAACTGTCCGTTTGGTCGACAGTTGACATCCCAGCCAATGACTGAATTCGACAGTTGACATCACAGCCAATGACTCTGCTCCTTCTGAGCATGCCCAGGCTCAGTACAGGCTCAGTACAGGTTTCTAAATTGCTCAGTTTCCATGAGGCATCCAGAAGCATAGCAGGCATACAGTAATGAATTCATAGGACAAACTATGATATATCAACATATTTTAAAGAGGCCATTCTTTCTAAAAGATGTTCTATAGGGTGGAGTTGTCCTTTAAGGGTGGTTGCCCTTTAACTAATGGCTACATTTAAACCAATCACATGACTGACCATTCATGAGATATATTATTATATTGTGGATTTATATAATGCTAACATCTTCCTAGCATGTACATACATGTACAATTACATGTATTCATATCATATCATATTGGGATCAGCCATACGGTACTCCTGTATGCAGGTTATTCAATAAAAGTTCTTATCGTTAAAAATAGTGCTAATTTTGCCCCAACCAATCAGATGTTAGCTTTCAAATGTTGCCCTGGTGAATTTCTTACAGGAAATTAATTGAGAGCGGCTGTGGCTCTGGTTGAATCCCCTAAAAGCATTTTTTGTCCTTGTTTGCATTGAATACCGTATATACTCGAGTATAAGCAGAGGTACCTATTTTACCTCAAAATCAGGGAAACCAATTGACTTGAGTATAAGCCGAGGGTTGAAATGGACCACTACTGCCTTCTGTAGCCATGTGCATTTTATTGCATACTGGTAGCCATGGGAATTGCCTCACATACTGGTAACCATGGGATTACTGGTAGCCATGGGGAATACTGGTAGCCTGGGAATACTGGTAGCCTGGGGATAACTGGTAGCCATGGGAATTACTGGTAGCCATGGGATTACTGGTAGCCTTGGGAGTAACTGGTAGCCATGGGGATTACTGGTAGCCTTGGGAATAACTGGTAGCCATGGGGATTACTGGTAGCCTTGGGAATAACTGGTAGCATAGGAATTACTGGTATCCCAGAGCCTTCCGGACGCCTTCGCAAAAACTTGCAGACGCAAGTCAGGATGGAAAGCCGGCAGTTCCCAGTAGTGCTTTGCGGTTGAGCGATGACATCATCGCGCCAACATGCAAGTACTACTGGGAACTGCCTGTTTTCTTACCTGACTCGCTGCTGCGTCCGGAATTAGGTAAGTCCCAGCTGACCCAGTATAAGCCGAGGTTAATTTTCAGGTCATTTTTAAACCTGAAAACCCAGCTTATACTCAAGTATATACGATAAGCATTTTTGTGTGTGTTTTGTCCACATTTACAATTATCCCAAAGGCCTGGCAAACATACTTCTAATGTGTATTTTGCCCACAAACCTTTTTCTGCATTCCCAAAAGGCACAGAACAGACTGCAATGGACTCAAACGAAGTGGTAAGATCACTTGTAGTGCCGGTCTGCTCTCCCCTTTACTACTCCTGAACATAATCAACAGTCTTCGAGGAAACCTGCACTCCTAAAGAGTGTAGCGATACAAGCAGGTCGTCATGGCTTTATTTGGGTAAACGAAATCAAGATTGATCGGTAAAGTTCCTCATCCTGGATGATATTAAGGGTGGTTGCCCTTGAACTAATGGCTACATTTAAACCAATCACATGACTGACCATTCATGAGATATATTATCATTGTGGATTTATATAGCGCTAACATCTTCCGTAGCATGTACATACATATGTACAATTACATGTATTCATATCAGCGGTTCCAGATGTTTTTCTCGCTAGAGAAATGCTACATAGTATTTGAGGTTGAATAAGACATATGTCCATCCAGTCCAACCCATCTAGCAATCCTCATTTCCGCCTAGCTGTTGATCCAGAGGAAGGCAAAAAACCCACCACAATTTATGAAGGGGAAAAAAATCCTTGCCGACAAGTGGCAATCGGAAATTTCCCTGGATCAACTCTTCAACCTTACATTTCCTCTCATTGAATCTCATTTGCCACTTAGCATCTCAATGTGACAACTATCTAGATCCCCCTGCAACGATTGCACATCCTCTGAAGTTTTTAATGGTCGACAAAAGTTTGTGTCGTCAGCAAACAGAAACCTTGCTGGACAATACCCACTTCCAATCATTAATAAATGATTAAATAAGCGCCCCAACACGAACCCTGTGGCACCCCACTTAGCACTTTAGTCCATAATGATGAAGCCCCGTTACAACTACTCTCTGCATCCTATTCATTAACCAATTTCCTATCCATGTACAAATGTGCCTCCCCAGACCAACAACCTTAGTTTATACATTAGTCGCTATGGGACTCACAAAGCCTGGCAAATCCAAGTAAACTACATCTACTGCTGTGCCAGAGTCTAATTTCTACTCCTCTAAAGTTAGTTTGACAGATCTATTCCTCCTAAATCCATGCTGGTTACTACTTATATTAGTCCTTGAAACATACTCTAGAACATGTTCCCTTATTAAACTTTCCAGTATCTTCCCCACCACTGAAGTTAAACTTACAGGTCTGTAATTACCCGCTGTGAACGACTACCCTTTTTTGAATATTGGAATACCATCAGCTTTTTTCCAATCCAGAGGCACACATCCGAACCTGAGGGAATCTGTAAAAAATAAGAAACAATGGCCTATAAACTGAACTTAGCTCCCTAAGGACCCGAGGATGTATTTTATTGGTCCAGAAAGTTTATAATATTAATCTTTTTAGTTCTTTCTGTACCATTCCTGGTTAACCAAAGTGCGCATCTTTTTACCATATTGCTACATAGAATAAGAAGATGCATAAAATATTTGATATATCAATAAGTGTAAATCTATTGCAGCCTTCTTGTGAATTCATTGTGGTTGTTTATTTTCTAAGTCTTATACACGTCACTAATGGCGATTGCCACTGTGACTGGACAGCATTCTGCACTGAACTATAAATCAGCACTTCTTATTGCTTAATCTAACACCATAGTAACACATCAACATTATTTGCAGGATTTAAAAAATGTAATTGTATTTTTTGAATTATAGCTCAGATGATATGTAAAATATTGCAGTTATTACTTTTGGCATAATGATATCCACATTAGCACATTCTAGTAATGTGTGAAAATCAATTTTCAGACTATTTTTTTCCCCACTCACATTATTGTACCTGTTTACTTTTAAATCAAAGGCATACACTAAATCCATGAATTCTGCACATCTAGACTGGCGTGAAAATATTCATCAAATAAAACAGTGATCTAAACATGCCCTGACTGACTGTCTGAAGTTAAATGTTGTATGCAGTTCCATAAATGCTGTGTAGAAGCAAAACATATTTCAATATGTACCTTTATCTCACCTTGTGACTATTTAGTGAACATTGCAAATAAGCATATAGAGCGTTCAAATTTATCAGCCGAATAGCTGAAAAATACAAAGAACTAATGCACAACCAGAACATGGATGTCCAAACAGTGGTACCCCAGATGTTTGCAAACTGCAACTACCAGCAGGGGGTAATGGAATTTGTAGTTTTCACCTGGAGGACTGCGGTTAGACATCCCTTACTACAAGATCCTCAAACCTAGGGATCCTCCCCTTTATAAATTGTTTTTTTTCTCTGATTTTTGAATCCCTTTGGGTTTTAACAGTTGTATGGTTCATGTACCAAAGTAACCCATAGGTCTAAAATGTAAATAAATATTGTAGATAAATCATAAATTAATTATGCAGGTTTCTTGGTTTTCAGTGTGTTTTTTGACTTCCCATCTCTTCCCCAAAGCTGTCAATGTAACTATTGACTGACCTGTCCGGAATATGTTTCTCTGAGAAGGAGAGCTGCAGAACTTAAAAAATTTCACAATGTTGCTGATTTCAGAAACAGAGGTGCAGCTATTTGCTAGTTGGAATTACAGAATCAATTCAGGATCATTTACATTTTAGAGCCTTAGTTCTATTTGAAAGGTTTGAAAATTCCTAATGGGCACCACATACATTGAGCTAAGAGGTTATTTGTAAAAGCTCATTACTTGCCAGCAGGAGAGATAATTTTAATGAATTAATTGCTGAATTAATCGCCCTTTGGTTTGTTGGAGGGCCGGGGGACTAAAAGGTCTACCAGTGGTTTCTTCAAAGTTCAGAGATCAGCCATCTGCATGAGATGCAGCTGGGAAGTTGTTTCAAGCATAAACAGATGTTCCGTATATGGCCACATTAAAAGGTACCTCCAGCTGCATAATAAAAAAAAATAGATTCATAGCAGCACCCCCACCAAAACCTAATTTCATTTACTTACGTTCATTGGGCATCTAAGGATATTTACAGACCCAGAGGCTGGGCTGTGGTGTAAAATTTTCAAAACTGCTGCCTCCCTACAGGTGCTGCTCTTTAATGTGCTTCACCCTGCCTCAGGCGGCCCTGCATTTGAAGTCAGGAAGGAATTTCCCCCATTTTAGTTGTTTTTTTGCCTTCTCTGGATCAACTGTTAGGTAGGGTTAAAAAAGGTAAAAGGTTGGACTTGATGGACGTTTGTCTTTATTCAACCTCAATTCAATGCAACTATGTATGTTACTATATACAATTATTTTCTGTAATTCTGCAGGGATTTATTTTTCAAATATTTTTCCAGATATTTTACCTCATTTCACATTTTTTTTTTTGTAAATAACTGAACACTTATTTCTATTTTAGCAGAGGTAAAGGTAACAATTTCTATGGCTTTATAATAAGTACTGAAGTTAATGACCCCATTTTGTTGCTCAGTTTTACAGCAAGTCTTGTTATATAATTTCATTTTCCTGAATCTCTTTTGTTTAGTGTCTATTACAAGTATTCCCCCTATTACAAGTATTACCACATTAAATAATAGGGAGATGTATATTTTCTGCACACCTCCAGAGAACTACATCTACAAAGTTGTGCAAAACTAATGATAAGTGTATTGCATTGGGTGCCTATCACCGTTATGTTAACGGTGCAGGCACTACAAAGTAAGTTTACACCCAAGCTAACCTGATATTATACCAGAAAGCGTGGGGTTAACTGCGCATGTCACTGTCCTTACTTAGGTTAAGAGTAGCAGGGACTGATGACACACAGCAGCACCTATTCTTCACTTTTTGGAACTTTGAACAGGCACTGCAGGAGAACCGTTTGGAGCAAAGATGTAAGTTAAGGATTTTAACTACCCAGTGGGGCCAGTAGTAGGTTCAATTTTAGTTTGAGGGTGGACATGCCCTTTAAAATAAAATGTTTATGGCATTTAAATAACCAGCTAAAAAATATCCTAATCCTCCAATCATAAAAAATCATGAAACACTGAATAAAGCATTAAATTAATTTTTTAGCATACATTTACTGGTTACTCTATAAATTTCAAATCCCTAGGTTTCTTCATTCCTCCTAGTTAATAGATTTTTGGGCTGAGATCCAGGAGTAAGAATTGGGCTCTCCTTTTTCAGAATGCCAAATAATTCATAGAAAATATGGAGTCAGATAAACAATGTTCACATTTATGTAGATTTAATAGGGAACTGTGGTCTCCAACGTTGAGTTTAAATGAAAGCCCATTTTCCAACCTTTAAATCGATTCAACCACCTCTCTACATGCTCCACAGCCCAAGATATAAATAAATGACTGACCAAAAGTTAATGGGTGGGAGGCTGACATTTGACATTCCTAAGGTTCCTCTGCACAGTGCTGCGGCGGGCACAGCCTCAGACTCCCTCAGTGTGTGAGGAAGACAGGAAGTCCCTCCTCCTCTCTGCGTGTGAAGGACCTGCAGTTGCAGAGAAGGTAAGGGAATCTACAGCCCTTCTCTCTCACTATGAATCACTCTCCTGTAATGGCTGTTTTCACACAGTTTTCGGTGGGGGGTGGGGGTAAGGGGGTTTTCAGAGTGGCCCACAGCACCTGTGAGTGGGTGGGGCTTAGGCACCCGAAAGTGGATTGGCTTAGGCACCCGCATGGGGGGGCCATGGCATCCACGAGTGGGGGGGTCACGGCACCCGTGGATAGGCGGGGCCACACACCCACGAGTAAGGGAATGGGCCAAGGGGGGCCTGCAACTGGGGGACCATGGGGTCCATGAGTGGGAGGGACCAGGGGGGCTGCAAAGGGAGGAACACAGGGCAGATTGACTACAGGTTTCAGAGCAGGACATGGTGTATGATGCTGCTGCCATATCACACACAAAAATGTTAATATCTTCAAAACATGTAAAATAAACAATGGAAAAATTGCAAAAACTCTCAGGAGAGCAATTCCTATCAATTTACCTAAAGTCATTTTGGACCACAGTTCCTCTTTAGATTTGTGATTCTTCTTTTTAAATGATTCTTTGTAAATTCATCAGACATGACAATTAAACTGACTTATTTGCTGGTCTCCTAAAACTACTAGGTGCATCTACAGGCAATTGAGTTCTATAATTTGAAACTCTGAAAAGGATTATAACTGCAAACAATGACCTCTGGGGTTATATCAGAAATGGTCAAGAGGAACTCAGCACAGCTGTGAACAACTGAACTACAATAGTAGATAAGGTACTAGGCCTGCCACCCCCCAAAAAAAATCAATACTTACCTTCCCAACACCCAAACTCACAAGATAATAATATTGGTTCCTGAAGCAAAGTTAGTAACGACTGTGACGTGTCATCCTGGCCAATGACTTGATTCTGCATTCGGCACCGCCTCCACAATCCTGCTTGTCTCTAAAAAAAAGTTCTCTGGGCTTACAAAGAAAGGACCACAGGAGGTACTAACTATTACAATCTCAAGGCTTAAAGGCCAGTTCAGTGTAAATTATCAATATTTGTTAAATTGTTAGTTTGTGTAATGCATACTTAGGGCCATATTTATAAATGGCGATAATAGCGCCGTAAAATGACCACCGCACATCACTGCGGGAAAAACACAGCTATCGCCATTTATAATGTTTCACGGCCATGATGTGTAATTTGAACTACTTCTGGCGATACCTAATATACCAATCCAGCCAGGGGGCTTGGAGGGGATGGCCGGGAAAGGATCACCCCACACCGCTCCGCCCCCCGTGAATGTGACCACCTGCCGTGACCCCTTCCCAGCACCCCTCCCAGCCCCCCCCCTCTTGCAGGAAGGAAAGAAGGGCCCACTGGGGGGGTGGAGGACCCTCCAGCAGGGGCACTGAGAAGTGCCTTTTGGGGCTTAAGGGGTCCTGCCCAGCTCAAGCCGGCCCTATCCCCGGCCCTATCAGGGCCTTTGCGGCACTTACAAGTGCCCTTGCGGCTCTAACAAGAGCCCTTTGGGGCTTAGGGGTCCTGCAGCTTGAACCGACCCCCCTTCCCTGGCCCTATCAGGGCCCTTGCAGCACTTACGTGCCCTTGTGGCCTGAGAAGGGCCTTTGGGGCTTAAGGGTCCCGCAGCTTGAACCGGACGCCCCCTCCCCGGCCCTTATAAGGGCCCTTGGGGCACTGAGAACCGGGACCCCAGTGAGCGGCTCTTAAAAGAGCTCTTTGGTGGCGTCTTCTTTTTCGATCCGGGACACCAGTCCGCTGAGGCCACTGACCCCCAAGAGGTCCCTGCAGCCACGGCCGAGGGCCGAAAGGCCGTGTTGCCACGTCTTGATCTGCCGCGACGTCTTCAGGCTGGCGACATCAACCCCACTGGGTTGCCGAGCCAGACAGGCTCCTGCGGGCCAGTAGCACGCTGAACCACCGCCTCACAGAGCCAATGTTACCAGACGTTCTTCTTCCCATCTACTGCAATGGCATCGGATGTCCCGCAAGTGCACATCTTTATTAGGTTGGCAGAAAACCCTAATCCGTTTCTGATTGGTCATTTTTTAATGCTTGGTTTACATGTTTACTTAACCAATCAGATATCATAAATTTCTAATGTAAACATTAACCAAGGGTCCTGGCGCCGCAGGGGTACCCCTCGGGGGTCGCGGCCTCAGTGAAGCCAAAGGCTCTTTTAAGAGCCTCTCACTGGGGGTCCCCCCTGCCAAAGGCACTTTTCACCTCCACCCGCCACGCCCCTCTAGGAATGCGACCACCTGCGGCGATCCTTTCCCGGCATCCCAGCCCCCTGTAATCTCGGCCGCTTTTTCGCCACACTCAAGGTGGCAAATGTAACCGGCAGAGATTAACGCAGCGCATCAGTTACCACCTGCTTTATAATAGAAGCAAGAGGTAACTGATGCGAAGTTAACGAGGCGTTAATTTTTTACGCCCGGTTTCTCCCATTTGCATGTTCCTGTGTTGCTATGCGATGCAGTTCTGCTCCTTAGAAGCCCTATCACATTCCTGAATCCGTTATCATCCTGCTTTCCTCTTTGCATTAGTTAGCTGACATTTCGGTTCTATGGCCTCTCTTCAGGATGCACCATTCCTGGAATGTTCCTAACAGAAATTTCTACTGTGGCTGTTGGATGGGTCAAAGATGCTCAGATCTCTACTAGAGCATTGAATCAACCCAGGTGCTGGGTCAAGGGCAAGACCATAATGGTCTCTATTAGGGGGTCCTGCAAACAGAAGTCATATTTCATAAGCATTTATTTATACACAGACAAAATGCTGAACTTCCCCTTTAACAGGGGGGGTATTGATTTTTTATTCGGGTGGTGGACATGCCCTATAAAGCCACCACTACAATGGTTTATGGGTTTTAACATGGATGACACTTGAGAAACAGGGTGATATGCTAATGCATTAAACTTGACTATTATTTTTAGACCAGAAATTCACAGTCTATGACCTTAGAGAATACATATATGTGTAATATGATGCAGCCCCAATAAAAATCTCCTGTCATACATAGAATAAAACTATACATGCCTGTGTTGTGATTCTACAAAATTGTTGTTATCACAGATTGCATAGTTATTTCATGCTATCCTTAATGCCCCAGAGGAATGTATTATACATATGCACACTGCTACAAAATGAAGTTCATTTTGGGAAAACATGTCCACAGAATATAGTTCAGAATTCAAATTTGCAAGGAAAACGCATAGACTGATTTGTTTTTGATTCAACTGACTTGAAGTTTAGTTCTTGAAGACATTTCGCTAGTCATCCACTGGCTTTCTCAATTCAGAATTCTCATTCCAAATTACTGTAAGAAAGCCAGCCTAGTTAAACATCTCCAGTTGAACTCACTGAATCCCACATATATACCGTATACTGATGAACGAGAACCTTCACAAGCATTTCAATGTAATGTTTTTAACTCGTGTGATTTTATGGTTCATGAAAATTTATCAGGATATTAGATTTGAATAAAAAGATTACTTTGCTTAGTATTTCAAACAAAGCAGCAACTTGAGCTTATACAATTGTACTAATGCAGAGATAAAGACACAGTCCCATAGTTTACATGATTGATCCAAGAGCAGGATTGTCAAATCTGTGACTCTATGGTTTGTTTCAATAGCCAAATACATCATAGAGAAAACACAGACACTGGGAGCAGTTAAAAATTGGAATTGTTTCATAAATTTACAATCTCTGAAGTGATTCCATTCAGTTGGCTTTTGTTCTCTCACTATAATAAAAGGCATGAAACAGTAAAATAGAACATAACCATAATGTAAAAATATATATTTTGGCATTATTTGACTGCTATCTACCTTTACCAGTTAACAGCTATTTAATTTTTTGTCATGCACTATTGGACAGGAAGAGTGTGTTTAACCCCTGAGTAACCCTGAGACGGAGCCAAAACATTGTCAGCATGTTTATAGTGTTACATTTCTGTGCCAACAAAATTACCCTTTCTCTATTCCAATACACACTTGCTAGGACAGAATGTGAAAACCTTAAAACCAGCCATACAGTAATAGCTAGTCCCATAACTGGACTAACTGCATTTGTTTGCATAAGTAAAGGTCGCCATACATCTATGAGATATTACTTACCCACTGAGGACTCACGCGATGTTCCTTCGATCCTGCGGAACCGCTTCTCCCGATCTACATTCGACCCACATGCGATCGCAAGTTATGGGATTTTGCGATCGCATGTCAGTCAAAAATACGATCGGGAGACGGTTCCGGCCACCATCGATGAACATCGCGTGAGTGCTCGGCGTGGTAAGTAATATCTCATAGATGTATGGCCACCTTAACACATAATAGTCTTTCTCTGGCTTATTATTAACAACATTAATGTGCTTTAAGGGTTTCTAAAATCTTACATTTTTTATAAGCCTTTATCCTAAAATAGCATTAAAGGGCTACTACAGGGCCACTATAAGTGTCCTTCTATTTGCATTTTTAAAGTATTCAGGGATTAGGAAACTGAACTCCAATCTCCTGATCTGCATCCTAAGCCCCACTGTTGAGCTGTCAAAAAGTAATTCCTGCAACACCTGACATCCCACTTTACCCCCTCTGCAGGCTCCATTTCCTTCTTTTTTACCTTCTTTCAACACAGTATAAACGGTGTAGCTCTGTTAGAGCTAGGTTGTCATAGTCATAAGTCATATACAACCGGCAGGTGGAGGAGTGGTTCGTTGTCAGCTATTTCATTAGTGGCTTTTTGACAGTTCACCAGGGACTAGGATGCAAAACAGGAGGTATAGGAGCAATAGGTTTAAAGGACAATTATACTCACCTCTGCTAAGTCCTCAATTCCTCACCCCTGAGTCCAGATCAGCTGGAATACTTACTTGAAGTATCCCTCGCTGTTCCAGTCTGTTATTCCTCTGTTACTGTCAGTAACAGTCTCACCTATGGGTAGACACATTTTCTTTGCAGAGATGTTCCTTTCACTACATTACCGACTGCAGTCAGATCGGAAAGAGGACCAAGGAGTGCCAGTAGGGTAACCTTTATGTACAACAGCTGATTTGTAAAGTACCAAGAGGTGAGGACTTAGTGGTTTAGGTCCTTACTCTGGGTAGTAATTTACTAACAAACTAAGTTAAATTCTACAATTATGCTGAATTACAAAGTTTCTCATGTGCCAAAGCAAATAACTAAGTATGAACTTGTTTTAGTATTATTATCATTATTATTATTATTATTACTAGTTTAATGATAATAAAAATTCACAGTCCTAATGAGCAAATGCATAATAAACGTTACCGGTAATATCTGATACAGAAGGTTTACGTATAAACAAATGTATTGATTTAATACAATTTTTTGCTAAGTTTTTTTCCCATAAGTTTTGTAGCAATAATTCAACTTAAAAATAATTCTACATGTAATATATAAATGAAGCCCAGAATGTTCAATAAGTGTATTGTAAATAATATACATAAGGTAAATCATTATGTCCATCTTTCTGACACCCTTTTCCTGGAGCTTACTTTCATGTGTTCACACATCTCACAATTCTACTAACACATAGGGGGTTGTTTGTGTGGGTATACACACCCAGGGATTACAAGAGTGAGAGGACATGACTCACAGAACATTAATCTAACAAATGGTACAATAACCAAGATATAATATATATATTTATTCTAGTAAAAACAACAAACTCAGTTACATCCTTTTGGGACTTGAGGAAGTGTAGTGGTTTACATACATACAGAATCAACAGAATAAAGCACAAGAACAGAGTTCTCTGACTTCAAAACTATATTTATTACTACTTCAAGAGCTGATATACGGTAAATAATATGAAACAAAATGAATCAACTAGGATATCAACATGCCATCATAATATCTTGACAGCCGTCCTAACTATTAGAAACGCATGCATTTCCTCAAATTAAAAATAAACAATGAAAAGTATAAGGTATAAAATGCAATCTTATACAATGCCTCATTTTATAAAGGCATTCTACTGTGTGTCTTTATATGCACTTTCTCTGCAACACAAAAGTATAGTGAACATGCTATGAACTGTTTGGAAACACAGCATTATGGTATTGTATAATCTGTGCTAAATAATGTATGGGATTGTAAGTTTTCTAACGGAGCCAGAGGGACTCCCAAGTTCTTTACACTCTGCTGTGGCTTTATATGCTTGCCAGCTCACTTTGATCTACTATAATAAATAAAAGTAATAATGAAAGCACTGCATATACAGTTTACAACAAATTTTGTAAAGATTTCTGTGCAGACAGGCTGCACGAGACGAGGCCACTGCGCATGCATTTGCGCTGTGATCCCTGTGATTTTACAATACAGTAGAACAATAAATCACTGACATGGTTTCTAGTGATTCAACTGACAGATCACTTACGTAATGATGTTGGTACAAGCCTGTACACACAATTGCCAGCTGATGTGGTAGATCGTTGGCCCCTGACACTTATCTAGTTTTATTCTACGCTTTACATTCCTTTACATTTACGCATCAAAAAATAAACCAAGTGGGGTCTTAATTGTTAATTTGATTTCCTGATTTATAGTCAATGTCCATGCTGGATTTTACTTTTTGCAGAATTTAGCAGAACAGAGCACTGTTTGCTGTAATAGTGCAGAAAATGACCCACTGATTCTTTGTAGTCTTTTGTATAAAATGATTAGATGGTAGAATTGATGATAGGTTTGGTTGTATATTTAATGGATATGTGCAAAATTTGCAACACCACCAAAATGGTTTCATAAAAAAAACTCTTGTAATAAAGAATGCGGTTTGTTTTATTTTATTGAAAATGTTCTTGCCACTATATGAAGCTTTCATGCCAGAATAAGGTACACAAACAATATTTTTTATAGAACATTCTGTTTCACCTAATACAAAATATTTACTTGTAGACAGGACAAATATTCATTTGTATTTCTCTTCCAGTAATATTTAATAATTAATTTTAATGCATCTGATCTATCGCAGAAACGTTTTAGTATCCCGTTCTATGTGGTAAGTGTTCTCCGATTTATCTTATTGACATAAGACAATATCAGGAAGATTCAATAAAGTTCTTATCATTTAAAATGGTGCTAATTTTGCCCCAACCAATCAGATCTTATTTAACATTTTTAAGCTTACATCTGATGGGCAAAGTTAGCACCATTTTAAACGATAAGACTTTTATTATAACCCTGTATGTTACTGTCACTGCTGAATAGCATCATTGAGAAACATCTTTAAAAATATTAATGATTTTGGAGTTGACCTGAAAGCCCAATATTCTTAGTAATAAGATTTTTTCTGTTTTATTTAATTCTTTTTTTTAGATGAATTAAAATCCTTGTGATGCTTTCCTCTTTCTAGCTGAGGCACTATTTGAGTATTTGTTGCCAGCATTTTGTTAAGTTATGAGGTTCATTACAAAGATGTCTAACAAATCAGATATAATACATATTAGTCTTTGGCTGTAAACCAACCCATCAACACCTACTGAAAGGAAAGTTTCACGAGAGGATTGGATGTTCATATGGGAGGCAGTGGCTTGCTCCTCCATATGTACAGATTAGAAAGTTGCGTATTAAATTTCTTATAATGGTACTAGACACCAGGAAAACGCATAAGATCTTGATGGATGCCTCAAATAGGTGTTGGAAGATGTGAGTTTGGAACCCTTTATCATATACTATGGGAGTGTCTTTTAATATAACGCCTATGGTCTTTTAACTCCCACTTGATAATATTTTGAATTTCAGCCACTTTAGACCCCATACATTGTGTGTCTCCCTGTAAAAGGTCTAATGAAAATCTCAACTCACCTTAGGTTTTCTAAACAATTTTCACCTCAACGTCTTCCATAAGTAGACAGGTGATCCCATGTGATTTACAGACAGACACCTCACACACTTCCACTCTCTCAGATAACACGTACTCCCACACTCTCCCTTACAGATGGACACTCACAAACACTTCTTCACTCAGACATACAAGTACTCCCACATTTTCTCTTACAGACAGACACACTCTTCCACACTGAGACATGCAGGTACTCCCACACTCTCTTACAGACCTCACACACACTTCCACTCTCTCAAACAATACCTCCAACTGGCACTTACCTGTCCCACAGATGGCCCAATCTTCACCTGAGCAATCACAATAGCAATGTCCTCAATCATCCTATGATCGTTCGAGGATACTATGCACAGTCTCGTGCAACTACCCATGTATGTTTCACCATCTCACAGTAAATTCACAGGCTTCCTCAGGGTCCCCCCCTTACTCGGTGCATCAATTTTAGTTAAGTTGCCAAAAAAACAAGGTGTACTGTATTTATTCAAAAGCTGTTCTCCATGATTTATTGGTTCATAATAATGGATTACACTGAATTTGTACTTTAATTCTAACCCTTTAAAATATTTTTATTTCATGTATTCATTATTCTAAATATACATGAAATCATTCCTCAGAGTGTGTGAGAGTGTGTGTGTGTGTACAATATTGTGTTGCCTGTAATGTTATTCATTAATCTATAAGGTACAAACAGGGAGAGCAGGTCGATATGGTTAAAGGATATTAGCATTGATCAACACCTGTGAAGTCAAATGAAAAGTCCACTTCTTTTTCAAATGACTTGAGATGTTGGATAGCTATAAGACAAAAGAAAAAAAAGCTTTTTTCTAACTTTGATCTCAACCCTTTCTACTGTAATTCTATCCACTTTATCTCAGTTGTAGGTAATTGCTTCCTATACCCACATAACTATTATGCCTCCTGCCGCTTCTGTAACTTGTATTTCTCTCTAGACCGTTCAAATTTTGGGCATTCTCAGTTTTATGGTTATGGCACATTAATTATGTAGCAGTTTATACTTTGTGTTGCTGAAAAACAATTATTTATGTGCTCAATTTTTAAACAAAGTTTAAAAGTTTTCAAGGATAATGTATAATGTTTAAATACATATAATTGCCTTTATCTGCAATTACCTAATATGTAACCCTACTCTTGGCATAACATTTGCAGATTCCTAATAAAAAAAATATCAAAAATCTCCACTATCCTTCTCCAAGTTCAAATGTTCAAAAGTGTCTAGTGAATACTTTAGGGCATGTTCACTCTTCAATGAATAGGTAATCACCACCAAACCCAAACCTACAATATTTAGAAACCTGACAGATGTGAATTATACTGTTTGTTCTCCTTCTACCTCTGCCTTTAAAGAGCATTCTGCCTTCTTTTCAAGCTCTCCAAGCCTTTTTTTTAAAGCAGCACATGCTCAGAGGAGGCAGCTAGGGGAACAGCCTTCAGTTTTGGCTGTGATGTTAATTGTTACATCAATGACTGACAGCTGCTAACTGGAAAACCAAGAAGCAGAAAGAATGTTAACAGAACATTGGGCAGCATTTCAGGTTAGTCCTACATCTATCAGATTTCAACTGAAATCTTCTGAAACAAGGCAGAGATTCATTTTTTTGATGCACAGGAAAACTAATGTGGGTTTTCCCAATTAAGAATATCAGACCTGCTATCTCTCTAGGTAGACCTCACTTCCTGTTTCAATACAGGCTGTCAGTCTGACTAAATACCGAAGGGATAACCCTTCTGTGACTTAAATGCCACTGTTACCTGTCATTAAATAGTGGCAAAAAAAAAAAGACATAAAACCAGTATTGAATTTCTTGTGTGTCTTTTGGAGACCCACGCAGTCGCTCAAGTAAAGGGTTAAAGTTGCACTTACCAGTATTAAATTGTAATAAATCAGTAGAATGCCTTAACACCACAACGAAATGCATTACAATTGAACGAAATGCATTACAAACTCCTTTAAAGGTTACCTCTATAATCGCAAGAGGCACCAAAGGGCCCTAGAGGCGAACATTT
This sequence comes from Hymenochirus boettgeri, assembly GCA_019447015.1. NCBI lineage: Eukaryota > Metazoa > Chordata > Amphibia > Anura > Pipidae > Hymenochirus > Hymenochirus boettgeri. The sequence goes on from CM033473.1 coordinate 177,822,850, forward strand.
CCATTTTCGGCAGGATCACATGTAACCCTGCTAAAAGAACCTCTGTACTATATGATCCCAACCCATTAGATTGACCATGGGCTCAACTCAATACCATCCTCCGAAAAGGTTTTGGAACTAGCAGCTGTTCTAAAATATCTCCCCCATTTTTTCTAATCACATGCTATAACAATTGCCTTTTTATTGTCATGTAGGAAAAGACAATGTAGTATCAGTTTCTACCAATATATCACAAAAATGTTTACATTCTCCCCTTGCTTTACTAGTGTTAGGTCAAAATCATCGCTTTTTACTTCCAAATCTGGCTATTTTTCATTCATTGCCACCAACTGTTATTCAATATTATTAGCAGACTCCTCTGTTTCCCCCACAAACACAGAAAGTGGGGAGAAAATGTTGCCTTCACTATATATACCAGAAATAAGGAAAATCCCCCTTAAGGAGAAACCCTAATAAAAAATTATGTTTAATGCATACTTTTAAAATAATTTGCACAGCCATCATTAGTAACATAGTAACATATAACATAGTAATTAAGAGTGAATAAAACATACGTCCATCAGTCCACCTAGATTGAATTAGACTGAAATGCAACAAAATGTCCATATTCAACAAAGTTGTCAAAAAACCCCACCTTATAAACAGTACAAGAGAATACAACCCCAGAACACAAAAACAACACAAGAAGTTATTGACAGATTCGGATCTAATAGGCATTTGCCAAAATATTTATGAGTGTATGCCTTTAACTATAAGATGCCTTGCTTTGTACACAATTTATTTCAGGCTTCCAAATTATACACTAGAGTGAGCTATTCATCGTCTCTATGTCTAATTCCTATTGTTGCTATAGATATGTTTGTCAATTCTTTTTGCTTCATCCTTTGCTTATCTTAATATTATGTTGTCTTGTAATATTGGGTAAATTTCTTTCCTGTAAATGTTTTAGTGTGTAATTAAATTGTCAGAATTATGAGATAGTGGCAGTTTCTGCATGGCAAGTTCATCTTCTTGACATTTCTATTTTCCACACTTTTCACTTTAACACTAATTAGGATTACTTAATTCATCTTGAACTAGATGAAACAACTCCTTAATGATCAGTTCTTTTAATATTGGACAGTCTGGCAGTTTGTAGAGCAGGATAGTCTTTCTATCTATTGCAACCAGAAGATTATTTTTTAAAATATAAAATGAATATCAAGAAAGATTGTTATGCAGAGGAAAGAGAAGGAAAAAAGTAGTAAATAGAAGATATCTCTCTATATTGAATGAGAAGAATTGAAAATAGTAGGATTCATAAGGGTAAAGATAGAGAATCAATTAAGTAAAAGGAAGAAACCCAGAAAAGATTATAGAAAATTAGAAAAAGCTAAGGTTTAAAAAGTTCATAGAATTGGAAACAAGATAAAAAACTGTGGAAGTAAAACTGCAGAAAAGTAATGAAAAGAGTAGAATTAATGCTATAGCGAAGGGGGGAAATTAAAGTTGGACAAGTAAAAGAAAAGAATGTGAATATTATTTCTAGTAGCAGCTTTTGAAACTAGTCACATTATTGTCATTTTATATACCTTTATAAGGATGTTCCAACAGCTATTTTTCTTGGTGAAGGTCATCAATCATTTTAAGCGTGTGTGACTAGACACAAAAATTTTCATTCTAAGATCATTATAACATAGCCATAGAGGAAAGCTTATTCTACTGACTAAATGAACAGAGCATATTTTCCACATAGACCAAAACATTTTCAGGGAGATCCTGTTGGCCACAACTTATGTGACCACGTTCCCATGTTTGCATAATCATTATGGGACTGTACTCCACATTTTAATGGCATATAATAAGAAAAATCCAACTTTAAAGGTTTTGTATCGGGTGCCGGGCACATTTTCCAAAAATCAACCAAACCACACTAGGAACAGAAGCTAGAAAACACGTGTGAATAAAGTTAGTGAATACTGGGTCAGGGCATGACTCTTTGAAGCCTACATGGGCGGTGAGTTGCACTGGCACAACATGAAAGCCTTCTTAATTACAGAATTGATTACTTACTTTACTAAATGCAAACTTTGTTTTTCACAAAAAAATACACGGAATCTTTTTGGTTTTAGTTTTTTGTTACAACCTTTTTTTTTCTGCTTTTTAACTTGGCACATTTAACTATACATGGATCATTTTTCCTTTTCAGGAACAGTAGGCACAACAAGGCACAGAAGGTAAGGAGACCTTCAATCGGAGCCTGACATCGGTGTCTGCTTCCCTTTAACATTTTGAATTTGGCTTCAAAACATCCGGAAAAAAGCCGTTAGTGTGTAAGAAGGTATTTCTGAAAGTAATGTATTCACCACCACCTTAACCCATACATGTATTACAACATATTGAGGACTGCAATAGACACTATTAATTATCAGTGAAACAGATTACAACCAAGTAAGGCTCCTACTGAACTGATTGCAGCCATGCAGAGAACCATATGCACAGAAGAGTATAGAGGGTCATTTAACACTACACAGTGAGCATAGCATTGGCGCAAGTTATAGTGTTATTACCACTGATTATGATTTAAAGGAGATCACAAATTATAACACATATTTTATTGATGCTTTAAAAAGCAAATGATGCATTTTTTTTTTTTTCAGCTGTAACTCTAGTTAACAAATAGTTTGGCAGATATACAGGCAATCTAATCAAGGTTCTTTGTCCTATTTCTTTATTGCAGGGGAATGAAGACTGTCTCACTGTATAACTCTTATTATGTGATGAAGACACTAAGTAAGCTTGTTCTAACACCACTGCTAGAGTGGGGTTAGAATGTATGGTGACGTTACTGGAGGACATAACGTAATGACGTAAACTGATATGTGTGAAGAATCACATAGGCAAGTAGCATATTGTATCCACAGTTTTTGGATGATCAGAAAACATCAGGGAGATTAAATAAAGTTCTTAACGTTAAAAATTATGCAATTTGCCCCAACCATTCAGATGTAGTTTTCAAATATTAATATGTCTGATTGGTTGGGGCAAAATTAGCACCATTTTTAATAAGAAGAACTTTTATTGAATCTCCCTGAATATGTCTAAGCCTGTAGGTGCAGCTCTCTTAAAACATTTTTGTGAATTTATAACTTTTAAAGATTTAGCTTTGAATACTTGATTTGATATATAAATCCACTATGTAAATGTGTGCTCAGCACTGAGGAAACAGTTCAGTTTTAGAAACTGAAGCATGACATCTCTGAACAAGAACCAATCTGCATGTTTTTTTTTTTCTTTAAAATCAATAGTCTCAAGTCAGTGATGCGTTTGGCCTGTTAGACGATGAGTAGGAAAACAATATTCAAAACCATATTCAACATTCATCTGACCAGTTTGAAATTCACAGTCACAGCAGTAATTTTGAGTTTTTCTGTATGTACTAATCACAAGTACCACATATGTTTTTCTTCTTGGAATTACAAAAAATTAAAGGTAAGTAAAAATGCAATCTAATTCATTACTGTAGGGCAACTATTTCTAAATTATTTATTGGCAATGTCATAATATTTATAAATAAGTATTCTACAATGTATCCCCTTTTCATTCCTCTAAACATGCACTGTGTAATGTATGGGACATTATAAGACAATAAAAAAATCTATATAGATCACAGGTACAGTAGGTCCCCCACCCCTAAATGTGGACATACTATACCTAATATGCCACTATATAACCAAACATATAAGATCTATAGTTTGGTGGATAGGTTATCAGATAAAGTCTGTATGGTTCACATACATTAGTCAACATTTCTCCTAACATCTAAATTCCAGATATTCTAAATTCCAGATATACCAAACTGATAGATTCCAAATCACCCAAGTGCTCTAATAAAATCAACAAGTGCTTCAACAAAGTATTAGCTTATGGGATGCGCACGCAAACACAACCAGGATTGGTAGGATTTCCTTTCACTCTTTTCACACTGATTTCTTATTGCTTTTGACTTCTTGCCTTGGTTTTCTTTTATTTTTATTATTATACTAAATCCTTCAGTTTTTTAGGGCATGTACCTTTATATTCACTGTATGTACAAAATCAATAGCAAAAGTTGCCTTTTGTTATGCACAACGTGGGAAATATTTGTATGTGGGCCATATTCACTAACACACGGTAATCAGAACTTCCCATACTGCGAGGTATCGTCAATGCTTATGACTGCGTTCTTACATTACATTTTCGGCCATATAATATGCGGTAGTAGACTAAGCAATGGTATTGTATAAGACGGGTACAATTCTGATCGCAATCACTAATTGTAAGCTCCTAGCTTACTGATGCTAACCTCGGTTAAGGACCTCCTTACCTATTGTGCAAGCTCTAGCACTACTATTTATATAATTTATAATTTTATTACTGAACTATCTATGTATTTGTTTCCCTTGTATGACTTAATTGTATTTTGTACTGTCCCCAAGTGGCGCTTTATAAATAAACTATACATACATACAACCATCAAAAAATCTTATTTCAGATCATAATTACGATTGTTAAAATATGCCCCTGTTATGCATTAGAGATGTCCCGACTTCGCAAATCTGGCCGCTCAAGATCCCGGAATTTTCGAAAAAATTAGAAAATTTGAAATCCGCGGCGGACCCATTTAAAATGAAAAATATCCTCAAAATTCCGAGTTTTCTCGTATTTTGAAAATTTCGAAATTACGAGAAACGCGTATTTCGAAAATTTTCGAAAATAATGTATTTTCGAAATACGATAATCTCGAATTTCGAAAATACATATTGCAGAAATAAGAGAAATCCTCGTATTTTCGAAATTGCGAGAAACCCACGGTACGGAAGTTCGTAAGGCGAAAAATCCGGAAAATCCACAGAAAAATCCGCCGTTCGCGAACGGGATAAATCCGGCAGATCCGGGTTCGGATCTGCAAACCAGCCATCCCTAGTATGCATACAGTGAATATAAACCCCTACAAAAGGCAGGATTTTGTTTATTAAATAATAAAAAAGAAACCAATACCAATTACAATGTGAGAACTTGTTTCTGCTTTAGTGTAAAATTACCACCTATACAAAAGAGGTTAAATAATAATCAGAAATAGTTTAGTGAAACAATCCTGGTTGTAGTATGTGTGGCATCCCCTAAACAAATACTTGGCTGAAACACCTCTTGATTTTATTGCAGCCCTCTGAAGATTGTTATACTTAATTTTTGCGTAATACATTTGCAATAAAAAAAAGGAAATGTCATAGGAATCTCCCATGCAAAGTTCTTTTCAGGTCATCTCAGAGGTTTGGTCTCTAACTAGGCCTTCTAAAATAGCTTGTTGAAGTTGTTACTCTGTTTTATTTAGATGTAGCTTTAGGTCATAGCTATCTTCAACTTGCTATCAGCTACTAGTTAAAGGGCATGTCCACCTCCAAAATAAACTTTTAACATATTGTAGTGGACCCTAACCCAACCCCAAACAGCAGTTTTTGTTTGTTAAAAAAGTTTGCAGAACTCAAATCGGCACTTTGCATCCTCTGCCCTCTGCTGCTGCCACAATATAGAATGCCGGGCGCAACGAAGCATTGTAATAGAGTTCTGCAGCTTTTTTAACAAATGACTTAGTGTTTGGGGTGGGCTAGAGTAAGAGGGCAAGCACAAAGGGGCTCCAGAGGGATGGTGAGGAAGGGGAGAAAGGCTCCCCTACACATTCACTGTCCTCTCAGAGGACAGGAGGAGGCGGAAACATTTTACACAGGAAGACTCCTACTCTTCAGTTTACTGGACTTTGGACAGTCCATGCAGAGAACCACTTTGGAACAGAGATGTTTAGTTTTTTTTAACACAGGTGCAAGTATGGGGTTATATTTTAGTTTTGGGGTGGACATGCCCTTTAAATAAACACACTGGAGCTCTTTATGATTGGTTTCACCTTTACTAAAGCACCAGTTTTCAAGCTTTCTTTTGAAAAGCTTTTGTGAATGTATTGCTGGCCATACATGACATTGATGTTTAATCTATAATAATGCTATCAGTGCAGTGTTGTAACTGCTAACATTCCCTTTGTTGTTTCCCATAATGATCTTTGAGATCTTATTTTAATTAGGGGTGTATAAACGTATTAAAGGTTGCCTGTACGGCTGATACTATAGCTGTTTGCTGATTGAAAATATGTGACTCAATTGGTATCCTGTTATTTGCACAACACTAAACATTTGTATTTTGCTCAAGTCCCCTATTTCTACAAAAATTTGTAGAAATTGGACCTGCATTTTCCCTAAATCCAAAAAACTTAACTTTGCATTGATCCCTTCCACGTATATAAAACCATTTGTGCCGTCAAGCACTCCACCTGTATAATTGGAATGGCTGGTTCGCGGATCCGAACCCGGATCCGCCGCGGATTTATCCCGTTCGCGAACGGTGGATTTTTTCCGTATTTTCCGCCGTCCGAACTTCCGATTCGCGGATTTTTCGTATTTTCAAATTTTTGAAATTACGAGTTTTCACGTATTTTTGTAACATTTTCGAAATCCGGGAAACACTATTTTCGAAAATTTTCGAATACAGGATTTCTCTTAATTCCATACATACGTATTTTCGAAAAATTTTGCCTCGAAATTAACGGAGGATTAACTTGCATTTTTCGAAAATGCATATTTTTGAAAATACTGAAACTCGTATTTCGAAAATTCCCGAAAATACGTGAACTACGTAATTTTGAAAATTTTCGAAAAACGAAAATATCTCGTTATTTCAAGGGTATTTTTAATTTTAAGCGGGTCCGCTTTGCGGATTTTCAATTTTTTTTCGAAAATATTCTCGAGCGGACCGGATTTTGTCGAAGTTCGGACACTCTCTGGTAATAATCTCTGTACAGTGTATAATGACACAATACTACATCACTCACAATCCCATTTTGCCTCTTCAATATATTAAGTTAAGCTCCTATGAACTTATAAAAATTTTTTTATTAGTTAATGTCAAAGAAACATAATTTTGCCTCCTTTCTTTTATGTCCCTGAAGTACTGCCATGTTCCTGAGGAAAAAACAATTTTCGCTCTAAAAAGGAGTAATGTGGTACCCTGGCACTGAAGCCTGGCAATAGCGAAACACTGTCAGATAACCATCCATATGTTATTGTCCATAAAGAGTTGCATGCTGCTGTTTAAATCTCTCTTTTGGCAAGCTTTGCATATTACCACAGTTGTAAATACCCTGCCAATTTTCTTACATCTGTCCCTTTATAATGTGAAGTTTTTTTTCTTTTTCTCTGGTGTTATTGCTCCCACTCGCAGCCATTGTTTCTATAGCATTGCAAAATTATCAAACTCTATAGAGCTCTTTTTATTTATATATTAATACCAGTTTTAGAATTAAACAGCACTGCAGCAGATAGTGGAAGGAACATTATGGTATTTATTAATAAAAAAAGCCCAATGTCATCAGATGTTTTTTTAACAGTTGTAGACCAGTAAGGAGGTAAAATCTGATGGGAGCTGCAGAAGGCTAGGTACACAAAGGTCGATATTTCAGAATAGTCACCGATATTGGCCTGCCCAAAATATAGAAGACCACATGATTGGCTGAAATTTACATATCTGGTTGAACTTTCAATTTTTTACTTTGATTAGGGCAGAGGATCGACATCAATCGACAATGCCACAAATATTGCCATATATTGACACTTAACTGAAATAGGCTGAAATATCGGTTGCTCTGGTTGAAATATCGCCCGTTGCATTACCAGTACCTTTTTTGTGTCTTACAGAGCTTCCTATAATAGCCTGCATAGTGTCCTAATCTGTTAGTTTATGTAGGTAACATAGTACTGGGGATTAAATAAATTAGCTAATCAACCTTTATAGCCGACTCATTAACTTAACTATCACTGATCCAGAAGAAGGCAAAAAAAAAAGCTGAAAATAGGGGGGAAATCCTTCTGACTCCCTGGACCAACCAGAACTATATGCAGGGCACTGCTAGGGTTTTTGCTGCCTGAGCCAAATTTTCATCATCCCACACAGTTTATTAGCAATAATGTAAATTACTAGAAACTGATATTACATCCCCTTCTCAAACAGCTTGTTTTGCCACTACCATATACCCTTTTTGTTTGCTCAAATCAAAATAACTTATCTATAGCGTGGCTATACATGTGGGTTCAACTGTTACAATACAATTAGAAATGCCATACTTTCTGTAGTAATAAAGATTTTAGCCAAAGATTTGTAAGCCTGCCACCATTTCCTGGCTGCAAACAGGAAATCAGTTATTTGGAAACATGTGAATACACTTAATCATCATTTTAGGTGACATATATTATACAGGAGCAACTTTATGACCACATACCCTAACCCCCTCCCTATACAGAGACCTATCACAATATCTCCAGCACCCCCCCATGACCACATAACCCTTCCCCTTCCCTATACAGAGGCCCATCACAATATTTCCCGCACCCCCCACGACAACATACCCCTAACCACTCCTATAAAGAGGCCCATGAATGCTCCAGGCACAGCCCCACCGTTAATCCCCCAAAAGTATGCCATAATCAAACTGTTGTAGAATGACAGTCTTCCCTCCCCCGACACCAGCACAACCCTGGAGTTGTGTATTTATATTTAAGTTTTTTTGTTTTATACTCAATTACTGACCGACCTGTCTGTCTCTCTAACACACTACTTCTCTGTGTTCTCATTCACCAAGCGCCAGATGGCATTTGAGGATCTTTTTTTTTTTTTTTTTTTAAACCGCTGCTGATCTGATGCCTTTGTTCTTTGTTCAGGATGCAAGCCTGAGGCACATGTCTCCTGTGCCCCATGGTAGATGTTTGTATCATACCAAGTAATATGTTTTTGTTTTAGAAACGTATCCATCCACTTTTAAGACTCTTAAATGAACTTGCCTTAATAGTACGCTGTATCTCACAAGATGGTTTGAACTTTGTAAAATCCATTTCAAATTTTCAAACTTCTGGAAATTTCAGAAATCCGAAAATCCAAAATCGGACCCATTAAAGTCAATGGGAACAAATATTTTGAAAAGTTTAAAAAAAAATTAAACTTAAAAATAGCAAAGCTTACTTACTGTACATGGCTCTGGGACCTGGGAAGTCTGGTAACACACTACAAATCATACCGAGGAGCAGGAAGCTCCCCGAAATCTTGTAGCTGTTATTATTGCATAATAAGTTTTGAATTTGAATATACCACTTCACATTTGAGATTTGTTTACACCTGATTAAATTTATTTTTTGTTAACCATTTCTCATTTCATAGCAAGCGCCTCCCACAATACCATCTCCCCCATGAAAACCATTTGTACATACTTGGTCTAATTGAATTCCATTTATTATTTTTACTTGTGCTTGTGAACTGTCCAGGCTTAACATTTGCTTGCCTAGTTGCAGACTGAGACATTGGGTTTCATTAGGTATTATTAAAGGGCATCTAAACTGATTTTTTTTTATTTTAAATTGACCATTACTGAACATATTCTCCCAACCACCATTTTTGTACCATTTTTTCCCATTGCCTTTTTCTTATATATCCAATCTGAACCATCTTACATTTCAGATGTCCAATCAGTGCCATATTTTTATCATAAACAATGCTGTGAGCAGTTTTGGCTGTGCTGGAAATTCCCTCTCCCAATCATTGTGATTCCTGAGCAGGCTTGCATTCATAAAAAAACTCAGAAGGTCAATATGGAAGGGCGAATGGTTTAAAGGAGAGAGGGATACTGATTGAAGGATACGCAACACTAAACACCTATGAGTAATTGCTACTGAGTTGCCATTTACTGTATAGTTGCCTTTAGTAATATATTATTAACCTTTCTATTTTAATTTCCCTTTCTTTCCTGCTTATTTTCTCCGTTTCATCTGTTTCTCTCTCCTCTTTCATTATTTACCATAGAATTCTAACGTTAATTGGACTCTCTGTTTTAAAATCATAACCATCATTATTTTTAGGGGTCTGCAACCTACTTTAAATGAGTCATATATGGTAAAAAGAAGTGTATATAGCGCACTCCAGTCTTCAACAATTTCAGTGTATTTATTCACAACTGTAGGTTTCGGTACCACCCGTGTGGTACCTTCTTCAGACAAACAGAACTGAGTGGCCAGTGGCTATGGCCTTATAGTTGCACCCAGCACCACAACTTTTGTTAAAGGGGTGTGCAAACCAAATGTTATACTTTTAATGAGTCAACGCATCACAACACAACACAGTTAATTTCCTATTTGCAGCTGCAATGCAAATGAATAAGTGCAGGCAGAGTTAATAAATAAGACCTGTTGCATTATAGTGCATCAACTTTTTATGATGTATGTTGAGGCGCAACATAATATATTTTGGTTATTTTTGAATATAGTCTTCGCATACTAAGCACTAATATAATGCATTTAATACATCAGTGTGGTCTATAAACCACCAGAGAAAGAAACATCTATGTTGTTTATTATTACATTCTAAATATTGTAAGTACTATATTGACCTGAGCAAAAAAAAATCTTTTCTAAGGCTGAGGCCACACTGTAACGTGCTCGTGCGCCACTTAAGCGCTGGCGTGTGACCGCAATCACCAGTGATTCGCAATGGAGCGCATGCGTATTGGGCAAAAAATGCAGATTGCGTGGCTCCAATTTACGGCAGCGCTTCCCTAGCACACTATTGTGGCCACATCAGATCGCATCGTGATTGGATTGCCCTTAATGTGCTGTCAGTGTTGCCCTAGCCCTTAAAGGCAACTTAGTCTTAGAATTAGTGAATCAGGAAGGAAAGAAACCGTAATATAAAAGCGGGAAGCTGGGTCTTCACCCCTGATTTGGGTGCGTGAAAATTTACACATATTTAAACCTGATGTTGGGTTTTCTTCCTTTCTCCCATCTACTTGTATCGCCACAGTCAACGACCATTGTTTTCATTTTACAGGCTCATTTCTAAGTCTGCTGCAGTAAACTTCTTTACAGATAGTCACACATATAGTTGTCTCTAGCCAACCGGTTACATTCAATATAGACAGGGGACCCTGGGACTAAACTCAGGACAATTCAAGAGAACAGGGACGAGAGGAGAGACCCCTGCCCCAAAAGACCCCCCCACAAAACTGGCACTACCACACTACGATATAAGAAATACCTAAAGCGGTTTATTAGAACACATAGGAAAACGCACCTATATTACACAAAATTCCCATAAAAAAATAGAACTCCCTGGTGTCCCGCGTAAAAAAAGCAAGTAAAAATACTCCCTAGTAGATTTCGTAATATCCCCCAGAGGTACGAGTCAACAGTCACAGCTCTTGTGGGACTTACTGTGGAGAAAGAAGCCATGCGGACCTACCCCACCTGCTCCTCTCACAACGGACCGGACCACACTATCTCACCCGGGACCGAAGGGAAAAACAGAACATCAGAGCTAATATCGAACGAAGGGTTCAAATCTCAGACCTCCAAACGAAGGATCCAGCCACGCACCTGAAGCGAAAGTATTCAATAAGTGGTCCAAAATGGAAAGCGAGAAAGTACAACAAACTATAGGAAGCCTCCTAGAACCTACACGGTTTGCCGTGGTGCCAATAACTCAGCACACAGCTTCATCAGGGGTGCCCATGAATCCAGTGTCCGGGCTTCCTAAAATAGCCCCAATCTATAAGGGTTAACCCATCTTAATTGCTAAAGAGGGCAAAAACACCTTTAAGGCACAACATATCTCATAGAAAACACAGTACCGGTAATATGCACTATAGGGTGTGCTTTGTGACATACAAAAATGCATTCCTCAAAGAATGATCACAGATTAATGGGAAAAGGGGGTTAATACATCACGAGAACCAAGTCAAACATAATAGTATACCCAGGAAAAGGATCTAAGTAACCAAACCCTAAGTGCTTCAACTATCCCATAATTTAGTCAAAGGTAAGTACCATTAAAATACGAGGAGGGTGTATCTCCAGTAGGGTCCCCCCTTATAGATGTTCCAAAAAGGACCACCTTTAGGCAGAAGCTAACTCATATATCTGCTACAGGAAACAATACATGATGTCCTCATGAGCCAAAGGGGTCATGGTTTTTAAAGCCTATAATCCGAGTAGTTCCCGTTGGAGGAAGCTTTTCTAAATCTCCCACCACGTAATCCACATGGAGCCTATTTCTAGAACCATAAAGTGCCCCCATTTAAAGTTAAACTTTCCATGCACTTCAGCCATATGTTTAGCTAACTGCAGATCTTTCTATATTACCCTTCTTAATATCTTCTATGTTTCCTTAATTCTTGTTGACAACAAACGGGGGTCTTCCCAATATCTTTTATTACACTACATGAATCGATAAATTACTGCTGTCGACTGACAACGAAATATACTGATGTATCCTAAAACCTTTTCCTTACATCATTAAATATCTGATTATTTTCCTGGCATCAACAGGCACATAATCATTTTTCCACATCTTTTGTTTCCCTTCCATTTGCTGACGCAGTAGGCCAAATGGTTTCTAACCGTTTTTGTCCACAAAGTGACTGGGGTGAGAGGCAATCCTCAAGTAGGGGCTCTCTTAGCCGTTAAAGTTATGGATATTTCTCAATACGAATCTCCCAAATCACTATCTTCCGAAAAAGAACCAATGTTAACCCAGGATGGTACGAATTTTAGAACATTCCGATTTGGTAAGCCTGTGATCAAACGGAACTTACTTACCACCCGATCCTGTTCTTCTTTCTTTATAGGGTATTCTACTTAGATTCGACCCTTTTACAGCCCTGATTCACCATTTGATCTTTGTGTATCCCCTTGGGTAAATCTCCTCTGCTAGAGTCCGTCGGCCTGAGGTCAAACATTTTCTGTATAGAACGTATTTTTATGCAAAAAAATGGAACACAACCGGGATTAACCTTTTATGACGATTAGGGGATGGTGGCTAGCGCTCCAAAAGAGTATTCACGAGGTTCCCTTCCTATATGTTCTTGTGGACAACCCCGCTCGAACAAATTGGTCAGTCAAGAAAGTTAACCTCCTTTTAACTGTACTCAAAAGTAATTTTATAGTTATTGTATTATTGTTTTATCGTTCCACAAATTTAGTCAAAACCCTCATGAGGTACCTTTTCCATATCAATTAGTAATCTATCCATAATGCCACTTGTTCGCAGGTTCCTAGATCCGCCATAATCTCATTGACTTGTAAATCTCCAGCAGGAGACCGAGATGGGAGGCAACGCGTACGTAGGCGACGCACACACCCCCATCGTGGTCCCCCCTAAGCGGCATATACTTATGTATTAAAGATAATATAATATTCTGTAGCAACAAGAGAAAAGGGAATTACGAAGTCAGTGTGGTGGGACTAGTGAATTTGACTCTCTCATATCCAAAAACATTTTTGGAAGCTTTAGACCCAACTTCATTGGGATAGAGAATATAACCCCCTATATCTAATGTGAACCAAAACGAGGACATCTTTCTTACAATCCTCCTTCAAGTCTCCGTAATACTCAGTGGTTTCCCTGTACATATGAGCTAAGGTAACCAAAAAGGGTTAAGTACCTACATCAATGTACTTACCCCAGTTCTCCGTGGGACCCCCAATAACCCACCACAATGGGCCCTCCCAGGAGGAAGCTTCTCTGCTGTGTATCTTAGGAATATCAATAAAAGTGTGGAATTTTAGGATACCTCTCCACATGAATTATATTCCTAGTTTAGATATTGCTTCTCTTTAATCCTTAGTCCAAGATAACCTTGAGCTTCTCTTGAATGCCTACCATGGGGGTTTGCCCATAGTACCCTCGTATTGTGTTTATCATTCAAATTTCTTAAGGCTTCAATTTATACTGCTGTTAGTCATAATAACAATTAATCCTGCACACCACTTTAACTCAGCAGTCGATACTACCAGGTTCATCCTAATTGTTTTAGGGATCTTACACACCCTTCTGTTATCTTTAACCCCTCTGCACTGTTGCCCGGTTTCGGAAGTTCGGACTGTTCTAGGAGATGGAGTTATTTTTCAACATCCTTAGATACCAATTAACAACATAATCAATATTAGGAAAGTACTAATAGACGGATACCAACTAGACTTATTTTTTAAGTCCTGATCTAACTTCTGTAGCAATATTCACCTCCTCAAGATGTTGGTATCTATATTTTCACCATTAAGCTTTTAAGGACCTCCATGTTTGTTTATCTTTGTCTGTTAATACAATGCTTTTGTTTTTTTTTGAATATTTCTTAAGCGTTGCTCCTTACCGCCAAAAAGATGAAGATCTTTTAATAAATCAAAAATTTCCGATATGAATTGGGGGGGGGGGGTTAGGGAGCAAAGATAAACCTTGATAGGACTGAGATAGTAATCCGCATCAAATTGCTTCATAGTTAGATATAATTACCTCAAGTCCTTTATCCTCCCCATTCTCTACTTCGCCATTCTGGGAGGAAGCACTGTATATCCTTTCGTTTGAATTTGCCCCTTGTCCTCTATCTGTCTGCTTCTCTTCTTTCCTCCCTTACTTTGATCTTTTCCTAAACCTCTAATAACTATCTTCTCTTTCCCATCCACTTTCCTTCACTCCCCCTTTGCTACCAATTATAGCTTGCCGTCTTAAAATCATTGCTATCTATTATAAATTTTCTTTTTTTGCATTCTTTAATTTTCATGTTTGCACTGTATGTATCCACTTTTTTTCTTAATTTCACATTAAAAGCGCAAAACCTCCCCCTCTGATTAAATTCTTTCCCAACAGTTAAGTACTGCTCGTCCTCCACTTAAAAGTCAGATTGTATGGCCAAACAATGCACAAACACACGTTTCTTTCCAGCTTCTTCACAGGATTCCATTTACTTTAATGCCATTTTACTCGAGTGGTAATATGGCAGTTAGTTATTGGTGTTCTAGGGGAGAGATGCTTTCAGATAACAGCCGAGTATAAAATTTTCAGTTTAGTATCTCAATAGTGTTCCACCCACAGCTTTGGAGCAATCAGACTAGTAGGAGAATGAAGAAAATGTGGAAAAAGTGTGGTCAGAAAGCATCAAATGAGATGTTTTGCACATGTAAATTTGCGAAGTGCTGCGTTTGGGAGGGGGGGTGGGTGTTTAAGGTTTTAAATTGTCAAGGAATAGGTATTCCCTTGGTAACAACAGTTAAAGGGCACTATACTAACTTGAAACAACTTTACATATCTGAAAACTACAATTGTGACAGAAGTAAAAGGTGTAAACTCACATATGTATCTGTGCTTGCTTTGTTTTTAAATTAATTATTAATTTTAATAGTTAGTAGTGTTTTTAATTGTCCCACCCTCCACTTACTCACTGCCGTATTGTCAGAGGCAACACTTATAAGTCTCTGCGAGCCTCAATCAGGGTACTGCTCTGTTTACACCTCTCCCCTTTCTGCACCCCGCCTTTTTTTGCTTAATTGTTGCCGAAAGTGTGTTGCGTGCAGTCAAAGATAATAGAGAGGTCAGAAATGGGACACATTAACAATTTCTGCTTCTGGGGGTGACAGGTCTTCCTTCACTGTAAATGCTGTGAGTATTTCAAATTATGATTTCTTAGACTCTACACTCAGATTAAAATCTGAAAACATTTTAAATAGTGGGATCTAGCTGTTCTAAAAGGATATACTTTTTGAAAATTCAATTATATAGATTATCATAAACTGATCTGGAA
Organism: Hymenochirus boettgeri; assembly: GCA_019447015.1. NCBI lineage: Eukaryota > Metazoa > Chordata > Amphibia > Anura > Pipidae > Hymenochirus > Hymenochirus boettgeri. The sequence goes on from CM033473.1 coordinate 177,838,523, forward strand.
CTTGCCTATTTGTTGTGCTCAAACAGTTATTAACTTTTTATATTTTTGCTTATTCCAACTTTTGACAGAGTGTAGAGTAGTTGGAAGAAATACAGTCCTGTAATAGGAAACAAAATAGAAGTATGCTCATAGCAAATCAACCTAATACGTCACTATAAAAAACCAAAATCAGCAGGTCTTTCAATACCAGGAAATTGTACGATGCTATGCTGAAACTAATTATGTCTTGTTCTGCACTGGCTGCTGATATCTGTAGTCATTATGCCATTCAGCAGGGATTTTTGCAATTCTTAAGATTTTCAGGACTCAAGTAAAACCTTGTTAAATTATGTCACAGTGCTATCACGCATATCATAAAAGAAAACAAACTGTGTAAAACTTTTTAGAAATTTTCCCAATATCCCAAAAAAAATGATGTATAAATAAATTCACATCACAAGTTTTGGTTAAATGTTTCTTACTGATACATTTTCCTTAAAATATAATAGGGTTAAAATAAAATTGCCATTAATAATGTCCTGTGAGAATCATTTCTAAATTTATTTATATATATATAATATATATATATATAGTTCAGCTATAATATATTAATTATATATAGATATATAATATAAGATACTTATATAAATAATATAATTAATAAAACACTTGTTAGGTGTGCAAGGTAATAATTGTTTTTGTTAATAAGAATAATGTCCATTATTAGAGAAAAAAATATAATAATTGTTTGCATTGAACACTTTATGTATCAATACCAGTAACTTGCAACATTCCTTGTTTGCAGAAACTCATCCAGCTTTTTTTTAAACTGACTAATGAACCTGCCATCACAATGTCCACTGGAAGACAGTCCCATTGCTTTACCGTTCTTACAGTGAAAAACCCAAACTTGAAGCCTTCAAGTCTTAAGGGATGTCCTCGTGTCCTCTGACATGCTCTTTTGTTATACAATGCCCCAGATTTATTTATTTATACACAGTTATTATATCTCCACGCAAGCGCCTTTTCTCTTGTGTACATAATTGTAACTTATACAGTCTCTCTCCATATTCAAGCTCCCCCAATCTCCTTATTAATTTAGTTGCCCTTCTCTGAACCCTTTCCATTTTAAAGATGTACTTTTTGTATTGCATTTGTATTTCATTTGCACTGCATATTCCAAATGAAGCCTTACCAATGCTAAAGAGGTAGAATAACATTTTCCTCTCTTGACTCCATACCTCTCTTTATATACATGACAATACCATGGCTCTAGCTGTTGTTGCCTGGCACTTCTTGCTACCTTTAAGTTTGTTATCCAGCAAAACTCCAAGATCCCTTTCCAACAGGGATTCACTTAACACAGAGCCATTTATAGTATAAGCAGCACAAGGATTTTTTAAATCCAAAATGCATCACCGTACATTTTTTCAACATTGAATCTCATCTGCCATTCTGCCACCCAATGTGACAATCTAGATCCCCCTGCAATGATTGCAACAATTGCACATCCTGAAATTTTTAATGGTCGACAAAGTTTTGTCTGCAAACACAGAAACCTTGCTGACAATACCCACTTCCAATTCATTAATAAACAGATTAAATAGAAGCGTCCCCACCACAGAACCCCGTGGCACCCCACTTAGCACTTTAGTCCATAATGATGAAGCCCCATTTACAACTACTCTCTGCATCCTATTCATTAACCAATTTACTATCCATGTACAAATGTGCCTCCCCAGACCAACAGACCTTATCTAATACATTAGTCACCTATGGGGGACTGTATCAAAAGCCTACTACATCTACTGCTATGTAGGGTATTACTAGCAGCGACTGTTGGGTAACCGTTCACTGAACCTGCCATTCGTATGAAAATAGCCTAAGAATGTGTGGATATAAAGGGGATAATAATTGATGGCAATTATTTTGTCTGCTTAGTGCAATATCTCTAGACGTTGGAAGCACTAAAACCATTGTCTTTTTTTTTACTGTAGTTTAATTAGTCTTGTATATCTTGAATGGCTAGTTTTAAATACGCATGCAAACAAAAGACTACAGCTTTTAATAAAATCTACATATTGGGATATCTTCTGAGTCTTTGGAAGAACAGAAAAATATCGGCCATGGTAGAATGGACTTTCAGGTTCCTCCGAATTAAACTTTTCACCACCAGTCTGTTAAGTGGGTTATACACATAGTTTTTAATTCTTAATTTTTTAATTTTAAATCACTTTATGCTATGCTAAATATTAGCATAAATAGCACCATTAGTCAAGATTAATTAAAAGATCAGTTAATCAATTGATATGCATGTAAAGTGTACCAGTGCAAATTTAATCTTTTGCCTGTAACTTCTTATTACTGTACTATTCATGCCTAGGGCAGGGGCTGAATGTGTATCCTAGGTGCTAAAATCAATTGAAGCATGCCTTCCTCTGTAATAGCACAGCAGCAACTGGTGTCTTTAGAGAATCGCAGCTGTTCAGAAGCAAAATGCCTTGTGCTAGTTTGAAGCTGACATGCTAATAAGTGACTTGGTCTATTAAATTTGTAAAGGTTTGATGAATCAGACCTCGTTTTGTGTATTTGTGCACCAGTGCACCGTGAAATATCTTTTCCAGAAGAATGACTATATTTGTCTTTTTTCCCCCATGTACATATATCCTAACATCTGCACTATTTTAATTTCTATCTCTGCAGCTGCCATTTTTCTACTTATAACTTGCTCTGTATACTTGTGATGTTAACATTTATTTCCCTGATGGTTTTCTCCATACAGTTATTCTCTGTTGTCACCAAAATTATATTTATTATGACTAATGTATTGTCCCACTGTTTTTCCCCCCATCGTCCTTGCTCTCGCACAATGCCCTCTTCATAATGACTCTAATGCCTTCCATATTAGTTTAAATCTTTACTCATTTCTTTAATGTTTCTTGTTAAATAAATGTTATAGCAACTGACAGGTGAGACTTAAAAGGAACTATTTGGTGGTGAATATCTGGATGTCTCAATAGGCTAAGGCCACATATGATGGACGGAAGCGTGTGTGAAAAGGGTGCGGGCATTTCCTGTTTGCTACTGTCTGTTTGCACTGCAATCCACAATAGTGCGCAGTCCAAAAAAATGGTGATCGCATGCACTCCTGAAAATGGATCACGTGACAAGTCACGCTAATGTGGCCTAGCCCTTTAAGAGTCTTTTTGTACCACAATTATTTGGCACTAAAATGCATTTGAAAATTCCCTAAATAAACAATGGCAGACATTTACAAAGAGCCACTACTAAACACCTGATCGACTGGAGAGACTGTTTAAATTGGAGTTTCAGCATCAATTCATATGCCTTCAAGAAATAAAGTTTCACTTACCTTAGTCTGTCCATGTAGCAATTTCTCTATACATAAATAAATTATTTACTGATGCATACAGTACCCCTAAGAGTCTGTTATGGTCTTGCCCTTCAATTCCGTAGCTTAAAAGATATCAGAGTATGTTGACCCATACAAATACCAATGAGGTAATAACTATTAAGAGTTATCCTGGGAGAAGAAGGGTTGTTGCAGAATTGCAGCTCATTAGTGACCAGAGAAGGATGCTGGAAAAACATGAAATTAACCAATGTTTAAAAAATAAAGAAAATATGAACAATGTGTATAATAATTAATTCTAAAATTATTTTTGTTTAACTGAACTTTCTACTTTAATATAGCAATTGCAGCCCTTTTTAATGGGATTTTGGATTAAGTTTTGTGTGATTTTTACTGCCACAATTAGATCTGAGATCTTGGGAATGTGACGGGGACACTACAACCCTCAGCCCAGGGGCGCTCTGAGCATGCTTAGCTCCCTGCGAAAACCCCACAACCCGACTAAGAGTTGCCCATCACTTACATATATTTACCATAAACCATCGGTAACTGCCACCATGTGTGTTACAGGTACACAAACCTACCCAGCATGCACAGCTGTACAATAAAACTACTTATAATGACTGTTCTTCACTATCACATACAGGTAGAATATACAGAATACAAGGAAGGTATTCCCCCCCCCTTCCCCCCCTTGATCAACTGTTTGGTAGGGTTAAAGGGAGGGTATAAATGTTGACTAGATAGCCATATGCTTTAATTTAACCTCAATTACTATGTACTATGTACTAAATTCAATTCACTAGACAAGAATCTTACGATGCATTTGGGCAAAAAACAACATAAATGCTAGTTATATCCATAATGGGATTTAGGAGCTGACTCAATAAAGATGGACTTAGGAGTTATATGCCAGTTATAGGACATGGTATTAAAGAAGCAAGGCATGAATTCTACTTGAGTATGCAGTGCAGTAACTAAAGCAGGACAGGAGTAAAGAATACTCACTCTAACCTACCTTATAATTATAGAACAAAAATTTAGCACACTCAACATGGGAATTATGAGTCTCTTGCAGAACATTTTTATGCCCAAATAACATTCTTAAACACACAAAGATTAGGACAGGAATAAGATGTAATATGAGGCACTATATGATTACTGCATAGCAATAACAGGACCAGGACGGAGCATGAACAGCATTCTATAAATTGCCTGAAAATACTATCCTTTTAAGCCTATTTATGAATGAAGCTTAGACTTTATACAATTAAAAACTATTTTCTGGGAAAACTTTAAACCATTTACATTTTATATCATATGAAAGAAAGGACAATTCAAACACTCACTATTGCTAAATCCACAATAGAGATGGCTAAACTTCCAAAAATCCTTTCCACTCGTGGATTCTCGGATTTTTAAAGCATTTTTCGAAATTTCTAGAAATTTCGAATTTACAAAAACGAAAATTTTCCAAATTACTAGCAATAAGGAACAGATACTTCTAGGTAATTTCCATGTTCCATGCTAGCTTTCAGAAAAACTATTCCTTTAAAAGGGTAAAAGGGTTTTACAGTATTCCACAAGTTGAATGCAAAAGCAGAAGCCTAGTTTATTTAATTTATTAGTGATGTCTGTTTAGGCGCTTCACACTGCAAAACCAGAGGCCTGCCTACACTGATGCTCAATAAGCTGAAACTGGTCTGTAGTTGGCACTCTGATTTTGCATTCAGCTTGTGGAATACTGTCAAAACCTTTTTAAGGGCAAGGCCACCTACAACACAAACGGATGCGCTATTTGCGATTTCCATGTGTTCAACGCGTTTGCGCTTGCGATTCCCCAATTTCGATTATGGAAGTGCATGCAATTGCAATTAAATATGGTGTCTCACATGCGCTTCCAAATCGGAAACGCAAGCCAACGCATTGGAAATCGCAGGAACTTTTTGCGTTCCCGAGATTTCATTAAATAAAATCACAAGCGCAAACGCGTGTGAAATGCGTATAGTGTGGCCTAGACCTTAAAGAATAGTTTTCCTGAAAGCATGGAATTACCCAGAAGTCCCGGTTCCTTATTTGCATATGCTTGAAGGGGAGCTGCAAAGCCTTATTCCTCCCTATTTAATTTATTAGTGATGCCAATTTCTAGAAATTTTAGAAAAAAAATTGAAAATCCTAGAATTTTCAAAAATTTCGGGAAAGCTTGAATTTTCAAAAAAAATTAATGGGGTTAGACAATTCTCTAAATCTACGACCCTGATCTTGGAAATCTGGAACTGGGTTAGTATCTGCAATCCGTCCATCTCTAACTGACTAACATCACCTTCACTTTTGAATTTCTTCTATATGCTGGGTTATTTTCAACACTTTGAAAATTATATGTTAAAGTAAAAACATTTTTTCTTCATACCTGAATACCAATAGTTAAGGCTTTGCACTTGCTCTATAAGCCCATTTATGCTCATATTAGGGTGCTATTGTGTCATTAAGTTTTCCTTTATAAAACCATTAACAACACATTTATTACATTTCATGTGTGTGATATTGTACTTGTTCACTCTTCAAGGTAAGGCCTGATGAAATGGATACACTAATTGAAAATCACTGCAAATGTGTGCAGCACTATAGTAAAACCAAAAGAAATCAATATATAAATGTCTTTTGTATTACTAGCCCATAGTAGTTATGGGTAGTTACAACCCTGCCTGCGTGTAATTCATCCTGTACTCTTCACCCTCTGATGTTTTTATCTTCATGGACTCTCCTTTGTAGACTTCTTCTAAACCAAAAAAAATATTTCTGTACTTGATGACAATGAATGCTTGCCTGCAACAAAATGTACATTTCTTTTACTTCTATATTCTTTTTTAATTTATTCTCAAACTTATTTACTTGTGAACCCACCAAAGAAAAAGACAGGGGCTTGAAAAACAGATATAAATACTACGCTCACAGAGAGGAACAATTGTTCACTATCAGTCCCCAGACTAACCTCTTTAACGTGCTTAATAACACTTCAACTCCTATAAAATGTACCATTGGTAACTGACCCTAGACAAACCTTCCCATTTACCTACACTTCCTATCGCAAAAACATGTGGAAAGAGGCACATACATCCATATGTGGTGGGCATGTTCTGTAATCTCACATCTACAGTATGGATGGATGTACAAAACTGGCTTCAGTCACTTATTGGAACCACTCTCTTTCTGAAACTGGACAGTTTTCTTTTAGGACATCTTTCATGGATTTACCATCTAAGCAACTCCAAAGGCAGGCCAATCACATTTGCCTGGATGCCAGGACACTAATCACCCCACATTAAAAATCAACCACCCCACGGAACTTTGCAAAATTGTATCCAAAGAAACAACCAAAAAGGCATGATCTATCATGATTACTAAAGAGATTAATGAATTTCCTACTCCCTCTCTGTTCCCACTTACCGCCAACCTCATTCCCCCCTTTTTTTCTCCCCCCCCAGTGACAGTTTCTCATTCTCAATATAGATTGCATAATATTTATACATGCATTCAATACATAAAAGGTAAAAATCGAAGAATGACATATCACAAGTACTTTATTTCTGTTTATTGGATTTTAAAATCATGTTTTTTATATATGTTGTAGAAATGCATATTACTTTGCTTCATGTTTCACTGTATTCACTTTGATTGACATGTTTTCTTTTTTAAATGGCAATGACCATTACTGGAACAATAATTCTTCCTAATTACCATTGTACCCCCCCCCTTTTTTTTTATCCAATCTGAACCGTTTTACATTTCAGCTGTCAATTAAATGGCTTATATCATAACCTCTTCTGCTGTGTGCAGTTTTCTGTAGCTAGAATGGTGACAGAGTTTGACAGTTGATATGCTATTGCTGCATAGTGTTTTAACAGTTGCATGTTGGAAATTCCCTCTCCTAGTGCTGCCTCATAGTGATTATGAGCATGCTTCCCTTATAAAAAAAGGTCTGGTCAGATAGAAGAGGGAGTGGTTAAAAGAGGCAGTGGAGAGCTGGGGCATAACTAGAGGGGAGCAGAGGGAGCAACCGCAGGGGGCCCTGGAGCCAAGGGGGCCCCATCTTTTATTTTTCCTATTACAATATATCTTCCTCCCAAAAAACCACTGTGGATAAAGCACAGATAGGGGCCCCATAATAGTTTTGCTGGGGGGGGGCAGTGATTCTAGTTACGCCACTGGTGGGAGACTGAGCCTGAGCAAAAAAAGTACTGGATTGAAGGCATGCAGCAACACACACTCTCAGAGTTAGGACTACTAACATTTCAAAGCATTTATAAAAAAAAGCAAGTATAGATAAAACTGTGTTGGGGGGTCTAAAGCTTGGGGGGCCATGACTGACTGCTCCAGCCCAAGAAAGCCAGCATAAAAGAGATGCGTTTTACTGCATAAGAAAGTGGTAAGTAAATGGAGCTTTAGTGTTGTGGGAGGGTAAGATTAGTATAGATTTTACTGCTGTGGGTGGTCCTTTAAATAAACAAAACACCTGCCCTGTATACTTTGTATTGTTAAAATAGGCAATGTATTGTTGCAACCCTTCTAACATTTTACCAGTACAAAAAACATATACATATAAGTCATATAGGTCAGTTTCTGAATGATGCCTTGATTTTAATTATTTGCTGTAGAAAGGGTTGTGTGGGAAAAGCAAGGGAAACACATGTGCATAACCCTTGTTGACAAGATGCTGAAGGACATATTTCCATGTGAACATTAATAAAATAGAGTTTCAATAAATATATGTGATTCTTGGTCCGCAGGCAGTGAAAATCTTTGATTCCTAAAATATCATGATTAAATCATGATATTCTCTTAGAGATATATAACATAGTATAGTATAGTATTTGAGGTTGAATAGACATATGTCCATCCAGTCCAACCCATCTAGAAATGTCCTCATTTCCTGCCTAACTGTTGATCCAGAGGAAGGCAAAAAACCCCACCAAATTTATGAAGGGGAAAAATTCCTTCCGATCCAAGTGGCAATCGGAAATTTCCCTGGATCAACTCTACTTTATGAATCAATACCAGTAACTTGTAACATTCCTTGTTTGCAGAAACTCATCCAGCTTTTTTTTTAAATTGATCAATGAACCTGCCTACAATGTCCACTGGAAGACAGTTCCCATGCTTTACCGTTCTACAGTGAAAAACCCTTTCCAACTTGAAGCCTAACTTGTCTTCAATTCTTAAGGTGCCACGTGTCTCCTGACATGCTCTATTGTGTAACAATGCCCCAGATAGTTTATTTATACCTTATGTATTATACACAGTAATCATATTCCCCACGCAAGTGCCTTTTCTCCAGCGTACATAATTGTAACTTTTCAGTCTCTCTTCATATCAAGCTCCCCCAACCCCCTTATTAATTTAGTTGCCCTTCTCTGAACCCTTTCCATTTCAAAGATGTCTTTTTGTACACAGGATATTCCAATTGCACTGCATATTCCAATAAGGCCTTACAAATGCTTTGTAAAGATAGAGAATAACATTTTCCTCCCTTGAATCCATACCTCTCTTTATACAAGACATACCATGCTGGCTCTGGCTGTTGCTGCAAGTAACAAAGTTGGAGGAGCACACTATTTCATTTCCAGTGTTTTATTTAGGCAAAACAACACGTTTCGGGATGTGACTTCCCCGAACGTTGTATGTTTTTGCCTAAATAAAACACGGAAATGAAATAGTGTGCTCCTCCAACTTTGTTACTTTGCCGTATTGCTGTGCCCTTGAGGTGAGGCTGGGAGGATTGCACTTTCAATTGGAGGCCGTGCCAAGGGGTGTGCGGGTGTACCTGCTTGAGGACTGTAAATTCTCTGGCTGTTGCTGTCTGGCACTGCTTGCTACCTTTAAGGCAAAACTCAAGATCCTTTCCAACAGGGATTCACTTAACACAGAGCCATTTATAGTATAAGCAGCACAAGGATTTTTAATCCAAAATGCATCACCTACATTTTCACATTGAATCTCATTGCCACTGCACTCAATGTGACAATCTATCTAGATCCCCCTGCAACGATTGCAACATCCTCTGAAGTTTTTAATGGTCGACAAAGTTTTGTGTCGTCAGCAACAGAAACCTTGCTGACAATACCCACTTCCAATCATTAATAAAAGATTAATAGAAGCGTCCCCAACACAGAACCCGTGGCACCCACTTAGCACTTTAGTCCATAATGATGAAGCCCCGTTACAACTACTCTCTCATCCTATTCATTAACCAATTTCCTATCCATGTACAAATGTGCCTCCCCAGACCAACAGACCTTAGTTTATACATTAGTCGCCTATGGGGGACTACATCAAAGCCGGCAAAATCCAAGTAACTACATCTACTGCTGTGCCAGAGTCTAAATTTCTACTTCCTCATAAAGTTAGTTTGACAGACTATTCCTCCTAATCCATGCTGGTTACTACTTAAATGTCATTCCTTGAAACATACTAGCCATTAAGATATACAAGACTAATTAAACTACAGTAAAAAAAGACAATGGTTTTAGTGCTTCCACGTCTAGAGATATTGCACTAAGCAGACAAAATAATTGCCATCAATTATTATCCCCTTTATATCCACACATTCTTAGGCTATTTTCATACGAATGGCAGGTTCAGTGAACGGTTACCCAACAGTCGCTGCTAGTAATACCCTACATAGCAGTAGATGTAGTAGGCTTTTGATACAGTCCCCCATGGTGACTAATGTATTAGATAAGGTCTGTTGGTCTGGGGAGGCACATTTGTACTGGATAGTAAATTGTTAATGAATAGGATGCAGAGAGTAGTTGTAAATGGGCTTCATCATTATGGACTAAAGTGCTAAGTGGGGTGCCACGGGTTCTGTGGTGGGGACGCTTCTATTTAATCTGTTTATTAATGAATTGGAGTGGGTATTGTCAGCAAGGTTTCTGTGTTTGCAGACAAAACTTTGTCGACCATTAAAAATTTCAGGATGTGCAATTGTTGCAATCATTGCAGGGGGATCTAGATTGTCACATTGGGTGGCAGAATGGCAGATGAGATTCAATGTTGAAAAAATGTACGGTGATGCATTTTGGATTTAAAAATCCTTGTGCTGCTTATACTATAAATGGCTCTGTGTTAAGTGAATCCCTGTTGGAAAGGGATCTTGGTTTTTGCTGGATAACAAACTTAAAGGTAGCAAGAAGTGCCAGGCAACAACAGCTAGAGCCTGGTATTGTCATGTATATAAGAGAGGATGGAGTCAAGAGAGGAAAATGTTATTCTACCTCTTTAGCATTGGTAAGGCTTCATTTGGAATATGCAGTGCAAATGAAATCAAATGCAATACAAAAAGTACATCTTAAAATGGAAAGGGTTCAGAGAAGGGCAACTAATTAATAAGGAGATTGGGGGAGCTTGAATATGGGAGAGACTGTATAAGTTACAATTATGTACACAAGAGAAAAGGCCTTCCGTGGAGATATAATACTGTGTATATAAATAAATCTGGGGCATTGTATACAATAGAGCATGTCAGAGGACACGAGGACATCCTTAAGACTTGAAGGCTTCAAGTTTGGGTTTTTCACTGTAAGAACGGTAAAGCATGGGACTGTCTTCCAGTGGACATTGTGTGGCAGGTTCATTAGTCAGTTTAAAAAAGCTGGATGAGTTTCTGCAAACAAGGAATGTTGCAAGTTACTGGATTGATACATAAAGTAGAGTTGATCCAGGGAAATTTCCGATTGCCACTTGTCGGCAAGGATTTTTTCCCCCTTCATAAATTTGGTGGGTTTTTTGCCTTCCTCTGGATCAACACTAGCGAAATGAGGATTTGCTAGATGGGTTGGACTGGATGGACATATGTCTTTATTCAACCTCAAATCTATGTAGCATTTCTCTAGCGAGAAAAACATCTGGAACCGCTGATATGAATACATGTAATTGTACATATGTATGTACATGCTACGGAAGATGTTAGCGCTATATAATCCACAATGATAATATATCTCATGAATGGTCAGTCATGTGATTGGTTTTAAATGTAGCCATTAGTTCAAGGGCAACCACCTTTAATATCATCCAGGATGAGGAACTTTACCGATCAATCTTGATTTCGTTTACCCAAATAAAGCCATGAACGACCTGCTTGTATCGCAACACCTTTGTAGGAGTGCAGGTTTCCTCGAAGACTGTTGATTATGTTCAGGAGTAGTAAAGGGGCAGAGCAGACCGGCACTACAAGCTGATCTTTCACCACTTCGTTTGAGTCCATTGCAGTCTGTTCTGTGCCTTTTGGGAATGCAGAAAAAGGTTTGTGGCAAAATACACATTAGAAGTATGTTTGTCCAGGCCTTTGGGATAATTGTAAATGTGGACAAAACACACACAAAAATGCTTATCGTATATACTTGAGTATAAGCTGAGGTTTTCAGGTCTTAAAAATGACCTGAAAAATTAACCTCGGCTTATACTCGGGTCAAGCTGGGACTCCTAAATTCCGGACGCAGCAGCGAGTCAGTAAGAAAACAGGCAGTTTCCCAGTAGTACTTTGCACATGTTGGCGCGATGATGTCATCGCTCACCCGCAAAGCACTACTGGGAACTGCCGGCTTTCCATCCTGACTTGCGTCTGCAAGGCTTTTTGCGAAGGCGTCCGGAAGGCTCTGGGATACCAGTAATTCCTATGCTACCAGTTATTCCCAAGGCTACCAGTATCCCCATGGCTACCATTATTCCCAGTACCAGTAATTCCCTCGGCTACCAGTTATCCCAACTACCGTAATCCCCATGGCTACCAGTAATTCCAATTCCAATGGCTACCAGTTATCCCCAGGCTACCTTATTCCCAGCTACCAGTATTCCCCATGGCTACCAGTAATCCCCATGGTTACCAGTATGTGAGGCAATTCCCATGGCTACCAGATGCAATAAAATGCACATGGCTACAGAAGGCAGTAGTGGTCCATTTCAACCCTCGGCTTATACTCAAGTCAATATGGTTTCCCTGATTTTTGAGGTAAAAATAGGTACCTCGGCTTATACTCGAGTATATACGGTATTCAATGCAAACAAGGACAAAAAATGCTTTTAGGGGATTCAACCAGAGCCACAGCCGCTCTCAATTAATTTCCTGTAAGAAATTCACCAGGGGCAACATTTGAAAGCTAACATCTGATTGGTTGGGGCAAAATTAGCACTATTTTTAACGATAAGAACTTTTATTGAATAACCCTGCATACAGGAGTACCGTATGGCTGATCCCAATATTATGATATGAATACATGTAATTGTACATATGTATGTACATGCTACGGAGATGTTAGCATTATATAAATCCACAATAATAATAATATCTCATGAATGGTCAGTCATGTGATTGGTTTAAATGTAGCCATTAGTTAAAAGGGCAACCACCCTTAAAGGACAACTCCACCCTCATAAGAACATCTTTTAGAAAGAATGGCCTCTTTAAAATATGTTGATATATCATAGTTTGTCCTATGAATTCATTACTGTATGCCTGCTATGCTTCTGGATGCCTCATGGAAACTGAGCAATTTAGAAACCTGTACTGAGCCTGTACTGAGCCTGGGCATGCTCAGAAGAGCAGATCATTGGCTGTGATGTCAACTGTCGAATTCAGTCATTGGCTGGGATGTCAACTGTCGAATCCATAACGGACAGTTGCTAACGGGAAGAACCAGGAAGCAGAAACAGGGAAACAGGACATTGTGCAGGATTTCAGGTTAGACTTATATTTCAGATTTCCAATCAACTATTAACGTTTAGGGTTTTGGGGGGTGATTTATCTGTACGTAAGTTTTCGTTTTGAGGCTGGACTTGTCCTTTATATCATTCAGGATGAGGAACTTTACCCATCAGGCTTGATTTAGTTTACCCAAATAAATCCATGAAACACCTGCTTGTATGCTGCACTCTTGTAGGAGTAGTAAAGGGGCAGAGCAGACCGGCACTACAAGCTGATCTTTCACCACTTTGTTTGAGTCCATTCCAGTCTGTTCTGTGCCTTTTGGGGATGCAGAAAAGGGTTTGGGGCAAAACAACCAAATACACATCAAAAGTATGTTTGTCCAGGCCTTTGGGAAAATTGTAAATGTGGACAAACACACACAAAATGCTATTCAATGCAAACACGGACAAAAATGCTTTTAGGGGATTCAACCAGAGCCACAGCCGCTCTCGATTAATTTCCTGTAAGAGATTCACCAGGGGCTAGTCATCTCTGGGTCATTCCCCCCACCATAACCTCCAAACAACCACTGGTGAATAGCTTGTGGCAGCTGCATAGGTTGGAGGTTGAATAAAGACATACGACGTGCCCGCCCGCCAAACAGCCGCTGGTGAATGGCTTGTGGCGGCTGTGTCAGCGTCTTTGGCGATACGCATCCACGCAAATGTCTTAGGAGCAAACATGACTGGACTGTGGCTTGCGTAAATTCTGGTTTACAACGCCAGTTTTGCCAGAACATTTTTTTTATACTGTTGGTTAATAGCCACAATACAATAAACCGACACTCTTGTGCTAAGGAAAAAGCACACACATTAAACATTTAGCATTTTACATGAAAATGTGAAAAGCCTACCACAGACGACGAAATCAGTTCTGATTTTTATTCCACCACCATTATAAAACCAATAAAAAAGAATAAAGCTGCAGACTAGTCCAATATTCTATTAGTCACACCTAAACCAACACACTGCTACATATTGATACTTAGTCATGGTTTCATTTCCTAAACAGAACTGACCCAATATATCTAGAGGAACTATCCCCATCACAGACGCTCTTTGAATATTGAGATCAAATGGTACCAACTCTGATATATTACAAATATAAACGTTTCAATGATGGTATGTGAGATTCTTAGAAGGCTTAAGGGCACATATGTGTGTACATTGGGCAACATAACTATGAGATACCCATCCCATAAGCTTATTTTTAAAGGAGAATTACTCCTTTTTTATTCACCTTGTTTACGTGGATCAAGGCCCTAAAGAGTGCACAGTTGCAAAAAAAACTACAGCCATTCACACCAAGAATGGGAAAACACTGGAGCTACGCTTGTAGTAGTTTACTTCCTCTTCTAAATACAGCCCTACTATCAAGGTGACCTACAACATCCAAGCAATATCTTATAGTTCAAAATTGTAATATGTTAAAGGGCATGCCCACCCTTTTCTACATATGCTAGTATGCCTTCCCCCAGCCCCAACCCTTTTCTCATATGCTAGTATGCCTTCCCCAGCCCCAACCGCTATAAAATAATTTTTTTATATATAAAGTGCCCCGATATTTACTTACCTTCCCTCTCTCATCCGACGCACACTGCCGGCCTTTAGCTGCAGACACTGCAAGCAGGGGGCGGACCGGCAGCCGCGTCCGTGATGGGCTGCAGCCGCGTCCGTGATTGGCTGCACTGCGTCCGTGATTGGCTGAGAGGCAGCCAATCACGTAGCGGCTGCAGGCTGCTCAGAACGCCGGGGGAGAGAGGGAAGGAAGTAGAGTTCGGGGACTTTCTTAAAATGTTTTTTAGCGGTTGGCTGGGGAAAGGAACCCTAATATATGGCCAAGGGTTTCTATGCTAGGGGAGGGAGAAGGGCTGCTGTGCGCATGCCAAACTTCTCCCGGACGAGAAAAGGGGGCAGAGTCCTATATTGACTCTGCTATCCTCCTGGTGGGCAGTTTTTGGGACTTTGGGGGGGGGGGGGGACTACGGAGAACCATACAATATTACTTTATTGTCACATACGTCATTACAAAAACAACAGCAGTGAAATGTACTCCCTACGCTCCTAATAAAATAAAACATACCATAAAACATCCATTAAAAATCATTCAGCCAAAATTCATCCCCCCCAACCCACTTTGATTTAACATTCTTATCACCTGGGGGAAGAAACTTCCCTTAAACCTTTCGTCTTTACAGCAATACTATGATATCTCCCTTCCTGACGTAGCAGCACAAATATTAATTACTTGGGTGATTAATATCCCCTAAATTATGGAGCTGGGATTTTATTACACTCCATGGTGGGGCCATTAGTGGGGGGTATTATAGTTTTGGGGGTGGACATGCACTACAGAAGTCGTGCAGGTGCAGATAATATATTTAAGTAAGAAGGAGTCGCTCCTGAATAAGCAAAGTAGCATGGTCTAATGCAGCCTAAACACAGGTAATAAAATGAACAGGTGATTGGAGCGTGCCGAACACAAGAGAACCGGGTCCCGAATTTCTGATTAATATAATATAATAAAAGGTGTTCAATCACACTAAAAGTCCCAGATATTAAATTGTTTTTATGTGCACCATTGGAACCTAGCAAAAGGGACTAAATAGCTGATCTTTAAGAATTGTTAAGACTTACACACACACAACAGGGTGGGCGGGTGGACCTCCCCCAGGCCCAGACGCTCCAGTGTGTGGATACTCAAGAAATAGTAGCGTTATTAACATGAAATGAAGTTGCTTAAGGAGGGTCTCACCATTCACGGCCGTTGGTCCGAGTGCTGTCTTGCCCAGACCCCTCGCAAGGTCCAAAAACAACGGTACAGACGAAAAAGAACGGGCTGCAGCGATCCTGTGAGTCAATCGCGCACGGAGGTAGTAGGTAAAAACTTCTTTCTTTACACATACGGCTATACAAACGGGTACATGTCTAACTGTTTCGTGCCTGATCATGGCACTTCGTCAGAGACACCGTAGCCTAAACACAGGCCCTTCGTCTTCCTCTGTAGCCTAAACACAGCCCTCTATTCGGAGTTGTGATGATTTCATTTCCAGATGGAAGCAGAAAGACTTGCCAACAGACGCTGAAATAGCTTTGGCATGAGTGCACCGCAGACCAGCCAAGGTCACAGTCCAAGTGGCAGCGACATTATGATGTTGAGCGTACCGGACTGAAAGCCCCGAGATGATGCACAGTTTGCTAACCGACGAGCGACGCTTGGTAATTGGTAGCTGCTACAACTTTCTATGAACACGGTATATCACACTTTCCCCCTGGTATATAACTGTTGGGAATACACTCCAGCTTGGTACAAAAGCCTGCTACAGTTTTGAAATATGTTTTGCTGCTTTAAAGACATTGTATGCAACTGTATTGCTGCATGAACTGTTCATTTGAGGATTTGATTTTGGGACAATTTAAATGGCTCAGCTTGTCTTGGATACATAGACAATCTTATATACTAACCTGAGGCTGTAAATATGCACGGAATGTGGGAGGGATTGGAGGAGGTGCGGATGGAGGATGAGTGCGGCGGGGATGCGCCGAGCTTTGCTAGTTGGCTACTAATTAGCACTTATCGGGAGTTTAGCTTAGAATGCTATTTATGTTATTTTGTTAGTTATAGTATTTTGTTACTATGCATGTTAAATAAATAGAACATTCCATCCATAACCTCTTCTTCTTTATGATATATGGGATAATAGGCTACCTACAGTGAATATAAATTACACCACCGAGAAGTTCTATGATCATATAAAGCACAAGGACACAGGCCGAGTTCTTTTAACAGGCAGAACTCCAAGGTAGTTCTGTATATTACACTGTAGGTAGCATATTATTTCATTTAATACATAAGGCCAGCCAGAAAAAAAATTGAGCAGAGACACAGTCTCTCCCTTCCTACCTGTATTAGTAATTTATATAGGAAGCTGTTTTTAGTATATAATAGTTAATTGGCATTTCTTAATGGAAAGTAAAGGAAGGGCCGAGCATCATCTCGCTCGTCCCGTCCCATTTGTTTAAAAAACCAACCAAAAGAAACCACCAAAACAAAATGAAACAAAAAAAAAAAAAAAAATTTTTGATCCAACTTACTACTTAGGAGAGACTCTTCCTATGAGTCATAAATAATTACTCACATTGTAACCTCTGTTAAACTGAAAGATAAATTAAGAACATATTAGATAACACTTGTATGGAACAAAATTTACAGGATAAGGTAAAGTACAAGGATATGTAATACATGTTGAACTGCATGGTGATCCTAACTACAAGATATATAACTATTGGACTTCGTAGTGTTGAGGGTGGAATCACCATGAATTTCCCAGAAAGGTTTTAGATCTATGTATAAACATTTCTACAAAGCACATGATGACTAGTAACTATTTTGTATATTTGTGTATTTACGTAAAATATACATACCGGTAGTATTTACACCTTACATTATGTGTAAATATATAAAATACCTGCTGTGTGTGCTCATTACTGCATGTATCTGGGAGTGTTGTTATGTACAAACATCTGGATACGTCAAGATTTGACATTGCTGGACTTCAGCCAGAACTGTGCTGTGTCAATGACAGTTGGTGTGTACAAAGACATACCAGCATTGTACACATTGCTGGTATGTCGCACTACACTAGCCCATTGGTGGGTATATATTACTGTACACATTGCTGGTATGTCTGCACTACAGTAGCCCATTGGTGGGGATATTACTGTACACATTGCTGGTATGTCTGCAGTACACTAGCCCATTGCTGGGGATATTACTGTACACATTGCTGGTATGTCTGCAGTACACTAGCCCATTTGTGGGGATATTACTGTACACATTGCTGGTATGTCTGCGTGCACTAGCCCTTGGTGGGAAATATACTGTACACATTGCTGGTATTCTGCAGTACACTAGCCCATTGCTGGGGAATTACTGTACACATGCTGGTATTGTCTGCAGTACACTAGCCCATTGTGGGGATATTACTGTACACATTGCTGGTAGGTCTGCAGTGCCACTAGCCCATTGGTGGGATATTACTGTACACATTGCTGGTAGTCTGCAGTGCTCTAGCCCATTGGTGGGGATACAGTAATTGCAGTGCACTAGCCCATTGGTGGGGAATACTGTATCCCCACCAATGGGCTAGAGCACTGCAGACATACCAGCAATGTGTACATGTATATCCCCGCAATGGGCTAGTGCACTGCAGACATACCAGTATGTGTACAGTAATATTCCCACCATGGGCTAGTGCACTGCACTGGTATGTGGCACTACACTAGCCCATATGTGGGGATATTACTGTACACATTGCTGGTATGTCTGCACTACACTACCCATTGGTGAGGATATTACTGTACCACTTACTGGTATGTCTGCACTACACTAGCCCATTGGTGGGGATATTACTGTACAGATTGCTGGTATGTCTGCACTAATTACTGTACACATTGCTGGTATGTCTGCAGTAACCTAGCCCATTGTGGGTATATTACTGTACACATTCGGTATGTCTGCAGTACACTAGCCCATTAGTGGGTATATTACTGTACACATTGCTGTGTATGTCTGCAGTACACTAGCCCATTGTGGGAATATAGTAAATACATGCTAAGTTGACCCTGGCATGGGTGATCCCTAACTACAAGGATATATAAACTTGTGGACTTTCGTAGTGTTGAGGGTGGAATCACCATGAATTTCCCAGAAAGGTTTTAGATCTATGTAAAACATTTCTACAAAGCACATGATGGACTAGTAACTATTTTGTATATTTGTGTATTTACGTAAAATATACATACCGGTATGATTTTACACCTACATTATGTGTAAATATAAAAAAAATAACTGCTGTGTGTGCTCTACTGCATGTATGCTGGGAGTTGTTATGTACAAACATCTGGAGTACCAAGATTTGACATTGCTGGACTTCAGCCAGAACTTGGCTGTGTCAATGACAGGTGGTGTGTACAAGACATACAGCATTGTACACATTGCTGGTATGTCTGCACTACACTAGCCCATTGGTGGGTAATATATTACTTGTACACATTGCTGGTATTCTGCACTACAGTAGCCCATTGGTGGGGATATTACTGTACACATTGCTGGTATGTCTGCAGTACACTAGCCCATTGCTGGGGATATTACTGTACACATTGCTGGTTTCTGCAGTACACTAGCCCATTTGTGGGGATATTACTGTACACTTGCTGTATGTCTGCAGTGCACTAGCCCATTGGTGGGAATATTACTGTACACATTGCTGGTATGTCTGCAGTACACTAGCCCATTGCTGGGGATATTACTGTACACATTGCGGGATGTCTGCAGTACACTAGCCCTTTGGGGATATTACTGTACACATTGCTGGTATGTCTGCAGTGCACTAGCCCATTGTGGGAATATTACTGTACACATTGCTGGTAGGTCTGCAGTGCTCTAGCCCATTGGTGGGGATACAGTAATTCAGTGCACTAGCCCTTGGTGGGGATATTACTGTATCCCCACCAATGGCTAGGGCACTGCAGACATACCAGCAATGTGTACAGTAATATCCCCCCAATGGGCTAGTGCACTGCAGACATCCAGTAATGTGTCAGTAATATTCCCACAATGGCTATTGCACTGCACTGTATGTCTGCACTACACTAGCCCATATGTGGGGATATTACTGTACACATTGCTGGTATGTCTGCACTACACAGCCCATTGGTGAGGAGATATTACTGTACACATTACTGGTATGTCTCACTACACTAGCCCATTGGTGGGGATATTACTGTACAGATTGCTGGTATGTCTGCACTAATTACTGTACACATTGCTGGTATGTCTGCAGTAAACTAGCCCATTGGTGGGTATATTACTGTCCACATTGCTGGTATGTCTGCAGTACACTAGCCCATTAGTGGGTATATTACTGTACACATTGCTGGTATGCTCTGCAGTACCCTAGCCCATTGGTGGGAATAAGTAAATCATGCTAAAGTTGACCCTGGCATGGGTGATCCCTAACTACAAGGATATATAACACTATGTGGACTTTCGTAGTGTTGAGGGTGGAATCATCTGAATTTCCCAGAAAGTTTAGATCTATGTATAACATTTCTACAAAGCACATGATGGACTAGTAACTATTTTGTTATTTGCGTTTTACGTAAAATTACTACCGGTAGTATGTATACACCTTACATTATGTTATATATAAAATATACTGCTGTGTGGTGCTCATTACTGCAGGTGTATGCTGGGAGTTGTTATATACAACATCTGGAGTACCAAGATTTGACATTGCTGGACTTCAGCCAACTGTGCTGTTCAATGACAGTTGGGTGTGTACAAAGACACTACAAAAATGAACATTATAACATCAAGCAAAAAATCAATTATACCTGATCCCATACTGTATTTACTTCTCATGTGACTCCTCTGGTTTCTGCAGCACTACACAAGCCCATTGGTGGGTTTATTAATGTACACATGCTAGTATGTCATCAGCACAACACAAGCCCATTGGTGGGTATATTACTGTACACATTACTGGTATGTCTGCCATACACTAGCCCATGGTGGTATATTACTGTCCACATTACTGGTATGTCTGCACTACACTAGCCCATTGGTGGGGATATTACTGTACACATTGCTGGTATGTGTGCACCATTGGTGGGGATATAACTGTACACATTGCTAGTATGTCTGCAGTACACTAACCCATTGGTGGGTATATTACTGTACACATTGCTGGTATGTCTGTATACACTAGCCCATTGGTGGGTATACTGTACATTGCTGGTGTTTGCCAATTACTGTACACATTGCTGGTATGTCTGCAGTACACTAGCCCATTGGTGGTATACTACTCTAACACTTGCTGGTATGTTCCGCAGTACACAGCCCATTTGTGGGGATATTACTGTACACATTGCTGGTATGTCTGCATTCACTAGCCCATTGGTGGGAATATTACGACACTTGCTGGTATGTCTGCACTACACTAGCCCATTGGTGGGTATATACTGTAACACATTGCTGTATGTCTGCACTACACTAGCCCATTGGTGTGAATATTACTGTACACATTGCTAGTATGTCTGCACTACACAGCCCATTGATGGGTATATTACTGTCCACATTACTGGTATGTCTGCACTACACTAGCCCTAGGTGGGATATTACTTACACATTGCTAGTATGTCTGCACTGCACTAGCCCATTGGTGGGGATATTACTGTACACATTGCTGGTATGTGTTCACCATTGGTGGGGATATTACTGTACACATTGCTAGTATGTCTGCAGTACACTAACCCATTGGTGGGTATATTACTGTACACATTTGCGGTATGTCTGTATTACACTAGCCCATTGGTGGGTATATTACTGTACACATGCTGGTATGTTTGCACTATTACTGTACACATTGCTGGTATGTCTGCAGTACACTAGCACATTGCGGGGTATATTACTGTACACTTGCTGGTATGTCTGTGTACACTAACCTTTGGTGGGTGATTACTGTACACATTGCGGGTATGTCTGCACTAATTACTGTACACATTGCTTGTATGTCTGCAGTAACTAGCCCATTGGTGGAATATTACTGTGACATTGCTCGTATGTCGCACTACGTAGCCCTTGGTGGGGATATTACTGTACACATTGCTGGTATCTGCACTACTACCCATTGGTGGGGATATTACTGTACACATTGCTGGTATGTCTGCAGTACACTAGCCCATTGGTGGGTACATAACTCTACACATTGCTGGTATGTCTGCAGTACACTAGCCCATTGGTGGGGATATTACTGTACACATGGCTGGTATGTCTGCAGTACACTAGCCCATTGGTGGGTATACTACTCTACTCATTGCTGGTATGTCTGCAGTACACTAGCCCATTTGTGGGGATATTACTGTACACATTGCTGGTATGTCTGCAGTGCACTAGCCCATTGGTGGGAATATTACTATACACATTGCTGGTATGTCTGCACTACAGTAGCCCATTGGTGGGGATTTACTGTACACATTGCTGGTATGTCTGCACTACACTAGCCCTTGTGGGGGATATTACTGTCACATTGGTGGTATGTCTGCACTACACTAGCCCATTTGTGGTATATTACTGTACACATTGCTGGTATGTCTGCAACGAATACTGTACACATTGCTAGTATGTCTGCACTACACTAGCCATTGGAGGGTATATTCTGTACCATTGCTGGTAGTCTGCACTACACTAGCCATTGGTGGGGATATTACTGTACACATTGCTGGTATGTATGCACCATTGGTGGGGATATTACTGTACACATTGCTAGTATGTCTGCAGTACACTACCCATTGGTGGGTATATTACTGTACACACTGCTGGTATGTCTGTATTACCACTAGCCCATTGGTGGGTATATTACTGTACACATTGCTGGTATGCCGGCAGTACACTAGCCCATTGGTGGGTATATTACTGTACACATTGCTGGTATGCTAATTCTATAAGGTCATAGACTGTGAATTGTCGTGGCTAAAATAATAGCAATGTTTAATGCATTAGCATACACCCTGTTTCTCAAGTGTCATCCATGTTAAAACCCAAAACCATTGTGTGGGCTTTATAGGGGCATTACACACCAGAATAAAAATCAATACCCCACCCTGTTAAAGGGAAGTTCAGCATTTTGTGTGTATAAATAAATGCTTATGAAATACTGAATTCCTGTTGCAGGACCCCCTAATAGAGACCATTATGGTCTTGCCTGACCCAGCGCCTGGGTGATTCAATTGCTCAGTAGAGATCATGAGCATCTTTGAACCCATCCAACAGCCAATCAGTAGAAAATTTCTGTTAGGAAACATTCCAAGGAAGTGGTGCATCCTGGGAAGAGAAGGACCATTGCAAATGGGAGAAACCGGCGATAAAAAATTAAGCCTCGTTAACTCGCATCAGTTACCTTTCCCTTGCTTCTATTAATAAAGCGGTGGGTAACTGTGCACTGCGTTAACTCTGCCGTTACACTTCGCCACCTTGAGTGTGGCGAAAACGGCCGAGATTACAGGGGGCTGGGATGCGCGGAAAGGATCGCAGCAGGTGGTCACATTCCTTAGAGGGCGTGGCGGGGTGGTAGGTGAAAAGTGCCTTTGGCGGGGGTCCCGCAGCTCAAACCGGGACCCCCAGTGAGAGGCTTTAAAAAGCCCTTTGGCTCCACTGAGGCCGCGACCCCCGAGGGGTACCCTTGCGCGCCAGGACCTCTTGGTTAATGTTTTACATTTAGAAATTTAGATATCTGATTGGTTAATGTAAAACATGTAAACCAAGCATTAAAAAATTGACAATCAGAAACGGATTAGGGTTTTCTGCAAACCACTATATAAGATGTGCACTCGCCGCGGACATCAGATGCCATTGCAGTAGATGGGATGAAGAACGAATCGTCTGGTAACATTGGCTCTGCTGAGGCCGGTGGTGCCAGCGTGCTACTGGCGGCCGCAGTGAGCCTGTCTGGCATCGGCAACCTCAGTGGGGTTGATGTCGCCAGCCTGAAGACGTCGCGGCAGATCAAGACGTGGCAACATCGGCCTTGGCACACATCGGCCTTGTCGAGGACGTCTTGGGGGTCAGTGGCCTCAGCGGAGTGTGGTGTCAGCCGGATCGAAGAAAAAGAAGACGCCACCAAAGAGCTCTTTTAAGAGCCGCTCACTGGGGGTCCCGGTTCTAGTGACCCCAAGGGCCTTATAAGGCCGGGGCGGGGTCCGGTTAAAGTGGGGACCCCGTAAGCCCAAAGGCCTTCTCAGGGCCACAAGGGCACTTGTAAGTGCCTGAAGGGCCCTGTAGGGCCAGGGAAGGGGTTCCGGTTCAAAGCTGCAGGACACCTAAGCCCCAAAGGGTCTTGTTAGAGCCGCAAGGGCACTTGTAGTGCCGCAAAGGCCTGATAGGGCCGGGGATAGGGCCGGCTTGAGCTGCGGGACCCCTTAAGCCCCAAAAGGACCTAGTGCACCCTGCTGGAGGGTCCCTCCACCCCCCCAGTGGGCCCTTCCTATCCTTCCTGCAAGAGGGCGGGGGGCTGGAGGGGCTGCTGGGAAGGTGTCACGGAGACGTGGTCACATCTCCACGGGGGGCGAGAGCGGTGTGGGGTGATCTTCCCGGCATACCCTCCAAGCCCCCTGCTCCGGGATTCGCGGTGGTATTGTACTTAGCGTATCGCACGAAGGATAGTTCAAATTACACATCATGGCCGTGAAACATTATAATGGCGATAGCTGTGTTTTTCGCAGTGATGTGGGTGGTCATTTTTACGGCGCTATTATCTGCCATTTATAAATATGGCCCTAAGTATGCATTACACAAACTAACAATTTAAAAAATATTGATAACATTACACTGAACTGTGCCTTTAAGCCTGAGATTGTAATAGTTAGTTTACCTCCCTGTGGTCCTTGTCTTTTGTAAGCCCAGAGAACTTTTTTTTAGAGACAAGCAGGATTGTGGAGGCGGTGCCCGAATGCAGAATCAAGTCATTGGCCGGAGACACTGTCACAGTCGTTACTAAACTTTTGCTTCAGGAACCAAATATTATTATCTTGTGAGTTTTGGGGTGTGGGGAAGGTTAAGTTATTGATTTTTTTTGGGGGGGGTGTGGCAGCCTTATCTACCTATGTAGTTCAGTTGTTCACAGCATGTGCTGAGTTACCTCTTGACCATTTCTGATATAAACCCAGAGGTCATTGTTTGCAGTTTATAATCCTTTTCAGAGTTTCAAAATTATAGAACTCAATTGCCTGTAGATGCAACTAGTAGTTAGTGAGACACAGCAAATAAGTCAGTTTAATTTGTCCTTATTTCTGATGAATTTACAAAGGAATCATTTAAAAAGAAGAATCACATCTTAAAGAGGAACTGTGGTCCAAAAATGACTTTAGGTAAATTGATAGGAATTGCTCTCCTGAGAGGTTTTGCAATTTATTTCCATTGTTTATTACATAGTTTTGAGATATTAACCATTTTTGTGTGTGATATGGCAGCAGCATCACACACTGTTTCCTGCTCTGAAACCGTCAGTCAATCTGCCTGTGTCTCCTCCTTTGCAGCCCCCCTGGTCCCTCCCACTCATGGACCCCATGGTCCCTCAGTTGCAGGCCCCCTTGGCCCATTCCTTTACTCGTGGGTGTTGTGGCCCCCGATCCACGGGTGCCGTGACCCGCCACTCATGGATGCCATGGCCCCGCAGCACTCGCGGGTGCCAAGCCCAATCACTTGCGGGTGCCCAAGGCCCCACCCACTCACAGGTGCTGTGGCCACCGAAAACCCCCCTTACCCCACCCCCACCGAAAACTGTGTGAAAACAGCCATTACAGGCAGAGTTTTACATAGTGAGAGAGAAGGGCTGTAGATTCCATTACCTTCTTGCAACTGCAGGTCCTTCACACAGCAGAGAGGAGGAGGGACTTCCTGTCTTCCTCACACACTGAGGGAGTCTGAGGGTGCCCGCCGGCAGCACTGTGCAGGAGAAAAACTAGGAATGTCACATGTCAGCCTCCCACCCATTAACTTCTGGTCAGTCATTTATTTATAATCTTGGGCTGTGGAGCATGTAGAGAGGTGGGTTGAATCGATTTAAAGGTTGGAAAATGGGCTTTCATTTAAACTCAACGTTGAGACCACAGTTCCCCTATAAATCTTAACATAAATGTGAACATTGTTTATCTGACTCCAATATTTCTATGAATTATTGGCATTCTGAAAAAGGAGAGCCCAATTCTCGTACTCCGGATCTCAGCCCAAAAATCTATTAACTAGGAGGAATGAAGAAACCTAGTGATTGAAATTTATAGAGTAACCAGTAAATGTATGCTAAAAAATTAATTTAATGATTTCTAGTGGTTCTGATTTTGTATGATTGGAGGATTAGGATATTTTTTTAGCTAGGTTATTTAACTGCCAATAAACATTTTATTTTAAAGGGCAGGCCAACCCTCAAAAAAATTGAACATACTGGGCCCCACTGGGTAGTGTTAAAAAAATCCTTAACTTACATCTTGCCTCCAAACGGTTCTCCTGCAGTGCCTGTTCAAGTTCCAAAAAGTGGAAGAATAGGTGCTGTCGTGGTGTCATCCAGTCCCTGCTACTTTCTTAACCTAAGTAAGGACAGGACATGCGCAGTTAACCCCACGCTTTCTGGTATAATATCAGGTTAGCTTGGGTGAACGCTTACTTGTAGTGCCTGCACCGTTAACATTAACAGTGATAGCACCCAATGCAATACACTTATCATTAGTTTTGCACAACTTTGTAGATGTAGTTCTCTGGAGGTGTGCAGAAAATATACATCTCCCTATTAATTTAATGTGGTAATACTGTAATAGGGGGAATACTTGTAATAGACACTAACAAAAGAGATTCAGGAAAATGAAAATTATATAAACAAGAATTGCTGTAAAACTGAGCACAACAAATGGGGTATTAACTTCAGTACTTATTATAAAGCCATAGAAAATGTTACCTTTACCTCTGCTAATATAGAAAATATGTTCAGTATTACAAAAAAAAAACATGTGAAATTAGGTAAATATCTGGGAAAAATATTTGGAAAAATAAATCCCTGCGAATTAACAGAAAATTAAATTGTATATAGTAACATACATAGTTGATTGAATTGAGGTTGAATAAAGACAACGTCCATCAGTCCAAACCTTGTTACCTCATTTACCACCTAACGTTGATCCAGAGGAAGGCAAAAAAACAAAACTAAAAATGGGGGAAATCCTTCCTGACTTCAAATGAGGGCCGCCTGAGGCAGGGTGAAGCACATTAGAAGAGCAGCACCCTGTAGGGGGCAGCAGTTTTGAAAAATTTTAACACACAAGCCCAGCCTCTGGGTCTGTAAATATCCTTAGAAGTGCCAATGAACAGTAAGTATAATGAAATCTAGGTTTGGTGGGTGCTGCTATGAATCTATTTTTTTTATTATGCAGCATGGAGGTACCTTTTAATGGGCCATATACGGAAACTACTGTTTATGCTTTGAAACCACTTCCCAGCTGCATTCTCCATGCAGATGGCTGATCTCTGAACTTTGAAGGACAAACACTGGTAGACCTTGTTAGTCCCCCCGGCCATCCAACAAACCAAGGGCGATTAATTCAGCAATTAATTCATTAAAAAGTTATCTCTTCCTGCTGGCAAGTAATGAGCTTTACAAAATACCCTCTTAGCTCAATGTCATGTGGTGCCCATTAGGAATTTTCAAACTTTCAAATAGAACTAAGGCTAAAATGTAAATGATCCTGAATGATTCTGTAATTTCCAACTAGCAATAGCTGCACCTCTTGTTTCTGAATCAGGCAACATTGTGAAATTTTTAAGTTCTGCAGCTCTCCTTCTCAGAGAACAATATTCACTGGACAGTCAGTCAATAGTTACTTGACAGCTTGGGGAAGAGATGGGAAGCTAAAAAACACACTGAAAACCAAGAAACCTGCATAATTAATTAATGATTTATCTACAATATTTATTTACATTTTAGACCTATGGCTTACTTTGGTACATGATAAACCAAAACTGTTAAAAACCAAAGGGATTCAAAACACACGAAAATCAGAGAAAAAAACAATTTATAAAGGGGAGGATCCCTAGGTTTGAGGATCTTGTAGCTAAGGGATGTCTAACCTGCAGGTCCTCCAGGTGAAACTACAAATTCATACCCCCTGTGGTAGTTGCAGTTTGCAAACAACTCTGGGGTACCACTGTTGGACATCCATGTTCTAGGGGTAGCATTAGTTCTTTGTATTTTTCAGCTATCGGCTGATAAATTGACACGCTCTATATGCTTATTTGCAATGTTCACTAAATAGTCACCAAGGTGAGATAAGGTACATATTTGAAATATGTTTTTGCTTCTACACAGCATGTATGGAACTGAATACACATTTAACTTCAGCACAGTCAGTCAGGGCATGTTTAGATCACTGTTTTATTTGATGAATATTTTCACGCCAGTCTGATGTGCAGAATTCATGGATTGTGTATGCCTTTGATTTAAAAAAGTAAACAGGTACAATAAATGTGAGTGGGGAAAAAAATAGTCTGAAAATTGATTTTCACACATTACTAGAATGTGCTAATGTGGATATCATTATGCCAAAAGTAATAACTGCAATATTTTACATATCATCTGAGCTATAATTCAAAAAACATACAATTACATTTTTAAATCCTGCAAATAATGTTGAGTGTTCTATGGTGTTAAGATTAAGCAATAAGAATGTGCTGATTTTATAGTTCAGTGCAGAATGCTGTCCCAG
The DNA here is from genome assembly GCA_019447015.1 of Hymenochirus boettgeri. Taxonomy (NCBI): domain Eukaryota; kingdom Metazoa; phylum Chordata; class Amphibia; order Anura; family Pipidae; genus Hymenochirus; species Hymenochirus boettgeri. The sequence goes on from CM033473.1 coordinate 177,866,925, forward strand.
TCACAGACATATCGCCATCTAGTGACGGGTATAAGACTATGAGAACAATAAACAACCACAATGAATTCACAAGAAGGCTGCAATAAGATTTACACTTATTGAATCATCAAATATTTATGCATCTTCTATTCTATGTGCAATAAGGTATAAAAGATGCGCACTTGGTTAACCAAGGATATGGTACAGAAAGAACTAAAAAGATTATATTAATAAATCTTCTGGACCAAATAAAATACATCCTGGGTCCTAGGGAGCTAAGTCAGTTTTATTAGGCCATTGTTTTTTATTTTTACAGATTCCCTCAGGTTCGGATGTGTGCCTCTGGATTGGAAAAAAAGCTGATGTTATTCCAAATTCAAAAAGGGTAGTCGTTCACAGCCGGGGTAATTACAGACCTGTAAGTTTAACTTCAGTGGTGGGGAAGATACTGGAAGTTTAATAAGGGAACATGTTCTAGAGTGTCACAGCTGCAAAAAAACAGGCAAACTTTAAAACATCTAAATATTTCTGCAAAGGGCAATCTAGTTAAATATATTAAATTGCCACTTGAGAATGAAAGTACAAATAATTACAGGAAGCATTTCCTCTTTGCATGTAAGGAGCATTGATGTAGTTGCCACTGTCAGAGGAAGCGGCGGAGGGTGTGATCACAATTGTTCTGTGTTCCCTCCTATCTCTTTATGGTATAATGAAGAGCTGGAGTTAAGACCTACCATAGCTTCTTAACCTCCCTTTATTAAATTAACTGAAATAAGGTGGGTCATTTATGTTGGAGGAGATACCCTTTAACTAATGTAGTTAGCAAGGCTGCACTGATTACAAACATATTGCATTTAAACTGCATTTTTCCTGACATGCTGCATTGTTTTTATAGCATCTTCTGATTTTTCACTGATCTGGAAACCTGCATAATGAGAGGGTTCAACACTCAATTTCTAATTTCTTTTTAATCCCATACTACATTGTAGTATAGTTTACTCAGTATATATTTAGTTTTACAGCAGTAAATGGAATTACCGTATATACTCGAGTATAAACCGAGTTTTTCATTCTGAAAAATCAGCCTGAAAACTTGGACTCGGCCGCCGGGCAGTGACGTTCAGCCGGCGCCCAGTACTGGAATGAGCGCACGTCTGCTGGAATGCTCAGGATACCGCACCTGCCAGGAACCCTTGGATGTAGCAGAGCCCTTGGATGAGCAGAGCCCTTGGATGGAGCAGACCCTTGGATGGAGGAGAGGGGAGAAGAGCCCCAGGTAAAAACTGAACTGGGTGGGGGGGGCATTCAAGATGTTTGGGAACTACAACTCCCAGCATGCTTTATTAGCTGGGTTGTAGTTTCCAAACATCTGAATGCCAAGTGAGGGTGGCATTCAAGATGTTTGGAAACGCAACTCCCAGCATGCTTTATAGCTTGGAGTTGTAGTTTCCAAACATCTTGAATGCCAAGTTTCTACCTCGGTTTATACGTGGTCAACAACTTTTATTAGGATTTTTAGCTGAAATTGGGTACCTCGGTTATACTCGGGTCGGTTTATACTCGAGTATATACGGTAGTTCTCTTCTCTCTAATCAATCATATTTTATCCAACCCTTTTCCTGCTGTTTATATTGGCTGATGTTTATACTGGATTGAAGGCATCAATGGATTGGAGAAGTATAGTGTCCCTTAAGACGGGCAGTAATACTGAGCGGTTCCAATACGTCTGTGATGGGGATAGTTCCTCTAGATTATATTGGGTCGGTGTTTTATTGTGTATGATTAAGTGTGTTTAAGTGTATAAGGATTAATAATGAAACCATGACTAAGTATCAATATGTAGCAGTGTGTTGGTTTAGGTGTGACTAATAGAATATTGGACTAGTCTGCAGCTTTATTCTTTTTTATTGGTTTTATATGGTGGTGGAATAATAAATCAGAACTGATTTTCGTCTGTGGTAGGCTTTTCACATTTTCATGCAAAATGCTAATGTTTAATGTGCTGTGCTTTTTCCTTAGCACAAGAGTGTCGGTTTATTGTATTGTGGCTATTAACCAACAATATAAAAAAAATTTTCTGGCAAACTGGCGTTTGTAACCAGAATTTACACAAGCCACAGTCCGTCATGTTTTGCTCCTGACACTTTGCGTGGATGCGTATCGCCAAAGACGCTGACACAGCCGCCACAAGCCATTCACCAGCGGTTGTTTGGCTGGGCGGGCACGTCGTATGTCTTTATTCAACCTCCAACCTATGCACTGCCACAAGCTATTCACCAGTGGTTGTTTGGAGGTTTATGGTGGGGGAATTGACCCAGAGATGACTAGCCCCTGGTGAATCTCTTACAGGAATTAATCGAGAGCGGCTGGGCTCTGGTTGAATCCCCTGAAAGCATTTTTTGTCCGTGTTTGCATTGAATTGCATTTTTGTGTGTGTTTTGTCCACATTTACAATTTTCCCAAAGGCCTGGACAAACATACTTTTGATGTGTATTTTGGTGTATTTTGCCCACAACCCTTTTTCTGCATCCCCAAAAGGCACAGAACAGACTGGAATGGACTCAAACAAAGTGTGAAAGATCAGCTTGTAGTGCCGGTCTGCTCTGCCCCTTATATACTCCTACAAGAGTTGCAGGTGTTTCATGGATTTATTTGGGTAAACTAAATCAAGCCTGATGGGTAAAGTCCTCATCCTAATGATATTAAAGGACAAGTCCAGCCTCAAAACGAAAACTTACATACAGAAAATCACCCCCAAAACCCTAAACTTATAGTTGGAAATCTGAAATATATAAGTCTACACTGAATCCTGCACAATGTCCTGTTTCCCCTGTTTCTGCTTCCTGGTTCTCCCGTTAGCAACTGTCCGTTATGGATTCGACAGTTGACATCCCAGCCAATGACTGAATGTTAATCCCCTGTCTGCTCCTTCTGAGCATGCCCAGGCTCAGTACAGGCTCAGTACGTTTTTAATTGCTCAGTTTCCATGAGGCATCCAGAAGCATAGCAGCATACAGTAATGAATTCATAGGACAAACTATGATATTCAACATATTTTAAAGAGGCCATTCTTTCTAAAAGATGTTCTTATGAGGGTGGAGTAAACCAATCACATGACTGACCATTCATGAGATATATTTATTATTGTGTGATTTATATACGCTAACATCTTCCTTAGCATGTACATACATATGTACAATTACATGTATCATATCATATCATTTGGGATCAGCCATACGGTACTCCTCCGTTTTGCTAATTTTTTTAAAATCTTTTTTTATTTAGATTTGTTCCCATACCACAGTGTAGTATAGTTTTGATCAGTATGTATGATATATAACCATATCATATATATAATTATAGTTTTACAGCAGGACATAGAATTCTTTCACTTCTTTTATTACAATCATATATTTTCCTCTTATCCTGCTGTTATATTTGCTGATCTTTAAGCTATAGAATCACATAATTTTTTATTGTTATAAATATTCTGCAGAGGGCATCTAGTTTAAATAATTATATTGCCACCTGAGAATGAAAGTACAAATAATTACAGGAGACATGGTCTAAATATTTCCTCTATGCATGTAAGGAGCATTGATGTAGTTGCCATCTGTCAGAGGAAGCGGCGAGGAGTTGGATCACAGATATGTTCTGTGTTCCCTCCTATCTCTTTATGGTATAATTGAAGAGCTGGAGTTAAGACCTCACCATAGCTCTTTAACCTCCCTTTATTAAATTAACTGAAATAAGGTGGGTCATTTATGTTGGAGGAGATACCCTTTAACTAATGTAGTTAGCAAGGCTGCACTGATTACAAACATATTGCATTTAAACTGCATTTTTCCTGACATGCTGCATGTGTTTTTAGGCATCTTCTGATTTTTCACTGTTTGGAAACCTTCATAATAGGAGAGGGTTCAACACTCAATTTCTAATTTTCTTTTAACCCATACTACAGTGTAGTATAGTTTTACTCAGTATTATGTGTTTTACAGCGTAAATGGAATTGTTCTCTTTCTCTAATAAATCTATTTTATCCACCCCTTTTCCTGCTGTTATATTGGCTGATGTTATAAAATCTCAGAATTTATTTCCATTGATATCCTTTTGCAAGACATATGATATAGGGTCCTCTTACAATATTTGCGATATTCAATTATTACAAGTTAGTCTGCTTTAAAGGGCATCTATACCGAAAAGTAGGTTATTTTAAATTGACCATAACTGGAAACTATAACTTCCCCAACACCACTGTATCATTTTTTTGTTGTATCTGCCCCCTTGATACTCCAATCTAAACAAGTTCCTTGCTCTCAAAAAACTATTCTTTTGTGGTAGTTTTACTGTAGCTGGAATGGTGACAGTTTTGACAGTTGTAATGCTGTATGCTGTGTGCAGGCTTGAAAGTTGGTTTGTGGGAGTGGTCAAAAGAGGGAGGGGGGATACTGCTCCTAACAAAATGTGTGCTGGTTGAAGGCATGCGCAACACATGCAAATCAGAGTAAGTGCTACTTATATGTATTCAATTATAGATTAAGACGGCAGTAATACTGAGATACAGTTAGTGCAGAGCAGGAAGGGGAAAAAATTGCTGGAGAGAACCTGCAATATTTTTTATCCTGCTCTGCAATGCTACCTTTCTAGTGGACCACATAGGCGTGCCACAGACAATTGCTTCACATTGCTTTATGGTAGGAGCGCCCCTGCAGATGTTTGGCACTAAAGAAACTTTGCATTTGTTTTCGCTAGTGGCGTCTGTCGGGGAACTGCTCATTTAACTTAATACAGTAATCTAAACTGCTCAGCAAATGGCAACCTGATGTTTCGTCTTAAGGGGGATAATGATAGATGGAAGTTATTTAGTTTGCCTGGTGCAATATCGTAGGTGTTTAAGACACTAAAACCATTGTCTTCTTTATTGTTTAATTAGTCTTGTTATTCTCGTATGGCTTGTCCATACCAACAAAAACAGCAAACTTTGAATACATCTAAAAATTTGTCCAGAGGGCAATCCACTTAAATATATTGTTTCTTGCCACTTGAGAATACCAATACAGGAGAGCAAGGTCTATATATTCTCTTGTCCTATGTACATAACTGGAAGTGTATGGTAAGGTGATTGCAGGGCTTCTCATTAAAGGCGATCGAGTAATACCAAATCATTCAACTTGATGTTTTTAGATAATAGTAACGTTTCCAGATCACCTGCTAATTGTTGGAAGCTCTTAATAAATGTAGTTAGCAAGGCCACACTGATTACAAGTGGAATGCATATTGCTTATTCTGACCTCTGTTTTGTTGTATGTGTTTTTTAAAATCTTTTTTATTTAATTTGTTCCCATACCACAGTGTAGTATAGTTTTGATCAGTTTATATGATATATAACTATATATATTACTGAGCATGCTTCTCCCCCGGGCAGAGGGCAGGCAGAGGGTCGGGCAGAGGTAAGGTGATGTCGCTAAAGCTACTGGAAGCAGGAAGTTTGAACACACCCCAATATCATTTCTCACAGGCTGAAGCCAAGATGTGATTCTCATTATAAAGAAATACTGCAGGCTTTCATTTAATCCTAACCTGTTTGGAGACCACAGTTGCCTTTAAATGTAAAGTGTTTTTTTTTTCTAGCACCCTCCTGTACCCTACCTTTACTCATGAAGGTTCTGTCTCCTCGGTTTTCAGCTCCGCCCCCAGCGATTGCCACATCCCACATCCCTTTGCCAATCTCGTGGGGCGAGCTGAATACGAGAGGAGACCGAATGAGTAAAGTTTAGGGTATAGGAGAGTGCTAGAAAAAAAACTATATTTAAAGCCTAAGCTATCTAGTAATAGTAGTTGGATTTAGAGTTTACATACCCTTTAAAAGCTACAGAAAGTTTTAATTTGCCTGTTTGTGTCTCTCTTCATTATCTGAAATGTAAAATGTTGTGTGCCCACAGGGTCATTGACCCCATAGACACACTGGGAGGCTGGAGATGTGTGTTACATTGTTTGCCTTTATCCAACCTATTTAATACTTAATTTTATTGATGTTGGCCTAGATTATGACCAGTTGATAAACGTAGGAGACGTTTGGCCAGAAAAGACATATAGAGGTTTTTTTTGAATAAAGAGCAAATAATCCCTTTTAACCCTTATCCTCTTTAAAATTTCTAAGGGTTTTCAATAGATCATATAATAGCATGAACTCGTAACACCATTCTGCCCCTTTCTGGGTCTGGGAATTGACCAATGGAAGATGCTCTCAAAAAGGTGTCTTTCCATTGCTTGCTTCCTGGATTCAGTCAAGGCATAGTAGATCTTTAGGTAAACTGCAACTCCCAGCATTCCCTGCCTACAGAATACTTGTACTGGGATGCTGGGAGTTGTAGTGTTCAAACACTGGAGATCTAGTGGGGAGTGAATTTGGGTTAGTTGGCCTTTAGTTCTTAGATTGTAAGCCTTTGGGGGCCTACTAATGAATATGTTATGCACTTACAATAAAAACAACACCCCCCACCCCCAGAAAAATCTTTGACAATCCGTAGTAATTGCTGTTTAAATATGTTGTTAATTCATACACGAATGAAAGCCTCCAAGCCTGTGATTGTTCTCGTGCTTTATCTCCTTGAGAAAAACTGTACATTCTAGTGGGGCCTCCTGACAGTAACAGAGAATTTGTGCACAGTCAGGATGCTGCATCTGCAGTCATTCCCCTGGGAAGTGAGGCTTAGCCCTGAGTAATGGTGTTAGATTTATCTGTTACTATGCTTTTACTTCTCCCCATACTGACCAGTAATATACTGAAACATTTACAAGGGCATTTCCCTGGAAACATTAGCAAGGAACGCATTTTCTTTTATGATCTTGTTTGGAAAAGTAGAAATACAATTTGCCAGCTGATTCCAAACTCTAACAATGGTGATGGATTTTCCCATGCTTATCAATACCAGTGTGTGGGTAAATGGGAAAGGAACTTGTTTGATTTAGTGTAAATGTTGCAACATTCATCTTTTAATGAAATTGTTTATATGGATCTTTTTTTTAGATTGAAGTTCTGCACAAATACAATGACTAATGTTAATTCATTGTACCAGATTGATTTCTCTGTGTCTTTAAAACTCACTACTGCGTATCCTTGGTGTAAGTGCCTTATTCTTACTCTATACTGCAATGCTATACTGGCGAGTTCCAATTAAAATGGCAGCTGCAATGCTGCAACTGGAATCCACTTTTATTTTTAGAGCGAGGATGATGTTGCAATTAATGCTTACTTGCTTGAAGTATGTCACAATAACCTATCACATCCACAGAGAAAGCATTACACTTCTATGTATCCTACTCATCTCTACTTAGCAATTACTAGGGGCCAGACTATGAAGGAATTGTATTAGAAAACTAGGGCAATCCAGGGTTAAAGGATAAGTGCACTGTAAAATCAAGTTATGTTCATTTGGAAGCTGCAGCTTTAAAAATACCATTGCCATATTTTTTTTACCTATGCCCTCCAGAGCCTAGCTTTGTGCCTTGAAACTTTCTCCTGCTTGAGCCTCAAACAGTATGCCTGTGAGTTCCGTGCACGTGCATGTGCATGGAACTCACAGGCATTTCTGTTTGAGGCTCAAGCAGGAGAGGGCACGGAACTCACAAGCATTACTGTTTGAGGCTCAAGCAGGAGAGTGCACGGAACTCCCAGGCATTACTGTTTGAGGCTCAAGCAGGAGAAACAGAGGAAATCTCAGAGGGGCGGAGTTTAACATTCATCAAACCAGTAACAAGATGTCAGCAACTTCCAAGGCCAAAGCTAGGCTCTGGAGGGGCATACCGTATATACTCGGTATAAACCGAGTTTTTCAGGCTGTAAAATCAGCCTGAAAACTCGGACTCGGTTTATACTCGAGTCACTCACCATTGAAGATCAGCGTCCTCTCCATTCCGGCAGCAGCGTCATCTCCATTCCGCAGCCGCACGATCATTCCATGTACTGGCGCGCCGGCCGACGTCACAGCCCAGCGCCAATTAGTGACGTCAGCCGGCGCGCCAGTACATGGAATGATCGTGCGGCTGCGGACCTGTACCTTCAATGCCAGCACACAGTCCCAGGAAGCCCTTGGATTTAGGAGAGCCCACACTCCTGGATGAAGAGAGCCCACAGGTACAAACTGAACTGGATGGGAGGGTGAGGGTGGCATTCAAGATGTTTTGGAAACTACAACTCCTAGCATGCTTTATTACAACTTAGGAGTTGTAGTACAAACATCTGATGGAGGGTGAGGTGGATTCAAGATGTTTGGAAACTACAACTCCCACTAATAAAGCATGCTGGGAGTTGTAGTTTCCAAAACATCTTGAATGCCAAGTGAGGGTGCATCAAGATGTTTGGAACTACAACTCCCAGCATGCTTATTAGCTGGGAGTTGTAGTTTCCAAACATCTTGAATCCAATTTTCTACCCTCGGTTTATACTCGAGTCAACAACTTTTATTAGATTTTTTTAGGTGAAATTGGGTACCTCGGTTTATACTCGGTCGGTTTATACTCGAGTATATACGGTAGGTAAAAAAAAATATGGCAACGGTATTTTTAAAGCTGCAGCTTCCAAATGAACGTAACTTGATTTTACAGTGCACTTATCCTTTAAGGACCTAGTGGTTTAGGTGTTAACCCTGGGTAGTGTAGGGAGCGGTAGGTTTGTTTTAATCAGTATAATTGATAATTTTGCCCTGTTAGGTCAAGTGTGCAGTCCAAAGAGGGCCACACGAACGCCCGTGGTTTTTGGACGCGTCCAATCGCGTGTCATCCTTTTTGGACAAACAGTCGGTTGCGTCTGAAAAACCATCAATTATTAAGGCTCGGTCGACCTATACACTGAACTACAGTCGATCAGGCCGAAATATTGCATGGGGTGTACCCAGCTTAAGTGTCCATTGCAAAGCATCAAATAATTGCAGAGATTATTATATTCTATTATTCTATTCAACCTATATTCTTTACACAGCTGCAGTTTCAGTTAATGGTATATAAGTCAGAACACTACCTTTCTAGTGTATAGTTTTAACTGACTTTAACAATGTAATTTAAATTTATCTTCCAATTTATCTTTCTCCCAATTCCAACTCATGCCCTAGGATCCGTCTATATCCTGTCCCAGTTTTACTTTCTCTGCCTCACCCTACAATCATTCTTCAAAAACTGGAACTGTAATGTGAGTGTGGCTGGATGCCTATCCCAGGTTCAAGAACCAAATAATGATAAAGGCAATTCGTTATTATTTGTTTCAAGTACACACAAGGCAATTCATATTAGAAAATAATTAAGCACTTAGTCACCCTTTTAAAAGAAAATATGTATATAAAAGTATCTAAAATAGAATTTTTAAACTGATTCAGTGACAACCCGTTCCCACCCCACCAAAAAAATGCATATTACCACTCCAGTAATAGCATTAATGTAAATATAACCCCCCAAAGAAGTGGATGGTATAATTGTGTATGAGCATTGTCTGGCTACACCCTGGCCTCCGTCACACTGCTGCCTGCCTAATTTGACCTGTAAAAGGATGGCTGTACTACTATAGGCGTGACCTAATGTAACAAGTTTCAGCAGTATGTTGAGGACTGAGTTAACAAAAACAAGAACAGAAAATGTAAAAAGAATCCAATCATTTGTTGTACAACAATGCCCTTATATATACAGTGGGAATGCGAAAGTTTGGCCAACCTTGTATCGTCACGATTTTCCCGTATAAAATCGTTTTGGTTGTTGCGATAAAATGTCAGTTAAATATATCATAGGAAGACACGCACATTAATATTTAAGAAGTGAAATAAGTTTCTTTTACGAAAAGTGTGCAATAATTGTTTAAAACAAAATATGCGATTTGTAATGTATGTCGTAATTGTATTTTTTTTAATGTTGTCATTATATATTTTGTTGTTTTGATTTTGTTACACAGCAGTGGCTCTTGTGTTAGGGTTTCTTGTATGAGTGACTCTGTATTGTTTTATATAAAACAAAGGTTATTTTGTAAAGATGCAAAATGTTGCCCGTGCTTTTTATTTTAACAACCAATCGGATGGATTCCTTTTACTGGCAAAAGGTTGAACATCTTTATCAAGCCTGTCGTCTAATATTGGTGATTTGCTAAGTCACCCGTGTTATATTAAACTTGTCTATTATAGAAAATGTATATATATTTTTGTGCATTTTTCCTGTGAAAGAATTAAAACTGTGCAGAACAATGTTGATATAATTCCCAATTTGGATTATGTTAATGTTTTGTTATTTAAATGTTGACATTTTTATCATTCCATAGAGTAGTGCGCAAATACTGTTGTTTGAAAACAGCGTTTCTGCTGGAATGTAAAGGGAAGAAGCCAAGAAGAAAAAGTTTTACAAATTCTTTTCAGCAAAAAAGTTCAGCACATTTAGTTAAAGGGGTACTACACCCCTCACTTTTATTATTTAATCTATATTTCTCATGGAGACATGGGCACTTGCTCCTGTCACCCAAATAGTAATAATTCTTATCCAACTGCAATTCTGAGCAGTTTCTCTCTGTCGGATCCCCTGCGCTTCCCCTTCCCCTCACCCTTGTGCGCAAACCTCACTACTGAAAGTTGCACTTACGCTGATGCTACTTACTTGATATTCCACTAGCAGGGAGAGAGAGAGAGGATGTGCAGACCATGCTGAACATCTTCTTGACACGGAAAAAGCCTGCAAGAGAACATTTATCATTAAAGATAACTAAAGCTAAAATATTACTACCGTATATACTCGAGTATAAGTCGATTTTCAGGCTTTAAAAATAGCCTGAAAACCTAACCTCGACTTATACTCGAGTCAAGTCCTAATTTAGATCCAAATTCTGCAATTCAGATAGTAACCAGTAGGTGGCGTGGCTGTTTAACCTGCTAGAAAGTTACAGGAGCTGATCTGCCTTTACACTTCCTGTATTCTGGCTGCTGGACTCACTCAGCACTGTCACTGGATGCTATATATCTGAAGGTCTCCTTAGTTTGGGGCAAAAACACGCTGCTTTGTTCAGTGCAAAGGACGCTTGAAACTACAACTCTCAGGTGACATTTTTAACTATTGGGGTCACAGAATCCTTACTATATGGGGGTCGAGTTCCCTTTACTATATGGGGGTCAGAGGGCCCTTTACTATATGGGGTTCGGGAGATTGTAAATGATGGTAAGCTTAATTAAAAGTTTACTGACCCTTGCCACTTCACATGTTAAAACATCCCAGCAACAAAGCATGCTGGGAGTTGTAGTTTCCAAACATCTGGAGCCAAAGAATTGGAGGTTACTGTTACTGGATTTGGCTATTACTGTATGGGATTCATGTCTGGGACTTCTGCGCTGTCCATTTAAAGGGCAACTAAAGCCTAAAAACAACACAGAACAGAAGGCCTGTGGTGATAATTTCTGCCCTCGACTTATACTCGAGTCATCAGTTTTTACTAATTTTTCAGGTAAAAATAGGTACCTCGACTTATACTCGGATCGACTTATACTCGAGTATATACGTATCCTTAATTGATTCTATAGTTTCAACACTTTGCGTAACTTTACATCTGAATAGCAGCATTGTTGAAAATCACCCATTCCTATCACAGGCATTTAAAATGACAGAATTATAAAAATATCAAAGAACAGTGTCGCATTTAATTTTATGAAGAAATCCATGATTGAATGAAAAAAGAAGTTTGGGTTGAAAAAGCCCTAAACCTTAAAATGAGCCTGGATCAAATTCTTAAATACAGCAGTCAAACGTATTTTGCTGGAAAGATTACCATTTCCTGATTTCTGGTGTTTTTAGGTGCCTGCACTGATACATGCGCCCTTAACTTTTTGTCCTTTATTTTTTTTTTTATAAAGAGCTAATTTCAAATCAAGGTATATATTTTACAGGCTTTTTTTAAAACCTACCCCAGACAGGCGGAAATCCTGGGCTTTCTTAAAAGATGTGACGCAGGCTATATAGAACCCAACTTCTTAGGCACCACAGTTTTCCTTTAACAATTATATAGGTATTGATTTTTTTTGTCAAGTTTTTAAATTGCTTTTTTAATCTTTTTTTCTGTAGCTGACTGGAATGCCATCATTACAAATCTACAGCCTATTTTTCAAGAGCAGGAATGACAGAGACATTGCATTCTTGGCAAGATCATGGTGTCTGGCTACTTACACAAGAGAGAATGGAGGTGACAAACCTTTGTACAGCATGTTTTCATGGTCTACACTGCATGTAGGAAACACCTTAACAATTCATGCCTTCTTTGCAGTTCACAATAAGTAAAGGGTATGTCCACCTTAATACAAAAAAACTGTTCATATTTCAGTAACCTGCCCTAACCTCAACTGATATCTTCAGCACATTATTAGATTTATTGATAATCAGATATTTTTATATAATTATTGCCTCCATTCTGACAGAGTAAGCTGCCCCGCCAGACTGCTGAAATCAACCTGCTGCCTTCACGCTCATTAGCAGAGGGAGGGGGCAGATACTTTTGCCAGAATGAAGAGAACTTTATTTAAGGCATCTAAAGTAAAATTTAACATTGCTCCAATCCAGACACAAATAGGTTAGTGTATACTGCTTTATTCCCACCTTCCTCTGTGGCTCCATGTTTGTACATACTCCCCTCTCTTCATTCCCTCCCCTGTTCATATAATCCAGCTGTGAACCAAGCCGCTCATGTAATTTATCCTCCTACACGTCCACTACTCTGTGTAAACAAAAAAAAAACCCTCCGTAGTAAGCCTGTAGAGAGCAAATGTCCTCAATGGTTCTGGAGATACTTGCAACATAAGGTTTGAGAGGGGGTGTATTAGGAGAGACCTGATTCCTGCCTTATCACTGCAACTGATCTCCCTTTGACAGGCAATAAATTGGTGAAAGCTTGGGAGGGCGACCAGTCCTGCTCTTTCTGCTTCTTCTCCTTCCCTTTTAATTGGTATTTGCCAAGCATTTTAGTGAGCGAAGGAGTCATTGGGAGACTTCTGTAAAACTTGTGTAAGCTTACACACTACACTGGCATGCTTTTAGACTGGAAAAGAAAATAAAGTACCTGGGGTCTGGGGGAATTATAAACATTCCTAAATTGTGTGAGGGCTTGTTAGAGTCTTTGCTGTAAGAGCGTGTACACATGTTTATTTGTCCTGGCCAATCATTCCCACTATTGATAGGTCGGACATACAATCATTACATAGGAGACCAGATAAAATCACAGATGCAGATATTTGGGCCGACCAACTAATATATCTGCTTGTGTTGTACCCAGCCTAATCGGTATGGTCTAAAATTGTAACTTATTTCTAGTAGTATATGGTTATAATGGCCCTTTGTAATAAGCATGCTGATCGTCTTTGTTTTCTCTGGTGAGCTCAACTGGCACCCACTACTTTAGGTGACTTCATGTGCAGATTTTACTCCAGTACTGGACTACCATCTTTCCCATAATATGCTTCATATATGGTATATATGGTCATTTAGTTTATGTCCCATAGATGGGGGAACTCGTATGCTAAACGAGATCTTACCTTTCCCCAATGCAATATGCGTACAAGTCCACCATACAATCCCCCAAAAATATCTGCATTAAATGATATTACAATCAGGAGGTGTGGGTTTTGCAGATATTTTTAACAATATTTAATTTGTATTAAATTTGTATTTGTATTGTGTATTATATCACTGCATCTCTGTGCCAGATCACCTGACCAGTGACTAAAGGACAATACAAGTGTAACTTTGAATTTGGCTGAAAGGCTATGTTTTGAAGGTAACAAGCTGTCAAATGATAACCAGCACAGCCAAAACTCCGGACACACTACACTAGTTCGAGGCCAAGGCCGAGCTTTGAAAATCTCTTCGGTCAGACCCTGGGATTGTAAGTTTCTACTGTGAACAAAGAGGATTTGACTGTGTTTATCCTTGCAATGGCTTGTAACTCTTGTCCTGGGTGGAATTAGTAGCACAAACTCATCCAAGTGTTTTAGATGTGTTAAGATTTTTCTCTCCGATAATGAAGGGTATTTGCAATACTACCTTTATAGCGAGCTTTTCGTGCCCTTTCCCTTTGTGAAGGGATAATGTTTATCTGTATGTAGAAGAGAGAGGGATGGTTATGCCCCTCACACCACATCAGGAACCTGCATACTGTTTTGCAGTATCGTCCAGACTGTTATCACTCTTATGGAGATATATTTTAAGCCAGGGACAATGGTCCTCCAGATGTTTGAAAACTACAACTTCCAGCATTTCCTGTGTCCTCTTTAGTTGAAGATGCTGGAGTTGTAGTTTTTAAACATCTGGAGGGCCATATTTGAGCATCCCGTCTTCAAGCACTTTTGTTAATGGAAAGGATCTGCCACATCTTGAACTCTTACCCCTCTCTGTAGATGTTAATGATTTTGGTATTCTGTCTTACAGGGCAGTCTTAGCAGTTTAGAAGCTTATTCTATTCAATCTTGGGGTTTTCATGCATAGGTTACATAGTCCCTCTGCACAGTAGATAGTTTGTATATAACTGTTTGCACTGTATTATATGAGACAATAAATATGCTACTTTGGATGTATATCTAGGTTACTTACCACATTGGTGGTTAGATGTTTTTATTTTCAGATCTGTTTTGGGTGGATTTGTTTTTCTCCCTAGGTTTATGCCATGTAGTGTCATGTCGATCGATACACTGAACTATCAGTTGATTGAGACGAATATTGCATGGTGTGTATACAGCTTTACCTCCCCCCAGTTCCACAGATACAGCCCTCCAGCAGTCGCAGCAGATAAAGCAGGGATGGGTCCACTGGCATTACTCTGTGTTCTGTTGATTAACACTGAATTTGAATTTCATTCCAGATAATAACTTTAATTTGTGTACATTGGCGGTTTTACCCATGGTTACTTCTTTTTTAAATATCTGGCCAGGCATTTTTATAAATAAGCTTATAATGGGCAGCATGGTGTTCAGTGGTTGGTGGTTGCACGGATCCGGTACATCTTGTGCTTATGTGGGTGGTGTATGATCATAAAGGCTTACTGATGGGACACTGGATTGTAAGGTTTTCAGGCCCAATTGAATTGGGAAGCTACATGTAAAACTCTGTGTACTATATTTAATACCCAATACAATGCACATAAGGTTTAGTTATTGTATTGGTTGCATGTGTTTTTTTTTTCTTACTGCCATGCACTGATACGGTCTTAACGAGTATTAAGTGCAATAAGCATTTTTAAACAACCGTTAAAATGAAAGGTACCTGGGGCAGGTGGTAGGATCGGTACCGTATAAACCAATTGGTACCTAATTTCATCTGAAAAATGAGTAAAAGTGATTGACTCAAGTATAAACCAAGGGTAGAAATTAGATCCCTACTACCTTCTTATTCTGTATTGTTTTGAGGCTTTAGTTGCCCTTTGAATGGACAGAAGAATTCCCATACGTAGTCCCATTCAGTAAATAGCCATACTGGATTTGGCTATTTGGATTTGGCTAGCAGATTTGGATTTGGCTAGCAGAATTCCCATACGTAGTCCCATTCATTAATAGCCATACTGGATTTTGGCTATTACTGTATATGCCGGCGTATAAGACGACATTATACGGGGTTAAAAGTCGTCTTATACGCCGTAATAAACGGTACTGTATAGACTATGTATGGGAATTCTGCTCTCCATTTAAAGGGCAAATAAAGCCTCAAAACAATACAGAATCAAAGGTAGTAGTGGTCATAATTTCTACCCTCGGTTTATACTCGAGTCAACCACTTTTAACCCCTTTTTGAGGTAAAGTGTGTGTCTCGGTTTATACAGTTTATTCAGTTATAATACACAGCAGCAATAAAGCAGATTGCTACTAAATATAACTAAATTTAGTAAATAAATCTAAGACCCTCCCCCAAAGAAAAATATAAACAAATGTAATGAGTTTCTGATTGGGCCTAATCATACATGAGTTACATTGCACATGATTGATTACTAGAGTCAATAGAGCAGCTTCCACAGTTGGTTCCTGTAACCAGCTGGGGCAATAATACTGGCCATACACTACCTCGATCAGACATCGATATTAGATGAATGTGCAATGAATTGTAATGTCGTGTGGAGCAGCAGTTTTACCAAATTACATTTTCTGTGCAGTATCAAGTTTGCGACTGTAATTACGATCGATCTTATGATCGTATTGATTGAAAAAAGATTGGGCCAGGGACAAAGGCTCACTCGTAGGACATATTTAAGCTAGGTACACACACAGCCGATAAAGCCCCAATACTGTCTGATCTGACCGTATCAATGCTTTTTTCAGCAGTGTGGTTACGGCTTTCCCCGAACGAAAGCACGCCCGCCGAACTTTCCCATCAGCCATCGGTCTTCTCACGAAGGACCTAAATTTCCCTCTCCTGTATTCTTCCTGAGGGAAACACAGTCCCAAGCTTCTCCCTATGTGTTTCACTTATCTTTTGAAAATGATAGACAGGATCTTGGAGATCCCTCTGTCATCTTTTAAAAATCTTTCCTGTGTGTACCCAGCCTTATGAACCTGCGTATTCATAATGACAATACCGGACAGGCTCTTGCTGCGTGCCAACATTTTACGTTCCAGCTTATAGCATCTACCTGTACCTGGGGGGGATTACTGTATGGGATAATCTTTAAAGGGTAACTAATGCTCAAAACCAATACAGAATCAGGAGATTGTATCTATTGTAAAAAAAATTGCCTTCTAATTTTGTTATTGTTTTGACTCGAGGGATTGACTCGAGTATAAGCCGAGGGCTTATACTACCACTACTGCCTTCTGGTTTTGTATTGTTCTGAGCTTTAGTTGCCCTTTAAATGAACGGCAGAATTCCATACATAGTCCCATACAGTAATAGCCATAATGTTTTGGCTATTACTGTATGTTACTACTGTATGGGAATTCTGCTGTCCATTTAAAGGGCAACTAAGCCTCAGAACAATACAAAATCAGAAGGCAGTGTGTAGTAAACCCTCGGCTTATACTCGAGCAATCAGTTTCCTAATTTTCCAGTAAAAATAGTTACCACTCGCTTATACTCCATTGGCTTTATCTCAATATATTATGGTAAAAAACACGAAGGGACATTTATCCACATGTGTTGTTATGATAATAAATCCTATAGTGTATCCATTGTCCTACACAGGTGTACAGAATAGGATCCAAGTTTGTATTATGATGTTTTCTTCCAATTATCCGTCTCCACTGAATCACACCCAAAACAGACTTGTGAATGATGAAGTTCTCAAATGAATTCTTACTCTGCACGATCATGTAAGAAGCTGTATGACCTGTTATGGGGCATTTCTCTGGGACTTCTGATAAATGAAAATGAATACACTTCACTATCAATATGGTGCATATTATTTTATACAACACATATTCTTCTTTGTAATGCAGGGATTGTGAATAATAGTTTCCCTTTTGCATATGGTGATTCAGATAGTACATGTATATTATAAACTAATGTGTGCTTAATAAACCCTCTAACACCAACTGTACTAACACAGCTTTGTTGTCTCACCCTTTTTGACAGTTAATTTAACAATACGGAGTTTTTTGGGCTAGGCCACGCTGCCATGTTTTCTCAATGTTAAGATCATCTTGCTTTCACTGCACACTGAGAATCGCAGTGTAAGTCAATGTGGATGGCCACGTGCTTTGCTGTGCAATCTGTATTCGGAGCACACCAATCACCATTTCTTTTGCAGATTGCAAGCAATCCGATTGTGAACTATTGTGCGGATCGCAGTTGCAAATAGCCGTAATGCATGTGTGGCCCTCAGCCTTACACTAGAAAGATGTGAAATTTTATACACAGACTGGTTTGGGTAGACTTCTGTTCAGTCATATCTTCGTCACTGTATTAACCCACAATGGAGGCTGTAGGTGGCTCATTCAATTTCCTCCCTCACCCATATCCCAATTGATGAATATCTGGGAAGGCCACGATTTACATCCATGGTGGTGTAGTACCCAGTGTTGCCTGACTAGCCTATTAAAATCTAGTAGGTTTGTGGTTTTTTCTTGTAATGAACGCTCAACTCCTGAAATGGCACAGCCATCAGTCAGGTAGACAGGCCTGACTGTTAGAAGTAAAGAGGTCACAGATTTAAACTGCTCATGTTGGTACATACTTTAGGTTAATCCCTGACGCAGTGCTGAATATTTTGCAATATTATAGAATGAATCAGGTTTAAAAGCAATGGGGCTGGTGAAGTTGAGCACTCTATACTCCATATAATGCAGTGGTGAAAACACACTTGTGCCATTGCCCTGAACCAGTATCAATAGGATTAGCAAGCATAGCGTTAGTTACTTAATTATTATCTCCCCATTTATGAATTTTATATATATATATATATATATATATATATATATATATATATTATACTGCTAACCAATGGACAGAGCACTCGGGGTCTTCTCTTTACTAAAGTCTTTTATCTTACACATCTATCGCGTTTCGGCTGTCCAACAGCAGCCCGTCCTCAGTGATGTGAATACAAACAAGTAAGTGGAATATAAAACCTAGGTTACAACCCAACCCGCCCTTTGTGCTCCTCCCACCATTAGTTAACAGTGACCATGTAACTTAACAACACCATAATCCTACAAACACCCCTAATACTCTAGAACATGTTCCCTTATTAAACTTTCCAGTATCTTCCCCACCACTGAAGTTAAACTTACAGGTCTGTAATTACCCGGCTGTGAACGACTACCCTTTTTTGAATATTGGAATAACATCAGCTTTTTTCCAATCCAGAGGCACACATCCGAACCTGAGGGAATCTGTAAAAATAAGAAACAATGGCCTAGATAAAACTGAACTTAGCTCCCTAAGGACCCGAGGATGTATTTTATTTGGTCCAGAAGATTTATTAATATTAATCTTTTTAGTTCTTTCTGTACCATATCCTTGGTTAACCAAAGTGCGCATCTTTTATACCATTATTGCTACATAGAATAAGAAGATGCATAAAATATTTGATAGATTCAATAAGTGTAAATCTTATTGCAGCCTTCTTGTGAATTCATTGTGGTTGTTTATTGTTCTAAGGTCTTATACACGTCACTAGATGGCGATATGCCACTGTGACTGGGACAGCATTCTGCACTGAACTATAAAATCAGCACATTCTTATTGCTTAATCTTAACACCATAGTAACACATCAACATTATTTGCAGGATTTAAAAAATGTAATTGTATTTTTTGAATTATAGCTCAGATGATATGTAAAATATTGCAGTTATTACTTTTGGCATAATGATATCCACATTAGCACATTCTAGTAATGTGTGAAAATCAATTTTCAGACTATTTTTTTCCCCACTCACTCTTATTGTACCTGTTTACTTTTAAATCAAAGGCATACACATAAATCCATGAATTCTGCACATCTAGACTGGCGTGAAAATATTCATCAAATAAAACAGTGATCTAAACATGCCCTGACTGACTGTGCTGAAGTTAAATGTGTATGCAGTTCCATAAATGCTGTGTAGAAGCAAAACATATTTCAAATATGTACCTTTATCTCACCTTGGTGACTATTTAGTGAACATTGCAAATAAGCATATAGAGCGTTCAAATTTATCAGCCGAATAGCTGAAAAATACAAAGAACTAATGCTACACCTAGAACATGGATGTCCAAACAGTGGTACCCCAGATGTTTGCAAACTGCAACTACCAGCAGGGGGTAATGGAATTTGTAGTTTTCACCTGGAGGACTGCGGGTTAGACATCCCTTAGCTACAAGATCCTCAAACCTAGGGATCCTCCCCTTTATAAATTGTTTTTTTCTCTGATTTTTGAATCCCTTTGGGTTTTAACAGTTGTATGGTTATCATGTACCAAAGTAAGCCATAGGTCTAAAATGTAAATAAATATTGTAGATAAATCATTAAATTAATTATGCAGGTTTCTTGGTTTTCAGTGTGTTTTTTAGCTTCCCATCTCTTCCCCAAAGCTGTCAAGTAACTATTGACTGACCTGTCCAGGAATATTGTTCTCTGAGAAGGAGAGCTGCAGAACTTAAAAAATTTCACAATGTTGCTGATTTCAGAAACAAGAGGTGCAGCTATTTGCTAGTTGGAAATTACAGAATCAATTCAGGATCATTTACATTTTAGCCTTAGTTCTATTTGAAAGGTTTGAAAATTCCTAATGGGCACCACATGACATTGAGCTAAGGAGGGTATTTGTAAAAGCTCATTACTTGCCAGCAGGAAGAGATAACTTTTTAATGAATTAATTGCTGAATTAATCGCCCTTTGGTTTGTTGGAATGGCCGGGGGGACTAACAAGGTCTACCAGTGGTTGTCTTCAAAGTTCAGAGATCAGCCATCTGCATGGGAGATGCAGCTGGGAAGTTGTTTCAAGCATAAACAGTATGTTCCGTATATGGCCACATTAAAAGGTACCTCCAGCTGCATAATAAAAAAAAATAGATTCATAGCAGCACCCACCAAAACCTAGATTTCATTATACTTACTGTTCATTGGGCACTTCTAAGGATATTTACAGACCCAGAGGCTGGGCTTGTGTGTTAAAATTTTCAAAACTGCTGCCTCCCTACAGAGTGCTGCTCTTTAATGTGCTTCACCCTGCCTCAGGCGGCCCTGCATTTGAAGTCAGGAAGGAATTTCCCCCATTTTTAGTTGTTTTTTTGCCTTCCTCTGGATCAACTGTTAGGTAGGGTTAAAAGAAAGGTAAAAAGGTTGGACTTGATGGACGTTTGTCTTTATTCAACCTCAATTACAATGCAACTATGTATGTTACTATATACAATTTATTTTTCTGTTAATTCTGCAGGGATTTATTTTTCCAAATTTTTTCCAGATATTTTACTCATTTCACATGTTTTTTTTTTGTAAATAACTGAACACTTATTTCTATAGACAGAGGTAAAGGTAACAATTTCTATGGCTTTATAATAAGTACTGAAGTTAATGACCCCATTTTGTTGCTCAGTTTTACAGCAAGTCTTGTTATATAATTTCATTTTCCTGAATCTCTTTTGTTTATGTCTTATTACAAGTATTCCCCCCTATTACAAGTATTACCACATTAAAATTAATAGGGAGATGTAATATTTTCTGCACACCTCCAGAGAACTACATCTACAAAGTTGTGCAAAACTAATGATAAGTGTATTGCATTGGGTGCCTATCACTGTTAATGTTAACGGTGCAGGCACTACAAAGTAAGCGTTACACCCAAGCTAACCTGATATTATACCAGAAAGCGTGGGGTTAACTGCGCATGTCACTGTCCTTACTTAGGTTAAGGAAGTAGCAGGGACTGGATGACACACAGTCAGCACCTATTCTTCACTTTTTGGAACTTTGAACAGGCACTGCAGGAGAACCGTTTGGAGCAAAGATGTAAGTTAAGGATTTTTTAACACTACCCAGTGGGGCCAGTAGTAGGTTCAATTTTAGTTTTGAGGGTGGACATGCCCTTTAAAATAAAATGTTTATTGGCAGTTAAATAACCTAGCTAAAAAAATAATCCTAATCCTCCAATCATAAAAAAATCATGAAACACTGAATAAAGCATTAAAATTAATTTTTTAGCATACATTTTACTGGTTACTCTATAAATTTCAAATCCACTAGGTTTCTTCATTCCTCCTAGTTAATAGTTTTTTGGGCTGAGATCCAGGAGTAAGAAATTGGGCTCTCCTTTTTCAGAATGCCAAATAATTCATAGAAAATATTGGAGTCAGATAAACAATGTTCACATTTATGTTAAGATTTATAGGGGAACTGTGGTCTCCAAACGTTGAGTTTAAATGAAAGCCCATTTTCCAACCTTTAAATCGATTCAACCACCTCTCTACATGCTCCACAGCCCAAGATATAAATAAATGACTGACCAGAAAGTTAATGGGTGGGAGGCTGACATGTGACATTCCTAAGGTTTCTCCTGCACAGTGCTGCCGGCGGGCACAGCCTCAGACTCCCTCAGTGTGTGAGGAAGACAGGAAGTCCCTCCTCCTCTCTGCTGTGTGAAGGACCTGCAGTTGCAGAGAAGGTAAGGGAATCTACAGCCCTTCTCTCTCACTATGTGAAAACTCTGCCTGTAATGGCTGTTTTCACACAGTTTTCGGTGGGGGGTGGGGGTAAGGGGGGTTTTCAGAGTGGCCCACAGCACCTGTGAGTGGGTGGGGCTTAGGCACCCGCAAGTGGATTGGGCTTAGGCACCCGCGAGTGAGCGGGGCCATGGCATCCATGAGTGGGCGGGGTCACGGCACCCGTGGATAGGCGGGGCCACAACACCCACGAGTAAGGGAATGGGCCAAGGGGGGCCTGCAACTGGAGGGACCATGGGGGTCCATGAGTGGGAGGGACCAGGGGGGCTGCAAAGGGGAGGAGACACAGGGCAGATTGACTGACAGGTTTCAGAGCAGGAAACAGTGTGTGATGCTGCTGCCATATCACACACAAAAATGTTAATATCTTCAAAACTATGTAAAATAAACAATGGAAATAAATTGCAAAAACTCTCAGGAGAGCAATTCCTATCAATTTACCTAAAGTCATTTTGGACCACAGTCCTCTTTAAGATTTGTGATTCTTCTTTTTAAATGATTCTTTGTAAATTCATCAGACATAAGGACAAATTAAACTGAGCTTATTTGCTGCGTCTCCTAACTACTAGGTGCATCTTACAGGCAATTGAGTTCTATAATTTGAAACTCTGAAAAGGATTATAAACTGCAAACAATGACCTCTGGGGTTATATCAGAAATGGTCAAGAGGTACTCAGCACATGCTGTGAACAACTGAACTACAATAAGTAGATAAGGCTGCCCACCCCCCCCAAAAAAAATCAATACCACCTTCCCAACACCCCAAACTCACAAGATAATAATATTGGTTCCTGAAGCAAAAGTTAGTAACGACTGTGACAGTGTCATCCTGGCCAATGACTTGATTCTGCATTCGGCACCGCCTCCACAATCCTGCTTGTCTCTAAAAAAAAGTTCTCTGGGCTTACAGAAGAGAAAAGGACCACAGGGAGAGGTAACTATTACAATCTCAAGGCTTAAAGGCACAGTTCAGTGTAAATTATCAATATTTGTTAAATTGTTAGTTTGTGTAATGCATACTTAGGGCCATATTTATAAATGGCAGATAATAGCGCCGTAAAATGACCACCGCACATCACTGCGGGAAAAACACAGCTATCGCCATTTATAATGTTTCACGGCCATGATGTGTAATTTGAACTATCTTCGTGGCGATACGCTAAGTACAATACCACCGCGAATCCCGGAGCAGGGGGCTTGGAGGGGATGCCGGGAAAGGATCACCCCACACCGCTCTCGCCCCCCGTGGAGATGTGACCACCTGCCGTGACCCCTTCCCAGCAGCCCCTCCCAGCCCCCCGCCCTCTTGCAGGAAGGAAGAGGGAAGGGCCCACTGGGGGGGGTGGAGGGACCCTCCAGCAGGGGCACTGAGAAGTGCCTTTTGGGGCTTAAGGGGTCCTGCAGCTCAAGCCGGCCCTATCCCCGGCCCTATCAGGGCCTTTGCGGCACTTACAAGTGCCCTTGCGGCTCTAACAAGAGCCCTTTGGGGCTTAGGGGTCCTGCAGCTTGAACCGGGACCCCCTTCCCTGGCCCTATCAGGGCCCTTGCAGCACTTACAAGTGCCCTTGTGGCCCTGAGAAGGGCCTTTGGGGCTTAAGGGATCCCGCAGCTTGAACCGGGACCCCCCTCCCCGGCCCTTATAAGGGCCCTTGGGGCACTGAGAACCGGGACCCCCAGTGAGCGGCTCTTAAAAGAGCTCTTTGGTGGCGTCTTCTTTCTTCGATCCGGCGACACCAGCTCCGCTGAGGCCACTGACCCCCAAGAGCGTCCTCGACAAGGCCGATGTTGCCAAGGCCGATGTTGCCAGCGTCTTGATCTGCCGCGACGTCTTCAGGCTGGCGACATCAACCCCACTGAGGTTGCCGATGCCAGACAGGCTCACTGCGGCCGCCAGTAAGCACGCTGGCACCACCGGCCTCAGCAGAGCCAATGTTACCAGACGATTCTTTCTTCAGCCATCTACTGCAATGGCATCTGATGTCCGCGGCGGAGTGCACATCTTTATATAGGTTTGCAGAAAACCCTAATCCGTTTCTGATTGGTCAATTTTTTAATGCTTGGTTTACATGTTTTACATTAACCAATCAGATATCATAAAATTTCTGAATGTAAAACATTTAACCAAGAGGTCCTGGCGGCCGCAGGGGTACCCCTCGGGGGTCGCGGCCTCAGTGGAGCCAAAGGGCTCTTTTAAGAGCCTCTCACTGGGGGTCCCGGTTTGAGCTGCGGGACCCCCTGCCAAAGGCACTTTTCACCTGCCACCCCGCCACGCCCCTCTGAGGAATGCGACCACCTGCGGCGATCCTTTCCCGGCATCCCAGCCCCCTGTAATCTCGGCCGTTTTCGCCACACTCAAGGTGGCAAACTGTACCGGCAGAGATTAACGCAGCGCATCAGTTACCACCGCTTTATAAATAGAAGCAAGAGGTAACTGATGCGAAGTTAACGAGGCGTTAATTTTTTACGCCCGGGTTTCTCCCATTTGCAATGGTCCTTCTTCTTCCCAGGATGCACCACTTCCTTGGAATGTTCCTAACAGAAATTTCTACTGATTGGCTGTTGGATGGGTCAAAGATGCTCAGATCTCTACTGAGCAATTGAATCAACCCAGGTGCTGGGTCAAGGGCAAGACCATAATGGTCTCTATTAGGGGGTCCTGCAAACAGGAAGTCAGTATTTCATAAGCATTTATTTATACACAGACAAAATGCTGAACTTCCCCTTTAACAGGGTGGGTATTGATTTTTTATTCTGGTGGTGGACATGCCCTATAAAGCCACCACTACAATGGTTTATGGGTTTTAACATGGATGACACTTGAGAAACAGGGTGATATGCTAATGCATTAAACATTGACTATTATTTTAGACCAAGAAATTCACAGTCTATGACCTTAGAGAATACATAATATGTGTAATATGATGCAGCCCCAATAAAAAATCTCCTGTCAATACATAGAAATAAAACTTATACATGCCTGTGTTGTGATTCTACAAAATTGTGTGTTAATCACAAGATTGCATAGTTATTTCATGCTATCCTTAATGCCCCAGAGGAATGTATTATACATATGCACACTGCTACAAAATGAAGTTCATTTTGGGAAAACATGTCCACAGATATAGATTCAGAATTCAAATTTGCAAGGAAAACGCATAGATGAGTTGTTTTTGATTCAACTGGACTTGAAGTTTAGTTCTTGAAGACATTTCGCTAGTCATCCAACTGGCTTTCTCAATTCAGAATTCTCATTCCAAATTACTGTAAGAAAGCCAGCCTAGTTAAACATCTTCCAGTTGAACTCACTGAATCCCACAGATATACCGTATACTGGATGAACGAGAACCTTCACAAGCATTTCAATGTAATGTTTTTAACTCTGTGCATTTTATGGTTCATGAAAATATTATCAGAGATATTTTAGATTTGAATAAAAAGCATTACTTTGCTTAGTATTATTCAAACAAAGCAGCAACTTGATGCTTATTACAATTGTACTAATGCAGAGATAAAGACAACAGTCCCATAGTTTACATGATTGATCCAAAGCAGGATTGTCAAATCTGTGACTCTATGGTTTGTTTCAATAGCCAAATACATCATAGAGAAAACACAGACACTGGGAGCAGTTAAAAATTGGAATTGTTTCATAGAATTTACAATCTCTGAAGTGATTCCATTCAGTTGGCTTTTGTTCTCTCACTATAATAAAAGGCATGAAACAGTAAAATAGGACATAACCATAATGTAAAAATATATATTTTTGGCATTTATTGACTGCTATCTACCTTTACCAGTTAACAGCTATTTGAATATTTTTTGTCATGCACATATTGGACAGGAAGAGTGTGTTTAACCCCTGAGTAACCCTGAGACTGAGCCAAAACATTGTCAGCATGTTTATAGTAAGTTACATTTCTGTGCCAACAAAATTACCCTTTCTCTATTGCCAATACACACTTGCTAGGACAGAATGTGAAAACCTTAAAACCAGCCATATCAGTAATAGCTAGTACCCATAACTGGACTAACTGCATTTGGTTGCATAAGTAAAGGTCGCCATACATCTATGAGATATTACTTACCCGACTGAGGACTCACGCGATGTTCCTTCGATCCTGCCGGAACCGCTTCTCCCGATCTTACATTCGACCCACATGCGATCGCAAGATGAATGGGATTTTGCGATCGCATGTCAGTCAAAAATACGATCGGGAGAAGCGGTTCCGGCCACCATCGATGAACATCGCGTGAGTGCTCGGTCGGGTAAGTAATATCTCATAGATGTATGGCCACCTTAACACATAATAGCTTTCTCTGGCTTATTATTTAACAACATTAAATGTGCTTTAAGGGTTATCTATAAATCTTACATTTTTTATAAGCCTTTATCCTAAAATAGCATTAAAGGGCTACTACAGGGCCACTATAAGTGTCCTTCTTATTTGCATTTTTAAAGTATATCAGGGAATTAGGAAACTGAACTCCAATCTCCTGATCTGCATCCTAAGCCCCACTGTTGAGCTGTCAAAAAGTAATTCCTGCAACACCTGACATCCCACCTTTACCCCCTCTGCATGCTCCATTTCCTTCTTTTTTACCTTCTTTTCTAACACAGTATACAGGTGTAGCTCTGTTAGAGCTAGGTTGTCATAGTCATAAGTCATATACACCGGCAGGTGGAGGAGTGGTTCGTTGTCAGCTATTTCATTAGTGGCTTTTTGACAGTTCACCAGGGGACCTAGGATGCAAAACAGGAGGTATAGGAGCAATAGGTTTAAAGGACAATTATACTCACCTCTGCTAAGTCCTCAATTCCTCACCCCTGAGTCCAGATCAGCTGGAATACTTACTTGAAGTATCCCTCGCTGTTCCAGTCTGTTATTCCTCTGTTACTGTCAGTAACAGTCTCACCTATGGGTAGACACATTTTCTTTGCAGAGATGTTACCATTCACTACATTACCGACTGCAGTCAGAATCGGAAAGAGGACCAGAGGAGTGCCAGTAGGGTAACCTTTATGTACAACAGCTGATTTGTAAAGTACCAAGAGGTGAGGACTTAGTGGTTTAGGTCCTTACTCTGGGTAGTAATATTACTAACAAACTAAGTTAAATTCTACAATTATGCTGAATTACAAAGTTTCTCATGTGCCAAAGCAAATAACTAAGTATGAACTTTGTTTAGTATTATTATCATTATTATTATTATTACTAGTTATAATGATAATAAAAATTCACAGTCCTAATGAGCAAATGCATAATAAACGTTTACCGGTATATCTGATACAGAAGGTTTACGTATAAACAAATGTAAATTGTATTTAATACAATTTTTGCTTAGTATTTTTCCCATAAGTTTTGTAGCAATAATTCAACTTTAAAATAATTCTACATGTAATATATAAATGAAGCCCAGTAATGTTCAATAAGTGTATATGTAAATAAATATAACATAAGGTAAATCATTATGTCTCATCTTTCTGACACCTTTTTCCTGGAGCTTACTTTCATGTGTTCACACATCTCACAATTCTACTAACACATAGGGGGTTGTTTGTGTGGGTATACACACCAGGGATTACAAGAGTGAGAGGACATGACTCACAGAACATTAATCTAACAAATGGTAGCAATAACCCAAGATATAATATATGATATATTATTCTAGTAAAACAACAAACTCAGTTACATCCTTTTGGGACTTGAGGAAGTGTAGTGGTTTACATTACATACAGAATCAACAGAATAAAGCACAAGAATAGAGTTCTCTGACTTCAAAACTATATTTATTACTACTTCAAGAGCTGATATACGGTAAATAATATGAAACAAAATGAATCAAACTAGGATATCAACATGCCATCAATAATATCTTGACAGCCGTCCTAACTATTTAGAAACGCATGCATTTCCATCAAATTAAAAAATAAACAATGAAAAAGTATAAAGGTATAAAATGCAATCTTATACAATGCCTCATTTTATAAAGGCATTCTACTGTGTGTCTTTATATGCAGCTTTCTGCAACACAAAAGTATAGTGAACATGCTATGAACTGTTTGGAAACACAAGCATTATGGTATTGTATAATCTGTGCTAAAATGTATGGGATTGTAAGTGTTCTAACGGGAGCCAGAGGGACTCCCAAGTTCTTTACACTCTGCTGTGGCTTTATATGCTTGCCAGCTCACTTTGATCTACTATAATAAATAAAAGTAATAATGAGAAAGCACTGCATATACAGTTTACAACAAATTTTGTAAAGATTTCTGTGCAGACAGGCTGCACGAGGACGAGGCCACTGAGCGCATGCATTTGCGCTGTGATCCCTGTGATTTTACAATACAGTAGAACAATAGAATCACTGACATGGTTTCTAGTGATTCAACTGGACAGATCACTTACTGTAATGATGTTGGTACAAGCCTGTACACACAATTGCCAGCTGATGTGGTAGATCGTTGGCCCCTGACACTTATCTAGTTTTATTCTACGCTTTACATTCCTTTACATTTACGCATCAAAAAATAAACCAAGTGGGGTCTTAATTGGGTTAATTTGATTTCCTGATTTATAGTCAATGTCCATCGCTGGATTTTACTTTCTTTGCAGAATTTAGCAGAACAGAGCACTGTTTGCTGTAATAGTGCAGAAAAATGACCCACTGATTCTTTGTAGTCTTTTGTATAAAAATGATTAGATGGTAGAATTGATGATAGGTTTAGGTGTATATTTTAATGGATATGTGCAAAATTTGCAACACCTCAAAATGGTTTCATAAAAAAAACTCTTGTAATAAAGAATGCGGTTGTTTATTATTTTATTGAAAATGTTCTTGCCACTATATGAAGCTTTCATGCCAGAATAAGGTACACAAACAATATTTTTTATAGAACATTCTGTTTCACCTAATACAAAATATTTACTGTGTAGACAGGACAAATATTCATTTGTATTTCTCTTCCAGTAATATTTAAATAATTAATTTTAATGCAATCTGATCTATCGCAGAAATCTTGTTAGTATCCCTGTCTATGTGGTAAGTGTTCTCCGATTTATCTTATTGAACATAAGACAATATCAGGAAGATTCAATAAAAGTTCTTATCATTTAAAATGGTGCTAATTTTGCCCCAACCAATCAGATCTTATTTAACATTTTTAAGCTTACATCTGATGGGCAAAGTTAGCACCATTTTAAACGATAAGAACTTTTATTGAATAACCCTGTATGTTACTGTCACTGCTGAATAGCATCATTGAGAAAACATCTTTAAAAATATTAATGATTTTGGAGTTGACCTGAAAGCCAATATTCTTAGTAATAAGATTTTTTCTGTTTTTATTTAATTCTTTTTTTTAGATGAATTAAAATCCTTGTGATGCTTTCCTCTTCTAGCTGAGGCACTATTTGAGTATATTGTTGCCAGCATTTTGTTAAGTATATGAGGTTCATTACAAAGATGTCTAACAAATCAGATATAATACATAATAGTCTTTGGCTGTAAACCAACCCATCACACACCTACTGAATAGGAAAGTTTCACGAGAGGATTGGATGTTCATATGGGAGGCAGTGGCTTGCTCCTCCATATGTACAGATTAGAAAGTTGCGTATTAAATTTTCTTATAATGGTACTAGACACCAGGAAAACTGCATAAGATCTTGATGGATGCCTCAAATAGGTGTTGGAAAGGATGTGAGTTTGGAACCCTTTATCATATACTATGGGAGTGTCTTTTAATATAACGCCTATGGTCTTTTAACTCCCACTTGATAATAATTATTTGAATTTCAGCCACCTTTAGACCCCATACATTGTGTGTCTCCCTGTAAAAGGTCTAATGAAAATCTCAACTCACCTTAGGTTTTCTAAACATATTTTCTACCTCAACG
This sequence comes from Hymenochirus boettgeri, assembly GCA_019447015.1. Lineage (NCBI taxonomy): Eukaryota > Metazoa > Chordata > Amphibia > Anura > Pipidae > Hymenochirus > Hymenochirus boettgeri. Next base: position 177,896,925 of record CM033473.1, read on the forward strand.
TCTTCCATAAGTATAGACAGGTGATCCCATGTTGATTTACAGACAGACACTCACACACTTCCACTCTCTCAGATATACACGTACTCCCACACTCTCCCTTACAGATGGACACTCACAAACACTTCTTCACTCAGACATACAAGTACTCCCACATTTTCTCTTACAGACAGACACACTCTTCCACACTGAGACATGCAGGTACTCCCACACTCTCTCTTACAGACGCTCACACACACTTCCACTCTCTCAAACAATACCTCCAACTGCACTTACCTGTCCCACAGATGGCCACAATCTTCACCTGGCAGCAATCACAATAGCAATGTCCTCAATTCATCCTATGATCGTTCGAGGATACTATGCACAGTCTCGTGCAACTACCATGTCATGTTTCACCATCTCACAGTAAATTCACAGGCTTCCTCAGGGTCTCCCCCCTTACTCGGTGCATCAATTTTAGTTAAGTTGCCAAAAAAACAAGGTGTACTGTATTTATTCAAAAGCTGTTACTCCCATGATTTATTGGTTCATAATAATGGATTACACTGAATTTGTACTTTAATTCTAACCCTTTAATAAATATTTTTATTTCATGTATTCATTTATTCTAAATAATACATGAAATCATTCCTCAGAGTGTGTGAGAGTGTGTGTGTGTGTGTACAATATTGTGTTGCCTGTAATGTTATTCATTAATCTATAAGGTACAAACAGGGAGAGCAGGTCGATATGGTTAAAGGATAATTAGCAATTGATCAACACCTGTGAAGTCAAATGAAAAGTCACATTTCTTTTTCCAAATGACTTGAGATGTTGGATAGCTATAAGACAAAAGAAAAAAAAGCTTTTTCTAACTTTGATCTCAACCCTTTCTACTGTAATTCTATCCACTTTATCTCAGTTGTAGGTAATTGCTTCCTATACCCACATTAACTATTTATGCCTCCTGCCGCTTCTGTAACTTGTATTTCTTCTCTAGACCGTTCAAATTTTGGGCATTCTCAGTTTTATGGTTATGGCACATTAATTATGTAGCAGTTTATACTTTGTGTTGCTGAAAAACAATTATTTATGTGCTCAATTTTTAAACAAAGTTTAAAAGTTTTCAAGGATAATGTATAATGTTTAAATACATATAATTGCCTTTATCTGCAATTACCTAATATGTAACCCTACTCTTTGGCATAACATTTGCAGATTCCTAATAAAAAAAATATCAAAAATCTCCACTATCCTTCTCCAAGTTCAAATGTTCAAAAGTGTCTAGTGAATACTTTAAGGGCATGTTCACTCTTCAATGAATAGGTAAATCACCACCAAACTCCAAACCTACAATATTTAGAAACCTGACAGATGTAGAATTATACTGTTATGTTCTCCTTCTACCTCTGCCTTTAAAGAGCATTCTGCCTTCTTTTCAAGCTCTCCAAGCCTTTTTTTTAAAAGCATGCACATGCTCAGAGGAGGCAGCTAGGGGAACAGCCTTCAGTTATTGGCTGTGATGTTAATTGTTACATCAATGACTGACAGCTGCTAACTGGAAAAACCAAGAAGCAGAAAGAATGTTAACAGAACATTGGGCAGCATTTCAGGTTAGTCCTACATCTATCAGATTTCTAACTGAAAATCTTTCTGAAACAAGGCAGAGATTCATTTTTTTTGATGCACAGGAAAACTAATGTGGGTTTTCCCAATTAAGAATATCAGACCTGCTATCTCTCTAGGTAGACCTCACTTCCTGTCTTCAATACAGGCTGTGCAGGTCTGACTAAATACCGAAGGGATTAACCCTTCTGTGACTTAAATGCCAGCTGTTACCTGTCATTAAATAGTGGCAAAAAAAAAAAGACATAAAGCCAGTATTGAATTTCTTGTGTGTCTTTTGGGATACCCACGCAGTCGCTGCAAGTAAAGGGTTAAAGTTGCACTTACCAGTATTAAATTGTAATAAATCAGTAAGAATGCCTTTAACACCACAGCGAAATGCATTACAATTGAACGAAATGCATTACAATCCTTTTAAAGGTTACCTCTATAATCGACAGAGGCACCAAAGGGCCCTAGAGGCGATACATTTCCATTTTCGGCAGGATCACAATGTAACCCTGGCTAAAAGAACCTCTGTACTATATGATCCCAACCCATTAGATGACCATGGGCTCAATCTAATACCATCCTCCGAAAAGGTTTTGGAACTAGCAGCTGTTCTAAAATATCTTCCCCATTTTTCTAATCACATGCTATAACAATTGCCTTTTTATTGTCATGTAGGGAAAAGACAATGTAGTATCAGTTTCTACCAATATATCATCAAAAATGTTTACATTCTCCCTTGCTTTAACTAGTGTTAGGTCAAAATCATCGCTTTTTACTTCCAAATCTGGCCTATTTTCATTTCATTGCCACCAAACTGTTATTCAATATTATTAGCAGACTCCTCTGTTTCCCCCAACAAACACAGAAAGTGGGGAGAAATGTTGGCTTCACTATAATAACCAGAAATAAGGAAAATCCCCCCTTAAGAGAGAACCCTATAATAAAAATTAATGTTTAATGCATACATTTTAAAATAATTTGCACAGCAATCATTAGTAACATAGTAACATAGTAACATAGTAATTAAGAGTGAATAAAGACATACGTCCATCAAGTCCAACCTAGACTGAATTAGACTGAAATGCTAACAAAATGTCTCCATATTCCAAACAAAAGTTGTCAAAAAACCCCAGCCGTTATAAACAGTACAAAGAAGTACCTTATTGACAGATTCAGGATCAAATATAGGCATTTGCCAAAAATATTTATGAGTGTATGCCTTTAACTATAAGATGCCTTGCTTTGTACACAATTTATTTCAGGCTTCCAAATTATACACTAGAGTGAGCTATTCATCGTCTCTATGTCTAATCCTAATTGTTGCTATAGATATGTTTGTCAATTCTTTTGCTTCATGCCTTTGCTTATCTTAATAATTATGTTGTCTTGTAATATTGGGTAAATTTCTTTCCTGTAAATGTTTTAGTGTAATTAAAATTGTCAGAATTAATGAGATAGTGTCAGTTTCTGCATGGCAAGTTCATCTTCTTGACATTTCTATTTTCCACACGTTTCACTTTAACCAATAAGTAGGATTACTTAATTCATCTTGAACTAGATGAAAACAACTACTTAATGATCAGTTCTTTTAATAATTTGGACAGTTCTGGCAGTTGTAGAGCAGGATAGTCTTTCTAATATGCAACCAAGAAGATTATGTTTTAAAATATAAAATGAATATCAAGAAAGATTGTTATGCAGAGGAAAGAGAAGGAAAAAAGTAGTAAATAGAAGATATCTCTCTATATTGAATGAGGAAGAATTGAAAATAGTAGGATTCATAAGGGTAAAGATAGAGATATCAATTAAGTAAAAGGAAGAAACCAAGAAAAGATTATAGAAAAATTAGAAAAAGCTAAGGTTTAAAAAGTTCAATAGAATTGAGAACAAGATTAAAAAACTGTGGTAAGTAAAACTGCAGAAAAGTAATGAAAAGAGTAGAATTAAAGCTATAGCGAAGGGGGGAAAATTAAAGTTGGACAAGTAAAAGAAAAGAAATGTGAATATTATTTCTAGATAGCAGCTTTTGAAACTAGTCACATTATTGTCATTTTAATATACCTTTATAAGGATGTTCCAACAGCTATTTTCTTGGTGAAGGTTAATCAATACATTTTAAGCGTGTGTGACTAGACACAAAAATTTTCATTCTAAGATCATTTATAACATAGTCATAGAGGAGAAGCTTATTCTACAATGAGCTAAAATGAACAGAGCATATTTTCCACATAGACCAAAACATTTTCAGGGAGATCACTGTTGGCCACAACTTATGTGACCACGTTCCCATGTTGCAGTAATCATTATGGGACTGTACTCCACATTTTAAATGGCACTAATAAAGAAAAATCCAACTGTAAAGGTTTTGTATCGGGTGCCGGGCACATTTTCCAAAAATCAACCACACTAGGAACAGAAGCTAGAAACACTGTGAATAAAGTTAGTGAATACTGGGTCAGAGGCATGACTCTTTGAAGCCTACATGGGCTGTGAGTTGCACTGGCAACAACATGAAAGCCTTCTTAATTACAGAATTGATTACTTACATGTACTAAATGCAAACTTTTGTTTTTCACAAAAGAAAATACAGGAATCATTTTGGTTTTAGTTTTTGTTACACATTTTTCTGCTTTTAACTTGGCACATTTAACTATACATGGATCATATTTCCTTTTCAGGAACAGTAGGCACAACAAGGCACAGAAGGTAAGGAGACCTTCAATCGGATGCCTGACATCGGTGTCTGCTTCCCTTTAACATTTTGAATTTGGCTTCAAAACATCCGGACAGAAAGCCGTTAGTGTGTAAGAAGGTATTTCTGAAAGTAATGTATTCACCACCTTAACCCATACATGTATTACTAACATATTGAGGACTGCAATAGACACTATTAATTATACAGTGAAACAGATTACACCAAGTAACGGCTCCTACTGAACTGTATTGCAGCCATGCAGGAGAACCATATGCAGCAGAAGAGTATAGAGGGTCATTTAACACTACACAGTGAGCATAGCATTGGCGCAAGTTATAGTGTTATTACCACATGATTATGATTTAAAGGAGATCAACAAATTATAACACATATTTTATTGATGCTTTAAAAAGCAAATGATGCATTGTTTTTTTCAGGCTGTAACTCTAGTTACAAATAGTTTGGCAGATATACAGGCAATCTAATCAATTGTTCTTTGTCCTATTTCTTTTATTGCAGGGGAATGAAAGACTGTCTCACTGTATAACTCTTATTTATGTGGATGAAGTACACTAAGCTAAGCTTGTTCATAACACCACTGGCTAAGAGTGGGGTTAAGAAGTGTATGGTGACGTTACTGGAGGACATAACGTAATGACGTAATAACTGGATATGTGTGAAAGAATCACATAGGCAAGTAGCATATTGTTATCAGCAGTTTTTGGATGATCAGAAACAATCAGGGAGATTAAATAAAAGTTCTTAACGTTAAAAATTATGCAAATTTTGCCCCAACCATTCAGATGTAAGTTTTCAAATATTAAATATGATCTGATTGGTTGGGGCAAAATTAGCACCATTTTTAATAAGAAGAACTTTTATTGAATCTCCCTGAATATGTCTAAGCCTGTAGGTGCAGCTCTCATTTAAAACATTTTTGTGAATTTATAACTTTTTAAAGATTTAGCTTTGAATACTTGATTTGAATATATAAATCACTATGTAAATGTGTGCTCAGCACTGAGGAAACAGTTCAGTTTAGAAACTGAAGCATGACATCTCTGAACAAGAACCAATCTGCATGTTTTTTTTTCTTTAAAATCAATAAGCCAGTCTCAAGTCAGTGATGCGTTTTGCCTGTTAGACGATGAGTAGGAAAACAATATTCAAAACCATATTCAACATTCATCTGACACAGTTTGAAATTCACAGTCACAGCAGTAATTTTGAGTTTATTCTGTATGTACTAATCACAAGTACCACATATGTTTTCTTCTGGAATTAACAAAAAATTAAAGGTAAGTAAAAATGCAATCTAATATCATATACTGTAGGGCACATATTTCTAAATTATTTTATTGGCATGTCATTATATTATAAATAAGTAGTTCTAACAATGTATCCCCTTTCATTCCTCTAAACATGCACTGTGTAATGTATGGGACATTATAAGACAATAAAAAAATCTATATAGATCACAGGTACAGTAGGTCCCTCCACCCCTAAATGTGGACATACTATACCTAATATGCCACTATTATAACCAAACATATAAGATCTATAGTTTGTGGGATAGGTTATCAAGATAAAAAGTCTGTATGGTTCACATACATTAGTCAACATTTCTCCTAACATCTAAATTCCAGATATATCTAAATTCCAGATATACCAAACTGATAGATTCCAAATCAACCAAGTGCTCTAATAAAATCAACAAGTGCTTCAACAAAGTATTAGCTTATGGGATGCGCACGCAAACACAACCAGGAATTGGTAGGATTTCTCTTTTCACCAAACTGATTTCTTATTTGCTTTTGACTTCTTGCCTTGGTTTCTTTTTTATTTTTATTATTATACTAAATCCTTCAGTTTTTTAGGGCATGTAGACTTTATATTCACTGTATGTACAAAATCAATAGCAAAAGTGTGCCTTTTGTTATTGCACAGTGGGAAATATTTGTATGTGGGCCATATTCACTAACACACGGTATCAGAATCTTCCCATACTGCGAGGTATCGTCAATGCTTATGACTGCGGTCTTACATTACATTTTCGGCCATATAATATGCGGTAGTAGACTACAGCAATGGTATTGTATAAGACAGGGTACAATTCTGATCGCAATCACTAGATTGTAAGCTCTACTAGATTGTAAGCTCTACGGGGTAAGGACCTCCTTACCTATTGTGGCAAAGCTCTAGCACTACTATTTATATAATTTATATATTTATGTACTGAACTATCTATGTATTTGTTTCCCTTGTATGACTTAATTGTATTTTGTTACTGTCCCCAAGTGGCGCTTTATAAATAAACTATACATACATACATACAATCAAAATCTTTATTTCAGGATCATAATTACGATTGTTAATAAATATGCCCCTGTGTATGCATTAGAGATGTCCGAACTTCGCAAAATCTGGTCCGCTCAAGGATCCGTGAATTTTCGAAAAAATTAGAAAATTCGAAAATCCGCGAGCGGACCCATTAAAATGAAAAATATCCTCAAAATTCCGAGATTTCTCGTATTTTTGAAAATTTTCGAAATTACGAGAAAGCGCGTGATTTCGAAAATTTTCGAAAATATGTATTTTCGAAAATACGAGTAATCCTCGTAATTTCGAAAATACATATTTGCAGAAATAAGAGAAATCCTCGTATTTTCGAAATTGCGAGAAACCCACGGTATGGAAGTTCGTAAGGCGAAAAATCCGGAAAATCCAGAAAAATCCGCCGTTCGCGAACGGGATAAATCCGCGGCAGATCCGGGTTCGGATCTGCAAACCAGCCATCCCTAGTATGCATACAGTGAATATAAAATCCTACAAAAGGCAGGATTTTGTTTATTAATAATAAAAAAAGAAACCAATACCAATACATTTAGAACTTGTTTCTGCTTTAGTGTAAAATTACCACCTATACAAAGAGGTTAAAAATAAATCAGAAATAGTTTAGTGAAACAAATCCTGGTTGTATTAGTGTGCATCCCCTAAACAAATACTTGGCTGAAACACCTCTTGATTTTATTGCAGCCCTCTGAAGATTTGTTATATCTGAATTTTTGCGTAATACATTTGCAATAAAAAAAATGGAAATGTCATAGGAATCTCCCATGCAAAGTTCTTTTCAGGTCATCCTAAGATAAGGTTTGGTCTCTAACTAGGCCATTCTAAAATAGCTTTGTTGAAGTTGTTACTCTGTTGATTTAGATGTAAGCTTTAGGTCATAGCTATCTTCAACTTGCTATCAGCTACTAGTTTAAAGGGCATGTCCACCTCCAAAATAAACTTTTAACATATTGTAGTGGACCCTAGCCAACCCCCAACAGCTAGTTTTGTTTGTTAAAAAAGTTTGCAGAACTCATAATCGGCACTTTGATCTCTGCCCTCTGCTTGCTGCCACAATATAGAATGCCGGGCGGAACGAAGCATTGTAAGTAGAGTTCTGCAGCTTTTTTTAACAAATGGACTTAGTGGTTTGGGGTGGGCTAGAGTAAGAGGGCAAGCAGCAAAGAGGGCTCCAGAGGGATGGAGGAAGGGGAGAAAGGGCTCCCCTACACATGTCACTGTCCTCTCAGAGGACAAGGAGAAGGCGGAAACATTTTACACAGGAAGACTCCTACTCTTCAGTTTACTGGACTTTGGACAGTCACTGCAGGAGAACCATTTGGAACAGAGATGTTAAGTTTTTTTTTAACACAGTGGGGCAAGTATGGGGTTACATTTTAGTTTTGGGGTGGACATGCCCTTTAAATAAACACATGGAGCTCTTTATGATTGTGTTCACCTTTACTAAAGCACCAGTTTCAGCTTTTCTTTTTGAAAAGCTTTGTGAGTATTGCTGGCCATACATAGGACATTGATGTTTAATCTATAATAATGCTGATCAGTGCAGTTGTTGTAACTGCTAACATTCCCTTGTTGTTTCCCATAATGATCTTTGAGATCTTATTTGAATTAGGGGTGTATAAACGTATTTAAAGGTTGCCTGTACTGCTGATTACTATAGCTGTTTGCTGATTAGAAAACTATATTGTTACTCAATTGGTATCCTGTTATAGTTGCACAACACTAAACATTTGTATTTTGCTTAAGTACCCTATTTCTACAAAAATTTGTAGAAATTTGGACCTGCATTTTCCCTAAATCCAAAAAACTTCATAACTTTGCATTGATCCCTTCCACTTATATAAAACCATTTGTGCCTGTACAGCACTCCACCTGGTAATAATTAGGGATGGCCGGTTCGTGGATCCGAACCCGGATCCGCCGCGAACGGCGGATTTTTCCGTATTTTCCGCCTTCCGAACTTCGATTCGCGGATTTTTCGTATTTTCGAAAATTTTTGAAATTACGAGTTTTCACGTATTTTCGAAAATTTTCGAAAATCCGGGAAAACACGTATTTTCGAAAATTTTTGAAAATACAAGGATTTCTCTTAATTCCATACATACGTATTTTCGAAAATTTTCGAAATTACGAGGATTACTTGCATTTTCGAAAATGCATATTTTTGAAAATACATGAAAACTCGTAATTTCGAAAATTCCCGAAAATACGTGAAACTCGTAATTTTGAAAATTTTCGAAAATACGAAAAATCTCGTTATTTCAAGGGTATTTTTAATTTTAGCGGGTCCGCTTGCGGATTTTCAAATTTTTTCGAAAATATTCTCGAGCGGACCGGATTTTGCGAAGTTCGGACATCTCTGGTAATAATCTCTGTACAGTGTATATGACACAATACTACATCACTCACACCCATTTTGCCTCTTCAATATATTAAGTTAAGCTCCTATGAACTTATAAACATTTTTTTATTAGTTAATGTCAAAGAAACTAAATGTTGCCTCCTTTCTTTTATGTCCCTGAAGTACTGCCATTGTCCTGAGGAAAAAACAATTTCGCTCTAAAAAGGAGTAATGTGGTACCCTGGCACTGAAGCTTGGCAATAGCGAAAACAACTGTCAGATAATCCATCCATATGTTATTGTCCATAAAGAGTTGCATGCTGCTGTTAAATCTCTCTTTTGGCAAGCTTTGCATGATTACCACAGTTGTTAAATACCCTGCCAATTTTCTTACATCTGTCCCTTTATAAATGTGAAGTTTTCTTTTTCTCTGGTTGTATTGCTCCCACTCGCAGCATTGTTTCTATAGCATTGCAAAATTATCCAAACTCTATAGAGCTCTTTTTTATTTATATATTAATACCAGTTTTAGAATTAAACAGCACTGCAGCAGATAGTGGAAGGAACATTATGGTATTTATTTAATAAAAAAAGCACAATGTCATCAGATGTTTTTTAACAGTTGTAGACCAGTAAGGAGGTAAAACCTGATGGGGAGCTGCAGAAGGCTAGGTACACAAAGGTCGATATTTCAGAATAGTCACCGATATTGGCCTGCCCAAAATATAGAAGACCACATGATTGGCTGAAATTTACATATCTGGTTGAACTTTCAATTTTTTACTTTGATTAGGGCAGAGGATCGACATCAATCGACAATGCCAAAAAACATTGCCAATATTTTGACAGCTTAACTGAAATACTGAAATATCGGTTGCTCTGGTTGAAATATCAGCCCGTGCATTACCAGTACCTTTTTTGTGTCTTACAGAGCTTCCTATAATAGCTGCATAGTGTCCTAATCTGTTAGTTAATGTAGGTAACATAGTACTGGGGATTAAATAAAGTATAGCTAATCCAACCTGTATAGCCTACTCATTAACTTTAACTATCAGCTGATCCAGAAGAAGGCAAAAAAAAAGCTGAAAAGTAGGGGGGAAATCCTTCCTGACTCCCTGGACCAACCAGAAATATATGCAGGGACACTGCTAGGGTTTTTGCTGCCTGAGCCAAAGTTTCATCCCACACAGTTTATTAGCAATAATGTAAATTACTAGAAACTGATATTACATCCCCTTCTCAAACAGCTTGTGTTGCCACTACCATATTACTCCTTTTGTTTGCTCAAATCAAAATAACTTATTCTATAGCGTGGCTATACATGTGGGTTCAACTGTTACAATACATTAGAAATGCCATACTTTCTGTAGTATAAAAGATTTTAGCCAAAGATTTGTAAGCCTGCCACCATTTCCTGGCTGCAAACAGGAAATCAGTTATTTGGAAACATGTGAATACATTAATCATCATTTAGGTACATATATTATACAGGAGCACTTTATGACCACATACCCCTAACCCCTCCCTATACAGAGACCTATCACCAATATCTCCCAGCATCCCCCATGACCACATACCCCTTACCCCTTCCTATACAGGGGCCCATCACCAATATTTACCAGCACCCCCCACGACAACATACCCCTAACCACTCCCTATAAAGAGGCCCATGAATGCTCCAGGGCACAGCCCCACCGTTAATCCCCCAAAAGTAGGCCATAATCAAACTGTTGTAGAAAATGACAGTCTTCCCTCCCCCAGACACCAGCACAACCCTGGAGTTGTGTATTTATATTTAAGTTTTTTTTTTTATACTCAATGTACTGACCGTACCTGTCTGTCTCTCTAACACACACTTTCTCTGTGTTCATTATTCACAAGCGTCAGATGGCAGTTGAGGATCTTTTTTTTTTTTTTTACCGCTGCTGATCTGATGCCTTTGTTCTTTTGTTCAGGGATGCAGCCTGAGGCACATGTCTCACTGTGCCTCATGGTAGATGTTTGTATCAATACCAGTAATATGTTTTTGTTTTAGAAACGTATCCATCCCACTTTTAAGACTATTAAATGAACTTGCCATTAAATAGTACTGCTGTATCTCACAAGATGGTTGAACTTTGTAAAATCCAATTTCAGATTTTCAAACTTCTGGAAATTTCAGAAATCCGAAAATCCAAAATCGGACCCATTAAAGTCAATGGGAACAAATATTTTGAAAAGTTTAAAAAATTAAAACTTAAAATAGCAAAGCTTACTTACTGTACATGGCTCTGGGACCTGGGAAATAGTCTGGGAAACACATACAAATATCATATCTGAGGAAGGGGCAGGAAGCTCCCCGAAATCTTGTAGCTTGTTATTTGCATAATAAGTTGTGAATTTGAATATAACACTTCACATTTGAGGATTTGTTTACACCTGATTAAATTGTATTTTTTGTTAACCATTTCTCATTTCATAGCAAGCGCCTCCCACAATACCATCTCCCCCATGAAAACCATTTGTACATACTTTGGTCTAATTGAATTCAATTTATAGTTATTACTTGTGCTTGTGCACTGTCCAGGCTTGAACATTTGCTTGCCTAGTTGCAGACTGAGACATTGGGTTTCATTAGGTATTATTAAAGGGCATCTAAACTGATTTTTTTTATTTTAAATTGACCATTACTGGAAACTATAATTCTCCCCAACCACCATTTTTGTACCATTTTTTCCCCATTGCTCTGCCCCCCCCTTTTCTTATATATCTAATCTGAACCATCTTACATTTCAGATGTCAATCAAGTGCCATATTTTTATCATAAACTAATGCTGTGAGCAGTTTTGCTGTAGCTGGAAATTCCCTCTCCCAATCATTGTGATTACTGAGCATGCTTGCCTTCATAAAAAAACTCAGAAGGTCAGATGGAAGGGCGAATGGTTAAAGAGAGAGGAGGGATACTGATTGAAGGAATACAGCAACACTAACACCTATGAGTAATTGCTACTTAGTTGCCATTTACTGTATAGTTGCCTTTAGTAATATATATTATTACCTTTCTATTTTAATCCCTTTTCTTTTCCTTCTTATTTTCTCCTGTTTCATGCTGTTTCCTCTTTCATTATTTTCCATAGATAATTTCTACAGTTAATTGGACTCATCTGTTTTAAAATCATAAACACTCATTATATTTTAGGGGTCTGCAACCTACTTTTAATGAGTCATATATGGTAAAAAGAAGGTATATAGCGCACTCCAGTCTTCAACAATATTCAGTGTATTAATTCACACATGTAAGGTTTCGGTACCCGTGTGGTACCTTCTTCAGACAACAGACTGAGTGGCCAGTGGCTATGGCCTTATAGTTGCACCCAGCACCATCAACTTTTTGTTAAAGGGGTGTGCGGAGACCAAATGTTATACTTTTAATGAGTCAACGCATAACAACACAACACAGTTAATTTCCTATTTGCAGCTGCAATGCAAATGAAATAAGTGCAGGCAGAGTTAATAAATAAGACCTGTTGCATTATATGTGCATCAGACTTGTTAATGATGTATGTTGAGGCGCAACATAAATATGTATGTTGTTAATTTTTGAATATAGTGCTTCGCATACTAAGCACTAATATAATGCATTTACATCAGTGTGGTCATATAAACCACCAGAGAAAGAAACATCTATGTTGTTATTTATTAAAGTCTAAATATTGTATAGTACTATATTGACCTGAGCAAAAAAAATCTTTTCTAAGGCTGAGGCCACACTGTAACGTGATCGTGCGCACACTTAAGCGCTGGCGTGTGACCGCAATCAGCCAGTGATTCGCAATTGGAGCGCATGCGATTGGGCAAAAAATGCAGATTGCGTGGGCTCCAATTTACGGCAGCGCTCCCTAGCACACTATTGTGGCCACATCAGATCGCAATCGTGATTGGATTGCCCTTAAATGTGCTTCAGTGTTGCCTAGCCCTTAAAGGGCAACTTAAGTCTTAGAACTTAGTGAATCAGAAGGAAGAGAACCTTAATATAAAAGCGGTAATCTGTGTCTCACCCCTGATTTGGGTGCTGAAAAATTTACATATTTAACATGATGTTAGTGTTTTCTTTCCCATCATTACTGTATCGCACAGTCACTGACCATTGTTTTCTTTTACAGGCTCATTTCTAAGCTGCTGCAGTAACTTTTTACAGATAGTCACACCTATTAGTTGTCTCTAGCCAACCCTGTTACATTCAATATTAGACAGGGGACCCTGTGACTAAAGTCAGGACCAATCAAAAGAACAGGGACAGAGGAGAGACCCCTGTCCCCAAAAGACCCCCACAAAATGGCACTACCACATACAGATAATGAAATACTAAAGCGGTTTATTAGAGACACATAGGAAAAACGCACCCTATATACACAAAATTCCCTAAAAAGACTCCCTGGTGTCCCCGGTAAAAAAGCAAGTAAAAAGACTCCCTAGTAGATTCTCGCTATCCCCCAGAGGTAGAGTCAACAGTCACATCTCTTGTGGGTACTTACTGTGAGAAGCCATGTCCGACTACCCCAACCTGCTCCTCTTCACGGACGGACCACACTCTTCACCCGACCGAAGGGAAAAACATCCAGAGCTAATATCTAACGAAGGGTTTCAAAATCTCAGACCTCCAAACGAAGGATCCAACCACCGCACTGAAAGTATCATAAGTGGTCCAAATGGAAAGCGAGAAAGTACAACAAACTATGGAAGCCTCCTAGAACCTACACGTGTTTTGCCGTGGTGCCAATACTGCAACAGCTTCATCAGGGTCACATGATCCAAGTGTCCGGGCTTCCTAAAATAGCCCCAATCTTAAAGGTGTACCCATCTTAATTTCTAAAAGGCAAACACCTTAAAGGCACAACATATCTAAATAGAAACACATACCGGTATATGCACTATAGGGTGTGCTTGTGACATACAAAAATTGCATTCCCTCAAAAGAATGATCACAGATTAATTGGAGAAAAGGGGGTTACATACATCACAGAGAAACCAAAGTCAAACATATATATACCCAGGAAAAGGATCTAAGTATCCAAGACCCTAAAGTGCTTCAACTATCCATAATTTTTAAGCAAAGGTAAGTACCTTAAAATAAGAGGGTGTATCTCCATTAGGGTCCCCCCTAGTAGATGTTCCAAAAAGGACACCCTTAGGCAGAAGCTCTATATTCTCTACAGGAAACAATTAAATTTGAGGCCAAACGGGGTCATGGTTTTAAGCCTATAAATCCAGCGTAGTTCCCGTTGGAGGATAGCTTTTTCTAAATCTCCCCCACGTAATCCCAATGAGACTATTTCTAGAACCATAAAGCCCCATTTAACAGTTAAATTTCCATGCACTTCAGCCATATGTTTAGCTACTGCAGATCTTTCTATATTACCCTTCTTAATAGCTCTATTATGTTCCTTAATTCTTGTTGACAACAAACGGAGGGTCTTTCCCACATATCTTTTATTACAACTACATTGAATCAGATAAATTACTGCTGTCGACTGACACGAAATATACTGATGTATCCTAAACCTTTTCCTTCATCATTAAATATCTGATTATTTTCCTGCATCAACAGGCACATCATACATTTTCCACATCTTTTGTTTCCCTTCCATTTGCTACCAGTAAGCCAATTGGTTTCTACCTTTTTGTCCACAAAGTGACTGGGTGAGAGGCAATCCCTCAAGTTAGGGGCTCTCTTAGCCGTTAAAGATGGATATTTCTCAATCGAATCTCCCAAATCACTATCTTCCGATAAAAGGAACCAATGTTTACCCAGGATGGTACGAATTTTAGAACATTCCTGATTGTAGCCTGTGATCCAGACTTATCCTTGTTCTTTCTTTTTAGTAGGGTATGTCTACTTAGATTCGCCCTTTTCCAGCCCTGATTCACCATTTGCTTTGTGTATCCCCTTTGGTAAAATCTCTCTGCTAGATCCTTCGCCTGAAGGTCAAACATTTTGCTGTTAGAATAATTTCTTTTTATGCAAAAAAATTGACCAACCGGGATACCTTTTATGAGATTATGGGGATGGTGGCTAGACGCCTCCAAAAGAGTATTCACTGAGGTTTCCTTCCTATATGTTCGTGTGGACAACCCCGCTCGAACCAAATGGTCAGATCAAGAAAATTAACCTCTTTTTAACTGTACTCAAAAGTAAATTTTATATTATTTGTATTATTGTTTAATCGTTCCACAAATTTAGTCAAACCCTCAGAGGTACCTTTCCATATCATTAGTACATCTATCCATAATGCCACTTGTTCGCCAGGTCCTAGATCCGCCATAATCTCATTGACTGTGTAAATCTCCCAGAGACCGAGATGGAGGCAAGCGTACGTAGGCACGCACACCACCCCCATCGTGGTCCCCCTAAGCTGGCGATAATACTTATTATTAAAGATAAATATAATATTCTGTAGCACAAAATATAAAAGGGAAATTACGAAGTCAGTGTGACTATTGAATTTTGACTCTCTCATATCCAAAAACATTTTTGGAAGCTTTTAGACCCACTTCATGTGGGATAGAGGAGTATAACCCCTCTATATCTAATGTGACCAACAGAGAATCTTCCTCCATTACAATCTCCTCAAGTCTCCGTAATACGTCAGTGGTTTTCCTGTACATATGAGCTCAAGGTTAACAAAAAGGGTCTAAGTACTACATCAATGTACTTCCCCACATTCTCCGTGGGACCCCCAATACCCACCACAATGGGCCTCCCAGGAGGGAAGCTTCTCTGCTTGTGTATCTTAGGAATATAATAAAATGTGGGTAATTTAGGATACCTCCTCCACATGAATTCATATTCCTATTTAGATATTAGCTTCTCCTTTAATCCTTAGTCCAAGATAACCTTGAGCTTCTCTTGGATGCCTACCATGGGGTTTGCCCATAGTACCTCGTATTGATGTTTATCATTCAATATTCTTAAGGCTTCCAATTTATATTGCTGTTTAGTCATAATAACATTATTGCCACCTTTATCAGCAGTCCGAACTACCAGGTCATCCCATTGTTTTAGGGATCTTACACCCCTCTGGTTATCTTTAACCCCTCTGGTTAAGTTCGGACTGTTAGGAGATGGAGTAATTTTTTCAACATCCTTAGATACCAATTTAACAAATAAATCAATATTAGGGAAAGTACTAATAGACGGATACCAACTAGACTTATTTTTAAGTCCTGACGCTACTTCTGTAGCAATATTCACCTCCTCAGAGATGTTGGTATCTATATTTTCATCCATTAGGCTTTTAAGGACCTCCAATGTTTGTTTATCTTTGTCTGTTAAATACAATGCTTTTTGTTTTTTCGTGAATATTTTCTTAAGCGTTGCTTTACGCGCAAAAAGATGAAGATCTTTTATAAAATCAAAATTTTCCAGATGATGAGAGGGAGCAAAGGATAAACCTTTGGATAGGACTGAGATAGTATCCGCATCAAATGCTTCATTAGTTAAATTAATTACCTCAAGTCCTTTTATCTCCCCCTTCTCTACTTCTGCATTCTGGGAGGATGCAACCTGTATATTCCTTTCCGTTTGAATTTCCCCTTGTCCTATTCTTCTGCTTCTCTTCTTTCCCCTTCTGATCTTTTTCCTACTAACTATCTTCTCTTTCCCATCCACTTTCTTCATCTCCCCCTTTGCTCCAATTATAAGCTTGGCCGTTCTTAAAATCATTGCTATCTATTATAAATTTTCTTTTTTTGCATTTCTTAATTTCATTTTGCACTGTATCCACTTCTTTTCTTAATTTCACATTAAAAGCTTCAAAATCCCCCCCTGATTTAAATTCTTCCAATTTAATACCTCTCTCCTCCACCTCTAAAGTCAGAATTTGTAGCCAAACAATGCACAAACACACCGGTTTCTTTTCCAGTTCTTCACAGGATTACATTTACTTTAATGCCATTTACTCGAGTGGTAATATGCAGTTTATTGGTGTTCTAGGGGGGAATGCTTTCAGATTAAAGAGTATAAAATTTTCAGTTTAGTTCTCCAATAAGTTGTTCACCCCCAGCTTTGAGCAATCAGACTAGTAAGGAGAATGAAGAAAATGTGAGAAAAGTGTGGTCAGAAAAGCATTCAAATGAGATGTTTTGCCACATGTAAATATTGGAAGTGCTGGTTTGGGAGGGGGGGTGGGGTAAATTGTCAAGGAATAGATATTCCCTTTAACAACAGCTTAAAGGGTCACTATACTCACTGAAACAACTTTACATTATCTGAAACTACAATTTGACAGAAGTAAAATGGTGGTACTCACATATTTATCTGTGCTTGCTTTGTTTTTAAATTATTATTAATTATTAAGAGTTTAGTAAGTGTTTCTAATTGTCCCCACCCTCACTTACTCACTGCCTTATTGTAGAGCCGGCAACACTTATAAGTTCTGCGCAGCCTCATCATAGGTACTGCTCTGTTTACACATCTCCCCCTCCTTCACCCCTGCCTTCTTTTTGCTTAATTGTTGCCGAAAGTGTGTTGGCGGGCAGTCAAAGATAATAGTAAGAGGTCAGAAATGGGACACATATAACAATTTCTGCTTCTGGGGTGACAGGTCTTTCCCTGTAAATGCTGTGATTTCAAATTATGATTTCTTAGACTCTACAGCTCAGATTTAAAATCTGAAAAACATTTTAAACTAGTGGGATCTAGCTGTTTCTAAAGGTATACTTTTTGAAAATTCAATTATATAGATATCACTAACTGATCTGGAGACTGGCCTATTTGTTGTGCTCAAAACAAGTATTAACTTTTTATATTTTGCTTATTTCAGACTTTTGACAGAGTTAGAGTAGTTGGAGAAATCAAGTCCTGTAATAGGAAACAAAATAGAAGTATGCTCCATAGCAATCACCTAATAGTCATATAAAAACAAAATCTCAGCAGGTCTTACAATACCAGGAAATTGTACGATGCTATGCTGAACTAATTATGTCCTTGATTCTGCACTGGCTGCTGAGTCTGTCAGTCATATGTCATTCAGCAGGGATTTTTGCAATGCTTAAAGATTTTCAGGACTCAAGTAAAACCTTGTAAATTTATGTCACAGTGCTATCACCATATGCATAAAAGAAACAAACTTTGTAAAACTTTTTTAGAAATTTCCCAATATCAAAAAAAAATGTATTATAATAAATTCACATCACAAGTTGTGTAATATTCTTCTGATGACATTTTCCTTTAAATGATATAGGTTAAAATGAATTGCCATTTAATGTCATGTGAGAATCATTTCTAAATTTTATATATATATATATATATATATATATTATATTATATTTATTTAATTTATATATATATATATATATAAATAAAAAAAAAAACTTGTTAGGGGCAAGGTAATAATTTGATTTTTGTTAATAAAGAATAATGTTCCATATTAGAGAAAAAAATATATATAACATTGTTTGCATTTGAACCTACTTTTTAGATTCTCACGGCTTCTGAAATCAGTGGCTCAGGTACCCGAGGAAGGGACAGTGTGTCCCGAAACGTTGTATGTTATGTTTTTGCACCAATAAATGAAGTTTTCACCTAAGTAGTGTACTCCTTTACACTATATCCCACTCGCATTATTCAATTCATGACTTTCTGACTTTCTGCTTTTGCCTGGAAAGAAATCAAAATATGTCTGACCCTGGGCCATAGTTCTATGTAGGATCAATTTGATAAAAATCAGTTGGATGTAAGTAATGAAAATTAAAGTTGATGTTATAAGATGGTGTATGTTTCTTCAGAATGTTCTTGGATACAATGTACAACATAGTAACTGTCAATCGTGCAAAATGAAGTAATTATTTGTATAAACTAATGCATTAGATTCACCAACCAGAAACAGTGTATAAATGGATATTATTATTATAATATATATTATTAATATAATATATATTATTATATATTCAGGGAGGAAAAAATTACTTATATAAGAACATAATTTCAATACCTATATTGGTGTAATATTTTATCAAAGCTACCGTATATACTCAAGTATAAGTCAAATTTTTCAGGCTTTAAAGTTAGCCTAAAAACCTAACCTCGACTTATACTCGGGTCAAGTCCTAATTAAGATCCAAATTCTGCAATTTGCGGATAGTAACCAGCAGGTGGCGCTGTGTTAACCTGCATAGAAAGTTACAGGAGCTGTTCTGCCTTTACAATCCTTCCTGCTTCTTGTAGTCTGGCTGCTGGACTCACTCAGCACTGTCACTGCTCATCTGGATGTCTTCTCAGTTTGGGGCAAAAAGCTGTTGCTAGTACAGTGCAAATGGCAGCTTGAAACTACAACTCTAAGGTGACATTTTTAACTATTCGGATCAGAGGGTCCTTTACTATATGGGGGTCAGAGGGCCCCTCATAAAAAAAGAAGACAGAAGAGACAGACAGGGTTATTCAATAAAAGTTCTTATCGTTTAAAATGGTGCTAATTTTGCCCCAACCAATCAGATCTTATTTAACATTTGAAAGCTAACATCTGATTGGTTGGGGCAAAATTAGCACCATTTTAAACAATAAGAACTTTTATTGAATAACCCTGAGAGTGTGTATAATCCTTTTACAGTAACTACAAACATACTGGGTCTGATTTTTAGAGGGCTGGATTTGCTGGCCTCTCTTTAATTTAATATGGCGTTATGGCCCTAGTTAAATCGCAAACTAGCGTTAACTTTTGTACAATTCTAACGCCAGCTATATTCTGGTGTTAGAATTCACGTAAAAAGAGGCGCAACCGCTATATGAATTAGGTTGCAGGTGTCTTTTGTAATACCCATGCAGCTTGCTCAAAGAAAAGGTTAGTGCTAACCGATATAGCTCTGAAATATAGCCCAGCTCCCCTGGATAAATGAGCCCAATTGAAAGACATAAGGGCATTTCTTACAATTTCCAGGCTATACATATTTTTATATGCTTAAAAAAAATAATCGGTCAGTGATATGTCTCAGTCTGCAGGATATCTCCGAACTTATCCTCTCCGAACTTGTCTAATACAATATCATATTATCTGCAAACTTGCATACATTATAAACAAATGGGTTTTCGAATACATTACTGTGATCACATGAATAAAAAGCTTTCCAACCACGTCAAGGTAACCCCAGTCTGAAAGCTCCTAACTTTTACCTTAATTAGTTTAAGCATTTGTAAAAGAAAAGATAATCAATGTGCCAGATACCTGTTTTTCTGAATAGCAAAATTTTGGAGAAAGGTGGGAATTGGTTCTTTGAGATCAACCCCCAGTTTTAAGGTTAGTCCACACGTCAGATCATTTTTGCACAATGTTCCCGACGAACGTTCAGCAACCTTCTTGTTATACACTAGTTCTGCCAATGACGCCTGAACATACATATTCACGTTAGTGGATAGATAATGTTCATTGGTAAAGGTGTTACGTGACGTACGTACTACGTGATGTTCGGAATATCGCGTGATCTTGAAATGTTGCACATGTGTATTTCATTTAATCTTCCATTACAGTGTACCCATAACCTGCCGACTATGTACAAACATAGGACAATCGGCAGAACGAATCCGGCAGGCTGATCATTGTAAAAAGACCAGAATAGTTGTGGATCGTTGGTCTTAGAAGATCGTTAAAGCTTCATTTCCACACTGACGTGTGTACAAGGCTTTACAAAATAATGGGAATGCTTTATAGTGAGTTAAATATTTAAGCAGTCCAAATATCATTCCACGGTGTCAGCTGTAAAGATACAAATGCTTTTTTAGAAACAATAATTATTAGTATATCTGTTGTATTCTGTTAGATCAACAATGTCCTTCTACCTTAAGATGCAGGTACACGGCAGAGCCCTGACCTCAGGATTTGGCTCTTCTGTGCTGAGCCATACGTTGATGCAGTTGCTGTTTGGTCACCCCCTATTTACTGAAATACTTGTAGATAGCATGCATGGAGAATGGTGTTGAAATGCAATACGGATGACACAAAACTTGGTTGATTGTTAAAAGCTACAGATGTTGTGCAATTATTGCAAGCAGTTCTAGATAGATTGTCACATTGAGCTTTTAAGTGGTAGATTAGATTCAATGTTAATGAATGTAGGGTGATAATGTATGAGTGAATTTCTGTTGGAAAAGGATCTTGGAGTTTTGGTGGATAACAAGCATAAACATAGCAAACAGTGCCAGGTAGCAACAGCTAGAGCCAGCAAGAAAATGTCTTGTATAAGAAGGCATTGTTTAACAATAGAACATGTCAGAGGACATGCAGACTTTCCTTAAGACTAGAAAAAAAAGAAGCTCAGAATGTTTTTTTTTAATGTGAGGTTGGTAACACCATGGGCTATCTATCAATTGACGTGGGGATGGAAGGTTCCTTGGACAATTTAAAAAAAAAAAGAAAAGATGGATAAGTTTCTAAAAACAAAGGGTTGATTCAGGGATATTTCAGATTGCCACTTGGATTCAGGATGGAAATATTTCACCCATTATACTATTTTTTATTTTTTTTGCATTTCTCTGGATAAACTCTTAGGCAGGAAATGTGAGTATTGCTTAGTAGTTTGGACTAGATGAAAGTAAGTCTTTATTCAACCTCAAATACTATACTATACTATACTAATAGCCATGAAAATTGAAAATGTCTACAAAATTTTAATTTCTTGTAAAATAATTTGAATGTAGTTGAGTGCAGCTGAAATCTACCTTTTAAGAATTTTGGCTTGTTACTGTATTTCATCTTGTACATATTTATGCACCCTGCAGTCAGACTGTAAGGTACAGCTTTTATTTTTCGTCAGTAGTGCGTATGATGATTGAAATAATTAAATTGGACAGAGGCTGCATTGTTTTGCAGTCTGTTTTTGCCTCTAAACAGATTGATTTATATGCATTTTTGCTTATATAGTACTTGGAGGAAAAATTTTGATCTGTCTGTTGGAAAATACTTGCTCACTCATTTGACTTCCAGCAGTCGGTATACAACTCTGAGATAGGAAATACATTTGTTTCAGGGAATTGCAGTTTTTAGATGTGTATACTGCTTTCATATTAAATGAAATTAAATCATATAATTCAGATTATGATATGAAGGGTTTTTCTGAACAGCTTACTATTTTAATGATGAATTTACCTTGTGAAATGTGCAGCACATAGGCAGAATTATTCTTACTTATTATAAGACACATAATATGTTTTTAATATAGTACTACTGTGTTTTCACAAAGAAATGTCACAGGCTCACATAAAAAAAAACTTTTTTTGCGTTTATTTTTTTAACTACTAAAAACAAAAAGGATCTACTTAAAAACATATTTACATATTATAGAATATCCACATTTAGGTATACACACAATATATTCCACTTTACAAATATTATATTTTATAGTTCATATGTGTTGTATTTATGTATTTTGGCTAACTTATAAACTAGTTAGCCTTTAGTCTTTTTGTTCTGGCAGTTCAGGATTTGGCCAGTAGAGATCTGTGTAAAAGTATAAAAAGGGAAGCAGACATGTGCTCAGCCTCTTTCTGACTTGGAGTTTCCCCAGAAGAGTCTGGGATTGGTAGGCCCAGTTAATATGAGATTAGATTCTGGAATAGATCACTCCAGGAGTGATAAATAGCAGTAGGGTAGCTAGTGAGCAGCCTGAGCGCCAACAAGGAGGGGTAGAATATTCTACTACATTGACCTGAGAGCTGGGGTGGCATTTACAAGCTGATTGTTATTTATGCTGTTTCTGATTCCTCTGGTTTGTGAGTCTGTGATATCTGTGCCATGCTATGTCACTTCTATTTGCTAATTGCAATTCCTTATTAATATTCTGTTAATAAATAAGTTACTGTTTAAGTTCAAGAACCACTGGGGGCCATTTATTGCATTCTACCTAGAATGGTAGTTCAGCAACACCCTGCCTGCAACATATGTGAGGGCCCACTCCTGATAAATAAGGGTCTTGTGCATATAATTTGGGTAAGGCTGACAGTCTCTAGAGCAATTAAATACCCCCATTTTACTACCGCCTTACATTTAGCGCCCAACGTGGGGCTTGAAAAGGGTAAAGAAGTCTTGGCGGGAATATTTTGTGATTCCTTGTTCCCATACCATGTTTATTTTAATAGTGACTGTATAATTGAGTTACCTTTGGCACTACATATCTAATTGATCAAACATTATAAGTATCATCATGCCCTTCCAGTTGATGTATATGCATGGGCTGTAGCAGAGTTTATAAACCCATGACATGCCTTTGCCATTCATCGTGTACCTAGGGATTGTTCTACAGAATTCATTAATGAAATGCTAGGCTACCACCCAAATTTGGTGGACTCACAGCAGTAACTGAACATTTCACCTTACTGTATATTGTAGCTCTCCTTCCCCCAGCCCCAACCACTATAATACATTTTTCAGAATGTCCCCCAAACTCTACTTACCTTCTCTCTTTCCTCCGCCATACTGCCCGGCCCTCTGCTTGCATGAAACTGCAAGCAGGGGGCCGGAAAGTCAGCCGCATACCTGATTGGCTGAGAGGCTGCCAATCACGGCCGCGGCTGCCGGCTGCACAGAATGCCGGGGGAGAGAGATAAGTTAAGTAGAGTTCGGGGGACTTTCTGAAAAATGTATTATAGCAGTTGGAGCTGGGGGAAGGAGAGCTACTATGTGCCAAAGGGTTTTTACACTAGGGGGAGGGAGAGGAAACAGGAGGGAGAGGGAGGGGGGAGGGCTTCTCTGAGCAAGCCAAAAACCTCTGAGAGGAAGCCTCAGAGGCAGAGAGACAGATGATGTGCAGCCTCTAGGATCATCTGCTAGTTTGACCTCCTAGGTGGATTATCCTCCCCAGACACTAATACCCAAAGCTAAAAACCTTCTCAGGAGTTGCCACTACACCCATAGAAGAACAAGAATTTGAGGAGGCGGCTATGCAAATGCTAGAGGATTGTCCTTACTCTGTGCAGGAGAAAAGGATTTGTTTAACTAAAAACCTTAATTGCAATGGGTGTTTTATAGCATTATCTGTTTCATGATCATCCATGGAGGAGGCAATTGGTGCTTCCCCAAGTTTACAGAAAAGCTGTTTTGAGAAATGTATATGCTCAACATTGACATTTAGGAACAGTAAAAAGGTATGGCCTAGTGCAGGATCGTTTTTTCTGGCCCAGGATGAGGGAAAGAGTGTCCGACTATTGCAGGAGATGCGTAGTCTGTTTGCAAAGAAAGACCCTACCTACTAAAGGCTGAACCAATGGAACATTTAAAAAGTACTGGGCCTATGGATTTAGAATGCATGGACTTTTTATGCATTGACAATGACACTAGTGGGATTGGCAATGTTCTGATTGTGACTTATCGTTATACACATTATGCCCAAGCTTATCCTACTGAAGATTAGAAAGCTGTGACGGTAGCAAAAATGTTATGGAAGAAGTGCTTTGTACATTATGGGCTTCTCAACCTAATTCACTCCGATCAAGGTAGAGACTTTGAGAGACGACTGATAAAGGAGTTGTTAAGTCTACTGAATGTTGAAAAAAGTCATACTACTGAGGGGGATGCCCTTCCTGAATGCTTTAATCACACTATCTTGGATATGCTAGGTACCCTCTCAGATATAGCTAAGCAATCATGGAGTAGCCATGTAGGTGCAATGGTTCATGCATATAATTGCACCTGTCATGATTCCACTGGGCTTTCTCCCTATTTACTTATGTTTGGGAGAGAAGCCAGACTTCCAATTGACATCCAGTTTGGTGTATCCACTGATGAGTAGGATGTTTGGGAGAGAAGCCAGACTTCCAATTGACATCCAGTTTGGTGTATCCACTGATGAGTAGGATGTCAAGATCATTACTAGTATGTGGCCCGTCTACGAGCAAGCCTAAATAAGGTCTACCATTTGGTTGAACAGAATGCTGCATAGATAAATGCTGGGAACAAAAGATGCTTCGATGCCTGGGTATGGTACAGAGAGCTGATGCCTGGTGATAAGGTGCTTCTCTGCAACTTGGGTCCAACTGCCAAACACAAGTTGGCCGATAGATGGAGGAAAGATTTGTTTGAGGTGGTAGGCAAACTACCAAACATTCCTG
Source organism: Hymenochirus boettgeri (assembly GCA_019447015.1). Lineage (NCBI taxonomy): Eukaryota > Metazoa > Chordata > Amphibia > Anura > Pipidae > Hymenochirus > Hymenochirus boettgeri. Next base: position 177,921,981 of record CM033473.1, read on the forward strand.
TGTACCAAATCCATGATCCAGAGGGAAGGATTAAAGTCTGGTACAGAAATCATTTACTAACAGTACCCAAAGTTTCCTCTGTTGATGAGAACCTTGATACTGCAGCTGATGCTGATTATGTACCCACAGACTGTGATGATGGACAAGTGGTTGACCATGACTGGTTTGCACCCCCACTGGATAGCCCTGGACAATCTTTGAAACCTGTGGTGGGTGGTAGTTTGCCTCAGAGGGGTGGATTAGATGATGCTACCCCTCCTTTTCAGCCAAGGATAGGGAATGAACTGTCACCTGTCCCTGTAGTGGCTTACAGCCCAAGCACTTCTGCTGACTCTGGCCATGCACCTTCTATACCTATTCCTGAATGTGAGAAGGGGTGATCGTATTAGGAGACCTCACCCTTTCTTCACCCCCTTTAATGATGATGCTTATACTAGACTTAATATGATGCCTATGTGCTATTAGACATACATCTATTTTTCTGACTGTGTTTAACTGTATTTTTGCTAATTTGTTATTCCATTTCAGCAGACCATTGTCCAGAGTAGGTCTCTGGATTGACTACTGAAGCGGATGTTAAATTTAATGTGTAACTAAATGTTTTTGCATTGTTCCTTGCCGGGATGAAAAGAATTCACCAGGTAGAGAACTGATAAACTAGTTACCCTTTAGTCTTTTTGTTCTGGCAGTTCAGGATTTGGCCAGTAGAGGCCAAAGAGTGTAAAAGTATAAAGGGCAGAAGACATGTGCTCAGCCTCTTTCTGACTTGGAGTTTCCCCAGAGGAGCCTTGGACTTAAATAACAGGCAGACCCAGTTAATGTGAGATTAGATTCTGTTATAGAGCACTCCTGGGGTGATAGATAGGAGTAGGGTAGCTAGTGAGCAGCCTGATCTCCAACAAGAAGATTTAGTAAGGATTAAAGTTCTGGGTATACCACCCAAGAATAGGGACATAGTGGCAGACATAGGAGTAGAAGATTCCACTTTTATTCACAGCTTAAAAACAAGGCACAATTCACACAGGGGGAGAGCTTAGATCCTGACATGTTTCATGGCACTCAAACGCCACTTCATCAGAGGGAAAATATTTCAAGGTGTGTTTGAATCTCCATATGGAGTGTCAAACATACCTTGAAATATATTCAGGGTCTAAGCTCTCCCCCTGTGTGAATAAATATTGGCAAATATATATCAGTATAATTATATAAAGGTATATACATCTACAGAGTTTCACAGGTATGTTTTGTATTCAGTTAATTTTATTATTTATAGTAAAAAAAAAGATGCAAATTACTGTAACTATCATCCAAAAAATAAAGAGCCCGTGGCACACTATAATGGTATATATATAAAATACATTTATTAGTTAAAGCATGGGAAGATAGCACTAAAAACAATTAAAATGTGCATCACACAATCCAAACACTGGAAAAAGCAGTATGTGAACACAAATGCCATATAGAATGATATAGTAATATAATAATAAAAATAAGTATCTTAAACAGTTATAAGTGTCACACAAATAGATAATATGGTTAATAGCCTTCAGCCTCCATAGGGGTTATATGTAAGATATATATCTAAAGAAACAGCCATATAAAGCGCATATAGTAATAAATAATGGGATATAAACTCTGCCCAGTAACTGAATATTTCAGCACAAAATAATGTAAGGTTCTCAGTAGGGACCTCGAATGTACAGATCGTGTTCGCTAACCCTCAAATGTATTATTCGCTAACCCTCGAAAGTATTGTACATTTTCAGTAACCCTCCAAAGTATTGTCCAATTTCGGTAACCCTCGAAAGTATCGTTCGGTAACACTCGAATTGACCGTAACCCTTGAATGTAGCTTGCGCAAAACTCAACAATTGCCTGCTCGAGTTCAACAAGTGTTATTAGTGTTTTGGTGGGGGCATGTTCCCCAGACCATTTCCCAGGTGCCACAGCCATTTAGAGATAGTTACCATTGTTAGTTTAGCTGTAAAACACCCAGACATTTCGATCTATCACTCCCCCATTGACTTGAATGGGTAGGTTTTCAAACTTTTCCAAGTTCGAAAATTCGAAAACGGACCAAACTTTATATAGTTTGGTCCGTACAAACTATATAAAGTTTGTACGGACCAAACTATAACAGCCTGCAAAGGTATATACATTGTAATCACTAGTATACTCATCTATCTAGTGCTCAGGTACAAAAACATAGATGAAGACATAACAGCCTGCAAAGGTATATACATTGTAATCACTAGTATACTCATCTATCTAGTGCTCAGGTATAAAAACATAGCCGCCATCAGTGCAGGCAAAATAAAGTTTAAAGCTGCATGGGGGAGAGAACCAAGAAGCCAGACGTTTCAATCACACGAGTGTGCTTTCTCAATGTCGTGAGGATGCCTTGTTGCAAGTTCCAGGTTTAAGAAGGCCCCAAAGATTGCTAGGTTGTGTGCCATAAGTTGCGCACGCTTGTAGCGTGATGTCATCGCTGGGCCATACATAGAAAGAAAGAATGCAAATGTAGGTAATTTATACAAAGCATATTATCTGTGTAGAAAAATTGTCATATTAAGGATATAGTCCATCCAAGCAGACAATCACATTATCATCTTTCTTGAAAGATGAAAGGGGGGGGGGGCACTGAATTCAAAGGGGAAGAAATGTCACACCAAAACAGAATCAATTGGCCAATCCATCAATTTTTTTAAATAGAAAAAGATAGTATCTGTTTCACTTATAGCAGGTAAGTAACTATAGGAATGTGAGAAATCTCCCAGGAGAGGTAATAAGTCAAAAAATGCATATGATAACCCAAAGACACTGACCCATGATCCAAGCGGGATCTGTGGTTCCAAAAGCCAGAATTTCAGCTGTGTTAATGGTGAGCCACTATCTGTAGAAACCTTGTCCAGGTATATCTTGTATCTCAATCACACAGCAGAGTAATAAATTAGGGCATACATATAGAAAGGAGCATGCATCCATTTATGTATCCTCTCTTTTTCTTTATCTTTTTAACCTAGTTGAAAACAGCATCTACATCCTCCCATATATATCAAAGCAAATGACGTCATCATATCTTTATCCAAAAGACAGCATATAGGGAAAGAAGTAAAAAAATGATAAATAGACAAGTGTAAATATGAATCCATAGAGAGGTATTTTAGATAAATGGATTCAGGTTGAACTCCTCAATAATGCCCATAGGTGACAGAGTTGTAAGATGTTATATCCATTTGGTCTCTCTTTGGAGTAACAACAGTTCTATATTTCCCCCTCTAAAGGTGGCCATACATATATAAAAATTTTCCCGACCAAGCACTGGACTAGTCTCACCTTTAATTTTTGAGTGGTCATTTCTATACTGTATATAAATTGTCACAGGGACAACGTTAAGCATAGATAAAATTGGAGGTATTACAATTAAAATATGTATATCTTATGCTGCGTATTATGTTTGATATCCCAAAAAGTCAAATCCTTACACATAAAGGAGCAATAGGTACACTGTCCACAAAGATGAGTCCCCAGAAGTTTCAATCCCCTACCAAGGGTTTTCTTTTCTCTCTGAAAATGACTAAAGCTCAGTGTCTCTCTGAGGTTCCTACTGCAGTTGGTGGTAATCAAGCAGTTTTCTGTAATAAATGGAGACAGTGTGTTGTCAGAACACATACAGGGTTGCTCAATAAAAGTTCTTATCGTTAAAAATGGTGCTAAATTTGCCCCAGCTAATCAGATCTTATTTAACATTTGCTAACACAAGCTAACATTTGCTAACACAAGCACCCATTGGTTGGGGCAAATTTAGCACCATTTTAAACGATAAGAACTTTTATTGAATAACCCTGTTAGTGTGTCAATTTTTCTGCAAAGCTCTCTTTATTTCTGGCAATTCTTCATTATATGTGGTGATGTATCTCACCACATACATCACCACATACATATCCAGGAATCCTGCTTCTTACTCTTAAGGATTAAAGGGTCACTATACTCACTGAAACAAATCCAGTCAAGTGTAATGAGGGACTCGGCGCACTCCAACAAAACAGCTCTCAGTAGTTATAAAAAAAACTGTAATCTTTATTCTATCTTCAGGTTAAAAACTGGAACATATAGTTCCTAACAGCAGGTATCTCACCTGACGAGTTTCGGGCGTCCACCGCGCCCTTAATCATAGGTCTCATCCCTGCCATGCTGGATTACCATTTAAAAACGATTGATGACGTATGAGGCCGACTCCATACTGTCCCTATGAACAATCCAAATCTATGACCCGTATCTTTATCATGTACCTTTTTACAAATATAAAGATTTATAGGTAGGCTCTGGAGGGACATAGGTAAAAAAAAAATATGGCAACGGTATTTTTAAAGCTACAGCTTCCAAATGAACATAACTTAATTTTACAGTGCACTTATCCTTTAATGATTTTTGCGATAAAATCAGGCGAGTCACTAATAGTCAAGTCCTAGGACAAATGGTAGCAATTCTATTGTATTACAATCAATGAACGTCCAGTGATCCACATGGTCTTCTTTATTGGGTTGTGCTTTCTCAGGTCATTGATTAACTAGTAATAGATGTGAATGCATGGCAATTTTGTGCATGCATGGTTGTGTGGTTATGAGCTGGGTGGCTGAAGGGAGTTTGTCTTTTTCAACTCAAATTAATTAGGAAACTATTTAATATTCTTTACCAGAAACCCCCTAATTCTTAAAAGAATCGCAAATCCTAGAACAGCAATACCCCCACTCTTCCACCTCCCTCTGTGTCTCTCTCTCTCAATAAAGTTGCATGCACTTTCTGCCCGGCAGCTTCAGTTCAAATTCTGTTAAATTCTTCCTACTGTTACAGCCAATCATATACACGTGACATGGGCGTAATGCTGTTCCAGCCAATCATGTCCGTGTGGGCAGAGTTTTCAGGTGGGTCTGTGCATCTCATTTAAAACCATGGTTTAGTATATACAGTAAGATATGTAATATTTTTTCTTCTTGTCCTTTTCTTGTTTTTTGCATTTCCCTGTTTAAACTGTACAGTTAACTTTGGAAACGCAAAATATAAAGTAATCACAGAAAAGTAATTCTGACAAGTTGGCTTTACTCTATTTTCTGCCAAAACCTTCTTATACCTGCCAGAATTTCCTTGTTACATTACCATGTAAGGTTCAGCATGAATGGTACATCATACTGTAGTTTCAGTTTAAATCAATTTTCTAAAAGGTTTTCCTTTTACATTACTATTCTCACCACCTACTTTTTGGAAAACATTTTCCCTTAGTTATGTAGCTTTGAAACAATGCCATTGGTATAAAATTTCAGATTCTATAAAAAGCAAACAAATTGCATTTGACTCAGCATGTTTGCATGTAATGATTCATTTAATGTTTAGTTTATACCAAACTAAGGAACTTTCACTTTTATTCCTTGTTTAAATAATAAATATATAAAAGAGTTTCTTCAATAAGACAAAGATACATTTTATAGAACCAGAACATTCCCTAATTTCATTTAACCCTCTTCACTGCACCTCTTCTATTCTGATGCACCACAGTTATAGTTGCACTCGGTGCTTTCCAAGTTTATTCTAACCTTGCGTGTTGTTAGCAACAGCTATTAGATAAAGTTCAAAGTGCAAAGGCGCCAGATTTGGAGCATATTCAGTGGCAGTTGCAAACATATATTTTCTTCAAAGCGATGCTACCACCATAAACCATGCTAACCTTTGGTGCATTGTTTATTAGTTGTGAAACCCCCCTTTCCCCTGTTGCTCCCATAAGTTCTACTTGCTTATTTTTACATTTGTAAAAGTCCAGGGTGCACTCTTCAGATGATGTTTAAATTCCACTTGCATTAATGATTAACGATTAAATTATAGTTAGAAAGCCTGAATTCACAAAAAATATAAAAGGAGCGGAAGCTGTACAACTTGATGTTAAAGTAGAGCTGAGCAGAAAAAGGAATAGAGCAATGACTTGCTGCATCATATACAGCAGGCTCCCAAGAGTGGTAATGCTATTAAGACAGAGAGGACCATCAAACTTTTAAATAATGACAGAGCAGAGTATTTAGAAAATAAAGTAGTATATTAAGAAGGGGGTAATAACTGCATAAATAGAAAAAACATCATGCACAAACATATACAGCCTTTCCAAAATGTCTTTTAGACCTCCTTTGAATGTGTTTACAAATTCAGACAACATGCATATCAGAAGGACATTGGTATAGATGGGAGACGCAAGTTTAGAAAGAAGATCTAAACTGCACCACTCTAATAAGTTGGATCAACTGTAAAAAAACAAAAACAAAACTTAATTAAACCACAGGGGTAGGATTAAGCTATAACATTTCTTTATACTATGGAGAAACAAAACACATTGTTTAACCCTGTCAAGCATGCTTTTAGATGCTTGTTTTCATGCCTATATGATTTAATACTGGGTACTGCTGGGTGACCCCCCATGGTATAAAACTTTAATGATAACTGTTTTTACTTTAATTTGTGAAATAAAATATTTACTGTATATACTATTTAGTGACACTATTGGCATATATGCACTTATTATTTCTAATTATGTTTAATCCTTTGCCTTTGGTTTAATAAAATATTTTTTATAGTATTCAATTTAATAGAGTTTTGCAGTTTAGATCTTTTTTTATTGTTTATTAACATGGCTTTTTCAGGCAGAGCATTCCACAACCTAGTTGCCCTCACCCAAAAACATTTTGGTCCTTGTTGCTTAAGCTATTACTTTTCCTCGGGGTAAAGGGGTATTTTACCCCCATCTTCTTTTCCAGTGAAAACAAACCAAACTTTGATAATCTCTTTCTGTGGACTAGTGCCCAAAATGGCACAACATACTCAATATGAGGACTTACAAAAGTTCTTTACAGAGCTCTTATTTTGTTTAGCAGATGCCACCTAACATTGTTTAAATTACAAAGTCAACTGTTCCATTATACAACTGGTGTTCATGTTGTTTTTGACAAATTGCAGGATCCTACTCTTAACGCTAGATTATTTGAACAAATTAAAAAGTACCACAGCCAAAACAGATCTCTGATGAAACACTGGTCATACTAGAAAATGTCCATTTATAACTACTGTTTGTAATTTACAGTATCTTTTAGCCAGTTCCAGTAAAAATATTGAGATCAAGACCACTGTTACTTACTTACTTTCCCTCTATGAGGCACTATCTCAAATCTATCAACTATCTCTTTTGTAAAAATAAATCTCAATCAATTATCTCAAATATTCTACATTTTCGGAATGTTGTGACTTAAAGGGATTCTAAACCGGATTTTTAAACTACATGAACTCTGAATCTATTATTCACAGGGAGGTGAGAATGCTTATTGCCACTTCCCAGTAATTAATATAACACCCTGGGAACAGTGCAACACTGGCACGCTATCCTGACCGAGCACCTATCTTTTTTATTGGCTTGAATGCGCCAATGATACACAGGACATAACGCAATCTGCTGCTAAGGAGCCACAAGTGGAGTGCCGGTAGATAAGTGTTGCACTATTTCCAGGGCGTTCTATTATTTATAGGGAGGTGGGAATAAGCATTCTCACCTCCCAGCGATTAATAGATACAGAGTTCATGTACTTAACAAAGTACATCAAATCTGTTTAGTGTTCCTTTAAAATGCTTTCCAATATCTTACCATGTATTATTCCTTCTATAAGTTTTCCTACCACATACCACATAAGTAAAACTGGGAGGCCTGTAATTAACAATTTGGGAATAATATCCCTTTTTAAATACTGGCACCACATCAGCAATTTGTTAATCACTAGGAACAAGACTCAACTACAGAACTATTTATTTTTAAAGGTCTCTAATTTCCATTCAACATATTTACAAAGGTGTAGGTGTTTAATAACCAATATTAACTTTCATAGCCATTGTGTGCCTTACCAAAAGCCCCACCGCTAGCATATGACCTACTGAATAAGTTCCAATATGATCTAGGTACTTGAACTACCACCTATTTTGATGTAAGCACCAATATGTACCGAGACAGCTGATTGCAAACTGTTTGGTTAAAGTGATCAAATTACCCTGTATGTCTCCCCAATAAAGGGACCTTAATCTGTTTTGGTTTGTCTCTCCCCCGTTACTGGTCTCCCAGCTATTACAGAGATCAGACCGGAGTAAACACACATCATTTTTAAACAACCTGGCAAATTTGTTTGTAATGGATAAGTCTCCATTTTCATCCCGAATCCCAAACCTCCTAACTGTAACTTAATAGGCTAATTCATTATCCTTCAATTAATCACCCCCCTTGATACTAACTGACCCATGTATTGAGCAAGCATAAGACTTTTAATTTCACAGGGAACCCTTACATAAAAACATTAATAGTTATTTTAATTTATATCTTAGGACATCAATACACCAAACCCACAATTCATTCAAATATAGAAAATTGATAAATATATAGCAAAATCATTACAATGGTGGATCCATATAGTTTCTGTCACAATCTCCTGAAGACCCCTATGCTACCTCTCAGGGTCCCCTAGGGGTAGCCGGACCCCTGGTTGAGAAATACTGCTTTAAAGATTGGCAATTAAATGCACTGTTACAATTTGCTGCTCAAGATCTTTAACTTGAGCTTCGCGATTTGCAGTCTTGACCTCTCAAGTCGATGAGAGCTTGAACAGCTGTATATTTAACTTAAAATGCTTACTAAAAATTAAATGTGAATTTAAGTTCTGCTCCTCTAACTAGTCAAATTGAATCAAGATGAATCAGCTGAACATCGCAAGACACAGAGAAAATGGAAAACAGAGTGACAGCAGATTGTTTTTATTGGATTTGGCAGCATTTTCAACTTAAATACAGTAATTGGAAATGTAAGTTTCTAGTAGCAATAATTTATCCTTTAACTCTAAATATTTCATCCACAGTGAAATATCCAGTTAATCAGCAAACTAAATTTGTTAAATTTTGTGCACATTTAATTTAAATCCCTTGCATTCTGTTTTACAAAATAATTGCTGCATTCGAGAATGTTTTTTTCTACAAATGAATGAAAGCCATTTATGATTTGACTATTTCATAAACCCAGCTACCATGTCATGGTTTGCTTTCTATGCTAATAATATTTCCCCTTCATGCACCTTTCATTGCACCAGCCCTCTAGATGTGCAGTTAGGGCACGGCCACACTGCGCAGCAAACGCAATCGCAATCGCACACGGAATCGCATGCGATTTCACGTGCGATTTCGTGTTTGTGCATGCGTTTTTCAATAGAAATAGAAAAACGCATGCAATTGTGATAAAACACGCGGAACGCAAATCATAATCACATGCGTTGCCGCCTTTTCAATGATCGTAAAAACCACTTGCGCATTTGCAGAAAAAACGCTGTGGTGTGGCCTAGCCCTTATAGTTTATACTGCTTGCCTGTGTGACTAGTTGAACTTCATGGAGGGAAGATATACAAAGTACAGAATGTAAACACCATCTGACTGAATGCAGCAGATTTCTAGCAAGGGAAAACTTTTGAAACTTTCATTGCTCCAGCCCCCTAAATGAGTAATTTTATTCTATGCTGTTTGCATGTGTGACTAGTTGCACTAGATGTGCAGAATGTAAACAATTTAAAGGGGAACTGTGCTCTCCATACAAGTGTCCACTATTAATAAGAGCAGATTTACATTTAAAATGACTCAAACATCATGCTTACAGCTGCAGTCTATCCAAACATACAGCAGTGTAAAGGGTTCCTGCTTCCTGCTTAGTACAAGTGACTACACTATCACCCACTTGTATCCTACTGCTGGGACAGAGCATCAGCAGCTGCTTCATAACCCCTCCCCCTCCACTGGAATCCCTAATTTTTTAAAGGGTAAATCCAATCTCTAAAAAACATAGTTTGAAAAGAAAGGTCCTTTAAAAATAAGTGTAAAGCTCTTACCCTGACTTCTGTAATCTCTGTGTAACTGCCATTCCATTCCTATTTAGTTCTGCCCTCACTGACTAGGAGGGGAATGACATCACCACAAACACATTCCCCATCTCCTCTGTTACAAGCCTGTTACAAGCTAAACTATGTGTGCTCACTGCAGATAAGGAACTCCCCCCTCCCTTCCAGAAAGAGCAGGGAACTTTCAGCCAATCAAGTTGCTTATATCGGCAGCCAATCAGCATGCTCCATTTTCTGGGACTTACAGAAAAACTCCTCCACAAACAGTGTATCCAGTAATCTGCCAGAATGGAGCTGGAATTTATTGTTGGTGTATCTTGCCTCTTTCTTGTGGATTGTGATTTAAACAACAGGTATATGTTCTAAAAGTCATTTTTCACAGCTGATGAGACTGTGTGTGACGTGCGGGGTCAGGAGAATGATTGACAGAAGCAGGAGGACGTGGCGGAGCAGGTAACTGGAGATGGAACTTGCACTTAAAATCATTTTTTTCCTACCATGTATTTAGGGTCAGTAAGGAAGACAGAACTAAAAAATGTTTTTTGGGGTGGACATGCCCTTTAAAGCTAGCCACTAGAGGTGAACAAAACTACCCAGTTCCAAAACCGGATTTTCAAAAAGCTTACCCTATTCTACAAAGCACATTTAGCAAATTCCAATACTGCCCCTCCAAATATCTCAGAGGTGATCCACAGATACCATCCCAGCCGTAACCTCGTCTCTAAAAATGATATCCTCCTTTCATTCACCTTGTCACCTCTTCACACGCCCACATTCGGGACTTTGCTTGAACCACCCCTTTACTCTGGACCATCCCTTAATATATTTAAATGTAAACCTACCTCTTCAGGCAACATATAACCTGGCCTAAAACAAATTTTAACAATTTAACAATGCATACTGCACAAGCAGCCTTATGCGTTTCGAACACAACATACTGCTTGTGCAAAATGTATTGTTAAATTTTGGCTCAATAAAGGACATTTGGTTATTTTTACTACCGGAGTAGTGTTTGTTGATGGTGTTCGCCAAAGCCCACTTCTTGTGTGCATCAAAATTCTGGATTTCCAATACGTACTAAGTGAAGGGTCCGGGGCAGGCTGCACCCGGACCACCTGGATGGGTGGGTGAGTTCATTCATCCAAATATTTATGCTTAAATTTATGATTGGGATATCGTTGTTACCAGATGGTGAATAAGTGAAGGGCCTGGGGCATGGGCACCCGGACCACCATTTCAATTAAGTAAGCCTCAAAGTTTAGTCTCACATAAACGTTTTTGAGTAGTAATAAAGTAGTTTGAAAAGTTCAGAGAGGTTACTTAATGGATGTTTAATTTTAGGGATGTTACCTTACAGTAACTATGGAGCTACTGTATATAAATCCATAATACTAATACTAGGTTTCAATGCCCATAATCTTTAAAAAAAAACAACTGAATTTTATCACACAACCTGATGTTTTAGATGTCCTCATTGCATTTTCGATATTTATCAATAACTAAAAAATTTTTAAATTCTGATCTCAAAAATATGGTGAAAGCTCGAAAATTCTAATTTGTCGATCTTGAAAATAGAGATGGCTGAAACTCTCCAGTTTCGTTTTGTTTTTGGATTCCCAGATCTATGGTGCTCATAGGCAGAAGAAAGTAAAGATACTCATTGCGAGTCTGTAACTCTTCAAAAGAAATAATGAATTTTGAGAGTGGGGCTCACAGCTTTGACACTAGAAAGTGAAAATATACAAGCCTATAATTTTGGATTGGATTTTGAACAGCTAGAAGCATTATTCTAGGCTTGTTTCTTTTCAATGATATTTGGATTGAGGACAAATACTGGATGTGTACTAATATTCTATATTGTGTGTATAGGTACACACCACATAGTGTGGATGCAGAAAATCAAATTTTGTATATTTTATGTAAATACATTGGCATCCAGAGCAGGGCCAGAGCAAAACAAGTGCCTTGCTTGACAGTATTTTTGTTTACGATCAAAATGTTTTGCACAGAACCAAAAAAGTTTAAAAAAAAAAACTAAATATTTTAAGAAGCGCTGACTATTACAGAATTCCCTTTACAGAATCTTCCTATATGACCATAGTGCCTAAATAATGTATATTGTTATTTCTTAATAAATATTCTGTTTTATTCTTGCTTTAAAATAAAAGGAGTTTCAGACTGCTGGTCAATTTTACATCTAACTGAAATTTCCTTTAGGCTAAAGCAGCGAAAATAAAATAGAATAGTTATCAACTAGGCTGATATTGACTTCTTGCAAGCGGGTGATTGATTTTATCAGTCGCTTCATAAGAACCTTGTTTTCCCAATAGCTTAAACAGACTTATCTATTAAATTTGAGAGTAACATGTAATCACTTCAAACTACTGTATAGAAGTAATCTTCAAAAGTGGAAAAACTCTCTTTTAACTCTTTTTAATACTTTTGTCAATAATTTTGCTCCCAAGCAATGATGTAATTTTTAAAGTATTTTGAAAGATTACCTATAAACTGTAAAACAAATTAAATGTGATCAAGGGATGCCACTATTTACTTCACACAACATTTCAGCTGTATCTATATCTGTATCTTAGTGGCTATATCTTTAGTCTTAGTGCAATATATAGAAGAATATAGTAGATAGATCTATGGTGTTGGATCCTTGCCACCTTCTGAAATGTTTTTACATTTTATTTTTATTCTTCAATTAATGGTAAGTTTACTTACTTATCCACCCTACATCTTTAAACCCTTTTAATGCCAGCATTTTCAGGATTTTGCCTTCATTTGCTTTACAGTAGGAAATCCCCCAATAAATAGGGAATATTATACATTGGTTTACTTTTTTCAGTACAAAGTGTACTTTAACAAGAATATTGAAACTTTTTTGGAGATCTCACTGGATTTTTGGGTAAAATAAAAAAACATTTTTTGCTAAATTTTTATTTGTAGAAAAGTTAACACACAAAATTATTATTGTTTCTAAAACAGTTCAACCAGACATATGTAGGTATCCCACTTTTCCTATTCAGGAGGCCCCCAAACTAAAATAGCACTTTTTTATTTTTACATCAGATTGAAATTTATAAGCACATCTGAATAGCTGCCAAATTAACTAAAGTATCAGCGTGGGAGATTTTTAGAATCTACATAACCCCAAGATGTTATAAGTGGAGTAGGTTTTGAGCAAAATGCAGATACCTGGACACAAATGTTCTGCAAATTGAAAGTTTTTTTTCTCTTATTTTTCCTTTTCTCCAAAAATAATGTAATAAATACGTCCGGATGGCCGGGGTACTCACAAGTATGCTTTCAGGAGGAGACCCAAGTCTGTAGGTTTGGATACTGGAGCAGATGAGGCTGATGGGAATTGTATGCAGGATACTGAAAAAACCACCTGAAACTGGATGCCAAGGAGAAGGTGCTGCTGGGAGCTGGGATGCAGAAACAGGTAATGTAGACTCTGGAGCTGGCTCAGGAACAGGCAAGGTAAGTATTGTCTCAGAAACTGCCAAGTATAGTCTCTGGAGCTGGCGAGATAAGTATAGACTCTGGAACTAGCAAGGTAAGTATTCCTCTGGAACTGGGAAGGTAAGTATTCCTCTGGAACTGGGAAGATAAGTATTCGTCTGGAACTAGCAAGGAGGTCACTGGAAACAGGAGAGGTAAGTACAGATGGAGCCTGGGGTAGCAAACGCTATGATCGGGCGCTGGCGTTTGAATCCTCGTGTCGACCGATCCAGTGACATCATACCATTCCCGATGGGCTTCCCGAGGGGCTTCAATCTCATTCTTTATGAATAGCATTGCCCAAAAAATCTAAGTAACAAGAAGTAATTTCTTACTCCCTGGTTCCCAGGGGAGACATCTAGTGGTGTGGAGGATACCGATCATTAGTGGGAGCAACCAGTAGAGCAGGAGAAAGTAATGTTACTTTGTTCTGTACATTTAGACTTGTTTTGTACTTCTATTTTTAAAGGGTATTTACACTGTAAATCCAATTTAATGTGACTAGATAGCTTAGGCTTTAAATGTAAAGTGATTTTTTTTTTCCTAGCACCCTCCCATACACTACCTTTCCTCCTTGAAAATTTGTGACCTCCTCCTCCTGTCTACTCGCATTTTTAGCTCTGCCCCCACGAGATGTGAAAATCCCTTTGCCTAACAAATTCTTTTACCAGTTGCAGAGAGCGCTTGATGTCAGTATGCATGCGACGTGACATCAGTGCACACGCAACGTAATTAGGTTAAAGAGACTCACTTCTTTTTTGGCTGGACATGCCCTTTAAATGGATTTTATTGCACTTTTTATATTGCATTTTATTGTATATGCTTGAAATTATTTGTTTTAATATTTCACAATAATTTTAATACTGGAACAACTGCAAGAATGTCATTGCCTATGGGGAGAACTGGACTGCACAAGCGAATAACATCGGGTAAGAACAGAAGGCCGACTCTGCTATCACAAAAAAGCAATGTTAAAAAGTAATTTTTATTTCATAATTAAAAGAAGAATTAACAATTTTGTATGCATTTCGTGACTACATCCAGGTGTTAAGGGTGTGATTGGATAGTGGCTAAGAGGTGTTATAGGAACGCCCAGAGTAAGGTGTTAAAACAGCATTGTACATGGCAGACAGTTGGTGTCGAACCATTTATGTGAAAATAAAGAAACCACCTAAATAGAGGTGGGGGGGTTCGACACCAACTGTCTGCCATGTACAATGCTGTTTTAACACCTTACTCTGGGCGTTCCTATAACACCTCTTAGCCACTATCCAATCACACCCTTAACACCTGGCTGTGATATGCTAATTGGGATTTTCCAGGGTACATAATTGCCACAGATTCTTGTACAAGTCATTCTGAATTGAGAAAGCCAGTCGGATGACTAGCGAAACGTCTTCAAGAACTACATTTCAAGTCCAGTTGATCTAATTGAATACAACAGATACAACTTGTTATAGTATTTAATGTTAAATAAATGAATAGGTCCATCCAGTCCAACCTAATCAGCAATACCCACATCCCTGTCTAACTGTTGATCCAGAGAAAGGCAAAAAAAACTCCACCAGAATTATGAAGGGGAAATAAATTCCTTCCTGACTCCAAGTGGCAATTGGAAACATCCCTGGATCAACTCTATGTATCAAATTTATGTATCAATACCAGTAACCTGCAACCTTCCTTGTTTTTAGGAACTCATCCAGCTTTTTTTTAATAAAAAGTGTCCTTATGGTGTGTTGAGGGATGTTTTTGTGATCGTAGGTCTGCTGCTAGGCTACACCAATCCCCTGGTTAACATAAATATAAATATTGAATTTGGTAGCCACGCTGTCCTCCTCTCACCCAAAAGGTAATACTATTTATTTGGTTTTACCTTTTGGTACCAACTTCAATATTTAGATTCAGTTTTTTTTTAAAACTATCTAATGAACCTGCCATCACCACATCCACTGGAAGACAGTTCCATAGTTTTACCATTCTTACAGTGAAAAACCCTTTCCAAACTTGTATACTAAACTTTTTTTCTGTAAGTCTTAATGGATGTTCACGTGTCCTCTGACATGCTCTATTGGTGAACAATGACCAAATACTTTATTGTATGGCTTGTTAATGTATTTATACACAGTTATCATGTCCCCACGCAAGCGTACATAATAGTAATTTATTCAATCTGCCTTAATATTCAAGCTCCCCCATTCGTCTATTATTTTAGTTGCCCTTTCTGGACCCTTTCCATTTCTAATATGTCCTTTTTGTACACATGATTCCAAAATTGCACTGCATATTCCAAATGAGGCCATACAAATTCTTTGTAAAGAGGGAGAATAAGATTTGTCTCCCTTGAATCCATACCTCTCTTTATACAAGACGATATTTTGCTGGCTCTGGCTGTTGCTGCCTGGCACTGCTTGCTACATAAAAATGTTGTTATCCACCAAAACTCCAAGAACCTTTCACTTAACACAGAGCCATTAATAGAAAAAGCAGCACAAGCATTTTAAAGTCCAAAATGCATTACCTTACATTTATCAACATAATGCATAAGCATTACTTACCAGGAATTCACATAACAGACATTAAAACACTTAAGAATCAGTGACACGAGGATGTGGGCGGCGCAGGCTTTTACCCTGCTGGCGGCCATCTTCTTCCGGGGCACGGCCAGCAGGGATGAGGTCACAGGGGCCTATTTAGGCTCCTCCTGGCAGTTGGCCTCTTGCTGCCAGTTCAGAGTTTGTTGCTCTGAACTCCTAGCTCCTGGTTAGCGTTGGTGATTGGTATCCAGTTGTTCCCTGTCTCCTGTGTCCAGTCTGCCTGCATCCTACCACTGCTCCTACCTCCTGTTACCTCCGGTCAGCATAACTACCACTGCTCCTACCTCCGGTCTGCATCTCCACTTCAGCTCCTACCTCCTGTTACCTCCGGTCAGCATAACTACCACTGCTCCTACCTCCGGTCTGCATCTCCACTTCAGCTCCTACCTCCTGTTACCTCTGGTCAGCATAACTACCACAGCTCCTACCTCCGGTCCGTGGAGGAGGGGCAGCAATATGTAAGTAACGATGAAATATATAATTGAAGGCACTGAATGAGCCATCAATTTTTTTTAAACATAGAAAAACATATAGGATATCTGTTTCCCACTTTAGCGGGGTAGTAACTAGAATAGGGGACGGTGGGAGAAATCTCGGCCAGGTACAGAGGGTAAAGAGTCGAACAAATAATGCATATTATAACGGCCAAAGGAACAACTGTACCCATGATCCAGAAAGGGAAGTGGCCGGGCTGGCTGTGGTTCCCAAAGCATAATTTTCAGCTGTGTTGAACTGGGTAGCCAGCTATCTGGTAGAAAAGGCGCGGTTGTCACCCCGAGTATAGGTCTTGATCTCATCACAATCACACAGCGAGACGTACTAATAAATAGTTGCATAATGATTAAGGAGCAGAATGCAGTCCATTTAATGGTTCCTCTCTTTTTCTTTAGTCTGTTTTACCTAAAAAATTGAGGAAACACATCGAACAGAAGTCCTCCCAAAATAGATGAAATCAAGCAATGTGACTTACATCATTCTATCCAACGCAGCATATAGAATAGGGAAAGAAGTAAAAAAAATGATAAAATAGGGACAAGTGTAAATAGTTCCAAAATAGTAGGGATGAGGGAAGGAGGTAAAGTGAAATATGAAATGGATTGCAGGTTGGGACACTCAAAGCATCAATAATGCCCATAGGTTGACAGAGTGTGTGAAGATGTTATAGAATCCATTGGTCTCTCTTTGGCTAAACACATTTCTAAATATTTCCCCCGCAAGGAGAGTCTAAAGTATTTTGCCAAAAATGACGAGGGAATTAAGGGGATAATAAAAAACTTTTCGGGGGGCCGACAGAAAAGGGCACTTGGAACATGAGGGAAATCGCTCACTCTTTAAAAATAGTGGTTGAATGGAATGAACGGTGGGTCATGGTGGATGCTAGGGGAAAGGGTTGGGGGGAGACAAGAGGCTGGTATATAAATTAGCTGGGTCACAAGGGAATGAGACATACGGGGGGAGAAGAAGGGTGGGGGGGGAGTAAGAACGCGACAAAGGAATAGCGAACTACCCGCGTATTGTAAGGTAACTGCAGAAAAACAAAAACGCCATACCATAACTGTCTCGGTCTATATAGCTGTGCAGGAAAAGTAGCGGAGAGGGGTATGGGGAGAGAGTTGATAGAATATCCCCGTAAAAGGAAAGAACAGGATCGCGAATCACTTGCCAACCTACCGGAGCGAATATGTTAACGAAACTTGGGTCCACGGGGAGAAGGGAGGGGGATGGTGCCCACAGGGAAAGTTTCGAAATCACCCTAACCAAGGGGTGTGATAGGTCGATATGATTCTCCTCGCTGAAAAAAATGACTAAAGCGCAGTGAAAGAGGTCGGCGTGGACAAAAAAATTCTGTCTGACAGGTGCAAGTCTGCCTTGGTGATCAAGCAGTTTTTCTGTAATAAATGGGAACGTGTGTTGTCAAGACACATACAGGTTACCTCAATAAAAGTTCTTATCGTTAAAAATGGTGCTAAATTTGCCCCAGCTAATCAGATCTTATAAACATTGCTAACACAAGCTAACATTTGCACACACAACACCCATTGGTTGGGCAAATTTAGCACCTTTTAACGATAAGAACTTTATTGAATAACCCTGTTAGTGTGTCAATTTTTCTGCAAACTCTCTTTATTTCTGGCAATTCATTAAATGTGGTGATGTATCTCACCACATACATCACCACATACATATCCAGGAATCCTGCTTCTTACTCTTAGGGATTAAAGGGTCACTATACTCACTGAAACAAATCCAGTCAGTGTAATGAGGACTCGCGCACTCCAACAAAACAGCTCTCAGTAGTTATAAAAAAACTGTAATCTTTATTCTATCTTCAGGTTAAAAACGGAACTATAGTTCCTAACAGACGGTATCTCACCTGACGAGTTTCGGGCGTCCACCGCCCCTTAATCTAGAGTGTCTCATCCCTGCCATGCGGATTACCATTAAAAACGATTGATGACGTATGAGGCCACTCCATACTGTCCTATGAACATCCAATCTATGACCCGTATCTTTATCATGTACCTTTTTACAAATATAAAGATTTTAGGTAGGCTCTGAGGGACATAGGTAAAAAAAAAATATGGCAACGGTATTTTTAAAGCTACAGCTTCCAAATGAACATAACTATAATTTTACAGTGCACTTATCCTTTAATGATTTTTGCGATAAAATCGGCGAGTCACTAATAGTCAAGTCCTAGGACATGGTAGCATTCTATTGTATTACAATCAATAACGTCCAGTGATCCACATGGTCTCTTTATTGGGTTGTGCTTTCTCAGGTCATTGATTAACTAGTAATAGATGTGAATGCATGGCAATTTTGTGCATGCATGGTTGTGTGGTTATACCTGGGTGGCTGAAGGAGTTTGTCTTTTTCAACTCAAATTAATTAGAAACTATTTAATATTCTTAACCAGAAACCCCCTAATTCTTAAAAGAATCGCAAATCCTAGAACAGCAATACCCCCACTCTTCCACCTCCCTCTTGTCTCTCTCTCTCAATAAGTTGCATGCACTTTCTGCCCGGCAGCTTCAGTTCAAATTCTGTTAAATTCTTCCTACTGTTACAGCCAATCTATACACGTGACATGGGCGTAATGCTGTTCCAGCCAATCATGTCCTGTGGGCAGAGTTTTCAGGTGGGTCTGTGCATCTCATTTAAAACCATGGTTTAGTATATACAGTAAGATATGTATATTTTTTCTTCTTTGTCCTTTTCTTGTTTTTTGCATTTCCCTGTTTAAACTGTACAGTTACTTTGGAAACGCAAAATATAAGTAATCACAGAAAAGTAATTCTGACAAGTTGGCTTTACTCTATTTTCTGCCAAAACCTTCTTATACCTGCCAGAATTTTCCTTGTTACATTACCATGTAGGTTCAGCATGAATGGTACATCATACTGTAGTTTCATTTTAAATCAATTTTTCTAAAAGGTTTTCCTTTTACATTACTATTCTCACCACCTACTTTTTGGAAAACATTTTCCCTTAGTTATGTAGCTTGAAACAATGCCATTGGTATAAATTTCAGATTCTATAAAAAGCAAACAAATTGCATTTGACTCAGCATGTTTGCATGTAATGATTCATTTAATGTTTAGTTTATACCAAACTAAGGAACTTTCACTTTATTCCTTGTTTAAATAATAAATATATAAAGAGTTTTCTCAATAAGACAAAGATACATTTTATAGAACCAGACATTCCCTAATTTCATTTAACCCTCTTCACTGCACCTCTTCTATTCTGATGCACCACAGTTATAGTTGCACTCGGTGCTTTCCAAGTTTATCTAACCTTGCGTGTTGTTAGCAACAGCTATTAGTAAAGTTCAAAGTGCAAAGGCGCCAGATTTGGAGCATATTCAGTGGCATTTGCAAACATATTTTCTTCAAAGCGATGCTACCACCATAAACCATGCTAACCTTTGGTGCATTGTTTATTAGTTGTGAAACCCCCCTTTCCCCTGTTGCTCCCATAAGTTCTACTTGCTTATTTTTACATTTGTAAAAGTCCAGGGTCCCTCTTCAGATGATGTTTAAATTCCACTTGCATTAATATTAACGATTAAATTATAGTTAGAAAGCCTGAATCCACAAAAAATATAAAAGGAGCGGAAGCTGTACAACTTGATGTTAAAGTAGAGCTGAGCAGAAAAGGAATAGAGCAATGACTTGCTGCATCATATACAGCAGGCTCCCAAGAGTGGTAATGCTATTAAGACAGAGAGGACCATCAAACTTTTAAATAATGACAGAGCAGAGTATTTAGAAAATAATTAGTATATTAAGAAGGGGGTAATAACTGCATAAATAGAAAAACCATCATGCACAAACATATACAGCCTTTCCAAAATGTCTTTTAGACCCTCCTTTGAATGTGTTTACAATTCAGACAACATCATATCAGAAGGACATTGTATAGATGGGAGACGCAAGTTTAGAAAGAAGATCTACCTGCACCACTCTAATAAGTTGGATCAACTGTAAAAACAAAAACAAACTTAATTAAACCACAGGGAGGATTAAGCTATAACATTTCTTTATACTATGGAGAAACAAAACACATTGTTTAACCCTGTCAAGCATGCTTTTAGATGCTGTTTTCATGCCTATATGATTTAATACTGGGTACTGCTGGGTGACCCCCCATGGTATAAAACTTTATGATAACTGTTTTTTACTTTAATTTATGAATAAAATATTTACTGTAATTACTATTTAGTGACACTATTGGCATATATGCACTTATTATTTCTAATTATGTTTAATCCTTTGCCTTTGGTTTAATAAAATATTTTTTATAGTATTCAATTTAATAGAGTTTTGCAGTTTAGATCTTTTATTGTTTATTAACATGGCTTTTTCAGGCAGAGCATTCCACACCTAGTTGCCCTCACCCAAAAACATTTTGGTCCTTGTTGCTTAAGCTATTACTTTTCCTCGGGGTAAAGGGGTATTTTACCCCCATCTTCTTTTTCCAGGAAAACAAACCAAACTTTGATAATCTCTTTCTTTGGACTAGTGCCCAAAATGGCACAACATACTCAATAGGGCCTTACAAAAGTTCTTTACAGAGCTCTTATTTTGTTTGCAGATGCCACTAACATTGTTTAAATTACAAAGTCAACTGTTCCATTATACAACTGGTGTTCATGTTTTTTTTTGACAATTGCAGATCCTACTCTTAACGCTAGATTATTTGAACAATTAAAAAGTACCACAGCCAAAACAGATCTCTGATGAAACACTGGTCATACTATAGAAAAGGTCCATTTATAACTACTGTTTGTAATTTACAGTATCTTTTAGCCAGTTCCAGTAAAAATTTGAGATCAAACCACTGTTACTTACTTACTTTCCCTCTATGAGGCACTATCTCAAATCTATCAACTATCTCTTTTGTAAAATAAATCTCAATCAATTATCTCAAATATTCTACATTTTCGGAATGTTGTGACTTAAAGGGATTCTAAACCGATTTTTAAACTACATGAACTCTGAATCTATTATTACAGGGAGGTGAGAATGCTTATTGCCACTTCCCAGTAATTATTAACACCCTGGAACAGTGCAAAACTGGCACGCTATCCTACCACCGAGCACCTATCTTTTTTATTGGCTTGAATGCGCCAATGATACACAGGACATAACGCAATCTGCTGCTAAGGAGCCACAAGTGGAGTGCCGTTAGATAAGTGTTCACTATTTCCAGGGCGTTCTATTATTTATAGGGAGGTGGGAATAAGCATTCTCACCTCCCAGGATAATAGATACAGAGTTCATGTACTTAACAAAGTACATACAAATCTGTTTATGTTCCTTTAAAATGCTTTCCAATCTTACCATGTATTATTCCTTCTATAAGTTTTCCTACCACATACACAATAAGTAAAACTGGGAGGCCTGTAATTACAATTTGGGAATAATATCTTTTTAAATACTGGCACCACATCAGCAATTTGTTAATCACTAGGAACAAGACTCAACTACAGAACTATTTATTTTTAAAGGTTCTAATTTCCATTCAACATATTTACAAAGGTGTAGGTGTTTAATAACCAATATTAACTTTCATAGCCATTGTGTGCCTTACCAAAGCCCACCGCTAGCATAGTAGCATATCGACTGAATAAGTTCCAATATGATCTAGGTACTTGAACTACCACCTATTTGATGTAAGCACCAATATGTACCGAGACAGCTGATTGCAAACTGTTTGGTTAAAGTGATCAAATTACCCTGTATGTCTCCCCAATAAAGGGACCTTAATCTGTTTTGGTTTGTCTCTCCCCCGTTACTTGGTCTCCCAGCTATTACAGAGATCAGACCGGAGTAAACACACATCATTTTTAAACAACCTGGCAAATTTGTTTGTAATGGATAGTCTCCCATTTTCATCCCGAATCCCAAACCTCCTAACTGTAACTTAATAGGCTAATTCATTATCCTTCAATTAATCACCCCCCTTGATACTAACTGACCCATGTATTGAGCAGCATAAGACTTTTAATTTCACAGGGAACCCTTACTAAAAACATTAATAGTTATTTTATTTATATCTTAGGACATCAATACACCAACCCACAATTCATTCAAATATAGAAAATTGATAATCAATTACAATGGTGGATCCATATAGTTTCTGTCACAATCTCCTGAAGACCCCTATGCTACCCCTCTCAGGGTCCCCTAGGGGTACCGGACCCCTGGTTGAAAATACTGCTTTAAAGATTGGCAATTAAATGCACTGTTACAATTTCTGCTCAGATCTTTAACTTGAGCTTCGCGATTTGCAGTCTTGACCTCTCAATCGTGAGAGCTTGAACAGCTGTATATTTAACTTAAAATGCTTACTAAAAATTAAATGTGAATTTAAGTTCTGCTCCTCTAACTAGTCAAATTGAATCAAGATGAATCAGCTGAACATCGCAAGACACAGAGAAAATGGAAACAGAGTGACAGCAGATTGTTTTTTATTGGATTTGGCAGCATTTTCAACTTAAATACAGTAATTGGAAATGTAAGTTTCTAGTAGCAATAATTTATCCTTTAACTCTAAATATTTCATCCACAGTGAAATATCCAGTTATCAGCAAACTAAATTTGTTAAATTTTGTGCACATTTAATTTAATCCCTTGCATTCTGTTTTACAAAACAATTGCTGCATTCGAGAATGTTTTTTTTCTACAAATGAATGAAAGCCATTTATGATTTGACTATTTCATAAACCCAGCTACCATGTCATGGTTGCTTTCTATGCTAATAATATTTCCCCTTCATGCACCCTTTCATTGCACCAGCCCTCTAGATGCAGTTAGGGCACGGCCACACTGCGCAGCAACGCAATCGCAATCGCACACGGAATCGCATGCGATTTCACGTGCGATTTCGTGTTTGTGCATGCGTTTTTCAATAGAATAGAAAAACGCATGCATTGTGATAAAACACGCGGAACGCAAATCATAATCACATGCGTTGCCGCCTTTTCAATGATCGTAAAACCACTTGCGCATTTGCAGAAAAAACGCTGTGGTGTGGCCTAGCCCTTATAGTTTATCTGCTTGCCTGTGTGACTAGTTGAACTTCATGGAGGGAAGATATACAAGAAACGAATGTAAACATCTGAATGCAGCAGATTTCTAGCAAGGGAAAACTTTTGAAACTTTCATGTCTCCAGCCCCCTAAATGAGTAATTTTATTCTATGCTGTTTGCATGTGTGACTAGTTGCACTAGATGTGCAGAATGTAAACAATTTAAGGGGAACTGTGCTCTCCATACAAGTTCCACTATTAATAAGAGCAGATTTACATTTAAAATGACTCAAAATCATGCTTACAGCTGCAGTCTATCCAAACATACAGCAGTGTAAAGGTTCCTGCTCCTGCTTAGTACAAGTACTACACTATCACCCACTTGTATCCTACTGCTGGACAGAGCATCAGCAGCTGCTTCATAACCCCTCCCCCTCCACTGGAATCCCTATTTTTAAAGGGTAAACCCAATCTCTAAAAAACATAGTTTGAAAAGAAAGGTCCTTTAAAAATAAGTGTAAAGCTCTTACCCTGACTTCTGTAATCTCTGTGTAACTGCCATTCCATTCCATTTAGTTCTGCCCTCACTGACTAGGAGGGAATGACATCACCACAAACACATTCCCCATCTCCTCTGTTACAAGCCTGTTACAAGCTAAACTATGTGTGCTCACTGCAGATAAGACTCCCCCCCTCCCTTCCAGAAAGAGCAGGAACTTTCAGCCAATCAGTTGCTTATATCGGCAGCCAATCAGCATGCTCCATTTTCTGGACTTACAGAAAAACTCCTCCACAAACAGTGTATCCGTAATCTGCCAGAATGGAGCTGGAATTTATGTTGGTGTATCTTCCTCTTTCTTGTGGATTGTGATTTAAACAACAGGTATATGTTCTAAAAGTCATTTTTCACAGCTGATGAGACTGTGTGGTGACGTGCGGGGTCAGAGAAATGATGACAGAAGCAGGAGGACGTGGCGGAGCAGGTAACTGGAGATGGAACTTGCACTTAAAATCATTTTTTTCCTACCATGTATTTAGGGTCAGTAAGAAGACAGAACTAAAAAATGTTTTTTGGGGTGGACATGCCCTTTAAAGCTACCACTAGAGGTGAACAAAACTACCCAGTTCCAAAACCGGATTTTCAAAAAGCTTACCCTATTCTACAAAGCACATTTAGCAAATTCCAATACTGCCCCTCCAAATATCTCAGAGGTGATCCACAGATACCATCCCAGCCGTAACCTCGTCTCTAAAAATGATATCCTCCTTCATTCCCTTGTCACCTCTTCACACGCCCACATTCGGGACTTTGCTTGAACCACCCCTTTACTCTGGACCATCCCTTAATATATTTAAATGTAAACCTACCTCTTCAGGCAACATATAACCTGGCCTAAAACAAATTTTAACAATTAACAATGCATACTGCACAAGCAGCCTTATGCGTTTCGAACACAACATACTGCTTGTGCAAAATGTATTGTTAAATTTTGGCTCAAAGACATTGGTTATTTTTACTACCGGAGTTGTTTGTTGATTTGTTCGCCAAAGCCCACTTCTTGTGTGCATCAAAATTCTGGATTTCCAATACTTACTAAGTGAGGGTCCGGGGCAGGCTGCACCCGGACCACCTGGATGGGTGGGTGAGTTCATTCATCCAATATTTTGCTTAATTTATGATTGGGATATCGTTGTTACCAGATGGTGAATAAGTGAAGGGCCTGGGGCATGGGCACCCGGACCACCTATCAATTAAGTAAGCCTCAAAGTTTAGTCTCACATAAACGTTTTTGAGTAGATAAAGTAGTTTGAAAAGTTCAGAGAGGTTACTTATGGATGTTTAATTTTAGGGATGTTACCTTACAGTAACTATGGAGCTACTGTATATAATCCATATACTAAACTAGTTTTCAATGCCCATAATCTTTAAAAAAAAACAACTAATTTTACACACAACCTGATGTTTTAGATGTCCTCATTGCATTTTCGATATTTACAATAACTAAAAAATTTTTAAATTCTGATCTCAAAAATATGGTGAAAGCTCGAAAATTCTAATTGTCGATCTTGAAAATAGATGGCTGAAACTCTCCCAGTTTCGTTTTGTTTTTGGATTCCCAGATCTATGTGTCTCATAGCAGAAGAAATAAAGATACTCATTGCGAGTCTGTAACTCTTCAAAAGAAATAATGAATTTTGAGAGTGGGGCTCACAGCTTTGACACTAGAAGTGAAAATATACAAGCCTATAATTTTGGATTGGATTTGAACAGCTAGAACATATTCTAGGCTTGTTTGAGTTCAAGGTTCTTTCAATGATATTTGGATTGAGGACAAATACTGGATGTGTACTAATATTCTATATTGTGTGTATAGGTACACACCACATATTGTGGATGCAAAAATCAAATTTTGTATATTTTATGTAAATACATTGCATCCAGAGCAGGGCCAGAGCAAAACAATCCTTGCTTACAGTATTTTTGTTTACGATCAAAATGTTTTGCACAGAACCAAAAAAGTTTAAAAAAAAAACCTAAATATTTTAAGAAGCGCTGACTATTACAGAATTCCCTTTACAGAATCTTCCTATATGACCATAGTGCCTAAATATGTATATTGTTATTTCTTAATAATATTCTGTTTTATTCTTGCTTTAAATAAAAGGAGTTTCAGACTGCTGGTCAATTTTACATCAACGAAATTTCCTTTAGGCTAAAGCAGCGAAAATAAAATAGAATAGTTATCAACTAGGCTGATATGACTTCTTCAAGCGGGTGATTGATTTTATCAGTCGCTTCATAAGACCCTTGTTTTCCCAATAGCTTAAACAGACTTATCTATTAAATTTGAGAGTAACATGTAATCACTTCAAACTACTGTTAGAAGTAATCTTCAAAAGTGGAAAAACTCTCTTTTAACCTCTTTTAATACTTTTGTCAATAATTTTGCTCCCAAGCAATGATGTAATTTTTAATATTTTGAAAGATTACCTATAAACTGTAAAACAAATTAAATGTGATCAAGGGATGCCACTATTTACTTCACACAACATTTCAGCTGTATCTATATCTGTATCTTAGTGGCTATATCTTTAGTCTTAGTGCAATATATAAAGAATATAGTAGATAGATCTATGGTGTTGGATCCTTGCCACCTTCTGAAATGTTTTTACATTTTATTTTTATCTTCAATTAATGGTAAGTTTACTTACTTATCCACCCACATCTTTAAACCCTTTTAATGCCAGCATTTTCAGGTTTTGCCTTCATTTGCTTTACAGTAGGAAATCCCCCAATAAATAGGGAATATTATACATTGGTTTACTTTTTTCAGTACAAGTGTACTTTAACAAGAATATTGAAACTTTTTTGGAGATCTCACTGGATTTTTGGGTAAAATAAAAAAACATTTTTTGCTAAATTTTTATTTGTAGAAAAGTTAACACACAAATTATTATTGTTTCTAAAACAGTTCACCAGACATATGTAGGTATCCCACTTTTCCTATTCAGGAGGCCCCCAAACTAAAATGCACTTTTTTATTTTTACATCAGATTGAAATTTATAAGCACATCTGAATAGCTGCCAAATTAACTAAAGTATCAGCGTGGGAGATTTTTAGAATCTACATAACCCCAAGATGTTATAAGTGGAGTAGGTTTTGAGCAAAATGCAGATACCTGGACACAAATGTTCTGCAATTGAAAGTTTTTTTTCTCTTATTTTTCCTTTTCTCCAAAAATAATGTAAATACGTCCGGATGGCCGGGGTACTCACAAGTATGCTTTCAGGAGGAGACCCAAGTCTGTAGTTTTGGATACTGGAGCAGATGAGGCTGATGGGAATTGGTGAGACCTGAAAAAACCACCTAAACTGGATACCAAGGAGAAGTGCTGCTGGGAGCTGGGATGCAGAAACAGGTAATGTAGACTCTGGAGCTGGCTCAGGAACAGGCAAGGTAGTATTGTCCAAAACTGCCAAGTATGTCTCTGGAGCTGGCGAGATAAGTATAGACTCTGGAACTAGCAAGGTAAGTATTCCTCTGGAACTGGAAGGGTAAGTATTCCTCTGGAACTGGCAAGGAGGTCACTGGAAACAGGAGAGGTAAGTACAGATGGAGCCTGGGGTAGCAAACGCTATGATCGGCCGCTGGCGTTTGAATCCTCGTGTCGACCGATCCAGTGACATCATACCATTCCCGATGGGCTTCCCGAGGGGCTTCAATCTCATTCTTTATGAATAGCATTGCCCAAAAAATCTAAGTACCAAGAAGTAATTTCTTACTCCCTGGTTCCCAGGGGAGACATCTAGTGGTGTGGAGGATACCGGTCATTAGTGGGAGCAACAGTAGAGCAGAGAAAGTAATGTTACTTTGTTTTTGTACATTTAGACTTGTTTTGTACTTCTATTTTTAAAGGGTATTTACACTGTAAATCCAATTTAATGTGACTAGATAGCTTAGGCTTTAAATGTAAAGTGATTTTTTTTTCCTAGCACCCTCCCATACACTACCTTTCCTCCTTGAAAATTTGTGACCTCCTCCTCCTGTCTACTCGCATTTTTAGCTCTGCCCCCACGCGATGTGAAAATCCCTTTGCCTAACAAATTCTTTTACCAGTTGCAGAGAGCGCTTGACGTCAGTATGCATGCGACGTGACATCAGTGCGCACGCAATGTAATTAGGTTAAAGAGACTCACTTCTTTTTTGGCTGGACATGCCCTTTAAATGGATTTTATTGCACTTTTATATTGCATTTTATTGTATATGCTTGAAATTATTTGTTTTAATATTTCACAATAATTTTAATACTGGAACAACTGCAAGAATGTCATGCCTATGGGGAGAACTGGACTGCACAAGCGAATAACATCGGGTAAGAGCAGAAGGCCGACCCCTGCTATCACAAAAAAGCAATGTTAAAAGTAATTTTTATTTCATAATTAAAAGAAGAATTAACAATTTTGTATGCATTTCGTGACTACATCGTCAAATGAATGACACCCCTACAGAGGAACAGAGCAACTTACTCGTAAAGGTGATGTCTAAATGGAAGGGGTGTTGCAAATATTTCATATATAAAAACAAAAATGAAACATATTTTAGTAAAAGAAAAGAAAAAAATAAAGGTAGATAATCAATATCACCACGTAAATCAACACAATAATTCGGTATAGTGCAGCAAATATGTTACAATCCTCTATTCTCATTAAAAATGATCACAATGCATTTATAATGGTTCTCCACAATATATTATATATATAATATTATCTATATATATAATGGCCATACTTAATAAAAAGGATTATATTATTAAATTGTGTCTCAACTATTTGATGACTCACATCTTACACCAAAAGGGCCTAGCAGGCGAACCCACCCCCCCCCCCGGGACATTATTGTACGTCTCCATTGTTTTTTACTATAAGGAAACAATACTAAAAGCAGCAAGAACAACTGGTAGATATTTAATACAATACCAACAAATTTACTTTTGCAGGATCTGGCCCCACCAACCCTTATTAACAGAAGAACTCTCACAACTAAACCTCACAAAGAAAAGGTACCATTAATTGTCTCCATAGATGACCCACTGGACATCTACTTTTGCATAGGCTGGGGATTTTTGCAACAACACCCCCCGGAACTCCTCTCCCCACTCTCATCAGACCGACGTGGGACAAATTCTCCTGAACCATTCACCAACTGGGAAAATGACCGATACACAGGACCAACATGGATAGATTGATTTGCAACAAAACATACCAAACATAGGGGCGACAGATAACAAGGTGTCTCAGAAACTGGTTCTCACCAAAAATACAACTTGTTATAGTATTTAATGTTAAATAAATGAATAGGTCTATCCAGTCCAACCTAATCAGCAATACCCACATCCCTGTCTAACTGTTGATCCAGAGAAAGGCAAAAAAAACTCCACCAGAATTATGAAGGGGAAATAAATTCCTTCCTGACTCCAAGTGGCAATTGGAAACCCTGGATCAACTCTATGTATCAATTTTATGTATCAATATCAATACCAGTACCTGCAACCTTCCTTGTTTTTAGGAACTCATCCAGCTTTTTTTAATAAAAAGTGTCCTTATGGTTGTGTTGAGGAGTTTTTTGTGATCGTAGGTCTGCTGCTAGGCTACACCAATCCCCTGGTTAAACATAAATATAAATATTGAATTTGTAGCTACGCTGTCCTCCTCTCACCCAAAAGTTAATACTATTTATTTGGTTTTACCTTTTGGTACCAACTTCAATATTTATATTCATTTTTTTTTTTAAAACTATCTAATGAACCTGCCATCACCACATCCACTGGAAGACAGTTCCATAGTTTTACCATTCTTACAGTGAAAAACCCTTTCCAACTTGTATACTAAACTTTTTTTCTGTAAGTCTTAATGGATGTTCACGTGTCCTCTGACATGCTCATTGGTGAACAATGGCCAAATACTTATTGTATGGCTTGTTAATGTATTTATACACAGTTATCATGTCCCCCCGCAAGCGTACATAATAGTAATTTATTCAATCTGCCTTAATATTCAAGCTCCCCCATTCCGTCTATTATTTTAGTTGCCCTTTCTGGACCCTTTCCATTTCTAATATGTCCTTTTTGTACACATGATTCCAAAATTGCACTGCATATTCCAAATGAGGCCATACAAATTCTTTGTAAAGAGGGAGAATAAGATTTGCTCCCTTGAATCCATACCCTCTTTATACAAGACGATATTTTGCTGGCTCTGGCTGTTGCTGCTGGCACTGCTTGCTACATAAAATGTTGTTATCCACCAAAACTCCAAAACCTTTCACTTAACACAGAGCCATTATAGAAAAAGCAGCACAAGCATTTTAAAGTCCAAAATGCATTACCTTACATTTATTATACTTACCAGGAATTCACATAACAGACATTAAAACACTTAAGAATAATAGAAACAGACTCAAAATTACTCAATCCCAATCACATAACTTAAACTATTGTAAAACTACTCTTAACCCCTGGATCTATAAGGCCAATTTGACAAACATATTATCCCCCCTCATCCCTCTTTCTTAAAATTAACACTAATAGAAGGATTAACTCCCAATAGAAGGATTATACAAAACTGCCCCTTGGCCCCACTTGGATGGCTTGCTCAGGGTTACTACATCCTTCTCTGACCCTAATTCAATTGCCAAGCTAGGCATACCACTCACTAAATCAGTGAAGATTCACAGAACCAAAAAGTTTTTTATGGGGGAGACATTTACTCTCCCCAATTTTGTTTAATATAATATGTAATATTAACTGCTTAATACAATTATATTATTAACAAGCTTATATGTTTTCTTAAGTGCTCTTCAAGAATGTAATCACTCCTCTG